>LR990351.1:22605424-25337545 GCA_905147345.3 Mythimna impura | reverse complement strand
CCCGAGGGAGCGTCCCTCACGCTCCAGCCACTGGGATCCCGATCTAGATTTCGGGCCAACGTAGGCACGGGCTTGCGGACGGCGAGCAATGGGTAGCTCGCCGTCCGACCGTCCGGTAACCATCCGGACCGAGCCCAAGTCGTCGACGGTGCGTACTGTTTCACGCGTGCCTCAAGGAGATGTCAGCAAACCGTGGGGGGCCAGCAGGGTCGAAGCCTACTGGGGCCAAAGGTCTGCTTCTGAAAGGAAGATTTGACCCTGGTAAGAAAGGCAACGAAGGAACAGGAGTGGGTTTTTAGTCAGTAAAACTCTGGCACACCCTCGCGCTCCGCCTAAGAGTGGGGGATGTTATTGGATGATTTTCCCACCTAAAAAAAGGTATAATCTTTCAAAATTTTTAATATTTACAAATAAACATCATATTATGGTAAAACCCCTTAGGTACTTCCTGCTTAAGAATAATTGACATTTGCGAATCGAAGATTTATTTGTCAAACAAGATTTAAACTCTTACTGAAAGCGGATTTCAATTGGGACAATGAGTAATTATTTAAACCGCTATTCATTGATTAATTACTTACAAATTGAATGTGGTAATTGTTAGACAAGATAATAGGGCTTTCATCTAGGTAATTGTTTATAGTTATACCGCACCTGAGTTTCTGTACATAATTCTGGTTTATTTCTATTGAGGGTTAAATATTATAGCATATTTTTACTAGTTTTTTAGGGTTTCGTACCTCAAAAGGAAAAACAAAACCCTTATAGGATCACTTTGTTGTTTGTCTGTTGGTCTGTCTGTCAAGACCCTTTATCTCGAGAACGCGTGAAGGTATCGAGTTGAAATTAAAACTATATACTAAGGTCTGCGGTCTCTTGAAGTTGTGAAAAAATCAAACTTCTAAGTTTACTAAAAAAAGATACGGCCATTTATGTCGCAAAAAACGTGTATTTCGACACTCTCAAAGGAATCAAAATTTATAAGGTACTTCCCGTTGACTTAGAATCCTAAAATACGGCATGGTCTCAAAGCACAAGTATAGGAAAAAATCTGGAAACTGTAAATTTGTAGTTACGTTACAAAAAAAAAAAAACTTTTATTGCGATTCGGAAAAATCTTCGTAACTCAATTCGGGAATTGAACTGTTTTCATAGGTATCTAAGATTGTACGGAACCCTCAGTGCGCGAGTCCAACTCGCAATGGCCCAATTTTTTTTTTAACTTCAGTTTAGGATGGTTTATTTTTTATAGATTCTTTTTAAGGTTCTGTACCTACCCAAAAGCAAAAGATAAAACGGGACTGTTACTAAGACTCCGCTGTCCGTCCGTCTGTCTGTCCGTCTGTCACCAGGCTGTATCTCATGAAGCGTGATAGCTACATAGTTGAAATTTTTACAGATGATATATTTTTGTTGCCGCTATAACAAGAAATAAAAACTGAATGAAATAAATATTTAATTGGGGCTCCCAAGTGATCAATGCTCCCAACAAATTTTAATGTGATTTTTTTTTGCTACGGACGGTACAGAACCCTGCGTGCGCGAGTCCGACTCGCACTTAGCCGGTTTTTTTTTTTTTGTAAATGTGTGAACATGAGAACGTGAGGTAACCGCATGTAATGTACAACAACAATATTTACAATCCTGCGCGGCTTCTTGTATTACGGCTATTTATACCATATAGCTGCGACATATATTACAATAAAAATAACAAGGACGTCTTACGGGGAGAACGAGAAGTAATTTTAATTATTTTTATTAAATTCACCGCAGTGCGAATGTAGCGCAGCAGACGGGCTGCCGTCGCGCGTTTTTATTTATCTATATATATAAAAGAGGAAACTAACTGACTGACATATCAACGCACAGCCGAAACTACTAGGACTAGGATCGTGAAATTTTGCACAAGGTTTCTTTTTAAGACGTAGGTGGGCACTAAGAGAGGATTTTCGAAAATTCACCCCCAAAGGAGATGAAACGTGGGTCCAAAGTTTGTATAAAGAAACCTACTTATCCGCGGGCGAAGCCGCTGGCAGAAGCTAGTAGCGCTGAAGCCGCACTGCTGTCGCGCGGCACTTTTCGGCTAATTTGAAGGCGCCCTTAAGGTGTTCTTCCTGAGAAGGCTCGAGAAGTGAACTACGCTACTTCACAGCAACACTTATTGTTATACAATTATATCGCAACTTCAGTTTCCGTCCGGCAGGCGTGGCAATTATGGCAATGTTCTCGTAATTGACATGCGTAATCGATTGCCATCGACGTCGACTTATTGATAAGACTGTGGTTATAATGGCTGTAGTTATCACATTAATATTATAAAATGAAAGTTCTTTCATGCTTAAAGTGTCTTGATGGCCCAGTGGTTAAGGCATGAGGTTGCTGGTTCGAAACCGGGCTAGTACCAATGTGAATTTTTCAATTCATATGTACTTTTCTAAGTTTATCTAAGACATCACTGACATCCCGTGCCGAAGTAGCCATTAGTCTATCCCAGTGCTGTGCATAGGCTTACTTCCATTCCTTCCAATTGTTCTGATGTTGCTTCTTCTTGCCAATTCATAAGAAACACATTGGTACGTGTCTGCATAACTCGACAAAATGTACTGAACACCACTTTTTTTTTAAATGAGATTTTATTGTTGATCCCGTAGTAAAAGTTATTCACACTGAATTCCCAAGAATTGAATTAGTGTAGGAAGCAAAAATTTGAAGACGTGATAACCACCAACCCGCATTGGACCCGCGTGGTTGACGATATGTGGATAGGAGAATGGGTTGTACCCATTCAAAAGGAAAAAATGGAACCCTTATAGGATCACTTTTTTGTCCGTCTGTCTGTCTGTCTGTCAAGACCCTTTATCTCGGGAACGCGTGGAGGTATCGAGTTAAAATTATAACCATATACTCAAGTCTGCAGTCCCTTAAAGTTGTGAAAAAATCAAACTTCTAAGTTAACGAATAAAAAAGATACGGCAGTTTATGTCGAAAAAATACGTATATATCGACACTCTCAAGGGAATCAAAATTCATAGGGTACTTCCAGTTGACCTAGAATCCTGAAATTTGACATGAAGCAAGGTCTCATAACACAAATAGTATAGTAGTATAGTATAGGAAAAAAATCCGAAAACTGTAATTGATGTTACATCACAAAAAAAAAACTTTTTTGCGATTCGGAAAAATCCCTCAGTGCGCGAGTCCGACTCGCACTTGCCCAGTTTTTTATTATTTATCGTCATCTTTACATTGTATCCAATTTATAGAAAAGTTAGAAAGAAAGAAAACACGTTTATTTGGCATACAGGTACACACAATAAGATAACAATTATAATATAGAAACTTAAATACTAAAACTAAAAAATACATCAACATTGTGTGTCTCACGGCTGCGCTAAATAGGTCCAGTTCAGCATGATGCTAAGCCACTACGTAGCAGTTGCCTAACGCTGGTTTTCAACTGAACCTTGCTATGAGTCTACAGATGTTAATCTGTTTGGTGTGAGGTAAAGAAATATATGTATATATATATATAAATATATTATATTATATATTATATGTAAGTATAAATATCGGAGTCAGGTCTTTGGCTTCACGCACTGCCGTCGTCGAATATTCGCACCTTATTCGACGATACTATTTTCCGCCTAGCTGTTGCCCTACGCCTAGGCGCTCCTTGCTGTTCTCCTCATCGCTGCCACTGTGGCGAAGTTGTAAGTTGAGCCGCTTAAAAAAAGAAAAGCTTATGGCAAGGCCCAAGAGTTTCAACCCCAAAGGTTGAAACTCTTGGGCCTTGCCATAAGCTTTTCAAAGAATTATCTAAACGCTTAGTTGACACTTCGCGTGACCCAAGGGCTGGCTTTTACCTCGGTCAGAGATTAAGCATTGCCATACAACGTGGCAATGCCGCCAGCCTTTTGGGCACACTTCCAGTCGACAGCGATGCGGAGGAATTTTATGACGCCATATTTTAGCTAGCAGTTTTTGCCATTAGTGTATAGTATAAATTAGTGTGTAGTAAATGATAAATAATAGATAGTTGTTTAGTGATAAATATATATGAAACAGTTTGAGTTTAAAAATTATTATGCTTTGTCAACTTATCCTGTATCCGATTTAATCAAAACTACACCACACTAACTTCTGACTCCGTCTGGCAATTAAGTGCCAGATAAAATGGCATATCAAACACTCCATCGTAATGATGTGCCAATTTATTGGGCATACATACGCTTTTACGATCCACGTCTGTAGTTTGTAACCGAGTCTGTGGGTAGTGGGAAAAGGGTTGCCAGTTCTGTTAAACAGAATCTTATACGTTTTAAATGTTTTTTGGGTAGTATAAAAATATCAGAAAATTAATTATAATTGTTAAAAATGTGGATTAATCGATGTCGTACATCATATTTTGGTGAAGTGTGAGTGGGGCGACCGCCTCAGGAGAAATCTGTTTAGCACTATAAATATGTTTGAAATTGGTATTTGCAAAAGTGTCTTAGCTAAGCCTACGTCAGACGAGGCAAGAGTAGTATATAAAATATACTACAATTATTGAAAATAACTTAAAATCCAAAATTTGGCTATAATGGAACGACTAATAAAGATTTAAAAAAAAAATATAGGTACCACCTTATCAAAAATAGCGGCTGACCTAATTATTTATGATCGTCAACAGAAGAAGTGTTGGTGTATCTATCTATAGTATGATGAACAAACATACGACTGATTTTAAATATTGTTGCAGGTTTCATTCCCACTTTATGCTGAGCAATCTACAACTACAACTCTAAAACTACACAGAAATACGTCAAAAGTATACGGTATATGAATGATTTAGCTTCGTTCCAAATTTTTTATGAAGAAAGAAACAATTTTTTCTGTGTACCTAATTAAATTTATGGTCAGACTGTTTTTTTTACAACTTTATAACATAATTTTATATTTATGCATATATACACCACTAATTTTTAATAAGTACAAATACAGGGCTTAAAGCTTTTGTTATTATTTAAGTAAAATCTCAATAAATAATATTCATAAACAGCAAAGTTATATCCCAAATTGTCACTCAATTTATGGAAATATTTATTTATTTATTTAATAACACATACAATTGTTTTAACAGGCATACCCAAGATAACAAATGTAGTCGCAACACTCAGAGACGCCACCCACAAACTGATCAAATATTCATTAGTGTAGTAGTAGGCAACATACATAGGTACATGATAGAACAAAAAATTAAATTAAATTTTCATACAATATTGTACTGGCTATTGATTATGAAAGAATGAATGGCGATTAAAATGGAAAAAAACACTACGCGTAGTATTTTCTAGTGGCAATTGTTATGAATGATTGATTCAATTATGAATTTACTAATTATGACCAATTTTCGTGGACAATTTTGGGATTTCGTTTTTTTTTTTTACTTTTGACTACACAAATATGATCAGTAACAGTATGGATGGAGCTCCATTTTTTTTTTTGTACTAATTAAAAAGTAGTGGTGTATAGTTGTAATATTTAATTAATTTACTAGCAGTACACCGCAGGTTACCCGCTCGTCATCACCACCTGCCCTTATCGTTTTATTTGGGGTCGGCGCAACACGTTTTTTCCTTTCATCCTGTCCTGTCACCCGTCCCGCTATCAGTAACTCCTTTTTCTTTCATATCACTTCTCATACAATCTATCCATCTTTTCTTTGGTCTCCCTCTCCCTCTCCATCCATTCACATATATATACTCATAACAGCAGGTTACCTGCTATTTTGTTTTAATTAAGTTCATTCATACAGTCCATGCGAAGGTTGTCTGGTAGATATCGCGGTCAGTGATGACACCGCCATTGAGTATAGAGTTAAATTTTTGACTCTACTTTGGTGCACCCACAATAAAGTTTATTTTCATCTAGTCTATTCTAATCAGTGTTTAATAAACACTGATTAGAATAGACTACAACACACACACAGTGTTTAACAAGACCACCACTGGGGCCGAGTGATAATGGCCCCAACTTACGAGTTCTAGGTTGCGGGATCAAACCCAGCCAGGCGCATTACTTTGTGTAATTTATTTCATCACCACTGCTCTCAAAACGGTGAATGAAAACATCGTGATGAAACCGGCATGTCCTAGAAGCAAAAATGCGAAGACATGTGACATCCACCAACCCGCACTGAGCCCGCGTGGTGGATTACGGCCTATCCCCTCTCCTAAAGAGGAGGCTTGAGGCCCAGCAGTGGGAACATTATAAAGCAGAATGCTATTCTAATATTTGGTGAGCAGTACTTCGTCTTTTAGAAACCTTTCAAACTGGCAACACAGAAACTTCGTAGCTAATTTACGACTGTTTGCAAAACGAGTAGGTAGAGGGCATTAAAAATATTTGTCACTCGCTTTTAATGGTCTTAGGCAGGTACTAAAATGGCCACGGAAAGGTCAAATCCGAAGATAATAAACACTATCTATTGCCGTAAATACATAGTTCCGTTTTATGATTTTATCTAGGCAAGCTTGCTATTTTTATATTGTCTGTAATAAAAATATCGAGCAACAAAAGTAGTGTTATTGAAAACAAAAACTTTCTTAAGTTAAAAAAGAACGTTTATATTTCAGACAAAGTTGTCACGGTTGCACTGCGTGTCACGGGTTCGATTCCCACACAGAACAAATATTTGTAAGACACCAGACCCTGAACACCTATCTGCAAGCCATGCAAATATTTGTTCCGAGCGGGAATCGAATCCGCGACCCGCAGCACAACAGCCAATCGGTCAATCACTGCGCCAACAGTGCCGCCAAATCAATAATCAGTGCTCGGTCACATTGGAAGCGCGGTCCGGGGAGCGGCGCGGTTGCGGGAACGCGTGCGGTTTGCTTGGCCACACTGACAGCGTGGTGTGGAGAGCGGCGCAGATGCAGGGACAAGCGTTGCTTGGCTACACTGACAGAGCGATGCGGAGAGCGGCGCAGATGCAGGGACAAACGTTGCTTGGCCACACTGACAGAGCGATGCGGAGAGCGGCGCAGATGCAGGGACAGGGGTTGCCGCTCATCGCCCACGCACTCACTGTGGCCACTTGTATGAACGACCTATGGCGTGTGAGTTGCCCGTGCGCGTCCCGAGTTGGGCAGCCCGCGCCGCTTCCCGCGCCCGCGTGCCCACCATGGACACTCAAAAGGAGTTCTTATATTTGAGATTGTGTAGTGTGGCCGAGCATCAGTCTCGATTTTTTATTCACCACAGCTTTTATCGTTTCATTATGTTTGGGCTGTCTCAGTTGCCCGCTATGGTTTTCAGTATGCTGTTAGGGCTGATAAGAACGTATAACTAAGATGGTGTGGAACCTACCAGTTTCCGCCTCTGCAAGCATTGCCAACCGCACTATAGTCGAACAAGGCCACTAAATCTAGAAACAGGACCTTTTTTAATGTTAGCTCTAAAGAAATTACATAAGGTATGAAAGTTTTGCGATGGCTGCAAGACTGTTGGTTATGGCGACACTTGGGGGAGGCTTATGTCCAACAGTCCTTCGTCCTTCGGTTGAAATGATGATGATGATAAAAGTTTGTATGGAAACTCGTAAATTTTTTAAAATTTAGAAACGTAATTTTGTACTTATATCGTACTATTTTCAGTAAATCATTTTACTACTTTCAGCCAGTGGTTTCACTCACGTAAATGAAAAAAAACATCCCATGGGATCTTATTCTCGGGTACAGTCTTTCTGTGTGAAAATTTCATTTATTCTTTCTTGTATCTTCATGATACCGTAGCTCCATCTAGTATCGAACGCTGCTACTAAAACGTTTCGACCGTGCTACGCGCTACGCGGCTACGAAACGGAACCGCGTAGGCCCTCGTAGCAGTTGGGTTGTATGTAAGGACGTGTACCAGGTGGCAGCACTGTGGTGTCAGGTCCAAGCACCTGTCAAAACGCTAATGTTTTTGTCGTTAGTTGAGGTCAACCGTCATGTTTAACAAAGTTTCGTGAAGACCTCTTCCCTGATTCAATGGAATCAGGGAAGAGGTCTTCACGAAACTTTATGAGAAATGTCTCATGTTCTAGTGTAGTTTTGCCATCTAGTACAATAATGAAAAACTAATACAATGTGGAGTTCTACGGCAAAGAAAAAGTTGGTAGTTCTACGGCAAGATTTATGAGGACAGATGGCGCCATTCATTATGTGCAAGTTCAAGTACCTATGAGGGTAGATGGCGCTACTCATATTTGGATGTTTAATTGCTGGAATTCTCTTTTTTAATTGATATCTGTAGCTATAATAAAAAGCAAAGTCCTAACGTACTTACTCATTGACTCATCAACGTGGTTTATTTTGTGATGTATAAAAAATATTAGAATCGATTTTCTAAAATTTATTCCCTAAGGGGATGAAACGGGGGTCCAAAGTCTGTAAGCAAATCAACTTACTTTCACACGGACGAAGCTACTGGCAGAATCTTATAGTAATATGAATCCATCGCTACCTACTAAAATATTTACTTTAGACTTGTGTTACATTGAGCGACTATTTGTGTTAAAAAGAAAAGTGTCAGTGCAATGGAATTTTAGAATAGCATAGAATAGAATAGTATTTTTTTTTTTTGAGCGTGCCCGAACCGAAAGGGTCGCCAACTCAGCAATTGCTGGGCGTCAGACACCCAGCGTTGATTTTCAGCTGGCACCCCGCAGTGACGCACGGATGATGGTAAATAAATATCTATATATATATAAAAGAAAGTCGTGTTAGTTACACTATTTATAACTCAAGAACGGCTGAACCGATTTGGCTGAAAGTTGGTGGGGAGGTAGCTTAGAACCAGGAGACGGACATAGGATACTTTTTTTTTGAGTAGGGTAGAGTAGGGTAGAGTAGGGTAGAGTAGGGTAGAGTAGGGTAGAGTAGGGTAGAGTAGGGTAGAGTAGGGTAGAGTAGGGTAGAGTAGGGTAGAGTAGGGTAGAGTAGGGTATAGTAAGGTAGAGTAGGATAGAGTTGGGTAGAGTAGGATATAGTAGTCAGTTGACGGGACGTGGACGAAGCCGCGGGCAAAAGCTAGTAATATATAAATAAACCTATATAAAAATAACCCTTACTTAAACTAAAAAATTGATACAAGTGTATTTGTGTTTTTTTAGGAAGCATCTGCTGCCGACGGGATCGGGATCCCGGTGGCTGGGGCGTGCTGAGGGCCGTTCCCACGTGCGTGCGGTCGCTTCCTTTACTAGCATTACTGCTTCGCAGAAGGAGGTGTCCACCTGCCAGTCTTCCTCGCTCCGGACTATGGCCTGTACCAGGGCCCGGTGCGAGAGGTTGCTGCCGCCGATCGCCTCCATGAAGACGCGGTGGTGCTCCACTCAAGCGGGGCACACTTCTGCCGTATGCTCTACCGGGTCCTCCGGGTGGTTCACACTATGGTGACACCTAGGCATTTCTTCCACCTAAATTCAATGCACGAACATTCCGAACTCTCCATGTCCAGTGAGGATCTGCATCATGAGGAAGAGATGACGTCGTGACGCCACTGCAGCCATTCTTCAAAGAGGAGACTTAAGAGCGAGCAATTCCAGGTGCATTTTCATACAACCGCTCTTACGTGATTATCAAATCAGATATTTTGGATATACAAAAAACATAACAAACCTACAATACAATATCTTGTGGATATTATCTAGGCTTGTATGGAAATCAATATAAATTTGCAAGTGTAAAACCAATCCAGTAAAAACTTCTGAAAATCTGTTATTGTTAAGTGAACTTTGGCCCTTCATAGTATACTCATTATATTGAAAACTAGCTGTGCCCCGCGGTTTCACCCGCGTTTTTCTCGTTTCCGTGGAAATACCGAGATAAATATAGCCTCCCTCAATAAATGGACTATTGAATATTTAAACAGTTTTCATATCAGATCAGTATTTCCCGAGATTACCGCGTTCATAACAAACAATCAAACTTTTCAGCTTTATAATATTAAGAAAAACATAAATTAAGTTAAATTGTATAAGTCGCAGGCAATAGCTGTCTATCTGTTCGACATTCAGCCAGACACATAAGAATTACGACTATAGGCGGGAGTGTCCGTCCACTTTAAACCGGGTTAAAATATTATTTTAAAGTACTTCTGAGTAAATTATATTTTTCGTTTTATTTTCTTGTGGCAGAAGAATATATTGATTGTTTCCGCAACCTGATCTTGACAACGCGACATATAGTTGGCCGTGCGAAGAACAGTCTTGCCGTAAATCTAATCCTACATATTTAAATGTTTGCCCCTGTGATTTATTTATCGTTACGGCAAAAGATAATTTAATTGGGAATTGGACTCTTTTAAAATGAAAAGGCAAATGATTTGGGATCATTGGGAACCGAGGTATAAGTACTGTTTGACCAACCGCTGGACCAGTCAAAACTGTTGCAACGATCACGTTATTGCGAAGAAATTTAACCTGAAGTCGAGTCCCGTTACATAAATTTGGTGGCTTAAGAATTCTAAGTAAAATAATTGGGGCACCAATTTTTAACTTGAGAGAATGTGGCCCCCCACATTCTCTCAAGTTAAAACACTCGGGTTTAAAGAATTAAGAAATTCCTGTGGATAATGGACTGCATCTTCTTGATCTCATCAACAAATATATTTCGAAAAAGATTATTACAGGATTTTATGTTGATAAAAAACTCTATGGCCCATAACTCATTAATAGGTACCAACTCTTAACATCTTACACACGTGATAACTTTTAAACGAAATATCCGATTGAGATGAAACAAAAAGTATTTTACTTCTACATAAATACTCTTGATAACATAATGCTTAATTTCGATAAAGATTAATATTACGATACATATTTAACGTAGTTTTTTTTTCTTCAGACGATTTAATAATTATTTTGAACACAAAATCGGTTATTGTGATTAAACCATGATAGCTAGATATATGTTCTCGCGGACTTTTTTGTAGGTCTTAATAGGATCTACAAACCCGTAATACATCATTTTGTTCTATTGTCAATAGTTTTTGCAGCGCACGCAAAAATAGGTTTTCGATTTTACACCTTGTGTTACAAAATAGCAATTTTATTACGGAACCCTAATTTTGAAAAAAAAAAACATAGCCTATAGCCTTCCTCGATAAATGGACTACCCAACACTGAAAGAATCATTCAAATCGGACCAGTAGTTCCAGAGATTAGCGCGTTCAAACAAACAAACAAACAAACAAACTCTGCAGCTTTATAATATTAGTATAGATTTCTAAATACATACATAATATAGATAAATTACTCCCAGATACAGAACAAATGATCTTGCTCATCATACAAACATTTTGTCTTGGGTGGAAATCGAACCCACGATCTCCGGCATGGCCGCCAGGGTCACTACCACTAGACTAACAGGCCTGGTATAATAATAATAATGTAATAATAATATTCCACAACTATCACACAACGCCGTCTAGTCTCAAGCTAAGCAGAGCTTGTGTTTTGAGTACTAGACAACTGATTATATTTCTAAATACATACATATTATATGATAAATTACACCCAGACACAGAACTAATGATCGTGCTCATCACACAAACATTTGTCCTGGATGGGAATCGAACCCACGACCTCCGGCGTAGCAGTCAGGGCCACTAACCACTAGACCAACAGGCCAGTCAATCTATCTAGTTATTATTATAATGTTATTATTCACCTGACTTAGTTTAATTGTCTTATTGGTCAAATGTCTTTGTGGTTTACCGGTAAAGCGTAATTGGTTATTAGTAAACTGTAAATTATACTAGTATTGGGAGTGGGGACGTGTGCGCTGGTCTTGATATTGGAAGCGTAAGCTACTGGGTTCGATTCTCAAAAATAATTCTTAATAGCTTAATCCTACTTTAAACATATGTAAACAGCTTGATTAGATAAATTTTGTCAAAAACATGTGTAGGTTTTTTTTAGATGGGGAATCATCCAATGATTGGCCTGTTGGTTGAGTGGTTAGTGACTGTAATGCCGGAGGTCGTGGGTTCGATTTCCACCCAGAACAAATATTTGTGTGATGAGCACGATCATTTGTTCTGTGTCTGGGTGTAATGTATCTATAATATGTATGTATTTAGAAATATATAAGTATGTTTATCAGTTGTCTAGTACTCTTAACACAAGCTCTGCTTAGCTTGGGACTAGACGGGGTTGTTTGATAGTTGTGGAATATTATTATTATTATTAATGATTTCTCGCGCTCTAAGGCGGTGTGAGAAGACGTGTCAGACTTTTACTGACTAAAACCATACCTATGTTCTTTATTTGCCTAGCGATCCAGGAATCTGGGTCCCTTTCAGAAGTCAACCCATGGCGCCAGTAGGTTTCAGCTTTTGCTGGTCCCCTAAGGTTTTGATGACATCTCATTGAGGCACGCGTGGAACACTACGCGCCGTCAACGACTCGGGCTCAATCTAGACGGTTACCGGACGGCCGGACGGTAGCTCACCGTCCGGCCAACCGGTAACCATCTAAATTTAATTATTTACTAATTATATTGCTCATTGAAAACATAGATACAGATATTGGAGGAGGTGTACGATTAATAGGCGTGATTCCGTAAAGAACACCACGTAGTTACCAGGAGAGCAGGTATAAAGGGAGACAGTAGACAGTCCTTGTAGAAGCACCAAAAGTAGCTATAGCAAATCGACTAAAATTTAAATGATGATATCTTGCATTCAACAGCAAAAACAAGGTCCTATAACAATGCTTAGAAACCGTTATTCGACATTAACAAGTTATAAGCACCATCAAGTACTAGGCGCGCAGAGAGTCCGTGACAGTAGTGTTCGCCTAGAGTGACGCTTGCAAGGGTGGGGCCAGAGAGGCGCGTACCTTCAATTGGGCTTCGTCAGTCAGCGGTTCGCTCGCTGTTTGAAAGAGATGGTAGTATTCCAGCAAGACGTTCACGCGCAGGAGGCCGGAGCTTGTCGTGGCACAGGATTACGATGCGTAGCCTAGCTTAACTCCTCACGTTTATGTTCTCCTATTTTTCACTTCGAATTTAAATTGTAAATACTGATTTAATAATTAAAATAAAAACTGTGTGGCGTCCAAACACGTGATATAATATAAGATATGCAATATAGGATACATAGTATATTCGCACATCATCGCTCCTTGACATAATAAGTGACCTATCGAAGAATATTAGTGATTGAATCAGTGTTTTAAAATATTGACATTTAAACCAAACAATTACTAATCCTTTCTACATCAGGTGGGATCGCAGTTAGTTTATATTATTTAAACAAGAAACCCGAAACACGTGTCCAGTATTTTTATGTAAAGAAACTGTGTACAAATTTTCATAACTGTATGATGAAAAATCACAAAGTTATAAGCTTGTTTGGCCGCACAAATACATGATCACCGGGCCATCCAGGCGACTAAGGGGTTGTTTTATTCCCGCATCCAGCTGTGCGCTAGTGTTTAATGTCCACTATAAACTGCCGTGATCTATGTTGTATTTAGTGTCGGTGGTGTCCAACTTGTGACCTTTTTTGAATATTTTTGGAAAAAAATATAGTATGGTGTTAAAATTATTGGAATCGATTCAGTTACTGTTTCTGAACAAACTATATTCAGATTTGGCATATACTAAAAATAATGCATATAAAAAAAAATACCGTTTTATTAGGTTTGATGAAAAACTTTAAATAAAAAAATCCAGTCTTTAATACTTCTCTTTGTACGTGAGTTGAAATAAATGAACCTTAAGACAATAGTAACAAGATTCAAAATCTCTCGTTTAATCAATGATCTATTTTTAGCAACGGATAAACTTTAACATTTAAGTTACTGTCAGTGGGCGGAGTGACGCCAACGTTGCGTAGGCGCTACGCCGGCCTACGAGATCTCGTAGCCAATCCGCGTAGCACCACGTAGCCGCGTAGGCCATCGTAGGCACACGTGATTTGAATAATATACCTCCCTTTTTAGGGTTCCGTAGCCAAATGGCAAAAAACGGAACCCTTATGGATTCGTTATGTCTGTCTGTCTGTCTGTCCGTCCGTATGTCACAGCCACTTTTTTCCGAAACTATACTGTTGAAACTTGGTAAGTAGATGTATTCTGTGAACCGCAATCAGATTTTCACACAATAATAAAAAAAAAGACAATAAATTTTGGGGGTTCCCCATACTTAGAACTGAAACTCAAAAATTTTTTTTCATCAAACGTGTGGGATATTTATGGATTTGTCTTCAAAAATGATATTGAGTTTTCTAATATCATTTTTTTCTATACTGAATAGCACTAAAGTGGTAAAATGTGTCCCCCCCCCCCGTACCTAAGTTCGAAAATAAGAGAATGATAAAACTAAAAAAAAATATATGATGTACATTACCATGCAAACTTCCACCGAAAATTGGTTTGAACGAGATCTAGTAAGTAGTTTTTTTAATACGTCATAAATCGTAAACCGCAATTTACCTTTCAAGTTTGTACGGAACCCTCAATGCGCCAGTCCGACTTGCTCTTGCCCAGTTTTTTATTATTACATTTGGTCACTTAGATGACATGTTTGGTGAAGTTTTGACCTTTCATATCGATTTTAGCTTTGAGGCTAACTTTTTAGTTTCGAATTACTGAACCAATTTTTATGAACGAGGTGTCAAAAGATTTGATTATTAAGACCCGATTAATGTAGGCGGATATAAATAAGAGGAAAAACATCTGAATCTAAAAATATCAAAGATTCAAAGTAACGGGATTGACATCCTAAAATGTCGGTAGCTCGTGTCAATCCCATAAAATTATACGGCCCTCACACACAGTGAATATATAATATAATTTTTTTTTTAGTCATTGTTACAAGTGTTTTCTTAAACATAGGTATAACATATTTACATATCGGTAACAGGAGTTATATTTTACCAGAATTATTACAATGGCCCCCAAACTAGGCGGTGCCTGTATCTTGGGGACCGGAGTTGCGTGATCGTTAAATTAAAATACTAGTTTCCTTTGCGGATTACCTTACAATAAAATAGTAGACAAAATAATTAGTACAAAGTAACAGGGTAAATAAAAATAAAAGAGTGTGCGTGTTACAGGTGTGCGGTTGAAAGTGTGTAGGTATGTTTGTGGCAATTATTCTTTTATTATTTTTTTTATTGATATAAACCAGTGCTTGACTGCGATCCCACCTGATGGTAAGCAGTGATGCAATCATTGATGGTGAGGCGCCCTAGTTTATAAAGAGCCTATTCACACTAGCCTTGAAGACACCTAAATCATAGTTGGACGGGAAGACCGCAGCAGGAAAATTGTTCCAGTCCTTCGATGTACGTGGTGTTAACGACGAAGCGAAATGCTTAGTCCGGACCGTTGAAGTTTCAACAACGTAAGGGTGGATACTCGCCGTGCGTCGGGTTGTCCGATGGTAGAAAGGAGATGGCGGATTCATGTCATGCAATTTTGATTAATTCATTATTCACCTGATGATAATTTTATCATCAGGTGAAATATTATAGTATTTATATTCATCATCACTATTTCAGCCAAAAGACGTTTACTTATACCGCGTACATCGAAGGATTGGAACGATTTGCCTGCTGCGGTCTTCCTATCCGATTGTAATTTGGGTGTCTTCAAGGCAAAAGTGAATATAGACTCATAATAAACTAGTGCGCCTCACCATCAACGATTGCATCACTGCTAACCATCAGATGGGATCGCAGTCAAGCACTAGTTTATATCAAATAAAAAAAAAACTTCTAGAAAAAGGCCTACCCCAATTGTTGCCATAACGACCGGTTCTGTGCGCCTCGAATCCATCGGATTCCTGCGACTTTCACCAGGTCATGAGTCCACTTTGTGGGAGGTTCTCCTATGCGTTTTTAGTTCAATAAGGCAATTCTTATCGTCTAGTTCATGTAAAAGAAAATAGGCATCAGTATAGAGCTGCGTTTACTATAATTTGTTCTGAAGCAATATCACTTAAGTAAGAACTTATATTGAGTGATAGTGATAAAACTAATGTCAATTGGAAGCGGGAGACTGAATGAAAACTAAGGCTATTCATCTTACCGAGTTAGTAGCGACCCGCCCCAGCTTGGCATGGGTGTTACAAAAATTATTAAATACACAAATTTTCTCTACTACAATCATCGTCATCATCATTTTCCTGCCCTTGTCCCGTTTTATTTGGGGTCGGCGCAACACGTTCTTTTTTTTCATTCTGTCCTGTCACGCTACTACAATATGCATGTAAAATATAAAAAAATATAAAAATAAAACCCGACTACGACAAAAAGAAAAGCCGTAGTCACACGCTATTAAAGTGTTACGGTTGGTACCTATATAACGTGTGACTACGGCTTTTCTTTTTGTTCTGTTCTTGTTTCTCCAGTAACCTTGTTTATTTCAGCATCCTGAATATCTTGTTTCATACTTTTACAGCGTATTTTTTTTTTGTTGTAGTCGGGTTTTAGTTTTTATACTTTTTATTATTTAAACTATTTTGGTGTTATTGACATCGAATTTTTTGACCGCTTGAGGGCGCCACATTGAATGTTGATGATATTTTTGGTAAGTGCAAGCGAAGCCCTTTCAAATGATATCAAACACGGTGTATTTATCTTAACATTTTTTTTAACACGTGACTTTTTGTCCGCTAGAGGGCACCACATTGATTTTTGTGACACGTCATGTAGCCTATGTTCAGGGTTCGATACCTCATTTGTCGAGCTCCGATAAGTAGTTCAGGAGCTATGAGGGAACAGATGAACTTACACACATAGCCTGTCAAAATCATAACCCTCCTTTGGCTTTACCGTAGTCGGGTAAAAAATAATCTAGGGTACGGTACGATACGGGCCCTGGGCCAAGTAGTCTCGTTCCAGGCAAGGCAAGACAAAGAAATCGTCAAAATCGTAGACGAACTGAAAACGCCTTTTTTAGTTTGGGCGGCGTGTCAGACTTTTACTGACTAAAACCCACTCCTATTCCTTCTTTGCCTTCGTTTTAGGGCCCCGGGGTTCTCTTTCGTACAACCCATGGCCCCAGTAGGCTTCGACCCTGTTGGGCAACTACGGTTTGCTAACATCTCTTTGAGGCACGCGTGGAACACTAGGCGCCGTCGACTACTCGAGCTTGGTTCGGACAGTTACCGGACGGCCGGACGACGAGCTACCCATTACTCGTCGTCCGCAAGCCCACACAGTTCCCTCAGGTGCAGGAACCTCCGGAATTGACTACGTCCGGTGAGGACCTGCGTCATGCGGAAATTTTTTTTTTTCGTTGGGAAAATCATCTTATGACATCCCCCGCCCTTGGGCGGGGCGGGAGATAGTGTCAGACTTTTACTGACTAAAAACCCACTCCTGTTCCTTCGTTGCCTTTCGTACCACCAGGGCCGAGTCTTCCTTTCAGAATCAGACCCTTGGCCCCAGTGTTTGATTGCCTTGTGTTGTGCCAAATAAATGCACTTTTTTTTTCTTTCTTCTTCCTTTAAAATATAATAGTATGGAATAAACTCCACTACCCTAGTGGTGGAGTGGTAACGGCCCCGACTTACGAGTTGTAGTTCACGGGTTCAAACTCAGCCAGGCGCATTACTTTATTGTGTAATTTATTTTATCACCACTGCTCTCAAAACGGTGAAGGAAAACGTCGTGAGGAAACCGGCATGTCCTAGAACCAAAATATTCGAAGACATGTGACTTCCACCAACCCGCACTGGGCCCGCGAGGTGGATTACTGCCCATTCCCTCTCCTAGAGAGCAGGCCTGAGTCCCAACATTATAAGGCCGACTATGCTATGACTATATGGAATAAACCTATTTAAGGTGTAAAAAAATTAACTTAAATAGCGAAAAAAAAATCAGCTGCTCCATACGTTTTAACGAGTTATGCGAACATAAACGTAGGGAACAGCTGATTTTTTTTTCGCGATTTCAGGTTTGGTCCCATAGTAAAAGTTGTTCATAATGAGGAGTACAATGTCCCCTCGAAATTCTTAAAGTTAATTTTTTTACACCTTATATACAATTATTATCCATTCACATCCCTATTTCCTTTGGTACGCACCAGATCGCAATAAAATTAGAAATTCACAGCAGATATAATTTAAAATAAAATCGTCCGATCACGCCCGGACCGCAGACAAAATCCCGACTTTTGTTATTTTGACCACAACCGTCCATTTGCCCGCAAAGCTCTCGAGGGTGACGGCCCTATAGGCATAATGGGCCTTATTTATAAAAATCTTTGAACTGCTTAGCAACTGATTTTCTATAGAGAATTTTAATTTAAAATCTGCTGATCAGAAGGCTCAGACAAATGACTTTTCAATACACTTACTCGAAAACCTGCTTTTAGGCACGCAGCTTACTGTGTTTACGGCTTGCCTGGGAAAGCCTGGGTCCTGGCCATGGAGGCTCTCGGGTCTCGATTAAGAGGGCTCTTCAGCGCATGCATGGAGAGGGGCCAGTTCCCACTTCGCTGGAAGACCGGGAAACTGGTCCTTATCGCGAAGCCGGGGCGCCCTGCGGACTCTCCGTCCGCGTACCGGCCCATTGTGCTGCTCGACGAGGTGGGCAAGCTCTTTGAAATAGTAATTGCAGACCGCCTCGTCGCGCACCTAACACGGGTGGGGCCGGATCTGGCGGACGGCCAGTTCGGCTTTCGCAGGAGGCGCTCCACGGTGGACGCCATCATGCGCGTGCGAGCTCTCACGACGGGGGATGCGGTGTCCCAGAGCAGGTGTGTCGTGGCGGTGTCATTGGACATCGCTAACGCCTTCAATTCCCTGCCCTGGAGTAGCATTAGGAGGGCACTCCGGTATCACCGGGTGCCCGACTACCTCTGTCGTGTGATCGAGGCCTACCTTTCGGACAGGTACATCATCTACCCTGGTCACCAGGGAGAGTGGAAACGGCGAGAGATGTCGTGCGGTGTTCCGCAGGGATCGGTACTAGGACCGCCCTTGTGGAACATCGGCTACGACTACGTGCTGCGCGGCGACCTCCCTGACGGGGTCAGCGTGGTCTGCTACGCTGGTCCTGGCTCAGGGAGACTCGTACCAGGCGGCGGTCGAATTAGCGACACGTGGGGTTGCGATAGTCGTTGATAGGATCCAGCAGTTGGGACTCGAGGTGGCGCTGCAAAAGTCCGAGGCCATGTGTTTTCACGGCCCTCAGAGCGCGCCGCCTCGGCGCTCCTAATTAACGGTAGGAGGAGTTCACATCGGCGTCGGGTCGACGATGAAGTACCTGGGACTCGTCCTCGACAGCCGGTGGAATTTCGAGGAGCACTTCCGACGTCTGGCTCCCAAACTGAATCGGAATGGGGCTGCCCTCAAGCGGCTCCTGCCCAACCTCGGGGGTCCAGACGCCTCCTGGCGGAGGCTCTACGCAGGCATCGTCCAGTCCATGGCCCTTTATGGGGCGCCGGTGTGGGCGCCGTCACTGCGAAAGCGACCGGCGGCCCAGCTGAACGCGTGCCAGAGGGTCATGGCCATACGGATGGTGTGGGGATACCGCACGGTTTCCCGCGAAGCGGCGAGCCTCCTTGCTGGCCAGCCACCATGGGATCTGGTGGCAACAGGCCTTGCACGCATGCACGATCTGCGCGTGGAGATGCAACGTCGGGGCGATACTCCGCTGCCACGACAAGTTGCGGCATGGCGGACAGAGCTCCGGCGGGGTCTCATGGTGGAATGGCGACAGCGAATATCGCAACCCAGTGCTGGGCACGCCATAATTATGGCGGTAATTCCCCTCTTTGAGGAGTGGCTGGAAAGGCAACACGGCGTCCTTACCTACCGCATGACGCAGGTCCTCACCGGACATGGTAAGTTCGGGAGGTTCCTGCACCGGATTCGTGCGGAAGAAACGCCCGGGTGCCACCATTGTGCGGACCACCCGGAGGACACGGTGGAGCACACGGTGGAGGTGTGTCCCGCTTGGGCAGAGCAACGCCGTGTCCTCGAGGGGGCGATCGGCGGCGGCGATCTCTCGCGCCGGGCCTTGGTACAGGCCATGGTCCGAAGCGAGGAGGAGTGGCAGGCGGTTGCCTCCTTCTGCGAAGCAGTAATGCTAGCAAAGGAGGCGGCCGATCGCGTGAGGCAACGGTCCTCACGCCCCAATCGCCTCCGGGATTCCGATCCCGATTTCCGGCCATCGTAGGCGCAGGCTTGCGGACGGCGAGCAATGGGTGGCTCGCCGTCCGACCGTCCGGTTACCGTCCGGACCGAGCCCAAGTCGTCGACGGCGCGTGCTGTTCCACGCGCGCCTCAAGGAGATGTCAGCAACTGTAGGGGCCTAGCAGGGTCGAAGCCTACTGGGGCCAAGGGTCTGATTCTGAAAGGAAGACTCGGCCCTGGTACGAAAGGCAACGAAGGAACAGGAGTGGGTTTTTAGTCAGTAAAAGTCTGACACTATCTCCCGCCCCGCCCAAGGGCGGGGGATGTCATAAGATGATTTTCCCACCAAGAAAAAAAAAAAAAAAAAGCTTACTGTGTTTCGCACTAGCGCGGTAAAGTATGTGAGTTCGCCCCTGCCACATTTGCTTACATTTATCTTATGTACATACCACCTCCGGCCTCGTTGCTTAGCTCTGCCTCGCCGCCGCCATCGGAATCCAGCCCCACCGTGATTGCAATGGCACCAGCAGTTGCGTCGAGCGTCAACACCAGATACGCATAGATGGAGAGGAAGCCAGCCACCGAGCGTCTTAGGATCTCGAGGCCCACCAGCTTCTGATTGGGTACCAGCTCCCGGCGGAATTGTGCAGCGCATGCGATGGACGGCATTCATCAGCTAGAAAGAACTTCATGCGCTATTATGGGGCTACAGAGGAAAGAAACAACCTGGCCGCGTACCGTGTTCGGATGCTCTCTTTGTTTCGCCCCCCGCGCACCGTCCGCGCGACTACACGTATATTTTCTGTGCTCCGGTTTTTAATTCTTTAACCAGTGTTAAAAGTAAAAAATTTACCTTTAAACCTATACTGTGACGTAGCTGAGTATATACGCTGCATAGCAGTCAAATCCGTCTTGAATTCCGCTCAGTGATTAAGAAGTAAACACAGTTCTTAGTAATTGAATAAGCAGTGAATCTAACTAATCAATAGTGAGGTAGCTGAATCATCGTGTACCGTGCGAGCAAAGGATCGCACCGGGGCCGGCGGGCTGCCTACGCTCGTCAACTTTCGTCGCGCTTCGGTGCTCGCGCCGAGACTCAATCGGCTACGCTCGACGGTCTGTCGCGAGTACGATTACCACCGAGGACTCCAGAAGTGCTATTAACACTACCTTCGCCCAATCCTGCGCATCGCGACTGTTCACCGAGTCGGTGACGCCGGCGCGCCGTGGCTGCTTGCTCCGCCTTCGTGAGGGAAAAAGACAGTCGTCATAATTGCCGACCCGCTCTTACCTGC
The DNA here is from genome assembly GCA_905147345.3 of Mythimna impura. Taxonomy (NCBI): domain Eukaryota; kingdom Metazoa; phylum Arthropoda; class Insecta; order Lepidoptera; family Noctuidae; genus Mythimna; species Mythimna impura. The sequence continues at coordinate 25,316,127 of LR990351.1, read as the reverse complement.
GCTGCTATGGACAGTCACTGTATGACGTAGGCTCGGGTACGGCACGCGTGAGCACGAGCTTGTTGGACTCTGACTCCTTGCGCTACGGTTTGTTTTTCTTCGACGGCTAACTGAACGATCTCATAATATACGAAGTACTACCGAAAATTCCCACGACTTCATTGTTATCGGAGCTGTACTTTGTGAAGGATACGCGTCCATATAAAAATGAGCTTTACTAGCAACAACTCGCCCTCAGAATACGACATTTCGGGGCAAATGGATATCTCAGAACATGCGGATCAAGTTACCCCTCCTAACTTTGTATCCCAACGCGTTAGAAGGGTTGATGAACATCAATATCGTAGTGAAGACTTCCGTGCCTTCAAAGAAGAAATGGTTAACATGATCTCGGGTCTGATTGCACCACAACAAACAGAACTCAAAAAAATATATCCTACATTGATGGAAATAAAAACCACAAATGCCAGCATTGAGAACGCAATGGCCGCTCTTTCGGCTCAAAATGAGGACTTAAAAAAGAAAATTGATCATCTAGAAACCCGAGTGAAGAAGGACAATGATTACATCATAATTTTAGAAGAAAAAATTGAGGACTTGCAACGAGGAAAACGCAAATCTAACTTTGAAATAAAAAACGTTACTAAAATCCAGCAAGAAACTAAAGACAACCTTGTACAGATGGTTGTAACGCTATCCGAAGCTATAAACAGTACCATTAAAGCCAACGAAATTACCGACATATACAGAATTCAAAATAAGGGTAGCAACACCAAAAATAGCACCGTTGTGGTCGAACTGGCTTCTACATTGGTTAAAATGGACTTTATCAAAAAGACAAAAGACTTTAACAGAACGAGTAAAGAAAAAATCTGCGCCAAACACCTCGGATTTAAGTGTGGAGAATATACACCAATCTACGTCTCAGAACAATTAACCTCTAAAGGAGCTAGGCTCTTTTATCTAGCCCGCGATCTAGCTAAGTCACGGAACTATAAATTCTGTTGGACTTCCTATGGAAAGGTATATTTAAAGAAAGATGAAACTGCACCAACAATACTCTTAAATAGTGAATCTCAAGTTAATAATCTGATGCAACAAATATGACTAGCTTTAGTTATTGCTCTGATTGGTTGTAGATCACATACTATTGTTTTTGTGTGTTACTCAAAATCATATGGCCCTAAGATTAGCTACTATTTTAATTTTTTACTTTTTATTTTCTACCTTTTTACTTTTTTATCGTTTATTAAACCTAAAGGTGTAAGTCAATCGCGCTCACTCTCACTATACATACATTTTACCACACCTTCGTTCAATCTCACGCTCTTACGACTGACATACACATCATTACCCACAACCACACTATATTCCCACTACTACACATTCACCCACACCTACAAAAATACGACAAAAACTGGTAATGTTCACATACCACTTATTTTGTATCATTATGAGTGACACATTACAAGCCATAAACAGTATAGATAGATTAGAAACCGCACAAACTTTTAGCTGTTCCCCTGAGGATCTTAATCGATTAATAAAGCGAAATCCTGAGGACTTAACAATAGTGTCGCAAAACATACGATCAATTTACTCCAACCACAACGACCTGCTAGCCAACTTGCTTAGTTTAAACACAGATAACTCTAACCGAATGCAGACTCGACGCCACTAAACCCATACCCCAAATACACAACTATTTATCTTACCAAACCACCAATCACTTAAACAAAGCCGATGGAGTTGTTGTCTATGTTAAAAATACTTTTAAGACCTCTATAAAGGAAGTAAAACTGATTCATGCATCCTGCCTTCAAATTAACTTTCACCCTGGGCTAACTATCTTGGCTATCTATCGGTCGCCTTCAAAATCAAAAGCTGACGAATTTATTAATTCATTAAATGATCACTTAACCACTATTGCTTCGAGTAAAAATGTAATAGTTACGGGAGATATAAATATAAATTTGATTTATAACGATGCCGAACATTCTTATGATCGCTCAAACAGGTTAACATATCTCAATATGCTGGCGATGCACGGCCTACTTTCAGCGCATTCACTACCCACTAGAGGTAAAAACTGTTTGGACCACTTCATGGTTAAACTTGACCACACGAACACTGCCGCAACCACAGCTGTGTTAAACACAACTATAACAGACCATAACATGATTTTCTTAAAAATTACAAACAAAGAACATATACGAAAAACCGCTAAAACTAAAACCATGATTAACATTGACAAGGCACTTGAAAACCTAGGTGAAAGTAATTTGCATCTTTTGTTGAATCTTACCGACCCAAACACAATTTGTGACCAATTAATACATAAAATACAAACTTGCCTTAAAAATAACACCATCACGACTGTAATCCCACAAAAATGTAGACTAATAAAACCATGGATGATACTCGGATTACTACATTGCATACGTAATCGTAATGACATGCAACTTAAGTTAAAGTCTGAGCCTCAAAATGAAATATTAAAGATCACTTTCAAGCGATACAGAAACTACTGCAACGGTATTATTAAAAAGCAAAAACGGAAACACGACCGGGACCAATTATCTAAAGCGCATAAAAATCCCAAAAAGATATGGCAAACCATAAACAACATCACTCAACGAAAACCAGGTAAAATGCCCAATACGGATCTTTTATAACTCAAGGCTACTCCAAAAGAGTCAGCTAATGATGTAAATAAATACTTTTCTAATATAGGTAAAATTCTTGCAAACAAAATAATAGCCACCTCAGCCACAGGGTATGGCCAAAACTATAGTTCTGACTCAGATAATGGTCCACCTCTCTCATCATTTGTACTTTTAAACACCGACCAGGATGAAGTTCACCGTGTTCTTATGTCTCTAAAAACAGATAGTGCCCCGGGCTGGGACGGTATAACTGTCAATTTCTTAAAGACCGCTCATGCTCTTGTCGTACCAATTATAACCCACTTAGTGAACCAGTGCTTTGAACAAGCTATATACCCAAACGCCTTAAAACTTGCCCTTATAACACCGGTGTACAAGAGTGGAGATAAAACTAATCCGTCTAACTATAGGCCTATATCTGTACTGCCATCAATATCTAGAATAATGGAAAGGTTAATAAATTCACGTCTCTTATCTTACCTTAACAAAAACAACCTTCTTTCGCCCTCGCAGTTCGGTTTCAGACAAAAAATGTCCACTGAAGACGCAGTATTGGAGCTTGCCTCCGCTGTAACCAGTCATGTGGATAGCGGAGGCAAGTGCCTTGCTGTCTTCTTAGATCTTCAAAAGGCATTCGACACAGTTTCTGTAGCCACACTCTTGGATAAATTAGAGTCAATTGGAGTAAGAGGTATTCCCCACGCCTTGCTCAAAGACTACCTAAGCGAACGCAAACAAAAGATTAAATTAGGCAATACCATTAGCTCTGAAGAGATCGTCCAATTCGGAGTAGGTCAAGGTAGTGTGCTCGGACCGACATTGTTCCTCATATATATAAATACACTATGCAGCATGAAAATTGTGAATGCAAAAATTTTTTTCATACGCAGATGACACTGCGGTAGTGTTCTGTGGTGATACATGGGACAGTGTCCGGATAACTGCCGAGCAAGGACTGGCAAGAATAGCAGCCTGGCTTGACCTGAACCTCTTAACCTTAAATATTACCAAAACTAACTTCATCTGCTTCTCAAAGTACAACATCTCTCAACCTCCTCCAGAATTTAAAATTAGGATTCATAAATGTAATTATATTGAAAACCCAAACTGTTCTTGCACTGAAATCACTAGAGTGGAATCTATCAAATACCTAGGTATTATGGTCGATCAACGTTTATCCTGGCATAACCACACTGAATTAATAATGAAACGAATACGCAAACTAATCTGGACTTTCAAAGTATTAAGACATGTTACCTCGAAAAAGCTACTGTTGCAGATTTACATGTCACTTGCGCAGTCCGTCCTAGCTTATTGCCTACCCGTTTGGGGAGGTGCCTCAAAGATTAAATTCCTAGACCTTGAGAGAGCTCAGAGGTCTCTACTGAAGGTTATGTTTTTTAAACCCTTCAGGTTTTCAACTGAGAAACTTTACCAGATTTCGGATCTTCTAACCGCTAGAAAGCTCTACGTTCTTAGTATAATTCTAACTAAGCATAAAAATCTAGCGTTCTACTTACAGAAAACAAAAGGCAGAAGGAAGAACACGGTTGCTCCCATTGTGTCAGTAAAGTCTACATTCGCAAGAAGACAATTTCCAAGGCAATCGTCCCATTTATACAATCTTCTAAATAAAGAACTGGACATATACCCACTAACCTATCGTGAATGTAAAAACGCTCTGACTAAATATCTTAAGCTAAAAACCTATGATGAAATGGAAAATATGGTGCAATCGATGAGACTGTAATGTGCACATATGTATGGAACTTGTAAGGTGTCGGTATAACTCTCACCCCCACACTTACTCTCACCCACTAGTCATATACACATTCACCTCCACCCCATCTCCTATACACATAACTCACATCACACAACACACATCACATCACACAACACACATCACATCACACATCACATAACACACATTCATAGCGCATTAGTCTTTTATAAAAATACTGTGTACCCATTTTATTCTTGCATTTTTATATTTATATAAATTAACTAAATGTCTTGTTCAGTTTTAATAACTTAAATACAATTACATACCCTGGGGAAGGGCAGAGCATCCTAATACAAGCATACTCCTTGCTTAAAAGGATTCTCTCCATTGTAAATAGGATAAGTTATTTATGACGAAGCAATAAACCTTTTTATTTTTTTTTTTTGTTTCGATTGATTGAGCCAGCCGTCAACGTTTCGACTCAACGAAAGATACATTGCAGCTTTTTTTACCAAATCTGTTCCTAAAATGGTGAAGGAAAACGGTAAATGCATATTCTAGAACCAAAAATTTACAACTATCAATAAATGAGACGTTAACAAAATAAATTACTAACGAATTTATGGTGGTTGGGGTCTTATAATATAAAAAATATTGCAAAAGCAATTTGTTAGAAAAAAAAACTGGTCAAGTGCGAGTCGAAGTCGCGCACGAAGGGTTGCGTACCATTATCTATACAACTTTTTTTTACACAAATTATTTTATTCTGTTTTTAGTATTTATTTGTTGTTATAGTGTCAATAAAAATCACATCCATACATCATCTATGAAAATTTCAACTGTCTAGCTATCACGGGTCATGAGATACAGTCTGGCGACAGACATACGAACAGTAGACGTGCTCCATCGTCGGCCACATCATCGCCTACCATCAGGTGAGACAGTGGTCAAACGAGAGCCTATCAAAATTAAAAAATTAAAAAATAAGTAGAGTCCCGTTTTTACCATTTGGGTACGAAACGCTAAAAACTAAACTTCACATATCAGCTTCTATTTCTATCTTTGCCTTTCTGATCAGAGAAAAATTACTTAATGCAAATCCTTTTTAATAAAACCTGCAAGCGTCCAGGCATATAACGATGCGCTTTTAAAAAGAAATGCGAAGGACCCGTCAAAGAAGTCCTATGCAAAAGACTGATTACTTTCTTCCGTCCGCAGCTTTTTTCCATCCACATAAGTTTTATTTGCTTTTTGCGATTGGAAGTCCTTGATATAAATATATTGCCTTTGATGTTCAAAGACTTGCAGTTAAATCATATTTTTTTTTAATTAATAATTTCTTGAAATAGAGGCTGTGATTTCTTTCATGCGAAATTTGGACGCGGGATGCGATGGATGCGATACGCACAGGACCAATCGTTTTGGCGACACTTGGGGGACGCCTATGTCCAACAGTGGACGCCTTTCGGCTGAAATGATGATGATGGAGTTGATTAAATTGATTTTTTTTCTTTCGACTACTATCTCAAGCCAGAAATAGGAGCGCGAGACACACAGGACTGTTCCTTATGGCAACACTTGGGGCAGGCCGATTTCCAACAGTGAACATCTTTGATGACGATAATGAAGACGATTAAAACGAATTTTATCTAGCGGCCACTGACTCAAGCCTGAATTAGTAGTTACGAAATACCTCAAAATTGAGATGACGCTAATTGAAAAACAAAACACAAAAAAATATGACACAGATATCCGTCGTCAAAATATGACAACCCACTTTCTGCAGCTGCATATCGAAAACCAAATAATCAGTGCTCGGTGTCATTTAGTACAACTGTTCGGCACTTATGAACTGCGAATATCGTCCTTACTGCAACGGAACAAAGGCGGTGTCATACGTGCGTGTCGACAGACGTCTGTTTGACTGTACCGTGGTAATTTCGCGCGCTACCGCTCTTTGCAGATGAAACACTAACAAACGTTGCAGAGGCTCTCAACGTTTTAGAAGTAAGCATCCAAAAGCATTATGTTAATAAAATTCATATTAAACAATATTTTATTAACAAAGTTCGGAAGGTGCTACTAAAAATATTTAAAAAAATGATTAAAAATTGAAAGGCATATTTATTATTTGGTAAGTATGATTTCCGATGGATGCGAGACGCACAGGACCGTTCATTGTGGCGACATTTGGAGGAGGCCTATGTCCAGCAGTCGTCTATCGGCTCAAAATGATGATGATGAAGTATGATTTCAACCGATTACACTTTGGTATGTTTGGTTAAGAAGACTACAGTACCTAAAGTGCGGTCACTCTCAGACTGCATACAAAAGAAAAAGATACGCAAAGACACAATGCTTGCAAATATAAAGCATTTTAGCGATTACTAAAAATCTGCAGAATTGATTTTAAAATTAAAACACTATAACGGTAAAACGTTGCTTGTCAAATAATCTGACAAACAATCAGAATGATTTAATGAATATAACAATAGTCACGTTTTTAACCGATTAAAATATTTTTTAGAGGCATCTTCTTGGTTTTTGTCTATCATACTAAATTAGCTGTATTATTTTTTGAAAACACAATGTATCTAGTATTTATCCTGAAAAATATCATATATTTTTCTGATTCTGTTTACTGTAATGGATCATATACTTTTGCTCATTATAAAACTCGCGATTAGCTGCAGTAGTCTCCTTAAAGTTAACGAGCAAACCCGTACATATCAATTGTATTAATTTTGTGCTGACACCGACGCGCAGCGAATGAATTAAGGAAGCGCTTTAGTAGTTGCATGTTGCATAGCATCGATGAAAGACTCACTCGCCGCGGTTCGATCATCTATCATTTTCGGGCAATACACAAATTTAACTTAAAATCGGTTTATCATTTAAATTTATCTTTACCCCGTACAATTGGTATTCTGCTGGAAGATTGGAAGTCAACTCCGATTTAGTTCGGGAAAAAGGTTTGACAAATATTATGTAACTTAGGCAGGTGTATCACAAAAACATGTGTCGACACATCCTAATAAATCCCGCCCGTGCAAAGCAGCGGTGGGTCGCCAATATATTAGTTTTATGTTAAGTTTGACACCTGCTGAATATTTGTGAAAACAAACACACAATTCGACGTTACTCACATATTAGTTTTGACAACTGTTTTCCTGTTCAAGTGTATGTATACTCGTATAAGTTGAAACTGAAAACTGTGACTATGCCTTAATATGATTAGGTGAGTTAACGTATTTCTGTTTAACTTGATCAACTTCCTCGAGTAAACAATACAGCATTGTATAATGTTACTGTTACCGACCTTTAACAGTCAATCAATCTATGATATATCCTACGATTTGCCAGCGATTATTTTCAAATTTTTTAATTTACTCCTTTTTTTGTTTGTTTGTTTCCTGATAGCTACAACCTAGGGGTCTTTAAGTCAAGAGTGAAGGTTACTTCTAGGCAAGCGTGCTCCATTGTCGGCCACATCATCACTTACCATCAGCTAGGGGAGCTTTTCGTTGATCGCTTCGAGTCGGCCACGCCTCCTATTTCTTTGTTCTGACAACGTGACTGAGCGTTGAGATGACGTCAGCACAAAGGAATCGGAGGCGTTGCCGACTCGAGGCGATCGACGAAAAGAGAATCGAAACGAAACGGTTGTAACTTGGCTAGAGGGGCAGGTAAGATAGTGGTCAAACGCAAGTCTATCTATAATACTAAAAACAAAACTCAGGCCTACATGAGCACATAAAAAAACATCGGGATTTAGTACACGGTTCCAATTGCTAGTACTATGTATTTTACCAGTTTCTTTTATATGTTATCAGCCTTATAATATGCCTACTGCCGGTAAATCTAATTGAATGAAATTGATTTGTAATGATGTTATTATTTTTTAGATTTTAATTTAATATTGTATAGTATCAAATTAATGGTTTTAATCTGTAATTCTAATGTTTTATAATTTTGTACTTATTTTTATATTTTATTAATTTTGTGCTTGTGTTTTTAAAATTTTTGTAATTCTGCTCGATGACTAATGGCTGCTATATATATTAACTTTTATTTGTCTAGTTCGGCTACAGATGTCTCATTCTTTTGTTCTACAATAATATAGCCTACAAATCTGTTGCAAAACTGTAAATTTATTTGAATAAACTCATTATTATAATCAGGCCTCCTTAGTAGAGAGGGATTGGACCACCACGCGGTACCGCGGCACCTCAGTGCAGTTTGGTGGAAGTGTCGTACTTGGACATGTTAATTTACTCACGATGTCTTCATCTGGCATGCGATGCCCGCTAGGACCACGGAGAATTTCTGAATAGAAAACCCTTGGTCCTAGAACGCAAAGAGCAACTGAAGTACGCATGTATGATTTTAGTTAGTAAAAGTCTGACACGCCCTCTAGCTCCACCCTAAAGCAGGAGAAATCATTGGATGATATTTCACTATATAAAGAAAACAGTATCAGATGTATAGGTACTATAATGTTGGTCGCAGAATGTGGGGGAACCTCTCCTACCCCTTCCAATGGTCCAAGACCCCATGATCCTAAGATAAAACAATAAATATAATAATATTATTCCTGTGAAGGTAAATGACCTATGTTGAAATTAGAATAATCTATTCTAAATATTTGGACACACGTGCACGTAACTAACATTATTTACCTGTAAAATTTAGTTTCAAAACTAGGGTTGAATATCAATTTTTACCCGACTACAGTGAAGCCTTTAGCGAAGGTCTATACTATCCCCTAAATATCACTATGAGAACTAAATTCTGTAAGTGGTTTCATTCACGTGAAAGTGAGTTTCTCAATACAAACTTTGGACCCCGTTTCATCCTCGGAAAATCCTTAATCTTCATCTTAATCTTAGCATACATTATAAAAGAAACCTTTGTGCAAAATTTCAGCGTTCTAGGTCCAAGGGTTTGGACTGGGCGTTAGTGAATCAATGAGTGAATCAGGCTATCTATTATATCGCAGTTGCTTCTATTCCAAGCGCGGTGACATGTCGTGGCTGCACAATGCATAGAACTATGCTTCAGTCACTCCAGCACCTTCGTGCGAGACAGAATATCTGACAGTGCTATCGATACTTTACTTTTGTTAGAAGAGGAAGATGATGGTGACTTGTATGGATGACCAGCAACAAAGTTAAGTAATTTCTCTTCATCATCTTCCGAAAAAATAGTCATTTTTGTACGTGTGAAGTCTGCGGTTCGCGACACCAATCGTGTTGCAGTCTGCAGTGGCTTCGTGTCGTGGCCGCAGGCTGCACGCCGCAGCTGCAGGCCACAGTGTCACCACACTCGGAATCATTTTCAAGAGATTCCATAGAAACAAGTAGTGTCGCTTGCAGTTTGCGGTTGCAGTTTGCAGTCTGCAGTCCATCTCGGTATTTATTGTACCTTCAGTGCGTTCTTTTTGTAGTCGTGTTTAAGTAACAAAAAAAATATTGATACAATGATCCATACTAATATTATAAATGCGAAAGTAACTCTGTCTGTCTGTCTGTCTGTCTGTCTGTCTGTTACGCTTTCACGCTTATACCGCTGAACCAATTTTGATGAAATTTGGTACAAAGATAGAATAGAGCTTGAGAAAGGACATAGGCTATAAATTATCACGCTATTTGCTATGGGGGGTGAGCAATATTCCAAAATGTCGATATTGAACGATTTGCCGTGACTTCGATCCCCAGTTATAGTAATAATTTTTGTGAGTATTTTGTCGTTTTTTGTATATAATATGCGATGGTACTTCGATTACAGTAATAATAGGACTTTTAGCATATTTTTAACACATCTTAGACATTTTTACTCCATATTTTTGTAAAAAGTAATCAAACATGTAATAAAATCTAAGTGGAAAAACGAAAATAATATTTCTTTTTTTCATTTAGCTACAAATTTAATATCTGAGATGAAAATCATCACGCTATCATCGACAAAGGGTTAAGCAGACAATGATGACGTTTATATAAGAACACCTATTTTACATAAAAGTCAACGAACACCGTAGTGCAGTCGTGTCTGGATTGGATCGGCACGTAAGGGGACAGTGGTTCAAAACTCAGTTTCTTTTCTGTGATAGTTTTGTTTTATTTTACTGTAAACAAGAATTTTTTACATATTTTTGCGTTCTTACTATTATTTTTATCGACAGTCTGGTTTCTACATCAGCACTTTCGAAGCAGTTTGGCAGATTATACTGACCTTCACTATACAAGACAGAAATCCAGCGATTATGCATTCAAACGTCTACAAAGAGATCTAAAGAGATACAATAGAGCGGCTATCAGAAAAAAATTCTTAGAAAAACTGTCATCCTATGCCTCAGTGACGCCATCTGGCTTTGAATAGCAAACACACGAATTAAATTTGTCAAACTATTTATTTAACTATCGCTCGGTAGGTGGCCAGGGGCCTTACCATGATAATGTCAAAATGTCAGACGTACGAGCGAAAAAGAGTGATGGAGCTATACACCCTATATAGCTCCATCCCTTTAACAGTCCGGTTTAGGTCGTAAAATAGATCACGTTAAAAGCTCGTGGTAGAGCCTCAGTGTGTGATAAAGGTAAGGTTAAGCTTTTCAGCAATAGATGGCGTTATCACGAAATCAGCAAATGTTTCTAGACCTATTTATAAAAATTATTGAATTCTAATTAATTGCTTCGTAAATGCCAAAAATATTTACGAAAATAAACCGCAGTTAGGTCCAGTCATTTTATCATAACAAGATTGGTAATAGCGTAAAGCGCGGTGGGCCTTGGGCGCGGTCGCCTCCTTCTGCGAAGCAGTAATGCTAGCAAAGGAGGCGGCCGCACGCGCGAGACAATAACCCTCGCGACCCAGCCGATCCGAACCGAGGGGTCCCGATCCCGATTTCCGGCCACCGTAGGCGCGGGCTTGTGGACGACGAGCAATAGGTAGCTCACTGTCCGTCCGTCCGGTAACCGTCCGGACCGGGCCCAAGTCATTGACGGCGCGTAGTGTTCCACGCGCGCCTCAAGGAGGTGTCAGCAACCGTAGGGGCCCAGCAAGGTCGAAGCCTATTGGGGCCATGGGTGATACGAAAGAGATTCCCGGGGCCCTGGAACAATGGCAAAGAAGGAACAGGAGTGGGTTTTATGTATGTTTCTTTCTGGTTTATGTTATGATAAAACAACGCTGTATGATTTTAAAATTATTGGTTCATTAGATATACTAAAAGTATATTATACCGTAGAATTATCTTTTTTACAACACTAAATAAATGTTATTTAACGTAGGCTATCAAAAAAAGGTGTATAAAGTAGTTTTCAGATGCCACAATATATAAATAGTCTGAGTCACGGAGTTAATACTGAGGTCGGTACCCACAGTTTTTAGTGTGTGCACCTTTTGCTTTTAGGTAGGAAATCATCAAATACCTTCCCCCGCTCTGGGTAAAGCGAGAGGTAGTACCAGACTTTTACTGACTGAAACCCACCTGTGTTTCTTTAGTTGCCCTTAGCGTTTCAGGGCTATGGTAACTTGCACGCCACAATTGCGGCAGCAAATACTTACCTTCTTTGAGGAAAATCCAAAAAGGCTCTCTTTCCGCCTGACGCAGGTCTTCATCGAACGTAGATGTTTCGGAAGGACCCCCAAAAAACCAGCAAATATAGGTAGGTACTTAATCACAGAAAGATGCTTCTTGAGCAGTTCGTGAAGGTTACCAGTACTTCAAGTAGTCTCTCCCTCGGACTTGACCACAACCTACTGTTTGGAACAAGTACCTAATTTCAAAGATTCCAAAAATTGAAGATCATTAAGAATTTCATGAAAAACCCATGAAGACATATTTCACACAAGGCCCCGACGTGGTTTGCGTTCCTGAAGATAGTTTGATTACGTATGATGTATCCTACATTACTTGCAGCCTTAAGTCGACAACTGGACGTTACCTCCTTAAGATTGGTCAGTGAGTGGTGATCAACACTGGGACAACATTCTGACGGATGCCAGAGTCAGTCACAGGCCCAATTGGTTGCGACATTTGTTCGCTGTCATTTTATAGTTTTGTGGAGTCACAAACACGGAGTAATGAGGGGGTATTAGGGTGTTTCGAGAGGTTTCTGTTTCAAATTCGACGTGATGTAAGTCAACATCAAACTGCAACAATTTTTTCACAAATTCTTTATAAGTACAGTTGTGGAGCAAGATGACATCGTAGGTTACTCTGTAGTATTTTAATAATCACTAGCAGTAGTGGACTATCAGTGCACGTTATCCAGCTGAAGATGGGCTGAAGCCGATTATGCTCCTTCGAAATTCACCTCCGCCAAAGTTGCATAACGGACCCGGCTAAAAGTCTGCACAGAAATATCATCGAGGCAAATTCTTATGGGAGGTAATTCTTTCAAAAAATCTCATAGCTCTAGCAGGCATTGGCCCTAGAGATATTCGTCAGGCGAAAAGAGAGGACGCTGTGGTGTCTTTAGAAAGACACCACAGCGTCTTCTCTTTTCCTCAAAGAAGGAAGATTTGCTGCCGCGTGCAAGTTACCGTAGCTCTAGAACACTAAGGGCAATTAAAGGAACACAGGTCGGTTTCAGTCTGTAAAAGTCTGACACAAACTCTCGCTTTACCCAGAGCGGGGGAAGGTATTTGATGATTTTCTTCCTAAAAGTAAAACGTGTAGACACTAAAAACTGTGGGTATTGACCTCAGAACAAAATCCGTACAGACTCTTTATACATTTTGGCAACATTTAACATTTTGAAAACTACTTTATCCACTTTTTTTATAGCCTACGTTAAATAACATTTATTTAGTGTTGTTAAAAGAAAACAACGGTTTAATACACTTTTAGTCTATTATAATGAACCAATCATATTAAAATCATACAGCGTTGTTTCATCATAGAATAAACCAAAAACAAACTTAAACTATCACCTTTTCCTTTTAGGGGTAGGCAGAACCACAGTTTATCAACTACTTCGACCTCAACATGTCTGTTTCTGTTTATTGATGATGATAAGTAATTTATTTGATGTATATCTTGAACGATTATTCTATTACTGGTGAGCCAAATAAATAAAATAAATTATATATCTGGACATAAGAAATACATTTTACATAATATATTTACTGAAATTAATTTCCGATATTTGAATTAGATGTTTTTAGCACGAATCACAAGCACAGAATTATTAATTACGTTTGTGCATTTTTACTAACTTGACGCAGACAAAGTCGCGGGTAACAGCTAGTATATAATAAACAGATTTCTACTCGTAATATTATTCATTTGTTTAGTTTTTAGTGATTTCAACGACAAAGTCTATGAAAATAAATAGATAAAGATGCAACAAGTGAACAAGTTTTGCACTGAAAAAAGTGCAAATCTTTCTGATTTGCCCTTTTTTTAGTTTCAAATTACGGAGTATAAAAAATATTTTTAATTATATTTCGAGGACAGCTAACTATAATCATAGATACATAACCAAACCTCGGACGTTGGGAGTCGCATTGCGATTCACGGTCACCGTAGGCACGGGTTTGAGGACGACGTGCAAGAGTAGCTTGCTGTCCTATAAGGTCCAAACCCGGGTTTATAACGCGTTGTGTTACACGCGCTACTCAAAGATTGACGGCGTAAGCAATATTGACGGCGCCCGCTAGGGCCGATACCTGCAAAAGGTGCGGGATTGTTCTATAGAGCTACCGCGGGCCCTGGAATGCAACGGGCAACTTAAGGAGCACTGGTGGATTTTAGTCAGTAAAAGCCCGACACTTCCTCTTTCTCACTCGCAGGAAGAGAAAACAAAAAATAATGTTTATTATATTATTATTATTATATTAGAGCAGTGGTGGCCGAGTGATAACGGCCCCGACTTACGAGTTGTAGGTCGCGGGTTCAAACGCAGCCAGGCGCATTACTTTGTGTAATTACCACCACCGCCACTGCTCTAAAAACATCGTGAAGGAAAACATCGTGAGGAAACCGGCATGTCCTAGAACCAAACATTCGAAGACATGTGACATCCACCAACCCGCACTGGGCCCGCGTGGTGGATTACGGCCCATTCCCTCTCCTAGAGAGGAAGCCTGAGTCCCAACAGTGGGAATGTTACAAGGCCGACTATGTTATGCTATATCTAGCCTATGCTGTCCCACTGGTGGGAAAAGGCCTCCCTCCATTCCTTGCATTGCTCTGAGAAACTTCTAGTCAATTCCTAAGGAAGTCACTGCATACTGAATGAGCACCTCCACCAAAGGTTATTGGCCGCTATGGCCAATACGTACAATGGTCCGCATAGGACTAAATGCGGAAACCATACTCAGACATAGCCATTCTTAAGGAAGACATCTAAGTCGTCACGCCATCTCCTCCTCCTCTGAAAAAAAGGTATATAACCAAAAATGTCGCTTAGCTCACAATGGGTTAACACACAAATTAAGTGGACAATACGGCCCACAAATGGCTGAAATAAAACCTCATATAACTACCAGTTTATACGGCCACATAACTCGATGGTGCTAAACCAAAATGGCGGTGGAACTAACCCCTATACGAATATAATACACTCAACGGCAATAAATGTGGTTCAAGTTCTAAACATGAACTTATGAACAAACTAAAGCTATGCTAAGTTTTTTTTTTGTAATTTATATAAACTAGCTTGACTGCAATCCCACCTGATAGTAAGCAGTGATGCAATCGTTGATGGTGAGGCGCACTAGTTTATTAAGAGCCTATTCACTCTAGCCTTGAACTTTGAAGACACCTAAATTATAATCGAACGGGGAGACCGCAGCAGCAGGCAAATTGTTCCAATCCTTCGATTTGTACTTAGTCCGGACCGTAGAAGTTTGAACAACGTAAGGGTGGATACTCGCCGTACGTCGGGTTATTTTTTTAAGTTGTATTTGTTAATAAGGATTGGTGGAAAGTAGCTTCTTTTGCTGGTTTAAGTGAATCATATCACATTTGGTTCTAAAACTGACTTGTATTGAAATGTATGCCAGCATCCCTAGCCAAGTTGATAATCTGCAATCGTTAACGCTAGTGGGAAACTAATCAAATGTATGGGAATGACATCATCTCAACGTTAAGTCACGTGGTCAGAACAAACGAATAGAAAATTCGTAGCCAAGTTTACATCGATCAAAATGATCTACATCCTTTGTTATTGTAGAACGACATTGTAGAACGGGCGGCTGACTCAGGCGCGTCTACATGGATACCAACTTATCGTTTTCTACAATTGCTGACACCGAGGCGTTACCGATTGGAGAACGGAATTCGACACGAAAAGGTTGTAACTTGGCTAGGGGGGCTGAGCTGATTTAACAGTTCCCCAGAAAAGTATATTAGACTTTTGTTTCACTTTCGAGCTGTACATTTTTCATGGCGTTTTGTTTTCCACCTTGATCTGGTGGTGTCAGTGTTTGCGGTTCCGCCCGAGACTACCCACGGCGACAAGGAGTCACTCGCAGCCCCCTTTTCCTATTGTCCTTTGTTTTTTCTTTCTTCTTCTTCAGAAATAAGTGCTATAATAACCAATTCAATCATTTTCCTTCCAAACACACGAGTTTCCTTGCCGAATGTAGAAACCAAACTGGTCAAGAGAAGACTTCGATATTTATTCCATCTATACGAAATTCGGATATTTATTCGAAATACGAGATACATTTAAACCATCCTTTTTTACTGTCCGTTCAACCGATTTTGACTCTTATTGCGTTGCAGATATGACAAATGGCAACTGCAGTAAATGGTTGATATTGTAACTACTGTTTTGCTGTTAATGCCATCCCCATGCCAACGAAATAGTAATCAAAATGTGTTGAACAGACGGTAAAAAAGTTTTTTTAATATCTAATTTTATTTCGAATGTAGGAATAACCTTTGTGGCGGAGATCGGCGGCAACGATCTCTCGCACCGGGCTTTGGTACAGGCCATGGTCCGAAGCGAGGAGGAGTGGCAGGCGGCCGCCTCCTTCCGCGAAGCAGTAATATTAGCAAAGGAGGAGGACGCACGTGCACGCGCGAGGGAATGGCCCTCACGCCCCAGCCGCCGGTATCCCGATCCGGGCGGCGAGCAATAGGTAGCTCGCCGTCCGACCGTCCGGTAACCATCCGGACCGAGCCCAAGTCGTTGACGGTGCGTACTGTTTCACGCGCGCCTCAAGGAGATGTCAGCAAACCGTGGGGGGCCAGCAGGGTCGAAGTCTACTGGGGCCAAGGGTCTGCTTCTGAAAGGAAGACTCGGCCCTGGTAAGAAAGGCAACGAAGGAACAGGAGTGGGTTTTTAGTCAGTAAAACTCTGGCACACCCTCGCGCTCCGCCTAAGAGTGGGGGATGTTATTGGATGATTTTCCCACCTAAAAAAAGGTATAATCTTTCAAAAATTTTAATATATTCACTCAGAATTTTTATTTTACAAATAAACATCATAATATGGTAAAACCCCTTAGGTACTTCCTGCTTAAGAATAATCGACATTTGCGAATCGAAGATTTATTCGTTAAATAAGATTTAAACTCTTACTGAAAGCGGATTTCAATTGGGTCAATGAGTAATTATTTAAACCGCGATTCATTGATTAATTACTTACAAATTGAATGTGGTAATTGTTAGACAAGATAATAGGGTTTTCATCTAGGTAATTGTTTATAGTTATACCGCACCTGAGTTTCTGTACATAATTCTGGTTTATTTCTATTGAGGGTTAAATATTATAGCATATTTTTACTAGGTTTTTTAGGGTTTCGTACCTCAAAAGGAAAAATGGAACCCTTATAGGATCACTTTGTTGTTTGCCTGTCTGTTTGTCTGTCAAGACCCTTTATCTCGAGAACGCGTGGAGTTATCGAGTTAAAATTATGTACTACTGTGGTCTCTTGAAGTTGTGAAAAACTCAAAATTCTAAACTAAAAAAAAGATACGGTCGTTTATTTCGCAAAAAACATGTATTTCGACACTCTCAAAGGAATCAAAATTTATAAGGTATTTCCCGTTGACCTAGAATCCTAAAATACGGCATTGTCTCAAAGCACAAGTATAAGAAAAAACTGAAAACTGTAAATTTGTAGGTACGTCACAAAAAAAAACTTTTATTGCTATTCGGAAAAATCTTCGTAACTCAATTCGGGAATTGAACTGTTTTCATAGGTACCTAAGGTTGTACGGTAACCTCAGTGCGCGAGTCCGACTCGCACTGGCCCAATTTATTTTTTAACTTCTGTTTTGTATGGTTTATTTCTTATAGATTCTTTTTAGGGTTTTGTACATACCCAAAGGGTAAAACGGGACTCTGTTACTAAGACTCCGCTCTCCGTCCGTCTGTCTGTCCGTCTGTCACTAGGCTGTATCTCATGAAGCGTGATAGCTACATAGTTGAAATTTTCACAGATGATATATTTTTGTTGCCGCTATAACAACAAATAAAAACAGAATTAAATAAATATTTAATTGGGGCTCCCAAGTGGTCAATGCTCCCAACAAATTTTAAAGTGATTTTTTTTTGCTACGGACATTACAGAACTCTGCGTGCGCGAGTCCGACTCGCACTTAGCCTTTTTTTTTATATATGTGTGAACATGAGAACGTGAGGTAGCCGCATGTAATGTACAACAACAACATTTAAAATCCTGTGCAGCTTCTTGTATTACGGCTATTTATACCATATAGCTGCGACATATATTACAATAAAAATAACAAGGACGTCTTATGGGGAGAACGAGAAGTAATTTTAATTATTATTATTAAATTCGCCGCAGCGCGTATGTAGCGCTGCAGTCGCGCTGCCGTCGCGCGTTTTTATTTATAGGGAATAACAAAGCAGCGCCGCAGCTGCGCTGCCGTCGCGCAGCATTTTTCGGCTAATTTGGAGGCGCCCTTTAGGTGCTCTTCCTGAGAAGTTAGCTACTTCACAGCAACACTTATTGTTATACAATTATATTGCAACTACAATTTCCGTCCGGCAGGCGGTTGACTTGCGTAATCGATTGCCGTCGTCTTATTGACCAGTCTGTGGTATTATAACCAAAGTCTGGTTGTAGTTATCACATTAATATTATGAAATGAAAGTTCCTTCATGCTTAAAGTGTCTTGATGTCCCAGTGGTTAAGGCACTTGCCTTTCATGCATGAGGTTGCGGGTTCGAAACCGGGCAAGTACCAATGTGATTTTTTCAATTCATATGTACTTTTCTAAGTTTATCTAAGACATCACTGACATCCCGTGCCGAAGTAGCCATTAGTCTATCCCAGTGCTGTGCATAGGCTTACCTCCATTCCTTCCAATTGTTCTGATGTTGCTTCTTCTTGCCATTTCATAAGAAACACATTGGTACGTGTCTGCATAACTCGACCAAATGTACTGAACACCAGTTTTTTTTTAATGAGATTTTATTGTTGATCCCGTAGTAAAAGTTATTCACACTGAATTCCCAAGAATTGAATTAGCGTAAGAAGCAAAAATTTGAAGACGTGATAACCACCAACCCGCATTGGACTCGCGTGGTTGACGATATGTGGATAGGAGAATGGGTTGTACCCATTCAAAAGGAAAAAATGGAACCCTTATAGGATCACTTTTTTGTCCGTCTGTCTGCCTGTCTGTCAAAACCCTTTAGCTCGGGAGGAGGTATCGAGTTAAAATTATAACCATATTCTCAAGTCTGCGGTCCCTTGAAGTTGTGAAAAAATCAAACTTCTAAGTTAACGAATAAAAAAGATACGGCAGTTTATGTCGAAAAAATACGTATATATCGACACTCTCAAGGGAATCAAAATTCATAGGGTACTTTTGGTTGACCTAGAATCCTGAAATTTGACATGAAGTAAGGTCTCATAACACAAGTATAGGAAAAAAATCCGAAAACTGTAAATTTGATGTTACATCACAAAAAAAAAACTTTTTTGCGATTCGGAAAAATCCCTCAGTGCGCGAGTCCGACTCGCACTTGCCCAGTTTTTTTATTATTTATCGTCATCTTCACATTGTATCTAATTCATAGACAAGTTAGAAAGAAAGAAAACACGTTTATTTGGCATACAGGTACACACAATGAGATAACAATTATAATATAGAAACTTCAACGCCTCGAGCACAGGCGCAGGGTAGCCAGCCTATCGGTATTCTACAGGTTGCATTTTGGAGAGTGTGCGCGGGAATTGCATGACTAGATTCCGCCATCTCATTTCTACCATCGGACAACCCGACGTACGGCGAGTATCCACCCTTACGTTGTTGAAACTTCAACGGTCCGGACTAAGCGTTTCGCTTCGTCGTTTATATTGCGTACATCGAAGGACTGGAACAATTTGCCTGCTGCGGTCTTCCCGTCCAACTATAATTTAGGTGCCTTCAAGGCTAGAATGAATAGGCTCTTAATAAACTAGTGCGCCTCACCATCAATGATTGCATCACTGCTTACCATCAGGTGGGATCGCAGTCAAGCACTGGTTTATATCAATTAAAAAAAAAAAAACTTAAATACTAAAACTTAAAAATACATCAACATTGTGTGTCTCACGGCTGCGCTAAATAGGTCCAGTTCAGCATGATGCTAAGCCACTACGTAGCAGTTGCCTAACGCTGGTTTTCAACTGAACCTTGCTATGAGTCTACGGATGTTAATCAGTTTGTTTGGTGTGAGGTAAATAAATATATGTATATTATTATATGTTGGTATAAATAAGTGTGTAGTAAATGATAAATAATAGATAGTTGTTTAGTGATAAATATATATGAAACAGTATGACTTTAAAAGTTATTATGTTTTGTTTTTTATTTATTTAACAATTTATGTACACACACAGAAATAAAAGATTCGAAGAAGGAAACAGAAAAATAGGTACAACGGTGGTCTACTTATCCTGTATCCGATTTAATCAAAACTACACCACACTAACTTCTGACTCTGTCTGGCAATTAAGTGCCAGATAAAATGGCATATCAAACACTCCATCGTAATGATGTGCCAATTTATTGGGCATACATACGCTTTTACGATCCACGTCTGTAGTTTGTAACCGAGTCTGTGGGTAGTGGGAAAAGGGTTGCCAGTTCTGTTAATCAGATTCTTATACGTTTTAAATGTTTTTTGGGTAGCATAAAAATATCTAAAGAAAATTGTAGGTACCTTATCAAAATTAGCGGCCGGCCAAATTTTTTATGATCATCAACAGAAGAAGTGTTGGTGTATCATGTTGCTGGTTTCATTCCTACTTAATGCAAAGCAATCACAGTAAAAACTGCACAGAAATACGTCAAAAGTATTATTTAAATAATTTAGCTTCGTTCCAAATTTAAATTTATGAAAAAAAAAATGGTTTTTTCAGTGTACCTAATTAAATTTATGGTTAGACTGTTTTTTTATAACTTTAAGATATAATTTATTGTGGTGTATATATCTATGCATATATACACCACAAATACAGGGCTTATCAGAAAAGCTTTTGTTATTATTTAAGTAAAATCTTTATAAACTGTTGCGTTGTCTATGGTTCTGACAAATGATTTTGGAGCGCGGCATCAGGTGTCTGTCTATGGTTCATTATTTATTACATTTTTATAAATTTCTCTAACACATTACACGTATTAACATAATTTCACGCTTTTTACCTTTTATTTTATGTATTTATTATTTTTTCAATGTTTGTTTCATCAATGTTTGTATTTGTTATTTTGTTTCGATACCTACCTAAATAGTTTATTTAACCTCCGTGAGTGTGACCGTGGCATCACCGTGGGCCCTAGCAGAATACCAGCGCTGCGTTATTTATCGTTTAAAATCGTTTTAAATATCGCAGCATATGCTGAGTTAGGCGCCTTTTTGGCCTTGCACAGATTTTATGTTATTCTTTTTATACTTTTTTTGTAATTCTACTGTATGTGTGAGGTACGAATAAAAGTTTTTTCTTTCTTTCTTTCTTCTTTCTTTCTTGCGCATCAAGATCGACTGCCCCAGTTTATTAAAGCTTATCAGATTCCATGCGCCCTCAAGATATCCTAGGAATTGTGATAACACCCCTGTGTCCGCCACTTCGAAAGCCTGTGCTTTGTGCGAATTCTCCGATGCCTAGATTGTGCAAAGTCATTAATGGCCGCAGTGACATAGTAGATATACTTATACCACGATAATATAAATAAATTCATACGAGCTTTTGTAAATAATCCAATAATTTTAATTTTATTATGTTTTCAATTATCATTATCATTTATCATTTAATCAATCATAATTACATAATTTAATCAGTCATTTTTATGCCAATGTCTTTTTCTAATTATTTTTTAAATTCCTTTTTTGTAAGTATAGTAACTTGTTTGAAGTTGGAAGTTATTATACCTATAATAACTTCTAATTTCAAATTGGATATTATAAATATGATATGTGAAGCCGTTTTTATTTTTGTGCATGTGGTGTTAACCTTTAATTAATTGTTACACTTGTTAATGTTACCCTAATCATTAAGTTTTGAAATGTATACGTGTAAACAATTGTTGGTAAACCTAAATAATTAAATAATATATTCTCATTATATAATATTTATAAACAGCAAAGTAATATCCCAAATTGTCACTCATTTTATGGAAATATTGTACTGGCTATTTATTGATTGTAAAATGAATGGCGATCAAAATTGAAAAACACTACGCGTAAGTATTTTCTAGTAGCAATTGTTATGATGAATGATTGATTCAATTATAAATTTATTAATTATGACCAATTTTCGTGGACAATTTTGGGATTTCGTTTTTTTTTTACTTTTGACTACACAAATATGATCAGTAACAGTACGGATAGAGCCCCATTTTTTTTGTACTAATTAAAAAGTAGTGATGAATAGTTGTAATATTTAATTAATTTACTAGCAGTAGACCGCAGGTTACTCGCTCATCATCACCACCTAGGGCAGGTGGTGATGATGAGCGAGTATCCCGTTTTATTTGTGGTCGGCGCAACACGTTTTTTCCTTCCATTCTGTCCTGTCACCCGTTACGCTATCACTAACTTCCTTTTTCTTTCATATCACTTCTCATACAATCCATCCATCTTTTCTTTGATCTCCCTCTCCCTCTCCATCCATCCAAATGTATACTCATAACAGCAGGTTACCGGCTATTTTATTTTAATTTAGTTCATTCATACAGTCCATCCGAAAGTTGTTTGGTAGATATCGCGGTCAGTGATGACTCCGCCTATAGAGTTCGCCTATAGAGACTCCGAGTATAGAGTTAATTTTTTGACTCTACTTTGGTGTACCCACAATAAAGTTTATTTTGACTATTCTAATCAGTGTTTAATAAAGAACAGTGGTGGCCGAGTGATAACGGCCCCAACTTACGAGTTCTAGGTTGCGGTATCAAACCCAGCCAGGCGCATTACTTCGTGTAATTTATCTCATCACCACTGCTCTCAAAACGGTGAATGAAAACATCGTGATGAAACCGGCATGTCCTAGAAGCAAAAATGCGAAGACATGTGACATCCACCAACCCGCACTGAGCCCGCGTGGTGGATTACGGCCCATCCCCTCTCCTAAAGAGGAGGCTTGAGGCCCAGCAGTGGGAACATTATAAAGCTGATTATGTTATTCTAATATTTGGTGAGCAGTACTTCGTCTTTTAAAAACCTTCCAAACTGGCAACACTGAAACTTCGTAGCTAATTTACGACTGTTTGCAAAACGAGTAGGTAGAGGGCATTAAAAATATTTGTCACTCGGTTTTAATGGTCTTAGGCAGGTACTAAAATGGCCACGGAAAGGTCAAATTCGAAGATAATAAACACTATCTATTGCCGTAAATACATAGTTCCGTTTTATGATTTTATCTAGGCAAGCTTGCTATTTTTATATTGTCTGTAATAAAAATATCGAGCAGTTTCCAACGTTCCAGTATAAGGCTGCCCTACCTGTCCGCTACAGTTTTCAGAATGTTGTTAGGGCTGATAAGAACGTATACCTATGATGGTGTGGAACCCACCAGTTTCCGCCTCTGCGAGCATTGCCAACCACACCATAGTCGAACCAGGCCACTAAATCCCTAAAGTAGACATTTTTAATGTTATTTCTAAAGAATTTACTTAGGGTATGAAAGTTTTGTGATAGATGCGTGACGCACAGGACCGTTCGTTGTGGCGACACTTGAGAGACCTATGTCCAATAGTAGACGTCCTTCGGCTGAAATGATGATGACGATGAAACTTGGATGGAAATTCGTATTTTTTGGGTTCCGTACCTCAAAAGGAAAAAACGGAACCCTTATAGAATCACTTTGTTGTGCGTCCGTCTGTCTGTCTATTTGTCTGTCCGTCAAGACCCTTTATCTGGAGAACGCATGGAGGTATTGGGTTGAAATTCAAACCATATCTGCGACCGGTTTATCTCTGCGTCACCATAAGGTTGACTGGTAGAAAATGCTTAAGGCATTAAGTCCGCCGCTGTACGTTTGTGCATAAAGTATTTAATAAATAAATAAATAATAAGGTCTGCGGTCCTTTGAAGCTGTGGAAAAATAAAATTTCAGAGTTAACGAAAAAAAAAAGATACGGCTGTTTATATTTTTTACCCACAATGGTGTATGATTTTTTTATGAGTATTTGAATTTCTGTATTATCGGTTTCTGTATTCTGTACCAAAAATGTAAAAATACTGTATTTATGGAACAATAAAAAAAAATCGTATATATATTTCGACACTCTAAAGGGAATCAAAATTCATAGGGTACTTTCCGTTGACCTAGAATCCAGAAATTTGGCATGAAGCAAGTTCTCATAGTACAAGTATAGGGAAAAATCTGATATTTGTAAATTTATTGTTACGTCACAAAAAAAATGTACTTTTATCGTATATCGTACGATTTTCATTGTATCATCTTATTAGCTTCAGACAGCGGCTTCACTCACGTGAATGAAAAAAATCATCCCATGGGATTTCACTCTCTGGTACTCTGTGTGAAAATTTCATTTATTCTTTCTTGTATCTTCATGATACCGTAGCTCCATCTAGTATCGAACGCTGCTACTAAAACGTTTCGACCTTGCTACGCGCTACGCGGCTACGAAACGGAACTGCGTAGGCCCTCGTAGCAGTTGGTTGTATAAAAGGACTTGCACCAGGTGGCAGCACTGTGGTGTCAGGTCCAAGCACCTGACTCATTTTGACGTTAGTTGAGGTCAACGTCATGTTTACTAAGTTTCGTTTTCAAAGAAGATTTTTTCCCTGATTCCATTTCTCATGTTCTAGTGTAGTTTCGCCATCTAGTACAAAATGAAAAACTAATACGATGTGGAGTTCTAACGGCAAAGAAAAGTGTAGGTAATTTTACGGCAAGATTTATGAGGACAGATGGCGCCACTCATTTTGTGCAAGTTCAAGTACCTATGAGGGGAGATGGCGCTACTCATATTTGGATTTTTAATTACTGGAATTCTCTTTTTTATTGATATCTGTAGTTATATATAAAAAGCAAAGTCCTAACGTAGTCATTGACTCATCAACGTGGTTTATTTTGTGATGTATAAAAAAAATATTAGAATCGATTTTCTAAAATTTATTCCCTAGGGGATGAAACGGGGGTCCAAAGTCTGTAAGCAAATCAACTTACTTTCACACGGACGAAGCTACTGGTAGAATCTTATAGTAATATGAATCCATCGCTACCTACTAAAATATTTACTTTAGACTTGTGTTACATTGAGTGACTATTTGTGTTAAAAAGAAAAGTGTTAGTGCAATGGAATTTTAGAATAGAATAGAATAGAATAGAATAGTATTTATCGATGCAGGCAATACAATAGGCAACAACAACACAAAAAAAGTACAGATTTACAATATAGTTGCCCTGAGCGTGCCCGAACCGAAAGGGTCGCCATCTCAGCAATTGCTGGGCGTCAGACACCCAGCGCTGATTTTCAGCTGGCACCCCGCATTGACGCACGGATGATGATAAATAAATATAACATATAAATAAACCTATCTAAAAATAACCTTTACTTAAACTAAAAAAATCATACAAGTGTATTTGTGTTTTTTTAGGCAGCATCTGCTGCTGATTGGGATCGGGATCCCGGTGGCTGGGGCGTGCTGAGGGCCGTTCCCACGTGCGTGCGGCCGCTTCCTTTACTAGCATTACTGCTTCGCAGAATGAGGCGTCCGCCTGCCATTTCTCCTCGTTCCGGACTATGGCCTGTACCAGGGCCCGGAGCGAGAGGTCACTGCCGCCGATCGCCTCCATGAAGACGCGGTGGTGCTCTACTCAAGCGGGGTACACTTCTGCCGTGTGCTCTACCGGGTCCTCCGGGCGGTTCACACAATGATGACACCTAGGCATTTCTTCCACCTAAATTCAATGCACGAACATTCCGAACTCTCCATGTCCAGTGAGGATCTGCAACATGTGGAAGAGAGGACGCCGTGACGCCACTCCAGCCATTCTTCAAAGAGGAAACTTAAGAGCGGGCAATTCCAGGTGCATTTTCATACAACCGCTCTTACGTGATTATCATATTATTACACATATTTTTCCAGATATTTTGGATATACAGATATCTTGTGGATATTATCTAGGCTTCTATGGAAATCAATATAAATTTGTGTAAAACCAATCCAGTAAAGACTTCTGAAAATCTGTTATTGTTACGTGAACTTTGGCCCTTCATAGTATACTCATTATATTGAAAATGTAAAAAAGTACATCCTTATAAGCCTTGCACATTTAATCGAGATTCTGAATGATTTAAAAATAAACGTATTTCCTAATATATTAGAATAAATCACGGAATTACCGAATGCTACCAGAGTTTTCAGGCGTTATCTTCTTTTTTCGCGTTGCCTTTTCGTCAAACATCGCGTTGGTTTGCGTAAGATGAAGCAACAGCTTTTAAATCATGGCGAGTGGATTAGGACCGTCTTAACGCCATGATTATAGCGTGCCCAATGAAATGGACCTAGTAGTTTCATGTCATACACGTGACATTCAACCTTAGAGGAATAAACAATAAATTACCCCAACTGTGCACTAGCGCTATAAATTCAGCAAGGAGGTTCATTAAGAATGCATCAGTACTGACACGATGGTCTAGTTTAAAGCTAGACTTTGCTTACTTATGAAGAACAGATAGTGTAGTCTCAGGGGCATTCAGGGTTTTTTTTTTTCGGTGGGAAAATCATCCAATGACATCCCCCGCTCTTAGGCGGAGCGTGAGATAGTGTCAGACTTTTACTGACTAAAAACCCACTCCTGTTCCTTCGTTGCCTTTCCTACCAGGGCCGAGTCTTTCTTTCAGAATCAGACCTTTGGCCCCAGTAGGCTTCGACCCTGCTGGGCCCCTACGGTTGCTGAGATCTCTTTGAGGCGCGCGTGGAACATTACGCGCCGTCAACCACTTGGGCTCAGTCCGGACGGTTACCGGATGGTTGGATGGCGAGCTATCCATTGCTCGCCGTCCACAAGCCCGCGCCAATGGTGGCCGGAAATCGGGATCGGAATCCCGGTGGCTGGGGCGCGAGGGCCATTGCCTCGCGCGTGCACGTGCGGAGGGGCATTTAGGGCTGCGAATTGTTCGAAGGAATTACCGTAGCACTCGCAAAAAGGACAACTAAAGAAACACTATGAGTTTTAGTCAGTTAAAGTCTGATATTCCTTCCCGCTCTCCCGAGAGCGCGAGATGTCATTTGATGATTTCCCACGTGAAAAATAGACTCAGGGCATGTTAAAACGGGTTTTTTTTAAGATTTACTGCAGCCCTTTTACGTAACGTAAGGCAACTGAAGGACTGTTGAATTTTAGTCAGTAAAGGTCATTTAATAATTTCTCTGCACAAAAAAGGGGAACATGCAATTAGTATCATTTTTCTGACTGACTGACTGACTTCTTGACAAATTAAAAATGCCTGTTAATGGTTTATTTGAAACTAGCTTTTGCCCGCAGCTTCACCCGCGTACATAAAATATAGCCTATGTCACTCAGGAATAAAGCAGCTTTCTATCGGTGGAAAAATTTTAGCAATCGGACAAGTACTTTCAGAGATTACCACCTACAAACAAAAAAAATACCTCTTTATAATATTAATTTTAGCAATCGGACCAGTACTTTCAGAGATTACCTCCTACAAAAAAAAATTACCTCTTTATAATATTAATTTTAGCAATCGGACCAGTACCTTCAGAGATTACCTCCTACAAACAAAAAAAAATACCTCTTTATAATATTAATTTTAGCAATCGGACCAGTACTTTCAGAGATTACCTCCTACAAACAAAAAAAAATACCTCTTTATAATATTAATTTTAGCAATCGGACCAGTACTTTCAGAGATTACCTCCTACAAAAAAAAAATTACCTCTTTATAATATTAATTTTAGCAATCGGACCAGTACCTTCAGAGATTACCTCCTACAAACAAAAAAAAATACCTCTTTATAAATTAGTGCGCCTCACCATCAACGATTGCATTACCACTTACCATCAGGTGGGATCGCAGTCAAGCACTAGTTTATATCAATTAGTTTAGAAAATTAATTTTAGCAATCGGACCAGTACTGTCAGAGATTACCTCCTACAAACTAAAAAAAAAAACCTTTACCTCTAATATTATTGTCGATAAATGTTTTCCATTTGATTTGTTAATTTACCTATCAATTTCATTATATTCTATAATATACTAGCTGTCCCACGCAGACGTTGTCCTGCCCGAAGTATTTTCCAAACAATCCAAGGATGCACTCAAATGGACATGCAAAATTTCAGTCAAGCCGTAAGAGGAATTAGGTGACAAACACATAGTATAGCATAGGATAGTCGGCCTTATAATGTTCCCACTGTTTGGACTCAGGCCTCCTCTCTAGAAGAGGGAATGGACCGTAATCCACCACGCGGGCCCAGTGCGGGTTGGTGGATGTCACATGTCTTCGAATTTTTGGTACTAGGACATGCCGTTTTCCTCACGATGTTTTCTTTCACCGTTTTAAGAGCAGTGGTGATGAAATAAATTACACAAAGTAATGCGCCTGGCGGGGTTTGAACCCACAACCTACAACTCAGAAGTCGGGGCCGATACCACTCGGCCACTACTGCTCACAAACACAGGTACAGAAGAATTATATACACCCTTAAAAATATTACAAAATTCTTTAAAAGTATATTCGACGAGCCCGCATGCTAATGAGGTCCGTTTCGCATGCAATCTCTTTTAGTATAATATCTATGGTGTTCGAGTTACACGAAGTTTGGGCATGGATGGGTAAAGTGGTTTCTGAGGATCTGTTCATATAATTTAAACAAAAGAAGGTTTGCATTGTAATCTCAGTCTTAATCTATCAAACATAAGGGTTATTTTCTTCTACTTTCCTTCATTAGGAAGTTTGAACGTTGAATGTCACCGAGATGAGATGGAATTTGAACGCTTTTTAAGTATAAGAGTAGCCATAAAGTTACCAGAAAGTACAAACTTAACAAACAAAAAAAAACTTTTCGTGATCTGTATAAACCGTATATAAATGAGCAAAGTCCTGACTTACTCACTGACTTATCAACACCCAGCCTAAGCTCTTGAACCTTCAAAGAGGTTTTTTTTATGATGTATAATTGTATATGTTACTGAACCGGCCTAACCCAATCTTAGGATGAACTAATTTCACCTAAGTCAAACCCCGAGCCTATATTAGTCCGAGCGAGCGAAGCGAACTCGGATTTTTATGGAACACTGACACGGATAGGTTAGGTTAGAAGGCTAAGGCCTTCATATTTTTTTTTTACAATCACTTAGATATAGAAATCCCGCGGAACGGGGCTTTGAGCGTATAAGGAGAACTGGTTTGGCCTAGGCAAAAATAGTTCAAGTTAAAATCGGGTTTGAACGGTAACATATTAATAGAATAGGAAAGGACTTTCCAAAATTTAACCTCTTTTTTTTTCGGTGGGAAAATCATCCAATGACATCATGATAGTGTCAGACTTTTACTGCCTAAAAACCCACTCCTGTTCCTTCTTTGCCTTCGTTCCAGGGCCCCGGGGTTCTCTTTCGTATCACCCATGGCCCCAGTAGGCTTCGATCCTGCTGGGCCCCTACGGTTTTGCTGACATCTCCTTGAGGCGCGCGTGGAACACTACGCGCCGTCGACAACTTGGGCTCGGTCAGGACTGTTACCGGACGGTCGGACAGCGAGCTACCCATTGCTCGCCGTCGGCAAGCCAGCGCCTACGGTGGCTGGAAATCGGGATCGGGATCCTGGCGACTGGGGCGTGAGGGCCGTTCTCTCGCGCATGCGGCCGCCTCCTTTGCTAGTATTACTGCTTCGCAGAAGGAGGCGACCGCCTGCCACTCCTCCTCGCTCCGGACCATGGCCTGTACCAAGGCCCGGCAAAAGTCCACCTCTAAGGGTATGAAACCAAGTCCAAGTTAGTATGAAGAAACTTATACTTTCATATGGGCGAAACCATGGGTAGCTGATGGATAGAGTTACGTGATAATGCTATAACAGCTAATTGATCTAAAAATTCATCATTATTTAACCTTTATTCAACTCTCTTCGACAGCATCCAGTCTAACCGTGTAGCTGACTTATCAGCATTTTACACGAATTGTAGAGACTGTCTATCTGACCTCCACAACCTTCTCCTCCACAACCTTCAGTTACTGGGTAATACTAATCGGACTAAGAACTACCCTCGTTAAAATTGCATCAATTGTGACAGCAGCGCCGGATAACCACGAACTGGCCCGAATTTAGAACGTCTGCATTTACAATACAATTGGGTTACGGTCTAGCTTTGTTATTTCAGTTTAATTTATTTATGGAAAAGTAGGTATTCATAGTTATCGTCAGTCTCACCATTTGAAGAAAACCCTCGACTTGATTTAATTGTTTTTAGAGATAAAAACGACATTGCAAAATGAAAAAAGGCTATCCGCCATTTTACGACATTAGAAATGAAAATATCCGCTGCCCCCCTAGCCAAGTTTTGTAACTTGGCTAGGGGGGCAGCAGAAACAAAACGAAACGGTTGTCCGTTTCGTGTCGAATTCCGTTTTCCAATCGGAAACGAGTCGGTGTCAGCAATTGTAGAAAACGATAAGTTGGTAGCTATGTTGACGCGCCTGAGTCGGCCGCTCGTTTTACAATGTAGCGTTTGTATAGCAAAGGATGTAGCGTTGAACATTGTAGAAACAATAACAATTCATTCTATCATTTTGAACGATGTAAATTTGGCTACGAATTTTCTATTCGTTTGTTCCGACCACGTGACTTTACGTTGATGATGTCATTCCCATACATTTGATTCGTTGTCGTCTAGCGTTAACAATTGCAGATTATCGACTTGGCTAGGGGTGCAGGAGAACCAAGGTTTCCAACATAGCCCGAAGAATCGCCAAACTTAAGTGGCAGTAGGCAGGAAAAAAATGGTTGATGGGGATGAAATGTTTTGATGTGGCGACCACGTACCAGAAGATGCAGCGTTGGAAGGCCTCCCAAATGGTGGACCGATGACCTGGTGAGGGTCGCGGGAATGCAATGGATGCAAGACGGTCGTTATGGTGACACTTGGGAGAGGCCTATGTCCAATAGTGGACGTCTTTCGGCTAAAATGATGATAATGATGAGTTTTTCGACTTGCAATAACTTACTTAACTTACTAAAAAAAACTATGTTCCACAACATTGTATTTTTTTATAGATTTAAAGATTTTTTGCTATATTGTGGAATATATTATTTATGGTGAAAAATTCGATAAAAACTAACTTTAAATATCCAATTCATATCCTATGTCTGTTTTCGTGGAGGAGTGGCAGGCGATCGCCTCCTTCTGCGAAGCAGTAATGCTAGCAAAGGAGGTGGCCGCACGCGTGAAGCAATGGCCCGCTCCAGGGCTGAGCGCGAGGGCGTGGCAGACTTTTACTGACTAAATCTACACACCTTTGATGAACTTTAGAACGGAGTAAGCTTTAAGTTTAAGGATGGACGTGTCAGAAAAAAAGGAAAGCTAGTATTATAAATGCGAAAGTAACTGTGTCTGTCTGTAACCTATTCACGTCTTAATGGATTTGAATAAATTTTGTCGTACAGGTAGACTATGCTCTGGAATAGGATATAGGATATTTTTTATCCTGTATGTTCCCTTGAGATAATTATCACGCGGACGCAAAGACTGACAGAAACCAATTACAGAATAAACGCATTTTCCTTCTGGTTTTCTCACAGTATACGTTAAATATATATATTTTTTGCAAACAGGTTATAAATAATACTTTTTCACGTATTCTATTTTCGTCAATTTAAACTAAATGAAGCGGTGTTTCCTAGCTGACTACCCTGAGAGAAAACACCAAAACATACATATATACAGAAAATATTTAATCTTCAAATCATGCGAGAACCATGCAGATGAGTGGACTTGAGTGGACCTGTCCAGTCTGTGCAAGCATTTGTAAGTATAAAAAATAAAATAAAATATTATTGACATTTAATTTTTTGAGATAATATTAACTATAACTTCGATGACATTAATTATATAATTGTATTAAATCTATTATTTTTGACATGTAATTTTGACATAACATTTTTTTTTTGTTTTTAAATCAATTGTAATAATATTAATAAAGAAACAGTACCTAGAATGCATGCTTAATTGAGATGTAAAGGGCAGGCGGATGATAATAATCGCAAAGCTTGAAAAAGGCTGCTAAGTCATAAGTACTAAAACAATATTATTTATTTATTTATTTATTTATTACTTTATTGCACACCTTAACTTACTACAGGACA
Organism: Mythimna impura; assembly: GCA_905147345.3. Classification (NCBI taxonomy): domain Eukaryota; kingdom Metazoa; phylum Arthropoda; class Insecta; order Lepidoptera; family Noctuidae; genus Mythimna; species Mythimna impura. The sequence goes on along the minus strand of LR990351.1, from coordinate 25,283,971 downwards.
GACATTTATAAAAAATAAGTGTACAATAGGCGGTCTTATTGCACAGGGCAATTTCTACCAGACAACCTTTGGATGGACTGTAACGAAAGGAAAAGATTTGGGGCTGTCAGTGTACAACAACAGTAAAAGATAATAAAATACATATAATACATAAATAGGTATATTAGCAAATAATAAACTAATAAATATTAAAATATACGACAGAGAAAGGAGAAGAAAAATTAAAGTGATAGGTAATACTCCTTCACCATCTTTTTGAAAGTCGGAACATTGTACACTTGTTTTGCAATAAACGTTTTGACTTTGACTTATTCGTATAGCACTACTCAGGACTAATAAGAAGTTTAACGACATGACGAACAATACCAAAGAAAGGACATTTGGATAGGTCGCAGCAAGTACGGGTAGTGGGTACAGCAGTTTGGGTAAGCTAGCATCATAAATATCTATAGGTACAGTATGTTGGCGCTGTAGTTGAAAGATTTCCGAACGGAGCAAATTTTTGTAATGCCTACAGATAGTTTTTTCAGGTCTGGGTGTCTTGTGTATGTGAATTTACATATTTATATACACACCCACGATACAGAAGTAATCTCTTAAAAAAAGCTTAATATTTGCTTAAAAACATCACAAAATAGTAACCATGGGGTTTCTTGCCGGTTCTTCTCCATAGGAAACGACCAATTTGGAACCGTGCTTCTGACGTTTTATAAGTACCCATGTACTATGTGAAATAAAAACATATTGTTTTTTTTTTTAATTTTGTAATTTTGAATCTTAGTGCGGGGCAACTTTTTTTTTAATAGAAAATAATATTTCCTTTCTTCATAAGGTTTTTATAAAGTATGTCAACGTCCCGTTTCTTTGCAGTGCATCGTTTTTATGTAAACTTCATTCATAGTCAACAAAGGAAGAGTTTCTTTCTTCGGTTTTTCGCAGTTTGTAAAGCAACAAGCCCTGTGAATGAATGAACACGTTATTTTTACTGTAGAACTTAAAGAGGACTATAGGAGCTAATCACGACTTTTATAATGCGCCAAAGTACATACAAAATACATATACTTTGGATCATATTATGATCACACCGCACTGAAAGAAAGTTCGATTTGTGTCTCGACTAGAGATGGGTATAAAAGAGAGTTGAAGTTACGATAATATTAAAATATTTATTTAGTGAGTTGTCAATCTGGTTTTTCATTAAAACAAGGCAAACCGAAAGATTTCGCACACTAGATGCAAAAAGTATTTTTTTTAGTTTTTTTTTTTGCAGTCTTAATTTGTCATAGCAACCTACGCAGCGCATTTGTTGACCACCTTTTTGAAGCACATGATCAGTACATCTGCCAGGACGAAATCCTCAAATTAACGTTTATTAAATAAACATATTCGTAACGTAAAAGTATCAAATTCAGATTCACTGTCGATCTCATTTTTTGACTTTGCAGTAGATGGGCAAAGAACTTTTTTTAAATGGTCAACTTTTTTACAGGATTATCTCTTGTTGGAGTAATCCTCTTTAACACTTTTCTGTATTTTAACTGTTTATCTTCATCCGATCCATTTGACGAATCTGAATCAAATAATATAAGTTTCTTTTTGCAACGTTTATGACTTGATTGATCCATAATACGAAAACTAATTACTTTTTAGGAACACTTATAAATCGCAAAAATGCGAGCTCGCCGGCGAGCAACATGCTACTATATCGAAACATGTCACAACACTAAGCTAGGATGCATTGCGCTTGCGCCTCCCGGATCTCACTCCGGCGGCTATGAGGCCTTCAATTTTTGAGGCAGATTAGACCTCCCTCCGCATTAGACGGAATTAATTTTTATTTAGTGCGTATGTGGTTTATTCAACCTCATATAGTATTTACTGCGCCGTTAGGCTAAGCTTCATTAGATAACCAATTTTATATATTTGTCTCTGTTATACCCATAAAAATGTTAACACAGCTGTTCCCCGCGCAGATTGAAAGAAAGCGATCTTGACTGCCGCACCTGCGAGAAGTCACGCATGTGGCTAGTTCGACCTCATAATGCAGTGAGCGTGTTAAAATATAATACAGTTAACAGCAATCATTCTGATCGTTTGTCAGATTATTCTACAAGTAATGTGTCACCGTTATAGTGTTTTAATGTTATAATGAAATCAGTAGATTTTTAATAAATCGTTAAAATGCTCATTGCGTATCTCTTTCTTTTGTATACAGTCCGAGAGTGACCGCGCTATAGGTCGTGTAGTCCTCTTAGTAGTACTCTAGCTTACTTACTCATCATCATCATCATCATTTCAGCCGATAGACATCCACTGTTAGACATAGGCCTCCCCGAATGTCACCACAATGAACGGTCTTGTGCGTCTCGCATCCATCGGATTCCCGCAACCTTCACGTCATCGGTCCACCTTGTAGGGGGCCTTCCAACACTGCGTCTTCCAGTAAGTGGTCGCCACTCCATAACCTTTCGGCCCTAACGGCCATCCGTTCTGCGAGCAATGTGCGCTGCCCATTGCCACTTAAGTTTGGCAATTCTTCGTGCCATGTCGGCAACCTTGGTTCTCCTGCGGATATCTTCGCTTACTTACTCGCAGATAGCAAAAAATCGAATGAATTCATATCAGTCTACTGATTATAACTTTCTTTTCTCATTGGTACGATTGTGTGAGGCACGAACAAACGTTTTTTCTATCCTTCTTTCTTTCTTTCTTTTACATGCGCAACCAAAATCAACCCGCCTTCGTGAGAACGAACAACTGTACTTTGAAGGTATGTGGAACAGGGTGTATAATCCTGCACACTCGTTGAAAAGAGAGAATTCTGCGACTAGACGGCTGCTATGTCTGGTTTGGATAACTGTCCGCTAGATGATTTCGGGCTGTTGTATATGTTCAAATCGCGAAAAGAACTTTAATTGTGCGATGCAGGATTTTGTAGTTTAGTTCTTATGTGACGCGATAGATGTCGCTATAGTACCATGCGTACAGCATCTCCCTACATCCCTTTCCGATGACGTGATCACGAAACGCTGCCATATTTTGCCCCGTCATTACCACCCCACACACGTACACATTTTAATTTAGCCGACTATACTATATTGGTTGTTTTATTTGTTATCGTTGCGTGAGCCTGATGTTAATTTTCAAGAGGATGATGAAGGGAAAACTGAATAAAATATAAATAAATTGCGGCGGTTATATTTCAGTTTACTTGCTGTTATTTATGATGGGAATAACTTATACAAATATCTCAAAAGTAATAAATAAAATATAGGTACTTTTTTACGCTAGGCTCCACCTAGGCGCTTCCGTATAGTTGCGTACGCTAGGGTGTTACATGTATTTTTTAATTTTCATTTGACTTAGCTCGAATTCTTGATATCATGCAGTGTTCGTATACCTAAAATCACCATAATTGGTTAATATATTTAGAGGTTGCACAACGCCAGTACATAGGTACAGTGACCCAGCAAAAGTGCTTGGATACCTTAACGCATATTTTCCCTTGCACGTTAAAGTTCAAGTTTTCGAAAAATAAACTAGATGCCGTTGGTTTCTTTACAGCTAAGTGGCGACCAAAGGCAATCTCACAAAGTATAAACTTGACTTTTAGTTTAACAAATAATAGACACATGCGTCATCATTGTCGTCAACAACTGATTGTAGTTCATAATTTCATCATTCAAACTAGAGTCATATTGACCTAGCGGTTTAGCATGTGCAGATAGATGCGTAAATCAATGAGCCATGAGTTCAAATCTCACGTAGTACTCACACTTTTTGTAAGTTATGAATAACAAACAAAAGAAGTCGGAAGGAATATTATATCAAAGCTAATAGGTTTTTTTTTTTTTTTTTTTTTTAGGTGGGAAAATCATCTAAATGACAAATCCCGCTCTTGGGTGGAGCAGGAGATAGTGTCAGACTTTTACTGACTAAAAACCCACTCCTGTTCCTTCGTTGCCTTCGTCCCAGGGCCCCGGGTTTCGTTTTCACACTACCCATGGCCCCAGTAGGCTTCGACCCTGCTGGGCCTCTACGATTTGCTGACATCTCCCTGAGGCGCGCGTGGAACAATACGCGCCGTCGACGACTTGGGCTCGGTCCGGACGGTTACCGGACGGTCGGACGGCGGGCTACCCATTGCTCGCCGTCCGCAAGCCCGCGCCTACGGTGGCCGGAAATCGGGATCGGAATCCCGGCGGCGGTTGGGGCGTGAGGACCGTTGCCTCACGCGATCGGCCGCCTCCTTTGCTAGCATTACTGCTTCGCAGAAGGAGGCGACCGCCTGCCACTCCTCCTCGCTCCGGACCATGGCCTGTACCAAAGCCCGGCGCGAGAGATCGCCGCCGCCGATCGCCCCCACGAGGACACGGCGTTGCTCTGCCCAAGCGGGGCACACCTCCACCGTGTGCTCCACCGTGTCCTCCGGGCGGTCCACACAGTGGCGACACCCGGGCGTCGCTTCCGCACGAATCCGGTGCAGGAACTTCCCGAACTTACCGTGTTCGGTGAGAACCTGCGTCATGCGAAAGGTGAGGACGCCGTGAGGTCTTTCCAACCACGCCTCAAAGAGGGGACTTACCGCCATAATTGTGGCGTGCCCAGCACTGGGTTGCGACAGTCGCTGTCGCCATTTCACCATGAGAACCCGCCGGAGCTCTGTCCGCCATGCTGCGACTTGTCGCGGCAGCGGAGTTTCGCCCCGGCGTTGCATCTCCATGCGCAGATCGTGCATGTGTGCAAGGACTGTTGCCTCCAGATCCCATGGTGGCTGGCCAGCAAGGAGGCTCGCCGCTTCGCGGGAAATCGTCCGGTATCCTCGCACCATCCGTATGGCCATGACCCTCTGGCATGCGTTCAGCCGGGCCGCCGGCTGCTTCCGCAGCATCGGCGCCCATACCGGTGCGCCATTAAGGGCCATGGACCGAACGATCCCCGCGTAAAGCCTCCGGCAGGAGGCGTCTGGACCCCCCAGGTTGGGCAGGAGCCGCCCGAGGGCAGCCCCAGTCCGATTTAGTTTGGTGGCCAGACGTCGGAAATGCTCCTCGAAATCCCATCGGCTGTCGAGAACGAGTCCCAGGTACTTCATCGTCGACCCGACGCCGATGTGGACTCCTCCTACCGTTAGTTGGGAACCTCGTGGTGGCGCGTTCCGAGGGCCGTGAAAGCACATGGCCTCGGACTTGTGCAATGCCACCTCGAGACCCAACTCCTGGATCCTGCCCACGACTGTCGCAACCCCGCGTGTCGCTAGTTCGACCGCCGCCTGGTACGACTCTCCCCGCGCCAGGACCAGCGTGTCGTCTGCGTAGCAGACTACACTGACCCCGTCAGGGAGGTCGCCGCGCAGCACGTAGTCGTATCCAATGTTCCACAAGGGCGGCCCTAGTACCGATCCCTGCGGAACACCGCACGACATCTCTCGACGTTCCCACTCTCCCTGGTGACCAGGGTAGATGATGTACCTGTCCGACAGGTACGCCTCGACCACACGACAGAGGTAGTCGGGCGTCCGGTGATACCGGAGTGCCCTCCTAATGCTACTCCAAGGCAGGGAGTTGAAGGCGTTGGCGATGTCCAGAGACACCGCCACGACACACCTGCCCTGGGCCACCGCATCCCCCGTCGTGAGAGCTCGCACGCGCATGATGGCGTCCACCGTGGAGCGCCTCCTGCGAAAACCGAACTGGCCGTCCGCCAGATCCGGCCCCACCCGTGTTAGGTGCGCGACGAGGCGGTCTGCAATTACTCTTTCAAAGAGCTTGCCCACCTCGTCGAGCAGCACAATGGGCCGGTACGCGGACGGAGAGTCCGCAGGGCGTCCCGGCTTCGCGATGAGGACCAGTTTCCCCGTCTTCCAGCGAAGTGGGAACTGGCCCCTCTCCATGCATGCGCTGAAGAGCCCTCTTAGTCGAGGCCCGAGAGCCTCCATGGCCAGGACCCAGGCTTTCCCAGGCAAGCCGTCGGGTCCTGGGGCGGTATTTTTGGCACTCAGCCTTCGTACCGCCACTCTCAACTCTACCTCGGTCACCTCTGGAGCATTTTCGTCGTCGTCGCCATCGTGGTCCACGTCGGACACCGCTGGTGGCGGAGCCATGGGCGGGGGAGAGTGTTCCCCTCGCGCGGGGAACAGAGTGCTCACCACACCCTCCACAAGCTGGGGCCGGAGACTCTGCGTCAGCGGGGGAGCCCAGGGGCGGATTTTGTCCCGCACCACCTTATAAGGGCGTCCCCATGGGTCCCCATTCAGAGTCCCCAGCCACACATTGCGGGCCTCGAGTTTGGCCCGCCTTATCTCCGCTCGGAGGGTGCGCTTTGCCTCTCTGTATCCCTCGTACAGCTCCGCCTCTCTGGCCTCCGCATCCGGAGGACGGATGCGGCGCCTGCGGTACCTGGCATACCGGCGTCGCGCGGCATTGCACGCATTGCGCAGTGCCGCAATCTCCGGCGACCACCAGTATACCTGGCGCTGAGCACGTCCTGGAGGGACTCGGGGCATAGCCGCGTCGCAGATTTGCGACATGGCCTCCCGGAACCACTCTGCCTCGACGTCGATGTCGACAGGCCTGTCCGGTGCTTGCACCCAGGCCTGTACCGTCGCGGCTTCCAGGAGGAGCTCCCGGTCCATCTGCCTCAGCGCCCAACGCGGACCACAAGGGTTCCGTCGGACCGGCGCGGTCGAGGTTTGGGCGGAGACGTCAAACCGGATGTACCGGTGGTCTGAGTACGTCTCCACCCCCTCCATAACGCGCCAGTTGACGACACGCGGTGACAGAGCGGGGCTGGCAAACGAGATGTCCACCACTGAGTCACCCCGCATCCGCACGCACGTGGGGACAGAACCCCGGTTTAGGACGACCAGGCCTGTCTCCAGAGCCCAGTCCTCTACCATCCGACCCCGCTGGTTCGTGAACCGGGAACCCCAAGCCAAGTTCTTGGCATTGAAGTCCCCGCACACGACCACGGGGAGGGAACCAAACCCAGCGACGACGGCTTTCAGCTCCATTAGGGAGATGTGAAGATCGCCGAGAGATCTGTTCGGGGACAGGTAGACGCCTACCACTGCAATGTCCCCGAACCGTGCCGCCACGCAACCCCGCCCCCTCGTGACAGCCTCGAGGGTCGGGGTACCGGCGGCGGCCGACGAAATTAGGGTCACCGAGCCGTCCAGGTCCTGAACCCAGTCTCCCCTGCGCAGGACATAGTACGGCTCGGAGACCACGGCGATATTGATCGACCACTGCGCCATGCTCTGGAGCAACAGATCCTGAGCGGAGGCGCAGTGGTTGATGTTCGCCTGGAGGAGACGCAATGGAGTCGTTATTGACAGTCCATTACAGTCTCCTCCCGAGCCCCCCGTGAGGGCTCCGCCGCGGCGGGTGCGGCGGCGACAGCGGCGGCAGCCAAGGAGGCGGCTGCAGCGGTGAGTAGGTCCGGGTGGATGGGCCTTCGTACCTTGCCCTTAGCCTTAGCGGGGGCGTCGCAGGACCTGCCCCCAGCCCGGTGGTCGGCCGGCTTGCCTGCCGCCGCACATGCGTAGCAGTGCGGCGTTGCACGGCATTCAACGGCTTTGTGGCCAGCCTGACCGCACTGGTAGCAGCGGTCACTGCGGTCCACCTCCGCGGCGCAATAGGCCCCCACGTGATGCCCCACGTGGCAGCGGTAGCACCGCAGAGGTCTGGGCTCCAGCAGTTTTACCCTTGCGGAGACCCAGCCCACCAAGAGCCTTCGGCCTTCGCCCGTGATGGCTTTGGCCGCCGACACGGGGCAGCTAACCGTAACGGCTCGCATACCCGTGCTGTCAGCACGGATGGTGCCCGCCCGCACTTGATCGGCCTGGCACCCTCCCGTCCCGACGACGGCGGCCACCACCTCATCCACCCTAACGGAGTCATCCAGGCCCATGATGCGCATGTCTATGCATTTTGTGGGCCTGGACACTCGGACCTCCTCGACGTCCAGGGACGCTCTGATCCTTGCGGCCAGGGCGTCCGCGGCAGAGCCACTGTCCGCACCAGGGACCTCCAGTATTCGGGCCCCGGTTGCGGTGCGCCTCATTCGAAAGCCTTCAGAGGCTCCGAATTCGTCGAGATGCTCCACCACCGCCTGCTTCGCCTTTGCCATGACCATGTCATAGTTCACGCCCTTCTTTTCCGCAGCTGGCTGTAGTGTAATCACTACAGCTGCGGAATTCGGGGCGCGAAGTCTGGCTGCCATGGCCCGCTTCTTGCGCTGCTGTCGCCGCTCGCGCTTTTTCGCCGCTCTAGCCACCTTGCCCGCCTTCCTGCTGGCGCCGACAACCGTCCATTCGGCGCCAGCCAAGGGTTCCTCAGGCAGACGCGGCCTAGTCGCCGCCGCGGCAGGAGCTCCTGCCGGTTTAGCAGCATTCGCCGCCCTACCATTCGGGAAAGGAGCAGTCTTCTCCTGCCGCTGCCGCTGCTTGGTCGCCGGGGCCGGCCTCGCAGGTTCCAACAACACGATCCCGCGCCCAACTTGCCCTGACGGGCTCGCCTTGGGCGCAGCGGCCGTGGCCGCAGCGGTGGTGGCGTACGTCACCACCTTCTTCTGACCGGAGGCCGCAAGCGGGGGGCGCAGCACAATGCCCTCCAGGACGGCGAACTGCCGCTGGACCCGCTCCTGGAACTGCTGCTGCTGCTCCTGCTGCTGCTGTCGGAAGGCAGCCAGCTCTTGCCGCAGCAGGGTCAGCAGCTCGTTCTCTGGCTGGGGCAGGGGATGCGACTGAACTTGCCCTTGCCTGTGTCCCCCTTTTGGCGCCACCTGGGTGCCAGTTTCACGGAGACCGGCCAGGTCCGCCTCGAGCCGCTCAATCCTCTTGTTGAGGGATTTTTTGAGTGGCTCCAGGACGATCCCCAGCGCTTCGTTTATTGAGGTCGTGGCCTGGGCGATGGATCGCCTCTTGGAGATCTTCTCCCTTTTTTTGGCCACGCCTGTTATGGCAGCTGCCACGATCTCAGTGAACTTGGTCAGCGCCTCCTCCATGCCTTCTGGCTCACTGCCAGAAGGCTCTGGCTCCGAAGGGCTGGCCTGACCACTGGGTGCCCCGGGGTGGCGCCCCTCCCTGGCGATTTTGAGGGATCGCCGGATCACTTCCTCGGTGGTGCGACAGCTCCTCTTTCCCGTCTTTCGGCCCGCACCCCGCACAGCAGTAGAGATTTTGCGGGCCGATGCACCCAGTTCGTCCTCGGAGGATGTCCTCCGGCCATCCCCCAACATGGGGCGTTTGAGGAACTGGGTCGTCCTCCTGGAGGTGGACTCTTCCACCTCCATTCTCTCCGAGTTGAGCGAAGCGGCATCGGAGTCCGACGCCGTGTCTCCGCTCACCTCCCTGAGGCCGAAGCTCCTGCCGGCCTCTGCAGGACCCACCGGCGCAGCGGACGTGCTGGGAACAGGCCCCAGGGACTCCACGCTACCGGTGGGTGAGCCACCCTGGCTCTTTGCGTCCACGAAGGACGGTACAGGGTCCGAAGACCCGAGGCGGTAGTTGCCCCCCCCAGAATACGAGGGGCAGCCCGAGCTCTGCTCGGGGAGGGATTCTCCTGCATGCAGGTACCCTCCTGGGGTAGTCATTTCTTTACTATCCGCGCTCATGGTTGTTGCTGAACTCAGCTTTGCCTTTTTTTTTTCCATTGGGGTGGGGTCCCCAATAACACGTTCGCCATCATGGTCACGTCTGATAAGCAGACGCGTACCCGAGGCGAACCCACTCTCCCAAAACCACTGTCCAAAAACACCAACAGCTGTTGGTGCCGATGCTTCTGGACAGCGCACCCTCCGTGGTGGTCCGTCTGGACTCCGCCAGTGTGTTCCTCTTGGTCTGGTCTCTCACTTGAGGCCTTCCGGCATGAGTAGCTCTACCGGCATAGCCCTCAAGATCACAGAGACACGCAAGCCCCACCACGACGACAACGTGGGAACACAGTTGGTGGGGTCAAAGCTAATAGGTGGATATTTATTTGTAATATAATATTCAAGTGGGTAGTTACTCAGCAAAACGAAAAAAATGCAGGTAAACAGGCTCATCAAACAAAAAGGCACTATTAAAAAATAATATATTTATTTCTTACAATTTCTTTAAATTTAACAATCACCGTTTATTAATCACCGAATAAGATTACAATATTATATATAATTTCTTATTGAGGCCATAGCTATTCATTAACGCTCAGGCGGTAGCCGGCGCCCGCAAGCCATTGTCTTACTATTGTGTCTCTAATTACGCACGTCAAAAGGTTAAGTATTCGTTTCCAAAATTGGAAAGAGGATTGAAGCTTATGTAACCTTAACAAAAACGAACAAAAGACCAGATAATTTTATCACAAAGGTCAAAAGGATTAAAAATGTAGGCTAAAAACTATAAAATTGCACAACAACACATCAAGTGTTCATAACTTTTTTAAGTTGTTATAAATACGGATATTAAGTTAAACACACATAACAAGGTCTCCAGTTAATACAGAGAATAAGTACTGAGTAAATAATATAAATTCAGTATTATAATTATTTATTATCTTGTAGCCACAAACATAACCGTCCGTGTTCACTGGACTTAAAAGTTTTTTCATGAGTAAATATGACATTAATGTAATCAAAGTTTATGTGATCCAAAGCAAACTGCAATCTTGCCCTTTTATGGTTTTCTGTAAGCAAGGATTTTAAAGCATGCCTCCGATAATGCAGCTTTTCACTAAGTATGATATTATTATTATATGCACGACGGACAGTGTCAACGCTTGTGTCAAATAAACCAGCATAGTGGTTCGTCGACCGACGTTCGTTTTCTTCGTACTCCCTTATCATGGTTTGACGCTGCAACATGTTTATTAGTTTTAGTCTGCCAGCTCTTTGATGGTGTTTCAAAGAACCCTCTTCTTCAAATCATCATATCCATAGAACAACTGTTTTTCTCTGCAACAATAAAACAGAAATATATAATATCCAATAATGATTATTATATAGAAGTTTTTTGTTATATAAAAGAGTTAAAAAAAAACTACTTACGTTTACACCGGTCTCTTTGGTTATTACTAACATGTTTTTACCTTGATTATGCATAGCAATTATTTGAGCTCTTTTTACTAAATCTATATAACAATGCATATTTACTCATTTTGGTAAAATAAGTAGACAATACACCTGGGGGGCTATTGGTTAACTTTTTCAATAACAGTTGACAACTAGCATTCGTTGCACTCTAAACTTAGTTGTCAACTGACAATTTCATAAAATTGGTATTACGTATCACACAAGTGACTAACAAACTACGGTGGAAATGTGGTGAATTATAAAAATTTATGGTGCCTATCTATCTATCTATTTATGTACGGTTTCCGCACTTAGTCCTGTGTGGACCATTGTACGTGGGCCATAGCGGCCACATTACGGTGCCTATTGTGACCACTCTAAAATTTTATCGACTATTATACAGCTTCAAAAGCTTACACAATCGCAATTTTAAAAGTATCGATACAATAATATCTGTCAAAACGTATTACGGTGGCTATCAAAGGCACCAGTGGCTAATGACGTCACTGCAGTTGGTCAATAAAGATAGGCAATACGAAACTAGCTGTTTGACAGTTCAATGATGCACATTGTTAACAAGTGATCATCACTTGAACTGTCAACAGAGTTACGCAATAGCCCCGCTGGTTAAAAATAAAATTGAACGAAAGGCGCTGGAACAAGATAATCGAAATTAACTTAGCAAACAACCAATTGAGCTTAGTCATAACTCTTTGGTCTAAGTATTATTTATACTACCTACTAGTTATTATTTATAAATCCATATTCAACCTACCCTCTCAAGTTTGAAAACTAACACATAGATAATCAAATATTTATAAATTGATATTCAATTTTAATATCTTCATCTCTCTAAAAGAAATTATAAATTATTTAAGTGTTTGAAGAAACAAAAAGAAAGTACAAAAATAAGCATTAATTAAGCATTAATCATTTGAAGCACAGCGGCGCCATCTATTAACAGTATAATGTAATGCGGTCGATAGCAACATTTCAATCTGGTTTTACGCTAGATGGCGGCATTTCTCGCTTCACACGATTTTATTTCTGTACTATCGATGCACTTTTGCATATTATAGTAGGTACGTCATCAGTGAAGATTAAATTTATAATATCATTATTTTTTACAGTGGAGGGTAGCAAATGTTACTAGTGTCTTGTTGTGCCTAGTAAAACTTACTTCCCTCCTCTGCAAAATATAATAATACCTTTTAAAAAATTACACTGATGACGTACCGACTAGCTGTATGAGAAAACTTTATTGGCGTTGTGCAACCTCTAAATTAACCAATTGTGGTGATTTTTGGTATTTCTTATACCTGACACTGTGCATGAGTGGTATCAAGAATTCGAGAAAATTAAAAAATCGAACATTTTAAAAACATGGAACATCCTAGCGTACACAAACATGAAAGACATATTACAAGACACCCAGATCCGGGACACTTATCGGCCATACTTGTTCCGCGCAGGGATCGAATCCGTGACTGCTCTGAGATAATTTCAATTTTCTCGCTCAGACAATATACTGTAGCGACTTCTATGGCGTCACATAAGAACTAATCCTGCATCGCGCTATCAAAGTTCTCCGCGCCTCTCTCCCCTCCGCCTGTCCCTTTTTAAAGGAGGTATGTGGGACTTTACTCTCTGTTCTACATACCCCTAAAACCACATACCCCTAAAATACTATTGAAATATGTCTTATTTACCAATAAATATAACAAATTCATTTCATTTACTGAGTTTGTAACTTTGCAAACTACGAAAAAAATCTAAACGGAGTCTATTTCTTTGAGTACATTGAATAAAATTTACATGAAAATAGTGTGGACGTAAAAAATCGGAAAGTTTACATCGAAACTAATGAACACAGCTTTGTAAAGTATGCAAATATTGATGCAAATTTTAGAATACACAGTCTTTGAGTTCAAAGAGCTTTAGCATTAAATTAACTAAAGATAATAAAAAAGTTTTACAAAAAAATAACTTCAATGTTTTTTTTTTTTTTGTGGGAAAATCATCTTATGACAAATCCCGCTCTTGGGCGGGGCGAAAAATAGTGTCAGACTTTTACTGACTAAAAACCCACTCCTGTTCCTTCTTTGCCTTCGTCCCAGGGCCCCGGGTTTCATTTTCACACTACCCGTGGCCCCAGTAGGCTTCGACCCTGTTGGGCCCCTACGATTTGCTGACATCTCCCTGAGGCGCGCGTGGAACAATACGCGCCGTCGACGACTTGGGCTCGGTCCGGACGGTTACCGGACGATCGGACGGCGAGCCACCCATTGCTTGCCGTCCGCAAGCCCGCGCCTATGGTGGCCGGAAATCGGGATCGGAATCCCGGCGGCGGTTGGGGCGTGAGGACCGTTGCCTCACGCGATCAGCCGCCTCCTTTGCTAGCATTACTGCTTCGCAGAAGGAGGCGACCGCCTGCCACTCCTCCTCGCTCCGGACCATGGCCTGTACCAAGGCCCGGCGCGAGAGATCACCGCTGCAACTTCAATGTTAAAAAAAACTGGGCAAGTGCAAGTCGGACTCGCCCCCTGAGGATTCCGTACAAACTTACTTATGTAATCGGTGAACATACATTAAAAAAATACTTTCAGCCGAACATAGAACCTCCTCCTTTTTGAAGTCGGTTAAAAAAAGAAACTGAATGACTGACATCAACGCACAATCGAAACTACTAGGACTAGGAGCGTGAAATTTTGTACAAGGTTTCCTTTTATGACGATCACTAAGAGAGTATTTTTCGTAATTCAGATTATAAGGGAATAAAAGGGAGGTCCAATATTCATATGGAGAAACTTAATTTCATGTGGGCGAATCCACTGATAGAAGCTGGTCTTAGCTAATTAACAGCCTGACATACAGTCTAAACACCCATTTGCCAACAATTTTTTTGTTTATAAAAACCTGGAAATAAAACTGTTAAAAACAACCCTCTCCTGGCGTGTCTAAGCCACCGGAGCGTGAAGTGACAGCAAAATGGCAGTTGTAGCACAAATGCCAGCAATTACCGGCGGGCTACTGGCACATCGCCATGCCTACTGGCGTGCCAAAACCTGGTACAACTCTGTTATTGCCATTTGAGCGATTATTTTGAGCTAAATTGTGGTTTATGTAGTATTATTAGGTGTTGGCATTCATAGATTGTAGTAGATTTGAAGTGGTATTGTAATTTTGCGAAAAACGTCTTGGTTTTTGAATTAAATTTTGCCGAACACAATTTTTTAAATTATATTTTTGCTTGTTTTATTTAGTAATGTATTTTTTTAAAAAAAACGTCTTAATAATAATGATTTGGTTTATACTATCATCATCATCATCATCATTTCAGCCGAAAGACGTCCACTCTTAGACATAGGCCTCCCCCAAGCGTCTCCACAACGACCGATCCTGTGCGTCTCGCATCCACCGCATTCCCGCGACTCTCACTAGGTCGTCGGTCCACCTTGTGGGACGCCTTCCAACGCTGCGTTTTCCGGTGCGCGCTCGCCACTCTAGAACCTTTCGGCCCCATCGACCCTCCGTACTACTAGCAATGTGCCCTGCCCACCGCCACTTTAGTTTGGCGATTCTTCGGGCTATGTCGGCGACCTTTTTACCTTGTTGGATTTATACTATATACTTGTTTAATAAGCATTAGTAAGAAACACTGTAAAAAGGCGGACTTAATACCTTAGGCATTTTCTATCAGTCGACTTTAGGGTGGTGCAGAAACATGACACTTATCCATGCATTGCATTGTAAATCCAGCGGCATTTAGTGCTGGTAATCTTGTAAGATAATATGTGGATAATGAAGTGGGCTGCAATATTGTAAACGCTTGTTTGTACCGTTTTTCTACATGTGTGTTGCAAATGTTTATTGTTCCATAAATAAATAAAATAAAATCAAAATTTTGCCAACGATTTTGTTTGAAAGGGCAACGATAGCTAAAACAAGAACCTATTTGCCATGCTAAAACTAAACAACGATATATATAAAAATAACGATAGAAAAAGAAGTTTGATTATCGACGAGCTTATCGCTTTTCGCGATTTCTTCCTGGTAACCTGGAAAACCTTGATTGTGCTATGCTAAGCCAGTTTCCATCACTCGCGCCGGGCCTTGGTACAGGCCATGGTCCGAAGCGAGGAGGAGTGGCAGGCGGTCGCTTCCTTCTGCGAATCAGTAATGCTAGCAAAGGAGGAGGCCGCACGTACACGCGCGAGGGAGCTGCCCTCACGCCCTAGCCGCTGGGATCCCGATCTCAGTTTCCGGCCACCGTAGGCGTGAGCTTGCGGACGGTGAACTACCCATTGCTCGACCGTCCGGTAACCGTCCGGACCAAACCTAAGTCGTTGACAGCGCGGTGGGGCCCATCAGAATCGAAGCCTACTGGGGCCAAGGGTCTGCTTCTGAAAGGAAGACTAGGCTCTGATATGAAAGGCAACGAAGGAACAGGAGTGGGTTTTTAGTCAGTAAAAGTCTGACACACCCTCGCACTCCGCCCAAGAGTGGGGGATATCATTGGATAATTTTCCCACCTAAAAAAAGCCAGTCTCCTGAAGTATTGGATGTCTTCTTACTTACTCAATACAACGCAATTTACTGCACGCCTAGTGCTAGTTTTTATCCCCACAATGTCAAAGTGTGTGAAAGGTTGACTGCCTTACTTTAAAACTTTAATTAAAAAAAAAACCCAGCTGGGAGAAATAGGACCTGAGTACTTTTACGTAGTAATGTTAGCATGAAATTTAAAGTTCTTCCTGTTATTGGTAACATAATGTAATTTATTCACGCCTTCAAACCTAACCCAGCTCTAATATTACGTCACCTCCTTCCCTGCTCTCCCCTTTAAGGTATTCTATACACTGCTTAGGTATTGTATAGAATACCGGATTACACAGTTTGCCGGTAACATATACATCAACAAAAGGAACTAAGGTGCAAAATTTCAGCGTTCTACGTCCTAGGGTTTGTGAGTCAGTGAGTGAGTCAAGTCTTTACCTTTTATAAATTAAGATTATTACAAATAGATTTTTACGTTAACGCGTACGTACTCCGTTAACGTATGTACGTTACGTTACGAAACTCACACTAAGGCTATATATAGTAAAACTATACGTACATATGCCTAGTGAAATGGTAAGTATTAAAATAAAAATCATCACTATACAACCATCATTTGGCATTCCGCAGCAATGTTGTAACAATAAAAGCACTTGCCAACACCAGATAGTATTCTATTGCATCTGCCTACCCTTTTCCCAACTAAATATGTTGAGATTGGCTTCCAGCCTAATAGCATGTAGTTAAACACCAGTATTTTACAACGAGCTACTGTTTATCTGATCTCCACAACACCAGTCATTGGGTACCTCGACACTCCTATAGCAGGATTAGAACGTAGCCAGTATAGCCTCCATCCGTTCTAATTCTCACCTAATATTGGCACACCATAGGCGTGGGTTTGCGGACGGCGAGCAATGGCTCGCTGTCTGGCTGGCCGGTAATCGTCTGGACCGAGCCCGAGTTGTCGACGGCACGCACGCACAAGCGCATTTAAATAAAAAATGGTACTGATTCTCTGACTTCACTAAAAAAGCAATCACATTATCAAATCTTAAAACTGGGTATTTTCAAATTCGTTCAATATTAATCAAGTTAGAAAAAAAAAATATATATATATTTAAATTCGAAATTTAAATATATTTTTATCGGTTGCTTTTCTGGCCTCTCCTCACGTCTAATATACCACTCGATATTAAGACAGTCTTAGTGTATGTTTATCTATTTATCTCATCGTTCTGTTTCATTCCTTTACACGACATTGGCGTAAGTTGCTCTTTTTCTTGTGTTAAGCTACATAGACTAAGACCGTCTGAATATCGAGTGGTGTAATAGGCGCTTAAGTCGAGAAAAATTTTCTTGGTTAAAAAATATCCAACAGTTTCTTATTCAAAAGGTATTGCAACTATGTTTTACTAAGTTTGTACCAGGTAGTACTTTTTCCTGTTTTGTTGCAACGAGGTTTAAGTAGCGGTAAAGTGCGGTAAGTACTTGCAATTAGGTAAGTATAAAGGGGCTAGAGCGAAAAACAAACTGCCAGGTACGAGTCGGACTCGCCTGCAAAGCGTTCCGGCAAATCACACAACCTTTTTGAAGGTACTGTGATATCGAAAGGAGATCGCATGAGGTAAGTTAGCGAACTGGCATGTAAAATATATTTCTAAGGATTTTGTTGTTCTGGAATAGGTTTGAAAATTGAATAGAACAAAATAATGTCTAGGTTTTGCAGTTCGGACGCGACCATTGTAAAGTGAAGTCATTATCGTAATAATAGAAATAATCGGTCTCCTATTGCCCCCAGCCGTGAAAGCCCATCATTGCCCAACCACCCAAACGAGCAAGGGCACAGCCATTAGAGGAACGATCGGAGTTGCAAGCTGTGTCCGTGAGGGAGCAACTCCGGACAGAAAATACAAAAAAAAAAAGCGTAACACAATCCCATTTATTAATATTTTCATAGCGGAGCAGGCCTATAGTGCGCTGATAGACACCGGAGCATCCATTTCGTGTATATCAGAGCGAGTAGCGTCGAAACTCGAGTTGAAAAGTACCAGTGACGGGACGAATCATTTTGTAAAATCGATATCGGGATCACTTCTAAAAATCGTTGGGAAAGTGAAGATCAGCTTTATGGTAGATTCACGCGTTTTTGTTAATGAATTTGTGATAATTAAAGACATTAACCAAGAAGTAGTCCTGGGTCAAGACTTTTTGTATAAATATAAAGCAGTTATAAATTTTTCAAATAATTGTATTAGTTTAAATGGGTCGTTTCATATAAAGTTTTGTGAATCTTATGATCGAAATGTCACGTCGATGTCACATCCTATGGTACATCATGACCATTTTGACGAAACAAATAAAAATAATGTCATAAATGGAAATGGTGAGGAAAAGAAGGTTAAATTACATTTCCAAGAATGATTATCTTTATTTTTCGAAGCTAGTGACAGAACATGACGAGGATTTTATCTCGAATGTATCTAAAAAATATAATGATATAAATGAACTTAATATAAACTTGAATTTGAGTGTTGATAAAAAAAATAAACTTAGGGACCTCCTTTCCTCATATCGAGAGAATTTTGCTTTTACGGCCTCCGAGTTAGGTAGATGTAGCTTAGATGAAATAGCTATTAAAACTGTAGATGATATTCCTATACATACCCCACCCTATAGGGCTTCTCCAAAGCAGCTTGATATAATAAACTCACAAGTTGAAGAAATGTTGAAGAATGGAGTTAAAAAAAAAAATAGTTTAAAATTA
Organism: Mythimna impura; assembly: GCA_905147345.3. Taxonomy (NCBI): domain Eukaryota; kingdom Metazoa; phylum Arthropoda; class Insecta; order Lepidoptera; family Noctuidae; genus Mythimna; species Mythimna impura. The sequence goes on along the minus strand of LR990351.1, from coordinate 25,265,601 downwards.
AAATAGTTTATTTCTGTAACTTTCTTGTACAATATTATTCTGTGGCTAGAACCTCCCAGGAAGCATATAGTAATGCTTGTATTGGGTGGTTCTGCTCCTCCCTCGGATCAACATATTTTGGCAACTAGATAACTAAACTATTTTAAGTAAATATAAACAAGTACACAATGAATGAAAAGTTAGAGATACTGGTATGACTTCTCTTAATGTGTGTGTGTGCATGAGTGTGTGGTGTGTGTGTGTGTGGTGAGTGTGTGTGCGTGTGTGTGTGTGTGTGTCTATATGATAGTTAGAACATACTATTTCTCATATAGGATGTGTATTTGACTCCAAATTAGGAGACTTCTAGCCCTACGATGTTAATATCTTGGGATCGGGAAGTACCACTAGAAGTCACAAATATTGTCTAGAGTTCGTATTTGAATAATAAGTTCTCTATATCACAGTACCCAAGGCGCTCGAGCTCGTGAACGATTGTTTTTTTACATTTATGAAATTGAAGGTTGTATATTGAATATTTGTTGTGAAGCTTATTATATAGATAGGCAGAGTGGGCTTGAAATTGGCGCCTGGCAAAAAGAGTTCTACAGCGAGGAGCAGTGGCCACATTACATTTTCTTCTACCTGTTTGAGCTATATAAACATAAGGTAATGTTTTATGTAGTTTAAGTACTGAGTTGACAATATAAAGTTTTCGAAGTGACAATATTTTATGAATTAGATATAGTTCGTCAGTCGGAAATCTAAATGGCTTAAAGAACATTGTTTTTATCAAGCATCTCTGGGCTCTTTCTGCTTCAAGGAATTTAATTTTTGTGGCACCACCCCAGATGGAAATACAATAACACATAACTGATTGTGCCAATGCAATGTAAATACGCTTTAGGAGGTCTTGAGAGGTGACATGTCTCAACTTTTTAAAGACCCATATGAGTTTACGGATCCTATCATTAATAGCTTCAATTTGAGGGTGCCAGGAAAGTCGGTGGTCCACAATTACACCAAGGTATTTAGTGGATTTAACACATACAATCTTTTCGCAACCACATTGAGTAGTATAAGTGAAGTTACAAGTATGAATCCTCAATGCCAAATTTGGGGGGGGAAGTGTACGCTTATTTATAGCAAAGCAAATGTAGTTTGTTTTGGCAATATTTAGGGTAAGAAGGGCTGACCTGAGCCAGTTTGCAACCCTATGGAGACCATGCTCAGCAGCTTCAAAAACGGAGTTCCAGGAAGCACCACTAAATACAATGGCAGTATCATCAGCATATGAGAATACTTGCCCTCTCTCAATTTCGAGATTAGTTAATTCGTTAAGGTATATCAAGAATAATGTGGGGCCTAAGACGCTTCCCTGGGGAACGCCGTACTCAATTTTAGTGTCAGAACTGGTGATACTGTCAATCTTCACGCACTGGGTACGGTCTTTCAGGTAATCAGTTAAGATATTCAGTGGCATACCCCTAATGCCCATATACTCCATCTTTTTCACAAGAATGGGGACAGAAACAGTGTCGAATGCCTTCTTTAGATCTAGAAAGACTGTCAGACACTTTTCTCCACGGTCTAGACACTGAGTTACCAAGGAGGACAATCCTGAAATGGCATCTTCTGTAGATTTTGCTTTCCTGAAACCAAATTGCGAACTGGATAGAATATTAAATTTTTCGAGATAAGTAATTAGGCGTGTGTTGATAAGCCTTTCAATAACTTTAGAGATAACTGACAATACTGAGATAGGTCGATAATTATTGATATCTCCTTTATCACCACCCTTGTAGACGGGTGTTACAATAGATTTTTTAAGTAAGAACGGGAAAATACCTTTTCTGAAGCAGAGGTTAGCAAGATGGCTAATAATGGGAGAAACGAGCGGTTTAACCATTTTTATGAATTTAGTCTGGATACCGTCCCAGCCGGGAGCACTGTCAGTTTTCAGGTTTGATATAACACTGTCAACTTCCATTGGGTCAGTCTCAAGAAGTACGAAAGAGGGTGGTTGCGTTTTTGGAGTAGATATTAGACCTCTAGCAGGCTGCGTGGGTCCACTGAGGATGCTTTCCGCGAGCCGCTTGCCGATATTTGCGAAAAAACTATTAACACAATTTACCGACGCTATAGAAGAACTCCGAGTATTGAGTAATTCACAGCTTCCAATTTTAGATGTGTTAAGATGCGCTATTTGCTTGATAGATTTCCATAGGGCTTTAGAGTTTCCAATATTAGTTTTTAGTAGGTCAGATTCATATTTACGTTTCAATTTTTTAATCAATTTGTTACAATAATTACGGTATCTAGTAAATGTTATTTTTAATATTACATTATACGGATCGGACCTTAATTTTAGTTGCATTCTGTTTCTGTTCCTGATACAGCGTAATAGACCATTGGTGATCCAGGGCTTAATAATACGTTGCTTGCTGGATATCCTCTTTACCTTAACACTATCATCCAGGGATGATTTAAGTTTATTAATTAAATGTTCGATTACAAAGTTAGGGTCATCGCTAAATAATAAGTTGGATAGATTTTTGTTTATTAGCTTTTCTGCAGCTGCGTCAAAGTCAATGAAGGTCTTAATAGTTGGAGAACGGTAGTTAGTTTTTATTTTAGATATGCTCATGAAGACCGTGGCGTGATCAGTTATAGTAGTGTTTAAAACTGCAATACTAGCCGATAGCTTGGTTTTATCAATCTTTAAAATGAAATGGTCAAGACAGCTATTTTCTCGCGTAGGAATTATGTGTCCTGGTAGAAGACCATGAGAGGACAGCATGTTAAGGTAAGAGGCCCGATTACTACATTCGTAAGATGGTTCATTCTGTTTTATAGATAGGTTGATATTTATATCACCAGAAATAATAATATTCTGATTACATTTTATCGTGTCTAATAAAGTATTAAGTGAGGTAATAAAATTAGTCGCATTTTGATGTGATGGTGACCGGTATATTCCCAGTATAATACTCCCACAAATGTTTAATTGTAAGCACGACGCGTTATCCAGGTTATGTTCAGTTAAAACTGGATTTAGCTTCGCTTTAGCATAAATAACCACTCCATCATTTTGATTACAATTGTACGTAGTAGCGTAGTGAATATAGTTAATTAAAGAGGGGACGGGTTTGTTTGTGTTGAGGCGACATGCGGTAAGTATTATAACGTCAATTTCTGAATTAAGATCCGAGAGTGTGGCTTCAAAGTTATCAAAGTTGCAATAGATACTTCTTATGTTTTGTTGAATTAATGTTAGATCATTCTTGTTATATTTTATATGTTTGTTTAAATCCACTAAGTCACATGTTACCGACTTTGCAACCGCTATGTCGTCCAATTCATTTAAGTTTCTGAGGTTATCTGTCATTTATTTTTAGGGATCCAGGCTGAGTTTCATTTAGCGGGGGGGTGGTCACTTGCAGCAAAAGTAAATAAGAGCGCTTAAAGTGAAAAGTACAGTTAGTTTTGTTTAGGGCTACAGTGTATATATAATAAGTGTTAGAAGTGTATGTGAAAGGGTGGAAGTGTATGCGAGTGGTTTTGAATGTACTGGAAAGCGTGGTGAGTGTATTTATAGTAGGCTTGTTTACAATATTACACAATACATGAAATAGAGACACCAGTCCCAAAAAATAAAGAACATAGGCACAAATATTACTACAGTCTATAAATAAATCTAGTCATACAGTGTTAAAAAGCTGTTTGACTTGAGCTTCATTAGTAATAGTTATTTTTGGAGAGTTTTCATCCTTTTTAACGTATACATTTCCGTAGGCCGTCCAACAGAAGGTAAAAGCAGTGGATTTTATAAGATCTCGCGCAAGAAAATATAATCGTGCGGCCTTGGGTGTCAATTGCTCAGAGACGAAGACAGCGGTCTCTTCGTTAACAACGAATCCCAGGTGTTTTGCGCGAAGTTTTGCTTTGTTCTTTGTGTTAAAGGCCTTACATTTCTGCAATATATCGGACTTTAGTAGGGTTGAAGTCAATTCCACAACGATAGGTGCATTAGAGACAGTCCCTTTTTTCACTCGAACTCTGTATATGTCCTTGATGTCCACTTTTGCTATGCTTGCTCCAACGGTGGTGGATAGGCTGGTAGTATATTTAATCAGGTCATCTTGTGTCTCCTTTTCTAATTTTGGTACATTTTTAATTTCAATGTTGGCTTTTCTGTAGGTTTTTTGCATGATTTCAATTTTATCTTCAAGGGTGAAGATGTATTTCACATCTTCTTTTTTCTGTTGTTCTAAATTCTCAATCTTCTTCTTCAATTCTGCGTTCTCATTTTGCAAGTATTCAATAGAAGTTTCAATCTTGGCATTGGTTTCTTGAATTTTCTTCAACGTAGGGTTTATATTATTAAATTCTTGTCGCTGGGCGGCAAGTAAGGAGGCAAACATCTCCCGCATTTCTTCCTTGAATGCGTAAAAATCATTCAAACCAGTGCTGGGAGTAGACAGCCTTAGGTCAGCAGGACTATCCTGTTCTTTCCTCTTTTTAGCACGACCAAAGACAAAGTTTGGTGGGGTAACATTTGATTTACTTATTGATTGGTCGTTCAAGTTTGTTTCGGACAGGGACTTATTCATATTTGCTAGTACCAGGAGACCACACAGAGGTAGGAGTAAATACGGTACGTCTTAGTTACTTTTACGATTGTAAAAACTGTGGTTGCAATACACTGTCCACAAGTACTAGGAGAACATAGGTTCGTAGTAGTAAATTAACTTGACAACACTTTCAAAATCACGGCAGAGTGAATGATGTCTCCGTAGAACCTGTAGTGGATTGTTGATGGCGCGGAATTCAAATAGGTTTCAAATTTTAGGTTGTTTTAACTGTCTACCGGTACCAGGAGTGCACAGCTAATAGAAGAACTTATCAACCCACAGTTCCCCGCAGAGTAAGTGATCACCGCAAGTATTGTGACAAACCGATTGGGATACCAGGATCGCATAATCTTGTAGTAGTTTAGGTGGTGGCACGAAATTCAAATAATTTACAAGTTTTAGGCTGTAATAATCTGTCCATTTGTACCAGGAGATCACGGTGCGTCGTAGTTAATATAATGGAAAAAATCAATCATTGATATACCTTCCCAATTAATGCTTCCGTATTTAAAACTTATGAAATGTTGTACCAGTGTCGCATAAGTTTGTAGAGGTATAGCGGTTGTGCGAGAATTCAGGTATTGACAGATGGAGGCAATCTTTGTCAAACAGTTTTATAAACTGCGGCCAGATGGCAGAATGGTTTTCTTTCTGCACAGATTCACTGTTGCGAGTACCAGGAACGCATAGTCTGTAGTGGTTGTTATAGAATATTATGTTATGACGAATATCATGCATTGGCGCGAGCGACGATGAAGTTCTCTAAACGAAGCACTGTCTAGGTTTCCAAAGTCAAATCAGCAGTACAAGGACCGCATGCGTTGGAGTTGTTGGTTCGGACAGTATGTCGTGGGCAGTATGGCTAGTGTGAGAACAGCCGAGCGAAGCCATGCTATCCATGTATGTTAGTTCAGATCAGCGTAATTGGTGTAGTTATGTGCCACTCGTGTGTTATGCATATAATTCTAATAAACAAGCAAGCACTAGAGTTTCGCCGCACATGTTGTTATATGCTAGAGAACCATCATTTCAAACAGATATGACAATAAATGTTGGAAATCAAAATCAATTAGATTATATAGGACGTCATAATCTGAAAAGTCAGCTGTCACGATGTGCCATAGATAATATTAAAAAAGCACAAGTCAGACAGAAAGCAAGGTATGACAAGAAGGCCAAAATAATAAGGTTTATACCCAATCAGTTGGTTATGGTCTACACTCCTAGACGAGCATCGCATAAGAGTTCAAAATTATGTAGATTTTATAAAGGACCTTATCAGATAGTTAGAAGAATGTCAGATGTGAATTATGTAATTAAAAAACTAAATAATAGGCGATTTAGGGATATAGTACATGTAAATAGATTAAAACCATTTCATGTCCGAATGTAAATAAGTCAAGGCTCAAAAACCTAGTAGCCAATTTGTATAAAAAATATGTCTATAGAATATGTCATTGTCAAATTTGCTAATGTCAGATTGTTCATCGTGGTGTTATCTTATCACATTAAAATGTTTTAATGAAAAATATTTTAATTAGGTGTTTTGTTTCATGAACTTTGGATAAATGCTGCCGGGCGAGCACGCCCAGCGAGCACGGTCAGGTGTATACGCAGCCGGGCGCCTTCGGAGGACAGAGCCAAAAAATCCAAATATGAAAGTGTTTACATAAGTTAATTCAGGCTAGATTTTACTCCAGAAATAATACATTAGTGTTATTAGTGAGAGGAAGATTCCCTCCGGGCCTCTGTTATGAGAGGATAGCTCAATAATCAGTTTGAGCTAATATCAACTTTGCAAATGAGGCATAGCCTTTGCAAAGAGAGTCTAGTTGACTCTAATGATTTAGCCGTGATGAGCTATTTAATTAATTTTTATTGCTTAAAGATTCTGGAGTAAATTCTAATAATGAGATCCCATAGGTAGTCCAATACAATTATGGCTCTTTGTCCTCTGGCCCGATAAGCGTCTGTTGGAACTAAAGTCATGACGGTATTGAGTCTTAGAGTGTAATCCCGGTCTGGGAGGTTGTCACTTTGGCATCCTAGGTTAGCAAGGGCGGTGCGCTGTGGCTTTTAGTATGGTTTTGCTGCAGCGGGGTTTAAGTCAAACCAACGGTAATTATTGAGTGTGGATTAACACACAGTAATTATATAGGAATTTTATAATGATTATTTATCGTTGACGTTGACTTAAGCTCGCTCTAGAGAGACGTACGCCAATACATAAGTTTTCATCCATACAAAGGTAGGGACATCTGTGTTAGGTAATAGGTAGGTCATGCTTAATCCTTCGAAAGTTTTCTTTAGAATATAAATGTTTGTTGCCTCCACATTTCTATTCATTGGGGCGTAGCTCATGTGATATCGAAAGGAGATCGCATGAGGTAAGTTAGCGAACTGGCATGTAAAATATATTTCTAAGGATTTTGTTGTTCTAGAATAGGTTTGAAAATTGAATAGAACAAAATAATGTCTAGGTTTTGCAGTTCGGACGCGACCATTGTAAAGTGAAGTCATTATCGTGAAGCAATATAAGTATTCAATGAAATAAGTGTTTCATTGCTATAGCCCTGAATTGAAGATCCTGGTACTGTCGCATACAGAGTGCGACAGTACTGTCTTAACACGAAAAAACAAGTTTTCAGAAACCGTGTTTCAATTTTATTTTACTTCGTTTAGGTACTTTCCTGCTAATAATGGTAAGTAGTTATTTGACGTTTATTTTTCCACATTATATATCAATGTTTTTTGATAATCTAAGACTAAGAATATTTTAAATCTCATACATTTAAGGTGATCTTGCATAATTCAAATGCACACATGTTTCAAATACAAATAGTGACAAATAGTAAATGTGTAGCTATGTTATGTGAAAAAACAATTAATTTAATTTAATTGTTATGACTAATTACGAACTGACGAATTGTTTTTTTTTTTTTTAACGACTATGCACCCTTTTCCACAAAGAGTAGGACAGGAGGTCTGTCATCTTTTGTCGTCCCATTGGATCCCAAAGTACCATTAGCTTGATCAACTTGGGTCTACTCAGTGAAGTGGTTTAGGTCCTGTTTGATAAAATCGACTGGTAACATCTGTATATACAACAGTACAGCTTTAGTATATGCGAAACCCGAAACACGTGTCTTGTATTTTTATGTAAAGAATCTATGTACAATAACTGTATCATGAAAAATCACAAAGTTATAAGCTTGTTATGTTACCAGGTTGACCGCACAAATACATAGTTACCGGGTCATTCAGGCGACTGAGGGGTTGTTTTGCTTCCGCAGCCAGCTGTGAGCTGACACTTAATAGTGTAAAAAATATTGAAATCGATTCAGTTACTGATTCTGAACAAACTATATTCAGGTTTCGCATTATACTTAAAATAATGTTGTATAAAAGGCAAATTACTCCTGACGCTGTCTCTGATCCATCAACGCCCAGTCCGAACTCTTGGACCCAAAACGCTGAAACTTTGCACATAGGTTCATTTAATGACGTAGACAAAGAACAAGATTTCTTTTTTCAAAAATTCGCTTTGTGTATGAAATAGGGATCCAAAGTTTGTATGGAGAAACCTTTCACGCTGGCGAAGACGCTGGCAGAAGCTAGTTTTATAATATTTTTTATAAATTTTTCTCACACGTTCTTCTTTATTGGACCATACATTTTTAATGATGTAGGAAATCAAAATATCGCTTCTCTCGTTTTAAATAGAGCAAGAGCTCGTGTCAGAGTTTTGCTGATTAAAAACTACACTAGTCATCAAAAAAATCGGCCCACCTGTGTTTTCATCGCAAATCACGATTTTTCTTAAGCAAAACCAAACAAAATGTTTTATTACTGAAATGTTTTACTTAACTTGTTTAATCAGCATTGCCATCCAGCGTGGCAATGCTAGCAGCGTTCTGGGCACTTTTCCCATTGACGAATGCGAAACGATGTGGACGAAATTTTTGATGCCCTATGACTTTTATTTATACCCGTTTGTACATATTATTATTTTCAGTTTGTTTATATACTTATTAAGTCATAATAAACATATAAATAATTGATTCAATAACAAAATTAAAAATGACTTGTTTAATTACACGATTTTAATCACAAATTAAACATCAAAATGATTTTCTGACAATATGTTTTTTTATTTTTGTGAGAAGGATGCATGACTGAGCTAAATAAATTAGGTATAATGTATAAGTTTAAATAGTGTAATTGGCTTCGGCCGTTCTATTTAAAACCAAATAAATAAATTTTTGATTGAAAATTCGAAGTCATAACTTTTACGATTTTTTTAATGACCAGTGTATGTGTGTTCCTTCACGCAGCAACGCAAAGGGCGTTTCGTCTTTGCGTTGCTGGGTTAAGGTGGGTATCTTTTCGGACAATCCCAAAACCCTAGCAGGTATCGATCTTACTGGGGCACATCCTTTTTGCTGACATCTCTTTGAAGCGCGCGTGGAACACTACGCGCCGTCGACTCGGACTTGCTCCTTAAAGAACGACGAGCTATAAACCGCACCTGGAGCGATAATGTGTACATTTTGTCATTTTATGACAAATATACAGGTAGGTATATCGTTATGTCAGATATTTTTATTATTATTGATTGTTTTACTACCTTAATTTATCTCACCTGAGGGTAAGCGATGATATGGTTGACAACGGAGCACAGTTGCCTAGAAGTCACCTTCACTTTTGACTTAACGACCGCCTGGTAGGATATTTGCAGGGAATTGAATATGAATGCCTATATAACCTATATAAGAGTCTATTTTGTACTATCCAAGAAGTCACCCAAAGGGCAATGTAAAGGGCTATGCTCGGAGTTTTCTTGTGTGATCACAACAGAAATGAAAACATTATCCGCAGGAGAACCAAGGTTACCGATATAGCCCGAAGAATCGCCAAACTTAAGTGACAGTGGGTATATTGCTCGCAGAACAGATGGTCGATGGGGACGAAAGATTCTGGAGTGGCAACCACGTATCAGAAGATGTAGCGTTGGAAGGCCTCCCACAAGGTGGATCGATGACCTGGTGAGGGTCGCGGGAATCTGATGGATACGAGACGCACAAGATCGGTCGTTATGACAACACTTGGGAGAGGCCTATGTCCAAGAGTGGACGTCTTTCGGCTGAAATGATGATGATGATGATCCAAGAAGTATCAATCTCTTTCTAGGTAAGAAAGTAGCAATGTTTATTTTTATTTTTTATTTCACCTTTATTAGTCTTTTAACTTGAAAAATATAGGGTACCTACTTTAGTTAAACGTCCAAATTGATTTGTTTGCGTAGTTCAACTCGTTTGTATTCGGTGCTTTCAAGAGTTTAGTATTGACAGGTTAATAGCCATTCTCTTTTAACTGCTTCAAATAAAATTTGTTGCAAAATACATGCAATTTCAAGTAACCAGCTGTTGTCAGATTCTTCGTCTTAGAAAATCTATCAATAAGCGGATTTTACATACGAACGTGCGTGTGGGAACGTACTTTCCAAAGCACGAGATGTCAGTAATGTCCTAGAAAAGTCAACCAACCAAAGTTTACAAAGTTATCTCAACCTTCGAGCATCCAAGAACTTAACTTCTTCATATTTCTTCTCACCGTACTGGGTTTAGTATGGCTAATTCTTACGTTGTCTCTACCATAAAACTCTGGAATGTGCTTCCTCTTGACATCAAAAAAGCTGAAAGTAAATTGTCCTTCAAGCGTAAAATTCGGAACTACTACTTGAAGTCCTCTCAACTTTAGTTCGGTCTTCGTCATAATTGTTATATTTTAAGTTCTCTTAATTATAATGATTTCATATTTATCATAGTATTTATTAGTTTATTATATTAATAGCATATATACGTATCTTTTTATTTTATGCAACTTAATTTAACGACACTACATTCTATTTCAAATATCTGTTATTTATTTATTGTGCACACTTACCAGAGTATTGTCTTTTTTAACCCAAGGGTTGACTGGTAGAGAATGCCTTGTTGCATTAAGTCCGCCTATGTACCACCACTGGACGTGAAGTTTAAAGAAATAAATAATAACATTATAAAACGAATTGAAAAATTCACATTGATACTACTTGCCCGTTTTCGAACCCGCAACGTCATGCATAAAAGGTGAATGCCTAAACAGCATGAAAACAAGAAAAGGTGCGGAATCTACGTCACAACCCGTTCGCTTTCAATCTCCCTGAATAGAAAACCGTTAAGATAATCGTTCTCTTGTCGCTAATCTTATCACGGAACCCTAAAACACTCGCCACAATTGTTATAGGCCTATAAAAGGAAAATAAAAACCGTGGGACGGCGATAACGGCGGTTACAGGGTTACTTATGACAGCCTGTAACTAACCCTGTACGTGATTATCCGTGCCTTATGGTTCTGGAATAAATTTCTCGAAATTCTTTGTGTCTAATTGTCAAACAAAAGCTATCTATGATTAGGCGAATCAACTTAAACTCACTTGATTTGAAACCGCCGTCATGTCATCATCATACTCGTGTATATAAGCGATTATTTGTATATAATCCGTATATGTATCCTATTATGTTTATCTTATGAGAGCAGTGGTGGCCGAGCGGTAACGGCCCCGACTTACGAGTTGTAGGTTGCGGGTTAAGACCCAGCTAGGCGCATTACTTTGTGTTATTTATTTCATCACCACTGCTCTCAAAACGGTGAAGGAAAACATCGTGAGGAAACCGGCATGTCCTAGAACCAAAAATTCGAATACATGTGACATCCACCAACCCGCAATGGGCCCGCGTGGTGGATTACGGCCCATTCCCTCTCCTAGAGAGGAGGCTGAGTCCCAACAGTGGGAACATTATAAGGCCGACTATGCTATGCTATGTTCATCTTAGGATGCTTAAATTGCAATTCATTAAAGGTTAGGCAGGCTGTTGACTAAATTACAACAACAACCTATAAAATTATCAATAGTTACACTGATGCGTCAGACTTACTTGCAGAGTTGTGTCATTTATTTGTTCCGAATAATTACAATCGCTCTAGAAAGTATAAATTATTTAATGTCCCATTTTGTCGCACTATGGCTTGATCCACCCCCCTTATACCGCATAATTATGCTAACGATGCTAACGCGCTCGTGGAGACCAACCCTAGATTGGATTTGTTTGCTGATGAATTGAACACAATATTATTAGAAAGTTTTCGGTTCTGTGAGAAGACTAAGTGAAAGGATTAACGTATTTTAGTATTTATGCTGTACTAAATAAATAAATAGTGTCTGTCTTGGGGGAGGCTTCTAGTCTAACCAGATGCGCCTGAACATGGAGCGACAGCCTATCTGGGGCCCAAGTCTGCTATTTTTATAAATTCGTCATTCCAACACGATCCCATTGTCATTTTGCTAAAAGTTCGTAATCTGCTAATTCATAATGATCGATCATTGATCGGTCAATGGTCTTGTACTAGAGTTGTGGTAGAATGACAATATCGAGCTTATTAAATGCAATGATGCACTATGACGTTCTAATGGTAGGTCACTGATCAAAGGAACTGTCAAAATTTTAGCGGATTACTGCATACGTCGGATATTTGTTGGTCAATATGTACGAGATTACCATTCTATGCCACTTCTCTTATTGGAGTGTCAGTGGTTGACCATTGGAAAATCATAATGACGCTATTATATTAGTAGATTACCAAACTTGTCAAAATCAACAATTATGAAATCAATGATAGACCATTCTGATACTATTGTAATAGCAGACTTGAGGCCCTGATCTCCATAATCCAATTGCTGGGCAACACGAAACTCCTTGGATAGTCTGCTGATCAGACTTTCTGGCGTCTAACTACCTGTATCGACTATCAAAGATCTACGAATGACAACCGGGACCAACGGCTTTACGTGCTTTCCGGGACGTGAGGTATCAGTAATGTCCGAGATAAACTTAGAATAGCATATGGTTTGAAAATAAAAACTTCACATTGATATTGATACAAATAAGAAAAAAAATGTATAGTGAGTTATGCGCCTCAAGGTTGCACCAAATGCAAGTCCAACTCTGTCTATGTCAGGCACATATACCGGATGTTGATATTCTGTATGCTGGGTCCCTGTGGTGACAAACGAGCGTCTAGACTCCTGAATTTGCTTGAAAACAGATTACTTAGAAACGTATTTTTTTGCATACACAATACTGGCACACGCTTTCCACCCAACATTAGATCTATTAATCCAGCCCCCCCTAGCCAAGTTACAACCGTTTCCGGCCACGCCTCCTATTCCTTTGTTCTGACCACGTGACTGAGTGTTGAGATGACGTCAGAACAAAGGAATAGGAGACGTGACCGACTTGAGGCGATCAACGAAAAGAGAATCGAAACGAAATGGTTGTGCCTAGGGGGGCAGATCGTTGTGGGAAGGTGCACACCAACTCTCCAACATTGCATCGCGTATGTGGCGTACGTGTAATCTTTACCTTAAGTCTTATGTTATTTATGTAAAAACATCATACCTCTTTATAATGTCAGTAAAAGTATAGGTAAGTACCAATTTATCTAGATTTTTTAATGTAGTCAACTCTATTCTGTGCTCTTAAATATTATAACTTAATAAGTATTTAAACAAACTGAAAATTATAACATGTACAAACGGGTAGAAAAAGAACTCATATGGCAAATTGGCATATAAAAAATTCGTCCACATCGATGTCAATGGGAAAAGTGCCCAGAACGCTGGCAGCATTGCCACGCTTGATGGCAATGCTGATTCGTTGACCGAAGAAAAGTCCAGCCCTCTGGTCACACGAAGAGTCCACTAGCTGTTTGCTGATATCCCGAACAACTCGATGAGTTCTGTGCTCTAGAATTTTTTCAGTTGTATCCAAATAACATTTTTTCTTTTATTTTGTTTCTTTTTTATGCTAAGAATAATATTACGCTCGCACAGTTACACAGCTGGATGCCTGTTATGGTATACGATTAATAATTCCGTGGAAAACACTTTGAATAGCTCGTTCACGAAACTCGCGCGTGCCCAATTCGCTTTCTGAAATATTGAAAGAGTGTTCAATCTGAGTCTACCAGGCTTCCGCAACGCTATAGATGTTAAATATTTATTTAAGGAACTCTTTCTTCACACAATTATATCTTTTTTGAATTCAAGAGCTATACTTAAGATTGCTTAGTGTTATGTATGTATTGCGTGATCGCATCAGGAATGAAGATATCCACAAGAGAACCAAAGTCACCGATATAGCCACAAAAACAGCTAAATTTAAGTGGCAGTGGGCAGGGCACATTGCTCGTAGAACATTGGTCGATGGGGACGAAAGGTTCTGGAGTGGCAACTGCGCACTGATGACCTGGTGAGAGTTGTGGGCATCCGATGGATGCGAGACGCACCGGACCGTCAGTTGTGGCTACAGTTGGAGGAGGCCTATGTCCAACAGTGGACGTCTTTCGGCTGAAATGGTAATGATAATGATGTTGTCACGTAAAATAAAATCGGTGCAAACAATAACATTTTTGATATTTGTGTCAATTTTCATTAACACTTTTGGTGGTAAGGACATACAATATTTCGTTTGTGTTTGCGTTTGTGTTGTTGTGCCCACAACGTTTTTAAGTAGAAAACCATGAAATTATTTTTCCCGCTCTGGGTAGAGAGGGAGGGAGTCAAGCCTGCGCCTACGGTGGTCACAAATCGCCCAGCGACACCCGACGCCCTGGGCGCTGCTCACGGTTGCAGCCATCTCTTTCGCTCGCATTACTATTTCGCAGAAGGAGGTGACCGCTTCTCATTTCCTCTCGCTCAGGACCATGGTCTGAACCAGGGCGTGGACACGAGAACTCGCCACCACCGATCACCACCACCCGAGGATATGGCGCTACACCCAAGCCTGGTAGACTTCCAACGTATGCTCAGCACACACTTACCTTTTCCTATTTCGAAATTGGGCTTCCTTCCTTGCTTGATACTAGTAATAAGCTATCAGGCCATGCAGCTGAGTACCTTACATGGAGCGACTGCCTTTCTGATCTCTATAAACCAATAACTGGCTAACATTCTAGCTTTTTCTTGCCTGGGGTTGACTCTATTCTAACTGGATGAGGTTGAATATCCGTGTTTTACCTGTCAGACAACTCATGAGACTGGACAGAGGCAGCCTGCGCCTGGTGGCGGGGACCATCACCGGACACTGCATACTGAACAAGCACCTCCACACAATAGGCATCACAGACAGTCCTCTGTGCAGAGCATGCTTGGAGGGGGAGGAGACAATTGCACATGTGCTCCTAGACTGCACAGGTGTCACTGAAATACGCACTCGAACCTTAGGATCCCCGAATTCATTTAGTGATGCCCTGAAAAACCTGAGAGGCCTAATCTGTTTTTGGAGAGAGGTGGGCTGGTTGGAATGAGCCCACCTAAGGTTATGGCCGCCATGTACAAAAGTTCGCATAGGACTAAATGCGGAAACCATACTCAGACATAACATAACCTGTCAGACATTTACAACCCAAATACAGGGCAACAAGATACTCCTTGAATAAAATTATGGTCAGACTTTTTGGAGTCTGATTGCCTATATCGCAGAACATAGAACATACAAGAAAAAATAATACATACATTATATTTACAACAACGAAGTTTTAAAGCCTCAAAGGTAGGTAATAAGAAGGAGAAGTCCAACGTGGTCTTTGACTTCAAAGGACGTGAATACCCGTACCGCCGTCGCCAGAAAAAAACAGCGTCTTGGCGAGAGAGACTGATATATTTGTTTGTGATGTTTATATCTCGTTTGAATGTCAAAGATCTACGAAAGGCAACCGGGACCAACAGCTTTCCATACTTTCAAGTAAAGTACAATAAAAATGTTATTCTCACGCCCAAAATCAAGGGATAGAACATTCTCCCCCGTAACCCGTAATTATGAGACCGTCATTAATCAAAGCAACTCAACATTAATCAAAATGGCTACCGGGTATTATGATCGCGATATAAGTGAACATCCATATGCACTATAGGAACTCCAGTACAAAGGAAAAGCTTATTTCTATATTTTGTTCGGGTAAACCGACGAAAGGAGAAATTAAAAATAAATATAGACGATAGCGTGTTGGTGGATCATGACATCCAACACCAACACGCTAGACCAAAACGCATGTTCGAAGACATTCACATGTCTTCGAACTTTTGGTTCTAAGACGGTTTGCTCCCCACCGGAGACACCTCCGGTGTCGGGAGTCGATGGACGAGTGTCACCGGAGGTGCAGCGAGCCACCATCCGTCCATCCAGTAGGGACCAAAGAGTTGACAGCAAAATTGTAGAGGCCAGTAAGGGCCCATTCCTGCTAGGGCTACGGTAACTCCTTCAAACATTCCGCAATAAAGGGCAACTAAAGGAACACTATAGATTTTAGTCAGTAAACATCTAACAAATCTCAAATTTGATGATTACACATATCAAAAAAAAAACTTGAGAGGTGTCAAGGGACACCCGGATGGAACGAAGTTCCTTTCAATTAATTAGTGAAGGAATTGTAATAAAATTTCATTTAATTCCATTCCATTCCATTCCATTCCATTCCATTCTATTCCATTCCATTCTATTCGTTCGGTCTTAATTTTTTTTTTAATTTATTTTTTTCCGTCTAGCCCCCTTTCGCAACGCGCGATAAGGAACTTCGTTCCAAAATTAAGACCATCATCATCATCATCATCATCATTATAAATAAAAATATATAATAGAAACATATAAAAGAAATATAAATTAAGACCAAAAGTTGTAACGACACTGAGTGTCGCAACTACTTTTTTTCCCTCTAGCCCCCTTTCGCAACGCGCGGTAGGGAACTTCGTTCCAATAAAGGTCTATTTGTTACTTTAGTTTAAGACGGGGAGTCTTAAACTAAAGTAACAAATAGACCCTCTCCTGTTTTTACATACTGTATAAAAACAGTTTGCTTAGGTACTTACCTACTGTAAGTTTCTCTTCAGCAACGCTCAAAGTACTAACTCACAGTATTCACAATAAAGTAACTTCTAGACAAGCGTGCTCTGACGTCTATCACATTATTGCTTACCAGCAAGCGAGATAGTCGCCAAGCGCGAGCCCTTTAATATTAATAAAAATAATAATTAAAAAGGTATTTTTTTCAAAATATCAGAGCTATTCCCACAGTTATAGTGTATTTTCTTACATTCATGAAGGGTCTTCATGAATGTAACACTTTTACCCTCTGAAAGATTGAAGACGACTTAACAGTCATTTTGTAAACAAAGTTCACTATATTCTGGCATCAAATAGTGTCTTGAACTGTCTGTTCATTGTTATGTAAGCGAAGATTCATTTTGAGTCCAGCTTAACTGTCCAACCAGTAGCCGCTTATCTCGACCGGAATCGAATTGCCGACATCTCTGTTGGTCCCACGCCAGAACCGCTACTTCTGCCAAACTTGCAACCTGCCATACTTATAGTAACAGTTTGAACAATTTGCAATTGGGTGGCAGAATTTATGGTAAACTACAAATATTTGAACTTTTTTAGGCTCTCTTTATTAAGAGCCTAAAAAAGTGGTGACTAATGCGCTTCATCATCAACAATTGCATCACTGCTTACCATCAGGTGGGATCGCAGTCAAGCACTAGTTTATATAAAAAAATCTCTATTACTTTACAATAACGCTGAAAAATCTGAATTCTTGTTATCAGGGGCCATAAAAGTTGATTATCATAATGAACCTTATCACTTAAATTTAAGGTTCAAAATGAAGGCAATAGAGAGATCAATGCAATCAGTACCTTTATTCTTTGGACGTTGCGGCCAAAATCAACTTTACACGATCCTTTCAATCAGAAGAGAATTTTTTGAGAGTAGAAATTTGCATGTTGGCAAGCCAATTACGGAGGGCAGGGGCACTGGAGTCTTTCTAACCCTCGACGCAAAAAGGGATGTTACAAACCTGACTGCTATGTCAATATCTGACCACCCATTGTGACACCCTATTAATTTTAAGTTCCTAATGTAATTTGTATTTTTGGTGTACAAAAAAGAATATATCTATCTATCTATCTATCTATCTGTGTGTGTTTGTCTGTTCCACCGTAGCTGAAATGGGTGAACCTATTTTAATTCGTTTTTTTTTTTTAATTTCGAACAGGTTTTCTAGCGAAGGTTTTTAGACATGTTTGATTTAAATCGGTTCATCCCGATATATGGCTGAGGTATCAAATGATAAGGTATTAAATGTACATCACAAAATTGTAGCTCGGGGTTTTTTTAATTAAAATATGTTTCATTAGTAGTACGTTCCCTGCCGGAGTCTATCTTTCCTGATAGTTGTAGCTAGGGGTTTTTAAGTCATGAGTGAATAGGTTACTTCTGGACAAGAGTGCTCCATCGTCGGCCACATCATCGCTTGCCATCAAGTGAGATAGTGGTCAAACACCAACCTATTAATAATAAAAAAGTAGACCTATGTACCACAATTATTGTACATAGTAGTATTAAGATAAATAAAATGACAAAAGCGTTTTTTTTATAAACTTGCGGTATTTACAATGACTTGGTGACATTATATACTCCATATAATTTTATAGTAGTACTTGACTCCTACATTTTAATACCTTCTTCGCTTTAATACCTTAATAAAGGCCAACCGAATCGTTCAATAGGTAATAAAGTTTCATTTTAAGACCGTTCCATTATCAGAGAAAAGAATCCTGAATTCCGTACAGCTATTAAAAGCAGATGGCGGTCCACATAGAATAAATAATAAAAATAAATTTGGTACTTTGAAATTCATCATTATGATCGTCTTTTCAGCCGAAGACGTCCACTGTTGGACATAGGCCTTCCCCAAATGTCATTACAATGAACGAACCTGTGCTTCTCGTATCCATCGGATCCCCACGACCCTCACCTGCCCCCCTAGCCAAGTTACAACTGTTTCGTGTCGAATTCCGTTCTCTAATCGATAACGCCTCGGTCTCAGCAATTGTAGAAAACGATAAGTTGGTAGCCATGTTGACGCGCCTGCCCCCCTAGCTAAGTTACAACCGTTTCGTTCGTTCGTTGTTCGTAAGTTCACATCGTTGAAAATGATAGAATGAATTGTTATCGTTTCTACAATGTTCAACGCTACATCCTTCGTTATTGTAGAACGACATTGTAGAACGAGCGGCCAACTCAGCCCCCCTAACCAAGTTACAACCGTTTCGTTTCGATTCTCTTTTCGTTGATCGCTTTGAGTCGGCCACGCCTCCTATTCCTTTGTTCTGGCCGACTCGAAGCGATCAACGAAAAGAGAATCGAAACGAAACGGTTGTAACTTGGTTAGGGGGGCTGAGTTGGCCGCTCGTTCTACGATGTCGTTCTACAACAACAAAGGATGTAGCGTTGAACATTGTAGAAACGATAACAATTCATTCTATCATTTTGAACGATGTGAACTTGGCTACGAATTTTCTATTCGTTTGTTCTGACCACGTGACTTACTTACTTACGTTGAGATGATGCCATTCCCGTACATTTGGTTAGTTTTCGACTAGCGTTAACGATTGCAGATTATCAACTTGGCTAGAGGTGCTGGTCATCGACCCACCAAAACATTGAATTGAGAAACAAATATTGGCTTGCTAGCCTATATTAACTAATCTAAGTTAGTAAGCCGTTACGTCTTTGAAAGAAAGAAAGGAAAACTGATTTTTTTGCGGGAAATGACGAAATCTTAGGACTAGCTTACTAATTATAAACATTCTCTAAGGAAAATATGCGCCACGTCCGTGCAAAACGGCCGAACGCTTAGCATAATGCCGTGGCCACACGCATAGTGTGACGAGTCCACAGTGTTGGTCTTTAGCGTGGGCCGGTGACGACGGCGATACAAAGACGTCGGAACAGTCTCTCTATTTGTCCATCTATTTGTCCCAGAACAGTATCTTCTAGCTTTGAAGTACGTAATAACATAATAATAATATTATAATTAACTTAATTTAAAATGTCATTGATTTAATCTAACTAATTGATCTAATGGTTGAACAACGTATTCGCTGTCACCGTCGATGCCCTTTTTTAGGTGGGAAATCATCAAATAAGCTCACCCGATCTTCAGAATCGTTTATTTTAAATAGACCAATTACAGGCACTTTTGAATTGTTAAAATGTCGGTCAGTCAAAAAAAAAAGTGAAGCTAAATTGCACGTTCCAAAGCGTAGATCTCTATGGAGAAGAACGTGCAAGAAACTCCATGGACACTCTTTTAAATCAGGAGTTACATAAATCTCGGTTACATAATTATTTCTTGTTGCTTCTATTATGTGAGCACTATACAGATAAGTAATGAAAAAATTAAAATTGAATTAAGCTACTGGCAGAAAAGAGATATAAAATATAGCCTATGTCACTCAGAAATAAAGCAGCTTTCTATTGATGAAAAAAATTTAGTAATCGGACCAGTACTTTCAGAGATTACCTCCTACAAACAAAAAAACAAACTTTACCTCTTTACAATATTAGTGTAGATAGAACATCTTTCATCATCATCATTTTAGACGAAAAACTGTTTGAACCCAGTATCACCACAACGACCAACCCTGTGCGTCTCGCACCCGTCAGATTCCCGCGACACTCACCAAGTCATCAGTCCGCCTTGTGGGAGGCCTTCTAACGCTGCGTCTTGCGATACGCGGTCGCCACTCCAGAACCTTTCGCCCCATCGACCACATGTCCTGCAAGCAATATGCCCTGCCCACTGCCACTTAAATCGGCAACATCTTTAGGTTTAGGTAAGTGTAAATTAATGTTCAACAGTGGATAGATTCATATAAAACACTATCAACATATGATTTTTTCGTATGACTAATACTTTTGCCAAAAAAAAAAATAACAAAATGATATTTTTTCGCTTGTGTTCCTTACTCCTTTCAAACGGCTTTGATCTTTAGAAATATGTTTACACAAAAAAATACTGGTTTTATTAAGTGTTCTTCAGAATGTACCTACATAGCATTTGTCTTTCGGCTGAAATGATGGTGAGATGTTGATTGATGATGAAGTGTAAACGTTAACATCTTGTTTTCATCACGGGATTTTTTGCAGCTCAGCATTACGCTGTGCAGGATTGCCAGCATTGGAATAAAATGACAACTCTATGGCGGCTCCACATTAGTGCCGTGAAGCTCCGTAAACAGGCGTGAACGTGAATGTGGACGGTTTTCGCGGGGTTCACGAGCGTTTCCGCCTGCCCCCCTAGCCAAGTTACGCCTCCGATTCCTTTGTTCTGACCACGTGACTAAGCGTTGAGATGACGTCAGAACAAAGGGATCGGAGGCGTGGTCTTGTTGAGGCGTTCGACGCAAGAGAATCGAAACGAAACGGTCGTAACTTGGCTAGGAGGCTGTTCCCCGATCAAAGTCGGTATTTTGTCTCGCGACAAAGGGTTCGCGCGCCTTTCCCGCGTCATTTACGCGTTCACATCCACATTCACGGGCATTCACGTCCCCGTGCCAGTTTACTCCGCACTGCGCACTACAAAGGCGTACGAATGTGTATAATAAATAATTGAAGAAACTTACTTTCTGAAGCTAATATTCAAAGTCTACTGTTTACATATATTACCACTGGGTTCAGAATGTAATACTGCTTCTCCATAGAAAGTCTGAAATTAATTTTATATGACTAATAAAGACAGATCTAATCACATTGGTACTAAATCTATTCAAAAATTCACTACACCAGCAAACATACTTTGATTGATTACGATGTATTTCAGTCATCCACCACCTTTTTTTCCAACGCTTTCTAATAACGTTCTTGTTTTGGACGTCGTCAGCAGCAGCTTTTACGTCCATTTCACGGCGGGTTTCCACGAACGATTGTGAGCATCCCGTGAATGTGGAGGGCATGAGTTGTGCCGTGAATCCATGGCGTGAATTCGCGCGTGAATTCACGGCACTAATATGGAGCCGCCTTAATGTGTGTTTTGCTTTCCTGCCAACACGGAAAACGAACATTAAGGATAATGTATTTCCTGATTTTATGCGAAAATTATATATTTGTCGTTTATAGTTCTCCCTGCGTAGGTAAAGAGTAATTACAGTTTGGCTAAATGCAATTGAAATTCGCACACTAAGGGTTCCGTACTGCAATATTTTGCTCACGTCAAAAAAAAAAACTACTGCAATTGTTTTCGAATTTAAAGACACCTTGACATATCAAGCTTCTCAGTACCTACGTTTTTTCCTAAGTACCTAGGTATTTATCCCCTTTACTCTTATTCAACTTACGCGGTACTCAGTGACACAAGGATCGCGTAGGGTATGCTTTCCGCAGACTGCATGTGACCTAAAGTGCGGCATTATGCTCATCGCGCGCCTTACCGTGTAGGTATTATTATTTTTTATACTTAAATGATTTCTCCTTACTTAAAACTAAAATATTCATGAACTACTAAGTAATTATTTTTTGTAGGTACCTATAGGTAATTATCAGCTTCAAATCACATGTATAATGGATGATCACGATTGTCAAATTCATTATTGCTTACAAAACGATCTTTAACCTGTTGTATGCCAGAACGCAGAAAACACAGGGGCACAATGGCTTTTTAATTGTGTCTGTAATTCGAAATTGTAATACGAAAGAATAAAGATTTTTTTTTTATACTTAATACCAACTCTACCAGGGCCCTCATGGTGGATGTAACAGTGTTATTTCCAGTACTTCACTCAGACGCGAACTTGTTAGTTACGAACAGAAAGTGGAATAGAAGGAAATAAATTAGATTCCTACTCGAGTACAGGCGTCTGTAAATTAGCTATCAGTTATACTGACGGTTAAATTAGACTGCGCATTTGTTTCAAATACCTATTTACCTCACTTCTTGTTTACGTAGTCAAAGAAGGAACATAGGAACATAGGGTTTTAGTCAGTAAAAGTCTGACTCGCCCTCTCGCTCCGCCCTAGAGCGAGATAAATCATTGGATGATTTCCTACCTAAGAAAAAAACCTCAGTTCTTGTTTTTGTTTCTATTCAATTTTCTTCTTGGGACAGTTATAGTGGTTGGTTAGTGCTAAAACTGAAGTCCAGGGATCTATTTCTCGACGTTGCCGCAGTGTATAATTCCATTCTATTCAAGCCAGAATGCAAGGTTGTCAAACTAATTGCAATTTAATGTTAGGTAGTTACTTAAAATTATTTCATAAATACAATGCCAGTACGAATATGGACTAATCGTGCGTAGATCGTAATAACCGCGCCTGGATTAGGTCAGATTACAATAGTGACCATTAGAACACGATAGCGAGCGAACGAAGCGATCATGTGGGTTAGGTTAGCTTAGAACAGTGACCACTAAAGCGCGAAGGCGAGCGAGCGAAGTGAGCGTGCTGCGGCAGCGGCCGCCGAGCGCCAGATCCCCTTCTAATGTTAGTGAATCATTTGGGTTAGGTTTAGTTAAAAGCCATTATTATTTTTCTAATTCTACATTAATAATGTTAAAATATCGTTTTAATATATGAATAAATGATTTTATTTTTATTAAACCATATCTGAGCTTTTGTCAGGTGTAAGAGATGTTAAGTGTAGTATAGGTTGAAACCAGGACGCGCGCGTACACGTTACAAACTATACAAGACCAGTACGCAAAATTTGTGTATACATTGTAATTGCAGATTTAAGCATAGGTCTTCTATACAGCTAACTTTTGCTGGTTGGGTAGCAATACAAAGTATAATACGCGAGCAGTTTCCTATGCCTGCGTTCAGACCTTATATAGAATGGAAATACGCGATGTCGCACGCAACAAAAGCTTTCAAAAGGAATCATTTTCCCCCGTTTTTGCAACATTTTTCATCGATACTTCACTTCTATTAGTCATAACGTGATGTTGACCTAATTCTTTCCTCGTTATAATGAGCTACCTAACACTGAAAGGATTTTTCAAATCGGGCCTGTCCTGATATTAGCGTGTTCAACGAAACAAACCAACTCTTCAGCTTTATAATATTAGTATATATTAAGGCGAGAACATTATGTAGGGTCACATATTTTTGTCGGGCCAATTTTTCGTTTACCCTCATCGGAATAGCTTGAAGTTTCTACATAAGTACTTGTTTCTTCATTATGTGTGTATATGTGCTAAATAAATATATTTTCTTTCTTTCCTCATTATGCGTTAACTATTTACTGTTTAATCATAGCTTGGTTCCTGTCAGACGTAACGGTATTAATTTATGTTAGCGTATTTGAGCGAAGCATTTTTTTAAAGTAATGTTTTGTTAAATTATCGACATTAGGATGGATAGGTAGGATAGGTAGGAACATATCCTACCTGTCCTACCAATGCTGAGACTTGGTCTTTGACCGAATCTCAGAACTTCAAACGATTACGTAAAAACAACATGATGCACACAAATCAAACTGATTAACCGAATCCGCAACATTATTATGCTCCAAGACGACGACGGGAGACAAATCTGAGACTGAAGTGAGTCTTGGAAAGTGTGTGACCCTCACACACTTTCAGGATACCTGAGAACAGATAAACCACGATCATCACACAGTGAGAGTCAGAAGACAGGCTTAGTCACCAAGTCTGTCTTAAAAAACGCTAGCTTGACGATCTGTGTGCCTAGTACGAATTTGTTTTACTTTTAGCGCTCTCATTGGCCCGCTCCAAGCTTTTAACCAATCAGAGAGCCAAACGCGATAAACGTTTTAATTGCGTTAACAAAAATCAACTCCCACTCAGCGCTCTGGAATTATGAGTCCAGAGTTTTTAGTGGGAGTGGTCAATTTATTGCGATAGGTTGACCGGAATATACAAACAAGAACGAAAATAAGGCTGCAAACATTTGGGGGAGTTCTTTACCGAGAAATAGGACAGTTCGTGCTGACAGTTGATGATATAAGTTTGTATGCCAATATTGGCAAAACATAGCCCACTGTGCACTTATACCTCAGACCCTTTGTTATACCTAACACAGGTATATCATCATCATCATCATTTCAGCTGAAAGATGTCCACTGTTGGACATAAGCCTCTCTCGAGTGTCACCATAACAGGTCCTGTGCGTCTCGCATCCATTGGATTCCCGCGACCCTCACCAGGTCTTCGATTCACCTTGTGGGAGGCACGTCGCCGCCACTTCAGAACCTTTTTTTTTATATGTGGGAAAATCATCTAATGACAAATCCCGCTCTTGGGCAGAGTGGGAGATAGTGTCAGACTTTTACTGACTAAAAACCCACTCCTGTTTCTTCGTTGCCTTCGTCCCAGGCCCGGGTTTCGTTTTCACACTACCCATGGCCCCAGTAAGCTTCGACCCTACTGGGCCCCTACGTTTTACTAACACCTCCCCTAGGCGCGCGTGGACAAATACGCGCCGTCGACGACTTGGGCTCGGTCCGGACGGTTACCGGACGGTCGGACGGCGGGCTACCCATTGCTCGTCATCCGCAAACCTGCGCCTACGGTGGCCGGAAATCGGGATCGGAATCCCGGCGGCGGTTGGGGCGTGAGTACCGTTGTCGTTCCCTCACGCGATCGGCCGCCTCCTTTGCTAGCATTACTGCTTCTCAGAAGGAGGCGACCGCCTGCCACTCTTCCTCGCTCCGGACCATGGTCTGTACCAATTCCAGAACCTATGTTTTACAAACAAACAATTTGATTGGATAAAAAAGAAACGTGAGCAACGCCGTCGTCAAAAGCAAGTAATAAATAATTTCGATTACGATATCAATTTTATTAACGTTTAATGTTTACATCGAAATTCTGAAATGACCCAATTACGTATGTAACACGATCGACATCAACCTTTTATGTTGAAAATAAAGTTATTTACATTATTTCTTTGTAGGTACTGTCACGTGTACAAATACGGATTAATCGATAAATAACATGTGATGTCGTTCCCACGTTGTCACACGTCGATACTGTGCTTTTTAGGTTCCGTAGAAAAAATTCAAAATCAAAATCCATAATAATCAATTATGGCGGTAAGCCCCCTCTTTGAGGAGTGGCTGGAAAGACTTCACAGTGTCCTTACTTTTCGCATGACGCAGGGCCTCACCGGACATGGCAAGTTCGGGAGGTTCCTGCACCAAATTCGTGCGGAAGAAACGCCCGGGTCATCCCCCGCCCTTGGGCGGGGTGGGAGAAAGTGTCAGACTTTTACTGACTAAAAACCCACTCCTGTTCCTTCTTTGCCTTTGTTCCAGGGCCCAGGGGTTCACTTTCGCACAACTCATGGCCCCAGTAGGCTTCGACCCTGTTAGGCCCCTACGATTTGCTGACATCTCCTTGAAGCGCGCGTGGAACACAACGCGCCGTCGAAGAATTGGGATTGGTCCAGACGGTTACCGGATGGTCGGACGACTAGCTACCCATTGCACGCCGTCTGCAAGCCCGTGCCTACGGTGGCCGGTAATCGGGATCGGAACCCCGGCGGCTGGGGCGAGAGGACCGTTGCCTCGCGCGGTCGGCCTCCTCCTTTGCTAGCATTACTGCTTCGCAGAAGGAGGCGACCGTCTGCCACTCCTCCTCGCTCCGGACCATGGCATGTACCAAGGCCCGGCGAGAGAGACCACTGCCACCGATCGCCCCCACGAGGACACGGTGGTGCTCTGCCCAAGCGGGGCACACCTCTACCGTATGCTCCACCGTGTCCTCCGGGCGGTCCACTCAATGAATAGGTTTATCTTTCAGCGTAACGCTTGTCATGCTTGAACAATGAATGGGTAAAGAGTAGTGATGGAACAGACCTCCACTTCTTTTTCCGTAACTGCGGAAGGTCCACGCGCTTTTTTCTTTTCTGCTTCTATATCAGCAGAGCAGTGGTGGCCGAGTGGTAATGGCCCCGACTTACGAGTTGTAGGTCGTGGGTTCAAACCCAGCCAGGCGCATTACTTTGTGTAATTTATTCCATCACCACTGCTCTCAAAACGGTGAAGGAAAACATCGTGAGGAAACCGGCATGTCCTAGAACCAAAAATTCGAAGACATGTGACATTCACCAACCCGCAATGGGCCCGCGTGGTGGATTACGGCCCATTCCCTCTCCTAGAGAGGAGGCCTGAGTCCCAACAGTGGGAACATGAAAAGGCTGATTATGCTATGCTTCTATATCAGCAATTTATATAACAAAAATATGATCTAAAGTTTACACACGACTTTTCATAAAATAATAAGTTTATGTTATTCAAACTAACCTTTTTTTACTCCTTATTGGTTCACTTTGTTGTCCGTACGTCTATCTGTCTGTCTGTCAAGACCCTTTATCTCGGGAACGCGTCAAGGTATTGAGTTGAAATTAAAACATATAACTCAGGTCTGCGGTCCCTTGAAGCTGTGAAAAATCAAACTTCAAAGATAACGAAAAAAAAAGATACGGCTGTTTATGTCGCAAAAAACCAAATCATCAGGAATCAAAATTCATAGGGTACTTGCCATTGACCTAGAATGCTGAAATTTGGCATGAAGCAAGGTCTCATAGCACAAGTATAGGAAAAAATCTGAAAACTGTAAATTTGTAGTTACGACACAATAAAAAAATAATTGCGATTCGGTAAAGTCTTCGTAACTCAATTCGGGAATTGTCCTGTTTTTATAGATAAGTTTGTACGGAACCCTCAGTGCGCGAGTCCGACTCGCACTTGCCCGGTTTTTATTTATTTATTTATAGTTATTAAAAAATTAGAATGCCTAACTTATGTGTTAAGTGTTCTTAAGTGTTCCTTTTTAAATAGTTCTTGGACCCTAAAAATGATTGCTTTACTTAAGTATTTATTTTTTATCTCCTTTATAAAACCGTTTTCCCTCACTAAGAATTATTTTTTATATTGAGGGTGCGTTCACAAACACAAAACAATTATACCCGAAATAACTAGGGCACGCCACAAACATGTCAGAAAATCCCCTCTTTGAGGAGTGTCTGAAGAGGTGTCACGGCGTCCTCACCTACCGCATGATGCAGGTCCTCGCCGTAGATGGTAAGTTCGGAAGAACCTTGCGTGTCACCATTGTGCGCACCGCCCGGAGGACACAGTGGAGCATACGGTGGAGGTGTCCCCCACTTAAGTGAAGCACCGTGGAGGCGATCGGCGGCGGCGACTTCTCGCGTTGGACCCTGGTTCAGGCCATGGTCTGGAGCGAGGGGGAATGGGCGGCAGTTGCCTCCTTCTGCGAAGCAGTAATGCTAGCGAAGGAGACAGTCGCACGCGTGAGGAACGGACATCTACACGCCCCAGCCGCTAAGACCTCTGAGTCTTGGCGGCTGACCTTGGCGGCTGGGGCGTCTAGATGTCGCGCCTACGCTGGTTGGCGGCCGGGATCTGTCCCGGCTGCCAGCCAGCGTAGGCGCGGACTTGCGAACGACGAGCAATGAGTAGCTCACCGTCGGCCTACCGGCAACCGTCCAAATCGAGCCCGACTCGTCGATGGTGTATTCCACGCGTGCTTCAAAAAGATGTCAGCAAAACTGTAGGGGCTCAGCAGGGCCGAACCCTACTAGGGTTATGGGTTGATTTCTGAAAAGGTTACCCGTGGTCCCACAACACAAAGGACAACTGAAAGAAAATATGTGTGGTTTCAGTCTGTAAAAGTATAACACTCGCGCTCCGCCCTGGAGCGGGAGAAGTCATTAGATGATTTCTTACCTTAAATAATAAAAGATCTGGCACAACTATATGTAGGTCATACAAAAATTTGTTCAATTCGGGGATCGAACGCGCAACAAATATTTCTCGAGCCAAGCAAAGCTTCGTCAAAAACTATCATACGAAAAATATTTATCAATCAAAGACGTCGACCACTGTTTATTTATATGTGTATAAAATGTTTAAATAATTAGCCTGCTTCTCATCAAAGAAATCTCTTCAGACCGGGCAGCAGTGACCACATCTCTCTCTTTCAAAGTGACCACACCACTGAAACCACAGCCATCGGAAATAAGACACGCTGAAAAATACAGCTATTTTTAAACATTATGGAGGATTTCTAATCGATTGTAACACAGGAAAAATGAAAAAATAACATGAAATCGGTTTACAGAAATAATATAAACACAAAAAAATACATACATTTATTTCATCATCATCATGAAATACGTCCACTGTTGGACATAAGCCTCTCATACATTTATTTATTTTATAATTCATGTACATACATATAGGTACAGAAGAAGATTTCTTATTATAAAACATTTGTACAAAGGTACTGCTTATTTCAAAAAGAAATTTCTTCCAGCAGACCTGCGAAAGGAGAGATTAGAAGAGATGTAAACAATAGTGTGTAGAAATCAGAAAAGAAGAGTTCGTGAAATCTTAAATGAAACTAATAAATACTTATATAATTATATATACCTTATACCTTATACATGTTGCAGCGAAATAAAAATAAACGGGTTTCACCACATCCGTATAATTTTTTTGTAGTTTATTTAAAAAATATAAATTCATTTTGGGTTTTAAATAAACTACAAAAAAAAAACAACGCTGCAACATGAACTTAGAACCTCCTCCTTTTTGAAGTCAATCGATATCTATTAATTACCTACCAATATTATTATTGTGAAAGTACCTACCTCTGTCTGTCTGTTACGCTTTCACGGTTAAACTACTGAACCAATTTTGATGAAAAGTACGGAGTAACGTTAAACCTTAAGGAAGGAAGATAGGCGACGTCCGGACCGAGCCCAAGTCGTCGACGGCGCGTATTGTTCCACGCGCGCCTCAGGGAGATGTCAGCAAATCGTAGGGGCCCAGCAGGGTCGAAGGCAAAGAAGGAACAGGGGTGGGTTTTTAGTTAGTAAACGTCTGACACTATCTCCCGCCCGCCCAAGAGCGGGATTTGTAATTAGATGATTTTCCCACCTTAAAAAAAAGTCCCAGCAGTGGGAACATTATAAGGCCAATTATGCTTATGCTTTTGTTTCGATACCAAATACCCTACGCCCTGTTCCAGGACATGGTCAATCCATGTGTCATGAGTTTCGTCCGAATCCGTTAGGATGTTAAGAGGGTCCTTTCCCACTCACCTATCGTCAACATCGAGCATGGTTGTGTCAAGCTTTTAGCTTGTTGCTTCATCTAACGCAATCCAACGCGATGTTTGATGAAGAGGCAATGCAAAAAAAGAGAGATGACGCCTGAAAACTCTGTTGGCATTCGGAAATTTCGTGATTTACTCGAATATGTCACAAAACTTGTTCCAGGAA
This sequence comes from Mythimna impura, assembly GCA_905147345.3. Taxonomy (NCBI): domain Eukaryota; kingdom Metazoa; phylum Arthropoda; class Insecta; order Lepidoptera; family Noctuidae; genus Mythimna; species Mythimna impura. The sequence continues at coordinate 25,235,780 of LR990351.1, read as the reverse complement.
TTACATGTTTTTTTTTTAACCCTTAAAAGTCTTTCAGAAAAATTGACGTCATTCAGAATCTCGATTAAATGTGCAAGGCTTCTATGGATTTACTTTTTTATATTTTTAATATGTGAGTACATTATGAAAGGCCAGATTTCTATAGGAGCCAAGATAATATCCACAAGATAGCTGTGAATCTAAAATATCTAGAAAAAGATGTGTAATAACATCATAATCACTTATGAGCGGTTGTATGAAAATGCACCTCAAAAAGGACGCTCTTAAGGCGTGAAAGCATAATAAAAAAAAACAATCTTACATTCGTATAAATTTACTTGTAGTCTCCGCACTCACGAGTTGTTTAATCGCAGCAAAAATAGGTCTCCACGGAGGGTTTCATGAACAGTTCTGATCTTCAGTGTTTGTGCGGCGTCTCTTTGTAGACCATGTCCCACCTTCCATCTTGTGCCATATGCCTTGTAGCTGTTCATTTATGAATCTAATGACAGCGTCAGCAGATGGCAATGTCGTAGCCGAATACTGGCATACGAAAGGAAAATAATAAAAAAACTATTTTTTTCCACCGACACCCTAAAAAGAAGAATATTTTTTGTCTTAGAGACGACCATACCTTACAAATTAAGATCAGCTTTTGCCAAGAACTTCAAAATTTTTGCAATGCCGTATTATATATTCAAATTATCTTGCTGAAATAAGTACCTTTTAACATTCTGATTTACATTAGAACACAACCTACCATTACTGGTAGGCCAATAAAAGCGAGTTTCTGAGTTGAGTACCTCAAACCCTACTTGAATGCCTTTTGACAGATTTTCAGGCTAAAGTAGAATTTGAAAAATACTCAACTTCAAATTACTAAATCAGTAATCGAAAGTAACTGTCAGGAAAAAGTATATGCTTAGTTTAAAAACTGATTAGCGGATTCAAAATTTTAAAATTCAAATTCAATTGTATTTTCAAACCATTCAGGGACCCATTCAAATATACACACAAAGTTTCATCCGAATCGGTTATGCCGTTTAGGAAGAATTAGGTGACAAATACACATACAGAAGAATTATACATATATATAAAGATCCTCTTGTGTATGGAAAATAATATGTAAAACAGTCATATTCCTAATAAAAGTTATCTGATAGTTCAAAAATCGGCAAGAAAATTATTTATTCTCCTGTACCCTAGATATCAAACAAGTCTTAATAACTCCTAAATTAAAAGTGTTTTACTAGCATTTATGCGAATATCATATTCGTCCACGGGTAGTGTGAAAGAGATCCCCGGGGCTCTGGAAAAATGGTAAATAAGGAACAGGAGTGGGTTTTTAGTCAGTAAAAGTCTGACACTATCTCTCGCTCCGCCCAAGAGCGCGATTTGTCATTAGATGATTTTCCAACCTAAAAAAAAAACATTATATTCCTTAAAATACGACAATAACTTTAAGAATCAAAAGGTAGAATATAAGAAAGCCACGAAAAACCAGTTCATACATCGAATTCCCCCATAATTAGCTTTTAAACCAAAATTAATCGAATTTTCAAGTCATTCCGCCTAATCGTGCGGAAACCTCGTTTAAACTTCACACGAAGTCAATTTGTGCGTAAATCGAAGGTGCAGAGCATCCAGGCACTGGCGATCAATCTTCGGCCCTCCGATTCTTTGCAACTGCAGCGCGATACAAGTATAGTCGGAGGGTCGGCCTCGCCGCACGGCACTCCACGACCCGCCGGCAGCCAAGACGCCCGCTACCCAGGTACGTCCCATTACACGACTTGTGCTTGCTTCCACGAACATTTTTAAGTGTACTTTAACATTTAAAATCAGTAAAACGTATCAAAAATAACGCAGTTATTTATTACAACGGAATTTTATACCTAAAGCAAATTTAAGATATTTTTAAAACGTGCCAGTCAATTAGAAAATAGTGTTCGATTCGTTTTACTTAAAAAGTGATGTTAAAAGTTTTGAAAGTCTTCTAATGAAATGCTATTGGTCGGAAAGACTTTCTGCGTATAACGAAGTTTGAGATGATCGTAAACTATAACAAAGGGAGCTCTGTAAAAGTTTTTTTTTTATAAGATCTTAATCTAATATTGGGGAACCCTCGTGTAGATTCTGCTACGAAAAATTTATGTTACTGTTTCTGACAAAATTAGAAAACAAATAAATAAAAAAGTAGGTTTTTGTTGTACATTGAAATATTCAGCAGAATTTTTCGTGTTTTTTTCGTATGCCATTACAAGAATATTTCCTGCCATTGTAGAACAATGAGCTAATAAAAACAAGTCCTGCTGTTCTAGCGCTAAAATCGTTGTTCTTTCAAATGTTTGACTTACTAAAAAAATATTTCCACACGAATTAATTAAAATAATTTTAATTAAAATTGTTTAAATAATAATTAACAAAAAAAATATTTAGTTCCTTTTTTCGGGTGTATATTTGTACCATTGCGTGACGGCAAAGGTATGTTTTGTACCAAGGCAACATAATTCTCTAGGGGGTTACATTTTAGTACACGTTGCCTTGCTAATGGCGCACGGTACCTCTTTAGGGCGGATTACGCAAGAGTCTTGTAAGGGATTTCTACCACACTTGTAGATCTTGCCTTTGTCTTAAATTCTACCTCAGTTTTATTCATCTTATCTATGAATAAAAATCTTTGAAATATTTAGTCATACCGCGTGGTGGATTGCGACTCACACCCTTTTAAAGGAGGCCTGAGTCCCAGCAGTGGGAAAATTACATGCTGATAATTCCAGGTAACTGATTAGTAGATTATTTTTATAAATGTACAGATAAATTTAATTTAAAATCTGTTAATATAGAGAGTTAGATTTTTTTTTGTATAAACTAGATTGCTTTTAAGCCATTTTTCACAGGAGAATTTTAAGTTGAGTATTTTTTTATTAATACTCGACTTTAGCGTGTATAGTGTAAAATCCAGTCACAATTGCATTAAACCAGGGTTCGATACGTTCTTAACTCGATATCATCAATTCAGAAACCGACCATAAATGCAGGAATTATGATTACAGTTCTGTTCACGTAACCCCCCAATATTGGTTAGCGAGACTTATGGCATTTTTTATGCGCATAATATTGTAATAAATTGGGGAAGGGAAGCGATCGATTTCATTCGGGCAGTTTAAAAATATCGAGATCCAATATTAATGTGCGCTCGCAATAAATAAATTCTCGTTTTGCATATCAAGAAGGTAAAGGGTTAGGTAAAATGTGGAATGGTATTTTTTTTTTAACTGTAACAGTGTTTCACTCGCATCTTGATGTTTTCTATAATGATTTTTATATTATTATCAGTATAACTAGCCAACGGTTTCGCCTACGTGAAAGTGTGTCTCTCCATACAAATTTTGGACCCCCGTTTTATTCCCTTACGGGTGATTTTTGGTATATCCTTTCTTATTATTTCCTATTCCTTTTAAAATAACCCTCTGTGCAATTCAACGTTCTTATTTCAAATGTTTGGGCTGGGCGTTGATGAGACATGTGAGTTAGGACTTACCTCTTTGTTCTTAACTTGATAGGTACGTTTATAAAAAAATTAAAAATAAATTATCTTTCCTAATTCCTGAGTATACAGCGGTATAATATGCCTATATTATTTCTCACTGCTGAGATGTGCCTCCTTTTCTGTGAGAGAGAGTGGGCCGTAATTTGCTACGCGGGCTCAGTTTGAGTTAGTGGTGGACGTCACATGTCATCGAAATTTCGATTGCTTCACGATGTTGCCTGGTGCCGTTTTGAGAGCATTTTTTTTAACAAAAATAAAATTAGAAGGCTGTTGAAAATTATATGATGTTAGCTTCTGCCTGCGGCTTCATGTAAAAGAAAATTGTTTTAAAAGGAAACCTAGGCTTAAGTCCCAGCTGGGACTTAGGCCTAATAATCCTAATAATCTCTAGGAACTATCGGTTTCCTCCGTGAAAATTGTTGTGCTTAGATAATATTCTAATGGAATGTACAAGTGGGATTGCAATCCGGATTCTTCGAAATTCGAAAATAATTGAAAAATCCGGTTTGTCTTGACATTTTAATATCCGGTTTTTTGGACTCAAATTCGGTTTTTTCGGATTTTAGTCAAAACTGAGTTTAACGAATAATATTCGCAGTTATGCACAAATTTCCATTAAAAGTAGTCCAAAAGATATTTGAATTGGTAGGATTTGGTGTAGTGTAGTGTATTTGTGCGAATTTGGCTCGTCGCAAAGATGCCACCGTTCCTGATGGTTTTTCTCTATAGCAAACGACCAATTGGAACCATGTACTAGCTTCTGACGTTTTATAAGTGCCCATGTAGGTCTATGTGAAATAAGGTAATATTGAGTTTGAGTTTGAATAACTTAATTTATTATATCTACCCGTGTAGTTTCATCAAATGATAAATTATTATATTTATTTTACAAATAGGTTTTCAAAAAACACTTTTACATGTCAATCAAACACTCATCAAAATCTATTCAGCCGTTGGGACTTGAACATTTATAATATTAGTAGGATTCTATAGTTTTCATTAAAATCGTTCAGATGTGTTACGCTGTAATTATGTAAAGTTAATAATTTATTAGGTATTTGTATAGTGAGCCCATATAAACAAAACATTTTCGGAATATTTTCATTATGCGCACAGCTAAGGAGTGAATTACCTGCCGGAGTATGACTGTGTTTCCTAATAGCTATCAACCTTGGGGTTTTTAAGTCAAGAGTGAATAAGTTCTTTCTAGGCAAGCATGCTTCAACGTCGACCACATTATCGCTTTCTATCAGGTGAGGCTGTGATCAAACGCGAACCTGTCAATATTACACTAATTTCATGTCATATTATGAAGGTGAAACTTTGTGAGTGTATGTGTGTGTTTGTAACTTCTTTACGCTTGAACGACAGAACAGATTTCCTTAAAACTTGGCACACTGGTAGACCGTGTCTTGGAATGGCACAAAGGATATTTTTTATCCCGAGAGTCAGTAGGTGAGAACGTAGGTGACAGGTTATATATATATGTACACTTGTGTATTCATCTCTTCCTTTGTAGCGCTTAAACCGATCATAAGATTTTGTGGTGTCGTTATATTTGTTTGAGTGCGTCGCGTACCGTAATTTTTCTGATGTCTCATTGAATAAAATATGTTGGCAAAAAAATACAAAATTTATGCCCAACGCTTTATTATCATTATGTTATGCTATACTGCTGCACTCCTGGGTGAAGGACTTTCTCCATTCCTTCCATTGTTACCGGCTCTGAGCCAATTCTTAAGTAAGACATCTATGTTGTCCCGCCATCTCCTTCGTGGTCTTCTACAATCCCGTCGTGAAAAATGTAATTTCAAGGCAACAATTTTGAGTTTTACCGGTCCACCGCTCGATTGGTATGTGGCAAACAGATTGGGGGACTGGGCTGGACGCCCAGTCCCCCAGTCTTCTGAGCCACGTCAACGATCTGTGTTTTGAAGAGCTGTATAGTGTTTCGAACGTGGTCCGCTAGTTTAACATCTAGTTTACTGAAAGAAAAGGGAGTCAGTGATAGCATGACGGGAGATAGGGCAGAATGGAAAAAATAAACGTATTGTGCTGACTCCAAATAATATAAAACACGGACAAGAAGATACAAAAATTCATTTCATCTGTAATATTGTGAGCATCAATATATTGAAGAAAAAGATGATCTTCTTCTTATCGTGTCGATGTACTCAGACTATTTTTTTTCTAATCAGTTTTTGGCAACCTATATAGCTCTGTAATTGGCCTCGTAAAAATACTAAAAAATGCAGGTGGTAGTGCAGGATGGGCAGCATAGTAGGTGACACATGTCCTGTGCAGCGGTTCCACACTGAAACTGTGTTAGAGATGGGTCGAAGAAGCTCCATTTGACCAGATTGTTTTTTCGACGCCCAACTTGGGTCCGCAGTCGGTTAATCTGGCCAATCTGGAAAAAGATGATGATGATAGTTGGATTTGCAATTAAATTGAAGTCAGAAACAATCCAAACATATAAACTCAACATTATTACTTTATCTTCATCGGCAATGATGCACTCGTTGAGTCCAAACTCCAAAGTCTTGAGTCATCGTCGCCGCGCTGCTAGCCTATCGGTTTTATATCGTTTCCATTTCGGGGAATATTCATTGAAATTGCACATTATTTTTAAATATAAACCAGTGCTTGACTGCGATCCCACCTGATGGTAAGCAGTGATCCAATCATTTCGCCAAATCCATTCCATCATCGGACTACTAGACGTACGGTGTTGCGCCACCGTTATATTGTGGACATCACAACCATACGTAAAAAACGTTTTGGGAACACAGTTATTGTACGTACAGCTAAAGAGTGAGCCAAGAGTGAATAGGTTATTTCTAGGCAAGTGTGCTCCAACCACATCACCACCAGGTGAGATAGTAGTGAAATATAAAAAAAATAATTAAAAAAAAAATCTTCAGCGGGGTTAAGTTTATTAAATCTTGTATTTACTTATAATAAAAATTATATTCTTAATGATAACAAAATCAGCAATTTGCTTTATGCTTCATTTCCAGACCCGATTTTATCTTATTTATTATTTTTACAACACAAAGTGCCTTTGTTCGATTTCTACGCTTCGTTTTCCTCGGGCTTTCAATTTAATTGGATAGCAAGTATCTGCCAATTCAATTTAATTGAAAAAAAAAACACAGAGACGTTATTATCGGTAAATGGGGTACAGGCTTGGAGTTGAATTGTAATAATTACTGCAGTACAATTAGCAACGTCGCTTTTTTTTATGGTTGCATACTAAACGATTCAAGAAGTAGTTGGACGTTGGACTTTATTTTCTTAGCCATTACTGGCCCACGGCTGGGCAAAGTCCTCACCCAAACATTTTTCTCCCGTGTTGATTGACTTTGACGTTGGATTACTACTGATAAACGAAATTTTACAAATAGGTTAAAAAAATACACTTGTTCGCATCAATTTTTTGTCAGTTTAAACTAGATGAGGCCTTTTTTTCTAACTGAATAATATCCTACTAATATTCTATTCATGAGAGCAGTGGTGGCCGAGCGGTAATGGCCCCGACTTACGAGTTGTAGGTTGCGGGTTCAAACCCAACCAGGCGCATTACTTTGTGTAATTTATTTCATCACCACTGCTCTCAAAACGGAGAAGGAAAACATCGTGAGGAAACTGGCATGTCCTAGAACTTAAAATTCGAAGACATGTGACATTCACCAACCCACACTGGGCCCGCGTGGTGGATTATGGCCCATTCCTTCTCTTAGAGAGGAGGCCTGAGTCCCAGCAGTGGGAACATTAAAAGGCTGATTATGCTTATGCTAATATTCTCTTCTCAGGTGAAATTGTAGTTTTTAGGGTTCCGTACCTCAAAAGGAAAAATCGGATCCCTTATAGGATCACTTTGTTGTCCGTCTGTCTGTCTGTCAAGACTCTTTATCTTGGGAACGCGTGAAGGTACCGTGTTGAAATTAAAATCCCTTGATGCTGTGAAAAAAACAAACTTTTAAGTTAACGGTAAAAAAAGATACAGCCGTTTATGTCAAGCTATGAAAAGTTTATTTGACAAAATATTTAACCAACTTCAAAAAACGGAAGAGGTTCCCAATTCGGTAGTATTTTTTTTACAATCAAAGTTTAAATGGAAGTTAGTCCCAGCGGGCGCATAGCTTGTTGAAAAGAATGTTTTATGATCCCGTATCATTTTCTGACCTTTTTGTCCTGATGGCCCTGTGGTTAAGGCATCAGCCCCTCGTGTATGAGGTCACGGTTTTAAAACCGGGCAAGTACCAATATGATTTTTTCAATTCACATCTTCTTTTCTAAGTTTATCTTGGACACATTTATTTATTTATTATATAATAATAACCAAAACAAATTAACAAAAAGACCAAACTTACATTGTAATATTGTTGCTGCAGACTACATGGACAAAGGTGTTTGGTTGTTTGAACCAGATTCACACTGTCCTCCGTACAAGTATACACTGTGTCACGGTAGGATAGTTTTCCTCAACTCTCACAACACAGCACTTGGATATCATTTATAACTTAAATTAATAACTCATAACCATATACATATTAAATTGCAAGTTACATTCTTAGGGCAGAATTCACCAATAAAACTAATCGCATTTTAACGTTCGCCTCGCATAATCGCGTTTAGCCGCTGTCACTTGTCTGTATTTTTCTTTTATTGTATTTTTACAAGTGACACTAGTGACAGCGGCTAAACGCGATTATGTGAGCCAAACGTTAAAACGCGATTAGTTTTATTGGTGAATTCCGCCCTAATTCAATAAGCGATATAGGACACCCAGTGCCGCGGAAAGCACCTAAAGTGGTCCCGGTTATCATTCATAGATTTGACAGTGGTTACAGGTAGTCAGATGCCAGAAAGTCTGACCATCAGTCTATCCAAGGAGTATCATGTTGCCCAGTAACTGGATTGTGCAGGTCTGATTGGCAGTCGCTCCATGTAAAACACAGGTATTCAGCCGCATCTGATTAGGCTGGAAACCCACCCCAAGCTAGTTGGGAAAAGGCCATACAGGAAGCATAGCATAAATCAGCCTTTTAATGTTCCCATTGCTGGGACTCAGGCCTCCTCTCTAGGAGAGGGAATGAGCCGTAATCCACCACGCGGGCCCAGTTCGGGTTGGAGAATGTAACATGTCTTCTAATTTTTTGGTTCTAGGACATGTCGGTTTCCTCACGATGTTTTCTTTCACCGTTTTGAGAGCAGTGGTGATGAAATAAATTACACAAAGTAATGCGCCTGGCTGGGTTTGAGGCCGCGACCTACAACTCGTAAGTTGGGGCCTGGAGATGATGATCATTTTCAAACCTTTCATCAAAAAATGTTTCAGTCCTTTGGACCGACGATATTTGAAAATTTTGCAAATGGCCGACGATGTTTGCAAGGTTGCTACTGCCATAATAATATTACCTGTTTTTATTGGACAAGCGCCACTGAGGGCTTAGCCAAGTTGATAATCTCAATCGTTAACGCTAGTCGGAAAAAGGAATCGGAGTCGTTGCCGACTCGAGGTGATCGACGAAAGAGAATCGAAACGAAACGGTCGCAACTTGGCTAGGCCTGCTGATGCATCACATATCTCACGAAAATGAAATTTGAGGTAGTTCTTTTTTTCAGAATAGGAGGATACTTGTTATAATTTTTATTTCTCAAAAAGCATCTGCAGATAATAAACTACTCGGTAATTTCAATTAAGCTGTTGAGGGCATTAACGCCGGCGTTCACGCGCCATTGTCTTTCTATTGTGCCTCTAATTACGCACTCAAAAGGTTAATTTGAAAAAAAAATATGCAATTTAACCTTTCGAATACCGCTACCGTAATTAGAGACACAATAGAAAGACAATGAGAGAGCGAACGCGGTTCGCTTGGGGTTTAATGATTTAAATGAAGTAATAACCAGGAAAAAAAAACACATAATAAATATAATATAAGTATTCTACGGTTTTGAGTTTTTTTTTTGTTATAGAATTTAATTACTTAATGAAAATGTAGACGATAGAGAGTAGAAACAAGAGAAGAAGAGAGTTATTTCAAGATTTCCTGTCTAAAAAAGGCAATTTAAACACTGGGTAAAAACCCAGCGTTTTAATTGTATTTTCGGTTCTTGAAAAAGTATAAAAAAAATTTATGTAAGTTCTTCTATCTACCGACTCTACTAAAACTTTTCAAAAGTAGAAGGCAATGATGGAGTCTGAATAAATTGGAAATGCAGATGAAAAATTCATTTCAGTAAAAAGATATTGAATAGAACTCTGAATAGGAAGTACGTTTTGATCCTATTCCATATTCATAAATTTTGGGATGAACGAAAATCTGCATTAAAATTCACACGTACATTTACTTACTTACATAGGTACTTGCTTTTTTGGCTATGTACGGTTTGCGCATTTAGTTGCTGAAGTTTTTAGATTGCTCAAGTTTAGAAAATGTTTGGTTTTATATATACAGAATACAGTCACTTTTTTTAGGGTTCCGTACCTTAAAACGAAAAAACGGAATCCTTATTGGATCACCTTGTTGTCGGTCCGTCTGTCTGTCTGTCAAGACCATTTATCTCGGGAACGCGTGGAGGTATCTCGTTGAAATTAAAACATATACTCAGGTCTGCGGTCCTTTGAAGCTGTTAAATATCAAACTTCTGAGTTAACGAAAAAAAAAAAAAATAGGGCCGTTTATGTTGCAAAAACATGTATTTCGACACTCTCAAGGGAATCAAAATTCATAGGGCAAAATTCCCGTTGACCTAATATCCCGAAATTTCGCATGATACAAGGTTTCATAACACAAGTTTAACTTTAGTCTCATAACAAAACTTTTTAACTCACTATCTAAAGATATTAAAAATACACAATCGTTATTACTATTTAAAAAACTACTAAAATGCCAAATCTTAAAGGTCATAAAAGAATTAATTAAACTAAGTAATATAATTTTTTGTTCCTAGTGTAAACGTGTCTTTAGATTTCAAACATAAAAACAAAGCTAACGAGTCACCGCACATCGAGCGCGTCAACGCGCCGCACGGGGCGGTAGATAATACAATTTTTTTATGAATTACCTTCTTACTTCATACTAAATGTAAACACTAAGATCTTGCTACTCCTGGACAACAAAAAAAAAATGTAATCAAGTAATATTAAGTATTTATTTCTGTACAAGTGATTTGTAATCTTTAGAAATAAATTAATTCAAACCGTAAGTATATGAAAAAATCTGAAAACTTTAAATTTGTAGTTACATCACAAAAAAAAAACTTTTTTGTGATTCGGAGAAATCGTCGTAACTCAATTCGGGAATTGAACTGTTTTCATAGGTGAGTTTATACGGAACCCTCAGTGCGCAAGTCCGACTCGTACTTGCCCGGTATTTTTTCTTGGGGATATATAAACACATTCTAATATGTCTGCAGTTTTTGCCAACTGCAAAAAACTGCTGCGGTCTTCCCGTCTAACTATAATTTAGGTGCCTTCAAGGCTAGAGTGAATAGGCTCTTAATAAACTAGTGCGCCTCACCATCAATGATTGCATCGCTGCTTACCATCAGGTGGGATCGCAGTCAAGCACTGGTTTATATCAAATAAAAAAAATAAAAAACTAAATGTAACAAGTCAGCCTTCTGGGTAAGCTTCGCTGAGAGAGTCAATACTACAAGAGATACAGAGTAGTAGAGACACTTGAGATACAAAAATATACCAATTTTATATCAAAATGTCCATAAGGAACTTTTTTGACTTTGCTACATACCAATATAATAGATATATATACAGTACATTTAGACAATTCTATCACGCGGGCTAGTTAAAAAGTTATTTACAAAAAAAGCAACAATTCTGAAGTTAAAGCCATTTCAAACTATGAACTCAAATTAAAAAATAACGTAAAGTTTTGTTCTGTTTTAATTAAACGTACCATCTGTCAATTTTTAATTTTCATAAAACCCAACAGTGATAACAAGTCCATCATTAAAAAAAACTTTAGCATAACTTTCAAAAAGGCTGAACACAATAATACTTGGTGATTCCGTTATCCCATTTTTCCATCAGAGTTTAATTGGCTATCAGCGGGACATGGACTGCACAATCAACATAATTATGTGTATTGAAAACACCAGCTGTTATCACCTGTGTTCACAAAATAAATCATTTGAATTTGGAATCAATTTGCAAATAAATGAATGAACCAAGGATAATTTTTTTAAGACTTTTGGTGTAGAGATAGATTGGAACAGGGAAAGTCTCTTGGGATAATATCCGACTTTTACGCAGGCAAAAACGCTGGCATTAGCTAGTTTAAAATACAATGATCGTATCGATATTTGAATTGAAATTAATAAAAAAATCAACACGCAAATTGAAGACTGAGAAATGTCGCCTTAGAATGTGGTTTTGCCAAAGGGGAATGAAACATTTCCCATATTATTATGATTGCTGGCATGTATTTTTTTTTCTTTTCGCCTAAAGTGAAACCTATGCCGTATCTTAAAGGACTGTATGATAAATCATTAGCAAAAAGAATTATGTCTACCAGCAAATAGTGTGAATTACAATCAAAACACTAACGCGTATATCTTCGATTCGTTTACTACTTATTTTTTAAATATTTTTAGTGATGAAAAATTGCGAGTGTGAAAAAAACATAACATTAATAACCAATTTAAACTTTTTTTATGAATGAAAACCTCAAAATATTACGTATTATATTACCATTTCATTATAATGTAACGAAAATAGGTAACGCCTGACAAAAATATACTAGCAATGCTTCTATACGTATCTTCATTCGGTTACGGTTTAAAGACCTAGTTCTTTTTGCTATTGATTCCTCGTATTGGCCTCTAACATATAACCTAAGTTTCATTTCTGGCAAAAAGAAAAAAGTAAATGCCAATAGTTTGAATTGGCCTTTAATAAAGCAAAACTTAATTGCCTACACTTGAGGCTTCTCTGAACAGTTTTCTTTTTAGTAACAATTATAGGTAGGTGATTGGATTTTATGAACAGCTTTCGATTCGCTGTTGTTGTTGTTTTTTATTTTATTTTACTTTTAATTTAAATTTTTAATAGGTACTTGTCTATTAATTATTGTGTGCCAAACAAACATGTGTTCTTTCTTTCTATTCATGCTAGAAATATCGCATGTTCTAGTCGATTAAATTTTCATTGTTCTTTTAATTTGGATATTGAGTGTAACTCTTATGAAACTGAAGCTAGCAGCCAAACAAGTCAGGGTGGATCTAGTGTGGGTCCCTAGGCCCAGAACCAAATTGTCAATGTAAAGTTAAATAGAGCTGTATGGTACTGTTTCAACAGCTAAAACAATAAATTTACGCAGATGGTAAGATTCCTGTAACAAGTCCAAACATTTTAATTGCAAATTAAATAATATTTTTAAAACTAATCCCCCGTAACTTTGGTTCTAAACACTCGAATCGGTTTAAATTTGATCCAACGTCTACTTAGAGTGTCATTGAGGTCTGATATTATTTTCAAGAGGGATACTCAATCCCTTCTATTTTTTTTTTTAAATTTATCAATTTATGAATTTGGATTTTTATGATAACTCTTCTGTTACTTTTATCCTGAACACTCGAATCGATCCAAACTCGGTCCAACGTCTACTTACAGGGTCATTAAAGTCTGATATAATTTTCAAGAGGGATACTCTATCCCTTCTATTTTTTTATAATTTATTATGTTACGAATTTTGGCTTTTATCATAAGTCTTCTGTAACTTTAGTCCTGAACACTCAAATCGGTTCAAACTTAATTCAACGTCTACTAAGAATGTCATTGTGGTCTGATATTATTTTCAAGAGGGATACTCAATCCCTTCTATTTTTTTTTTAATTTATTAATTTATGAATTTTGACTTTTATCATAACTCTTCTGTAACTTTAGTCTGAACACTCGAATCTGTTCAAACTAAGTTCAACGTCTACTAAGAATGTCATTGAGGTCTGATATTACTTTCAAGAGGGATACTCAATCCCTTCTATTTTTTTAAATTTATTATTTTACGAATTTGGATTTTTATGATAACTCTTCTGTAACTTTAGTTCTGAACACTCGAATCTGTTCAAACTTAGTTCAACGTCTACTTGGAGTGTCCTTGAGGTCTGATATTATTTGCAAGAGGGATACTCAATTCCTTGTATTTTTTTTAAATTTATTAATTCATAAATTTGGATTTTTATGATAACTCTTCTGTAACTTTAGTTCTGAACACTCGAATCTGTTCAAACTTAGTTCAACGTCTACTTGGAGTGTCCTTAAAGTCTGATATTATTTTCAAGAGGGATACTCAATCCCTTCTATTTTTTTTTTAATTTATTAATTCATGAATTTTGACTTTTATCATAACTCCTCTGTAACTGTAATTATAAAAAAATAGAAGGGATTGAGTATCCCTCTTGAAAATGATATCAGATCTCAATGTTATTCTAAGTAGACGTTGAACTAAGTTTTAATAGATTCGAGTGTTCAGAACTAAAGTTACAGAAGATTTATTATAAAAATCCAAATTCATAAATTAATAAATTTTAAAAAAATTGAAGGGATTGAGTATCCCTCTTGCAAATAATATCAGAGCTCAATGACCCTTTAAGTAGACGTTGAACTAAGTTTGAACCGATTCGAGTATTCAGAACTAAAGTTACAGAAGAGTTATGATAAAAGTCAAAATTCGTAAAATAATAAATTATAAAAAAATAGAAGGGGTTGAGTATCCCTCTTGAAAATAATATCAGACTTTAAGGACACTTCAAGTAGACGTTGAACTAAGTTTGAACCGATTCGAGTATTCAGGACTAAAGTTACAGAAGAGTTATGATAAAAGTCAAAATTCGTAAAATAATAAATTATAAAAAAATAGAAGGGGTTGAGTATCCCTCTTAAAAATAATATCAGACTTTAAGGACTCTCCAAGTAGACGTTGAACTAAGTTTGAACCGATTCGAGTGTTCAGAACTAAAGTTACAGAAGAGTTATGATAAAAGTCAAAATTCGTAAAATAATAAATTATAAAAAAATAGAAGAGGTTGAGTATCCCTCTTGAAAATAATATCAGACCTCAAAAACACTCAAAGTAGACGTTGAACTAAGTTTGAACAGATTCGAGTGTTCAGAACTAAAGTTACAGAAGAATTATTATAAAAATCCAATTTCTTAGATTTATAAATTAAAAAAAAATAGAAAAGGTTGAGTATCCCTCTTGAAAATAATATCAGACCTTAAAGACACTCCAAGTAGACGTTGAACTAAGTTTGAACCGATTCGAGTGTTCAGAACTAAAGTTACAGAAGAGTTATTATAAAAGTCAAAATTCTTAACATAATAAATTATAAAAAAATAGAAGGGATTGAGTATCCCTCTTGAAAATAATATCAGAGCTCAATGACACTCCAAGTAGACGTTGAACTAAGTTTGAACCCATTCGAGAGTTCAGAACTAAAGTTACAGAAGAGTTATGATAAAAGTCAAAATTCTTAACATAATAAATTATAAAAAAATAGAAGGGGTTGAGTATCCCTCTTGAAAACAATATCAGACTTTAAGGACACTCCAAGTAGACGTTGAACTTAGTTTGAACTGATTCGAGTGTTCAGAACTAAAGTTACAGAAGTGTTATGATAAAAGTCAAAATTCGTAAAATAATAAATTATAAAAAAATAGTAGGGGTTGAGTATCCCTCTTGAAAACAATATCAGAGCTCAATAACACTCTAAGTAGACGTTGGATCGAGTTTGGATCGATTCGAGTGTTCAGGACTAAAGTTACAGAAGAGTTATCATAAAAATACAAAAATAAATTAATAAATTTAAAAAAAATAGAAGGAATTGAGTATCCCTCTTGCAAATAATTTCAGACCTTAAGGACACTCCAAGTAGACGTTGAACGAAGTTTGAACCGATTCGAGTATTCAGAACTAAAGTTACAGAAGAGTTATCATAAAAATACAAATTCATAAATTAATAAATTTAAAAAAAAAATTTATGAAAGCCTGGGAGAAAGTTATTGAAAGGCGACTGAGAGAAGAGAGTGAAATTTCACAGAACCAATTCGGTTTTATGCCGGGTCGGGGTACAGCGGATGCCATTTTTGCTATACGCCAGCTGTGCGAGAAATACAGAGGTGCGCATAAAAACTTGCACATGGTATTCATTGACCTCGAAAAGGCATACGACCGAGTACCTCGTGAGGTTCTGTGGTGGGCCCTTAAGGAGAAAGGTGTGCCTGGGAAGTATGTGCAGTTGATCCGAGCGATGTACAGTCGATGCAGTACCCAAGTCCGGTCTACAGTGGGCACCACTGGCAGCTTCAATGTGGCTGTCGGCTTACATCAAGGGTCGGCTCTCAGCCCTTACCTCTTCCTGATGATAATGGATGCTCTGACGTCGGACATTCAGGAGGAGGCTCCCTGGTGTATGCTGTTTGCCGATGACATTGTGTTGGTTGCCGAGAGTGGCCTAGAGGTCCAGAACAGATTGGAGGTGTGGTGGCACAGACTGGAGAGTGTTGGCCTGAAATTGAGTAGAACCAAAACGGAATACTTGTTCTGCGATTTCGGCGGTCTCTCCAATCCAGTGCCTTTATCTCTCGCTGGAACACCCATACCGATCTGCTCCGACTTTCGGTATCTCGGGTCACTCGTCCAAGGGGATGGTGAGGTAGACCGGGACGTAACACATCGGATCAACGCAGGATGGATGAAATGGCGACAGGTCACGGGAACAACTTGTGACCCACGGATGCCCCTCAAGTTGAAGGGTAAAATCTACAAGTCCGTGATAAGGCCTGTCATACTGTATGGATCAGAATGTTGGGCTGTGAAAAAGACGGATGAAAAAAGATTGCACGTAGCGGAGATGAGAATGTTAAGATGGATGTGTGGTGTGACGAGAATGGATAAAGTGAGAAATGAGTATATTAGGGGAAGTTTGAAAGTGGCGCCAGTGACTGAAAAGTTGAAAGGGAATCGTTTGTCTTGGTATGGTCATGTGAAGAGGAGGGATGAAACGCATGTTACTAAAAGAGTTATGAGTTTACATGTGGATGGATGGAGAGGGAGAGGGAGACCAAAGAAAAGATGGATGGATTGTGTGAAGAGTGATATGAAAGAAAAGGAAGTTAGTGATAGTATGACGAGTGACAGGGCAGAATGGAAGAAAAAAACATGTTGCGCCGACCCCAAATAACACGGGACAAGGGCAGGAAGATGATGAAAAATTTAAAAAAAATAGAAGGAATTGAGTATCCCTATTGAAAATAATATCAGACCTCAAGGACACTCCAAGTAGACGTTGAACTAAGTTTGAACAGATTCGAGTGTTCAGAACTAAAGTTACAGAAGAGTTATCATAAAAATCCAAATTCGTAAAATAATAAATTATAAAAAAATAGAAGGGGTTGAGTATCCCTCTTGAAAACAATATCAGAGCTCAATAACACTCTAAGTAGACGTTGGACCGAGTTTGGATCGATTCGAGTGTTCAGGACTAAAGTTACAGAAGAGTTATCATAAAAATACAAAAATAAATTAATAAATTTAAAAAAAATAGAAGGAATTGAGTATCCCTCTTGCAAATAATATCAGACCTTAAGGACACTGCAAGTAGACGTTAAACGAAGTTTGAACCGATTCGAGTATTCAGAACTAAAGTTACAGAAGAGTTATGATAAAAGTCAAAATTCGTAAAATAATAAATTATAAAAAAATAGAAGGGGTTGAGTATCCCTCTTAAAAATAATATCAGACTTTAAGGACACTCCAAGTAGACGTTGAACTAAGTTTGAACCGATTCGAGTGTTCAGAACTAAAGTTACAGAAGAGTTATGAAAAAGTCAAAATTCTTAGATCAATAATTTAAAAAAAAATAGAAGGAATTGAGTATCCCTTTTGAAAATAATATCAGACCTTAAAGACACTCCAAGTAGACGTTCAACTAAGTTTGAACCGATTCGAGTGTTCAGAACTAAAGTTACAGAAGAGTTATGATAAAAGTCAAAATTCTTAACATAATAAATTATAAAAAAATAGAAGGGATTGAGTATCCCTCTTGAAAATAATATCAGAGCTCAATGACACTCCAAGTAGACGTTGAACTAAGTTTGAACCGATTCGAGTGTTCAGAACTAAAGTTACAGAAGAGTTATGATAAAAGTCAAAATTCTTAACATAATAAATTATAAAAAAATAGAAGGGGTTGAGTATCCCTCTTGAAAATAATATCAGACTTTAAGGACACTCCACGTAGACGTTGAACTTAGTTTGAACCGATTCGAGTGTTCAGAACTAAAGTTACAGAAGAGTTATGATAAAAGTCAAAATTCGTAAAATAATAAATTATAAAAAAATAGAAGGGGTTGAGTATCCCTCTTGAAAACAATATCAGAGCTCAATAACACTCTAAGTAGACGTTGGACCGAGTTTGGATCGATTCAAGTGTTCAGGACTAAAGTTACTGAAGAGTTATCATAAAAATACAAATTCATAAATTAATAAATTTAAAAAAAAGTAGAAGGAATTGAGTATCCCTCTTGAAAATAATATCACACCTCAAGGACACTCCAAGTAGACGTTGAACTAAGTTTGAACAGATTCGAGTGTTCAGAACTAAAGTTACAGAAGAGTTATGATAAAAGTCACAATTCGTAAAATAATAAATTATAAACAAAATAGAAGGGGTTGAGTATCCCTCTTGAAAACAATATCAGAGCTCAATAACACTCTAAGTAGACGTTGGACCGAGTTTGGATCGATTCGAGTGTTCAGGACTAAAGTTACAGAAGAGTTATCATAAAAATACAAATTCATAAATTAATAAATTTAAAAAAAAATAGAAGGAATTGAGTATCCCTCTTTCAAATAATATCAGACCTTAAGGACACTCCAAGTAGACGTTGAACGAAGTTTGAACCGATTCGAGTATTCAGAACTAAAGTTACAGAAGAGTTATGATAAAAGTCAAAATTCGTAAAATAATAAATTATAAAAAATAGAAGGGATTGAGTATCCCTCTTGAAAATAATATCAGACTTTAAGGACACTCCAAGTAGACGTTGAACTAAGTTTGAACCGATTCGAGTGTTCAGAACTAAAGTTACAGAAGAGTTATCATTAAAGTCAAAATTCTTAACATAATCAATTATAAAAAAAATAGAAGAGGTTGAGTATCCCTCTTGAAAATAATATCAGAGCTCAATGACGCTCTATGTGGACGTTGGACCGAGTTTGGACTGATTCGAGTATTTAGAATCGAAGTTAAAATATTCGATTTAAAATTCCAGTTCAAAATTTTTAAGGTAGAATTTTATTAAAGTGTAATCTGTGTAATCTTTCTTCTCATCTTCGTAAATTTATCAATTTTAGATGACATTTACTTTATAAATATTTTGTTGCCTAGGGCCCTTTTCACAAGATCCGTCCCTGGCGGCCGCTAGCTGCTAGCTGCTAGTTTCAGTTTCGTGTAACTCTTGCAAAATTGTGAACCACTTGGGTACTATAGTACCACTACTGAAATTAGGAAAAAGAAAATAATCAACTGTGTGTGTCACAAATACATTTGTCATAATTCTTTTCTTGTTTTAAAACTTCACCACACACTAGGAATAACTCCTGTATCGTGGGTGCGTTCACAAACATTTAAACTCACATGCACAAGACTCCTAGACCTGGAACACTTATCTGTAAGCTATACAAATATTTGTCCCGTGCGGGAATCGAAGCCACGAAACGCAGCGCAGCAGCCTATCGCTCAACCACTGTGCCAACCTTGGCGTCATCATAATATAATAAAGGCGATTTGTATGTAATAGTGTATGTGAGTGTGTTATATTTGTTACTTCTTCAAGCTCAAACGGCTGAATGGATTTATGCATATGAGACACTTACGCAGGCAAAGCCGCTGGCAAAAGCTAGTATTTGCATAACTCGATAAAATGTGCTAGACTACTAGTTTTTTTTTATCGCAAAATATTAATATGTGTGTGTGTGTGTGTGGTGTGTGTGTGTATGTGTTATGTCGTTGTTTGTTGTTGTTATGTGTTTTTGGTGTACAATAAAAAATGTACCTATCTATTGTAATAAAATTGTCTTTGAGCAAAAATCCTAGGAATTTTGTAAAATACCGGTTGATTGTAAACTCACGAAGTATTTCACATGATGCACGTGCACGATATTATATTTTTTATGAAAAACCAGTTTCTCGATTTTAGTAGTTTTTTTAGTGTCATTATTAACTTAATTTAAAGTCACATAAGTAAACAAATTTAGATAGCGTTGTGTAAGCTTGAAAAACAAAGTAATGTAGATTAAATACAAAAGCATAAACCTAAGTTACATTGCGGTCTTTCCGTTCATACTTACAAGTTCTTAAGTGCTTCTATTCATATCGGAGAAAAACTCAATTTTTCACACCATGCCCATTAAAAGAAGGAAGATAATTTATCAAAAGGCAAGGAAGAGGACCAAAATAACGAACCGCGCGAATATCGGCAAAGTTTGATAAATTAGAGGTTATGGTAGGATATACCGTTAACGTTAAAAATATTAAGTCAACCCCTAGGGATGTGGAGGAGGATCGCGAAGGATAAGACATTAGTCAAGGAACTCGAGTGAAATTTATGAACTGTCAAAGAATTCAAAAGAAATTCACAGAAACGTGTCGTGTAGGAACTGAATAAAAGTTCGTGAGAAAAGACCAATTAAACTCAGATGGAAGAAATGGGATAACGGAATCACCAAGTATTTTTGTGTTCAGCCTTTTTGAAAGTTATGTTAAAGTTTTTTTTTTTTAATGACAGTCTTGTTATCACTGTAAGGTTTTATGAAAATTAAAAAAGTGACAGATGGTACGTTTAATTAAAAGAGAACAAAACTTTACGTTATTTTTAATTTGAGTTCTTTGTTTGAAATAGCTTTAACTTCAGAATTGTTTCTTTTTTTGTAAAGAGCTTTTTAACTAGGCCGCGTGATAGTATTGTCTAAACGTACTGTTTATATAGAGTGACTGGTAATTAGTGACCGATACTTAAACACGTGATTGTACTCATGATTACAAACAACTTTCCCAAAGAAACCTTTTTTATATTCTCATTAGTTTTATCACAATAATAAAACAGCTGTTTGAATCTAAGGCTGTTTGTAATATAGTGTAGCGTAGTGTGACATACTGTAGTGTGTGTGTGTAGTGTAGGATATTATTTTACCGAAACATGTAGGTACATTGCTTACGGCATCGATAACTCGGGTGCGGGCGCCGCGCCGTGAACAGCTGATCGGGTGAAGGCGCGCGCGCGAAGTTTAAAGTTTCAAACAGCTGTTTTGTTATTGTGATTAAACTAATTAGTATATAAAAAATGTTTCTTTGGGAAAGTAGTTTGTAATCATGAGTACAATCACGTGTTTAAGTATCGGTCACTAATTAGCAATCACCCTATATATATATTGTATTGGTAGGTCGCGCTACAATCGGGTTCTCAATTTTCTTTTCTAACGAAAAGCCAGTTTTAAGGTAGGACGTCTGCCGGGACCGCTAATATTTATATAAATAAATACAGAGAAGGCACGATCATCAAAAACTAAAACACAGGCATAAAAAAGATTAACGAAATTCCAAAAGTCTAATGATTCAGCACTCGATAATTGTGAGCCAATTTGTAATACATCGAGTGTAGTCACTGCAATGGGTCGAATGTCATTAACCGTACTGTGAGTTTAATTGAATAGTTATAAAAGTGTTTATAATTCAATTAATTGAAATGTTTAATTTCAGGTATCATTTGAGAAGTGACCAGATCAAACCGGTGAGTCAATAATTGTTTTATTTGATATTTTAACGCACAGCAAAACTTTTATTTACTAAAACTTCATGTTGACTGAGTTTAGGATTTTTTGGCTGATTATAATTTTTTTTACACAACTATCACACAACGCCGTCGTCTAGTCCCAAGTTAAGCAGAGCTTGTGTTATGAGTACTAGACAACTGATAAACATACTTAAATATTTCTAAATACATACATATTATAGATAAATTACACCCAGCATAGCATAGTCGGCCTTATAATGTTCGCACTGTTGGGACTCAGGCCTCCTCTCTAGGAGAGAGAATGGGTTGTAATCCACCACGCAGGCCCAGTGCGGGTTGGTGGATGTCACATGTCTTCGAATTTTTGGTTCTCGGACATGTTTGAACATTTGAGACATGACAGTTTCCTCACGATGTTTTCCTTCACCGTTTTGAGAGCAGACATTATTTGAGAATTACACCCAGACATAGAACAAATTATTGTGCTCATCACACAAACATTTGTTCTGGGTGGGAATCGAACCCACGACATCCGGCATAGTAATCAGGGCTACTAACCACTAGACCAAACAAATAAAGTCAAATAAATAATTATTCGCTAATTATTCCTAGTCGATACTGTAATGTAAAATTAGGGTAGAATCTCAAGTGTCTACACAAATAGACAATAGGTATGTGGAATCATTATAACAGACTCGATTTCGGTAAAATAGAGATGAATTTTTTTTATAATATTGACTAGGTACCTTAGTGAAGCTTACTGAGAAAACTGAATCGATACATTTGCTGCCAAATATTATACTGGCTAAGAGCAAAATATGAAGTTAAAAACCGGCCAAAAATCCCACACTCACTCAAATATACACACAGGAGGAGTTAGGAGACAAACACACGTACAGAAGTAATATATGTGGAGTGGCGCCGATAATACGACAATAAATTAAACTGCATATACCTCATGATGTTCCCAGTCTGCATGCCAAAAATTATTCAAATATATCCAGCACTTAGTTTAGTCACAGGACATTATTTTTCATTTTCCACAAGATAAAGGAAGTCCACGATTACAAAAAAAAACTTCCTTGGCAACTGAGAAAAAATCATATTCGGTGCCATAAACATAAAACCTTAAAGCCTTAAAATAGTTAATGATTAATCAAGCTAAAGTGACATTTAATATATCAAGGTCACTGACGTTACTATTTTTATTTGAAAAGTATTGTATTGTACGTTTCATTTTTTAATATTTATGCTTCGTTACAATTACACAGATTCGGAGTACTCCGACATGATTTTGATTTATGGGGAGTATCACAGAAACACCGCTTTAACTGTAGAAACGTATAAACGAATGTTCCCAACATTCGAGTTTGTTCGACCTGGTACGACCAATGAATGGGCGCATTATTGTTCAAGCCAGAGGATGCGAGAAAATCGACCTGAATTGGGTAGTGCTCCTATATGTGTAAGAGTGACACTAGACGATAGAATTTTGAATTACTTTGAATACAACTCTACGTCTAGTCTAAGTAGGGCAAGTCAAAATTATTCAATATCTACAATACGTGAGTGATAGTGAGTGCTAAGTGATGGAATAGTGATTAAGATGAATAATATTAGTAATAAAAATATAATTGTTTTTATTGAACATTCATATTAATGGCGCCAAAAGATTACGTCACTACATGATACGACACTGTTGCCACAGGTTAATTTACCGATATTTATAAATTGTGTTCCATTTTGTTTACGATTTTATGCTATCTAATTTGTTTGAAAAAAAAAACATTTTTTTTTCGATTTTAGGATTTTTTTGGTAGTTTAATAATATTCTACTAGTATTACGAGAGTTTTAATTTACTGTCATATTATCGGCGCCAAGTTGTATATAAAGAGTATACTCCATCTGTTTAGGTAATTAACTAAAGGTAAACAATCTTGACATGTCTTTTATCTAAAATTTGTCTATAATTTTTATCTAAAAATGTTTACAATTTATTATTTACATAAACCGATGTTTGGTAACTAACTAAATTTAAATAATCTTTGTATGTCTATTATACGATTATTTTTTAATAAAAAGACATATTAAGATTGTTTACGTTTAGTTAACTACCTAAACCGATGAAGTATAGGTGTTGAATTTATTCTTTAAATGAGTTTTATATTTAACCTACTTTTAAAACCGTAGGGTATCTGTGTTGTTTGTCTTGTCTTTAGGGAAATTAAGACTGCCATGAAAAATGTCCGTCGACCCTAATCACTTTTTATACCAAGACTTTGTTGTTAACACATATTAAAAAGAAGCAGATTCCAGATGGTTTATTCTTAATTTAGTAAAGAATTACTGCAGCTAAAATATGTTATTCATATTAAGTCCGAAGGTGTATACAACGTGTCTCAAACATCGACATACAAACGTATATTAATGGACCTAGTAGATATAGTGATTCTTGACTCCCCAGTGGTGCAATATTCTGTCGGCGTTTTTCATGTTAAAAAAAAATCATTACTTTTTCTCCACACTCTGGCGCTGCCGCATAGTGCCAGTGGCGCCTCACACTGGAACTTTGTGAAGTCCCTTCACCATCTTTCTCTAAAAATATCTATACTATCATTACTTATAAAAACTAAGTCCCTCACCGCGTCTGTCTGTATAAACGCGATAAACTTAAAAACCACTGAACAGATTTTCATGCAGTTTTCACCAATTGACAGAGTAATTCATGAGAAAGGTTTAAATGTATAACACATACATATTATCATAGTAGAGAAAAACCTAAAATTTCTAAGATATAAGAAAAGAAAAAGAAAGAAAAACATTTTATTTGGCGGAACAAGGCGCAAATTTAGAACTAACAAATTATAAGTATGTGAATGTGAAATAAAATGTGAAAGAAATATGGCCGAACGCTCAGCCTAATGCCGTGACCACACGCAAAATGCGATGAGTCTACGGCGCTGGTTTTCAGCGTGGGCCGGTAACGGTATCGACATAAAGACGTCGACACGGTATTGTGTGCTAATAGATTTGAATAAAATAGATAAATATAAATAAATTATATACGCTAGTGTATTATTATTATTTTTATGCATTTATACATCTCAGTCCCCCTAGCCAAGTTACAACCGTTTCGTTTCGATTTTATTTTCGTCGATTGCCTCGAGTAGGCCACGCCTCCGATTCCTTTGTTCTGACGTCATCTCAACGCTCAGTCACGTGGTCAGAACAAAGGATTAGGAGGCGTGGCCGACTTGAGGCGATCAATGAAAAGAGAAACGAAACGGTTGTAACTTGGCTAGGGGGGCAGGACCCTGAGGTCCTGGACCTTTGGAAGGCGTACGAGGGGCCGAAGCCAACTCACAGAGGCCCTTTAGACAATTTTAATGGAACGTGATACCAACCGACGATTATCCCTGTACGCGCCATGCTAGTGCATCCTAGGACAACCCCCGTTGGCGAAAAACTATTGCGTCTTAGGGAAAACAAAGACAATAGGGCTATGTGGTTTTGTAAAGCTGAAGAATTTGTTTGTTTGATTGAACGCGCTAATCTCAGGAACTACTGATAGTTTGAATTAAAAAAATATTTTAGTATTGGTTAGCTCTTTTATCGAGGAAGGCTAAAAGCTATCACATATCTACAATATAATATCACGCTATAACAAATAAGAGCGGAGTAGTAACTTACTACGCGAGTGAAATGCGGTTTACAGCAAGTCAGTCATAAAAACAAAGAAGGTTCTCTTAAAAATAGGCTAAGGAAATGCTAAAAAAGCATTTCTGTCATGACTGGTACTCTCGCACTATATCTACGGTTCCCCTACTTATGCAAATAGTTCCCGAGTTGCTACACCTTACATTACCCGACTATCCGTCCTGCATACTATGAGAGAAGTTATGGCCGTGGCTTTTTTTTTGAGGTGGGAAAATCATCTTATGAAAAATCGCGCTCTTGGGCGGTGCGGGAGATAGTGTCAGACTTTTACTGACTAAAAACCCACTTCTGTTCCTTCTTTGCTTTCGTACCAGGGCCCCTGGTGTACTTTCATACTACCCGTGGCCCCAGTAAGCTTCGACCCTGCTAGGCCCCTACGATTTGCTGACATCTCCCTGAGGCGCGCGTGGAACAGTACACGCCGTTAACGACTTGGGCTCGGTCCGGACAGTTACCGGACGGTCGGACGGTGAACCACCCATTGCTCGCCGTCCGCAAGCCCGCGCCTACGGTGGAGTTATGGCCGTGGTCGTGATACCTTACCAACCATTGCTTTATCCTTTTGTGATTTTGCCCGTTTTTTTTTCGGTGGGAAATCATCCAGTGACTTCTCGTGCTCTAGAGTGGAGCGAGAGGGCGTGTTCGTCATTTACTGACTAAAATCACACCCGAGCCCTTCATTTGCCCTTTGTGTTCTAGGACTATGAGTTTCCTTTTTCAGAAATTCTCCGAAGCTTATGTTATGTCTGAATATGGTTTCCACACTTAGTACTATGCGGACCATTGTACGTGAGCCATGGCCACCATAACCTTAGGTGGGCTTATTCCAACCAGCCCACCTCTCTCCAAAAACAGATTAGGCCTCTCAGGTTTTTCAGGGCATCACCAAGTGAATTCAGGGATCCTAAGGTTCGTGTGCGTATTTCAGTGACACCTGTGCAGTCTAGGAGCACATGTGCAATTGTCTCCTCCCCCTCCAAGCATGCTCTGCACAGGGGACTGTCTATGATGCCTGTTGTGTGGAGGTGCTTGTTCAGTGTGCAGTGTCCGGTGATGGTCCCCGCCACAAGGCGCAGGCTGCCTCTGTCCAGTCTCATGAGTTTTTTGGTGAGGGCTTTATTGAGGTGTGGCATGGCCTCCTTGGGCTGCCTGCATTCTGGTGCCGAGGACCACGATCGTTTTGCTTGTATCTGTGTGTGTTCACGTAGCCAACAACGCAGCTGACCAATTCTCCGTGGCTTTTTTGGGCCCCTAAGTCTACTGACGATTCGGGCTCGGTCCTTCTGGGATGGTGTTTTTTTCGTACCCGGATGTCGATCTACCCATTGCTCATCGTCGGCAAGCCCGCGCATACGTTGGCCGGTAATTGCCCTGTGATTCTCGACACCTGGGGCGTCTTCTCTGGCGGCACCTGGGGCATGAGGAAGTCCGTTCCTTTACTTTTGCGGCCATCTGCTTCGCATAACTGCTTCATATAAGGAAGTGGTCTGCATCTCTTTCCCTCTCGCCCCGGACCATGGCCTGAACCGGGGCCCGGAACTTTGCCCCCGTGAAAGTAGAAACTAGCAAAAGTTAAATTTTTCGTTTAATTTTCTGAAATTCCCAATTTTCTCCTAACCTTCGAGATATCAAGTGAGATGGTAATTGCTTCACCGTGCTTCTCGATGGCCTCGCTCCAGATGTGGATGGACCCTAGAAGTTTCCTAGTGGACCGATTTTGGTGGAAGTCGCATTGTCGGTCACTGAGGATATATGTCGTTAGCTTCTAGGTATGCCAGAAGTTTTCTATTTAGCAACTGTTCTATATGTCATGTCATCTAATCACAGCATCAGCGGATGGCATTTGCCGCGACCAAATAATGGGCCAGCCCCCCTAGCCAAGTTACAACCGTTTCGTTTCGATTCTCTTTTCGTAGATCGCCTCCAGTAGGCCACGCCTCCGATTCCTTTATTCTGACGTCATCTCAACGCTCAGTCACGTGGTCAGAACAAAGAAATAGAAGGCGTGGCCGACTCGAGGCGATCAATGAAAAGAGAATCGAAACGAAGCGGTTGTAACTTGGCTAGGGGGCTGGCAAGAAAACATACTATTTTTACCATCGACATGCTAAGAGGAAGATTAAAAACACTCTTTTCAGAGCACTCTATTGCAGTGTAGTTCCAATTTTAAACTACACTGCAATAAAAGTCAACGCTCAAGTTCTTATCTAGAATCGTCACTCTTAAACTTACAACATTAATGTCAACATTCCGTAGATACTTCGAGTAGTAGTCGAGATTCCCAGAAAGCACTTCTAGAGTAACGGCACATCCAGGAAATAGTCCTTTTAACATTTACGTGCTATATCTAGGGTAAACTTCGCTAAAATAGTATATCGCTTATAGGTAATACAGTATACCTTACGTACCTATTTACAATTTACAAAAAACTCGGGTTGGACGCTCTTAAGTTCTGTTAGTGTTTTTTTTTTGTATCTCGATATATTTTTATATACTCTTATGTGATTATGACGTTATTACACATCTTTCTCTAGATATTTTAAAAACAAAAATATATCTTGTGGATATTATCTAGATTTATATTGATATTAAACCATAAAGTGTAAAACTAATCCAGTAAAGACCTTTGAAAATTTACGTGAACTAGGGCCCTAACATATTTATAAATTTAAAAAGTCAAAAAAATAAAATTATAGAAACCTTGCACATTTACACAAAGGACTATGTTGAGGACCAAAAGGCTTGGGATTGACCTGCTCCAGTACGCACTGCAACTGTTGTCTTATTATTTATTTACTTTTTCTTTTGTTTTTAATTTCAATTTTGCTTTTTATTATTATTATTTATTACAATTTGATATTGTAGATTATTTTTATTTTGCAATTTGATTTTTTTTTCTTTCTTTCTCTATTAATTTTTGACATCAATGTTTACTTTGCTAAGTATTGTAAACAATATTTTTCTTTTTATTATTGTGAACGTGAGGACTATGTTGATTGCCTTTTTTTTTCCTTTTCAGTAATTTTAAGGTATGTCTGGCAATTTGAGTATTTTCTGCGGCCTACCCAAATGTCCTTTCCTTGGTATTGTTCGTCAAGTAGTTTTTTTTTTTTTTTTTAGGTGGGAAATCATCAAAATGACTTCTCGCGCTCTGGGTGGAGCGGGAGGGCGTGTCAGACTTTTACTGACTAAAACCACACCTGTATCCTTCAATTACCCTTTGCGTTCTAGGACTACGGGTTTCCCTTTCAGAAATTCTCCGCGGTCCTAGCTACCGGGCATTGGCCCTGCTGGGCCCCTACGGTTTGCTGACATCTTTTTGAGGAGCGCGAGGATCACTACGCGCTGTACGACGACTGGGCTCGGTCCGGTTTATTACCGAACAGCCGGACGGCGAGCTACCCAGTGCTCGACGTCCGCAAGCCCGCGTCTACCGTGGCCGGTAGTCGGGGTCGGAATTACGGCGGCTAGGGCGTGAGGACCTTCGTTCCCTCACGCGTGCAGCCTCCTCCTTCTCCAGCATTACTGCTTCGCAGAAGGAGGCGACCGCCTGCCACTCCTCCTCGCTTCGGACCATAGCCTGAACCAGGGCCCGACGCGAAAGGTCGCTGCCGCCAATTGCCTCCACGAGGACACGGCGGTGCTCGGCCCAAGCGGGGCACACCTCCACCGTATGCTCCACCGTGTCCTCTGGGTGGTCCGCACAGTGATGACACTCGGGCGTTGCCTCCGCCTGAATCCGATGCAGGAACCTCCCGAACTTGCCATGTCCGGTGAGGACCTGCGTCATGCGGAAGGTGAGGACGCCGTGTTGCCGCTCCAGCCACTCCTCAAAGAGGGAAATTATCGCCTCAATTGTAGCGTGCCCAGCACTGGGTTGTGACAGTCGCCGTCGCCATTCCACCATGAGATCCCGCCGGAACTCTGTCCGCCATGCCGCGACTTGGCGCGGCAGCGGAGTTTCGCCCCGGCGTTGCATCTCCACGCGCAAATCGTGCATGCATGCAAGGACTGTTGCCTCCAAATCCCATGGTGGCAGGCCAGCAAGGAGGCTCGCCGCTTCGCGGGAAATCGTGCGGTATCCCCGTATCATCCGTATGGCCATGACCCTCTGGCAAGCGTTCAGCATGGCCGCCGGTCGCTTTTGCAGCGACGGCGCCCAGACTGGCGCCCCGTAAAGGGCCATGGACCGAACAATTCCCGCGTAGAGCCTCCGGCAGGAGGCGTCTGGACCCCCAAGGTTGGGCAGGAGCCGCTTTAGGGCAGCCCCGGTCCGTTCCAGTTTGGGAGTCAGACGTCGAAAGTGCTCCACAAAGTTCCACCGACTGTCGAGGACAAGTCCTAGGTACTTCATCGTCGACCCGACGTCGATGCGAACCCCTCCTACCGTTATTTGGGAACCCGGTGGTGGCGCATTCCGAGGGCCATGAAAACACATGGCCTCGGACTTGTGCAGTGCCACTTCGAGTCCCAACTCCTGGATCCTGTCCACGACTGTCGCAACCCCGCGTGTCGCTAGTTCGGCCGCCGCCTGGTGCGACTCCCCCTGCGCCAGGACCAGCGTGTCGTCTGCGTAACAGACCACGCTGACCCCGTCGGGGAGGTCGCCGCGCAACACGTAGTCGTACCCGATGTTCCACAAGGGCGGTCCTAGTACCGATCCCTGCGGAACACCACACGACATCTCTCGCCGTCTCCACTCTCCCTCGTGACCAGGGTAGATGATAAAGCTTTTTGCTTTTTTTTTCCTTTTCAGTAATTTTAACGTATGTCTGGCAATTTGAGTATTTTCTGCGGCCTACCCAAATGTCCTTTCCTTGGTATTGTTCGTCAAGTAGTTGAGCTCCTTAGTAGTCCTGAGTTGAGCTTTACGAATACTGACAAATGCTTGCACTGACTGGACAGGTCCACTCAAATCTGTAAGGTTCTTTCTTCAAAAGACCATTTCAGACAAATCTGCATGGTTCTCATGTGATTTGACCATTACATATTTACTGTATGGACTTTAAAAGAGACTTTGACCCCTGAGTTTGTTTCGGTGTTTCTTCTCAGGGTAGTCAGCTAGGAAACACCGGCCTCATCTAGTTTAAAAATGACGAAAAAAAAAAATTGACGTGTAAAAGTGTTTTTTTTTTAAACCTATTTACAAAAAAAAAAAAAAAAAATTAATCAAGATTCTGAATGTTTTTTTTTTGTCCAAAAACGATACAGTTTGATACAAAACAAGTATTTCTTAGAACTATTTTTTGTGGAATATTCGAATGAATAGCAAACATTGCGTTGGATGAACCAAAAAACTTATCTTGCGAATACCGTAATTAGAGACACAATAGAAAGACAATGAGAGAGAGAACGCCGGCGTTCGCTTGGGGTTTAATAAATTAAGCCATGCTCAGTCAATCTGCTGTATAGACGGATCGGAAAGTGCCAAGTCATAACAAATTATAGCCTGATACTAAGCTAAGTTAAGCGACCAGCCCATAAGCATACGGGCCTCTTTAAAACATAGAAGGCCATACATAAACTGTAACAAGTATGTCTTTACTACAAGATTTCATAAAAATAACGGTCCCTGCAGGTACTTTGAACTCTCAATGACACACGACCCGAATATTAAATTTATATAAGGCAAAACGTTCTTTTCACCTATTTTTGTAGTAGCAACACAGACTACATGAATATATCCCGTATATGTCCTTTGATGTCTCTACGACACTCGACTCGAATATTAAATTACCTAACGTCAAAAAGTTTTCTGTAGTGGCAATACCGACCACATCAATGTATCCTAAATCGATGTTGCCATATGGAGGGTTAGATAACAAATTCCTTGTACAGGCTTTTTATTGCAAGTTTCTTTTTTCGACGAAGAATGCCAATTTATCTTTACGTGATTGCAATGTTAATATCAGACGGGTTTGCGTCATAACTTAGTAATGATTCTTTTTCAATATTGTGTAGGTAATTGAATTAGATATAGAAGATGAATTTGCAGTGTGTTTAATTATAAATAAGTAGGATTTAAATATTGTATTATTTTATTGTGTAATTTATTTCATCACCACTGCTCTCAAAACGGTGAAGGAAAACATCGTGAGGAAACCGGCATGTCCTAGAACCAAAAATTCGAAGACATGTAACATTCACCAACCCGCACTGGGCCCGCGTGGTGGATTACAGCCCAATCCCTCTCCTAGAGAGGAGGCTTGAGTCCCAGCAGTGGGAACATTAAAAGGCTGATTATTCTATGCTAAATATTGTACGTTCTGTTACGATTGGAATATAATAAACCAATCGGAATGTTACTTCTATTACTTTATACTCTATGAGGATGGTAATGTATAACATTTTACTAAAGACTGCCCGCGTCGCGTAATAGTCTAAAATATTTTTTCTTTGCCCTCGCCTCTTCCCGTTACGCGGGGTCGACTTTCTTAATCATGTGGCGTCATACATTTCGCTGATAAGCATCGTCATCCGTAAGGCTTAGCTTATGCATGTCCTTGCGGACATTTGTCATCCAAGTAACTTGCGGTCTACCTCACCCTCTCTTCTGTGTAGCCATGGAAAGGCAGTTTTTCACGATATGGTCATCGGGTCTCCGCATGACATGTCCATACCATCTTAAACTGAACTCTGTGAGTTTTTCAGTGATGGGCGTTACCTTGAAACTCCCCCATATGTGTTCGTTACGTACTGTAGTTAAAAATACTTCATTTTTATAATACTACTATGCAAACATACCTCATTTTTATAATATTAACTAGCGGCTTCACAGTGAAAGTAGAAAATTCTACCAAGGGAACATACTTTCGGAGTAAAAAGTACCCTATATGCTATTTCAGGAGATAATCTACCAGTGAAACTGAAACTCTCGGATCGTGGGGTCCGAGTGCTCACAAATTATTTAAAGAACTTTCAAAACGCCTTGTTGACACTTTGCGTGACCCAAGGGCTGGCTTTTACTTCGGACAAAGGATAAGCATTGCCATTCAGCGTGGCAATGCCGCCAGTCTTTTGGGTACATTACCAGTCGACAGCGATGCGGAGAAATTTTTCGACGCCGTACTTTAGATTGCTTTTTTTTAGTACTTTAGGGCTTTTATTTTTATTTTGTAAGTTAGTTTTAATTAGGTTAAGTTAAGCATATTAATGAATTAGTTAGTTGCAACCAATAAATAATATACCATCTACCCGTGTGCCAAATTTAATTCAAATACGTTCAGCCGTTCAAGCTTGTAGAAGTAACAAACATACATAAACTTTCGCTTAATAAATATAAAATATTAGTGTAATTAATAAACAGTATTTTGTATGTTTTTTAAGTTTAATGAAATTACTCCAAAATATGAATCAACCGACAGCACAGTTGGCGCAGTGGTTTGTTTTTAATTCTTGATCGGTTCGCGCTTGACCGCTATCTCACATGATGGAAAGCGACGATGCGGTCGACGATGGAGCGCGCTTACCTAGAAGTACTCTTGACTTAAAGATTCCCGGGTTGTAGCCATCAGGAAACACAGATTTCGGCAAGGAATTCCACTCCTTAGCTGTACGCACAATGAATGAGTTCCTAAAACGTTTTCGCGCGTAAATGTTCGTGCTCCACTGTAACCCTAGCATTAAGTAACTTGTGTAGAGAAAATAAACGATTATTATAATTGAAAAATAAACCTTTTAAAAAAAAAACCACTTGTATTTTCGATTTAATTTTATGGCATAGCATATAAAACATTTCACATTCTAGCTGGTCTCTCTGTTTACTGCTTGATCTGCGTGAAACATGTCGCCGGTAAGTTACAATCATCCCGCTAACAATTTGTCAACTTGTAGCACTAACTATTAGTAATTTATCGCACAAGTTTTAACACAAATTATAACGTTGTTTGCTACGGATGTGATGTAACTATTTTGTACCCATTATAACTTATAATTTGTCAAAGTACTAAATCAAAGCTAGGGTTATTACTCACTGCTAGGATACAGATAATCTCGCCTAGATCCTGCACTGCAGATAGCTTGTTTTTTACCCGAGTATGGCAAAGCCGAAGGAGGGTTATGATTTTGACAGGCTATGTATGTATGTATGTATGTTCATCTGTTCCCTCATAGCTCTTAATCTGCTTATCTGAACTCGACATATGAGGTATCGTTAGAACCGTCTTAATTTTCCACTAAACATAGGCCACGTGACGTGTCACAAAACTTGCTATGGCACCCTCTAGCGGACAAAAAATTAATGTGTTAAAAAATAAAAATGGAGATAAATACGCCGTGTTTGGTATCATTTGAAAGGGCTTCACTTGTACATACCAAAATAAATAGTATAGAAACAGTGATTTAAGACCAAAATTGTAAAATATTTTGTTTCCGATTACGACAAAAAAAAAACGACGCTGAAAAAGTATGAAACAAGATTTTCAGGATGCTGAAATGCTGAGATAAATAAGGTAACTGGAAAAACAAGAACAGAATAAAAATAAAAGCGTAATCACACGTTATTAAAGTGTTTCGGTTGGTACCTATAACGTGTGACTGCGGCTTTTTTTTTTGTTCTGTTCTTGTTTTCCAGTTACCTTGTTTATCTCAGCATTTCAGCATCCTGAAAATCTTGTTTCATACTTTTTCTGCGTCGTTTTTTTTTGTCGTAGTCGGGTTTTAGTTTTTTACTTTTTTTTGAGGTGGGATATCAGCAAAAAACTTCTTTCGCTCTGGGTGAAGCGAGAGGGAATGTCAGACGTTTACTCACTAAAACCCACGTGTGTTCCTTCTGGATACGCCACAATCGAAACTGGCCTGTTGGTCTAGTGGTTAGTGGCCCTGACTGCTATGCCGGAGGTCGTGGGTTCGATTCCCACCCAGGACAAATATTTGTGTGATGAGCACGATCACTTGTTCTGTGTGTCTGGATGTAATTTATCTATAATATGTATGTACTTAATTAGAAAAATATAAGTATGCATTGCATCAGTTGTCTAGTACTCATAACACAAGCTCTGCTTAGCTTGAGACTAGACGGTTGTGTGATAGTTGTCGAATATTATTGTTATTATATAATGTGCGATGCGAATCAATTCGCAAATTCTTGCGATGGCGATGCGTTGTGCGAGCTTGTAGATGTTTACGATGCGAAGCCGCATCGTAATTATGTGTTTGGGCCCTTAGATAGAACAGTGGGTCATAAATTCGCAACCGTAATTTCATTTAAAAAATATTTGCTTTACTTGTCCTAGTCCTCCAAAACTTTTGAAGACATGCTTTATCTACGAATCTGATTCGGGTTACTCCCTTTCTTATAAAAAGGCAAAACATCGCGCCCATAACCTCTAGATACCGCATTGCATAAAATAATATCAGATTTTGGTTTACCGATCTTTTACGGTTTTCGGTTGCGTCTAACGTCAAGATTTACACAAACATTTGTTCTGTGTGGGAATCGAACCTACGACCTCCGGCTTAGCAGTCAGGGCCACTAACCATTAGACCAACAGGCCAGTCAAAATTTATAATATGGTCGACACTTGAACCCATACTTGCCGATACCGCCGCATGATATTGCATCACAGTGATATCGTATTCAGCGATGGGACGTCATATCGTAGCATCGCAGTTTTGTGTGGGAGCCCTATATGGGTTTGGTTTTTGCTCTTAGTGTTGGACCGTTGTACGTGGATAATCCACTGTCAGTTTTTTTTTCCCTTTGATACTGAAACTGAAAAATATAAAACAGCAAATAAAGAACTTTCAATATCCCTACAACCTTCTTTTATCGTGACTGAAAAATAAATAAAGTACATACATCAATTAATTACTAAAAGTCAATTTGTTATTGAATCTGATATTTGATTATGAAGTATTTCGGAAATGGTCTGCAGTTATTTATTTACTAACCACTAGACTAATCTAATCACCCTAAGTATATATTCTCTATGGATTGTTATGTCCGAAATAAAATTATTATTATTATTATTATATAATTAAAGTTATAAAGACGAAAGTTCGTGAGTGTGTGTGTTCTGTGTGTGTTTGTTACTTCTTCACGCTTGAAACGACTGAACGGATTTCAATAAAACTTAGTACAGGGGTAGACCATGCCATGGAATGGAGAAAGGATACTTTTTATCTTGGGAGTATGATCATCATCATTTCAGCCGAAAGACGTCCACTGCTGGACATAGGCCTCCCCCAAGCGTCGCCACAACGAGCGGTCCTGTGCGTCTCGCATCCATTGGACTCCCGCAACCGTTACCAAGTCATCGGTCCACCTTGTAGGAGGCCTTCCAACGCTACGTCTTCCGGTACGTGGTCGCCATTCCAGAACCTATCGGCCCCAACGGCCATCTGTTCTGCGAGCAATGTGCCCTGCCCATTGCCACTTTAGTTTGGCGATTCTTCGTGCTATGTCGGCATCCTTGGTTCTCCTGCGGATATCCTCATTCCTGATTCGATCACGCAAGGAAACTCCGAGCATAGCCCTCTCCATTGCCCTTTGGGTGTCTTTAAGTCTTGGGAGTATGATAATTTTCTATTATCACGCAGGCGTAGCCACTGGAAGCAGCTAGTAATAGCCATAAAAATAAAACATGACAACACATTTCCTTTTAACTGTTTTAAAACAAAACAAACCAGCGTTCCACTTTTCCCCGTTTTCAAAAGTAATGAATAGAATAAATAAAACAACAACAAATAAAAAAAAAACAAATGTCATGGCCGCGTCACGGGTAAACTATTCGGAAAATTAAAAAAATAAGCCCGGCTTTTGTCGACTGAGTTATCGCGTCGGAACAAAAGCCGGGACCTATGCGGCCTATTGCAAAATGAAAAATTGTCAGCCGTCATTCAATTGTGAATCGGGGCAAGCGGTTCCAGAGATATGGTGACTTTTGTGTGTGCTGTTCCGACGTTCTGCTGTAACAGCGTAATGTATTGCATTGTAAATGGGACATCTCCTTTTTTACCCGTCTGCAATTTAGGGTTATGTGTTGATGAATTGGTGGTCTTGTATTTGATGTTTTTATTGATGTGATATTTGTTGTTATGTTGTATTTAATTACTGGTATCTGACAGCGACTAAGCCTGCGTGAGAGTAGAAATTTATCTCATACTCCTCTAGGGCTGTGGGAATGTTCGAAAGAGTTACTGTACTGTGAACCTGTAACCAAAAGTAGCTCGCCGTCTAGCTAGTAAAGAACAAGTTCCAGTCGACGACCGAAAACCGTAGGGGCCCAGTAGAGCCGATACCTGCTAGGACCACTGGGAATTTTTGAAAAGGAAACCCGTGGTTTTAGAACGCAAAGGGTCAATGAGGTTGTGATGGGTTTTACGCAGTAAAATTCTGACTCGCTTTCTCGCTCCACCCTGAGGAAGGGAGAATGTATTTGATGATTGACCTAAAAAAAGTTCTATCTATCTATCTATTTATGTACGGTTTCCGCACTTAGTCCTGTGTGGACCATTGTAAGTGGCTAAAAAAAAAAAGTTTCATACACCTGGGATTAAAAGTATTCTACGTCCTATTTCAGGACATGATCTATTCATGTGCCAAAATTCATTTAAATTCGTTCAGCCGTTTGAGCTTGAAGTTATAATATTAGTAGCTTCTGCCAGCTGCTTCGCCTTTCTTAGGGATGGAGTTTGGTAAAATCCGTTCTTAGCGGATGTCTACACCCTGTAAGGAACCTACCTGCCAAATTATAAGTTTTTAGGTCTTATAGTTTCTGAGATTTTGTGATTAATCAGTGAGTGGTATTTCTCTTTTATATATGTAGATTATTATTAGACTAATATTATAAAAATGTGACCTCGGTTGGAACGCTCGGTTACATCCGTGTGGCCCATGCTTTATGCTGAAAACTTACATAGTGATTCATTTAAGATTTTTAGATAACTTAATGTCTTAAAAAATCAAATTGAGGTCAGGTAAGAAACTGAAAATCACTTTCATATTTAGAAAACTACATCTGAAGTAATTTGGAAGTAAATTCTTTCGATCTGTAAAATTACTTAGATAATGAGGGTCTCTCAGTCTGAGAGGACGGAGCGAAACAAAAAACAGTGCTACCAACTTAATATTCACGTACTTCCTGTAACACTCACCATTTATCTTTTAACAAACGATTAAGTTTCTCATCTCATTACTCTAAGTCTACCTAATTCTATTGTCAGAGTTCTTTTGTTTTACGTGCCAACAAAGTGAGTTTATAACGTTAAGAAAAAAACTATTTTGGGAGTAATTAACACTAAAAGCGTTTAAGGTCGACAGTAATCACTAAAGTCGCGGGCAACGGGCTAAATTAGGGCGTAAATACTATTTTTTGACGCTCTTTTAAAAACACATACTATTATATAAAGGCTTTAAATTGGGTAATGTTTTTTTTTTTATTGGCTTGACAGTGAACGAAATACGCCTCCATCACGTTTTTTGTACTTACTGATTGACTGTCGGTAATAAACCGGCCAAGAGCGAGTCGTATTCGCGCACGAAGTGTGTATTATGACCTTTTTTTTTAGTTTTTAGTATTTGTTGATATAGCGACAATGCGTGCCTGAAAGAGATGTTATCAAAACCGTACGCCTCTCGGCATCGGCACAGCAGGGCCGATGCCTGCTGTCGGCTGCCTATCTGGTTCTAGAACGCAAAGGGCAACTAAAGGAACATAGGTGGGTTTAGTCAGTAAAAATCTGATACGCCCTCTTGCTCCACCCTAGAGCGACCTCATCTAGTTTTTATAGTGACGAAAACAAATTTACATTTATAAGTGTTTTTTTTTAAACCTATTTGCAAAATAAATATCAGAAGTCATCGCATGATTTTCCACCCAAAAAACAAAACAAGACCTTATTACATACCACTTATAAGTTACACAAGTTATGAAAGAGACAAGTATATAAGCTTATATTTCTCTATTCTTCAACATCCATTTATATTACATACCAAACTATCTCCTCAACCCCATATCTCGCTTTATTAAGCAACTTCCGAAGGCAAACGACTCAGTATAAATATTCATAATCCCCCAACTATTCATGAAAAGCAATAAATGACCTCTGAACTGTTTAATATTAAAACCGACCCTCGTTGTAACTAGAGATTAAACTAATTGTTAAATAAATCAAAGGATATCCTTCGGTCGAATTGTAGTAATGTCGTAAGTAAAGGCGCGATTTCACTGCTGCGTAGCATATGTTGCACACGGAAGGGCTGCGGGAATGTTCGAAGAGTTATCGCGGCCTTGGACACAAGTGGGTTTTAGTCGCTACACTCACAGCGGGAGAAGTCATGTGATGATTTTCCACCTCAAAAAAAAGGATATTTAGCGTTAACCATTGTCAAGAAGTCTAAGTGTTAGAGGATTGGAAAGCGCTATGGAATTGTTTTGTAGTAAATTATCCCAATTTTTTTAGACTTTTAACGATCAATGTTGCTGATATATCACTTTATTTTTATATATTTTATATTAGTCTAGTTTGCAACAAGTGAAGTCGCTGTGAAGTAGGCTACGCACACGGTCAAAACTGCACTCTATCTGTGTCTAAAATTGATTTCTAAAGGTAGTCTTTATAGCATAGACTCGAAAATATAGATTTTATGCTAGTCGTGGATCATTGACAATCTTCTACATTTAGAAACTTTATTTTACCAAAACGATAAAGTAAATAATAATGACAAATGATGTCTATTTTGCAAATAGGTTGTAAATAACACTTTTAAACGTATTATTTTTCGTTTATTAAACTAGATAAAGCCAGTGTTATTTATCTGACTACCCAGATTAGAATCACCGAAACAAACTCAAAAGTCAAAGTTTCTTTTAAAGTCCATATACAGTAAATATTTAGACACTTGGGGGCGGCCTATGTCCAACAGTGGACGTCTTTCGGCTGAAATGATGATAATTTTGATGATGAAACATTTAATGATCAAATCATATTCGAACCATTGCCTTTTGAGGTAAGAACCACACAGATTTGAGTGGAACAATCCAGTCAGTGCAAGCATTTATCAGTATTCAGTAGCTTAACTCAGGATTAGTAAAGAGCTTAAGAGAGCGACTGTACTCTGAAGTACAGTCTGGGGTCTAAGCCCCAGACTGCACGTGCGTAACGTAGCTGTACGCAGCAATGGAACTGTGCCACAATCGTATATAATCAGTTGGACTTATTTACATTGCAAATTGGTCCCTTGTTTGAAGTAGTCAACGATTTGGCGAGACTGTTAAATTATTACGTCGTCTCTCGAGTTATTTATTTGTATTGAAAGGGTTTAATTAAAAGGGATTCGGATTTGTTGATTTGTACAAGTTTTTTATTGAGTATTACGGAAATGCTTGGAACCAGGTTTCTTTAATTGATTTATTTATATTCGTTACTTGAATCGTGTTAGTATTGTAAATGTGAAAGTCTGAATATTGTGTAATTAATTATTATTTACACTATCTGAGTGAATTTAAGTAAAATTTTAGTGCTTAAATTATGATTGTAAATTAATTTTCTAATTGGACAGTATACCTAAGGGTGTGTATAATTCCAGTTACATAGGTACTGTAGTAGAGTAAAAGTAAATAACAAAGAATTGTAACACTTGTGCGAAGCTAAAGCTTTGTTCTGACGTCATCTTAACGCTTAGTCACGTGGTCAGAACAAAGGAATCGGTGGCCTAATCGAGGCGTTCGACGCAAGAGAATCGAAACGAAACGGTCGTAACTTGGCTAGGGGGCAGCCTTATAATGTTCCCACTACTGGGACTCAGGCCTTGTCTCTAAGAGAGAGAATGCTCTGTAATCCACCACGCGGGACCAGTGCGGTTTGATGGATGTCGCATGGCTCCGAATTTTTCGGACCTGCCGGTTTCCTCACGATGTTTTCCTCACCGTTTTGAGAGCAATGGCGATGAAATAAATTACACAAAGTAATGCGCCTGGCTGGGTTGGACCCACGACCTACAACTCGTAAGTCGGGACCGTCATTGATTGAGCCAACACTGTGTTTGCTAGTTTTTAAATATAAATGTAACACTCCGACACCTCTTATCTAACGAAGCTTGTTACTTTCCTGGTATTATTTAACTGAACACGCAATCCTATAATATTCCTTTTGAAGTATTAAGACCACTGCGGACCACTCCCTATGCTCACGCAACCGACTAATTCTCTTTGGTCCAATCTTACCGGTTTTATTGTACTTACCTACTGACCAATCCTTTGTTCCATTTTGTTATGTCAAAAAACCTTTTGGCTAAAATTATATCGGGTGAACAAATCTGAGGTATACGAAATTTTGCCACTAATTTGATTTGAATATGCTTAGTTTTATTTTAAGATTATAAAATATAGAATAGCCTAAACTTAATCGTACAGTAAAATAGTAACAATTTTACAGAAACAAATCTATGGATACAAAGGCGGTCTTATCGCTGATTGCGATATCTACCAGACAACCTAAGGATGGACCTTATAAACATAAGCTAAAAAACATTATTATTATTTATTATAATCATCATAGTAATTTCAGTGATTGTTTTTTCTTTGGTAGGTAATAAATTGTCCTCTAAACTCACTAGATGTGACATCCTGAATTTTTCTGTCGGGTTATCCCAAGAGACGTAATGTGGGCAAACTTGAACACTAAAAGCAGAATATATGTGCGTTACTTTGACAATGGGGTAACTCATAAAATATGAGAAAACTAGCTTCCGCCAGCGGCTTCGCTCGCGTAAGTAGGTTTCTCGATACAAATTTTGAACCCTCGTTTCCTCCCCTTAGGGGGTGAGTTTTGGAAAATCCTCTATTAGTGCTCGCCTATGTCATAAAAAGAAACCTTGTGCAATATTTCACGTCCTTAGTAGTTTCGGCTGTGCGTTGATATGTCAGTCAGTCAGTTTCTCCTTTGATATAAATAAATTGATAAAAACACAACAAAGAGCTAGCTCACTTTAAGAGGACCCTTTTCCGACCCGTCTATCGTCAAATTGATCATGATTTAAAAGTTTGTTGGTTCATTCAACGCAATTTAACACAATGTTTGATAAAGAGGCAACGCGAAAGATGTCGGTTAAAAAGAGAGAACACCTGAATGGTCTGTTGGCATTCGGTGATTCCGTCTTTCACTCAATTATTTCACAGAACTTGTTCAAGGAAATAAGTGTTTTCTTAAAAACTTTAAAACCTTTCGTCCTTCTGAATGTTGATTAAATGTGCAACGTTCCTAAATATATTTAATTTCGTTTACATTTTTATTTTACTTTATTAATTTATGAGTACTGTCGAAGTGGAGACGCAATGATAGGCTTCTGGTTAGTTTTGAACTATTATTATGTAGTATTAAGCACTTTCAAATACATTTTGTATAAAAACTACGTCTCGACCTTTGTATGACGTCTCCCTATCTATTGTTTGAACATCAATCAAACCTAAACTTTTTATCACATAAACCTTAAAAGTATAACTTGCCAGTTTGCAAGTTAGTAATTATTAGTAGGTCCTGAATGGTCGCCACAGTACATTATGAACGGTCAAAGTTCACGGAAAGTGAAGTGTGTGAGAAGACTCTCATACAAAATGAGTTGATTTCAATGGAAACCTATCCATAATAATATCCACAAGACAGCCGTGTTTCCAAAATATCAAGAGGAAGATGTTTAATAACGTCATAATCACATAAGATCGGTTGTATGAAAATGTATCTCGGGTTGGACGCTCTTAAGACAGCAAGCATGCAAGCGAAGACGTGGTAAATATTGTTATCCATATTAAATTGCGAAGCCTGAATAATATAATCATAGAAAGAAATTTTCGTTTGACTAAAAAATAGATATATATATTATATATCTTTCTTTACAAACCCGTTGAACACCAGCGACGCTTTCAAGCACTAAACGTAATCGGCCACTAGAACGCCAACAACGAGTTTAAGCGACAAATAGATGAGCTACATTATAATCGGATATTATAGAAATAAGGTGAAAACATTACGAAAAAAAAAACATCATTTGCGTCTCCTATTATGCCGTTTTCATTTCCAAAATTCTACCGATGAAATCTCGTCGACGGCACGTGCTGTTCCACGCGCGCTTCAAGGAGATGTCAGCAACTGTAGGGGCCCAGCAGGGTTGAAGCCTACTGGGGCCAAGGGTCTGATTCTGAAAGGAACACTCGGCCCTGGTACGAAAGGCAACGAAGGAACAGGAGTGGGTTTTTAGTCAGTAAAAGTATGACACTATCTCCCGCCCCGCCCAAGAGCGGGGGATGTCATAAGATGATTTTCCCACCGGAAAAAAAACCGATGAAATCTACACTAGATTCTGGATTAGTGGCTAATCCGTCACCTTAACGAACTCGCTCGGCAGCTCACCATGCACCTGTATGTGAGACGACTAAAACGTATCCTAGAGATAGAAGACCGGCAGTAGCTTTGGACAGCAGATGAGTAGATGCTTCTAATGGGAAGCCACTCCGCATAACAGCATCACAGAATAGATTTGCTCATAGTCGAAGGGCTGATTGCAAATGAAATGTATTAAAAAAAAACAGGGCAATTGCGAGTTGGACTCCATAAAAACATATCTATGTAAATAGTTTAATTTCCGAATGGAGTCTCGAAAAATCGCAAATAAACATTTTTTTTGTGACCTAAGAACAAATTTACAGTTTTCAGATTTATTCCTATACCTGTGCTATAAGACCTTGCTTTATGCCAAATTTCAGGATTCTGGGTCTACGGGAAGTACTTATGAATTCTAATTTCCTTGAGAGTGTCTCTCTCTATAAACGTTTTTTGCGACATAAACGGCCATATCTTTTTTTCCGTTAACTTATAAGTTTTTTTTTTCACAGTTTCAAGGAACCGCAGATACGGTTTTAATTTGAACTCGATATCTCCTCGCGTTTCCGAAATAAAGGGTCTTGACACACAGACAGACGGACAACAAAGCGATCCTATAAGGGTACCGTTTTTTCCTTTTGAGGTGCGGAACCCTAAAAAAGATTCTAAATATTTAGCTAAGTGTCTGTTCTCATTAGCTATCAGTTACTTTAACACATACAAAATAACTACATGTACCCTAATGCTTTCCTAATGAATGTCGTGCACAATTTAGTCGGGACACTAATTACAGCGGACAAAAAAGAAACTTCGGGACACATTCCTCCACAATGCTACCGATACGTAATTATCTAATTGCCTT
This sequence comes from Mythimna impura, assembly GCA_905147345.3. Lineage (NCBI taxonomy): Eukaryota > Metazoa > Arthropoda > Insecta > Lepidoptera > Noctuidae > Mythimna > Mythimna impura. The sequence continues at coordinate 25,192,528 of LR990351.1, read as the reverse complement.
ATTTGAAAAATCTTCTAAAACAAGAAATTTTCTATTGGTTTTCGTGCTAGCTAGACAGTAAGCAGCTAGTTTTTGTTTTTAATTACTTTCTTAGTAATATTTTCATATTTAGCTTGTTTTACTTAAAGATCTTGAAATTGCCGATTTTTAAAACAGGTTGCTTTGAAGTGTTATATCTTTGGATTGACTTGGAATTATAAGTACAAATAAACTTTATTATTATTAGGTACGTTATTCTTTTTTCGAAATTAAGTGTTTATTGTTTTTTTGTGTTTTTTATTTTCTGAAAAAATCGCAGTATTTGTAGCTATGAAAGCTAACAACAAAAACGTTTATTTATATTAAGAGTTCCAACGTAGAAACTGTGCAATATCAATAACGTATACCTAAGATGTGTTGAAAGTTGAGGCGTTTTAAGCGTCGAGCCGGTTACCTCAATAGCTCGCTCGTATTAGCATCAACCAGCCGCAAATCCAAAATCGAGTCTGATACTAAACGGACAACGACTTTATTCATTAATAATAATAATCAGTTGAGATCCAATTTTTCAACAGTAAAATAACTTTTACATACGGATTATAAATACCTTGAATAAGGCAGTACCTTTGAAAAAAAGTTAAATCAGATAGCTAATTCATCCACCATAACTCATTTCCCTTTGTCGTATGTTACAATACCGTAACGGCATTGAGATATTTTATGCAATAACTGCCGTTGTTTCCTTTGTGAGAATTTCTTTTTACCTTTATTTTGAAGGTGGAAAGTGTTCAAATAACTTCCTCCAAACTGCGTGGACCAAGATGGAGTGTGTGAGGGTATATAGACAATTTTCCTTTAATTACTTTTTTATTTACGGTAACCCGTTATTTCATACTGTAGTGGTATTATGAAAAACGATAACGTGAATACTAAGGTGCAGTAAATTCCAATGCAAACTATTGTCATGATTTACCTTTTTCTTTTCGCCAAAAATGAAACCTAGGTTATATGCTAGAGGCCAATACCAGGAATCAATAGCAAAAAGAACCAGGTCTTTAAACCGTAACCAAACGAAGATACGTATAGAAGCATTGCTAGTATATCTTTGTTAGATTATAATGAAATGAAAATATAACACGTAATATTTTGAGGTTTCCGTTGATAAAATAGATTGAATTGGTTATTACTGTTATATTTTTTTTTTTACAGTCGCAGTTTTTCATAACTAAAACTAGTAAAAAAAAATAAGTGATAAATAAATCAAAAAAATACGCGTTAGTGTTGTGATAGTGATTGACACTATTTAATGCGTACTCACCATAAAAACCGAAACTAAAACTTAAAATATCAGACATACAGTATTTTTATTAAAGAAAAATAACGCCTCATAACAAACTATAGCAATATACTAAATAGTCTGTAACTTCATTTGGTTACGGTTGGTAGACATAATTCTTTTTGCTATTGAAAATTACATGCCAGCAATGTAAGGGAAAAGTTTTCATAAGTCATTCCCTTTAAGTGATCTGTCAATCAAATTCAAAGCATTTCGTACATAAATACAATTTGAAAAACGAAATGCTAGTAACACGTTTCAAAACGTAGATATCTATGAAACAGAACGTACATAAAATTCCACGGGCACTCTTGTAAATCAATAAACAGTTACTAAAATATGGTTAGTAAAAAAAAAATAGGACAAACAATTAAAATAAACTGTGGCAGTTGAGAGATGACCAGTCCCACCTGACAGCGTCCGTTAAGGGGGAATCAGATGGTTCAGTCGAAAGAAGTAAACATTCACTGCGAGTACGTATAGCATTTTTATTTCATTCCAAATGAACATCCAACGGTGAAGGAAAACATCGTGAGGAAACGGGCATGTCCTAGAATCAAAAATTCTAAGATATGTGACATTCACCAACCTACGCCGGGTCCGCGTGGTTGATTACGTCCCATTCCCTCTCCTAGAGAGAGGAGGCCTGAGTCCCGGCAGTGGGAACATTAAAAGGCTGATTATGCTTATGTTTATGAACATCCTCTTGCTCTTTTCTTTCCTTATGTCGTCGAATAGCGTCGTGTGTCTTAAAATTAGTATCTTTGGGGCAGGACTCGAGATGACAAAATATGGGAAAATCCAAGTGAATGTACTCATTTTGTACAAACTTGTTCTTTTCTTTCATTCGGAGTGAAAGTGAATGATGCGGAATATCAAAATTATTGGATCAATTCACTAATGAATTATTTCATTCCATGTTTAAATGTTTCATTTCAAATGGAAAATGCTGAATGAAAGACGCAAATCAATTAAATATGAATCGTCTGATTTCGCCTTTAACGAACTTTTTATTCATGATTTCACAACAACCTTTTCAAGGAAATCACATCCATCACCATTAGCAGACGTTTGAGCGAATATGATACTTCCAACCACCCGCGCCAGGGCGCAGTCACACGATGTATCCAATTAAGGTAGAATGACTACATAACGGTCTATCCCCACACATCAGTACCGTGTCAGGGACGGGGCAGAAACGTTTCCGTGGGGAGACCGGGCATCCGTGTCTCATCAGAGGTTGTCTGTTCACACACGTCAGTGACGTAACAGTGCGGTGGACAGTTCAACGCCTTCCCTTACTTAATTCTGTTTCCTTGTCCGAGTATAGGTAGCATAAGTGTAGTGAGCCTAAAATTTTGACATACCTTCGCAGTTTAATTTTCGTCCGATCTTATTCTATATTTAGTTTTTATACTTGCAATCCATATATTTCGGGTTAGACAAGTCGTACAATACGCTATATAAGCGTACAGTCTATATTAATAACTCATCATTCATTTTTACCATCAATAAAGTCGACAAACTGCAAGGAAAAATGATCAACACGGGCACGCCATGGCGTGGAATCGGAACGCTTGCACACGTCACGGTGTCAGCCCCGACACTGGCGCTCCGTTGCCGGCACGGGCACGGATATGTGTGATCGAGTTCATAGAAAATGTATGCACTGATATTTTTTTAGACTCCTGACGAAACACGTTCCTGCCCCGTCCTTGACACGGCACTGATGTGTGGGGGATAGCCCTTTAAGCTCACTTCGCTTAATCGCTTAGTTTTCACGTTAAGATGTTTACAAAATGGGCCTGTTATTGTAAGTCGTAAACAGCGTTAATTGAAAATAAATCTTTTTCGTTTAAGTGGGTCACGTAAACATGATAAAAATAAAAACTATTTAGTAACCACTTAACATTATTTCGCCTTAAAAAATATTTCAGCTATTTAGGAAAATAAACAGTTGCAATTTACAGTAAAGAGCAGTGGTGGCTGAGTGGTAACGGCCCCGACTTCTGAGTTGTGTGCTGGGTTTGAACCCGTGACCTGGGTTCAAACCCAGCCAGGCGCATTACTTTGTTTAATTCATTTCATCACCACTGCTAACAAAACGGTGAAGGAAAACATCGTGAGGAAACCGGCATGTCCTAGAACCAAAAATTCGAAGATATGTGCCATTCACCAATCCGCACTGGGCCCGCGTGGTGGATTACGGCCCATTCCCTCTCCTAGAAAGAGGAGGCCTGTGTCCCAGCAGTGGGAACATTAAAAGGCTGATTATGCTATGCTATGCTTATAATTTACAGTTATACATATAATTTGGATTTAAAATACAATTGGCACAGTGATGGAACGGTTGGCTGGTGAGCTGCGTGTTGCGGTTTCGATTCCTCACGGAACAAATATTTGTATCGCCTACATATAGTTGTTCCGGGTCGTGTCTTGTATACGGACTCACGTATACAAGTGTGTTATATGTTTGTGAACACATCCACGAGACAAGCATAATTCCTAGTGTTGAGCAAAGTTTTTTTTTTATTTATGCTTTCCCCCAGTGTTGCTCGTACTTTTTAGCCCCATTGACCATAATGCGATATGCGCTTACAATTTACGAGGCATGCCTTTTAAGTTTTGTCGTTTGAAGACAAAAACACAACTAGAACCTTATAGTACTTTTTATTGTTTTTCAAAGTATTCACCACGTAGCTTAATACACTTTTCCATTCGCTCAAACCAGTTATTATAACATTTATTCCACTCTAAAGTGGGGGTGTTCAAAATGGCTGACTTGAAAGCGTCGACTGCTTCTTCACCGGACTGAAACCTTTGAACACGAAGACTTTCCATAATTTTAGGAAATGTAAAGAAATTGTTAGGGCTTAGGTCAGGATTGTATGGAGGATGGTCAAGAATTTCTACTTTTTCCTGCTTCAAATACTCAATCGTTTGACGAGCGCTGTGTGAGCTTGCGTTGTCGTGGTGCAGGATGATGCGTCGCTTTGAGTTAGATTTTCGAAGTTCGGCGATGACTTGTGGTAAACAAACTGTGGTATACCATTCTGCGTTAACCGTTCTACGATCTTCAAGTGCAATAGTCGCAACATGGCCGGTTTTTCCAACGAACGTGGCCACCATCGTCTTTGAAGTGCTTCGAGAACGAACAACTTTAGTCGGCTTTGGCTCGTCTTAAAAGACCCTGATTGTAGATTGTTGTTTGGAATCAGGATCGTAGGCATAGATCCAAGATTCGTCACCACTAATGATGTCGTAGACGTGATTTGACTCTCCTCGGTTGAACCTTTGCAGAGTTTTCTTACACCATCTGACGCGGGCCGCCTTGTGATCATCGGAAAGCAGATGCAGTATCCAATGGCAAACTAGCTTTCTCACACCAAGCGCTTCATACAAAATCTTCTGAATGGTTGTCCCTAAGATACCTAATAGAGCCTCTATCTCTCGATATGTCACATGACGATCTTCGAGAATTAGTTGTCTCACAGCAATGATGTTATCTTCAGTGAAGGCGGATTTTGGGCGTCCTTCGCGAGATTTGTCACTAACACTAGTATGTCCACGCTGGAATTCTAAATATCAGCGTTCGACAGTCCGCAGACATAGGGCTTCATCACTGAACACAGATGTTAGCTCTTAAAAACACTGAAGCCACGTCAGGCCTCCTCTAAAGTTGTAGAAAATTATTGTACGAACATTTTCCATAGAAAGATTCATTTTCGAACGTAACCTGACAGATTCCAATCGACGCTGTGACTAAACAATAGCATTAATCCTAATACTTTCAACTGTTTTGAGATTCAAAATTTTAACACATTCGAATATAGAACAGTTCCAAATTCAAAATTGCGGGGAAATATGGAAACGACAGAACTTAAAAGGCATGCCTAGTAATATATAAAAATGAAAAAGTTAAAAATGATTAAAACAAGAATAAATTATGAAAACTTAATTTATTATAAAAAATACATTATGATGCAGATGAAACTAAACGGGTAACAAAGAAAGAAAAAGATCAAAAAGTTATAACATAAATATATCTAAGAATTGAAAAATTAGGTATGATTCTTACGACCTTTCTGCTTGTTTTCGATCTTCATTTACCTAAGCCTGATTCAGATTTATATTTCTTGGGCTGTGGGATTTTTTGGCCTTGGAACACAAAGGACAGAGGAGCTTTAGTCGGTAAAATCTGAAACTCCCTCTCCACCCTAAGCTGGAGAAGTTATTTATTTTTCACGAAAAAAAAAAAGTTTATATTGTTTTCATACCTAACTTTATCACGTATAAACATAACAGATATTTCTTTCTCCAAGATACCTTTCAAAGTAAATAATTTATGTAGCTACAGCTTCTCAGTGAAATATTATCATAAATACGTTTTTATGGAATCACTTTTTTTTATTATACCTGTTCTATTTTGGCTAGAGTTCTTCCATCTTGTTTTAATGGCGCGATAATACAACTTTTTTGACGGTACTTTGACGGTAATAGTAAATATAGAAAGAAGCTCGCTGAATAATTTTTCTTTTTAGAGTTCCGTACCCGAAGGGTTTTTTTTAAAGTGGGAAATCATCTAATGACTTCTGCCGCTCTAGGGCGGATCGGAAGGATGTGTCAGCTTTTACTGACTAAAACCACACCTACACCTACACCCATGTTCCTTCTTTGCCCTTTGCATTTCAGGACCACGGGTCTCCCTTTAGGAAGCTAACCCATGGCCCGAGTAGGATTTGGCCCTTGGCCAACGAGATCCTATTACTAAGCCTCCTTTGTCCGTCCGTCTGTCTGTCTCTCCATTTGTCAACGGGCTGTATCTTATAAACTTTAAGAGGTATAGAGTTGACATTTTCACAGAATGTGTATTTCTATTAATAAGAATAAATAATAATAGTGAGAGCAGTGGTGGCCGAGTGGTAACGTCTCTTAAGTTGTAGGTCGCGGGTTCAAACCCAACCAGGTGCATTACTTTGTGTAATTTATTTCATCACCACAGCTCTCAAAACGGTGAAGGAAAACATCGTGAGGAAACCGGCTTGTCCTAGAACCAAAAATTCGAAGACATGTGACATCCACCAATCCACACTGGGCTCGCGTTGTGGATTACGGCTCATTCCCTCTCCTAGAGACGAGGCCTGAGTCCCAGCAGTGGAAACATTATAAGGCCGACTATACTATACTATGCTAAATAATAATATATTGTTTAATTTCGGACATCATAGGACCCATTTTTGTTAGTACCTTATATGCTAAAACTTAAACACTAGGATTAGAAACCAACTTAAGAATAAATTTATTATTATAATAGACAATAAATTATATACAGTATCAGTGAGTCATATAGGTACTTACGAGGCATTTCAGGTGGACAATGATTCCGCATGAGATGCCTCAGCACGGGAGCTCTCGGATCCTTGGCAATGAATTTCAGGATGCTATTGTCACTCTCCCAAATACTCCTCACAAGCGATGCCACCTTTACACCAACCACCTGCTAAAGGCGCTACAAAATTAAAAGGGGTCTCCTTATAAGAGACATTATTTTGTCGACGTTTTTTTCCCGATTTTAATTTTGTAGTATGGAACCGTTCATGTGCGAGACAAACTCGCACTTGACCAGTTTTTATTGCACATTACCTTTCCTACAGCAACAGCTTAACATTCATATTTTTTTACAGAAAAGTAGTGTTACGTTAATTTGAACATTCACAACGTCAAGTTCTTCGCTGTCTCGACGGAAATTTATTTCTATAATACGTGAAATTGGAACGCAAATATTGGCCGGTCGCGTAGGGTTGTCAAGGACCTAATATTCGTTGACTTTGAATTCATTAGCACCCTTCCATGGGCTAAAAGGAAAGGAAGGAAGGACAACCTTTTGCAATATTAGGGTCTACATTTGTAAATTTAAATTTATAATTTTACATTTGGTGTGTGGAGCTTCATGCCAAAATATAGGCCCTCAACAAGTTCTGCTGCACAAGAACCCTTGTAAATTTTATTTATTTTAACTTCATGTACAGTAGTGGTACATAGACGGACCTAATGCTCTCTTCCGCCTAGCATTCGTGATATCAAAACTATATTAAGATTGGATTATTTCCCATCTTAAAAAAAAAGTGTGCACACTAAAATGTAAAGTCGCAGCATTGAAAGGCCTCCCAGGAGGTGGACCGACGCGACGCCAGGGTGACGGTTCCGGGAATCTGATGTATGCAAAATGTACAGGACTCGTCGTTGTGGCAACACTTGGTGGAGGCGTACTATGTCCAACAGTGGTCTTCTTTCGGCTGAAATGATGATGAAAATGTCAAAATACTACGGGTTCCATGATATGTGTGAATTATGGTATCTTTTATCCATGCTCATACATATTCTATCCCTGATGGACACCTGACACAGCCTAAAGCCGACGCTTTACCGAACCAAATAAATAACAAACAAATATTCTTTGTTTTATACAAAAATAAGATACCTCCACAATAAAAGTGTTTCAAATAGATTCTTTTCTTTTTGTTATTCTTAGAATTGAGATCGTAGTAGAACTAGTTTATATTCATGAATACCTCCTGTTCTCAGGAAGGGTGCAATAACTCCAGTAACATGTTGTATATTTTTATACAACATGTTGTATATTTTTATACAACATGTTACTGGAATTATGCAGACTTTCATTAAATACCCCAATTAGAAAATTAAGTTAAAATGATAATTTAAGCACTGAAATTTTGCGATTAAGAAATTAGTTATTTTAATTGTAGTCAAATAATAGGGAGGCGCATCGGTGTTGGTATCTACACACACGAACACGTTAGTGAAGCAATCAAGATTTATAAAGAACTAGCTGACCCGGCGAACTTCGTACCGCCTTAGCGTAGCAATGATGCACTACTTTATTTTGTTGTATATTTTTCAATATTTCTGAGAGATTTTCTTAATATTTTTTTCCGTAAGAACCTTCTCCTAATAATAACAAATACAACAAAAAAATAATTAGTGAAATCGGTCCAGCCATTCACGCGTGATGCCGTGACCAAGGAAAACTGGTTTCATTTTTATATATATAGATTTTCATAAAATATCTATTTTTTTTCCTACAACGAATTTTGATTATTTTAAGATAAAAATTAGATTTTTTAGATTATTTAGAGGTATCGAGTTGAAACCATATACTCAGGTCTGCGGTTCCTTCAAACTTCTAAATTAATGAAAAAAAATATACGGCCGTTTATTTCGCAAAAACGTATATTTCGACTCCCTCCAGGTAATCAAGATTCATAGCGTACTTCCCGTTGAACCAGAATACTGAAATTTGGATAAAGCAAGGTCTTATAGAATAGGTATATGAATAAATCTGAAAACAGTAATTTTGTTGTTACGTCACAAAAAAAAATGTGATTCAGAAAAATCTTCGAGAGATTCGGGAATTGAACTATTTTCATAAGTAAGTTTGTACGGAACTCTCAGAGTGCGAGTCCGACTCGCACTTGCCCAGTTTTTTATACGACCTTGCCGAATAGGTACTCGATTTTTTTGCTACTCTCTATAGTAGATATGTATTTTATTTTATGCAGAATTCTCTTTCAATTCATCTCAAAAATTACCAGTGGACCACAGTCTCGAATCTAAAACAGGCAGATAATATTTACCTAAAATTAATTCAAGGATTTCAATTAAGTACCAAAAATAATAAGCTTACTAAAATTAATTTTCTTGAGTAAAATTTATGCTAAGGAACTCAGTATCTGCTAATTAATCATAAGGTTGCAAAGAAATTACTTTATAATCTTCTTTGCAGACTGTTTCTCACGTCTGACCAAATATTTGTTGGTTTATTAAAATTATCTATTTATATATCTAAAACAAGGCCCATTTTTAATTGCATAGCATATAGCATAGCATATTCAGCCTTATAATGTTCCCACTGCTGGGACTCAGGGCTCCTCTCTAGGAGAGGGCCGTAATCCACCACGCGGACCCAGTGCGAGTTGGTGGATGTCACATGTCTTCGATTTTTTGGTTCTAGGGCATGCCGGTTTCCTCATGATGTTTTCATTCACCGTTTTGAGAACAGTGGTGATGAAATAAATTATACAAAGTAATGCGCTTGGCTGGGTTTGAACCCGCGATTTGCAACTCGTAAGTCGGGGCCGTTACTGCTATTTTTAAGTTAGTGCCTACAAATAAGTAATCACATTCATCAAACACTCTTCATTATTAAAAACCGGCTATGTGCGAATCGGACTCGTGCAAGAAGGGTTCCGTACCATTATCTATACAACTTTTTTTACACAGTTTTTATTATTTGTTGTTATAGCAGCAAGAGATATACATCGTCTGTGAAAATTTCAACTGTCTTGATAGCTAGACTAAAAATAATGGAGCAGCATGACAGTAGCATTTGAGCGTAAGTATTGGTCACTTGGTCCCTCCCCCCCCCTTGGGGGAGGCCTATGTCCAACAGTACGTCTTTCGGCTGAAATGATGATGACGTGATTGGTCACTTTACACACCATATTTCTATAAACACACACCTACGTACAGTCAGGGGTCAAAAATGCAGCTACATGCTACCAATGCCAAAGAGTCAAAAATTTCTTTGTAAGAGACGTTCAATGGTCCACAACTAGTTTCTTTAATACTTTAGTTTCTATGCTACAAATTAAATTTGTCATGAACCATTAAACTTCTTCTATAAATAAATTTTAGACACTTTAGCATTGACACAGTGCAATTGCACTTTTGATCCCTGACTATACGTACCGATCAATGAGTTAAGTGAAAATCTCCGCTCCGCCCAAGGGTGAGAGATGTAATTAGATGATTTCCCACCAAAAAAAAACACCTACGTACCGATATTTTAGATTATAAGGAAATTGGATCAACTTGACACTCATATTGTGACGTCACTGTCAAATTAAAGTTTTATGTTGAACTAACACGAAACTGTCAACTAATAAACATACCCACATACCGCACAGTCGCACACAATGAATGAACTCCTAGTAAAGTCAACACTACGTCCATTGTCTTCAAACTAGCTACCCAACAATTCTAAATTCAAATTGCGAAACCGCAAACCCATTTTGCTAACCCTACCGTTGCCGCGAGAATTTTCACGTATTCCAAAGAACGTGTAATTTCTTATGTAAATATTTGATACGGTCTCAGTTCGAATTTTCGTTTTACACATGCGAAAGGTAAATTCTATGTACTTTTGTTACGTTCGTTCATTTTAATATCGACAGTCACGAGACGCATTTGAGGGTTGTATATTTTTTAACGTTTTAGTAGGAATACGTGATTTCGTTTTTTTTTACACTACCTACTCAATTATGGCCTTTTATATGTCATACAATCCTCACTTAAAACAAGTCATTATGTATGTACAGCTATAGATTTTCATCTAGCATTTCCGTTCCCTACAGATTAAATGTGGTTTGAATTTGGAACGTCAAAACCATTTGTAAGGTTTTTAACGTTACTAGTTGAATTAAAATATTATAATTATACGCACAAAAAAAGAGTTTATTCAAAAATCAACCTGGCCACTAACAAAAAAAAAGACAAAACTATGGTTTTGATTGTCACATGTCACTGAAAAAAAATGAGTAAAGTGCTTTAAAGTGTAAGCGGGAGCAAGCGGCTGCGTTAAATCTTTACTAATATTATAAATGCTAAAGTGAGTTGCAAACATCATTTAGAAGTCTAGAATAAATAATAATGGAATACATAATATCTCGAAAAAATTAGCTGTTTACGAGGGTTTTCAAAGGATAATTTAACGCGAGTGATACATTGTACTTTGTCTATTTATTATCTCAAAGAAGGTGTAAAAAGTAGAGTATCCAACTTGGGGATAAAGCCTTTTTTGTCTTGGGCGGCTTGATTTCCTCACTTCACTCAGGCTTCTATATTAACTCCTTCGCTCTGCTCGGGACTTAAAGATATTGGTTTATCCTCTAGTTACATAATCTCTTATTATATCGTGATTTGTAATTAACGTGTTTTAAGTACTGATAAGTAATTCTATTCTATCAAAATTCTATTGGTACGAGAACGTATTTTGTAAGATAACATGCAAAATTCTGAACATTAACAAAACAAGCTTATCTATGAAGATTAATGTTTTAAAATTGTCTCTTAGCTAATAATGTTTTATGGTTAACTGAGTTCTGCCCGCGTCTTCGCCCGTGTGAAAGTATAAAAATATTTTAAATGAAATATTACTATGATTATATGCTATTCCAAGTTATGAATCATGTGCCAAATTTCATGCAAATTTGTTCAGTCGTTTGATCGTTTGTACATACAAACTATCCTTTGATCCCGGGTGGGGATCAATCACCCGCAGACTACCCCCTGCATTATTTTAAATTCTTACTATACATTCTAAGATTCTCTGGTAGATACCGCTATCAACGATAAGACCGCCATTGTACCCATAGATTTAAGTTAGTGTATAAGTTGTGTTACTTTTTTGGTGAACAAAAAGTTTATTCTATTTTAAACTTTCGCCTATATAAAAATAGTGACTAAATGCACAAAATAAAAGCCTGTAATTTATTTAAAGTTCAGCTATTGTGGGTCAGAACTTGGTATTGACCTAATATTGGACCAATTTTAGACGGGACGAGTATAACTCTTTATCTAGATCACAAAGGCAAACGATTTAGCCGAAATAGTTTTACCATTTTAATGTTTTATTCTATTAAACCATCAATTGAATTTTGACTGGCCTGTTGGTCTAGTGGCTGTCGGAGGTCGTGGGTTCAATTCCCACTCAAGACAAATGTTTGTATGATGAGCACGATCATTTGTTCTGTTTCTGGGTTTAATCTATCTATAATATGTATTCATAAATATATAGATATGTTTATCAGTTGTCTAGTACTCATAGCACAAACTCTGCTTAGTTTGGGACTAGATGGCGTTGTGTGAAAGTTGGGGAATTATTATTATTATTTTGGAATTATTATAATTTATTGAGAATCACATGTGTTTTATAATGTTTTTACGTGACGAGACATCAAGTTTGATCATTTATTTACATTTAATAATACTAACTATAATTACAACAAAATAAAATAAAAAAGTTAATTAATAATATTTGAACCTGACGTATTAGTGCTGCCACCTATTGTACGCTATTTTAGAAAACCCTCATTAGAAAAATGTTTGCGGTTTTGAACCCGAAGGGTGACCAAAGACCCCCGTCGTCCGTGCGTCTGTCTGACAGAGGTCACCCATACGCACAAAAAGTTTTGGGAACACATTCATTGTGCATACAGCTGGTGGAATTTCTTGCCAGAGTCTGTGTTTCCTGACACCTACAACTTGCAGGTCTTTAAGTCAAGAGTGGCGAGTTTTTAGCGGGATTTTTTCGAGTGATGTTCAGTGGCTGTTTTAATTATTCGCAAGTTGATTCCTAGTAGACATTGTTGTAAAATTGGTGTAGTTTTATATACCAAGAGTCTACTACGCAGCTAGAGAATATGCGGAATCATTGAAACATGCGCGATTTCGGTAAAATGGAGCTGAGATTTATTGTAGTATTGACTACCGTGTATTGATCATGTGAAGAGGAGGGATGAAACGCATGTTACTAAAAGAGTTATTAGTTTACATGTGAATGGATGGAGGGGGAGAGGGAGACCAAAGAAAAGATGGTTGGATTGTGGGAACAGTGATATGAAAGAAAAGGAAGTTAGTGATAGCATGACGAGTGACAGGGCAGAATGGAAAAAAAACACGTGTCGCACCGACCCCAAATATCACGGGACAAGGGCAGGAAGATGATGATGATGATGATGATGATGATGATGATGATGATGATGATGATGATGATGATGACTACCACTACCAAGCTTGCCGAGAAGGCTGATTCGATACGTTTGCTGCTAAATAGCAAAAACATTAGAATGCTGATGTTACATCCGAGTTCTAATGCAACTCAAAGTAACTTAAAGTGACTGAAAACCTAATACTTTCTAAACTTGACACTGACTAAATGCAAAAAACGTGTGAAGCCAAAATAAAAAAAAAACTAGGCAAGTGCGAGTCGGACTCTCCCACTGAGGGTTCCGTACAAACTTACCCATGACAACCAAATTGATAACCTCCTCCTTTTTTTGAAGTCGGTTAAAAACAGTTCGATTCCCGAATTGAGTCATAACTCAATTCAAAAAATAAATTACGATTCGGAAAAAAGGTCATAACCTTTTTTCCGAATCGTAATTTATTTTTTGTGACGTAACTGGAAATTTACAGATTTTAGATTTTTTCCTATACCTGTGCTATGATACCTTGCTTCATGCCAAATTTCAGGATTCTAGGTCAACGGAAGTACTCTATGAATTTTGATTCCCTTGAGAGTGTCGAAATACACGTTTTTTGCGACATAAACTCAGAAGTTTGATTTTTTTCATAGCTACAAGGGACCGCAGATTTGAGTATATGGTTTAAATTTCAACTCAATATCTCCACGCGATCCCATGATAAAGATTCTTGACAGACAAACAGACAGACGGACGGACAACGATGTGATCCTATAAGGGTTCCGTTTTCTCCTTTTAAGGTACAGAACACTAAAAAAACATCGAATAATGTCGGGCTTAACACACGGACATAAATCTTCATTCGTGTGAATTACAGAGAACCATAAATTAAACATCACCATCGGCTGGGGATTTGGAAATTGTGAATAATTCATTGTTTTACATAAAGATAGGACCATATAAACCTCGCTTCGTGTATATTTGGGTTTAGATAATAATCTCTTAAATGTTAATGGCGGAATATGTGGTTAGAAGCTGTGCATGGATGTGTGTTATGAATGTGTGTGAGTGTTCAGATCATGTGATGTGGAGATGGTATCTAATCTATATTATATGTAAAAGGAGAAATATATCAACACACAGCCGAAGCTACTGTGACTAGGAGCATTAATATTTGCATAAAACTTCTTTTTAAGATGCGGGGGAGGACTAAGAGCGGATTTTCCAAAATTAAACTTTTAGGCAGTGGTCCAACCGCCGGCGAGAAAAGAAATGCACAATAAATGTACATTCCGTGTAAACGAAAGAAATGCATATATTAAAAGTTGCTCTCTGACTGTTCCCACTGCCGGCGACGACTCGCTTTACTAGTTTTGTCGCTGAGCGACGAGCTTTCAAAAATAAACTCGCTCAGCGATACTCGTTCAGCGATGCTCGCTCGCTTGATCATTTCTTAATGGTGACAAATCGCTTTACGTTGGCAACACTGTGAGCGACCGCGGGCGAGTGGCGCGAGTAATCGCTCGTCGCACTTGCACACTCGCTTATAGCCCGGCGACAAAACTATCGAAACTACATACTCGCTTCCCGCTGATCGCCAACTCGTTTATAGTTTCTAGTTCTACTCGTTTCTCGTTCATCGTCGGCGGTCGGACCACTGCCTTAAGGGGGTGAAACGAAGATCAAAAATTTGTATGGAGAAATCTACGTTTATGCAAGCGATGCCGCTGGCAGAAGCTAGTTCTAATATAAGTAACCCGGTCCAGACCGAGCCCAAGTCGTCGACGGCGCGTATTGTTCCATGCGTGCCTCAAGGAGATGTCAGCAAACCATAGGGGCCCAGCAGGGTCTAAGCCTACTGGGGCCACGGGTAGTATGAAAGTGAAACCCGGGGACTTGGGACGAAGGCAAAGAAGGTATAGGAGTGGGTTTTTAGTCAGTAAAAGTCTGATTCGCCCTTATGCACCGCCCAAGAACGGGGGATGTCATTGGATAATTTTCCAACCTAAAAAAAAATATTAGTAGCCCATAATGTCCCACTACTGCTGCTACTTACTACAGCTCATCTCTTCACCTTTGCCTGGGTCTGCCACGATGTGTAATGGGACTCAATAAGTGACTCTTAACCTACAGCTCATCTGGCATACGCCAAACATGTCCGGCTTAATTCCACTTTTTTTTTCGGTGGGAAAATCATCTTATGACATCCCCCGCTCTTGTGGATTGTGGATAGTGTCAGACTTTTACTGACTAAAAACCCACTCCTGTTCCTTCGTTGCCTTTCATACCGGGGCCGAGTCTTCCTTTCAGAATCAGACCCTTGGATCCAGTAGGCTTCGACCCTGCTGGGCCCCTACAGTTGCTGACATCGCCTTCAGGCGCACGTGGAACAGTACGCGCCGTCGACGACTTGGGCTCGTTCTGGACGGTTACCAGACGTTCGGACGGCGAGCTACCCATTGCTATCCGTCCGCAAGCCCGCGGCAACGGTGGCCGGAAATCGGGATCGGAATCCCGGCGGTGGTTGGGGCGTGAGGACCGTTGCCTCACGCGATCGGCCGCCTGCTTTGCTAGCATTACTGCTTCGTAGAAGGAGGCGACCGCCTGCCACTCCTCCTTGCCCCGGACCATGGTCTGTACCAAGGCCAGGCGCGAGAGATCTCCGCCGCATCCTAATTCCACTTAAGAGTAGCAGGTTTTCGGGTGACATCTTTGATTTTAGTTTTGGCACGCAGTATTGTGTTCCTTACGCGGTCTGAAATTCGAATCTCCAGGTATACTGCGGTCCATAGCTTCCTGATAAACCTTGAGCGGACCTCTGCTGAAGTATCTAAGAATAAACCTGGTCTATCTAACTAAAAAAAAGTTAATAATTTTACCGACGTACTGTTATAACCCTTATTACAAGGCAATAAAGCCTAAATCAGCTTATACTATTAATCAATGTATTTTTCCTTTCCAAACATGCTGATGTTGCACTTTTACCTAGTGCATGAAAATAATATGCATTAATTAGTTAGTTAGATTCTGGACGCCGCCGCGTAACCTATTGTGCCCAAAATTAAGGGAGCACTTAAGAGAGACATTGCCGAAATGATGTGTTAAAATTAGTGTATCTGTGTCTGTGGTGATTAAAGTGGTTTAAGTAAAATAATTGTCTTTTTTTTAAAAAGACAAACGGGGTCGGTCTTGTAACAGTACGTTGGAAGGTAACAGAGATGAAAAAAAAATTAAAGTTCATAGTTTTAAAAGAAAAGCAATCTTACCTCTTGGTTTTCCAACCATTTATATCAAGTTTTTTTCCAATACGTGTTTCGTTAACAACTAAGAAATATAGCGAAGATTAATATATTTGTAATATTTTTTTAAATAGATTTGGCAAAAAATACTGTTTTTATTTATTTACGTCCAGTGGTAGTAGGTGTATAAGCGGACTTGAATGCAATAATATAATATTATTATAATATTAATATAATATTCCACAACTATCACACAATGCCGTCTAGTCCCAAGCTAAGCAGAGCTTGTGTTATGGGTACTAAACAACTGATAAACATACTTATATATTTCTAAATACATACATATATAGATAAATTACACCCAAACACAGAACAAATGATCGTGCTCATCACACAAACATTTGTCCTGGGTGGGAATCGAACCCACGACCTCCGGCATAGCAGTCAGAGTCACTAACCACTAGATCAACAGGCCAGTCAAAATAAGGAGTTGTCTACCAGTCAACCTTTGCGTAAAAGAAAGACTACACTGCAGTATGCATAATTAAAACCTATTTCTACTTGAAAAAATAAAAAAAACTAATAATTATCAAACGTTTTTGTTAAGAGAATTGAAAATGCACTTTCGACTTCTGGCTCCCAAACTGAATCGGAGTGGGGCTGCCCTAAAGCGGATCCTGCCCAATCTAAGGGGTCCAGACGCCTCCTGCCGGAGGCTCTACACAGGCATCGTTCGGCCCTTGGCCCTTTATGGAAGGTAGAAGCCTACTGGGGCCACGAGTAGTGAGAAAGTGAAACTCGGGGCCCTGGAACGAAGGTAAAGATGGAACAGGAGTGGGTTTTTAGTCAGTAAAAGTCTGACACAAAAGAGCGAATATGTCATTGGATGATTTTCCCACCTAAAAAAAAGGAATTAAAAATAATACTATAGTAATTACGAAAACGACGAAAACTTAATTAAGTTTAAGAAGATTTTAAGTCCGGTCCGGATTTCATACTTAAAAAATAATTTACTCTGAAGTTTTTTGACGTCAAGAGGAAGCACATTCCAGAGTTTTATGGTAAGAACAGCGAGGTCTTTTAAAATCCCTGTCATTTTTTTAGCCGTTACACAAATTTATTTTAGGACCAGCGCATTCTCGATTCTACAAAAGCATGTATAATGAAATATTCGGCTGCACTCAACCTCAAATCTTCTTCAAATATTTTGCTCCGTAAAAATGTTTGAATTTCATCTTACATCTTGTGAAGCATAAAGTTTGCGATGTCACTTTTATGTGAAAAATTTATCATTTCTGCACACATTCTGGGACCGATCTAAAATATGGGTAGAAGAGTATAAAATATTAAAATGATGTAATTTTCCAAATACTCTTTTACAGTTAGTGTGTAAACTTATTTAAATTATAACTATAAGGAGTCCCTAAATGAGTACCACCGTCATCATCACCATTTCAGCCCACCTAGCCAAGTTTCGTTTCTCTTTTCGTTTATCGCCTCGAGTCGACCACGCCTCCTATTCCTTTGTTCTGACCACGTAACTGAGCGTTGAGATGACGTCTTCTTTCCCATACCAAAAAATAATTAAAAATATTCTCATTATAAGTAACCCTGCCTTACCCGTTATCAACTTCTGCCATTATTTTACGTAAGCTTACATATAACAAACTATATCCTATACAACAATACAGGGACCCGTTACAACAAAAGTTTGCCAATGAATGTCTCCTAAACTTCAAAGGGCTGTCCCTATTGGCTGTCCTAACCGATAGATTGGCGACACATGGGGTCTGTAATAACACGGATATTGATACCGCTTGCCTTTACGTGCCTTATACGATGTTGTGTAGCATAAAGTTATAGTTCTGTCTGATTGTAACCGTTATATAACACAGAATAAAAGAACAATTCGGTTCAATGAATTTATTAGTGTGTCATGTTTTGCTTTTGGAAATTATGTGAAAATAAATATTTAGGAATATGGAAAGAACATTTTATTGATTACTCGCAAACCTCCCCCACCCCCAATTTTGTACGGATGTTACAAATCATTATAATTCATAGTTTTTTTGCTACTATTATATACATGTACTATATACATTTGAATCTTATTTATAAATCACCCTGTCTAGTAGTGAAAACAGAACGAAAATTCGTTCAGTCGTTTCTGAGATAGACAGACAGATGCGGTAGGAGTCTTTATTTTTAACCGACTTCAAAAAGGAGGAGGTTCTATGTGCGGCTGAATGTATGTTTATATAGTAATGTCAAGATAAGGAAGTATAAACTGCTGTCTCTTGTTTACTTCTAATAATATAAAAATGAATAGCTGTTCGTTAGTCTCGCTAAAACTCAAAAACGGCTGGACCGATTTGGCTAATTTTGGTCTTGAAATATTCAAGACAGTTCAGGAAAGGTTTAAACGGTGAGAAAAAAAGGAAAAAAACACGAAAAATAAAAATCCGTATACTCTCGTATCCGTATCTGTAATTAAAATGTCATTATAAAATGAATTATGCTGTTCTGGTAATGCCAGTAGATGGCGTTATCCTGACTATTAGGCGGTATGAAGTTCGCTGGGTCAGCTAGTTTAAATATAAATTAATAGCTGGTACAATAAAATTGAAATGTCTGAAGACATTATGAAATATTGGAGGTTAAAAAAGAAGATTTTTGTTATATAAATAAGATTATTACTGTCCCACTGCTGGGCAAAAGGTTCCCTCCATCCCTTCTATAGTTCCTAGCTCTGAGCCACTTCTTGTCAATTCTAAAGAAAGACATCTAAGTTGTCCAGTCAACTCCTTCTTGGTCTGCCGCGACCCCGTCGTAATAAATAAGATTAGACAACCTAAAACTCGATTCAGCTTTCGTTACAGAGCCGAAGCCGCGCAGACCTATAAATCTAAAATAAAAGTAACTTAAGACAGAATCCTCTAAGAAAATGGATCTCGAATCCTCATGTAACACGACGTGAGGCTATGTACTAGAACTTTATTTGGGCCAGTTCTCGACTGGCTATTACTCTGCCTTAATCTTTGCACAACTCCTCCAACAGATTCAGGTGTTGAGAAAATTCTCTACGATTTTCAGCATGGTCCACATTTTTTTTTCGGTGAGAAATCATCTTCTTAATGACATCTCCCGCCCTTTCGTGTCCGACTTTTACTGACTAAAACCCACTCCTGTTTCTTCTTTGCCTTTGTTCCAAGGCCCCGGGGTTCTCTTTCGCATCACCCATGGCCCCAGTAGGCTTCGACCCTGCTGGGCCCCTACGGTTTTTCTGACATCTCCTTGAGGCGCGCGTGGAATACTACGCGCCGTCGACGACTTGGGCTCGGTCCGGACGGTTACCGGACGGTCGGACGGCGAGGTACCCATTGCTCGCCGTCTGCAAGCCAGCGCCTACGGTGGCTGGAAATCGGGATCGGGATCCCGGCGGCTGTGGCGTAAGGGCCGTCCGTCCGGTCGTTGTTCGATACAATAATTACGATTGATACCTTTTGGTGATATAGCTACCCAATTACGCCGCGCTAAGTGTGGCGCGGCATCAGTACATATTCGGACAGCAAACATGCTTTCGTTCTCATTAGATATCATTTAGCGTAACTTAGCATAATTACCGTTTTATAAATAAATCCTTAAAGTTATGAAAGAAAGAAAGAAAAACTTTTTTTTGCCGGAGAAGGCGCAAACTTAAGACTAGCATATTGCAAACATTTTACATGACAAAAAAATAAATAAGAATAAAATATATGCGCCGCGTCCGAGCAAAACGGCTGTACGCTCAGCATAATGTCGTGTCCACACGCAAAATGCGACGAGTCCACAGTGCTGGTTTTCAGCGTGGTCCGGAGACGTTATCGATATATTATGTGTAGCAATAGATTTGAGTAAAATGATTAAAAACAATTTTTAGGACAAAGTCATAAATGGAAATAACAATAATAAAGAAATAAACAGGAAAAAGTATTTAATTTAACAGCATAGTAGTCCATACCACTTCGGTCGCGACTCCTACAGTCGAATACGCAGAAACTTTAATAATTAATTTGCCGGTTTAAAAAATACACAAAAGGAAAAGTGCTGAGCTGTTCGGTTGTATTATTCCAAACAGCATGGCATACTTTTTATGTAAAGATGCCAATCTTCGAGTACGCTCATCAAAAAGCTAATAATTATCAAGAACTTACACAAAATGTCGTTTCAAGACTTAAACAAAGTCCCATCTCCAATTTGAGGGCCCAGCGGTACTAATTCTGGCCTCCATTAGGGCAATTTACGGTCCCTATCCCCGTCAAAGGTGCCTTTTGGAGGACTACCGTACTTTACTATGTTATCATCTGTAATATACGAGCACCGTGTCTGTAACGCTATGAATTATTTAGTTGTTTGAACTCAATTATTCTTAGATGTCAATACTGTTCATTTAGTTTACTCTAGAATTCCCAAGAGACACTTTGAGAAGTCTTGTCACTTAGAAACACAATTTGGCAGTGACAGCGTGTCAGTTCTTTTTTTGTACGTAGTAAAATTACTTCTCCTGGTCTAGATGGAGCGGGATGAAGTGTCAGAATTTTAGTGACTAAAACCCACAGCTCTTTCGTTGGCTTTTTTTTGCGAGGGCTACGATAACTCGTTCAAACAATTCGCATTCTTGGCAGGCGTCAGCCCTAATTGGCGCTGTCAATTTTGGTGACATCTCTTTGAGGCGCACGTGGGACAAAACGTGGCGGCGACCCGAGCTTCTTACTGGTCCTTACTGGACAGCCGGACGGTGAGCTACACATTGCTTGCCGTCCGCAAGCGACACCAAGACACATAATGGTGAATTTAAATTAAATCGCTTACTATAAAGACTTCGACTGTTCTGATACTAATCTGATCATCATCATTCTGATCCCATGTTAGTTTGGGTCGATACTACACTTGTACTGACGTCTTTATCACCACAGATCTGTTGATAAGCTTGTTGGTCTAGTGGTTAGTGGCCCTGACCACTATGCTGAAGATCGTGGGTTCGATTCCCACCAAGGACAAAAGTTTGTGTGACGAGCACAATCATTTGTTCTATGTCTGGGTGTTATTTATCTATAATATGTATGTTTTATAAATTTTTAAGTATGTTTATTAGTAGTCTAGTACTCATAACACAAGCTCTGCTTAGCTTGGGACTAGACGGCGTTGTGTGATAGTTGTGTGAATATTATATTATACTATAAAGACATAGCAGTTCCAATACTCATCTGATCATCATCATTCTGATCCCATGTTAGTTTGGGTCGATAATACACTTGTACTATCATCTTTATCACCACAGACATAGAAACTATTCGAAGTCGTGGTATTAGGGTTTTACGTGGTATCAAATATTGAGCAGGTGTCCGGCCCAGACACAACACCCGTCTATTCGGAGGATTCTCCCTTTTCAACGGAGGTTTACTGGACATTACAATTGTCTCGTTTCATTTTTACGAAAAAATTTTATTTATTACAGCCATTACTTAATTAATTTTAATGCTGTGGTTATAATAAAGTCACAGAAAATATACATGGAAATATACAGTATGTATCACCCAAGTCACTAGCTTCGATCTGTCACAAAACATCCGACATTCTTACACCAAAGTACTCAAAGACCGTTCTATTCCCGAAGTCCATACATTACAGTTTTATTGGTTGGTACAAAATCTAAAGGATGGGTCGCGTCCCGTCAGTCATTTTGATGCGGGTAGGACTGTAGTTAATGCTACCCTACCTCACTTAATTCTGGCTCAGAATTAACGGTACGGAGTCAGGTGGAACTTAATCATACAGCGAAAATCTACGTGATTAGATTTTCGAGATAGCGAGTGTGGGAGCTTTAAAATAGGGATGAAAATAAGGTTGAAAGAAATCTGTAAAGGTGTGTTTACATATTTATATGTCAGTTCAGGATGTTGATCATTGAGTGGGAATATCCTGTTGTTTGGGTGATGAGTTGGTAACAAGCAATAAACAAACTAATCCAGATCACCCAACTAATTTAAACGGCAACTACATTAGACCGACGCACACGTGGGCCACGCCTGATTTGTACGTAGAGTCGCGTCACGTGGCGTCACGTGACACGGATCTAATGTAGCTCTACAAGTCTAGTTGCCACATAAAATGTATTGAGACCGGCGCGCCCAGATCAACGTACGTGGCCCACGTGTGCCCAATGTAGTTCTACCTTTAAACGGAAAATACATTAGACCGACGCATACGTGGGCCACGCCTTATTTGTACGTAGAGTCGCGTCGCGTGGCGTGGATCTAATGTGTGACCGACGCCCAAATCGGTGTACGTGGCCCACGTGTGCCCAATGTAGTTCTACCTTTATTATGATGTAGGTTTTAGATATTCAATTCACAACGAGCTGAGAGACAGTTCCTAGGTACGCACGAAGGCTATAGATCAAGAGAGCTCTTGATCACATCCATACATTCAGCTGGTTTATTTATTTAGTGAAACTATCCTAAACCAACAGTGTCTTTAATATTCAGTAACTGGAATTGAAAAGGATCTCTTTGGTATATGAAAAGAAAATACGACTTAAACACATGTCTAGTAAACTTGATGTACGAGTAAAGGTTTCCACTTAGGTGGGTTTTCCGTTTGATGTTTTTTTCATAAACATGTCATTTCTTTCTTTGTTCTGGAAGTAAGCCTGCTAGATTAGGGCCGTGCCTCACTGGGACGCGATCGTAATGGAGGCGTAGCCAGGTCATGACGTCAAAAAAATGTATGGTTGGCTGTGTCACCAACAGTGGCCAGGTTAGGTACACACTACAGAGCTGCATGCATTTTTTTGGATGCGCGAACAAATAACACCGCTATAGTTAGTGTAAATAAGAACTTTTCTTGGTGTATTACAAAATTTTATAATGTATTAAAAAATATTTTTAGGCAAATTGTTTGCACTGAAAGAAAAATTAAAAAAAGAAAACCTGTGTATTTTGCCAGCAAATATTTAAAGCAATTACGAACACACATAAACTATTCAGACTCATAAATTATTTTCAATCTAGATTTTTCAATTTTATTTTTAGTTTTACTTTTTGGGTCTACACTGTCCTGTCATTTCTATTAATATTGTAATATGAAAATATTATAAAATCAATTATATAATTAAAAGAATGACCGTAGAGTTTCCTGCCGGTTTTATTACATAGGCAAAGACCAATTGGAACCATGCATTAGCTTCTGATGTTTAATAAGAACCAATGAAGACATAAAAAAAACATTCTAAATTTGTATTAAAAAAGCAAAATGAAACCATAAGGGCTATAATTCACCGGGACACCATGGCGGCGCCACTGGTCGTGCCGCCATGGTGTCCGTAAACTACCAAGCTAGACACCATACAAACACCAGAGTCGCTACACACACTGACAGTATCAAAATGGACCTTAAATGCACGCGTCCGAGTTGGTCGCGCCGCCAAAGTGTACCGGTGAAATATAGCCCCAAGACAAGCCTTGCCAAGTATAATAATGTTTCTTAAGTTGTTACATTCAATGTTTGTTTAATATATGTATGTATGATAATAAAGCAATATAATATTAATCCTAAGCTAACATAATAACAAACCAAAGCTAATATTCAAGTAAACTGACTCGTGTATGTAAATGAATGAAATATAGCCTCCGGTAGGAAGCCCCTGCTATTGTGTCCTTTATCATAAAATGTATTTATTTAACCCAAATCGTTTTAATATTCATTAATGACTTTAATTTAAACCAGGGTGCCATTGTGATTATTCAAACGTGAATTTTATGACTTGATTGTGCTCGGCTCAATATTAATTAAAATAAATGCTTATTTGATGATAACATTTTTTTAAGACACTGTTTTTTTTTTTTCTATTTGATGATTGTAATCATTATGGTAATCAAAAAATTGTGATTGTCATTAGACTATGTGTTATTATGCATAAATCGTGGACTTCTAACACCCAAACTAGGACATAGTTCCTGTATCTCAGATGTCAGTGTTCTTTCTTGGCCATCCACAAAATTCAGCTTAAGTATTATATAATTCTGCTTAAATTTAAATTGTATTAAAATTACGAATAAGATCGAGATGAGAAATAAAATATAGTGGACAGTTAGGTATATACTAATAATACTATCTGAGTACGAACTGGGCTTAGTAATAATACTAGCTGACTCGGAAAATGTTGTTTTGCCATACAAATTATCAAAGAAAAAATGGGGGTCGGGGTAGGAGTGTGAAAATTAGCCTGCGACTTACTCTCAGACCTACCAGATACGCCAAAAATATCTTAAAAATCAATCAAGTTGTTTTGGAGGAGTTCAATAACAAACACTGTACCTACAGAAAATAAAAAACACAATGATATCAAAATATACCTAATTTTGAAAAAGAATAACGTACCTTTAACATAAAGTTTATTTGAACTTACAGTTCCAAGTCAATTAAAAGATATAACACTTCAAAGCAACCCGTTTTAAAAAACGGCAATTTCATACTTTAACCCTTATTATTAGATTATAACGGAGAAAGATTTGTATTTTTGTTTGAAATGAATAAACTCAAAAACTACTGGACCTAGGACAAATGTTACTGTAATGATACGATCATATTGTTGTTTGCATGAAATTTATCTATAGCTATAGTATGTTTTTAGAAATATATAAGTATGTTTATGAGTTGTCTAGTACTCATAACACAAGCTCTGCTTAGTTTGGGACTAGATGGCGTTGTTTCAAAGTTGTGGAATATTATTATTATGTCATTTATTTTCTATTTATACTTAATTACATTTTTAAATATTTCTTAAAAAAAAACAATTTAAAATATAAAAAATAGTAGCCCACCGGCATCGGGAACAGAATTTATTATTATTATTTGTCTATAATATGTATATTTTTAGAAATATATAAGTATGTTTATCAGTTGTCTAGTACTCATGCCACAAGCTCTGCTTAGTTTGGGACTAGATGGAGTTGTGTGAAAGTTGTGGAATATTATTATTGTGTCATTTATTTTCTATTTATACTTAATTACATTTTTAACTATTTCTTAAAAAAGTTTACTATTATTATTTCGTTTATTCATTATTCTAACATATAAATTATATTTTTAAATATTTCAATAAAAAATAAAATTAAAAAAAAAACATTTAAAAATATAAAAAATAGTGTCCCACCGGTATCGGGAACAGGGTCCAAGCTACCGGTGGTCAGGGCTCCAGAGAAAGGAACCTCCTGACAATACGAGCCGTGTCCAGGAGTACCGCTTTCTGGATCAAGCCCTTGATCCAGCCGCCTAACGCGAGCCTCCTAAGGTGTTATTATTATTATTATTGGACCGATTTAAAATTCATTCACCAGTAGAATGCTACTGTATCACTGAGTGACATAGGCACATATTTTCATGCGGACAAAACCGCTAGCAGAAGTTAGTTTCTCAGATTTCATGAAGGTGGGTAGTCTTTGACGGGGGTCCACTAGGGCCGATGCCTACTAGGGTTACAGGATTCTTTGAAAGAGTTACTGTGGCCCTAGACCGCGCAGGGCAACTGAAGAAACAGAGGTGGATTTAGTCAGTAAAACTCTGACACTCCCTCTCGCTTCAAAAAAGAGATGTGTGGGTAGACTCAGGTGCACATTTTTTTTCAAGCTCTTTCATGCAAGATCAACCCTTCTAGAATAAGTATAATATTATTAAGTAATTGCGCGTTTTTACGTAAATCACCAAAAAAAAAAACTTTTTCTTGACTTTTCTAGGGGAAACAAAGAAATGAAACCAAAATTTTCGGCCAATAACATTTCGTACAAACGTATGTACAAAACGACAATTAAGCTCAAGGTCATTCAAGTTGTACAGACGTATAGTACAATTGGCGCTCGAGGGGTTAAAGAACTACTTGACTATAGCTAGGGTTACATTACTGTGTCGGGGTTTGTCGTGGCGTAGGATACACCAATCAAACGAATCTGTTCAAGCCTAAATGACATTATAACAAGTTTTGTAGCCAATCAACGACGTCAGAAGGCGCCACAACACGACACAACACAGTAATGTAACCTTAGCTTTATACCAACAATGTAACGACCGAGCTCGAGTGGTCGACGGCGCGTATACGCGTGCCTCAAAGAGTTATCAGCAAAACCGTAGGGACCCACTAGGGTTGATACCCGCTAGGGCCACGTGGAATTTCTGAAAGAGATAACGTGCCCCTGGAACGAAAAAAGCAGCTGAAGGTACATTCTGACAGTCCCTCTCGCCCTATCCAGAGTGGGAGCAATTATTTGATGATCATCATCTTCCTGCCCTTGTCCCGTTTTATTTGGGGTCGGCGCAACACGTTTTTTTGTTCCATTCTGTCCTGTCAGAATAGAATATTGTTTATTACTTGGATACAATATTTGACATGTCACTTAATGAAATAAATTTGACAAAGTGATAATTATGGTATCTAGTTGTTAGCGCATTTTGTCTTTTGTAACTTATTTCTAACATCTTTCCTTACAACATTCATAATGTATATACAATGTAAAAATAAGGTTTGTAAATTTAAAAGTGCTGTCCCGTCACTCGTCACGCTATCACTAACTCCCTTTTCTTTCATATCCCTTCTCACACAATCCATCCATCTTTTCTTTTGTCTCCCTCTCCCTCTCCATCCATCCACATGTAAACTCATAACTCTTTTAGTAAAAAAAAAAAACTCTTTCTGACTATTTGTAACCTGTTTTGTGTTCGTTGTATTTGTTCAAGTCGAACTTTGATAAAACTTGTCACACAGATCATATCTATACATATAATAAATGTGTAGAAGTTTTTAGTTGGGCGCACATCACGTAAAATGTACGAAATCGATGTCGATAAGTTTTATACATTTAAATTGTGTGTAACTTGATATACATATTACTTAGGCTTTTTTCATCACAATTGGTTTGACTATATTAAAAGATATACTACATTCATTGACTGTTAGACGGTACGAAGTTCGCCGGCTCAGCTAGTTCTATAATAAGACATAAAATATTTTTTATCAAGGGTAGTATTGGATGGGATAATTTTAGCGTTGAACGCGGGCGAAGCCGCTTGCAAAAGCTAGTTAATTATTTTACCATTTTCGTTGTATAAACGTAAAACGGATTGCTGATTGCGTTATTGTGGTTCGATTGGTCGAAATAATGGCCTTTAGCGGTCCATTAGAGGGCATTGAAGTCCTCGGAAACAACCCAAAGTTGTAACAAGAACATGAACGGCGTGCAAATGTATTCTTAACTTCAGATTTAATTGGTTTTGATTCGTTTGAAAATTGAAAGCAATTAGGTGTTGGATTTATCATCTATATATATTATATAGACTAGCTTCTGTCCGCGGCTTCGCCCGCGTGAAAATAGTTTTCTCCACACAAACTTTGGACCATCCCTTTAGGGGGTGAATGTTGTAAAATCCTTTCTTAGTGCTCGCCTACGTCATAAAAGGAAGTCTTGTGCAAAATTTCACGCTTCTTGGCCCTATAGTTTCGGCTGTGCGTTGATATGTCAGTCAGTCAGTTTCTCCTTTTATATATATAGAAGAAGAAACTGACTGACTGACATATCAACGCACAGCCGAAACTACAGGGACTACGAGCGTGAAATTTTGCACATGGTCTCCTTTTATGACATAGGCAAGCACTAAGGGAGGATTTTTCAAAATTCGCCCTCTAAGGGGTTCCAGTTTCTATGAAGAAACCTACTTTCACGCGGACGAAGTCGCAGGCAAAAGCTAGTCTAGGATATGTTTTAATTTCAGACCTGTAATATTAGATTCTTATCTATAAAATTGACTTTTTGTAAAACGGGTTTCTTTGATCGGTTATATTATCATCGGATTGACTTGGAATTATAAGTAAAAATTACATATTTTATTTAAAATTAATATCGGATATTTGAGGTATAAAAAAAACCTTTTACCTAATAAATAAGAATTTATTCATTTTATATACATTTAAATCTAATAATAACGTAATATATACTAACTTACAAAATAAAAATAAAAGCCATAAAGTACTAAAAAAAGCAATCTAAAGTACGGCGTCGAAAAACTCCTCCACATCGCTGTCGACTGGAAGTGTACCCAAAAGACTGGCGGCATTGCCACGCTGAATGGCAATGCTTATCCTTTGTCCGACGTAAAAGCCAGCCCTTGGGTCACGCGAAGTGTCAACAAGGCGTTTTGAAAGTTCTTTAAATAATTTGTGAGCACTCGGACCCCACGATCCGAGAGTTTCAACCCCTAACGGCTCGAAAATATAACTACCAACAAGGTTATTATATTTCCGCCGCTTGAGGTTCTCTGCAGCCGCTGCGGCAGCACCGGCACAGCACGACGAGCTAGGAAGATGAGATGGTGCAAGAGTATCGACACAAGTAGCGTCCCACACTAAAGGCCTACCCATCTTCCATGGAAATAAAGACATACCGTCCGGTCTTTTGCCATCGTTGCGTGCCAGGCCATGAGGTTTCAATACGGCCGGAACGCCGACGGTGACAAGGGCACGTCGGATGATGTCGTTGATATTCGCGTGTCGCGCTATGCGACCCGCACTTTATAAATAAGATGCAACATAATATGTCCGATCCGCAGCACGAAACCATTTCAAATCAAATCCCTTTTATTAGTTAACACAGGTACAAATGTACAGATCTTATATTTGATGAACAGAGCGTTATGTTATACCAGGAGGCGTACAAATATGGTGTGCATATCTAGCTCACGATTACAAATTAAAGTTTCTAAAAAAATATTTGAGAATCATGCATAATTATGGAATTAAATTAGCAAAAAAAAAATTTTGAAAATTACATAATATTTTAAAAATAAAATAAAATTCATTTATTTCAGGTTCCATTATGACCCATATAAAAATCATTCACATTTAGATTATATAAAATTAAAAATAAATAAACACAAAAAGTTCATTAATTAATTTTTGAATTTAGTCTCGGTTTTGCGCCTTAGTTTCGGCTGGATGACAGCCGAAACTCGATGTTTTGCCGAAACTAAGCCAAAAGCGTAACCGAAAGTTCGGCCGGACACTAATGCTTAATAAAAACACAAAGTTACAAATGACTAAATTCTTAATTATTTTTTCTTTCAAACTGTACCTGCTCGAGTCCTTTGTTAATTAATCTTTTTTTTTGTTACAGATTAAAAAACATGTCCATCTCTGAATTCCGGAGGAAGAAGCTCCTTTATGTGTTCAACGTTTTCTTTGGTAAAGTTTTCATTTTTTAAGAATATTTCTTTGAGAGTTTACAGAGGGATTTTTATAGGCCTTGTTAAAACTTTTTCCCCTTTTCAGATGTCAATCAGAGCGGTACGATAGAAAGGAAAGATTTCGAGTTGGCTATAGAGGTAAGTTTTTATTTTAATCTTGTAATATTTCTTTAAGGGCTTTTCAAACAAAATACAAAAGCTGCCAAACCGGAGTTTGGCGTAGAAAATACGGTAAACCACCATTATTTTTTAAAAGTTAGACGTAATTAATAAAAACAGTCAAGTGCGAGTTTGACTCGCATACGAATGGTTCCGTACTATTTTTAATAATTGTTGCTAAAGCAGTTATAGACACGCTCTGTATAAAGAATAAGCCTAAATTAGTATAGAGCTCTTCTCCAAGCAATACCCGCATTCGGGATATTGTATATGACATAGATCTGCATAGATCTATGTCATATGACAGCTTTTTAATTGCATTTTTTAAATTAACTAGATTTAACATCATATAAAGCACGGATTCAAAAGTTGTTGGACGATTCTTCTATGGAAAAATAATAATAAAAACTGGGCAAGTGCGAGTCGGACTCGCGCACTGAGGGTTCCGTATAAACTTGAAAGGTAAATTGCGGTTTACGATTTATGACGTATTAAAAAAAACTACTTATTAGATCTCGTTCAAACCAATTTTCGGTGGAAGTTTGCATGGTAATGCACTTCGTATATTTTTTTTTAGTTTTATCATTCTCTTATTTTAGAAGTTACAGGGGGGGGGACACACATTTTACCACTTTGGAAGTGTCTCTCGCGCAAACTATTCAGTTTAGAAAAAAATGATATTAGAAACCTGAATATCGTTTTTGAAGACCTATCTGTAGATACCCCACACGTATGGGTTTGATTAACAAAACATTTTTGAGTTTCAGTTCTAAGTATGGGGAACCCCCAAAATTTATTGTTTTTTTTTTTTCTATTTTTGTGTGAAAATCTTAATGCGGTTCACAGAATACATCTACTTACCAAGTTTCAACAGTATAGTTCTTATAGTTTCGGAAAAACGAGTTTACTAGTTTTTTTTTTTTTATCGAGTCCTAAAGATTTCAAATTAATACCATAATTCTGATCATAATTATTTAGGATAGTTTGGTAGTAAACTTTTTCTGCAACTCTGGGTAACAAATGGGCATGATTCTTTCAACTGTCTACCTAATATGGTTTATAAGATACAACCCGCAGACAGACAGACGAGCGGAAAGACGTAGTAATATGTTCTAGTTGGTACCCTAAGAGTAACCCGCGGGTAAAGTGTTCCTATAAAATGGTTTTACTAACATTGTATTTTTGTAACTGCGACCCATGAAATTAATCTTTTCTCAAAGTAATACCAATTTTGTTTTACGAGAAAATTGCTTTTTAAATACCCATCCGTCTACCAAGTTTGCTTAAGTATTAAACTCGACCTTGTAAATGTCGCCAGATGGTAATTTAATGATTAAATTAAAAACGGGTTATTGTAAATACCGTAGGATTAAAATAAATTGGAAAAGATATCATAAACTCTTTCGTCTCTACAATACACGTACCTAATATTGTAAAATATCTAATTAGAATTGCATTTATTGTATTTGAAATGATTTGTTCACAATATTCTGACAGTTTAAAATCTACGGCGTGTACCTACTGTTCCACGCGCGCCTCAGGGAGATGTCAGCAAATCGTAGGGGCCCAGCAGGGTCGAAGCCTACTGAGGCCAAGGGTTGTGTGAAAGTGAAACCCGGGGCCCTGGGACGAAAGCAAAGAAGGAACAGGAGTGGGTTTTTAGTCAGTAAAAGTCTGACACTATCTCTCGCTCCGCCCAAGAGCGCGATTTGTCATTAGATGATGATTTTCCCACCTAAAAAAAAAACAGTTTAAAATCTGGCAAGGATTTATTAGAAACTTACAGTGCTAGTAATTAGGTATTATTTTATATCTATTATATTTTTGTACAATATTTTACTTAAAACAACAAATAAAACTATTAATAAATGTCTTTTTTTTCTGTTTTTTTTTTTTTATTAAATAAAGCATCTATTTGAATTTAAAAAAATGGTATGAGAAATAGTACTAGGGACTAATTTTTATCTCTTTTGTGCACACGTAATCTAATATTGGTGACGTCACATTTCAGTATGTGCATCCTTATTCTGTTACTTAACAATTTCCTCTTTCACCAGATTACAAATATTTCTAACTTACTTAATTTAGAACAGATCTGAAAAATTCGTTCTAAATATTTTCGACTTATGATTAATTTATATTTTTATCAATCAAATACTTACCATATTATTTTAGTATAAAAATAAAATAATATGACGAACGACGGACGAATAATATGAAGACTGATAAAATGTGTATGTGGGTGACTTTTTACAGGTTGAGCTTGTTGTCTGCTCAATCGATCTTACCACGATAAGGGTTACCTGTCATGAGTTCGAAAAATATTTGACCGACTTTTATTTCACCTAAAACTTTTAAACTATTATCGATTCGTTTTTTTTTTTAATTCACCGAAGTCACGTTGACAGTTTTCAGTTGACTTATTATCAATTCGATTTTTTTCGTTACTCCGACTTTTCGAAGGGAGGTTTTTTTTTTTGTGGGT
Organism: Mythimna impura; assembly: GCA_905147345.3. NCBI lineage: Eukaryota > Metazoa > Arthropoda > Insecta > Lepidoptera > Noctuidae > Mythimna > Mythimna impura. Next base: position 25,160,278 of record LR990351.1, on the reverse strand, counting down.
ACAATAAAAAAGCAGAAAGAATAAGTAGTTTTTGTACTAAATTGGAATAGGTCACTACAGAGCTGTACACCCTAGACAGCTTCATCTCTTTAACAGTTCAGTTTTGGTCGTAAAATGGATCGCGTTAAAAACTTGTGGTAGCACTTCTGAACTACTAGGTTTGAAATAATCCAGTAACATATAGGTATATTTCTCTGCACCAAGACACTAAACAGTTGCTTCGGATTCCACGATTGCCAATAGCAATATATAACAGGGTTGTTTCGACCACACCGAAGATATTGCATAGTAAACCACTGTAGGTTTCCGACAGCTTGGTTTATCTGTTCGTGAGGTTGGCAGTACTTGGCCATAATATATTGTTGCCAGTGGTAAGCTTTCTTTGAATGTGTTTTTAGAGCTTTATATAAATTGAAATTGTATCAGCAATGTAGAAATTGGATAGTTGTTTCATTTTTTTTTTAACTTAACTCTTATTGTCTCACATCTGGGCAAAGGCCTTCCCCAAGTTCTTCCAGGCTTTCCTCTCCCGCGCCGTCTCAAGTCACTCCTCACGGTACACGTCCAATTCATCCCGCCACTTCTTTCAACGGCGCTTTCCCTCTGCAGGAACCCACTGCGTGGTGACGCTTGTGTAGCGGTTTCTGTGCATGCGTCTGACGTGACCCGCCCAATTTCATTTGAGCATAGCAGTATTTTTCCCACGTCTGATGTGCCTGTTTTCTTTAATTATTTATATTAATAAGTAGTATTATCCAAAATCGCAAATAGAGACATAAATTGTCTTTTAGTTATAGTTACCGATAACCTATTTTATTCTTAACTTAAACATGATTTTTGGATTCACATCTAGACTGGGAAAGAGAGCTATATTTTTAAATATAAAAAACTGGGCAAGTGCGTGTCGGACTCGCGCACTGAGGGTTCCGTACAAACTTGAAAGGTAAATTGCGGTTTACGATTTATGACGTATTAAAAAAAAACTACTTATTAGATCTCATTCAAACCAATTTTCGGTGGAAGTTTGCATAGTAATGTACATCATATATTTTTTTTAGTTTTATCATTCTCTTATTTTAAAAGTTACGGTGGAGGACACAAATTTTACCACTTTGGAAGTGTCTTTCGCGCAAACTATTCAGTTTAAATAAAAATGATATTAGAAACCTCAATATCATTTTTGAAGACCTATCCATAGATACCCCACACGTATGGGTTTGATGAAAAAAAAAAAAATTGAGTTTCAGTTCTAAGTATGGGGAACCCCCAAAATTTATTGTTTTTCTTCTATTTTTGTGTGAAAATCTTAATGCGGTTTACAGAAAACATTTACTCACCAAGTTTCAACAGTATAGTTCTTATAGTTTCGGAAAAAAGTGGCTGTGACATACGGACGGACAGACAGACACATGACGAATCTTCGATTCGTCATGTGTCTGTCTGTCCGTAAAAACGGAACCCTTATAGATATAAGGGTTCCGTTTTTTGCCATTTGGCTACGGAACCCTAAAAATGAGACGCATTTTTAAACCATATGTCAACTTAATACATTCAGGCCCAGAAATCCCCGTCTTCCTTACAAAAAAGACTAAAAAAAATACACCGATAGAAAAACAGCACGGATACTTGTAGGTCAAGTTTGAGACTGTTTTAAATTTTAAACATAAAAAGATTACATTTAAAAATAAGAAGAAGATTTATCTTATTTCACTCAAACGATCTAACGAAATAAAACTAGGTCATTCTTTCAAATTGAAATTAATGCACCTGATCACTGAACCGTGACGTCAGACCTTTCACAATTTTTAAGTGGGGCCACAGTTGATTGATTAGAATCGATACTAATTTGACCATCGTCGGTTATTTCGCGTTCCATTTCGGAGATGGACGTATTGATTGCTAGCCAAAGTGAAGCGACGTTAATAGCAATCATTTTCGCATCATTCATCTTGGTATTTTCGGTAAACATTAATCATTCAGAGCATGTGGGAAGTCATGGTTCACGGGTATTAATGTTATGTTGGGTATGAATTTGTGATGTTAGTTTGTGAGATCAACAAGTTTTTTTTTTGCTAGTTTTTAGGTTTCTGCATCTAAGTCGGCATAAACAGACCAAACAACCCTTATAGGATCACTTTGTTGTCCGTCTGTTTTTTTTTTCGGTGGGAAAATCATCTTATGACATCGCCCGCTCTTGGGCGATAGTGGGACTAAAAACCCACTCCTGTTCCTTCATTGCCTTTCGTACCAGGGCCGAGTCTTCGTCTCAGAATCAGACCCTTGGCCCCAGTAGGCTTCGACCCTGCTAGGCCCCTACAGTTGCTGACATCTCCTTGAGGCGCGCGTGAAACAGTACGCGCCGTCGACGACTTGGGCTCGGTCCGGACGGTTATCGGACGGTTGGACGGCGAGCTACCCATTTCTCGCCGTCCGCAAGCCCGCGCCTACGGTGTGTTGTCCGTTTGTTAAGACCCTTTTCTCAGGAACGCGTGGAACTATAAAGCTGAAATTAATATCAAATACTAAAATCAAATAAAGGAATATGCAGTGAAAAATCAAACTTGGGAACGCGTGGAAATATCGAGTTGAAATTAAAACCTTATACTCAGTAAAAGTGAAAGAATCAAACTTCTGAGTTAACAAAAAAAAAGATACGGCCGTAGTTTAAATCGCAAAAAACGTATACTTCGACACTCTCAAGAAAATCAAAATTCATAGGGTACTTCCCGTTGACCTAGAATCTTGAAATTTAGCATGAAGCAAGATCTCATGGCATAAGTATAGGAAAAAGTCTGAAAACAGTAAATTTGTAGTTACGTCACAATAAATACTTATTTGCGATTCGAGAAAATCTTCGAGGCTCGATTCGAGAAATGAACTATTTACATAGGTAAGTTTGTACGGAACCCTCGGAACGCGAGTCCGACTTGCATTAGACTGATTTTTTAAAGGTAACGTAGGTTTTAAAGGTAGGCGCGACGCGACATTGCGACAATGATGCAACGATTATTTTTCATAGAAATTGTATCCTACGAATTCTACTCCTTAGTTGTACACATTCATAATGAATGGGCTCCCAAAATAGTTTGTGCGTACCGGTGGCGTAATAGTTCATTAATAATATTATTATTATTAGGTCTTCTCGTCCAACATACCACAGTGTCTCAACTCTCAAGACAAAAGTCTATGACCAGTGCGTGTTGCCAATGATGACATTGGCACTCAAACATAGTCGCTTCCAATGGGCCTCATCAGAAGCCTTACAGTCACCCAAAGAGCAATGGAAAGGGCCATGCTCGGAGTTTCCTTGCATGATCGCTTAAGGAATGAAGATATCCACAGGAGAACCAAGGTCGCCGACATAGCCCGAAGAATCGCCAAACTAAAGTGGCAGTGGGAAGGGCACATTGCTCGTAGAACGGGCCGAAAGGTTCTAAAGTGGCGACCGCGCACTGGAAAACGCAGCTTTGGAAGGCTTCCCAAAAGGTGGACCAATGACCTGGTGAGAGTCGCGGGAATGCGGTGGATGCGAGACGCACGGGATCGATCGTTGTGGAGACGCTTGGGGGAGGCCTAGGTCCAACAGTGGACGTCTTTCGGCTGAAATAATGATGATGATGATTATTAGGTATATTAAATATACCTGTACCGTGCAGTACTATCAGCGAATTAATCTTTTGGAACTCGATTTGTTACTGAATCGATTATTATTATTGTGGTTTTCAGCGATCAACACAGAAGTTACGAAGGTTTCACTAATTAATTTCATTTTGCACCACTAATGAAAAATTCTAGCTTAACTAACCATGTCAGATATCACGAGATTCCTATATATATTTTATTCTTTTTTTTCCATACAGAAAATCTGCCACCTCCGAGGATGGAAGCCAGGTGACCCCAAGAATACGGAGACACATGAAATCATGATCAAGATCTGGGATGGTCTACGGAAGAGGGCTGACTCCAACAAAGACGGACAGGTAACAATGACTTCCCAGCTGAAAAAAAAGGCCCAGATTGACAAATAAAAAAATATACTAATTTTGTTTAAAATATATGATAATGGACTTAAATTGAATTAAAATATACAACAAAATTGAGAATCACCAAAGCGCCCCGGGGTCTTACCATGATATGTTAAAAATGTCAGTTGTGTGAGCGAGAAAGATGAAGGAGGGATGGAGTTTATACACCCTATATAGCGACATCCCTTTTACAGTTTAGTTTAAGTCGTAAAATGGATCGAGTTAAGCGTTTTAAACGCAGGGTACTGAGTCCACACCTCGGGCCATCCATGTTGAACTAATTTTACAGTGAACGCGAAAAACTCTTATAATCAAAAGACGATCTAAAAATCTATATAAATAAAACCACGTCGTGTTACAGCATTTATAATTCAAGAACGGCTGGACCGATTTTATTGATCTTTAATTTGTTACAATCGTCTCCGCCCCTAATATCAAAATAACTATTACAAATCGAAAAAAATTAAGTAAAAAAAAAGAGTGTGTACTTATGTACACGCGTTAGAAGTTATACTTCTTTGGCGTATGGAAAAAAAATAACTAAAATGCAGTAGTGATTAACGATAAATATTAAAATTAATCAAAAAGATTTTATTTAAATAATAATATTTATTTATTCACACTGTTTAATTGTACTCTTACGAAACACGTGTTCTAAATATAAAAATACTAGAATATACAACTTGAACATAGTTATCAATTTTCATGCATGCCACCTAGAACTAACTTCACGATGTAGAATTTAGGTGTTGGTGTGCGCGCGCATCGTAAAAATTCACTCTCATCATTTTTCTCTATCGCGCCAAAAGAAGTATAACTTCAAAAATAATACAAAATATCCAAATACATCGAAAAATGACGGCAACTGTCAAATACATTGGTCTCAATCATTCCATCATTCGGTCAATCATTCCGTCTTTCGAACAATCATTCCAAGATTGACAACACAGAATGAATGAGAAATCTCGAATCATTCTAATCAGGTATCACCACATTCATTGACTGTTAGGCGGTACAAAGTTCACCAGGTCAGTTAGTATTAACACACAAGGCGGACAGATGTCCTGGTGAGCATCGCGATAATCCGATGGATGCGAGACGCACAGGACCGGTCCTTGTGGCGACATTTTGAGGAAGCCTATGTCCAACAGTGGACATCTATCGGTTGAAATGATGATGATGATGATGATTAACACACTACAAAGGTTGGTACTTCACTCTCCTTGACCAGTCAGTAGGTACTGTAGCAGACATTTCTCCGAGTCTTATCAAAATCTCTAGCGACACCTCAAGCTCGATTATTTTTTTGCTAGTTCCCATTTTACATTTTAAGCCCATAAAAATGGAAAACAGCAATACCCAAGAAAATGAACGGAATTTAAACTTGAAATTGTTTTTCTTGCCAAATTGACTTTTTGCCACTTTTCCTTAAACGATTTAATGGTATTTATTTTTTGGCAAAGTCTCAAACCGGTTTTTGACATTTTTACTGGTAACTTTACCTTTTTATTCCCTCTTTCCCGGAGCTGTTTAGAGCTTCGGTGACTTTTGAAACGAAATTTCATCTTACATCTTGTTTCATTTTCAATATATCGTGCGAACGAAATTTTACTATCATTAGAAGAGATTCCTTGAAGTAATGTCTAATAAAAGTGGAGTGGCTCATCTGACAGAAGGCAGCTCTATAATTTCTTAAGTAAGGAGCGTCTTTTATTAAATTCTCTGCTGTTATATTTTCGAGGCCTGGCTGATTTTTAGATTAGGCAAAGGATTTTTGGTTTTAGAAAACTTTTGTATTACAATTAATAAAATACATTTTATTACTAATAAAACTGTTTCTAGAAATTTTATAATAATTTTATTATTGTCAACAAGACGTTATACCTACTAAAAATATGAGTTGTAAAGAAAATTATGAAATTGGAAAAAAAAACAACTTAAAGGTCACACTTTTGAGGTTGTTCTATTATTGAATAGGCAAAATATTGTCCTCGATGATGTAAATTCACTATGGCGTTACTGCCTTGTTACGTTAGATGATAGCAGTTAGAATATATATAACATAAATTTTAAAACGCTTACGACTTCGCCAACTTTTGAGGACATGAAACATTGTTTTTGTTTTTTCAAAAACTCTATATATTTTTTTGGTCTTAAAAAAATAAAAAACATGGTCAGTCTGTACGCTAATAAATATCATACCAAATAGGTAGTATATATGTTACCGGTAAACTGTGTAATCCGGTATTCTATAGAATACCTAGGCCACTGCCTAAAATGTGTAGGTAATGTATGAAATATTATTTATTTTATACTTTGCCTAGATATTCTATACAATACCGAAAGCGCAGCCGGCAATGTGTGTAAAAGACGAGAGCAGGGAAGAAGGTGACGTAATTTTAGGGCTACGGTTAGGTTTGAAGGCGTGAGTACTTGTAAGCAAATTACATTATGTTACTAATAAAAGGATGAATTTTAAATTTCATGTTAATATTATTATGTATAAGGACACAGGTTCTATTTCTGTCCGTAGGGTTTAAAGTAAGGCTCCTATTTCCGGGTGGTTATAAAAAAAATAGCCTACTAACCTAACCTGACCGTATCGGGGTGCCCTAAAATTACGTCAATTCCTTCCTTGCTTTTGTCTTTTACACACATTGATTTTAAGTAATAGAACATATTTCATTTGCCCATCATTTTATAGGTAGGTCAGTTAACATTGATAAATATTGCCCAAAATCTATTTATATTACACATTGCCGGTGGACCAGCAGGTACTCTATACAATTTCTAGGAATTGTATACATTACCTAGGTAAAGTATGTAATGGACAATAATATTTCATATATTGCCTGGAAGCCCCAGGTATTCTATACATTGCCTAGATATTGTATAGAGTATCTGAATTATGCAGATTGCCAGTAACATATACAAACTAGAAACAATAATATGTACAAACGGATAGAAAAAGAACTTATTGGGTATTAAAACAATTCATCTACATCGATGTCAATGGGAAAAGTATGTCGTGTATGTGTATTTTAACTATATGTATAACATTTTTTTTTTACTCTTGTTTTTTTTGTATAAAATTATTTTCTTTTTAAGCACCAATCATATTGTCTCTTCACCACCCGAGGTTGACTGGTAGAAAATGCCTAAGTCATTAAGATGCATGAAGATAAATAAATAAAAACTGGGCAAGTGCGAGTCGGACTCGCGCACTGAGGGTTCCGTACAAACTTGAAAGGTAAATTGCGGTTTACGATTTATGACGTACTAAAAAAAAACTACTGACCAGATCTCGTTCAAACCAATTTTCGTTGGCAGTTTTTATAGTAATGTACATCATATATTTTTTTTAGTTTTATCATTCTCTTATTTTAGAAGTTAGAGGGGGGGGGACACACATTTTACCACTTTGGAAGTGTCTCTCGCGCAAACTATTCAGTTTAGAAAAAAATGATATTAGAAACCTCAGTATCATTTTTGAAGACCTATCCATAGATACCCCACACGCATGGGTTTGATGAAAAAAAAAATTTTGAGTTTCAGTTCTAAGTATGGGGACCCCCAAAATTTATTGCTTTTTTTCTATTTTTGTATGAAAATCTTAATGCGGTTCACAGAATACATCTACTTACAAAGTTTCAACAGTATAGCTCTTATAGTTTCGGAAAAAAGTGGCTGTGACATACGGACGGACAGACGGACAGACAGACAGACAGACAGACAGACAGACAGACAGACAGACATGACGAATCTATAAGGGTTCCGTTTTTTGCCATTTGGCTACGGAACCCTAAAAATTATCCAGAAGTCTATACACTGTTAAAAATTAAACAAAAATCAAAACGAGCGGTAAGAATTGTGTATATCGAATAATACCCAATCGCATTTTATTAACTCGTCAGGGGCTGGGTGTCAGCCAAATGACCTACCGTGCTTAATTACGCGTTCATTTTTTTCAAGCATTGTTACTGTGACGGGCCTTTATTAGAATTTTCGCTCCGTAATTCACTTATTGTTCAAACCACCCCCACCGCTTTTTAAACGACCTCATTCGTCAGTTCGTTATGAAATACTGGTTTTAGCAAGCAGCTTTGCTCGCGTAGGAATTGAAAATGTTTCCCATGGAAATGTACTGTCAGGATAAATAATAATAATTTAAACAAATCAAGTATATTGACTTGGCTCGCGAGGTTGTCGACATGTGGGATGTGGACTCAGCGATCATTGTACCGATAGTCGTGTTAGCGAATGGCTTAATAGCCAAGAGCCTCGACCAACACCATAGGAGGCTCGCGTTAGGCGACTGGATCAAGGGCTTGATTCAGAAAGTGGTAATCCTTGACACAGTTCCTATAGTTAGGAGGTTCCTTTCTCTGGAGCCCTGACCGCCGGTAGCTTGGACCCTGTATCCGATACCGGTAGGATAGGTACTGTTTTTTTTTTATATTTTTAAATGTTTTATTTTTGAAATATTTAAAAATATAACTGATATGTTGTAAGTGAAATAAAGGAAATAGGTAATAATCTTTAATCAAGTAATTAACACCCATACCATTGCAATAACTTAAATCACCAACATAATATAATTCATAAGTAAAATTGCCTCAAGCATTTAATTAATTAATATAACCAAATAATTACATTAATAACGCAAAAAATATAAATAGTATCCTCTGTCCTATTGAAGGAAATACTTCCAAACACTGAGGCGTTTCTTTTACTGACTAAAACCCACACGTTATCTTTCAGCTGCCCTTTGCGTTTCAGGGCCACTTTGGCTCTTTAAAAAAATCCTTCAGTTCAGATATTGAGGCGTGATTGTGTTACAAACCATAATATTCCACCAATATACTAAGATACCAGAGCTGTCAGACATAACTTATTTTCACATGGATGAAACCTTAGGTTCTCAGTAGCGTCTCATGTGTTTTGAATACCTGTGTACTTGTGGAGCTCCCCCTTGGGGAACTTTGGCAGGTACGAGGCGAGAAAGGGAACTAAAAATAACGAGTTACTTAACTTAATGTTTTATATATGTTTGATAGAATATTATTCTAAAGTAGGTACCTAGTAGCTTTAAAGCTCTACAAAAAGTAAATAAACTTTACTTATTTTTACATGTCTGATTTTAAATATGTTATTAAAGTAATTATTACAAAGTTATATTTCATTAGTCAGACAAATTGTAGTGACCAAACAGCCAGTCAGTGCATGAAATCGTCTCACTCGCTCTGAAACGCATGCGTGCTCTCGCGCTCATACTCTCGGCTGAATATCTTTTGTGTTTAGGGGATGTTTGGTCACTACAATTAGTCTGACTACTGAAATATAACTTTATAATAGTTGCCTCAATAACATATTTAAAAATCAGACATGTAAAAATAAGTAAAGTTATTTTTTTTTTTTGAGCTTTGAAGTGTCTGACAGAAGTTTTGATCCATGGAAAATGTCTGACACTTATGATACTACTTTATAATAATATTCTACAAAACATCTATAAAAATTAGCTATAAAAATTTAAGTTAAGTAACTCGTTATTTTTAGTTCCCTTTCTCATTTCGTACCTGCCAAAGTTCCCCAAGGAGGAGCTCCACAAGTACACAGGTATTCAAAGCACATGAGACGCTACTGAGAACCTAAGGTTTCATCCATGTGAAAATAAGTTATGTCTGACAGCTCTGGGATCTTGGTCTACAACAGTTAAACTAGAATTACATAAGAGCGACGCACACGTGTAATACGCCTGATTTGTACGTAGAACGACGTCGCGTGGCGTCGCGTGGCGTGGATCAAGTGTAGCTCTACAAGTCTAGTTTCCATATAAAATATATGGAGAACGACGCGCCCAGATCGGCGTGTGTAGCACAAGTGTGCGCAGTGTAGTTCTAGCTTTATATTTATCACGTCATTAACGTCTTCTGACATATCCGCTCTGTGCTCGGAATTTTTTGGTTAAAATTAAATATGCAAATCACATGAAGGCACATAACAGGGCAGCATATCTGAGCTAGCAATCACTATGAGGAGTCTAGGAATGAACTCATTGTGGCCGGAATTGTCTAGATGGCATTTTCATGATGCCTTCAAAGCATGAGTGAACATTATATCTTCATTAGTGCTATTCTGTAATTACCTCACCATGAAAACGTATGTGAAGTGAACAAAAGAGTGAGCTGTGAAATACTAGGTGTCTTCAAGGCAAGTGAGAGTGAATAGGCTCTTAATAAACTAGCGCGCCTCACCATCAACCCCACTAGCCAAGTTACAACCGTTTCGTTTCGATTCTCTTTTCGTTGATCGCCTCTAGTCGGCCACGCCTCCTATTCCTTTGTTCTGACCACGTGACTGAGCGTTGAGATGACGTCATAACAAAGGAATCGGAGGCATGACCGACTCGAGGCGATCGACGAAAAGAAAATAGAAACGAAACAGTTATAACTTAGCTAGGGGGGCAGGTGGGATCGCAGTCAAGAAGAAAATTAAATGATAATTCACTTTAGGGTCGCTTAAAATGTCTTGGCAAGATGCCAGGATTGCGAGATTGTTCGAAATAATTAACGAAGCAGTTATGTAAAGGACAATTGAAGAAACACAGGTGGCATTTTAATCAGCAAAGTCGGACATTACCTTTCGCTCCACCAGAATCGGAGAAGTAAATTGATGAATTCTTTCCGTTAAAAAAAGCTACCACGTTGAACTGTTTAGATATAGAATATACCGGCTGAGCTCGTTTGCTCCAAGATTGATCTCGTCAATGGCTTACCATTAAGCTAGATCGAGGTCACGAGTGGGCTCATAAGAAATAATAATAATAAAAAAAAAACCGGCCAAGTGCGCACTCGTATTGAGGATTCCGTACAAACTGATTTTACCGAAAAAAAAATTATGACATAACTAAAAATATATTACAGTTTTTAGACTTTTTTATACTTTTGCTATGAGACCTTGCTTCATGTCAAATTTCAGGAGTCTACGTCAATGGGATGTAATTCTATAGGTTTTGATTTCCAAGCCAGTGTCAAAATATGCGCCTAAACGGAGCATGAGCGGCCTTATCTTTAGATAGTCTTGACTTACTTTAAATTATCTTATGACATCCCCCGCTCTTGGGCGGAGCGAAAGATAGTGTCAGACTTTTACTGACTAAAAACCCACTCCTGTCCCTTCGTTGCCTTTCGTACCAGGGCCGAGTGTTCCTTTCAGAATCAGACCCTTGACCCCAGTAGGCTTCGACCCTGCTGGGCCCCTACAGTTGCTGACATCTCCTTGAGGCGCGGGTGAAACGACGACTTGGGCACGGTCCGGACGGTTACCGGACGGTCGGACAGCGAGCTACCCATTGCTCACCGTCCGCAAGCCCGCACCTACGGTGGCCGGAAATCGGGATCGGAAACCGGCGGCGGTTGGGGCGTGAGACCGTTAGAAATTTGATTTTTTCACTGCTGCTGTAACTGAAATAGTTTCATACCTCCACGCGTTCCTGACAAAAAGGGTCTTGCTAAACGGACACACGGACAACAAAGTGATCCTATAATGGCTCCGTTTTTACCGAATGAGGTTGCGGAACCCTAAAAAATACCGAAACATATAGACAACCACATTTATAGGATAGAGAAGGATTAATAAGCTTTGTTTAATACGATATGAAGTATGTAAATTGTCGAGCTGATAATTCTGTTTGAAGGTCCCTCTAAGCCCGAAACGGTTTAATCATGCGAGCTTCCATGGCTCATAAATTTTCTAATCTTACATAGTGAAGATTAATGTGATGTACGGAGATGTTTTGATTAATTCCTCTGTAGTTTTGGCCTAAATATTTTAGTGAACTATGATTTTGATTCGTTTCATTTACCCGTTTTAGAACGGTAAAGTGATAGTTAATTTCGCCCGCATACATAAAATAAAGCCTATGTCACTCAGGAATAAACTAGCTCTCAAAAAATTCTTAAAAAAATATTATAAAAATGTATATTCTAAAAAATTTCGCAATCGTACCAGTAGTTTACCCGACCACAATATCGACTAAAACGTTCGAAAAAGTCAGTTTAAGCAGTCTGATGCAGTTTAGTAGAATTAATTTTGTTTCAATAATTTATTGCTTTCGGGTTTTTTAACATTCAATATTTTAGTGAGTAGATAATCAGAAATCAGAAACGTTTATTTCAAATAGACCAATTACAGGCACTTTTGAATTGTCAAAATGTCGGTCAGTCAAAAAAAGAAAAGAAGTGAAGCTAAATTGCACGTTCCAAAGCGTAGATCTCTATGGAGAAGAACGTACAAGAAACTCCATGGACACTCTTTTAAATCATATTATGAGTTACATAAATCTTGGTTACATATTTCATGTCGCTTCTAATATGTGAGCACAATGTAGATAAATAAGAATAAAAACAAATTAAAAAGATAGAAATTGAATTAAGCCACTGGCAGCTAAGAGATGACCAGTCTCAACTGACGGCACCCGTTCACGAGCATGACGCGTGCATCAGCCTCACTCAGCTCAACCATTTTGAAGGGAACCGAATAACCCAATAATACGTGCCACCATCAGCGAGACATTTGAGTGAGCATGACACACTCTCAACTGCCATGCTCGTAATGTCAAACAAGTTGTAACCTAATAAAAATGCTTCATGGTACTTCACATTCACAAAACTTGAAAAAAAAAAGTGCTTCTACATTATACAATTCTATTGTTTCCAAATGCAAAAGGTAATAAATTATCATAAGCTCTATTGAAATAAACAAATAAAATAAAATAAGAAACATTTCGAAAACAACAAAACAAAAAGAGGAATAGTAAGTATCTCTTCCAATATTTATAAATATATATATTTAAAAAAAAAAAAAAAAAACTAATTTGAAGGCTGTGGCTGTGGAGCAGGAACGGCATATAGCCAAGCGTTTTTGTCAAGGATTAATATTCCAGTTTATAATACGCTTGTCTACATAGTGTGCGTTTAATGCATGTTTTAAATTTGGACTTATTTAGTTGTAGAATCTCAAGTGGTATTTTATTATAAAATTTTACACAGTACCCCATAAAAGAACTATGTACTTTTGCCAATCTGAATCGAGGTTGATCTAATTTGTTCCTATTCCTAGTATTAAGGTATATGGTTGGACCAATAAAACCAATATACGTGGCTGAATCTCTCACTGCATCAATCAGACGTCTACACTATATAGCCAGATTATTTGCTAAAAAACATAACTACGAGCACTGTTGGACTTCGTTTGGCAAGGTGTTTTTGAAGCTTAACGAACACCAACCCCGTCTACGCGTGTATTGCGAAGAAGACCTTCAGAACATGGAAAAAAGTATTTGACTAGTTTTCCTTTATGAAGTACTTGTTTACTATTTATCAGCATGTATTACTTTGTACATTGTTTGTTTTTTAATTTATTTAGTTAGCGCCTATCTCTACTCTATTCATATACACTGCACACATAAAGATAAAACAATTGCCCTACACTTTCCCCTATTCAACAATACTTACATAACACAACCACGCCTCCAAAATATTATTAGATCTCTAAAATTTTATGTCGTACCTAATACTGTTTTTATTACCTTACTCAACCATTCAACAAGATTGGAATCCATACATATTAAGCTTTTCTTACATAGAAATATAACAGCACATAATACTATGGTCAAATTAACTTACAAATACGATCCTGCTAAATTATTACTTAGACAAAATTCAATGAGTTAAATCATTTACAAAGTGAAATAGACTCTTTTAATATTGCTGACTTTTTCAACTGTAATGCGGAGGACTGCTCGGGCCTGTTACCAAACTCCAAAAAATGTTTAAAAATTTTTCAACAAAATATTCGGAGTGTAAAATGTAACTTACCTGGATTATTACCAATAATAGCCAGTACTGAGGTGGATTGGGACTGCCTTGTTTTGACAGAGTGCTGGTTGCCATCAACCTCTTTTCTACCCTCCTTGGATGGATATGAAAGTTTTGCCACTACTAACAACCTTACGCAGAATGAAGGAGTTGTTGTGTACTACAAGAACAGTTTGCTTATCTCAGTTGAGGAACCTGGGATTGAGGACGCAAATTGTCTTGTTATTACCTTAAATAGTGATACAGTAGCCTTGGCCATTTATAGGCCCCCTGGGTACAGAAATATTGATAACTTTTTACAATCTCTTAATCAGATACTATTAAAATACTCATCTAAGCAAAATATTATATTGTTGGGGGACATTAATATTAACATTGCCGAACTCAGTACTGACAACAATCTTTTACCATATCTAGATATGATGGCATTCCACGGTATGATGCCAGCGTACACTTCACCCACGCACAATAAAACATGTTTGGATCACACCTTTCTAAAGACTAAACTAACAGCTCGATGTCTTATGCTCCAAACAACAATTACAGATCACAATAGTGTTGCTTTGTACATAGCTAGCCTTCCAAAACAAAAACCTGCTAAAAATGTTAATTATTTAAACCACAACCTTCTAAATTCGGAACTTAAAAATTTTGACTTTAGTCCACTATACACAATTAAAAATGCCAACGAGGCTGCTAATTTCTTTCACAGTATTCTTCATACGGCTATCAAAAACAATACTAAAGAAGTCAATATATCAAATAGGAAGAAAATTCTAAAACCGTGGATAACCCCAGGCATTCTAAAGTGCATTAAGAACCGTGATAATCTATATAAAAAAGTAAAGAAAAACCCTGAGAATAAAATATATGAAACTACATACATAAGATACCGTAAATTTTGTTCATCTTTACTAAAAAAACTTAAAAGAGACCATGAAAAACTACAGTTCCAAAACGCAGGAAAAAATAGTAAAAAAATTTGGAAAATAGTCAAAGAGATAACATACTTAACTAAACCCAAAGATGCCCCGATTGAACTTATAAATTCTAGTGACCCCCAAAATTCCGTAAATAATGTTAACCAATACTTCGTAAATGTTGGCAAAACTTTAGCAGAAAAAATCATTAGTAGTAATCTGCGAACTGAACCCAACACTTTAAATTTGTGCAGCCACTCTTTTTGTCTGCTACCAACGGATGAAGAAGAGATTAGGACATTGATTGCAGGGTTAAAGAGTGATTGTTCAGTTGGTCTTGATTTAATATCTAGTGACATCCTGAAATCAAATGTTGATATTCTAACATTACCTATAACATACGTCTGTAATTTGTCTCTCACAACCGGTATATTCCCGAAAATCTATAAAAGGTCTCGAGTTCACCCGATACATAAAAGTGGTGACAGAGGCTGTGTCAATAATTATAGGCCAATTTCGATTCTCCCTACCCTATCAAAAATTTTAGAGCGAATCATTAACAGAAGACTTGTTAGCTATTTGGAAAGTAAAAATCTTCTCTCACAAGCACAATTTGGTTTCAGAGCCAAGAGATCGACCGCCGACGCAGTGTTAGAACTTACAGATTACATAGTTAACAACATAGATTCAAAGAGGAAAACCATTGGAATATTCTTAGATTTAGCAAAGGCCTTTGACACAGTCTCTGTCCCTATTCTGCTTAAAAAACTCGAAAGGCTGGGTATCCGGGATCTTCAATTAAAACTTTTTGAAGATTACCTGAATGACAGAACACAATGTGTTAAAATCGGTAACTTTACCAGTGAAGAGATCTCAGTGACTTTTGGAGTTCCTCAGGGCAGTATTCTCGGACCGACGCTGTTCCTAGTCTATATGAATGATATATGTCAGCTAAGCTTTCCCGATTCCAAAATTATCGCGTTTGCGGATGATACAGCCTTACTTTTCAGTGGTAACTCTTGGCATGAAGTGTTTGCCAAGGCTCAGACAGGCTTAAATACAGTGACCAGTTGGTTAAATGAGAATTTACTTACATTAAATGTAGAAAAAACTACTTACATAACGTTTTCAATTAAAAGTAATGACAAACCTGATTCCTCTTTAAGCATTCTCGTCCATTCGTGCCCAAATGCAAATCACATAAGTTGTCAGTGCCCTAACCTTAAAAAAACTGAATCCACCAAGTATTTAGGCGTAATTATTGACAGAAATCTTAAATTTCACGATCATATTAATCTTCTATCAGCGAGAGTCCGTAGACTAATAGTAATATTTAAAGCCTTAAGAAGCTCTGCATCAAAATCTATTTTAAAATCTGTCTACTATGCTCTCTGTCAGTCTCAGCTTGAATACTGTATTACTACATGGGGTGGAACATGTAAAACTCATCTTCTAAAAGTTGAGAGAGCACAAAGAGCACTCCTAAAGGTGAGCTTGTTTCTTCCTTTTTATCACCCAACAGCTGATCTCTACTCAAAATGGAAGGTACTTTCTGTGAGACAACTCTTCATTTTGAAAACGGTTATGAAACAGCATTCCTTAATAACTTATGAACCAGAAACAATCAGAAACAAACGTCGTAAACATCAAGTCTGCTCTGCATCATCATTCAAAACTAAGTTTGCACATCGGTTTTTTTGCTATCAGGGTTCAAATTTATACAACAAGTTAAATCGGGCCCTAACGATTTATCCCTTACCAAAAATCAAATGTAAGTCTTCAGTTTCAGATTGGTTGTTAAATGCGGATTATAGTTTTACAGAAAAGGTACTTCAGTCAAGTTAATTAGTACAATATAAGTTCATAACTTAGACCACAACTTTCACATGTACACACCACATACACACTAATACAATACACTATCATTAGACACGCACATCAAACACACAGATATAGGCACTCTTATTAATTTTTTTGTTCTAGCTTCGTTTTTACTTCTACCTCCAAAATTATAATTACTTATTTTTGTTTTTTATTATTGTAATTGTTTACCTTTGAAAAAAAACTGTTCTTCCGTGGGGTGGGGACCTGGTGATTTGTAATACAGGCATTTTATGCCTAACTCAAACACCAGCTCCTCACATTGTTAATTATAATAACAGAACTTATGTAAAACCTAAACTTATAAGTTTATCATTGTGAGGAGAAATAAACAATTTTTATTATTATTATTATTATTATATTAAAATTGTGCTTGTCACTTATCTTAGTAAAAAGATGAATATTTTTCCGAACATACATAATGTTTTCATAAATGTATTGACAAGGGACCGTCAGGATGTTTATTTCCTTAAATAGTTCCCTAAGAGAATCGCGTCTGCGAAGATTATATATGGCTCTGATAGCTCTCTTCTGCAGAATAAAAATAGACTGCAGCCCGTCCCCATAGGAAAATACCGTAAGACATGATACTATGAAAGTAACTAAAATAAACTAGTCGCGCAGTATCTACATCAGTAAATTGACGGATTTTTCTGACAGCATATGCTGCCGAACTAAGCCGACCGGCCAGAGATGTTAAATGAGGACCCCATTGTAGCCTCGAGTCAAGCGTGATCCCTAGGAAAACCGTATCTTCGACGAATTCGAGTTTCTCCTTGTTCAATACTAAATGATAATACTTTTGAAATCGAATATAAATAAATAGAATGTTATCAAAAAAAAATGTAGAAACCAATATTTGCTGCCAAAGGACCTCCATATTAATTATTTATAATTATAATGTTGATGTCCTCAGTGTCACTCTCACAATAAGACGAATCCAACGATACCTTTCAAGCTAAAATGAAACAAATATTTCAAGCTCTAGGGCGTGCCAGAGAAATATACATACTTACATGTATACAGACACTCGAAAAAAACATAACCCCTCCTTCTAACGCAGTCGAGTAAAAAGTAGATTAATATTTATTTATTAAAACTTCATGCAACACAAAGGTATAAAGTTAGACTATACCTTAGATATTCTCTACCAATCAACTAAAAGTGATGAAGAGAAAACATGGCAGGTGCATAAAAAAAAGTTTATTAAAAAAACTAGGGTAAAAATGTATATATACACCCCTAGTTTTTATTTAGTACAAAAAAATGGGGCTCTATCCGTACCCGTTACTGATCAAATTTGTGTAGTCAAAAGTAAAAAAATAAAATCCTAAAATTGTCCTTGGAGTTTTTTCATGACTGGTAAATTCATAATTAGAATCAACATTCATAAGAATTGCTACTAGAAAATACTACGCGCAGTGTTTTTCCATTTTAATCGTCATTTATTCATTCATAAATCAATAGCCCGTACAATATTTTCATAAGTGAGTGACATTTTGGGATTTAAAAAAACGCTAATAACTTTGCTGTTTACGAACATAATTTTTTAAGACTTTTCTTAGATAATAACAAGACCTTTTCTAATAAGCCCTTAAAGTATGTTTACTAATTAAAAACTAGGGGTGTATAAGTAAAACCCCTATCACATATATTTTTCTTTCACACACAATTCGAATTTACGTATACAAACCAAAAGTTTCGACAACAAAAACGCCGAGACTCCCCGCATGACTTAACCCTTTCAGCTCTCCAGAGATTTCCAAAGTTCACGTGAACTTATTCCATCAATTGTTGTCGCTAGAGAGTCTCCTTAAAGGTTTATTGGTTCAACAAGTTTCGGAAAAGGCTTTCTCATGTTTTTTTTTTTTTGAGTTGACAAATTGAATAGTATTAGTAAAGAACGCATGTTAGTATAAATACCAGTTTAAATCTATTTGATTTTTTTTTTTACAATTAAATAAGAAAATAAAAACCCTAAAAGTACCTAATCTAAAGTATGGCGTCGAAAAAATCCTCCGCAATGCTGTCTACTGGTAATGTACCCAAAAGACTGGTGGAATTGCCGCATGTTGTGTATGGCAATGTTTATCCTCTGTCTAAGGTGACCAGCCTTTGGGTCACGCGAAGTGTCAACAAGTTCTTTGGCAAGGTCTTTAAAAAAATTGTGAGCATTTGATTGCTTAAAAATAAATAACCAACTTTTCTACCATTTGAAAAAATTATAATAGTTGAGACATACGTCATAAAGCTCCAGCAAGCTCTTACGAAATGAAGATGATCTACGAATAATAATAATAATATATCTGTCACCTCGTTTTTGCAAACTTCATAAGCATTAGATTTCATGCTTATAAATACAGCAATATTACAGAATAAAACATAAAGAAACTAATAAATAACTTATTACAAAAAAGAATAACGTACCTTAATTTTAAAGTGTATTTGAATTTATAATCCCAAGTCAATCCGAAGATATCATACTTCAAATTAGCATGTTTAAATGAGTGTGTGTTCTGTGGTTTCTAATATAATCAACAGGTTTTGCAATAATCTGGTGACATATCATACTTGTTGTATTGTCGCTACGTTCTTGTCAGCGGGTGCCTTAAGTTACAACACCAGCCCCCCTAGCCAAGTTACGATCGTTTCGTTTTCGTCGAACGCCTCGAGTAGGCCACGCCTCAGATTCCTTTGTTCTGACGTCATCTCAACGCTCAGTTACGTGGTCAGAACAAAGGAATCGGAGGCGTGGCCTACTCGAGGCGTTCGACGCAAACGAAACGATCGTAACTTGGCTAGGGGGGCAGACAAACAACCACACTAACACTTTCCTTCTCCAGGTTTCCGTGGAAGAATGGACGTCTATGTGGAATGACTATGCGCAGAACCCCTCAGCTGCCTTGAAGTGGCAGCAACTGTATGCCCAGTTCATGTTCCAACTGGAAGACGCCAGTGCTGATGGCACCATCGACTGTGATGAGTTTACTACTGTATGCTCCTCATATGGCATCGACCCTCAGGAGTGTAAGGTTGCGTTCGCAAAGATGGCTAAGGTGAGTCGTTGAGATATTTTATGAATGAACTAGCTTTTGTCCTCAACTTCGTTCGCGAGAATGTTTTCATAAAAACTTGAACCCTTAGGGCCAACGCTGCGTTAAGCGGGCGCCCGCGCGGTCACCCGTCGCGTGACGGTGCGCGTATGTCGTGTGCGGCAGTCCCCGTAGCGGAGACCGCGCTGTGTCACTAGTTCAACTTTAACGGTGTGCATGTAGTCATGTCGATGGAGAACTTTAATGTATTATTACGTAGCAAAAAGGACGCGGGGCGCGACTGCCCGCGATGGGACCGCGCGGGCGCCCACTTAACGCAGCGTCGGCCCTTATATTGTATTTTGAAGGTAGTTATGAAAACTAGTAATGGGGCCTTTATTATTCATTTTAATTTGAATATGTGTTAAGTTAGTTGACCCAAGGAATAAGATTCTCCCATACAACTTTTAACATCCCTTAAACCGTGTTATAGGGCTAGTTTTGAAAAACGAATAATGAAAACCTTATTTACGAGTATTTACTTGGGATACTATTTATGCTAAGTTTCAAGTATGTGAGCTCAATGAAGCAAATTTTGCATACAAACGGTTTTCCTCAAATAAATGTTTTCTTTTTCTTTCTTTTTCTTTTCTCCTTTTCACCTCTCTAAAAAATTTTCAAAAACTTCTTCTTAGTGCTCGCCTACATCATAAAAATATCTAAAAAAAATCATAATATATAAAAAATCTTGTGTAAAACTTCACGTTCCTAGACGGTGAAAAAAAATGGAAAAGATCACGAAAAAAAATCTTCGTTCACTCACTATTTTAAGTTGATGGCACATAAAATATACATTATCTTCGGCGTGTGAGTTTCTTCATTAAAATGAATGGCTGGCGATATTGTGATTTATGTACAAAGTTATAAGAAAATAATATATATTGAGCTCCTTACTAGTCCTAAGTTGAGGTACATGAATACTGAAATATGCTTGCACTGACTAAACAGGTCTACTTAAACCTGTGTGGTTCTTTCCTCAAAAGACCATCTCAGACGCTAATCTGCATGGTGCTCATATTATTTGACCAATACATGTTTTGTTTACTGTACGGACTTGAAAACAGTTTTTGAACTCGGAGTTTGTTTCGGTATTGCTTCTCAGAGTAGTTAGATAGAAAGATAGAATATACTCTTTGCCTTTTTGGCGCTTGCGTGAGACACATGATGTTAGTTTTTCTGTTTTCTAAGTTTCAACATGTTTTTCTACATTGTGTGTATCTATCTATATATGTGCGCCAAAGCTGTGGCCTCATCTAGTTTAAAAATGACGAAAAAAAAATTGACGTGTAAAAGTGTTTTTTAAACCTATTTACAAAATAAATATCATTTATCATTTATCATTTAATAAAATATTTTTCTTTCTTTCTTTCGTTCTTTCTTTCTTTCTATCTTTCTTTATTGTACATCATTAAATACAATTACAGTAGGAGCTTAAAATTAATACGGTGTCACAGTGGGTGGTCTTATCGCTAAAAGCGATTTTTTACAGACAACCTTAGTTAGTTTAGTTAGTTATGAAACACCAATCTCATCTAGTTTAAATTGACGAAACAAATGTGTTAAAGTGTTATTTATAACCCACTAGCTTCTGCCAGCGGCTTCGCCCGCGTAAAAGTCAGTTTCTCTATACAAACTTTGGACCCCCGTTTCATCACCTTATGGGGTGAATTTTGGAAAATCCGTTCTTAAGGGATGTCTACACCTTTTAAGGAACCTACCTGCCAAATTTTAAGTTTGTAGGTGTTATAGTTCCTGAGATTTCATGATTAAGCAGTGAGTGGTATTTTTGGAAAATTTACATCATTTTTTAACATAATAAAAAATAATTGCAAACTCCGTATTGATTGTAATAAATCTTACAATATATGCAATCCTCAACATTTTGTGAACAGAACAAATTGACAAAATATTCCGAATACACTAAAACTCATCAAAATTCGATGCTTTTGGGCTATATTTCACCGGGACGCCATGGTGGCGCGACCAGTTGCACCGCCATGGTGTCCGTAAACTTTCAAACTAGACACCATACAGACACCAGAGTCGCTACACCACACTGATACAGTATCAAAATGGACCTTAATTGCGTGCATCCGAGTTGGTCGCGCCGCCAAATTGGTTGCGCAACCAAACGGACACCAGCCCCCCTAGCCAAGTTACAATCGTTTCGTTCGCGCCGAATGCCTCGAGTAGGCCACACCTCCGATTCCTTTGTTCTGACCACGTGACTGAGTGTTGAGATGACGTCAGAACAAAGGAATCGGAGGCGTGGCCTACTCAAGGCGATCGGTGCGAACGATACGGTTGTAACTTGGCTAGGGGGGCAAGTGAGTAACCCTCTATAAGAGCTGTACATTTTGTTGGTAGCGGCAACTAGTCGCGCCGCCATGATGTCCTTAGTGTCCTATTGAGAAAAACAAAATTACGGGTTTTGTAATATTATCGATGCGCCAATCTATAGATACCTTAACTTTAGCTACTCATTTCCATCAACCTAACAATCAATGGGGGTTATAATTACCATTCGTTACTGCAAAAGATTCTAAGCTCAGTGGGTACTATTAGTTCTAATAATAAGTTTTCTTCAATAGCATGATTACTATCAAGAGGAGCGAGCAGTAATTAGTACCCTTGTTATTTTGGCTTGTTCACTATACCTATATTAGCGTGATTCTTCTCCATTTTCTTTATTTTATTCTCTCTCTTTATTTTATTACATAGAATTATGTTTATTGAATTGTAAATTATTTGAGTACTTACATTAATGTTTTTGGAGCGTTATTAGATTTGATCACGAGATTTAAGTCTCAGTTTGACCTTCATGAAAATATTACTTTTACAAGGAACCCCTTATCAAGAAAATTTCTGTAAAAGACCGTTTATTTTTTGTTCATTGATTTATGTTTCTTTTTGCGTTCACTATCTTTATAATGATCATTATTTATGAGTCCTAACTTCATTATTATTTTTTTTAGGTTTTTCTAGTAGTATTTTTAATATCGTGCGGATTTCATCACGCATGCGGGTTTGCTCCGCATGCAGAAAATTTCAAAATGCAAAAAAAAGCGTCCCGCGCGCGTATTCTTCGCATTCCAATAAATACTTGTATAAAATGGACATTTGCGGGGGTTACGCGTGCGAAACAATCCTGCATGCGTGATCAAAACCGTACGATATTAAAAACACCCTAAAACCTGTCCCAAAAGATCGATACGCAACACAATTAATATTTGTTTCAAAAATCAAATCATTCCGATTTATCCGAACGAATAATGTTCAGCTTTCATTTTGATTTAACAAATTGAGTACAATACTCAATTTAAATTGTTTTTCCGATTCCATTCAAATCCTTCATAAAAAATGTATCACACATTTTTTTGATGGGTTTACATTTTTCATTCTCATATAACTTTATGTAGCTCCAATTTTATTATTTCACTAGTTCATGCCAGCGGCCTTGCCCACATGAAAGTCGAATTATCAATTATATATTAATAGCTTCTGCCAGCAGTTTCGCTCGCGAGAAAGTGGGTATCTCCATACAAACTTTGAATCCCGTCTCATCTTCTCATCTTCGTCTTCCATCTTAGAGCGTCGGGTGTCAACACTGTGTGGACCGCACTGAGGACACGGTGGAGCATACGGAAGAGGTGTGCTCCGCTTGGGCAAGGCACCGCGTGGGGGCGATCGGCAGTAGCGATCTCTCGCGCCGGGCCTTGGTACAGGCCATGGTCCGAAGCGAGTAGGAGTGGCAGGCGGCCGCCTCCTTCTGCGAAGCAGTAATGTTAGCAAAGGAGGAGGCCGCACGTCCACGCGCGAGGGAGCGGCCCTCACGCCCCAGCGACCGGAAACCCGATCCCAATTTCCGGCCACCATAGGCGCGGGCTTACGGACGGCGAGCAATGGGTGGCTCGCCGTCCGACCGTCCGGTAACCGTCCGGACGGCGCCCAATTCGTCGACGGCGCGTACTGTATCACGCGCGCCTCAAGGAGATGTCAGCAACTGTAGGGGCCCAGCAGGGTCGAAGCCTGGGGCCAAGGGTCTGATTCCGAAAGGAAGACTCGGCCCTGGGGGCTTAGACAAAGTAACAATTTAAAAAACTATAACAAAGTTAGAAAAGACTAAAATGTATGGGATTGACATAAGCCGCGTTAAGTCACGTGGTCAATCGACATCGTTATCGCAATTTGGTAGACAATGTTATATTTCATAACGAAACCATAAAGTAACGAATCGTTATCGTGTTTATCCCATACAATGCGTAGACAAGCAGCGCTTTCATGTTCGCCTTCGCCTCGATCGTGATCGCCAAAAAAGATAACGAAACGAATGCTAAAACGTTGTAGTTATCGAAACAATATGGCCGGATTTCATTCGGCAGCTGATTTTTGACATTGGTTGATGACATACTCTTAGTATTTATTGTGTTAGAGGCATTACTGCAGATCAAATAGATTATATTATAGCTGACACCACCACCAACAGCATTCAATATGTTGGTCAGTTCAGTCCACAGTCGGTCTGACCGTACCCGACCTTGTGATCCAGCAAGAGGCCTCGCCAGGGCACCATGACTGTAACATAAACAAACAAAGATTCATTATTAAGATCGCGTCATTTACATTACATAGGTACTCATGAATAAAACTTGGATTTACTTACGTTTCCATATACTCAAGCAGCGTTGACAATTGTTCGGGACTTGCTCGCACTCTTGATTCCATGTTTTATCACTAAAAATTAAATTAGATTACTCCATCATCGTTTGAACACCAGACTTATAAAAATGAGTCTATTTTGATTATCATTAAGTTTTGGAGACGATCTAAAAGTAATAACACTCTATTTACTTACCACTATAAAAATATCGTTTTTATTAAAACTTAAAAACAATTAAACGCTGTGTTATTATTCTTATTAATAAAATTTGAAAACAACAATAACTCGCGGGTTTGATCCGATTTGAACTTCTTGACTGACGCTGACAGCTAAATTTTCGATACCATAACCAATATTATTGTTTTCTAACGAACAAACAGTTCGACACAACGATCGCGACCATATTGTTACATTGGCTATGAAATGTTTGTCGTTATCTCAGAGACGATGACGAATTTAGATATCGTTTCGGTACGAAACGATGTTACTTTGTCTAAGGACCCTGGTACGAAAGGCAACGAAGGAACAGGAGTGGGGTTTTAGTCAGTAAAAGTCTGACACACCCTCCCGCTCCGCCCAAGGGCGAAAGATGTCATTAGATGATTTTCCCACCTGAAAAAAAAGAAGAAGATTTAGTCAAAATTATTCCAGTTCAACCTAAGTAGTGTCTAGGGAATAAACTAGTAAGTGTCAAAATAATTGCCTAAATGGATTATAAACGGCCTTTTCTACATATACATTGCGTTGGTTTAGAACTTTGATTGTTTCACTATTTTAAGTGATAGCACTGATAGCAAACCTGAGTCATCATCATCTTCCTGCCCTTGTCCCGTGTTATTTGGGATCGGCGGAACACGTTTTTATCTTCCATTCTGCCCTGTCACTCGTCATCCTATCACTAACTTCCTTTTCTTTCATATCACTCTTCACACAATCTATCCATCTTTCATCATCCATCATTCTTTGGTCTCCCTCTCCCTCTCCATCCATCCACATGTAAACTCATAACTCTTTGAGTAACATGCGTTTCATCCCTCCTCTTCACATGATCATACCAAGACAAACGATTCCCTTTCAACTTTTCAGTCACTGGCGCCACTTTCAAACATCCAAACAAACTGAATAGCAAACCAGAGTATTTAATATTAATTTCAGCTTTATACCTCCACACTTTTTGAGAAAAAGGTCTTAACAAACGGAGAGAAGGACAGAAAGACAGACGGTCAGTTAGACAACAAAGTGATCCTATAACGGATCCGTTTGTAGTAAATATTCAGAAATTTACTAGGAAATAGGATTAATCCGTTTTATCCATAACTAGCTTTTGCCCGCGGCTTCGCTCCCGTCAACTGACTACTCTATTCTGCTCTACCCAACTCTACTCTACTCTACCCCACAACCAAATTTTTTTATTTTTTTCTGTCATAAGATCCTTCTTCTGACAATAACAAACACAACAAAAAAAAAAACAGTGAAATCGGTCCACCCGATCACGCGTGACGGCGTGACCAAGGGAAATAGGGATTAATTTTTATATAAATACTAGCTGAGCCGGCAAACGTTGTTCTGCCATATAAATAAAAAAAAAAAAAAAATAGATGTTGGCCGATTCTCAGACCTATTCAATATGCTCACAAAATTTCATGAGAATCGGTCGAGCCGTTTCGGAGGAGTTCAAGTTCGAACACCGTGACACGAGAATTTTATATATTAGATAGATTTTTGCGTAGGAGACTTTAAATCAATCCAATTCATTTCATTTTGCTGCTATCGAATACATTGAGCGCATAATTTGTAAAATATTGACTCGGTCGATGGATCGTGTTTATGTCAACAACAAAATTTTCATTTGCCTGTTTACTAGTCATTATTAGACCAAAATGTTTACAGTTTTATGCTGATCGCAAAGTAGATTAAAAAAATGTATTGAACTAGATTTTTTGTGCCGTTTTAGCTAAGTAGGTTTACTTACCTATCCATCCAGCAGTCATGTTAAAAAATGTGGGAGTAGTACATGTTTTTGTTTACCTTTGGTCAAATGATTGATGTCTTTGAGTGGGCCAAATGTAAAGATGAGAAAAAAGAAAAATATGGTTGAAGAAAGAATTAAATTAATACATCACTATTGTTACTTACTCAAAAAAAAATGTGAGTCAGTCCATTCTCTTTGTCTATGGTTGAGTACCAAAGAAAAAGGGAATGGACTGAGTGAGCAATGGCATCTTAAAATAGTCGTAATCTATAGAAAGCAACAAAGCAGCTATTTATTTATTACTTAATTAAAAGTTTATCCTCCGGTAAGAAACACTGTGTAGAGGCGGACTTAATGTCATAGGCATTTTTTACTAATCTATCTTAGTTAAACATACAGACCCAATACCTGTATTTTTTTTACTTCCATCTTCTTTTCTCTATGTCCATGTGCTGAACTTATCCGTTTAAAAAAAAAAAACATACGTAGGGAGCTCTCGTTCTTTAATTATCTTTGTCTACAACAACTCATTTCTAATTCTCTTCACCAGGGTAAAAGCAGTGTGTCATGGGACGAGTTCCAAGAACTATGGAAGGAGTACTTCTCCACCGAGGACCCCAACGCCCCGGGCAACTATATATTTGGCAGAACTAGCTTCTAAGCACCAGTTTACAGCACCCTTCGAACCCCACGAGAAAGTGGAGAGATGAAGCTACACAGACAAACCGTCTAACATTCCATTGATAAAAATAGATTTATTAAATGACGAGTTCGGCTTCTAAGGGTCTTCCACACGGGCGCTTTAGTTATCGCAGCGATGGAGCTAAACTATTCGAAGCTTCGGAAGCCCAAGTACATGACCCCTTTATGTGTCAATATCTTACAGCCTTTGATCCATTCACGAGACGCAACTGAGACCGTCTCGACTGCTTCTTTATGAAAGCGCAATGAACAACGAATTTGGTTTAAATCCCGACACCAGATTTAACGAGAAGTTTAATAGTATGGTCTGACATCACATTGTAAATGAATTGGAGTAATGTTTAAATTAAATTTTCGAGTACTCGCTTATGGATCAGAGGTTAATTAGATAAATTTTCATTTGACGTGTGTATGTGTTCATGATAGAAATAATTCCTACATATTTCTCTTTAATAGTGGAACAATTTCAAATTCACGTTTTATTACTAAGGCTCAAGTTTACTAGTACTTTTCAATCTTTAGATACTTCTAATAACAACGAATGAAATTATTCACTTACTCATTATTATATAGCATATCTCGTAGTCATATCTAATGAATCTTACAAGTTTATCTGCCGGTTTATCCGAATTAAAAACACCTATTATTATTATTATGAGCTCTTTCTAAATTATTGGATTGCTTTGTTGTTTTATATAAAAGTACTTATATTGTTGTTACTAGATTAAAATAAGGGTTACTATAAATTATAATACCTATGTCACCTAAAAATAAAATAAAATTTTGTTTCGTCAAAATCTGAAGTCGCTGGGTTGTCTGTAGTAACCCTTATACTGTCTAGTCATTTACTGTTGTAGTTTATTTATGTTTTTAAATAAAATGTTTATTGCAAATATATATTGTTCTAGTCAAATGTTTTGTGCTCCGAGAATCTATGAAGGTTTCATCTTGTTAAGTCGCTATAGATATAATAAATAGGCAATGATTAAATGTATGTAAATAATACAATGACTTTAATTTACTATACTATAAACCCTGCAGAAATCCCTTCAAAACACACAATAGAGAGTCTTTCAGCAACTTTGGTAGTTCCATAAATTCACATAAATATTCATGGCTTAACATTTAACATTGCGTCTTCTGGTACTGCGTACCAGAAGACGCAATGTTGGAAGGCCTCCCACAAAGTGGACTGCTAACCTGGTGAGGGTCGTGGGAATCCGATGGATGCAAGACGCACAAAACCGTTCGTTGTGGCAAAACCCGGGGGAGCCCTATGTCCAACAGTGCACATCTCACGGCTGAAATGATGAAGATGATACGCTACAGCAAATTAACAACTTTAAAAAAATTGACAACTGTTGGTTTACTTACCAAAATGGTTATGGCCGAACATAATAATAAATCAGGCAGTATATAATAGGTGGTGCTTAGAAGTGTCATATTACTGAAAATACAAAACATAAAGAAACCAATAAATACCTAATTTCGAAAAAAGAATAACGTACCTTTAATATATAGTTTATTTGAACTTATAATTCTAAGTCAATCTTCAAAGCAACCCGTTTTAAAAAACGGCAATTTCATAGGTAAAGACATATTGTCCACTTACTGGAAATAGAAATTTGACACTACTTGTTTAGATAGAAAGATAGATAAAACATTCATTATTTTGTTAAAATATAATACATACACCAAAGCACAATTAAATTATAAAAACAAGCAGTTACACACACAAGCAATAAAATAAAATATCAAAATTATGACAACTGGACATAAATAATTCCAATTAGAATGGATCATAATTATGTCAAAATTTTATTCCTAGTAAGCGTCGAGGCGACGGCCCGTAGCACGGGGACTGGTTCGAGACGACGTTTTTTTTTTGTGCTTGACTGCGATCCCACCTGATGGGAAGCAGAGATGCACTCATTGATGGTGAGGCGCACTGGTTTATTAAGAGCTTATTCACTCTAGCCTTGAAGACACCTAAATTATAGTTGGACTGGAAGACCGCAGAAGGCAAATTGTTCCAGTCCTTCGATGTACGCGGTATAAACGACGAAATGAAACGCTTAGTCCGGACCGTTGAAGTTTCAACAACGTAAGGGTGGATACTCGCCGTACGTCGGGTTGTCGCGTGGGAGAAGAATGTCTGGAAAGACTTGGGAGGCCTTTGCCAAGCAGAGAAACAATAATGACTAGGAAAAAACAAAAACGCAGATCTACTGACGGTTTGGTTAATGGGTTCGAGTGAATGCAGTCAAGTTCTTTCCAGAGTAGGTGCCTATACAAAAACCGGGAAGTGGGTTAAAATTAACTTACAAGATAAAAGACACTTACGCTTAGTTTATTTATTTATTTATTTAATCTTCATGCAACACAAGGTACAAAGGCGGACTTAATGCCTTAGGCATTCTCTACCAGTCAACCTAGGGTAGTGGAGAGACAATATGGCAGGTGAATAAAAAAAAAGAAAATATTATTTAGACAACAAGTACCTATTACAAAATTATATAAAACTAAACATACATACATAATTAATAAAATATATACCTATACATACATACATACATAAAATTATATATATACTTATGTCTATTGTATAAGTAACTAGCTTTTGCCCGCGGCTTCGCTCCCGTCAACTGACTACTATATCCAACTCTACCCAACTCTACCCTACACTACCCTACTCTACCCTACTCTACCCTACTCTACCCTACTCTACCCTACTCTACCCTACTCTACCCTACTCTACCCTACTCTACCCTACTCTACCCTACTCTACCCTACTCTACCCTACTCTACCCTACTCTACCCTACTCTACCCTACTCTACCCTACTCTACCCTACTCTACCCTACTCTACCCTACTCTACCCTACTCTACCCTACTCTACCCTACTCTACCCTACTCTACCCTACTCTACCCTACTCTACCCTACTCTACCCTACTCTACCCTACTCTACCCTACTCTACCCTACTCTACCCTACTCTACCCTACTCTACCCTACTCTACCCTACTCTGCCCTACTCTACCCTAATCTAAAAAAAAAAAAAAAAAAAAAAAAAAAAAAAAAAAAAAAAAGTAAAGTAAAGTATCCTATGTCCGTCTCCTGGTTCTAAGCTACCTCCCTGCCAATTTTCAGCTAAATCGGTTCAGCCGTTCTTGAGTTATAAGTGAAGTAACTAACACGACTTTCTTTTATATATATAGATTGTAAATTATGTCAAATATTTTATTTACTTTTATCGTCACTATTAGTAAATTGTTATTATTAAAATTAATTTATTTATGTATATTCATCGAAAAATATTATTATGTCTTGTATAAGTAGGTTAGGTAAATTTTGTCAGGTATTTTTATTTATTTTTATTGTCGTCATTATTAAATTATATATTCATTTAAGTCAATTATGTATATTTATTATTAGAGAGCAGTGGCGGCCGAGTGGTAACGGCCCCGACTTACGAGTTGTAGGTCGCGGGTTCAAACCCAGCCAGGCGCATTACTTTGTGTAATTTATTTCATCACCACTGCTCTCAAAACGGTGAAGGAAAACATCGTGAGGAAACCGGCATGTCCTAGAACCAAAAAATTCGAAGACATGTGACATTCACCAATCCGCACTGGGCCCGCGTGGTGGATTACAGCCCATTCCCTCTCCTAGAGAGAGGAGGCCTGAGTCCCAGCAGTGGGAACATTAAAAGGCTGATTATGCTATTATTATTATTTCCGTGTGTAAGAATTGATAAATTATGTCAGGTACTTTTATTTATTTTTCATCGTCATTATTATTAAATTATTTTATTATTTAAGTATCTGGGAATTTATATTTCATTAAATTTTCTATTTTTTATACTATATTATATTAACTATATTTAATAAATGTCATTACAGAATCTTTGGTGAATAATAATATAGAAAAAAATTAGAAATAAATTATTTTCCGATCGACTTATCATCTAAAAATTCCTTTACTGAGTAGTATGACTTAGCTTCTAGAAATTCTTTCAATTTATTGATAAATATATTTGTTTTTCTTACTTCTCTAATTTCATTTGGCAGTTTGTTATAAATTTTAGCGGACATTACTAAAGGACTGGTTGAGTGCATTTTTAATCGGGATCGAGGTATGTTTACTTTGTTTCTATTGTGTCGAGAAGTGTATCTTCTTTGTGTTTCTACACAATTTGTGTAAAAATCTGGGTGTTTTCTGACAAATTTACATAACTCTAAGATGTATAAACAGGGAAGTGTGAGTATTTTGTGTTTTAGGAAGTGTGGTTGGCAACTTTCTGTTTGTTCTATATTGGTTATTATTCGAGTTAACTTTGTTTTGCAAAATAAATATGGTCTGCGAATCAGTACTGTTACCCCACATCATGACCCCATAGCTAAGCCATGCTTGGGCATATGCATAGTAAGTAGTAAGTGCAGTTTGCAGATTGGTAGTTTTTTTTATTTCGCGAAGGGCGTATGAAAATTTTGATAGTTTTGCTCTTATTTTCTGTATATGGGATTTCCAGTTTACATGGGTATCTATAGACAAACCAAGGTGAGTAAACTCGTTTACTTGTTCTAATTTTGTATTATTATATATAAAATTTAATTTTAATGGTGGTTTTTGATGGGGATGAAAAGTAATTAATTTTGTTTTTGTGAAGTTGATTTCTAGGTTATGGTTATTCATCCAGTTTACAGTTGTAGAGAGAAGGGAATTTAACTTGGCGTTTATATTGTCATCTTTTTGGCATGATGTGAGTAGAGATATATCGTCCGCGAACAAAACACATGGGCTTTTTATAATTTTAGGAAGGTCATTAATATAAATAAGGAATAATAAACAATAGGCTGTTTATTATTCCTTATTTATTTAACACTCCCTTGGGGGATTGATGCATTAACTGCTTTTCTGTCAGACCTTATTTTTATTATTTCGTTTGTGTTTTTGTCGAAATATTCTATTTCTACCAACTGTATCCTATTCTTTAGGTATGATGCAAACCATTCATGAGCTTTTCCTCGTATTCCTATCTCATATAGCTTATCTAATAATATTTTAAATTGTACTTTATCATAGGCTTTAGACATATCAAGTAGCATACGTACGGCATATTTTTTGTTATTAATAACAGATAGAGCCTCTTGTACGTATTTGTAGACTGCTAACGTTGTAGATCTATTTTTACGGAAGCTGTTCTGGCAGTCGTCAAATATTTTATTTTTTTCACAGAAAGAGTATACGCGGTTGCACATAGCCTTTTCAAAGATTTTAGACGCAGTTGGTAACAACGCGATTGGGCGATAGTTACTAGGGTCAGTTTTAGAATTTTTCTTGTGTATGGGTTTTATGAGTGCGTTTTTAAGTTGATTTGGAAAACTTCCCTCATCAAACGATTGGTTAATTAGTTTATAAAATGGTAGGGTTAGTTCATCTGCACATTGCTTTAGTAGAAATGGGGGAAGTTCGTCTACTCCAAAGCTCTTTTTATTTTTTTATTTTTTTATTATTCGATTTACTTCATGAGGATCAACAGGGCTGAGAAATATGGAGTTTTCTGTGGGGTACATCACAGGGGCTCCTTTTGCTGGTGAGATATTTTCCCCGATAGAAGCAAAAAAGTCATTAAAAATATTAGCTATTTGCATAGGTTCTGTTATCAAGTTATCATTTTTATGTAATTTTATATTATTTTTTTCCCTTTCCATTGGTTTATTTGTTCTTTCGTTTATTAAATTCCACATAGTTTTTACTCTATTTGTTGACTTTTTCATTATATTATATATTGTAGTCTTTTTGCTGTCGTTACAGATTGCTTTAGGGTTTTTTCGTATTTTTTATAATATTTTAATAATATGGGATTTTTTGTTTTAGTGGTAAGTATTTTAAGTAGTCTTTTGTTTTTGCAAGATAATATTCGAAGCTTCGGAAGCCCAAGTACATGACCCCTTTATGTGTCAATATCTTACAGCCTTTGATCCATTCACGAGACGCAACTGAGACCGTCTCGACTGCTTCTTTATGAAAGCGCAATGAACAACGAATTTGGTTTAAATCCCGACACCAGATTTAACGAGAAGTTTAATAGTATGGTCTGACATCACATTGTAAATGAATTGGAGTAATGTTTAAATTAAATTTTCGAGTACTCGCTTATGGATCAGAGGTTAATTAAATAAATTTTCATTTGACGTGTGTATGTGTTCATGATAGAAATAATTCCTACATATTTCTCTTTAATAGTGGAACAATTTCAAATTCACGTTTTATTACTAAGGCTCAAGTTTACTAGTACTTTTCAATCTTTAGATACTTCTAATAACAACGAATGAAATTATTCACTTACTCATTATTATATAGCATATCTCGTAGTCATATCTAATGAATCTTACAAGTTTATCTGCCGGTTTATCCGAATTAAAAACACCTATTATTATTATTATGAGCTCTTTCTAAATTATTGGATTGCTTTGTTGTTTTATATAAAAGTACTTATATTGTTGTTACTAGATTAAAATAAGGGTTACTATAAATTATAATACCTATGTCACCTAAAAATAAAATAAAATTTTGTTTCGTCAAAATCTGAAGTCGCTGGGTTGTCTGTAGTAACCCTTATACTGTCTAGTCATTTACTGTTGTAGTTTATTTATGTTTTTAAATAAAATGTTTATTGCAAATATATATTGTTCTAGTCAAATGTTTTGTGCTCCGAGAATCTATGAAGGTTTCATCTTGTTAAGTCGCTATAGATATAATAAATAGGCAATGATTAAATGTATGTAAATAATACAATGACTTTAATTTACTATACTATAAACCCTGCAGAAATCCCTTCAAAACACACAATAGAGAGTCTTTCAGCAACTTTGGTAGTTCCATAAATTCACATAAATATTCATGGCTTAACATTTAACATTGCGTCTTCTGGTACTGCGTACCAGAAGACGCAATGTTGGAAGGCCTCCCACAAAGTGGACTGCTAACCTGGTGAGGGTCGTGGGAATCCGATGGATGCAAGACGCACAAAACCGTTCGTTGTGGCAAAACCCGGGGGAGCCCTATGTCCAACAGTGCACATCTCACGGCTGAAATGATGAAGATGATACGCTACAGCAAATTAACAACTTTAAAAAAATTGACAACTGTTGGTTTACTTACCAAAATGGTTATGGCCGAACATAATAATAAATCAGGCAGTATATAATAGGTGGTGCTTAGAAGTGTCATATTACTGAAAATACAAAACATAAAGAAACCAATAAATACCTAATTTCGAAAAAAGAATAACGTACCTTTAATATATAGTTTATTTGAACTTATAATTCTAAGTCAATCTTCAAAGCAACCCGTTTTAAAAAACGGCAATTTCATAGGTAAAGACATATTGTCCACTTACTGGAAATAGAAATTTGACACTACTTGTTTAGATAGAAAGATAGATAAAACATTCATTATTTTGTTAAAATATAATACATACACCAAAGCACAATTAAATTATAAAAACAAGCAGTTACACACACAAGCAATAAAATAAAATATCAAAATTATGACAACTGGACATAAATAATTCCAATTAGAATGGATCATAATTATGTCAAATTTTATTCCTAGTAAGCGTCGAGGCGACGGCCCGTAGCACGGGGACTGGTTCGAGACGACGTTTTTTTTTTGTGCTTGACTGCGATCCCACCTGATGGGAAGCAGAGATGCACTCATTGATGGTGAGGCGCACTGGTTTATTAAGAGCTTATTCACTCTAGCCTTGAAGACACCTAAATTATAGTTGGACTGGAAGACCGCAGAAGGCAAATTGTTCCAGTCCTTCGATGTACGCGGTATAAACGACGAAATGAAACGCTTAGTCCGGACCGTTGAAGTTTCAACAACGTAAGGGTGGATACTCGCCGTACGTCGGGTTGTCGCGTGGGAGAAGAATGTCTGGAAAGACTTGGGAGGCCTTTGCCAAGCAGAGAAACAATAATGACTAGGAAAAACAAAAACGCAGATCTACTGACGGTTTGGTTAATGGGTTCGAGTGAATGCAGTCAAGTTCTTTCCAGAGTAGGTGCCTATACAAAAACCGGGAAGTGGGTTAAAATTAACTTACAAGATAAAAGACACTTACGCTTAGTTTATTTATTTATTTATTTAATCTTCATGCAACACAAGGTACAAAGGCGGACTTAATGCCTTAGGCATTCTCTACCAGTCAACCTAGGGTAGTGGAGAGACAATATGGCAGGTGAATAAAAAAAAGAAAATATTATTTAGACAACAAGTACCTATTACAAAATTATATAAAACTAAACATACATACATAATTAATAAAATATATACCTATACATACATACATACATAAAATTATATATATACTTATGTCTATTGTATAAGTAACTAGCTTTTGCCCGCGGCTTCGCTCCCGTCAACTGACTACTATATCCAACTCTACCCAACTCTACCCTACACTACCCTACTCTACCCTACTCTACCCTACTCTACCCTACTCTACCCTACTCTACCCTACTCTACCCTACTCTACCCTACTCTACCCTACTCTACCCTACTCTACCCTACTCTACCCTACTCTACCCTACTCTACCCTACTCTACCCTACTCTACCCTACTCTACCCTACTCTACCCTACTCTACCCTACTCTACCCTACTCTACCCTACTCTACCCTACTCTACCCTACTCTACCCTACTCTACCCTACTCTACCCTACTCTACCCTACTCTACCCTACTCTACCCTACTCTACCCTACTCTACCCTACTCTACCCTACTCTACCCTACTCTACCCTACTCTACCCTACTCTACCCTACTCTACCCTACTCTACCCTACTCTACCCTACTCTACCCTACTCTACCCTACTCTACCCTACTCTACCCTACTCTACCCTACTCTACCCTACTCTACCCTACTCTACCCTACTCTACCCTACTCTACCCTACTCTACCCTACTCTACCCTACTCTACCCTACTCTACCCTACTCTACCCTACTCTACCCTACTCTACCCTACTCTACCCTACTCTACCCTACTCTACCCTACTCTACCCTACTCTACCCTACTCTACCCTACTCTACCCTACTCTACCCTACTCTACCCTACTCTACCCTACTCTACCCTACTCTACCCTACTCTACCCTACTCTACCCTACTCTACCCTACTCTACCCCTACTCTACCTACTCTACCCTACTCTACCCTACTCTACCCTACTCTACCCTACTCTACCCTACTCTACCCTACTCTACCCTACTCTACCCTACTCTACCCTACTCTACCCTACTCTACCCTACTCTACCCTACTCTACCCTACTCTACCCTACTCTACCCTACTCTACCCTACTCTACCCTACTCTACCCTACTCTACCCTACTCTACCCTACTCTACCCTACTCTACCCTACTCTACCCTACTCTACCCTACTCTACCCTACTCTACCCTACTCTACCCTACTCTACCCTACTCTACCCTACTCTACCCTACTCTACCCTACTCTGCCCTACTCTACCCTAATCTAAAAAAAAAAAAAAAAAAAAAAAAAAAAAAAAGTAAAGTAAAGTATCCTATTTCCGTCTCCTGGTTCTAAGCTACCTCCCTGCCAATTTTCAGCTAAATCGGTTCAGCCGTTCTTGAGTTATAAGTGAAGTAACTAACACGACTTTCTTTTATATATATAGATTGTAAATTATGTCAAATATTTTATTTACTTTTATCGTCACTATTAGTAAATTGTTATTATTAAAATTAATTTATTTATGTATATTCATCGAAAAATATTATTATGTCTTGTATAAGTAGGTTAGGTAAATTTTGTCAGGTATTTTTATTTATTTTTATTGTCGTCATTATTAAATTATATATTCATTTAAGTCAATTATGTATATTTATTATTAGAGAGCAGTGGCGGCCGAGTGGTAACGGCCCCGACTTACGAGTTGTAGGTCGCGGGTTCAAACCCAGCCAGGCGCATTACTTTGTGTAATTTATTTCATCACCACTGCTCTCAAAACGGTGAAGGAAAACATCGTGAGGAAACCGGCATGTCCTAGAACCAAAAAATTCGAAGACATGTGACATTCACCAATCCGCACTGGCCCGCGTGGTGGATTACAGCCCATTCCCTCTCCTAGAGAGAGGAGGCCTGAGTCCCAGCAGTGGGAACATTAAAAGGCTGATTATGCTATTATTATTATTTCCGTGTGTAAGAATTGATAAATTATGTCAGGTACTTTTATTTATTTTTCATCGTCATTATTATTAAATTATTTTATTATTTAAGTATCTGGGAATTTATATTTCATTAAATTTTCTATTTTTTATACTATATTATATTAACTATATTTAATAAATGTCATTACAGAATCTTTGGTGAATAATAATATAGAAAAAAATTAGAAATAAATTATTTTCCGATCGACTTATCATCTAAAAATTCCTTTACTGAGTAGTATGACTTAGCTTCTAGAAATTCTTTCAATTTATTGATAAATATATTTGTTTTTCTTACTTCTCTAATTTCATTTGGCAGTTTGTTATAAATTTTAGCGGACATTACTAAAGGACTGGTTGAGTGCATTTTTAATCGGGATCGAGGTATGTTTACTTTGTTTCTATTGTGTCGAGAAGTGTATCTTCTTTGTGTTTCTACACAATTTGTGTAAAAATCTGGGTGTTTTCTGACAAATTTACATAACTCTAAGATGTATAAACAGGGAAGTGTGAGTATTTTGTGTTTTAGGAAGTGTGGTTGGCAACTTTCTGTTTGTTCTATATTGGTTATTATTCGAGTTAACTTTGTTTTGCAAAATAAATATGGTCTGCGAATCAGTACTGTTACCCCACATCATGACCCCATAGCTAAGCATGCTTGGGCATATGCATAGTAAGTAGTAAGTGCAGTTTGCAGATTGGTAGTTTTTTTTATTTCGCGAAGGGCGTATGAAAATTTTGATAGTTTTGCTCTTATTTTCTGTATATGGGATTTCCAGTTTACATGGGTATCTATAGACAAACCAAGGTGAGTAAACTCGTTTACTTGTTCTAATTTTGTATTATTATATATAAAATTTAATTTTAATGGTGGTTTTTGATGGGGATGAAAAGTAATTAATTTTGTTTTTGTGAAGTTGATTTCTAGGTTATGGTTATTCATCCAGTTTACAGTTGTAGAGAGAAGGGAATTTAACTTGGCGTTTATATTGTCATCTTTTTGGCATGATGTGAGTAGAGATATATCGTCCGCGAACAAAACACATGGGCTTTTTATAATTTTAGGAAGGTCATTAATATAAATAAGGAATAATAAACAATAGGCTGTTTATTATTCCTTATTTATTTAACACTCCCTTGGGGGATTGATGCATTAACTGCTTTTCTGTCAGACCTTATTTTTATTATTTCGTTTGTGTTTTTGTCGAAATATTCTATTTCTACCAACTGTATCCTATTCTTTAGGTATGATGCAAACCATTCATGAGCTTTTCCTCGTATTCCTATCTCATATAGCTTATCTAATAATATTTTAAATTGTACTTTATCATAGGCTTTAGACATATCAAGTAGCATACGTACGGCATATTTTTTGTTATTAATAACAGATAGAGCCTCTTGTACGTATTTGTAGACTGCTAACGTTGTAGATCTATTTTTACGGAAGCTGTTCTGGCAGTCGTCAAATATTTTATTTTTTTCACAGAAAGAGTATACGCGGTTGCACATAGCCTTTTCAAAGATTTTAGACGCAGTTGGTAACAACGCGATTGGGCGATAGTTACTAGGGTCAGTTTTAGAATTTTTCTTGTGTATGGGTTTTATGAGTGCGTTTTTAAGTTGATTTGGAAAACTTCCCTCATCAAACGATTGGTTAATTAGTTTATAAAATGGTAGGGTTAGTTCATCTGCACATTGCTTTAGTAGAAATGGGGGAAGTTCGTCTACTCCAAAGCTCTTTTTATTTTTTTATTTTTTTATTATTCGATTTACTTCATGAGGATCAACAGGGCTGAGAAATATGGAGTTTTCTGTGGGGTACATCACAGGGGCTCCTTTTGCTGGTGAGATATTTTCCCCGATAGAAGCAAAAAAGTCATTAAAAATATTAGCTATTTGCATAGGTTCTGTTATCAAGTTATCATTTTTATGTAATTTTATATTATTTTTTTCCCTTTCCATTGGTTTATTTGTTCTTTCGTTTATTAAATTCCACATAGTTTTTACTCTATTTGTTGACTTTTTCATTATATTATATATTGTAGTCTTTTTGCTGTCGTTACAGATTGCTTTAGGGTTTTTTCGTATTTTTTATAATATTTTAATAATATGGGATTTTTTGTTTTAGTGGTAAGTATTTTAAGTAGTCTTTTGTTTTTGCAAGATAATATTCGAAGCTTCGGAAGCCCAAGTACATGACCCCTTTATGTGTCAATATCTTACAGCCTTTGATCCATTCACGAGACGCAACTGAGACCGTCTCGACTGCTTCTTTATGAAAGCGCAATGAACAACGAATTTGGTTTAAATCCCGACACCAGATTTAACGAGAAGTTTAATAGTATGGTCTGACATCACATTGTAAATGAATTGGAGTAATGTTTAAATTAAATTTTCGAGTACTCGCTTATGGATCAGAGGTTAATTAAATAAATTTTCATTTGACGTGTGTATGTGTTCATGATAGAAATAATTCCTACATATTTCTCTTTAATAGTGGAACAATTTCAAATTCACGTTTTATTACTAAGGCTCAAGTTTACTAGTACTTTTCAATCTTTAGATACTTCTAATAACAACGAATGAAATTATTCACTTACTCATTATTATATAGCATATCTCGTAGTCATATCTAATGAATCTTACAAGTTTATCTGCCGGTTTATCCGAATTAAAAACACCTATTATTATTATTATGAGCTCTTTCTAAATTATTGGATTGCTTTGTTGTTTTATATAAAAGTACTTATATTGTTGTTACTAGATTAAAATAAGGGTTACTATAAATTATAATACCTATGTCACCTAAAAATAAAATAAAATTTTGTTTCGTCAAAATCTGAAGTCGCTGGGTTGTCTGTAGTAACCCTTATACTGTCTAGTCATTTACTGTTGTAGTTTATTTATGTTTTTAAATAAAATGTTTATTGCAAATATATATTGTTCTAGTCAAATGTTTTGTGCTCCGAGAATCTATGAAGGTTTCATCTTGTTAAGTCGCTATAGATATAATAAATAGGCAATGATTAAATGTATGTAAATAATACAATGACTTTAATTTACTATACTATAAACCCTGCAGAAATCCCTTCAAAACACACAATAGAGAGTCTTTCAGCAACTTTGGTAGTTCCATAAATTCACATAAATATTCATGGCTTAACATTTAACATTGCGTCTTCTGGTACTGCGTACCAGAAGACGCAATGTTGGAAGGCCTCCCACAAAGTGGACTGCTAACCTGGTGAGGGTCGTGGGAATCCGATGGATGCAAGACGCACAAAACCGTTCGTTGTGGCAAAACCCGGGGGAGCCCTATGTCCAACAGTGCACATCTCACGGCTGAAATGATGAAGATGATACGCTACAGCAAATTAACAACTTTAAAAAAATTGACAACTGTTGGTTTACTTACCAAAATGGTTATGGCCGAACATAATAATAAATCAGGCAGTATATAATAGGTGGTGCTTAGAAGTGTCATATTACTGAAAATACAAAACATAAAGAAACCAATAAATACCTAATTTCGAAAAAAGAATAACGTACCTTTAATATATAGTTTATTTGAACTTATAATTCTAAGTCAATCTTCAAAGCAACCCGTTTTAAAAAACGGCAATTTCATAGGTAAAGACATATTGTCCACTTACTGGAAATAGAAATTTGACACTACTTGTTTAGATAGAAAGATAGATAAAACATTCATTATTTTGTTAAAATATAATACATACACCAAAGCACAATTAAATTATAAAAACAAGCAGTTACACACACAAGCAATAAAATAAAATATCAAAATTATGACAACTGGACATAAATAATTCCAATTAGAATGGATCATAATTATGTCAAAATTTTATTCCTAGTAAGCGTCGAGGCGACGGCCCGTAGCACGGGGACTGGTTCGAGACGACGTTTTTTTTTTGTGCTTGACTGCGATCCCACCTGATGGGAAGCAGAGATGCACTCATTGATGGTGAGGCGCACTGGTTTATTAAGAGCTTATTCACTCTAGCCTTGAAGACACCTAAATTATAGTTGGACTGGAAGACCGCAGAAGGCAAATTGTTCCAGTCCTTCGATGTACGCGGTATAAACGACGAAATGAAACGCTTAGTCCGGACCGTTGAAGTTTCAACAACGTAAGGGTGGATACTCGCCGTACGTCGGGTTGTCGCGTGGGAGAAGAATGTCTGGAAAGACTTGGGAGGCCTTTGCCAAGCAGAGAAACAATAATGACTAGGAAAAAACAAAAACGCAGATCTACTGACGGTTTGGTTAATGGGTTCGAGTGAATGCAGTCAAGTTCTTTCCAGAGTAGGTGCCTATACAAAAACCGGGAAGTGGGTTAAAATTAACTTACAAGATAAAAGACACTTACGCTTAG
The DNA here is from genome assembly GCA_905147345.3 of Mythimna impura. Lineage (NCBI taxonomy): Eukaryota > Metazoa > Arthropoda > Insecta > Lepidoptera > Noctuidae > Mythimna > Mythimna impura. Next base: position 25,118,531 of record LR990351.1, on the reverse strand, counting down.
TTTATTTATTTATTTATTTAATCTTCATGCAACACAAGGTACAAAGGCGGACTTAATGCCTTAGGCATTCTCTACCAGTCAACCTAGGGTAGTGGAGAGACAATATGGCAGGTGAATAAAAAAAAAGAAAATATTATTTAGACAACAAGTACCTATTACAAAATTATATAAAACTAAACATACATACATAATTAATAAAATATATACCTATACATACATACATACATAAAATTATATATATACTTATGTCTATTGTATAAGTAACTAGCTTTTGCCCGCGGCTTCGCTCCCGTCAACTGACTACTATATCCAACTCTACCCAACTCTACCCTACACTACCCTACTCTACCCTACTCTACCCTACTCTACCCTACTCTACCCTACTCTACCCTACTCTACCCTACTCTACCCTACTCTACCCTACTCTACCCTACTCTACCCTACTCTACCCTACTCTACCCTACTCTACCCTACTCTACCCTACTCTACCCTACTCTACCCTACTCTACCCTACTCTACCCTACTCTACCCTACTCTACCCTACTCTACCCTACTCTACCCTACTCTACCCTACTCTACCCTACTCTACCCTACTCTACCCTACTCTACCCTACTCTACCCTACTCTACCCTACTCTACCCTACTCTACCCTACTCTACCCTACTCTACCCTACTCTGCCCTACTCTACCCTAATCTAAAAAAAAAAAAAAAAAAAAAAAAAAAAAAAAAAAAAAAAAAGTAAAGTAAAGTATCCTATGTCCGTCTCCTGGTTCTAAGCTACCTCCCTGCCAATTTTCAGCTAAATCGGTTCAGCCGTTCTTGAGTTATAAGTGAAGTAACTAACACGACTTTCTTTTATATATATAGATTGTAAATTATGTCAAATATTTTATTTACTTTTATCGTCACTATTAGTAAATTGTTATTATTAAAATTAATTTATTTATGTATATTCATCGAAAAATATTATTATGTCTTGTATAAGTAGGTTAGGTAAATTTTGTCAGGTATTTTTATTTATTTTTATTGTCGTCATTATTAAATTATATATTCATTTAAGTCAATTATGTATATTTATTATTAGAGAGCAGTGGCGGCCGAGTGGTAACGGCCCCGACTTACGAGTTGTAGGTCGCGGGTTCAAACCCAGCCAGGCGCATTACTTTGTGTAATTTATTTCATCACCACTGCTCTCAAAACGGTGAAGGAAAACATCGTGAGGAAACCGGCATGTCCTAGAACCAAAAAATTCGAAGACATGTGACATTCACCAATCCGCACTGGGCCCGCGTGGTGGATTACAGCCCATTCCCTCTCCTAGAGAGAGGAGGCCTGAGTCCCAGCAGTGGGAACATTAAAAGGCTGATTATGCTATTATTATTATTTCCGTGTGTAAGAATTGATAAATTATGTCAGGTACTTTTATTTATTTTTCATCGTCATTATTATTAAATTATTTTATTATTTAAGTATCTGGGAATTTATATTTCATTAAATTTTCTATTTTTTATACTATATTATATTAACTATATTTAATAAATGTCATTACAGAATCTTTGGTGAATAATAATATAGAAAAAAATTAGAAATAAATTATTTTCCGATCGACTTATCATCTAAAAATTCCTTTACTGAGTAGTATGACTTAGCTTCTAGAAATTCTTTCAATTTATTGATAAATATATTTGTTTTTCTTACTTCTCTAATTTCATTTGGCAGTTTGTTATAAATTTTAGCGGACATTACTAAAGGACTGGTTGAGTGCATTTTTAATCGGGATCGAGGTATGTTTACTTTGTTTCTATTGTGTCGAGAAGTGTATCTTCTTTGTGTTTCTACACAATTTGTGTAAAAATCTGGGTGTTTTCTGACAAATTTACATAACTCTAAGATGTATAAACAGGGAAGTGTGAGTATTTTGTGTTTTAGGAAGTGTGGTTGGCAACTTTCTGTTTGTTCTATATTGGTTATTATTCGAGTTAACTTTGTTTTGCAAAATAAATATGGTCTGCGAATCAGTACTGTTACCCCACATCATGACCCCATAGCTAAGCCATGCTTGGGCATATGCATAGTAAGTAGTAAGTGCAGTTTGCAGATTGGTAGTTTTTTTTATTTCGCGAAGGGCGTATGAAAATTTTGATAGTTTTGCTCTTATTTTCTGTATATGGGATTTCCAGTTTACATGGGTATCTATAGACAAACCAAGGTGAGTAAACTCGTTTACTTGTTCTAATTTTGTATTATTATATATAAAATTTAATTTTAATGGTGGTTTTTGATGGGGATGAAAAGTAATTAATTTTGTTTTTGTGAAGTTGATTTCTAGGTTATGGTTATTCATCCAGTTTACAGTTGTAGAGAGAAGGGAATTTAACTTGGCGTTTATATTGTCATCTTTTTGGCATGATGTGAGTAGAGATATATCGTCCGCGAACAAAACACATGGGCTTTTTATAATTTTAGGAAGGTCATTAATATAAATAAGGAATAATAAACAATAGGCTGTTTATTATTCCTTATTTATTTAACACTCCCTTGGGGGATTGATGCATTAACTGCTTTTCTGTCAGACCTTATTTTTATTATTTCGTTTGTGTTTTTGTCGAAATATTCTATTTCTACCAACTGTATCCTATTCTTTAGGTATGATGCAAACCATTCATGAGCTTTTCCTCGTATTCCTATCTCATATAGCTTATCTAATAATATTTTAAATTGTACTTTATCATAGGCTTTAGACATATCAAGTAGCATACGTACGGCATATTTTTTGTTATTAATAACAGATAGAGCCTCTTGTACGTATTTGTAGACTGCTAACGTTGTAGATCTATTTTTACGGAAGCTGTTCTGGCAGTCGTCAAATATTTTATTTTTTTCACAGAAAGAGTATACGCGGTTGCACATAGCCTTTTCAAAGATTTTAGACGCAGTTGGTAACAACGCGATTGGGCGATAGTTACTAGGGTCAGTTTTAGAATTTTTCTTGTGTATGGGTTTTATGAGTGCGTTTTTAAGTTGATTTGGAAAACTTCCCTCATCAAACGATTGGTTAATTAGTTTATAAAATGGTAGGGTTAGTTCATCTGCACATTGCTTTAGTAGAAATGGGGGAAGTTCGTCTACTCCAAAGCTCTTTTTATTTTTTTATTTTTTTATTATTCGATTTACTTCATGAGGATCAACAGGGCTGAGAAATATGGAGTTTTCTGTGGGGTACATCACAGGGGCTCCTTTTGCTGGTGAGATATTTTCCCCGATAGAAGCAAAAAAGTCATTAAAAATATTAGCTATTTGCATAGGTTCTGTTATCAAGTTATCATTTTTATGTAATTTTATATTATTTTTTTCCCTTTCCATTGGTTTATTTGTTCTTTCGTTTATTAAATTCCACATAGTTTTTACTCTATTTGTTGACTTTTTCATTATATTATATATTGTAGTCTTTTTGCTGTCGTTACAGATTGCTTTAGGGTTTTTTCGTATTTTTTATAATATTTTAATAATATGGGATTTTTTGTTTTAGTGGTAAGTATTTTAAGTAGTCTTTTGTTTTTGCAAGATAATATTCGAAGCTTCGGAAGCCCAAGTACATGACCCCTTTATGTGTCAATATCTTACAGCCTTTGATCCATTCACGAGACGCAACTGAGACCGTCTCGACTGCTTCTTTATGAAAGCGCAATGAACAACGAATTTGGTTTAAATCCCGACACCAGATTTAACGAGAAGTTTAATAGTATGGTCTGACATCACATTGTAAATGAATTGGAGTAATGTTTAAATTAAATTTTCGAGTACTCGCTTATGGATCAGAGGTTAATTAAATAAATTTTCATTTGACGTGTGTATGTGTTCATGATAGAAATAATTCCTACATATTTCTCTTTAATAGTGGAACAATTTCAAATTCACGTTTTATTACTAAGGCTCAAGTTTACTAGTACTTTTCAATCTTTAGATACTTCTAATAACAACGAATGAAATTATTCACTTACTCATTATTATATAGCATATCTCGTAGTCATATCTAATGAATCTTACAAGTTTATCTGCCGGTTTATCCGAATTAAAAACACCTATTATTATTATTATGAGCTCTTTCTAAATTATTGGATTGCTTTGTTGTTTTATATAAAAGTACTTATATTGTTGTTACTAGATTAAAATAAGGGTTACTATAAATTATAATACCTATGTCACCTAAAAATAAAATAAAATTTTGTTTCGTCAAAATCTGAAGTCGCTGGGTTGTCTGTAGTAACCCTTATACTGTCTAGTCATTTACTGTTGTAGTTTATTTATGTTTTTAAATAAAATGTTTATTGCAAATATATATTGTTCTAGTCAAATGTTTTGTGCTCCGAGAATCTATGAAGGTTTCATCTTGTTAAGTCGCTATAGATATAATAAATAGGCAATGATTAAATGTATGTAAATAATACAATGACTTTAATTTACTATACTATAAACCCTGCAGAAATCCCTTCAAAACACACAATAGAGAGTCTTTCAGCAACTTTGGTAGTTCCATAAATTCACATAAATATTCATGGCTTAACATTTAACATTGCGTCTTCTGGTACTGCGTACCAGAAGACGCAATGTTGGAAGGCCTCCCACAAAGTGGACTGCTAACCTGGTGAGGGTCGTGGGAATCCGATGGATGCAAGACGCACAAAACCGTTCGTTGTGGCAAAACCCGGGGGAGCCCTATGTCCAACAGTGCACATCTCACGGCTGAAATGATGAAGATGATACGCTACAGCAAATTAACAACTTTAAAAAAATTGACAACTGTTGGTTTACTTACCAAAATGGTTATGGCCGAACATAATAATAAATCAGGCAGTATATAATAGGTGGTGCTTAGAAGTGTCATATTACTGAAAATACAAAACATAAAGAAACCAATAAATACCTAATTTCGAAAAAAGAATAACGTACCTTTAATATATAGTTTATTTGAACTTATAATTCTAAGTCAATCTTCAAAGCAACCCGTTTAAAAAACGGCAATTTCATAGGTAAAGACATATTGTCCACTTACTGGAAATAGAAATTTGACACTACTTGTTTAGATAGAAAGATAGATAAAACATTCATTATTTTGTTAAAATATAATACATACACCAAAGCACAATTAAATTATAAAAACAAGCAGTTACACACACAAGCAATAAAATAAAATATCAAAATTATGACAACTGGACATAAATAATTCCAATTAGAATGGATCATAATTATGTCAAAATTTTATTCCTAGTAAGCGTCGAGGCGACGGCCCGTAGCACGGGGACTGGTTCGAGACGACGTTTTTTTTTTTGTGCTTGACTGCGATCCCACCTGATGGGAAGCAGAGATGCACTCATTGATGGTGAGGCGCACTGGTTTATTAAGAGCTTATTCACTCTAGCCTTGAAGACACCTAAATTATAGTTGGACTGGAAGACCGCAGAAGGCAAATTGTTCCAGTCCTTCGATGTACGCGGTATAAACGACGAAATGAAACGCTTAGTCCGGACCGTTGAAGTTTCAACAACGTAAGGGTGGATACTCGCCGTACGTCGGGTTGTCGCGTGGGAGAAGAATGTCTGGAAAGACTTGGGAGGCCTTTGCCAAGCAGAGAAACAATAATGACTAGGAAAAAACAAAAACGCAGATCTACTGACGGTTTGGTTAATGGGTTCGAGTGAATGCAGTCAAGTTCTTTCCAGAGTAGGTGCCTATACAAAAACCGGGAAGTGGGTTAAAATTAACTTACAAGATAAAAGACACTTACGCTTAGTTTATTTATTTATTTATTTAATCTTCATGCAACACAAGGTACAAAGGCGGACTTAATGCCTTAGGCATTCTCTACCAGTCAACCTAGGGTAGTGGAGAGACAATATGGCAGGTGAATAAAAAAAAAGAAAATATTATTTAGACAACAAGTACCTATTACAAAATTATATAAAACTAAACATACATACATAATTAATAAAATATATACCTATACATACATACATACATAAAATTATATATATACTTATGTCTATTGTATAAGTAACTAGCTTTTGCCCGCGGCTTCGCTCCCGTCAACTGACTACTATATCCAACTCTACCCAACTCTACCCTACACTACCCTACTCTACCCTACTCTACCCTACTCTACCCTACTCTACCCTACTCTACCCTACTCTACCCTACTCTACCCTACTCTACCCTACTCTACCCTACTCTACCCTACTCTACCCTACTCTACCCTACTCTACCCTACTCTACCCTACTCTACCCTACTCTACCCTACTCTACCCTACTCTACCCTACTCTACCCTACTCTACCCTACTCTACCCTACTCTACCCTACTCTACCCTACTCTACCCTACTCTACCCTACTCTACCCTACTCTACCCTACTCTACCCTACTCTACCCTACTCTACCCTACTCTACCCTACTCTACCCTACTCTACCCTACTCTACCCTACTCTACCCTACTCTACCCTACTCTACCCTACTCTACCCTACTCTACCCTACTCTACCCTACTCTACCCTACTCTACCCTACTCTACCCTACTCTACCCTACTCTACCCTACTCTACCCTACTCTACCCTACTCTACCCTACTCTACCCTACTCTACCCTACTCTACCCTACTCTACCCTACTCTACCCTACTCTACCCTACTCTACCCTACTCTACCCTACTCTACCCTACTCTACCCTACTCTACCCTACTCTACCCTACTCTACCCTACTCTACCCTACTCTACCCTACTCTACCCTACTCTACCCTACTCTACCCTACTCTACCCTACTCTACCCTACTCTACCCTACTCTACCCTACTCTACCCTACTCTACCCTACTCTACCCTACTCTACCCTACTCTACCCTACTCTACCCTACTCTACCCTACTCTACCCTACTCTACCCTACTCTACCCTACTCTACCCTACTCTACCCTACTCTACCCTACTCTACCCTACTCTACCCTACTCTACCCTACTCTACCCTACTCTACCCTACTCTACCCTACTCTACCCTACTCTACCCTACTCTACCCTACTCTACCCTACTCTACCCTACTCTACCCTACTCTACCCTACTCTACCCTACTCTACCCTACTCTACCCTACTCTACCCTACTCTACCCTACTCTACCCTACTCTACCCTACTCTGCCCTACTCTACCCTAATCTAAAAAAAAAAAAAAAAAAAAAAAAAAAAAAAAAGTAAAGTAAAGTATCCTATGTCCGTCTCCTGGTTCTAAGCTACCTCCCTGCCAATTTTCAGCTAAATCGGTTCAGCCGTTCTTGAGTTATAAGTGAAGTAACTAACACGACTTTCTTTTATATATATAGATTGTAAATTATGTCAAATATTTTATTTACTTTTATCGTCACTATTAGTAAATTGTTATTATTAAAATTAATTTATTTATGTATATTCATCGAAAAATATTATTATGTCTTGTATAAGTAGGTTAGGTAAATTTTGTCAGGTATTTTTATTTATTTTTATTGTCGTCATTATTAAATTATATATTCATTTAAGTCAATTATGTATATTTATTATTAGAGAGCAGTGGCGGCCGAGTGGTAACGGCCCCGACTTACGAGTTGTAGGTCGCGGGTTCAAACCCAGCCAGGCGCATTACTTTGTGTAATTTATTTCATCACCACTGCTCTCAAAACGGTGAAGGAAAACATCGTGAGGAAACCGGCATGTCCTAGAACCAAAAAATTCGAAGACATGTGACATTCACCAATCCGCACTGGGCCCGCGTGGTGGATTACAGCCCATTCCCTCTCCTAGAGAGAGGAGGCCTGAGTCCCAGCAGTGGGAACATTAAAAGGCTGATTATGCTATTATTATTATTTCCGTGTGTAAGAATTGATAAATTATGTCAGGTACTTTTATTTATTTTTCATCGTCATTATTATTAAATTATTTTATTATTTAAGTATCTGGGAATTTATATTTCATTAAATTTTCTATTTTTTATACTATATTATATTAACTATATTTAATAAATGTCATTACAGAATCTTTGGTGAATAATAATATAGAAAAAAATTAGAAATAAATTATTTTCCGATCGACTTATCATCTAAAAATTCCTTTACTGAGTAGTATGACTTAGCTTCTAGAAATTCTTTCAATTTATTGATAAATATATTTGTTTTTCTTACTTCTCTAATTTCATTTGGCAGTTTGTTATAAATTTTAGCGGACATTACTAAAGGACTGGTTGAGTGCATTTTTAATCGGGATCGAGGTATGTTTACTTTGTTTCTATTGTGTCGAGAAGTGTATCTTCTTTGTGTTTCTACACAATTTGTGTAAAAATCTGGGTGTTTTCTGACAAATTTACATAACTCTAAGATGTATAAACAGGGAAGTGTGAGTATTTTGTGTTTTAGGAAGTGTGGTTGGCAACTTTCTGTTTGTTCTATATTGGTTATTATTCGAGTTAACTTTGTTTTGCAAAATAAATATGGTCTGCGAATCAGTACTGTTACCCCACATCATGACCCCATAGCTAAGCCATGCTTGGGCATATGCATAGTAAGTAGTAAGTGCAGTTTGCAGATTGGTAGTTTTTTTTATTTCGCGAAGGGCGTATGAAAATTTTGATAGTTTTGCTCTTATTTTCTGTATATGGGATTTCCAGTTTACATGGGTATCTATAGACAAACCAAGGTGAGTAAACTCGTTTACTTGTTCTAATTTTGTATTATTATATATAAAATTTAATTTTAATGGTGGTTTTTGATGGGGATGAAAAGTAATTAATTTTGTTTTTGTGAAGTTGATTTCTAGGTTATGGTTATTCATCCAGTTTACAGTTGTAGAGAGAAGGGAATTTAACTTGGCGTTTATATTGTCATCTTTTTGGCATGATGTGAGTAGAGATATATCGTCCGCGAACAAAACACATGGGCTTTTTATAATTTTAGGAAGGTCATTAATATAAATAAGGAATAATAAACAATAGGCTGTTTATTATTCCTTATTTATTTAACACTCCCTTGGGGGATTGATGCATTAACTGCTTTTCTGTCAGACCTTATTTTTATTATTTCGTTTGTGTTTTTGTCGAAATATTCTATTTCTACCAACTGTATCCTATTCTTTAGGTATGATGCAAACCATTCATGAGCTTTTCCTCGTATTCCTATCTCATATAGCTTATCTAATAATATTTTAAATTGTACTTTATCATAGGCTTTAGACATATCAAGTAGCATACGTACGGCATATTTTTTGTTATTAATAACAGATAGAGCCTCTTGTACGTATTTGTAGACTGCTAACGTTGTAGATCTATTTTTACGGAAGCTGTTCTGGCAGTCGTCAAATATTTTATTTTTTTCACAGAAAGAGTATACGCGGTTGCACATAGCCTTTTCAAAGATTTTAGACGCAGTTGGTAACAACGCGATTGGGCGATAGTTACTAGGGTCAGTTTTAGAATTTTTCTTGTGTATGGGTTTTATGAGTGCGTTTTTAAGTTGATTTGGAAAACTTCCCTCATCAAACGATTGGTTAATTAGTTTATAAAATGGTAGGGTTAGTTCATCTGCACATTGCTTTAGTAGAAATGGGGGAAGTTCGTCTACTCCAAAGCTCTTTTTATTTTTTTATTTTTTTATTATTCGATTTACTTCATGAGGATCAACAGGGCTGAGAAATATGGAGTTTTCTGTGGGGTACATCACAGGGGCTCCTTTTGCTGGTGAGATATTTTCCCCGATAGAAGCAAAAAAGTCATTAAAAATATTAGCTATTTGCATAGGTTCTGTTATCAAGTTATCATTTTTATGTAATTTTATATTATTTTTTTCCCTTTCCATTGGTTTATTTGTTCTTTCGTTTATTAAATTCCACATAGTTTTTACTCTATTTGTTGACTTTTTCATTATATTATATATTGTAGTCTTTTTGCTGTCGTTACAGATTGCTTTAGGGTTTTTTCGTATTTTTTATAATATTTTAATAATATGGGATTTTTTGTTTTAGTGGTAAGTATTTTAAGTAGTCTTTTGTTTTTGCAAGATAATATTCGAAGCTTCGGAAGCCCAAGTACATGACCCCTTTATGTGTCAATATCTTACAGCCTTTGATCCATTCACGAGACGCAACTGAGACCGTCTCGACTGCTTCTTTATGAAAGCGCAATGAACAACGAATTTGGTTTAAATCCCGACACCAGATTTAACGAGAAGTTTAATAGTATGGTCTGACATCACATTGTAAATGAATTGGAGTAATGTTTAAATTAAATTTTCGAGTACTCGCTTATGGATCAGAGGTTAATTAAATAAATTTTCATTTGACGTGTGTATGTGTTCATGATAGAAATAATTCCTACATATTTCTCTTTAATAGTGGAACAATTTCAAATTCACGTTTTATTACTAAGGCTCAAGTTTACTAGTACTTTTCAATCTTTAGATACTTCTAATAACAACGAATGAAATTATTCACTTACTCATTATTATATAGCATATCTCGTAGTCATATCTAATGAATCTTACAAGTTTATCTGCCGGTTTATCCGAATTAAAAACACCTATTATTATTATTATGAGCTCTTTCTAAATTATTGGATTGCTTTGTTGTTTTATATAAAAGTACTTATATTGTTGTTACTAGATTAAAATAAGGGTTACTATAAATTATAATACCTATGTCACCTAAAAATAAAATAAAATTTTGTTTCGTCAAAATCTGAAGTCGCTGGGTTGTCTGTAGTAACCCTTATACTGTCTAGTCATTTACTGTTGTAGTTTATTTATGTTTTTAAATAAAATGTTTATTGCAAATATATATTGTTCTAGTCAAATGTTTTGTGCTCCGAGAATCTATGAAGGTTTCATCTTGTTAAGTCGCTATAGATATAATAAATAGGCAATGATTAAATGTATGTAAATAATACAATGACTTTAATTTACTATACTATAAACCCTGCAGAAATCCCTTCAAAACACACAATAGAGAGTCTTTCAGCAACTTTGGTAGTTCCATAAATTCACATAAATATTCATGGCTTAACATTTAACATTGCGTCTTCTGGTACTGCGTACCAGAAGACGCAATGTTGGAAGGCCTCCCACAAAGTGGACTGCTAACCTGGTGAGGGTCGTGGGAATCCGATGGATGCAAGACGCACAAAACCGTTCGTTGTGGCAAAACCCGGGGGAGCCCTATGTCCAACAGTGCACATCTCACGGCTGAAATGATGAAGATGATACGCTACAGCAAATTAACAACTTTAAAAAAATTGACAACTGTTGGTTTACTTACCAAAATGGTTATGGCCGAACATAATAATAAATCAGGCAGTATATAATAGGTGGTGCTTAGAAGTGTCATATTACTGAAAATACAAAACATAAAGAAACCAATAAATACCTAATTTCGAAAAAAGAATAACGTACCTTTAATATATAGTTTATTTGAACTTATAATTCTAAGTCAATCTTCAAAGCAACCCGTTTTAAAAAACGGCAATTTCATAGGTAAAGACATATTGTCCACTTACTGGAAATAGAAATTTGACACTACTTGTTTAGATAGAAAGATAGATAAAACATTCATTATTTTGTTAAAATATAATACATACACCAAAGCACAATTAAATTATAAAAACAAGCAGTTACACACACAAGCAATAAAATAAAATATCAAAATTATGACAACTGGACATAAATAATTCCAATTAGAATGGATCATAATTATGTCAAAATTTTATTCCTAGTAAGCGTCGAGGCGACGGCCCGTAGCACGGGGACTGGTTCGAGACGACGTTTTTTTTTTGTGCTTGACTGCGATCCCACCTGATGGGAAGCAGAGATGCACTCATTGATGGTGAGGCGCACTGGTTTATTAAGAGCTTATTCACTCTAGCCTTGAAGACACCTAAATTATAGTTGGACTGGAAGACCGCAGAAGGCAAATTGTTCCAGTCCTTCGATGTACGCGGTATAAACGACGAAATGAAACGCTTAGTCCGGACCGTTGAAGTTTCAACAACGTAAGGGTGGATACTCGCCGTACGTCGGGTTGTCGCGTGGGAGAAGAATGTCTGGAAAGACTTGGGAGGCCTTTGCCAAGCAGAGAAACAATAATGACTAGGAAAAAACAAAAACGCAGATCTACTGACGGTTTGGTTAATGGGTTCGAGTGAATGCAGTCAAGTTCTTTCCAGAGTAGGTGCCTATACAAAAACCGGGAAGTGGGTTAAAATTAACTTACAAGATAAAAGACACTTACGCTTAGTTTATTTATTTATTTATTTAATCTTCATGCAACACAAGGTACAAAGGCGGACTTAATGCCTTAGGCATTCTCTACCAGTCAACCTAGGGTAGTGGAGAGACAATATGGCAGGTGAATAAAAAAAAAGAAAATATTATTTAGACAACAAGTACCTATTACAAAATTATATAAAACTAAACATACATACATAATTAATAAAATATATACCTATACATACATACATACATAAAATTATATATATACTTATGTCTATTGTATAAGTAACTAGCTTTTGCCCGCGGCTTCGCTCCCGTCAACTGACTACTATATCCAACTCTACCCAACTCTACCCTACACTACCCTACTCTACCCTACTCTACCCTACTCTACCCTACTCTACCCTACTCTACCCTACTCTACCCTACTCTACCCTACTCTACCCTACTCTACCCTACTCTACCCTACTCTACCCTACTCTACCCTACTCTACCCTACTCTACCCTACTCTACCCTACTCTACCCTACTCTACCCTACTCTACCCTACTCTACCCTACTCTACCCTACTCTACCCTACTCTACCCTACTCTACCCTACTCTACCCTACTCTACCCTACTCTACCCTACTCTACCCTACTCTACCCTACTCTACCCTACTCTACCCTACTCTACCCTACTCTACCCTACTCTACCCTACTCTACCCTACTCTACCCTACTCTACCCTACTCTGCCCTACTCTACCCTAATCTAAAAAAAAAAAAAAAAAAAAAAAAAAAAAAAAGTAAAGTAAAGTATCCTATGTCCGTCTCCTGGTTCTAAGCTACCTCCCTGCCAATTTTCAGCTAAATCGGTTCAGCCGTTCTTGAGTTATAAGTGAAGTAACTAACACGACTTTCTTTTATATATATAGATTGTAAATTATGTCAAATATTTTATTTACTTTTATCGTCACTATTAGTAAATTGTTATTATTAAAATTAATTTATTTATGTATATTCATCGAAAAATATTATTATGTCTTGTATAAGTAGGTTAGGTAAATTTTGTCAGGTATTTTTATTTATTTTTATTGTCGTCATTATTAAATTATATATTCATTTAAGTCAATTATGTATATTTATTATTAGAGAGCAGTGGCGGCCGAGTGGTAACGGCCCCGACTTACGAGTTGTAGGTCGCGGGTTCAAACCCAGCCAGGCGCATTACTTTGTGTAATTTATTTCATCACCACTGCTCTCAAAACGGTGAAGGAAAACATCGTGAGGAAACCGGCATGTCCTAGAACCAAAAAATTCGAAGACATGTGACATTCACCAATCCGCACTGGGCCCGCGTGGTGGATTACAGCCCATTCCCTCTCCTAGAGAGAGGAGGCCTGAGTCCCAGCAGTGGGAACATTAAAAGGCTGATTATGCTATTATTATTATTTCCGTGTGTAAGAATTGATAAATTATGTCAGGTACTTTTATTTATTTTTCATCGTCATTATTATTAAATTATTTTATTATTTAAGTATCTGGGAATTTATATTTCATTAAATTTTCTATTTTTTATACTATATTATATTAACTATATTTAATAAATGTCATTACAGAATCTTTGGTGAATAATAATATAGAAAAAAATTAGAAATAAATTATTTTCCGATCGACTTATCATCTAAAAATTCCTTTACTGAGTAGTATGACTTAGCTTCTAGAAATTCTTTCAATTTATTGATAAATATATTTGTTTTTCTTACTTCTCTAATTTCATTTGGCAGTTTGTTATAAATTTTAGCGGACATTACTAAAGGACTGGTTGAGTGCATTTTTAATCGGGATCGAGGTATGTTTACTTTGTTTCTATTGTGTCGAGAAGTGTATCTTCTTTGTGTTTCTACACAATTTGTGTAAAAATCTGGGTGTTTTCTGACAAATTTACATAACTCTAAGATGTATAAACAGGGAAGTGTGAGTATTTTGTGTTTTAGGAAGTGTGGTTGGCAACTTTCTGTTTGTTCTATATTGGTTATTATTCGAGTTAACTTTGTTTTGCAAAATAAATATGGTCTGCGAATCAGTACTGTTACCCCACATCATGACCCCATAGCTAAGCCATGCTTGGGCATATGCATAGTAAGTAGTAAGTGCAGTTTGCAGATTGGTAGTTTTTTTTATTTCGCGAAGGGCGTATGAAAATTTTGATAGTTTTGCTCTTATTTTCTGTATATGGGATTTCCAGTTTACATGGGTATCTATAGACAAACCAAGGTGAGTAAACTCGTTTACTTGTTCTAATTTTGTATTATTATATATAAAATTTAATTTTAATGGTGGTTTTTGATGGGGATGAAAAGTAATTAATTTTGTTTTTGTGAAGTTGATTTCTAGGTTATGGTTATTCATCCAGTTTACAGTTGTAGAGAGAAGGGAATTTAACTTGGCGTTTATATTGTCATCTTTTTGGCATGATGTGAGTAGAGATATATCGTCCGCGAACAAAACACATGGGCTTTTTATAATTTTAGGAAGGTCATTAATATAAATAAGGAATAATAAACAATAGGCTGTTTATTATTCCTTATTTATTTAACACTCCCTTGGGGGATTGATGCATTAACTGCTTTTCTGTCAGACCTTATTTTTATTATTTCGTTTGTGTTTTTGTCGAAATATTCTATTTCTACCAACTGTATCCTATTCTTTAGGTATGATGCAAACCATTCATGAGCTTTTCCTCGTATTCCTATCTCATATAGCTTATCTAATAATATTTTAAATTGTACTTTATCATAGGCTTTAGACATATCAAGTAGCATACCTACGGCATATTTTTTGTTATTAATAACAGATAGAGCCTCTTGTACGTATTTGTAGACTGCTAACGTTGTAGATCTATTTTTACGGAAGCTGTTCTGGCAGTCGTCAAATATTTTATTTTTTTCACAGAAAGAGTATACGCGGTTGCACAGCCTTTTCAAAGATTTTAGACGCAGTTGGTAACAACGCGATTGGGCGATAGTTACTAGGGTCAGTTTTAGAATTTTTCTTGTGTATGGGTTTTATGAGTGCGTTTTTAAGTTGATTTGGAAAACTTCCCTCATCAAACGATTGGTTAATTAGTTTATAAAATGGTAGGGTTAGTTCATCTGCACATTGCTTTAGTAGAAATGGGGGGAAGTTCGTCTACTCCAAAGCTCTTTTTATTTTTTTATTTTTTTATTATTCGATTTACTTCATGAGGATCAACAGGGCTGAGAAATATGGAGTTTTCTGTGGGGTACATCACAGGGGCTCCTTTTGCTGGTGAGATATTTTCCCCGATAGAAGCAAAAAAGTCATTAAAAATATTAGCTATTTGCATAGGTTCTGTTATCAAGTTATCATTTTTATGTAATTTTATATTATTTTTTTCCCTTTCCATTGGTTTATTTGTTCTTTCGTTTATTAAATTCCACATAGTTTTTACTCTATTTGTTGACTTTTTCATTCTATTATATATTGTAGTCTTTTTGCTGTCGTTACAGATTGCTTTAGGGTTTTTTCGTATTTTTTATAATATTTTAATAATATGGGATTTTTTGTTTTAGTGGTAAGTATTTTAAGTAGTCTTTTGTTTTTGCAAGATAATTTGATACCCTTTGTAAGCCAATACTTTTTAAATGTTGTTTTTATTTTTATCTTCTGTAGCGGGATACATAAATTTAAAATTTTATTTAAGGTATTAGCAAATGCAATGTAGTTTTCATTTATATTTTTATTTGGTTGTATTATTTCATTCCAATTTTGTTTTTTTAATTCTGATTTAAATTTTTCAACATTTTGTGTATTATATAATCTTTTTTTCACGAACCAGTGTTGTTTTTTATTGCTGTTGCTAGGTAATTTCGTGTGAAAGATGGTTGCACAGTGGTCTGAAAACCCTAATTCTTCTACGGTGGTATTATTATATCCATTATTAAAATTTGTAAAAATTAGGTCTAAACATGTCGAGGTAGTTTGTGAGATACGTGTGGGGACTTTGATATGTTGTATGAATTTATGTTCCAACATTAGATCCAAGAACAAGTTAGTTTAAATACTTATAGCCTTCCTCAATAAATGGGCTAACTAACACTGAAAGAATGTTTCAAATCGGATCAGCAGTTTCTGAGATTAGCGCGTTCAACCAAACAAATAAACTCTTCAGATTTATAATATTAGTATAGATGTGTGGTACAATATGATCAGGCAATAGCATAATCAGCTTTATAACGTTTTCACTGCTGAGACTCATGCCTCCTTTCTAGGAGAGAGAAAGGATCGTAATCCACCACGCGGGCCCAGTGCTGACTAGTGGATGTCCTCCTTAGTCGTTCACTCTTGACAGAGTGGTCGTGGTTGACAATGTTGCATTTTCGTTGGCGAGTGAGGCTCCCGCGATGCGTCTTCACTTGTCACGGTTTACAGCGTTTCGGGAACTCTGGACCATGGAGGTTTGTGTTGCAGCTCTGATGAGGTCTGTCCAACGCGTAGGTGAGCGCCCGCGTGACCGCTTCCCTCTCCATTTGTCCCTGGACAAAGAGTCGTTCCATGGAGTGTTCGTTGCGAACAACGTGACCGAAATATTTGAGGATTCGTACTTGCACAGTCGACGATAAACTTTGTTTGATTTTTAGCCCATCCAGGATCGAGACATTAGTCCTAAGTGCTGTCCAAGGAATCCGCAGCAGTCGCCGCCAGCACCACATCTTGAGGCGAACCGTCCACGTTTCTGCGCCATAAAGAAATATTGGATGTTACATGTCTTCAAATTTTTTGTTCTAGTACAAGCCGGTTTGCTGACGATTTTTTCCTTCACCATTTTGATAGCAGTAGTGATGAAATAAATTACACAAAGTAATGCGCCATCCGATAGATGCGAGACGCACGGGACCGTTCATTATAGCCACACTTGGGGGAGGCCTATGTCCAACAGTGGTCGTCAGTGGACGCCTGGCTGGGTTTGAACCCGCGACCTACAACTTGCAAGTTAGAGTTATTTCCACTGGACCACCACTACTCCTACAGGCAATAAATGGCCGTATCTACCAGCTATTACTATCGAATAAAATCCGAATACTACATATTTCAGAATGGACACAACTAAAGACACAACAGTTTTACTTGAAACACGAGACAGACATTGGAGAACAGATTTTAGGCAAGTAATTTCAATTGATTGTTTAGTTAAAAAGACTATTTGCAGTAAATTTAAACTTCTCTAAGAATAAAACAGTCGAACTGTAGCTTAGATAAATTTAACGGAGTCTCTGAACAAAGTGACATTCTACCAGCGTAATGGATTGTCTAAAAGCCAAAACTATACGGAAATGTCATGCGCTTTTAAAATGTCACGTTGGCCGTTTGGCCAAAGAAAAAACCGGCAAATGCGAGTCGGATTCGCGCACCATTTTTGTTTTTTTTTTTTCGGTGGGAAAATCATCTTATAGCATCCCCCGCTCTTGGGCGGAGCGCGAGATAGTGTCAGACTTTTACTGACTAAAAACCCACTCCTGTTCCTTCGTTGCCTTTCGTACCAGGGCCGAGTCTTCCTTTCTGAATCAGACCCTTGGCCCCAGTAGGCTTCGACCCTGATGGGCCCCTACAGTTGCTGACATCTCCTTGAGGCGCGCGTGAAAGGGTTCCGTACCATTATCTATACAACTTTTTTTTTTACACGATTTATTGTATTCTGCTTTTAGAATTTGTTATTAGAGTAGCAATAGAAATACACCATCTGTGAAAATTTCAACTGTTTAGCTATCATAGTTTATGAAATACAGCCTGTTTGACAGACAGGCGGACAGTGGTTTATCTTAGTAAAAGGGTTCCATTTTTACCCTACCCTACACTTTTAAATATTTTTGTAGACTGCACCGTTCCGGCGTCTTTATGTCGACACCGCCACCGGCCCACGCTGAAAACCAGCGCTGTGAGCTCATCGCATTATGCGTGAGGCCGCAGCTTTATGCTGAGCGTTCGGCCGTTTTGCGCGGATGTGACGCATATCTTCCCTATCAATTGATTATGTTTGTTAGCTGGTTTTAAGATTGCGTCATTTCACGTGAATAAACTGTTTTTCTTTCTTTCTTTCCTTTGGGTATGGAACCTTAAAAAACTGCTCTGTAACCGAGCAGTTTTTTTTGAGCCGTCTTGCTTTACGTTTTAGTGAAGTTACTTGACATAAATCAAACTGAAACACTCCTGCTTGACATTTTGACCACAAAGTTCTGCAGTCTCTAATTTTATTTTACCATAGCTGTTTCCCGCGGTTTTTTATTACTGCTCCACCATGGCTTGCAGCATGACGTTATACGGTATATAGCCATCCTCGATAAATGGGATATCTATCACTAAAACATTTTTTCGACACGAACTAGTAGTTCTTGAGATTAGCACGATCATACCAACAAACTCTTCAGCTTTATAATATTATAAGTATAGATACTTGTTGTACTTATAATCTAGATGTAATGAGGTATTTCAGTCACAACCAAAGAGGCACGAAAATCCTCTGCCCCCCTAGCCAAGTTACGACTGTTTCATTTCGATTATCTTGCGTCGAACGCCTCGAGTAGGCCACGCCTTCGATCCCTTTGTTCTGACCACGTGACTGAGTGTTGAGATGACGTCAGAACAATGGAATCGGAGGCGTGGTCTACTCGAGGCGTTCGCCACAAGAGAATCGAAACGAAACGGTCATATCTTGGCTAGGGGGGCTGATACCATAAACCATCTTTTTCAAACGCAAAATTAAGAGTCAGACTCAGTCAGTCACAGCATATCTCCTGAAACAAAACGGTGAAGGCAAACATCGTGAGGAAACTGGCATCATTCAACAAAAAATTCGAAGACATCTACCAATTCACACTGGACTCGCGTGATGGATTACTGCAATAGTATTTGAGTATATTCTTATGAGCCCTGCACAAAACCAAACTTACAACTGTTCCCATGGAAACATTGTACATCATCATTGTTCATTTATTTTACTTTATGCCGTGATAGGTTGGTACTTTGTCTATAAATAATCCAAAGTGCCAAAAATAATATTTCCTTGCCTAAAATACTATCTATTTGTAATAAATGTAAACATTAAAACTAGCAGCATAAAATCCAGTCGCTATTAAAATCATGAGAGAGTGGTTAAAATAGAACGTTTCTATTTCCGGCTCTGCAATAATGAATACATACCGAACCCTCTTGGGAAGAACATCGTAAGCGACATTCAGCGTTTTTTACAGGAAATGGCTTTTTTTTTTCTTTTTAAAAAGTATTTTGGAATTCCTAAAAAAAATTGGTCATGCGTGAGTTCAAAACGCGCTCCAAAGGTTCCGTACAAACTTATCTATGCAAGTAGTTCAATCCTCGATTTGAGTTTCAAAAGGTTTTCCGAATCACAAAAAAGGTAATTTTATTAGTGACGTAACGACAAATTTGCTATTTTCAGATTTTTTTCTATACTTGTGCTATAAGAACTTGCTTTTGAACAGGTTTTGATTCCCTAGCGAGTGTCAAATATGCACCTAAACGGAGCATAAACGGCCTTACCTTTAGATTACGTTGACTTAAAAGATTTTTTCACTGCTGCTTGGGGTAGTAGATTTCAGTATTTGATATTACTTTCAACTACATACCTTCACGCGCTGACATATAGGGTCTTGATAGGCAGAAAGACGGACAATAAAATGATCGTGCAATGGCTCCATTTTTATCGATTTAGATACAGGACCCTAAAAATATGACTTGTTATTCATACAACTACTGATATATTTGAATAGTTATTATTAACATAATGTCATAAAATACTTTAATATTGGGAAAGGAAAAATCTCTTTCCACAAAAGCGCAAACTGTTGCTTACGATTCTCTTCCAGAAAAAGCTAGATTTATACTTATTGATTCTTTAATATCTAAGGTGATTATACTAAAGGGAATAATGATTTATAAAGGTATGTTATGGGATTGAACCGGCTATATGGGGTCCTTATGGGACCAATTCAATGACTAGGAAATGGCCCATCATAACCAACATGATATTACACATGGAAGTAATAATGGGGATATCTATGGCATACGGGAAACTATTGGGACATTTCACTATGTCATTTAAATTGGATTCCCTGACAGATGAAATGTTTCTGTGAAATATGACGATGTTGGAACCCATGACTGAATTTGACACTTATGTCTCGTTTCGGGAGATATGCTATGGCTTTCTGAGTCTGTTTCTTAATTAAGCGTTTGAATAGGATGGTTTCTGATATCAGAGGATTGGCATGTCTCATTTGGCTGTTGTGACTGCTAAGTTATAAGTGAAACAAGTATCTAAGTATACTAATATTATAAAGCTGAAGAGTTTTGTTGCTTAAACGTGGTAATCTCTAGAACAACCGGTACAAAATGAAAAATATTTTAGTGCTGGATATTCCATTTAATGTCCGATGGCAACTGTGCGCCGAAAGACGCAGTGTTGTGTTATACAGGACTCGGAAAATCAGGTTTAAAAGAAGCGCTTTTGTTTACACAAAAGAAATATTTTTAATTAAATGTTGGACCTGAATACAGTTTGGGCTAAACTTGACTTAGAACTGGCAGACACAACGACATGAAAACGAACATGGTACACGTTCAACGAATGGAATAATCAGACAAAGTATTAACGTGCGACGGAAGTGGGAGTCAGTGACTTTAAATGATGACTATGCATTTTGGAACAGTGGTGGCCGAGTGGTAACGGCCCCGACTTACGAGTTGTAGGTCGCGGGTTCAAACCCAGCCAGGCGCATTACTTTGTATGATTTATTTCATCACCACTGCTCTCAAAACGGTGAAGGAAAACATCGTGAGGAAACCGGCATGTCCTAGAACCAAAAATTCGAAGACATGTGACATCCACCAATCCACACTGGGCCCGCGTAGTGGATTACGGCCTATTCCCTGTCCTAGAGAGGAGGCCTGAGTCCCAACAGTGGGAACATTATAAGGCCGACTATGCTATGCATTTTAGAGAAATCTATGTAATCAATATA
Source organism: Mythimna impura (assembly GCA_905147345.3). NCBI lineage: Eukaryota > Metazoa > Arthropoda > Insecta > Lepidoptera > Noctuidae > Mythimna > Mythimna impura. The sequence goes on along the minus strand of LR990351.1, from coordinate 25,097,244 downwards.
ATATTGTTATTTAAGGGTTTTCTCTAGCATTGGAAAACCATAACAGTTGGAAGGCCTCCCACAAAGTGGGCCGATGACCTGACGATGGTCGCGGGAGTCCGATGGATGCAAGACCCACAAGACCTGTCGTTGTAGTGACAGTCGAGAGAGACTGGACATAGCAGCAGTGGACACCTTTCATGATAATGATGATGATCACATTTATCGAGGAAAGCTATAGGCAGCGTAGCTATATATAGCACAGAAATAATCAAAGATGGGGGCAAAGCTACGGGGGATAGCTATGGTGAAATAAAATTAGAAGCTGCAGAACTTTGTGCACAAACGCCAAGCAGGAGAGTTTCAGTTGGATTTATTTCTTCGCTAAAACGTAAAGCAAGAGTAGAGACCCTACCACAAGCTCTTGACGCAATCTATTTGACGACATAAATTGAACTGTTAAAGAGATGGAGCTATATAGAGTGTATAGCTCCATCCGTCTTTCTCACTCGCACACTTGACATTATAACCGTCATGGTAATAATAGGTCCCAGGTGTGATCGAGCAGTATTTTTTTCTTGATAATATATTCCCAAAATTCACCGCAAGACCCTGCCATAAAAATAACAGGAATCCTTCCTTTATTTCCGAAGTATTCCTATGACAATGACCAGTAATAAAATTTCTACGTGGATCATAAAATATGAAGGTAGCCAAATATAAACTGTGGCTGTAGATGACATCATAGGATGATAGGAAAGAAAACCCATGGCAACGTATTCCTCATTTTGATAATGGCACTTTTCAAACGTCCCTGCAACCCTAGCAGACATCGGCCTTTCTAGACGCGCGCTTCACTTTGAAGCGCGAGTGGGACACTACACGCCGTCGACTCGGACCTGATTCTTACCAGACGGCCGGAATGCGAGCTACCTATTGCTCGTCGTCCAGAGAGCCCGCGACTACGGTGGCCGAAAATCGCCCTGCGACTCCCGACGATGTGGTCTACCGAAAAGTCATTTGAGTGAGCCGATGTGAGATGCAGAAAAAGATAATCCATTTTCTTTTCACCAAGACAACGCGTCCTCTCACACCTCAGCCATTGCTACAGCGAAAATCTACGAATTACGGTTTGAACTGCTTAATCATCAGCCTTACCTACCAGATCTAGCCCCAAGCAACTTCTTTTTGTACCCTCATCTAATAATTGCGCTCGGTGGATAGTGATTTTCGTCAAGTGCGGTGTATGTTCTTGGTGGGTCGCTGGGACACGCCGTTGTGGCAGGCACTGGATGCGACTACACACTGAGGGTGGTCGCGTCCAGGGCTTGGCATAAACTGGCACTACTATGCGGTGCCACTTTTTGATTATCTTTACATGTAGTAACAATAGCTTTATAAGGTTTCTTGTCCTTGTTACTAACAATACATATTATGGACTTTTGTCTGGAATAAATGTCATATTATTATTATTTACGATGTTGGTTCGAATAGACCAACGCAGGATGGATGAAATGGCAACAGGTCACGGGAACAACTTGTGATCCACGGATGCCCCTCAAGTTGAAGGGTAACATCTACAAGTCCGTGATAAGGCCTGTCATACTGTATGGATCAGAATGTTGGGCTGTGAAAAAGATGGATGAAAAAATATTGCACGTAGCGGAGATGAGAATGTTAAGATAGATGTGTGGTGTGACGAGAATGGATAAAGTGAGAAAAGAGTATATTAGGGTAATAGGGTTATTAAGTTTGAAAGTGGCGCCAGTGACTGAAAAGTTGAAAGGGAATCGTTTGTCTTGGTATGGTCATATAAAGAGGAGGGATGAAACGCATGTTACTAAAAGAGTTATGAGTTTACAAGTGGATGGATGGAGAGGGAGAGGAAGACCAAAGAAAAGATGGATGGATTGTGTGAAGAGTGATATGAAAGAAAAGGAAGTTAATGATAGCATGACGAGTGACAGGGCAGAATGGAAGAAAAAAACGTGTTGCGCCGACCCCAAATAACACGGGACAAGGGCAAGAAGATGATGATTTGTTTGAATAGACCTTCTGTGATAATACTTGCTCTATGACAAGTGATGTAACGAAAATGTGTTGGAACCGCGAATCAATATCCGGACCGTGACATAAATGTTTTGATATTATCATGTCATAAATGCTTTGTTATGATGGTTCTGTCTTTATTTGAAGTATGTTTTACTTGCCATTGTTTTACGTGTTGAGTATTATTTTTGATTGTATTGTTTTATCGATTTAGATTTACAAGAACTTGCCTAATAAAATGTCAGTTGCCTTATTGAGTTAGCAGTAGTTCTAGTTATCAAGTTACAAGTGCTACTGCTGGGCCTAAAACCTTTTTTCCCGGGATAATTATTAAATAACTTTCGCTCTAGTGAGAGGTCAGACTTTAGACAGATTCTGTTGTAGTTGCACAAAGTCAGTGAGAATCGTGATACCTAGTCAAAAGCAAAGGTTGTCTTTAGGAAAAAAAAAGCATGATATAAGTGTGAGGCGCGAGTGCAAACAACAGGAATACAGACAGAGAGTGAATGAATAATAATAATATTCAACAACTATCACACAACGCTATCTAACCCCAAACTAAGCAGAGCTTGTGCTATGAGTACTAGACAACTGATAAACATACTACTTATATATTTCTAAATACATACATAATATACGATAAGTTACACCGTCTGGGTGTAACTTATCGTACAGAACAAATTATCGTGCTCATCACACAAACATTTGTCCTGGGTGGGAATCGAACCCACAACCTCCAGCATAGCAGTCAGCCACTGACCACTAGACCAACAGGACTATCGACAATAACTTGAATGACATTGACATTTTAAGTTTTGACATATGCGCTTCAATAACGTTTCCTTTTAATATGAACGCGGAAGTATAATTTTCATTTTTTTTTTCATAATAATCTTTAACGATTTAAACAACGTACCTAGGTAACGCTTTATTATTAATGATTATTATCTATACATCTATATTATTATTAATATTGTAAAGAGGAAAAATTTGTACTTTTGTTTGTAATGAATTAATTCACAAATTAATGGACCGATTTAAAAAAATCTTTCACCACTAAAATGCTACTTTATCATTGAGTAACATTAGCTATATTTTATTTTAAAAAACAGTAACCCAAAGAATAAATAAATTACCTATATTTTTTCTTACGTCGCCTGCGCTGCAAAAACTTTTGATGATAGAACAAAATCAAACACACACATACATTAAAGGCTAGCCCTCGTTGGAGGTCTTCAGGGGAAGAATTAGGGAATATTTCCTGTCAACATGACCCATAAATATATATGTATAGGTTTTATTTATTGTTTATAGTATGTTTGTTTATACGTAATGTTTGCTGTGCACGTATTTGTGTAGTTTATTTTAGTTATGTGTGATCTGATTTATGCTAACTTAGATTTTTGTAGTGCATTTGTTTGAGTTATACTCTTATATAAAATTTCTTACAAATATATTAAGGTTTGCTGTAAGAAAACCCAATTGTGGGTTAAGCTCGCCTTTGTACATCAGTTGTCCAATTTTTAATTAATTGTAAAATTATTCACAATAAAGAATATAAGAAATAATGTACTAAAGCTTTACAGAACACATTATTGTCATCAAAAATGTCACAACGACATATATCTAATTGTTATAGTTATGTCAACTACTTTTTTCAATTTAAAAAAACTAAATTTATTCGCCGCCTCTAGAAAAGGCACCTTATTTGTACCAAGGTATTAATCCTTAAAAAAAAAATTACTTAATATTGATGTCTGTTTTAGTGTCTGCACATTACTTTTTAACTATTCAATTCTAACGTTCCATTCCAAAGATGTCATGATATTAAAAATGTACTAGATAATAGTTAAACATCATCTAGCGAGATGATGTTTAACTGGTCTTATTTTGACAATCTATCAGCTATTTATTAATCCTCCTAAAAATTTTGTTGATTAATTTACATTTTCTGTAAATGGCTTTTTTTAGGTGGGAAATCATCTATGATACTAAATACTAAAACCCACTACTAGTTCCTTCGTTGCTTTTCATACCAGGGCTGGGTTTTACTTCCAGAAGCGAACCCAAGGCCCCAGTTATAGGCTTCGACCCTGCTGGGGGATTTGCTGACATCTCTTTGAAGCTACGCGTCGTCGATGACTTAGGCTTAGTCCGGACGGTCGGACGGAGAGCTATCCATCGCTGTCCGCAAGCCCTTCTGTAAATGGCTGGGGTAGGAACTGGCTATATCTTTTAAAAAAATATTTATTCAGGCATTTTTTTTTTCAAATCAAATATCTTTTATTTGATCTCATTAGATTAGGCAGTCTCTTTTTTATCAATAAACTGAATTCCATTAGGTTTTGGACATAGCCAAATCAATAGTTTTCAGCATAAATTCAGTCGGACACTACTATTTGAGCACTGACCAGCAGATTCAATCAATGGTACCTACTTCGTTTCGGTAATGAAGTTCGTTGACAAACCAGATAGGGATGTGCCAAACGTGACTTCGTTAGCTCGCGTTCCGTTTTGTTGATAACATGTGTTCGATTTGATTTGCAGTTGCATTTGGTATTTTGAAAAGTGTGGATTTTCTACTACATTGACGCTGTCTATATCTCTTTGGTTCTAGGACATGCTGGTTTCCTCACGAAGTTTTCCTTCACCGTTTTGAGTGCAGTGGCGATGAAATAAATTACACAAAGTAATGCGCCTGGCTGGGTTTAAACCCGCGAACTACAACTCGGGGCAACTACAAGTCGGGCAACTACAAGTCGGGGCTGTTACCACTCGGCCACCACTGCTCTTTTTTCTGCTCTTCAAATTCGAAGACATGTGACATTTACCAATCCGCCGCACTGGACCCGCGTTGTGGATTACGGCCCATTCCCTCTCCTAGAGAGGAGGCCTGAGTCCCAACAATGGGATCACTATAAGGAGCAAAAACCAACTCGCAAAGGCCCACCGGTTACACACTTTTCATAGATTATTATTTATGTTTTCTATTACTATTTGATTCCTTTCTGTACCTTCTTCTAAAAAAAATATGCTGTGTCACATAGAACTTTGTCTCTAATCTGCTAATGAATCCTGGACTACCAAGATATAGGCTGTACCTAATATGAGGTCTATGTCCACTACTAATATGTTCTCTGATTAATATATAAAAATCTCGTGTCAGTGTTTATTTTATTTTTTTGTGTTTAATTTATTTTGTGTGTGTTGTTGAGCTTTTTATTCTTTTGATGAATTTAAGATTTAATTTAATTTAACTTTGACGTGTTTATTTTATTTTTATTTAATTATGTAACTTTACTAAAAAATATTATGACTTTTCATAAGATTTATTTTAATTTTTCGTTTGACTTCTATTTATTTGAGATGGATGTGTCGTATGGCGAGAGTGGATAAAGTGAGCAATGAGTATATTAGAGGACGTTTGAAAGTGGCGCCAGTGACTGAAAAGTACGGAGATGTGAAAAGGAGGGATGAAACGCATGTTACTAAAAAAGTTCAGAGTATACATGTAGATGGATGGAGATGGAGAGGGAGGCCAAAGAAAAGATGGAGGCATTGTGTGAAGAGTGATATGAAAGAAAAGGGAGTTGGTGATAGTGTGACGGGTGACAGGACAGAATGGAAGAAAAAAACGTGTTGTGCCGACCCCAAGTAATATGGGATAAGGGCAGAAAGACTTCTATTTATTTGTTTTCTTGTATTTCCTTTTATTTGTTTGTCATGTTTTATTATTTGAAATTGTAATGTAACTTTTTTGTAATCATTTGTTGATTATAATGTAACATTCTGTATATGACTTGTAAGAATCCCTTATCAATAAATGAACTACTCCGAAACGATATTTGGTAAGTCTGAGAAGGTCGTTTGCTATTTTTTTATACCCCTAAGTGATAAGGGTAGCACTCTGGCATAACAACGTTTGCAGGATCAGCTAGTTTCCTTATAAAATAACAGAAGGCAACGTGACAAATCCATTACCATGACTGTCCTGTTTGGTCTAGTGGTTAGTGGCCCTGACTGCTATGCCGGAGTTCGTGGGTTCGATTCCCACCCCGGACAAATGTTTGTGTGATGAGCACAATAGTTTGTTCTGTGTGTGGGTTTTTTTTTAGGTGGGAAATCATCTAATGACAAATCTCGCTCTTGGGCAGAGCGCGAGATAGTGTCAGACTTTTACTGACTAAAAACCCACTCCTGTTCCTTCGTTGTCTTCGTCCCAGGGCCCCGGGTTTCACTTTCACGCTACCCGTGGGCCCAGTAGGCTTCGACCCTGCTGGGCCCCTACGATTTGCTGACATCTCCCTGAGGCGCGCGTGGAACAGTACGCGCCTTCGACGACTTGGGCTCGGTCCGGACGGTTACCGGACTCCACCCATTGCTCGCCGTCCGCAAGCCCTTCTGTGTTTGGGTGTAATTTATCTATAATATGTATTTATTTAGAAATATATAAGTATATTTATCAGTTGTCCTGTACTCATATCACAAGCTCTGCTTAGTTTGGGACTAGATGGCGTTGTGAAAGTTATGGAATATTATTACATATCTCAACTCGATACCATCAGTCAAATCCACACAAATCGTCCAACTACAAACGCAAAAAGCAATAAATCTTTGAAAACATAGCTCACAACGTACAATTGTCGACAAAATTACTCGTCTAACATAGTATTAATTTGCGCTGAACACAGGTATAAAAAACCTTTTCCTAGTTTTGTTACAAAATAGTACCATTTGTCTTGTAGGTACAATAACGTCACAGTTTTACAAGTAAGCATGACAAAGTTGATGTGATCGGCGTGGGATACACCTGTTTCAGTGATTGCTTTGCTGGTGAAAGCAAGTGATTGGTTGACCTCATTTCGGCTTACCCTGTACTGTTCTACGTGACACGCTTTTTTATCGTACATGATGAGTTTTTTATTAAGATATGGCTCCTGCTAGTGGCTTTGCTTGCTTGAAAGTAGAAAATGTTCTCAAGGATAAAAAGTATCCTATGTACTATTGCAGGACATGGTCTATGCGTGTGCCAAGTTTCATCTAAACACGTTCAGCCGTTTGAGCAAAACGGATTATCAAACATACACACACATATCTATATAAATGTTTGCCTTTAGTGTCCTTAGCTTCACCTGAGTTAAAGTGGAAAAATATCCCAAGAGAACATACTCTCAAAATAAAATGTACATACTTATTTTTTTTAGTCGAGAAAATCATCCAATGACATCTCCCGTGGGTGTGTCAGACTTTTACAGACGGTCGGTAGGCGAGCTACCCATTGCTCGCCGTCCGCAAGCCCGCGCCTACGGTGGCCGGAAACCGGGATCGGGATCCCGGTGGATGGGGCGCAAGGGCTGCAGCCTCGCGCGTGCACGTGCGGTCTCCTCGTTTGCTAGCATTACTGCTTCGCAGAAAGAGGCGACCGCCTGTCACTCCTCCTCGCTTCGGACCCTGGCCTGTACCAAGGCCCGGTGCGAGAGATCGTTGCCACCGATCGCCCCCACGAGAATACGGCGGTGCTCTGCCCAAGCGAGGCAAAAATGTACCTACCTTATGTGCTATTACAGAACATGATCTACCCATATGTCAAGTTTCATCTACATAAATCCGTACAGCCGTTTAAGCGTGTAAGTAACTAACACACATACAAACTTTCATATTTCTTATATATGCTATCAATTTGTTGTTAGCTGAATTGAATTAATTTCAGCAATTTACTTGAAACTTCGAATCATTGTATTACAATGATTTTTTTCTGATATACCTCTACAGTCATTCTAAGAGTAACTGAAGTGCCTACACTGTCCTTGTAGTTGAAAATTTAAAAGTTAAAAGGCTGATACTAAAAGAGAAATTTTCCTTTCCTTTTTTTAATGAGGGAAACCATCAAAAAGCTTTTCTGACTCTGGGTGGAGCAAGAGAGCGCGTCAAAATTTTAATATATTCCATTTTTAATAGCAAAAACTAACCACTGGTATTAAAATTTGTTTGGGCTCATTTTAAAATTAATTTTGATTAGATTTGACTGACCTGGCTGTACGCATCAAGTGGTTGGTATTCGTTCGGGACGGAAATAAATATGAAATCAAAAAAATACAATTGGTATTAGTTTTTGGTATTCATCATCATCATCATCATTTCAGCCGAAAGACGTCCACTGCTGGACATAGGCCTCCCCCAAGCGTCGCCACAGCGAACGGTCCTGTGCGTCTCGCATCCATCGGACTCCCGCAACCGTTACCAAGTCATCGGTCCACCTTGTAGGAGGCCTTCCAACGCTACGTCTTCAGGTACGTGGTCGCCATTCCAGAACCTTTCGGCCCCAACGGCCATCTGTTCTGCGAGCAATGTGCCCTGCCCATTGCCACTTTAGTTTGGCGATTCTTCGTGCTATGTCGGCAACCTTGGTTCTCCTGCGGATATCCTCATTCCTGATTCGATCACGCAAGGAAACTCCGAGCATAGCCCTCTCCGTTGCCCTTTGGGTGACTTTAAGCCTTCTAATGAGGCCCATTGTAAGCGACCACGTTTCGGAGCCATATGTCATCACTGGCAACACGCACTGGTCATAGACTTTCGTCTTGAGACACTGTGGTATATTGGACGAGAAGATACCGCGCAGCTTCCCGAACGCTGCCCAGCCGAGTCGGATTCGACGATTGATCTCTTTCTCGAAGTTAGACCTTCCCAACTGGACCGTCTGTCCCAGGTAAACGTAGTCGTCTACAACTTCGAGTGTAGAGTCCCCGACCTTGATAGGAGTGGGTGCTACATGGCTGTTTACCATGACTTTGGTTTTGTCCATGTTCATTTTAAGCCCCACTCTTTCGGAAGCTCTACTGAGGTCACCAAGCATTGTACTGAGCTCCTCCGTAGTCTCAGCCATGACTACTATGTCGTCGGCAAACCGAAGGTGAGTGATGTACTCGCCATTGACATTAATGCCTAGCCCTCTCCATTCCAAAACCTTGAAGACATCCTCCATTGCTGCCGTGAACAGTTTCGGAGAAATAACGTCTCCCTGCCTCACACCCCGCTGCAAGAGGATAGGTTTCGAGGTCCTGTATGACCTTCAGCGAATATCTTGATGATATTCTGAGTATAAGGTACGCCACCCTGGTCGACACACTCTCGATCTTCACCACATTGTTCACAAGGGACTTGTGGACGATAAACCCGACACCACCCTGGGACTGCTGGTCACCCTCCCGGAAATAGAGCAGGTTACCGGATTTGAGAATTATCGTATCCTCCCCCTGTCTTCGGACTTCAGACAATCCCACAATACTCCATCGCAACCTGCTCAATTCCTCCTCCAGTTCGGTGATCTTCTCGTCAGTCCTCAGTGTACGCGTGTTAAAAGTTGCCAGGTCGAGTCGTTTAATAGATGGGTAGCCAGCAGTATTAGTTTTTGGTATTAGAACGGAATAAATCAGAATTTTACTGCCTAAAACCTACCTGTGTTCCTTCTGTTATCCTTTGCAGTCCAGGGCCATGGTAACTCTTTCAAACATTCCCACAGCCCTGGTAGGCATCAGCTCTAACTGGTACCGTCAATTTTGCTGACATCTCTTTGAGGCGCGCGTAAAATAAAACGTGCCGTCGCGTCGGGCCCTGGTTCGGGGTATGGTCCGAACTCCGAAGCGAGGAGGAATTGCAGGCGGTGGCCTCCTTCTGCGAAGCGGTAATGCTAGCGAAGGAGGAGGCCGCACGCGTGGGGGAACGAATGTCCTCACGCCCCAGCCGCCGAGATTGTGACCCCGACTACCAGCCACGGTAGACATGGGCTTGCGGACGTCGAGCAATGGGTAGCTTGCCGTCCGGCCGCCCGGTAATTGACCAAGCCCAGTCGTCAACAGCGCGTAGTGATCCTCGCGCTCCTCAACGACATGTCAGCAAACCGTAGGGGCCCAGCAGGGCCGATGCCCGCTAGCTAGGACCGCGGGGAATTTCTGAAAAGGAAACCCGTAGTCCTAGAACGCAAAGGGCAACTGATGGACACAGGTGTGGTTTTAATCAGTCAAAGTCTGACACGCCCTCACGCTCCGCCAAGAACGGGAGAAGTCATTACATGAATCCACACTAAAAAAAAATCCATTGCTCGCCGTCCGCAAACCCGTATCCACCTCCCCCTCATGCTAAAATCGACTTAAGAATTTTCATTACCAATGTATTTCCTGAGAGCAGTGGTGGCCGAGTGGTAACGGCCCCGACTTACGAATTGTAGGTCGCGGGTTCAAACCCAGCCAGGCGCATTACTTTGTGTAATTTATTTCATCGCCACTGCTCTCAAAACGGTGAAGGAAAACATCGTGAGGAAACTGGCATGTCCTAGAACCATAAATTCGAAGACATGTGACATTCACCAATCCGCACTGGGCCCGCGTGGTGGATTACTGCGCATTCCCTCTCCTAGATAGAGGAGGCCTGAGTCCCAGCAGTGGGAACATTAAAAAGGCTGATTATGCTATGCTATGTATTTCCAGCAAAATTAAATACTTTCTCCTCTATTTGTAAGCCTAAAACAATTGGATGATAGGTCTTTAATCTTCTATTCAGTGTATAAATTACCTAAAGTGGCGATAACAATGAGGATTAAGTCGTTTCGGTTCGATAATGGCCTGTAACTGGATGTTTTTAACAATTTATTGAGCTAAAACTAACGAACAAGGTAATTATTAACCAAGATGCATGTTCAGGTATTGCTCGTTGTGGGTTTAAGCTAAAATGTCCACTTTACCTCAAAAAGAAAAGCCGTAGTCACACGTTATTAAAGTGTTCCGGTTGGTACCTATAACGTGTGACTGCGGCTTTTCTATTTGTTCTGTTCTTGTTTTTTCAAGTTACCTTGTTTATTTCAGCGCCCTGAAAATATTGTTTCATACTTTTTCAGCATTGTTTTTTTTTGTCGTCGGGTTTTAGATTTTTACTTTTTTTTATTTAAACTATTTTGGATCTGCGCACGATGCTTTATCTACTAGAAGGCGCCATATTGAATATTGGCGCTATATTTTTGGTATGTACAAGTGAAGCCCTTTTAAATGATACCAAACACGACGTATTTATCTTTTTTTTAACTCAAAACTTTTTGTTCGCTAGAGGGCGCCACATTGAAATATGATGATATTTTTTGATAAGTACCAGTGAAGCCCTTTCAAAAGATATCAAACACGGTGTATTTATCTTAACATTTTTTTTTAACACACGACTTTTTTTCCGCTAGAGAGCGGTACTTTAAATTTGAGCAGTATTTTGGAAATGTACAAGTGAAGCCCTTTCAAATGATACCAAACATGGCGTATTTATCTCCATTTTTATTTTTCAACACATTACTTTTTATCAGCTAGAGGGCGCCATATCGAGTTTAGTGACACGTCACGTAACCTGTTTAGCGGACAATTAAGACGTTTCTAACGATACCTCATATGTCGACTTTCGACAAGTAGATTAGGAGCTATGAGGGAACAGATGAACAAATTCACATATATAGATACATATATGTACATAGCCTGTCAAAATCATAACCCTCCCTTTGGCTTTGTCGTAGTCGGGTAATAAATCGAGGGTGATTTTACATAGATAAGTTCTGTACAAATGTGATCTCAGCGCCAAGCGATTTCAATGTGTTTATTTTCGTGATCTTAAGTTATTATGAACGAAAAAAATAGTAAGCAGTTCACATAATATAAATTGGGATGAATCTAGCTAAATAATTAACGATAAAAATAAAAAACAAACATAATTCTTTATAAGATTTATTATAGTTTAAAATGTTGAGCGTCTGTCTTATAGTCGTGAAGTGGGCGTTTTGGACACATTTTGCTTTGTCATGTATACTTGACTGTGGCGCTCAAAAGCTGTCACATCTTAAGGTGGGTCTACGCTAGAGGAGCCCAGCATGAGTGGAGCACGAGCCAAGCTCAAATTCGTGTAGTGTTGCTCGTGCTCGATTCCTCTAGAGTCGGTCCACACTACATGCATTTGAGCTTGGCTCATGCTCCGCTCGAGCTAGGCTCCTCAAGCATAGACCCACCTTTAAGGGTCCCCGAAACGCAAATAACAATATTTCCGTAGCTTATAGTAGCATAATCAGCCTTTTAATGTTCCCACTGCTGAGACTTAGGCCTCCTCTCTAAGAGAGGGAATGGGCCGTAATCCACCACGCGGGCCCAGTGCGGGTTGGTGAATGTCACATGTCTTAAAATTTTTTGGTTCTAGGACATGCCGGTTTCCTCACGATGTTTTCCTTCACCGTTTTGAGAGCAGTGGTGATGAAATAAATTAAAGAAAGTAATGCGTCTGGCTGAGTTTGAACCCGCGACCTACAACTCGTAAGTCGGGGCCGTTACCACTCGGCCACCACTGCTCTATATTTCCGTTTATGACACTAATTGTTGCAAAAATTGATCGTTTTAACGAATGAAGTTATTGTCAATACGGTACGGTACGGTTACGGTGATATCAGCTATTTATGATTATTGAAGGTAATTAACGCGCCGAGTATTGACAGATATTGACTACAAGATGACAATCGTTTTGTTGTTCTTAGGGGCGATTTTTCAATACCCAGTACGACTTTTAATAAAGAATGAAAATGGCGGTTTTACAGTTTTTACAAAGAATATTTATAAATATCAATCAGTTATATTTTATAATAAATATAGGTATAGATAGCGGCACGAATCTTGAATGCTCGGCGAAAGAGCGGGAATCGTTTTGCGCATCGTACAACATCGGCGAGCCAATCACTGTACAAGGATTGCACTCCCTGCCCCCGCATCTCTTTTCATACCACTAAAGAGACCCGATATTTCACTTCTGCGTGCTTCTGCGCAAGTAGAACTGTAGAAGTCAGCGCTCAAGATCTGTGCCGGTATCTGTACAAGAGTGAATCAATATCTCAGTTTTTACTATTTCATGGACCAACATCTGGGTTTTGATTTTTAATTGATACCTACAGCAACAGTGATTACCAAAAATACCATGTCTGCGTTTTAAAATCATTTTTATTTACCTAAACCAACACGACTGTCGCATTCCGGTTCAGCAGCTACAGAAGCGAGCAGGAATGACGTGCCTTCAATGGAAGCTACATTAACCCGTCATTTGAAATGATCATTCCTGTAAACATTGTCAATCTGTCAATCACAATTGACTGTTTTGGGGACCCATTTTTTTATTATAGATTTGTGTGTAATGCTTTGCATCATCGGGATTCGCAGAGTGGACCCCTACCACCGCACGCGCGAATTAAGTGAAGGACAACGAGAGTAGGTATTGAAAAATACTTTATTTGGGCAGATTTACAGCTAAAGAGTAATTGATTTCTCTTACAAGATATTGAACTTATATACTAACTTAATTGCTAGCGTGGTACAATGATTGACGTGATCGACTATGACGCACGTCCATAAATCTTAATGCTATTCATTTTACGGAAAATAATTAAGAGAAATGCATCTAATATAAAATAAATATCTACTTATTTGCTGTCATACTTTATGGATCAGAATGTTGGACTGTGAAAAAGACGGATGAAAAAAGATTGCACGTAGCGGAGATGAGAATGTTAAGATAGATGTGTGGTGTGACGAGAATGGATAAAGTGAGAAATTAGTATATTAGGGAAGTTTAAAAGTGGCGCCAGTGACTGAAAAGTTGAAAGGGAATCGTTTGTCTTGGTATGGTCATGTGAAGAGGAAGGATGAAACGCATGTTACTAAAAGAGTTATGAGTCTACATGATGGAGAGGGAGAGGGAGACCAAAGAAAAGATGGATGGATTGTGTGAAGAGTGATATGAAAGAAAAGGAAGTTAGTGATAGTATGACGAGTGACAGGGCAGAATGGAAGAAAAAAACGTGTTGTGCCGACCCCAAATAACACGGGACAAGGGCAGGAAGATGATGACTTATTTGCTGACGAAGCTTATGTTAGTGGATTGGGGTTCCTTAACTCGCAGACTTGATAAGAAACGAGCCCAAGTCATCGACGGCGCGTAATGTTCCTCGCGCAGCTCAAAGCAAACCTGTATGGGCCCAGCAGGGCCGATGCTCCCTTAGGCCACAACGAATTCCTGAAAAGAAAATCTGTGGTTCTAGAACGTTCAGGACAAGTCAATGGATGATCATTGAACTCAAAAAAAAAATCACTAATGAAGTAAGTCAGCAATCTAAATAATGTAAAAATCATTATTACTGTTACAATTTCATTTATTCTAGACCTTATTAATTTAATTTCGTCCGATCTAAACCCGCTTAAAACGAGTAAACACAAAATAACAAGGCGATGTGATAGAACAAAGACGAAAAAATATCTCTCTTAAACAAGACTGGCTGACGAAAGTAATGAAAAAGCAAAAAAAAAAAATAGTTGCGACTCTCTACAATACCGCTTATTTTCCCGCCGCGTAAATAATGACAGATGTCAACGGTAACCCTTGCTACCCACCACCACCGTTACAAACAGAAAAAGATATTATTAAAGGTAGTAACCCCTCATTTATCAACGTCTGGCTAACTCAGGTTAGAATGAGTTGTATTTATAAAGATTTTTTTTTATTGGAATTAGGTAATGGTATCGTGTAAGGCTGCGACATTGTTCGAAAGGAATGTCGTGGCTCTGGAACGCAATGGGTAACTGAAGGAAAACGGGTGGGTTTTAGTCTGATACTCCCTGTCCCTACGCCCAGAGCGGGAAGGGATCATTATGTGACGATTTCCCACTAAAAAATAAAAATATCGTACTAACTTTCGAAAATTAAAACAGGTTAGAATGTACGACCAATATCAGGTAGGTACCTTTGCATAATAATAATATAATCTGCTAGTGTAAACAGTGTTTTTTTTTAAACTATCTGTACCTACCTAACAGAAATGTATAATTTCAATACAGTTCAATTTAATTTTTGAGACAGCTGAAAATGTTATTTCAGTATTTATTTAAACAAACCATTGTATGTACAGTTAGTCAAAAACTTAATCTTTTTAAACACATCGTAATTAAAACAACAATTTTATTGTAACACTGGTTTCCACTATACCAAAGATACAGAACTGATGGTCGATGAAGCCGAAAGGTTCTGAAGTGGCGACAGCGTATCAGAAGACGCAGTGTTGCATGGCCTCCCTAGAGGCGGACCGATGACCTGATGAAGGTGGCAGGAATCCGATAAATTTATTTATTTACTTTAACACACGGCCAAACGCCAATTAGATTAATTAAAGACATGTTCTTGACATAAAATATGAACAAAATAATCTATATACTTATATAAAAGGAGAAACTGACTGACTGATATATCAACGCACAGCCGAAAATACTAGGACTAG
This sequence comes from Mythimna impura, assembly GCA_905147345.3. Taxonomy (NCBI): domain Eukaryota; kingdom Metazoa; phylum Arthropoda; class Insecta; order Lepidoptera; family Noctuidae; genus Mythimna; species Mythimna impura. The sequence continues at coordinate 25,081,886 of LR990351.1, read as the reverse complement.
GAGCGTGAAATTTTGCACAAAGTTTCCTTTTATGACGTAGGCGAGAACGACACTAAGAGAGGATTTTCCAGAATTCACCCCCTAAGGGGGTGAGACGGCGGGCGAAGCCGCTGGCAGAAGCCAGTAATGAGATATACACGGCAGTCTTACACTCATCTCACAAATAGATGCATGACCCACACGACCGGTAGTTTCCAGCTGAAAAACGTCCACTAATGGACATAGTTAGGACTCTCCCAAGTGTTACCACAATGACCGGTCAGATTTGTACATCTCGTATTCATCGGATTACCGGGACCATCACCGGGTCGTCGGTCTACCTTGTACTCTTACAAGGTCAAGGCCTTCCAACGCTGCGTCTTCCAGTATGTGGTGTCCACTTCAAAATCTTTTGACCAAATCGACCATCTGATCATCATCTGATCAGATTTTTTTTTCTAACATTGCTTTTGCAATATTTTTTATATTGTTAGACCCCAACCACTATAAGTTCGTTAGTAATTTATTTTGTTAACGTCTCATTTATTGATAATTTTAATTATTTATTTTTCATGCTTATTTTATAATGTGAATGTGAGAACACTGTACACTCCGCGAATTCTTAGGTTACTTCCTATTACGATTCACTTTTTATTATGATTATTTTTATTGTACTTTTTAGTGCAATATTGACCGGTCTACACTCTCCTTACATAATATCTACTTATACTGTAATATGGAAATATTGTAAGGACAACAATTTTTTTTAAAGAGTAACCATGGAGTTTCTTACCGGTTCTTCTCCATAGGAAACGACCAATTTGGAACCGTGCACTAGCTTCTGACGTTTTATAAGTGCCCATGTAGGCCTATGTGAAATAAAAAACTCTTGACTTTGACTTTGACTTTGATCTGTGAGCATTGTACCCTGCGCACTGCCACCGTTCAAAAAACCATCCGTTCATCAATCATCAAAATCATATGTTTCTGCTCAAAAAACCTCAATATCTCCAGAAGGGAAACCGTTACAAGTTGACAAATGACAATTTGGTACCACATAGCCGAAGAATCCTGTTACAGATAAATCATGTACCTTGGGCGCAGCTGAAAAGGATGACTTATGGAATTCGGAGGGATCTAAAAGGGATCCCATTTGAGTTTTTTACCTTTGAAAGCTTTCGTGATGGGCAAAAGTGGATTATTGTAAGGTGTATGGGTGCCGAAAGAAAATAGCTTAAGCATCGTTAGATGTTAAGGATGCGAAAGTGAAATTCAAGTTTTCAAAAGTTTTTTTGCATTTTGCAATTCAGTGTCAAGTTGTATGTTAATTGAAATATGATTGGCGATTAAGATTTGCTGAAATAACATATTTGAATGTATTTACACATTTGTATTCATTATATATGAGTAGTGGTGGTAACGGCCCCGACTTACGAGTTGTAGGTCGCTGGTTCAAACCCAGCCAGGCGCATTACTTCGTGTAATTTATTTCATCACCACTGCTCTCAAAACGGTGAAGGAAAACATCGATGAAGAAACAGGCATATCCTAGAACCAAAAATTCGAAGACATTTGACATCCATCAATCGGCACTGGGCCCGCGTGGTGGATTACGGCCCATTCCCTCTTCTAGAGAGGAGGCCTGAGTCCCAACAGTGGGAACATTATAAGGCCGACTATGCTATGCTACTCATTATAACCATTAACATAAAGCTGTCTAACTTATAGAAAATGTAAAATGTACCACTTTAATAAAAACTTGGCGTTTTACTTTGTCTCTAAGACCTAACACACACGAGCGGCATATTGCCAACGGTAACTGCAGCCGTCGACACGTCGCCGGCAACTGTTAACGCATCGACGGCCGTCGACATTCCAACTTTGAAGATCTGCGGCAGCCGTCGTGTGTGTCAAGTGTCACTATATTAGGTCGGGCTGCAATTGGAAATCTAAGTTAGTTTAGTTATAATAATTTTTAAAAAGGTGAGAAATTATCTCATGACTTCTCCCGCCTTAGGGCGGCGCGAGAGGGCGTGTTAGACTTTTATTGACTAAAACCACAACTGTGTTCTTTCACTACTTCTTCTTCTACTACTTCAGGGTCGAAGCCTAATGGGGCCATGGGTGATGCGAAAGAGATCCCCGGGGCCCTGTAAAAAAAAAGGCAAAGAAGGAACAGGAGTGGGTTTTTAGTCAGTAAAAGTCTGACACTATCTCTCGCTCCGCCCAAGAGCGGGGGATGTCATTAGATGATTTTCCCACCCGAAAAAAAAATTATTATGTTCTTTTAGTTACGTTCTAGGACCAGGGGTAAACTACTCAGAAGTCGACCCATGGCCCTGGTGGGCTTCAACCTTGCTGGGTCCCTACGGTTTTGCTGACATATCTTTGAGGAGCGCGTAGAACACTACACAACGTCGGGAAAAAATGCGCCACGTCCACGCAAACCGGTCACACAGCGCTGTTTTTCAGCGCGGAGTGGTGACGGTGTCAACACAGAGACGTTGGAATAAGCGCTATTCTGGTGCCAATTTGGACGTGTGTTATCCAATTTTAGGGTCTTCGTTCGACTCTTTCGAACAATCCCGCAGTCATAGGCGTATATCGGTACGGTCTAGCGCCAATCCCCTGAATGTGAAATGGGAAAAATCATGCAATGACATTCCCCGCACTTGGGCGGAGCGAGAGGGTAAGTCAGACTTTTACTGACTAAAAACCCACTCTTGTTCCTTCGTTGCCTTTCATACCAGGACCGAGTCTTCCTTTCAGAAGCAGACCCTTGGCCCCAGTAGGCTTCGACCCTGCTGGGCCCCTACGGTTTGCTGACATCTCCCTGAGGTGCGCGTGGAACACTACGCGACGTCGATGACTCAAGCTCGGTCTGGTCAGCAAGCTACCCATTGCTCGTCGTTCGCAAGCCCGTACCTACGGTGGCTGATAGTCTATAAACTGACTATTTAATGACTATTTAAAAACCATCAGTTTCACACACCATTAAAAAGAATGCGGTAATGTAGTCGGGCCGAAATGTGAACATAACGTTTTTAAAATGATTGATAGTCATCTCATTATGACTTGTCAATCAGACACAAATATAACACAAACATTTATGGTTATTTTGAGACAGATCAAGGCCATTGATCATCATCTTCCTGCCCTTGTCCCGTGTTATTTGGGGTCGGCGCAACATGTTTTTTTCTTCCATTCTGCCCTGTCACTCGTCATACTATCACTAACTTCCTTTTCTTTCATATCACTCTTCACACAATCCATCCATCTTTTCTTTGGTCTCCCTCTCCCTCTCCATCCATCCACATGTAAACTCATAACTCTTTTAGTAACATGCGTTTCATCCCTCCTCTTCACATGACCATACCAAGACAAACGATTCCCTTTCAACTTTTCAGTCACTGGCGCCACTTTCAAACTTCCCCTAATATACTCATTTCTCACTTTATCCATTCTCGTCACACCACACATCCATCTTAACATTCTCATCTCCGCAGATCAAGGCCATTGATAACGTCTTTTATTAGGAAGAAAGAACGCTGACTTCACAAACAAACACTGCGACTACCACCCAAGCTATGTATATAAACGGTTTGTCTATGCATTAAGCCAATACAGCTAATGAAAAACTTTGCCGTAACTCTAGAGATGGTTGATGGAGCCGAAAAGTTCCGACCGACTGAGTGGACCAATGAATTAGTGAGGGTCACGGAAATCCAATGGATGCGAGACGCACAGGACAGGTCGTTGTGGCTACATTTGGTGGAGGTATAGGCGGTGTCAAATCATGATGGTGAAATGATAAATTCTCGACGCTAAGCTGCAATGGAAATTAAAGACAGGAACTCGACAGACGTTATACACACAATATTTATTGAGAAAAAAATCCTGTTTGTCAATACACAGATAATTCTATACAAGAAAGAAAAAAAAAGGAAATCATTTGATTTGCGGGAAATGACGCAATCGTAGGACTAGCTTACAAATTATAAACTTTCTATAGGGAAAAAATGCGCCACGTCCGCGCTAAACGGCCGAACCCACAGCATAATGCCGTGTCCACACGTAAGTATAGTGCGACACACAGCGCTGTAATTCAGCGTAGACCGGTGACGATGTCGACACAGAGACGTCGGAACAAGCGTTATTCTGGTGCCAATTTGGACGTACTATGTTATCCAATTTTGGGGTCTTCGTTCGACTCTTTCGAACAATCCCACAGTCATAGGCGTATATCGGAGGGAAGGGGGTGAGTGGGCCATGTACACCCCAGTGCGCCAACCCCCTGAATGTTAAATAGGCTACTGATTCGAAATTCTATGATGAACGCCAAAATAAGTTGGTTTTTATAATCTGTGTTTTGGTGTATATTTTGTGTTGTAGCCAAAAAATGCTTTATCTATCTATCTATAACTTCTTGAAAAAATTAGGCATATAAAAATAACCCTAGATATTAGCAATGCCCGCAATACAGGTATTTTGTATTAAGAACAAAAACAGTGACAAAATACGAGTCATTCATTACGGTTGGGTAACTGTTATTTGCAAAAATTGTGGTATTATTTTTTCTTTTTCCGGCAGCTAAGAACAAAACATCGTTATTTCGCTAAAACAGTTCTTTTTATTCATGAAGTTTTAACCTTTTACCAACGAGGTGAATCTTTCCCACTTGGTTGAAACATCCCCGATCAGGATGCTAGTTCGTCTGGTCCATTGCCCCATAGATAGTTCCCATGAGACCCCATTACTTTAGATTGAAGATCCCTATCTGCATTTTTTGTGAATTTACCCACGTGAACAGGTTTTTTTTTGCTCGCAAAGGAAAACGGTCGTGTCAGTACAATTTCCGGTACAGGTACTAAGTACATTTCTTTTGGAATGTATTAATTTCATTTTTTGTAAATTATTTTCGTGAATTTTTTTAAATTCTCGGCTTTTCTCAAATGTTATATGTATGTGTTATTGAATTATTTACTATTTTCCGCACTGGTATGGAAAAGTGCGCGGGCTTACCCTGCCACAATTCATCGTATTTATCGTATCAAGCTGGGTGCCAAGCTACCCCAACTAGTCGCTGGACAGCCCTCGTTTATTTATTTCTTGGTAAGTGTATTGAAAAACGACGTTTGATACAGGTGGAAACTTGTCACTGCAGCAATGGCTCCATAACACCCTTGCGAGCGGCTAGGGTGAATTCCGCCTCGGTCGCAATGACAAAGTTTCTTACACATATATCAAAATGTACTACCACCAAGCCGTCCCGGTATGCGTAGGCCCTTAGACTATTATTAATAAGGTCAATTGTTTGAACATTAAGGGCTATATTTTACCGGGACACCATGGCGGCGCGACCAGTCGCCGCTACCAACAAAATGTATACAGATCTATAGAGAGTTACTGACCTGGTGTCCGTTTGGTTGCGCAACCAATTTGGTGGCGCGACCAGCTTGGACGCCAGTGACGCCCCCAAAAAAGAGCATAGTATTAAAGGGTTATATTTCACCGGGACACCATGGAGACGCAAATGCTCGCGCCGCCATAGTGTCCCGGTGAAATAGCCCTAAAACAGCAGGGCGTCACAGAAAATTAACTCCACACTATAATGTATGAAATTACTTCTTGAAACAATACATTTACGACTTGCATTAAACTTTCATGAACAATCTGCTTACAATGTATATCATGACCTCCATATTAGATTGCGTAGAAATATTAACTGCTTCAATGTATAGATCATAAACTGATAATTTGAGATAACTTTGTCTTGAGTAATGTTTGCAACATAACTACTCCAATTTAATAATCCATACTAATATCATTTAAACGTAAAAATAACTCTGTCAGAGTGTTTTTAATATCGTGCGGATTTCATCTCGCATGCAGAAAATTTCACAATGACAAAAATCGCGTCCCGCGCGCGTATTCCACATAGCATTCATAGTATAGTCGGCCTTATAATGTTCCCACTGTTGGGACTCAGGCCTCCTCTCTACGAGAGGGAATGGGCTGTAATCCACCATGCGGGCCCAGTGCGGGTTGATGGATGTCACATGTCTTCGAGTTTTTGGTTCTAGGACATGCCGCTTTGCTCACGACCTTCACCGTTTTAAGAGCAGTGGTGATGAAATAAATTACACAAAGTAATGCGCCTGGCTGGGCTTGAACCCGCAACCTACGACTCGTAAGTCGGAGCCGTTACCACTCGGCCGCCACTGTTTTTTCTATTCTCTCTTTTATCTCCTCTGCTTATTCCACGCATTATAATAAATACTTGTATGAAATGGACATTTGCAGGGGTTACGCGTGCGGAGCAATTCCGCATGCGTGACGAAATCCGCACGATATTAAAACGCCCTCAGTGATACTCGTTCACGGAGACGTTCGTTTCGACGAGTTCACGTTCGTGATTTTGAAGACATTTCGCATGAGGTAAGCTTAAATCCCAAGAAAGTACATCGGCTATTTTCTAACTAGCTTTGACTTCGTCTTTACATTCGCTATAACCGACATTCAGGCAGACGGAGTCGTGGGCAAAAGCTAGGGAATTGTATTTTTTTAATGCTTTGTTATAAACCTTAGAAACCAATAATATAGTACCAAACCGAAAAGCCTAATGAGTATACATGTGGATGGATGGAGAGGGAGGCCGACGAAAAAATGAATGGATTGTGTGATGGCGTGACGGGTGACAGGAAAGAATGGAAGAAAACAACATGTTGCGCCGATCTCAAGTGACACGAGACAAGGACATGACAATGATAAAAGCGAAACACCTTTTTAAAGTTTTATTTCCATTCACATCTTTTCCACTCTAGGTGAAGTGAGAGGGAATATGAGTCTATAAAAGACTAAAATTAAAGTTTTATTTTGTAGTTTTTATTCTAAGTAACATCATCATCATCTTCCTGCCCTTGTCCCGTGTTATTTGTTATTTTATTCTAAGTAACATACCTACAATTACAAATGGGGTGAATAGAAACTAAAAGACCACGATTGGGTTTTAGTTACCAACTAAAACCCAATCGTGGTCCTTTAGTTGCTTCTTTGCTTCTATTTATCCCTTCATTTCTATTCACCCCATTTGTAATTGTAATTTCGGAAGTCGGTGTTTCTCTATAATAAGTAGTTTTGTGTCATCGTTATTTAACACCGACTTCCGAAATTAAAGTTATTTTGTACTTTTTAGTGTTTTTTTACATTGAAGTCACCGCACACCGGAAGACGCGGCGTCAATCGATGACCTGGTGAGAATCGCGGGAATCCGATGAATTTGAGACGCACAGGATCTTTTGTTGTGACGACACTTGGGGGAGGCCTATGTCCAACAGTGAACGTCTTTCGGCTGTAATGATGATGATGATCATAAAAAAACCTGTGTGCCAAATTTCAGTGTTCTAAGTTCAAGAGTTTAGGATAGGCGTTGATGAATCAGGAGTTTGCCTTCTATATAGATATATTTATTTGACCCGTACTCTCCTTTGGATAAGACAAAGAACATCAGGTGATTTGAAAAACACACCATATATTTTTAGTAGTAAAAAAACTCTTTCAGTGTCCATAGACAATTACGAGAACTGTTACCACTCGAGAAAAATATGTGCAAAGCACTTAGGTTTATTCATCATCTTTACTTCAGCAGATAGGCTTCCACTGCTGGACATAGGCCTCCCTCAAGTGTCGCCACAAAGATCGATCCTGTGCGTTTCTAACCATCGGATTCCAGTGACCCTCACCATATCATCGGTCCACCTTACGGGAGCTTCTACAACGCTACGTCTTCCGCGACCATCTATTCTGCGAGAAAACGCCCAGCCCATAATCATTAATCACAAAAAAAATTTTTTTTGTGACGTAACTACAAATTTACAGTTTACAGATTTTTCTCATACTTGTGCTATAAGACCTGGAAGTACCTCATGAATTTTGATTCCCTTGAGAGTGTCGATATCGAAATATACGTTTTTTGCGACATAAAGGACCGTATATTTTTTGTTCGTAAGCTCAGAAGGTCGATTTTTTCACAGCCTCAAGGGACTGCAGACTTAAGTCACGCTAACGCTTTCCCGACATAAAGGGTTTTGACAGAATGACAGACAGACAGACAGACAACAAAGTGATCCTCCATTTTTTTTCCTTTTTACCTCAAAGGAAAAAACGGAACCCTTATAGGATCACTTCGTTGTCTGTCTGTCTGTCTGTCGAAACCCTAAAAACTTAACTGCTATTTATAAACTTAAATAAAAAAAGAGTGTGTGTACTTATGTACACGCGTTAGATGTTATACTTCTTTGGCGTATGGAAAAAAAATAACTAAAATGCAGTAGTGATTAACGATAAATATTAAAATTAATCAAAAAGATTTTATTTAAATAAAAACTATACATACCGACAATTAACCTCAAATCTATAAATGCACTCAAAACAGTTTATTCAAATCAGTTTTATCACTAATATTCAATATATAGATATACTAATAAATAATAAATTATTAGTATCACCGTCGTATATGAAATTGATTTAATAAAAACACCAAAATAATATTTATTTATTCACACTGTTTAATTGTACTCTTACGAAACACGTGTTCTAAATATAAAAATACTAGAATATACAACTTGAACATAGTTATCAATTTTCATGCATGCCACCTAGAACTAACTTCACGATGTAGAATTTAGGTGTCGGTGTGCGCGCGCATCGTAAAAATTCACTCTCATCATTTTTCTCTATCGCGCCAAAAGAAGTATAACTTCAAAAACTTCTAACTAAATCTAAAAATATGGCGTCAAAAATTTCCTCCGCATCGCTATTGTCCGGAAGTGTAAGTAAGTATACAAAAAAAAGACAAGACGTATGGCAATGCTTAATCTCTGGTCGAGGTAAAAGCCAACCCTCGGCTCTCACTAAGTGACAATTAGGCGTTTGGATAAATCTTTGAATAATGTATGAAGCACTCGGACTCAATGGCCCAAAAGAAAAACCAAATATTAAGCCACTGCAACGCAGAAACAGTGATTTAGGTCCTATAGTATATTAAACTTGTGAATGTGTGTAGTTTTTACTTACCTAACCTATTTTTTAGGGTTCCGTATCTCAAAAGGGAAAAAACGGAACCCTCATAGGATCACTTTGTTGTCCGTCTGTCTGTCTGTAAAGACCCTTTATCTTGGGAACGCGTAGAGGTCCTGTATCGAGTTGATTGTTAAGCTATATACTCAAGTTTGTGGTCCCTTAAAGCTGTGAAAAAATCAAACTTAAATACGGCCGTTTACGTTGCAAAAAACGTATATTCCGACACTCTCAAGGGAATCAAAATTCATAGGGAGCTTCCCGTTGACCTAGAATCCTGAAATTTGGCATGAAGTAAGGTCTCTTAACACAAGTATAGGAAAAAATCTGAAAACTGTAAATTTGTAGTTACGGCACAAAAAAGAACTTTTTTGCGATTCGGAAAAATCTTCGTAACTCATTACGGGAATTGAACTAGAAAATTTCATAGGTAAGTTTGTACGGAACCCTCAGTGCGCGAATCTGACTCACATTTGCCCGGTTTCTTTTTATATACTTTTTACCGAAGATTACACATAACACACTATTTAGGCTATGCGTATCTGAATAAAACCCACGACTGCAGCAGGCAAATTGTTCCAATCTTTCACGTACGCAGTATCAACAACGAGGCATAATAACACTTAGTCCGGACCATAGAGGTGTTAACAACGTATGGGTGGTCACTCGTGATTGTCCGATGGTAGAAATGTGATGGCGGAATCAAGTCATGTAATTCCTGCGCACACTCATACCTATGTGTAGTGTGGAAGGAGTTTTTTGCCTTCATAGGAAACGACTAATAGGACCCATGCATTAGCTTCTCACGTTCTGTAAATACTCATGAAGGTCTATGCCGAAATAATAGGGGTTAAAGTTAATTGCCGTTTTTTTAAACGGATTGCTTTGAAGCGTTATATCTTTGGATTGACTTGGAATTATAAGTTCAAATAAACTTTATATTAAAGGTACGTTATTCTTCTTTCGAAATTAGGTATTTATTGGTTTGTTTGCGTTTTGTAGATGTTGTTCGATATTATAGAAAATACAAACAACAAAGAAACCAAAAAATACCTAATTTCGAAAAAAGAATAACGTAACTTTAATATATTATAAAGTTTATTTGAACTTATAATTCCAAGTCAATCCAAAGATATAACGCTTCAAAGCAACCCGTTATATAAAACGGCAATTTCATAGTTAAAGACCCTAATATTATGTACGAAATAAAAACATTTTCATTATGTCAGCGCACAGCCTTAATATGCTCATTATAACTTCCAGCAAACATTAAGCAAATTAGTTAAATAAATCTTCCATAACGAGGTAAACCAAAACAACATACCGTTTTGTGAACCAATAAGAAAATTATAACTCAAGCGGGAAGGAAAGTTTTCGGTAATTCGGGGGGAAACGCACGCACATTTGCATGTGAAAGGTAACGAATAAGGTGGGTTAGGTAGTGTGTCAAGGACCTTATGTTATCGATACTTCGATGAAATTATAGGTGAAAATCGTTGTGAACAAAAACAGAAGGTGTTTTTGTATCAATCGTGTTTTTATGGTTTCACGTCAAGTCCTGCAAATCTGTATTAAACGGGGGCGAAGTAGATGGCTCCAACCGTGAGGGAGCGCACATGCTTACACCCCAGCCGCCGTTGCTGAAGACGCTACTCCTGGCCATGAAGGCGCGGGCTTGCAGACAACGACCATGTATATAGCCAAGCCCGAAATAACAACGCGTTGTATTCCACGTGCGCCTCAAAAAAATGTTAGTAATGACAGACGTCCAGAGCCAATGCTTGCTAGGGCTACGGAAATGTTCGAGAAGAGTTCAATGTAGCCTTAAAACGCGAAAGGCTACTGAAGGAATATAGCTGTGATTTTAATCAGTAAAAGTCTGACACGTCCGCCCACTCCACCCTACAGCGGGAGAAGTCCTAAGATGATAAACCAGTGTTTGACTGCGATACCAACTAATGGTAAGCAGTGATGCAATCGTTGATGGTGAATCACACTAGTTTATTAAGAGCCTAGTAAATGAAACAAACTTCAAAATTTATACGATTTTACCCCCTCGGGGAGGTATTATTATAAAGTAATTGCGCGTTTTCACCGCGCACCGGAAAACGCAGCGTTGGAAGGCCTACCACAAGGTGGACCGGCGACCTAGTGAGTGAGGGTCGCGAGAATGCGGTGGATGCGAGACGCACAGGATCGGTCGTTGTGGCGACGCTTAGGGGAGGCCTGTGTCCAACAGTGGACGTCTTTCGACTGAAATGATGATGATGATAATGAATTGCGCGTTTTTACGTAAACTCAGCAAAAAAAAACTTGTTTAGGAAAAACAAAGATAAACTTAGGAACCAAAATATTCGGCCAAATAAATTTTGTACAAACGTGTGTACAGTACGACAATTAAACGTTTTTCAAGGTCATTCAAGTTGTACAGACGTGTGTACCATCGGCGCTCGAGGAAATAAAAAAGAACTTCACTTATCTTGAACAAAATCGTCGTCGTTATCGTAGGTTCGATTCCCACCCAGAACAAATGTTTGTGTGATGAGCACGATCATTTGTTCTCTCTGGATGTAATTTATCTATATGTACCTATGTATATAGAAATATATAAGTATGTTTATCAATTGTCTAGTACCTATAACACAAGCTCTGCTTACCATGAGACTAGACAGCGTTGTGTAATAGTTGTGGAATATTATTATAATTGTACCAATAAAGTACAGATAAGCTCGTCTCAAACAGGGGAATGTGTTACAAGCTTATTTATTGCGGTCATTACTCGTAGGACGGTTTCTTATCAGGCTGCGGTTCTTATCTCGTTGTTTGGTACAAATAATTTGGTTTTGTATATCTGAGTAATTTTTCAAGGCTAGTAGCGCAACCTAGTAAGCACCCATTAATATTTCATCATCATCATCATAATCATTTGGTCATCCTCATCATTATTTCATCCAAATGATGTCCATAGTCGGACATATTCTTCCTCAAAAGTCATCAGATTGACCTTGAGCTTCTCGATGCGTGTCAGTCATCGCAGACCCGAAACGCAAAGGGCAGCTGAAGGAACACGGATGGGCTTTAGCCAGTCAAAGTCTGACGCACTCTCTCACTCTACCCAGAGCGGGAGAAATTATTCAGTGTTTTGAAATTCGAAATAAATAACATATTTATAACTTAAAAAAAACTGGGCAAGTGCGAGTCGGACGGAGTGGGCGACCACTGAGGGTTCCGTACAGATTTACCTATGTAAATAGTTCAATTCCCGAATGAGTCTCGATGATTTTTCCGAATTGCAAATTTTTTTTTTTTTGACGTAACTACAAAACAGTTTTCAGGTACTTTTTCCAATATTTGTGTTAAGAGACCTTACTTCATGCCAAATTTTAGGATTCTAGGTCAACGGGAAGTTTTCCTTTCGAAGGTTTCACCCCGAAAAAAAAAAAAAAGGTAAACGGGAAGTACCCTATGAATTTTGATTCCATTGAGAGTGTTGAAGTACACGTTTTTTTTGTGACAAACGCCCGTATCATTTTTTTTTCGTTAACTTAGAAGTTTGATTTTTTCACAGCTTCAAGGGACCGCAGACCTGAGTATATGGTTTTAATTTCAACTCGACACCTCCACGCGTTCCTGAGATAAAGGTGTGGACAGACAGACAGACCACAAAGTGATCCTATAAGGATTCCGTTTTTTCCTTTTGAGGTACGGAACCCTAAAAATGGAGGAGGATGGAAGGACTCGGTAATGTATGGAAGAGCTTGATAAAGTCGATGGTTAACCATGAGTCCATGATCCACATACTAATTTCGGCAAGTATATCACATTCAATCGACTCGTGCAGCTGAGATTACTTTACCATGAGTCCCTTTTAATGAATTAAAAACCGCCTCCTCTATAACGACGTCATTTGACGTATGGTTTTCAAGATGGCGACCGCACAAAATAATTACTTGCCGTCAAAGGTTTTTTAAAGACGAGGAGACGCCGACGCGGTTTCATTTGATAAATGGAACTGCCTGAACGTATGTAGGGTGGAAATGTCTTTACTAATGTACTTTATTCTGAGTAAAGAAAATGTGCCAAGTATTTCGGAAATAATAAGAAATACCTGAAGATCATTTGGAATTGTAATTGTTTTAATAAATTATTTATTAAGATAAATCTCGTGTCACAGTGTTTGTTAGGAAACTCCTCCGAATCAGCTTGACTGATTTTTGACAAGAAACATGCTACCGAGATATTTGTAACACATAAATAATAATAATATTAATAATAATTAATAAGAGTGTTCATGGAGTTTCTTGTACATTCTTCTCCATAGATATCTATGCTTTGGAATGTGCAATTAGCTTAATTTTTTGACAATTCAAAAGTACCTGTAAATGTTGTATTTTAAATAAATTCTTTGAATCTTTTATGATTTTTTTTTTGTTTATATTTGGTACGTCTGAGAACAGGCCGATGGCTTTTTTTGCCCTCTTACAGAGATTCATTGTATTAAAACAGCCTAAATGTAATTTAAATAAACAAATAATAAGCTTACGAAGAAACCTTTGTAAGTGTATTAAAAACGTCGTTTCATACACGTGGAAATTTATCACTGAAGCACTCGGCTCCATAATACCCTCGCCTGCGGCTCTGGCAAATTCTGCCTAGGTCGCAATGACAAACATTCTCCACTTCACATCAAAATGTACTATTTTATCATAGATAGGCTCGCGTTTGATCACTACCTGATGGTATGCGATAATAAACTATCTCGTAGCCAAACAATAAATGGCCCCGACTGTGTGAAACTAAAATAATTGCAGTTAAAGCAGATATTATCAAAGCAGTACGTTATTATGTGGTATATCCTGTCATGCTTGACATGGAAGTTTACTATAACAATAGCTAGCAAGCCTTCATTGGATATGCGCCAGTGTTTTTGTTTCCCCAACTGAACGCAGGCCTGTGACGGAATGTAAACATAAACGTGCTTACAGGAATTATTAAGTAGAAATACATTAGAGACTTAAGTACTCGTATCTATTTTATTCATTTAATATGTAACATATTAATGAAATTATTAAACATTTTTTTTTAACAAAATCATATAAAAAAAACAATCAGTAGTCAGCCGGTGTCTAGACAGGGTCCAAGCTACCGGTGGTTAGGGCTCCAGAGACAGGAACCTCCTCACGATGCGAGCCGTATCGAGGAGTACTGCTTTCTGTATTAGGCCCTTGATCCAACTGCACAATGACAGCTTCGACAGATGGTTGTCGAAACTTTTAGCTATAAAGCCGTTGGCGGTCACGACAATTGGCACAATGACAGCCGAGTCTACATTCCACATGTCGACCATCTCGTGTGCTAAGTCGAGATATTTAATTTGTTTTTCTTTCTCAGCTTTCACGAGATTCTCGTCATGTGGGATGGTGACATCGATTATCATCGCGCGGCGCGCTAATCGGTACATCTAGTGATGGACCGATATCCGGCTTATTAGCTACAATAGTCCGGTCAGTAATGATAGACCGATCCCAGTACAACGTGACATGGTCATTTTCGAGAACTGGGTCCGGCACATACCTCTAATACGGTACCTCTGAATACACTAGGTTGTATTTCAAAGCAAGTTGCTGGTGAATAATCCTGGCTACTTGGTTATGCAGAAAAAATTATATAGAAAATGTTTAATTTATAAAATTATGTAATTCAGATACAAGCTTCTTGTTATTGAATAAATGACTATGACTATGACTATGCCTGTACAAGTCTGATCAGACTCACCCGGACGATGGCATGCCCGACACACGTCAACCGTTCCGTCCTTCATTATATATCTCCGGTAGTTATTCGTCAAGATGACTTCGTCCATAATTGCACAGATAAAACCTTCAGTTTCCCCGAAGAGGTTGCTAAAACGTAGTCAGGCCACGGACGCTGCAAAATCTACATCAGACTCATGAAGGGCCCGATAAAAGCGCCCGTGGAGTTCCTTACTTTTCCATACTTCCTTGCCATAGTTTAAGTACCATAGGTTTGCACCAGTTCTCTTTAGCCATGGACAACGGGGTGAGTCCCTTGTCCACTGCCACCACATCTCGGTGCATACCTACATCGGTTTTATGAAAGTATTCACTGAAGCTGCACACCTCGCGGTTGTGCAGGGTCTTCGCGTTTGAAAAACCTCCACACTTCCGCGAGATGTACAGTCTCATCACCGACGACCGTGGGTGATGCATCCGGTTTGCGGTCAGCAGTGTACGGACCCGCCTATCCAGAGCGCTGTGTGAGTCCATTCGCGTATGCCGAAAGAGTACATTAAGACCGGCATGACCCAGCCATTGAAGGCGCGCACCTTATATCCACCTGACAGAAGGCTGTTTAATACCTTCTTCAGGCGGCCAAAGAAGCGCTCCTTCAACGATTGCTTCATGTCAGCAACATTATTGCCTAACGCTTCCGACATCTATTTATGTATGGTTTCCGCACTTAGTCCTATGTGGACCATTGTACGCTTCCGACATTAAGTATTATTTTTATATATTTTATTTATCTCAGGACCCTGAGGTCCTGGACCTTTGGGAGGCGTACGAGGAGCCGAAGCCAACTCGCAGAGGCCCTTTAGACAATTATAATGGAACATGATACCAACCGACGATTATCCCTGTACACGCTATGCTAGTGCACCCAAGGACAACCCCCGGTTATTGAAAAACTGTTGCAACATATGGAGAACAAAGATAATAGGGCTATGGTTTTTGGAGTCTTAAATGGACTGGTAACATGGAACTATGTCAAGACTGTGGCCCCTGCCTGAACAACGTTATTAATATGCATCGAAAAAAGGCAGGGGGTGACTTGCACACTCAATAAATGGGCCCCCAAAAACGGCCGCTAGCACGAAGTGACGTAGCAACAAGAGGGCAACATATCCTGAGGTGCTTAAGGAGTGGAGAGGTATACCACGGCTATCAGGACAATCCCGGAAGTACGGTCAAGATCCCTACCAGCACCTTACTGGATTATACATCCTTCTCCCGAGCACGTTTGCTCTTGCGAATCTCCACTCAAGCCAGCCAATAAAGGCAAGAGAGAGGTGGGAGCTCAGTTCCTCGTCAGTGTTCACTACGGCCGGCCAATAAAGGCAAGCCGGAGATGAAGAACAAGAATTCTCCAGGGAGATCGGGTCCGTGGGGTCGCTAATGCCCAACATTCGCCACAAAACTGCACTGCGGATTGTATCTCTCTTAGTCTGGCCCCTCACCCTAGGCATATTACGGCAAAGCAAACTTTACCGATACAGACCTAGGGTATATTGGAGCACGCAAGCCCCACCACGACGTCAACGTAGAGATACGGCGATGGGGTAAGTATTATTATTATTATGCTACTTTGGAAGGCATACGAGGGGCCAAAAAGCCAACTCACAAAGGCCCTTTAGACACTTTTAATGGAACGTGATACCATTCGACGATTACCCCTGTACGTGCTATGCTAGTACACCCAAGGACAACCCCGGGTTGGTGAAAAAACTATTATGACATATGGAAAACAAAGACAATAGGGCTATGGTTTTTGGAGTCTTAAGTGGACTGGTAACATGGAACAATGTTATTAATATAATTTATTCAGTAACATAACATATCAATTATATTTTTAAAGCATTCAAATAAAAAAAAATCATTTAAAAATATAAAATATAGTGTCCCACCGGTATCGGGAAATGATATAATAATATTAGTTATCAATATCATTAATATTATTATTCCCTTTATTCATTTCATAAACCTACATATAAATTACATATTTTATTTTTTTTATTTAACTAATCATATAAAAAACATCTAAAAATATGAAAAATAGTTGTTATTATTATTACTATTATTTTTATTGTGGTTAGGTTCGCGCTTGACCGCTATCTACAATATATTAATGGAAAGCGACGATGCGGTCGACGATGGACGCGCTTACCTAGAAGTAAATCTTGACTTAAAGATTTTGCTATTTATACTAAACCTAACTACGAACAATATACAACACTATACCTAACTGGAATAATACACACCAATTATAGAATAATTTAAGCACTTAAATTTTATTTATTCCCTTTCATACAATCATTTGCGTTTCTGTGTTCGTTATTCGAACACAAAAAAAGGATTAATTATCCTATTTGGTGCAGTCGTTTGAAAGTATACATATATATGGTGTTTGGTGCATCGTGTGCCAATTTGAAATGGTCGACTGGAGGGGTCATCAGCTATATAAACTAGAGATTTTTTGAGGGAGTTGGAAGATTCCGGTCGCTACTGGTTTTTTTTTTTATAACCATGTAAATAGCTGTAACATGGACAGCTTTATTTTAAGTCTAAAACTTTGTGTGTAAATAAAAATAAAATCTAGATGGTTAATGTCATTAATTTTAAATTTAAAAGTATTCAAATACTTTACTTTACTAATACACATCTTAATAAAATTAAAATTCACAGTCTACGCCATAAATATTTTTTTAAATACAATCAAATACAATTTGAATGAAAAATTTGGGTCTTATTTTCATAAAAAAATAAAAAGTCGATGAAAAAAATCCACAGGGCATGAGAAGTGTTTAAGGGTCTGAAAGGATAGCAGATGACCCCTCCCGTCGACCATTTCAATTTGGCACACGATGCACCAAACACCTTATATATAACTGCTATTCGCAGAGGTAGGAATTAGGTAGATAGAGTAATTTAAGTACTTAAATTGGCCTGCATTCACAACAGAGGCCAACAATTTGAGCAGGATTTGTAAAAACTATCACGCCATTCTAGTGCACCCAAAGAAACTTCCGGTTGGTGGGAAAGTATTGCGACATGTGGAAAACAAAGAAAGGGTATATTTATTTTTTATTTATTTTTAAGATAGTATAGTTTTCGGGAGGCTAAATGGACTGGTTACCAGGAACGACTATTATATGCATTGATAAAAAAGGCACTCAGTAAATGGGCCCCCAGAAAAACCGGTAAGGGGGCAGTTTATAGATAGATGTCGTTATTATTTTGGTTAGTATTTTATAAGTATGTAAATAGTGCACTTTCTTTTTCGTTCAATGAAGATTTGTAATACAAATAATACATGGAAATTGTGTAAAATTTTCATCGAACTGAAATTCCAAAAGCCTTTACTAACGTTTCACCATCAACATGCGCCGTATATTATATTTATTACTCATTCCTTTTACTGCCTCTTCAGGGTTCTATAAAAATATCATTCCCGCACTAGGTAATTTAAAAGCCTACATGATATTTCTATGGACCTACGTACGGTCCAAGAATGATAAAATGTTCAGCAATATTCAACCCAGTTTCTTTGTCACATGAAACCTTTTTCAAAGTGACATTTTCGTTCATTATTTTGACAAAGATATAATCGGAAAAACAATAAGGTGCATGAAATAATAAACGTGGCGCAATGCTCGCAGTTTCCTTGCGTGATCGAATCAGAAATGAAGATATCCGCAGGAGAACCAAGGTTGCCGACATAACACGAAGAATCGCAAAACTTAAGTGGCTATGGGCAGGGCACATTGCTCGCAGAACAGATTGCCGTTGGGGCCGAAATATTCTGTAGTGGTGACCACGTACCGGAAGACGTAGTGTTGTTAGGCCCCCTACAAGGTGGGCCGATGACCTGGTGAAGGTTGCGGGAATCCGATGGATGCGAGACGCACAGGACCGTTCATTGTGGCGACATTTGAGGAGGCCTATGTTCAGCAGTGGACGTCTATCCGCTGAAATGATGATGATGATCATGAATACTCGCAGAACAGATGGTCGGTAGGGCTGAAAAGTTCAGCAGTGGCTACCGCGTCCGTTATTGGAAGGAAAGTGTTTCAAACCAAAATGGCTCAAACATATATCTTCCGATTTATGTATTATATTAACGCCGCCGCGCCGTTTGAGGTTTTCTGCACCAACAACAGCCGCTCCAGCACCGAGAAGAATTTACTTACATTAAATAAACAAACGTTAAAATTTCCAGAATCCCCAAACAGCTATCAAAATGATTAATACTACAATTAAAATACCACATTAAAACAATCACCTATTTTGATCTACAGCACATTGTTTCTGAAAGTATTATGCTTACACGTACCTACATACTGATAACAGTTTTAATTAAAAGTTTTATGAATGAGACCCTGATTCAAAGGACATTTGAATTATTATAACAGCAGCTCTTTTAAAAGCCCTCTAGAAAGGACCTCGTTGACGTCGAATCGATATTGAATTAAAGAGTAAGATTTTGTTGCTTAGTAATGGCTTTTCGGCTTTTCAGCCTTTTAATAATTGCTGAAAAGCCAAAATGTTCCTACTACACTTCATTACCTCCGCGCCGCTGCGCAATTACCTACTTATTGATTTTGTAATGTTAAAGAAAAAAATACAAAATTATTAACTAGAATATAATAATAATAATCTTTTTTATATTTTTAAATGTTTTTTATATGATTTTGTTAAAAAAAAAATATTTAAAAATTTAATTAATATGTATATTGAATGATTAAAGAGATAATAATAATATTTATTTCACCAAAACATATACAATATGAAAATGGAATATTGCACACCCTCATACACGCTAATTAAAATTAAGTTACAATCAAAATTCAAGCACTGAAATCTTACGTAAATGCACTTAAGAAGTATATATTTAAGAAATTAGTTATACTAATTGTAGGCAAATATTATGATAATCCCCGCACCGGAAAACGCAGCGTTGGAAGGCCTCCCACAAGGTGGACCGACGACCTGGCGAGAGTCGCGCGAATGTGGTGGATGTGAGACGCACAGGATCGGTCGTTGTGGCGACGCTTGGGGAAGGCCTATGTCCAACAGTGGACGTCTTTCGGCTGAAATATGATAATCGACGCACACTACACTGTTAGCGCATCTGTATCACTCCTCGCACAAACTATCTATCTTTTCTTCGTCCTCTCTATCTCCACCAGACCCCAGAATAAATAAAATAATGGTTAATGTAGATAAAAAAATACCGATTTGTGCCATTTTTACCGATATGACCAAAGCCTTTGATTATGTGGACCATGAAAAGCTTTTGGGCAAACTTGAAACTTACGGTTTACGAGGGAATGCTCTACGTCTAATAAAATCATATTTAAGTGGACGTGTTCAATATACAGAAATCTCTAAATTATGCGCCAAATCAAAACGTGAGATTAAATATTCATCTGGTCCGAGGGAAATTAAATATGGCGTTCCACAGGGCAGCGTTCTAGGGCCATTATTATTCTTGCTATATATTAATGACTTGCCCCGACAGATCCCGTACCCTTGTGTGTTATTTGCCGATGACAGTACGGTCTTAATTGATTGCCTCAACAAAGAGCTGTATGAAAATGAAATAAATAATTCTCTAAAATTAATAATAAACTGGCTCAACAATAATAATCTTATTATAAACCTTAATAAAACAAATATAATGCATTTTTATCAAAAAATTCTTCCTTTAATCCTAAGCATTAATTATAAGGGACAAACCATTGATAGTGTTAACGTGGCAAAATTCATGGGTATATTGATTGACGGTCAATTAACCTGGAAACCACAGGCTGAAGAAGTTTGCAAAAAATTAAGCACGTCTGCGTATGCTCTCTACAATCTGTCCAAGAAAGTTAACATTGATACTTTAATGGTGGCATATCACGGTTTGGTGGTTTCTGTTCTAAGGTTTGGTGTAATATTTTGGGGTAATTGTTCAGAAAGAGAGTCTATATTTAAAGCCCAAAAACGGTGCATACAA
This sequence comes from Mythimna impura, assembly GCA_905147345.3. NCBI lineage: Eukaryota > Metazoa > Arthropoda > Insecta > Lepidoptera > Noctuidae > Mythimna > Mythimna impura. Next base: position 25,061,033 of record LR990351.1, on the reverse strand, counting down.
TCTATTTTTAATCTCAAGGTTACAGATAGTTGCATTCCATCTTTTAAGAAACACAAAATACTAACTTTTCCTAGTATATACATTCTCGAAGTAGCTATATTCGTTAAAACTAACATGCATCTATTTCCTGCATTGAATGATACGAGGAAGCGAACTACTACTATGAGATCAAAATATCAGGGTTTATTATGTACTGGTAGTTATAACACTACATTACTTAAAAAAAACATTATTGGTATGGCACCTATTATATTTAACAGATTGCCAAATTGTATTAAGGATCAACCCTTAATAAAATTCAAAAAACTCTTGTCATCGTTGCTAACAGAGAAATGTTATTACTCTGTTGCCGATTTTATTAATGATGAATTGTAATTTTTGCTTACCTTTAAGCTGTACCTGGTTTTTATAATCATTAAGTTAATCTGTAAGTTAACCTATATTTTTGTATGCCAACCGGCAGAATGTACTGGGCATACATATATCTGATCTAACACCATTATTGTAACACCTGCATTCAATACAAATAAAGAAATTATTATTATTTTTATACATTCATTTATCTCAGGACCCTGAGCTCTTGGACCTTTGGAAGGCGTACGAGGAGCCGAAACCAACTCGCAGAGACTTTTAGACGCTTTAATGGAAAGTGGTACAAACCGGTGATTATCCCTGTACGTACTATGCTAGTGCATCCAAGGACAACCCCCGGTTGGTGGGAAAGTATTGCGACATGTGGAAAACAAAGATAGGGTATTTATTTTTAAGATAGTTTTCGGGAGGCTAAATTGCCTGATTACCAAGAACGACTATTATATGCATTGATAAAAAAGGCACTCAGTAAATGGGCCCCCAGAAAAACCGGTAAGGGGGCAATGTATAGATTGGTGTAATTATTTTGGTTAATATTTTATAAGCATGTAAATAGTGCACTTGTTAAATGATTTGTAATACAAATAATACACGGAAATTGTGTAAAATTTTCATCGAACTGAAATTCCAAAAGCCTTTACTAACGTTTCACCATCAACATGCGCCGTATATTATATTTATTACTCATTCCTTTTACTGCCTCTTCAGGGTTCTATAAAAATATCATTCCCGCACTAGGTAATTTAAAAGCCTACATGATATTTCTATGGACCTACGTACGGTCCAAGAATGATAAAATGTTCAGCAATATTCAACCCAGTTTCTTTGTCACATGAAACCTTTTTCAAAGTGACATTTCCGTTCATTATTTTGACAAAGATATAATCGGAAAAACAATAAGGTGCATGTAATAATAAACGTGGCGCAATGCTCGCAGTTTCCTTGCGTGATCGAATCAGAAATGAAGATATCCGCAGGAGAACCAAGGTTGCCGACATAGCACGAAGAATCGCAAAACTTAAGTGGCTATGGGCAGGGCACATTGCTCGCAGAACAGATTGCCGTTGGGGCCGAAATATTCTGTAGTGGTGACTGGTGACCACGTACCGGAAGACGTAGTGTTGTTAGGCCCCCTACAAGGTGGGCCGATGACCTGGTGAAGATTGCGGGAATCCGATGGATGCGAGACGCACAGGACCGTTCATTGTGGCGACATTTGAGGAGGCCTATGTTCAGCAGTGGACGTCTATCCGCTGAAATGATGATGATGATCATGAATGCTCGCAGAACAGATGGTCGGTAGGGCTGAAAAGTTCAGCAGTGGCTACCGCGTCCGTTATTGGAAGGAAAGTGTTTCAAACCAAAATGGTCCAAACATATATCTTCCGATACAAGTATTATATTAACGCCACCGCGCCGTTTGAGGTTTTCTGCACCAACAACAGCCGCTCCAGCACCGAAAAGAATTTACTTACATTAAATAAACAAACGTTAAAATTTCCCGAATCCCCAAACAGCTATCAAAATGATTAATACTACAATTAAAATACCACATTAAAACAATCACCTATTTTGATCTACAGCACATTGTTTCTGAAAGTATTATGCTTACACGTACCTACCTACTGATAACAGTTTTAATTAAAAGTTTTATGAATGAGACCCTGATTCAAAGGACATTTGAATTATTATAACAGCAGCTGAGCGCATTAATAAAGGCCTATTGAAGGCCCTTTTAAAAGCCCTCTAGAAAGGACCTCGTTGACGTCGAATCGATATTGAATTAAAGAGTAAGATTTTGTTGCTTAGTAATGGCTTTTCGGCTTTTCAGCCTTTTAATAATTGCTGAAAAGCCAAAATGTTTATACTACACTTCATTACCTCCGCGCCGCTGCGCAATTACCTACTTATTGATTTTGTAATGTTAAAGAAAAAAATACAAAATTGTTAACTAGAATATAATAATAATAATCTTTTTTATATTTTTAAATGTTTTTTATATGATTTTGTTAAAAAAAAATATTTAAAAATTTAATTAATATGTATATTGAATGAATGAAGAGATAATAATAATATTTATTTCACCAAAACATATACAATATGAAAATGGAATATTGCACACCCTCATACACGCTAATTAAAATTAAGTTACAATCAAAATTCAAGCACTGAAATCTTACGTAAATGCACTTAAGAAGTATATATTTAAGAAATTAGTTATACTAATTGTAGGCAAATATTATGATAATCCCCGCACCGGAAAACGCAGCGTTGGAAGGCCTCCCACAAGGTGGACCGACGACCTGGCGAGAGTCGCGCGAATGTGGTGGATGTGAGACGCACAGGATCGGTCGTTGTGGCGACGCTTGAGGGAGGCCTATGTCCAACAGTGGACGTCTTTCGGCTGAAATGATGATGATGAATATGATAATCGACGCACTACACTGTTAGCGCATCTGTATCACTCCTCCCACAAACCATCCATCCTCCATCTTTTTTTCGTCCTCTCTCTCTCTACCTCTATATACGCATTCCTCTTTTAGTAACATGCGTTTCATCCTTCTTCTTCTTCACATAATCATACCAAGACAATCGATACTATCAGTCACTCAATCAGCACTACATTACGAGTTACCGTAGGGGCCAGCAGGGTCGAAGCCTACTGGGGTTCGCTTCGTAAAGGAAAACTCGGGGCCCTGGAACGAAGGCAAATAACAGGTAATCTTAACCTTAATCTTGACTTAATTTGTCAAAGCAATTCTAAGTAATTTTAATGTCAACGATTTCGTCATATTAATTATTTTAATAAGCCAACGTGATAAGGATAATTTTTTTTTGGATTTGTCATTAGGTTTTTTGTACACTAATTTATAACTTGCGTAAGACATTTAGATTTTTTTTTTTTGTGGAAAAGTATAAACTCACCGTTTTCATCGAATTCTAAATAATAGTCATTTCCCAACTGAGTTAGGGTCGACTCCCAGTCTAACCGGAGGCAGCTGCCCTAGCCAAGTTGCAAACGATAAACGTGAACGCTTAGTAATCTCCAATAGATTTTCAACTTTATACCTAAGATCATAAAGTTGAAAATCTATTAAAGACTACTGAGCGTTAGCGACCGGAACGAACGAAAACACTATGTAATCTTCAATAGATTTTCAACTTTATATCCAATAACATAAAGTTGAAAATCTATTAAAGACTACTGAGAGTTTACGTTTATCGTTTGTGACTTGGCTAGGGGGGCTGGATATCAACATTTTATATCATATCTTACAATCTTTGAGCCGTTTGGGGTTGAAACACTAGGGTCATGGGGTCCGAGCGCTCATCGAGTTGTTCGGGATGTCAGCTAATAGCTGGTCGACTCTTCGCGTGACTAGAGGGCTGGTCTTTTCTTCGGTCAACCTATCAGCATTGCTATTCAACGTGGTAATACTGCCAACATTCTGGTCACTTTTCCCATTGACATCGATGTGGATGAGTTTTTTGATGAACAATGAATTCTTTTTCTACCCGTTTGTACATATTTAGCATGATCACTAATATCATGAAGTCTTCATGATATGGCTAACTAAATCTGGCTAGCCCCCCTAGCCAAGTTACAACCGTTTCGTTTCGATTCTCTTTTCGTCGATCGCCTCGAGTAGGCCACGCCTCCGATTCCTTTATTCTGACGTCATCTCAATGCTCAGTCACGTGGTCAGAACAAAGGAATAGGAGGCGTGGCCGACTTGAGGCGATCAACGAAAAGAGAATCGAAACGAAACGGTTGTAACTTGGCTAGGGAGGTAGATCGGTTAAACGTTAACATTTGACGATATCTCAATCCTCATTTGGCCATACCATGATAATAAAAAGTCTAAAGTAGGCCAAATGAAGATCGAAATATCATCAAACTTTAAAGTTTAAAACGATCTGGCTAGTTTTAGTTGGCTATATCATGAAGTGATCAATTTCTAAGATCTGCCCAAGACATATATTATACCTATTAAGCAATAATATTTATTCCTTTTTTTTTAGTATCTTATGTCCAGTTTGACCTCCATATCACAGTAATTAGGTAAGACTACCTAATCACTAGTTAGATTACCCTTTGGCAAGACTGTAGTTAGATTTCCTGACTTCTGACTATCCATAACGACTGTCAAAGACTTAAAAATTACAGTCAGGACTTTTAGCTTTCATAAAAAAACAATTTATTTATTTATTTCTTACTTCATGCACATAACGGTACAAAGGCAGACTTAATGCCTTAGGCATTTTATACCAGTCAACCTTTGGGTGATGCAGAGAAGAATAGTGGTAGGTGCAATAAAAGAGAGAGAGAGAAAAGGTTAATATAAAAATGATATACAAATGAATCACACATACAATACAATATAGGTAAATATAATATATACATAATTTAATGAACTAAATATATATACAATATACATTACTATTATGATATGCCGATTCTTGAGGCTTTTGGCCATCAGGCAAGCGGTATTGACAATCGGCACAATGACAGCCGAGTCTAAATTCCACATGTCGACATCCTCGTGTGCTAAGTCGAGATATTTGATTTGCTTCTCTTGTAAACAACAGTGATACCTTTTTTTTGAGGTGGAAAATAATCCAATGACTTCTTCCGCACAAGGGTGAAGCAAGAAGGCGTGTCAGACTTTTATTGACTAAAACCACATCTGTGTCCTTTAATTGCCTTTTGCATTCCAAAACCACGGCTCCCTTTTCAGGAATTCCCTGTGGACACAGTGATACGTGTAACTTATATTTTTCGCCCAAAAAAATGTTATACAAAGACAGACTTTTTCTAGTGTACCTATTTGTTACCTACCTGAAAAAGAACAAAATTCGACTTTCGTTTGAGTTTAAAAATACGTACTTAAAACTAAGACGATACCAACCTGTAAATCCAAATGGAAGGCTACAAGAACTTCGAAATGTACTTTTAACTTTAAATATATTACAGTTTGGTAAGCTAAAATATATTTAAACTTTGGAAAGGCTGCCTCCCCAAGAGAAATGTGACAATGTCACAATTATACAGCCACTTTGAAATTCATAAGTCGGCGGGTTTTTATTCAAATGTAGGCCTGTAATATATTCTGGGATGTTTTTTTACTGTCGTATTATACGGTTCAATAAAATTGATTTACTTTGATTGAATGACGCAGAAATGATAGGTAATGACATTGAATGATTTATTTCATATTTACTGTGCGAATCAATTTGTTTTTCATTAACCTTTTGACGTGCGTAATTAGAGACACAATAGTAAGACAATGGCTTCCGGGCGCCGGCTACCGCCTGAGCGTTAATGAATTAAAATTGAGAAGCAAAGGTGGACGGTGTCATTATAGGACTACGGGGTTTTATTTAAAGAATTATCGTTGTTCTGAAACGCGAAAGGCAACTGAAGGAACACAGGCATGTAGGTTTTAGCTAGCAAAAGTGTGACACTCCCTCTCGTTTTACCGAAAGTGGGAGGAGTTATTGGATGATTTTCCATTTCAAAAATAAAGGTTCGAAGCCTACTGGGGTTTGTTTCTGAAAGGAAGACTCGGCCCTGGTGTGAAAGGCAACGAAGGAACAGGAGTGGGTTTTTAGTCAGTAAAAGCCGCCCAAGAGCGGGGGATGTCATTGGACGCTTTTCCAACCGAAAAAAAAAATCTCAAAACAAAAACGATGTTATTTCGACATTACTTGTATAAAATCACAATCTTCGTAGTACCTTCTTCATATGAAGCGACTGACTTCACAACCTAGCAAGTGTTATATGTTATTTCTTGGTTACACTGGTTGTCACACTTTTAGTTGTTCTGACTGACGGCAGTCAGAACAACGAACATCTAGAAAGATTGGAACCAGCTTCTACACATGACTTCTCCGCGCGATTAGACTAATCGACCCTTTTTATGAAGAACATCGCAAGCGTCAATTTGCTTTTTCTGCAGGAATAGGTTTTCTCTCCCATAAATAAAAAGTATGAGTACAAATTATAACTTTCTAAAAAAATAAGATTTGTTATTCATAAAACTACTGATCTCATCATCATCATTTCAGCCGAAAGACGTCCACTGCTGGACATAAGCCTCCCCCAAGTGTCGCCACAATGAACGATCCTGTGCGTCTCGCATCCATCGGACTCCCGCAACCGTTACCAAGTCATCGGTCCACCTTGTAGGAGGCCTTCCAACGCTACGTCTTCCGGTACGTGGTCGCCATTCCAGAACCTTTCGGCCCCAACGGCCATCTGTTCTGCGAGCAATGTGTCCTGCCCATTGCCACTTTAGTTTGGCGATTCTTCGTGCTATGTCGGTAACCTACTACGGTACTACTGATCTATTAAGTTGCTATTAAATTTTATTACGAAAGAGAAAACCCCTTTCTGCAAAAAATACAAACTGTCGCTTATGCTGTTCTTTCTGAAAACTATCTGAAATCAACTAGCAAACAGTTGCTAGGACCAAACACAACACTCGTCTGGTCGGAGGATCCTCTCTTTTTTCTTTTCTCTTTCCGTTTACAGGACTGTACACGCGGTTCCGCTACCTACCTCTAAATAATTACCCTACCATTAACAAATCTTTAAGGCCTCGCACGTATAGGGGTATTAGCATAGTTGGCCTTATAATGTTCCCACTGTTGGGACTCAGGCCTCCTCTCTAGGAGAGGGAATGGGCCGTAATCCACCACGCGGGCCCAGTGCGGGTTAGTGGATAGGAGTATTATTATTACTTAATTGCGCGTTTTTACGAAAAATCACCAAAAAAAATTTAAAAGAAATTAAAAAAAAACTTTTTCTGGATTTTTCATCGAAAAACGAAAATATAGAGACCAAAATTTTTGGCCGAATAAATTTCGGTGTGTACAAAACGACAATTAAGTGTTTTTCAAGGTCACTCAAGTTATACAGACGTATGTACAATCAGCGCTCGATACTGATTTAGAAACACATTCTAGTCATTTATTTCCATTCCAGAGCTTTATTGGTAAACACAACACAACTTGAGAGCAGTGGTGGTCGAGTGGTAACGGCCCCGACTTACGCAGGCGTAGGCGATTTAAACCCAGCCAGGCGTATTACTTTGTATAATTTATTTCATCATCACTGCTCTCAAAACGGTGAAGGAAAACATCGTGCGGAAACCGGCATGTCCTAGAACCAAAAATTCGAAGACATGTGATATTCACCAATCCGCACTTGGCCCGCGTGGTGAATTACGGCCCATTCCCTCTCCTAGAGAGAGGAGGCCTGAGTCCTAGCAGTGGGAACATTAAAAGGCTGATTATGCTATGCTACAACACAACTTTATTTGTGGTACCTGCAACATTCTCGTCACTCTTCGTCACTTTCCCAATATTTTTCCGAACACATTTCTCTCCGCATCGCCCTTATCTCGCCACTTTGGGCCACACGTTTCCATTCAAAGGGCAATTTGTTCTTTCTCCAAACATTGAGTGGGGACATGCGTGCATCGTTATTTGTGGCACACTTGGGATTGCCCGAATGCCCGTTTTGCCCGCCTGTCCCTGCTCGTTTTTGTCCTTTTCACACGTGCGCGTCCAAGTTGGCGCGGTCCAATCCCAAAGGGGTTGCTCTTTTCCCAGTTTTTGTGTGTAAAGTGCAATGTTGCCCAAAGTTTTTTCGTTTTAATTATTTTATAAAGAAAAATGTCTTTACAGAGTTTTGGCACAGTTTAAAGTTAATAAAGTAAAAATGGTTTTTTCTTTTCCAAGCTGAGTTAAGCTGATTTACGTGTTTCAGTTTTATCAAGACATTACAGAAATAATGTTGTAGTTAAGGATAATTAATTTTGTCTAGTCGTTTTTGTTTTTTTTTTTTTGCCACTCTAGAATCTTTCGGCCACATCGACCTTCCTTTCTACGAGCAATGTGGCCTGCCCACTGCCACTTTGTTTGGCGATTCTTCGGGCTATGTCGGCGACCTTGGTTCTCCTACGGATACCTTCATTCCTGATGCGATCACGCAAGGAAACTCCGAGCAAAGCCCTTTACATTGCCCTTTGGGTGACTGTAAGCCTTCCACTTTATCAGACCAACGTATTACAAATAACCCTTCTTGCAGTCGGGTAAAAATATAGTGAAACCAAAAAAAATATAACTTAATAATATAACATAGGAAACGATCAATAATTTGACCACTTACAACGTTCTGCTCCATAAATATTTTATAAGCAGGACTGGTTGTAAAAACATATTTTTATATTATAATGATTGGGCTATAAAACATTGTCGAAACGGTAATAAAAATTAAGTACCTACTCGTCGTCTATGAATTGCCAGCGTAAAATAAGTTTTTTTTGTTATATAAGTTTAGCCCCATAATACGAATTACTCTTGTATCGTGGGTGTGCTCACAAACATAAACTCACACACAAAGCAGACCCGGAACAACTATCTGAAGGTCATACAAATATTTGTTGCCTAAGTAAATAGAACCAACGACACGCAGACTTACTGCACCAACAGTGCGATTGATAAAAACTATGGGATTGCTTGATTCATCGTCATCATCATTTCAGCCGAAAGACGTCCACTTTTGGACATAGGCCTCCCCCCCAAGTGTCGCGATAACGACCGGTCCTGTGCGTTTCGCATACATCGGATTGCCGTGACTCTCATCATCATCGATCCACCTTGTGGGAGGCTTTTCAACGCTGCGTCTTCCGGTACGAGGTCGCCACTCCAGAACCTTTCTCCATCGACCATTTGTCCTGCGAGCAATGTACCCTGCCCACAGTGGCGGTACAGAAAAGCCCAAAATGCTCGATAGAGAATCAATATCATACCTGAACTATTTAAAGTTCGCGCGCTTTAATTCTTATCAAAATAACACAAAGTATCTACCTATGCCACACTACTACACATCTCATCAAACTTATGTGGCAATGGGCAAGGCACATTGCTCGCAGAACAGATGGCCGTTGGGGCCGAAAGGTTCTGGAGTGGCGACCGCGTACCGGAAGACGCAGTGTTGGAAGGCCCCCTACAAGGTAGACCGATGACCTGGTAAATGTTACGGGAATCCGATGGATGCGAGCCGCACAGGGCCGTTCATTGTGGCGACATTTGGGGGAGGCCTATGTCCAGCAGTGAACGTCTATCGGCTGAAATGATGATGATGAGGTAATTTAATTACTCATATCGTTATATTACGACTTTTCTAAACTTTATTACAGACGGTTCAACAAATCTAAAATTCTACAGTTACTGAGTTTTAAATAAATACGTACCATAATAACACTACCTAACTTTAATTCAAAACCAAAAACAACTAACCGAACTCTGAAACCACATGAACTTTGAACAAATTAACAATAAGCCCTAACTTTCCTGTACTACGGTATATTATTACAACCTGTCTAATTAACTGAACACCTAATTAACTTCTTGATTAATTAGAACTAGTTATTTATATCATTTTCAGTGTAACAGATCAGTAACGTCATTAAGAGCGGTCAACACGAGATACATTTCCATACAACCGCTCTTATATCTTATCTCATACATAGGATAGGATAGGATAGGATAGGATAGGATTGGATAGGATTGGATAGGATTGGATAGGATTGGATAGGATTGGATAGGATTGGATTGGATAGGATTGGATAGGATAGGATAGGATAGGATAGGATTGGATAGGATAGGATTGGAAAGGATTGGATAGGATTGGATAGGGTTGGATAGGATTGGATAGGATTGGATAGGATTGGATAGGATTGGATAGGATTGGATAGGATTGGATAGGATTGGATAGGATTGGATAGGATTGGATTGGATAGGATTGGATCGGATTGGATAGGATTGGATAGGATTGGATAGGATTAGATAGGATTGGATTGGATTGGATAGGATTGGATAGGATTGGACTGGATTGGACTGGATAGGATTGGATAGAATTGGATAGGATTGGATAGAATTGGATAGGATTGGATAGGATTGGATAGGATATGATTGGATAGGATTGGATAGGATTGGATAGGATATGATTGGATAGGATTGGATAGGATAGGATAGGATTGGATAGGATTGGATTGGATAGGATTGGATAGGATTGGATAGGATTGGATTGGATTGGATTGGATAGGATTGGATTGGATTGGATTGGATTGGATTGGATTGAATAGGATTGGATTGGATTGGATTGGATTGGATTGGATTGGATTGGATTGGATTGGATTGGATAGGATTGGATTGGATTGGATTGGATAGGATTGGATAGGATTGGATTGTATAGGATAGGATTGTATAGGATAGGATAGGATTGGATCGGATTGGATTGGATTGGATAGGATAGGATTGGATAGGATTGGATAGGATTGGATAGGATTGGATTGGATTGGATTGCATAGGATTGGTTTGGATTGGATTGGATCGGATTGGATAGGATAGGATAGGATTGGATTGGATTGGATTGGATTGGATCGGATTGGATTGGATTGGATTGGATAGGATAGGATAGGATTGGATAGGATAGGATTGGATAGGATTGGATAGGATTGGATAGGATTGGATAGGATTGGATAGGATTGGATAGGATTGGATAGGATTGGACAGGATTGGATAGGATTGGATAGGATTGGATAGGATTGGACAGGATTGGATAGGATTGGATAGGATTGGATAGGATTGGATAGGATTGGATAGGATTGGATAGTATTGAATAGGATTGGATAGGATTGGATAGGATTGGATAGGATTGGATAGGATAGGATAGGATTGGATAGGATTGGATAGGATAGGATAGGATTGGATAGGATTGGATAGGATAGGATTGGATAGGATTGGATAGGATTGGATAGGATTGGATAGGATTGGATAGGATAGGATTGGATAGGATTGGATAGGATTGGATAGGATTGGATTGGATAGGATAGGATTGGATAGGATTGGATAGGATAGGATAGAATAGGATTGGATAGGATTGGATAGGATAGGATAGGATAGGATAGGATTGGATAGGATAGGATTGTAGGATAGGATTGGTAGGATAGGATTGTAGGATAGGATAGGGTTGGATAGGATAGGATTGGATAGGATTGGATTGGATAGGATAGGATGTGATAGGATAGGATTGGATAGGATAGGATTGGATAGGATAGGATTGGATAGGATAGGATTGGATTGGATAGAATAGGATTGGATAGGATAGGATTGTAGGATAGGATTGGTAGGATAGGATTGTAGGATAGGATAGGGTTGGATAGGATAGGATTGGATAGGATTGGATTGGATAGGATAGGATGTGATAGGATAGGATTGGATAGGATAGGATTGGATAGGATAGGATTGGATAGGATAGGATTGGATTGGATAGAATAGGATTGGATAGGATTGGATAGGATAGGATAGAATAGAATAGAATAGAATAGGATAGAACAGAATAGAATAGAATAGAATAGAATAGAAATACTTTTATTCGGGGCAGACACAGCACAACAGTTACAAACGGTTATAAAGTTTTTCCTGATGGCTACAACCCGGGAATCTTTAAGTCAAGAGTGAATAGGTTACTTCTAGGTAAGCGCGCTCCATCGTCGACCGCATCGTCGCTTTCCATCAGGTGAGTTAGCGGTCAAGCGCGAACCAATCAAGAATAAAAAAAAAAATTTTGGAAATTCTTCTCCTAGTGTTCGCCTACCTCATAAAAGGAAATCTAGTGCAAAGTGTCACACTCCTAGTCTCAGATGTTTCGGCTGTGCGTTGATAAGTCAGTCGGTCAGTTTATTTTTTAACCGACTTCCAAAAAAAGGAGGAAGTTATCAATTCGGTTGTATTTTTTTATGTTTGTTACCTCAAAACTCCAGTTCCAACTCAAAATCCAGTTCTGATGATGGGATCTATTAGGAATCGAGAGAACTCCTCAAAAATTATCGGCAACCACATAGTGATTTTGGTATTTTCATCGAGGACTTAAGCATTTACAGTCAAAAAGTAACATTTGTTGAAGTGGAACTGATGAAGAAGACCAGAAACGGCCAACGGAACTACATACTCACATAGATATCACAATGAAGATAGTTAAGCGACTATAACAATACAAATAAATGAATGGTTCTGAATAGTTATGTTGAAAATGGTATCATCGGAATGATCTGATGATGATGATGGAGTGTGTATCTAGATACGGCTAGCCGTATTTAGGCTTATTAGAATTGTCATGAGATGCAATTTGGCTATAAGGTACTATCAAACTGATCTGACGATGGAGCCGGAAGGTGGAAGGTGGACACGGGAACTTCATAATAAAACAATGTATCCTAGCAGTGTTTGGGTTCATTGGAATTGTCATAAGAAATAGGTACTCTGGCTATAAATGTATCGCAACTAAAAAGTGACAAATAAAGAACTATTTACAAAAAAAAAAAAAAAACCGAATTCACTAAAAAAAAAACACTAAAACGGTCAAAATAACTTTAATTTCGGAAATCTTTGTTAAATAAGAAACAAACAATACCGACAAACACCGACTTCCGAAATTATAGTTATTTTGATCGTTTTAGTGTTTTTTTATATTTGTTTTGTAAAAAGTTTTTTTTTAATAAATAAATAGATTACACCTCTTTCTCTAGATATTTTAGAAACACAGATATATGTTGTGGATATTATCTAAGTTTTTATTGAAATCAAAACATTTTGTGTAAATCTAATTCAGTAAAAACCTCTGAAAATCAATTATTTTGTGCGAACTTCAGCCCTTCCTAATGTACTACCTAAATAATAGAAAATATATTTTATAGAAACTGCACATTTATGACCTTATTGACACGTTATGACCACGTTATTTTTTTTTACATTACACAGTAATAAAATATTAAAAATTCATAAAACTACAGATCAATTAGAATGGGCACAATTGACATTATTATCATAAATACTTTTTAATTGGTAAAGAAAAAAGCTTACGTGCAAAAATTGCGAACTGTCGATTAGTTTACAGATTAGTAGTAGATTTATTTTGCTGTTTTTTTGTCCTTCGCGAGTCACATATAAATGCTTTTCTTTCCTTATTTTCTTTTTTTTTCTTTCTTTCTTTTTTTCTTTTTTTTCTGGCTTTATCGAGCCTTTCCAGGAATGATTTTCCTGGAAAGGCTCGATTATACTTAGCTGTATGTTCATTAAGGTTTACCATCCCATCTAAACTTTACATTAATGAAATGATACAATCAACAATTCGGTTCGACGAAATAAGTTCGCTGGACTGTTCAGAAAATGGCCCCACACATCCACAACTCCACATTTATCCGCCCAGTTCAACGTTATCTGGCCAATGCTATCAATATCTCCCATCGCAACTTGCGAACTAAAACAAGAAAAATTGTGCAAACGTGCCGAACGCCAAAAACTAGGAACGAATTCAGAAAGTATCGACTACCCACAACTTCAACCGGGGCGGAGTTGTGGTTGACTGACCTGTTAAAAAAACCAAGTGTAGATTGGACTTGAGGACTGAGGGATCCGTATACAACGTGGCGCTGACAATAGGACAATAAATTAATACACTTGTAGTACTAGTCAGGAATAGTATCTATTAAACTACCAAAAAACGCCTAAAATCGAAATATAAAAAATGTTTTTTTCAAACAAACTAAATAGCATAAAATCGTTTATAAAATAGAACACGATTTATAATATCGGTACACTAACCTGTCGCAACAGCGCCGTGTCATGTAGTGACGTACCTAATCTTTTGGCGCCAATAATATGAATGCTTAATAAAAACAATTACACCAAATTGTTTTTATTGTTTTTTGTTTTTGTTTTGGTGATGTTTTACCTGCTAGGTACTTATTTTATTTTTTCTTATACCTAGTAGGTATAAGAAAAAATAAAATAAAATAGGTGTACATTTAAAGAAAAAAATAAAACGCGTACGCAAAGCGATCCCCACTCTTTCGCCGAGCGCTCAAGATCCGTGCCGATACCTGTATATGCAGTATAATATAATGTCGTATTAACAGCGCCACCCTGTATGACACGTCGTGCATGAAAAAAAGGTGATAATTGAAATAATGCCCACCCTTATGCACCTCAATTAGAAAATTAATTTACAGTCATAATTCAACCACTGTACTTAAATGCATTTAGATAGTACTTTTTAAAGAAATTAGTTAATTATTTTAGTTAGTATCTTATGTCATTTTGATCCCTCCATCCAAAGTTGTCTGTAAAAAATTGCCCTGTGCGATAAGACCGCCCATTGTACACTTATTTTTAATAATGTTTGTCCTGTATTTTTTGTTTATGTGGTGCATAATAAAGAATATAAATTAATAACAAATACATAAATAAATAGTTTCATAACTGTAGGATTTTTTTATATGGGAATCGAACCACTACATTAGTAGCGCATCAGGTATTAGTATCTACACGCGCACACAAGCACATTAGAGAGTGGACGGCGAGCAATGGGTGGGTCGCCGTCCGACCGTTCGGTAACCGTCCGGACCGAGCCCAAGTCGTCGATGGCGCGTATTTTTTCACGCGCGCCTCAAGGAGATGTCAGCAACTGTAGGGGCCATCAGGGTCGAAGCCTACTGGGGCCAAGGGTCTGATTCTGAAAGGAAGACTCAGCCCTGGTACGAATGCCTTTCGAAGGAACAGGAGTGGGTTTTTAGTCGGTAAAAGTCTGACACTATCTCCCGCTCCGCCCAAGAGCGCGGGATGTCGTAAGATGATAAAAAAGCACATTAGAGACGTAATCATGATTTATAAAAATTATTTAAAAAAATCGACTATACTTTCCCACTGCTGGGCAATAAATTAAATTACCTATGTAAAAAACATTTGAATTCGATTCAGTTGCCGATACTGAACGTATACATTTTGTATGTGCGTTTATATATTAAGCTTTTTTTATTCGTTGGGAATATCATCCAATGACATCGGCTCTTGGGCGGATCGGGAGATAGTGTCAGACTTTTACTGACTAAAAACCCACTCCTGTTTCTTCTTTGCCTTCGTTCCAGAGCTCCGGGGTTCGACCCTGTTGGGCCTCTACGGTTTACTGACATCTCCTTGAGGCGCGCGTGGAACACTACGCGCCGTCGACAACTTGGGCTCGTTCCGGACGGTTACCAGACGGTCAGACGGAGAGCTACCCATTGCTCGCCCTCCGCAAGCCAGCGCCTACGGTGGCTGGAAATCGGGATCGGGATCCCGGCGTCTGGGGCGTGTGGGCCGTTCTCTCGCGCGTGTGGCCGCCTCCTTTGCTAGCAAATAAATAAATAAAATAAATATTATAAATAAATTCTTTTTTTTTCGTTTTTGTGTGGATATCTACCCTTTGCACTGATAATTACGTTATCGAGAATATGAAAAAACTTCCCATAAAATGGTGATATAAAGTGTATTACGCGATTGGGGTACTAAACCAAAAGTATTGGCTTTGTGCGTAACATGCACGGAACCCTAAAAGTATCGCAGAACCGGACCAGTCGATATTTGTGCTCCAAATTAATAGGACGTGCTTCTCAACTGGTGTAAACGAGCGAACTTGAACGTCTGCTGAATATTTTGTACCGAGATAAAGTTTTTTAGTCTGAAAAATAAGAATAGGTTTTGTAAAAGCTCTAGGGGCTTTCTGGGCTTTTGAAAGATATACTTATATTAGGGGTTAAAGTATGAAATTGCCGTTTTTTAAAACGGGTTGCTTTGAAGTTTAATATCTTTGGATTGCCTTGGAATTATAAGTTCAAATAAACTTAACATTAAAGGTACGTTATTCTTTTTTCAAAATTAGGTATTTATTAGTTTCTTTGTGTTTTGTATTTTCTGTAATATCGCAGTTCTTATGACCATGAAAGCTAATAAATTTCATATTTTAACCCCTATTACTACTATTACCATTCTCGACCTTAGTAAGGCGAGTGGTCTTGACAACATTTTTTTTGTTTTGTCTCCTGTTTTCACGATGCTAGGCAAAGGCAACACCCAACTTCTTTCAAGTTCCTATTCCAAACCAATCCTGGATGTAGGTGCCTAGGTCACCTCCCAGGTTGATCTCCTACCTCCTCGTTTTTCCCTAAACTTTCCCCCGTCCCACATGTCCTCAAACACACACATTCCTACACAAAACATTAAAGCTAGCACTACACTGCGCACACGTGTGCCACACACGCCGATCTGGGCGCATCGGTCTCCATACATTTTATATGGAAACTATACTTGTAGAGCTACAACACAACAACAACAACAACACAACTACAACAATCTCTACTCTATAATTGTAAACATGGCAATAAAGATTTATTATTATTGTAACAAACGAGGACTTAATTCCGCTGAATGTAAGAAGCACAAGACTGGTATGGCGAGGCTAATGGGAACAATTTTTACAGACCGACGGTTTTTATCTTATAAAAAATCTTCAATCATTTTCACAACAACCTCTTCGATAAATATAAAAAAAAACCGAATTTCTACATGTCCGCCCGATACAATGTTGTTATAGATTAAAGTTATCTCAACTCAGGTCCCCAAGATACAGGTTCTACCTAGTTTGGGGACCACCATCCAAATATATCTAGAATTACTAATTAGTTACAGACAATATTAATCATTATATAATAGTTTTAAGGTATTCTTTATTTACTGTAACAATGAACAATAAACATTATTCTTATTCTATTCTTATTCTTATTTTACATAGCTAACAGCCGGTAGCTAGGTCAAAACTCACAACAAATTAGACTAATATGTACAAAAAAAATTGCCCGTCGGAATGTCAAAATTTAAATAAACAAGTCATTACTGAAAGCCTAAGGGTTTGCTACCATAAATTGAAAAGATTTTTTATTTGCCAAATTATGAGGGATACCAAAAAAAAGATGGCGGACGCAAACGACTGTGTAAAACCGCTGCGGGCTAGGGACCCTTAATCAAAACATATAAATTCGGGAGCCACACCGCGTAAAAATATGGACTAGGATTTATCTGTGAAGGTTCATAGCCAGAAATATTAAGGGCATCCAACTCGACATACATTTTCACTGTTTTTCATACAACCGCCCTAACGCGATTATGACTTTATTACACATTTTTCATTAGATATGTTGGCAACACAGTATCTTGTGGATATTATCTAGGCTTCTATTGAATTGTGTAAAACTAATCCAGTAAAGGCAGAGGCCTTTCAGAAAGATTTTCAGAGGAAAATCTGCTATTTTGTATAAACTTTGACACTTCATAATTCACTCAAAAATTAAAAACGTCAAATAAGTATAACAATAGAAGCCTTGCAAATTTAATTAAGATTCTCAATGACAACAATTTATTTTAAAAACTTTTAAGGGTTTAAAAAATCACGTATTTCCTGGAACAAGTTTTGTAAAATATTCGAGTAAATCACGGAATTACCGAATGCTAACAGAGTTTTCAGGCGTTATCTCTCTTTTTCCGCGTTGCCTTTTCGTCAAACATCGCGTTGGATTGCTTTAGATGAAGTAACAAGCTTTTAAACCATGCTCGATGTTGACGATAAGCGAGTGAAAAAGGACCCTCTTAAGGATGCCTGCAGGCTTTTTTGCCTCTACATAACTTGACTTTATGGTAACTAGACTAAATCTTTTATATCTTTAGAAGGTTACATGACAGGTTTAGAAGGTTAAGTACATACCATAATTATTATAAGCATTGCTATACGGTGTGGTAATGCTGCCAGTCTATTGGGCACATTAGCAGTCGACAGCGATTTCATTTTTTTAAGATTAGTTTTAGTTCAGTTAGAAAAAACCAATATTATTAAATAAAATGTCAATTTTAACAACAAATGTAAAAAATAACATATTATCTAAAACTATATATTCTACACATAAAAGATAGGTAGGTACTAGTCGTTGGAAAAGTTTGCCATTAAAGATTATATTAAGATCGATATTTTACTACTTATCCCATAATCTGATTGGTATGAAATTTTAATATAGGTACCTTATCAGTATTCTGATCCAATTTCTGAGCTTGGAAAAAAACCTGAACTTTTCCAAACCAAAAATTCAACGATATTACTTAAATACCGGATCACAAAATTTTCTGTGCAAATACATATTTGGATGGAGTAAACAAAATTCCTTTGGGTCGGCGTCGCTTTGTAGATTCAACCCATATAAATATTGCCAGGGTACCGTCCCGCTCAAAATTCTTGAATTGATTAACTTAGAAGACATGGTTCAGTCGCTTTCGCAAACAGTAGTAAAAATTCAATTGCATGGTTTCAATGAAAAGTCTGTATTTTATTTTAAGCTTGCGTATGGTAATTTTTAACACAAGCTAACATTTTGTAGATGAAGTTGGCTGGCCATGTCATACGATTGCACTCGGCGACGGTTTTTTTTTTTTTCGGTGGGAAAGTCATCCAATGACATCCCCCGCTCTTGAGCGAAGCGTGAGATAGTGTCAGACTTTTACTGGCTAAAAACCCACTCCTGTTCCTTCTTTGCCTTCGTTCCAGGGCCCCGGGGTTCTCTTTCGCACCACCCATGGCCCCAGTAGGCTTCGACCCTGCTGGGCCCCTACGGTTTTGCTGACATCTCCTTAAGGCGCGCGTGGAATTCTACGCGCCGTCGACAACTTGGGCTCGGTCCGGACGGTTACCGGACAGTCGGACGGCGAGCTACCCATTGCTAGCCGTCCGCAAGCCAGCGCCTACGGTGGCTGGAAATCGAGATCGGGATCCCGGCGGCTGGGGCGTGTGGGCCGTTAGCTCGCGCGTAGGGCCGCCTCCTTTGCTAACATTACTGCTTCGCAGAAGGAGACGACCGGCTGCCACTCCTCCTCGCTCCGGACCATGGCCTGTACCGAGGCCCGGCGACGGTAGTGTGACGATCTGATCGTGTTCTCGGCACAAACTTGGTCAAATATTGCCCAAGATAGAGAAGTTACGAAGGAGAATGGAGAGGTACATGCCCAGCAACGGAACTCAATATAGGTTAACAAAAATATCGTGAGACTGGTGGTCCATAATGTTGCTAGACTTCCGGGCTAGACCACCCCGTGCAGTTTGTGCGCGAGACGACAGCATTATAGCCTTCCCTTTGTTACATATACTAGACTGCCTAAATCACATGTATTTTTTTTTAATGATATAAACCCGTGCTTGACTGCAATCCCACCTGATGGTAAGCAGTAATGCAATCGTTAATGGTGATGTTATGTTATCAATGATGTTATTTGAAGTCGTCGCAACATGTTTTCCTTTTCCAGTCTTCATATCATCCATAAAGCTGTCTTTGTCTGCCTAGCCTGTTCTCTTTCTTACGTGGAATTTCTGCCTATAATCTCCTATCGGTTAAGGTTAGTATTTACTGCCGGAGCCTATTTCCTAGTAACTAATAATAAATAATAATAAATATCCCCATCGCCGTATCTCTACGTTGACGTCGTGGTGAGGCTTGCGTGCTCCAATATACCCTAGGTCTGTATCGGTAAAGTTTGCTTTGCCGTAATATGCCTAGGGTGAGGGGCCAGACTAAGAGAGATACAATCCGCAGCGCAGTTTTGTGGCGAACTGTTGGGCATTAGCGACCCCACGGACCCGATCTCCCGGGAGAATTCTTGTTCTTCATCTCCGGCTTGCCTTTATTGGCCGGCCGTAGTGAACACTGACGAGGAACTGAGCTCCCACCTCTCTCTTGCCTTTATTGGCTGGCTTGAGGGGAGATTCGCAAGAGCAAACGTGCTCGGGAGAAGGATGTATAATCCAGTAAGGTGCTGGTAGGGATCTTGATCGTACTTCCGGGATTGTCCTGATAGCCGTGGTATACCTCTCCACTCCTCAAGCACCTCAGGATATGTTGCCCTCTTGTTGCTACGTCACTTCGTGCTAGCGGCCGTTTTTGGGGGCCCATTTATTGAGTGTGCAAGTCACCCCCTGCCTTTTTTCGATGCATATTAATAACGTTGTTCAGGCAGGGGCCATAGTCTTGACATAGTTCCATGTTACCAGTCCACTTAAGATTCCAAAAACCATAGCCCTATTATCTTTGTTCTCCATATGTCGCAACAGTTTTTCAATAACCGGGGGTTGTCCTTGGGTGCACTAGCATAGCGCGTACAGGGATAATCGTCGGTTGGTATCATGTTCCATTATAATTATCTAAAGGGCCTCTGCGAGTTGGCTTCGGCTCCTTGTACGCCTCCCAAAGGTCCAGGACCTCAGGGTCCTGAGATAAATAAAATATATAAAAATAATAAATATAATTTATTTCTCTCATAAAGGTACATTGTAACAAGTTTATTTTATAAATTTTGCCTGAAGGCTAAAATCCTTTGTGAGAGCTGGAGTCTGAACTAGGTTCGAGACCTGTATGACAGATCTCCAGGGTCACACCCTTTTAAACATAATCGCATTTTACGGCAAGTCATAAACATGAATCTTATGTTTGTAAGATTATGAGCAGGAGAGATTTGTAAAATGACATGTTAAGTGTAAAGAAAAAGTGATATTTTTTTGAAATGTGTGTAGTGTATAATGTATGTGTGTGTGTGTGTGTGTGTGTGTTTATAATGAATGTGATTAAATTCACTCTATGATTTGGATGATACTTTCTGTGTCTTCATAGTCCAAATCAAGATGCCAGTTCTTTACTGTTGTTTTACATTTATATTTAGTAATTTCGTACATATGTAAGATTTTATTTACTCTGTTGTAAACATAGAGACCAAGGGAATATAGAATAGAAACGTTGAGCTAGCCTCGAATGAGCAGGGATGGATGAACAAACTGTATGCTTTCGTCTCAGGGATTTAAACTTATCCGGGTTAAAGGAACTGCGAGTGTGGACTGTAATGATTACATTTAAAATAAACAATTTCCGAATGGAAAGAACCAGACAGGTTTTGTAAAGTTCTGTGGTAGGAAATTGATAAGGAAGAGACCACCCAACTTTAAGGATCGCTCTTTGGGCACGTTCCAGTCTTGTAACATGTCTCCAGCCGGAGGTTCTACGCGGGAATCGTTCGGTCCATGGCCCTTTATGGCGCACCGGTATGGGCGTCAGCGCTGCGAAAGCGGCCGGCGGCCCGGCTGAACGCGTGCCAGAGGGTCATGGCCATACGGATAGTGCGAGGATACCGGACGATTTCCCGCGAAGCGGCGAGCCTCCTTGCTGGCCAGCCACCATGGGATCTGGAGGTAACAGTCCTTGCACACATGCACGATCTGCGCATGGAGATGCAACGCCGGGGCGAATCTCCGCTGCCGCGATAAGTCGCAGCATGGCGGACAGAGCTCCGGCGGGTTCTCATGGAGAAATGGCGACAGCGACTGTCGCAACCCAGTGCTGGGCACGCCACAATTATGGCGGTAAGTCCCCTCTTTGAGGCGTGGTTGGAAAGACCTCACGGCGTCCTCACCTTCCGCATGACGCAGGTTCTCACCGAACACGGTAAGTTCGGGAAGTTCCTGCACCGGATTCGTGCGGAAGCGACGCCCGGGTGTCGCCACTGTGTGGACCGCCCGGAGGACACGGTGGAGCACACGGTGGAGGTGTGCCCCGCTTGGGCAGAGCAACGCCGTGTTCTCGTGGGGGCGATCGGCGGGCGGGAATGGCAGGCGGTCGCCTCCTTCTGCGAAGAAGTAATGCTAGCAAAGGAGGCGGCCGATCGCGTGAGGCAACGGTCCTCACGCCCTAACCGCCGCCGGGATTCCGATCCCGATTTCCGGCCACCGTAGGCGCGGGCTTGCGGACGGCGAGCGATGGGTGGCTCGGGACGGTGGACGAAGGCAACGAAGGAACAGGAGTAGGTTTTTAGTCAGTAAAAGTCTGACACTATCTCCCGCTCCGCCCAAGAGCGAGATTTGTCATTAGATTATTTTCCCACCTAAAAAAAAAAAAAGTCTTATAACATGACTTTTTGCTGACCCACCCCACACAACTATACAGTACGGGGCAATTAACTGACAGAGGGCCAGATAAACTTGTCTGAGCACTATTTCGTCAGCCACATGGTGGAGGTTCTTAAAAATAAATATCAATTTACGAAGTCAGGAGGTAAGTAAGTCTATGTGGTTGGCAAATGATAAAGAGTCGTCTATCTGGACACCCAAATATTTTATACTATCTGTGCGACTTAGATGAGCACAGCTGCATGGTGTTTGTGCTGCATTACAAGAATGTGCAATTAAAGAAAAATGGGATGACGAAAGTTTACCAAATTTAGACAGGGAAAAGGTGAAATATAACTACAACGTAGTGGGCTTTAGGTCGAGAGTAAATAGGTTACTTAGAAGTAACCTATTTACCTAACCTATTTTTGACCTATTTTTTTTTTTACCTAGAGGTCAGCGTGCTCTATCGTCGACCACATCGTCGCTTAAAAACAAGTGAAATACCAGTCAAATAAAAAAAATACTCAACCCAGTAATTGGGCAACACGTAAGGCTTTGGCAAGTTGAGATTTCCTGGCCTTTGACTATTTGTAACGACTGTCAGAGATCTAAAAATATGTTGTAACATATTGGCACGCAGATTTGTAAGGGTATAGTTTAGAAGTAAAGATCACTCCGTAATAAAGCAAGCTAGAGTGAATAAGCTCTTAATAAACTAGTGCGCCTTATCATCAATGATTGCATCACTGCTTACCATCAGGTGGGATTCCAGTCAAGCACTAGTTTATATCAAATAAAAAAAAGCATTCTGTCAAACTCTCTACACCTGCAATCTGTGGGTCAACTACACGCAGCGGGCCATTAAAGCTCTTCGAGGACAATATAATAACACGTTCAGGGTGCTGGGGCTCCCACGCTACTGTAGTCCGTCTGCGAAGTTTGCGCACGCGCACACAGGTGGCTTTCATAGTCATAGTCATAGTCATAGTCATTTATTGGTAAGGGATTCTTACAAGTCATATACAGAATGTTACATAAAATTAGTCAACAAATAATTACATAACAATGTCAAATAATAAAAAATGTCAAACAAATAAAAGAAAATTCAAGAAAAAAATTAATCGAAGTCAAATCACAAATTAAAATAAAAACAATTATATCAAAAGTCAAAATAATTTTCATTCCAAATTAATATTCGCGTCAAACTTAAATTAAATCATAAATTCGTCAAAAGAATAGCTTCACTTTGCTATGTCATGTGCTGAGGTTCCGAGGACCCCAGAGTGCGGCAAATACTTAAATTAATTTTTATACAATGTAATGATGACATAATACTTAAATTAAATTGAATTAATCAGAATCAGAATAATTTAGTCAGATTACAACAGAGTGTGAGGTGTTAAAAATAGGTAGATCCTCTATGTTTTGCCCAGAGGCGTACAAATATATATATAAACGAAACATTTCAGTTTTCATTTAACTTCTGAGATTAAACTTTTGTAAACAGCTTGTAAACTTTCACATAATTAATAAATTTAAAATTAATATTAATCGGCACATCAGTACAAATTAAATTAAATTATATCAGTTTCACTAATTGTCACAGAGTCTAGTTATATGTCATATAATATGTCATTAATATATGACATATAACTATACTAACATTAGTATTAACTAGTGTCAAATACAATTCAGAACCATAAAAATAGGTCAACTTTTATATAATGTCAATAATAACATATTATATTATCAATATAAAGTAATACAAAATGTAATAAATTAATTAATAATATATAGTAATGAAAATGTAACTAATAATATGGACCAAATATGTCTGAAATAAAAAGATTTTATTTTTTATTTCATTTTTATTTATTTATTTTAAAAATGACAGCCGTGATAAACGGCATTCCTGTTTTATTTTTCAAGTAGGAAATCATCCAATGACTTCATTCGCTCTAAAGTGGAACGAAAGGGTATGTTGGTTAGACTTTTGCTGACTAAAACTCACCTGTGTCCTTCATTTGCCAAGAGCATTCCACGATATGTCTTTCAAAAAAATCCTATGACTCTAGCGGGTATTGGTCCTAGTTACCAGGTTACTAGGTCCCTAGGGGTAAAAAACAAAACCCTAGATTTTGATGTTTTCTGATGGAAAAACAATTCTCTAATGTTTATAATGCTTTTGATAAAAAAGAAAAAATAAGACCTCGAGTAGAACAAAGCCCCTTAACTCTAGAACGCCTTACTCTAAATACTTAAGGTATTTAGAGTAAGGCGTTCTAGAGTTAAGAAAACATCTTCTTAATAATGTGTGGCTTTTAAAACCAGCGGTTTAGACCTTTTTTCTTTGTCCCAGATGTGGTTACACTAAAGCTATCTTTAGCGAAATTGCTTCGGCTATCTCCAACAGTATTCTATCACTTATCTACACTCCCTTAGCCACATTTGAAATTGTAGGCAACATAGGGCTAGGAAACGCTTCGGTGGCCATTGGTAGACGCTGTTTTTTTTTTTTTCATTGAATACAGCTACGTTGTTTTCTAATAGATAGCGAATGTAAGTATCATATTCTAATGTTTCAACAGTAAATGTATCAACATTCATTCTTCTTAAGAAGTTTTGTTCAACAGGGGTTGTTCCTGTTTCAATGATGATATTATTGTCATATTGCTTCAACTTTCTTATACCAAGCGGGAACGACTTCCACCGTATTCTCCGGGCGATCCGCACAATGGTGAGATCCGAGTGTTTCTTCCCGCTGAATTCGATACAGATACCTTCAAAAATGTCCACATCCGATGAGTCCTGCACAAAGAGAGGATGCCGTGACGCCTCTATAGTGACACCTCAAAGACAGGCATTACCGCTGCGATTGTGGCGTGCTCACTGTGGCGAGGGATTAAAATCATACAATATTGTTTTACCAGAACATAAACCAGAAACATACATAAACTAATGCCTTTTCCCTTGGGATAGGCAGAAATGCCAACTGCTACGACCCATACATACTCTTTCTATTCATTGACGTTCATACATCTAGATCTGGACGTTTACATAACAAATGAAGGAAATTAGCGTTTTTACCTATAACCGTTTTATGTTAAAGTAGAATAAATGATTGCGATCCTTTCGGAATGAATTGCAAGCACAGAATGTTTGTACAGATAAGATAAGTGATCTACACTCCCTTAGCCACATTTGAAATTGTAGGCAACATAGGGCTAGGAAACGCTTCGGTGGCCATGGTAGACGCTGTTTTTTTTTTTTCATTGAATACAGCTACTTTGTTTTCTAATAGATAGCGAATGTAAGTATCATATTCAAAGGTTTCAACAGTAAATGTATCAACACTCATTCTTCTTAAGAAGTTTTGTTCAACAGGGGTTGTTCCCGTTTCAATGATGATATTATTGTCATATTGCTTCAACTTTCTTTTAATTATTTTTTTTCATTATTCAGAAATAATAAATCACTAACTTCATTAGTGATTAATTATTTTTATATAATCATGCAATTTGCCATGACGAGCCATGGGTAGCTCGCCGTATGTATTGTATTTTTTTTTTTTTTTTTTTTTGCTTTTTTTTTTTTTTTTTTGCTGGCAACACTGCTTAAGTGACATGTCAAATTTGTATTCCGTATTTTAAAATTTAATTTAAATAGTATTTAAGTATAATTAATGTGTAATTGTTAGTGTAAAGATAGTATAATTGCATAAATCGTCAGGATTATCGTTTTCCTGGAAAAATATATAGTATATCACGAGTTCTCGGTGTCAACCGGTTGTCTCACCGGTAACCTAAACGAACAGCTGACGTTTGAACTACGGAATTTCACGGGGAGTATATTGTTTAATTATTTGTTATTTTATTAAAGCACACTTGTCAATTTATGTTAAAACACGATCTTGCAAGTATTATCTTTTTAATTTAGTTCACTTAACACTCAGCGTGTTGTATCGTGTTTTGTTTACATTGTAGAAAACGAAACGTACATTTTAATTCATAATTTGGTTATTTAATTATATCCCGATAATATTATACTGGTCAACCACGCTTCTGGTCTTTATTTTGCATTAATGTATTGGTCATTATTCTGATAAAAAGCTATTAAGCCAGACTTTCACATTGTAATCAACTTACCCACATTAAGTAAAAGTAATATCAAAGGCAATGAAAGGCAAGAAAACTCAATAATTATTAGCTTTTCAAACCAAATCAGCAGTGTAACTCATTTCTTTACTGAACTGCACTTTCTTGATCTTATTTTTCCCCATTCATTTCCAACTTTTCTTTATTTTGTCATCTTTTCGGTTCTCACTGTTTCTTTTTTTTTTCTATTTCCAGTAAGTAACTTATTCTGATACCATGTCTGTGATGACCCGTAAGGCAAAAGCTCTGGATATGGAGCTTAAATTGAAAACTGCCCTCGAGGAGCTCAAAGAATCAAAACTCCAATGCCAGCAAATATTGCAAGAGAATGAAGAGGGTGAGAGGGAAATAAAGAAGATAGTCTTTAATAATACAAGCCTTAAACGAGAGTTGGTAGCGATTACTCAGCAATACCAAGATGTTGTGGATGAACGTGACCAACTGCGAGTGATCACGGATGGTTTCAATACATGTAGTAACTTATATGAGGAAGCATTGTGTAAGGTTAGGGATCTAGAAGATGAATTAGTTCATGCTAATAGTCATATTCATAAATTGCAGAAGGAAAGGGAATGTACTCAGACTGAGGAAACTAGCCGTTTATATGATGAATTATTAAATTCAAATTTTAACCCTCATTCCTTAGGAACAATACAGCTTACTGAAGATTCTCTAATAAAACACAATAATAATAATTACAAACTTAGTCAAAATCATATTAAAAAATATGCAAGACTGAATAAAATCATTAAAAAATGTAAAAACAACAAGAAACAACAAAAACACTTTTCCATAAATATTCAACTACGGAAAGAACGTGTTAATCTTATTAATCAATTAAATAACTATCAGATTAAGTTAGAAGACAGTATAAATATTTATGAAATTGACACTCAGCGCTTACAGTCTGAAATACAGAGTCTTGATGAATCGCTAAAGTCAATTTATAACAAATATGCATGTTCAAAGAACCAAATAAAGGAACATATTCTTGCTACAAACGAGTTGGTAGACAAAGTAGACTTACTTACTCTTAGTAACAACAAATGTACCTGTCAGAGAGAATCTCAGTCTAACCTGGCTGGCCTCCAACTTGTGGTAACAGAGGACACATCCCAGGCCATCAGAGCTCAGGACTGTATTACCAGCCAGGTACCCCACATTCAGCAAGAATTAACTCAAGGGGTAGATCCAGTAAATTGTAGTTATTCCTCCCACAACAGCGGGGATTATCAATCAATTATCTTTTCAGACAGTATAGGAAGAGGTTTAGGGCAATTAATTAGTAACAACCTCCCTTTTTCTTCTCAAAACCATTGTAGGCCTCAAGCTTCATACCATCACATAATGTCATTAGTTAATGAACAAGTATATGGTCCCAATGCTATTATAACTGTATTTGTGGGTAATAGCTTAAATGTGAATAAAGATGATATCACAAATAGTGTCACAGAACTATTGAAGATAAATTGTAAGAAGATTATCTTGTGTGCTTTTCCATACTTTGAGCATTTGTCATATAGGCAAAATAAGGACATTCACATGCTAAATATGCATATGCATTTTTTAGTTAGTCACCATAGTGATAAGTTTTTATTTTTTGACATCAACAATTTTGTTGATAAACTTTTCTCGACTAGGTATACTGTGTACCTACCTATTATATTTAGACGTCAAATAGCAAAGCTATTAGCTTATAATATTCACTCAGACATAGTTAGTATGTCGAAGTCCTTAATCATTGATTCCACCGTTAGTAATAGTACTAATGTTATGTTTGCTGACTCCAATACTTTAAACGAGCTAATAAGACAATAGTTGGTACTGTTGGCAATTTAGGTCAAGTATCTTCTAGCATTCAAGCTAAAGGGGCTAAGCAAAAATCGTTTAATTTGTTTCTTCAAAACATTCAGGGTTTTTCTTCAAAACAATTGGAAATAGAATTATTTTTAGAAAAAACTATGTTTGACATCATTTGTTTTACTGAGCATTGGTTAAAGGATTTTGAAATGCTAATCAATTTTGAGAATTATAATGTGGGCAGTTCTTTTAACCGAAAAACAATGTTACGTGGGGGTTCACTGATCCTAATTAGGAATAGTATTAAATTTAAAACTCGTAAAGATATAGTTGCATTGTCCGTTGAACATAGCATTGAACTGTCTTGTGTTGAGCTGGATAGGCATATCATAGTGTGCGTTTACAGGCCCCCTAATTATCAAAACTACTCTATTTTTGAGTCTGTCATGGAAGATGTTATGGCAAAACTTGCAACTGGTAACAAATTAGTAATAATCAGTGGAGACTTTAATGTCAATATTTTAGAAAATAATTCAGATAGCAGTAGATTAATAAATCTCTTCAAATCATTTAATTTATTTAATGTGTTTATAGAACCTACTCGAACTACGACAACTACTGCTACATGTATCGATAATGTTTTTTGTTGCTGCAACTATTTAGAAAAGGCCATTGTAAATTGTCTGCCCTCTGATCATAGCGGCCTAATGGTAACTTTTGAATCCAACTTACCCATACAACAAGTGCAGATTCAGTCCAGATCAATAACATCCGGTAAACTAAATAAATTTAACAGCACTTTAATTAGCAAGTTAGGTGATTGGAATCTTGAAGTGAAGAATGGTAATTTTTTGTATAACGATTTTTTTTCAATAGTCCAAACTGAGTTCAATAAGACTTTTGAGAAAAAAACTAAAAGTATCTGCCCTAAGTTTAGGTTTAGTGACTGGGCAACTAAAGGAATCAGAATAAGTAGGGAAAGACTTTTTGAGCTGTATGGCCTTAAGCCTATTATTAACACTGAAACTTTTAATAAGTATGTTGCTACATATTCAAAAATGTTTAAAAACACTTGTAAGGCAGCTAAGGCCTTGTACATTAGCAACAAAGTTAAATCGGCAGATAATAAAATAAAAACGGTTTGGAAAATTATAAATAATGAAACCAACAGGAACAAAATACATAACAATGATTACACATTGGAGACACATCATGGTCTTATTAGCGATAACAAATTAGTTGCAGAAGAATTTGTAAATTTCTTTGCCAGTATACCAAGTAAAACTACAGAAGCCCTAAATTCGTCGCCATCGCATGCTTTTAGTTTATTACAGGCGAACGTTGCAGCCTGTTCGACTGAATTTAACTTTAAGCATATAAACCCTTTATCTGTAATAAAAGCTTTTAAACAAATCAAGGTTAAATTGACAGAAGATGTGTGGGGTATGTCTATCAAAGTTTGTACCTCAATTATTGAGACTATAGCGCCGTACTTAGCTATAATATTTAATTTGTGTATAGATCAAGGAGTTTTTCCGGATCTGATGAAATATAGTAAAGTGATACCACTTTTTAAATCTGGGGACAGTAAAGACACTAATAATTATAGGCCGGTGTCCGTGTTGCCGGTTTTTAGCAAGATATTTGAAAAGGTGATGTTAAATCAAATGCTTTATCATTTTAACACAAATAACATCTTACACGATAAACAGTATGGTTTCACCAAAGGACGTTGTACAACTGACGCTGGTGTCTCCTTACTAAAACACATTTTTAATGCGTGGGAAGAGGCACAGGATGCTATAGGCATCTTCTGTGACCTGTCTAAGGCGTTTGATTGTGTGGTTCATGAAACATTACTCCTGAAACTTGAGCATTACGGACTAGGCAAAACAGCTTTAAGCTTATTAAAATCTTATTTGATTGACAGACAGCAACAAGTTCAAATAAACGGTGTCAATTCGTCGGGATTAAATGTGAAAATGGGGGTACCCCAAGGTTCAATTTTAGGTCCTTTTTTATTTTTAGTTTATATTAATGATTTACCCTATTTGTTGCAAAATAAACTTAATATGGTGTTGTTTGCCGACGACACTTCTTTGATTTTTAAGATAAATAGAAGGACTAATAATCTTGACGACGAAAATAACGCCCTACTGCAGGTCCAAAACTGGTTCACTGCTAATAATCTAGTTTTAAACGGGAAAAAAACTAAATGCATAAGATTTTCCTTACCGAATGTTAAAAGTAGTGATTGTGACGTAATACTAAACGATGAAAAACTAGAATTTGTCGACAAAACTGTTTTCCTGGGGATAACGCTTGACTCAAGGCTACAATGGGGTCCTCATTTAACATCTCTTGCAGGACGGCTTAGCTCAGCTGCATATGCTGTTAGAAAAATCCGCCAATTTACGGATGTTGATACCGCTAGACTAGTCTATTTTAGTTATTTTCATAGTATCATGTCATACGGTATCTTACTATGGGGACGGGCTGCAGACATCGACTCAATTTTTATTCTACAGAAAAGAGCTATCAGAGCTATTTACAGTCTCCGCCGGTGCGATTCTCTAAGGGAACTGTTTAAGGATATTAACATCATGACGGTGCCTTGTCAATATATCTATGAAAACATCATGTACGTTAGAAAAAATCTTCATCTTTTTAGCAAAAGAGGCGATAGACATAATTATGTTACAAGAAATAGGGACCAATTAGTTCAACCAGGTTTCAGACTGGCTAAAGTGGCCTCTTCTTTCATGGGGTACTGTTTGAAATGTTATAATAAAATACCTCCCCAAATATTAGAACTCAATGAAACGAAATTTAAATGCAGCACACTATGCAGGCAAGCATATTACAAGTTGGAGGATTATATTCAAGATAAAAATGCTTGGCTCAATGCTGGTCCAGCTCCACTACCACCGGGGGTACAAATTGATTAGTTTTGAAACTATTATTACTATTCTTTAATGTTTTTTTTTTTTGAATTTGTCAAATTTGTAAAGTATTATTGTAGTTAATTATTATTGTATTTAGCATAGCATAGTCAGCCTTATATAATGTTCCCACTGTTGGGACTCAGGCCTCCTCTCTAGGAGAGGGAATGGGCCGTAATCCACCACGCGGGCCCAGTGCGGGTTGGTGGATGTCACATGTCTTCGAATTTTTGGTTCTAGGACATGCCGGTTTCCTCACGATGTTTTCCTTCACCGTTTTGAGAGCAGTGGTGATGAAATGAATTACACAAAGTAATGCGCCTGGCTGGGTTTGAACCTGCGACCTACAACTCCGTAAGTCGGGGCCATTACCACTCGGCCACCACTGCACTGCATTATTGTATTTAGTATTGTATAATGTAGAAGCATTTTTTTTTTTCAAACTTTGTAAATGTGAGTACCATGGAGCTATTTTATGGTTTTTAGGTTACTATTGGATTTGTTTGTCATAAATGAGCATGGCAGTTGAGAGTTTGTCATGCTCACTCAAATGTCTCTCTGATGGTGGCGCGTGTGTTGGATCATTCGGTTCCCTTCAAAATGGTTGAGCTGAGTGGTGCTAATATTCGCGTCAGGTCCGTGAACGGGCGCTGTCAGTTGAGACTGGTCATCTCTTAGCTGCCAGTTGCTATTTTAATATCTATATTTAGTTTTTATTTTTACAATATTGACATTGTTCTCACATGATAGCGACAAGAAACATGTAACAGAGATATTTGTAATTGCAAAACATGATTGAAAAGAGTGTCCATGGAGTTTCTTGCACATTCTTCTCCATAGAGATCTACGCTTTGGAATGTGCAATTAGCATCTTTTTTTTTTTCTGACTGACTGACTTCTTGACATTTCAAAAGTGCCTGTAAATGGTTTATTTGAAATAAATGCTTTTGAATCTTTGAATCTTTTGAATCTTTTATGATCGTCCGGTAACGACCAAGTCCGAGTTGGCTGCACTTTGAGTCCACGCGCCGAGGTCCGATGCCTGCTGGGGCTGCAGGAACGTAAACACACCCACCCTACCTCATAAAAGCCTGGATAGCGATGATGCGGGCGACGATGGAGTACAGTTGCCCAAAAGTAACCTTAGTATAAAGACCTTAAGGTTGTAGCTATCAAGAAACATAGACTATAGCAAGAATAAGTGAGTGATAAAGGAGTTTTTTTTTGTAATTTGTTTGGTTTGTTTTGTTAGTTCAACGACTTCTCCAGTCCCTGTCGCGTCGTTTCCATGGTCTATGTTGGGCAACCGAGTCTGACCTGATTACACGTTATTGCATAAGTTTTGACCACATGTTACTCGGTATCGACCTCGTACGGGTTCAAGTTTTAACAGCTCCCAAGTCGCTTAGTTACCTGCACTTTATAGAGGACTCTAATTAGTCTAATAGGCGATTAACTTTATGAGGAAGGGAACATAATCTTAACGTAAACTGCTAAAGGAAATGACTACACAACTGTTCATACTGGGACGCTCATCAATGGGTGACATGTCATCCCACCAGAGCTTCTAATGTTTTTACCGTGTCGATATTCTACGAACCTTGCAATTTTAAACTTTTTCTCAAAATCGCGGCTGCGATTTGTTCATCTTTTTTGCGAAATAAATGATTACTTACTTACTTAATGACTGAAAGCGAACATCCATATTATTAGTATATTAAATGCAAAAAGTCAATAATTTACGTACGAATCATGTATATGATGAATGAATGATAGATACTAATGATATATTTATATATTACATGAATAGAATACGCTAGTGCTGGGAGTATGTTTCTTTGGGACAATTTCCGACTTGCAGCGG
Organism: Mythimna impura; assembly: GCA_905147345.3. Taxonomy (NCBI): domain Eukaryota; kingdom Metazoa; phylum Arthropoda; class Insecta; order Lepidoptera; family Noctuidae; genus Mythimna; species Mythimna impura. Next base: position 25,028,045 of record LR990351.1, on the reverse strand, counting down.
GCGAAGCCACTAGGTGAAGTTCTTTTTAGGTTTCCGTACCTCAAAAGGAAAACACGGAACCCTTATAGGATCACTTTCTGTCTGTCAAGACCCTTTATCTCAGGAACGCGTAGAGGTATCGATCTCAAATTAAAACCATATATTCAAATCTACCGAAGATTTAAATGTATGGTTTGAAATCAAGCTTCTAAGTTATCGAGAAAAAAAGATACGGTCGTATAAGTCGCAAAAAACGTATATTTCCACACTTTTAAGGGAATTAAAATTCATAGGGTTGGCCCAGAATCCTGAAATTGGGCATAAAGCAAGGTCTTATAGCACAAATATAGGAATAAATCTGAAAACATTAAATTTGTTGTTAATTCACAAAAAAAAATTGTATTGCGATTCGGAAAAATCTTCGAGACTCCATTCAGGAATTGAGCTATTTAAATAGGTAGATTCGTATGTTACCCTCAGTGCGCGAGTCCGACTCGCACTTGCCCAGTTTTGTTTATTATTATTGATAAGTTCGCATTTTACCACTATCTCACCTGACGGTAAGTGATAATGTGGTCGATGATGGAGCACACTTATAGCATAGCATAGTCGGCCTTATAATGTTGCCACTGCTGGAACTCAGGCCTCCTCTGTAGGAGAGGGAATGGGCCGTAATCCACCACGCGGGCCCAGTGCGGGTTGGTGAATGTCACATGTCTTCGAATTTTGGTTCTAGGACATGCCGGTTTCCTCACGATGTGTTCCTTCACCGTTTTAAGAGCAGTATTGATAAAATAAATTACACAAATTAATGCGCCAGGTTTGATCTCACGACCTAGAACTCGTAAGTCGGGGCTGTTACCACTCTGCCACCACTGCTCAATACCTCTACGCTCATTCAATATTCACTCTTTACTTAAAGACTCCTTAGTTGTAACTATCAGAAAAACGAGCCCGGCTCAGACTAAAGATATAAAGTATTAAACAAGTAAAGAGGCTTCCATTAACACTCTTTGGGTATTAACAATGTCAACCTCTTCCTTTACCAATGCAAGGCAAATGCCTCTGCTCCTACAGTACGCTTAACAAAGGCTAAAAGCAGAATGGGGAATGATTATTTTTAAAAGCTGCCCCAGCTCCGTGCGGGTGTTAGAAATCTTTGAAATTCTCGGCTTTTCTATACTATAACATGTATGTACAGTACCTTTCAACCTTTCTCATGAATTACTCCGTCTATTGCTAAAAATTTCATGAAAATCCGTTCAGTAGTTTAGAGTTATTCGCAAGCAGATAGATCGACATTGTGGAGGACTTTGTTTTATAAGTTGTAATGTTAGGTAGGATAATGCGTACATAAGAACATCTTTGTTACGCTGCAATCATCATCATCATCATCATCATCATCATCATCATTTCAGCCGAAAGACGTCCACTGCTGGACATAGGCCTCCCCCAAGTGTCACCACAATGAACGGTCCAGAGCAGCCGTTACCAAGTTATCGGTCCACCTTGCAGGACCGGCCTTTCAACGCTACGTCTGCCGGTACGTGATCGCCATTTTAGAACCGTTCTGCGAGCAATGTACCCTGCCCATTGCCACTTAAGTTTGGCGATTCTTCGTGCTATGTCGGTAACCTTGGTTCTCCTACGGATATCCTCATTCCTGATTCGATCAAGCAAGTAAACTCTGAGCATAGCCCTTTCCATTGCCCTTTGGGTGACTTTAAATCTTCTGATGAGGCTCATTGTAAGAGAAGTCTTACGTTTCGGAGCCATATGTCATCACTGGCAACACGCACTGGTCATAGACTTTCGTCTTGAGACACTCTGGTATATTGGACGAGAAGATACCGCGCAGCTTCCCGAACGCTGCCCAGCCAAGTCGGATTCGACGATTGATCTCTATCTCGAAGTTAGACCTTCCCAACTGAACCGTCTGTCCCAGGTAAACGTAGTCATACAACTTCGAGTGTAGAGTTTCCGATCTTGATAGGCTGCAATCATTGTTCAACAAATAAATTGCTGAAATACTTAGGTAACTAGTTCATCAAACATAAAATAACTAACAATTTTCTGGACGATAAACTTTAAAAACACATTTCAGTAGTATGTATGAGTACGGAGTTGCTCCTATGCACTTTTATGGGTACTTATTTCAAAAGCTTGCAAGTGGCCCATATTTTTGTAAGAGCTTTTAAATGACTTGTATTTCTTGAGAAAAAACCTACAAAGAAACTAGCTAGGTACTTGCTAATCAAGTGCTCCTCTTGAAAATAAGTGGTGCTTATAAAAACTCGAGAAAATGTTCAGATATAAAGGAAATTAACTTAACTTTTAACTTGCAACTTAAAAAGAAATACTTTGCACTAAATATCGCAAGGAAATCTGGAAATCTTTCGCATCTAAAGTAGGCTATGTGACTACTATAGTTATTCTATGCTATCATTACTAATTTTGAATTTTCACAATTTTTAGGGTTCCATACCTAAAGAGTGCGGCGGCAATGATCTCTCGCGCCGGGCCTTGGTACAGGCCATGGTCCGAAGCGAAGAGGAGTGGCAGGCGTTCGCCTCCTTCTGCGAAGCAGTCAGTAAAGGAAGAGGGCGCACGTACACACGCGAGGCAGCGGCCCTCATGCCCCAGGGGCTAGGATCACGATCCCGATTTCCGGCTACCATAGGCGCGAGCTTGCGGACGCAATGTGTAGCTCGCCGTCCTACCGTCCGGTAGCCGTCTGGACTGAGCCCAAATCTTCGACGGTGCATACTGTTCCACGCGTGCCTCAAGAAGATGTCAGCAAACCGTAAGGGCCCAGCAGGGTCGAAGCCTACTGGGGCCAAGGGTTTGTTTCTAAAAGGAAAACTCGGCTCTGGTATGAAAGGCAACGAAGGAACAGGAGTGGGTTTTTAGTCAGTAAAAGTCTGACACACCTTCCCGCTCCGCCAAGAGCGGGGGATGTCATTGGATGATTTTCAAACCGAAAAAAAAGGGGGGCTCTCACACAACAAACGTAACTTTTTTGGCGATGGTACGGAACCCTTCGTGCGCGATTTCGACTCGCATTTGGCCGGTTTTACATCAAATGACTTTTCTCGCACTGAACTGAGCGGGAAGAAGTGTCAGACATTTTCTGACAAAAACCTATAGTGTTCCTTCAATTGCTCTTTTTGCGAGGCAACGGTAACTCCTTCGAATGATCCGTAGACCTGGCAGGCATCGGTGCTACCTGGCCCCGTCTATCTCGCTGACATCTTTCGGCTTGGTCTTATTAGACAGCCGGACGGCGAGCTACCCATTGCTCACCGTCAGAGGCATCTATACTGCAGTGGTAGCATAGCATAGTCGGCCTTATAATGATCCCACTGTTGGGACTCAGACCTCTCTAGGAGAGGGAATGGGCCGTACGCGGGCCTAGTGCGGGTTGGTGAATGTCACTTGTCTACGAATTTTTGGTTCTAGGATATGCCGGTTTCCTCAAAATGTTTTCCTTCACTGTTTTGAGAGCGGTGGTGATGAAATAAATTACACAAAGTAATGCGTCTGGCTGGGCTTGAACCCGCGCCTACAACTCGTAAGTCGGGGCCGTTACCACTCGCCCACCACTGCTCTCTGCAGTGGTACAGTATCATCATTGGTCTTTATAGTTTTTATTGAAAATATTAGTATGGGCAAACACTCATGCATCATTTTTAGGTCCAGACCAAACCGGTCCTTGTCAAATATTTGTTTATGAAAACTGAAAAAGTCCCGGAAGTTTTTCTCAGTTACACTTTTACTTTCCTTTCGAGCCCAATTCAGCATATAAATTACTAAATTGTCCTCGAAACTTTTAGGCACAGTCATGGCCAACGTAGGAATCCCCTGCGGTAATCTCTTGAAAAAAAAAATACAACAATTGATATTATTCAGCTCATTCCGTCGACAATGGCGGTTTGACAACGAATTTGCAAGTCAATGTGCCAACTGGCTCCACAGACTCACTCGTAATGAAAGCTAGATAATATTGTTAGCTGGTCTAAGAGTGCCATCACACTGAAACGTAACGACTTGTGAACGTGCGAAGCGTACTGGCTGCGAATACGCGACGTTATCGTCGCGTTCAGAAATAGGAGGTCAGTAGAATGCAAAGCCATCTTATACTGATTGTGTTACTACCGGCTGGTAGCGTACTTGTAAACTTACATCAATACGCTCGGAATACGCGGCGAACACGTTGATCAAACATGGCGTGTTTTCGCAGCGAGAGTGTTAAACAAGTATGCTTCGATGAAAACACACTTGCAAATCGCCAGTGTGTTTACGCCCTAAGTACATAGCAAGTTGGTATTAGTCCGGGCGAGTCCGAAGCGATTTTCAAACACTTCAGCTTGAAAATGTACTACTGTTCGAGTCTGGACCCTGTTTCTCAAAGTTTACAACGTCGAAGAGCTGTTTTTAATGAGTAAACAATGTTGTGGAGAATCTGATAGATGGCCTCTTTGTTGTTTGGTTTAGAGGGGAAGTAAAATAAAGTTTTTATTACGAGAACTACATCAAGCTCTTTAGGAGTTTCTTAACTATGCCTTAACAATGTATGGAGAGACGATACTGTCGTTTTATTTTTAACGTAGAGGTGGTAATGCTCCGTCATTTCGCGAACCATTTTTTATCTTTTACCCGACAGCAAATTAGCAAGGGCTGTTTTAGAGATTGATTGCAACAAGCGTGTTACCTTTTTTTGAAGTGGAAAATCATCAAATATATACTATATACACTTTCACTGCTCTGGGTGGAGCAACAGGGCGTGTCAGACTTTTAAAGGCTAACCCAACTGTATTTTTTTAGGCGCTCTTTTTACTCCAGGTCCGCGGTAACTTTTTTTAACCTTTTCCCAGCCTAGCCTAAGTTGTCCATAGCTGAGTATGGTAGGCTACTTTTTCTTTTGGAAAATTCGTCGGTTCCTGTGAACAAAAACCAAAAGAGAAGTCACGGGGAAAAGCTAGTTTATCACGTACAATGGTCCACATAGGACTAAGTGTGAAAACCATACATAGACATAACATATAAGCTAGTTTATTCTTCTTCTTTCGTATCAATTTGACTCAAATTTTGACTGACCAATGTAAAGCCACCTGGATAGTTTTGTCATTGGCCTCGTTTAAGCCGTGGAAGGTGCAAGTGGTTGTGCATGCAAATCAGGAAAGAAAGTGACGCATATCTTGTGAAGGGGGCTCCACACTGGTACTGGGTTTGGAATGAGTCTAGGATACCTCATTTGGCCAGATTAATAATAATAATGTTCTACAACTTTCACACAACGCCGTCTGGTCCTAAACTAAGCAGAGCTTGTGGTATTATTACTGCTGTGGAGATTACTTCTGCAGTGACCAACCTGAGCACTCATCATCATCATCATTTCTGCCGAAATACGTCCACTGTTGGACATAGGCCGCCCTCAAGTGTCGCCATAATGACCGGTCCTGTGCATCTCGCATCCATCGGATTCCCGCGACCCTCACCAGATCATCGGTCCACCTCGACCTTATGGGACCTTATGGGAGGCCATCCAATGCTACGTCTTCCGGTACGTGGTCACCATTCCAGAACTTTTCATCCCCATCGACCATCTGTTCTGCGAGCAATGTGTCCTGCCCACTGCCACTTAAGTTTGGCGATTCTTCGATCGATGGGGACGAAAGGTTCTGGACTGGCGACCACGTACCGAAAGACATCCTAGCTCCTAGCTAAGGAGAGCATAATAAGCATATAAGGAGGAGCTAAGGAGTTCATTACAAGTAATTCAGTTTTGCTGCTGTGTTCAGCTGTTTCTTTGTTCTGGAAAAAGCTGAAAATTAAATGAAGCATGCAACTATTCCTCGCATGAAAAATTATGCAATTTTCAAATGCAAATATTAAATGGTACAGAGACGATAATAAAATGTAGAATAAAATTTAACGTTCTCTTCAAATTGTATGCTTTTATTTTCGTAATAAAGACTTGAAATTAAATATTTTTTACAAATCTATGTTTCCACACGAAAATAAAAACAATTCCCTTCGAGTCTCTAAAGTATTAAAAAAATAATTAAAAGAGCTTTTTTATTGTTACATCTGATTTTTTTTTTTTTAATTTAAGTACAACACTTATATTATTATTTTTTTAAGATAGATAGATAGACAGATATATTCTTTATCTTTTTATTATTTTCCTTTTTTTTCTTTTGTTTTAAGGGAACCAAGAAGAAGGGTGTGTTCACAAGCATGTAAACTCACATACAAAAGCCACCCAGACCCGGAAAACCTATCTGTAGGCTATACAAATATTTGTTCCGTGCGGGAATCGAACCCACGACCTCTGGCATAGCAGTCAGGGCCACTAACCATTAGACCAACAGGCTAGTCAAAAAAAAAATTAACAAAAACCTCGAAACTTATTAAAACTAACTAAAAACAAACTAAAATATGGCATCAAAAAAACTCCTCCACATCGCTTTCGACTGGTAATGTACTCAAAAGACTGCCGTCCATGCCATACTGAATGGCAATGCTTATCCTCTGTTCAAGGTAAAAGCCAGTCCTTGGGTCCAGCGAAGTGTCAACAAGACGTTTAGACAGATGTTTAGATAATTTATGAGCACGTGAACCCCCACGATCCGAGAGTTTCAACTCCAAAGGAGTTTTTTTTTTTTTAGTTGGGTAAATCATCCAATGACAAATCTCGCTCTTGGGCGGAGCGAGAGATAGTGTCAGACTTTTACTGACTAAAAACCCACTTCTGTTCCTTCGTTGCCTTCGTCCCAGGGCCACGGGTTTCGTTTTCACACTACCCGTGGCCTTAGTAGGCTTCGACCCTGGGGTTGTTTAAAAACCACCCAAGTGCGTATTGGACCGCGCACGTAGGTTTCCGTACCATTTATCTATACAACATTAGACACTATATAATAACCTTTTTAGTTGTTTTTAGTATTTGTTGACTACAGAAATACATTAGTGTGAAAATTTCAACTGTCTAGCTATTACGGTTCATGAGATACAACCTAATCACAGACAGACAAAAACACATGACAGTGACAGCTCTTGATACGTCACTTCTAGGTGAGAGAATAAAATAGGATTTATTCGATGCAAGCAATACAATAGGCAACAACACAAAAAAAAAGTACAGATTTACAATATAGTTACGCTGAGCGTGCCCGAACCGAAAGAGTCGCCAACTCAGCAATTGCTGGACGTCAGACACCCAGCGCTGATTTTCAGCTGGCACCCCGCAGTGACGCACGGATGATGGCAAATAAAATATAACATATTAATATAACCTATTTATATTATAACCCTTACTTAAACTAAAAATTGATAGTAGTGTATTTGTGTGATAATTTTGCTTAACTTTCAACGTAGACGTGACGTTACGCAAAATTTAAACACTCTTTTTCGATTTATTCCATTTTAATACCAACAACTAATACCACTGGTATTTGTTTCGACTCATATTTAAAAACACGTCCAAAGATGTAAGGTATAGTCAGTAATAATGCTTTGTGTGTAATCACAAGACCTTTTATTGAAAAAAAAAAACAGTTAAATCTGAAAAAATAAAATTTACGTAAAAATTATAAGAAAACCAATTTATTTTGATTAGGTTTGTCTGATCTAACTGTACCAAATTCAAGTTGTTAGTATTCGTTCGGAATTGAAAATAAATACAACTTCAAAAAAAATATAAGTGGTATTAGTTTTTGGTATTAGAACGGAATAAATCACTATTTCATTTTAATTTTTGTTTACGTGATGAAAAAAAAAATACGTGTTCAATATTTTTCGATAATTTAATTAACGAACTTAATATATTTTTTCCGCTATAAAAAGTAATAACCTGTCAATGAAGCATAATAAAGTGTTTTCTTCACATGCCTCAGGTTCACTCGGTAAACTAATAAGGCGTGCCGTGCCAGCTAATGTTTATCCTAGTTTAATGGATATGAATATATTAGAGCGTATAAATTCATTAAACACTAGCTTTTGCCCGCGGCTTAAAATACATAAAATATAGCCTGTCCACTGTCAGCCATGTCACTCGGGAATAAAGCAGCTTTCTATCGGCAAAAAAATATTCGCAATCGGACCAGTACTTTCAGAGATTACCTCCTACAAACAAAAAAAAAACATAAATACAAAAAAAAAACTCTACCTCTTTATAATTTGGTGTAGAAGTGTAGATTTGCTCCTGCGTGAAAGTGGAAAATGGTCCCAAGGAATTATATTTCTAGGAAAAAAAAGTATCCTATTTACTATTCTAAGACATGGTCTACCCGTGTGCCAAATTTCATCTAAATCCATTCAGCAGTTTCAGCGTGAAGGAATGACAAACAGACACACACTCACAAGTTTTCACCTTTATAATATTAGTGTGATTCAATTAAAATTAAAGAGGTTACAATATATATATATATTTATTCTTTATAGGTTAGCGCTTGACCGCTATCTCACCTGATGGAAAGCGACGTTATATGTTATGTATTTTCATTTATCTATATATATAAAAGGGGAAACTGACTGACTGACATATCAACGCTCAGCCAAAACTACTGGGATTAGGAGCGTGAAATTTTGCACAAGGTTTCCTTTTATGACGTAGGCGCCTAAGAAAGGATTTTCCAAAATTCACTCCCTAAGGGGATGAAGCGGGGGTCCAAAGTTTGTACGGAGAAACCTACATTCACGCGGGTGAAGCCGCGGGCAGAAGCTAGTATTATATAAATCAGATCAACATACTATAGTTTTACAAATTCGTTTTATGTACCTATTATGGAATCTATTACACTTTTTATTTCACTCCATTGCTCGATTCCACCTCTTTTTTGTCCTAACCGCGGGAACTAAAAGGAATTTTCCAGACAGAATGTCAGCATAGTCTTGAAATATAGAAGTTTCGTTAGACTGAGTGTTATTTATAGCCCAGTTAGGTCTAAAAGGTTCCGTGGTTATCCTCAGGGGCGGAATAGAGAGGTGAGGACCAATGTGGTATTATTGTCGTCTGTACCTACCACATATTGTTTGAAAAAGTTTTTGCGGCATGGATTTCGTTTTAAATTGAAAAACAATGAAACAAAGAGGAAACTGGATTCTTTATTACGTAAACTACACTAGTTTATCCCACGGTTCGATTTGAGCTTATCCAATTAATTGAAACCAAGCATTTTAGTATAATTTAAGACATTTTGTTAGATATTTTGTTGTAAGTGGTTCTGTATTTCTAGGAATGCTCTACCTACATTTACACTCTGAAAAACAAGTGTACGACATTACATATTAGCTTTATCAGCCTTTTAATGTTCCCACTGCTGGGATTCAGTCCTCTGTTTGGTGAGGGAATGGGCCATATAATCCATCACGCCGGGCGAGTGCGGTTTAGTAGATAGCACAAGTCTTCGAATTTTTTATTCTAGGATATGCCGTTTTCCTCAAGATGTTTTCTTTCACCGTTTTAAAAGCAGTACTTAGTACTGAAGTAGTGAGTGTAATGAGTTATACACCACTAGTTTTTGATTAGTACAAATACCTGAAGAGCTTATTACTTGTAGAAATGGTCTTATTATGTAGGTAAAATCTCAATAAATAATATTCATAAACAGCAAAGTTATTAGCGTTTGTTTATATCTCAAAATGTCTCTCAACTTATGGAAATATTGTACAGGTTATTAATTATGAATGAATAAATGTCGATCAAAATGGAAAAAACACTGCGCGTAGTATTTACCAGTAGCAATAGTTATGAATGATTGATTCTCTCTATTTTTAATTTATAATTCATAAGTATTTTTATTTTCTGTTTCTATTCAAATCTTTATGTCTGAAAACCAGCGCTGTGAGCTCATCGCATTATGCTGAGCGTTCGGCCGTTTTGCGCGGATGTTACGCATATCTTCCCTATCAATTGATTATGTTTGTTAGCTAGTTTTTAGATTGCGTCATTTCGCGTGAATAAACTGTTTTTCTTTCTTTCTTTCTTCTATGATATCATGAATTTACCAATTATGACAAATTTTCGTGGACAATTTTGTGATTTCGTTTTTTTTACTTTTGACTACAAAAATATGATCTGAATAGTAACGGGTACGGGTAGAGCCCCATTTTTTTTGTACTAATTAAAAACTAGGGGTGTATATGATATTACTTTAGAATATTAGACAAATAATACCCCTTTTCAAAGTAAACTTTTTTTGGATCTTCTAGAAGAAATTAAACACAACTGATGGCACGGTTGTCGCAGTGGTTGAGCGTTTGTCTGCAGCGCTACGTATTGCTGGTTGGATTCCTGCACGGGAAAAATATTAATTCGTGTGGATTTTAGATAGTTGTATGTAAGTTTACATAAGGATACAAGAATAATGGCAAAGATAAACTGAGCCTACGTATGCCACGTATGCTACGCATTATGACATCTAAACTCTTGAATTTGCTTGAAAACAGACGACTTACGTGGGACGCGTGTGACAGCGTTGCGTATGCCAAGTATGTTTCTTAAAATTCTAGATGTTGTTATGAGTAGCATACGTGGTATACGTGGGCTGAGTTTATAATAATAATAATAATTTATTTTCAAAAGTACACAATTACAGGTGACACTTAATTTAGGGTACAATTGGCGAGGTACAAGATAAATGATCAATGACCCTTATGCTAGGTAAACCTGTGTTACAGGTGTCATCCTTCAGTCCGTTCTGTAGTTACAAGGCTTAGATACGTAATGTGCACTTATACACTTCTGGACACATCTATTGGCCCACCTTGTATTTTCAGTTTCGTTTGGTCCTAGCTAAAATTTTATATTAGGTCGAGCAAAAAGTTTTTATGCAGTTTTGAACCTGGCACATTCACAATTTCATTCAATAGTCTTTTTTTTTTTGAATTTCGAACACAGAATTTAAAGAAACAAAAGACAATTTGGAGCCTGTTTGTTGATATCAAACAATCGAATACTAAGAAAACTTGGTTTTATTGGTTTACTTGGATTTAATTCTTGAAAAAGTGATTGATATCTTTGGTTTTGCAACAAACATTACTTATTCTTAACATTAAGGTGAGTGTGCTTTCACGGCCCTCGGAACGCGCCACCACCGGGTTCCCAACTGACGGTAGGAGGAGTCCACATCGGCGTCGGGTCAACGATGAAGTACCTGGGACTCGTTCTCGACAGCCGATGGGATTTCGAGGAGCACTTCCGACGTCTGGCTCCCAAACTAAATCGGACTGGGGCTGCCCTCGGGCGGCTCCTTCCCAACCTTGGGGGTCCAGACGCCTCCTGCCGGAGGCTCTACGCGGGAATCGTTCGGTCCATGGCCCTTTATGGTGCACCGATATGGGCGCCGGCGCTGCGGAAGCGGCCGGCGGCCCGGCTGAACGCATGTCAGAGGGTCATGGCCATACGGATGGTGCGAGGATACCGGACGATTTCCCGCGAAGCGGCGAGCCTCCTTGCTGGACAGCCACCATGGGATCTGGTAGCAACAGGCCTTGCTCACATGCACGATCTGCGCATGGAGATGCAACGCCGGGGCGAAACTCCGCTGCCACGCCAAGTCGCGGCATGGCGGGAAGAACTCCGGCGGGATCTCATGGTGGAATGGCGACAGCGACTGTCACAACCCAGTGCTGGGCACGCCACAATTATGGCGGTAAGTCCCTTCTTTGAGGCGTGGTTGGAAAGACCTCACGGCGTCCTCACCTTCCGCATGACGCAGGTTCTCACCGAACACGGGAAGTTCGGGAAGTTCCTGCACCGGATTCGTGCGGAAGCGACGCCCGGGTGTCGCCACTGTGTGGACCGCCCGGAGGACACGGTGGAGCATACGGTGGAAGTGTGCCCCGCTTGGGAAGAGCAACGCCGTGTCCTCGTGGGGGCGATCGGCGGCGGCGATCTCTCGCGCCGGGCCTTGGTACAGGCCATGGTCCGGAGCGAGGAGGAGTGGCAGGCGGTCGCCTCCTTCTGCGAAGCAGTAATGCTAGCAAAAGAGGCGGCCGATCGCGTGAGGCAACGGCAACGGTCCTCACGCCCCAACCGCCGCCGGGATTCCGATCCCGATTTCCGGCCACCGTAGGCGCGGGCTTGCGGACGGCGGGCAATGGGTGGCCCGCCGTCCGACCGTCCGGTAACCATCCGGACCGAGCCCAAGTCGTCGACGGCGCGTATTGTTCCGCGCGCGCCTCAGGGAGATGTCAGCAAATCGTAGGGGCCCAGCAGGGTCGAAGCCTACTGGGGCCATGGGTAGTGTGAAAACGAAACCGTGGCCCTGGGACGAAGGCAACGAAGGAACAGGAGTGGGTTTTTAGTCAGTAAAAGTCTGACACTATCTCCTGCTCCGCCCAAGAGCGGGATTTGTCATAAGATGATTTTCCCACCAATAAAAAAAAAAAAAAAAAAAAAAAAAAAACATTAAGGTGAGGTTCTATCAATAATCTATGGATACTTCACCTGAAGTCGCCGCCCAAGCTGTGGCACTTATTCAGGCCGGACACAGCCAAAGAAACGTGAGTGCTCAACTTAATTTAAGTCGATCTGCGGTCCGAAATGTTTATCGGAGGTACCTAGAGACTGGCGGCTTTGCTCGTCGCCAAGGAAGGCCACGATCTCGGGTCACAACTGAAAGGCAGGATCGATTCATCGTGACGACCAGCTTGAGAAATCGTCACCTTACCTCCATTGAGATACAAAACCAACTTCGCGACTTCCACGGAGTATCTGTGAGCGCTCGAACTGTTCGGAGAAGGTGAAAAGAACGCGATATGGTACCACACAAGCCAGCTAATGGGCCCAAACTAGCGCGCACGCAGTCATTTAAATTGGACACAGCAAGATTGGAGCCGTGTACTCTTTTCTGATGAGTCTAAAATTGTGTTACATGGCAATGATGGAAGGAAGAAGGTCTACCGACGTAAGGGAGAGCGTTTCGAACAATGCTGCTTTGAAGAGAGGGTTGCTTATGGCGGTGGCTCATGGACTGTCTGGGGCGGTATATCCGCGAGCGGCAAAACTCAACTTGAGGTTGTTACAGGACCACGGCTGCCAACATTAAATGCTGAAAGGTACTTTCGTGAGTGCTTAGAACCTCACGTGATACCATACGCGGACTATGTGGGCCCAAATTTCCTTTTATGCATGATAATGCAAGAGCCCATGCGGCCGGCATCGTCAGGGAATATCTTCGGGATGTGAACATCACAGTTATGGACTGGCCAGCCAGAAGCCCAGACATGAACCCCATTGAGCACATGTGGGACGAGCTAAAAACACGTGTTAGGGCTCGTCAGCCAGTTGCCCAGACGATGCAGGAGTTGAAAACTGCCATAGAAGAGGAATGGGAGATGATCCCTCAAAATTTCATAGAGCGGTTGATAAACTCTATGCCTAATCGTATGAGAGCTGTGGTAGATGCCCATGGAGGCAACACGCGTTATTAAATTAAACCTTTATTTGATAAAACATGTTTTTTATTCAAAAATCAATTGCCTTTAACAAGGCGCATATCCGACTTGTTAGGTGTAGCTCCATGTCGTATGGTATTCTGAATTCAAATTTAAAACAATACGATCGAAAAAGATGGTAAAATGTATCAGGTTTAAAACTGCATCAAAAGTTTTTGTTCAATCTAGCAATCATATTTCGGTAGGGGCCATCGAAACCTAAACTCTAAGGTGGGCCAATAGATGTGTCCAGAAGTGTATAAGAAAAAAATTAAAAATAAACTAAACTTGTACAATTTGGGGATTAGTAGAGGAAAAATGCAAAATGCAAAGTTTGTCATTAGCTTAAGGCGTATAGTCCCTTGTGGGCAGTGGTGGCCGAGTGGTAACGGCCCTGACTTACGAATTGTTGGTCGCAGGTTCAAACCCAGCCAGGCGCATTACTTTGTGTAATTTATTTCATCATCACTGCTCTCAAAACGGTGAAGGAAAACATCGTGAGGAAACCGGCATGTCCTAGAACCAAAAATTCGAAGACATGTGACATCCACCAACCCGCACGGGGCCCGCGTGGTGGATTACGGCCCATTCCCTCTCCTAGAGAGAGGAGACCTGAGTCCCAACAGTGGGAACATTAAAAGGCTGAATATGTATGTATGTATAGTCCCTTGAACATCTGGCCAGAGTTAAGTGCACACATACTACTGCCGCCTGCGCTCACATAGAGCTCCGCTGACCTTTAAAACCATTTTCTTTGCGAAATTTTTATTGATTTACAAATTCTATGTACATTCTTAAGAACACTTAACCAGTATGTTTTTTATGTAAATATATTTCTAAAGATCAAAGCCGTTTGAAATGAGTAAGGAACACAAGCGAAAAAATATCATTGTTAATTTTTTTTTGGAAAAAGTATTAGTCATACGAAAAAATCATATGTTAATAGTGTTGTATATAAATCTTTAATTATTTTTTTCACTCTATCAACTCAATCGTTACTGAGAAGTAGGCTTTAGAAAGACACTGTTTATGAGGGCCTTAATTCCTAGCGTTTAAGAAAACAAAAGAAGATTTACTAAAAATTTCACTGATTAAAATAGTTAAAAATGTCCAACTTTTTCCCCTTCTAAAATACAATTTCAGTGTAAAATGTGCCTGAAAAAGCCATGTAGCAGACTTATTTCCTCGTTTGTTTGTAAAGGAACATTTTCTTGTTTACTTTGCCCGATAACCCGACTTTACCCGACCCTCAAGCCCAGCTGTGCTACAATCACTTACAAGCTATATTATTGTTCTATATTTTTACTTTTTGTACGTGATTGTGTACATTTTTTTAAAAGAGTAGCCATGGAGTTTCTTGCCGATTTTTCTCCATAGGAAACGACTAATTAGAACCGGGCACTAGCTTCTGACGTTTTGTAAGTGCCCATGTAGGCATATGTAAAATAAAACGATTATCAGTTTTTATTGTACTTGTTTTTAGGGTTCCGAACCCAAAGAGCAAAACGGGACCCTATTTCTAAGACACCGCTGTCCGTCCGTCTGTCTGTCCATCTGTCACCAAGCTGCATCTCATGAACCGTGATAGTTAAACAGTTGAAATTTTCACAGATCTTCATCTATAACTATAACAACTAATACCTACTAAAAAAAACAAAATAAAATAAATATTTAAGGGGCTCCCATAAAACAAACGTGATTTCTTTGCCGATTTTTGCTACGGTACAGGTATCGGCACGGATCTTGAACGCTTGGCGAAAAAGTGGGGATCGCTTTACTAGGTACCTACTAGATAAAAGAAAAAATAAAATAAAATAAGTTTACATTTAAAAAAATAAATACAACGCGTACGCAAAGCGATCCCCACTCTTTCGCCAAGCGCTCAAGATCCGTGCCGATACCTGTACCCTTCGTGCGCGAGTCCGAGTCAAACTTGGCTGGATTTTTTTTTTCCGGCAGCTAAACAGTTATCATGGAATTTGTTTGGGACAATCTGATTTGAAATGAGATGCTAGGATTTGAAATGTATAGAAAAGAGTCAGGTGAGTGTCTTAAGTTCAGGTTCAAGAGACTAGTATAGAGGTATTTTTTTATTCTTGATAGGTTCGCGCTTGACCGCTATCTCACCTGATGGATGGTTAGAGAAATTAGTGCTTGATTTGAAATGTATAAAAAAGAGTCAGGTGGGTGTCTTAGGTTCAGATTATTATCACGATTTTTATTGACATTTTTTGACATGTGTAATGGTATTGTTACAAGAATAAATATAGTGTATACACTTATTTTTATTGACGTGACATTTTTAATATCGACATTTTTAATCTATTTCTTTATTTACTTTTTATTTTTAACATTTGTAATGGAATTGTCATTATTTCTAATGACAAGACTTAGTTGTGTAATTTATTAACATGACAATTTTTTTTTTATTGTTATAAACCAGTGCTTGACTGTGATCCCACCTGATGCAGTGATGCAATCATTGATGGTGAGGCGCACTAGTTTCGACATTTTTAATCACTATTTCTTTATTGACACATAAATAAACTTTTGACATTAAATTTGTAATCACTATTTCACTATTGACATTAAAATGTATACTTTTGACACACACATGTAAATATTTTTTATGAAATAAATCAATCAATCATGAAACTAGTGTAGACTACTCCTAGCTACTGCCATTGCCTAGTAGAAAATTATCCCAAGAAAACATACTTTCGAGATAAGGTTAAAAAGTAGAAGCCCATTTTTCCTATACCTCTGGGCCCTCCTGTTACAGTCATGAGAAATTGGTTTTATTTTATAGAGAAATACCCCAGGCGTAATCTCACTTAATTTCAATATTTACGGTAAAAAACAATAATTTTTGTAACAAAGGCCTAGAAGTGGGCATTCTCCTTTGTGAGTATATGTGTGTGTATGTTTGTTATTTCTTCATACTCGAACGGCTGAACGGATTTGAATAAAATTAGGCACACTGGTAGACTATATCCTAGAATAGCTCAAAAGATATTTTTTATTCCGAGAGTATGTTCCCTTAGGACAATTTTCTATTTTCACGTGAGCAAAGCTGCTGGCAGCAGATAGTTCCTCACTAAAATTGATATTTATAGCTGGCTTTATTTTGTCTTCTGAAAGAAAGAAGGAGAGAAGAAAAGAAGGAAAGAAAGAAAAAAGGAAAGATGGAAAGAAGGAAAGTGAAAAGCAGGAAAGAAGGAAAGAAGTAAAGGAGGAAAGAAGGAAAGAAGGAAAGAAGGAAATAAGGAAAGAAGGAAAGAAGGAAAGAAGGAAAGAAGGACAGAAGGAAAGAAGGAAAGAAGAAAAGAAGGAAAGAAGGAAAGAAGGAAAGAAGGAAAGAAGGAAAGAAGGAAAGAAGGAAAGAAGGAAAGAAGGAAAGAAGGAAAGAAGGAAAGAAGGAAAGAAGGAAAGAAGGAAAGAAGGAAAGAAAGAAAGAAAATATATTTATTTAGCATACAGATGCGATGAAAGTAAAACTTCTGTAGAAACTTAATTTAAAAAATAAAATAAAAACAACATCATTGTGTGCCCCACGGCTGTGCCAAACAGGTTTAGTTCAGCATAATGCCCGACAACTATGTAGCAGTCACAGAACAGCGACAAAGCGACTAACTTGAGTGGAATGAAGGAAATTTCCTTTAAAAAATGTTGAGATATAATTTGGTCCATAATATTTTTTAGTACCTACCTTTTATTTCTATATTAGTTCATACGTATAAATAAAAATATATAATAAAACTAGGAAAAACACTTTGTGTTCTAATAATGAAAATTAAAATCAGCTCATACAATGTAATTAATAGCTATATCATAAAACGTTTTTGTTGAAATTGCCAACAAAAGGTGATCCAAAAATATTTTACAGAACTACTTACTAAAAAATACGGTACCTACTTATGTGCCTCTTTTTTATATGTAATAAGTAAAGTTTAATGAATGAACCTCGCCAGCGCTGTGTCCATAATATATCACGCTGTTTATTTTGCGACTTGACAAATGGGTTCCTCCGCACATCTGTGACACGACAGGCACAAACACACCCACCTTTGGAGTGAAGAGTCAAGTCATTTGATAGTACTTTGTTGCTAGAAGGTGATTAAGGGTTGTATAAATATGTACACCTAGGGGAATTGAAGGGTAAAATCTACAAATCCGTAATAAGACCTATCATACTGTATGGATCAGAATATTGGGCTGTGAAAAAGACTGATGAAAAAAGATTACATGTAGCGGAGATGAGAATGTTGAGATGGATGTGTGGTGTGACGAGAATGAATAAAGTGAGAAATGAGTATATTAGAGGAAGGGGCGCCAGTGACTGAAAACTTGAAGGGGAATCGTTCGTCTTGGTATGGTCATGTAAAGAGGAGGGATGAAGCACATGTTACTAAAAGAATTATGAGCATACTTGTGGATCGATGGAGAGGGAGAGGGAGGCCAAAGAAAATTGGATGGATTGTGTGAAGAGTGAAATGAAAGAAAAGAAAGTTAGTGATTGCATGACGAGTGACAGGGCAGAATGGAAGAAAAAAACGTATTACGCCGACCCCAAATAACACGGGACAAGGGCAGGAAGATGATGAATAGGTACACGTACCTGCACCTACCAGCCCCCTTAGCCAAGTTACAATCGTATCGTTGGCGCCGAACGCCTCGAGTAGGCCACGCCTCCGATTCCTTTGTTCTGACGTCATCTCAACGCTCAGTCACGTGGTCAGAACAAAGGAATCGGAGGCGTGGCCTACTCGAGGCGTACGGCGCGAACGAAACGATTGTAACTTGGCTAGGGGGGCAGGTATACTCAATACACTTAGGTTTACAAAACGCGAAATCTCTGTTTGTATTCTGTTTAGAAATATGACCACACAAAGTAGTAGTAAACTGTCGTTTCGAAATCGGGTTAGTACCAAAGTGATTTTTTCAATTCAAATATATTTTCAAGTTTACCAAGGACTTCACTAACATCTCGTGCCTCGGAAAGCATGTAAAGTAATTCGTAGATGTTTGACGCTTGGTCCGGCCTATGTCCAACAGTGGACGTCTTTCGGCTGAAATGACAATGATGAAATCATTAAATACTTTTTCCCCGGAGTGAGAGGAAAGGGAGAAGGAGAGGGTTTGTCAGACTAGAAAGAAAGAAAGAAGAAAGAAAACACGTTTATTTGGCACACAGGTTTTTTTTTTTTTTTTTTATAGGTGGGATAATCATCTTATGACAAATCCCGCCCTTGGGCGGAGCGGGAGATAGTGTCAGACTTTTACTGACTAAAAACCCACTCCTGTTCCTTCGTTGCCTTCGTCCCAGGGCCACGGTTTCGTTTTCACACTACCCATGGCCCCAGTAGGCTTCGACCCTGCTGGGCCCCTACGATTTGCTGACATCTCCCTGAGGCGCGCGCGGAACATTACGCGCCGTCGACGACTTGGGCTCGGTCCGGATGGTTACCGGACGGTCGGACGGCGGGCCACCCATTGCCCGCCGTCCGCAAGCCCGCGCCTACGGTGGCCGGAAATCGGGATCGGAATCCCGGCGGCGGTTGGGGCGTGAGGACCGTTGCCGTTGCCTCACGCGATCGGCCGCCTCTTTTGCTAGCATTACTGCTTCGCAGAAGGAGGCGACCGCCTGCCACTCCTCCTCGCTCCGGACCATGGCCTGTACTAAGGCCCGGCGCGAGAGATCGCCGCCGCCGATCGCCCCCACGAGGACACGGCGTTGCTCTTCCCAAGCGGGGCACACTTCCACCGTATGCTCCACCGTGTCCTCCGGGCGGTCCACACAGTGGTGACACCCGGGCGTCGCTTCCGCACGAATCCGGTGCAGGAACTTCCCGAACTTCCCGTGTTCGGTGAGAACCTGCGTCATGCGGAAGGTGAGGACGCCGTGAGGTCTTTCCAACCACGCCTCAAAGAAGGGACTTACCGCCATTGGCACACAGGTACACACAATGAGAAAACGATTATAATATAGAAACTTAAATACTAAAACTTAAAAAATACGTTAACATCATCGAGATATAAGTACTAACGTACTAGAGAAGACACCGTAAATTCCTACTTTGTCTCGTTCAACTGCGGCGATCGCGCCGCACTTTGTCGAAGTAAACGCGTAAGTGCCGTGATTTACATGGAGCTTAAGAACTTTTTGCCGAGAATAAATACACTTCCGCAGCAAATCTAGCGCTGTGGTAAATTAGTTACGGTTTAGACGAATTGTTATTATTTTAGCGCTGCAGCGAACTAAAGATTCAAATTACGAAAATAGGAGAATTCAGTTATTTGACGTAGCTTCTCTAGTACGTTAGTACTTATATCTCGATGGTTAACATTGTGTGTCTCACGGCTGCGCCAAATAGGTCCAGTTCAGCATAATGCCAGGCCACTACGTAGCAGTTGCCTGACGCTGGTTTTCAACTGAACCTTACTATGAGTCTACGGATGCTAATCAGTTTGTTTGATGCGAGGTAAATAAATATACGTATATTTTATATGTAGGTATAAATAGGTGTCTAGTAAATAATAAATAATAGATATTTAGTGATAAATACGAAACAGGAAAACACATACTAAGAATAAAAAAGTCATCATCAAAACTATACGTAAGTTCGATCGTACAGTACTTGCGGCTAGTATATATAAAAAAAAAGCGATTCAACTCACCGTAGTTCGTGTTACGTAACAATAATCATCACTAAGCCTAGGGTAGGCGAGCGCAACAGACAAGTTGCATTCAGCCAAATATATAAATGGAGAAAAAAAAGAAAAAAAGTAAACATCGGGTATTAGAAGAAAAAAAAAAAGATATTACGTTTAGATTATGTAGTTGTCAGTGAAACCAATATAATGTAAACAGTGAAACCATCGCTATCCGTGGGTGAAAACAAGTGAGTGTGTTTATGTGTATTGTATATTATTATATGTATTCTAATAGCCATTGAAATGATCGAGTGAGTAATGTATGCACCTGTATACATATTACTTTTTCTCAATTGCAGGTCATAATGACTTTGTCATGCCACCAAAAAGGACGATCACTACAATTCGAGTGGGATGAAAAACGAAGGCGTAACCGATTGCAAGTGCCAGCTGCAAGTAAACCAGGCACATAAGGTAAGTGAACATAAACGCAAATCGCACGACAAAAACGGCAACAACAAAATGAAAGTTTAAACAATACTATTCTACTATTCGTTTTATACAGGTCTCAAAAATACATGGGAAAGCAGGTGGTATGGAAACAATCCACCGCAGCGGGCGCAAAGAGACGAGGCAGCTATAAGGGATAAACGGTACCCTAGAAATCCTAACCACCCACATATTGTAGCTATGTATAAACTCTTTTTTTTTATTATTGTGAAATTTACTTAATAATTAATATTATGAACGAAGACAATTTATTTAAATCAATGAAACGTTCAAATTGGTTAGGTTTAACTTTCGCTGTGCATTGATCAAAAACTGCCGTAAACGTTTTCTGAAGGTACTAATCGTGTTTATTGCTCTAATAAGACTTTTACTGATTAAAAGGGCAACTGAAGGACTCAGGTGTGGTTTTAGTCAGTAGAAGTCTGACACGCCCTCCTGCTCCACACTAGAGCGAGAGAAGTCATTGGATGACTTTCCACTTTGAAAAAAAAAAACCCGTCCAAAAAGACTTTTCCATTTTGGATTAACTCTGATTCGTATCGAATGCAGTGCGCAAAAGCATAACATGCCTCTCCACAGTAAACACAGGGAATCAGAGAGTAACAAGAATAATAAAATCAAATACACGAATGTAGCAGAGGTGGCCTAATGGTAAAGGCTCCGACTAACAAGTTGTACGTCGTGAGTTCAAATCCAGGTAAGCACTTTACTTTTTGTACTTTATTAATTCACTAGTTTTTGACCGCGGCTTCGCCAGCGTGAATGTAGGTTTATCCATACAAACTTTAGACCCCCGTTTCATCCCGTTAGGGGCTTTCAAATCCTTTTTTAGTGCTCACCTACGTCATAAAAAGAAACCTCGTGCAAAATTTCACGTTCCTAGGCCCAGTAGTTTCGGCTGTACGTTGATATGTCAGTCAGTCAGTTTCTCCTTTTATATATATAGATAACCATTAGTCACTTCTCTCAAAACGGTAAAGGTTAAACATCGTGAAGAAATAGGAATGTTCTAGAACCAAAAATTCAAAGACATCCACTACCACTAAGGCCGTGCGCGCACTGCCTTGCGGTGGAATGCGGTGCGTTTATTCTACCGTGCGGTAGAATAAACGCATTCACAGGGCCGCGCACTGCCGCGAAACTAACGCACGTTTTAACCGACTTCAAAAAAAAGGAGGAGGTTATCAATTCGGTTGTATTTTTTATCATCATTTTTTTTATGTTTGTTACCTCAGAACTCCGTCGTTTATGGACCGATTTGCTAATTTTTTTTTGCCTTTATAGGAAAAATCCAGTTCTGATGATGGGATCCATGAGGAATCGAGGGTACCTACTCCTCAAAAATTATAGGCCACCTTATAGTGATTTTGGCATTTTCATCGAGCATTTACAGTCAAAACGTAACATTTGATGAAGTGGAACTGATGAAGAAGACCAGAAATGGTCAACGGAACTTCATACTCACATAGATATCACAATGAAGATAGTAAAAAATAGATAGTAAAAAAAAATCAAAGCGTAAAATAACTACTAGGACTAGGAACGGATTATGAACGGATTAGGAACGCTATGGGAACCGACTAGGAACGGATTATGAACGGATTAGGAACGGAATAGGAACGGACTAGGAACGAATTATGAACGAATTAGGAACGGAATAGGGACGGAGTAGTAACAGAATAGGAACGGATTATGAACGGATTAGGAACGCTATGTGAACGGAATAGGGACGGATTAGAACGAAATAGGAACGGACTAGGAACGGTCTAGGAACGGATTATGAACGGATTAGGAACGGAATAGGAACGGAGTAGGAACAGAATAGGGACGGACTAGGAACGGATTATGAACGGATTAGGAACGCTATGTGAACGGAATAGGGATGGATTAGGAACGGAATAGGAACGGATTATGAACGGATTAGGAACGGAATAGGGACGGTGTAGGAACAGAATAGGAACGGAATAGGAACGGACTAGGAACGGATTATGAACGGATTAGGAACGGAATAGGGACGGTGTGGGAACAGAATAGGAACGGAATAAGAACGGACTAGGAACGGATTATGAACGGATTAGGAACGCTATGGGTACGGAATAGTAGAATATAGGAACGGACTAGGAACGGATCATGAACAGATTAGGAACGGATTAGGAACGGACTAGGAACGGATTATGAACGGATTAGGAACGCTATGGGAACGGAATAGGAACGGAGTAGTAACAGAATAGGAACGGACTAGGAACGGACTAGGAACGGACTAGGAACGGATTATGAACGGATTATGAACGGAATAGGGACGGTGTAGGAACAGAATAGGAACGGAATAGGAACGGACTAGGAACGGATTATGAATGGATTAGGAACAGAATAGGAACGGACTAGGAACGGATTATGAATGGACTAGGAACGCTATGGGTACGGAATTGTAGAATATAGGAACGGACTAGGAACGGATCATGAACAGATTAGGAACGGATTAGGAACGGACTAGGAACGGATTATGAACGGATTAGGAACGCTATGGGAACGGAATAGGAACGGAGTAGGAACGGATTATAAACGGATTATGAACGGATTAGGAACGCTATGGGAACGGAAAAGGGACGGACTAGGAACGGAATAGGGACGGTGTAGGAACAGAATAGGAACGGAATAGGAACGGACAAAGAACGGATTATGAACGGATTAGGAACGGAATAGGGACGGTGTAGGAACAGAATAGGAACGGAATAGGAACGGACTTGGAACGGATTATGAACGGATTAGGAACGGAATAGGGACGGATCATGAACAGATTAGGAACGGAATAGGAACGGAGTAGGAACAGAATAGGAACGGAATAGGAACGGACTAAGAACGGATCATGAACAGATTAGGAACGGAATAGGAACGGAGTAGGAACAGAATAGGAACGGATTATGAACGGATTAGGAACGGAATAGGGAAGGTGTAGGAACAGAATAGGAACGTAATAGGAACGGACTAGGAACGGATTATGAACGGATTAGGAACGGAATAGGGAATGTGTAGGAACAGAATAGGAACGGAATAGGAACGGACTAGGAACGGATTATGAACCGATTAGGAACGGATTAGGAACGGACTAGGAACGGATTATGAACGGATTAGGAACGCTATGGGAACGGATTATGAACGGATTAGGAACGCTATGGGAACGGAATAGGGACGGACTAGGAACGGAATAGGGACGGATCATGAACAGATTAGGAACGGAATAGGAACGGAGTAGGAACAGAATAGGAACGGAATAGGAACGGACTAGGAACAGAATAGGAACGGAATAGGGACGGTGTAGGAACAGAATAGGAACGGAATAGGAACGGACTAGAAACGGATTATGAACGGATTAGGGACGGAGTAGGAACAGAATAGGAACGGATTAGGAACGCTATGGGAACGGAATAGGGACGGACTAGGAACGGAATAGGGACGGTGTAGGAACAGAATAGGAACGGAATAGGAACGGAATAGGAACGGACTAGGAACGGATTATGAACGGATTAGGAACGGAATAGGGACGTATCATGAACAGATTAGGAACGGTATAGGAACAGAATAGGAACGGAATAGGAACGGACTAGGAACGGATCATGAACAGATTAGGAACGGAATAGGAACGGAGTAGGAACAGAATAGGAACGGAATAGGAACGGACTAGGAACGGATTATGAACGGATTAGGAACGGAATAGGGACGGAGTAGGAACAGAATAGGAACGGAATAGGAACGGATTATGAACGCTATGGGAACGGAATAGGAACGGAGTAGTAACGGACTAGGAACGGACTAGGAACGGATTATGAACGGATTAGGAACGCTATGGGAACGGAATAGGAACAGAATAGGAACGGAATAGGAACGGACCAGGAACGGATTATGAACGGAATAGGGACGGTGTAGGAACAGAATAGGCACGGAATAGGAACGGACTAGGAACGGACTAGGAACGGATTATGAACGGATTAGGAACGCTATGGGAACGGAACAGGAATAGAATAGGAACGGAATAAGAACGGACTAGGAACGGATTATGAACGGATTAGGAACGCTATGGGAACGGAATAGGGACGGAGTAGGAACAGAATAGGAACGGATTATTTTTGGAAATAAGAACGGAATAGGGACGTAACAGGAACAGAAGAACTAAGGCCGTGCGCGTGGAATGCGGTGCGTTTATTCTACCGTGCGGTAGAATATATACAACCGACTTCAAAGTAAAAAAAACACTGAAAAGTGCAAAATAAGTTTAATTCCGGAAGTCGGTGTTAAATAACGAAGAGACAAGACTAATATAGATACACTGACTTCCGAAATTAAAATTATTTTGCACTTTTCAGTGTTTTTTTTTACTTTGAAGTCGGTTGTATTTTTTTGGAAAAAGATTTTTATTTATCATCATTTTTTTTTATGTTTGTTACCTCAGAACTCCGTCGTTTATGGACCGATTTGCTAAATTTTTTTGCCTTTATAGGAAAAATCCAGTTCTGATGATGGGATCCATGAGGAATCGAGGGTACCTACTCTTCAAAAATTATAGGCCACCTTATAGTGATTTTGGTATTTTCATTGAGAACTTAAGCATTTACAGTCTGGGCACGCCACAATTATGGCGGTAAGTCCCCTCTTTGAGGAGTGGCTGGAAAGACCACATGGCGTCCTTACCTACCGCATGACGCAGGTCCTCACTGGACATGGTAAGTTCGGGAGGTTCCTGCACCGAATTCGTGCGGAAGAAACGCCTGGGTGCCGCCATTGTGTGGACCGTCCGGAGGACACGGTTGAGCATACGGTAGAGGTGTGCCCCGCCTGGGCAGAGCAACGCCGTGTCCTCGTGGGGGCGATTGGCGGCAGTGATCTTTCGCGCCGGGCATTGGTACAGGCCATGGTCCAGAGTGAGGAGCAGCAGTGCTAGCAAAGGAGGCGGCCGATCGCGTGAGGCAACGGTCCTCACGCCCTAACCGCCGCCGGGATTCCGATCCCGATTTCCGGCCACCGTAGTCGCGGGCTTGCGGACGGCGAGTAATGGGTGGCTTGCCGTCCGACCGTCCGGTAACTGTCCGGACCAAGCCCAAGTCGTCGACGGCGCGCATTGTTCCACGCGCGCCTCAGGGAGATGTCAGCAAATCGTAGGGGCCCAGTAGGGCCGAAGCCTACTGGGGCCACGGGTAGTGTGAAAGCGAAGCCCGGGGCCCCGGGATGAAAGCAAAGAAGGAACAGGAGTGGGTTTTTAGTCAGTAAAAGTCTGACACTATTTCTCGCTCCGCCCAAAAGCGCGATTTGTCATTAGATGATTTTCCAACCTACAAAAAAAAAAAAAGCATTTACAGTCAAAAAGTAACATTTGATGAAGTGCAACATAACCATGACATGTGAGCACCACAGCCGGAGTTCGAATGACAAAAACTTAAAAAAAAAAATAATAACCGACTTCACTAAAAAAAAAACACTAAAAGGATCAAAATAATTTTAATTTCGGAAGTCGGGGTTTCTCGGTATTAACACTAATATAATTTTTATTAGTGTTTTTTATTTTTATTAGTGTTTTTTTTTTTAGTGAAGACGGTTATTTTATTTTCGTAAAAGTTTTTATTTAACACTTTTTAGCTGCGATACACTTATAAACAGAGTGCCTATTTCACATGACAATTCTAATTAACCCAAACACTGCTAAGTTACATTGTTTTATTATGAAGTTCCTGTGTCTACCTTCCACCTTCTGGCTCCATCATCATCATCAGATCACTTCGATGATACCATTTTCAACGTAACTATTCAGAACTATTCATTTATTTGTATTTTCATAGTCGCTTAACTATCTTCATTGTGATATCTATGTGAGTATGAAGTTCCGTTGACCATTTCTGGTCTTCTTCATCAGTTCCACTTCATCAAATGTTACTTTTTGACTGTAAATGCATAAGGAGTGACGTCACGGACGTGTTACGGTGCACATCAGCTGCTCATGTTTACAATAAAATAAAATAATAAACACAGTTTATTCCTTTTCAAGTTTATTGCTATAATATCGCTACAGCCGAACTTACGTGCGAGTGCTTTCACCTTTTTAAAAAAACAGTGTTTTGGTGGTGTAATAGCATAAAATCTAATTGTTCATTTTTAACTTCTGCTAAATTTGAAGCTACTTGAACATTTGTTTTGGGTTTAGTACCTCCAAAAAGTGTCATATTACAAGTGTTGCTAGTACTGTACCATAGATCTGTGATTTAAAATCAATATATTGCGCGGAGTACGTGCCATCTAGCGCCGCGCCATTAGAATAGGTGTGGAGGACGTGTACGCCATCTATCTGCTTCTAGCCGTACTAGGTTAAAGATGGTAAAGTGTGCAGCATGTGGCAAATTTCTGTCAGCAAAAGGGGGCGCTACTTGTGGCAACTTTGCTTGTCACAACAGATACCACCTCGCATGTTTGCCTGATGCAGCGCCGACGGGTAGCGATTGGCTTTGCCCGGAGTGCAAAAGCAAACTGCCTAAAGGAGATAACAGCGCAACTCCCGTTAGGGGCCTGGGTAGTGGTACCCCTGCCATTCGAGCGGTTGTAGCGGGCTCAGCGGCGAAGGCGGCCGTGGTGGAAGCACCAGCTCATGGTGCTACAAGCAAGTCGCCGGTTCGGGCGACCCAGACTCAAGGAGCTCTGACTAAATCCCCCGCTGCAGAACCCAGGGTAACATCTCGGACTGGGAGCGGTAATGGAACTGACGGGGAACCTTCGCCTGACACTCAGCTGACCCTCCGCGAGGAAATTCGGCTTTTCAGGTCTGAGCTGCGGGAAGTGCGGGATGAAATGCGGGAGTTTCGTCGCGAGATGGCTGGCCTGCAGTCTTCGGTGGTAATCTGTACCGAAAGAGTCGACAACCTGGAGGCCAGAATTGAAGCTCTGGAGACCAGGCAAGGCGTCGCTCTGCCTGATAGTAAAGTCAGGCAGCTCGAGGATTTGGTGTCCCAGCTTCATCTAGAGCTCAACGACCGGGAACAGGATTTATTTAACTCCGACCTCGAGATTGCAAACATCCCGGAGATCCCAGGTGAGAACGTCGTGCACACGGTCGGGCTGGTCGCGGCTAAGCTTGGGCTGACGCTAGAAGATAGGGACATAGTGTTTGCGCAGCGCGTGGGCCTGCGAGTCGAACGTGGGGTGCACGCAACGGCGGCTGGCGGAGCGAGCCCAGCGGTGGCAGCGGCGGCGCGTGGGCGGCGCATCGTGGTGCGCCTGACGCGCCGCTCTCTGCGGGACGAGCTGCTGCAGAGCGCACGTGTCCGCCGTGGAGCCACCACGGCGGACTTAGGTCTTCCTGCGCCCCCACGCCGCTTTTTCGTAAACGAGAGGCTCACGAAAACGAACAAGCACCTGTTTTACCGTGTGCGCGAGGCGGCCGGTCGACTCGGATGGCGATACACGTGGACCAAGTACGGACGTATCCTTGCTAGGCAGGGTGATGGGAAGCCTACTCACTGCATTCGCACAGAGGAGGATCTGTCCCGTGTTTTTGGCAGTGATGTGTCTGCTGAAAAAGTTGTTTAGCTTATTAGTTAGAGTCATAGTTCACTTAGTTTATCTATTTTTAAGTTCCATTATTTTTCAATCTATTTTGTGTGTTTTTATATTTTTAAGTGTGCCTTGTGCGAGGTCAGCATCGTTTCTGTCTCGGTGTATAATGGATTTTCTCTGTGGCCTGGCTGCCCGTGTATTTACTATATGTATTTTTCACAAATTTATAAATCTTCGGCTCATTCCCTATTATAGTACAATTTTCATACCACCTTACATATTATCACTATTATTACAACCATTATTTCTTTTTTCATATCTTATTATTGATGTGCAAATTTTATGTCGTACCATTATTAATTATATTACACTTTATATATTATCACCTTACCACACATATTACATATTCTACATAAATTTATCTACATTACATATTCTTATATTATGTACACTTCCCTATCTTATAAATGCATAAGACCAAAAATTTAAAAGTTGGCTTATTTAATGCGGGTTCACTGGGTTCACACCATGACGAGTTTCTTGTAGCTATGGGGGATATAGCGGTGGACATCATGGCTATAAACGAGACCTGGCTCAGAGTGGGAGAAGAGGGTCGCGCGCCCTGCGTCCCGGGGTACCGGCTGCGCCACGTGCCGCGGCCACGCAACGTGCGCGGCGGCCGCGGGGGCGGCGTGGGCTTCTATGTGCGACGCGGAGTACGCGCACGCGCCGTCCCGCACCCGCCCGCGCCCCTGGTCGAGCAGATGTGGCTCCGACTGAGTGTCAACTCGCACTCAGTTATCATCGGTACTGCATACAGGCCGCCGTGGCTTGATGTGAACATCTTCCTGGATGCAATAACCGACTCCCTCTCATCTTTTGCTAGTGCGGACAGGGTTATACTGTTGGGTGACTTTAATATAAACATGTTAAGCCTTTCTGATAACAAAACTAAATTACTCAATAATTTTTTACTATGCAGCAAGTTAAACCAAATTGTTACGGAGCCTACTCATTTCACTGATCACAGTGAAACACTTATTGATGTTGTGTGCACTGATGCCCGTGTGCGGAAGATTTCTGTAACACACATACCAGAGCTTGGCCATCATGCGATGATATCAGCTGAATTTAATTTTAAACTGGAGAAACCTTCCCCTCGTTGGGTCACTTACAGACCTTTCAAGGATATACTGCTTGACCTTTTTAATGAAGACCTGAATAAAATGGACTGGGAATACATTGAGAGTCTAGAGGATGTAAACTCCATGGTGGCAACATTTAATGATTACATTTTGAATCTCTTTGATTTACATGCACCCCTTAAAAAAGTTCTAATTAAAGAAAACGGCCACCCATGGATTACTGACACTGTTAAGGAAATGATAAAGTTACGTGACAAGTGTCATAATAGGGCAAAAGCTACTGGAGCGTCACGTCATATTAACTCCTACAAAGAGCTCAAGTACCTTGTTAGGGCTGCTCTGGAGAGTGAGAAGTGTGCATATTTTAAGACAAATATAAATAACAACATCAAACAACCTAAGAAGCTATGGAGTCAACTTAAATCTACTATATCTATCTCAAAAAAAACTGAGCATAGTTTGCCACACTTTTGTAGTGATCCGGAGAAAATTAATGAACACTTTTTGGATGTACCTGGCAGTGGTAGGGTATCTGAAGCTGACTTACAATACTTTGAGCACCATAGATTTGGAGACACTCATTTCCAACTGGAACCCGTTCAGGAAGATACAGTGCTGAAGCTGCTGCGCAGTCTTAAGTCAAATGCTCAGGGGTGTGACCAAATATCGCTTGAGATGCTGTTGATGACTGTTCCTCGTACCCTTGCAGTTATAACGGCCATTATTAACCGCTCTATCATCACTTCCTCTTTTCCGGATCTGTGGAAATTGGCCATAGTTAGACCTATCCCTAAGGTATCTAATCCTACTAGCGTAAAAGAACTTCGCCCTATTAGCCTACTGCCTTGTCTTTCTAAGGTCTTAGAGAAGGTTGTCTCTAACCAGTTTCGGGCTTATCTTGAAGAACACAAGATTTTGCCGCTAGCTCAATCTGGTTTTCGCAAGGGGCATAGCACAGCCACAGCCCTTCTCGATGTAGTTGGAAATATTCTTGAAGCTAGAGACAAGAGCATGGGAACCATGCTTGTTCTACTTGATTTTTCACGTGCTTTTGACTCTATAAATACTTCACTACTCCTCTCGAAGTTATCTTACTACGGATGTCAGCCCGAGACTGTTCAGTGGTTTAGAAGCTATCTGACTTACCGTTCTCAGTTCGTCCAGGTGACTAATGAGGGTGATGGAACCGTTAGGTCCTCTGATACTAGATGCGTGAACAGGGGCGTACCCCAGGGATCGATCTTGGGGCCGCTCCTTTTCATTTTGTATAGTGCTGACATCACTAACTGCCTACTCAACACCAAGTTCCACCTCTATGCTGACGATTTGCAGATGTACCTGCCTTTTCTTCCACACCAGACTGATGACACTGTAAAAAGAATGAACGAAGACTTAGATAGGATCACTGCCTGGTCTATGAGAAACTCACTGGTTTTGAACCCAGTCAAATCTAAATACTTAATAGTGGGATCTAGAAATTTTTTAAATAAAGTAGGTTATGGTGATTTGAATGTGAGAATTGACGGTTGTTCCATTGAGAGGGTGCAGGAAGCGCGTAATCTTGGAGTACTATTTGATCAGCACTTGCATTTTGAGACTCATATCACGGAAGCTGTGCGCAACTGCTTCTATCGTCTCAAGCTCTTATACCGTATACGTCCCTACATAAGTGTGGATATGCGTATCATGCTTTGTGAGTCACTTGTTTTATCCAAGCTGAACTATGCTGACACTGTGTATGGGGCGTGCATTCTCGGTAGAAGTGATAAACTAATTCAGCGAGTACAAAATGCTTGTGCGAGATTCTGTTTTAATGTTCCTCCCAGATCTCACATCACTCCATTCCTAAATAAGGGTAATTTGATGAAAATGTCAGATCGCAGAAAACTTCATCTGGCCACCCTACTCTTTGGCATAATCCTCACAAAGAAACCGGTTTATTTATATAATAAATTGACCTGGTCGCGTGATGTAAATAAAATTAAAACTAGAGCTTCTGCCTACCTTTTGTTGACCTTGCCCCATAGAACGGCTGCATTCCGTGGTAGTTTCAAGTTCATGGCTTCCCATATCTGGAATGCCCTGCTGCCACCTCTTCGTGCTATGAAAACAGTTGGAGCATTCAGTCAAAAGCTTAAGCATTACTTGTTGTGCACCCAAAAGGAAACCACCACATGAACTTACCCTGGGTCGGCACGCAGTTTGTGTGATGATTTTTAAGTTCCATGTGCCTACTAAGCAGCAATTTTTATCGGCATTACTCTTGCGACCAGCACAACACTTCCAAAGAATAAGTAAAGCTAACGCTTTAAACACTTCACTTTTCACTAGGTACTCACTTCATGTATATTCTTTGCTTCACTACAGTCACAGTCAGTAAAAACAAACAACACTTATATTTTGTATTATTTGTATGCACTTTATTTCCAGTTTATTACTTAAAATCGTTTTATTTGAGCTGTTATTTATTATTATTTATTTTTGTTTTCCTCATTTTGACAGCCGGCCATTACTTGGCCATTACCACAGACTATAGCCTACATCTGCGCCCGCGCGTTCCATTCGTTTGTCTACTATAGATAAATGCATAACGGAGCATCGGGCGTATATGAATGGTTAAATAGTGCTTTTATTATACACTTTTTTAGTAGTTTCATTGATTTGTCTATATGTTTAGTATATTTTATTTTATTATTTTGTTATATAAATATTATCTTATTTGTTTCTGTGTTCCGTGAGTGTGTCCGTGGCATCACCAGGCCCTATCAGAATACCAGCGCTGCGTTATTTACTTTTTAGTTAAATGTCGCAGCATATGCTGAGATAGGAGCCTTTTTGGCCTCGCACAGGTCTTTTATTTTTATGTTTTAATATTGTTTTTTCTATTATTTTTAAGTTAAGTATTTATAGATTAAGTAGTTACTTTTTATTTTATTGTTGTTTGTCCTGTGCGAGTCTCAAATAAATGTTTTCTTTCTTTCTTTCTTTCTAATATTTGAGGAGTTCCCTTGATTCCTCATGGATTCCATCATCAGAACGAGATTTTTAAAAAATTGGGACTAATCTGGAAGCATATCTCATCATCATCTTCCTGCCCTTGTCCCGTGTTATTTGGGGTCGGCGCAACACGTTTTTTTCTTCCATTCTGCCCTGTCACTCGTCATACTATCACTAACTTCCTTTTCTTTCATATCACTCTTCACACAATCCATCCATCTTTTTTTTGGTCTCCCTCTCCCTCTCCATCCATCCACATGTAAATTCATAACTCTTTTAGTAACATGCGTTTCATCTCTCCTCTTCACATGACCATACCAAGACAAACGATTCCCTTTCAACTTTTCAGTCACTGGCGCCACTTTCAAACTTCCCCTAATATACTCATTTCTCACTTTATCCATTCTCGTCACACCACACATCCATCTTAACATTCTCATCTCCGCTACGTGCAATCTTTTTTCATCCGTCTTTTTCACATCATATCTCAGCATATCTCATATGGGAAAAAAAATATTGCAAATCGGTCCAGAAACGACGGAGTTCTGAGGTAACAAACATAAAAAAATGATGATAAAAAATACAACCGAATTGATAACCTCCTCCTTTTTTTTTGAAGTCGGTTAAAACGTGCGTTAGTTTCGCGGCAGTGCGCGGCGCTTCCTAGATCTCTATACGATACAAAAATATTTGCGGTAGATTCACCGCAAATTTGCAGCGAGAGGCCAACGGTGATTCTACCGCATGCGTTTATTTCACGGCAGTGCGCGCACTTCTATGAGACTCCATACTTCACAGATTATGAGTTAGAAAAACGCAAGGCAGTGCGCGCACGGCCTAATCCACACGGGGCCCTGATGATGGTGGTCCGTTCCCTCTCATAGAGAAGAGGGCTGAGTCCCAGCAGTGGGAATATTACAAGGCTAAGTATTGTTAATACGGAGTTATACACCTCCACCGTGTATTCCGGGCGATCCGCAAAATGGTGACACGAGTAATTCATCAACTCGTACCGCATACCTACGGCCCATACCTGGGCGTTCCAAAACAAACACAAACATTTATCTCAAAGAATCTCAACAAACAATACTTTTCTTTTTAAAATTGATAGACTCGTGCTTGTCCTCTATCTCAACTAATGTAGTAGTAACAAGCGATGATGTAGTCGACAATGGAACAGGCTTGCCTAGAAGTAACCTATTCTTACAGTCCATCCTAAGGTTGTCTGGTAGATATCGCTGTTAGCGATAAGACCGCCATTGTCCCATACATTACTTAATTAGTTTATAAGTTTTTGTTACTATTTTGGTGTACAATAAAGTTTTATTCTATTCTATTCTATTCTATTCACTCTGTGACCTAAAGATCTCTAGGATATAGCTATCAGGAAATACAAACTCCAGCAGGGAATTTCACTCTCACTGATACTTAAAAGAAAGAAAAAGATAAAACATTTATAGCGACAAATAAATAGAAATAAAAGTGTAGATAGGGTGTCGTATTTCAATTCCTATTCAAGACTAAAGTCAACAGAAACACATCGGCCGATATAATGTGTGTTCCTAACAGCGTGCGTGATCCGAATGCCGTATTGAGGATTTCAGCACACGGATCTCTTTGTCTTGTTTCGAATGCTTCGATTTGGGGAAGACAGACTTGAAAGACGTTCCAATGTTAATGTTTTACTCAAATGTCTCGCTGATGGCGGCGCGTGTTTTTTAAAGTGGTTGACCTGAGTGGGGCTGATGCACGCATCATGCTCATGAATGGGCGCCGTATATTAAGGCTGTTTAATGTTCCCACTGCTTGGACTCAGGCCTCCTCTATGAGAGGGAATGGGCCGTAATCCACCACGCGGTCCCATTGATGGATGTCACATGTCTTCGAGTTTGTGGACCGCCCGGAGGACACGGAGCAAACGGTGGAGATGTGCCCCGCTTGGGCAGAGCAACGCCGTGTCCTCATGGGGGCGATCGTCGGTGGCTATCTCTCGCGCCGGGCCTTGGTAGTGTGAAAACGAAACCCGGGGCCCTGGGACAAAGGCAACGAAGGAACAGGAGTGGGTTTTTAGTCAGTAAAAGTCTGACACTATCTCTCGCTCCGCCCAAGAGCGGGATTTGTCATTAGATGATTTTCCCACCTAAAAAAAAATGTCTTCGAATTTATGGTTCTAGGACGTGCCAGCCAAAAACACCTTACGAACTAATAATAATAAAATCTCTAAATTATCAAAAAAACTAAAATATGGCGTCGGAAAATGACTACTGAATCACAATTGATAACTTAAGAGAGTCCTTCCCCACTCACCTATCCAACATCGAGCATGGTTTAAAAGCTTGTTGCTTCATATAACGCAATCCAACGCGATGTTTGATGAAGAGGCAATGCAAAAAAAAGAAAGATAACTCCTGAAAACTTTGTTGGCATTTGGTAATTCCGTGATTTACTCGAATATTTCACAAAACTTGTTCCGGGAAATACGTGTTTTTTTTTAAACCCTTAAAAGTTTATCAGAAAAATGGTCGTCATTCAGAATCTCAATTAAATGTGCAAGGATTTTTAATGTACTTTTTTATATTTTTAATATATGAGTACATTATGGAGGGCCAAAGTTCACGTAAAATAGCCGATTTTCAGAGGTCTTTACTATTTTTAATTTTACACAAATTTATGTTTTGATTTCTATAGAAGCCAAGATAATATCCACAAGAAAGCTGTGTATCTAAAATATCTAGAGAAAGATGTGTAATAAAAATAACATAATTACGTATGAAAATGTACCTCGAAAAGGACCCTTTGTGGGAACTCATCATTGTAATTAAAAAAAACTTTTAGTTACGATAGGCTCACGCTTCATGAAAAAGGACGTTATGGTCGATGATGGAACGCGCTTGCCTAGAAGTTTTATTTATTTATTTATTTACTACAGCAAAATAGCCATTAATACTAAAAAACGTTAATCATTTCACTCTGTCTTCTCACAGAACCGCAAAATTTCTAATAATATTGTGTTCCATTCATCAGCAAACAAATCCAATACAGGGTTGGTCTCCACGAGCGCGTTGAGCATCGTTGGGAGGTGGATCGTGCGACAAATAGGGACATTAAATAATTTATGCTTTCTAGAGCGATTGACACAACCCTGTAAGTAAGTCGGACGCATCAGTGTAACCATTAAATACTCTGACTTTTAAGTCAATCAAATCAATTCCTGATAGCTATAACTACAGAATTACAGACTCTGGCAGGGAATTCCACTCCTTAGCTGTACCTACGCACAATGAAAGTGTTCTCAAAAAGTTTTGTGCATAATGGTGGTTGAGCAAAAGCAGCACCTGTATGTTTGTATCTATGACTCGTCAAAATATTCCAAATGACCGCTGTTTTTCGTGTTATCAGTGTTGAAATCGTGAAAAATATTCCATCAAAAGGTTTATATTTATTCCGAAAACACTGCTGAATAATTTCTTTTACCCTTAGATCAGAGCCGAAGAAACTCATTATCCTCACCCAATCATATACCTCTGCAGACCAAAAGGTTTTGTATTTTTTCTGGTCCTTTGGTCCACAAACACTCTTAATTAATGAAAGCGTGGAAAGCAGAAACTTTGGAACTGGAAAAAATCCATTTGTAACTGGAAAAAATCCATTTGAGAAGCGTCTAACTGGAACAGAGTAATTTGTAGCTGGACATCAAAGGGACGAGATGTTTACGGTGTATTGGGGCCATGAATTGTATTTTTTGGGTAAATCTTCAAAAGAAAAGGGTCAAGTCTATCTTTTCTTCACGAACAATTTCACTTAAATTAAGATAAACATCTTACTACTACCTCCTGCCAGCGGCTTCGCCCACGTGAAAGTAAGAAAATATCCCAAGAAAACATACTCCTGGGTTAAAAAGTATTATTCTATATGCTATTCTAGGACATAATCTACTCGTGTACCAAGTTTCATCAAAATCCGTTAAGCCGTTCAATCATGAAGAAGTAACAAAAATACATACACTCACAAACTTTCCCTTGTATAATATTACTAAGTGTGATGTGATTGTGGAAAAAAAAAACGTCTTGAAAAAACGTACAATATCACACCACATGATTAAAGGGTCCGTGGAGAGGCACGTCGCGACAATATAACACCGAAACCGGCGCCATTTTTCTAAAAATTGATTTACAGGTTCGTATCCGTAAAATAACTTACATATATGAGAAACTGGCTTCAGCTAGTGGCTTTAGCCGGATAAAAAGCAACTTATGTCCTTCTTTGGGGTATAAGCTTACTCCGTAATTTTCATCAAAATCGCTTTAGTAGTTTAAGCATAAAAACGGAACAAACAGACCGAGTCTAACTGGAACAGACAGAGAGTAATAGTAAGAAGTGGTGGTGGTGGTAGTGGGAGTGGTGGTGGGGTGGGAGTTAGTAAGTATGGATGATCAGCGATATGCTGTCGCATTTTTACATCGCGACAATCAGTTGAAACCATTAACATAATCATTTCTTTTTTATTTACTAACGTAAAGAGGGATTTTTGCCACGTAAGATGTGTAAGAAATGAAACTGGAATGGTTCTATTGGATGATGAAAACACCAAAGAGAGGTGGAAGGACTATTTCGAAAGACTGATGAATAAGGAAAATAATTGGAGTAGGGTATTAGAGAATAAACCAGTGAATGTGGGATTAGTGAGAATGGTTAGTATGGATGAAGTCAGAATAGCAGTAAATGGAATGAAAAATGGTAAAGGCATGGTGGTCTAGATGGAATAACAGCTGAAATGTGGAAATTATTGCAAGTGGATGTGGCGTGGTTAGTTTTGTTCTTCAATAAGTTGTTGCGGAAAGAAACCATACCAGATGATGGGTGCAACGGCTCTTTGGTGCCTATCTTTGAAGACGAAAGTAATGTGCTTGAGTGCAAAAATTATAGAGGAATAAAGCTAATGTCACATACTGTGAAAGACTGGGAGAAAGTTATTGAAAGGCGGCTGAGTGAAGAGAGTGAAATTCACAGAACCAATTCGGTTTTATGCCTGGTCGGGGTACAACGGATGCTATTTTCGCTATACGCCAGCTGTACGAGAAATACAGAGGTGCGCATAAAAACTTGCATATTGTATTCATTGACCCCGAAAAGGCATATGACCGGTTACCCCGTGAGGTTCTGTGGTCGGCCCTTAAGGAAAAAGGTGTGTCTGGGATGTGTAGTTGATCCGAGCGATGTATAGTCGCGGCAGTACCTAAGTGCAGTCTGCAGTGTGCACCACTAGCTGCTTCAATGTAGCTGTCTGCTTACATCAAGGGTCGGCTCTAAACCCTTACCTCTTCCTGATGATAATGGACGCTCTGACATCGTTATGCCAAAACTATAGTCTGACTGACTGACATAGTCGCATAGCAAAAACTACTGTTACTAGGAATATAAAATTTTGCACAAACCTTCCTTTTATGACGTAAGCGAGCACTAAGTAGGAGTTTTTGAAAATTCAACTTTTAAATGGGTGAAAAGAGGGAATTTCATTTGTATGCAAAATTTTATTCAGTAATATTGGATTAATACCTCATTAAAATGATTTAGAGGGTGTTTTGGGTTTTATGGGGAAATTGTATTCATTGGATTAATAAACTTGAAACTTAGCACAAATATTAATCAAAACCAATATTACTTCTTCAAAACTACCCTCAAAATACAGTTTAAAAGGTTTGAAAGTTTGTATGAAAACTTTCTCACGTATGAAGTTACAGGCAAAGTGCAGGTTCAGTATAGAGAACAACCATTGCCTAATCAGAATATAGTACCTTTCTTTACCATAAAAACGTACAACCAAACACGTACAACTGTAAGTACCAACAATAAAAAGGAATGGACTGAAAAATGCCCTATAAAAGTGTTTCAGAACTTGTATTAAAGTTAATGGCAATGAATTTAGCAGTACACAAAAATATACTGTTTTAAAATTATTAATTATGCAATGATAATGAATATCTACCAAAAATAGGTTTTATTTTTAGGTGGGAAAATATTATCTAATGACAAATCCTGCTCTTGGGCGTATAGAGATAGTGTCAGACTTTTAATGACTAAAAACCCACTCCTGTTCCTTCTTTGCCTTCGACCCAGGGCGGGGGTTTCGTTTTCACAATACCTATGGCCCCAGTAGGCTTCGACCCTACGATTTGCTAACATCTCCCTGAGGCACGCGTGGAACAATACGCGCTGTCGACGACTTGGGATCGGTCCAGACGGTTACCGGACGGTCGGACGGCGGCCATTGCTCGCCATCCACAAGCCCC
Organism: Mythimna impura; assembly: GCA_905147345.3. NCBI lineage: Eukaryota > Metazoa > Arthropoda > Insecta > Lepidoptera > Noctuidae > Mythimna > Mythimna impura. The sequence goes on along the minus strand of LR990351.1, from coordinate 24,989,497 downwards.
GCAAGTCGGACTCGGAGACAAACGGTTCCGTTGAAACCGAGCAAGAAAACACCGATAAAATAAATTTTTAACGTTATTTTTATTTTATTATTTGCTGTCGTAGCGGCAATAAAAATACATATCCTGTGACCATTTCAACTCTCTGTCTATTTCGGTATGCTTACGGTTTATAAAATTTAGTCTGTTGATAGACGAACAAACAGAGAGACGTACGGATGGACAGAGGCTTAGTAATAGGGCCCCATTGGCACCTCCGGTAGAAGGCCTCTGGATCCCTAGGTTGTGCAGGAGCCGCTTGAGGGCAGCCCTAGTCCGATCCAGTTTGGGAGCCAAACGTCCTCGAAATTCCATTGGCTATCCCGATAGCTAATCGATGAAGTACCCCGTTCCTTCATCGATGATGTGTCTGATGTGAACCCCTTCTACCGTTATTTGGGAATCCGGTGGTGGCGCGTTCCGAATCCATGAAAACACATGGCCTCGATCCTCTCCAGGATTGTCGCAACCCAGCGTGTCGCTAGTTCGGCCGCCGCCTGATGCCTCTTGCGCCGAGGCATCCCGGAATTTTTTCGTATTTCTTTTTGGTCTGAGAATAGGCCCTAGGCTATTTTTCTACCCTAACCTAACCTTTTTTTTTTGTTTGTGGGTGGAAAATCCTCATGGATGTCCTTCGCCTGGGGCAGGCGAAGGGGTCTGCCAGACTCTTACTGGCTAAAAGCCACCCTGGTGTTCCCTCCCACACTTGGACCGGCGATCCTGGGAGCTGATACGCCATTCATGATCCCCGGCACCCTAACCTAACCTAACCCCATCAGGTTAGGAGACACACACAAAATTTCTTTCTTTCATTTTCAAAAATTCATTTTGGTCAAGACAGTTTGGAGGAACTCGATAGCAAACACTGTGACTTTTATCTATCAGATACGGCACCCTAACCTAACCTAACCCCATCAGGTTAGGAGACACACACAAAATTTCTTTCTTTCATTTTCAAAAATTCATTTATGTCAAGACAGTTTGGAGGAACTCGATAGCAAACACTGTGACTTTTATCTATCAGATTTTTAAATATCAGATAAATATCTTGTTTATAAAACTACACCAATTTTACGTGTTTTTTCACCATCCTAAGGTTCATCATCATCATCATCATCAACATTTCAGCCGAAAGACATCCACTGTTGGACATAAGCCTCCCCCAAGCGTCGCCACAACGGCCAACCCTGTGCGTCTCACATCCATCGGATTCCCGCGAACCTCACCAGGTCATCACCCTAAGATTGGCTGGTAGAAAATGCCTAAACCTTTCCGCCTTTGTACAGTGTTTTTTACTAGTGCATAAAATTTTAATAAATAATATCTACTAGGAATTAATTCGCGAATGTTTAAAACCACTACTGAACATCACTCGATCCTGCAAGAAACTCCAGATATCTTATTGTAAATCTTTTCTGAATATGAAGTGAATACCTGACAAAGATCTCCATTCGTCTGGAAAGGTAAAATCCAACGAAGCCTGACTACTGGCCTCAAGGGAAATCAGAATGCATTTCCCGTCCACCTGATGTAACACTTATTTGTCCTGTCACAATACGTGCAGAGAATATTTTATTTGCATTATATTATGACTTCTTTATTGCTACTCAGAGAAGGGTAATAATTACCTCCCTTAAGTTTATCCACAGTGTCTTATTAAACACCACACCACACACACACACACACACCCACACCCTACCACAGTGTTGTCTTTTTTAACCCAAATGTTGACTGGATGTACCACTACTGTACATGAAGTTTAAAAAAATAAATTAATTAAACAAGGGATCTTTAAGTCAAGAGCGAATAGGTTACTTCTAGGCAAGCGTGCTCCATTCTCAACCATCTCGACATCGTTGCTTACCATCAGGTGAGATAGTGGTCAAACACGAGCCTATCAAAAATAACAATAAAAAACATGCTCACTTTAAAGGGCGGGAAATCATCAAATAACTTATCCCGCTCTGGGTGGAGAGAGAGGGAGTGTCAGACATCTACTGACTAAATCCCACCCGTGTTCCTTCAGTTACTCTTTGCGTTCCAGGGCGCGTTTACCCTTTCAATCAATCCGGAAGGCAACTGCTACTAATTAATCAGATTTTTTCGATATTTGGTCGGATTATATGGAATTATAAATTTACTGAACAGAAAGAGTCCGGACCGAGCCCAAGTCGTCGACGGCGCGTGTTGTTCCACGCGCGCCTCAAGGAGATGTCAGCAACTGTAGGGGCCCAGCAGGGTCGAAGCTACTGGGGCCAAGGGTCTGATTCTGAAAGGAAGACTCGGCCCTGGTACGAAAGGTAACGAAGGAACAGGAGTGGGTTTTTAGTCAGTAAAAGTCTCACGCCCCGCCCAAGAGCGGGGGATGTCATAAGATGATTTTTCCACCGGAAAAAAAAAAACTGAACAGAAAGAAAGAAGAAAGAAACAAAAAAACACAGTGTCTATCACTCATTTATTAATTAAGTGTTTGCAATTTATCAGTATGTACTTAATTGGTTTTCTGTTAGTTAATATAGTATAGGTAATAAGTATATAGGCATCTACTTCTTACTTTTCAATTATAACATCGTTGAATCAATACCAGCCACATCCCTATTCAGAGTTAATAACAACATACAGGGTGATTTTTTCAAGCGTTGAGAATTTGGCCATCCAAGCCAAGTCAGGAATAATGAAAAACTCTCAGAGGTGTATCGGGACTGATTTTGATGAAAACTAAAACTGCACTGTTAGATTTACGAAAAACCAATACTCCTCTGAAAAAAGAAAAACATATTATAATGTGGTGGCCAGATCTTAGAATTGATCACTTCATGATGTGACCGGCCATTTCATGAAATGGTGCTATTTCATGGTCCGGAGCGAGGAGGAGTGGCAGGCGGTCGCCTCCTTCTGCGAAGCAGTAATGCTAGCAAAGGAGGCGGCCGATCGCGTGAGGCAACGGTCCTCACGCCCCAATCGCCGCCGGGATTCCGATCCCGATTTCCGGCCATCGTAGGCGCGGGCTTGCGGACGGCGAGCAATGGGTGGCTCGCCTTCCGACCGTCCGGTAACCGTCCGGACCGAGCCCAACTCGTCGACAGCGCGTGCTGTTCCACGCGCGCCTCAAGGAGATGTCAGCAACTGTAGGGGCCTAGCAGGGTTGAAGCCTACTGGGGCCAAGGGTCTGATTCTGAAAGGAAGACTCAGCCCTGGTACGAAAGGCAATGAAAGAACAGGATTGGGTTTTTAGTCAGTAAAAGTTTGACACTATCTCCCGCCATTAAAAAAAAAAAAAAACTACAAAAAATATGTTTTTGTTCTATCATAAATATTAATTGTGCACTGAAATATACTCTTCTGGGTATTTTAAAAAAAATAATAATAACGAAGGAGATGTTTCTCTTCTAACCTAACTTGTCCGAGTTAGTGTGCCCAAACTCACATAAAAATTGTAAAAAAGTCCATTAATATTTGTGTAAAATCAGTAATTGGTGAAGAATAAGATTTTTTATGAACAAAAATCCTACATTAGTCAACGTTTAAACGATCTGTCCAGTTTATGTTGGCCATATCATGAAATAATCAATTCTAAAATTTGGCTACGAGATATACACTGTACTATTGCACCATTCGACAGTGCCGCAAAGCTCAAATTCTAGCAAGTAATGAAAGTAAATATATGGCAAATCAAAGAACAGAGGTTTTGTGGTTTCACGTTGCCTAATTTCAATTATTTTAACTTAATTTTATTTGTTTAAGAGGAATGGGTTTGGTTCCTCAAAATCGATTACGATATTAGTATTTCATAGTTTCGAATTTGGCCATCAAAGCCCACTTGAAAAGTTCACCCTATATAGTGCCCGTTGTTCAATCAGTAAAGCAATATTCAGGAGGTACAAGACGTTATTGCAGCCGACTGTTATCCAAACAAAGCTATAATGAGTAACGTTATAGAAAGCGAATCTTTATTGATAGAGACACAAAATAATAGTAATATTAATAGGATGTTGGAGAAAAATAATAATAAAATATTCCACAACTTTCACATAATGACATAATTATCATCATCATCATCATCATTTCAGCCGAAAGACGTCCACTGTTGGACATAGGCCTCCCCCAAATGTCGCCACAATGACCCGTCCTGTGCGTCTCGCATCCATCGGATGACTGAATGACTGGTCCTAAACTAAGCAAAGCTTGGGGTATAAGTACTAGACAACTATATTTCTAAATACATACGTTAGACAAATTACACTCAGACACAGAACTATGATCGTGCTCATCACACAAACATTTGTCGTGGGTGGGAATCACACCTGTCGTGGGTCTCCGGCATAGCAGTCAGGGCTGCTAACCACTAGACCAACAGACCAAATAAATAAAAAAATAATTGGTAAGCTAGCTCGTCGTGCTGTGCTGGCACTGCTGCTGAGGCTGCGAAGAACATCAAGTGGTGGAAATATAAAAATCGCGTCGGCTGTTATATTGACGTGACAACGTCATATAATTCCTCCGGCTGCACGCACGAAAAAGTATGACGCATGCGGCTTTACCTCGCTCTGAGGCGTTCCATTTAAGGCTTGAAGAGCAAGCGAGAGCGCGTTCGGCAGTGTTCGACTTCTGTCTCTCTCCTACTTGAGTGAGCGATGCGTCTGCGTCGTGACAACTGCTATAGAATAATACATTTACATGTTTTCGTCAAGTATAAAGTGCAGTGAAAAGTCAATGTCGTGTTAATTGTTTATTTGTATTTATGCGTACAAATAAATGTAACACGTTGTCACGTTCAACTATCGTCAGTAAACCGACTTTACAGACAACCGATTTTTTTTTGAGCCATTAGGAGCATAGGAGGAGCTAGGTGACATACATACGTACAGAAAAATCATATATATATACAACTTTCTGTACGAGTGTTGGTCACCTTACTCCTCCTAAAAGGCAAGACCGATTTCGATGAATCTTTGTATGTATATTTGAGTGGGTCCTTGGACGGTTTGAAGACAATTAGATCCAGTAGGGGGAGCTGCATTCGGGTTCTCAATTGTTTTTTTCTGATTATAATCCAGTTTTCGGGCAAGGTACATCTGTTGAGACCGCTTCATATTACTGCCTACCCTGTGTGGAACAGTCCTAAAGATGAGCAATTAGTCGCTATTGTCTGAGAGACGTCAATACATCCCTCATGTGCTGTTCAATGCATTGATTTTATCAATATTGAGGCTAACAGGGATTATTGTTCAATTGAGATACGAACCGTTGTGTTCGCATTTGTGAACAGGTTCTTAAGACAATTGATCAAAATCGTGTCATCTAAAGGAAGAGCTATACTTAATAATTTTAACAAAATTACAAGGAAATCTAATATATAAAAATCTCTGTGTTTGTTATCGAACTCCTTCGAATGAATTGACCAATTTTTATGTTTTTTTTTTTGTGTTTAATTGGTAAGTTTAAGGAGCTCCTATTAGACGATGACCTTGAGCATTTTTTTAGCTCTCTTCTCCTATATTATTACACTTGAAAGATAAATCTAGTTTTGGCGAGAAAAATGACGTACGTCCACTCGTTCAAGGGCTAGGCGACCTATGATTTGACATTTTGACATCGTGATTTACAAAATTTGTTACCAAGAATTTTAAAAAAATGCTAATATATAAAAAAGTACTATTACTAAAAAAAAGTATTTGTACAATATTTGCAATTCTATAGACAGGTATAAATTTTGTGTTGGTAATTGCTAAGGTAAAAAAGTTGAAACACAAACAATAAACCCAAATAGATTTTTTTTTTAAATTGTTTGTAGAACAATAAATAAAAAAAATATTTGTAGAAAGTAGAAGACCATGAATTAAATACCTATTGCATATATATATATATATTTTTTTGATCTACACTAATAATACAAAGAGGTAAAGTTTGTTTTTTTTATTTATTTATTTTTTTGTAGAAGGTAATCTCTGAAAGAACTGGTCCGATTACTAAAATTTTTTCACCGATAGAAAGCTGATTTATTTCTGAGTGACACAGGTTATATTTTATGTACGTGAGCGAAGCCGCGGGCAAAAGCTAGTACTTTATATGGCAGAAGAATGTTTGCCGAGCCAGCTAGGTTAATATATAAAAATATCGTATCACAGTGTTGGTTATCGAGCTCATCCGAAACGGCTTAACCGGTTTTTATTATGATTTTTTTTTTAATGTATATTTGGCAGGTCTGAGAATAAGTCGTAGGCTATTTTTTGTCATACCTCCACCTCAACCCCCACCGCCCGGGTGTCGGTCGGGTCAGTGACCCACTGTGTGGACTGCCCGGAGGACACGTTGGAGCACAAGGTGGAGGTGTGGCCCGCTTGGGCAGAGCAACGCCGTGTCCTCGTGGGGGCGATCGGCGGCGGCGATCTCTCGCGCCGGGCCTTGGTACAGCCCATGGTCCGGGGCGAGGAGGAGTGGCAGACGGTCGCCTTCTTCTGCGGAGCAGTAATACTAGCAAAGGAGGCGGCCGATCGCGTGAGGTAATGATCATCACGCCCCAACCACCGCCAGGATTCCGATTCCAATTTCCGGCTACCGTAGGCGCTTGCTTGCGGACGGCGAACAATGGGTAGCTCGCCATCCGACCGCCCGGTAACCGTCCGGACCGAGCCCAAGTCGTCGACGGCGCGTACTGTTCCGCGCGCGCCTCAATGAGATGTCAGCAAACCGTAGGGGCCCAGCAGGGTCGAAGCCTACTGGGGCCAAGGGTCTGATTCTGAAAGGAAGAATCGGCCCTGGTTCGAAAGGCAACGAAGGAACAGGAGTGGGTTTTTAGTCAGTAAAAGTCTGACACTATCTCCGGCTCCGCCCAAGAGCAGGGGATGTCATAAGATGATTTTCGCACCGAAAAAAAAACCACAACCCCCAAAATTTTTCTTTGATAAATTATATGGCAGAACAAGATTTGCCGAGTAAGCTAGTAATGTATTAACAAAATATAGTGTGGCGTGAAGCTGCGCCAAAACAGATCAAAATTTAGCATAAATGTTAGACAACAAGGGTTAGCTTTACACTAATCTTGGCAAAAAACTAACAATACAATTCCCAGTACACAAAATAGCTCTTAAAACAGAGAAGGTGTCATTATTTACGGTTTAACTGCCGGTAAAAACGTAATCTCAGCAAATAGTCCCTGGAGGGAAGAAAGAACGAATCTAAACGAATCCTGTTACATTTTTATACGGAATCCCGATCTCCAATCAAGAAACTGAGGGCCAAGAACAAGACATAAAGTGCAACAAAGTTAAGTACAGAAGGTCAACTCCAATCACTAACTCATTCTCCAACAAGGATCTTTTGGTGGAATTTTACCAAGTAAAGTTCAGTGGCTGATTAAATTATACGCAAATTGGTTCCTAGTAGATATTGTGATGTGAAATTGGTGTAGTTTTTTATTTCAAGTGTCTACTGTGGTATCGAAAGGAGATCGCATGAGTTAGGTTAACGAACTGGCATGTAAAATATACTTTTAAGAATTTTGCTTTTCTAGAATAGGTTTAAAAATTGAGTAGAACAAAGAAATGTCTAGTTTTTTCAGTTCGGACATAACCATTGTAGCGCGATGTGCTAATCTTGAAAAAAAGTATTCCTAAGTAAAATTTTATAACGTTGCAAGAATTTCATTCAAGTAAAAGATCCCGGACCATAATCAGACCGTCGCAGAGTGCGACACTACACAACTGGACAATATGTGGAATTATTGAAACGGGCAATCTCGGTAAAATAAAGCTGAGAATTTTATTTTAGTATTGACTACCGGACGAAGATAATTTTATTAAATTATTAAATTTTTTCAACTTTAAACCTTATTGGTTTTTGGTTGCTATTTAACTTAGATAATCCTGTATTCTTTTATATTAATGATAAATAACTGAAAAAAAAAAATTGCCGAGAATGCTGACTCGATATACCTATTTGCTGCCAAATATGTAGGTACTGCAAAAACATTACAATGCGTTGCATCCGCATTCTAATGGAGCTCAAAGTAACTATAAAAACTAATTAATTTATAAACTTGACATTGGCCAAATAACAATAAAATAATGATATAATATATTTATTCAGAGTTAAAACATACATAAAAATAGTTACATAAAATCTTAGGAATAATTACAAAAAGGCTTTGTGCCTGTACTAGGATAAACCTGTATCACAGGCGGTAGAAGTTCTTACAATATCGTTTTTGTAGGACAATGAAATCCATAACAAATTCACAAACCATGACAAACGAAAAAAAAAACTCAAATGAAAAAAAAGAACGGTTCTGAAGCTAGAACTGCATTAGACCGACGCAAACGTGTAACACGCCTGATTTGTACATAGAACGACGTCGTGTGGCGTGGATCAAGTGTAGCTCTACAAGTCTAGTTTCCATATAAAATGTATGGAGACCGACGCGCCCAGATCGGCGTGTGTGGCACACGTGTGCACAGTGTAGTTCTACCTTTATTCTTCTATAAGTCGTCCTAGTAGTAGTCAAGCCATAAAATCTTTCAAATTCATCTTCTCTTTCACATTTTCATTACAGTCGAATCGTTTATTAGACTTGTTTAAAACATCTCACGGCATTTTCATTTCTGCACATGATATGCACGAACCATTTTTTTTTGTAGGTGTGAAATCATCCAAATACTCCCGCTCTAGGGCGGGAGAGGGCTTGTCAGACTTTGCATGATTACCGATTTGCGCTCAAAACAAGATGAGCTCCTTATAAAGAGCAAAAACAGAACACACAAACGCGTAGGTACTACGGTGTTCTGATAGTCACAAACAAATGCCGGTGGCAACTGCACTTGCACTTGAAGGACAGCCGAGATTCCGACCCCGACTACCAGCCACGGTAGACGTGGGCTTGTGGACGTCGAGCAATGGGTAGCTCACCGTCCGACCGTCCGGTAATTAACCGGACCGAGCCCAGTCGTCAACAGCGCGTTATGATCCATGTGCTCCTCAAAGAGATGTCAACAAACCGCCCAGCAGGTCCGATGCCCGCTAGCTAGGATCGCGGGGAAAAAGGAAACCCGTAGTCCTAGAACTCAAAATGCAACTGAAGGACACAGGTGTGGTTTTAGTAAAAGTCTGACACGACCTCCTGCTCCACACATAGCAGAAGAAATCATTGGATGATTTCTAACCTTAAAAAAAAGAAACTGCGCTTGCACTCGCTGTACGTGAAGCTTATCTATGTGGGCGTCTGTTGTCTCTTATTGTTTGGAGTCGACCTTCTGTAGATGATTTTATGCATAAAGAGTGTAAAGACTGTTCAGAATTGTTCAAGATTTGCAAACGTTTTGGCCTCACTGACTTACAACTTATATATTTAGGAGGAGAAATGAGCAACCCTATTTGAATCCTTCGAGTGCTAATTTTGTATCTGCAGAAATCGGGATCGCAGAAAGGAATATTTGTGCTTGGAAAAATTCTTAATTATGTTTGACTTGTCTTACTTTACTTGAAACAAATACAGAGACAACTTTTTACTCGATTGCCAAAGAAGAAAATACATTCTTTGGATGTCTTCAAGAGGTTTTCCTCTTAAAGAGCACTTCTTTTCATAATTAACATAATTATAGAGTATATTGGTAATTTTACAACAGTCTACACTGTCCTCTCATACCTATGAATATTGTAATATGGAAATATATCATGTAGAATCTATTTTTTTTTTTTTTAAAGAGCAACCATGGAGTTTCTTGCAAGTTCTTCTCCATAGGAAACGACCAATCGGAACCGTGAGCTAGTTTCTGACATTTTGTAAGTGCCCATGTAGGCCTGTGTGAAAAAAAAATTGAGTTTAAGCTTTCATTTAACTTGCAATTTCTGTAGATATGTATGTATGTTTGTTTAGGAAAAATCTTGCAAATGGATTACGGTTCGCCTCGTCGTTTATACTGCATACATCGAAGGATTGGAACAATTTGCCCGTTGCGATCTTTGCGTCCGATTATAATTTAAATAGGCTCTTAATAAACTAGTGCGATTCACCATCAACGATTGCATCACTGCTTCCCATCAGATGGGATCGCAGTCAAGTACTAGATTAAATTATTTAAAAAAAAAAATTGGTAACTTATTTAGTGGCTACTTATGTATACTTTTATACATTAGATTGTCAATATTTTACACTGGATCCTACCCTCGAAAGTTATCTCTCTCTTTATCGGTATATAACATGTAACCATCTTCAGCTTAAGCACGAATATCTACATATTCACATCTGCTACCAAAACATTTTCGCACAGGCAGCGTTCAAGTTAGCTGAAAATGTGTAGTATTTAGACGATCTACTTACAGCTAATCTGCTGCAGGAGTGTACCCACGCTTAATATTCTTAGAATACAAAGGAAGCTATGGAAATATTTACATAACATATGTGTAATTAAATACAGTCAAACGGGGTGAATAGGACTGCAGGGGTGAATAGGACATAATTATGGCGGTAAGTCCCCTCTTTGAGGAGTGGCTGGAAAGGCAACACGGCGTCCTTACCTTCCGCATGACGCAGGTCCTCACTGGACATGGTAAGTTCGGGAGGTTCCTGCACCGGATTCGTGCGGAAGAAACGCCCGGGTGTCACCATTGTGTGGACCACCCGGAGGACACGGTGGAGCACACGGTGGAGGTGTGTCCCGCTTGGGCAGAGCAACGCCGTGTCCTCGTGGGGGCTATCGGTGGCGGCGATCTCTCGCGCCGGGCCTTGTTACAGGCCATGGTCCAGAGCGAGGAGGAGTGGCAGGCGGTCGCCTCCTTCTGCGAAGCAGTAATGCTAGCAAAGGAGGCGGCCGATCGCGTGAGGCAACGGTCCTCACGCCACAATCGCCGCCGGGATTCCGATCCCGATTTCCGGCCATCGTAGGCGCGGGCTTGCGGACGGCGAGCAATGGGTGGCTCGCCTTCCAGCCGTCCGGTAACCGTCCGGACCGAGCCCAAGTCGTCGACGGCGCGTGCTGTTCCACGCGCGCCTCAAGGAGATGTCAGCAACGGTAGGGGCCTAGCAGGGTCGAAGCCTACTGGGGCCAAGGGTCTAATTCTGAAAGGAAGACTCGGCCCTGGTACGAAAGGCAATGAAGGAACAAGAGTGGGTTTTTAGTCAGTAAAAGTCTGACACTATCTCCCGCCCCGCCCAAGGGCGGGGGATGTCATAAGATGATTTTCCCACCGAAAAAAAAGGGGTGAATAGGAACAAAACTTTGAAGGGGATCTTCGCGTTAATTATCAATTTTTCCCAGCATTTAAGTACTCCTATTTATTCACAAATTGTAATAAAAACGGATGCTTTGATAGAAATCAATTATAGAAATATATACCAATGTGAAAAACCTAACCAAAGTGTAGTTCCTATTCACCCCTGCAGTCCTATTCACCCCGTTTGACGGTACTATGTTTACGGAAACGGTTGGTGTATGTTAAGGTGGGTCGAGAATGAGCAGAGCACGAGTCGAGCTCAAATTCGTGTAGTGTGGACCGACTCTAGAGAAGCCTAGCACTAACGACACTACACACTACTACACACGAATTTGAGTTCGACTCGTGCTCCGTTCGTGCTCGGCTCCTCTAGCGTAGCGTACCCAACTTCATCATCATCATCATTTCAGCCGAAAGACGTCCATTGTTGGACATAGGGCTCTCCCAAGTGTTGCCACAATGACCAGTCCTGTGCGTCATGCATCCATCGGATTCCCGCGACCCTCACCAAGTCATCGGTCCACCTTGTGAGAGACCTTCCAACGCTGCGTCTTCCGATACGTGGTCGCCATCCAGAACTTTTCGTCCCCATCGACCATCTGTTCTCCGAGCAATGTGTCCTGCCTACTGCCACTTAAGTTTGGTGATTCTTAGGGCTATATCTGTAACCTTGGTTCTCCTGGGGATATCTTAATTTCTGATGTGTACTCAATTTAAGTTTGAGAAAATGCAAAGGTACATTTTTATTATTATTCATTTGTTTGTCACAACAAAAGGTATTTTTCGTAAATAATATTAAAACATTTTATTTCAGGTAACAATACCCATAACACCATCATCTATCCATCATCATCCATCTTTGATAGTCGTTACAGGTAATCAGATGTCAGAAAGTCTGAACACCAGTCTATCCGAGGAGTATTGTGTTGCCTAGTAACTAGGTTGTCTGGTCTGATAGGCAGTCGCTCCATGTAAAACACAGGTATTCAGCCGCATCTGGTTAGACTGGTGTCGACCCCAAGCTAGCTGGGAAAAAGGGTAGGGAACTCCGCCCAAGCGGGGCACACAGCTCCACTAAACACACATACACACATAACATGATCATAATTATTAAGTAGTTATTTATGATAATCCGCAAGATAATCCTTATTTAAAGTTATATTTTGGTGGGAAATCATCCAATGACAGAAGTTATTGGGTGATTTGACGTGTCAGACTTTTGCTGATTAAATCCCAATTCTATGTTCCTTCTTTGCCTTGCGTTTCAGGTCCCCGGATTTTCCTTTCAGAAACGAACCCATGGCCCTAGTAGGCTTCGGCCCTGGTGGAGATGTCGACGAAACTGTAGGGGCTCCTACAGTTTTGTCGACATCTCCTTAAAGCACGCAACACATTACGCGCCGCCAACAAACCGGGCTCGGTTCAGACGGTTACTCATTGCTCACCGTCCGCAAGCCCACGCCTTCGGTGTTCCTTTTGGACTAGGGCGTGAGGAAGTTCATTCCCTCACGCGTGCGGCCGCCTCCTTCACTAGCATTACTGCTTCGCAGAAAGAGGTGACCGCCTGCTATTCCTCTTCGCTCCGGACCATGGCCGCCGATGTCCCCACGAGAACACGGCGGTACTCCGCCCAAGCGGGGTACACCGCCACCGTATGCTCCACCGTATCCTCCAAGCGGTCCACACAATGGTGACACTCAGGTGTTTCTTCCGGTGCAGGATCCTCCCAAACTTACCATGTCTGGTGAGGACCTGCGTCATGTGGAAGGTGAGGACGCCGTGACGTGCCGCCGTAATTATTGCGTGCCCAGTCTAAAATAATGTGCTTTGGTGTAGATAATGTAATAGAACTATGTATGTTAATCTATAAGGTATTTGTAAAAAACAATTTTACCATTGTTCTTGCTAGGGTTACTTTAAGCAGTTTTAAATGATACTTATCCACTCCACTCGATTTAGTCGTCATGGTAACAGAAAAACCCTCAATTAATGTCAAAAAATAACAAGTCACCTTCGTCAATTTGATTGACATAGGTTGAGTCTCCGGAGGACACGACGTGGCATACGCCGGTTAACTGAATTGCATATGAAGAGCCGCCCGCTACCCTCGTTTTGGAAGTCGAAAGCAAACTGTCGATTCCTACTGTGGTTTGTTCCATGGTTGGCAGTGAAGAGTCCTGGGATGCGGTGATCTCGTGCGAGAATCTAATCTTGGGAAGGGAGCTGCGGAAAAAGAAAGGGAAACTAGTGCTTTTTCCTCCCGCACCATACGTACTGGACATCAGAGAAGGGAGAATAACGCCCTGTTCTAGGTCGGTCCAGAGTCGACGGATTCCGGGTGATCCGTCGTCCTTTTGAATCAGGATGAATCCAAGATGGCAGTGAGTAGTGTTCCACGCTCTTTTAGACGTATTAATAGAGGAGTGAGAACCTCGAAGTACAAGACGAGACTCTTGCACAGCGAGCCATCACCCGCAGACTCCAACACTAGTGTGCGAGGGAACACCGGCGTTGTTTTAGTTAGTACCAGTCTGACAGAGGACAGCCATGAGGACTTACACCACCAATAAAAAAAACTTGAATTGAGTCGAGGAAATAGCTTAGAATCAGTTGCGTAGCTAATCTCAGAGCCTACTCTAAGATTAGTTAAGCCACTGATTCTAAGATGTACCCTTGTATGTTTTAAACAGGGCCCCTAGGCCCACTATAAAATATTTTAAGTGGTTTTTTTTTTTTTCGAGATGAAGTTGCGATATTCCATGAATGTGTCAAGAATGAACAGACTAATTGGATAAGTCTTGATTGAAAATGAGCTCATTTATTGGAGTATGCTGGACTAGAATAGGTTAAGTTTTTATTGTGATGTAAATAGAGCATGCTAGAACATGTGATCTTATATGGAACGTCCTATCATGTCATTATGTGTCGCATCATGGGTGGCCGAGGTGCGAAACATCGAGTCTTTATCACGATGCGACATAGTTCTTGGTAGGTGTGGGCACTGACTTGGGTACTCCAACGAAAGATAATTTGATTCAGAATAATTTTATTTTGATAACGGTTTTACAACAGGAAACAAACACGTGCGTTGGTACTGAGCGTATGCCGAGGCTGTCCGAGGTAGAATGCCGCACCACTCGGTCTTCCCTCCAGTCCTCGCTGCATCCCTTCTACCGACGATCGTGTCCAAGCAGTAGGGTGCCGCTTGCGTTTCCGGTGACGATATTATAAGTTTACGAAACTAATTGTTAGATGGCGCTGTCCATCGCACCCTAGCGCCATCAATCCACGACATAATTATGTATGATTAATTTACTATCTATCTATCTATTCATGTACGGTTTCCGCACTTAATCCTGTGTGGACCATTGTACGTGGGCCATAGCGGCCACAACCTTAGGTGGGCTTATTCCAACCAGCCCACCTCTCTCCAAAAACAGATAAGGCCTCTTAGGTTTTTCAGGGCATCAATAAGGGAGTTCGGGGATCCTAAGGTTCGTGTGCGTATTTCGGTGACACCTGTGCAGTCCAGGAGCACATGTGCAATTGTCTCCTCCCCCTCCAAACATGCTCTGCACAAGGGACTGTCTGTGATGCCTATCGTGGGAAGGTGGTAAAGGTGATTAATTTACTATGTGGCTCTTATCGATAAGAGAAATTTAGGTTGAGGATAACATGTTGCTAATTTTTTCACACATCGGCGTCACCAGCATAAAGGGCCCCCCTTAGGCTGGTGCTCCTTTCATTGATACGGCAGAACCGGCGGCAGCTACGTCTTTACTTATAATTTAAGTATAATCACATGAGAATGTTAGCTAAGGTTTCAGTTTCAAAATACTATCACACTTCAAGTGTTTTTTTATTATTATTATTAATAATAGGCTCGCGTTTGACCATTATCTAACCTGATGGTAAGTGATGATGTGGCGGACGATGGAGCACGGTTGCCTAGAACTAACCTATTCACTCTTGACTTAAAGAAAAAAAAACAAAATCTAGGCAAGTTTCTTACAACCAACAAAAATATTAAACTGTAATATCTTGTAAGAGATGCATCACTATACGTTCCCTATACTGTCATCACTCACTTGTTAACTTGCTTAATTAATCACTTGAGACAGACTCAAAGATGGATAGATACAAATTATAATCACACTATTATTATAAAGATGAAAGTTTGTAAGTGTCTTTGTATGTTTATTATGGTGAGTCTACGTTAGAGGAGCCGAGCACGAGCAGAGCACGAGCTGAGCACAAGCCGAGCTGCTCTACTCGCGGTGTCGATAGTGGACGTACAACAAGCCCCCAGCGGTCACTGTCCTCAAACGTGATGCGAACCCCTTTCTGTTCGTCAAAAAACCGACTATAGGCGGAGCACAGACGAGCACGAACCAAACGCTCGAAGCGCGCTCGTTCGAGGCTTGTAAAACTTACAAGCCACTCTACACTTTGTGCTCGACTCGTGCTCCGTTCGTGCTCGGCTTCTCTGGCGTAGACCCACCTTTACTTCTTCACGCTCGAATGGCTGAAAGGATTCCAGTGAAACTTGGTACTTACATCCCGAGAGTATGATCAATTGGCATAATTTTCTATTATCGCGCGAGCGTAGCTGCTGGCAGCAACTAGTATTATTTTTTATTTGTATGTGTAATATGAGTTTATTTGTTTATTGTATGTGTGTGTTTGTTTCTCCGAAGTCCGGAACTGGATGAAATTTGGCACACGGGTAGTACACTTACTATGTTTTTGAGGTTAGAAATCATTCAATGATTTTTCCAACGTACTTATTTATTTTGTGTTACAGAAAACCGCTATCGTATTGCCAAAATGAAAGAAAAACCTTTTTAGGGTTCCGTACCTCAAAAGGAAAAAACGGAACCCTTATAGGATCACTTTGTTTTCCGTCTGTCTGTCTGTCAAGACCCTTTATCTCGGAAACGCGTGAAGGTATAGAGTTGAAATTAAAACCATATACTCAAGTCTGCGGTCTCTTAAAGCTGTGAAAAAATCAAACTTCTTAAGTTAACGAAAAAAAAAGATACGGCCGTTTATGTCGCAAAAAACGTATATTTCGAAACTCTCGAAGGAATCAAAATTCTAGGGTACTTCCCGTTGACCCAGAATCCTGAAATTTAAAAAAAAAAACTTATTTCAGACCGTGGTTTATATTATGTTAGTAATCACACACCTTAAAAACTATGTTAGTAAAAGATAAAATAACAGAGGATCTTAATTTAAATATCTTTTGCGTACACCTGACACGCCGGGGGGTATATGTACGTGTACATGCACCCAGTGTGCAAACGTGGCGCAACACGGCTTATCACTAATTACCCTAACAATGCTGTTGTAGCTCCCACGCACCCAGCGCAACATGGACGCTACTCGCTTTTTTATGATGGCTTTAAAACCATCAATATGTGCGTCGGCAAACATTCCTGATGCACTGCAGTAACGTGGGAGCCCCAACAACATCCTGAAGGCATTTTTATACTGAACTTTAAGGGTTGAACGTTGTATACCCGCTGCACGTGAATCGACAGGGTGCACGTGTACAAAGTTTGGCAAAATGCTTTAAAAAGCGTCATTTTCACTTTTGGTGTACAACGTGTAAACCTGCGGACCAACATTTTGCATCAGACAGCCAACGCCCTCCGTTCTCTTTCAATGTCATCATCGTCTTTCAAAGTCTCAGTAACTATGTGCCCCAGGTATTTAAAATTTAACACCCTCACAAGGGCCACACCTTTTATCATAACTGGTGGAACGTAAGCTGAATTTTGTGCTTCACTTTGAACACCAGTAACTTGCTTTTTTGTACATTGTACACAAGTCCATGCGCCTCAGCATAGGCCTCACAGACCGCCAACAACCCTCTGAGTGCACTGACTGAGGGACTCAGCAGCATCATGTCGTCCGCATAACTAATAACTATTGACACAGAGACCGTCAATAGAACAGCTGACATGTGTAGGTACTGCTGAGGTCGACAATCAGCTGATTTACGTACCTACAGGTTGAAAAGCGCCGGCGAGGTCAACCCTCCCTATCTCACCCCGCATTCCAACCTGTACTCCTCAGACATTGGCCCATCTAACTTGATTGGTTTGGTGAGTTTGGTATAAAGCAAGGTTTTATAGCACAGGTATAGAAATAAATCTGAAATCAGAAAATTTGTAGTTACTTCACAAAAAAAAACTTTTTTTGCGACTTAGCAAAAACTTCGAGACTCCAATCGGGAATTGAACTCTTTACATAATTAAGTTTGAACAGGACCATCACGGCGCGAGTCCGACTCGCACTTGCCCAGTTTTTTTTTATGTTTGTGAATCTTTAAATCTTAACACAAACCTTGTGTGTAACATTGTAAGTATACTTTACATCAAACCCTTACAAACCCAACCAACAATTATACTAATTCACTTATCATAATCTTCACGAAGACAATACTAACGTACCATTCTGTGTCTTAATATCGCGGGACGAGTAATATACGGATAACCTCGTTGACAACCCTATTGGAACACACATTTGAAAACCAACCATACAATTACGCAATAAGGTTGGTATTACCTTGGTTTGTTGACAAGATGTTTTAATAAAAACAGAATTACACAGTGCGGTGCTGTAAGGGTCTCATTATGGCAGAAACTCGTTGTTATGTGGTCAAAGGAAACAATCTGCTTGATAAGGAAACTAAAGGTTAATGTTTTTCTCTGTTTCACTCATTATGATGAGAGAAATTAGATAAAACTGGGGGTAATAGAAAAAGATTATTGTGTTGTACTAGTGGCCCACCCCGGTTTCGTACGAGAAATAAGCGGATCCGGCACGATAGGTCCGAACTAAGCGTTTCGCCTCGTCGTTTATACCGTGCACATCGAAGTACTGGAAAAATTTGCCTGCTGCTGCCGATTATACTTTAGGTGTCTTCAAGATTAGAGTGAATAGGTTAATAAAACCAGTGCGACTCAACATCAACGATTGCATCACTGCTTACCAATAGGAGGGATCACAGTCAAGGACTAGTATGTATATTATGAAAAAAAAAACTGGGCAAGTGCGAGCCGGACCCACGCACTGAGGGTTCCGTACAAACTTACGTTAATAGTTCAATTTCCAAATGAAAGAAAGAAAAAAACATTTATTTGATACTCGCACAGGACAAACAACAATAAAATAAAAAGTAACTACTTAATCTATAAATACTTAACTTAAAGTAAAAGAAAACAAAATGGAGTTTCAAAGATTTTTCCG
The DNA here is from genome assembly GCA_905147345.3 of Mythimna impura. Lineage (NCBI taxonomy): Eukaryota > Metazoa > Arthropoda > Insecta > Lepidoptera > Noctuidae > Mythimna > Mythimna impura. The sequence goes on along the minus strand of LR990351.1, from coordinate 24,970,996 downwards.
AACCGCAAAAAAGGGTTTTTTTTATGACGTGACACTGTGTTCAGATATATTTCTATACCTGTGATAAGACCTTGCATTATGCCAAATTTCAGGATTCTGAGTCAACGGGAAGTACCTTATGAATTATGATTCCCTTGAGAGTGTCGAAATATACGTTTTTTGCGACATAAACGGCCGTATCTTTTTTATTCGTTACTTTTGAAGTTTGGTTTTTCCTTAACTTCAAGGGACCGCAGATATGGTTTTAATTTCATTTCGATACTTCCACTCGTTCTCAAGATAAAGGGTCTTGATAGACAGATAGACAAACAAACGGACAACAAAGTGATCCTATAAGGGTTCCGTTTTTTCCTTTTGAGGTATGGAACCCTAAAAACGAAGACTTTTGTTTATAATTTAACTACGAAACCAGCAGACGGAGGACTCAAGAAAACCCAAAACTATTTTAATAATTTAATTAAAATTAATTATTACAGTACAAATTAGGTACGTTCTACTATCGATCCGTAGTAGTCATCTCCGAGAATAGAATAGAATAGAATAAACTTTATTGTACACCAAAATAGTAACAAAACTAAAAACCGACCGAGAGTCCGCAATGGCGCGATTGTTAGTAGCACGTTGCGCGATGTCAGCATCTCGTGTCCAGATCTCATCTCTTGTCCAGATCTCGTGTTCGATCCGATACGTGATGCCATTCGTTTTGAATGGAATTGGGGTGGAACGCTTAATCAGTGATTTCTTAACTGTATTTTTTTATTAATAATATACTTTATTGTTCCCACTGCTGAGACTCTGGCCTCCTCTCTAGAAGAGGGAGTGGGCCGTAATTCACCACGCGCGCCTAGAGCGGATTGGTGGATGTCTCATGTTTACGAATTCGACAGGAGATTCGTTCGAGGTGAGGCATGAGTCCCAGCACTGGGAACAATTATAAGACTAATTATATTATGTTGTTATACTTTATTGTACACCATTACACATACAAAAAGAAAACTAAAACACATACATACAATATGGGCGGCCCTATCGCATTCCGCGATCTCTTCCAAGCAACCTAGAATGGACAGTAATTGCCTGGACAATAACAATAATGGAACCGTCAACAGTGTGACAATACCATTTTTATTTATACATATATAATTCTTCTGTACGTGTGTTTGTCACCTAACTCCTCCTAAACGGTTTGACCGATTTGGATGAATTTTTGTGTGTATATTTTAGTAGGTCCCTGAAGGATTTGAACATTGAAGCCGGGAAGAATGGTGGTGCTGTGGTTGGAACGCATTTTTTTTTCTAACAAAAGCCAAGTTTCGGACACGACAACGTCTATCGGGACCGATAGTCTTCATATTATATGGTATGGTACAGGCCACTGTCCGGAGCGAGGAGGAGTGGCAGGTGGTAGCCTCTTTCTGCAAAGCAGTAATGCTAGCAAAGGAGGCGGCCGCACGTGCGAAAGAACGCCCCTCACGCCCCAGCCGCCGGGATTCTGATCCCAATTTCCAGCCACCGCAGGCGCGGGCTTGCGAACGGCGAGCAATGGGTAGCCGTCCGACCGTCCGGTAACCGTCCGGACCGAGCCCAAGTCGTCGACGCGACGGTGCGTAGTGTTCCACGCGTGCCTCAAGGAGATGTCAGCAAAACGAAGGAGCCCAGCTTGGTCGAAGCCTACTGGGGCCATGGGTGATGCGAAAGAGAACCCCAGGGCCTTGGAACGAAGGCAAAGAAGGAACAGGAGTGGGTTTTAGTCAGTAAAAGTCTGACACGCCCTCTCTCCCCGCCCAAGGGCGGGAGATATCTTTAGATGATTTCCCACCTAAAAAAAACCCACCATTTTTTGTACCATGGTATAAGAGTTTGCACCCAATTATAAACAGAAGCCTTTTTCGCATGCCTATTTCCCTTTCTGTTAGCAGTAAAACTGCATAAAAAATCCGTTCCATATTGGCTTTAGACGTGGTAGTGGATAACCAAGGAAACCCGGAACGTGAATTTGTTTTATGGTATGTAGAAATAAAAGAATCATATAGGTATGCCGTATGCTGGAGGTCGTTGGTTCGATTCCCACCCAGGACAAATGTTTGTGTGATGCGATCATTTGGTTGGTAAAAAAATTATTGAAAGAACAGAGATTTAACTTTTTTTTTTTCTCTTTCTCTATTAATTTTTGACATCAATGTTTACTTAGTATTGTAAACAATATTTTTCTTTTTATTATTGTGAACGTGAGGACTATGTTGATTGCTTTTTTTTTTCCTTTTCAGTAATTTTAACGTACCTATGTCTGGCAATTTGAGTATTTTCTGCGGCCTACCCAAATGTCCTTTCCTTGGTATTGTTCGTCAAGTAGTTGAGCTCCTTAGTAGTCCTGAGTTGAGCTTTACGAATACTGACAAATGCTTGCACTGACTGGACAGGTCCACTCAAATCTGTAAGGTTCTTTCTTCAAAAGACCATTTCAGACTAATCTGCATGGTTCTCATGTGATTTGACCATTACATATTTACTGTATGGACTTTAAAAGAGACTTTGACCCCTGAGTTTGTTTCGGTGTTTCTTCTCAGGGTAGTCAGCTAGGAAACACCGGCCTCATCTAGTTTAAAAATGACGAAAAAAAAAATTGACGTGTAAAAGTGTTTTTTTAAACCTATTTACAAAATAAATATCATTTATCATTTATCATTTAGAGACCGTACTACGAAGTGCTATTGCATTTTGTTTTTGTTCTAGGAAATCATCCAATGACTTCTCTCGCTCTAGGGCAAATCGAGAGGACGTGTCAGACTTTTAGAGACTAAAACCACACTTGTGTCCTTTTTTTAGGTGAGAAAATCATCCAATGACATCTCACGCTCGGACGGAGCGGGAGGGTGTGTCAGACTTTTACTGACTAAAAACCTACTCCTGTTCCATCTTGGCTTTCATCCCAGGGCCCCGGGTTTAACTTTCTCACTGCCCGTGGCCCCAATAGGTTTCGACCCTGCTGGGTTTGCTGACATATCCACCACACCTGTGTCCTGCGTTGCCTTTTGCGTTTTAGGACTATAGGTTTCCTTTTCAGAAAATAACCACGGTCCTAGCGATCATCGGCCCTGCTGGAACCCTACGGTTCAGCTGACATCTCTTTGAGTCACCCGCCATTGACTACTCGGGCTCGAACCTTCCCAGTAACGCGGACAGTGAGCTAACCATTGCTCGCTGTCCGCAAGCCCTCTCCTACGGTAGCCGGGAATCACCCTGCGATTCCCCACGCTCTTGGCCGCAGCCCTGGAACGCACAGTTGCTCTTTGCGTACCTACCAGGACCGTGGTAAGTTTTTTGATGTTTTAACAATCATTATGATGTAGTTATATGACAAGTGCCAGTATAAGTGCAAACTATACTTTCAAAATTCAGTCTACCCATTCACATTCTTCACTTTAACGGAGACATCTTCATTTTAGCTAAAAATGTGTAGAAAAGAACAGTTTAACACAAATTCTTGGAAATCCCAGTAAAATATGCGACAGCAAAGTGGTTGTTAAAATCTAGAATTTTATTACATTCGCCCTGATTGAGGTCAGACCTCTAAGGTTTGTATTCATCATAGAATTAGATGGTTATACCGTAGTACCCAGCTGTACCCAACTAGATGTTTCGTTAATTAAAAGGCTTCTATTTTACGCCATGGGATTAGCTTCCTCACAAGGGTTTTGCCCACAAAAATAAGGAGAACTGTTACTCGGCCTGACTTATGTAGACCAGCAAGATATAAAACCGCTTCCGCTAGACGTCAACACATTTACATGGCTACTTACATTTACAATAAAATAAACAATACCCTTAATATAAACCCATTAACAATTAGAGAAAGTAAAAAGAAAATCTCCACATGGCTTCAAACACTGAATTATCACCAAACGGAAGATTTCATCCAACAGCAGTACTCATGAATATATAATATCTAATATTAATAATATACACACACACACACACGCACACATAAACATACTATCACACATGCACACCTACACACACGCACACAAACATACTATCACACATGCACACCTACACACACACTCACATACGTGCACACCCACATAAACACACACATAACACGCTGAGTCATTAAATACTTGAGCATGCGTGCATTTTCATTTATTTTATTTTACCATGTTTTTTATTTTTTTTAATCAAATATGTATAAATGAATATGTGATCAAATGTAACATATCAACTGGGTGAAGACACTGGCTCCTGTAACACAGGTTGCTACCTAGCTCAGGAGCCAGGGCTTCAAAAAAATTTGTTACCTAAATATTTTTTGTGTCAATAAACTTTATTATTATTATTATTATATATTATTATTTGTCAGACGAAGATATTTTGGTCCGAATCCCAGTTTTGTCTTTTACACAATCCAGCCATCATTACTTTTTGTTTTTCGCCATTTTCTTTCCATTTTTTTTTGTAAGCTGTTCTACAATGTGTCATGGAAAAAACAATCAGGCTAATGTGGGAGTGGGCTGGCAACTTCGCACGAATGCACCCGGACAGATGGCCGAAGATTGTCACTCACTGGACGCCTGACGGAGGACGATGCCGTCAAGAGGGACCACGGCGAAGGTGGCGTGACAATCGAATCATATTCGCGGGGAAAATTTGACCAGAGATCGCTAAAGACAGAGAGGTTTGGAAAGAGAAGGGGGAGGTCTTTTGAGCTGGTCATAATACAGACTTCTAAAAAAAACTGATCTCTTGTCCGGCAAAGGTCCACAGGTAGTTTTGCAAAGTTCCTAGTGCTTTATCTTTTCTGATAAATCTATCTGGATTGTTTCTTTCTTCTTTGATTGATCTCAAGTTGCCACCAAGCTTTCCTTTATTTCAATTTATTGGTAACTGGAACAGAAACAATTTGCCTGGTCTTCCCGTCCGATTATAATTTTGGTGTCTTCAAGGTGAATACGCTCTTAATAGACTAGTGCGCTTCATCATCAACGATTACATCACACATCACTGCTTACCATTAAACATCACTTAAATAGGATCAACGCAATATGTCGCACGTTTAATCATATTACAATCAGCCTTGTAATGTTTCCACTGCTGACAATTAAGCAGGAGGACCCTAGGAGAAGGAATGGGCCGTAATCCACCAAGCGGGCCCAGTACAGGTTGATGGATGTTACATGTCTTCGAATTTAAGTATCACCGTTTTGAGAGTAGTGGTGATGAAATTAATTACACAAAATAAAGTGCCTATCTTGTTTTGAACCTGCGACATACTATTCATAAGTTAGAAACTGTTGCCACTGAGCCACTACTGCTCCTCATAAGCTCAATACAGAATACATGGTTGTTTCAATTTTCAAATATCTGCGTCATTTTAGAGTTGAGTCAGGGGATGCAACTCGACATACATTTTCGCTGTTTCTCATACAACCGCTCTTACGCGATTATGATGTCAATATTTTGGAAACACAGTATCTTGTGGATATTATCTAGACTTCTATTGAAATCAATGTAATAATTTGTGTAAAACTAATCCAGTAAAGACTTCTGAAAATCTGCTACTGCATGAACTTTGACACTTCATAATTTAATCAAAAGTAAAAAAAATAGAAGCCTTGCAAATTTAATCAGGATTCTAAATGACGATAATTTTTTTCAAAAACTTTTAAGGGTTTAAAAAACACGTATTTCTTGGAGCAAGTTTTGTAAAATATTCGAGTAAAACATGGAACTACCGAATGCTAACAGACTTTTCAGGCGTTATCTCTCTTTTTCACGTTACCTTTTCGTCAAACATCGCGTTGGATTGCGTTAGATGAAGTAACAAGCTTTTAAACCATGCTCGATGTTGACGATAGGCGAGTGAAAAAGGACCCTCTTAATGATTAAGCGTGTGATGTATCTTCTTCCATACTTCTCAATGATTAGTTCTTATAGTCATCTCAGTAGTAGAGTCGTGATAGCCCAGTGGTGAAGCCACCCGCCTCTCATGCATAAAGTTGTGGGTTCAAAACCGGGCAAATACCAATGTGAATGTATTATTTCATAATGTGCTTTTCCAACTTTATCTAGGATAGGAAGACACCCGTACCTCGGAAAGCATGTACTTTAATCACGGTTGTCATTTGTAAATCTGTGACAGTCATCACAGGTGTAATATTAGTGGTGGCCGAGTGGTAACGGCCCCGATTTAAGAGTTGTAGGTTGCGGGTTTTGTAGGTTGCAATAAACTCAGCCAGCCGTATTACTTTGTGTAATTTATTTTATCACCACTGCTCTCAAACCGTTGAAAGAAAACATCGTGAGGAAACCGGCACGTCAAAAAATCGAAGACGTGTGACATCCACCAAACCCGCACTGGGCCCGCGTGGTAGATTACGGCCCATTCCCTCTCCTAGAGAGGAGGCCTGAGTCCCAGCAGTGGGAACACTATAAGGCCGACTATGCTATGCTATGCATCACAGGTAGCTAGAAGCTAGAAAGTCTGACCATCATCAGTCTATCCAAGCAATTTCGTATTGCTCAGTAACTGGGTTGTGGAGCGAGGAGGAGTGGCAGGCGGTAGCCTCCTTCTGCGAAGCAGTAATGCTAGCAAAGGAAGCGGCCGATCGCGTGAGGCAACGGTCCTCACGCCCCAACCGCCGCCGGGATTCCGATCCCGATTTCCGGCCACCGTAGGCGCGGGCTTGCGGACGGCGAGCAATGGGTGGCTCGCCGTCCGAACGTCCAGTAACTGTCCGGACCGAGCCCAAGTCGTCGACGGCGCGTAGTGTTCCACGCGCGCCTCAAGGAGATGTCAGCAACCGTAGGGGCCCAGCAGGGTCGAGGCCTACTGGGGCCATGGGTGTTGCGAAAGTGACCCCCGGGGCCCTGGAAAAAATGGCAAAGAAGGAACAGGGGCGGGTTTTTAGTCAGTAAAAGTCTGACACTATCTCCCGCTCCGCCCAAGAGCGAGGGATATCATTAGATGATATTCGCACCCGAAAAAAAAAAAAACTGGGTTGTGGAGGTCTAATAGGCAGTCGATCCATGTAAAACACAGATATTCAGCAGCAACCGGTTGGATAAGAAGCTGATCTCAAGCTAGTTGGAATAAGGCTAGAGATCATGAGTAGTAACCCCTTTCAAAAATAATAACAACAGCTAAATAAACTAACAGAATTTGCTTCGTTAGTCCCATTCCTCAAGACCATTCCATACAAATCTTCCTTTATATTAAATTTACGAGAACGCAACACAACTGCACTTTAATATTTCGTCCGGAACTTGCAAAATTAAGTTTCTCATACTGTTACAAAAAAAAATGTGGATTCAGAAGGCCAGCTCCTTACAAAGACTAGAAACATATCCATGGACAATTTTCAGTGATCATACACAATCCTGTTAATTTACGTCGGACACAGTGACAGATAATGTTTTTTTAGTGTTTTTTTTTTTAAGTTGGTATTTAAATTTAGCACATGATAACAAGTTTGGGGGGTCCTCGTGCGTTTACCAAAATAGTTACTTACTTCAGGAACAGCAAGTATCTTTTGTTTAGATAGACGAGTTGGGTACATACGCCTACGTTCCTCTTTGTATACTTCATTATTAAATTGTTCAGACAATATGGTTAACTTAATTTTTTTATAAATCGAGGGCGTTTTACAAATTTTAAACTATTGGTCATAGTTTTTATTTACGCTTTCTGACAGAAAAAACAGATTTTTTTAGGAATCTAGCAAGAAAATGTGTTTTAAGATAGATAACATACTATTCTTTAAGCAAAGAGTGATAAATCTTCGGTATTTACACATCATAGCTTACTATCAAACGAAATAGCAACCAAACTTATGCCAATGAAACAAAAAGAAAAATCATTTGCGGCGATTGTGTTTGCACTCGCTTTAAGCGCATTTTTTTATTGATAGTATCGCGCTTGACCAATATCTCACATGATGGAAAGCAATGATGTGGTCGACGATGGAGCTCGCTTGCCTAGAAATAACCTATTCACTCTTGATTTAAAGATCCTCAGGTGTAGTTATCAGCCCCCCTAGCCAAGTTACGATCGTTTCGTTTGCGTCGAACGCCTCGAATAGGCCACGCCTCCAATTCCTTTGTTCTGACGTGATCTCAACGGTCAGTCACGTGGTTAGAACAAAGGAATCGGAGGCGTGGCCTACTCGAGGCGTTCGACGCAAACGAAACGATCATAACTTGGCTAGGGGGGCAGGAAATATTCCGTCAGCAAAATTCACACCTGAGCTGTACGCATAATGACTCGCATTTTGGCTTGTGTTATGAAATGGACCTTCTGTATAATTGTTTGGTCCTGGTACTATTGTTTGTCGTGAACCCGAGACGTGTAGCATTATTTGGACCCGTATTTATTCGCCTTGTAAGCCTTGTAAACCTTTTGTTCTTTTTGCTGACGATAAATTGGCCCCGTTTATGTTTTTCCTCTGAATAGAATTAAAAGTCTGCTGTTTGTTTATGGCAAAAGCTTGTGAATGTGTGTGTGTGTGTACGTTTGTTACTCTTCCACGCTCGAACGGCTGTACAGATTTGAATGAAATTTGGCACATGGGTAGACCATATCCTGGAGTAGCATAAAAGATATTTTTTATCCCGGGAATATGTTCTCTTGGGATAATTACTATCACGTGGCCGACGCCACTGACAGCAGTTAGTATACTTGGGCAGCTTTAGAAGGCATATTTAACCCCTCGAGCGCCGATTGTACATACGTCTGTATAATTTGAATGACCTTGAAAAACGCTTAATTGTCGTTTTGTACATACTGTACGAAATGTTTTTGGCCAGAAAAAGTTTATTTTTATTTTATTTTTTTGGTGATTTACATAAAAACGCGCAATTACGTAATAATAATACCCCGGGGCGCCCGAGAGGTCAGATTTGAAAATAAAAGGTTTTCAACTCCGAGACATTTTGTGCGACTACCATAGGTAATTATTGTTTTTAGGTAAGTCCTTATTATACTGTCCTTCTGTTGGGCCACGGCTTCTCACAGGTTAAGGACCTGTGAGAAGCCGTGGCCTTCTCGTATTCTATCGAAACAGGTCACATAATTTGCGTCCAAGTCTTTTCACCACCTCTTACTAGTCCGACTTCGATGGCGCCTTCCATCTTAAGAAGCCCGTTCGTTGCAGTGTGCTCGTTAATAACTCTTTTAAGTAACTTACTGCTGGATATTTCATAAAAGTAATGAAGTCGGCTGCATACTTTAAAGATCTACAAAATTAACGCAGCTGGGCCATTTTCAAATTCTTTGCAGGTAAATGTTAATTCAATTTCTAGAAATTTAAATATTACAAACTATTTATATTTTATTTTTTACTAAATGTATGCCCGTAATAACCATCGAATTTTGAAATCCTGTCATTGGTCGTGATGTTTTACTAATAATTGTAGGCTTTTTTTTCAGATTTAAGGTCTCAAGGCGTAAATAAATACCATTCTGTTAATTGGTAACAGAATGGTATTTATTTACGCGAAATATTTTTTATTTTAATACAGACAAAATGTATCACAAATATTTTGGTAAGTATCACTATTCATTACAGCCTTTTCTCTCTTAGGAACATGCAGAATCACAATATAAAACGTTACTAATATGTATTAAAAAAAAGTCATAAACAACTATGTTACTTTAAATATTAGGTTAAACCTTAAATTCTACATAAATTATGAAAAATCTTTATTTTAACATCAATCATCACTATATTGCACAATTTTTTAACTTATAAATTGGTTTATAGCCAATTTATAATATTTTACAGATTAGTTTTACTGAAAACATTTATTTTGCGCCTTATATTTTTGGGACAGAAAAGTAACATTGTTGTAACACGGTAACAAAGTTGTTTGTTGTACTAATTATACTCGCATACCTAGCTTAATAACTATTGACTATGCTTTAAATTGCAATAATGAGATCTCGTATATTAACATATAGACTTAAAAAAAATATGTAGGAATGAAAAACTTCCTAAAAATAATTATGAGATTTTCAACAATATAATCAACAGCGCACTCATCATCATCATCATCATTTCAGCCGAAAGACGTCCACTGTTGGATATAGGCCTCCCCCAAATGTAGCCACAATGACCGGTCCTGTGCGTCTCGCATCCATCGGATTCCCGCGACCCTCACCAGGTCATCGGTCCACCTTGTGGGAGGCCTTCCAACGCTGCGTCTTCCGGTACGTGGTCGCCATTCCAGAACTTTTCGTCCCCATGGACCATCTGTTCTGCGAGCAATGTGCCCTGCCCACTGCCACTTGCCTTCTGATGAGGCCCATTGTAAGCGACCACGTTTCGGAGCCATATGTCATCACTGGCAACACGCACTGGTCATAGACTTTCGTCTTGAGACACTGTGGTATATTGGACGAGAAGACACCGCGCAGCTTCCCGAACGCTGCCCAGTCGAATCGGATTCGACGATTGACCTCTTTCTCGAAGTTAGACCTACCCAACTGGACCGTCTGTCCCAGGTAAACGTAGTCGTCCACAACTTCGTCTTGATAAGAGTGAGTGTGTAAGTCTCCGATCTTGATAGGAGTGGGTGCTACATGGATGTTTACCATGACTTTGGTTTTGTCCATGTTCATTTTAAGTTCCACTCTTTCGGAAGCTCTACTAAGGTCACCGAGCATTATACTGAGCTCCTCCGTAGTCTCAGCCATGACTACTATGTCGTCGGCAAATCGAAGGTGAGTGATGTGCTCGCCATTGACATTTATGCCTAGCCCTCTCCACTCCAGAACCTTGACGACATCCTCCATTGCGGCCGTGAACAGTTTCGGAGAAATGACGTCTCCTTGCCTCACACCCCGCTACAAGAGGATAGGTTTCGAGGTCTGGTCCTGAAGTCGGACTGACATGGTGGCGTTTTTGTATAAACACTTCAGCACTTCGATGTACCGATAGTCAATCTGGCACCGTTGAAGAGACTGCAGTACAGCCCAAGTCTCGATCGAATCAAAGGCTTTCTCGTAGTCCACAAACGCTAAGCAGAGAGGCTGATTATACTCCCTTCTTGATGCCGCTTCTTTTTAGGGTTATTTTTACGTCGTTCCCTATAACGTCGCTGCTTTTCTGCAGGCGTTAGAGCCATCTTCGAACGACGTAACTCATACAAAATGTCCTGAAACAAATTATTTATTATCATTTAGTATCAATTTTTTAAAGTTAAATTATTAAAAAGCGTGTGACACACGGATTAATATACAAATTCGGGCAAAAACCAATAAAATACCACTTTGTTACTCAGTTTACAACTCTGTTACCACGTGCTAAGTAACAGAGTTGTTCAGTAACAGAGTCGTAACATTCTATAAACAATTAATCACAAAATACACTACATAGGAAAAATAATACTTCTGATTTAAAATAATTACTCCATGTACTATATAAATATTGTTAAATCATTTATGAAATACTAATTACTTACGCAAAAATATCAGTAACAGTGTGGTAGCTGAATAAACACTCGTGACACCTTCCACGAAACGCTGCCGACTGACTGACGTTGCGTCCCTCCCCCGTCGCCGCGAACTATCTAGAAAAATCCCAGACACCGCACCAAAGCTACTGCTATGAAAACAGTACTTAGCGCCATCTGTATTTTTTAATCTAAATTACTATAGTAACAGACCGTTGCTATGATTTTCAATGAAGCCCAGGACAAACTTGAAAAATAAAAGAAAATTACACTTTATCAATCTACTTGTCTTTTAACGCATTTAATGTGATTCAACAATGTCTCTATTTAGTTATTCTATTTATTTTAATATATCAGTTTTCCAGTAAAACAATTTATTAATGAATATTCGTATTATACTTCTGTCTGGGACACGATAATTTTGTATAGAAAACAACTCTGTTACCAAGGATGACCGTTATGTTACCTTAAAAAAGAGGAAAAATAATGAAATTTGATAAATATTTATTATTTAAGATGCTTTATGTAACAATTTATTTTAAGTTTATTCACTTTGTATTCGAAGACTTTTTGTTATTTGTTATAAACAAAATATCTTTTTTGAGGGACGCAGTTACCTGCGATCAATTTGAAATTGGCCCGCCTAATGCTCTAGTTGTAATTTTAGGGCCTATTTTTGTTTGTACAATTCTTAACTAATCAGGATTTTAAGCGTCATACATCGAGGTAATAAAAAATGAACTACGATTCGCTTTCCTACTTAACAGATCAAAGTTTAAAAAACTCAAAATTTTAAATAAATAAATACAGTTATTTTCAAAAAAATCATCTTTTACTGTTCATCTAATTACGAACAAAGAGTCTCCTTTCCCTAACAAAAATGCTCACAACATTTTCTCTGCCTATAAAATTACCCGACCATAGTGCATGACATGCATTGTAATAGACACTGACGTTGATGCAGTCTCCTTTGCTCTATAGTCTATATCACCTACCATAGACATCAGCGTTGAGATAGACAGGAGCTGTCAAACACAAGCGCGGCAAGCTGCTTCTCATTATGTTGAACGTCATTATGTCAATTTTAGCTTAATAACTTATCAGCTTGTAAAAGAAAATGCAATTTAATGGAAATATGGAAAGAATATTGAATAGATGAGTGGCAAAGTAGAGTATTATATTGGTAAAAGGATTAGGTTTCAAAATGGAAAATCTTTTGTTCAGTTCTCTCGATACCTCGATACCTCTACGCGTTCCCGAGATAAAAAGGTCTTGACAGACAGATAGACAGACGGACAACAAAGTGTCCCTTTGTTCTCCGTCTATGTAAGGGTTCTGTTTTTCCTTTTCAGGTAATTTTTTTTTTTGTTAACTAATATGATAGATGATAAATATGCCAATGCGTAAAGAAAAACTGAAAGAAAAAATTAATCTAATAATATATTATTATGCGAGGTAGTAAGTACGAAATTGCCTTGTGTAATGAAACCGCCTACTTTAAACTTGTTTTCGTAAATCTTTATCCAACATAAGATGTAGGTACAATAAATTAGTAAATTTTAGTTCAATAATTACCGGTCTTTATCTTCTAGACGCGAACGCGGACAGCGAGCTAGCTACGATTTTCATATAACCTACCCCCCCCCCCCCACCTCCAGGCACGCCACTATTATGGCGGTAAGTCCCCTCTTTGAGGGTTAGATAGATCTCACGGCGTCCTCACCTTCCGCATGACGCAGGTTCTCACCGAACACGGTAAGTTCAAGAAGTTCCAGCACCGGATTCGTGCGGAAGCGACGCCCGGGTGTCGCCACGGTGTGGACCGCCCGGAGGACACGGTGGAGCACACGGTGGAGGTGTGCCCCACTTGGGCAGAGCAACGCCGTGTCCTCGTGGGGGTGATCGGCGGCAGCGATCTCTCGCGCCGGGCCTTGGTGCAGGCCATGGTCCGGAGCGAGGAGGACTGGCAGGCGGTCGCCTCCTTCTGCGAAGCAGTAATGCTAGCAAAGGAGGCAGCCGATCGCGTGAGGCAACGGTCCTCACGGCCCGACCGCCGCCGGGATTCCGATCCCGATTCCCGGCTACCGTAGGCGTGGGCTTGCGGATGGCGAGCAATGGGTAGCCCGCCGTCCGACCGTCCGGCAACCGTCCGGACCCGTCAGCCCAAGTCGTCGACGGCGCGTATTGTTCCACGCGCGCCTCAGGGAGATGTCAGCAAATCGTAGGGACCCAGCAGGGTCGAAGCCTACTGGGGCCATGGGCCCTGGGACGGCAAAAATCTGACACTATCTCCTACTCCGCCCAAGAGCGCGATTTGTCAGTAGATGATTTTCCCACCTACCCCAGACAGAAAGATAAATAAAACCAAAAAGAAAAATGTAAAACAAAAAGTGAGTTCGTTACACAGAGAAGTTGATAAATCTGTCGCGGGAACAAATCACAGGGTTCTACAACGACAATTTGTTACCCATGAAATATTGTTGGACCTTTAGTCTATTCAACTAGACGGCGAACTTTTAAAAAGCTAATATTTCAGTCTGAAAGGTTTTAAAAAAAAAAGCGCCATCATTATTTATAATGGGGTGAAACTGGCCCCATGAAGTAACTCGAATTAAAATATACGTATAATGTATTTGATTTTATGTAGGTTGTTTGGTTTAATATTAGATCTTTAACTATGAAATTGCCATTTTTTAAAACGGGTTGCTTTGAAGCGTTATATCTTTGGATAAGTACTGCGATATTACAGAAAATGCAAAACACAAAGAAACCAATAAATACCTAATTTCGAAAAAAGAATAACGTACCTTTAATGTAAAGTTTATTTGAACTTATAATTCCTAGCCAATCCAAAGATATAACACTTCAAAACAACCCGTTTTAAAAAACGGCAATTTCATACTTTAACCCCTATTATAAACTAGTTACTTCATTTTTAAGTTTCGTACTCGTACATAATTATTTGGTATATCGTTATTCATTTTTACATTGATTAAAATATTTTACTTCAGATAAACTTATCATCACAAAACCTTCTATATCTCCTAAACCTTTAAAGAATATAATTATTGATTTTTCAAAGTCCACTTCAGTGTTATTATAATAAGTATGTAGTGGACAATGTAGGCCAGAAGATCAGTAAAAATGTAAGACAACCGAAAATAGTTCACAAACCAAAACATCTATCATACGCGTCTACAAGGCCTACCGTCAAACGGGGCGAATAGAAATGCGGGGGTAAATAGAATCGGGAATCCGTATGGATGAATGAATGGGTAGTTTATCGCCGTCCGATAAGGACCACGTCCGGGTCAACGACGCGTCGTGTTGCACGTGCGTCTCAAAGAGATGTCAACTAAGGGCCGGAGCACAATAAAGCCGATGCCTTCCAGGCCTGCAAGATGGCTCGAAACAGTTACAGTGGCCCTGGAACGCAAAGAGCAAGTGAAGAAACACAGGTGAATTTTAATTAGTAAAAGTCTGACACTTCCTCTCGCTCCAATCAGAGCTGGAGGGGTCTAATATTTGATAATTTCCTACTGTAAAAAAAGATGATAAATAAAAAACTATTTATTGCAGTAACTGTTTGCAGCATTTAACTACTCCAATTTATTAAGAAATTGGTAATTAAAAAAAACACAATGCATTGATAGCAACCAGTAATATGGTATAAAAGAGAAAAAAAATACAATGTTTCAATTCACCCCGTTTATTGGTACATCATTCTCATATTCACTTTTAATAAAAGATGTTAAATTTCTCTAGTATACACATATTAGTTTGCCAACAGACTACAATTCTAAAGTCGACTATGTTCCTCCTCTACTCCGCTCACGATCACATTCATCAAGCAAATTAAATTTGAACAAGCCTCCGAGATATTTGCAGAAGAAAACTTCTACAGCAATTTAATTCATAACTAGGAGCTAACACTGGTAATAACGCTTAACAAACCCAGAAACACAGACAAACGGAAAGGAAACTTTGAAGCCTCGCAAAGTACTTGATAATTTCCAGGATACCAGTATTTGGTAGGAGTAGTACCGTAACTAGGGCGGCGCCAGCGGTTCACAGGCACAGGCCGCAGAAATGATCAAACCAAGAACAATTTTTGTGTCATTTATTCTAACAGAAGTAGGTTACTGTCTCCCATTCCTTCTCGCTCCATATCATGACCTTAACCAGGACCGGACGTTATTTTTTTTTTTGGTGGGAAAATCATCTAATGACATCCCCCGCTCATGGGCGGAGCGGGAGATAGTGTCAGACTTTTACTGACTAAAAACCCACTCCTGTTCCTTCGTTGCCTTTCGTACCAGGGCCGAGTCTTCCTTTCAGAAGCAGTCCCTTGGCCCCAGTAGGCTTCGACCTTGCTGGGCCCCTACGGTTTGCTGACATCTCCTTGAGGCGCGCGTGGAACAGTACGCGCCGTCGACGACTTGGGCTCGGTCCGGACGGTTACCGGACGGTCGGACGGCAAGCTACCCATTGCTCGCCGACCGCAAGCCCACGCCTACGGTAGCCGGAAATATGGGAGGTTATTACCGTTGATCGCCTTCACGAGGACACGGCAGGGCTCCAACCAAGCGGGGCAAACTTCCACCATATGCTTTACCGTGTGCTCGGTGCGTAATTTACATGGTGTTACCCGAGCGTTTCTTCCCACTAGATCCGAAACACTCATGTCCGGTGAGGACCTGCGTCAGGTTGGTTAAACGTACCCAGCTCGAACTTTTTTAAGGGCGCAATTTCAGAAACTAGAACCGGGCGTATAAAAGGCTGGTTACGGTACTGGGTAGGATTTCTGGATCGAGTACAATGCCTGCGTTAGCGTCTTATGTGAGTTTCCAATTATGAGAAGCTCAGCTCAATGGATCATTGTATACGTTGCATAAGCGGCTTCTTAAATCGATCTTTTTATAAAAGAGTAACCATGGTGTTTCTTGCCGGTTCATCTCCATAGGAAACGACCAATTGGAACTTTGCACTAGCTTCTGACGTTTTATAAGTGCCCATGTAGGCATATTGTGAAATAAAAATTTTGAATATTGTTTTTTTTTACTGTATGGTTTAGCGATTGGCTGCTATTCGGAGTGTCGTGGATTCGATTCCCGTACGGAACAAATATTTGTACGGTGTACAGATTACATCAGTGGTTTCTGAGTTTATCGCGATCATACAGATAGACAGAGGCAATGGGTTTTTTTTTTATAATATGTAAGGATATGTATAGTTATCTATTTATAATATTAGATATATGGTTATATATTTACATTACATTTATTTTTTAATTTAGTATAAGACTTCATATACTCTTTGTCTGCTGTTTTTACACAGTATTGTTTACATTTCTTTTTAATTTCTCGATTTTCAGGTCTGCTGGAAGCGATTTCTATATATATAAACAGTCCCTTTGTGCTCATATTTATATTTCCATCTATTTGTGTTCCATAGAGTACCTAAGCAAAAATAATAACATAAATAAATGATTAGGTATAATGAATTCCGACACTTTCCTTGAAGAATTTCATTAGCCTAATGTACTGAGTCCTCTCATTTGACTAAAATAATTTCAAAAGTGAATATCAAGTACCGGTAAGCCTTTCGAATACCGTAGAGACACAATAGAAAGACAGTGAGAGAGCGAACGCCGGCTTTCGCTTGGGGTTTAATGAATTAGAAGTACTGTTGAGAATGAGGTCCTCTGGACCAAATCCATATAGAATCCCATTACAAGTAGGTAAGGGTGGGGTATATTTTTTTTTTTTACTTTGGGGCTAGATATATGTCCGATGGAAGTCTAAAGTCCAAGATTAAGAACATTGACGCTACAAAATTTATACCAAGAAAACTTGAAACATCTACAATTATTAATGTCTGTACCACAGATTCATCTCGGTGTTCAGAACTCATAACTTAAGATAAATTTCCTGTTAGACGCGTGCCTCTACACTGCAGATATCATTTTATCCTCCTACATTTAGATCCCAAGCTCACTCACACATGCACATACGTTCTTCGTATGAAGACATGCGAGCATCGGGAAGAATCCCCTCTATGACCATGTTAATTTATGTGGTACTTAGTACCAGTCCATTAAATTGTGAATTAAATATTCCCATTTCTTACTCTTTTTTTTAGGTGGGAAATCATCCAATGGGTTACCTATCATAAGTTCGAAAAATATTTGACCGAATTTCATTTCACCTAAAACTTTTCAACTATTTTCGTTTCGTTTTTTTTTTTATTTCATCGAAGTCACGTCTGCCACTGTATCAGTTGACCTATTATCAATTCGATTTTTTTCGTTACTCCGACGTTTCATTTCGCCGAAAAAATTTTCACAGATGTTACACTTAGCCGAAATAACATTTATTCGAAGTATTATGTTTCCGAACATTCATTAAACCACTGTTTTAATTACCATATTTCAATTCTCCTAACGCCTAGAAATGTAATTATTACACTGGCATGATTGAGGCAACAGGAGCTAATTTTAGATTAGTTTTACCTAATATTTTGTTTAATTAATTATTTAAACGTAATGGCACTTAATAATATAGTTGATTATGAACAAAAGTGGTTTTAATTGGTCCCAGTAAGAAGCTGCAAACAAGGATGCTTGCTTTAATCATGCAGCATGCAAGCAGACATGTAGCATGCAAGCAGACATGCAACATGCAAGAAGGCGTGTAGCATGCAAGAAGGCATGAGCAGGTATGCAGCATGCAAGCAGGCATACAGTATGCAAACAGGCATGCAGCATGCAAGCCGGCATTCAGCATTCAAGCAGGCATGCAACATGCTACAGACATGCAAAATGAAGCAGGCATTCAGCATGCAAGCAGGCATGCAACATGAAGCAGGCATGCAACATGAAGCAGGCATGCAGCATGCAAGCAGGCATGCAGCATGGAAGCAGGCATGCAACATACAGCAGGTATGTAGCATGCAAGTAAGCATGCAGTATGCAAGCAGGCATGCAGTATGCAAGAAGGCATGCATCATGGAAGCAAGCATGCAACATGCTGCAGGCATGCAACATGAAGCAGGCATGCAGCATGCAAGCAGGCATACGGCATGCAAGCAGGCATGCGGCATACAAGGAGGCATGCAGCCTGCAAGCAGGCATGTAGCATGCAAACAGACATGCAACATGCAAGAAGGCATGAGCAGGCATTCAGCATGCAAGCAGGCATACATTATGCAAACAGGCATGCAGCATGCAAGCTGGCATTCAGCATTCAAGCAGGCATGCCGAATGGAAGCAAGCTTGCAACATGCAGCAGGTATGTAGCATGCAAGCAAGCATGCAGTATGCAAGCAGGCATGCAGTATGCAAGAAGGCATGCAGCATGGAAGCAGGCATGCAACATGCTACAGACATGCAACATGAAGCAGGCATTCAGCATGCAAGCAGGCATGCATCATAAAGCAGGCATGCAGCATGGAAGCAGGCATGCAACATGCAGCAGGTATGTAGCATGCAAGTAAGTATGTAGTATGCAAGCAGCCATGCAGTATGCAAGAAGGCATGCAGCATGGAAGCAAGCATGCAACATGCTGCAGGCATGCAACATGAAGCAGGCATGCAGCATGCAAGCAGGCATACGGCATGCAAGCAGGCATGCTGCATGCAAGCAGGCAAGCAGCCTGCAAGCAGGCATGTAGCATGCAAACAGGCATCCAACATGCAGCAAGCACTGTTTCTGTTACGGCTCCGGCGCTGCAGGGTTTGGGCGGCTCCACGCGAGTTTATCGTCGCAGATGGTTTTAACGCTCACCACCGCAGCTTTGGCTTGCTGGCCGGCTTTGCCGGCCAGCCTCAGCCGCGGCGGCGGGCCTTCAAACCACATGTTCCTCAGCTTGCGGCCCGCCCTACCCCTCCGCACCTACGCGGGCTTGAATTACACTCTAGGGGTAGGGCAGATGTAAGACTGTGTGAAGTCGGTTTTGCAGCGATTCGTTTCTGTCACTAAATTTTGTAGCATAACATGTTGATTTTTTATGACACTAATTTAATTTAATTGAAAATGATACCAAATAACCGTCTATATATTTGTGACTAAAATTCCGTAAAATATTGTTTCGGTGTGGTGAAAATATGGCAAATAAATCAGGGGGCCCCGGGGTCTATTTTCACTTAACCCATGGCCCCAGTAAGCTTCGACCCCGCTGGGCCCCTACGATTTGCTGATATCTCCTTGAGGCGCGTGTGGAACACTCAGCGCCGTCGACGACTTGGGCTCCGTCCGGACGGTTACCGGACGACCGGACGGCGTGCTACTCACCGTCCGCAAGCCTGCGCCGTTCTCACTTCTTACTAAAATGTTAAACAAAATGTTATTTTTTATTTTACAAATTAAATTTATTTCAAACATGAGAAGAAAAGTTTTTACAATTTGTCGAGTGTTTCTGAACGATGGGTATAGTGGTTAGTGGCCCTGACTGCTATGCCGGAGATCGTGGTTTAAATTTCCACCAAAGACAATTGTTTGTGTGTTGTTGAGTCTGGGTGTAATTTATGTATAATGTATATACTGAGAAATATATAAGTATGTTTATCAGTTGTCTAGTACTTTACGTTTGGAAATAGGTGGTGTTGTGTGAAAGTTGTTGAATATTATTATTATTATTAAAATCAAACGAGTTGGACCACTACTACCATATTATTATGAAAAGATAATGAATTTAATTTATTTATTGTAATTAATTAATTTATTGCTATTTTTAATGTTTATTATGAAACCTTAATGAAATGTACTATTTCTTGGAAATTAAAAGGCTTAAATAAAAAATGGCACAGTATCCAATAATATGTCCAAATTGATGCTAGCTCCTCATGCAATCAGGTCTTGAGGAGCACGTCTTTTCAGCCCTTTGAAGATAGAGTTTGGCTTTATGCCCATCAGCCCCCTAGCCAGGAGGTTTGGGTGGTGATTAAGTCTTTTTGAATACTTTATCGGACTGTTTTCTTGATTGATGTTTTAAAACTGTTTATTTTTATTGTCTTTATTCTTTTTCTACAAAGCGACTAAATCGCACTACAATTGATACCTAGTAGCGTGCCTGCTAACTCCCTAATTCCTGGTTACGCTGTACACATATTGCTTCACACACAGTATAAGCCTTTAGATTGAACTAAGTTGTGTTTCAACGTACCTGCGCTGCAAACCGCTTTGAAATTGGATTGAATGTAAGCCACATTAATGAGTTCCTCGGAATTGTACGAATGGTATGGTGGAATATTAATTGCAAGCGTAGCGGATTGATGTTCTTGTATTCCATACAGCTGTAACTGTATTTACATACACGGTGTCTTTGACATAAACGAAAATCACGAATCCAGTATATGATTCTGGACGGAGTGGTGGGATTTTTCGTCGGCTTTTTCCTATTTAAAAAAAAAATCATTTTTTTTTTAAATTTAAACTAGGTAAAATGTAAAATCGTTATTCTAACCAACCCCGATGATATATTTTTTTTATATAAAATAAATAATTAAAAAATCATCGGGGTAGATAAAATTGTTATTGTAATCAACCCCGATGACATTTTTAATTTTAAAAGTAATTCATTCATTTTTTTTACTAAAAATATTAGAATAAAGATTTTATACAGTTTAAATTAAAAAAACGTAAAGATTTTTTTTTAATTAGGAAATAACTGACAAAAAATCCACCATTGGGGAGTCCAGAATCAGTTTCCTTTTATGACGTAGGCGAGCACTAAGAAAGAATATTTCAAAATACACCTCGTAAGGAGATGAAAGAGGGTCCAAAGATTGTATGGAAAAAACTTCTTTCACGCGGACGAAGCCGCTGGTAGAAGCTAGTTTTTTATAACATAATGTGATGTGATGTGTGCGTTTAATAACATAATGTGATGTGATGTGTGTTGAAAGTTGGAAAATGCAGGGTTGGAAGGCAGGATGCCTTGGATGCAAGGTGGACGAATGACCTGTTGAGGGTCGCGAGAATCTGATGAATGTAAGACGCACAGGACCGTTCATTGTGGCAACACTTGGGGAAGGCTTATGTCCAACAGTGTACGTCTTTCGGATGAAATGATGATGAAATAACAAAACGTACTCGTACTCACAGCATTATAAGAATTTTATTTATTTATTAAGCTATTGCATAGCTTCTATCGCGGGCCTTGAGCGCGGGGACCGAATCCAGAAATTCCGTAACGAAAAATATACCTCACGCTCCCCACTCCGACGGGCACGGAGGTGTGGCTGAAGGCCGACAGAGACCGAACACCTATTTTAGAAAAGTCGTTAACGACCTGTGTGGCGCATTGGTACAGCGTTCTACCTATGTTATCATCGTGCCTCGAGTTCAAATCTCGGTCAAACAAAATAGTCTTTTTGTATTATAATAGATTATAGTAATGTTCTATGATAACAACTGAACATACTTGTAGCAATTTATGAAGTAAACAAGAAAGAAAAAAAAATTGTTTTTTTTCTTATCGGTCACTACGCTCAAAAAGTGTAACTTGAATTAATATCAAAGAAAAAGAAATACTGCATAAATAAAATAAATAAATAATTATAATTGCATAAGTTGATACAAAATGCTATGCAATAGCTTTACCGCGGCAGTCCCCGAGTGCCACACTTTTTTTTTATTATTAATTTATTTAATCTTCATGCAACTAAAGGTACAAAGGCGGACATAATACCTTAGGCATTCTCTACCAGTCAACCTAGGGTTGTGGAGAGACAATATGGCAGGTGCATAAAAAAAGAAAATATTATTTAAACAACAAGTATTACAAAATTACTTAAATTACATACATATATACATATATATGTATGTATTTAATTTAGCAATATAATTATAGAGCTAATATAATTTCATCCCAACATTCCGCCAGGTAAGAAAATCAACATAAATTGTTTCAGATATATATTCAGAACAGGCTTGAGTCAATTAGCAGACACTCCAAAGGGCCGCACTTTACCTCAAACCAAAATGTAGATACATAGTTATTAATAACCAACATAGGTAACATCAAAGATATGGAGGTAGCAGTCGACCTCGGAATTGCTTTATGGCTTTTGACAACAATAATTGAAACTTCAATAAAGCTGAAACTATCTTAGTGTTTATTTCTTCAAAGAGTACTGCGCTATCACATACACATAACCGCCACCACCACACCACTACCACTGTGTTGTCTTTTTTAACCAACTTCAAAAAGGAGGAGGCTCTATGTTCGCCTGAATGTATATTTTTTTTTGTTTTTTCACCGATTTCTCGGTCAATTGAGGACCGATTTTGAAATATTTTTTTTTGATTGAAAGGTTATGCTGTCGAGTTGGTCCCATAAAAATATTGTTATGATCTGATCATGAACTTCGAAGATATGGAGTAGAACTGCT
Organism: Mythimna impura; assembly: GCA_905147345.3. Classification (NCBI taxonomy): domain Eukaryota; kingdom Metazoa; phylum Arthropoda; class Insecta; order Lepidoptera; family Noctuidae; genus Mythimna; species Mythimna impura. The sequence goes on along the minus strand of LR990351.1, from coordinate 24,948,159 downwards.
CATAGGATCACAGCAGAACCGTAGTCGTAACAAGTAAAATTGCTTTTTTCAAACGTGTAGTCGATGACTGACTGAAAGAAGAGGGGTGTTACATAACGAAGAGACAAAACTATTATACAAACACCGACTTCCGAAATTAAAGTTATTTTGCACTTTTCAGTGTGTTTTTTTTTTACATTGAAGTCGGTTGTATTTTTTTTTTGTAAATAGTTTTTTATTAACCCAAAGGTGGACTGGTAGAGAATTCCTTGTTGCATGTACTACTAATGTTTATGAAGTTTAAGTAAATAAAAAATATAACAAAAAAAAAATACCGGTCAAGTGCAAGTCAGACTCATGCACCAAGGGTTCTGTTCAAGTTATTCTATTTTAAAAGTACGATGATACGTGAATCGAATCTAGATGATTTTTCCGAATCGCAAAAAGTAATTATTTTGTGACGTACCTACAAAACGACTTTCTGACTTTTTCCTATACTTGTACTATGAGACTGCTACTTGCGAAATTTTAGGATACTAAGTCAACGAGATATATTTATATAGGTATATAGGTTCTGATTTTCTGGCGGGTGTCAAAATGTGCGCAATAATCGGAACGTAAACAGCCTTAGTTTTAGATTACGTTGATTTAGAAGTTTGATTATTATAATATAGCTTACGATTACAAAGGGATAATGAAAAGCGCGATTATTTTACATACCTGCACGTTCATGAGCCTTCTACCTAATTAATTATTATAATTGTTAATAATACTTAGCATATAATTACAGTTACAAAAAATACAATATAGTATATATAGTAGTATATAATATATTTTGACTGGCCTGTTGGTCTAGTGGTTAGTGGCCCTGACTGCTATGCCGGAGGTCGTGGGTTCGATTCCCACCCAGGACAAATGTTTATGTGATGAGTACGATCATTTGTTCTGTCTCTGGGTGTAATTTATCTATATACGTATGTATTTAGAAATATTTAAGTATGTTTATCAGTTGTCTAGTACCCATAACACATGCTCTGCTTAGCTTGGGACTAGACGGCGTTGTGTGATAGTTGTGGAATATTTATTTATTTTATTTTATTTTTATAGGTATACACAGTCATATTTTCAATCTAACTGAACTTTTGCTATTCAAGAAATAAGTGTACTACAAATGTCAATTATTTCAATAGATTCGTATGCTCTTCTTTTTATTTATTGTTTTTCTTTTCGTTGTAGTTTGAGTACATATCATCTTGTCTAGATGCCACATTGACCGTCCTAAACGGCCCAAATAAAGTCTACTAAAATTGGTAGACTCACTTCTCCCTTACGTCAGTGTCATTTGAAACAACTAAGGATAATGTGCTCACGAAAAATAATTAATTATGCCGGTTTGTGCTGTCAGACTGTGCCGTAATTATGTGGGAAAACAATATAATAACACTGAGATCACTTTTCATCGGTAAGTTTTGTTATTTAAGGGTCATTCTATTCTACAGCCAAAAAAGTGTGCATTGAATATATTAATTAATCGAAAAGAATTCAGAGATTCATTCATAGCTCTTTTGATAGAAATCTACCTCAAGTATAATAGACTATACCACTTATGGAATACAACAATAAATAAATATTAAAAAACTTATTTTCAACGGCTTCCGTCATGTTCTGTTATCTGTGTAATTTACACACCGTTGACATAAGACGTACTAAAAAAATACAATTAGTGGACGAAAATTACTTATCTATCCTTTAGTAGCTTTCAAATATAGTCCTATTTCTGTTGCGTAAAGCAAATTAAATTCAGTAAATTGTATTCGTCACCGCTCTTGATTCTACTTTTGTTACAAAATCATCGTCACTTCTGTTATCTAGTAGAAATTAGAAAAAAGTATCTATCAATATTGGTTTAGTTCGGTTATTTTTTATAATATTGCAACACCACATAGCTGTCTTTCGCATGCCGGCTTCAAATTAGAAAAAGACCGTCTTTGTTTTTTGTGAAAAATTGTTTTGATTGGTGTTTTCGTGGTGTAAAACTTCGCACATCACATCTGTTTTAGCTGTACTAAGGTAAGACATATTAATGAAATCATAAAACTGCTTAGCATGTATGTATTATCATGTCATTATTGTGATTGAGTGCAGAAGCAAGTCTGAACTTGAACAGTAAAAAAGTATGGCTGCAAATATTAAAGTTCGTCATTTCTGTGATCATCACATCTGTGATCAGTGTGATAACAGATGTGATTTAAGATCACCGAAGTGACGAAATTTTTGTTTTATTGCAATTAAATTTCTTTACTCTCGCTAATTTACTAAATTAAAAACAAAATTGAACAGGATACTTTAATATGTACTTAGATTAAATAATACGCCACTCTGAAGCATTTAATTTCATATATCTTTTTTTTTTATTTGAGCTATATCTAGGTACAACATGGCACCGCGTACACGCCGAGCTTCCAAAAAGGACAACAGGTTAGAGGTAAAAAAAAATCAGATAGGTAGTTCCTTTTTCCGTAGGGAGCAAGTGAGAATTGCAATGAGACGACATCGACAGAAGTTAACAGAACAACAGCTAGAAGAGAGAAGAAGAAAAGACAGAGAAAGGTACCAACGGAAAAAGGAAGATTGACAGGTAAAAACTATTAATCAATTTACTCCACGTACTCAGAAAATAATTGGAAAAAAGGTGGAAAAAAGGTCTAAAAGATATCGAGACAATAATAAAGCATTGCAACGCATTCATCAACAGACTGAAAATTTTATTGAGAATGATACCCCACCCGGCAGTCCCGTTACGTCCACATCTAGATCAAGAGCCGAATCTGGTAGGAAAATAGCTAAAAAGAATAGAAGGTATCTAAAGCTGGAGAACAATCTACTAAAAGAAAAATTGCGTCTATTAGAAAATAGAGTTAAAAAGTATAAAATGCGTTATAACAGAGCTATTGAAAGACAAAAAGTGTTTGGAAGAAAATTGTAATGGTGTACAAATTATACCTATAGATGAAGACAATGTTATAACTATAGAAAATTAATTGGCAAAACGTTTAACACCGGAATTTAAAGGCACTCTTAATGTTCATCAAGTGACGTGGAATAAAGACAGCCCCGGTCTTTTGCATGCACGAAAACTTAGCTGCATCGAATGTCGCCCAGATCAAATTTGTTCTCATTATGAAATTGGTGTTATTAGTACAGAGTATATTCAAATCTCTTCTGATCGAAGCCATGTCCTTGTTATTCCCCCATCACACCATCAAGCTGATCAAGAAGTATCCGAGGAGCCCGGTCCATCGGGACTTTTTTCACATACTGAAAATGAACCTCCAGCACGCTGCGTAGATACTGACGATGAAGATTTGGTTACGGTCTCAATTCCAACAAAACGAAGCCGTAACTTCTATTTCAAATCTATCAATGGTTCTTCATCTAAAGAGAATTCAAACGAAGAAATTAAAAAGAAACAATTAATTGATCAGGTGTTTAGCGAAGCTTCGGATTGTAAAAAAAATACGACTTGCGTATTAATATTTTCGCATCTGATTCGTCTGACGAAGACATATTTTGAAATCATGAAAGTGAGAGCTAAGTCTGATTATATAATTATAAGTATTAAAAAGTTGTACCTGATTAGTAATTATTCCAAGCAAGTATGCCTTTATATTTATGGATCTCATTACCAAGTTATTTGTTAGAAGGTGACGATGAAGACGTCACTTCTGTGATCATATTTTTAAATTTTTTTTTCTGTGTCTTCTTGTTGTGTTCAAGAATAATTATATTTTGGTTTAATTGATAACAATGTAGTTTAACAATTATCGTTCATAACAAATTCTTGGTAATTTGTAAACCAGAATTATTTAGAATATCATCATTTCTGTTACATATTGCGTCACATCTGTTATCGTCTTTTTTTATTTTATGACAATTTTCTCGTAATTAAAACATAAATTACCTCTGTTACTAATTATTTCGTTGATTATTTATGTTACTAAAGACAGTAAATCTAATAAGTATATGAAAATCGATGTTTTATTTTTTTTTTATTATTTTTCCCTAAATGTAGAATGACCCTCAACCACTATTAATATAGATAACACGATTTTTAAATTCGTTTTTTTGTATGTCATTCCGATTAGCCAGTGTTGTCAGTTTATTACTAGGGAGATTTGACGAAACTATGGGAAACAAAATACAAATATCATTACATCATCTTTCGATCAGGAGAACATTATTATTTTAAAAATTAAATTATTTATTTGATCAGTAAATGATAACTTATCTATACCTCCAAAAAAAAATTAAATCCATGACGTCGTGCACTAAATATTTTTTTTTTTAGTTTTTTCTAATATTTTGGGTTTCAGATTTTTGCTGAATTGGGCCTGTTTGGTGCAGCCGTGAGGCACACATTACTACTATATCCTTACATCGGACGTTATACTTTTTATTTGTTGGTTTTATGTTATTACATGTAACTGGAGTAGGTATTGTGTGTCTTTAAGTCTGTGCTAAATAAATGTATTTTCTTTCTTTCTTTAATCTACAAAATAATTATTTCATTCAACCTATTTTGTTAAACTTTCGTCATAATAAATAATGGAGAAAAGGAAAGTTAATAATTTGGAGCAGGCATCCCTCAACACGCACACCTTGACAGTGACGACAATAAGTACACGTGCGGTACTCACACATGTCACGAAATTGGAGACACTTTTAGCGCGTCGTATGTTTGCATTGCTCTATCTAGACAAGTATATAATCAAAGCATATCATATATAGTGTATTTTTAGTTTATAGGTATGTATTTCCACAAAGAATTTTATAATATTTAATTGTAATATTGCACCTACCACAATTTGTCTCTGCATCACCCAAAGGTTCATTGGTAGAAAATGCCTTAAGGCATTAAGTCCGCCTCTGTACTTTTTTGTGCAGTAAGTATAAATAAATAAATAACGAGGAAATCAGGTAAGTATCCGAATACGGTAATAGGTTGTATCTCGTGTATTACTCGTACATGTTATATAATATTTATATCGAGATTCAGAAGAAACCAAACCCAATCCCAATACCCGTCAACATGAATATCAAAAACGAATAGACGGGCATGACTTCCACATGCGTAGAAATAGTTCATCATTCATCATTTCAGCCGATAGACGTCCACTGCTGGACATAGGCCTCCCCCAAACGTCGCCACAACGAACGATCCTGTGCGTCTCGCATCCATCGGATTCCCGCAACCTTCACCAGGTCATCGGTCCACCTTGTAGGGGGCCTTCCGACACTGCGTCTTCCGGTACGCGGTCGCCACTCCAGAACCTTTCGGCCCCAACGGCCATCCGTTCTGCGAGCAATGTGCCCTGCCCATTGCCACTTTAGTTTGGCGATTCTTCGCGCTATGTCGGCAACCTTGGTTCTCCTGCGGATATCTTCATTTCTGATTCGATCACGCAAGGAAACTCCGAGCATAGCCCTTTCCATTGCCCTTTGGGTGACTTTGAGCCTTCTGATGAGGCCTATTGTGAGCGTCCACGTTTCGGAACCATATGTCATCACTGGCAACACGCACTGGTCATAGACTTTCGTCTTGAGACACTGTGGTATATTGGATGAGAAGATACCGCGCAGCCTCCCGAACGCTGCCCAGCCGAGTTGGATTCGACGGTTGACCTCTTTCTCGAAATTAGATCTACCCAACTGGACTGTCTGTCCAAGGTAGACGTAATCGTCTACAACTTCGAGTGCAGAGTCTCCGATCTTGATCGGAGTGGGTGCTACATGGTTATTTACCATGACTTTGGTTTTGTCCATGTTCATTTTAAGACCCACTCTTTCGGAAGCTCTACTGAGGTCATTGAGCATTGTGCTGAGCTCTTCCGTAGTCTCAGCCATGACTACTATGTCGTCGGCAAACCGAAGATGAGTGATGTACTCGCCATTGACATTAATGCCCAATCCACTCCAGTCCAGAACCTTGAAGACATCTTCCATTGCGGCCGTGAACAGTTTCGGAGAAATGACGTCTCCCTGCCTCACACCCCGCTGCAGGAGGATAGGTTTCGAGGTCTGGTCCTGCAGTCTGACTGACATAGTGGCGTTTTCGTACAAACACTTCAGCACCTCGATGTACCGATAGTCAATCTGGCACCGTTGGAGAGACTGCAGCACAGCCCAAGTCTCGATCGAATCAAAGGCTTTCTCGTAATCCACAAACGCTAAGCAGAGAGGCAGATTATACTCCTCGGTCTTCTGTATAACCTGCCGTAGCGTGTGTATGTGGTCTATGGTGCTAAAGCCTTTTCGGAATCCGGCTTGTTCGGGAGGCTGGAAGTCGTCGAACCTGCGCGCGAGACGGTTCGTGATGACTCTGGAAAACAGCTTGTAGACATGGCTCAGAAGTGAGATGGGCCTATAATTCTTGAGCAGGGCCTTGTCGCCCTTCTTAAAGAAGAGTACCACCACACTTCCGCTCCATGCCTGTGGTGTTTTTCCCTCGAATATGACGGAATAAAACAGTTTCTGAAGGGCCTTAAGGATCGGTTTACCACCCGCCTTCAGGAGTTCGGCTGTAATTCCGTCATCACCCGGTGCCTTGTTGTTATTAAGCTGCTTCAGAGCCATCCTAATCTCGTACAGGCTGACGTCCGGGATATCTTCGGTATAGTGTCGGGTCAACCTAGCTCTTGGGTCGTTTGCTAGATTCGTAGTGGGTTTTGTGATTGACGTGTATAACTGTCCATAAAAAGCCTCGATCTCTCCCAGAAGTTCCGATTTGGCGGATATGACTCTGCCATCTTCGGTCTTCAGTTTCGTGAGCTGGCTCTGCCCAATAGACAGATCTCTTGCAAACACCTTGGAGCCCTTATTTCGCTCAATCGCGTCTTTAATTTTTCCAGTATTAAAGTGACGGATATCGCGTTTCAAGGACTTAGAGATCCGTTTATTGAGCAGCCGATATGTGCACGCATCGTCTGAAGACTGCAGAATCATCTCACGCCTTTCCTTCATAAGCTGGAGAGTTCGATCTGTGAGCCTCTTGCTCTTATTTGTACGAGTCTTATAGAATTTAGACCCGACCGTATGGACAGTTTCCACGAACCCATCGTTGTATTTGTCCACAGAGCTTCCTAGGCATTCGAAACGATTTTGAAGTTCGAGCTGAAAGCTCTCGGAGTTTTGGATCTGGATCTGTGCAGGACGGAGCGTAGACTTCATCAGTCGAGATCTTTCAAGCTTGACATTGATATTCAATGTGCCTCTTACCATGCGGTGATCACTTCCGGTTTTCACCGCATTGATCACAGAGACATCATTGAATATTTGCTTCTTCGTAGACATGATGAAGTCAATCTCATTTTTTGTTTCACCATCAGGGCTTTGCCAGGTCCACTTCCTGTGCTCACGCTTTCTGAAGAAGGAGTTCATCATGTAGAGGCCCTCCCTCTCCATAAAGCTGGCCAGTAGGTGTCCCCGGTGGTTCCTACGTCCAAATCCAAATTGCCCCACTCACAGCTCGTCACCGTCTCGTTTGCCCAGTTTCGCATTAAAGTCCCCCATGACCACGGTGAAGTGAGTCTTATAACCATGTATGGCTCTGGATACATCCTCATACATGGTCTCTACTTCGTCATCGGGGTGCGTCGAGGTCGGAGCGTAAACCTGTATGACCTTCAGCGAATATCTTGATGATATTCTGAGTATAAGGTACGCCACCCTGGTCGACACGCTCTCGATCTTCACCACATTGTTCACAAGGGACCTGTGGACGATAAACCCGACACCACCTTGGGACTGCTGGTCCCCCTCCCGAAAATAGAGCAGGTTACCAGATTTTAGGATTATCGTGTCCTCCCCTTGTCTTCGGACTTCGGATAATCCCACAATACTCCATCGTAACCCGCTCAACTCCTCCTCAAGCTCGGCAATCTTCTCATCGGACCGGAGTGTACGCGTGTTGTACGTCGCCAGGTCCAGTCGTCGACGGTTGATCGATCCCACCCGGAGATTCTTAGCACCCCAGACCCCAGGGCTGCGCCCACGCCCGTCCACGCTAGCACAACCGCTGGAGTCACCGGGCACTTGGGGCCTGTTTCTTGTTGTATTATGCATTTGAGGGGGTTTGGACCATAACCCGCCACGCTGGTCCAGTGCGTGTTGGCGGGTCGCCATAGCCTCGTTCGTTTATCAGCAGGGTGCACCACGTGCAGGTGAGGTTGGCTTGGGTCCCGATAGGTGTTGATTGGGACCCCGTATACACCCCTCAGTAGAAATAGTTAGTTCGTCCTAATTATGGCAATGTTATATACCGTCTCAAAACAATTGTGACGTTCGGAAACGCCACACCTCTATCAACACAGTAATTATCTACTTGTCTTGGTACACGACACAGTAATTATCGTCTACATGTCTTAGTAAAACTAATAAATAGTGAATGAAGTAAGAATAATTTGGGACTGAACATACTTTATGAAAAGAATTTCCATCTAGTTAACTTGACAGAATAACTTACATGCAAATTCTTTGCTGAAAACTTTAAATATTCAGAACGTCGTCATGTTACAAAGTTATGAAGCTGTATGCACCAAATTAGATTTTATCTTTGCTCTACACTGGTTACCGACCGCGGTTTCGCTCACGTAAAATTTGTACTTACTTCCCATTTTTATAAATTACTAGATTCTGCCAGCGGCTTCGCCAGCTATATAAGAAAATAGATAATAGAATATATATTCAGATAATAGAAAATATTTGCCTCTCACTCAGTGATAAAGTAGCATTCCACAGGTGAAAGAATTTTTAAAACTCGGTAAAATAGTTTTAGGGTAAATTTATCATCATCATCTTCCTGCCCTTGTCCCGTCTTATTTGGGGTCGGCGCAACACGTTTTTTTCTTCCATTCTATCCGTCAACCGTCATGCTATCACTAACTTCCTTTTCTTTCATATCACGGGTAAATTTTAAGTTTATTTTTGATTTATTTTTAGGGTAAATTTATAACAAACAAAAATATAAAATGTACCTACATTTATTTTTTCTCTGTATAATAACAATAGATAGATAAAACATTTATTTGATGCAATCCAGAAAATGAATAGACAATACACGAAAGCACAATAAAATAGAAAGAAATAAATTATTTTTCTTTCTTTCTTTCCTTTTTTTTTTAAATTACAAAACTAAGCATATAATAAAAATAAAAAAAAACAAAAATGGAAACAATCACAAACATGAATGTTACAGTACAGAATAGAATTTTATAAAAAAAGACACGTTACAAACTAGAGAATGAGTCAGTACTTAGTAAAAGTTTTGAGAGACAAACAAATAAGAGGCAGCATAGTGCGGTGTGCGCTTCAAGGGTGCATCAAATGGGAACCCAACTCTGCATATGAGGCAAATAAACAGGATATTTTTGACACTGTATAAAATCGATAACTAACATTCATCATTTTTAGTGAAAAAAATGAATGAATTACTTTTAAAATGCTGCTGACTTTTTAATTATTTAATTTTTAATTTATTTTTATTTTTTTTTACTAAAAATATCGTCGGGGTTGATTTGAATAACGCTTTTACACAGTTTAAATTAAAAAAGTACAGTTTTATTTTTTAATTAGGTAAAATTGGACGAAAAATTCCACCACTGGGAAGTCAAGAATCATGTACTGAATCCGTGGTATTCATTTATGCGTTGATGTCAACGACACCGTGTATACCTGACGCTGGTATTCTATTGGGTCCACATGGTGGTATTCGGACGTCGAGCTAAACTAGTATAAGTTATAATAAGTCCGAATTTCGTTCAAATTCGTTCAGTCGTTTAAGCATGAAAGATTCCGATCCCGATTTCCGGCCATCGTAGGCGCAGGCTTGCGGACGGCGAGCAATGGGTGGCTCGCCGTCCGACCGTCCGGTAACCGTCCGGACCGAGCCCAAGTCGTCGACGGCGCGTGCTGTTTCACGCGGGCCTCAAGGAGATCTCAGCAACTGTAGGGGCCTAGCAGGGTCGAAGCCCACTGAGGCCAAGAGTCTGATTCTGAAAGGAAGACTCGGCCCTGGTACGAAAAGCAACGAAGGAACAGGAGTGGGTTTTTAGTCAGTAAAAATCTGACACTATCTCCCGCCCCGCCCAAGGGCGGGGGATGTCATAAGATGATTTTCCCACCGAAAAAAAAAAGGTATCTATGTACATATATACCTACAAAATTCTAGTTCCCATGTAGATATACTTAAAATATCATGAAAATTTTGTTTAACATAATATTCTCTTTTACATTTCAACGGAAATTATATTATGAGACTTGCATTTAAACTAGTAGTAATTCATGGGTCCGCTTGTGTGGATGTAAATGTCCACAACGAACGGTCCTGTGCGTCTCGCATCCATCGCTTTCCAGCGACTCTTACCGGTCGTCGGCCCACCTTATTCTAACGCTGCGTCTTCCGGTACGTGGTCGCCAGTCCTTTCTGTTATCTAACACGGACGAAGTCGCTGGTGCCACCTATTTTTAGAGTTTCGTACCCAAAGGTTAAGAGACTCCGCTGTCTGTCCGTCCGTCTGTCTGTCTGTCTGTCCGTCTGTCACCAGGCTGTATCTCATGAACCGAGATAGTTAGACAGTTTAAATTTTCACAGATGATGTGTTTCTATTGCCGCTATAACAACAAATACTAAAAACAGAATAAAATAAATATTTAAGGGGGCTCCCATACAAGAAACGTGATTTTATGCCGTTTTTTGCTACAGACAGTAAGGAACCCTTTGTGCGCGAGTCCAATTTGAACTTAGCATAGCATAGCATAGTCGGCCTTATAATGTTCCCACTGTTGGGACTCAGGCCTCTTCTCTAGGAGAGGGAATGGGCCGTAACCCACCACGCGGGCCCAGTGCGGGTTGGTGGATGTCACATGTCTTCGAATTTTTGGTTCTAGGACATGCCGGTTTCCTCACGATGTTTTCCTTCACCGTTTTGAGAGCAGTGTTGATGAAATAAATTACACAAAGTAATGCGCCTGGCTGGGTTTGAACCCACGACCTACAACTCGTAAGTCGGGACCGTTACCACTCGATTTGAACTTAGCTGGTTTTATTATAATAGGAACTCGTATAAAAAACTTTATACTGGACCAAGGTTGTAACAGTAGCTCGTTGATGCGGAACCAGAGAAGCTTTGAAAATTCACGAAGCGAATTTCCCATTTAGGTTCAAAATTGCAATATGCAAAGTTAGATTTTATTTTCACCTAAAGAAGGAAAATGCTGTAAAAATATAAAGTTTTAAGTAAACTGGAGCTGTCTACAATGTTTGCAGTGTTGCATTTAAATAACAGTTTTCCAATTATGTTGGTACCAGTTTTCTATAGGTATGGCGCATTTTTGCTTAAGAGGACTACGGTACATAAAGAACGATCACTCTCGGACTGCATATAAAAAAAAAGATGCGTAAAGACTTGTGTCTTTATGCATCTTCATATTTTACCGACATAGCTCGAAGAATCGCCAAAGTTAAGTGGCAATGGGCAGGGCACATTGCACGCAGAACAGACGGTCGATGGGGACGAAAGGTTCTGGAGTGTCGACCGCGTACCAGAAGACGCAGCGTTGGATGGCCAATCATAAGGTTGGCCATAGGCCTCCCCCAAATGTCGCCACAATGAACGGACTCGCATCCAACGCTGTGCGTCTCGCATCCATCGGATTCCATCGAATTAATAAAGACCATTATCTGACTGATTAAAATAAAAAGTTTTTTTATTTATGTTCAAAATTGCCTTATAGATTACATTTTATGCTAAAAACCATCATCATCATCGTCATCATCATTTCAGCCGATAGACGTCCACTGCTGGACATAGGCCTCCCCCAAATGTCGCCACAATGAACGGTCCTGTGCGTCTCCACTGTGCATTCCCGCAACCTTCACCAGGTCATCGGTCCACCTTGTAGGGGACCTTCCAACACTGCGTCTTCCGGTACGTGGTCGCCACTCCAGAACCTTTCGGCCCCAACGGCCATCTGTTCTGCGAGCAATGTGCCCTAACCACCAACACACAATCTTGCATTTATCCTAAACACTCACTTCACTGCTTGTCATCAGGTGGGATCGCAGTCAAGCACTAGTTTAAATCAAATAAAAAAAGCAATAACATATATTTTTCTGATTCTGTTTATTGCAGTAGATTACATAGTTTTGCGCATTAAAAAACTAGCGATTAGTTCCTGTAGCCTTCTTAAAACAATGTAGAAGCAATACGCCCTGGCTCCTAGTTAAGTAATAATAGCCACATGTAAATTTTCAATTTTAAGCAGAGCATGTTAGACCAGCTAGTCATAAGGTGACCAGACATACCAAGTCGTGACCCTGCGAACCTTGGAAATCACGTTAAGACTTTGTTTACTTAGGCAGGCCATAATCGTGGCGGTAAGTCCCCTCTTTGAGGAGTGGGCTAGAGAGGCACCACGGCGTCCTCTCTTCCAGGCCAGTTCGGGAGGTTCTTGTTTCGTATACGGGTGGAAGAACGCCCGGAGGACACGGTGGAGCTTACGTTGGATGTCAGCCCCGCTTGGGCAGAGTACCACCATGTCTTCAAAGAGGCGATCGGCGGCGGTGACATCTCACGCCCAGCCCTGGTTCAGGCCATGGTCTGGAGCAAGGGGGAATGTGATACAGTCATCTCCTTCTGCGAAGAAGTAAGCCACAATCGTAAAGAAATGGAGATCCTCACGCCCTAGCCACCGCCACGGCCCGGGCGTTAGGAGTCGCAAGGCGATTCCCGGCCTCCGTATGCGTGAGTTTCTAGATAACGGCAAGGCCCGAACCCAAGTCGTTAACGGCGTGTAGTGTTCCACGCGCGCCTCAAAGATATATCAGCAAACCGTAGTAGGGCCGAGAGTTTTTGATAAAGTTACCGTGGTTCTGAAACGAAAAAGGCAACTGAAGAACACAGGTGAGTACTATTCAGTGAAAGTTTGATACGCTCTCTCACTCTACCCAAGAGCAGAAGAAGTCATTTGATGATTGCCTACTTCAAAAAAAAAAAAATAGACTGCTTCTGCACATTTGTAACGCTTTGACTGCCCTGATTTGAAGACATGTACTTTCCTTGTAGAATTCAAATAAATACTGGTATGCTCACTAGTATAATCGGGAAAAGGCTAGGTGGATTTACTATGAATACAGTCAAATGGGGTGAATAGAAACAAAACTTCAAAGGGTATTTTCACGATATTTGAACATTTTTTGCAGCATTTAACTATATCAATTTATTAATGAATTGTTATTCTATAAAGTCAATGTTTTGTTAGAAGCCGATAATATGGTATCAAAGTGAAAAACCAAACCAAAGTTTTGTTTCTATTCGCCCCTGCATTTCTTTTCACCCCGTTTTACGGTACTCCGGTTCCAGGTTATAAGGGTATGTGCACAACCATAAACACGGACTTTAATCCCACATGGAACCATAAGGACTTAACATAATCACATACACGTGTCGGTCTATATAGTCTAAACACATACCTACATATCTGTTTCATATACGTTAACATGATAACCAAGTTGGTACAGATTCGATCCCTACGTTAGGCTGCATGTAAGAGTTATCGGATTTTTAAATTTTTGCTTTTCCCGAGTGAATTTTTCTCTGTGGTTAAAAGTAAGGACCTTGTTTTACTTTGGAAATCATCAAATATAAATTTTCCGTGGTGGGACGAGAGGGATGGTCAGATTTTTTCTGGCTAAAATCCTTTGTGTTCCATCTGTTGCCCTTTTTGCGAGGGTTTTTTTTTCGGATGGGAAAATCGTCTAATGATATCCCCCGCTCTTGGGTGGGGCGGGAGATAGTGTCAGACTTTTACTGACTAAAAACCCACTCTTGTTTCTTCTTTGCCATTTTTCCAGGGCCCCGGGGATCTCTTTCGCATCACCCATGGCCCCAGTAGGCTTCGATCCTGCTGGGCCCCTACGGTTGCTGACATCACCTTTAGGCGCGCGTGGAACACTACGCGCGTGGATTAATTCGAACAATCCGCAGCCTTGGCAGGCGTCGGCCCTAACTGGTCCTGTCAACTTTGCAGACATCTCTTTGAAGCGTGCGTGGAATATCGCCATCGATCCGGGCTTAGCCGTCCTGCGGCTCCCCGACTCCCGACGTCTGGGGCGTCTCCGGTGAGGGCGTTTTTTTTTTCGGTGGGAAAATCATCCTATGACTTCCCCCGCTCTTGGGTGGATCGGGAGATAGTGTCAGACTTTTGATGACTAAAAACCCACTCCTGTTCCTTCTTTGCCTTCGTCCCAGGGCCCCGAGTTTCACTTTCACACTACCCGTGGCCCCAGTAGGCTTCGACGGTTTGCTGACATCTTCTTCAGGCGCGCGTGGAACAGTACGCGCCATCGACGACTTGGGCTCGGTCATCCGGACCGAGCCGGTTACCGGTGGTTACCGGATGGTCGGACGGCGAGCTACCCATTGCTCGTCGTCCGCAAGCCCGCGCCTAAGGTGGCCGGAAATCGGGATCGGAATCTCGGCGGAGACTTCTCTTCGCCTCACGGTTGCGGCCGCCTCCTTAGCTTACATTAGCGCCTCGCTATCAGTAAAGACTAGTCTTTCTTAGTCGAATACTAGGATTGGGAGGATAACTAAACAGATAAACAAATTTATTAGTAAAAATTACATTTACAAGTCACAATAAAAGATAATGTGACTTGTAAATGTAATTTTGCAATGCAATTACTGAAGTAGTTACATAGTTGTGTAAACTATTACTACAATCAATTCATTAAATAAATAAAATAATTAATTTATAACAACAATTGTTTTTTGAAAATTCTTTATTGTAACACAAAATTTACTAACACAGTGATTTTACAATTCATGTACAAAGGCGAGCTTAACTCTACAATGAGTGTTTTTCGTTATTTCATTGTAATTAATTAAAACACATCTATCAAAACCAAATAATAGATAAGAAAGTGAACTTTAAAGAAATTAATTATCATATAAATTAATTGATTAAAATTGATAAGTCATTATAATTACCTACTTAATAAATTATATGATATTTTATTATCTATCATCTTTTCAATCGAGTAAAATGCTTTTTGAGTGAACCAGTATTAAAGTTTGGCCCTAAAAATAGATCTCGTCGTAGCCGAGGTAACTGAACTAACTGGACTTCTGTATAACGCGTCCTGGCCGGTGTATACCACCGGAGAAGCATAGAGTATTTGCTGACCTGGCTGGGCGTAACAACAAATTTACAGTCTTCAGATTTATTCTGATACCTGTGCTACAAGACCTTGCTTTACGCAAAATCTCAGGTTTTTGGTTCAACGGGAAGTAGGTACCCTATGAATTTTGATTTTCTCGAGAGTGTCGAAATATACGTTTATTGAGACATAAACGGCCGTACCTTTTTTTTCGTCAACTTAGAAATTAGATTTTATCTCAACTACAAGAGACCGCAAACTTGAGTATTTACATGGTTTTAATTTCAACTTAATACCTCCACGCGTTCCCGAAATAAAGGGTCTTAAAAGACAAACAGATAGACAGACGGACGGACAACAAAGTGATCCTATAAGGGTTCCGTTTTTTCCTTTTGAGGTACGGAACCCTAAAAAAGAGTATTTAAAAAAATATAAATTGAAATAAACTACTGGCAGTTAAGAAATGACTAGTCTCAACTGACGGCACCCTTTCACGAGCATGACACCTTTTTTTTTTTTTGTTGCCGGGGTGGAAAATCCTCATAGATGTCCTTCGCCTGGGGCAGGCGAAGGGGTCTGTCAGACTCTTACTGACTAAAAACCACCTCGGTGTTCCCTCCCACACTTGGACCGGGGATCGTGGGAGCTGATACGCCATCCGTGATCCTCGGCTAGTGCCGGCCCGCCTACGCGGGCCACCTCAAGCCGGGGGGAGTGTGATGTGTCCTCCCCCCGCGACGTCCAATAGGGGCGCGCGTGGAACACTACGCGCCGCCGCCTCGGATCTTGCTGGATGGGGGACGGCGGACGACCCCGAGTCCGCCGTCCCTCCGGACCTCTTTATGGGGGCTGGAAGAGGGCGTTGTCTGCCCTCCGCCGACGCCCGGTTCGCCTGCTGCGGCACGGGAGAGTGGCCACCTGGCGAGCATGACACCTGCATCAACCCCACTCAGCTCAACCACTTTGAAGGGAACTTAATGACCCAACAACACGTGCCACCATCAGCGAGACATTCGAGTGAGCATGACCAACTCTCAACTGCCATGCCCGTTTATGTCAAAACAAGTTGTAACGTGGATCACTATGCGCTTTCGACGACTGGGGCTCGGTCCGGTCGATTACCGGACTGCCGGACAGCGAGTTATCTATTGCTCGACGTCCGCAAGCACGCGCCTACCGTGGCTGGTAGTCGGGGTCGGGGTCTCGGAGGCTTGGGCGTGAGGAGGTTCATTCCCTCACGCGGGTAGCCTCCTCCTTCGCTAGCATTACTTCTTCGCAGAAGGAAGTGACCGCCTGCCATTCCTCCTCGCTCTAGACCATAGCCTGAACCAGGGCCCGGCGCGAGAGCTCGCAGCCACCGATTGCTTCCACGAGGACATAGCGCTGCTCCGCCCAACCGAGGCACACCTCCACCGTAAGCTTCACCGTGTCACACAGTGGTGACACCCGGGCGTTTCTTCCGCCTGAATCTGATGCAGGAACCTCCCGAACTTACCATGTCCGGTGGACATTCGTCAAGCGGAAGATGAGGACGCCGTGACGCCTCTCCAGCCACTCCTCAAAGAAGGGACTTACCGTTATGATTATGGCGGGGCAACTGAAGGTAGGTTATAGTCAGTAAAAGTCTAACACGCTCTCTCACTCCAACCTAGGCGGAGAAGTCATTGTATGCCCAACCAGCAAAAACTAGGCTTACAACAATCTCAAGACTACTGTTTTTTTGCTCTTACATCACTCCTATATAATGATATAAGCCTGGGTTTGGGCACTATTATAAGCATATTTAGTTAAATATCGTTCTAATATCAGTTTAATTGAATGCTGTTTGCACTTACTGAAATCTAGCCAAAATTAATTTAAGCCGACTTAGGCTAATATTGCTTTTACGTAAGTATCTTGTAAGCCTGCATAGGCTTATATTGGTCTAAGGTTAGAATATTTTGAGAATTTTACGTCAGGTCCAACTTAAAAGTTCGTGTGAGTGTTGATTTGAAATTAAATGAAAACAAATTAAAGTTGCGTGAAGTTAATGTTATATAATATACTATTTATATATTTTAGTATAAAAGTAAAAGTAGTTTTACGGTAAGTAATCGTATTGGAATTTATTATTTACTGTTAATTAGACCCCGTTTTACGCTTCAAAATTCATGCGCCTTGTTAATTATGGTATTTCCTGTTCTCGTTTAATTATTTTATTTCTTAATTTATATTGATAGTGTCGCCATTAGTATAGCTGCATTTTACAAGCGCACTATTAGACCAATGTAAGATTGTTTACTCTAATATTAGCATTCGGTATACTAAAGATAACTCCATATTGGAATAAATTAGGGTTCCTCGCAATTTTACATAAAACCTTAAATCGACAGAGAGAAAACAAAAGAACTTAATCTTAAGGCTATACGGACACGAATTCGGCTTGTGTATTGTAAATATGTTGATCCAAAATCACTCTAATATCATACTTATCCAGTGTACTGTGTCCACTGAACCAGAAACCACGTACCACACCAGAAATGCACGTACTCACAGTACTCTTATGCTATGCTGATATTAGTCTGACATCTTACAATAGCATTTGGTAAGTCTAATATAAAATCAAACGAGCTTAGAAAATACCCATATAAGAGCAAGTTTTTCTCAAGTGCAACTAGTCTTAGTAAATGCTCTTATATACATATATGAGACTTGGTTATGAGACTGAGCGTTCTTGAGGCCATACCGGCTTGTCTAAAAGTATTATAGGATCGATGGTATGTTCTAAAACAAATATAAGAGCGCTTTAAGCCTACCACTCTTAAAAAGTGCGAGTTCTGAGACTGTTTTGCTGGTTGGGTGATTACCAATCTAAAAAAAAACCTAAAAAATAACATCAGTAGGTACATAAAAACACTAGCTTTTGCCCGCGGCTTCGCCAACATAATATATATATATAGCCTATGTCACTCAGGAATAAAGCAGCTTTCTATAGGTGAAAAAATTTTCGCTATCGGACCAGTACTTTCAGTAATTACCTCCTACAAACAAAAAAACAAACTTTACCTCTGTTTATTATTAGTGTAGATGAACTGATGATTAAAAATAAAATAGATAATAAAAACGAGTAAGAGCAGTGGTAACGGCCCCGACTTACGAGTTGTAGGTTGTGGGTTCAAACCCAGCCAGGCGCATTAATTTGTGTAATTTATTTCATCACCACTGCTCTGAAAACGGTGAAGGACAACATCGTGAGGAAACCGGCATGTCCTAGAACCAAAAATTCGAAGACATGTGACATCCACCAACCCGCACTGGGCCCGCGTGGTGGATTACGGCCCATTCCCTCGTCTAGAGAGGAGGCCTGAGTCCCAACAGTGGGAACATTGCCAGGCAAAAATGAATAAAAATGTAGCATAGAGTAAATAAAAGTTTCTCTCCACCGCTATCCGGGATCGTAGTCAGGATCGACTTTCGAAGTCTTTTCCACTTTGCTTCAGCCTTTTGGCGATTGTCTCCTAGTTTCATTAAACTTACACGACGGTAGTACCTCTAATATAAAGTTTGTTTGTTTTTTCTGGGCTTAAGTAAAAGGTTGCGCTGGTCTACTTATATAATAAGGGGAAGACTAGCACAGTACAATGATTACAGTGGAAGTAAAGTTTATGGAGCTGATAAAATTAGGGGAATAGTTTTGTGATCTAATAGAAAACTTCCATTTGTATTTTTTGTTTACTCATTTGAACATAACTTATCTTTTATATTATGTCGTGGCTAGATCTTAGACATTGATCACTTCATAAAATGAAAAAGTAAAACTGGCCAGATCGTTTTAAACGTTAAAGTTTGATGATATTTCAATCCTCGTTTGGGCTATTTTCTTTAGACCTTTTATTATTATAGAAATTCTACACGTTTAAACGATCAGCCGTAGCTAAGTTACAACCGTTTCAGAATAAAAGAATCGGAGGCGTGGCCTACTGGAGGCGATCGACGAAAAGAGAATCGAAACGAAACGGTTGTAACTTGGCTAGGGGAGCTGGCCAGTTTTAGTTGGCCATATTATGAAGTGATCAATTCTAAGATCTGGCCACAACATATATAAAACGAGTAACTGACTGACGGACATATCAACGCACAGCCGAAACTACGAGGACTAGGAGTGTAAAATTTTGCACAAGGTTTCCTTTTATGACGTAGGTGAGCACTAATAGAGGATTTTCCAAAATTCTCTCCCTAAGGGATGTCGGTCCAAAATTTGTACCTTACTTTCGCGCGGGCGAAGCCGCTTTTAAACTGCTAGTTTTATACATTTTTAATATTTCTTAAAAAAGTAATTATATAAAAAAAACAAACATTACAAAAAATTGTGGCCTACTGGTATCAGAAACAGGCCCCAAGCTACTGCCGGCGGTCAGGGCCATAAAGGAAAGACCTATGCTTGTTTTTTCTATTCAATTTTTTCTTAACGAGAGCCTTTCGAGTTGTTCTGTCTATTAAGCCATTGGCTCTAAAACAAACTGTGCGAATCGGACTCGTACACAGAGGGTTACCTACGTACAAATTTACCCATGTAAATAGTTTAATAACCAAATGGAGTCTCGAAGAATTTTTCCGAATCGCAAAAAAGTTTTTTTTTGTGTCGTCAAAATAAATTTACTATTTTCAGATTTATTCCTGTATCTGTGTTACAAGACCTTTCTTTATGCCAAATTTCAGGATTCTACTGATTCCCTTGAAAGTGCCGAAATACCTACACGTTTTTTTGCAACAAAAACGAACGTATCTTTTTTTTCGTTAACTAAGAAGTTTGATTTTTTCACAGCTTCAAGGGACGGTCCCAAGATTTGAGTAAGTATACGGTTTTAATTTCTACTCGATATCTTTACGCGTTCTTGAGATAAAGGGTCTTGACAGACAGACGGACGATGGACGACAAAGTGATCCTATATGGGTTCCGTTTTTTCCTTTTGAGGTACGGAACCCTAACAATGATTGATTTTACATTATTACCATATAAATTATTTATAAAACATCAAAGAGAAATGTAGAGCGGAAAATGGGCATTAAAAACATTTTACCTAAGAGTTCGTATCTGTGGTATAAAATAATGGTTTTTATTTCTTTGAAGATAAGGCTCACTCAGTACAAAGATATAAAGTTTTTACTACTCAACTAACAAAAGACCTAAAGAATCAAACAAAATGTCTCGTAAAAACTTTCTCACATCTTTTGAAAATAAACCTTATTTATCTCAGGTTTCCTAAAACAAACGAATCGTACTAAAACTGCCTACTTCCATGCCCCTACAGGCTTTTTTATTATAATTCTTTTGAAACAAAGCGGCTGTACAAATAAGACAGTAGGACACTATTATATTTTATATGAAAAAGAAAATTTGGAAAAAAACATAGCATAATGATTGTTATAAGAAAAGAAAGAAGAAAGAAAGAAAACATTTATTTGAGACTCGCAAAGGTCAAACAAGAATAAAATAAAAAGTAACTACTTAATCTATAAATACTTAACTTAAAAATAATAGAAAAAACAATATTAAAAAATTAAAATAAAAGACCTGTGCGAGGCCAAAAAGGCTCAGATCTTAGCATATGCTGCGATATTAAACTAAAAAGTAAAAATAACGCAGCGCTGGTATTCTGATAGGGCCTGGTGATGCCACGGACACACTCACGGAACACAGAGACAAATAAGATAATATATAGATAAGAAAATAATAAAATAAAATATACTAAACATATAAAAAAATCAATTAAACTACAAAAAAGTGTAAAATATAAGCACTATTTAACCATTCATACATACGCCCGATGCTCCGTTATGCATTTATCTATAGCAGTTATGTACGTGGGACACTCAGAAAGTTTTGAGAAACTAACTTCAAATAAATAATTTTATTTAAAAACTCTCCACCAGCCTCTATACAAAGTTTTATGCGTCTGAACCAATTTTCGAAAAAAAAATTCCAGTCCGCCGCAGACACCTCTTCCACGGCCTTCTCGAACGCTGCTAGCGCGTTTTTCGGCGATGAAACCTGTATCCCTTTCAGCTGACTTTTTATTTTAGGGTATAAAAAGAAATCACACGGTGCCAGATCAGGACTGTAAGGAGGGTGCCCCAACTCTGACCGGTGTGGTGCCCAGAAAATCCCTTGTTTTGATCGCTGAGTGCGCGGGCGCGTTGTCATGGTGAAGCAGTACCCCGCGGAGCCCAGTTTTCGGTCGCTTGTTGCTCATACAGACAAAACTTCTGGCAGGCATTTTGTGGCGGCGTTGATGCTGCTTTCGTCTCGTAATGCAATTGAAATCAAATAACCCGTCAAAGTGAAGAAACTAGCGATTCAAATTTTCCCTGTGTTTCTCGATCGCTTTACTTTCGCAGGCGTTGGTTCATTTTGAAACAGCCAAACTGTCGACTGACGCTTCTTTCTGGATTGTATTGATAAATCCAGGATTCGTTACCTGTCACAATGTCGTAAATGCGCCGAGACGAGCCTGTTTCAAATTTTTGAATCATATCACGGTACCACTCCACACGGGCCTGCTTCTGAGCTTCGGTGAACTACGGTGACTACTCCTTTGTTTATCCCCTAAAGTAAAGCGAGCGCGCTTGAACTCGTTATATCAGCGGTAGATGGTTGCTTTTGAAGGTCCTTCACAAAGACATTAAATATATACTACCAATAGACAGGACATAGCGAACAAAATCGTGCTCCGATACTTATTACCTAGTGGTCATAAGTCGCTCAGTCTAGTATGACGCCCCTACACGTCAAGTCGTGTTTGTATCCGCTCTATGCATTAAAAGAAAATCATTTTCTGAGATAATATGCCGAACTGCGCATTACGCTATTGCAAATCTTGTTATGATAAAATGACTGGACCTAAGTTCGGTTTATTTTCGTAAATATTTTTGGTATTTACGAAGTAATTAATTAAAATTCAATATTTTTTATAAATAGTTCTAGAACATTTGCTGATTTTGTGATAATGCCATCTATTGCTGAAAAGCTTAACCTTACCTTTATCACACACTGACCCTCTACTACGAGCTCATAATGTGATCCATTTTACGACCTAAACCGAACTGTTACAGGGATGGAGCTATATAGCGTGTATAGCTCCATCACACTCTTTCGCTCGTACGACTGACATTTTAACATTATCATGGTACGGGCCCTGGCCATCTACCGAGCGATAGTTAAATAATTATAAATTTTGACAAATTTAAATCGCGTGTTTGCTATTCAAAGCCAGATGGCGTCACTGAGACATAGGATGACAGTTTTTCTAAGACATTTGTTCTGATAGCCGCTCTATTGTATCTCTTTAAATCTCTTTGGTCCTTCATCTATAAAAGCAATTTGAAGTCGATCAAATGACTCATCAGGTTTTAGGCCACATTTAAAAAAGTAGCCAATCATCGCACGAAAACGTTCTCGATGCAGATCCATTTTTAAATGAGACATGATAATTTGATTTGGCTCTCGAAAAAAATGTATTTTTACTTTTAAATAACCAAAGTTTTCAAAATAATTACAAGTGGCCAGTGCCATATACATAAAAACATTTTTTCGCAAAACTTTCTGAGTGGCCTGGTATAGTTCCTATCCATACTATATAATTATACTACTAATATTATAAATGTGAAAGTATCTCTGTCTGTCTGTTACGCTTTCACGAATAAACTGCTGAACCGATTTTGATGTTTGGTACGAAGAAAGTTTGAAACCCAAGGAACAAGGACATAGCCTACTTATTGTCTGGCTTCGACTTTAACTTCGCATCCGTGATAACCGACATTCACGTGGACGAAGCCGATGGCAGAAGCTAGCATAATATAAATAAAATTAAACATGAGCTTTTGACATTGTTTAACAATATGACATCTTTTTACGGCATGTCAAAGTAATATACACTTCTGGACACATCTATTGGCCCACCTTAGAGTTTAGGTTTCGATGGCCCCTACCGAAATATGATTGCTAGATTGAACAAAAACTGTTGATGCAGTTTTAAACCTGATACATTTTACCATATTTTTCGATCGTATTGTTTTAAATTTGAATTCAGAATACCATACGACATGGAGCTACGCCTAACAAGTCGGATATGCGCCTTGTTAAAGGCAATTGATTTTTGAATAAAAAACATGTTTTATCAAATAAAGGTGTAAGCTGTTGATCCCCGCATTAACGCCGGCGTTCACGCGCCATTGTCTTTCTATTGTGTCTCTAATTACGCACTCAAAAGGTTAATTTAATAACGCGTGTTGCCTTCATGGGCATCTACCACAGCTCTCATACGATTAGGCATAGAGTTTATCAACCGCTCTATGAAATTTTGAGGGATCATCTCCCATTCCTCTTCTATGGCAGTTTTCAACTCCTGCATCGTCTGGGCAACTGGCTGACGAGCCCTAACACGTCTTTTTAGCTCGTCCCACATGTGCTCAATGGGGTTCATGTCTGGGCTTTTGGCTGGCCAGTCCATAACTGTGATGTTCACATCCCGAAGATATTCCCTGACGATGCCGGCCGCATAGGCTCTTGCATTATCATGCATAAAAAGGAAATTTGGGCCCACATAGTCCGCGTATGGTATCACGTGAGGTTCTAAGCACTCACGAATGTACCTTTCAGCATTTAATGTTGACAGCCGTGGTCCTGTAACAACCTCAAGTTGAGTTTTGCCGCTCGCGGATATACCGCCCCAGACAGTCCATGAGCCACCGCCATAAGCAACCCTCTCTTCAATGCAGCATTGTGCAAAACGCTCTCCCTTACGTCGGTAGACCTTCTTCCTTCCATCATTGCCATGTAACACAATTTTAGACTCATCAGAAAAGAGTACACAGCTCCAATCTTGCTGTGTCCAATTTAAATGACTGCGTGCGAAATGAAGGCGCGCTGTTCGGTGGACTCGCGTTAGTTTGGGCCCATTAGCTGGCTTGTGTGGTACCATATCGCGTTCTTTTAACCTTCTCCGAACAGTTCGAGCGCTCACAGATACTCCGTGGAAGTCGCGAAGTTGGTTTTGTATCTCAATGGAGGTAAGGTGACGATTTCTCAAGCTGGTCGTCACGATGAATCGATCCTGCCTTTCAGTTGTGACCCGAGATCGTGGCCTTCCTTGGCGACGAACAAAGCCGCCAGTCTCTAGGTACCTCCGATAAACATTTCGGACCGCAGATCGACTTAAATTAAGTTGAGCACTCACGTTTCTTTGGCTGTGTCCGGCCTGAATAAGTGCCACAGCTTGGGCGGCGACTTCAGGTGAAGTATCCATAGATTATTGATAGAACCTCACCTTAATGTTAAGAATAAGTAATGTTTGTTGCAAAACCAAAGATATCAATCACTTTTTCAAGAATTAAATCCAAGTAAACCAATAAAACCAAGTTTTCTTAGTATTCGATTGTTTGATATCAACAAACAGGCTCCAAATTGTCTTTTGTTTCTTTAAATTCTGTGTTCGAAATTCAAAAAAAGACTATTGAATGAAATTGTGAATGTGCCAGGTTCAAAACTGCATAAAAACTTTTTGCTCGACCTAATATAAAATTTTTGCTAGGACCAAATGAAACTGAAAATACAAGGTGGGCCAATAGATATGTCCAGAAGTGTACTTATAAAAAATAAATGTTGTCTGTTGATCTGTTTGTTGGTTCCGGTTAATCTCAGAAAAGTTGAAGTGATAAGTTTATTTGATTTTGACGGGACTTTCATTGATAGATAGCTGATGTTACACTTAACTTAGGATACATTTCATTTTCCTGCGAGAACGGGAATTCAAAATACGGGATACGTTTTCGAAATGATTGAAAAAAAATATCTGGACTTTCATGGGGATTTAGCTGGGTATAATTCAAATTCAAATTCAAATTCAAAATATTTATTTCA
This sequence comes from Mythimna impura, assembly GCA_905147345.3. Lineage (NCBI taxonomy): Eukaryota > Metazoa > Arthropoda > Insecta > Lepidoptera > Noctuidae > Mythimna > Mythimna impura. The sequence continues at coordinate 24,923,065 of LR990351.1, read as the reverse complement.
GATAAATATCCATATGTTTTAGTAGTGGTACAACTTAGCCTAATGTTAGTATTAAATTAAATTATAATAATAATAAATAACCAATGAACCATTGTACGAACCGTTCAATGGTTCATTATTTTAATTGGATAAGTGTGTCTGGACACTTATCCACCTTTGTAAGAGGGGGGAGTCCCACCTGTCGGAAAACACACTCAGGATGCCATTGGAGGAGGAACGCAGGCGCGCCAACATGGAAGCGCATCGCTTCCGCATGATCGCGGCAAACCCGTCAACACATGCGTCCGCAAACATCCCTGACGCACTACATCGCCACGGCAACCCCAAAAGCACCCTGAATGCGTTATTGTACTGTACGCGCAGGTCGCTGTATGCCCGCTGGGTATACTTGGTCCACAGGCTGCACGTGTATAACGACTGGCAGAAAGCCTTAAAAAGCGTTATTTTAACAGAGTCAGTACAGCGTGCAAACCTGCGGGCCAGGATGTTGCAACGGACAGCCAGCGACCTGCGCTCCCTGTCTATATCAACGTTATCTTTTAAGTCATCAGTGACCCAGTGACCCAAATACTTGAACTTAAAACACGAGTTAAAGGAGATCCAGAGAGTGAGAGTTCATGCAGCTGTTTGTAAGTTAAAGTACCTACCCGATTTAAAAACCAACCATTCACTCTTATTAGTATTGTATTTGAGCCCGTGAGCCACCGCATAACTTTCACAAATTTTAAGAAGCCTTCTCATTGCACTGATAGATGGGCTCAGCAACACCATGTCATCAGCGTAGCTGATGTTGTTCACACAAACACCGTCGACGTGACAACCAATGTTAGTGCAACTGAGCTCACCTATCAGTTTGTTTATGTATAGGTTGAAAAGACGAGGAGAGCTCAAACCCCCTTGCCTCACCCCACAATCCAGTCCATACATATCAGAATAAACACCAGCCCACCTAACTGTATTCTTTTGACTACTGTACCAATATCTAAACAGTGATATCACATCAGCCGGGACAGTAGTGTCATGAGTGAGCTTATGCCAGAGCAGGAGTCTTTCTATCTGTATAATATTGGACAGTCTGCTTAAGGCATAAAATTGACGGCGAGCAATGGGTTGCCCGCCGTCCGACCGTCCGCTAACCGTCCGGACCGAGCCCAAGGCGCGCCTCAGGGAGATGTCAGCAAATCGTAGGGGCCCAGCAGGGTCGAAGCCTACTGGGGCCATGGGTAGTGTGAAAACGAAACGCCCCGGGTTTCGTTTGCCTGGGACGAAGGCAACGAAGGAACAGGTGTGGGTTTTTAGTCAGTAAAAGTCTGACACTATCTCCTGCTCCACCCAAGAGCGAGATTTGTCATTAGACGATTTTCCCAACTAAAAAAATAAAATAAAAATTGCTACTCAAGATTGAACCAATAAGGGTTCAATCTTAACCAAAAATTAATACATAAGTTTGTTTTGTCTGTCCTAATAGTTGAAATAGTTAAAATAAAAATCCAGCAATGTATGTCCGATTGTAACGTAACCATAGCGCGATCTAACTCGATCCCAACGCCATCTATCGAAGCATGAGACAACTCTATTCATTTCAACAGCAGCTGGATAGCTATTCATGTCATGTGTTACGTGTGTAGAATTTTATCAATATTTAAATACACTTTTCTGAAAAAGCAACCTTTTTGAGAGTATTTATTGTTTCAATCATCAAAACTTATTATGGTTCATGAAGTGCTTGTTTCAGAAATAATAACTTAAATTGAAAAATACCGGGCAAGTGTAAGTCGGACTGGCACACTGAGGGTTTCGTACAAACTTACCTATGAAAATAGTTCAATTCCCGAATTTACGAAGATTTTTCCTAATCGCAAAAAACAATTTTTTTTTTTGACGTATTTACAGTTTTTAGATTTTTTCCTATACTTGTGCTATGAGACCTTGCTTCATGCTAAATTTCAGGATTGTAAGTCAACGGGAAGTACCCTATGAATTTTGATTTCCTTGAGACTATCGAAATACTTACACGTTTTTTGCGACATAAACGGCCGAATTTTCTTGTCTCTAACTCAGAAGTTTGATTTTTTCACAGCTTCAAAGGACCGCAGACCTGAGGATATGGTTTTATTTAAACTCAGTACCTCTACGCGTTCCCGAGATAAAGGGTCTTTTCAGACAACAAAGTGATCCTATAAGGGTTCCGTTTGTTCCTTTTGAAGTACATCCCTAAAAACGACAAAAAAATTACAAAAAAGGTTAAATTAAAAAAAAGTATATTATTTATCACGTAAATGTCAATAACTATATAAATGTATATCTTTAAATAAACAAATGTATTTAAAAATAGTCGGAAACAGAAACTTTTATTTTTTGTGTGTGATGGGCGAAAAATGCCTCTTAGCAACCCTCCTCCTTTGGTACAGTATACAGATCGACTGTTGAGATGGATGTGTGGTGTGACGAGAATGGATAAAGTGAGAAATGAGTACATTAGAGGAAGTTTGAAAGTGGCGCCAGTGACTGAAAAGTTGAAGGGGAATCGTTTGTCTTGGTATGGCCATGTAAAGAGGTGGATGGATGGAGAGGGAGAGGGAAGCCAAAGAAAAGATGGACGGATTGTGTGAAGAGTGAAAGAAAAGGAAGTTAGTGATAGCATGACGAGTGACAGGGCAGAATGGAAGAAAGAAACGTGTTGCGCCGACCCCAAATAACACGGGACAAGGTCAGGAAGATGATGACTTGACTTATCGCCATTGAGAATGGTCACCGTGATCTAATTCGGTCAGGATGATTATTTAAACTTTGAACCTATTATCTAACCAATTTCTAATGTCACGTATTTATTCGATCCAAGGGGTTTTTAACAACTGCCTGCAGTTTTTTTGGGTTAAAAATCGATATATTTTTGAATACAGTGTCATCATCATCATAATCAATTCAGCCGATAGACGTCCACTGCTGGACATAGGCCTCCCCGAAAAGTCGCCACAATGAACGGTCCAGTGCGTTTCGCATCCATCGGATTCCCGCAACCTTCACCAGGTCATCCGTGTGCGTCTTCCGGTACGCGGTCGCCACTCCAGAACCTTTCGGCCCCAATAGCCATCTGTTCTGCGAGCAATGTGCCCTGCCCATTGCCACTTAAGTTTGGCGATTCTTCGTGCTATGTCGGCAACCTTGGTTCTCCTGCGGATATCTTCATTTCTGATTCGATCACGCAAGGAAACTCCGAGCATAGCGCTTTCCATTGCCTTTCGGGTGACTTTAACGCTCATGCTTTTTTATTAAATGCATAGTAGAGATAGCACCGGTTAGACGATTCTCTAGTGCTCAAAATGCCAAGTAGTCGCCCTTCATCACACCTAATATTATAAAGGCGAAACTTTATTTTATTTTTATTTTCTTTATTTTTATCCTCACATCGGAACGCCTTGCAGCAATTACACCAATGGAGCACAATTAGTCCAAAATCTGCTACTTTCCAACATCGTGTGCGCAGTGGTATATTATATAATCAAAGAGTGGAATGGTAGTCGTCAAAGGAGCGGCGCGGCGGAGGGTCACGTCGGCGTCGCTCGCTTACGCAGCATCAGGCCATCGCTCCTCCAGGATTCCACATGCATCAAATCCCATATCGAACACATTTTGAAATGTTAAAGCTCTTTCGATGAGTTTTTACAAAGAAAATTTATTTAAATTGAAAAATACGGAAAATTTTGATATGTCATCTTGACGGTTGACCGTAGACTTTTATGTGTAAGGTATATTTGTTACTTCTTGACGCTCAAACGGCAGAACGACTTTGGACGAAAGGAGGGTTGATAAGGGTCATTTTTCGCCCAACACACACTCAAAAAAAAAAAGGTTTCTGTTTTCGATCATTTTTAAATGCATTTGATACAAATATATATTTTTTTATTCAGTGACATATAAGTGATAAATAATATAGTAAGTCAAATGTACAAAAAAGGCGAAGCACTCTCGCTTCGCCTTTTTTGTACATTTTTGTCGTTTTTTCAATGTTTAAGTTATTATTTCAGAAACAAGTGCTACATGAACCAAAATAATTTTAAGACTCAATGATATTACTCTCAATAAACTTTCATGTGAGCACTAATTTATTTTGGTTCACAGAGCGCTTTTATCCAATACCGAATAAAAAACTTTTTACAAAAAAAAATACAACCGACTTCAATGTAAAAAAACACTGAAAAGTGCAAAATAACTTTAATTTCGGAAGTCGGTGTTTCTATAATAGTTTTGTCTCTTCGTTATTTAACACCGACTTCCGAAATTAAAGTTATTTTGCACTTTTCAGTGTTTTTTTACATTGAAGTCGGTTGTATTTTTTTTTGTAAAAAGTTTTTTATTTTTCACTTTTTAAGAATGGTACCATCACTAAAAAGTACCCCTAAGCCATATTTAAATACCTTATAGCCAGAGTGCATCTTATGACAATTCTAATAATACCAAACACGGTTAGATTAAATTAATTTATTACAGAGTTCCGGTGCCTAATTTCAGGCTTCATCATCAGATCAGTTCGATATATTACCCCTCTTCTTTCAGTCAGTCATCGCCTACACGTATAAACAAAGCAATTATACTTGTTACGACAGTTCTGCTGTGATCCCATGAGGAGTTCTATTCCATATCTACGAAGTTCATGATCAGATCATAACAATATTTCCATGGGACCAACTTAGAAGCATAACCTTTCAATCAAAAAAAAAATTTTCAAAATCGGTCTACAATTGACCGAGAAATCGGTGAACATACATAAAAAAAAAAAATAAAAAACATACATTCAACCGAACATAATTATAACCTCCTCCTTTTTGAAGTCGGTTAAAAATATACATACACGTTCACAATCGCGGTCCACGTGACGATACGTCAGAGTTTATTTTTACACGACTGCCCAAAAAAAGAAGTGTTATGTTTTCAGGGTTCATGTATTGTATGTATGTAAGTACCTAGGGCAGTGGCGGCCGAGTGGTAACAACCCCGACTTACGAGTTGTAGGTCGTGGGTTCAAACCCAGCCAGGCGCATTACTTTGTGTAATTTATTACATCACCACTGCTCTCAAAACGGTGAAGGAAAACATCGTGAGGAAACTGGCATGTCCTAGAACCAAAAATTCGAAGACATGTGACATTCACCATTCCGCACTGGGCCCGCGTGGTGGATTACGGCCCATTCCCTCTCCTAGAGAGAGGAGGCCTGAGTCCCAGCAGTGGGAACGTTAAAAGGCTGATTATGCTATGCTATTATGCTAAGTACCTATGTATGTGAGTCTTTATTCCATCATAACTTCTAAACGACTAGGGGACCACTCTGTGAAATACTTTCTTATTCTATAAGAAGTCCCCCGACTGCGATGAAAATTTCAGTTTTGTAGATCAAGTAGTTTCCGAAATTCCGTGTTTAGTCAATGAGTGACTATTTTCTTCACTTTTCTATAAATTAACAAACATCTTGTTTTTTTTTTGTTTTTTTTTTTGATATGGCTGTCGTGTTTTTTTTTTAATTATTTGTTTTTTTTTTGTATCTGTATGTACCTACTCTACATTATAAATTATGATTACCGTTTCGTCCCGGGGTTTATACCGCGTTCATCGAAGGACTGGAACAATTTGCCTGCAGCGGTCTTCCCGTCCGATTATAATTTAGATGTCTTCAAAGCTATAGTGAATAGGCTCTTAATAAACTAGTGTGATTCATATCAACGATTGCATCACTGCTTACCATCAGGTCGGATCGCAGTCAAGCACTTATATATATATAATTTAAAAAAAAATGAAGAAAAATAAGAATAATAAATAAAAATTTTATTCAAGTATAAAGTAAGTAAAATTATGATTTACATTAAGTGCAATCGAGAAAAAAAAGTAATTCTAACAGTAACGTAGACCTGCCTGATCTAGGTTAATGAAAACCTGTGTTTCAGGCCATCAATTCACATCAAACATTTAAAAAAGAGTCCACTAATGGAATTAGAAACTAAATTAAAAAGAAGACAATATTTCAAACAACTTAAAAAGTAACAATTTGAATAGATTATTTTAAAACTAGATTATGTACGATATATTAGGATTAAATAAATTAACGAATAATAATACAGCCTATAAAGTGGATACTATATTAATTAGGTATAGAAAGAGACTTATATTAGAGTAGGTATATAGAAACTTTATTTTACAATTTCTAGTAGTTTTTCCGTGTCTGCATAGTTGTGTTTTGACAAAAATTCCTGGACTACTAAATTACACCTATTGTAGCTTAAACTATAAATCTTTAGTACTCTGTTTAACTGGAGAATAGCTGTTTTAATCGTTGAAATGCTTGCGTTTAACACCTTTCTCACCTGATGGAAAGCGATGATGTGGGCACGTTGGAGCACGCGTGCCTGGGCAAGAGTCACCTATTCACTCTCGACTTAAATACCCTTCTTTTTAGGTGGGTAGTCATCCAATGACTTCTCCCGCTCTTGGGTGGAGCGGTAGGGCGAAGGGTTCTCTTTTACACAACCCATGGCCCCAGTAGGCTTCGGCCCTGCGGGGGTCCTACAGTATGCTGACAACTCTTTGAGGCGCGCGTAGAACACTACGCGCCGTCGACGACTCAAGCTCAGTCCGGACGGTTACTAGACGACCGGACGGCGAGCTACCCATTGCTCGCCGTCCGCGACTTAAATACCCTCAGGTTGTAACATTGCAACTATCAAAAAACACAGACTCCAACGGAGAAATCCACTTTACTTTTATTTTAACTTGCAAGTTGAATTAGTTTCGTTGTGACATACATTAAACAACAATGTTTTGACTTTCAGCAACTTTTAACGTGTTTTATGTTTAGGGTAGCATGTTAACTTTAGACTTCGTCATTGCTCGTGAATTTTAAGGTAGGTATATTTAAGTTAACGGTTTTAGTACTTTTTGAACTAGCTGGTTAAAAAATACCTTTATTACCACTTGATTACTATGTATTGTCGTGTAAAATACGGTTTAGATTTCGTTTTAAATAGAAAATCTTGAAAGGACAGAGCATCGGACCAACGACTCCATAATAGCCGAACTCAAGTCACCTATGAGACTCACAACCATATGCCAAAGAAGAATCATTGATTTCTTTGACCACATTGCCAGAAAGAGAGGTGATAACCTGGAAAAGTTGCTACTGACAGGAAAAGTAGATGAGAAAAGACTCAGGGGCAGGAATTCGATACGTTGGTCTGACCAAATCCGTGCTACACTGAAGACCACGTTTGTGACGCCATCCACGTCACCGAAAACAAGAGAACATGGCAAAATTCGTCGAGATCACGACCTTCAGCATTGAGGATAAACGACGCATGGAGGAGGAAAAAATCTTAACTAAATCAAATAGGAAACTGGATTCTATTACAATTATAAGTACATATATACTGGAAGACGCAGCGTTGGAAAACCTCCCACAAGGTGGACCGATGACCTAGTCTACTTATGTCGCAGGAATCCGATGGATGTGAGACACACAGGACCGGCCGTTATGGTAACACTTGGGGAGGCCTATGTTCAACAGTAGATGTCTTTCGGCTGAAATGATGAGGATGTGTCATACATTTATACAATTTTTTTTCTCACGGTTCTCTGCTAGTCTATTCAATTAAAACCAAGCATTTTGTAGTATAATTTAAGACAGCATAGTTCTCAACCAGTGAAAGATTAATTGTAATTGGTTCAGTACTTTCAGGAAAAACCTACATTTATATACCTACTATATTTTTAACCGACTTCAAAAAGGAGGAGTTTCTATGTTCGGCTGAATGTATTTTTAAGGTTAATCATCTAATGACATCTCTCTTCCTTTCGTGTTAGACTTTTCAGCCTTCATTCCAGGACCCCGGGGTTCTCTTTCTCACAACCTATGGTCCCAGTAGGCTTCGACCCTGCTTTTTTTTTTGCCCCTGCGGTTTTGCTGACATCTCCTTGAGGCACGCGTGGACCACTACGCGCCATCGACGAGCTACCCATTGCACGCGTTCCGCAAGCCCGCGTCTACGATGGCCGGTAATCGGGATTGGGATCCCGGCGGCTGGGGCGTGAGGGCTGTTCCCTCACGCGTGCAGCCGCCTTCTTTGCTAGCAACATTTATATGCCTACTCTGACATACCTATATGAAAATGTCGTATATTTTTTATACACAACATTATACTCGCATGGCTGAAATTGCCTTATCATGTTCCACTGCTAGGGCCTTCTGTCTGCGGGGGGAATGGTTCATTATTCCTACACGGGCCACGGCCCAGTGTGGGTTGATAAATATCACGTCTTCGACCTTTCGGTTCTAGGACAAAATGTTTTTACCCACCGTTTTGAGTGCAGTGGTGATGAAATAAATTACACAAAGTAAAGCCTGCCCGGGTTTTAAACCACGATGTACAATTCGTAAATTGGGGCCGTTACTACTGGACCACCACTATTCATAATATACCATTAGGGCACGTTGGCGCAGTGGTTGAGCGATTGGCTGCTCTGCTAAGTTTCGTGGAATCGATTCCCGTACGGAACAAATATTTATGTGGCCTACTGATAGTTGTTCCTGGTCTGGGTGTTTTGTGTATTTTTATAATATAATAATATTTCCACAACCTTCACACAACCCCATCTAGTCCAAAACTAAGCATATCTTGTGGTATGAGTACTAGACAACTGATAATCATACTTATATATTTTTAAATACATACATATTATTATAAATACACTAGCTGACCCGGCAAACTTCGTACCGCCTATCCTACTTTACCCAACTCTATCCTACTCTACCTTACTCTACCCTACTCTACCCTACTCTACCCTACTCTACCCTACTCTACCCTACTCTACCCTACTCTACCCTACTCTACCCTACTCTACCCTACTCTACCCTACCTACCCTACTCTACCCTACTCTACCCTACTCTACCCTACTCTACCCTACTCTACCCTACCTACCCTACTCTACCCTACTCTACCCTACTCAAAAAAAAAGTATTCTATGTTTTTTTCCTGGTACTAAGCTACCTCCCCACCAACTTTCAGCCAAATCGGTTCAGCCGTTCTTGAGTTATAAATAAATTAACACGACTTTCTTTTATACATATCGACCGTAGCAATTAACATAGTCGTATGTGAAAAATCGCTACTTTACAGTACGGCCGTTTAAAGTTTCAAATATGTATAAAGTGAACAATAATCAATGTACCTTAACCAAATTGCATATGACGTTTAAATATGAATTACCTGACGTAGTGGTATATGCAAGTTTATTAAAAAGGTATCGGAAATATGAGAAACTGCACATGCAACATTGTTAACCGCTAAATCATGCAACTATTTTGTCGGAAATGGTAGATCCGACATTATTAACCGAACTAGAATTTTTGAATTTGGTCGGATGTGGCACAACTTGCAGTATTCCCTGGACTTTGAAATCTCTTTTGTGTCGGATGTACCACTTAATACGATATTGCCCGTAAGATAAGAATATTTAGATGTAGATACTACTTATATTATTTTTGGATTTGGGTAATACAATGTTGAGTTACATACCGCGCGTGCTTCTAATTACATGCCAGACCGGAGGACACGGTGGAGCACACAGTGGAGGTCTGCCCTGCTTGAGAGGAGCACCATTGTGTTCTCACGGAGGTGATAGGTGGTGGCGACCTGAGTGTCCGGCCCAGCTTCAGAGTATGTTACGGAGCGAGGGGGAATGGAAAGCAAACACCTTCTGCGAAGCAGTAACGCTAGCGAATGAGAAGGCGGAATACGTGAGGGAGAGGACGTCCTCTACCTCACGACACAATGGGTAGCTCGCCGTCCGATCAAGGACCAGGCTCGAGTCGACGACGCGTCGTATACCACGCGTGCTTCAAGAAACTGGCAGCAAACTAATGGGGCCCCCACTATAGGGCCAAATGCCTGCCAGGGTCGCGGAACTGTTAAACAAGGTGCCGCGGCCCTGGAACGCAAGTAAGAGCAAATGTCTGACAGTACCTTCCGTTCCACTAAGGGCGGGAGGACTCATTTGATGATTTTACAATCCAAAAAGAAAGGTACATGCCAGACATTTTTATGCGTTCCCACAAAATAAGAAGTCACTGTGTAATGTAATCAAATTAAAATCCTTTATTAGAAGATTATATAATAATCCAGAGTTTTATAACGAAAATAATAAATAACTTCGCTTATGAATGAACAAAACCGGAATTAAGTTTCCTGCAACTAAACAACAAAACAATTAAACTAACAGTCTTAGTAAGTTACATTTCAGATCATCCTCATTTTACATAAACTTTTTTTATTGTTATCTAGGTATTTACTATAACTACAAACTATTATATCCAAGACAACATTCATAGATTAGGCTACAGTAGATAGATTACACAGCACGTACCTACGATTATATTTCTAGTTGGGACCAGAAAAATATCATAGGTACACAGTCAAGACAATAGGGAATGAATCTATCATTTATAAAAATAAGTGGGTACCTAGCTTAATCTAAATTCACAACCTTTTACGGCACATGGTAAGTATTACCTTAATATACGTACTACCGTTAATAAAACACTGTTCTAGAACCAGATTGAACATAATCGGTTTAAAACTAATCATGGGGATGGAGTACTACATCCCATTCTCCGACGTAACAATGTCTGGCCAAGCTCGCCCTTGGTTTGGTACAGAGTGTGATCACTCTAATGCGCTTAAATACGTGTCAAACCAGGCATGGGCTCGTATGCACAAGGTGAATGATGTGAGTCAGAAGAAGAGAGCCTTCAACAAAGTTGCCAAGATTTGCAAGAAAGTGATGCAGAGGTCTCGGTTTGACAACATTTGCCGCATTGGGAACAAACTCGCTTCATACCCGACTGATAGTAAAGCGTTTTGGTCCCTGGCTAAGTCGGTTGAATCGAACTTCTGCCGTCCCTCACTACCACCACTGCTGAAACCCGATGGGTCACTGGCCCACACCGCTGAGGAGAAAGCAAATTTGTTTGTCTCTCTCTTCGCGGTAACGTCACGTAGATCCTGGTGAAGCGCGACTCCGTTTAACCTGATGGTTGCTAGACGAGTAAGTCGGATAATCGCATCCATCAGAAGGACGTACGTAGGGTGCTGTGTAACATTGATGTGAACAAGGCTAGCGGTCCGGTCGGGATACTTGCAATTGTTTTAAAATCGTGTGCGCCTGAACTGTCTCCGATTCTGATACGCCTATTTAGGCTTTCATTTGAGGCTGAAAAAGTGCCGATTGCATGGAAGCAAGCTAACGTACAGCCCGTGCCTAAGAAGGGTAGTTGGGCTGACCCAGCTAACTACAGACCAATCTCAGTAACATCCATTCTCTGTAAGAGTATGGAACGTGTACTCAACACTAAGGTCTTGACATACCTAGAAGCTAATGACATTCTAAGTGACCATCAATACGGATTTCGTCGAAATCGGTCAACTGGCGATCTTTTAGCGTATGCTATCCACATCTGGAGTGAAGCCATCGAGAAGCACGGGGAAACGCTTACTATCTCTCTAGACATATCGAAGGCTTTCGATAAGGTCCGGCACGAAAGCCTTACTAGTAAGCTTTTATCTTTCGATTTACCTGCTAGATTGTGTGCTTGGATCGCAGACTTCCTGAGTGACCGGTACATCCGAGTGGTCATCGATGGCTTCTCGTCCGATCAAATGGTCATTAATGCCGGGGTCCCCTCAGGGGTCAGTGCTCTCGGCAACACTGTTCTTGCTGCACATAAACGATCTGCTTAAGCCCGGTACCTTTGGGTATACAGACGACAGCACTGTTGCTGAGAGTTACATATCTAGCGTGCGAGCTAGTGGGTCGGGATCCTGTCTCTCCGAGAGGCTATGGTTGAGCGCTTGAACTTGTCCTTGGAGGCAGTTTCTGATTGGGGCGATGAAAATTTGGTCAGGTTCAATGCTGCTAAAACCTAGGTGTTTCTATTTTCCGCTAAAAGGAGCCAATTCAGACCTGCTTCAACTTTCCGGGGTGCAACCGTGCTGATAACCGACTATCTTGATCTTTTTGGTGTTACGTTGACGTCAAATCTTAACTTTGGGCCGTAAATTGAAGCAAAGGCTCAGCTGGCTGCAAAAAAGCTGGGAATCCTCGAAAACAGTTTTTCACGCAAGAACAGCTGCTCAAACAAACATCAAAAATGTCTTCAATCAAGTCTTTCGGTTACACAAGCTCTTCTTCATAGCCAAAAGGAAGAGGCAACGGTTCTCGTAAAATTAATTACTATGTTAGCAAATAAAATAAGCAAACCAAACCAAGTAAGTGCAGTTAGAAAAATTATTATACAATAGAAAAGCTAAGAGAAAATAAAACTAATTGATTCCTCGTAAAACAAAAAAAAAAACAACTATGAACAAAATAACAACGTCTGTAGTACCATATTCAACAGTAACTTGTTATCATAGCGAACAAAAATGTCGAATGTCCAACATTCGACACCAAAAAATGAGAAATAAACAGTTAACAAAGTCAGTAATTCCTTATCCGACAAAATACAATCAAACAAACAGCAGTCAATAATGTAGGAAGTGGTACATCCTACAATACTATTTATAAAATGAACATGCAACAAAGTCTGTTGTACCATATGCGACAAAATAAAACTATCTCCGATCGAGCAAGAATGTAGTATGTGACACATCCGACACAGTAAACGAAATAAAAAACCACAAACATTGTAGTATCTGGTATAAACGACATTATTGTCCGTTCAGAGTAGTTTTCAATATTTCTTAAAATAAATATGAATTCACTTAGTCGCTGATAATAAACAAAAGTTATAGGTATGATGAAATGTTATAAGCAACAGTTTTTACTTACTTTTTCTCTTTTTTCTTAGATTATTTTCCACATAATTAGTGTCCGTTAATTGAAAATTTGGATTGTTTTGTGGCGGAACTGATGGATTCAATAGGTCTAATATCCGTCTTGACCTCGACATAAAGGGAACATTAAATTTATAATAAAGTTGGCAAATTTATTAACATTTTATAAATATAACCGACGAGTGCGCTCTTCCCGCTAATATTGTCAGAAGTGGCAGATCCGCGTCGCCCGCTCGCGTCTGTTCTCCTCCCGCGCCCCGCAAATAACGTCTCAATGTATTATGCGACAATATTAATCGTGCGCACTGAACACATACTACTTTTTTCACTTAGAAAAACAAAGATGGTTGATTTTAGGAATTCAAAAATTTGCGGGGGTATTTATATACTTATTCTAAGACCTTTAGTGCAATAAAACGAAAATTGCAAAAATGTAGATCCGACAATGTTAATTGCTACGGTCGATATATATAGATTACACCCAGACATAGAACAAATGCTCATCACACAAATATTAATCCTGGGTGGAACCCACAACCTCCGGCATAGCAGTTAGGGCCACTGACAACTAGACCAACAGGCCTGTCAAGTTGTTGACAGTCGAAATTGTCATTGTCAATTTGAGTGTACTTACTTGTTTGTGAACGCACCCACGATAAAGAATAATGTCTAGTGGGGGGCAAGGTTATATTAAAAAAAAAGAAATGTGTTAAAGCACTATTATTATGAAGATGGTTATAAGTAGGAAGTCATACCCGAAACTGCTGATACGGCTCCTAAAAATATTTGACTAATAAAAAAATGCAGTATTGCTGTGTATCGACTACGATAACAAGTACAAGTACAATCTAAGTTTATTCTATAACAAGACCACGGACAAAGTTATCAGAAAGAGTAGAGGTAGAAATACATTGCGCACACGTGGGCCACGTACGCCGTCTCCATACATTTTATATCGCAACTAGACTTCCAGAGCTACATTAAATCCGCGCTGCTAAATACAAATCATTCGTGGTCCACGTGTGTGTCGGTCTAGTATAGTTCTCGCTTAATAAGAACTGCAATATTACAGAAAACACAAAGAAACCAATAAATACCTAATTTTGAAAAAAGAATAACGTACCTTTAATATAAAGTTTATTTGAACTTAGGATTCCAAGTCAATCCAAAGATATCACACTTCAAAGCAACTCGTTTTAAAAAACGGCAATTTCATACTTTAACCCCTAACACAAATTGTAAATTTTTGTCACCATGAAAAACAAAGTAACAGTTAAATCATAGTTTATGAAAAAATAAAATAGTTCAACACATTTTCTATTCGAAAGCAATTTTAATTCCTCATCTAGAAGTAATCGTAATCTGACGTTAGAAAAATAAGCATTATGTCGGTCATGGCCGATAGGAATTTTTTTTTCTGCGAAGACAATGACAATTTATCTGTTAATAGTAGCGAATTCTGGTACTTTTTACACAATTTCCACAGCAAACGATCAATAGAAAATTATGTGCCGTACATTCTATAATAAAACCGTACGTCAGGACGTTCCATAAAAAGTTATAACTGCACACTTCGCTCCCTTAGAACAAAAGTGGCCTAACCCAAAATACCGGTTTTTTTTTGAGGTAGGAAATCGTGAAATGACTTTTGTTACTCTTTCAACAAATTTCACGAGAGGGAGTGTTAGATTTTTATTGACTAAACCCACCTATGTCCTTCAGTTGCCCTTTGGATTCGAAGGCCACTGTAACTCTTTCAACAAATGTTGGAAGAGCCGTGGCCCTAGCGGGTATTGGCCCTGCTGGGCCCTTACGGTTTTGCTAACATCTCTTGGAGGAGCACGTGGAATAAATACTACATGCTGGCGACGAGTCAGGCTCAGTCACACAATAAAAAAGCATGTGGTGAAAAAGAGCCCGAATTAATTCATAGGTAATATGCACGAAAAAATATTTATTATCTAACCAGTTTCTAGTAGTCTGAAAAGTTGAAAGGCAATCGTTTGTCTTGGTATGCTCTCTGGTCATGTGAAGAGGAGGGATGAAACGCATGTTACTAAAAAGGTTCTGAGTATACAAGTAGATGGATAGAGAGCGAGAGGCCAAAGAAAAGGTAAATGAATTGTGTGATATGAAAGAAAAGGGAGTTAGTGATAGTGTGACGGGTGACAGGACAGAATGGAAGAAAAAAACGTGTTGCGCCGACCCCAAGTAATATGGGATAAGGGCAGGAAGAAGAAGAGGAGTTTATTGCCGCCGGTGTCGGTACTACCTCTTATAAGTCTGAAGGAAATTCCATGGAGTTTCAAATTGGCAACCTCAGAAGCTCTGTCATATGAAGAATCAATACATCAAAACAATATTGTCAATCTCACAGACTCCAAAAGTTTACTACAACACTTGGCTTGCTGTACCTCGACATTTCGAGGAACACCGATAGCCTACACTACACTGAAAAAAATTATACAAGTCACGGACTTTGACGTCAAAGGCCATGTTGGACTTTTCTTTCTTATTAGCAGCTTTATGACCTTAACAACTTATTGGTTAATTGTTAATTATTTATTAATTTGATTGATGTTTTTCACTTTTTTACTAACAAAGGTTTTAAGCAATTTGTACTACCAACCAAATATGGACATTATCCAAAATAATAATTATTATTATTATAACTTCGTTGTCTACAAAGAAGAAAGAAGAAAACAAAGAAAGACAAGAAAAAGACGAAGAAGACTTCGTTGTGGTGGATGAAGATGTTTATAAATTCTTTCATATTTGTGTACTAGAGCTAAAAATGATTGAACTTAAAAAAAAAAGCTATTTTCCCTATTGAGTAGGTAACAAAAATACACGGTATCGATACATCAAAATTTACTCGTATCAACATTTTGAAGCCTCATGCTCACTCTCTTCTTTTCTTCCTTGCCTTATCCCTTCATTCGGGGTCGGCTCTCCTCGTTTCTTTGTGTGTGCGTCCTGCTAAGCTCGTCCCAGTTTTTTGAATACGATTGTCCACCATGTAGCTCTAGCTCTAGCCCTCTAGGGCGCCCTCTGCCTTTTCTCCTTTCCGGGATCGCTAAGTCCTTCTTTACTGGGTACTCTTCGTCCCTTCTCATGACATGTCCGAACCAGCGCATACGTCTCTCTGACATCTTATCTGCTATGGGTGCAACTTTGAAGGAGCCTCTGATGTATTCGTCTTTAGCCTTTCATGCTCATTTCCCACAAATTGCAATTTTTGACTTAGATCTCTTTCACTCTAAGGGTGCAACATGTGGGACTGTTAATGCTCGTACTCACACATACTCGTACATACTCGTCGTTTGCTGCAATAGCGTCGAGTATGTTTTTATGGCTAAAAGAATTTTGTACACTGAACAAATGGTACAATTTGCTTGAAATGCTCAATATCAAATAAAAAAACTTATATACATTTTAATAGGTATTTTTTTTTTTGTTAAGGTTCCTTACTTAAATGGTAAAAACGGGACCGTGTTACTAAGACTTCACTGTCCGTCTGTCTGTCATCAGGCAGTATCTAATGAACCGTGATAGCTAGACAGTTGAAATTGATGATGATCTCAGATGATGTATTTCTGTTGCCGCTATAACAACAAATACTAAAAACAGAATAAAATAAATATTGGAGATGGGCTCTCATACAACAAACTTAATTTTTTACTCGATTTTAATATAGTAATACTGTAGTGGACTGTATAATTTCTTGTCTTCTTTGTGGGTGTTCTTCTTGAACTTGAAATAAAACAAGGCTTCTTTCTTCCAGGTTTATTTCTTCTCAGGTATTCTTATTAGAATATTCGGAAAACGACTGTCTATCGGAAACGACTGTCTATCGGAAACGACTGTCTATCGGAAACGACTGTCTATCGGAAACGACTGTGTCTACGAACAAAACCGGTTCTAATTTATACATCACGCAGCTGATCGCTGATTGGTCGAACGGTCAGGAGGTGGAGCTTTTCAACCATTAAGGAACATTCCGGAATGCTCACGAATATTTCAACCAATCAGAATCAAGCCCGGAATAATCTCGAAATTACATGCAATAACCTTTAGTATCGCGAAACTTTACCTTAACGAGAGCCTTTACACTTTAAACATGCTTTTTACATAGAAATATCCATATTTCACATATAAAACCTTATATCATTCGACTTAGAATTCACTAATCTATCCTACAAAAATATAAAAACCTTAAAAAGTCACCATAACAAAACCTTAGTCCTTATCACTACGTAATATAATTACACGTTATCACTACACAATTAGGGCTCATTTTATGAGTTCCTCACTAAAAACTAATTAGGTTCACTTAGAAAACACTAATTATTCACATAATCACTCACTGTCCTATCAGTCTATTGTCACTTTGACACATATTAGGTCCGCAGGCTCGGCGTCCATTACATCTCTCCCCCCAGCGCAGCTTGCGTAGCTTCCTTCCTCAACACGACGACGAGCTTGCTAACTGGCCGCCGGAAGATGCCGGTCTTGGTCCTCACCTCGACGATCCTGACGCCGCCGTCCGGTCCTGGATGCGTGCGCTCGACTCGTCCCATCGGCCACGTGTTTCTGGGCAGTGTGCTGTCGACCACGAGGACCACGTCACCAACTTGCAGAGGACGCACGTCGTTCTGTGGCTCGCCTCGGGGTACCAAAGTAGGAAGGTACTCCCGGAGCCAGCGCCTCCAGAAGTGGTCCGCGAGCGCCATGCTTGCTCGCCACACTCGTCGATCAGCCTCGTCGCAGGGCCCCGTCGATGGTAGGCCGATGATCCAGTACCGCTGGCGCAGGTCGTTGGTCACGCGTTCTCGGTTGGCGTGACCCGCTGCACAGTGTTCCCGCATAACAAGGAGTTTTGTGATGCGGTGACGGCCGTCCAGGATGACTGGCCGCTTTGTCTCGATCGGCCCGGAGGAGGCTCCGATCCGGCCTCTCACTCGCAGGAGTCCATCTTCCATTACCGGATCTAGCCGGTAGAGTCGGCTCGCTCTTGGGAGGGGACGAGCAGACTGCATCCGCGCGATCTCGTTGTGAAAACTGTCTTCTTGCGCTCGTCGGATCAGCTCGGTCTCAGCGCGTTCGATGTGTCGATGTTCCAGCTGCGTCGCTCGTCGTCGGCAGATGTCGGTGAAGGCCAACACTCTTGCTGCGCTTCTCACCAGGGTCTCGTACTTGGAGAAGCGTTCCGGTTCTGGTAGCCAGCTTTCTCGCCCCGATGTCTCGCTCACGTGCAGGACTTCCTCGTCGTTCTCTTCACCTGTCGACGTCCCGGGCCACTGGTCTTCTGGCAAGTACAGGAAACTCGGCCCCTGGAACCACCGATCCGTTGAGCTGATCGGCGCGTCAGTCAGACGTGTGGCATCGTCAGCCACGTTCAGGTCAGTAGGGAGCCATCGCCATTCTTCTCTCTGCGTTAACTCGGCGATCTCCCCAAGTCGATGTGCTACGAATGGTGTGTAGCGTCGCATGTCGTGTCGTATCCAGTGCACGACCGTCGAGGAGTCGGTCCAGTATGTTGTCTGGCCGATTTCCACTCGATGTTCCCTCTTAATCGTGTCGGCGAGTCTTGCTCCGATGACCGCCGCTTGGAGTTCTAGCCGAGGTATGGTTTGTGTCTTCCTCGGCGCCACCTTTGCCTTCGCTGCTACCAACACGACTGCGATACTCCCGTCGCTCCTCTTGATGCGCCAGTATGCTGCGGTCGCATAGGCCTGCTCGCTGGCGTCACACAGCACGTGGAGATCGATTCGTTCGTACTTCCCCAGAATGTAGCAGCGCGGCAACCTCAGCATGGCTATCTCTGGAAGGCGCGCAAGCCAGGACGCAAAGAGTTCGTTCTCCTCTTCCGGTATCTGTTCGTCCCAGGCTATCTGTAGGCGCCACAAGTTCTGCAGGATAATTTTGGAACGGAACGTGTAGTGGCTCAGCAGTCCCAGCGGGTCGTAGATCGACATCACGGCGCTGAGTGCTTCCCGCTTGGTCGGCGCACGTGCTCTTGACCTCACTTCTTCTGGGACCCGGTTCATCGATGTGTTGAACCCGAGCTCATCCTTTTCGGCGTTCCAGAACAGCCCCAGGATCTTGCTCTCTGGCTGTTCTCCCCCCAGTGGCGTAGGGGTAGTGGCGTGTAGCTCCGAGGGCACGTCGCTCAGCACCGCCTTATCGCTGGCACTCCATCCTCGTAGGGTGAACCCGGCGTGTGCGTGTACGGTTCGTGTTTCTTCAACCGCCTTCCGTGCCTCCTCTACATCTTCGTAGCTCGCCACCCAATCATCCATGTAATGATTGTTCCTGATTGCCTCCAGTGCGCGCGGGAACTCCTGCCCATACACTTCCGCGTTGTGGTTGCGAATATGGTGGGCCATATACGGGGAGCTAGCGGCGCCGAAGATCATACTGGTCATCTTGTACTTCTGTGGAGGCTTCTCTCGTTCCTTTTCTCTCCACAAGAATTGCTGAGCCGGTTGATCTTGAGGTCTTATCTTCACCCGCAGGAACATCTCTTGGATATCTGCTGTGATCGCGATGGCCTTCTCTCTAAACCTGAAGATGATTCCTTGCAGCGACAACAGCAAATCTGGTCCCTCCAGCAACTCGTCGTTGAGGCACACTCCGTTGCTCCTAGCAGCCGCGTCGAACACCAAACGGTATTTCCCCGGTTTGTTGGGGTTCTGCACCGCGAAGTGTGGCAGGTACCAGCTGATGGCACTTGCGTCCTCAGAGCCGTCGCACGGAGTCGCATACCCTTTCTTCAACAAGTTCTCGATCTGGCTGGAGTAGTTCTTTTCAAAGGCGGGGTCCGAGTCCATCTTCTCCTCAATCTTCTTCAGTCGACGAAACGCTTGATTGTAGCTAGAGGGCATGGCGGTGTCGTCCCGTCGCCATGGCAATCCCACCTCGTAGCCTCCGTCAATCTTCTTTGTCGTTCTCTCGACTATAGAGATGGCTCGCTTGTCCGCTTCGCTGACTCTCGGCTTCTTCTGTATACCAAGAGACTCGATCTTGAAGTGGGTTTCAACCAAGTTGTGGAGCTCCTGATCGCCCGCACTGGTGGGTCTGGCAGGCTCGTATAAGTGTAGCACGTTTCCCTCTCGATAGATGGTGCCGCGTGGCGCGGTCCCATGCACCACCCATCCGAGTTGAGTCCTTGAAGCAGCTGGCTGGTTCTGGCTGCCGACTCGCAACTCTCTTGAAACGATAAACTCCCAATGATCAGTTCCTACCAGGAGTCCAGGGCGCGCCGTTCCATAGCACACCTCGTCTCGGTCCAAGTCCCTCAGGTGCTCGTAGTCCAATAAGGTCTCCGGAATGGCCTGCTGGTACAGCTTCAGATCTTTTATCGTTCTTGCTCTGATCCGATGTCCATCCGTTTCCTTAACCCCCTTAACCTCGACGGATACGAGCTGACTTTCCATTTCCTGCTGTGACATGTTCACTCCGTTCAGGTGAAGCGGTTGTGACGGTCCTTCTGCCCCAATGCTGGCTGCTAGTTCCTTATCAATGAGGGTGATCGTCGCTCCCTCATCCAGCAGCGCGTAGGTCTTTGCCTCCCCCCGTGGTCCCGTCACGATGATAGGGCACATCTTCAGCAGCACTGTCTTGGGTCCGGGAGCAGGTCTCGTTGCTACCGATAGTACTGCTTCTTGCTTCGGTGACTCGTCGGTCTTCGCTTCTTCGGGTTTCCTGGCTTCTGTCTTCTCGTCATTGTGCAGGGAAGAGTGATGTGGGCGGCGGCAGTCGTTTACGCCGCACGGCTTCGCCTTGCACACTATGCGTCGATGTCTTCTCTGGGCGCACTTGAAGCAGACTCCCTTCTCGCGAATCAGACGCCATCTCTGGTCAACCGAAAGCGCCTTATATTTGGGACACGCTGTTAGCAAGTGATCTTGATCACACTTTGGGCACAAGTCCTTTTTCTCTTCTGTGTCTTCTACCGTCGCGTACACCGTCGCTTTCTTCTTAAGTGTCACAGCAGGTCTTGCCTCTCTCTTTACACTAGAGGCGCACGATGCAGGGGCGTATGTGTATCGTAACGCCCTGTCCGCTTCCCGCATCAAAAACTGAGACATTACGATGATCTCTGGGTCCCCGGTGCCTTCGTGGTCGTACGCGTAGTCACACCATCTTGCCTTCAGGTGCGGGCTCATCTTCTCTAGCACCTCTCTGCTCAGCATCGGATTGTACAGGTACCCTCTCTGGTCGATAGTCTTGAGAACGCAGGTTATATTTTACAGCTTGATGGCGAAGCTATTTAGCTCCGTCGCTGAGGCCCCCAGTCTCGGAAGTTTCTTCAGGTCTTCTATTGCCTTGTCGATAATGACTTCTGGTCTTCCGAAACACTGCTCCAATGTCTTCATTATGACGTTCGGGTCCGTGGCCGTATGGAGTAGGGCGGCTACTGCGTCTCTAGCTTCTCCCTTCAGGCAGCTCCTCAGTCTTTGGATGTTCTCTGCTGCCGAGATCTGGTACATCTGTGTCGAGTCCCGATACGATGCTTTGAATGGAAGCCACTCGTTGGTCGCGCCGGAGAAAATAGGAAGGTCCGTGTGTCGCAGTCTTGGTCTTGCCATTTTCTCTAGGGTAGCTGCCAGGTGTTCTATGCTGTTCCTGGTCCTGGTGGGTGTCGGTGATCTTCCTCGTGCTGTGTCGAACCGGAGCTGCTTCGCTTCCTCTCTTCTGGGTGCTTCCTCCCCCCGTGAACTGAGCGGGTTCTTCATTAGCCAGTCGTCCACTTTACGTAGAGGTTCTTCCCGTGGGAGGGCTTCTGCTAGCTGCTCTTCATGCACGCTCTCTTCGTCATTAATAACCGACACTTCCACTGCTAACCTCTTCTTGATCAAGTCTGCTTCCAACTCTAATTCCCTTCTTCTTATGGCGGCCAACTTCTCTGCTGCCTCCAGATCCGCCACTCGTAGTCGTGTCGTGACGCTGGTGTTTGAACGTATCGACCTTACTGATCTTGTAGGCGACCTTGGTCTCTGTAGATCTTCGGTTCTTGTGGCGACCCCAGAAGGTCCTGCCGTGCTAGCATCCGCTCCCCTTGAAAAGGGTGACGCCGGCGGCTCCATCGACAGTCTTCGTAGTCGCTCCTTCTCAATACGCGCTGCTTCCTGTAGCTGGGCGCGTCGCTGTTCTTCCACTTCCACTGCATCTCCCTGGCTTCGGGTGACCACCATTTTCACTGTGGAATGTATGTGGAATCGTTCCCAAATGTTCACTATTAGCGGCTCACTTGATCCGCCCCTGACGAGTCCCGAGCCCAACGATCCTCTTCTTGATCCGCCCCTGAATAATCTGGATCCGCCCTTGATCAAATGTCCCTCTTCTTCTAGGACCAGTGGTTAACGAATATCACCTCAACGGGGCCCCTCCAACACGTTAGGAACCGGTGAATTCTTCGTCTCCACTTCAAGGGAGCCCTCTTCTAAGCGAGACTAGCAGATCCTGATTTTTCTTCCCTCACTTGGCGTGATCTTGAAACGTTGGTTCAATCTTCGTTACGCAGACTCGTTGTTCACACGTCGTTTCCGTAGGTGCGTCGTCGCAGATTATTCTGATCTTAATCCGGCGAACGAAGAACTAGGCTGTAGGTACGTCGTCGCAGATTCTTTCGATCTTAATCCGGCGAACGAAGGACCAGGACTGTAGTACTTCGTCGCTGATTCTTTCGATCTTAATCCGGCGCTCGAAGGACCAGACTGTAGTGGACTGTATAATTTCTTGTCTTCTTTGTGGGTGTTCTTCTTGAACTTGAAATAAAACAAGGCTTCTTTCTTCCAGGTTTATTTCTTCTCAGGTATTCTTATTAGAATATTCGGAAAACGACTGTCTATCGGAAACGACTGTCTATCGGAAACGACTGTCTATCGGAAACGACTGTCTATCGGAAACGACTGTCTATCGGAAACGACTGTCTATCGGAAACGACTGTGTCTACGAACAAAACCGGTTCCAATTTATACATCACGCAGCTGATCGCTGATTGGTCGAACGGTCAGGAGGTGGAGCTTTTCAACCATTAAGGAACATTCCGGAATGCTCACGAATATTTCAACCAATCAGAATCAAGCCCGGAATAATCTCGAAATTACATGCAATAACCTTTAGTATCGCGAAACTTTACCTTAACGAGAGCCTTTACACTTTAAACATGCTTTTTACATAGAAATATCCATATTTCACATATAAAACCTTATATCATTCGACTTAGAATTCACTAATCTATCCTACAAAAATATAAAAACCTTAAAAAGTCACCATAACAAAACCTTAGTCCTTATCACTACGTAATATAATTACACGTTATCACTACACAATTAGGGCTCATTTTATGAGTTCCTCACTAAAAACTAATTAGGTTCACTTAGAAAACACTAATTATTCACATAATCACTCACTGTCCTATCAGTCTATTGTCACTTTGACACATATTAGGTCCGCAGGCTCGGCGTCCATTACAAATACCCTTCATGTGAGAGCACGCATTCACTCACTTCACACGCGCCTCATACTTCACAGTTTTCCAGGTTTATTTTTATTCTGTTGTTTATCCTAGCATAATAATAGCACAATCAGCCTTTTAATATTCCCACTGCTGGGACTAAGACCTCCTCTCTAGGAGAGGGAATGGGCCGTAATCCACCACGCAGGCCCAGTGCGGGTTGGTGAATATCACGTGTCTTCGATTTTTTGGTCCTAGGACATGCCGATTTCCTCACGATGTTTTCCTTCACCGTTTTGAGAGCAGTGGTGATGAAATAAATTACACAAAGTAATGCACCTGGCTGAGTTTGAACCCGTGACCTTACAACTCGTAAGTCGAGGCCGTTACCACTCGGCCACCACTGCTGCAATATACTCAATGCGCTCAAACTTAGTTTATCCTATGTGAGGCTTAAATAAATGTTTTTCTTTCCTTCTTTGTCCACCCCGTTGGCCTAGTGACTGTGAAGTAGAGGCTCCAAAGTGAATTTCTACAGTAACAGCGATATTAATTAAAATCGTACAAATGTGTGGAATAGACACATGCTGTACCTACCGAAATGCCACTTGTTTATGATTGATTTTTTATTTACCCCTAAGAGAATGCTTTTTCTTTTGACCCTGTTGCCTAGTCTTACGTCCATATTTTCTTGCGTGATAAGTTTTTATCGACAATAGCATACGTCCTGTCCTGTCCAATCCAATCCAATCCAATCCAATCCAATCCAATCCAATCCAATCCAACCCAATCCAATCCAATCCAATCCAATCCAATCCAATCCAATCCAATCCAATCCAATCCAATCCAATCCAATCCAATCCAATCCAATCCAATCCAATCCAATCCAATCCAATCCAATCCAATCCAATCCAATCCAATCCAATCCAATCCAATCCAATCCAATCCAATCCAATCCAATCCAATCCAATCCAATCCAATCCAATCCAATCCAATCCAATCCAATCCAATCCAATCCAATCCAATCCAATCCAATCCAATCCAATCCAATCCAATCCAATCCAATCCAATCCAATCCAATCCAATCCAATCCAATCCAATCCAATCCAATCCAATCCAATCCAATCCAATCCAATCCAATCCAATCCAATCCAATCCAATCCAATCCAATCCAATCCAATCCAATCCAATCCAATCCAATCCAATCCAATCCAATCCAATCCAATCCAATCCAATCCAATCCAATCCAATCCAATCCAATCCAATCCAATCCAATCCAATCCAATCCAATCCAATCCAATCCAATCCAATCCAATCCAATCCAATCCAATCCAATCCAATCCAATCCAATCCAATCCAATCCAATCCAATCCAATCCAATCCAATCCAATCCAATCCAATCCAATCCAATCCAATCCAATCCAATCCAATCCAATCCAATCCAATCCAATCCAATCCAATCCAATCCAATCCAATCCAATCCAATCCAATCCAATCCAATCCAATCCAATCCAATCCAATCCAATCCAATCCAATCCAATCCAATCCAATCCAATCCAATCCAATCCAATCCAATCCAATCCAATCCAATCCAATCCAATCCAATCCAATCCAATCCAATCCAATCCAATCCAATCCAATCCAATCCAATCCAATCCAATCCAATCCAATCCAATCCAATCCAATCCAATCCAATCCAATCCAATCCAATCCAATCCAATCCAATCCAATCCAATCCAATCCAATCCAATCCAATCCAATCCAATCCAATCCAATCCAATCCAATCCAATCCAATCCAATCCAATCCAATCCAATCCAATCCAATCCAATCCAATCCAATCCAATCCAATCCAATCCAATCCAATCCAATCCAATCCAATCCAATCCAATCCAATCCAATCCAATCCAATCCAATCCAATCCAATCCAATCCAATCCAATCCAATCCAATCCAATCCAATCCAATCCAATCCAATCCAATCCAATCCAATCCAATCCAATCCAATCCAATCCAATCCAATCCCATCCAATCCAATCCAATCCAATCCAATCCAATCCAATCCAATCAATCAATCAATCAATCATTCAATCTATCAATCAATCCATCAATCCAATCAATCAATCAATAAATCAATCCAATCAATCAACCATTAAATCAATCTATCTATCTATCAATCAATCAATCTATCAATCTATCAATCTATCAATCTATCAATCTATCAATCTATCAATCTATCAATCTATTAATCTATCAATCTATCAATCTATCAATCTATCAATCTATCAATCTATCAATCTATCAATCTATCAATCTATCAATCTATCAATCAATCAATCAATCAATCTATCAATCTATCTAACAATCAATCAATCAATCAATCAATCAATCAATCAATCAATCAATCAATCAATCAATCA
The DNA here is from genome assembly GCA_905147345.3 of Mythimna impura. Classification (NCBI taxonomy): domain Eukaryota; kingdom Metazoa; phylum Arthropoda; class Insecta; order Lepidoptera; family Noctuidae; genus Mythimna; species Mythimna impura. The sequence continues at coordinate 24,897,305 of LR990351.1, read as the reverse complement.
ATCAATCAATCTATCAATCTATCAATCATTCAATCTTTCAATCAATCATTCAATCAATCAATCAAAGGACAAGAGAAAAAGGAAGATCAAGGAGGAGGATAGACAAGAGAGGAGAGGGGGGAGGATGGTCAAGTATTTCTACTTTTTCCTGCACAAGCGAAAACAAGCGCTGTGTGAGCTTGCGTTGTCGTGGTGCAGGATGATGCGTCGCTTTGAGTTAGATTTTCGAAGTTCGGCGATGACTCTTGTGGTAAACAAACTGTGGTATACCACTCTGCGTTATCCGTTCTACGATCTTCAAGTGCAATAGTCGCAACATGACCGGTTTTTCCAACGAACGTGGCCACCATCTTCTTTGAAGTGCTTCGAGAACGAACAACTTTAGTCGGCTTTGGCTCGTCTTGAAAGACCCAGATTGTAGATTGTTGTTTGGAATCAGGATCATAGGCATAGATCGAAGCTTCGTCACCACTGATGATGTCGTAGACGTGATTTGACTCTCCTCGGTTGAACATTTGCAGAGTTTTCTTACACCATCTGACGCGGGCCGCCTTGTGATCGTCGGAAAGCAGATGCGGTATCCAACGGCAAACTAGCTTTCTCACACCAAGCGCTTCATGCAAGATCTTCTGAATGGTTGTCCCTGAGATGCCTAATAGAGCCTCTATATCTCGGTACGTCACATGACGATCTTCATATTCATATTCATATTCATTTATTCACATAAAAATAGAGTAATTACATTCGATGGTTTCTTATGTTACATTATTTAATCTTATATTCTATAATAGCCTGCATATGGCATGTGAAGTGGTTTTTGTATACAAAGAAATAGAGAAGAAATGGGTATTTAATAACAATAATAATCTAATCTTAATGTCTCTGAAATTCGGCATGCCTAATGTCAATTATATAGTACCTAGAAACGAGTACAGTCCAATACAATAGTAAGTCAGATATTTTATCATGTTAAACAATGTCAGTTATATAATTACTAATCTGGATAAATACAGTCAAATGAAAATAATAAGTCATAAATTTTACCATATTAAACAACGTCACACAAACTATATGTAATTTTTGTGAAAATTATTCCTGAAACCATTCATTTATAGAATAAATCATTTTTTTAAGAAGTAGCTCAAACTTTGGAAAAGGAAGATCTTGGATGGTTGTATGTAACTGTCGGCGACGAGGGTCCCATGCAGGCACCAGGGCGCAAGTAGTGGTCGAGACCACCTAACACGCAAGTAGTTTTTTGTCATGTTTTATATGTTTAGGATAGGATGTTTTCACTTATTAAATGTTAATTTGGATTAGTTAGTAACTCATTAGGTTTAATTGATAAAGACCGAGTTTTGCTAATTTAAGTGTATAAATAAGTAGCATCTAACGTGTTTCTAAAGATTTTTACGTTTTGTTGTGGATGGCAGAATACAATTTAAGTTATTGTCTCTATTCTGTCTGTAATTAGCACCTTCATTAATTAGTAAGGTCGGGAATAACAATGTATATAAGATTCTAATAAGATTTTGTAAGAAAATTCGATCTTGATGAAGAAATCGTTGAATTTATATGTTGTTGTAATGATAAGGTTTTATCTTGTGTTATTACTTGTTGATAATATTCTATTACTGTTAATTAGTGTTTTTTAGCCTAATAGAAGCTATTAGTAACAATAGATCTCAATTTGCAAGGATTTAGATAAAGTTGAAATTCTAAAATGTTCGCGATCTTTTACGTAATTAGAATTTAAAAATGAGACTTTTTATTTGATGACTAATTAGCAAGAACATTATGTAATTAGTTAGGATCTGTCTAGAAAATGATGTTATAACAAATAGAATCCTAATTACAATCTTATTGGAAAAGATATAAGAAGTTTTGTGTACATGAATGTGGTCGAACTAGAATATTTTACGGTTTTTGTTCTAGAAACTTTTTTATGTGCTAATGTATGTGAAATATTATTGTTTTATGTAAAAGTAGAGATTGTAACCGACATTTTAATGTATATATTGTCATGGTTTTGTGAAACAATAAATAAATACGGCGTCAGAAAGGGTTCGGCTGAAGTGAAATTGAAGCGAAATTGAGAGTAAATTTAGAGCAAAATACGCGGTCCCCGTTAACAGAACTTAGCGGGGTATATAAGACGGGCTGTTTTTTGGTCCGATGTCAGTCGAAAACGTGCCACCGAAGAGGCAAGAACACTAGGGAAAAGCTTCAAGCCGAACCCCGAAGAACCTTTTCAAGTCGAAAACGTGTTTCATTTCTCTTCGGTATCCGCTCTGAGGTCCTCCTACGTGCTCCGTCGTCATCGAAGATACGCATTCAGGGGTGCGTGGTGGCGTACGTGACCAGCGAACCAGTAAGGCAGCGTACGTCAATAATCGGGTTGAACTGTCCCGAGGGCTCGGTAGCTGCAGGGTACAACCCGCTACCGTCAACACCAGCTCCTAACAGGGGTTAGTCCGCCACAGTAACCTATTATAAATTTTAACACACATAGCTGAACAATTTTTGTTAAACACTGCAGTCTTTGGTACAAATTCTAGCACGAGTCGCTGACCATGTCTTGAACTACGTGGATATATATTATCTCGTGCATAAATGTCACAAGCTTTCACAAATAGGTTAGGATTAGATTTTACAAATACTTATACAAATTTCGAATATATACATACTAGGTAGGGGTAATATATTGAGTTTTTTAAAGTAAGGTTTACAGGACTCATACGGGGGAATGCCAACAATAGCTCTTATGCAACGTTTTTGAGACGTAACACGGAAGCTACATATCCATGATATGCTAACAATACCGTATGTTGGGCTGATGTAGATCTAAGCCTGTTTAAAACATATACAAAAGAGTTTACTTTCTTGCAGACCTCATCAACGTGTGCTTTCCAATCTAGGTACTTGTCCATTGTAAAACCTAGAAATCTTACATTGGTAGATTCGTTGATTTTTGTGCCGTCTTATGAGATATGCCTTGGAATGATCTTAGAACCACGGGTTTGAAATTGCACATAAGTCGTCTTACTGATATTTACCTGTAAATTGTTCCTTACTAACCACCCCACAACTAGATCTATAGTATTCTTTATTTCAATGTCAAAATCATTATTAATTTCATGGTCGTATGTCAATATGATAGAGATGTCATCTGCAAATAATATACATTTATTGGTAATAATGTCAGGTAAATCATTAATATAAATAAGGAAAAGAGGTGGTCCTAGAATACTCCCTTGCGGAACGCCATAACTATTAACAGTCTGTGTTTTTGCTCACAAGATATTTCGACACATTGTTCACGATTATCTAAGTATTGTCTTATCCATTCTAACGCTGGGCCTCTAATTCCATAGTTATCCAATTTTTTTAGAAGCAGGTTATGAGAAACGAAGTCAAAAGCTTTTGACATGTCAAAAAAATATCACCATGGGCTGCTTTTTCTTATCAACATTTACTAAAATATTGTGCACTAGATCAAATGCGGCATGTGTGGTTGATTTTCCTCTTTGAAAGCCATATTGTTCCTTTTTAATTATTTCAAACCTATCCAAATAAGATGATAATCTTTTGTGCATGGCCTTTTCAAATATTTTAGATATGATAGGAATTAAAGTTATGGGTCTATAGTTACTCATTTCCGTTTTATCTCCTTTTTTAAACAATGGCTTAACTACTGATTTCTTTAATCGGCTAGGAAAACTGCCTTGCTCGAAGGATAAATTTATTAGGTATCTTAACACAGGAACAATACTGACGATGCATTTTTTCAAAACGTCAGTTGTGATACTATCATAACCAACCGAACTGGTATTATTTAAGGACATAATAATGTTTGCAACTTCAATGTCTTCTATTGGTGTAAGAAATATACTATTGTTTGTACGATTTTTATTTGTGTTTTGCATGTTTCCATTATCGCTGTTCGACAGTTGTATTAAGTAGTTATTAAATTTGTTTGCTATCTCATATGGACTCGTTTCCGTACCATTGTCAGTTTTTATTTCCTTTACAAATTCTTGACGGGTATTATTTCCCGTATCATCGTTTATAACTTTCCAAGCCGCTTTACAGACATTGTTTGATTTAGCTATAAAATTGTCATTAGTAATTTTTTGTGACTTTGATATACAGCGCCGCAACAAATTCGAATAATTGTGATACGTAGTTTTATTTTCTTTTGTTCGTTTATTATAGAATTTAAATCTTAGTTGTCGTTTGGTTTTACAGCTAAGTCGCAATCCCTTAGTAATCCACTTTATATCGCGATACTTTGTTTCAATAATTTTTCTAATACGTGGGAAACACAGTTCAAAAAACAAACACAACTCATCATGAAAAATCAAATCACATGACGATCTTCGAGAATTATTTGTCTCACAGCAATGATGTTATCTTCAGTGAAGGCGGATTTTGAACGTCCTTCGCGAGATTTGTCACTAACACTAGTATGTCCACGCTGGAACTCTAAATACAAGCGTTCGTCAGTCCGCAGACATGGGGCTTCATCACTGAACACAGATGTTAGCTCTTCAAAACACTGAAGCCGTGTCAGGCCTCTTCTAAAGTTGTAGAAAATTATTGCATGAACATTTTCCTTAGAAAGATTCATTTTCGTACGTAACCTGACAGATTGCAATCGACGCTGTGACTAAACAATAGCATTAATCCTAATACTTTCAACTGTTTTGAGATTCAAAATTTAAACACATTCGAATATAGAACAGTTCCAAATTCAAAATTGCCGGGAAATATGGAAACGACAGAACTTAAAAGGCATGCCTAGTATATTATGTGAAAGAACAAAGAGCCTCAGCAGCTTTGAATTGACTTTTCCTAGCAGAAGTCAGTTTGTTTCAATGATTAACTTACGAGTAAATGTAACCCTACCTACCGTCGACCGAAATGTAGGGTACATAAGTACGTGTTTCTGAGCAATACTTCGTGGAACGTAGACAAGTTTTATCTTTACTTTGGTTACGTGACGTAATAAACGGGTCTACGGAAGGTTTACTGCCTTACCTAGGTTACTGGGACCTGCTGGGGACTGTATTTTAGGATTATATATACAGGTGGTCTGAAAAGTTTCCGACCTAAAAAAGATACAAGACATTTTTTCTTATAATTTATTTTTATTTTTTTACATAGTCTAACTAACTCTGCACACTTCTCCTAGCGATGCCCCATCTTACTAACCCTTTCAAATAGTAGTTGGTGTTTTTGGCTGCAAAAAATTGTTCACGAAGTTTGCCTCAGCATTTGCCGAAAATCTCTATCCTCCGAGCGCAATTCGATACTAGAAATATTCAATTTAATAACGTAAGGGACATTTACCTAAAATGTAAAAATGTACCTTACGGTTATTGATGTAAGGGTATTTTACGCATAACGTAAAAATGTTCTTTAGAGTAAAGTATGAATTAACATACTTCTGGTATCGAATTATTAGATGCGGGATCAAAAACAAGTTGCTTAGGGCTAGATTTGGTTAGTAAAGTGGATGATCAAGCAGTTCAAATCGTAATTCGTAGATTTTCGCGGTGGCAAACGCTGAAGTGTGAGAGGGCTTTTGCCGCATTTCATTTTGCAGATTTTCTTGTGCCGCATCTCACATCGACTCACTCAAATGATTCTCAAATAACAATTGCGCGTCTAAAATGGCTGAAACTTTAGTGAGTAACAGTCAAAAGATGCACAACTCCATCCACTAGGTAGCTTTTATTGACGAATGCTGCTATCTTCACATTGAGGTCGGAAACTTTTCAGACTACACACGTATTAAGGTCTACTGGGGCCAAGGGTCTGATTCTGAAAGGAAGACTCGGCCCTTGTATGAAAGGCAACGAAGGAACATGAGTGGGTTTTAAGTCAGTAAAAGTCTGACGCTATCTCCCTCTCCGCCCAAGAGCGAGGGATGTCATTGGATAATTTTCTCACCAAAAATAAACACGTATGGGTCTTTTTTAGCATAGCATAGCATAGCATATTCAGCCTTTTAATGTTCCCACTGCTGGGACTCAGGCCTCCTCTCTCTAGGAGAGGGAATGGGCCGTAATCCACCACGCGGGCCCAGTGCGGGTTGGTGGATGTCACATGTCTTCGAATTTTTGGTTCTAGGACATGCCGGTTTCCTCACGATGTTTTCCTTCACCGTTTTGAGAGCAGTGGTGATGAAATAAATTACACAAAGTAATGCGCCTGGCTGGGTTTGAACCCGCGACCTACAATTCGTAAGTCGGAGCCGTTACCACTCGGCCACCACTGCTCCAAGGTCTTTTTTAGTTTATATAATCTAAACTATGGACATATTTAAAAAAAAACGTTTGTACGAAAAACTGACTTCCAAAAATGGAACGGAAAACTTCAAAATAACTTTCGTTTCAGAAACCGGTGGTTTTGGTCTTGTTTCTTTGTTTTTTGAGACCTATGTATGTTAATACTAAATTCCTTGAATGTAAGATATACATTTTAATATCAAAACCCCATTTAAATAGGATCAGAAACTGAGAAAATTGCTGACATACAAACATACAACCGGATCGAATACAGTATTTCTTTTTTTGAAGTCGGTTAAAATTATTAACTTAGTAACCATCATAATTTCAGCCGAAAAAACCAGGCAAGTGCGAGTCGGACTGGCGTACTGAGGGTTCCGTACAAACTTACCTATGAAAACAGTTCAATTCCCGAATTGATTTACGAAGATTTTTCTGAAACACAAAGTTTTTTTTTGTGACGCCACTACAAATTTACAGGTTTCAGATTTTTTCCTATAATTGTGCTATGAGACCTTGCTTCATACCAAATTTCTAGATTCTAGGTCAACAGGAAGGACACTATGAATTTTGATTCCCTTGAGAGTCTCGAAATACACGTTTTTTGCGACATAAACTGCCGTAACTTTTTTTTTCGTAAACTCAGATGTTTGTTTTTTTCACATCTTCAAGAGACCGCAGATTTGAGTATATGGTTTTAATTTCAACTTGATATCTCCACGCGTTCCCGAGATAGAGGGTCTTGACCGACAGTCAGACAGACAGACAGACGGACGGACAACAAAGCGATTCTATAAGGGTTCCGTTTTTTCTTTTTGAGGTACGAAACCCTAAAAATCGACTGCTGTACGCTATCTCTAAAATATGCTTCTCATATCTCCTATCGCGGTCACCACTCTAAAACCTTTTGGTTCAATAAGTACTGTGAGCAATTAGCCAAGATTTTTTTTAATGTTTCTTACCTGTCATTTCATACAGAGTACATAATCTGGTAACACCTATCATACGTTTATCGATTCTAATGGCCATCTCCCATCCTAAAAGTGAATGTGGTAGATACGTTCAGCTAAACTTCGCAGATCCTTCCATCCATCTGGTGGTTGAGCCACGAGATCCATCCACTTATTTTTACCTGGAATCAAAAATATCAAAGTATCATAACAGCTGCTCAAGTCATCATCTCCGTAGCCTTTTTCCAACTAGCTGGAGGTCGGTTTCCAGTTTAGACTGGAAATGCGGCAAAATAGCCGTGTTTTAATGATGCACTCGTTGAGTCGAGGCTTCAAAGACTTGAGCATCGACACTGAGTTGCTAGCCTGTCGGTTTTCTACCGGTTGCATTTCGGAGAGTGTAGCCTAGTCCGTCCGTTCATCGGACCACCAGGCGTACGGCGATGCGCCACCGGTACATGGTGGATATCCCACCTATACGCACAAAACGTTTTGGGAACATATTCATTGTGCGTACAGTTAAGTAAATGAGTGGAATTCCTTGCCAGAATCTGTGTTCCCTGATGGCTACAACCCAGGTTGCTTCTAGGTAAGCGCGCTCCATCGTCGACCGCAACGTCGTTTTCCATCAGGTGAGATAGCGGTCAAGCGCGAACCTATCAAGAATTAAAAAAAAATCCATGGAATGACGGTCTATCAGAATAATCCTTTAAAACCCACGGCACGGTTTTGACAAAAACCGTGGTTGGCGCAGTGGTTGAGCGATTGACTGCTTGGCTGCGGGTTGCGGCTTCGATTACCGCACGGAACAAATATTAGTGTGGCCTACAGATAGTTGTTTCGAGTCTGGCTGACTTGTGTATGTGAGTTTACATTTATTTATTTATTCTTTATTGTACACACAATTTTATACAGACATTATAAATAGGACAGTTGATGTACATAGGCGAGCTTAACCCGAAGCGAAAGAAATTTTGCATTAATTTGAGGAACCTTAAATGTAAGTACAACAAAAAACTAAACACATAAATTAAATAAAAAAATATACTAAACAGGTATGTGTACAACACACTATACATAAACATAATATATACAATAAATAAATATAAATAAACATACATATTTACGGGTCATGTTGATAAAAATTGTTCCTTAATTCTTCCCCTGAAAACCTCCAACGAAGGACGCTAACAAGCTCTCAATGTATGTGGAAGAGAATTCCAGAGGCGCACAGCACGAACGGTAGAAGATCCACTGTAGCGACTTGAAGAGTGGGGAGGAAAACGAAGGAGAAGAGAGGATGATGAGCGACAAGGTTTTCCTCTCGGAACAAGATACTCAAAGCGTTCCCGAAGATACAAGGGGGAGTTAGGATTATGAAGAACAGAGAATAAAAAAATAAAAATATTTAAAGAAAAACAAAAAAACCGACTGCGTCGAAACTAATTTAAAAAAATACGTAAAAAAATTTACTTAAATTAAAACTAAAAAGAAACAAACAAGCCCATTCAAATTTTACCAATCAAATCTTCCCAAGGGGCCCCGACTGTGAGTCGTTCTGTTCTGCATTAGAATGTATGATTTGTTTTATGTGTGTATCGATTATAAAACTATTTCAATTGTGTAGTTATTTAGTATTACATAACAGAATTCTAAACTACTGGGCTTGTTTGTTTCTTTTTAGTTTTTATTTAAGTTAATTTTTTTACGTATTTTTTAAAATTAGTTTCGACGCAGTCGGGTTTTTGTTTTTCTTTAAATATTTTTATTTTATTTTATACTTTTTAGTTACGATTTATTGACTTCGAAATGGAAATTCGAGATGGTAAATTTCGCAATCTAGTCATTTCATTGAGGGAGTTAATATCGTGGGGATTATTAAGTAACTTGCGGTGGTCTAAACTACTGATGATTAGTCCCTCTAGAGACCTAACTCGGCTCAAAGCTACATATGCTTGACCTTTAGCAAAAATGCGTGAACTTAAGTCAACCACAGCTCGGTCCAAAAGTCCAAAGTAGTTCCTTGGAGCTTGTGTACAGTTACACCCCAGCACAATATCAATGGCAACATTTTTCGCTCTATATTTTACCCTGTCCGCGAAGTGCATCGAATTCTGTAGTCGATGGTTCGATTCTAACTCCTACTCCAGGAACATTGTTTTTAATTGCTTTGACGTCAAATTCTATATAAACAGCTTGTGGCAATTCTCCGGGTTCCAATTGGTCCCTCCGAAGAGCTGGCCACTCAATTGTCCTTATAACACCCATTGCTCCGTTAACAAGACCATGGGTAACATTCAAATTTCTTCGTAACATAACTCGTGATCCTAAACCGATTGTTAAATATTTAACGATTCCTCCAATTTTGTTAAGATCATCAGAAACATATACCTACATCTTTCGGTTTTTGACCATATGTTTTCGATTCTACTGATATATCAACTGCATGTAATTTATACAACCTAGTAGTTTTTGCCAATATAGTTGTCATCTTTTGCTTATTACTCGAATGATTTGATTTACAAACGTGCAACAAATGAACAACGCCGTCTATCGAGTTTGGTGGTAAACTTTTTTTTTACCAAAAATATTTGTTCTTCATGCTTTTTCACTGTTTTTTTTATTTGTGTATCGTTTATAGGTACTTGAAATGAAAACTTAAATTAATAAGTAAGAAAATTAGCGAGAATGATTGTTTTGTTTAACAACTTTAAATCGTTATATATCCTAAACTATTATTTAAAATGAAAAATGATAAAAGGAACCTAAAGATGATTTTAAAATACCTATTCAACGACACCCCACTTGACATAGTTCATCGACTTTTTTTTTTTCATTTTGACAATATGGCGTCTGGTTGTAGCTGTGGTAAATTTTGATTACTGTCATGTCTTTATTGACACTCGCAAGGTTAAGACGAATCGATTGACGTAAGAATTATCAAAATCGGCCTACGCATTTGGTCTCTAGAACGCCACATAGAAACAAACATACATACATACATACATACATACATACATAGACTGATAAACACATTACCCTCCTTTGCGTCGCGCAGTCGGGTAAAAAGAAAGAGTGGTGCAATCCCGACGTTGCCGAATAGGCAGCCACTTCAATTGCCTTCGAAATTCCGACACATGGTCATACTTCCGAAGGCCAAAATGAAGCGGATACACAAATTCTGCAGGCGCTCTAGTTTGTCAAGAAGATCCTCAGTTGCATCAAGGAAGCAGACATCAGCGTAGTCAAGAAGAGATAGAAGAAGAGACTGAGCAAGAGTAACTTTAGTTGAGAAAGGCAGGAACTTCTGAAGACGTTTCAGTGACTGAAATGAGCAAAACATCCTCCTGCTTACTTCTGTAATGTGGACATTTCAAGACAGGTTACATGTTTGTGAACGCACCCACGATACAGGAGTAATTCCTAGTGTGGGGCAACACGATACTCCTTGGATAGACTGATGGTCAGACTTTCTTTAAGCTCGCCTCGATATACACGAAGTTTGTTATTCACTTATTTTATAAGTTGTTATAGTGTACAATAAAGAATATCAACGATCTACTAATGCAAACCGGGGCCGATGGCTGTACATGCTTTTGAAGTTACAAGGCGTCAGTAATATCCTAAATAAACTAAAAGAAAAGTACGTACAAAAACAGCTGCTCAAGTCGTACACTTTAAAGATCCGAAACTGATCTTCAAGTAACATGAAACAGAAACCTAAGTTCTACAGAAACTAAGTAAGCAAGTAGTAAGCAAGTAAGTATACCGAACAACTTTGAATCTTCCGCAGTTTGCAAGCAGCTATCGTCGTGATCAAATTACGGAAATGTATATTTACGAAGAATATGTATTGCAACACACGTTACAAAGTAGCTCACTGAGTCCTGCTTTAGGCCATGGTCTGGACCGTGAGGGAACGGACAACCTCACGCCCCGGGCGTCGGAAGCCGCAGGGCGATCTCCGGCCACCGTAGACGTGCATACGGACGACGAGCAATACGTAGCCCGCCGCCCAGCAGTCCAGTAAGGAACGAGCACTAATCGTCGATGACGTGTAGTATTCCAAGCGCGCCTCAAAGAGATGTCAATAAAACGTAAAGGCCCAGTAAGGCCGATGCCCACTAGAGCCACGTGGATAAGTCTGAAAAAGGCATGATGTGTCTTTTTTTGAGGGTTGAACATAGCGTAAAGAAGTAACAAACATAAGCACACACACACACAAACATTTCATCATTATAATAATAGTGTGATAGCCCTCAAAGTCATATGTTCAGAACCGGCTACTGAATCGATTTAAGTTACCTATTTTTTAAATGTTTTTTTTTTAAGTTATTTAACATAAAATAGGTAACCTTTTTTCATTTTTAGGGTTCCGTATCTTGAAAGAAAAAAACGGAACCCTTATAAGATCACTTTGTTATCCATCCGTCTGTCTGTCTGTCTATCTATCAAGACCCTTTATCTCGGGAACGCGTGAAGGTACCGAGTTGAAATTAAAACTATACACTCTAATCTGAGGTCTCTTGAGCTATGAAAAAATTAAACTTCTGAGTTAACGAAAAAAAAGATACGGCCGTTTATGTCGCAAAAAACGTATAATTCGACACTCCCATGGGAATCAAAATTCATAGGGTTACTTCTCGTTGACCTAGAATCCTGAAATTTGGCATGAAGCAAGGTCATAAAGAAAAAGTATAGGAAAAAATCTGAAAACTGTAATTTTTATTTTCTTACTAAAAAACTGTTTTTGCGATTCGGAAAAATCTTCATGACTCAATTCGTGAATTGAACTATTTTCATAGGTAAGTTTGTATGGAACCCTCAGTGCACGAGTCCGACTCGCACTTGTTTTAATCAAGAACTATTTTAGTTCAAAAAAATAAAACTCTAAGATAAAATTCTGATAAATATTGATTACATCACTAGCATATTGTGTGTTCATACGTAGATGCCAATACCGATGCGCTACCAATGTAGTGCATCTACTATTTGCCTACTATTAGGATAACAAATTTCTTAAAAAAAATATTACGATGTGCACTTAAGTAAAAATGTAACTTAGGATGTATAAGGAGGGGTTTTTTTTTAAGGTGGGAAAATCATCTAATGACAAATCCCGCTCTTGGGCGGAGCGCGACATAGTGTCAAACTTTTACTGACTAAAAACCCACTCCTGTTCCTTCGTTGCCTTCGTCCCAGGGCCCCGGTTCCGTTTTCACACTACCCATGGCCCCAGTAGGCTTCGACCCTGCTGGGCCCCTACGATTGCTGACATCACCCTGAGGCGCGCGTGGAACAATACGCGCCGTCGACGACTTGGGCTCGGTCCGAACGGTTACCGGACGGTCGGACGGCGAGCCACCCATTGCTCGCCGTCCGCAAGCCTGCGCCTACGGTGGCCGGAAATCGGGACCGTTGCCTCACGCGATCGGCCGCCTCCTTTGCTAGCATTACTGCTTCGCAGAAGGAGGCGACCGCCTGCCACTCCTCCTCGCTCCGGACCATGGCCTGTACCAAGGCCCGGCGCGAGAGATCGCCGCCGCCGATCGCCCTCACATAAGAAGGGGGTGCATTATTCCAGTTACATGTTGTATTACTGTATCAGATGAATGGAGTTTATAATACATTCTAAATTGTACAGATTACTGAAATAGAATCCCGGAAGAAACTAAAATCCTTGCTGAAGCCACGTTCTGTGTAGACAATGGCAGTAAAATACCAATTTCTAGACCACACCGCGGTTTCAGATAAAACTATATACGAAATACACTGTTCTGTGAAATTGTTAAAGCAAATGCTGGTTTAAATCTTATTTTATTCGGCAAAGAAGAAGTAAAGGATAATGTTTGTAAAGAAAATACGTTCCTGCATTTTCTTCTTGTGAAATATGGCGCGTAGCGCTGTCGATAAAGCGAAGGATCTTAGTTCCGTCGGTAAAGTAGTATACACGATGGATTTTTGAGATGGGACCCGTCCCAGGATCTTAATCGTTATAGCTATAGGAAAAAGTTCCTAGGAGACATTCCATAACTTTTTAACATATTCTGAACCACAGTCACAGATTTTGTAAAAAATTAAAGTCAACCAAAAATAAAAGGCTAAAATGCCAACAAAAAAAATTATGCCTGACGATCCTATTTCATGTAGGTATCAAAAGACAGCATTTGGAATGACCTAAATCGCCAAAAACTTTTTCCATACATTTCTTTCTCAATTCTATAGTGGCAAAAAAATGGCGATTTTCGATATATACAAAAATACGTGTTTGTGTAAAAAAAATGGAATGCTTAAAAGTAACAAGGAGTTGTGAAAAATAAACTTTGAATGTCGTTTTTTTGCTTCCAGGAATGTGTTTAGGCAATTGATTAATCGTGAAAATTTATTAAATATTTTTTTTTCACAAGACAATTTTATTTCATTTTCCTCCATTATTCAAGAAAGTCTTAATGTTTTTTAATATCTTACCAAAAATCATATTTTTGGGATGATAAACGATAGAAAATATTAACATGATCAGCATGAATCTCAACTCTTAAACTTACTTAGAACTCTTTAAATTAAAAGAAACATCTCTTATCTTCAATAATGTCGTTGGTCCTGAGTTCAATTGTCAGATCGTTTAACATGTTATTGAGTATTACTATTTGGAATTTCTCACCAACAGTCCAGAATCTGGACTTGTGCCTCGAATATAATAACCGGCTAATGATATAAGTACCTACCTACACGCATTTTCGTTGCCTTCGCGATATACTCGGCTCCAACACTGTCTACATCTGGATACTACATCAGCTGATCCGACTTTCTTCCCTTCTTCTTTATCTGCTGTATTTTTTCAATCAGAATTCTAGTCACCACCATCAAAACTGAACCTTATGACAATTCATACACATCAATTGTTATGAGCCTATTGTGTCCCACTGCAGGGCAAAGGTATCCTTTCCATTCTTTCACACTTCTCTGTCCTTAGCTACTTCCGGCCAATCCTAGAGGATTAGGTAGGAGTAAGCAGGGGCGAAACTCCACTGCCGCGCCAAGTCGCAGCATGGCGGACAGAGTTCCAGCGGAATCTCATGGTGGAATGGCGACGGCGACTGTCGCAACCCAGTGCTGGGCACGCTACAATTATGGCGGTAAGTCCCTTCTTTGAGGAGTAGCTGGAGCGGCAACACGACGTCCTCACGTTCCGCATGACGCAGGTCCTCACCGGACATGGCAAGTTCGGGAGGTTCCTGCATCGGATTCAGGAAGAAGAAACGCCTGTCATCATTGTGTGGACCACTCGGAGGACACGGTGGAGCATACGGTGGAGGTGTGCCCCGCTTGGGCGGAGCACCGTCGTGTCCTCGTGGAGGCAATCGGCGGCAGCGACCACTCGCGCCGGGCCCTGGTTCGGGCTATGGTCCGAAGCGAGGAGGAATGGCAGGCGGACGCCTCCTTCTGCGAAGCAGGAATGCTAGCGAAGGAGGAGGCCGCACGCGTGAGGGAACGAATGTCCTCACACCCCAGCCGCCGAGATTCTGACCCCGACTACCAGCCACGGTAGACGTGGGCTTGCAGACGTCGAGAAATGGGTAGCTTGCCGTCCGGCCGTCCGGTAATTGATCGGACCGAGCCCAGTCGTCAACAGCGCGTAGTGTTCCACGCGCTCCTCAAGGAGATGTCAGCAAACCGTAGGGGCCCAGCAGGGCCGATGCCCGCTAGCTAGGACCGCGGAGAATTTCTGTAAAGGAAACCCGTAGTCCTAGAACGCAAAAGGCAACTGAAGGACACAGGTGTGGTTTTAGTCAGTAAAAGTCTGACACGAACAGCGCGAGAAGTCATTAGTAGATTTCCACACTTAAAAAAAAAGGTAGGTGTCCAAATAGTCACACCATCTCCTTCTGGACCTACTACGTCGCCGGCTCCTGCTGTTCGGGATCCAGTCAGTGGTTGCCTTCGCCCAATTTCGTTGCGACATGCGGCAGATGTGGCCTGCCCAGTTTAATTTTAGTTTGGCTTCGACGCACGCACTTCAAACGAGACAATAATATTGATTCTGAACCCAAAATCATCAAACAATACCTTTCTCACAGAATAGAAAACAATAGCAATCTTTATAGTAAACTTTTCAATAACAATGGACTTACACACTCGAAAGGACTATTTATTTACTATTACTCTCGTCAAAATATCAACACAACCTAAACTAGAAATATTCCCATAACAATAAAAACTAAAACATTTAAATATGGACGGACACCTTTTTAGCTTTCATTAACCAACCGTCAGTGAACTCACGTAGTCATAATGTGGAAACACATTGCGGCGCAGATTTATTTTTTAACATTTTTAAGAGTTGTAGATTCCTGTCAGTGCGAATTGAATCACACAGATGGAACCATAGGGAAGAGACAGCTTGAAGAACACGGTACAACAGAGTTTTTTGAAAAAACGACAGAGAATAACGAACTAGGAGATACGTCCTTTTACATGTCCGTCACCACTATACCTCATAGCATGTTTTTTGAATCAAATGAAACTACTACAGAATCACAAGAAATAAGTCATACAATATCTGCAGAAAATACTAAAATAGACAATATTTTTGATTTCAACGAAAGAAGTTCTGAGACGGTTGAACCCATGCTTAACGGACTGGATATTACCTTTGAGACAAATGATTTCGGAAGAACTGATATTAAGGAAACTGCAACAGAAAGTGTGATAACTGAAAGGAAGACAGGAAAAAAACCACGCAATGAGTTGTGGAAGAAATGTCGACAGTTCAGGAACGGGGATACTTTTGATTTGAGGAAAATGGCTGATGTTTGGCAAGTGGTGTATTATCGTCTGGCGAATAAGCTGAAATGTTTCAAATTACACATAAAGCAGGTGAAACCAAAGGTGAGTATACATTTAAACATATTGTTGACATGTTAATTAGGAATATCCTTTAATATCAAAACTTATTTACCTAATACTTTTTTATATTTGAAATAACTAATGAGATAGAAATTGTATGTAGTGCCTTTGGGCTCTAAACAAAGTGAAATTCTATCGTCGACCGAGACTGTAATAAGACCAAAATGGTTGTTACTGACATCGTAATTGCCAATGGATTGCTAAAAAATAAATAAAGATATGGCCTAGACAAAGCGGTACATTTAGGCCATGTCTTTATTTATTTTTATTGTTCCGTACTCGAAAAAGGAAAAAACGGAACCCTTATAGGATCACTTTGTTGTCCGTCCGTCTGTCTGTCTGTCTGTCAAGACCCTTTATCTCGGAAACGCGTGGAGTTATCGAGTTGAAATTAAAACCATATACTCGTCTGCGGTCCCTTGAAGCTGTAAAAAAAAAGTTAAACAAAAAAAAAAGATACAGTCGTTTATGACGCAAAAACCGTGTATATACTCTCAAGGGAATCAAAATTCATAGGGTAATTTCCCGTTGACCTAGAATCCTTAAATTTAGCATTTAGCAAGGTCTCATAGCACAAGTATATAATAAATCTGAAAACTGTAAATTTGTAGTTACCTCACCCAAAAAAAAAACATTTTTTGCGATTTGGAAAAATCTTCGTAACTCAATTCGAGAATTGAACTGTTTTCATCGGTAAGGTTATACGGAACCCTCAGTGCGCGAGTCCGAGTCGTACTAGCTCGGTTTTTTTTATTGATAGACTCTCATTTGACAACTATTTCACTTGATGGTAATAAATAATGATGTGGTCGAGGATAGAGCATTCTTGCCCAAAATTACATAGGTACTCTTAATTCAAAGATTAGTTGGAGGTTAATTCAAAGAGGTTGAAACCTAGAATTCCTACTCCTTAGCTGTACGCAAGATGAAATTGTTCCCAATCCCATGTTAGTGTGGCACATTGCCGTTCGTCTTGTGCTCTGAAGATAGAACAGGTAGGGCGAAATTAAATTGTGCAGTTTCGACGTATAGTCCCTGAAATGTAACTGATAAGAAACAAATAGGTCAACTTGGCTTCGATGCTCAAGACTGCGGAGTTTTCACTCAACGTCTGTAACAAGTTATATCATTCTGGCCCGTAAAAACGTGAATATTTTTGTCTTAATGATAAAAGTTTGGCTCAGTAATGAGTTTGTTTTGTATTATAAAGCTTGTTTGACTGGTCTGTTGGTCTAGTGGTCAGTGGCCCTAACTGCTGTGCCGGAGGTCGTGCGTTCGATTCCCACCTAAGACAGAAGTTTGTGTGATTATGTTTATAAATTGTCTGGTACTCATAGCACAAGCTCTGCTTATTTTGGGACTAGATGGTGTTGTGTGGTATTTGTGATTTTAATTTATTTATATAATTTGCCAGTTATATATACAGATCATCATGACAGTGCATTATTCCTTTTAAAAACAGGATCAGAGACGATACGCGAGAGTCTATGGTAATTTCAACGAAACCGTGTTCTGGAACCGCTGTTTCCTAGAGATAACCTCAAATGAGAAGGAGCACCGAGGTCGCAGACACTTCCTACAAGGAACGCAAGCTGACAAAGGAATCATGGAGAATGTCATCATCGACGAAGAACATTGCAGTAAGTAGTTTTTGTTAGCATAGCCATAAAATCTTTAACTTCGTCATTTCTGTAAGCATAGCATCATCATCATCATCATTGCAGCCGAAAGACGCCCCCTGCTGGACATAGGCCTCCCCCAAGCGTCTCCACAACGACCGATCCTGTGCGTCTCGCATCCACCGCATTCCCGCGACTCTCACCAGTCATCGGTCCACCTTGTGGGAGGCCTTCCAACGCTGCGTTTTCCGGTGCGCGGTCGCCACTCTAGAACCTTTCGGGCCCATCGACCATCCGTTCTACGAGCAATGTGCCCTGCCCACTGCAACTTTAGTTTAGCAATTCTTCGGGCTATGTCGGCGACCTTGGTTCTCCTGCGGATATCTTCATTCTTTATGCGATCACGCAAGGAAACTCCGAGCATAAACCTTTCTATTACCCTTTGGGTGACCTTAAGCCTCGTGGGAATGCATAGCCATTGCCCAAGCATAGCATATTCTGTAACATTCAGCTTTTTCACGTTTCCACTGCTGGGAATCAGGCCATCTCTCTAGGAGAAGGAAACGGCCGTAATCCACCATGCAGGCTCTATGCATGTCTTCTTATTTTAGGTTCTAAGATACTATGCCGCTTTCCTCATGATGTTTTCCTTTCTGGATCAGTTGAAAACCAGCGTCAGGCAACGGCTACTACGTAGTGGTCTAGCATTTTTGCTGAACTAGATCTATTAAGTCCAGTTGTGAGGCACAATGTCTCAGTTTTATTTTTTTTATCTTAAGTTTCTAATGTTGTTTGTACAGTGTGTGCCAAATAAAATATTTTAATTCTTTCTTCTTTCTTTATTTCTTTCTTTCCTTTTTTCTTTGTTTCTTTCTGCCTAACGTTTTCAGATTAGTAGTGATGGCTGGTTTGAACTTATTACCTTCCACCACTGCTCTCCCTCATTTTCACATGACAATCAATCAGTACAGCTTGTTCCCAACTATCTTGGAGTCTGTCACTAGTCTAACCAGATGTAGCTGAACACCTATTGGGTTTTTACAAAGAGCAGCTGCTTTTCTGACCTCTTCAAGCCAATACCAAAGAACACTATACTCTTCGGTAAGACTGGTTGATGCAGTCTAAAGCTTATGACTACTTATAAAGACTAACAAAAATCTAAAGAGAGACTGGTAATTTTTTAACTGCCAGCGGTGGCTTCTTTTATATTTCTATATTTTATATTGTTTTTTATTTACTTAGTTTATTCACATTGTTCTCACATAAAAGGATTGACAAGAAATATGCAACTGAGCTATTTATACGATAAGAACCCCAAGGGTTTTTTGCTTTATCCGGCTCGAAGGACCAAAAAATTTAGGGCTTTGATTCACGCCTACACTTAGATGTTAAATGATATATGACTGCTTCTCGTTGATAGGGCAGGAAGATCGTGTATTAGATGATAAATAACACAACCTTCTGTGGCGACTATTTAATTGATTGACCTTTATTGATATAAATGATAAAGTGCAGTGATACATAGTGCAAAAGTTACAGTTTAAATACCGTATAAAAGTGCTGACGCGCGCCGCGAATATAATTATGTATATAAACAAAATTAAACCTGTACAGTTGTCCGTACATAATACATGATGATACATACGTAATATAGGATTGTTAGAATTACCCTTCATTGTTAATTTCTTACTAATGACTAACCCAATCTATGTGTTAGGCATATAATCTAATCGCTAATCCAATCTTGGCGTGCTGGCGCCTCCACCGATATAATCAAATTGGTACGATAAGTACGGGTGCCTAACTACCTACTACAGTAATGCATTTCCTTTAAAACAGTCTGCCCCTTACACCGTACCGTACCATACCATGACCGTTCTAGGAACGTTTCAGCATAATCAGCCTTTTAATGTTCCCACTGCTGGGACTCCTCTCTAGGAGAGGGAATGGACCGTAATCAATCACGCACGCCCAGTGCGGGGGTGAATGTCACTTGTCTTCAAATTTTTTGGTTCTAGGACATGCCGGTTTCCTCACGATGATTTCTTCACCGTTTTGAGAGCAGTGGTGATCGATCGGAACGTCTTAGGCAAAAAAATATTCTCAATACTGCAGGCTTTGACTAAATTACTTTTCTGTTAGCGTTCCCGCGAAACGTTATGTAGAAAAATAAAAAACATTTTACAAAAAAAATATATAACCAATTCTAAAGAAAAAAAATAAAATAAAAATTACAAAATAACTTTAATTTTGGAAGGCAAACTGTTCAAACTGTTTTCTAACTTTAGGCTAAGCTATATAAACGCTAAGTACAAAATATACATCACCAATGGCACACTATCGGTACTAACATGCATACATGTCAAATACACAAATAGTAAAACAGTGAGCATACGGGTTATGACCGCGTATGATGACCGTTATGCACGGGTATGATACTCGTACGATTTTGATACGTTGTAGTGGGCATAGTAGTCGATTTTCATGCTTGATGCGCTCCTAGTACGGTCATGGTATGATACAGTGTACTGGGCAGCTCTAAGACTCATTCATACGTTAACTACCCGTTAACTTAATCGACGGTTAAGTTTTTATAGAGCAAAGCTATTGCTACAATAACGTAATTTTACCAAGATCCGCTTTTCTAAGAGAACGGGTTATGTTATAAGTTTTAATGTATAAATTATTAAAGTCAAAGTCAAAAGTTTTTATTCCACATAGGCCTACATGGGCACTTATAAAACGTCAGAAGCACGGTTTCAAAAAATTTAAATCTTTTTATGATTTTTTTGGTTGAACCAAATGATTTTCCTTTTAACGCGTGTAACTGAAAAATGAGATTTGGTTTTCAATATATATGGAGTATTTCAACTTGTTGTTTATATATAACTAAATGACCCGGCGAACTTCGAATCGCCTGACAACCAATGAATGTAGTATATCTTTCGATATAGTCAACCGATTGCCATGAAACAAAGCCTAAGTAATATATCAAGTTACACACAATTTTAATGTATAAAAGTTATCTACATCGATTTTGTACGTTTTCCGTGATGCTCGTACAACTAAAAATTTCTACAGATTTATTATTATGTATAGATGATACGTAACAAAACATGATAGTACCTACCTATACTTTTTAATTTTTTATTTTTTACCCACATTCCAGGGCTAACTCTAACAAACGTTTCCGCAAACTGGAAATTACTTTTTGATGCGGGTTGGACTCCCGGGGGTCACACAACAGTAGACAACAAAATTATAATTGTGTCTCATTCAAGGTAAATTTTCCAGGAAACACAACCTACCTAACTCTTCACCGAGAAAGCGGAGACCAGTGGCTGGTGATCGGCAAACTACTAGTGATGAGGGACTGCGTGAACGGCGACTTCGTGGTCTTCACCAAGGTTCCTTTACAGCCTCGTAAAGCTGACATCATGGATGCCCTGAAGAAGTTCGGCTTGAACCACCCCAATGGTACCATGGCCTGTAATGTTGAAAAGTCTTGGCTAAAATATGATGAGGGTTCATTTACATGAATCTAATAACTAGTTAAGAATATGACTGTGTGGTCAAACCATAGATATAAAGAATTAGACTAAGCATTCCCTATTTGACTGACAAATAAATACGTCGAGAAAAGCGGCAAAGAGACATAGAAACCGTAAACCCAGTTGTTGTATTTCTTCAAAAATTCTAATGGGTTAGCAGTCAGTTGAGACTCACACAGGATAAACAACAGAATAAAATGAAAATGTTAACTAGTCACATTATTGACTAACATTAAAAACAATAACAACCACATTAAAAAGAACAAAAAAAAAAGTTCTGTGCGAGGCCAAAAAGGCTCATATCTTATTATATGCTGCTATATTAAAAAAATATGCAGAGCTGATATTCTGATAGGGCCGTCTGATAGGACACAGATGGAAAGAAACAGGTATTGCCCACAAATTCGCTGTCTCTTTCTACAGATTAGTAAATTTTGTTATGGGAATGCTCAGACAGGTTCTCTATGTCTATTGGATGTGTGTATGGAGAGTGTGTGCAAATTTAGCCTTAGGAAAATACTCGATACTGTCAAATAAACCTAAATCGAAACAGTCTTTAGATTTGACAAGGAAAGCGTCATCAACTGGTTAGCTCATTATCATCATCATTTCAGTCGAAAGACGTCCACTGTTGGACATAGGCCTCTCCCTAGCGTCGTCACAATGAACGGTCCTGTGCGTCTCGCATCCATCGGATTCCCGCAACCCTTACCAGGTTATTGGTCCACCTTGTAGGAGGCCTTCCAACGCTACGTCTTCCGGTACGTGGTCACCATTCCAGAACCTTTCGGCCCCAACGGCCATCCGTTCTGCGAGCAATGTGCCCTTGCCCATTGCCACTTAAGTTTGGCGATTCTTCGTGCTATGTCGGTAACCTTGGTTCTTAGCTCCTTTTCTAAGATATTTTAATGTAAGAGAGGTACTCCATTGATACTGCTGTCTCTACCTACCTAAGTATTACTTTCTATTTATTTTTAACGATGAAATCTGCTGACTAACACGACAGTAAACCAAAAAAATAAAGTAAATCCAATATTCCAGGATTTTCAACTTTTACCATTGAGCCGAGCATTTAAAACCTAGGTGGGTAGGTCTTATGTGTTGTATAAAGGTTTTTTAAAGACGGAATGCATATGAATTGCCCTCCAGCTGCAACATTGCAGTTTGAATGCAGATGTCTGAACTGAACTGAACTGCATTGAAACGTCAGCCGATTGAGCAATCAGTTTGCAGATGGCATGCACTTGGCGTGCAGTTCTTATGACAGTCGCTGGGAAGTTTTGACCCAGTCATTTCAACAGCTACCGTTAAAAAAGCTGTATCTTTATGCAAAGCGCCCGGCTGTATGCATGTTGATTATTTGCAGTTTGTTTTTTCAGATCCTAGTGTAGTTAAGTGAAAACAAGCATAAATATAACTGGTAAACACCACTTTAACTTTTTTTTCGTCTTTCAGTAGGTTATTTGTAGATAACTAAAATAAGATTTAGAAATTATGATGGGCTGTCGACCTCTTTATAGAATCTTGTAAATAATGTTTCTATTTTATATATTAATTCCTAATAAAGTTATTTTTAATACAATGATGTGTTTTTATCTTGTCCTGCACAACACTGAAGTTACACATGTTTAGTAGGCACCTATATCCTTTCTATTAAAAAATATTAAAAGTAATCTAATATATAAATATCTCATGTCACGATGTTTGTGGTCGCACTCCTCCGAAACGGCTCGGCCTATTTTAATGTGTTTTTTTTTTTTTTGTTATATTTAGTATTCATGATAATAGGTTTTTTAAATGCGATTTTAGTATTTTTTCACAAACATTCACCTTCATAATATTAGTGTGATTGAAGAATTACAAAATACTTCAATATTCCCAAACATTGTGTAGAACCACAAATGTATTGAAATAAACGCTGGCACGACTGCAACTACCTTAAACTTTCCAAATGAACTGAAACTTAATTATCCAACGAAATCCGAACTATTCCTTCGAATCAAACTGAAATTCAGCTTCAAAACAATGCAGTCAGCTCCATTTTGTATTCCCAAATAAAGTAGGAAAACGGATCGACATCCAGTACTAAAATAAATACTGAAACGGGCAGAAATACACAGGGATGGAGACCCGATTAAATGCGCTGAACGAAATATAAATAAAGGGTGCCCGGGTTTGTTGGAAACAGACGAGCTTTCCCTGTTGATTTTCCGAAACATTTTCTGAACGCAGGTAAGCAAATGATCCCAAAGATTGGACGATGCTTAGGCTGCTTACACAATAGGCAACTTGTGTTGCGCAATTCGGGTGTGGCACTCTTGTGGCTAAGCCTTGCTCTGGCAACAAAACTGGAAATCAAGAAATTCTAAGTGAATCATATGACAAGTGGTAGTTTTCCCTTTATGGTGCACCGATATGGGCGCCGGCGCTGCGGAAGCGGCCGGCGGCCCGGCTGAACGCATGTCAGAGGGTCATGGCCATACGGATGGTGCGAGGATACCGGACGATTTCCCGCGAAGCGGCGAGCCTCCTTGCTGGACAGCCACCATGGGATCTGGTAGCAACAGGCCTTGCTCACATGCACGATCTGCGCATGGAGATGCAACGCCGGGGCGAAACTCCGCTGCCACGCCAAGTCGCGGCATGGCGGGAAGAACTCCGGCGGGATCTCATGGTGGAATGGCGACAGCGACTGTCGCAACCCAGTGCTGGGCACGCCACAATTATGGCGGTAATCCCCTTCTTTGAGGCGTGGTTGGAAAGACCTCACGGCGTCCTCACCTTCCGCATGACGCAGGTTCTCACCGAACACGGGAAGTTCGGGAAGTTCCTGCACCGGATTCGTGCGGAAGCGACGCCCGGGTGTCACCACTGTGTGGACCGCCCGGAGGACACGGTGGAGCATACGGTGGAAGTGTGCCCCGCTTGGGAAGAGCAACGCCGTGTCCTCGTGGGGGCGATCGGCGGCGGCGATCTCTCGCGCCGGGCCTTGGTACAGGCCATGGTCCGGAGCGAGGAGGAGTGGCAGGCGGTCGCCTCCTTCTGCGAAGCAGTAATGCTAGCAAAAGAGGCGGCCGATCGCGTGAGGCAACGGCAACGGTCCTCACGCCCCAACCGCCGCCGGGATTCCGATCCCGATTTCCGGCCACCGTAGGCGCGGGCTTGCGGACGGCGGGCAATGGGTGGCCCGCCGTCCGACCGTCCGGTAACCATCCGGACCGAGCCCAAGTCGTCGACGGCGCGTATTGTTCCGCGCGCGCCTCAGGGAGATGTCAGCAAATCGTAGGGGCCCAGCAGGGTCGAAGCCTACTGGGGCCATGGGTAGTGTGAAAACGAAACCGTGGCCCTGGGACGAAGGCAACGAAGGAACAGGAGTGGGTTTTTAGTCAGTAAAAGTCTGACACTATCTCTCGCTCCGCCCAAGAGCGGGATTTGTCATAAGATGATTTTCCCACCTATAAAAAAAAAAAAAAAAGTGGTAGTTTTTTTTTAGGTGGGAATTCATCCAATGATTTCTCTCGCTCTATAGTGTAACTAAAGGGCGTGTCAGACTTTTACTAACTTTTAAACACACCTTTTTTAAGGTGGGAAATCATCTAATGACTTCTTCAGCTCTAAGGCGGAGCGACAGAGCGTGTCAGACTTTTACTGACTAAAACCCCTAAAACCTTCAGTTACCCTTTGGATTCTAGGACCTGGGTTTCTCTTTTAGAAGTCGATCCATGGCCCCAGTAGCCTTCGGACCTGTTGGGCCCCTGTGATTTTGCTGACATTTCTTTGAGTCGCGCGTGGAACACTGCGAGCTGTCGACGACTCGGGCGCAGTCCGAACGATTACCGGACGGTCGGACGGCAACCTACCCATTGTTCGTCGTCCGCAAGCCCACGCTCTTGGTGGCTGGAAATCGGGATATCTGTAAGCCTCGACTGAAAATCAAGCAATTCTATATCATATGGCAGGTGGTAGGTAGTCTTTTTTTATGAGGTGGAAAATCGTCCAACGACTTTAACCGAGAGGGCGTATCGAACTTTTACTGACTAAAACCCACCTGTGTCCTTTAGTTGCCCTTCGTGTTCTAGGGCCACGGTCACTCTTCCCAACGGTCCTCAGCAGCTCTAGCAGGCATTCCTTCTGCGAAGCAGTAATGCTAGCAAAGGAGGCGGCCGATCACGTGAGACAACGGCCTTCACGCCCCAACCACCGCCGGGATTCCGATCCTAATTTTCGGCCACCGTAGGCACGGGCTTGCGGACGGCGAGCAATGGGTAGCTCGCCGTCCGACCATCCGGTAATCATCCGGACCGAGCCCAAGACGTCGACGGCGCGTACTGTTTCACGCGCGCCTCAAGGAGATGTCAGCAACTGTAGGGGCTCAGCAGGGTCGAAGCCTACTGGAGCCAAGGTTCTGATTATGAAAGGAAGACTCGGCCCTGGTACGAAAGGCAACGAAGGAACAGGAGTGGATTTTTAGTCAGTAAAAGTCTGACACTATCTCGCGCTCCGCCCAAGAGCGGGGGATGTCATTGGATGATTTTCCCACCTACAAAAAAAAAGGCCTCGTAGGCATCGGCCCTACTATGCCCCGTCAGTTTTGCTGACATCACTTTGAGGCGCGCTTAGGACACTACGCGACGTCGCCTCGGCCCTGTTCCTTATCGGAAAGGTGCAAGCAGGTGCAAGTTGATGATAAAGTGTTCATTTCAGAAAACACCGAAGCAAATGTTAAACTGAATAAACCTGCACGACACGGTTGGCACAGTGGTCAAGCGATTGACTGCTGCGCTGCTGATCGCAGGTTCTATCCTCGAACGGAGTAAATAGATGTGTAGCCTACAGATAGGTGTTCCCAGTCTGGGTGTCTGTATGTGAGTTTATATGTTTATGAGCACACCTACAATATAGGAAAAATTCCTAGTGCAGGGCAACGTTTTAAACTGAATAAACCTGCACGACACTTTTGGTACAGTGGATAAGCGATTGACTGCTGCGCTGCTGATCACAGGTTCGATCCCCGCACGGAGTAAATATTTGTGTAGCCTGCAGATAGGTGTTCCCAGTCTGGGTGTCTGTATGTGAGTTTATATGTTTATGGGCGCACCTACAATATAAGAAAAATTCCTAGTGCGGGGCAAAGTTTTAAAAAAAAGTAAATGAATAGATCTTCCTTCCATTTTTCTGTAGCGATTAGTTATCCAATATGGTATTCTATCTACCTAGAAACTATATAATAATAATAATAAATGTTTTTTTTAATATGTTTTTTTAAGGAAATATTCAAAAATGTATAAAATATGTATTTAAATATTTATTTATTTATTTATTTATTTAGGTTCACCCACAGCACATATATACACACACATAAAAACAAATCGTAGGTACAGTTCTTATATACATGCCAATTACGGATAAACACAACATTTACAGTACACATGCCAGTTTACCGTATAGTAGCTAAGTTTTTTTTGTACAATTGTGACACAAAACGAAAAAAAAAAAGATGACAATAAAGGAAACAGGTTACACGAGAAAAACAAAATATAAAATAAAATAAAATAAAAAAAACAGACAAAAATAAAACAAAACAAACAGAGTAAGTATAAGAATGGACTCGATTACTTGTCCCTGGCGTGTAGGGAGGCCAAAATTCTTGCCTTGAACTTCGCTTCAGAATCGTCATATACATCAGCTTCGGGTACGGACTTATAAAATGAATTTAGGTTGTTACACATTTTGATGAATGGTGAGTTGAGGCCTATGTTTGTGGAGGTGGTAGGGCGTTGTAGCAGTGTGGTTATAGGAAAGCGTGGAATTTTGTGCGGAACTTTTAACAAGATACGCGATAAAAGTTCACTACAGTCTATGCGACCGTTCACTAATTTGTGCAGGAACATATGACTATGCATAGTTCTCCGTTGACGTAGTGAGGTCATCTTGAAAAAGCTCAGACGCTGATGATAAGGACACCTATGAGATATGCCAGGGGAGATAAAGGCAAGGTGTCTGGTGAAAGCCCTTTGGATGCTCTCCAGACGCTGAGAATGTATTGCGTAAAAAGGGTCCCAGACAACGCAGGCATACTCCAACCTGCTGCGCACTAAAGCATTGTATAAGACCATTTTAGTTTTAATAGACCTGAAACCCTGCGTATTGCGTTTAAGAAAACCGAGTAATTGGGCTGACTTTTTAACACAAACATCTACATGTTGCCTGAATGTCAATTTACTATCCATGATCACTCCGAGATCCCGAATCTCATCAACCTTAGTATCACATTATCCAAAGTATATGATGTTACGCTGGCTTGTTTCTTCCTTGTAAATGTAATATGAAAACATTTTTTGACATTTAGAGGCATACCTTTAAACTAAAAATATAAACTAGTAATTCCTTAAATAAACAAAAACAAATAAAATCCAACATTTCCCAAACATACATACCCAAAATATATAAATAGAACAATAAACTAAAAATAAAATAAACTTATAATAATAAACGAGCTAATAACAAACGATACCATCAGTGCCACATCTAGTATAAATCAAATTCGTGCATCCATGTTATGTTTGGTTAACTTACGAATGAGTATGTTATCTGTTTAGATTTACCCACATTTTATCTTATTTATTTTATTTTTTTTCCTGGCTACCTTGTTTTGTTATTTTACATACGTACTATCTGTGCGCTCTAATTATTAATTTTAGTTTTAAATATTGTTTCTCAGTAAGTGAATTATGTAAGCAATTCTTTATGAGAAATAAATCTGTTCTTAAACCTTACACCAATCCTGTACTCGATTTAAGTCACTTTGAATCGCCGCGGAATCGTTCGGAGACGTGATTGTTTTGTAAATCTTCAGATCGTCAGCAAACATTAAGAACTTACAGTTTTTGATTAGAGGACCTATATCGTTAATGAAAAGCGAGAACAAAATTGGTGCTAAATGGGAGCCTTGCGGTACCCCGGAGTTCGATACATAAGGTTGTGATGCATAACCATTCAAAACAACAACCTGTGACCTTTGTTGGAGATAAGATGTGAACCATCTCAGAAGTGATCCGTGTACTCCATTAGCTGCTAGTTTTGACAAAAGTAACGAATGACTCACTTTATCAAAAGCACTGCTAAAGTCTGTGTACACCGCATCTACCTCCAGTCGTTTGTCTAGAGATTCAGATATGTCGGATACAAACTGAATCAGATTGCTTTCCGCTGAACGACCGGCCTTAAAACCATGTTGGCAAGATGAGATATTTGAGTCCAAATGATGTGTGATAATAGGGCAGACAAGTGATTCAAATATTTTAGGAAAACATGACAGTATTGAAATTGGACGATAGTTCTTTACGTCTGCAGGATCATCTTTTTTATAGATAGGAACAATTTTAGCCTGTTTCCACACCTCAGGAAATATTCCCTCTGCCAATGAATGATTGAAAATAATGGATAAGGGAAATGCTAGTGCCTTGTAACAACGCTTTATGAAGATGGGAGGGATGCAATCAGGGCCGGGACCTTTCGAAGAGTCCAGATTCTTTAGCTTCATAAGAACTTCTTTTTCAGTGAGTTGTATTTTACTTACAACTTTTTGTACGGTAACTGGTTGTTCAGATACGCCTATAAAGTTGGAGCTATACACTGACGAGAATTGTTGGGCAAACAAGTTGCAAATATCCGGTTCAGTATTGGCAACTGACCCATCCAGGCACATGCTGGAAGGAAAATTTGATTGTTCCTTACGTTTGTCTTTTATAAAACGCCAAAAAGCTTTCGGATTTTCTCGTATATCAGATTCAATTTTATTTTTATACGTGTGATAACATGATCTTATAAGTTTATGACATTGGCCACGTATTAACTCATAATCTATCACATCACGTGGATTTTGATGCTTGCGACATCTTTGTCGTATTTTTTCTTTCTGGTGAAGTAGTTTAATCAATCTAAATGAAAACCAAGTTGGATATTTTTGTTTTCGATGATTATATTTCGGTACCGATGTATCAATAATGTTCAATAGAATGGTGTAGAACTGTGAGACCATATCATTCACATCATGGCATTCAGAATACTTACCAATCCAGTCTACTTCTTTCAATTTTGGAATAATTTTAGAATAGTCAGCCTTAAAGAAATTATAACCAGTCTTATTGTTAGTTTTTAGTGTCTCGTGGCTTGTATCGGATATACTTATTAAAAGACAAGGGTGTAAGGCGTCAAGCTTGCTTAGTTGATCAAGAGGAGCAGAAACTTTAATGTCTTTTAAGTTACTGATAACTAAATCCAATGTGCGACCATCAATATTTGTAATGTCATTGAACTGGAAGAGATTATTCAATGAAATAAAGTCTGTTAGTGAGTAACCTAATATGTTGTTATAATTTGATGGAAGTGTGTACTGAAAACCTTCATTCACTCGAGTCCAATTTATAAAGCCCAAATTGAAGTCACCAAGAATTATGACATCGTCCACCCCATCGATTATATTATTTGCATTATTTAAGAATAAGGCTAAATTTTCCTGTCTGATAGGAGGCGGAAGGTATACTATACATATAGCAATTTTTTTTGTAGCGCTTTGGATTTTAGTTTCTATAGTTATCCACAAGTCTTCAGAACTGGTCTCCCAGCTCTGCATTCTCGTAGATTTAATATCTTTTGATACAGCAAGCAACACTCCACCTCCATCCTTTTTGGAAGTACAAAATCGATCTCTGCGGTAAGTGATATACCTGTTATCAATGATTTCGCTGCTAGATAAACTTGAATTTAACCATGTTTCTGTAAAGGCAATGAGGTCGTAGTTATTTAACAATATATTATGGTAAATACTGTTAGTTTTAGTTCTTGTACCTCTCACATTTTGATAGTATATATTAAGCATTCTTGATTATTATACACCAAAGTATTTCAAACTACCTACATTGCAAGGGAACAGTCTCATTACCCGACTGCGATGAGACCAATAAAGGAGGGTTATTTTTCAATCTTTTCAAAGTATCTACGTTACGAATATAAATAGAATCATGATCAACATCCTTACGAACAAAGATTCTACCATTGCGGACCCATACAAATTTATATGACGTTTCTTTAGCTAATTTTCTCGTAGCTGCATGTAGCTGTTTATTGGCTGGGCTCAGATGTTCAGCAACGAATACGGGAGCGCGATTGCCGGCGATACCCAAGTGATGGGAACTTAGTTTATCTTGAGGGTGTTTTTTATTATAGTTGATAACTGCGGCCAAAATTGTGTCACGCTGCCTAGGAGACTGTAGTTTTGCTATAACAGAACGAGGACGGTCACTGTCTTTGTTTAGCTTCGCGATTCGAGTGATCTGCAGGATATCCTTGTCATCCAAAGGACTTCCAATGGTTTTAGATAAGTTAATCAGCGTATTAGCAAGGTTCTCATTCTTGTGCTCAGGTATACCGGTGATTTCTATATTACTTTCCCGCAAATGCTGCTCAACAACATCCAACCGGGTTGTTAACTCGTTGACATTCAATTTCAAACGCTCATTATCAGCCTGCAGATTCGCAATAATAAAATCCCTATCTTCGAGTCGACTCTTAATTTCCTCGAACTTCTGGTTGAAGAACTGAAGTGAGTTATGAAAACAATCCAAACGCTCATTAATGCTAGACAGCTGATCTGCTACTAATTCTTTAATGGTTTCCTTGATAGTGATGCCCAGTTCCTGTTTTATAATATACCGTAACGAGTCTTCCGTGACAAGCTGCTCTTGCCCGGTTTTCCAATTTGACAACATCTCCAGTAGTTCAGTCTTAAAGGCATCAAATTCCGGGTGGGGTGCAGGATCTGACTCGTTTACGGGAGAGTCGTTCAAGCGGAAACGCTTGTTTCGTACGGTGATGTTGAAACCATCCGAGTTTGAGCCAGTTTTTGTTGCTGATGACGTATAATAATAATATAAATAAATGTAATAATAATAATAATATTCCACAACTATCACACAACGCCGTCTAGTCCCAAGCTAAGCAGAGCTTGTGTTATGGGTAATAGACAACTGATAAACATACTTATATATTTCTAAATACATACATATAATATGTATAGATAAATTACACCCAGACACAGAACAAATGATCGTGCTTATCACACAAATATTTGTCCTGGGTGGGAATCGAACCCACGACCTAGCAGGCATAGCAGTCAGGGTCACTAACCACTAGACCAACAGGCCAGTCAAAACTAAAAGCATAACATCAATGCATAATGCAACCTAAATGTATAATGTATCTTTGTACCAACACCAATTTCCTTCTGTTTCTTTCTTTTTGTTTTTATTTCATACCAGCCGCTTACAGCAATTTCGCGAGCGTGATTATAGAATATTATCCTAAGGGATCAGCCCCCCTAGCCAAGTTACAATCGTATCTTTCGCGCTGAACGCCTCGAGTAGGCCACGCCTCGATTCCTTTGTTCTGACGTCATCTTAACGCTCAGTCATGTGGTCAGAACAAAGGAATCGGAGGCGTGGCCTACTCGAGTCGTTCGGCGCGAACGAAACGATTGTAACTTGGCTAGGGGGAAAGTACTTCCAGATAAAAAGTGTACGGACTATTTCATCAAGTTCCATCGAAATTCGTTCAGCCATTCTATCGTGACGAAGTAACACACACACACACACAAACTTCCGCCTTTATAATATTAGTATGATAAAGGCAAAGATTGTGTGTGTCACTCCCCTGCGGCACACTCGTCACACATCGATGTTGTACGTGCCTCTCGGTACTCCATTAATTTTGCTAAAAATTGTGTAATGACTCGCATTGCTCGAATTTATAACACAGATTTCTTTCAAGTAGATAATATATTCAACTGCAATAAGCCAACTTTCAAAAAACTAATTGTTAAAACTGTAAAAGAAGGCAAATGACTGGCAATTAATCTCTCATATTTTAATCTATTTTTTAAACTTAATATTTTCTAATTTTCATTCCAAAATTAATTTCAAGAAAAATTTTAACTTTACATTTTTGTTAATTTTCTTATTAATACGTTCGCATGCATGATAATTCTATATATCCCAGTTAGGAAAGGAAACCTTGTTATTAGCCATAGTTTACTATAAGCACTTACTCTGTAACATACTTTGAGTATCGCTGTTGGTTACCTATATAAAATAAATAAATGATAAACATAAATTGTTAAATATAAAGGGTTATTTGTAAAACACTGGCAACACATCATAAACAATAACTTTTGTTCTATGACTTTTAACAATTTATCATTTTTTATTTCATCAATTTTTATACAAAAATAAAAATATTTAAATTGAACGTTCTAATACGAAGTCTATGCGAAGCAAGCGATAGTGCGATAGCGGAGGGTAGCGGGGATCGGGCAGCAGGGGTGCTTGAAGCGCTTGCGTCGCGTCATACAGACGTAGGTAGGTATAGCAAAATACGGAATTGAAATGTGTTAAATAGAACAACGAAATCTTGAAGGTTTGTTTTTGGTAAATGAATTATGATTTGTAAAAAGTCATAGAACAAAAGTTGTTGTTTATGATGTTCCATCTATTGTGGTCTGGTTTCCGCACTTAGTCCTTGGCGGACCATTGTGCGTGAGCCATAGTGGCCTTCACTCCAACCAGCCCACCTCACTCCAGAAACAGAATAGTCTTTTCAGTTTGCTCAGAGCATCTATGAGTGAATTCATAAATAAAATTGAAATATAATAAAACTGAAGTGTTTATGATGTTAGTAATACAGTCCTGCAAGGTTGTTAGTGTTTTACAAATAACCCTGTATAAAAAAAAAATATATAGGTAGTTCCAAAAAAAAACATATCATTTAAGCTCCTTAAAAAATCTGGCTCAAAGTTTATCCAGCTAGCATCACATTCATACATGACCTTATTCTTTAAGTAATAACCTCGTAGCAGCAACATGTTACACTAACACGTTGCGTAGCGTGTTGGTGCAGCACTAACACAGCTTGATCCTAACAGATTGGGTAATATTAGCTGCACGACTAGGGCAGCCGGTAAGCACGAACCGTACAGAAAAGGATTTACGCTCCAAAGGACACGGTGTGATATAAATCGTTGGTAATATAAAATGGTGTTGAATTTATGCGCAGAAATAAAAATAAGTAAGGTTTTTGAGTGTCAATTTTACAATGTAACTAGCGAGCCGCTCCAGTTTCAGACAGGTGTTAGTAATATTTGAAATTCTCGGCTTTTCTTGTATTGTACAATCAAACCTTTTTCTCTGTTTATTGGTTCGTATGAAAATCCATACAGCAGTTTCTGTGTTCATTGCGAATAGATAGACCAGTGGTTTCTAAGCTATTCGATCTTGTCACCCCTATGATTTAGCTAGGGAAACTGATTTACCCCCCACTCCTCTTCTCCCTCATACTAACAATGAATATAGTATGTCATATAAATAAGAATAGGATTGATTTTTACGCCATGTTGTGACGTCATACTGTCAAATCGAAGAAATTGGGTAGGGTGAGCAAAACAAGAAATTTTAAAAATTTCATTTATTTACGAAATATAAACGAAAAATGTTTAATCAGAATCCCGTTCTTCAATTTTGCTCATCTCTGCTTCACTGTGTGAAGTGTCTGAGTAGTGGTAAATGGAAGAAAAAGGCGAATTGTTCCTAAAAATTAATATAAGAAAGGAAATAGTTTTTTTTTTAATAATTATGTCAAACAATATATTTAGCTAATTTAGATTAAACAATAACGTTTTTACTTCACCTAGATTTAACTAACACTCAAAAATACAAAGCAAAAAAAAACATTATTGATACGCAAATAAGTTTTCTTTGCAGACTGTACTTTTCAATCAACATTGACAGATTGAGGTTATTGATATTCCTATTATTATTTGGAACGCATAGTAAATTCTTACCATCACATTACCTTGCCTCTTTACAATATCATATCTTTATACATAGATTTTAACTAAACGTTTAAAATTTTCAGTGTGGGGTGGTAAGTAGGTTGGTTTAAAGCGAGGCTCCAACTTGTCATGGGCATGATACATTCGATCGTATTTGTCTATTGTAATTTACCCCCGCAAAATACCAGTTTTACCCTCGCAGGGGTATTTAGCCCCCGGTTAGGAACCTTGAAGATAGACAGATAGAAGCAGTGAAGGATTTCATTTTTTAATTGCATTATGTATGTTTTCTCTACAGGTATGGGCAAAGTTCTTTGTCCTAATGTGGGACAGTTTGACAACAAACTGATCCTATAGCGTATAGAATAGACGTGTAGAACGCTGTTTTAATGGTACCTTTTTTCCTTTTGAGGTACGGAACCCTAAAAACAGCGTTCTTCACGCCTATTCTATACGCTATTCTATATCATCATCTTCCTGCCCTTGTCCCATCTTATTTGGAGTCGGCACAACATGTTTTTTTCTTCCATTCTATCCTGTCAACCGTCATGCTATCACTAACTTCCTTTTCTTTCATATCACTGTTCACACAATCCGTCCATCTTTTCTTTGGCCTCCCTCTCCCTCTCCACCCATCCACATGTATACTCATAACTCTTTTAGTAACATGCGTTTCATCTCTCCTCTTTACATGACCATACCAAGACAAACGAAACCCCTCCCCCCTCCCTTTCAACTTTTCCGTCACTGGCGCCACTTTCAAACTTCCTCTAATATACTCATTTCTCACTTTATCCATTCTCGTCACACCACACATCCATCTCAACATTCTCATCTCCGCTACATGCAATCTATACGCTATTCTATATAAAATTTAAAATTGCCAAGTCACATAATCGTCCGTAAACAGTTTTCTCTTCACATAGTCTTATGATGAACTAGCTTCAGCCAGCGGCTTTGCCTACCATTCTATGAGTGAAAAATTTAGATTTTATACATTACAAGCAAAAATACAAATCTTTCTTCTTTATAATATTAGTATCTAGACAAATCAAAATACAATTCTTTCTTCTATATAATTTATATATGTATAAAAATGAATCCCTATTTCCCTTGGTCACGCCATCACACGTGAACGGCTGGACCGATTTCACTTTTTTTTTTGTTGTGTGTGTTATTGTCAGGAGAAGAATCTTATGAAAGAAAAAATTGGTAGTAGGGTAGAGTAGGGTAGAGTAGGGTAGAGTAGGGTAGAGTAGGGTAGAGTAGGGTAGAGTAGGGTAGAGTAGGGTAGAGTAGGGTAGAGTAGGGTAGAGTAGGGTAGAGTAGGGTAGAGTAGGGTAGAGTAGGGTAGAGTAGGGTAGAGTAGGGTAGAGTAGGGTAGAGTAGGGTAGAGTAGGGTAGAGTAGGGTAGAGTAGGGTAGAGTAGGGTAGAGTAGGGTAGAGTAGGGTAGAGTAGGGTAGAGTAGGGTAGAGTAGGGTAGAGTAGGGTAGAGTAGGGTAGAGTAGGGTAGAGTAGGGTAGAGTAGGGTAGAGTAGGGTAGAGTAGGGTAGAGTTGGGTAGAGCAAATACAGTAGTCAGTTGACGGGAGCGAAGCCGCGGGCAAAAGCTAGTACTAATATAGTGAGTAATATAGTAATATTAGTGAGAAATGCATCTATATCTGCTGCGTAGTTTAAAGAGTAAGCAAAAAATACAGACAGAAGTGGAAAGCAACTTTATTCTATATTAAAGATTACATACTCCACTACGTAATTCGAGCACTCACTACAAATCAAGCGACCGCAGAAATCAATGGAACGCCGAACTCAAACGAAATCCACATGAAACGGTTTAAGTACCTCCGCTCGAGGCCTCATTGAAACTGGCGTGCAATTTAATTCGCCGAGTAAAACGCTGTACACTATTTGTAGGGCAGGCAGTGTAATAAACATGGATTTGGGTACCGCGAGTGAAGTGTACCATTCGTCTGGTTGAAGAGGGGTGATTCGGGGTATTTCGGTTGCATTCGATATTTGAATTTGTTTTTTTATTGCAGATTTTACTTTTTATTTATTATTATTGATAGGCTCACGTTTGACCAATATCTCACATGATGGTAAGCGATGTTCTGGCTGACGATTTTTTTTTTATGTGGGACATCACTAATGATTTCTCCCGTTCAAGAGACTTTTACTGTCTAAAACCACATCTGCGTTCTTTAGATATCCTTTGGGTTCTAGCACCACGGGTTTACTTTTCAGAAAATCGCCGCGGCCCTAGCAGGCATCGGCCCTGCTGGATCCCTACGGTTTGCTGACATATCTAATTGAGGAGCGCGTGGAACAATATGCGCTGTCGACGACTTAGGCTCGGTCCGGAAGTTTATCGGACAGTCTGACGGCGAGCTACCCATTCTCACTTACATCTGCGAAGCAGTAATGTGAGCACAGAAGGCGGAAACAAGCCTCAGGCCCCGACCCCCACCGAAGACGCCCCTGGTGTCGGGAGTCGCAGGACGATTTCCGGCCCCCGTAGGCGCGGGCTTGCGGACGGCGAGCAATGAGTAGCTTGTCGTCTAGCCGTGTGGTAAGGATCAAGCTCGGGTAGAGCAGGAGAAGTAATGGAA
Organism: Mythimna impura; assembly: GCA_905147345.3. Taxonomy (NCBI): domain Eukaryota; kingdom Metazoa; phylum Arthropoda; class Insecta; order Lepidoptera; family Noctuidae; genus Mythimna; species Mythimna impura. The sequence goes on along the minus strand of LR990351.1, from coordinate 24,860,493 downwards.
TGATTTCCCATACCTTTAAAAAAAATCTTTCAAAGTATATTTGACTAATCAGCCCCGCATATCAACAAGGACCGTTTCTAACGCAACCTCCATCGATATCACAATAATATTTGTTACCTACTTAGCGAACAAAAGATTTCAAAAACCATCGCCTAGACTTTCATACTAAAAAACCTTTTCAAATAGTAAACACCACTTATTAAATCTCCTGCAAAATAGATTCCAAGTTTACACCAAGACTATCTTACTTACCTGCACACTTCGAAAGCGACTAGTTAAACTTAGGACTTCTAGGTATTGAAAAAAAAATCCATATATATAAAAGGAGAAACTGACTGACATATCAACGCACAGCCAAAACGACTGGGACTAGGATTGTGAAATTATGCACAAGGTTTCCTTTTAGGACGTAGGCGACCACTAACACACACCTTAAGGGGATAGCTCTTTAGCTCTTTATTTTGAATTACTTTACTTTTCAAAACATGAAATTCATTGTGAATTTCAAACAATGAAACATGATGTCATCGTCACAAAATTATAATAATAATAATAATAATAATAATAATTTATTACCCCATCGCCGTATCTCTACGTTGACGTCGTGGTGGGGCTTGCGTGCTCCAATATACCCTAGGTCTGTATCGGTAAAGTTTGCTTTGCCGTAATATGCCTAGGGTGAGGGGCCAGACTAAGAGAGATACAATCCGCAGTGCAGTTTTGTGGCGAACTGTTGGGCATTAGCGACCCCACGGACCCGATCTCCCGGGAGAATTCTTGTTCTTCATCTCCGGCTTGCCTTTATTGGCCGGCCGTAGTGAACACTGACGAGGAACTGAGCTCCCACCTCTCTCTTGCCTTTATTGGCTGGCTTGAGTGGAGATTCGCAAGAGCAAACGTGCTCGGGAGAAGGATGTATAATCCAGTAAGGTGCTGGTAGGGATCTTGACCGTACTTCCGGGATTGTCCTGATAGCCGTGGTATACCTCTCCACTCCTCAAGCACCTCAGGATATGTTGCCCTCTTGTTGCTACGTCACTTCGTGCTAGCGGCCGTTTTTGGGGGCCCATTTATTGAGTGTGCAAGTCACCCCCTGCCTTTTTTCGATGCATATTAATAACGTTGTTCAGGCAGGGGCCATAGTCTTGACATAGTTCCATGTTACCAGTCCACTTAAGACTCCAAAAACCATAGCCCTATTATCTTTGTTCTCCATATGTCGCAACAGTTTTTCAATAACCGGGGGTTGTCCTTGGGTGCACTAGCATAGCGCGTACAGGGATAATCGTCGGTTGATATCATGTTCCTTTATAATTATCTAAAGGGCCTCTGCGAGTTGGCTTCGGCTCCTCGTACGCCTCCCAAAGGTCCAGGACCTCAGGGTCCTGAGATAAATAAAATATAAAAAAAAATAATTTATTACACCAAAAAAATACACATTACACAATTTGTCTGTGCTCATAATTATGATATTGTTACAATACTTAAAAATTGTGCCTACGGATGAAACGGGGGTCCGAAGTTTGTATGGAAAACCTACTTTCACGCGGGCGAAGCCGCTGGCAGAAGCTAGTTTTTAACCGACTTCAAAAAGGAGGAGGTTATATGTTCGGTTGAATGTATGTTGTTTATTTTTTTTTTTATGTATGTTCACCGATTTCTCGGTCAATTGTGGACCGATTTTGAAATTATTTTTTTTTTATTGAAAGGTTATGCTTCCGAGTTGGTCCCATAGAAATATAGTTACGATCTGATCCTGAACTTGGAAGATATGGAACAGAACTCCTCATAGGATCACAGCAGAACCGTCGTAAAAAGTAAAATTGCTTTGTTTATACGTGTAGTCGATGACTGACTGAAAGTAGAGGGGGAATATATCGAACTGACCTGATGAAGCCTGAAGTTAGGCACCGGAACTGTGTAATAAATTAATGTAATCTAACCGTGTTTGGGATTATTAGAATTGTCATGAGATACACTCTGGCTATAAGGTATTTAAGTTTGGCTGAGGGGTACTTTTTAGTGGTGGTACCATAACTAAAAAGTGTAAAATAAAAAACTTTTTACAAAAAAATACAACCGACTTCAAAGTAAAAAAAAAAACACAGAAAAGTGCAAAATAACTTAATTTCGGAAGTCGGTGTTAAATAACGAAGACACAAAACTATTATAGAAACACCGACGACGAAATTAAGTTATTTTGCACTTTTCAGTGTTTTTTTTTTTTTTACTTTGAAGTCGGTTGTATTTTTTTGTAAAAAGTTTTTTATTAATAAAAGTATAGATATATGTTATATATTAGTGTGATTTAGATTCTGACATAACACAGTCGAAACTACTGGGACTAGGAACGTGAAATTTTGCACAAGGTTTCCTTTTATGACGTAGGCGAGCACTAAGAGAAGATTTTCTAAAGTTCACCTCCCTTAGGTGATGAAACGGGGGTCCAAAGTTTTTATGGATAAAGCTACTTTCACGTGGGTGTAGCCGCTGGCTGAAGCTAGTATTTTTATAAAGGCGAAAGTTTGTGAGTTCTCCTTCGAGGTGAAATTGCCGTAGCACATGGGTAGACTATGACCTGAAATGACAAATAAGATGCTTTTTATCCTTTAAATAAAAAGTATCCTATCTATAAGCTATTCCAGCCCCCTTAGCCAAGTTACAACCGTTTCGTTTCGATTCTCTTTTCGTCGATCGCCTCGAGTCGGCCACGCCTCCGATTTCTTTGTTCTGACGTCATCTCAGTCACGTGGTCAGAACAAAGGAATATGAGGCGTGGCCGACTCGAGGAGGGGAGGGGCTGATGTTCAAATGCTCTTGGAATCATCTGATTTAATTTGTCCTAAATTTTTGATTCTGTACTAATTTTACTGTCACTTTCTACCTAAGCTTATCATCATTCACGACCGTATCTCCCCGTCATTTACCGCCAAATATAATTTTGCTGGATCGCCGGTAATTTTACTGTCAGGATAAAATTTTACAGTGTCTTAAACAAAGTCTTTTCTTAATAATCTTTTCTTTTTTATGCACCGCCCTTGGTTGACTCGTAAGCCTAAGGTATTATAGTCCGTTTTTATGTTACATGAAATTTTATGCTTGACTGCGATCCCACCTGATGGTAAGCAGTGATGCAATCGTTGATGTGGAATCGCACTAGTTAATTAAGAACCAATTCACTTTAGCCTTGAAGACACCTTTATAATCGGTCGGGAAGTCCCTAGTTTAACCAGTCACCGTATATTATCAACGTGTAGGTAAAAGGCACGTGCCACCCTTTCAATAATCTCTTAGTCACCTCTAACCCTTCCTAAGAGCTCCTATTCTTGGCTTAGAAATACTGGCTTTTGTGAATATTCGATAACTTTAGAGTCTGATGTATTCACGAGGCGCTCCACGGGTTAGCTTCTATTATTATGCAGCTGATATTAAATATGGATCACCCTGTGAGCTGCAATTTATGTATATGATGTTGTGATCCCGATTTTTTTTTTATAGCTGGGAAAGTCATCTTATGACAAATCTCGCTCTTGGACGGAGCGCGAGATAGTGTCAGACTTTTACTGACTAAAAACCCACTCCTGTTCCTTCGTTGCCTTCGTCCCAGGGCCACGGTTTCGTTTTCACACTACCCATGGCCCCAGTAGGCTTCGACCCTGCTGGGCCCCTACGATTTGCTAACATCTCCCTGAGGCGCGTGCGGAACAATACGCGCCGTCGACGACTTGGGCTCGGTCCGGATGGTTACCGGACGGTCGGACGGCGGGCCACCCATAGTTGTGATCCCGATGGAATTTCAAAGAATAAAAATGGTGAAGTTTTATATCAAGTTAAATCTTCTTTTCTACATTGAGGCTTTACTAAGATAATTCCTTTTTTTTTGAAGTAGGAAACCGTCAAAAAATTTCTCCCACTCTGGAAGGAGCGAGAGGGAGTGTTAAGTCTCAGATGCATTAGGGGACAAAAGTTGTCCCCACAATACACGCAACGCTCAATCTACGTGACGCTACAACGTTGCCCAGTGTCCCACAACTTGCCCCCAATGGCATGCCGGTTTTCCAAGATGTTTTCCTGAGAAATGGTAAAGCAGAAACACAAAGAGAGAGAGAGAGGGGTGCACACTAGTAGTCCAGTGGTGATGAGACACAAAGTAAAGCGCCTCTGTCTCGGTTTGAATCCATGACCTACGGATAAGCAATACCATAAGTCAGGGCGTTACCACTAGGCCACTACTGCTCTCAAAAGTCGTAAAAAAAAACTAGTTTTTTTTTCTTTCTACAAAATACAAAATGCTCCTTGTTTCTTGCTTCACAATGTTTAAAAACTCTTAACAAGTTCGAAAAGTCGCAAGCGATGAACTATTAAAGTGTTACTGTTCAGCGCAATAGTTTTTATTGATTTTAAACCGAACTTCGAAGTAAAAGAAGTTTGAGGAATATATTAACTCGCGTTAAATATCGATTTTAAAGTAATTACTTAAAAATATTTAATATAGGTATCGTTGGCAATCATCAACGATACCATGGCAGTCAGTTTATATATGTCACTCTCTTTTTCCGTTTGTATAAGTACCATTATGTACATTACACAAAAGATAAAGGAGCTGACGTATTTTGTTCAATGATTTGGGATAAAAAAAGTCGACTGCCAGGAATGAATTCGGTTTTATTTTAAAAGTGGCAGGTGTAGGAACATTTTTTATAGACCAAAAAGATAAATGAAAAAAGATTACATTTAGTGGAGTTGAGAATGTTGAAATAGATGTATGATGTGACGAGAACGGATAAATTGTGAAATTAGAGGAAGTTTGAAAGTGACGGCAGTGACTGAAAAGTTGAAAGGGAATCGTTGGTCTTGGTATGGTCATGGAAGAGGAGGAATGAATCGCATGTTACTAAAAGAGGTAAGAGATACACATGGATGGATGAAGAGAGAGAGAGGGAGGCCAAAGAAAAGATGTATGGATTGTGAGAAGAGTGATAAGAAAGAAAAAGGAGTTAGTCGTAATAGCAAGACGAGACACAAAAAAAAACGTGTTGCGTTGACCCCGAATAACACAGGACAAGGGCAGAAAGATGATGGTGAAGTGTAGAAACATTTCTTTGTGTTGTGCTTATTAATGAATTCGGGAACAAAGATATATACAACGACCTTGAAATGAAATTGTTTCCGGTCATAATTGTTTTAATTCTTACCTGGTATATATCTTCGACGAACCTAAATAGTTTTCTACTTGAACGACATCGTAAAAATAATGTGTGCTTTAAAAATATGTAAAGATAGTCGAAAAACATTTTGTTCCAGAATGAGCACTTTAGAAAAGTCATTCCCCTATTAGGATTAAATTAAAGTTAAAAATATTTTATTTTTTTTAATCTACTTTTCGTGTCTATAAACTTATTTTTTTTGTCTGACTAGTATTTAACAACCCGTTCATTGATCGCGTATAATAATCCTCTAAAAAAATAATAATCCTCTAAAAAGTGCAGGACGAGTAGCTAAGTAGATGTCGTTTAATTCTTATGTAGAGGCACCACAGTTCCACCTGAGCCGTGTTTGAGATGAATCGTGACTTCCTGTCACACATCATAACAATGCAATTAACATACTCTACATTACTACATACTCGTAGTGTCGTGATTAAATTATGCTTCATATAATTATTGAATTAATAACTTACTTGTAATTAAATTAAAAATGAAAATGTGCAATAGCGACCTAGTTTTCATCAGTGAAACCACTCCCTTACCACAACTTCATGCTTCAATGCCTACAAAAGCGATACAAAATAACGTGAAATAAATGTTGCAGAAATATACTCTATAAATAATTCATACCCGGAAGGCAGTGGGAGCAATTTTAAAAAGATTTTTGTGCGATACTAGCATTATGATCATGACTTCGTTCGTGAGGATTTAGTATTTTGTCACGTTTACTTATAAGCGCTTTTGACTATTCAGCAAACGATAGTCAAACTGTTCAAAATGTATGGGAAATGTAAAAAAAAAACAAAAGAGCATAATCATTTTATGTTCTATTAACTATTACTGACTAAAACCATAACTGTATCCTTTGCGTTCTAGGACCACGAGTTCCCTTTTCAGAAAATCCTTGCGGCCCTAGCGAGGATCGACCTTACTGGGCCCCTACGGTTTGCTGACATCTCTTTCAGAAGCCCATGGATCAAACGCGCCGTCGACGGAATACGGAATTGTCTAAAGAGTTACTGCGACCTTGAGATGCAAAGTGCATCGGAAGAAACACAGGTGGGTTTTAGTCAGTACAAAACTGGCACACCCAGAGCAGGAGGAGTTTTGGTGACCATGACAATGACAATGTTAGGTGGGTATTGTTTTTTTTTTATTTTTATTGGTTGTCACTTTTTATGTTATTTATGTTATGTGATCCTGGTGATTACCACCAAAAATAGATTTTTTTTCTTTTTTTTCTAAATAAAGGTGTAAAGGACAGATTTGGTCATATTTTTATTTTAAACTACATCTGCCCATGGACATAAATTTCTTATTTTTTTAAAAGTCAAAGTCAATTTGACAGCACTTTTGAAGCGTTGGTTAAGCGGCAAATATTTCAATGTCCTACAAGCTATCTGTAGGCAATTGAAATATTTGTTCCAGGTGTGGGTGTCTTGTGTATGTGAACGCACCCACAATACAGGAGTAATTCCTAGTGTGGGTCAACGTTTTTCTATAAAAGAAAAATTCCATAAAAAACTATCGGTACAAAATTTGTATGGAATGTACAAACTTTTTTTTGGAATAAACTGACTCCCTTAAATAAGTCAAAGTGAAAGGGCCCCGGGTTTGGTCCCTGCCGGACGGCCGGACGGCGAGCTACCCAATGCTTTCCGTCAGTTACACTCTATACCATCAATAATTGCATCACTGCTTACCATCAGGTGGGATCGCAGTCAAGCACTGATTTATATCAATTAAAAAAAAATACGATCCAGACTTTTTACATCAAAGTTGGTTTTTCCAAAACCAATACCTAATAATAACAAGCAATATGATAACTTGGACAAATTGTCAAAGTTATTTAATATAATAAGTCCAAGTTTTAGTTTAATAAATAAAGTAATCTACAGGAATCTTAGACTTTGTTTAATAAAGGAAAAACCAAGTTATAAGCTGTGGAGAAGTAAATTTAACTTAAAATTTTATTGATATAATGTTTTGGTAAGCACTGATTTATATCAATTAAAAAAAAAACACACAGGTTTTCACAATAAACGCAAATTAGGATCATATAACAATCAGTTCACCGGTTTAACCACAATAACCTACAGACAAACACATTTTCTTCTACATAATGATATTAGAATGGATGATACGGCATTAGAACGTTTTTATGAATTCCTTTCTCTTCCTGTTGATAATATTTTTGCATGAAAAGGTAGGGACGATTTTTTTTTGTTTTGTATTATTTTGCATTTGAATAAGTAAGTACTTAATTCGTTACTATTTAAAAGTGTATCCGTGGAAAACAGAATTCTTAATTCTTTATTGTGCACAAAAACAGAGAGAGCTTGTGGTCTAGCCCCCCTAGCCAAGTTACGATCGTTTCGTTTGCGTCGAACGCCTCGAGTAGGCCATGCCTCCGATTCCTTTGTTCTGACCACGTGACTGAACGTTGAGATGACGTCAGAACAAAGGAATCGGAAGCGTGGCTTACTCGAGGCGTTCGACGCAAACGAAACGATCGTAACTTGGCTAGGGGCCACAATTAATTACAATTTACACAAATACACACATACATACGCAATTATATAGATTATATTAAAATTAAATTAATTTCCTTTGAATATCAAAATAAAAAATAACAATGTCAATAACAGCAATGTCACAAATTAAAATAAAATAAAACAGAAACAAACAGAAATAATAAAAAGCGTCATTTTACATGCATTTGAACAAGCCTCTCCAGCACTGCAGACTCCGGCCTTTCCGATATCATCTTTAATATCCAACAAAACTTAATTATTTTTACGCTTGCATTTTTTTGTTGCTTTTTTAAAATGCACGCTCAATTAAAGTTTTGTGTTTTTTTTTATATCTCTTTTATTTGTTAACAAGGTACATATAAATACATATGTTGTGTTAGATTACTAGGTAAAATAAATATTATCCTCTAAATGTTAACAATAAGGGCTAGTTCGACCTTTCAATGCAATGACACAAACAGTCATATCAGATGGCTCAAGAATCAACTATCCTCAGCATATTTTAACAAAAATACAATAAGGATAACATAAAATCAAAATTGTTGTGTCCTGCCCACTGCCACTTAAGTTCTTCGGACTATGTCCGTAACCTTGATCTTCTTGCGGTAGTCATTCCTCGTAAACAGCATACCTACACTTTTATAACAAGCTGCCAAAGTCGGTTACAGAACTTAGCGAGGGAAAGTTCAAAACCCTTATCGAGTGTCCTAACCAAAAAACGTATTACAAGATTAAAGACTATGTTGAAGACACGCTTGTTTCTTTCAACTCATTAATTACATTATCGTGTAAATATGTCTATTAACTGCTCCATCTTTGTTTTAATTATATACTTTTTTTAAATACATTGCTTTTGCAATATTTTTTTTATATTATTTAGATCTCAATCGTCTTAACTTTTTCAGTGATTTATTTTTGTTGAAATATCAGTTGTTGATAGGTTTTTTTTCTTTTTATATGTTTTATACTGTGAATGTGAGAAAACTACAGATACCGCGGATTCATAGATTACTTTCTATTTCGACCCACTTTTTTATTATTTTTATTGTGCTTTTGGGTACAATATTGACTGGTGTACACTGTCCTTACATATCTATTAATATTGTAACGTGAAAATGTTGTAAATTTTTTTTTTTTAAATGGTAAGTGTGTAGTTTTTTGCCTGTTCCTCTCCGTAGGAAACGACCAATTGGAATCGTGCACTAGCTCATAACGTCGAGCCAAACACTAATACAACCATATAACCACACACTACACGCTATTTTAAACCTTACGCACAAGTCATAATGTTGAATATACTTTGACGTGTGTGTTAGATTAATTTCAACGGTTGTTCAGTGAAATTTTGATCCTTTAAGACCGTTTTGAGTTTAGAAACGGGTCTTAGGGGACTAGTTACGAAGTGTCTAGGTACGTATTATTAATTTTGTTGCTATTATCTCAATGATTTATTATAACTCTGACTTAATGACTTCTAGACTTGCTTTTATAAACGAAAGCCTAAGATTAGATAGATACTGGAGTCGACGGTACGTTGTGATCCATGCGCCTCTGAAAGAGATATTAGCGAAAATGAAGGGGCCCAGTAAAGTCGATGCCTGGTAGAGCTGCGATAGAATGCTGCGGTAGAATGCTGTTATTGTGCGTACAGCTAAGGAGCTAAATAATAATAATAATGTCCTGATAGCCGTGGTATACCTCTCCACTCTTTAAGCACCTCAGGATATGTTGCCCTCTTGTTGCTACGTCACTTCGTGCTAGCGACCGTTTATGGTGGCCCATTTATTGAGTGTGCAAGTCACCCCCTGCCTTTTGTCGATGGATATTAATAACATTGTTTAGGCAGGGGCCATAGTCTAAACATAATTCCTGGTAACCAGTCCACTTAAGACTCCAAAAACCATAGCCTTATATCTTAGTTTTCCTTATGTCGCAATAGTTTCCCACCAACCGGGGGTTGTCCTTGGATGCACTAGCATAGTGCGTACAGGGATAATCACCGGTTCGTACCACTTTCCATTAAAAGCGTCTAAAAGGGCCTCTGCGAGTTGGTTTCGGCTCCTCGTACGCCTTCCAAAGGTCCAGGACCTTAGGGTGCTGAGATAAATAAATGTATCAAAATAATAATAATAATATATTTATTGTCTCCAAATAAATACAAAACAAAATTATTGTAGACGTTGTTGACATTCTACTTAAGATACACATGTTAGTGAGGAACCTCTGTGTCTGAACTAGATAATAAAATCCGTAACCGAATACCCTACAGGAGTCTGTGTTTCCTGATGGCTACAACCTGGGGTTCTTTAAGTCAAGAGTGAACAGGTTACTTCTAGGCAAGCGTGCTCCATCGTCAACTACATCGTCGCTTTCCATCAGGTGAGTTAATGGCTAAGCGCAAGTCTATCAATAATAATATAAAAAACTGGTCAAGTGCGAGTCGGACTCGCGCACTGAGGGTTCCGTACAAACGTACCTATGAAAACAGTTCATTTCCCGAATTGAGTTACGAAGATTTTTCCAAATCGCAAATATATATTTTTTTTAGTGACGTAACTACAAATTTACGGTTTTCAGATTTTTTCCTATACTTGTGCTATGAGACCTTGCTTCATGGCAAATATCAGGATTCTAGGTTAACGGAAAGTACCCTATAAATTTGATTCCCTTGAGATTGTCGCAATACACGTTTTTTTATGATATAGGCCGTATCTTTTTTTTTTCGTTAACTTAGAAGTTTGATTTTTTCACAGTTTCAAGGGACCGCAGACCTGAGTATATGGTTTTAATTTCAACTCGATACCTTCACGTGTTTCTGAGATAATGGGTCTTGGCAGACAGACAGACAGACGGGCAACAAAGTGATCCTATAAGGGTTCCGATTTTTCCTTTTAAGGTACGGAACCCTAAAAACTACCCTGCACAGATGTCTGGCGTAGAATTATGGGAAGACACAGTACTGGATGACACAATAAGGCTAGGTAGAAAGAGAGAGTAAAATTATTTCGTGAAAGTGTTTGTTAGAAATGGCGACGGCGATACCCTAGAACGTAAAGTTTAGGGTAGGTGAAAGAACACGACTGGGTTTTAGTCAGTGAAAGTCCCCTCTCGCTCCACTCAAAGTATTAAGTATTTACTCAAGTTATTTGATGAGATTTTGGAGAGAGAAAATAGTAAAACTATTTTTTAACTAACACATTTAGTGAGATTCATATATCTTCATCATCATCATCGTTTCAGCCGAACGACGTCCACTGTTGGGGACCCATACATCAAACGTGATTTTTTTTGCCGTTTTTTGTGCAAGTACGACTCACACTTGACCAGTTTTTTTCTTTCCTATCCGCTTTTTCTCAAGACCCGCTGCTTTTAAAGCCCTGTCTAAATTAGTTCTTACTCGAGAGGTAACTGAGTTATACGCTTTTATACACCGTATATCGATGCGCGTTTTCGACGCAAATAGCCAGTGTATGGCTACCCTAATTTACGTTGATTAAATCTTTAACGACCCCAAAGTTCAGTAACGTCTTGATCAATAGGAGCTGTTTGTAGTTAAAATGTGTTCAATTTATTATGGCTATGTAAAATATATACAACATTATTTTTAGTACCTACGAGTATATGCGAAACCTGAATATAGTTTGTTTAGAATCAGTAACTGAATCGATTCCAATATTTTTTTCACCATGTTATATTTTTCCCCAAAAATATTTAAAAAAGCTCACTAGTTGGACACCATCGACACTAAGTACAACACAGGTCATAGCAGGTATTAGGCACCAGCGCACAGCTGGGTGCGGGAGCAAAACAACCCATCAGTCGCCCGGATGGCCCAATGACCATGTATTAATGAGGATAACAAGTAATATAAAAAGCTTATAACTTTGTGATTTTTCATTATATAATGATGAGATTTTATAAATAGATTTTTTACATAAAAATACTAGACACGTGTTTCGCATGTACTAAAACTAATGTTGTATAGAGAGCGTATAAGATGTATGCAGAACAGATTGTCGGTGGAACTGAAAGGTTCTTGAGTGACGACCGCTTACCGGAAAACACAGCGTTTGAAGGCATCCCACAAGGTAGACCGATGAACTGGTGAGGGTGGTGGGAATCCGATGAATGCGAGACGCACAGGACCGTTCGTTGTGGTGACACTTGAGGGAGGCCTATGTCCAACAGTGGACGTCTTTCAGCTGAAATGATAGTTTGATTTTTTCACAGCTTCAAGGGACCGCAGACCTGAGTATATAGTTTTAATTTCAACTCGATACCTCCACGCGTTCCCCAGATAAAGAATCTTGAAAGACAGAGAGACAGACAGACGAACAACAAAGTGATCCTAAAAGAGTTTCCTTTTGAGTTCCGGATCCCTAAAAAGGGTAATCCCTTTGGGTACGTATGCGTGATGTCATATTCTCCTTTCACAACTTCCAAAAATATACTACGTAAGTATTTCAAAAGCTCCACATACATCGCAAGTAGCACGATCGATGATCTAGTAATAGCTGCTAATGGCTGGCGTCGATGCGCCAGCTGCGCCGATCATCGCTCCCACAGCTGCTGCTGGAACTGCCATTATAAATGGCCAATAAATTATCTGTATTTTGTATCACAACATTGGATGTTTTACGATGTGTTGTTGAGTAAATTGGGCTGGATTAATTTGTATAGTTAAAACTAGTTGCAGCCAGCAGCTTCGCTCGTGTGATAGTAGAAAATAGTCCCTAAGGAACATCTGTCAGAAATGAAGATATCCGCAGGAGAACCAAGGTTACAGACATAGCCCAAAGAATCGCCAAACTTAAGTGGCAGTGGGCAGGGCACATTGCTCGCAGAACTGATGGTCGATGGGGACGAAAGGTTCTGGAATGGCGACCACGTGGACCGATGACCTGGTGAGGGTCGCGGGAATCCGATGGATGCGAGACGCACAGTACCTGTCATTATGGCGACATTTTGAGGAGGCCTATTTCCAACAGTGGACGTCTTTCGGCTGAAATGATGATGATGAAGGAACATCCTCCCACCCAAGTGTAATCCAACTCCAAAAAATCCTTTATCGGCACCAGTTTATAAATAACAACTCACTAGAATATTTCTTAGTTTTATTGTTCAACACAATCATAAGTACAATACTTAGTTATACACAGTCTTTTACTTAGTATGTAACTCGACGACGGTTGGAATACGAATGGCCGTTTGCAAGCAAAGCCTGTTACTTTTATAAACATGACGTTTAGTCAGTTGAGAGACTATATTTAAAGCAGATAGCAAACTGACGTTTGCTAGCTGTAATCAAACTAGCGACTATTTATGCTTTAAAATATGATAAATGGGGTAATTAAATATGTTTGCTTACAGCTCGGCCATCCGCTATGAGACGAGTCCCCTCGTTATACATGATATTTAGACAAATATTACAGTATTGATCAAAATAACATTATTAACAAATTCCTGCTTATTTTTAATATAATTACAATTAAATAATGTTTAAAACAACTCTGATTGCTTAACAAATTATACGACTAATTCTAGTAAAGAAAAACCAATTCTCATTTAACAAGAATACATAACAAAATCATCCGTATCGTATGCTACATGTCGATTATTTAAGACAAAATGACACATACTAAGTAATACTAACATATTCTATTAATAATAACCCGTGACTTAACTAAGGCCGTGACCTGGCACGTATACTATTATAGCCCGTGACCTGGCATATAAACTACTATAGCCCGTGACCTGGCTGAGCCCGTGACCTGGCTGAGCCCGTGACCTGGCTGAGCCCGTGACCTGGCACTTATACTATTATAGCCCGTGACCTGGCTAAGCCCGTGACCTGGCATTTAAACTACTATAGCCCGTGACCTGGCTGAGCCCGTGACCTGGCGCTTATACTATTATAGCCCGTGACCTGGCTAAGCCCGTGACCTGGCATTTAAACTACTATAGCCCGTGACCTGGCTGAGCCCGTGACCTGGCGCTTATACTATTATAGCCCGTGACCTGGCTAAGCCCGTGACCTGGCTAAGCCCGTGACCTGGCATTTATACTACTATAGCCCGTGACCTGGCATAGTGATATGTATAAACACTCACAGCTAGAAATACATGACCCAGGACTTAAGCTCGCTCGCGATGATAACGTTCGTTACTACGAAGGCAAACCACGCGTCGAACCCAAACCCGTGACCTGACTTGTAGTACTAGTGTGAATGCAATAATTAACCTAATTAGATCATCATAATACAAAATTTATCAACTTTAGCGAATCCTATTGCAACAAGGAAAACTCACATAAACAAAATCCAGTACCCACTTTTATACTCATTGTTTTACATATAATTTCTTATTAATCATTATTATCGGAGTTGGCCTCCATAGCGTCAGATACGTCTGACTCAGAGGACGAAGGCTTTTGGAAGATCAACCAGGGGAATATTTTGTCTATGGCTACTACGGCTTCGTACCGCTTGCCCTTACGTGTAATCGGTGTATCCTCTATAACAAACCTATCATTCGAGAGTATTTTTTTGATGCGATAGGGACCTTGACATTTCGGTTCAAGCTTTTTAGATTGACCTTCAATACCAGTACTCGCTCTAATGACTCTAACTAAATCACCCTCAGAAAACTGAACTTTTCTCGTTTTGTGTTTGTTTGCCCGTTCCTTGTCCTTATTTTGTTGTATACTAATGCGATCGGATGCGGCTGCTCTTATGTTTTCTAAATTTTGACTATTATCGGAAGTTACGTCATTTATAATCTCATTTAAAATGCCTTCGGATGGGTTAGTAACAGTACGACCAAATAATAACTCAGTTGGAGTCTTTTGTGTCGTAGCATGTAACGTCGTATTTATACCTAATTGAATTTGAGGTAGATGTTCATCCCAAATACCATTGGACTTATCATGATTCATAGCACCGAGTGCTGCCAAGATCGTCCTATTGTATCGCTCGACCTGACCGTTCGCACGAGGGGTAGCTACAGCGTTATAAACGTGTTTGATTCCGGTCGACTCTATATATGCTTTAAACGCGCTACTAGTAAAGCTTGTACCCTGATCAGTAATAAGTCTTGTCGGGGCTCCAAAGTAGCTTATGTGCTCGCGAAAGACCCTTATACTCGTAGAAGATTTTGTATTACGTACAGCTGTAATGTTCACAAATTTTATAAAAGCATCGACTATGACCAGTATGTACATATTACCAGGTTTGGTTCGTATGAAAGGCCCCAGATGGTCCGCGTGTATCGTATGGAATGGAATATTTATTTTGGGAATGGGATGCAGTTCAACAGCCAAGGTACCGCTTGGGACTTTATGATGCGCACAGCCCAAGCAAGCAGAGACATATTTCTTTACGAAACGCCTCATTTTCGGGAACCAATACGTAGATCTTATACGAGATAGAGTTTTGTCAAATCCAAAGTGCCCTACATCATCATGGTTACTTTTTAAAATTTGCCACCGGGCACCCTTAGGAACCACCCAACGTTCGGTGTTTTCATCTATAACGCGATAGACGCGGCCGTTTTTTAATTTATAATTTAAAAAGATTTCAGTAGTCTCTTTTGTTTTTGGATCGTTTAATATACTAGCAATACGTTTTACTTCGTCGTCAGATTGCTGAACTGTGGTAAGCCAATCATCATTATTATTTATATTTAAAATATCAATTATATGCTGTTCTGTCTCGTCATCCTCGATAGCTGCTCTACTAAGAGCGTCTACGTGAGCCATCTTCTCCCCACACCTATATTCTATCTCACAGTCATATTCTAGAAATTGAATCCACCAACGAGCGATCCGTGGTATCATGTCACGTTTAGTCAATGTGGTACGTAAAGCATTACAGTCTGTCACAATTTTAAATTTAATTCCTAATAAATACACTCTAAATTTGCATAATGAAGCTATGACAGCTAATGTTTCTAGTTCGAATGAGTGCATTTTCTGCTCGTCGGTAGTAGTCTGTCGGCTATAATAAGCAATAGGTCTAAATAATGCAGATTCGTCTTTTTGCAATAGAATTCCCGCTACCCCTGATTTACTTGCGTCTGTATGTAGCTGGGTCTCAGCTTTTGGGTTATATATGGCGAGAACGGGTCTTTCTACTAGACATAATTGCAACGTTTTAAATGCGTTAGATTCTTCCTCTCCCCACTTCCAAGGAACGTCTTTCCTTAAGAGATTAGTTAGTGGGCGAGCAATCAAAGCAAAACCCTTAACAAATCGTCGAAAAAAACTAGCTAGTCCTAGAAATCTCCGTATCTCATGGACATTCCTTGGGGCGGGAAATTTTGTAATGGCTTCAGTCTTTAGAGATCCTGGTCTTATACCCTTAGCGCTTACTTCGTAACCGAGATAGTCAATTCGCTCAAAACAAAAATTGCATTTACTTAATTTTAAGGTGAGACCATTATCTCTCAAAACAGCTAAAACCTCCTCTAAACGGGACATAGACTGTTCGAACGTACTAGCTGGGATAAGAATATCGTACATATATAGAAGCACATACGACCTAACGGGTGAATTCTGAATAATTTTGTTCATTGTACGTTGGAACACTGACGGAGCGTTCACGAGACCAAACGGCATCCTACAATATTCGTACTGCCCATCAGGCGTTACGAAAGCAGTTTTGTCACGCGACTGTTCCGCGATTGGTATTTGATAATAGCCTGAAGCTAAATCGAGAGTTATAAAAATTGAGCTACCAGTAAGTAAGTCAAGCTGGTCCTCGATTCTTGGCAAAGGATAATGTTCACGCATTGTTTTCCGATTCAGTGCACGATAATCTACACAAAGGCGTTTGTCCCCTGACTTTTTATTAACTAAAACTATTGGGCTGGCATAGGGCGAATTACTTTCTCTAACTATGCCGCTATCTAACATTTCCTTGACCATTTCTCTTACTAATTGTTTTTCACTAAAAGACAATCTATATGGGCGGTAAACTACCGGTTCAGAGTCATTTAGCTGAATTACCATTTCAGTTTCCTTAGCATAACCCAGGTCATGTAGGCCAAAGGAAAAACAAGTGGGGTATTTATCAATGACCGATTTTAAAATATCTTTTTGCTGCGAGGTTAAGCCTTCTCCACATTGCAATGATGATTCATCTAAGCCCCGCTTGTCATTCTGTTCAACCCTATTCACAAGTAAAGTTTTGCTTACAACGAGACTACGTACGTGTTATCAGGTCTTGTGTGTTAAATTTTAAATTCTTTGAGGATACGTTTTGAATTAGCACGAATCCTAAACCTTTATTTAAATTATATTCGCCAGGCAGCAAGTAATATTCTTCGCCCTCGCGACCCCTTAGGGAACCTTGTACATAAATACATCCAGTATATTCTTCGTTACTTTTCACGGGAATAGTTTTAATATCATTACTGTTTACAATAGTGTCGGCAGAACAAAATAGTGGGTATTTTATGCTTCCGGTTTCTTTATTTCTTTTAAATATAACGTCTGAATTGGTTTTTTCAATTTTGACTGATGGTCGTTCAGTAAACGTGTGACCTACCAACAGAGGAGCATTTAGGAGATGGTCGTCTACTATTAATAACTCAACGTCTTTTTCTTCTAAACCTTGAATTTCTAATGTACACAAAGTCAAGCCAATTGGGCAATATGGAGTACCACCAAACCCCTTAAGCATAGGGACGCGGTTAGCGGTAGGACTACCGCTGGGGTCCAGTCTAACTTTAAACGTTGAGCATCGCTATGACGAATCAAAGTACCTTCGCTACCTAAATCTACATAGCCATTGACAATTTCGTTGTTAATTTTAACCGGCATTTTATATTTAGAATTGGTGTTTCCAAAAGTTTCAACTTGCAAGACATTTTTAGTCACATTAGTAGTTTCACTTTTACTTTGATTGGCCTTAGGACAGCTATCTGATAAATGACCCATTAGTCTACAATTACTACATCGCAATTTGGGCTTCGAGCATCGATAAAATGTATGACCTTTCTCGTTGCAATTAAAGCATGTTACGTTTTCAAACCTATTATCCTTCCGCGAAGTATTATTACTTTGAGTGTCATTACTACTAGCCGCAGCAGGTTTGTTACGCCTATCTTTATTGACGTTATTGTCGGTCGAAGCCCTATCTTGACCAACCTTAATAGTTTTCAAAAATTTCAGTACTTGTTCAGGTTCGATAAAACCGGCTGATTGTGCTCCCAACCTAACACCCCTATCCTCTATACCGAATAACAAACAGTCTACTGCTCGTTTACCTGATATCTCGCACCTATTAAGCAAGTTCATTTTCGAGTAGTAATATAATTCAAGCGATTCCCCAAATTTAACCCTCTTATTCAACATTTCTGTTAATAGCTCTGCATAATTGTCACGTGAAGGAAAGGATTCCCTTAGCTTAATCTTCCATTCAGCCCAAGAGTACAATAAAGTAGGCAACCCCTGGTACCAGGTTTTTGCAACCCCAGTTAGTTTTTGTAAGGCGTAATGAATTGTATGCTTGTCGTCCCAACTGTAAATCTCTGCACATTCTTCGATTTTGTTTATCCAAGTATTTACCGACTGTTCTTTACATAACGGATCAAAATCTGGCAAAACATTATTAAGTACCGGAATTTTGTCACGCTCGCTACTATTATTGCCCTTAAGGTCCTTTATCACATCTATAAACTTATCAAAGAAATTATTCTGAGATGCAGCATACCTGGATTCACGTCTTGAACAGCTTTCGACTTCGCTTGATGACGATGTAGGACTGCGGTGATGTCTACTCCGACGGCTAGGTGTTAAACGCCGTTGCTGGGAACCATCTCGCTCCACACGGCTTCTACTCCTAGTACTCCGCTTTGCTTTCTTCGAGCGACGCTTTCGACGCTGCGCGTCGCGTGTTTGCTGAGATTCACCAGAACTGCTTTGACTTCGCAATGGTTCGCCACTCGCTCTGTTCTCATTGCGTCTACGCTTTGGCATCTTGATATAACCTCGACAAAATAAAAATAATGATTTAGTTAAAAGGTAGGTATTTAAATACACGACAAAAAAAAACATAAATCAATAATTCACTTAAATATTGGAAGACTAAGCTATCACTAAATTACGTGCGTAATATACAAGGATGGTCATAAGAGAATAAGAAAAGCCAAAGACAAAGACAGAAATTGAAAGATAATGTACTGTAAAGCTTAAAGATTTAAATTGATTTACTAATGTAACGGAACACAGAAAAGGTATTTTTAAACAAAAAAGAAAAAAGTTTAACGTTTACGTACCTTTTACTGGTGGGCGCTATTATCTGAAATCGGTTTTGGTTTTATCCCGCTTCTGAGATGTAATCCAACTCCAAAAAATCCTTTATCGGCACCAGTTTAGAAATAACAACTCACTAGAATATATCTTAGTTTTATTGTTCAACACAATCATAAGTACAATACTTAGTTATACACAGTCTTTTACTTAGTATGTAACTCGACGACGGTTGGAATACGAATGGCCGTTTGCAAGCAAAGCCTGTTACTTTTATAAACATGACGTTTAGTCAGTTGAGAGACTATATTTAAAGCAGATAGCAAACTGACGTTTGCTAGCTGTAATCAAACTAGCGACTATTTATGCTTTAAAATATGATAAATGGGGTAATTAAATATGTTTGCAAGATAAAACAACCACATTACGGCTACATTACATGTATAGATAAATGGTCTCCACGACACAGGGAATCCTAGTGTGGAGTCCAGAGATCTGTAAAATTTTATGTAATACCTTTTGGAACAATAAACATATTTGTATAATTTTGTATTTTGTATAAATAAGTTTTGTTTTTATAATAAGTATTAGTTTATTTTATTTGTTTAAGATTATTTTATGTATTTTTTTTATGGGCCTCTGATGCCTGAAAATAGAATGTTTATTATTATAAAAAGTTTTCTATGTGCTATGCCAGGACAAGATCTACCCGTGCCGTGTGCCAAATTGCTTTTAAATCCGTTCAGCCTTCTGTACACACCTCTACTGT
The DNA here is from genome assembly GCA_905147345.3 of Mythimna impura. Lineage (NCBI taxonomy): Eukaryota > Metazoa > Arthropoda > Insecta > Lepidoptera > Noctuidae > Mythimna > Mythimna impura. The sequence goes on along the minus strand of LR990351.1, from coordinate 24,840,733 downwards.
CCGGATTAAGTGCTTCGTTTTGTCGTTTATGCCACGTACATCGAAGGACTGGAACAATTTGTCTGTTGCGGTCTTCCCGTCCGATTATAATTTGGCTATTTTCAAGGCTAGAGTGAATAGGCTCTTAATAAACCAGTGAGCTTCAAGTCGAGCACGCGTGACAAAGTAACATAAATACTCGCACACATAATTACACTCACAAACTTATTGAAGACATGCAATTAAAGACATCTTATGGAGTGTGGGAAAGAGTTCCAGAGACGCACTGCAGTTACGGAAAAGGAGCCATCACTGCGGTATTTAGATTTAATGATTGTAACTTATAAAACTATGTTATAGTTTGAGCTTGCGGACGGCGAGCAATGGGTAGCTCGCCATCCCAGCGTCCGGTAACCGTCCGACGTCACCCAAGTCGTCGACGGCGCGTACTGTTCCACGCGCGCCTGAATGAGACTTCAGTAAACCGTAGGTACTCAGCAGGGTCGAAGTCTACTGGGGCCAAGGGTTTGCTTCTGAAAGGAAGACTCGACCCTGATATGAAAGGCAACAAAGGAACAGGAGTGGGTTTTTAGTCAGTAAAAGTCTGACACACCCTCCTGCTCCGCCCAAGAGCGGGGATATCAATGGATGATTTTCCCACCGAAAAAAAAAGTTATACTTTGACAGATTTATATTATATAATTATGTATAGTATTAAATATTTATCTCGGTTTCAAAATTAAGAATTTTAACTTGGGTAGACCAAAAAAATGATGGCGGGACGACTTAGATGTCTTCCTTAGGAATTGGCTAGAAGTGACTCAAAGCTGGGAACAGTGGAAGGAATGGAGGGGGGCCTTTATCCAGCAGTGGGACATTGACATATAATTATGTAGCTTGTGTAGATATTTGTTAAACTCCAATTTAGCCTGAAAAACTACTAAAAATGTTTGAAAAAAAAAAAAATTATGTGTTTTTGTACACTGATCGCCCTAATCTATCTCTTTTCGTTCAGTCCATCCTAAGGTTGTCTGTAAGAGATTGTCCTGTGCGATAAGACCGCTCTTTGTACACTTTATTTTTGTATATGTTTATCCTGTCCACATTATGATGTGTATAATAAAGTATACAATAAATAAAAATAAATGAATCTGTTATGTAAATAAAATGAGAAACTGACTGACTGACATATCAACGCACAGCCTAAACTACTGGGAATAGAAGCGTGAAATTTTGCATAAGGTTTCCTTTTATGACGTAAGCAAGCACTAAGAGAGGATTTTGCAAAATTCACCACCTAAAGGTCCAAGGGGTCCAAATTTTGTATGGAGAAACCTATTTTCAAGCGGGCGAAGCCGCGGGAAGAAGCTAGTAATAAATAAATGCGTAGTTTAAGCCAAACACAATAATGTTTGACAGGTACAATAAAAAAAAAATACTTTATTTTAGACAAATTCCATTTTCCTTACTAAGTTAGTAACTGAAACTTAAAACTACGTTAGTATATCATTCAAATGCATTAAAATAAAATATTAGTCAATTAGTTCACAAATTAAATTAAATTAAATTAAAATAAGTCATTTCAAAAACACAATAATCATAATAATTGTCAAACATGACACACCACAAATAAATAGTTTTTAGAACTATAATTCTTTACTTATCAACGATTACATTAAAAATAAAACTAAAACATAACCTGTTAAGGCAAACAAACCAAATAAAAAGTTAACGAACAGTTAAAAATATTCATTTCCTTATGAGAACTCTAAACCAAATAACAAAGAAAGGAGAATACATTTTCAAGATTTCGCGTTCTGTGTGCCATAAATCGGTACTGTTACCCTAAACACATAGAAATGTCGAGGGGAGTTGCGAAATATATGGATTTAATGCTACGAGCCTATTAATTCTTGTTATTACAACTGAAATGAATTTATTAAAGAAGGTTCATTGCTCTTAAGCTAAAACATTGAATTGTGACAAAAAATTACAGGCTACGCATCCTCAGCTTAACGCAAAGGGTAATTGGACACTAATTTGATCACAAGTGGGTTTTGGCCAGTAAAAGCCTCACACTACATCTCACTCCAATCAGAACAGGAAAAGTCATTTACCTAGGACAGACGGTTTTTTTTTTGGGTGGGAAAATCATCTAATGACATCCCTCGCTCTTGGGCGGAGCGAGAGGCGGCCGCACGCGCGAGGTAATAGCTCTCACGCCCTGCCGAGATTCCGATCCCGATTTCCGGCCACCGTAGGTGCGGGCTTGCGGACGGCGAGCAATGGGTAGCTCGCCGTCCAACTGTCCGGTAACCGTCCGGACTGAGCCCAAGTCGTTGACGGCGCGTAGTGTTCCATGCACGCCTTAAGGAGTTGTCAGCAACTGTAGGGGCCCAGCAGGGCCGAAGCCTACTGGGGCCATGGGTGATGCGAAAGAGATTCCCGGGGCCCTGGAACAATGGCAAAGAAGGAGCAGGCCCCACCCAAGGGCGAGAGATGTCATTAGATGATTAGAAGGTTACTTGAAATATCTGAGGCCTATGCGTCTTCTGGATGACGTCACACTAGTCACAAAGGGATCCAAGTCATGCTGCTTACATATATTATTGAACTATATACTTGCACGTATAATAAATCTATTCTTTCTAATTTGTTGATGCTAGAGGCACACGCAAGGGCGGAATGTGGCGGAATAATATATGCGGCATACTAAAATTAAATTTAGATAGAAGTTTAACCGCTTACGTCGAATTAATCCGATAAATATTTTCGTATCCACTTCACCAGGGTTATCCAGCTGTCAAGATGGAGTATTTGTCGTAAATATGTATATTTACGACAAATACTCGCGGCAAATACGCGCGCGGTGCTTTGAGCGGCGTCTCGTGGCGTGCTTCAAACATTTTCATACTTTTGATCTTACCGCTCGCCGCCCCACGCTTAGCTACCGCTCACAGCGGCAAAGTCGTGAACGGGCCGCAATAAATACGGTACAGCAGGAGTGTTCGCGCGCAGGTTCGACGACTTCCAGCCTCCCGAACAAGCCGGATTCCGAAAAGGCTTTAGCACCATAGACCACATACACACGCTACGGCAGGTTATACAGAAGACCGAGGAGTATAATCTGCCTCTCTGCTTAGCGTTTGTGGATTACGAGAAAGCCTTTGATTCGATTGAGACTTGGGCTGTGCTGCAGTCTCTACAACGGTGCCAGATTGACTATTGGTACATCGAGGTGCTGAAGTGTTTGTACGAAAACGCCACTATGTCAGTCAGACTGCAGGACCAGACCTCGAAACCTATCCTCCTGCAGCGGGGTGTGAAGCAGGGAGACGTCATTTCTCCGAAACTGTTCACGGCCGCAATGGAAGATGTCTTCAAGGTTCTGAACTGGAGTGGATTGGGCATTAATATCAATGGCGAGTACATCAGTCATCTTCGGTTTGCCGACGACATAGTAGTCATGGCTGAGACTACGGAAGAGCTCAGCACAATGCTCAATGACCTCAGTAGAGCTTCCGAAAGAGTGGGTCTTAAAATGAACATGGACAAAACCAAAGTCATGGTAAATAACCATGTAGCACCCACTCCGATCAAGATCGGAGACTCTGCACTCGAAGTTGTAGACGATTACGTCTACCTTGGACAGACAGTCCAGTTGGGTAGATCTAATTTCGAGAAAGAGGTCAACCGTCGAATCCAACTCGGCTAGGCAGCGTTCGGGAAGCTGCGCGGTATCTTCTCATCCAATATACCACAGTGTCTCAAGACGAAAGTCTATGACCAGTGCGTGTTGCCAGTGACGACATATGGATCCGAAACGTGGACGCTCACAATGGGCCTCATCAGAAGGCTCAAAGTCACCCAAAGGGCAACGGAAAGGGCTATGCTCGGAGTTTCCTTGCGTGATCGAATCAGAAATGAAGATATCCGCAGGAGAACCAAGGTTGCCGACAAAGCGCGAAGAATCGCCAAACTAAAGTGGCAATGGGCAGGGCACATTGCTCGCAGAACGGATGGCCGTTGGGGCCGAAAGGTTCTGGAGTGGCGACCGCGTACCGGAAGACGCAGTGTCGGAAGGCCCCCTACAAGGTGGACCGATGACCTGGTGAAGGTTGCGGGAATCCGATGGATGCGAGACGCACAGGATCGTTCGTTGTGGCGACGTTTGGGGGAGGCCTATGTCCAGCAGTGGACGTCTATCGGCTGAAATGATGATGATGATGATGAGGAGTGTTCGAAAGAGTCACCACAGAACTGAAACGCAAAGGTCTACTGAAGGAACACGGGTGGATTAAGTCTCACACTTACTCTCTCTCCACCTAAAGCGTGAAAAGTTATTTGATGATATCCCAGCATCAATAAAAATCTTAAACTAAAGTTTCAATAAATAAAAGAATATTGTATCTATATCTTTTACTTACTACCACTCCACCACCATGATATTATTACCATCAACGAATGCATCACTGCTTATCATCAGGTGGGATCGCAGTCCAGCCCTAGTATATATCAATTAACGAAAAAACTCCATGGATTTGGACATACTCTTGGGCCGGGCTCTGGTTCAGGCTGTAGTCCGGAGCGAAAATCAGTTTTCACCACTTCTTCGGATGTAAGCCGTTTTACAAAGTTTTGAAATTTTTCCGTGAATATTATTTACCTATCACTTCTTCAAGAAACGTAACGAACCGCAAAGATAACTCAAGACACACAGTTTTCTATAAAAACTTATACAAAGATGTTTGATAAAGACAATTTTTTGGCGTAAACTTGCAAAACTTTCAAACCCTTATCTTCCTTAGGTCTTTTTATCAAGATACGACGTTAAAAGGTTCTATTCTGGGAAAATTCATTATTTTTCAGATTTTTTATACCCAGTGAATCTATAATGCAACTCATCGCAGCATATTTTTGAACCTCTCGGTTCTGAGAGAATCCTTTTATGAGTATAATCTCGGCTTTGTCTCACTGCAGTCCGATAAAAGATTGTGGAAGCTAAAAGAGAAACGTAATGTTATTCTTATTGATGTTTGAGAAAGAATAACATTACTTTTCTATCTTTTTGGTAAAAAACAAAAGAATTGTTGAAAGACAAATCCTAAAAAGTTTGTGATCACACTAATATCATCTTTTCCGTTTTTTAAAATGGGTTGCTTTGAAATTTAAATCTAAATTGAAATGGTGCCAAGACAACCAAGAACAAATCGTGATGGACAAGCCAGCTTGCCTTCACAGTGAAAATAATTTTAAGAGCTTCAGGAAGAGTACCAATAACTTAAACCACAGATCTAGCTTTCCTGTCAGCGTTGATGGTTTAACTGATACGGCCGAGATCTCGAACCTATTTAAAAATTTGTTTACTGTGAAATCTCCTCTGGGCCCGTCGTCTGCTGGCGGTGATCATGTGCGTCCTCCATCATAAGACTTTTCAATTAGGTTCTCAGCAAAGGAAGTAAAGAATGTAATAGTAGGTATGAAGCATGGAAAATCTCCGGGACACGACGAGCTCAGTGTGGAACACTTAAAGCACGCGGGTATCCATCTGCCCAGAGTTCTTGCACTGTTCTTTAACTGTTGTGTATCGCATGCTTATGTGCCAAAGGATATCATGAGAACTATTGTCGTTCCAATTGTGAAAAATAAGACCAGTGACATATCGGACAAAGGGAACTATAGGCCGATCTCTTTAGCCACGATTGTAGCTAAAGTATTTGATTGATTGTCGAATAAAGTTTTGAAAAACCATATCAAATTGCACGATGCGCAACATGGCTTTAGAGAGGGCCTATTTACTGAGACGGCAGTTTTGTGTCTTAAAAAGACTGTAAATTATTATACAGGCAATCAAACTCCTGTTTTGCCTGTTTCTTAGATATGTCAAAGGTATTTGACATGGTGTCTTATGACAAGTTGTGGTCTAAGCTCTGTGACGCTAATGTACCTAACGAGGTGATACATATTTTTAAATATTGGTACTCGCATCGAGTTAATTGTGTTAAGTGGGCAAATGACCTGTCAGATGAGCATGTTATGGAATGTGGAATTAGGCAGGGTGGCACCTCATTGTCGAGCTCAGCAGTCTGCATGCCGGCTGTTACATAGATGGGGTTGCTTTTAATAACATTAGTTACGCCGATGACATGGCGCTGCTGAATCCGTCTATGGCTGGCCTTAAAAAGTTGTTGAGAGTTTGTGAGTGTTATGCCGAGGGACACGGTTTGAGATATAACACGAATAAGAGTGTGTTACTCTTTAAAGCGGGTCTCAAGTCTGCTGAGAGCTACCCAACTGCCTCTTTAAACGGTGGTGTCTTAATTCTTAAACCGTGTGCGTCAATTTAAATATCTTGGGCATATTGTGACAGAGGATTTGAAGGACAATCTGGACGTGGACAGGGAGCGAAGAGCGTTGGCTGTGAGATGTAATATGTTGATACGGAGGTTCTCACGCTGCACGGGTTCAGTTAAATCACCCTTTACAGAGCATACTGTCAAGTATTTTACACGTGTAGCCTTTGGACTAACTACACTCTGAAGGCCGTTAGTGCACTTCGCGTCCAGTACAACAATGCATTCAGGATGCTGTTGGGGCTGCCTCGCTTCTGTAGTGCATGCTTCGCTGCGGTCAGGCGCAAGCGAGCATCATCTTTGTTGCGCAGGGTGCGAGCCAGTACCAATGGCCACCTGAGTGTCATTGCCTGACTTGCCAATAAGCTGGATTGTCCTATTATCTGGTCCTTAAGCCAACTACATGCTCCTGTAAATTCTGTCTACTAACATAGTTGTTAAGTTTTTTGTGTTACTAACATCTGGTATTTCTGTTGTGTGTTGTTTTTAATATTGTTGTTTAAATGCTGTTTGTGTTACCTATGGACGGAAAGGTCTGAAATAAACGTTTATTATTTATTTATTTGAATTGTTTTATCTTTGGATTGACTTGGAATTATAAGTTCAAATAAACTTTATAATTAAGGTACGTTATTCTTTTTACGAAATTAGGTATTTATTGGTTTCTTTGTGTTTTGTATTTTCTGTAATATCGCAGTACCTACTACTACCATTTTTGTATGAAATCTAAGAAAACTCGCATTATTTTGTAATATGAGTTCTACCGTGGAAACAATATGTCTCAAGCGGTATGCAATATTAATTATATACACGAACTTAAAACCGCTAATGAATGGGATCTTTATTGTTGTTTCAATCACTTTCACGTGGGAAATTTTATCTCACGAATAACTTTTCTTCTCAGGGAAATTAAACCAAGAACACAGAGTTCTTTTGTTAGAAGAAAGTCTTAGGTATACGTAATTGATTTTGCTTGCCCTTTGAAATGCATGGTTTCTACGTTGGAACTCTTCTTATGAAAAAAATGTTTTTTATTAGCTTTCATGCTTATAAGTACTGCGATATTACAGAAAATACTAAACAGAAAGAAACCAATAAATATCTAATTTCGAAAAAAGAATAACGTTCTTTTAATATAAAGATTATTTGAACTTATAATTCCAAGTCAATCCAAAGATATGACACTTACAAGCAACCCGTTTATAAAAAACGGCAATTTCATAGGTAAAGACCTAGGTATTATTATAAAGGCGAACATTTTTATGTGTGTGTATGTTTGATACTTCTTCACGTTCAAATGGCTTTCGGATTTCGGTGAAATGGCACATGGGCAGACCATGTCCTGGAATAAAATAAAAAATAGTTTTCTTATAGAAATAGATAAGTTCATCATCATTTCAGCCGAAAGATGTCCATGGCTGGACATATGCCTCCCCCAAGCATTGCCACAATGACAGGTCCTTTTTTTTGTTTCGGGAGAAACCTTCAAAAGGCGCCTGATCTTTTGGGGAAAAGACCAGGAAGTGTGGGATTCTTTCCTCACTAAAACCACCCCGGTGATCACCATCAGCACATGGAATAGGGCCCCGTGACCTCTTAAAAGACCACCCCGGAACCCCTTCTGTACATCGCCTGTTGGGGCACATCCCTGAGACAGTGACCGGTCCTGTTCATCTCAGATCCAACGAATTCCCGCGACCCTCACTATGTCATTGCTCTAGCTTGTGGGAGGCCTTCCAACGCTGCATCTTCCAATAGACGGTTGCTAAGAACAGAAAGCACCTCATCGACCACCTGTTCTGCGAGCAATGTGCTCTATTCACGCCAAGTTTGGCGATTTTTCGAGCTATAGCAGTAACCTTGGTTCTGTGGTTTTGTTCATGTCTGATTCGATCACGAGCATAGCACTTTCCATTGCCATTTGGGTAACTTTAAGTGCGGCCGAAGTATGTTCCCTTAAAATAATTTACTACGAGTAATTTCACGCGGACGAAACCACCGGCGCTAAGCAGAAGCTAATACCATTATATTTTTGTTGATAAAAGACAGTTAACACAAACACGTGTTTGCCTTACTAAAAATAAGATATGAAAAAGATGAACAAGAATACGATATCGCATGATTCAATTACTACGAGCTCTGAAAATGCTCTTAAAAATTATAATATCAAGAGTGGCAGAAAGTTATCCACGTTTTTCGTCTCCGTCAAAAATGTAACTGAATTAATATTCAGTGCGGGAATACTTCGTCATTTAGGGTTCCGTATCCAAAAGGTAAAACCAAATTACTAAGACTCCGCTAGTCTTAGTAATAGATTCCCGTTTTACCTTTTGGTCCGTCCGTCTGTCTGTCTATCTGTCCGTTTGTCACCAAGCTGTATCTCATGAACTGTGATAGTTAAACAGTTGAAATTTGCACAGATGATGTATTTCTGTGGCCGCTATAATAACAAATACCATAATACGGAGTGAACAGAAACGCAAGGGTGAATAGAAAAAAAACTTTGGTTTGGTTTTTCACTTTGATACCATATTATCGGCTTCTAACAAAGCATCGACTTTTTACGAGTAGATTATCAATAATTTATTAATAAATTGATATAGTCAAATGCTGCAAAAATATTCAAATATCGTTATAATACCCTTTGAAATTTTATTTCTATTCACCACTGAGTTTCTATTCACCCCATTTGACTGTACTAAAAATAGAATAAATATAAGGGAGCTCCCATACAACAAACGTGTGTTTTTTTTGCCGTTTTTATAGATAATGGTACGGAACCCTTCGTGCGCCAGACCGACTCGCTCTTGGCTGGATTTTCTTCATAATTGATGGTATATTGTCAAAAAACATTTTCAATATAAAGTTGGACAGTTTATTTTTGCCCGAGAGGCCTATGTAAACGATATTTTCAATGTTTCCATTTCCCGATAGTAGAGTTTTTTCATTTACTTTGTTCAGCATCGATACGTTTTCGCTGTCAATATTTTATTCGGAACTTCGGCGTATTTTAATCAAATATCGCTTTTGGGACGCAGTGAATACGTCATATTTTCGTGTCCTACTTAAACAATTGCTGTTGCAAGTCATTAACAAATTATTTAAAGAACTTTCAAAACGCCTTGTTGACACTTCGCGTGACCCAAGGGCTGGCTTTTACTTCGGACAAAGGATAAGCATTGCCATTCAGCGTGGCAATGCCGCCAGTCTTTTGGGTACATTACCAGTCGATAGCGATGTGGAGGAGTTTTACGACGCCGTACTTTAGATTGCTTTTTTTTATTTTTATTTTGCAAGTTAATTTTAATTACATTTAAATGTATATAAAATGAATAAAAAAGCAGTACGTTAACAACTTTAATTACCCGAATAAATGATGGCTTGAAAGAAAATAAAGATGATATTCACAGTGCTATTTTGCTTGTGCTTTCACGGCCCTCGGAACGCGCCACCACCGGGTTCCCAACTGACGGTAGGAGGAGTCCACATCGGCGTCGAGTCAACGATGAAGTACCTGGGACTCGTTCTCGACAGCCGATGGGATTTCGAGGAGCACTTCCGACGTCTGGCTCCCAAACTAAATCGGACTGGGGCTGCCCTCGGGCGGCTTCTGCCCAACCTTGGGGGTCCAGACGCCTCCTGCCGGAGGCTCTACGCGGGAATCGTTCGGTCCATGGCCCTTTATGGCGCACCGATATGGGCGCCGGCGCTGCGAAAGCAGCCGGCGGCCCGGCTGAACGCATGTCAGAGGGTCATAGCCATACGGATGGTGCGAGGATACCGGACGATTTCCCGCGAAGCGGCGAGCCTCCTTGCTGGACAGCCACCATGGGATCTGGTAGCAACAGGCCTTGCTCACATGCACGATCTGCGCATGGAGATGCAACGCCGGGGCGAAACTCCGCTGCCACGACAAGTCGCAGCATGGCGGACAGAGCTCCGGCGGGATCTCATGGAGAAATGGCGACAGCGACTGTCGCGACCCAGTGCTGGGCACGCCACAATTATGGCGGTAAGTCCCTTCTTTGAGGCGTGGTTGGAAAGACCTCACGGCGTCCTCACCTTCCGCATGACGCAGGTTCTCACCGAACACGGAAAGTTCGGGAAGTTCCTGCACCGGATTCGTGCGGAAGCGACGCCCGGGTGTCGCCACTGTGTGGACCGCCCGGAGGACACGGTGGAGCACACGGTGGATGTGTGCCCCGCTTGGGAAGAGCAACGCCGTGTCCTCGTGGGGGCGATCGGCGGCGGCGATCTCTCGCGCTGGGCCTTGGTACAGGCCATGGTCCGGAGCGAGGAGGAGTGGCAGGCGGTCGCCTCCTTCTGCGAAGCAGTAATGCTAGCAAAAGAGGCGGCCGATCGCGTGAGGCAACGGCAACGGTCCTCACGCCCCAACCGCCGCCGGGATTCCGATCCCGATTTCCGGCCACCGTAGGCGCGGGCTTGCGGACGGCGGGCAATGGGTGGCCCGCCGTCCGACCGTCCGGTAACCATCCGGACCGAGCCCAAGTCGTCGACGGCGCGTATTGTTCCGCGCGCGCCTCAGGGAGATGTCAGCAAATCGTAGGGGCCCAGCAGGGTCGAAGCCTACTGGGGCCATGGGTAGTGTGAAAACGAAACCGTGGCCCTGGGACGAAGACAACGAAGGAACAGGAGTGGGTTTTTAGTCAGTAAAAGTCTGACTATCTCTCGCTCCGCCCAAGAGCGGGATTTGTCATAAGATGATTTTCCCACCTATAAAAAAAATAAATAAAAAAAAAAGTGCTGTTTTGCTGAATCGCGCACAGTACGAAATTAATATCACTAATGTTATCAAGTAAATCATCATATATTCACATCTCGACATTATTCGAATATAAAAAACCAACGACTACAGCAGTCAGAATGTTTTTTCAATCATTTGGCAAATTAAAAAAAAAAACACTATCATCTTTCTATATTTTTTATTACAATCCAAAAAATGGCGAATGAAATATGTTATCCATTGCTTAAATATTTTTTTGTGGTATTATTATATTAAATAATAAAAAATAGTTATTTATGTATTTTATTTCAAGAAAATTATAACCCAGTAGGTACACCACATCAATATTTATTTCAGTTACATACGAGTATTATATATATGTTTACCCTAGTCCGTGCGTCACTGCGGGGTGCCAACTGAAAACCAGCGCTGGGTGTCTAACGCCCAGCAAATGCTGAGGTGGTTACCCTTTCGGTGCGGGCACGCTCGGCGCACTTTGTACTTTTGTTATTTTTTACTGTATGTTTACAACCGTTGTGCTGTGTCTGTCCCGAATAAAAGTATTTTTATTCTATATTCTACTGGCTGCTCCCCAGTAGTTTTACTCGCGTGAAAGCAGAAATTTGTCCCAAGGGAATCTTCCCTATCTATTCCCGGGATAAAAAGCATCCTATGTACTATTTCAGGGTATGATCTACCTGTCTGCTAAATTTAATCCAAATCTGTTCAGCCGTTAAAGTGTAAAGCAATAACAAACATACACACTATCGCCTTTATAATATTAGTTTCATTAACTTAAACTAAATGAAGTCACATTTTAATTTATATTACTATTGATTCATCATCATCATTTCAGCCGAAAGACGTCCACTGTTGGACATAGGCCTCCCCCAAGTGTTGCCACATTTAACGGTCCTGTGCGTCTCGCATCCATCGAATTCCAGGTCATCGGTCCACCTTGTAGGAGGCCTTCCTACGCTACGTCTCCCGTTACGTGGTCGCCATTCCAGAACCTTTCGACCCCAACGGCCATCCGTTCTGCGACCAATGTGCCCTGCCCATTGCCACTTAAGTCGTGCTATGTCGGTAATCTTGGTTCTCCTGCGGATATCCTCATTCCTGATTTGATCACGCAAGGAAACTCCGAGCATAGCCCTTTCCATTGCCCTTTGGGTGACTTTAAGTCTTCTGATGAGGCTCACTATTGATTAGTTAATATTATTTTTTTTTTCATTCAGTTGTTCGACCTGTACAAGTCACATTTTTTATTTATTAGAGGAAAACAAACAGTGACTCATTACATTTTGTACACCACCTGCTGCTACGATAATGCCCTTTTATATGTCATGCAACCCTCATCTAAAGCAAGTCATTCCATCCCAAGGGATCTAATGTATTATGGGCGTTCTCTAGGGAATAATGTGATTTGAATTCGGAACGTCAAAACAGAAACAATACAATATTTTTACTAAAACAATCAATAAAATGATTCCATAGCATTTGTTCAGTACATTTACTTGATATCTCAGGGGGCATAAATCTCCTGGCAACATCCAAAATCATAACCTGCATGCTTTTCTCATCTTTTGCACACTCAACTTTCTTTAGCGCTGTACTAGTAAGTGAATTAAAATATTCGTGCATCAAACGAGTTTATTCAAAAATCAAACTGGCCACTAACAAAAAAAAACTGGGCAAGTGCGAGTCGGACTCGCGCACTGAGGGTTCCGTACAAACTTGAAAGGTAAATTGCGGTTTACAATTTATGACGTATTAAAAAAAAAACTACTTACTAGATCTCGTTCAAACCAATTTTCGGTGGAAGTTTGCATAATAATGTACATCATATATTTTTTTTAGTTTTATCATTCTCTTATTTTAGAAGTTACAGGGGGAGGGGGGGACATTTTACCACTTTGGTAAAGTGTGTCCCCCTCCCCCTTTCTCTCGCGCAAACTATTCAGTTTAGAAAAAAAATATATTAGAAACCTCAATGTCATTTTTAAAGACCTATCCATAAATACCCCACACGTATGGGTTTGATGAAAAAGAAATTTTTGAATTTCAATTCTAAGTATGGGGAACCCCCAAAATTTATTGCTTTTGTTTTCTATTTTTGTGTGAAAATCTTAATGCGGTTCACAAAATACATCTACTTACCAAGTTTTAACACTTATAGTTTCGGAAAAAAGTGGCTGCGACATACGGACGAAATCAGAAATCAGAAACGTTTATTTCAAATAGGACAATTACAGGCACTTTTGAATTGTCAAAATGTCGGTCAGTCAAAAAAAGAAAAGAAGTGAAGTTAAATTGCACGTTCCAAAGCGTAGATCTCTATGGAGAAGAACGTGCAAGAAACTCCATGGACACTCTTTTAAATCATATTATGAGTTCTATAAATCTTGGTTACATACTCGTATTTCTTGTCGCTTCTAATATATGTGAGCACAATGTAGATAAGTAAGAATAAAAACGAATTAAAAACATAGAAATTGAATTAAGCCACTGGCAGCTAAGAGATGACCAGTCTCAACTGACGGCACCCGTTCACGAGCATGACGCGTGCATCAGCCTCACTCAGCTCAACCATTTTGAAGGGAACTGAATGACCCAATAACAGGTGCCACCATCAGCGAGATATTTGAGTGAGCATGACAACATGACGGACAGACAAACAGACATGACGAATCTATAAGGGTTCTGTTTTTGCCATTTGGCTACGGAACCCTAAAAAGAAATAAACGTGGTTACTGTCCTGCAAAAAAGTTTCAAATGTATAAAGATAAAAAAATAATGAAAGAGCGCAATCTAGAAAGTTAATACATAATTCATTTTAGTTGTGAAAATTTTGTTTCAAATCTCAAAACATGACAAGAGATAGTGAAATTGATAGTAACTTAACTCTGGAACACTAAGGTATATATATTATTTTAGCTGACTTAATAGTCAGCTGCTGTTCATTAATTGTCTTTTAATTATGTCATAGAAGGTGTAAAAAATAGAGTATCCGACACGGGGATAGAACTATCTTCGTCGTCATCATAATCATTATCATTTCAGCCGAAAGACGTTCACTGTTGGACATAGGCCTCCCCCAAGTGTCGCCACAATGTGCCCTGCCATTGCCACTTAAGTTTGGCGATTTTTCGTGCTATATCCTATAAGCTTGGTTTTCTTGTGGATATCCTCATACCTGATTCGATCACGCAAGGAAACTCCGAGCATATCCCTTTCCATTGCCCTTTGGGTGACTTTAAGCCTTCTGATGAGGCCCATTGTGAGCGACCACGTTTCGGAGCCATATTTATTTTATTCATATTTTATTCTATTTATTTTAATGAGAACTGTTACTAACATAGTTATTTGTGCTACTAACATAATATCGATGTACCTATCTGATATAAATAATAATAATAATATGTCATCACTGGCAACACGCACTGGTCATAGACTTTCGTCTTGAGACACTGTGGTATGTTGGACAAGATACCACACAGCTTCCCGAACGCTGCCCAGCCGAGTCTAATTCGACGGTTGACTTCTTTCTCGAAATTAGACCTACCCAACTGGACTGGCTATCTGAGATAAACGTAATCGTCCACAACTTCGAGTGAGTGCTACATAGCTGTTTATCATGACTTTGGTTTTGTCCATGTTCATTTTAAGTCCCACTCTTTCAGAAGCTCTAACGAGGTCATTGAGCATTGTCTTTGTCTTTGGTGGTTTAAATGCCTCACTTCACTTAGGTTTCTATATTAACTCCCTCGCAGTGCTCGGGTGTTGATTATATAAATCCCTTACTGCGTTCGGGATCAAAACTTAGCAACTTTCGTTTCGTTGGGAATGCCCCTAACTTAAAGACACTGATTTATCCTCTAGTCCCATAATCTATCTACTATTTTATTTATTTAGTCCTGTGCATGTTTTTTTGTTCCATAGTTAATAAAAATAATATTCTACAACTATCACATAACGCCATTTAGACCCAAATTAAGCAAAGCTTGTGCAATGAGTACTGGACAACTGATAAACATTCTTACTTATATATTTCTAAATACATACATATTCTAGATAAATTACACCCAGACACAAAACAAACGATCGTGCTCATTACACAAACATTTGTCTTGAATGGAAATCGAACCCACGACCTTCGGCATAGCAGTCAGGGTCACTAACCACTAGGCTAACAGGCGGGTCATAAAGTTAATTTAATCCTGTGCGGTCGCTCTGTGCAATCAGTAAATGCAGTTAGTTTCGGATGGGGCTGCAGCACTAATGATTACAACTCTCTCAACGATTAGTCTGCCACTCTATTGGGAATACCAATCCGAAATACAGATCTCGACGGTAGTTTACTATATCATAATTTAGTTGAGAACTTTGTTATCTACAAGCTTTTGGGAGAATTTGAATTCTAAGCCCGCCAAAATATTATGAGCTTGAAAAATATAACCATCACCATCTTCATTGGACGAAGAGCAATGGGTAGCTCGCCGTCCAACTGCTACAGGTTAGCCCGAGTCGTCGACAGTGCGTAGTGTAAACATCAACAGCTGGAAGACGTCTTCGGCTGGATATCGCCATCATTTCAACCGAAGGCGAAGACGAACATTGTTTTTTTGGTGGGAAACTTTTTAACCGACTTCAAAAAGGAGGAGGTTCTATGTTCGGCTGAATGTATGTTTTTTGCTATTATTTTTACATCAATGTTCTTTGCCCTACAGTGTGACAGTATCGGCTGGAATTATTATACACCCCTATTTTTTAATTAGTACAAAAAAATGGGGCTCTATCCGTACCCATTACTGATCATATTTTTGTAGTAAAAAAAAAAATGTAACCCAAAATTGTCCACAAAAATTTGTCATAATTGGTAAATTCATAATAGAATCAATCATTCATAACAATTGCTACTAGAAAATACTACGCACAATGTTTTTTCATTCATAATCTATAATAGCCTGTACAATATTTCCTTAAATTAAGTGACATTTTGGGATATAAACAAACACTAATAACTTTGCTGATTATGAATATTATTTATTGAGATTTTACTGAAATAATAACAAGACCTCTTCTAATAAGTCCTTTAAGAATCTGTACTAATTAAAAATTAGCGTTGTATAATTTATTTTACCTCCATCCCTTTTTTGTAAGGTAGGAAATTATCAAATGAGTTCTGCTGTGGGTAGAACAAAAGGGGATGTAAGACTTTTACTGACTAAACCAACCTGTTTTCCTTCAGTTGGTCTTTGTGTTCCAGATCCACGGTAACTGTTTCGAACAATCCTGCAGAACTGGCAGGCATCGGCCTGCGGCCTGTGTCAAGCGGAAACTGGGGACGCCATGGTGCCTCTGTAACCACTCCTCAAAGAGGGGACTTATCTCTGCCATTGTGACATACCCAGTAAAGCATGGAGTCCTGTGGCCTTCACCAGTCCAGCTGAATCACACTAATATTTTTTTTTCCTGTTTAAAATATTTTTCTTCTTTCTTTTCTTTATAAAGGAAAAAGTTTGTGAGTGCGTATATGTTTCTGTGTATGTTTGTTACTTCTTCACGCTCAAACTGCTGAACGGATTTGGATGAAATTTGACACATGGATAGACCGTGATCTGGAATAGCAGGCCTACCCTTGGGACAATTTTCTACTTTTGACTACAAAAATATGATCAGTAACGGGTACGGATAGAGCCCATTTTTTGTACTAATAAAAAAAATAGGGGTGTATAAAAAGTAGTATAAAAAAATGAATAAAATCATAAATCATCACATGACACTGGCAGGATAATCGTCAACGGCACAGTTGCCAAAGCAGAAAAAAAAAAACGAATAAATAAAAAAGTAATGTACCGACTATTTAACACTGAACTTGTAAAATATCTCTCCTCAATAAAACTTTTTGATTACGGTTCAGGGATTAGATCACACATCCTGAACAACATTACTGGGCTCACAGTTCCGGCTTGCGCCGAATTCCCATCAAAAACTTTAGACCAGTATCACTATGTTCAACACAAGTGATTAAAGTTTATCAATAGATTTTCATTACCACAGGAGCACCATGACGTGTTAAAATGTAAGGCATGCGAGTGAGAAATAGGGATGGAGCTATACACCCTATATAGCTCCATTATATCCTATTTCTAAATACATAGGTAATATTATAGATAAATTACACCCAGACACAAAAGAAATGATTGTGCTCATCACACAAACATTTGTCTTGGGTGGGAATCGAGCCGACGACCTCTGGCATAGCAGTCAACCACTAGACCAAGAGGTCAGTCAAAAAAATAAATACAATCACCAAAATATTTCATAATATCTTTAATAATCCCTCATGATATCTTCAAATATTATTCGAAAACATTTCACGTATTCAATATACTCAATGTAAACACAATAATCTCAATACCAAACACTCATAAAACGCTATTTGCCAATACAAACATTCTCCACATACATTCACTCAGACACGATCGTCTCCCTACACTTTAGTATCGATTCCTTTACGTTTACTTTGTTGACTTTCAACTGCGGTCCAATCAAGTAATGAAAGGCTAGCAACTGAAGTTTTTTGGAGTGTTTCGATGAAAAGCGGTTTGGAAAATAAATTGAAGATGTTCTGATTGCGATTGGTATTTAGAGTTTAATTTAAAAACTTTGATAGGCTGGCTTCTGTAGACCGTTTTTGGACTTTGAACATGGTTAATACTATAATGTTATGAATGAAAATAGAGTAGGTAGATGTACGGCGATGTGCAACCAGGGACCCAAGTCTGCTATTTTAATAAATTCGTCATTCCAATAATATCCCAATGTCATTTTGCTAAAAATTCGTAATCTGCTACTTCATAATGATCGATCATTGATCGGTCAATGGTCTCGTACTAGAGTTGTGGTAGAATGACAATATTGAACTTATTAAAAGCAATGACTGTGTAGCGACATCTATGGCGTCACATAAGAACTAATCCTGCATCGCGCAATCAAAGTTCTCCGCGCGATTAGAACATATAGAACAGCCCGAAATCATCTATCGGGCAGTAGCCCGCCAGACATAACATCCCGTCTGGTTGGAGGATCCTCCCTTTTCAACGGAGGTTTGCGGGACTTTACTCTCTGTTCCACATACCCCTAAAATGGTGACCCTCGACAAAGAACGTCAGCGCAGCCTTCGTGCAGCTACTACTTCGTGACGTCATCATCACTTCCTCAAGCTTTCGAGCAGCGAGCCATACAGCCAGCACCCACGGCTTTAAAGGGTATCCTGACCACCAGCATGCCTACCTGGTCATACCTGGTCATCACCCTCAGCCTCATCAGCGACGAAGCACACTGCACCTTCGGCCAGTCACATGAAGAGCCACGAAGAACCTCTCCTGGTCGACGCCAGCAGTCAAGCCACTACGTCGCACAGCACCGCTCCGACTCACTGGAGCCAGCAGCACTACTCCGACTCACTGGAGCCTGCAGCATCATCCCGACTCACTGGGACATCATCACCCCGACTCACTGGGGCATCATCCCGACTCACTGGGATAGCAACACCCCGACTCACTGGGGCATCACCGCAGACAGTTCCGACTCACCGAGAACTATGCGGCATTCGGTTCCGACCCACTGGAACCATCCTACCACTGCAACTGGCCTGGCACGCATCAAGAAGCATCAAGAAGCATCAAGAACCATCGATCTCCGATCTCCGGAGGGGAGTGATGTAGCGACATCTATGGCGTCACATAAGAACTAATCCTGCATCGCGCAATCAAAGTTCTCCGCGCGATTAGAACATATAGAACAGCCCGAAATCATCTATCGGGCAGTAGCCCGCCAGACATAACATCCCGTCTGGTCGGAGGATCCTCCCTTTTCAACGGAGGTATGTGGGGCTTTACTCTCTGTTCCACATACCCCTAAAACTGCACAATGACGTTCTAATGGTAGGTCTGTAATCAAAGGAACTATCAATTTTTTTGCAGATTACCGCATACGTCAGATATTCATTTGTCAGTATGTACGAGATTACCACTTCTTTCAATGGTATGTCAGTGGTTGACCATTGGAAAGTCATAAAGACGCCATTATATTTGTACATTACCAACTTGTCAAAATCGAGAACTATGAAATCAATTAGAGACCATTTTGACACTATTGTAATAGCAGACTTGGCGTCATTATGATTTCCAATGGTCAACCACTGATACTCCATTGCAATAAATGGCATAGAATGATAATGTCGTCATCATCATCATCATCATCATCATCATCATTTCAGCCGAAAGACGTCCTCTGCTGGACATAGGCCTCCCCCAAGTGTCGCCACAATGAACGGTCCTGTGCGTCTCGCATCCATCGGACTCCCGCAACCGTTGCCAAGTCATCGGTCCACCTTGTAGGTGGCCTTCCAACGCTACGTCTTCCGGTACGTGGTCGCCATTCCAGAACCTTTCGGCCCCAATGGCCATCCGTCCTGCGATTAATGTGCCCTGCCCATTGCCACTTAAGTTTGGCGATTCTTCGTACTATGTCGGTGACCTTGGTTCTCCTGCGGATATCCTCATTCCTAATTCGATCACGCAAGGAAACTCCGAACATAGCCCTTTCCATTGCCCTTTGGGTGACTTTAAGTCTTCAGATGAAGCCCATTGTAAGCGACCACGTTTCAGAGCCATATGTTATCACTGGCAAAGACGCACTGGTCATAGACTTTCGTCTTGAGACACTGTGGTATGTTGGACGAGAAGATAACGCGCAGCTTCCCGAACGCTGCCCAGCCGAGTTGGATTCGACGATTGATCTCTTTCTCGAAGTTAGATTTTCCCAACTGGACCGTTTGTTCCAGGTAAACGTAGTCGTCCACAATTTCGAGTGTAGAGTCCCCGATCTTGATAGGCGTGGGTGCTACATGGCTGTTTACCATGACTTTGGTTTTGTCCATGTTCATTTTAAGTCCCACTCTTTCGGAAGCTCTACTGAGGTCACCAAGCATTGTACTAAGCTCCTCCGTAGTCTCAGCCATGACTACTATGTCGTCGGCAAACCGAAGGTGAGTGATGTACTCGCCATTGACGTTAATGCCTAGCCCTCTCCATTCCAGAACATTGAAGACATCCTCCATTGCTGCCGTGAACAGTTTCGGAGAAATAGTCGGTTACGGTTTTCGTTCATGATTCGTAAATAAATATTATTTTTTTAAAATCTTGTTTTGCTCACCCTACCAAATTTTTCGAT
This sequence comes from Mythimna impura, assembly GCA_905147345.3. Lineage (NCBI taxonomy): Eukaryota > Metazoa > Arthropoda > Insecta > Lepidoptera > Noctuidae > Mythimna > Mythimna impura. Next base: position 24,820,414 of record LR990351.1, on the reverse strand, counting down.
TTGACAGCTATGACGTCACAACATGGCGTAAAAATCGATCCTATTCTTATTTGGAACGCATTGTACAAACGTTTGTCTTTATAATATTAGTGTGATTGAATAAACCTACATAAAGAATTAAATTCACAAGTGATCATATAAACTCATCCTGCTTAAAATAATTACACATTTTTTTTTTAATATTTTTGCCTTGGATACTGAGTTCTTTAAGCAATATCTTCGTATAACATAGTCACTTTGTTTTCCATTAGCATGCGGATGTAAAACACCTTCCAATGCTTTTGGAGTATTTGGCAGCAAATATCTCGAGTCAGTCTTCTCGGTAAACTTCGATGTGATAGTCAATACTATAGTAAAATTCTCAGCACCATTTTACCGAGATTGCACCTGTTTGTTACATACTGTCCAATTGTGCAGATACTTAAGATAGAAAACTACACCATTTTCCACTACGAATCAATTTCGACTCCCGCAACGAACAAGGTTGTAACACAAATTCAGTAATTTTTTAAAATGAACCAAAATGTGATTGTGCTATGTTTGAATTTTGTTTGGACTGTAATCCGAGATACTGCCTTGTTCGATGCTGGTGTCGAATTTTGCAAATAATTAAAACAGCTACTAAACTTCACTTGAATTAATCCCACCAAAAACTTGTAAATACATAGAAAACTACACCAGTGTTAAATCACAATATCAACTAGGAATCAATTGGCGAATAATTAAAATAGCCACTGAACTTCATTTGAAAAAAACCTACCAAAAACTTAATAATATATACAGAAAACTACACCAATTTTACATCACTGTATCACTCCTCGAAAAACTTCACTCCAAAAAATCACGCCAAAAACTTATAAATATATACAAAACTACATAAATTTCACATCACAATAATATATTCAATAGGAATCAATTTCCGAATAATTAAAACGGCCACTGAACTTCACTCAAGAAAATGCCGCCAAGAACTCATAAATATAGGTAATCTGTGCACACGTCCACAGGTAAAAAAAAAAAAAGTCAAAAATACAGATGTCGTATCAGCCATACTTATATTCATCTAAAACATACCTCGTCCGACCCTCTAAGTAAGAGCTAATGTTAGGGACACCCGCCATTACTTTCCACCATTTATACCCAGTGACGTCATCATAATTTATGACGGTACACGATCACACACTTTGATGTGGCCAAACATTATAAATATAGCCGTAATTTGGCCACATCTGATGAAATATGGCCGACTTCGCCACTCAGGGCTGTAAAGACGACGTGGCGTGTGGAAAGAGTTTTTATTATTTATACTTTGGCACCAGTGTAAGTGTTAGTAAGAGTAAGTGTATTAGCAAGCTATATAAAATTTTGCTGGCCAATAAAGATCTCGTAAACTCGTCTGGCACTGTTAAATATTTATGTCAGCTGTTATTGGCAGTCTAAAGTTGGCTCTTGATACTCGTAACTGGGTCAATCTATTTTTATCCTAAGTTAATTCTGAGGTTAATCTGAATTATCTTTACTACCTATTATAATAATAGCGTAAATAGGTTTACACACAAAAAATTGTTTGATATTTTTATAAAACTACAGCTAACAATATTTAAAAATCCAGCCAAGTGAGGGTCAAACTCGGACACGAAGGGTTTCGTACCAAAAAAACGGCAATAATCACGTTTTTTGTATGGGGCCCCACTTATATATTTATTTTATTCTTCTGTTTTTAACAACAGACTGACAGACAGACGGACAGCATAGTCATAGCAATAGGGTCCTTTTTCCCATTGGGTAAGGAACCCTAAAAAGGAAAAAATAATGGATGGACTCTGTGAGAGCATGTGGCGAAAAAATGAGCTTTATATTTTCGTTTATCCTGACATCAGAAGGCCTTGCAGCAATTACGCCAACGGAGCATAAAGTAGTTAAGAATCTGTATAAAACTTTCGTATATCATGTACGCGGTGGAATGGAATGTCATTTAAGGAGGATTCCATGTGTCTAATAAATACCTTATTCCAATATATCGCATATATTCTTGTCCAAAGTGTTGCCACTCGATCGATGAACTTTTTAAGATGACGACTAATAGAGAAACTAAGTATGGTAAAACTCATTCTGCGCCAACGCCAAGTAAATTAAAACGAGGACAAAAGAATGCTGACGATGATAACGATGATGTGAGCGAGTAATGTGAGAGCAATATTGATCATTAAAAGTCCTAGTCAGTCACTCTATTAAAAAAAAACTTTTTACAAAAAAAATTCAACCGACTTCAAAGTAAAAAAAAAACATTGAAAAGTGCAAAATAACTTTAATTTCGGAAGTCGGTGTTTCTATAATAGTTTTGTGTCTTCGTTTTTTAACACCGACTTCCGAAATTAAAGTTATTTTGCACTTTTCAGTGTTTTTTTTGTAAAAAGTTTTTTATTTTACACTTTTTAGTTATAGTACCACCACTAAAAAGTACCCTCAGCCAAACTTAAATACCTTATAGCCGGAGTGTTCTCATGACAATTCTAATAATCCCAAACACGGTTAGATTACATTAATTTATTACAGAGTTCCGGTGCCTAACTTTAGGCTTCATCATCAGATCAGTTCGATATATTCCCCCTCTTCTTTCAGGCAGTCATCAACAACTCGTATAAACAAAGCAATTAAACTTGTTACGACGGTTCTGCTGTGATCCTATGAGGAGTTCTGTTCCATATCTTCGAAGTTCATGATCAGATCATAACAATATTTCTATGGGACCAATTCGGAAGCATAACCTTTCAATCAAAAAAATATATTTTATAATCGGTCTACAATTGACTGAGAAATCGGTGAACATACATAAAAAAAAACATACATTTAGACGAACATATAACCTGGAGGAGGTTATATGTTCGTCTGAATGTATGTTTTTTTTTTTTTTAAGTGGGTTAAAAATATGTAGTGTGGCCATTATTAAACTCTTTAACAGTATTATTTCAAAACAAAAAACAAAAATTTTTTTATTGTTTGTTATTTTTAAACTACTTGTGAAATTCAGGCCGCCTACATCTTGCATCTATTTAATATTTAAATTGAAACATCTATTTAATTTTTAAAAATATATACTAATTCAAAATTTTAATGAAAATGCAAAAAAATATTTAGGTAAAAGTTATATTTGCGTTTTGTGTTTAAACTCAGTAGGTACAATATAAATCAACATGATCAACAAAATCAACTAAGCGTAATTTCACGCATGAATATAAATGACTATAAAAATATAAAACTCAACATAATTGATTACAGATTTAAACTCTTTCATTATAAGCTCTAACTAGGAAATGCAAAACCGGGCAAAATTAAAACCTAATTTTTTACCCGGTTTTCGGTGAAACCGTTTTTTTTTTTTTTTTTAAGTGAAATTTTTCAATGGCTTGTGAAATTCAGGCCGCCTACAACTTGCATATTTTTAATAATTATTTAGAAACTTATCTATTCAAAAAAAATTGTATACCTAATATGGCCATAAATTCTGTTTGAAATAAAAACATCTTAAGTTCTTAACTACATAAAAACGAATGTCTTAGAATGATGTCGTACATAGAGAATGTAAACCAGAAATCAAACATACTTCTACTCAAAATATCCACCCTTAGCCCTAACACAGGCTTCTAAGCGTTCAGGCCACGCGTCTATCGGTTTACGCACTGCGACCATTGGAAAGTTGCCCACCGCTGATCGTACTCGTATATAATTTTTTAAGGATTCTTAATTATTGTGACGTTTGGAGCAGCCCATATCCTCTAATACAGACCACAATTAGTAGTCCAGGGGTTGAAGTCTGGGCTAGCCGAGGGTCAATCATCATCCCTAATGAAGTCCGAAACATTCGCTGCAAGGCAAGCCTGGGTAGTGCGTGCCTTATGACCGAGTGCTCAGTCTTGCTGAAAAGACCCTAATATGTTATCAAAAAGAGAGAGGCTTTAAGAGGCTTCGCTATGCCGTCTAGGATAGTATCTTGATACACTTTAGCTGAAGTTTTCACCCATTTTCACGAAATACAAACTTGGTCACTCCGTGATAGAATACCCTTACCAAACCATTACTGATACCGCATGATGATCATTCAGGACTCTGCTAACCAGTTGAGAGTGTTCTTTGGAATTGCGAGCATAAACCCGATCATTTTGCTTGTTGTAATATTCCTTGATTGTGAAAATTGTCTCATCGGTAACAAGAATATCCATGAGTTTTCCATCAGTGTAACGAACATGCAAAGATTTTGATCTTTTCACTCTTTTCTATATAAGCGACTCGTTTAAGGTGATGATGTTATGATGAGTTCTCACAACACACGGCCGGACTGGATCTTTTATGATCGTGAACAGAAGAAGTGTACAGTTGGTGTAGCTATCTATGATACGATATACAAACCTACGACTGATACCAAGCCTCAGCAGCGTTTTAAAACAATGTTTGCTAAAAAGTAGTGTCATATAGAAGTAATAAAAAAAACTCGAAAAAACCGGATACTTGAAAATAAAACCCGGGTTTTTTAATCATTAAAAATATGCCGAAAAACCGGTTTTTCGGTTTTGGTGTTAACCGGTTTGCATTCCCTAGTCCAGACTTTACCCTGTATGGAAACAATGCAATAAAAAAAAACTTTACAAAATAAATACAACCGACTTCAAAGTAAAAAAAAACACTGAAAAGTGCATAATAACTTTAATTTCGGAAGTCGGTGTTTCTATAATAGTTTTGTCTCTTCGTTATTTAACACCGACTTCCGAAATTAAAGTTATTTTGCACTTTTCAGTGTTTTTTTTTTACTTTGAAGTCGGTTGTATTTTTTTTGTAAAAAGTTTTTTATTTTACACTTTTTAGTTATGGTACCACCACTAAAAAGTACCCCTCAGCCAAACTTAAATACCTTATAGCCGGAGTGCATCTCATGACAATTCTAATAATCCCAAACACGGTTAGATTACATTAATTTATTACAGAGTTCCGGTGCCTGACTTCAGGCTTCATCATCAGAACAGTTCGATATATTCCCCCTCTACTTTCAGTCAGTCATCGACTACACGTATAAACAAAGCAATTTTACTTTTTACGACGGTTCTGCTGTGATCCTATGAGGAGTTCTGTTCCATATCTTCGAAGTTCATGATCAGATCATAACAATATTTCTATGGGACTAACTCGGAAGCATAACCTTTCAACAAAAAAAAAAAATTCAAATCGGTTTACAATTGACCGAGAAATCGGTGAATATACATAAAAATAAAAATAAAAAACATACATTCAACCGAACATATAACCTCCTCCTTTTTGAAGTCGGTTAAAATATATAGATTTGGAAATTACGAACATCGAAACTTCCATATTTTTACCCTAATTGGCGCATCTTTGGACGATATAAAAGCGAAATACCACTCACTGATTAATCTTGAAATCTCAAAAACTATAACACAGTACAAGCTTAAAATTTGGCAGGTAGGTTCCTTATAGTGTGTAGACATTCGCTAAAAACGAATTTTACGAAACTCTACCCCTAAAGGGGTAAAACGGGGGTTGGAAGTTTGTATGGAGAAATCGACTTTTACTCGGGTGAAGCTTCTGGCAGAAGCTAGTAATCTACGTATATAAAAGGAGAAACTGACTGACTGACATATCAATGGACAGCGAAAACTATGGGGACTAGGAGTGTGAAATTTTGCACAAAGTTACCTTTTATGACATAGGCGATCACTAAGAGAAGATTTTCCAAAATACACCCCGTATAAGGATGAAACGAGGTACCAAAGTTTGTGTAGAGAAACCTACTTTCACGCTCTGGTAGAAGCTAGTAAATTAATGAAGATAATTATCATACAGGCAATGATAAGTTTTCCAAGAATTTCAATTATTTTTATTTTTTGTCCTAATATTCGTACGCCCAAAGGTATGATCATTGCATTTTATTCACTTTTTTTTGTTATAAATCACATAAATATGTTACAGGGTTTTTTTTTTCAGTGGAAAAATCATCCAATGACATCCCCCATTCTTGGGCGAAGCGGGAGGGTGTGTCAGACTTTTACTGACTAAAAACCAACTCCTGTTCCTTCGTTGCCTTTCATACTAGGGCCGAATCTTCCTTTCAGAAGCAGACCCTTGGCCGCAGTAGGCTTCGACTCTGCTGGGCCCCTACGGTTTGCTGACATCTCCTTGATGTAATAGGGATGTGTATTCGTATGTGCACTAGCTTATTCGCCATTACGTCATTTTTAACTGTCACAAATGATTTTAGTTAGCATGCATTTCAACCACAACGAGTTCGAATCGCCGACTAGTGTGCCCTTAAGGAAAGTCTAGAGAGTATCTACATTATAACATTGCTAAATAAGCAAAATCTGAAAGAAGTCATAACAAAATGGCTGGCTACAAAACAGCTTCACAAGATACAATAAGCTATTATGACCATAAACAAAGCAGACAAAAACTAGACCGAAGTAAAGACAATAAAGCAAAAGAAGCATTGATTCAAGCACCAGTTATCTTGAAGTCCGATTTACTAAAAGTTTTAGCGCTTACACAAACCCCAAATTTTTCTCCAAGTCTCAAAGCTTTTGTATTACTTGGAACACTGTTTACATCATCGACTTCTGTTCTTTGCCAAAGACTTCGAAAGTCGTACATTTCTGTTTGATCCGATTTATTTGCTGATGGCAAAATAGAAATAAATATAGACTCTGGTTATACTCTGACTTTTGTAACTTTTACTCCAATGCCAATTTACTTGTGGTTTGGATCAAAGGATGAAACTGGAAGTTGAAGTTTGCGCGTAATGTCAACAAGCAAGATGGTTTGATCCCTCGTAATCATGTAGGTAGACTGTTTACGTAATATTTCGATTGAATTTCGTGGTTCAAATTTCAGCGAGTAAACTAAAGTTTAACAGTTCCAAAGTTGAAGATATCTAAGATCTACAATCTATGTTATTGTTTACGTCATTGGTTAGTAACCCAAGACAATAACTTAAGGGTCGATTCACACCAGGATGGCAGCAGATGCCAGCGACGCTACGGGCCACGCGCCTAGTCTCTTCTTGACTAGTTTAGTCTACATTCGACAAGGAAACTCGTAAGTTTGGAGAGAAAATGATGGAATAATACACCATGAACTACCTGCGTGTCTTTTTTCTTCTTCTCTGTGAAATCCATCCAAAGGTTGTCTGTAAAAAATCGCTTTAAGCGATAAGACCGCCCATTGTGACACCCTATTAATTTTAAGTTCCTAATGTGATTTTTATTTTTGGTATACAGTAAAGAATATTATCTATATAATTGGTTTTTAAAGCACTTATTTTTGACTGGCCTGTTGGTCTAGTGGTTAGTGGCCCTGATTGCTATGCCGGAGGTCGTGGGTCGATTCCCACCCAGGGTAAATGTTTGTGCGATGAGCACTATCATTTGTTCGGTGTCTGGGTGTAATTTATCTATAATATGCATGTACTTAGAAATATATAAGTATGTTTATTAGATGTCTATTACTCATAACACAAGCTCTGCTTAGCTTAGGACTAGACGGCGTTGTGTGATAGCTGTGGAAATTATTGTTATTATTAAAAAGAAAGGAAGAAGCAAATTAAAAGAAAGGGTCCGGCGCCACCATGGGCAGTCGCGAGCAGGACCGCTGTCAAGACGCGCGTTATCGCTGAAACTCTTGCAACACTGATTTTGATTACTGATTTTTTTTATTTATGTTTATTTCAGACTGAAAGTGCTCGCTTCGTCACTGCCAGTCACTGCCATTTCGGTATGAATCGGCTCTAAGCCTAGCATCAACATAGACAACAGTAACAGAAAGAGTATTTAATGGATCGCGTTGATAGTCTAATTTATTGATAGTTGTAATTATTTATTTTTCTTGTTTTTTTTTTATATAGCCTCTTTTTTATAATGTGAATGTGAGAACACTGTAGACTCCGCGAATTGTTAGATTACTTCCTATTGCGACTCACTTTTTATTATGATTATTTTTATTGTACTTTTGAGTACAATATTGAGGAAATATTGTAAGAACAACAATTTTTTTTTTAAAGATTTACCATGGAGTTTCTTGCCGGTTCTTATCCACAGGATAGGACCAATTTGGAACCGTGCACTAGCTTCTGACGTTTTATAAGTGCCCATGTAGGCCTATGTGGAATAAAAACAATTTTGAATCTGAATTTGCATTTAAACTGCTACGATAACGAAGCAAATTACCTAATCATCAAAGTCATAAGACTGCTTTACTTTCAATAATAACAATAAAATATAGCATAATCAGTCTAATAATATTCCCACTGCTGAGATTCAGACCTCCTTTCTAAGAGAGGGAATGGGCTGCAATCCGCCACGCGAGCCTAGTGTGGGTTGGTGGACGTCACATGTCTTCGAAGACATACTGGTTTACTCATGATGTTTTCACCGTTTTAAGAGCAGTGGTGATGAAATAAATCACACAAAGTAAAGCGTCTGCGTTGATTTGTTCCCATGACGTACAACTAGTACCTAAATCGGGGCTGTCACCACGGGGTCACCATTACTCTCCACTTCCTGCTTTCAATAAAGGTAAAAACTATAAATCAGTAGTTCCTAGAAAACATTTTGCGCATTACGATAGTACCTCAAATCCGAGAAACGTAAAGCTTGAAATAACCCATCAAACCGCATGAAATATCGTAATTTAGGGAACGCCAAAACGTAGTCACAATTCGCATTTGAAGACGAAAATAAAGAGTGCGTGATCACAGACTATAAGAACCGTGAACATCAAGCATCAGGCAACGTCAAATGAGGCTATAAATATTCATTTTTCAGTATTTTCGTGTACATCCAGTTTTAAGGTACCGCTCCACCGTAGCCACGGCTAAACTTCGCACAAAGCTCTTCTTTATATGAATTTTGCAGGATTTTGCGACCTGTATCTCTTTTTATTTCTAGGAAATCATCATCACTCGGAACAGGTAGGGTCCTGGTGACCTGTATTACAGGTGTTACTACCTACCACAGGCACCAGCGATCCACAACCAAAAGTTGTCAGCAATTGTTCTTAGTATAAGATTGTTTGTATTTTTTGGCTTGTGGTGAGAAATAAACGTTATTTTTTATTATTATTAATAATATTAATAATAGTTAATCCCTCCCGCACTAGGAGGAGCAAGAGACGGAGTGCCAGACTTTTACTGGCTAAAACCCTGCTGTGTTCCTTCAGTTGCCCATTCCACTAACCATCAGTTCAGCCGAAGGACGACCACAGCTTTTTTTTTCTGGTTGAAATGACTTCTCCCACTCTCGATGGAGAGAATGGGAGCGTCAGACGTTTACTGACTAAAAACCGCCAGTGTTCTTTCAGTTGCCTTTTGAGATTCAGATCCGCGGTGTCCCTTTCGAACAATGCCGCAGGCCTGGCAGGCATCGGCTCCAGAGGGGCCTCGTCTATTTTGCAAACAGATCTTTGAGGAGCACGTCGAGTACAATGCGCTGTTGACTCGGGTTTGATCTTTTCCAGACAACAAGTTAGAGGTGTGTCTCTTGGCCATGCTACGTAAATTTCAACGGGTCTCGACTGCTAGAGACGACATCATCAAATCTTTACTTACAAATGTCAAACTAATCGTGTAACCATATACTCTAAGGAATTACAACCAAGCTTTGGCTTTGACAGTGAAAATTTATGCTCGACGCTATTGCCCGGCCATAAATTTCGTTTCAATACGACGTCAGTACTATCTATTCTATGGCAATGACGTGTCTCGTTTCTTTAAACTCTGTGTAGTCTATTAGGATCCACCACCACGCTACGCACGGATGAGTGACTGCCAAAAAAATTTACCGAGTCGCTCTCGTAACTCAAACAGCACATCAAAGAGGACGCAATGTGGACTGAGAACATTTTTTACTTTCATAATATTATAGTTAAACTTGGCACGAGCCATATGGCTATATATGGCTCCGAAACGTGGTCACTTACAATGAGCCTCATCAGAAGGCTTAAAGTCACTCAAAGGGCAATGGAAAGGGCTATGCTCGGAGTTTCCTTGCGTGATCGCGTCAGAAATGAAGATATCCGCAGGAGAACCAAGGTTACAGACATAGTCTGAAGAATCGTCAAACTTGAGTGGCAGTGGGCAGGGCACATTGCTCGCAGAACAGATAGTCAATGGGAACGAAAGGTTCTGGAATGGCGACCACGTATCGGAAGACGCAGCGTTGGAAGGACTCCCACAAGGTGGACCGATGACCTGTTGAGCTATACCTGGTGAGGGATGCGAGACGCACAGGACTGGTCATTATGGCGACATTTGAGGGAGGCCTATGTCCAACAGTGAACGCCTTTCGGCTGAAATGATGATGATGATGATGGGACGAGCCACCTACATATTTAATAATAATAATATTCCACAATTTTTACACAACGCCTTCTAGTCCCAAACTAAGCAGAGCTTGTGTATTTATGTTGGCATATGTGTTTATATCATATTTATATATTTCTAAATACTTCCATTTATAGATAAATTACACATAGACAGAACAAATAATAATAATAATAATAATAACCATTTTATTTTCTGGCATCAGAGGCCCATAGAAAAAATACATAACATAATCTTAAACAATAATAAACTAATATTATTATAAAAACAAATCTTATTGAATTATAATTATACACGTAATCTAGTCGGCGTCGTGTTGCGCTGCGTGGTGTCGCGTAACCGTTCTCGGAAACTCGGAACAAATGATCGTGCTCATGTGCTCATCACACAAACATTGTCTTGGGTGGGAATCGACAGCGGCTCTGACTGCTATGCCGGAGGTCGTGAGGACCTCCGGCATAGCAGTCAGAGCCACTGTCCACTAGACCAACAGGCCAATCAATATATTTGTAAAAGTAAACGGTGATACTGACAGACACACTAATAAATTACATAGCAGTTATGGTGCAGGTACAGTCACCCATCAAAAGTGCTTAGATACCTTAACGCCTATTTTCCCTTGCACGTTAGAGTTCAAGTTTTCGAAAATTAAACTAGATGGCGTTGGTTTCTTCACAGCTAAGTGGCGAGCAAAGGCAATCTCACAAAGTATAAACTTGACTTTTAGTTTAACAAATAATAGACACATGCGTCATCATTGTCGTCAACAACTGATTGTAGTTCATAATTTCATCGTTCAAATTAGAGTCATGTTGACCTAGCGGTTTAGCATGTGCAGATAGATGCGTAAATCAATGAGCCATGAGTTCAAATCTCACGTAGTACTCACACTTTTTGTAAGTTTTTTTGTAAGTCTTTTTGTAAGTAACAAAAGAAGTTGGAAGGAATATTAAATCAAAGCTAACAAGTGGATATTTATTTGTAATATAATATTCAAGTGGGTAGTTACTCAGCAAAATGAAAAAAATGCAGGTAAACAGTTGACAAAAGGCACTATTAAAAAATAATATGTTTATTTCTTACAATTTCTTAATCAAATTTAACAATCACCGTTTATTAATCACCGAATAAGATTATAATATTATATATAATTTCTTATTGAGGCCATAGCTTAAGTATTCGTTTCCAAAATTGGAAAGAGGTTTGAAGCTTATGTAACCTTAACAAAAACAAACAAAATACCAGATAATATTATCACAAAGGTCAAAAGGATTAAAAATGTAGGCTAAAAACTATAAAATTGCACAACAACACATCAAGTGTTCATAACTTTTTTAAGTTGTTATAAATACGGATATTAAGTTAAACACACATAACAAGGTCTCCAGTTAATACAGAAAATAATTATATATATAGCATAGTGGTTCGTCGACCGACGCCGACGTCCGTTTTCTTTGTACTCCATTATCATGGTTTGATGCTGCAACATGTTTATTAGTTTTAGTCTGCCAGCTCTTTGATGGTGTTTCAAAGAACCCTCTTCTTCAAATCATATATCCATAGAACAACTGTTTTTCTCTGCAACAATAAAACAGAAATATATAATATCCAATAATGATTATTATATAGGAGTTTTTTGTTTAAAAGCGTTAAAAAAACTACTTACGTTTACACCGGTCTCTCTGGTTACTTCTGCCAAGTTTTTACCTTGATTATGCATAGCAATTATTTGAGTTCTTTTTACTAAATCTATATAACAATGCATATTTACTCATTTTCGTAAAATAAGTAGACAATACACCTGGTTAAAAATAAAATTGAACGAAAGGCGCTGGAACGATATAATCGAAATTAACTTAGCGAACAACCAATTGAGCTTAGTCATAACTCTTTGGTCTAAGTATTATTTATACTACCTACTAGTTATTTTTTATAAGTAAATCCATATTCAACCTACCCTCTCAAGTTTGAAAACTTACACATAGATAATCAAATATTTATAAATTGATACTTATTCAATTTTAATATCTTCATCTCTTTAAAAGAAATTATAAATTATTTCAATGTTTGAAGAAACAAAAAGAAAGTACAAAAACAAGCATTAATTAAGCATTAATCATTTGAAGCACAGCGGCGCCATCTATTAACAGTATAATGTAATGTTGTCGATAGCAACATTTCAATCAGGTTTTACGCTAGATGGCGTCATTTCTCGCTTCACACGATTTTATTTCTGTACTTCCTATGCACATTTGCAGCAGACTTTACATTCCTGCATTCTGTGTTCGGCCTTGTCCCTGGAACGCAAAAAGCAAATCTGACACAGAGCATGATATTTGAAGATTTCCCACTGAAAAAAACCGATCAAGTGTGAATTGGACGTGCGCATCGAGAGTTCAATACAACAATTTCCGTATCGAGTCTCCAAGATTTTTTTTTTTATTGCAAAAACGTAATTTTGATTGATTTAACCACAAATTTACGGTTTTCAGAATTGTTCCTATATTTATGCTATAAGACCTGCTCTTTGCCAAATTTCAGGTTTCTAAGTCAACGGAAAGTACTCTATAGATTTTAATTTCTTTGCAAGTATCAAATATGCTCCATTAACGGAGCATGACCAGCCTTTTTAACCGGCTTCAAAAAGGAGGAGGTTATATGTTCGGTTGAATGTATGTTTTTTTTTTTTATGTATGTTCACCGATTTCTCGGTCAATTGTGGACCGATTTCGAAATTTTTTTTTTTTGAAACGTTATGCTTCCGAATTGGTCCCATAGAAATATTGTTATGATCTGATCATGAACTTCGAAGATATGGAACAGAACTCCTCATAGGATCACAGCAGAACCGTCGTAACAAGTAAAATTGCTTTGTTTATACGTGTAGTCGATGACTGACTGAAAGTAGAGGGGGAATATATCGAACTGATCTGATGATGAAGCCTGAAGTTAGGCACCGGAACTCTGTAATAAATTAATATAATCTAATCGTGTTTGGGATTATTAGAATTGTCATGAGATGCACTCTGGCTATAAGGTATTTAAGTTTGGCTGAGGGGTACTTTTTAGTGGTGGTACCATAACTAAAAAGTGTAAAATAAAAAACTTTTTACAAAAAAAATACAACCGACTTCAAAGTAAAAAAAAAACACTGAAAAGTGCAAAATAACTTTAATTTCGGAAGTCGGTGTTAAATAACGAAGAGACAAAACTATTATAGAAATACCGACTTCCGAAATTAAAGTTATTTTGCACTTTTCAGTGTTTTATTTTACTTTGAAGTCGGTTGTATTTTTTTTTTGTAAAAAGTTTTTTCTTTAGATGACGTTGATTTTTCACTAAATAGACTTGAGTATTTGATATTAATTTCAGCTTAATATCTCTGTACGTTCCTGAGAAAAAGGTTCTTGACAGACAGACAACAAAGTGATCCTATAATGGCTCCGTTTTTGCCCACTGAGGTACGGAACCCTAACAGGGATTTGAACTTGACAAATGACAGAGGCGGTCCAAGTGCTCACATATTGGTCAGACAAAATTTAAAGCATTAAGTAAATCGACACGACAAGAAAAATAATTAAATAGGTACTATATATAGCTAGTAAAAACAATAATGTACCAATGGGAAAAAGTTAGCCCTCTGTTCAAGTCAAGAGTTGAGTGAACTGCTTGCTGATGTCACGAAAAACTGACACACTTGGTTTGCATGAAAATATTAGAAAATGGTGTATGTTTGCAACATTTTGTTATTTTAATATATAATTTTTTTTAACACATTGCTTTTGCAATATTTTTTAAATTATTTGGATTTCAACTACCTTAAATTCGTAAGTAATTTATTTTGTTAACATCTCATTTATTGATAGTTGTAATTATTCATATATTTCTTGCTTTTTTTTTTATATAGCCTCTTTTTATAATGTGAATGTGAGAACACTGTAGACTCCATGAATTCTTATATTACTTCCTATTACGACTCACTTTTTTTAATATGATTATTTTTATTGTGCTTTTGGGTACAATATTGACTGGTCTACACTGTTCTTACATAATAGCTATTAATACTGTAATATGAAAATATTGTAAACAACCACTTTTTTTAAAAGAGTAACCATGCAGTTTCTTGCCGGTTCTTCTCCATAGGAAACGACCAATTTGGAACCGTGCACTAGCTTCTGACGTTTTATAAGTGCCCATGTAGGCCTATGTGAAATAAAAATATATTTGATTTTGATTTTAGGATGAGCACTAAGAGCGGATTTCTGAATTGAGTATTTTGAGTTAAGAACGTCTCAAACCATACTTAACTGCCAAATTTTGACAGGTTTTCAGGGCAAAGTAGAGTTTGAGTAATTCTCAACTTCGAATGCTTAAATCAGAAACCGAGGGTAAGTCACTTTTGTCTCAGTGCTCATCCTGTATAACAGTGGACAATTGACTTTAACTTCCTAAAGGCACGTTTATTTTATCAGAATATACTGCGGCTAGTCTTCAAGGATTTGGGTATTCTTGTTCGAAGAGAATATACGAGTAAGTATATGTCAACTATGTATTATCTTCTAAGTTATTATCTTTTCATCGAATATTTTCTGGGTTTTTCTGAGGACCGTCGAGATAGAATGGTCAATCGCCTTTCATACGTTACAGATTTTGGCCATTCTGGATGAGTAGAAAATATACAGGTCCGCAAAAATTACGGGTCGTATAGAAAACCTGTGATATCTCCCAAAGTGATGTACATAGATCGCTCGTAAAAATAACGTGTTATAAGCAGATTAGTAATGCTTGTTACAAATCTCAAAAAATAATTTATTTGTACAAGTTACGGCTTAAAAAACAAATTTTTATAACATAAAAAAAAAACAAAATTCAGAGAAGAAAACGCTTGTCTCTCAAAGAACCTATTCCATACCTATAGTAGGTTGGGCACGCTATAATTATGGTGGTAAGTCCTTTCTTTGAGGAGTGGCTGGAAAGACCTCACGGCGTCCTCACTTTCCGTATGACAAAGGTTCTCACCGGACATGGTCAGTTCGGGAGGTTCCTGCAACGGATTCGTGCGGAAGAATCACCCGGGTGTCTCCACTGTGTGGACCGCCCGGAGGACACGGTGGAGCACACGGTAGAGGTAAGCCTCGCTTCGGGCGATCGGCGGTAACGATCTCACGCGCCGGGCTTTGGTACAGGCCATGGTCCGAAGCGAGGAGGGGTGGCAGGCTGTCGCCGTCTTCTACGAAGCAGTAAAGCTAGGAAACAGTGGCCGCACGTGCGAGGGCACGGCCCTCACGCCCCAGCCACCGGGATCTCGATCTCGATCAAACCGTAGGGGCCCAGCAGGGTCGAAGCCTACTGGTACCATGGGTTCGCTTCTGTAAGGAAAACCCGCCCCTAGAATGCAAGGCAACGAAGGAACTAGGAGTGGGTTTAAGTCAGTAAAAGTCTGATACACCCTCGCGCTCTGCCCAAGGGCGAGAGATGTCATTAGATGATTTCACACCTAAAAAAATACGTTTTTTTTTTATTTTGTACGTAAGTTTCAGTGAACCCTTTCTTTATCACAAATGTTGAAATAATCTTCTAAACCATAAACGTGGTTTAACGACAAGGTATAAACCAAACCCTTTCACTCTAATTAAAACAACCTTAACCAACACTTACAGGCACAACAAAACGGTGACTATAAAAATCACAATAAAAAATACCGGTCAAGTGCGAGTCGGGCTCGAGCAACGAGGGTTCTGTACCAACCTTACCTAAGTAAATATTTTTCGCAAACTAATATAAAAAAAACTCGTAAATTTATCGCAAAAAAAGTTTTTTTTTAATGATATAAACTAGAGCTTGACTGCAATCCTACATGATGGTAAGTAGTGATGAAATCGTTGATGGTGAGCACTAATTTATTAAGAGCCTATTCACTCTAGTCTTTGTTAAGAGCCTATTCACTCTAGTCTTGAAGACACTTAAATTATAATCGGACGGGAAGACCGCGGCAGGCAAATTGTTCCAATTCCTCGACGCAGTCAATTCCTGTACGCAGTATAAACGACGAGGCGAAACGCTTGGTCCGGACCGTAGAGGTTTCAACAATGTAAGGGTGGATACTCGCCGTTCGATTTTGGGTTGTAACTATAAATTTACTACGAATATTTACTTGTGCTACATGGCATTATTTATTTTTGCCAAATCTCTTGATTCTAGGTCAACAAGTATCATATCTGATTGTTTAATATCAATTTCAGCTTTATACCTCCTCGTGATCCTGAAAAAAAGAGTCTTGAGACAGATGAATATATATTATGTATATTGTATTTATAGTATTGTAGTATATATTTGTTTAAATATAATGCGTTATAAACAATATTATGTAATGCTTAATATTGCACCTACCACAATTTGTCTCTGCGTCACCCAAGGGTTGACTGGTAGAAAATGCCTTAAGGCATTAAGTCCGCCTCTGTGCTTTTGTGTGCATAAAGAATTATTAATAAATGAATAACAAAGTGATCCTATATAAATTCCGTTATTGTCGACTAAGGTACCGGACCCTAAAAACAATACACGAATGAAACCCTTTAAAAATACATAAAATCAAGCGATACAGTTTTATTGGCCAAGCCTCCTGCTGACCGATCGCTATCGCTAGTAATTAGCGGGAAAACAAAGGGAAGCCTGATAAATCGAGACTCATTAAAACGTGAACCAACCCCGACTCAGTGCTAATTAACCTGAAACGATTCTTTCAGTGTGCAAGTAGTGGGTAGACTGGGTAGGGAAGCGCGTTGATTTTATAGCCAATCATTTTTTTTCTAGTTTTTTTTTTCAGTTAGTTGATTTTTTTTTTCTTTTATTTTTTCTTTTTTACTTATTGAACCGCACCGGAAAACGCAGTGTTGGAAGGCCTCCCAAAAGGTGGACCGACAACCTGGTGAGAGTAGCGGGAATGCGGTGGATGCGGGACGCACAGGATCGGTCGTTGTGGCGAAGCTTGGGGGAGACCTATGTCCAACAGTGGACGTCTTTCGGTTGAAATAATGATGAAGATGATGATTTTAGGGCTATATCCACATAGCTGAATTAAAATGAGTCCTGCTGTTATAAGTTGAAAATTTTAACTAGATATTTTTTTATGATTAAACCTAGACTACTTATTGGCAATTTCAGCTCAAGGCTTTTATTGACGAGGGATTGAAATAACTTCTCACACTCTAGGTGGAGCGAGAAGGCGTGTCAAACTTATACTGTCTAAAATTGCCCTATGCAGTCCAGGGCCGCGGTAACCTTTCCTACAGTCCCAGCAAGCATCGGCCCTACCGGGACCCCATCCATATTGCCGATATCTCTTTGAGGTACGCTTAAGGCTAAAAACAACGTTATTTGCCCTGCAGCAAAGACAAGAATCTCGATAGTGTAATTTTGTATCAGCAAAAAGTCCAAAAATGCTCGACCTATATGCTACGTGATTTTCAATGTCTTTGTTCGTCGTCGTTAGGACATGAATTTATATTGGTCCCATGGGCTTCACACTCATCAGACATTCCTCAACATCCGCATGACATTTTTTTTTACTGTTTTATTAATTATTCCACTACAGTCAAATCATCAATAAATCACATTTTCACTCTGATATTATAAAGACGACAGTTTGTATGGATATGTTTTGTTTTAATTTCACATATTAATCAGTCGTCTAATAACAATATACTACAGTTTCACGCATTCATCTTATGTATTTAGTACCTACTATCACACTTTTTACCATCGACCCGGGATGTTGGCGGCCCAGTGTAATCATAGCTAAGTTTGTACGGAACCCTCAGTGCAGTTTTTTTTCCCGAATTGAGTTATGAAGATTTTACGAATCACAAAAAAAAAAAATTGTGACGTAAATACAGTACAGTTTTCAGATTTTTTACTATACTTGTGCTATGAGACCTTGCTTCATGCCAAATTTCAGGATTCTAGGTCAACGGGAAGTAGCCTATGAATTTTTATTCCCTTGAGAGTGTCGAAATATACGTTTTTTGAAACATAAACGGCCGTAACTTTTTTTTTCGTTAACTCAGAAGTATAATCTTTTCACAGATTAAAGGGACCGCAGACTTGAGTATATGGTTCATAATTTCAATACGATACCTCCACGCTTTCTCGAGATAAAGGGTCTTGACAGACAGACAGACGAACAACAAAGTGATCCTACAAGGGTTCCGTTTTTTCCTTTTGAGGTACGGAACCCTAAAAACCTGGCTTCTTCTAGCCGTTTTGTCTACGTGAAAGTAGAAAACGCTACTTAGCTAATGTCACTCAGGGATAAAATAGCTTTCTACTAGTGAAAGAATTACGTTTTGAGTTTATTCCTTACAAATAAATGTAAAAAAAAAATCTCGTTACATTATTAGTATAGTGAGATATCAATAATTTCCCCGCACTAATGTTCGGTGGCTGACTCAGCGCTGCGTCGGCGTAATTCATTATTTGAAAACTGCACTATTGCGGTTTAAATCCCACATGTTACGACACAAATGAGTTAGTACGACGCTAATATGGAACTTGAAACCAATTTATATATTGTTCAAAGTTTCAAATTGTTATTTTATTTATTTATTAAAACTTAACACACACCTGTATGTTGCATTAAATGTGTTGCGTTATTTTAGAATATGCGAAACCTAAATATAGTTTGTTCAGAATCAGTAACTGATTCGATTCCAATCATTTTTAAACCATGTTATATTTTTTCCCAAAAATGTTTTAAAAAGGTCACAAGTTAGACACCACCGACTCTAAGTACAACACAGGTCACGTCAGGTCATAGCGGGCATTAGGCGCTAGCGCACAGCTGGGTGCGGGAGCAAAACAACTCCTCAATCCCCGGATGACCGGCGAACATGTTTTTGTGCAGACAATCAGGTAACATAACAAGCTGTTAACAACTTTTACTATGGGAACAAACCTGAAATCGCAAAAAAAAATCAGCTGTTCAGTACATTAATGTTTGCCTAATGTACTGAACAGCTGATATTTTTTTCGCGATTTCGGCTTTGCTCCCATAATAAAAATTGTTTGTTATCATGAGCACAATCACGTGTTTAAGTATCGTACACTAATTGCCAGTCACCCTATATATTGTTATGATCTGATGATGAACTTCGAAGATATGAAACGGAACTTCACATAGGATCACAGCAGAACTGTCGTAACAAGTAAAATTGCTTTATTTAAACGTATACGCGATGACTTTAAGTTTGACTGAGGGGTACTTTTTACTTGTGGTACCGCAACTAAAAAGTGTAAATTAAAAAACTTTTTACAAAAAAAAAACAACCGACTTCAATGTAAATAAAAAAACACTAAAAATCTTTAATTTCGGAAGTCAATGTTAAATAACGAAGAGACAGTATTATAGAAACATCGACTTCAGAAATTAAAGTTATTTTGCACTTTTTAGTGTTTTTTTTTTATTAACATTGAAGTCGGTTAAAAATAGCCTACGACCTATTCTCAGACCTACCAAATATACACAAAAAACATTCATAAAAATTGGTCAAGCTGTTTTGGAGGATTTATATAACTAATACTATGACACAAGATTTTTATATATTACCAAGATTAAAGTTGAACACATTCGTGACAATGAGATTCGGCAATTTTCTCAACAAACTTTAAAATATGTGATCGCCTTGAATCTTTTTTGTCTAAACTAAGGGATTGTAATAATAAAAGATCATGATTGATTATAATTCCTTCACTGACAAAACGCTGCTAAACTATTGTTTACTATCACAGGTTACTAACTCTTCTGGGAAAATATACAGTTCTAGTGGTCTAAGAAAGGCTACTTTAAAAAAAAAACTTGATTTTACTCAGCCTGTAGTATCCCTCTGCTGGTCAAATGCCTTTTAATGCTCTCTTTATGGTCATAACCTAGCGTGGTGGGTTATAATATGGTCTAAGCTCCCACAAATATGACAAACACAACGAATTATACTATGAACAAAAAAATACCATAAAAAGAAAGGAAATAAATTTATTTTGACACAACGCAAGGCACACAAACAGTAGTTATGTAAACACGAAACCAAACAAAAGAGAAGCAAAACAATACAATTGTGTACCTCACGGCTGCGCCAAAATAGGTCCAGTTCAGTATGAATGCCAGACAACGAGTGCTTGACGCTGGTTTTCAACTGAACCTGAGGTTGTGACGTAACGGATGCAAAACAGTTTGATAGCATAATATATAGCGGTAATGCATACTTAAATAATACAGCATAGTCGGCCTTATAATGTTCCCACTGTTAAGACTCAGGCCTCCTCTCTAGAAGAGGGAATAGACCGTAATCCACCACGCGGGCCCAGTGCGGATTGGTGAATGTCACATGTCTTCGAATTATTGGTTCTAGGACATGTCAGTTACCTCACGATGTTTTCCTTCATCGTTTTGAGAGCAGTGGTGATGAAATAAATTACATAAAGTAATAAAATAAATATAATACGAAATAACTACTATCAAATATAACTACGCAAAACAGGTATGTCCATGACGAGACAAAACTTTCTTTTACTTCTTCCAGTATCCGATAACTTACAAATAAACAAGAAGCAACACTAAGTTCTTAAAGCCGGCACAAACTAATATATCCCACGCAATATTTTCCCATCACTATTCACCGAGCTTCGACCATGTTGCTCATTATTTGAAAACTTTTCTCATTCACCATTTCCACTGAAGAATGAAGATATTTATTAAATACATACTAACTCCTACTCCCGACTTCGTCCCGGTAGACATGTTACTTTATTCCGGGGAACATTATTTGTGTATAATATTCCCACTGCAACACAGGAAAGGGAAAACTGGATAAAATTGGAGGAGGCCTATACCAAGGGGTTTCTATAAAAAATATTATTATTTACAAGCTGTAATTAACATTAGAAATAGGTACTTACTCTAAATTTTGAATAAATATAATATAAATGTTTTTAAGTTTTATAGGAAATAAAATGGTATTATTATGATCTCTAGTACTTAATAGGTACATGTATAAATTATATTTTTAAATATTTCAATTATATTTAAAAAAAATAAACATTTATTATAATTATTCCCTTTATTCATTATAGATTACATATGTCTAAATTACATTTTTAAATATATTTTTTGAACAAAATAAAAAACGTTTATTATTATTATTACCACTGCTACGATACAGGCATTTTCTTCTTAGTGAGAAGGAACATTATTACCGAGATAAAAAGTATCCTATATTAAAATATATCCACCTCACAATCTTCCCATGTGCCATTTTTTATCCGGCTGCTAAGGAACGGTTATATTTTTCGCACGTATCGTATGTTTCTATGTTTGTTTGTTAATTTCCTCATTACTTCGTATCTTCCAAACAGCTGGAAGGACTTTGATAGTTATTGCATCGTCAGATTAGTTTAAAAAACCTTAGCGTCATGTTCGTGAACGGGCGCTGTCAGTTGAGACTGGTCATCTCTTAGCTGCCAGTTGCTATTTTAATATCTATATTTAGTTTTTATTTTTACTTTATTTACATTCTTCTCACATGATAGCGACAAGAAACATGTAACAGAGATATTTGTAATTACAATACATGATTGAAAAGAGTGTCCAAGGAGTTTCTTGCACATTCTTCTCCATAGAGATCTACGCTTTGGAATGTGCAATTATTATCATTTTTTTTTCTGACTGACTGACTTCATGACTTTTCAAAAGTGCCTATAAATGGTTTATTTGAAATAAAATGCTTTGAATCTTAGATAGGTGATTTAAAAAATTAAAATGGCGGATTTTTAGTGCCAAATCGTAAGTCGTTAATTTTTATCTGCCTAATCTATCGAGTAAGATACCAAAATCAAAAAAAATAAAAGGAGATTACAAATATGTGATATACACAAAATTTCATCCAAATCAGTCGAGCCGTTTAGAAGGTGTTAGGTGACAAACACAAGTAGGTACAGAAGAATTGGTACATACAATAAATCTGTAGAAGTTTTTAGTTGTGCGCGTGATGACGTAAGAACTTCTAAATAAACTTCTAAATAAAAAACACTTCTAAGTAAAGTGTACGAAATCGATGTAGATAACTTTTATACATTAAAATTGTGTGTAACTTGATATAATAGTCATAGTCATAGTAGTCATAGTAATTTATTGGTAAGGGATTCTTACAAGTCATTTATATAATGTTACATAAAATATGAAAACAAATGATTATGTACATAATAATGTCAAATAATAAAAAAATGTCAAACAAATAAAAGAAAATACAAGAAATAAAAATAATAATAATCGAAGTCAAATTACAAATTAAAATAAAAGTCAAAATAATTTTCATTCAAATTAACATTCGCGTCAAAGTTAAATTAAATTAAATCATAAATTCGTCAAAAGAATAAAAAGCTTGCTCGATAAGCCATTTTTTCAAACGAGCTTTGAAGCTCCCTATAGTTGTGGCACCAGAAATAGCTACAGGCAGCTATACTAAGGCTTTGTTTCATCGCAATCGGTTAACTATATCGAAAGATACACTACATTCATTGACTGTTAGGCGGTACGAAGTTCGCCGGGTCAGCTAGTTATACATATATATAAAAAGGATAAAGAGAGGTCTAGTCATATATATCAACTTATTTTTAAATAGTATTTTATGTTTTAAACCAAACTTGTATTTTTACAGATTTCATCCAAATCCGATCAGCCGTTTAAGCGAGGCAAACGATTACAGAAACTTTTCAATTCAGTCACAAAAAAAATAAGACATCTGATCTTTCAGAAGACCGAGTCATCTGTTGAAGAAGTACTTTGAAAACTTTTACCGTACAATGGAGGGTTTGAATATTAAAGATTCGCTGAGAAATGGACGTCGGAAGTTGCATAACTTGAGTAACTTGACTTGTGGTTGGACCAGGTTATGAATGTAGCGCATTACGTTTCGTTTTGACTTCAAACTTTATAGAAATCTTACCACTGTAAGGTGGTTTTCACACGATACAAGTCATTGCTGTGAAGGATGAAGGCGGTGCTGACGATTTTGTAGTGGTGCGCCGCGCGGAGGAGCGGTGAGCGTGCCTGTACGCGTGGGTGAGCTTCTAGCGGTGAAGTGCAACACGTCCTTATCCCATAGTGATATCCACTATAATGACAAGCAAGCACTGCCTTAAGGGCCTATCATATTCAGACAGTCATAATCTATGTAGCGTCACACAAGAAAAAGAGCAACTTACGCCAATGTCGTGTAGGAATGAAACAGAACGATGAGATAAATAGATAAACATGGGCGTCGATTATACGGTCATGCAAGCGTCTATCAAAACCATCAATCATGAATGATGGTTGAATGACGGAATTTTATCGCCATACGTTTTTCGTCATGCAAACGTCAGTCATCGCATTACACGGTAGGTTTTTCGTCAGTCAAAATATTTGACTGTGGCAAAACTGACAGCAAAACCTATCGTGTAATGGACGCCATAGACTAGGACTGTTACAATATCGAGTGGTGTAATAGGCGTTTCACCTTGCGGTGTTCGGCGCGTAGGAGTGGAAGCGGCGTGTGCACCGCTCGTCTACAGTACGGTGCGGTGTACGTGTGTGTTTAGGTATCAGCGGCTTACACACAAGGCATTGCGACAGGAGATCCCCTCCACCATCACCCTCATAATACTACACTACGACTACATGTAGTTTCCCATTATGGTAGTTAACATACTCTAAAGAAAAAATACCATCTACAACATGTAACTGGAATAATGCACATATTGCACACCATTGTGTACCGAGCGAGCGAGGAGGAGTGGCAGGCAGTCGCCTCCTTCTGCGAAGCAGTAATGTTAGCAAAGGAGGTGGCTGCACGTGCGAGGGAACGGCCCTCAAGCCCCAGCTACCGGGATCCCGATCCTGATTTCCAGCCACCGTAGGCGCAGGCTTGCGAACGGCGAGCAATGGGTAGCACACCGTCCGGTCGTCCAGTAACCGTCCAGACCGAGCCCAAGTCGTCGACGGCGCGTAGTGTTCCACGCGCGCCTCAAGGAGATGTCAGCAAATCGTATGGGCCCAGCAGGGAAGAAGCCTACTGGGGCCATGGGTTAAGCGAAAATGAACCCCGGGGCCCTGGAACGCAAGGCAAAGAAGGCAGTAAGTCTGACACGCCCTCACGTTCCGCCCAAGAGCGGAAGATGTCATTAGACGATATCAAACCTAAAAAGAAAACACCCTTATATACCCCAATTTGAAAATTGAGGTAAGTACAATTTTTTTTTTTAGTGCACATTAGGTGTAATAATTTATTTTTGAAGATGAAATTTACATTTAAAAAATAATGTTTGCTACAATTACAATAAAACCAAAAAATTACAATAAAAACTAATTAAAACCAACCTAGTCCGTTCCATCATCGGACCACTAGACGTGCGCCATCGGTACATGGTGGACATCCCACCCATACGTACAAAGCGTTTTGGGAACACATTCATAATGCGTACGCATTATGAATGTGGCTAAGGAGTGGAATTCCCTGCCGGAGTCTGTGTTTCCTGATAGCTACAACCTAGGGGTCTTTAAGTCAAGAGTGAATAGGTTACTTCTAGGCAAGCGTGCTCCATCGTCAGCCACATCATCGCTTACCATCAGGTGTGATAGTGGTTAAACGCGAGCCCATCAATAATTTAAAAAAAATTACGTTTGTGTTAAAAAATTGCTGAAATCGATTCAGTAATCGATTCTGAACATACTACTTGTATTATTGTCCTACAGCAAAACAGTTTTGAAGCACAAATGGCTTTGAAGGCCTCTCCAGAATTAGAGACAGGGAGCTACTAAGTTAGATGTGTTTTACATAAGTTCGAGTATGTTAATTATATTAACCCCAGCTTAAGGGACGATCGACCCTTCAACACTTCGTAGTACGGTCTATGTTATGTACCTAGGTGTCAGGAACATTGTAACTTTGCGTCTAATATTTAACTTGTTACTGAATAGATTATAGAGGTACTAGATTCTGCCTGCGGCTTCGTGAAAGATAAAGTTATCCCAAGATGAACATACTAGAAGAAATATTTCAGGACATGGTCTGCCGTGTGCTAAATTTCATCCAAATCCGTTCAGCCGTTTCAGCGTGAAGGTGTAACAAACATACACACAGACATACAAACTTTCACTTTCTTAAGTGTGATAATACTCGTTTATTATACGGCCACTGATTATGGCGTGTTCCACGCGCGCCTTAAAGAGATGCCAGTAAAACCGTAGGGGCCCAGCAGCGTCGAAGCCTACTGGAGCCATGGGTTCACTTCTGAAAAGGAAACCCGAGGCCCTAGAACGCAAAGCAAAGAAGGAACATACACGTCTTTTTTTTATTATTGATAGGCTCGCGTTTGACCACTATCTCACCTGATGGTAAGCGATGATGTCAGTCAGTAAAAGTCTGACACACCGTCCCGTTCCGCCCTAGAGCGGGGGAAGTTGTTGGATGATTTCTCACCTTAAAAAAACCCCTATAACCTAATCTACATTTGGGGTTCGCTGTAGGTCTGCACCTGGTTTCTCTTAGAGACATGAGCTCGACGGGCCTATCTAACTAGCGCTCTAACTGCAAGATAGGCCATGGTGTCCGAGGTGGTTGACTGCTATACACCCATTGACAGACGATTTTTTTATGCCCGGTTGTTTTTTTTTATACGTGTTTGTACCTACATATTATTATTTTCAGTTTGTATTTATACTTATTAAGTTGTATATTAGTTTAGTGATTTAACTTATCTACAATATGTTTGTATATCTTAATATATATAAATCTCGTGTCACAATGTTTGTCCTCAATGGACTCCTAAACCACTTAACCGATTATAATAAAATTCGCACACCATGTGCAGTTCGATCCAACTTGAGAGATAGGATAGTTTAAATCTCAAAAAAAAAAAAAAACTATTATCACGCGGGCGAAGCCGCTGGCAGACGCTAGTAAAAATATATAGGTATGATTATTAGTTGTCTAGTACTCATAGCACAAGCTCTGCTTTTGGGACTAGCGTTATGTGAAAGATGTGGAATGTTTTATTATTTGTATATATTATTTGTATATACCTATTAAGTTTTATATTTGTTTGACTGTTAATATTGTTGTTATATTCCATTTTCAATAAAATATTTAATTACGCCCTCAAATCATAACTTGAGCAATGCAAAGTACTAAAATCTACTTCTCTCCTTAACTCTCAGGAAAATACAGCCATGATATTATGTAATGTAACAGAAATAAATGCTTTGCTATAAAGCAAAAGTCCCCCAGTAACATTTATTTGACAGAAATAAAATAAGCTTGAAGAAAATGGCGAATTGGCACGAGCAATAACGATAATGTTGGCTCATTCGATGCTTATTATTACGCTCATTTGACTAACGAGATGAAAGGGGCTTATGGGAATCAATAGCAAGCGGCTGCCAACATTTGTAGCTTAGGGCGGAATTCACCAAAAAAACTAATCGCGTTTTAACGTTTGGCTCGCATAATCGCGTTTAGCCGCTGTCACTAGTGCCACTTGTCTGTATTTTTCTTTTATTGTATTTTTACAAGTGACACTAGTGACAGCGGCTAAACGCGATTATGCGAGCCAAACGTTAACGCGATTAGTTTTATTGGTGGATTCCGCCCTTAGAGTTTGGTCGTAAGATTGAAACAAACCAGTTGAATCTAGGGATGGAGAAAAAGTTTGGCATTTGGCTTCCTGTCTTGCTCAGCTTGATCCTAATGTGCTACATTACTCACTGTATTCTAGCATAACAAATATTAAGGTCTTAAGGGCTATGTTTCACCGGGACACCATGGCGGCGCGACCAGTCGCCGCTAACATCAAAATGTATACAGCTCTATAGAGAGTTACTCACCTGGTGTCCATTTGGTTGCAACCAATTTGGTGGCGCGACCAACTCGAACGCCAGTCCGATTGCCAGTGACGCCCCCACCAAAGAGTTATATTTCACTATATTTCACCGGGACACCATGGCGGCGCAACTGGCTAACAATACCAATGCTTTTTCAATCTTACCTGATGGAAAGCAACGATGTGAAGTAATCTATTCACTCTTGACCACCGTTAAAGACCACCAGGTTGTAGCTATCAGTAAACACAGACTCCGGCAGGGAATTCCACTCATTAGCTGTACGCATAATGAAGGTAGCAAAACCGACAAATGATTTAAAAAAATCGTCCGTGAGCTTCAAACTTGCAGGGCGATACTCGACCTCGCTCGCCGTCCGGCCATCCAGTAAGAACTGAGCCGTAGTCGATAGCGCGTAGTGTCCCACGCGCGGCTCAAAGAGATTTCAGCAAAACTAAACGGGCTAACGCCTGCTAGGTCCGCTAGGTCAACAGGAATTTTGGAAAGAGTAACCGTAGCCCTGAAACGCTAAGAGGAACTGAAGGACACTGGTGGGTTCTAGTCAGTAAAAGTCTGACACGCCCTCCCGCTCCACTTAAGAGCGAGAGAAGTCATTTCATGATTTCCTACTTAAAGAAAAGAAAGCTCCAAACATATATTGTAATTTTGACATATTAATCCTATATTTTGAAATCTTGTAATATTGACATCCATGTTGTAAAGGGTATGACCCACCATTCATACAAACTTTGGCCACGGGTATAGCAACAGTGGACATATATTAAGACAACTTCAATTCATAGTTTATGAAATAATAAACCTTTTACAGCTATTACAGGTTTATCTAAAAGTTGGAGGAAATGAGTTAAATCAGTTTTAATTTTTATATTGCTAGCGTCAAAATGGCGGCTGTAGCACAGCAAAATAAACAAACATTTATTTATTCATTTGGTTAATCATTTTCTTCGTCGTTAAAATTAGAACAACGATTTAAGTGACTTCTAAGTATTAGCTTATTTATTCATCAACAAGTATCATTCAACATTAACATCTGTAGTATTTTATTAACATATTTTTATTTTTGTTAGTTAGGTATGTATTGGTACAAATTAAATAGTTCTTACCTGCCGTGGATAAATCCAATTGTTGATCACGGATTTCAGCAACTTCCAAAGAATTTCGTCTCATTTGAGTAACATTTAAAGCACAATTATCACAGCGTTGGCTTTTGCGGGTCGAAATATTTTACGACTCGGTTTCCATCTGTGGGACGCTGGAGTTGTTCAAAGAAGTAGAAACAGAGTCCGAGATAGAGCGGCCGGGGTCATTGTCGTACATGGCAAATTCGCAGGCTGAGGTTGTCGGGAAAAGCGAGTGCAGAGTTCATTATGAAAGTGAATAGTTATAATAGTCAACTCTTCATTAATTCATTAACGCTCAGGCGGTAGCCGGCGCCCGCAAGCCATTGTCTTACTATTGTGTCTCTAATTATGGCATTTGCATTTAATGTACTCTGTGGCTAAATTAGTCACAAACTGAAATATCGCAATAGAAATGAAACGCGGCAAAATATGACACTTGTTTTTTTATTCTCCCAGTAGGCTAAGGTCATAAGAACATATCGCCTACGCCATCAGTAATATTTTTTTTTTTTTTGAGTTACATTAGAATGCGGGTGCAAGTGCAACACAATGTTTTTGCAGCATTTGGCAGCGAATGCGTCGAGTCAACCTTCTGACTTCTCGGCAAGCTTCGCTGAGGTAGTCAATACTACAATAAAATACTGGGCGCCATTTTGCCAATTAAATGTCCAGTTGAAAAAAATTGTGTATTTTTAATACAAAACCACGCTAATTTCACATCACAATATCTAGGTACTAGGAATCAATTTGCGATTAATCAAAACAACCATTGAACTTCACTCAAAACTCCCGCAAAAACATCGAATCATTTTAAACAACGCAATTAATATTTTTTTCAATAATATAAGCAAAATAATTGTATTTCGTATGCATTTTTATCAATGGACCAAATGCATATTATTGATATAATAAATGATGTTAAAAAAAAATGATGTTCTGGTTGATTATTAAATTGAAAATTCTATGCAATCTTTATTTTTATTATTCCACCTAAAGGACTTTGTATCCATGGTCAAGAAATAATTGAAAAAAAAACTTCAAAATGGTTGCAGGAACCAAGGAAACACTGAATAAATGAATATACTTATTGTTTAATATTATTTTTCCGAACTTTAACTGACGTGATATTATTTTAATAATTATTTCTAGTAATTGTTAAGATTTTTAGTATAAATAATAATCTTGTCCACGGCATTGAAAACCTCTGGCCGTATCCGGACCACTCCCTTTGACATAAATCTTCTAATTTTGACATATATTTTGTAGCTTTGTTATTGTTCTTGTATTTGTTTTAAATTACTGTTTTAATGAATATTGAATGTTGACATGATAAGATAAAAATAACTTCGAATTAAATGGTCCCTGAGTTATAAACTTTGTAAGTGAAATCCTAGGTAATTTTTTTGTGTGAAGATTTATTATTTTTTTAGTTTTCAATGTTATAAATATTTGTACGCCAACACTTACGGCTAAACATGACTGGACTCAAATAATAAATTTCAATCTTGCATGCTATTGTATGTATACAATGTTTACACAAATAAAGAATATCTAATCATATCACAAGCAGAAATTTTCTTTTTCAACAAAATCTCAATACTGAGACTTAGCATAACATAAATATAAATAAAATGTAAATGTAAACAGAATACATAACGCTGATCATTATCATCTGCGGAATGTTAATGGCGTTGTATAATTCAGTCTGAAACTATGTCTGTGTACCCAAATTACTTGGTCATAGCAATTTGAATCAACTATCCAAATTTAGGTTGAACTTTCTTGATGAGTTTTGCTTGCCAAAACTTATTAAACATCTGGCAAATTGGAAACTAAGTTTTTCAATTAGTTATTTTTGTAATCTGAAAGATATATGTATAGTTTTTCTAGAGCTATGTTTTCTGTTATAGCTTTGAGCCGTTTGGGGTCGAAACGGGTGATGAAGTCCGAGTACGCGTCTCCTTTTCAAGAAAATTTCAAACCGACTGATCGACACTGCGTAACCAGAGGGCTGGTCGTGGCAATGCTGCCAGTCTTTTGGACAATGATCTGGAGGAACATAAACTCTTGTAGCAAAAGTCTTTCATTTAATCCTACCCACATGAAAAAAACATCTTTTACGATAACACCCAAATTCTTTTCACCGATAAATTCTTAAAAAGAGTGACTAAGCAAAAAGCAAAAAAATACGCAAATTCCTAAAACTTTTTCAACGCATTGCAGCAGTCTCAAACGTTTACTTTAAAACTCTTTCGAGCCACCATCTGAGGCATAGGAAGTTTTTCCTTAAGGTGTCAGATAACGGGACAAGGAAATCCCATCCTGCTAGAATTACATTTCTTGGAGAGAATATCACGTAGTTGGTTTCCAAAATTTTATTTATTACAACAAAACAAGTTTCGGTGTTTTACAGGTTGCATTTTGGAAAGTGTGCGCGGAAATTGCATGACTTGATCTCGCCATCTCATTTCTACCATCGGACAACCCGACGTACGGCGAGTCTGGGCTAAGCGTTTCGCCTCGTCGTTTATACCGCGTACATCGAAGGACTGGAACAATTTGCCTGCTGAGGTCTTCCCATCCGATTATAAATTGGGTGTCGTCAAGGCTAGAGTGAATAGGTTCTTAATAAACTAGTGCATCTCACCATAAACGATTGCATCACTGCTTACCATCAGGTGGGATCGCACTGATCGCAGTCAAGCACTAGTTTATATAATAAAAAAAACTATAATAGGAAGACTGCAATGATAGCGTTTGGTCACTCACTCGTATTTGATTCGTGGTTATTTGGTTATTACGAGTATGTCTTCTTAGTTTGACAAATTTGAACCCGTTTCTATACACTAGCCAGCCAGAGGTGTAAAAGTGTTTTTTTTTTAAACCTATTTGCAAAATCAATATGTAAGTATTTATAAATATTTAAATTATATAATCATGTTTATTTATAATATTCTGTTTAAGTTTTTATGGAAAAGTAACTTTTTTTTTTTTTTTAATTCATATAAACCAGTGCTTGACTGCGATCCCACCTGATGGTAAGCAGCGATGCAATCATTGATGGTGAGGCGCACTAGTTTATTAAGAGCCTATTCACTCTAGCCTTGAAGACACCTAAATTATAGTTGGACGGGAAGACCGCAGCAGGCAAATTGTTCCAGTCCTTCGATGTACGCGGTATAAACGACGAAGCGAAACGCTTAGTCCGGACCGTTGAAGTTTCAACAACGTAAGGGTGGATACTCGCCGTACGTCGGGTTGTCCGATGGTAGAAAGGAGATGGCGGAATCAAGTCATGCAATTCCCGCGCACACTCTCCAAAATGCAACCTGTAAAATACCGATAGGCTGGCTACCCTGCGCCTGTGCTCGAGGTTTTGTAGATTGGACTTAACCAAATCTGGATCCCCAATTAGCCTCTTCGCACGCCTTTCCACTGAGTCCAAAGCTGCTAGATGGCATTTTGCAGCACCAGCCCATATGTGACTGCAAAACTAAATGGAAATATAATTATAATAAGTACATAATATGTTTTTTTGAAATAACGTGTAAATATATTTCCATTTAGTTACTTTTCCACAAAAACGTAAACAGAATATCGTAATATTAGTAAAAAAATACAAAGTGAATTTGAATTTTTTAGTAGATCAACCTATGAGGTGGTCGTCTGTGAAGCCGGACTTTCTTGTGGCGGCCTTTCATTTTTATTTTTAAAGTTGTCAAATAACTTCTCCTGGTCCATCTAGGTGGAGTGAGAGAACGTGTCAGATGTTTACTGTATAAAACCCACCTGTGTTCCTTCAGTTGCCCTGTACATTCCAGAGCAATGGTAACTCTTTCAGATACATTCCCGCAGCTTCCCAAGGGGCTTTAATAAATTAAAGCCTCTAGCTAAAGACGTACCAGAAGTAAGTGCACAAACGCTCTTAAGAAGAAAACCCGTCGTCCGACCGTCCGGTAACCGTCCGGTAACCGTCCGAACCGAGCCCAAGTCGTCGACGGCGCGTACTGTTCCACGCGCGCCTCAAGATGTCAGCAAACCGTAGGGGCCCAGCAGGGTCGAAGCCTACTGGGGCCATGAGTGATGCGAAAGAGATCCCCGGGGCTCTGGAACAATGACAAAGAATGAACAGGGGTGGGTTTTTAGTCAGTAAAAGTCTTACACGCCCTGTCGCTCCGCCCGCGAAGGTTGTCATTAGATGATTTACCCACGATAAAAAAAAAGTTCGGAAAATTACAGGTCAGGGTACCCAGCGCCTTAACGAATATTTATGACTTGCGAATTCGCAGACAGCTAAATACGACAAACAAAGCAGGAAATATGTTTTAAACTTGCTGTTTGTAAACGTTTCCAGTCAGTTCTTGTTTGTTTTGACTTATTTGGTTACCATGAGTTTGTGGCTTGAGTTTTCTTCTTGGAGATTTACATATGTCTGATTTTTAGAAGTCCTTTTCGAGGTACATTTTCATACAACCGCTCTTATGTGATTATGATGTTATTACACATCTTTCTCTAGATATTTTGGATATACAGCTATCTTGTGGATATTATCAAGGCTTCTATAAAAATCAAATCATAAATTTGTGTAAAACTAATCTAGTAAAGACCTCTGAAAATCTGCTATTTTATGTAAATTTTGACCATTCATAATGTAACTCATATATTAAAAATATAAAAAACTTTTCTGAAAAACTTTTAAAGTTTTAAAACCTGGAACAAGTTTTATGAAATATTCGAGTAAATCACAGAAACACCGCGTTATCTGTCTTTTTTTGCATTGCCTCTTCATCAAACATCGCGTTGGATTGGTTAGATGAAGTAACAAGCTTAAAACCATGCTCGATGTTGACCATAGTCGAGTGGAAAAGGACCCTCATAAGGTGAATGCTACAGAAGGGTAGCCCGCGAAATTCAAATTATCGTAAGTTTTTTTTTGCATTTTGCAGGTCTGTGTGTAAATTCTATGTTCATTGTTATGTTCATTGCTATGTTCATATGGTATTATAATCATTCAAATCATCAATACAACCCTCTTAATTCAGTAATCTTATTATACGACTTTTTCATTAAATAGCCATTAAATTAGAATTTAGAGAGTTTTCTTTAATAGGTACTGTCATAACGGCCAATCCAATTAATCGAAAAACGGTTGTCTTCGCAATTTTAATTCCTAATCATTTAAATCAATTTTTGGATAGTAAAAAGCGCCTAAGCCTTTAAATCCGCCGTCTGACAATTCTTCATTCTTTTTTTAAATCATAATCCTAATATAGATTTTTTGCAAATTTTCCTTATGCGACCTATCTTATACTATATTTTTTATAAGAATAAAGAAGGTTACATGGTGATGGAAAACATCGTAAGGAAACCGGCATGTCCTAGAACCAAAAAGTCGACGACATGTGACATTCTCCAATCCGCACTGGGCCCGCGTGGTGGATTACGGCCTCTCCTAGAGAGAGAAGGCCTGAGTTCCATCTGTGGGAACATTAAAAGGCTGATTATGCTTTTTAAAAGAAGGTTACATTGGATGTTAATAAAAATGTAAAAAATAATATTTTTATTCCGTTCCGGTTTTTTTTTTTAATAGGCTCGCATTTGACCACTATTTTACCTGATGGTAAGCGATGATGTGGTCTACAATGGAGCACGCTTGTCTAGAAGTAACTTTTTCACTCTTGACTTAAAGACCCCTAAGTTGTAGCTATCAGGAAACACAGACTCCGGCAGGGAATTCCACTTAGCTGTACGTATAATAAATGTGTTCCCAAAACGTTTTGTACGTATGGGTGGGATGTCCACCTTGTACCGATGGCGCAACGCCGTACGTCTAAATAAGTGGTCCGATGATGGAACGGGCTTGGCGGAATCAAATTGAACATAATTATCGGTTCACAGGCTCAAGTTATCATACAAAAGTCTGTCCCTCTTTTTTCACTCGCTATTAAAATGTAACACGCTTTGGGAGAAAAGGTTTGTTGTATCCCAAACACAGGCCTCCTCTGTTGGAGGGAGAGGGCCATAAGCAAAGGATAAGTGCGGTCTAAGAAGTCTTTAATGGCGGATGTTATACCTTTTTCAATATGTTAGAACGTACACGCTATAATCAATCTGTTTCACTTCGATTGAAAGCGCTGAATAGAACCATTACCTTATATTCGACTGTACATACATAGGTTGCTGATTCATATCCGGCTCGAAGGGCCATATTTTATTTGCTTTTTTTTAAATTTATTTTAGTTTAGGGTTTAATCGTTCCTTGTAGGACATATCAAACACATTGTACTAAAGGAACAATATCTACATCATTCATTTACTAACAACCTAATGTTACAACTCTATGGCTACTGAGGGAGTCGGTGTTGTGGCTGTGGTAATAGCAGGTAAAACATTTTTGCCATTTCTGATACAGCATCAGCTAAAACACGCTGAATGACTCCTACATCCATCCTGTGAATGTTAAACTTTCTCATCCCCGACTCTCTTTCCACCTCGTTCCGAACACACTCCATGAGCAAATGTTGCAACGTCCTCAATTTTGCCACATTTTTTCATTAATAGCTTATATAAAAAGGAAAAACCATTTACAGGTAAATTTCAAGGAAAGTCGGTCCCACTTTTCAAAGACGAGACTCGGGCTCGACCTGGATGGTTACCGGACGGCCGGACAGTGAGCTACTCATTGCTCGTTGTCCGCAAGCGAAATGCTACGTGGTCTATGATTTACTATAAATGACACGTTATCTGCCCCCCTAGCCACGTTACAATCGTTTCGTTCGCGCCGACCACACCTCTGATTCCTTTGTTCTGACCACGTGACTGAGCATTGAGATGACGTCAGAGCAAAGGAATCGGAAGCGTGGCCTACTCGAGGCGTTCGGGCAGGAACTCTTTTTAAGTACCGTTACTACCGCTCAAATTTTCTGTGTTTCCGCAAAACAACCGCCATGTTGTCCTTAACCCTAAATTCGTCCCCTCAAAACAAATGATCCTAATTATGTTACTTGAAGGAAGTATTCCAAAACAATCAATTGCTGCGGCTCCCTTCCGCGTAATAACGAACTTTTGCTTTGAATTTAATTAAAGTTAGTTGGAGACGCTTTTTTGAACGCCAGTGAATGGATTGAGCTAACTTGAGAGGGGGGGGGGGAGCTTCAGTAGCGCTCGGAAAATGGAAGATTTCTTTTCAGGGTTCCGTAACCAAAGGATAAAACGGGGCCCTATTACTAAGACTCCACTCTCCGTCTGTCTGACACTACTGTTCCGGCTGTATCTCATGAACCGTTATCACGGTTTATAAGATACAGCCTGGTGTAAGACAGATAGTTGGAATTTTTAGAGAATGTGTTTTTTTTTGCCGCTATAACAACAGTAACTAATAAAAACAGAATGAAATAAATATTTTCATGTTTGTTGTATGGCTCCCATACAACAAACGTGATATTTTTTTTGCTGTTTTTTTACTACTTCTACAGACGGTACGGAACTCTTGGGGCACAAGTCCGACTTGTGCACTTGCACATGTGCACATGGCTGGTATTTTTGCTTGTTATTCACCGACATTTTAAAACCATGTAGAAGAGAATGTACACAGAATAATTAATTGTATGTTCACTTTAAACATAATAATTTAATTCAAATAAAATAAATATATAAATAATTATTTATTAATACTATAAACGCGATTTTTTTTTTGCCTAGTATATGTAGTATCTAATGTTTTATAGATAAATGGTACGGAACCGTTCTTGCGCGTTTCCGATTCGCACTTGACCGGTTTTTTTACTTTTTGTGTTTGAGTTTACGGAAGAGTTTGCGGGTTATCAAAAATGTAAAAAGTTTTCAATGAAAACCGACCGCTCTGAACTTCGAACACTTGCTTGCGCAGTAATCATTATAGCGAATTTTTCGAGTAGGTATGCGCAATAGTTGGACCGCCATATTCAGAGCGGCCAATATATTGCGACCGTACTATATCATTGGATTCTTTTTTTTTTAAACGTCCTTGATGTGTCCATAAATCACACGATACACGCGTCATATTCGTAAATGGATGCCGTCAGTTGAGACTCTATCTCTAAGCTGCCAGAGGCTTATTTCAATTTCTATTTTTTAATTACTTTCTTTTTCATTATTTATCTACATTGTGCTCACATAATACCTAGTAGCGACAAGAAATAAGTAAACAAGATTTATGTAACTGATAATATTAAAAGAGGTGTCCATGGAGTTTCTTGCATGTTCTTCTGCATAGAGATCTATGCTTTGGAACGTGCAATTTAGCTTCACTTTTTTTTTTTGACTAATCAACATTTTGATAATTCAAAAGTGCTTGTAAATTGTTTATAATTTGAAACAAACGTTTCTGTTTTCTAATTTCTGAATCAAATTTTAAACTTCAAACAGCTGTATTAGAATGTTTTGTCAGAAATGCCAAAAACACTGTAGCAATCACGTAGCAATTAAGCAAATTGCTAAACGTTTGAGTAGACGTCGGGCAAAGTGATTAAATTAAATTGAAGAATTAATCGATTATAAATCGTAGAAATGTCTATACAACAACTTAAGTTACTTTCTTAAAGCAGGCCTTAAGTCCTTGTTCATCGGCTCCTTGGTACAGGCCATGGTCCGGAGCGAGGAGGAGTGGCAGGCCGTCACCTCCTTCTGCAAAGTAGTAATGCTAGCAAAGGAGGCGGCAACACGCGCGAGGGAACGGCCGTCACGCCCCAACCGCCGGGATCCTGATCCCGATTTCCGGCCTCCGTAGGCGCGGGTTTGCGGATGGTGAGCAATGGGTAGTTTGTCGTCCGACCGTCCGGACCGAGCCCAAGTCGTCGACGGCGCGTAGAGTTCCACGCGCGCCTCAAGGAGATGTCAGCAACCGTAGCAGCAGGGTCGAAGCCCACTGGGGCC
Organism: Mythimna impura; assembly: GCA_905147345.3. NCBI lineage: Eukaryota > Metazoa > Arthropoda > Insecta > Lepidoptera > Noctuidae > Mythimna > Mythimna impura. The sequence continues at coordinate 24,783,072 of LR990351.1, read as the reverse complement.
ATGGGTGATGCGAAAGAGATCCCCGGGGCCCTGGAACAATGGCAAAGAAGGTGGGTTTTTAGTCAGTAAAAGTCTGACACGCCCAAGCCGCTCCGCCCAAGAGCAGGGGATGTCATTAGATGATATCCCCACCCAAAAAAAAAAGTAAAATGTAGATATGGACTGAACTACTAGAATCACTTTTATATATATACATTCGAATTCATGCTTTTGAGTCCGTCGACGACTTGGGCTCGGTCCGGACGGCTACCGGACGGTCGGACGGCGAGTTACCCATTGCTCGCCGTCTGTAAGCCCGCGCCAAGGGTGGCCGAAATTTGGGATCGGAATCCCGGCGGCTGAGGTGCGAGGGCCATTACCTTGCGCGTGCGGCCGCCTCCTTTGCTAGCATTACTGCTTCGCAGAAAGAGGTGACCGCCTGCCACTCCTCCTCGCTCCGGACCATGGCCTGTACCAAGGCTCGGCGCGAGAGATCGCTGCCGTCAATCGCCCCCACGAGGACATGGTGGTGCTCTACCCAGGCAGGGTACACCTCCACCGTATGCTCTACCGTGTCCTCCGGGCGGTCCACATAATGATGGCACCAGGGCGTTTCTTCCGCACGAATGCGGTGCAGGAACCTCCCGAACTTACCATGTCCGGTGAGGACCTACGTCATGCGGAAGGTAAAGACGCCGTGTTGTCTTTCCAGCCACTCCTCAAAGAGGGAACTTACCGCCATAATCATAGCGTGCCCACTTTTTACATATGAAAGTTAGAACCAATTTTTTTATTTTTTTTATTCATGATAGGTTCGCGCTTGGCCGCTATCTCACCTGATGGAAAGCGACGATGCGGTCGACGATGAAGCGCGCTTACCTAAAAGCAACCTATTCACTCTTGACTTAAAGATTCCCGGGTTGTAGCCATCAGGAAACACAGATTCCGGCAAGGAACCATGGTAGCAAATGAACCACGCACGCTAGTATAGTAAGTAGGTATACAATGTACACAAATTTCTATACTGTTACCGACATCCTCTACTACTACTACATATGTATAGTACATAACATAACAAATGTACTCGCCGAAGTTACGCAAAGCTGGTCGGATTGTGTGCAGTTCAGTTGTGGCCGCATTAGCTTTGCTGGTACGATTGTTCTCGCCCTAAAATGCAAATATTATGCACGTAACAACTATGTTGTACACTGTAACTAGTTAATGAGTGGCAGTCTTGATTTTCTGTCTCTATTTTGTTTTTAGTTCAATTTAGATCTAATTGTTCAGGTAGTAAATTAGTATGGGCCAATGATACGCGTTTAAAGGTGTGCGAGAAAAAATGAATAAATGATGTGCGAACAATCTGAAGTCCCACAAACCTTCATTGAAAAGGAAGATCTTCCGACCAGACGGATGTTTTGTCTGATCTGGGCAACTGCCTGAGAAATGATTCCGGGCTGTTGTATGTATATGTTCAAATCGCGCGGGAAACGTTAATTAGGTACGCGGTGCAGGATTTTGTAGTTTAGTCCATATGTGGCGCTATAGATGTCGCTACACGCGTTTTATGATCGTTCCAAAGTAATCATTTGCCTTTCATTGTTGCTTTTTACGTTTTCTTAGTACTTAGTATCTGAGTTGTTCAAGTCCCAGTGCGTGTGTCGCACTGTTCCGTTGTCGGTTTCGTTGTAAGTTGAAGAAAAAAAAACTGTTTTAAAAAATATCTTTTTTACCATTTTTAGGGTTCCGTACCTCAAAAAGAAAAACAGACAGTCTGTCTGTCTGTCAAGATCCTTTATTTCGGGAAGGCGTGGAGGTATCGAGTTGAAATTCAAACGATATACTCAGGTCTGCCCTTGAAGCTGTAAAAAAATCAAACTTCTAAGTTAACGAAAAAAAAAAGATACGGCCGTTTAATCGGGAATTGAACTATTTACATTTATAGAGACTTTTCGAGCAGGCGACAACCTATTATGCTCCACGATCTATGTACACTAATAAGCTATTTCAACCGAGGACAAATCTCACATTTACAGGTAACAATAGTTATATTATGTGTATAAAAATGTATAATAAATTAACAAATTCTATAAAAACGTTACCTTTTTCTAAATTTAAAAGTAGCTTGACGAGGTTTTTAATTGAAAAGTGTTTCTATAGTGTACATGAGTTTTTAGGTTACAAATTGTAAGTTTTGACATGAGTATTATAATTGACATGGGTATTATTGTACATGATTGTTATTGACATGATTATTATTGACAGGATTATTATTGACATGATTACTATTGACATTTGTGATTATTATTTTTGTTAGTTTTCATTTTTATATTGACATTTTTTAATTCAATAATACAATTTTAATGGAATGGAAATCTGTTTAATGAGTGCATGATTTTAATCAATAATTAATTTAATTACAACTACTATGTTTTTAATTTGCACGCCGAAATTAAAGGCAGAATAAGAGATCAATTTTATTTATGTTGTCAACTTTCTGTACCTTATTTACGCAAATAAACGATTTATTATTATTATTATTATTACATAGGTAAGTTTGTACGGAACTCTCAGTGCGCGAATCCGACTCGCCCTTGCCCAGTTTTTTTTGTTTCTAATTCAAATCTAGCTCTCCAAACAAATTAAGTAGGTACACATACACAGTTACGTCCATTGTTCTCACAAATGGTTAAAAGAGTTATCAGTCTGTCGACTCTACACTCTGACAGTGCAACTTATGTCCGAGAGTGTTTGCACACAACTCGCAACTTTAGACATCTCGCTAATGGTCCAACGATAGCGGGATCGGAGGAAACTGTATTTAAAGTGTAGAAGAGTTTTTGAACAGTCATTCTTGTAGATCTTGGAGGAAGATTGATGAAACTGTTCCGCTGGTATATTTTTCGACAGTATTTTGAGGCTATTTTTTTTTTAGGGTTCTGTACCTTGGTCGGTAAAAACGGGACCCTAATAGGATTATTTTGTTGTCCGAATGGTATATTTTTTAATCCAATTTTTAAGTCTTTTTTTCTTTTTAGGGTTCCGTACCTCAGTATTTCACCGGAACACCATGGCGGCGCGACCAGTCGTCGCTACCAACAAAATGTATACAGCTATAAAGAGAGTTACTCAACTGTTGTCCGTTTGGTTGCGCAATCAACTCGTACGCGTGCACTTAAGGTCCATTTTGATACTGTCTCAGTGTGGTGTAGCGAGTCTGGTGTCTGTATGGTGTTTAGTTTGGTAGCTTACGGACACCATGGCGGCGAAACTGGTCGCGCCGCCATGGTGTCCTGGTGAAATATAGCCCTTATAGAATTACTATGTCAAGACCCTATTTAAGATCTTATTGTAGTTTTTTACAGGAACTTGTTGAGATACCAAACTAAAATAAATATCAAGTAGGTACTAAGGTCTGCTACCCCTACGAGCAGTAAAAAATTTAATATCTGATTTAGACTTCACTGATTGCAGTGAAGTTTGAATTGGTAAAAAAGTATCTGAAGGTTTGGAAAACTGACTAACTTTTTTAACTGGCAGTGCTGATGTCTACTGCAGTTCTTGGCACGCCAGAGATTGGACCAAAATATAGACAACTTTAAAGGCATACTGTGTAATAAAAGGAAGACATTATTATTACTACTTACTTTACTTTATATTCATTATTACTTTATCAAGCGCAAGTTCGATCGTGTATGGAGTACTGCTCTTATCTTTGGGATGGATCTGCCCGATACCAGCTTGATGCACTTGAGTCAATTGAGAGACGAGCCAGGAGGATCATTGGCAATGATGCACTCGTTGAGTCGAGGCTTCAAAGTCTTGAGCATTGACGCCGAGTTGCTAGCCTGTCGGTTTTCTACCGGTTGCATTTCGGAGAGTGTGCGTCGGAATTGCATAACCTGATTCCGCCTAGCCCGTTCCATGATCGGACCACCAGGCGTACGGCAATGCGCCACCGGTACATGGTGGACATCCCACCTATACGCACAAAACGTTTTGGGAACACATTCATTGTGCGTACAGCTAAGGAGTGGAATTCCTTGGCGGAATCTGTGTTTCCTGATGGCTACAACCCGGGAATCTTTAAGTCGAGAGTGAATAGGTTATTTCTAGGTTTGCGCACTCCATCGTCGACCGCATCGTCGCTTTCCATCAGGTGAGATAGTGGTCAAGCGCGAACCTGTCAAGAATAAAAAAAAAAGATCCCTCTGATTTTTCAAAGGTCTGTATCCCCAGCAATTTACTCGGAGCAATCCTTCGTAACGTCATTTCAGATTATCATTCCGCTCACCAAGCAAAATAAACAGTGAAAATAACAGGATAAGTCTACACTTTCAGAAGTTCCAGTCAGCTAAATGTGCTGGCGTTAGAACTCTGCTAACTGTGAGGAACGCCCTTAACATAGAACAAGAAAACCGTAAAGAAGCGAAACTCGCATAATTTCCTTTCTATAGGGTTTCATCATCTTTATTTGCAGACCGATTTTGTCCACAGCTAGGCATAGGCCCACGTTGCATATGTCCGTATGTCAAACTCATCCTCGTCTTCTCCCGCCGTAGGCAACGGATTGTGTACGACGAGCAACGGGTACCTCGCCGTCCGGGCGGAGCCCGAGTCGTCAACGTTGTCAATAATTAAACTATAGAGACCCAGTAGGGTTGATACCTGCTAGGGCAACGTGGACTTTCCGAAAGGGATACCAAGGTCCTGGAACGCAAAGGGCAACTGAAAGACACAGGTGGATTTTAGTCCGAAAAATCTGGCACACCCTCTCACTTCACCCTAGACGAGACCAGTCATTCGATGATAACCCTCACAAAAATTCTTCGTTAGCCTCTGCCCTCTGGACGCCTCAGACCAAAATGGATTTCTAAAACTAAGTCCTAGCTGAGCGTTGTTACGTCTTCATCTAGTCCTACTAATTAATCGGAAGAGGCAATCAAGAATCAAAGAGTTACCGTGGCTCCCACGTTGGGCAACTGAAAGAACAAGTACAATCAGTAATGACCATTCTTGCAGTGATACCCAATATAGCTTCGGGCTGGTGGCCTCTTAACCCTGAAATTCTTTTGTTTTTTTCTCTTCTAATTTTTCTGTATTCATTTATCGTTTCTTGAAATTCTGAAATTCTGACGGGATTTATTGCGATCGCTGAAAGGTGCTCTGGAGTGATGCCACTTGCAGGTGGAGTTGCTCAGAAGCAAATAATGTATAATTATCAAACAAGGGCACGAACGTCATGTAGTTTTAGTCAGTAGGAGTCTGACACTGCCTAGACTGGCTCGTCTGTGAGGCAGCCTGGGCGTCCATGAGGATTTCCCAATCCTGCCGGAAAAAAAATCAGTAAAAATCTGACACTCTCTCCCAATTAACTCAGAGCGGGAGAATTGAATGCGTTAAGTGCGGAGTGTTTAGATTCCAGGATACCGCTTCTTCACATTTTATTCTATGTCCCTTCACACGGATGACGCAACGTGAAAATTGCTTTAAACCGGACAAAGTTCTCATGTAATCATACTTAGTGTGGAGTTCATACAGTTCCATTACTTTAAGAAATGTTTTTACGAGGTGTGCTTAGCTGGGAAAAGGTTTTACTAAGTTACATACATGGAGGATTTCAATTAAAGTAGGCATCTACTTGTATCTATATTAAAAAAAAAACTGGTCAAGTACAAGTTAGATATGCGCACCGAGGGTTTCGTATAAACTTACTTATGTAAATACTTCGATTCCCAAATCGAGTCTCGAAGATTTTTCCAAATCGCGAAATGTAATTATTTTGTGATGTAACTACAAATGTACGGTTTTCAGACCTTTGACTTTGGTTGTACTATAAGATCTTGCTTCTTGCCAAATTTCAGGATTCAAGGTCAACGGGAAGTATTTACCCCATAGGTTTCAATTTATTTCTTTATGTGTCAAAATATGCGCTATAAACGGAGTATAAACAGCCTTATCTTTAGATTACTTAGACTTAGAAGTTATTTTTTCCACTGCTCCAAGGGGTAGTTGAATGGGGTATACTCAGGAGTATTTGAAATAATTTTCAGCTCAAAATATCTACGTATTCTCTAGAAAAAGGTCCGTGAAAGTAATCTTATAAGCTTTCCATTTTTGCCAACTGTGGAACAAAAAAACAACAGAACTCTAAAAAAAACAACATCGTGACATCGACCTACTTCATTTCAACCGAAAGACATCCACTGCTGTGCGTTTCACATCCATCGCATTCCCGTGACCCCCACCAGGTCGTCAGAAAATAGGCATGTCCCTAACATAAGCACAAATATAAATAGCCCCTAGTGCCTACCCGGCAGCCTGTCTGTCGTTGACTCCGGTAGCGGTCAGGGTTAATGCGATGCAAGGGTTGCGAAGAGTTCCCAGGTCGACCAACTTAACTAAGTATACTATAATTATACTGAAACGGAAGAGAGATTTTTTTATTCTCTAGAACTACCAGTCAGATTGGAAAATCTTTCTATACGGGATAAACAGGTTTATGAAAAACTAACTTCTGCTAGCGGTTTTACCCGCACGAAGGTTTCTCTATACAAACTTTGGACCCCATGTCATCCCTTTAGGGAGTGAATTTTGGAAAATCCTCTCTTAGTGCTCGCCTACGTTATGTAAAGAAACCTTGTGCAAAATTTCAAGTTCCTAGTCCCAGTAGTTTCGGCTGTACATTGATACGTCAGTCAGTCAATTTCTCCTTTTATACAACATAAGTTTTAATATATAAGAAACCCGATGCACGTGTCTAGTATTTTTATGTAGAGAATTTGTGTACAAAATTTCATAACTGTACGATGAAAAATTACAAAGTTATAAGCTTGTTATGTTACCTGGTTGTCCGCAAAAATACATGGTCACCAGGCCATCCGCGACTGACGGGATAACCCCTTGAAAGGGGTGGATTGGGGAGCAAAATAAATTGCTCCCGCACCTAATGCCCGCTATGACCTGCGTGACCTGTGTTGTACTTAGTGTTGGTGGTGTCCAACTTGTGACCTTTTTAAATATTTTTGAGAAAAAATACAACATGTTGTAAAAATTATTGGAATCGATTCAGTTACTGATTCAGAACAAACTATATTTAGGTTTCGCATATACTAAAAATATATTTTTTTAGTGATAGTACCTATATATAAGCTATATGTTATAATATCGCGCTACGACTCGTGGAAGCGGAACAGTAACCAAAGAGGTGGGTAAAACGGCGGGAAACAGTAAAAAAAAAGCATTATCATCTTCATCTTTCTGCTCTTGTCCCATGTGTTTTTCTTCCATTCTGTCCTGTCACTCGTCACGCTATCACTAACTCCCTTTTCTTTCATATATCACTTCTCACACAATCCATCCATTTTTTCTTTGGCCTACCTCTCCCTCTCTATCCATCCACATGTAACTCAAAATTAGTAACATGCGTTTCATTCCTCCTCTTCACATGGCCATACCAAGACAAGTGATTCCCTTTCAACTTTTCAGTCTACTGGCGCCACTTTCAAACTTCCTGTTATATACTCATTTATAACTAAAAAATAAAACCCACATCCTTATCCTGTCCACATTATAAGGTGTAAATAAATAAATATCTTTTTTTATGTCATTAAATTGCGTGACCGCATCAGAAATGAAGATATCCGCAGGAGAACCAAGGTTACAGACATAGACCGAAGAATCGCCAAACTTAAGTGGCAGTGAGCAGGGCACATTGCTGGCAGAACAGATAGTCGATGGGGACGAAAGGTTCTGGAATGGCGACCACGTACCGGAAGACGCAGCGTTAGAAGGTATCCCACAAGGTGGACCGATGCCCTGGTGAGGGTTGCGGGAATCCGATGAATGCGAGAGGCACAGGACCGGTCATTATGGCGACATTTGGGGGAGGCCTATGTCCAACAGTGGATGTCTTTCGGCTGAAATGATGATGATGATGATGATGTTATTAAATGCTTTTTTATTTTTGAAATATTTAAAAATGTATCGAATGTGTTGATGTAAGTAAAATAAAGACTAATAAATAAATATCTACTATTTGAATGGCCCACAATAATAAAATCATCACTAAAAATCCATCTTGGCAACACCGACAAGCATTTAGCAGTAGGTACCTATATAATATGTTAATAGAAAGTTAAATAAAACGTTAGCTAAGAAAACCGCTATCTTTGTTCGACAGCAACGTTACCTAAACTACCTCTTCACCATAATATCTACATTATAGACGCAAGTACCAACAGTCGTACCTAAGTATATTACAGAAACAAAGCACTTATGTAAATCAAGAAAGATAGGACCCGCGTGCCAGATATATAACCAGTAATGTTGAATTTAGTTATGTACGAAAACTAGATTATTTTTTCCTAGTCGGGAGTCGCAGGGTGATTTCCAACCAACGTAGCCGCGGGCTTGCGGAGCGAGCAATGGGTAGCTCGCCGTCCGGCCGTCCGGACTGAGCCCGTGTCGTCGACGGCGTGTAGTGTTCCACGCGCGCCTCAAAGAGATGGCGTACTCCATCGCAGACCACATCATCGCTTACCATCAGGTGAGACAGTGGTCAAACGCGAGCCTATCAACATAAAAAAACTGGAAGTGCGAGTCGGACTCGCGCACTGAGGGTTCCGTACAAACTCACATATGAAAATAGTTCAATTCCCGTATCTCTCGAAGATTTTTCAGAATCGCAAAAAATATTTTTTTGTGACGTAACAATAAAATTACTGTTTTCAGATTTATTCCTATACCTATTCTATAAGACCTTGCCATAAGCTAAATATCAGGATTCTCGGTCAACGAGAATGATTTTTCATTATGAAAAATCATTCCGTATGTGTCGAAATAAACATAAACGACCGTATCTTTATTTTCGTTAACTTAGAATAAATTTTTCAACATTATCTAAAGTTAAAAAAATATCATGAGAATCGACCCATTGACGACGGACAAATCGGTGTACAGACAAGAAAAAAAAACTCACTGATTGCATAACTCTCTCCCCCCTTATGACCAAGCCCGCTAAAAGCAGGTTCAAATCAGATATAAACCTTATTAATCATTTTCCTTAAGCCCCTTTTCCTAAGGATGTCCCAACTCTACGCCATATCTCTCATCTTTACCCTTCGCAAGTTCCTTATGGGCTAAAATAGGATATAGAGCTGCGATTTCAACCGGTATTGTAAACCTTCCAAGAGCCGGACTTTGATAAAAAATATTTGAAAGTCTTCCGTATTTTTCTATAGGATTTTTGAAAAAGGTCCCTCAATCGCATTTACCTTTTTTTCAAAGGGGCGAATACGGGCTATGTAAATGTGCGCGTATATAATGAAAAACAAACCTGAAGCGTGCCCGAACAAACCATATGGAAATTATTAGGAATTTTGTCGACCACCCAAAATGTTTAACAAACAAAAAAATAATTGGCTTTTTTGCAAACAGAATACAAAAAAAAAGATTACATTTTCACATAGAATAAAATAAGTCATTAAGCAAAAAGATATTGCATCGGCCGGGAATCGAACCCGGGCCGCCCGCGTGGCAGGCGAGCATTCTACCACTGAACCACCGATGCTCATACCTTTGCCACAAAAATAGCTTACACTACGAGAGCTCAAAGCATAAATATAATGAAGATGCGAGTGTTGCGCAACAAAACACCTTTCACTACGATTAACGTGATTGCGTTATTACAAATGTAGCAAGGAATTATCTACGTACGTATGGACAGCGTCATCAACTGGTAACTCCCCCTTCTCCAAGGTCTTTCAACGTGAGAGAGGTACCCAATTGATTCAGTTGTCTGTACCTTTCTTTTTGCAGCACTCCACAGGTTTTGTCTGGTACAGTCAAACGGAGTGAAAGGAACGCAGGGGTGAATAGGAACAAATGTTTGAAGGGGATTTTCGCGTTATTTTAATGTTTTTCCCACATTTAAGTACTCCTATTTATTCATAAATTGTTATAAAAACTTACACTTTGATAGAAATTAATAATATTATATACCAAAGAGAAAAACCTAACGAAAGTTTTGTTTCTATTTACCCCTGTGTTCCTATTAACCCCGTTTGACGGTATTCTTATAAGACCATCCAACGCTGTGTCTTGACTTTCTGATGCGAGAAGCAATCGTGGTCGATGTGGAGGGTCTTATAGGAGGCCCATATCCAACAGTAGACGCCTTCGGCTAGGATTGGCTGGAAAGACAACACGGCGTCCTCACCTTCCGCATGACTCAGGTACTCACCGGACATGGTAAGTTCGAGAGATTCCTGCACCGGATTCGTGCGGAAGAAACGCCCGGATGTCACCATTGTGTGGACCGCCCGGAGAACACGGTGGAGCATACGGTAGAAGTGTGCCCGCTTGGGCAGAGCACCACCGTGTCCTCGTGGGGGCGATCGGCGGCAACAACCTCTCGCGCCGGTCCCTGGTACAGGCCATGGTCAGGAGCGAGGAGGAATGGCAGGCGGTCGCCTCCTTTTGCCAAGCGGTAATGCTAGCAAAGGAGGCGGCCGCACGCACGAAGGAACGGCCTTCACGCCCCAGCCGCCGGGATCCCAGTCCCGATTTCCAGCCACCGTAGGCGTAGGCTTGCGGACGGCAAGCAATGAGTAGCACGCCGTCCGGTCATCCGGTAACCGACCGTATTAAGCCCAAGTCGTCCAAGTCCCTGCCCTCTTTAAAAACATTTGGTAGAGAATATACCAGGGGCTCTACGCGGGACTAAATTTTTCCACGATTCTATGACTTATACTACAATAAGCAGGCCACAGAAAATACTCAATGCAAGATGTACGTTAGAAGCCAGTGTTCTCTACAGTCTACAGAAAACATTATTAAATCATAACAAACATAATAATTCGAGCGTCCCTCGTAATTTAATTAAACAATCTGCAACAGATTGGATGATATTAAATTTTTCAATGTGCAAAATGATAAAGTTTTTTAATAATGTTCCTTGAAGATAAGCTTGAATAATGAAAACATAAACTGAATCAAAACATGCTTTTGTTTTTAGTTGACTATGTTTTTTACGCCTTGTTATGTTGTCATTTGAAAAATAAATTAATAAACATTATTTACAATTCTGAGCTGAAAATAGTTCTAAAGAGTTACCAGGACCCTGGTACACAAAAGGGAACTCACACCACCCAAATGCGGGAGATGTCGTTGGATGATTTTCCACCTAAAAAAAAGCAAATGTGGGTTTCTTGAATAATAAACGTGTCGTTCGTTCTATATTTACTGGGAAGGGGCCTAACTTTATTAATATTTATAATGTCACAGACAAACCTAAAATATTTTACATTGTTTCCATCAGTAGTGAGAGAGAGTGACAGACTATTACTGACTAAAATCCACCCGTGTTCTTTCGATTGCTTTTGTGTTCTAGGCCCCGGTAACTCTTGAACATAAGCCCGCAGCTCACCACATCGTTAAAATTAAAACAATAGGACTTTTTCCCATAGCAATTTTGAAAATCGAACTCAACGAAAATAGCCAACCCGATACCTTTACACTTTCACATCCTCCAGGGGTAATTTATGGCAAAAACTTAGAAGGAATAAAATGGCAGCATCTGGGAGTGTCTTTATGAGTTCCCACTTGTTTAGCTATCATTATAGTTGAGTCTCGTAAAATATTAGGGTGCGATCATTGGCTCGTACCTGTCAGGTAGTTTACGAGTATTTTAGTTGAGGTAATTTGAGGGTAGCAGGTAAAGTTGTAGAGTTAAAACTAGGTAAATATAATATTTTAGTGAAGGAAAACTGTTGGCATTAATTTCTATCCTTCGGGATAACGCTATTCATATACAAACTATACAGCCAAGTTACGACCGTTTCGTTTGCGTCGAACGCCTCGAGTAGGCCATACCTCCGATTGCTTTGTTCCGACGTCATCTCAACGCTCAGTCACGTGGTCAGAACAAAGGAATCGGAGGCGCGGCCTACTCGAGGCGTTCGACGCAAACGAAACGGTCGTAACTTGGCTAGGGGGCTGTGGTGTGAAGTCACGTTCATCAGCACATCACGTATAGCACTTAGTTTAAGTTAAGATAGATAAGATGTGTTCGTAGCTTTGTAAGCATATTGTCACATACGAACTATGTATATATATGTCACAAATTAAAGGAGGATCATCAGTTGACTCATGGAGTAGTACATATCACGTTGTTTACTTAACCCGTCCTTCCCCCCACATCGCAATACGACTCACTAGAGGACTGTCTAGTGACTAGACAGTAGGCAGGGAATTCCAGTTCTCAGCTGTACGCATAATGAAAATATTCCCGAAATGCTTTGTACGTATGGGTGGGATGTCCACCATGTACCGGTGGCGCAACACCGTACGTCTATTGGTCCGGTGATGGAACAGACTTGCCGGTATTAAGTTGTGCAATTCTAATGTACACTCCCAGAAATATAGACGATAGAAAACCGACAGGCTAGCAACTCAGCGTCGATGTTCATAACTTTGGAATTTCAGCCGAAAGGCGTCCACTGTTGGACATAGGCGTCCCCCAAGCGTCGCCACAACGACCGATCCTGTGCGTCTCGCATCCACCGCACTCCCGCGGCTCTCACCAGGTCGTCGGTCCACCTTGTGGGAGGCCTTCCAACGCTGCGTTTTCCGATGCGCGGTCGCTTTAGAACCTTTCGTCCTCATCGATATATCCGTTCTACGAGCAATGTGCCCTGCCCACTGCCACTTTAGTTTGACAATTTTGTTTTGTTTGGAAATTAAATCAACCAAAATGAAAAAGTGATCATGTGAATGTATCATGGATACACTAGTATCCCGGGACCATTCCCGGGACAGAAGACATTATGTAAGTTTTTATCGTAACTTGAGTTTCCCTGACGCAGCACTCCACGACCAGATGACGGCAAAAACTTTAGAAGGATATCAGCAGAATACTTTATACTTCTGTACGTATTTGACTTTTTGTTTTATTCTACAAAAGAAATAAGTGTTTCAGCTATCTACCTACATACTAACTACGTAATTAGAGACACAATAGTAAGATAATGGCGCGTGAACGCCGGCGTTAATGCGGGGATCAACAGCTTACTATGAATTAAGAAGAGAATACTTATCCCAATTAATTAACACTTACGGAATAAAAAACAGTCTAAAGGGTGTCTCACAAATAATTTGGAATGTCTTCGTTTATACCGCGTACATCGAAGGATTGGAACAATTTGCCTGCAGCCGTCCTCCCGTCCGATTATAATTTAGATGTGTATTCAAGGCTAAAGTGAATAGGCTCTTAATAAACTAGTGCAATTTACTATCAACGATTACATCACTACTTACCATCAGGTGGGATCGCAGTCAAGACCTAGTAAATATTATTATAAAAATGTTTTAACAAAAAAAAAAAAAAACAACTTCGCTAAAAAAAAAAAACACTAAAACTTAAGGGTGTACTGTGTAGTGTGTGCCCAGCTTAGGCAGTGCAGTGCGGCAGTAAGTTGTGGGGATAATAAAGATTATCCCATTGACCATGGACTGTACCACGCCTAGAAGCGAAAGCGCTTCCAGGCGTGGTACAGTCCATGGTCAGAGGCGAGAACGCGTGGTACACAGTAGTGTTCTTGTACGGTGAAGTGATGATCGCAAAGAAGGTGGTGAAAGGGGAATGTGAGGATACCACCTCCTCCCTATACGTAGCAGACAGACCGGGTATATGCTGTGACCCTAACTAAGTTCCATCAGTTGCCCTTGCGTTCCAGGGCAGCAGGTAAGTAGGTACTCTTTCAAACAATCGCACAGCCTTGGCAGGCCCTTATCGCTTACTTCAAGCCCGCGCCTACGGCCACGCCTACAGCGTCTCCATGAGGGCCGGGGTGTAAGGAAATCAGAAATCAGAAATCAGAAATCAGAAATCAGAAATCAGAAACGTTTATTTCAAATAGACCAATTACAGGCATTTCTGAATTGTCAAAATGTCGGTCAGTCAAAAAAAAAATACAAGTGAAGCTAAATTGCACGTTCCAAAGCGTAGATCTCTATGGAGAAGAACGTGCAAGAAACTCCATGGACACTCTTTTAAATCATATTATGAGTTACATAAATCTTGGTTACATATTTCTTGTCGCTTCTAATATGTGAGCACAATGTCGATAAGTAATAATAATTAAAAGAATAAAATAAAAACTAATAAAAATAAAAATAGAAATTGAATTAAGTCACTGGCAGCTAAGAGATGACCAGTCTCAACTGACGGCACCCGTTCACGAGCATGACGCGTGCATCAGCCCCACTCAGTTCAACCATTTTGAAGGGAACCGAATGACCCAATAACACGTGCCACCATCAGCGAGACATTTGAGTGAGCATGACAAACTCTCAACTGCCATGCTCGTAATGACAAACAAGTTGTAACCTCATAAAAATGCTCCATGGTACTTCACATTCACAAAACTTGAAAAACAAAGTGCTTCTAAATTATACAATGCTATTGTTTCCAAATACAAAAGATAATAAATTATCATAAGCTCTATTGAAATAAACAAATAAAATAAAAAAACATTTCGAAAACAACAATACAAAAAGGGGAACAGTATCTCTTCCAAAATTATTAAAAAAAACTAATTTGAAGGTAAAAGTGGCTGTGGCTGCGGAGCAGGACCGGCATTTAGCCAAGCGTTTTTATCAAGGATATAATCTTCCAGTTTATAATACGCTTGTCTACATAGTGTGCGTTTAATGCATGCTTTAAATTTGGACTCATTTAGTTGTAGAATCTCAACTGGTATTTTATTATAAAATTTTACACAGTACCCCATGAAAGAACTATGTACTTTAGCCAATCTGAACCGAGGTTGATCTAATTTGTTCCTGTTCCTAGTATTAAAAGTGTGCCTGTCACTTATCTTAGTAAAAAGATGAATATTTTTCCGAACATACATAATGTTTTCATAAATGTATTGACAAGGGACCGTCAGGATGTTTATTTCCTTAAATAGTTCCCTAAGAGAATCGCGTCTGCGAAGATTATATATGGCTCTGATAGCTCTTTTCTGCAGAATAAAAATAGACTCTATATCTGCAGCCCGTCCCCATAGCAAAATACCGTAAGACATGATACTATGAAAGTAACTAAAATAAACTAGTCGCGCAGTATCCACATCAGTAAATTGACGGATTTTTCTGACAGCATATGCTGCTGAACTAAGCCGACCTGCCAGAGATGTTAAATGAGGACCCCATTGTAGCCTCGAGTCAAGCGTGATCCCTAGGAAAACCGTATTCTCGACGAATTCAAGTTTCTCCTTGTTCAATACTATGTCGGAGTAATTACTTTTAACATTCGGTAACGCAAATCTTATGCACTTAGTTTTTTTTTCCATTTAACACTAAATTATGAACAGTAAACCAGTTTTGGACTTGCTGTAAAGCATCGTTTACGTCATCAAGATTAGTGGAACGTCTATTGATCTTAAAAATTAACGACGTATCGTCAGCAAACAATACAATATGTGGTTGTTTTTTTAATAGATGCGGTAGATCATTTATATATACTAAAAAGAGGAAAGGACCTAATATTGAGCCTTGTGGTACACCCATTTTGACTTTCAAACCCGGAGAATTGTGTCAAACAAAATTGTGTCAATCAAAAGGATTGTGTCCTCCTGACGATGCTGCTTCCTTTGCTCACATTATTGCTTCACAGAAAAAGGCGACTGCCTGCATTGCCTCTCGCTCCATACCATGACCTAGACCAGAGCCGGACATGAGAGATCACCGCCACCGATCGCCCCCATGAGGACACGGTGTGTTCTGCCCTAGTGGTATAAAACTCCATCGCATATTCCACCGTGTCCACTAGGCGATCCGATCTGCGAGCTTTACTCAGTAGCTAATCTTTTATGACAACACAAATACATACTTCTATAGCGACATCTATGGCGTCACATATGAACTAAACTACGAAATCATGCAATTACAGTTTTCCGCGCGATATGAACATAAACAACAGCCTGAAATCATCTCTCGCCAGTTGCCCAGATCACAGAATAAGAAATAGTACAAGCCCAGATCAGGCATAACACCCGTCTGGTCGGAGGATCCTCCCTTTTCGACGGAGGTTTATGGGACTGTACACTCTGTTCCGCATACTTCCAAACTTGCAACAACGAAGGTCCCAGAGAAACCCAGACCACATGCATTACTAAAGACAAAAGTATATTTTAATCGATATAAAACCAATAATGAAAATGGAGTTATCGAGAACACTGCGGACTTTTGAGCAATTTAAAAAACAATTTACTGACTCACACTTCGGAGATGAAAAATCTGAAGATTCATTCGTGCGAATGTTCCATTCATTTCGTAATTTATATCTTAAGTTTGTGAGCTGAGACGAAAATAACAGAGACTTAGTACCTAACTACAGGGTTGGTTTTCAGACTATTCTTTTGAAATTATTAAGAATGAAAGCTTTATATCGTAAGACAATGGTCGATCATGTTATTATTATAATACTAAAGAAGCGACCGTAAGTACATTTTCCGTAATCACTACCACGGTAATATTATCTATACAGTATTGTAACTCGGCCGTATCTTTGAAATAAATGCCTACAGCCGCGCGGTACGTAAACATGCGATAGGGCTGCCCGCACTATGGCTGCCCGCCTCCACCATTTTAATTACATTTGCCTACTTTGTGTTTCCATTTAGTTTTGTGATTGTAAATATACTTTTTTTATATAAACAAATAAAATACTTTGTGAATTGAATAGGAAGTGCTCAATATTTGCGACCGAAAAATATTTGCGCCTCGACTGAGACGTACCTACGAAATGCAATTAAAAATTGTTTTGGGAAACATGGACAAGGTGGAGAAAAAGGAATATCTTTTACTTGGTTATAGATACCTGCAGCTACTTTACAATTTATATGTTTGGTTTTAAATGAAGAATTCATGCAACCAAAAACAGCACAATATATCCTACTCGTCATATTAAATATATAAATATGTACTTGAACTTATTTTTATTGAAAAAATCGCGCGGCACAGACGCGACTGTCTGCATCCCGAGCGCACCTCGAGATCGAGGCGCGTAGGTATAGCTCGCGTTTCGACCGTTTGTATGAAGTTGGAATACTGTATAGATAATATTACCGTGTCACTACATAGTATAAAACAAAGTCGTCCCACTGTCTGTCTGTCTCTATGTATGAATAAATCTTTAAAAAATATTTAAAGAAAAACAAAAAACCCGACTGCGTCGAAACTAATTTTAAAAAATACGTGAAAAAATTAACTTAAATAAAAACTAAAAAGAAACAAACAAGCCCAGTAGTTTAGAATTCTGTTATGAAATACTAAATAACTACACAATTGAAATAGTTTTATAATCGATACACACATAAAACAAATCATAAATTCTAATGCAGAACAGAACGACTCACTGTCGGGGCCCCTTGGGAAGATTTGATTGGTAAAATTTGAATGGGCCCCGACTGTGAGTCGTTCTATTCTGCATTAGAATTTATGATTTGTTGACAGCTCGGTTCAAAGTAGTTCCTTGGAGCTTGTGTACAGTTACAGCCCAGCACAATATCAATGGCAACATTTTTCGCTCTATTTTACCCTGTCCGCGAAGTGCATCGAATTCTGTCGTCGATGGTTCGATTCTGACTCCTACTCCAGGAACATTGTTATTAATTGCTTTGTCGTCAAATTCCATATAAACAGCTTGTGGCAATTCTCCGGGTTCCAATTGGTCCCTCCGAAGAGCTGGCCACTCAATTGTCCTTATAACACCCATTGCTCCGTTAACAAGACCATGGGTAACATTCAAATTTCTTCGTAAAATAACTCGTGATCCTAAACCGATTGTTAAATATTTAACAATTCCTCCAGTTTTGTTAGGATCATCAGAAACATATACATCTTTCGGTTTTTGACCATATGTTTTCGATTCTACTGATATATCAACTGCATGTAATTTATACAACCTAGTAGTTTTTGCCAATATAGTTGTCATCTTTTGATTATGTCCATCGAGCTTGGTGGTAAACTTTTTTTTACTCGGCGACTTGGCAATGAATAAAAGTTATTTTTTAGCAAAAATATTTGTTCTTCATGCTTTTTCACTGTTTTTTTTTTCATATATCGTTTATACTTGAAATAAAAACTTAAATCAATAAGTAAGAAAATTAGCGAGAATGATTGTTTTGTTAAACAACTTTAAATCGTTACATATCCTAAACTATTATTTAAAATGAAAAATGATAAAAGGAACTTAAAGATGATTGGTGAGGCGTGTAAATAGCCCCAACCTGAAAAAGGATGGTGTTTTAAGACTACCAATATGGCGGTGAAATTATGGTTGTATTACACAAAATTAAATCCCTGTTGACGATTCCCTGATGCACCGACCTCTACAACAACGATAGCAACTTATAACCCACGTACCTTGCTAATCCAGTGACCCCAACTCGTCGTCAGGAAAGCGCTTCATCCACGGACGCGTGGTCTGTCTGTGTGCTGCCGGCCGGCGAGCTAAATCTTCATCCATCCACCGGTGGGCTGGTCAGAACTCGTGAAACCAACACTGCACTTTATGGTCTTAATGTCTCACAGTAGCAGATACACTTATTACAGGAGAATTCTCAGGTTTTCAACAGATATGGGATTTTTACAGCGGAGCGGTTTTTATTCGACGCAATGTCGATTTGCGTAGCGGACACAACGTTTTGTTAGCGGGTTAGACGCCATCTAGCGGTCTTTAGCGAGCGTCTCAGGAAAGCATTCGATACGTCACCAGTGGGCGTTGCGGTCGCAGATATTGGTGAAGGAAATCGTCAACAGAGACTCAATTAACTTAGAGAATGCGGGAAAGATAACTAATTTATATTATTTATTCTCTAAAAATACATATACCTTAAGAAAAGGCATTGACGCTTCACCATGCTCCCCCCCTTGGAAGGACGCAAGTGCTTTCAAAGGGAAAGGTTAAAATTGTAAAGATTTACTAACCTAGATCATGATCGGAAAGTCTAAGCTTTATGACTAAATGCGGAAAATAAAAATCATTTAGAATACTAATCCTAAACCTTAAAAAACTACGAGTATCGTTAAAATGAAATTTTATTGCGTTGGAATAGGATATAGTTTTGTGACAGAGCGTTTAAAATGACCGAACCTTGTCCTCACCATTGCAACGCGAGCGACATTGTCAGTCCCTTTATAAGGATGCGGTTTTAATGGTTTTACATTGGCTTCCCACATAACGCCAAAATGTGGGGAGCGAGGTGGAATCATTTTCCACTTAATGCGGCGAGTTGATAACTCATTTAAAAGAGACGAATTGAGGTTTGACCTCATTAAGAAATTATAAAGTTCATCTAGCTGAGCTTTAGCACCAACGAGATTGGTAGCGTTATCCGAATAGAGACAGGATACTGGCCCTCGACGCGAGATAAAACGTTTAAACGCGGCTAAAAAGGCGTCGGTAGTAAGTTCAGAGACTAACTCTACATGGACAGCCTTGGTTACCAAGCACACAAACAAGCATATATAAGCCTTTTGAGCGTGTTGACCTCTGCAACGAGAGAGAGTTATGCGTATGGGACCAGCATAATCCACTCCAGTATGGACAAATGCCTTTGATTCCGATACACGGTATTCAGGAAGGTCCGCCGCGCGATTGGAGTGGGATGCGTCGGATTAACTCTAAAGCATGTGTTGCATTGTCGCAACTTGGACCTAATGACAGTCCTGGCATCTAGTATCCAAAATCGCTGTCGTAAAATAGACATAAGTAGCCCTGACCCAGTGTGACAATTCATCACATGGTAATGACGAATTATCAAATCCACAACAGGATCATGTTTGGGAAGTAAAAAAGGATGCTTAACGTCAAAGGGAAGGCATGACTTTGAAAGTCTTCCCCCAATGCGTAATATACCCTCTCCATCTAAAAAGACAGATAAACTGCGGAGTTTCATTGGTAACAGTTTACCACATTTGATGAGCTCAATGTCATCTGCGAAATGAACAGATTGCACAGCACGGATCATAACTCGTTCCGCCGCTGACAATCCCTGCGGCGACCGGGGTTCACAACGAACCTTCGGTCTAGCGAATTTAAGTATATAATAATGCGGACTGTCCGAGGCCAGCTGTCGCACAGTGCGCATAGCTATGTAAGGACTCGACTTCAGTCCAAAAGGTGAGCGGTTAAAAGCGAATGTCAACACAGGATCATTCACACTGAATCGACACAAAATGCGTAGGTACTTACGCTGCTCAACAGGTGCGCAAATTCGTAAGTACATCCGCTCAATATCAGAATTGATAGCGATAGAAAACAATCTAAAATTGATTAAAAGAAGAATCAAATCTGTTTGTAAATTCGGACCAATATGGAGTACATCATTTAAAGATAAACCGGTATGAATCCTGGCACTCGCATCCAATACGACGCGCGGCATCGGCTTGTCTGGCCGAACGACAGCGTGATGAGGGATGTAGTACCCGTCATCCGAAATGGCGGATTCGTCGACTGGACTTAAGTATCCATTATCTATGTACTCTTGGATCACTGCGTTATAATTTTCCCGCAACGTCGGCGATTGGCGGAGTTTTCTCTCCAGCGCAACCAGTCGACGGTACGCGGCGGTACGGGAGTTACCTAACTCGCTGGGATCCTTACTAAAGGGTAACGCGACAGTATAACGTCCCGCATCGTCACGTGACACGGTCGAGGAAAAAATATTCTCACATTCGGTTTCCTCAGGAGATAAAAAACGTTTATTTTCAACTTCTTCCAATTCCCAGAACTTTTGTAATGAATCATTAAGGGCTAATGCTGTGAAAGAAGAGCTAGGTAAATTTAAATTATCTTTACTAGGCGGAAAATCACCCATAAGGACATACCCGAATGTGGTCAATAATGCGGGTGGCGCATTTGAACCTAAGTCTACCCTATTCCCCAAATAAATATACGGAAACAGTTGAGCGCCTAACACTATGTCAATATCTCCTGGAATATTCCAGCTTAAATCAGCGAGCGGAAGCGAGTGGAAGTCCACATGACAATCCCACTTAATATGGTGCGAAGGTAGCTTGTCCGTAATGCACTCAACTACCAACGCATGAATAGTATATTTTTGATGCGGGTATACGCGAGACTCGATATCTAGATTCACATAACCTATTATCGGCCGCGACACAGAACCAACTCCTTTGACAAAAGAATTATTCAAAGAAATTATTACTAAGTTGAGTTTTCTACAACAATCTGTAGTTATTAAATTATGTTGCGAACCATTGTCAATCAAGCACCTAACTATTGTTTTATGGCCCGAACTATTATTGTTAGCGCGCGCATAAACCTGAGCGGTCGACAACAAGACTGCCGACTTAGCCCTCGTATCTGCAGCCAATAATACGGCCGTGTTATGGGTCGGACATGTTTGAGCAACGTCACCCGAACCACAAGACGCCGCGCGGGGCGGGAGGAACGCGGGGGGCGCAGTGGCCAGCGGCACAGCCAGGCTGGACGCGACGGCTACATTGCAATTCGTCGGTTTAACACCAGCTACATGCGATTGTTTATTATTTTTCTCAATATGTAATAAAGTATGATGGCGTTTTTTACATACGTTACAGACTGAGGTCGACTTGCAATTACTCAAACCGTGCGACGTGCTCAGACAATTTGCGCAACCATGTACGGATTTAATAAACTCAAACCTAGTTCTAGGAGTCAACGCGGATTGAAACTCAGCGCACTTATACAAATGAACATGAGCGTTATCTTTACAATACGCGCAGACGAAGCGGGGCGGAGCTGGAGCGGAAGAATTAGGCGATACACTCACAACAAACGCTTTCGTTTGCGTGCGAGGCTCGCGAGATGCGGGACTATGAAGTTTATTATAATTATTTTTCGCGTTCGAATGAGATAAATTCAAGCGTTCTAATATCTTAGTCTGATCTTGAACAAAGCTAATTAACAATTTAGTTGTAGGTATTTCAACATCGCGAACGGAAAGTTCAAACGATTGACCAGTCTGTGAATCTATTTTTCTCATAGCGCAATGCAAGAGAATAAAATCCGCAAGATCCGGAATACCAAGTTGTTTCAAGGCAGAAATACTTGCACTAAATGTTTCAATGAAAGAATCGAGACTATTTGCGTTACACAAACAACTTTTTAAATCTAATATATTATTTAAATAGTGTATACCTAATGTACGCTTATCCTGGTATTTATTAACTAAGCTGTCCCATAGAAAATGATAGGTATCAGCCGTAGGCACAATACCGGCTGTAATCTTTAACGCGTTATGTGTAAGTCTACCCACTAAATACTGCACACGCTGCGAGTCAGTCAGCTGATCATTGTCATGAATATTCGACTTGAACGACTCATAGAAAACAGGCCAATTCTCAGGTTTCCCGTCGAAAGATGGCAATGCAATCGGAGGCAGGTTTATTTTTAGTGGTTCAAAAAGCGTTTTCGAATTACTACATTGAGATAACTGAGATTGACTACTGTCGATTTTATTCCTAATACGCTTAATGCGAATAAACAAATCTTCAAAGGATTCTAAACAAGCATAGTCGGGACTCGAACCAGGTTTCAAATTAATGTTTATGTGGTTAATTTGATCGACATAAGATTCAAATTTATCACGAATGTCGGCAATAGTTTCCGATTCAGTCATAAAACTTTCACTATTTCTCGTATCGAACGACGAAATATTTTTCGATAATTCATATAATCGATTAAGGCGTTTGAATAACAATCCTTTCTTCTCATGAAGGATAGTCAGTAAATCTTCCGGCTTTAATTGTTTCTCAGTCATTTTGTTAAGTTAATATCAAGAGCAATATCTAAAAATATGCGCGGGTAAACTTATCAGGCGGTTAGCAATCGTAAAGTATCCTCCCGCTCTATGGCGGTATCTGAATAAAAATCACTAATACACACAAAGCCGAAATGATGTGAAACTACCTCCTATTATATGTTATCAAAGTGAAATACGTAACTCATTAAATTCTATGAAACAATATTGACAGATTTACCAAAACCTACGTAGAATCTATTGTCAATTATGTTTATGATAAAGCGGAGAGCGGTTTATAGGCAAGAATAATTTACCAAAGGTTTACGTAAATATCTATAACCTATATATACCTATTATGATTTTCACCAAATATTACGTAAAAATCTAACTAGGGAGCGGTTACCTGGTTATCTATCCAGGCTCGAAAGGACCAAAAAATTATGGTGAGGCGTGTAAATAGCCCCAACCTGAAAAAGGATGGTGTTTTAAGACTACCAATATGGCGGTGAAATTATGGTTGTATTACACAAAATTAAATCCCTGTTGACGATTCCCTGATGCACCGACCTCTACAACAACGATAGCAACTTATAACCCACGTACCTTGCTAATCCAGTGACCCCAACTCGTCGTCAGGAAAGCGCTTCATCCACGGACGCGTGGTCTGTCTGTGTGCTGCCGGCCGGCGAGCTAAATCTTCATCCATCCACCGGTGGGCTGGTCAGAACTCGTGAAACCAACACTGCACTTTATGGTCTTAATGTCTCACAGTAGTAGATACACTTATTACAGGAGAATTCTCAGGTTTTCAACAGATATGGGATTTTTACAGCGGAGCGGTTTTTATTCGACGCAATGTCGATTTGCGTAGCGGACACAACGTTTTGTTAGCGGGTTAGACGCCATCTAGCGGTCTTTAGCGAGCGTCTCAGGAAAGCATTCGATACGTCACCAGTGGGCGTTGCGGTCGCAGATATTGGTGAAGGAAATCGTCAACAGAGACTCAATTAACTTAGAGAATGCGGGAAAGATAACTAATTTATATTATTTATTCTCTAAAAATACATATACCTTAAGAAAAGGCATTGACGCTTCACCAATGATTTTAAAATACCTATTCCACGACACCCCACTTGACATAGTTCATCGACTTTTTTTTTTTCATTCTGACAATGGCGTCTGGTTGTAGCTGTGGTGAATTTTGATTACTGTCATGTCTTTAGTGACACTCGCAAGATTAAGACGAATCGATTGACGTAAGAATTATCAAAATCGGCCTACACATTTGGTCTCTAGAACGCCACATAGAAACAAACATACATACATACATACATACATAGACTGATAAACACATTACCCTCCTTTGCGTCGCGCAGTCGGGTAAAAATACGCAACGTAATAAAAAACATCGCATCAAAATCTGATGCTATTTTTTTTAAATAGATAGAGTAATTCAAGAGGAAGGTTTATATGTATAATACATGCATAATATAGTAGAGAAACATTGATAATATTAGAGGTTTCTAATGTGATGTCGTAAACAAACACATTTTTTTTGCGCTTTTTAGGGTTCCGTAGCCAAATGGCAAAAAACGGAACCCTTATAGATTCGTCATGTCTGTCTGTCTGTCTGTCTGTCTGTCTGTCCGTCTGTCCGTCCGTATGTCACAGCCACTTTTTTCCGAAACTATAAGAGCTATACTGTTGAAACTTTGTAAGTAGATGTATTCTGTGAACCGCATTAAGATTTTCATACAAAAATAGAAAAAAAGCAATAAATTTTGGGGGTCCCCATACTTAGAACTGAAACTCAAAATTTTTTTTTTCATCAAACCCATGCGTGTGGGGTATCTATGGATAGGTCTTCAAAAATGATACTGAGGTTTCTAATATCATTTTTTTCTAAACTGAATAGTTTGCGCGAGAGACACTTCCAAAGTGGTAAAATGTGTGTCCCCCCCCTCTAACTTCTAAAATAAGAGAATGATAAAACTAAAAAAAATATATGATGTACATTACTATAAAAACTGCCAACGAAAATTGGTTTGAACGAGATCTGGTCAGTAGTTTTTTTTTAGTACGTCATAAATCGTAAACCGAAGTACGAAATTCAGAAACGTGGTCATACTTGCGCAAGCCAAATATGAACCTGATACAAAGATTATTATTATGTTACTTGCTGCTACGGAACCCTCCATGGGCGAGTCCGACTCGCACTTGGCCGGTTTTTTAAAGATATTCTGTAGTATATTTAGTATCAGAATTGCACCCCGTTCCGGGGCGGGTCGCTAGTAATACTTAATTTATAAATTTATTCGCAACACCCCAATAGAATAATGTTTTAGGTACTAACCTACCATTTACTGCTTAAACTACAAAATGATATTTATTTAGCAAATAGGTTTTAAAACTCTTTTAATAATAATAATTTACAAGTAATTTTAAACTTAATGAGGCTCGTGTTTCCTTGCTGACTACTCTGAGAAGAAACACAGAAACAAACTCAGGAGTCTAAGGTCAAAGTTTCTTTTAAATTTCGTACAGCAAACATGTTATAGTCAAATCATAGGTAAATGAGAACCACACTGATTTGAGTGGAGCTGTCCAGTCAGTGCAAGCATTTGTCAGTATTTGTGTAACTCAACTCAGGACTACTATGGAGCTCAATGAATTGACGAACAATAACAAAGAAAAGACATTTGAGTTGGCAGCGTAAAGTACTCAAAACTGCTAGACATAATGTTAAAATTGCAGAAAAGAGAATAGGTTGCTTCTAGGTAAACGCGCTCCATCGTTGACCGCATCGTCACTTTCCATCAGGTGAGATAGCGGTCAAGTGCGACCCTATCATAAATAAAAAAAGGGGAAAGTAATCCGCACATTTCACACATTCATAATAATAAAATGACCAGACGATTGCCCGCTTATTAGAGTGCCCAAAATGTCACTATATCTGCACTTGGAGGACCTAAAAAACTCCACTGACACCGCTATAAACGTGGCACTACTGAGCCCACAAACTTTAAGGGTAATGAAAACCATCAATTCGAGAAGAAGAATAATAATAAAATAAATTTTATACAAACTATTTTACCTAATTATTGCAAGTTGTTAAATGTTTATTTATTGTGTGAAATTCTAATTCTAAAAAAATAATAATGAAAGTTACAACAATCCTTACATCTATTTAGATAAAAGAAGAAACTGACTGACTGACATATCAACGCACAGCCGAAACTACTGGAGCGTGAATTTTTGCAAAAGGTTCCTTAATGACGTAAACGAGCACTATGAAAGGATTTTCCGAAATTCAGCCCCTAAGGGGATGAAACGGGGGTCTAAAATTTGTATGAAGAATCCTACTATCACGCGGGCAAAGTCGCTGCCACAAGCTAGTATTTTATAGAACAAACTCCACCACTGCATATGTATGTCTATATCATCATCTTCCTGCCCTGGTCCCATCTTATTTGGGGTCGGCACAACATGTTTTTTTCTTCCATTCTATCCTGTCAACCGTCATGCTATCACTAACTTCCTTTTCTTTCATATCACTGTTCACACAATCCATCCATTTTTTCTTTGGCCTCCCTCTCCCTCTCCACCCATCCACATGTATACTCATAACTCTTTTAGTAACATGCGTTTCATCTCTCCTCTTTACATGACCATACCAAGACAAACAATTTTCCCTTTCAACTTTTCAGTCACTGGCGTCACTTTCAAACTTCCTCTAATTTACTCATTTCTCACTTTATCCATTCTCGTCACACCACACATCCATCTCAACATTCTCATCTCCGCTACATGCAATCTTTTTTCATCCGTTTATATGAACGCGGTTAAATGAAAAACTATCGAACGGATTTTCGGTATGTCGGATTTTGATAGCATTGTGCCATTTTACGAGTCTATCGCGGACAGAGTCGCGGGCACTAGTTAAATAGCTTGTAGAAATACTGAAAAATATTTCTTTTATGCAGTATCATAACTGCCCCCAATTAAACAGTTATTTAAATCTATCTCTATTAAAAAGCATCGTTATTTTCAGTTACAATAGAATATTTTATAACAAAACAATTGGACTACCCGCTATTAAATAAATCAATGTCAGACCAAAGTTAAAACAGAATAATAGCGCTCTTCTATTGTCAGTTTTAACAAAACAAAGAATTGAACGCTTGAATTAAATACCTACTATTATTTTATGATTCGCTTTGTTGTGGCCCAACTATTATTGAATACACGATTAGAACTTAATTGAAAGCAGTAAGCTGTACGAAAGCTGCAATAAGCTGTGTTAAGAGCAGTGGTGGCCGAGTGGTAACGGCCATCACCACTGCTCTCAAAACGGTGAAGGAAAACATCGTGAGGAAACCGGCATGTCCTAGAACCAAAAATTCGAAGACATGTGACATCCACCAACCCGCACTGGGCCCGCGTGGTGGATTAGGCCCATACCCTCTCCTAGAGAGGAGGCCTGAGTCCCAACAGTGGGAACATTATAAGGCCGACTATGTTATGCCATGCTAATAAGCTGTACAATAAATAAAATGATAGGTTCAAGGTAGGTTTTTTTTAGGTGTGAAAATCTTCCAATAGCACCGCGCTCTTTGTGTCAGACTTTTACTGACTAAAAACCCACTCCGGTTTCTTCGTTACCTTTCATACCAGGGCCGAGTTTTCCTTTCAGAAACAAACCCTTGGCCCCAGTAGGCTTCGACCTGGCTGGGCCTACGGTTTGCTGACATCTTCTTGAGGCGCGGGTGGAACAGTACGCGCCGTCGACGACTTGGGCTCGATCCGGACGGTTACCGGACGGTCGGACGGCGAGCTACCCATTGCTCGCCGTTCGCAAGCCCGCACCTACGGTGGCCGGAAATTGGAGGTTCTAGGTAGGTACAGTTCTATATTACCTTTTGCCAATGGCTCCTCCTATTTTTTAAGGTAGAACTACATTGGGCACACGTTGGCCACGTACGATGACGACATCTCAACGCTTAGTCACGTGGTCAGAACAAAGGAATCGGAGGCGTGGCCTACTCGAGGCGTTCGGCGCGAACGAAACGATTGTAACATAGCTAGGGGGGCTGGGCGCGTCGGTCTGCGTACATTTTATATAGCAACTAGACTTGTAGAATTTGACATATGGCACTGAAACATGGTCGCTTACAATGGACCTCATCAGAAGGCTTACAGTCACCCAAAGGGCAATGGAAAGGGCAATGCTCGGAGTTTCCTTGCGTGATCGCATAAAGAATGAAGATTATATCCGCAGGAGAACCAAGGTCGCTGACATAGCCCGAAGAATCACCGAACTAAAGTGGCAGTGGGCAGGGCACATTGCTCGTAGAACGGATGGTCGATGCGGCCGAAAGGTTCTAGAGTGGCGACCGCGCACCGGAAAACGCAGCGTTGGAAGGTCTCCCACAAGGTGGACCGACGACCTGCTGAGAGTCGTGGGAGTGCGGTGGATGCGAGATGCACAGGGGAGATGCTTGGGGGAGGCCTATGTCCAACAGTGGTCGTCTTTCGGCTGAAATGATGATAATGATGATGAGACTTGTAGAGCTACATTAGATCCACGCCACGCGACACTACGCGACGCGCCGCTACGTAGAACTCAGGCGTTGCCCACGTGTGCGTCGGTCTAATATAGTACCCGCTTAAATGTCTTTTATCCCAAGGATTTCTTGAGGTGGGAAACCATCAAACAACTTCTTCTGCTCTAGGGTGGAGCGACCAGATCCACGCCACTCTTGACTCTACGGCAAAGAGAATTCTCTACGGTATACAATGCCCTTCACACCGCCAGAGACAGAAACAAATGGAGCAATATCGTACGAATGAAAGTGATGAAGCAGGGAGGTCACGACCTTCAGCATTGAGGAGCACGACGCAAGGAGAAGGGAAGGGTGGAGCGAGAAGGCGTGTCAGACTTTTACTTTCAAAAACCCACCTGTGTCCTTTAGTTGCCCTTTGCGTTCTAGGGCCACGGTCACTTTTTCAAACGTTACCGCAGCCCTAGCAGGTATCGGCCCTAAAGGACCCCATTCCGTTTTGCTTAGTCCTTACCGGATAGCTGGACGGCGAGCTACCCAATGCTCGTCGTTCGCAACCCCGCCCCCATACTAGTTAGGAATGTTAGGATTGGCCCTGCAACTCCTAACGCCAGAGGCGTCTCCTCCAGTGGTTGCTGGGGCGTGAGGATGTCCGTTCCCTCACGGTTGCGGTCATCACTTTTGCTCACATTACTACTTCGCAGCCCGGCGCAAGAGGTCGCCACCGCGAATCACCTCTACGAGGACACGGCGGTACTGCACCCAAGCGATGCCATCTTCCACCGTATACCCCACCGTGTCCTCCAGGTGATCCACACAATGGAGACACACGGACTTTTCTACCACCTGAATCTGAAATAGAAACCTAACGTACTGGCCATGTCCGCTGAGTACCTGCATCAGGCCAAAAGTGAGGACGCCGTTGCGCCTCTCTAACCACTCCGACTGGTACACCACTATCGTGGCGTACCCAAAGGATAACAAGTCCTACTCCTATGTCATATTCCAGGACATAATGTGTGACAAGTTTCATACAAATCCGTACAGTCGTTATGACGTGAAAAGGTAATAATTACAAACCGAATTGTTTTTCATATTTACAATACCAGTATGGATTCTTTGTTAAAGTCAACAATAAATGTCGATTGAAAGTTCAAAATATTATAGAAATATTCAAACTACATTACATTTAATTATATTAGATTCAGAATTTGAGTGTTAACTTACCTAATCTCATAAATAACATATGTACACACGTAGTCAATTTATATCTAAAAGTTTTATTTTAAAACGTAAATCCCTATCTAAAATTCAAAATTCGTTCTAATCCGAATTTTATTCGAAAAATACAGTAAATTTCAAATTCAGAACGTTATTTTATTTGAATTTAGAGCGCTAACTGCGATTCGAGGCGACCTCATTATGTCTGGCTGATGTAAAAAATATTCGCAAACGAAATATCGTGGCCGGGCTTTATATTTCCAGAATATACCTGGGTTTAAATGAATGTTTTTGAGTGAGTCAACGTATAAATCTTAAAGAGAACTTTTGAAGACTATAAATAGAAAGCTTAGGAGGCTCACATTATATTATAGACTAGGCTTATGATATGAAGCCTGATGAAGCTGTGTTGACCTTTCCATAATGTTTAGCTTTCATTTATTACTGCCCTCCAGGCTTTTATGTTAATGACAAATCGACAATGTTTTCAACAGTTATGTATTACTTTCTTGATCATTATTTTTCTGTCAACATTCGCGTGTATAGTTTTGACATTGAGTACATCGATATCTTGCTAAAACATTGCTTGAGAAACCTATATAATATTTTGTCTTTAGATGTATGCGGAACAGAGTCTAAAGTCGCACAAACCTCCGACCAGACGGGTGTTATGTCTGATCCGGCAACTGCCCCATAGATGATTTTAATAAAATTGTCCTCTATTATCATATGTTCACTCTATGTCATAACCGTGGGGCCCTTTGGATCGGGACCACGGTCCCAACTTCCATCAATAAAAATATTTTTTTTAGAGTAGTATTTTGGAACCACAAGGTAAAAACCATTATAGTACAGATACTAAAAAACTGTATTTATTTTATTTGTGATCCCAAAATACTACTTAAAAATCATTTTTATTTTTAAAAGTGGAAGCTCTTTGGACCGAGACCGCGGTCCAAAGAGTGGTCAAACAAGGGAGACCCCTCTATTATCATTTATGTTCACTCTATATCATATCCGTGGGGCTCTTTGGATCGGGACCGCGGTCCCAACTTCCATCAATAAAAATACTTTTTTTAGAGTAGTATTTTGGAACCACAAGGTAAAAACCATTAGAGTACAGTTACTAAAAAACTGTATTTATTTTATTTGTGGTCCCAAAACACTACTTAAAAATCATTTTTATTTTTAAAAGTGGAAGCTCTTTGGACCGCGGTCTCGGTCCAAAGAGCCCCACGACCCATGGAAGAAGGTATTATGTCTGTTAGTATACCCAAGCGACATGACCGCCATTGTATGAGGTACCCATACCACAGTAGGTATAGATATATGGAACAGTATGGAAACTACCTACAAATATTCGAAACGGCACACTCAATCAAACATACGCATCAACGAAACTCCTAAGCGTTTCTCGCGGTCATGTCAGTAGCGAATGCCGCTTAGGAGTCTCGTCGATGCGTATGTTTGTGTGAGTGAGCCGTATCGAACATTTGTAGGTAGTTTCCGTACTGTTCCATATATCTATACTATACTGTGCCCATACAGTAAAGACTACTATAAAAGAGAAGGTACAATTCCCTATCGTGATCAAATCAATTAGGAACGTCTGTAGGATAACCAAGTTTCAGGTACCAACATAACCCAAAGAATCGCCAAATTTAAGTGGCAGTGGGCAGGGCACATTGCTCACAGAATAAATGATCGATGAGGTCGAATGGTTCTGAAGACCGGTACCGGAAAACGCAGCGTTGGAAGGACTCCCACAAGGTAGACCGATGGCCTGGTGAGCATCGCAGGAAGCTGATGGATGGATGCGAGACGCACAGGACGTCGTGGTCGTAGTGGCGACACTTGGGGGAGGCCTTTATCCTGTTGTGGATGTCTTTCAGCTGAAACGATGAGCATTAAAATAAAGTAGCTGTATGTTAGACTAGCTGACACGACAGACGTTGTCTTGTTTTAGCTATAAACTGTTAAACGCGCGAAGGTTAAAATTAAATTCTGAAATTTTCTCATGTTCTGCGCCACTTTCTTCATTTTTTCTTTCATATGAACTTTTTCCCGACAATAATATACACAACAAAAAAAAAAGAACTAGCAAAATTAATCCAACCGTTCACGAGTGATGACGTGACCAAGGGAAATAGGGATTCATTTTTATATAATGTCGCCGCGAAGTTGTAGACTCCGTATGATTGTAATAAATCTTTATTAGATTATAATATTTCGAAATATTATTTTTGAGTAAGATAAATCACATCCAAATTAATTAGTTTCCAACATAGCTGTGTCTTATTTAGAAAAAATAATTTACAATTTCTCATGATATTTTACAATCTTACGGCGTTTGTAATTTTCCAGTGGCATATAAGTATATAGAGAGATAGATTAGGTACATATAACTTAGTTCCAACTGACAGTAGGTATACTGTCATTCAGAAACACAAAACATGTCCCCCAAACAAAGCATTCTAAATTCAAATAAAAATGTCATGTTAGTAAGAATTCGTTTCGTTTCACGTTGACAGCGCAGCGTGACACACGGCTCCTTCCGGGATGGGCAGAGTTCCAAGTGCCAGGACTTGTCGTGTTGGTACACCATAAAAAGTTGCATGCATTCTGATTGTTTTATTGTACCTTTGTACGTTGTGTTTTGGAAAAGAGAGTTTTATGATAATATGTCGATGTCATGCCTGTGAACACTATGACATAGTACATTTTGTTACAAGTGGAGAAACTTTGTCATTGAGACCAAGGCGGAATTCGCCTGAGCCGCAGGAAAGGGTGTTATGGTACCGAGTGCTGCAGAGACAATCCTAGAAACCTAAATTATGACTACAGGATATCGGTTTTTACAAAATATCTAGAGAAAGATGTGTAATGACGTCATAATCACCTAAGAGCGGTTGTGTGTGAATAGTGTCACGCGTTGGGTGCTCTTAAGATCCCTTCTTAAATCCCATCCTCATGAATCCAGATACTAGTCCTACTGTTTCTCTGTTCATGCAATAAGGTTGTGGAACTCACTTCCACCTAGCATTCGAGATTTGTAATCGATTTTACTTTTCAGAAACCAAGTAAAAGAGCCAAAATCTTTCCTTTCAATTATTACAATTGTAAATGTACATATATATAATAATTATTACCTAAGTATATATATTGATAGTCTT
This sequence comes from Mythimna impura, assembly GCA_905147345.3. Lineage (NCBI taxonomy): Eukaryota > Metazoa > Arthropoda > Insecta > Lepidoptera > Noctuidae > Mythimna > Mythimna impura. The sequence continues at coordinate 24,750,321 of LR990351.1, read as the reverse complement.
GGGTACATAGGTATCTAATATATAAAAATCTCGTGTCACAGTCTTTGTTATGGAACTCCTCAGAAACGACTTGACCGATTTTTATGGTTTTTTTTATGTAGGTCCTGCATAGGTATTAAAAGACCACCATTTTTTTCTTTAATATTTCTTTGACAGAACAACATTTGCCGGGTCAGCTAGTAATTATACGAGTATTAATTAATATTTAAATGATATGTCTACTTGTATGGTTTATTAAAAATTAGTTTAAGACTTCACTGAACTACTCCTCTTCTCTTATTTTAGCACACTACTACTACGAAGAAATTTCTATTGAAATAAGCAGTTCATTTGTTTCGTCGTCCCTAAACGAAAAAAAAAAACAAACAAAATAAATAATAAGCACATGACATTTACAAAGATAACATCAAAACACAATCTCATAAAATAAACTCCAATTCTCATAACATATCTTTACCAAACATATTTCATTCGACAATTCCCTAAGGAAAAATGGTAGCAAACGATAATGTTTACTAACAAGTGGGTACAGGGGCGCCGACTGCGTGGGTGCTCGAGGGCTCGATTACCCATGATAAATAAACAGTGGGTGCTGAGCACCCCTGAGAATAGACATCACGAAACAGATCAGTAATCACCTTTTAGGTTACGTATAAATTATAACATTTCTAGATAATAAAAACTAGTTTCATTTTTACATAATGGTTTCATTTTACATTTTTATCTACATAATTAGTAATTAAGTACGCAGTATGTAAGTAGGACATTTATTTATTTGTCGGTCGATCAGTGTGCATTTCTCTTCTCACACTTCGCCACTTTTTCGAGTCATCAAATGAGCACCCATGAGGTTTTCTAAAATCCGGCGCCCCTGAGTGGGTAGATTTATGCACAATGTATAATTCATAATGCCGATCGATATTCATGTAAGTCGAGGGGTTTGCATATACTCGTAGAGATCAGCATTCGAGATATGATGCGTGTTATGGTAATAGGACCCCTTTTGGAAGATTTAAGATGGAACGTTATTGAAGGATAAATATTATAAGTCTAGCCACACATTTCTTTATTGGCCACGTGATCTAACTTCTCAATTTATTACTAAGCAACAGGGAAATGAGATAGCCTGTGCTTGACTGCGATCACACCTGATGGTAAGCAGTGACGACACACTGTGATCGATATAATAAAAATGTAATCATCAAGTTTCGAAATCAAGTAGGGAACCCGTACAAACTGCTATGCAGTTTGGCAGATGTTGTATTAATTAAGACTTGCTATGTAACAAAATGCGATTAACAACTAAAATAATCAAAAAAATCTATGTACCTGATAAGTTAACTAAAAGAAACAATATTATTATTTTATATAAATGATAAAATCGTTCATAAACTTATTCTTATATTATCAACATAGCTACTTACTGTAATCGTAATAAATTAGAATTAAATCCAAATAAAATAAAATGCCTTATTTTAAATTAATACAAAAAGGTACTGCATCGGCCGGGAATCGAACCCGGGCCGCCCGCGTGGCAGGCGAGCATTCTACCACTGAACCACCGATGCTTATACCTATTTGCCTAAAATACCTATCATTCTCAGATTCAAAGTGAATTAGAGAAAGGAAACTTGAAGATGCATGCAGAGAGTGCGCAATAGCTCCTTTCACCTTGTCTTGACCTCGTTTGTTCACTACATGTGTTTTGAAGATTAAAAAAAAACCCGTTCAAGTGCCAGTCGGACTCGCGCATTGAGGGTCCCGTACAAACTTACCTGTGAAAACAGTTCAATTGGAGAGTGTGCGCGGGAATTGCATGACTTGATTCCGCCATCTCATTTCTACCATCGGACAACCCGACGTACGGCGAGTATCCACCCTTACGTTGTTGAAACTTCAACGGTCCGGACTAAGCGTTTCGCTTCGTCGTTTATACCGCGTACATCGAAGGACTGGAACAATTTGCCTGCTGCGGTCTTCCCGTTCAACTATAATTTAGGTGTTTTCAAGGCTAGAGTGAATAGGCTCTTAATAAACTAGTACGCCTCACCATCAATGATTGCATCACTGCTTACCATCAGGTGGGATCGCAGTCAAGCACTGGTTTATATCAATTAAAAAAAAAAACCGAATTGAGTTTTTTTTTCCGGTGGGAAAATCACGTGTCTTCGTGGGGGCGATCGGCGGCGGCGATCTCTCACGCCGGGCCTTGGTACAGGCCATGGTCCGGAGCGAGGAGGAGTGGCAGGCGGTCGCCTCCTTCTGCGAAGCAGTAATGCTAGCAAAGGAGGCGGCCGATCGCGTGAGGCAACGGTCCTCACGCCCCAATCGCCGCCGGGATTCCAATCCCGATTTCCGGCCATCCCGAATTGAGTTACGAAGGTTTTTCCGAATCGCAAAAAAAGTTTTTTTTTGTGTGACGTAACTACAAATTAACAGTTTTCAGATATTTTCCTATATTTGTGCTTGCTTCATGCCAAATTTCAGGATTGTAGGTCAACGGGAAGTAACCTATGAATTATGATTCCCTTGAGAGTGTCGAAATATACGTTTTTTGCGACATAAACCACCGTATCTTTTTTTTCGATAACAAAGAAGTTTGATTTTTTCGTAGCTTCAAGGGACCGCAAATCTGAGTATATGGTTTTAATTTCAACTCGATACCTCAACGCGCTTTTGAAACAAAGGTTCTAGACAGACAGACAGACAGACGGATAACAGAGTGATCCTATATTTTTCCCTTATAAGGTACGGAACCCTAAAAAAATATTAGACGGTATTTACTTGCTGAGTCGGCTGATAAAAGCATCTGATGTAGTAATTTCCGATAATTAACACACTAGTGCTAATATTAAAGTTTGTAAGTGTGTGCGATGTTTGTTACTTTATCATAACGGATTTTGATGAAATTTGGTACACACGGCTCTGGAATGAAAGGCAACGAAAGAACTAGGAGTAGATTTTAGTCAGTAAAAGTCTGACACGTCCTCGCGCTCAGTCCAAGGGCGAGAAATTATCCAATAACATCTTCATTGGATAATTTCCCACCTAAAAAAAAAACCCGAAAGTGTTGAAACGGGGGTCCAAAGTTTGTCCATAATATAAATTACGTTTGAGATAGATGACTCTCCGATTAGCATAAGCATAGCATAGCATAATCAGCCTTTTTTAATATTCCCACTGCCGGGACTCAGGCCTCCTCTCTTAAGGACTTACTCTCCGATTAACAGGACATATATCCCGCAAAAATGTTCAGAGCAAAAATGTTCTGTGCTACTACATGCAATCGCACAAAGACTTGCGGACACCATGAATATAGTGGGAATTTTTCAATAGATCAATAAAATAGCATGTCATCATCCACGAAAGTAGGGTAGGTAATTACAATCAGGGTACGTCAGAGGCATCTATACTTTTTTACGTGGGAAATCATCAAATGACTTCTCCTTCTCTGGGTGGCGAGAGGGAGTGTCTGTGTGTGTGTGACTGACTAAAACCTAATGTTCCTTCAGTTGCCCTTTACGAAAGGCACGGTAACTTTCGTTCCATCCGCAGCCTTGGCTAGCATCCGCCCTAACTGACCTCGTCAATCTGGCTGACATCTCTTTGAGAGTGGTTCTTACCGGACGGCCAGACGACGAACTACCCATTGTTCGCCGTCCGCAAGCCTACGGTGCCTGGGAATCGCCCTGCAACTCCCGAAGAAGCTTCTTTGCTCGCATTGATGCTTCGCAGATGGACGTACCTAAGTAGAATTTTCTGTGTGAGTCAGAACTTGAGTTCGTCTCACTAAGCTCGTGTCAGCGTGAGATAACAAGAAGTACTCACGTAACTTTACCCGAATAACTAAAGGTCAGCGCAATATAATTATTAACAACAGACATATTATGCGTGCGCAATAAAAGGAACCTGCCCTGCGGCTAATACACGATATTTGTCCTATTTTGGTCTGTTGACTGAGGTCAGAATTGAAGACACGTTTGAAATATTAAGTCGATAAATCATTGCTACACGGTCATCCTAACAAGTCGTTGTTTTTTTTTTTTAATATTTAAACTAGTGCTAAGAGAAGAAACCTAAATTATAAAAACCACAACAGGCAATTTTTTCCAGTCCTTCGATGTAGGTACGCGGTATAAATGACGAGGCGAAACGCTTAGTCCGGACCGTAGAGGTGTCCATAGAGTTTCTTGCACATTTTTCTCCATAGAGATCTACGCTTTGGAATGGGCAAATAGCATCATTTTTCTGACTGACTGACTTCTTGACAATTTAAATATACCTATAAATGGTTTATTTCAAATACAACAAGGTGGACCAACGACCTGGTGAGAGTCGCGGGAGTGCGGTGGATGCGAGACGCACAGGAACGGTCGTTGTGGAGACGCTTGGGGGAGGACTATGTCCAGCAGTGGACGTCTTTCGGCTGAAATGATGATGATGAAATGCTTTGATTTGATTGATTGGACACGTTTAGTTTATATGGGAAGTCTTATAAGTGCCGCCAGCGTGGCGTAACTGTGTTCTGTGATATGGTGTACCTAAAGTTCGTTTTTTAATCCCAGATAATGATTTGACAAGTGCAAATGTCAAACTCCAGAAATATGTTGCCTGCTTTTTGATAAAAGTGATGTCTCCAAATTCGATTTTTTATACCGATTCTTTTAATAATACAACCTTTAAGGAAAGAAGGACCAAGATAGAGTCTAATATCAATTGAAGATTAAAATATTCAAAAATATTAACATCTTTTTTTACACTCGGACTTTTACTTACAATAAGAACTCACAAAACCGTTTTTACCGGCGGGCAACTAGTAGAATCGTGCAGGCCACGGTCACCCGCAGCCTCGGCGGGTTGTGCCCGCACTCTCTGCGGTCGGTTAACACCCGCAGTGGCCTTCAGGGGATAGAGAAATTCAATGCGAAATCCGAAAATCGATTGATGCACCCAGAACTTTATAGGCATTCTTTTTTTAATTCTTCTGTGAAGTAAGTATAACTCAACAGCTCGTTTCTGGTGTATGTCCACGGCGGTCTGGAGCTCAACTGGTAATTAACCGCGCGGCTTGCGATTGTCATCTGCCAAGTTTGCGAGCGATAACCGCAACCGCGACGGCTGTGTGGCGACCACACAAAACTCCGGTCTCGTGGGTTTAGAAATAAAACAGCTGTTTCCTCCAATGTGGCGGGCGCGGTTGAAAACCGCTCCATGAGTTCTTAGCTAGTACCTTTTACCAGGGAACTCCAGTATATGGGCGTCCCAACACAATTCTATATCTTGTTTACAAGAGCGGGACGAGACAGTCGCAGTTTATGCTTTAGAATTAAAAAAGTTATCATCATTGGTCGTCAAGATATTTATCATGATGTCAAGATTTCGCCATAATCGTGACGGTTAGTCCCCAACCGTCATGATTATGGCGTGCCCATTGCTCGTCAAGGTGTGAATTCACATGTCTGCATTGCAAAAAACCGACACTAAATTCGTTTATCGCTACAATTTTAGAAGAGATTAACGTAGTGTTAATCTCTAACCTAGTAAAGTTTATTACGTGTTAGCAAAAATATAACTTTGAGTAATTCTATATTTTTATCTGGGTTTAGTGATAATAAATCGAGACGAAAAAATAAAATGACGCAGTTTTTGCTAGTCTTTCAATTCTTAGGCTTAAATTATATAATTTACAAATTACCTTCAGAAATAAAAAATACGACCATAATTAGTTCCATAAAAAAACGAAATTATTTTTACGAATATTTTCGGTTTTTATGTTCAATATCGGTTGCGGTACCTCACTATTTATGAAATGGAAAAAACATGCAACATTCGAATTGTCAAATCATTATCTTTAATTAAAAAACAGATTGTAGAGCGTCGTACTGCTTCGGGGCAAACGTCAACACATGCGAGCTATGATGTGTAGACTGCATTAATTTACTTAATAAAGGATTTCTTGTCTTATTACGGGCCGATTAGTCATACTTTTCAATGGCTGTATATATTTAGAATAGGATATGAATTTGATTGAAAAATAAAAGAGTAGTTTTTTTAATCAAACGAAATTATGACGGCTGTCAAGCTGATAGGCACCCAGGTACAATTTGGGTACGCTACAATTATGGCGGTAAGTCCCCTCTTTGAGGAGTGACTGGAGCGGCAACACGGCGTCCTCGCCTTCCGCATGACGCAGGTCCTCACCGAACATAGCAAATTCGGGAGGTTCCTGCATCGGATTCAGGCGGAAGAAACACCCGGGTCTCATCATTGTTTGGACCGCCCGTAGGACACGGTGGAGCATACGGTGGAGGTGTGCCCCGCTTGGGCGGAGCACCGTCGTGTCTCTCGCTCCACCCAGAGCGCGAGAAGTCATTAGATGATTTCCACACATAAAAAAACCCAAGTACAATTATTTTACAAAATGACTACCTATATAGTACTAAAAATAAATGATAGACTCTATCAAGTAAAAACCTATTGTTGCCTAGTGTTTATCTTTTTTTGTAATGCACCAAGTGCAACCCCATTTAATGTCCAGACAATCTCTTTCCATACCAGCCCCCCTAGCCAAGTTGCAAACGATAAACGTGAACGGTTAGTAATCTCCAATAGATTTTCAACTTTATACCTAAGAGCATAAAGTTGAAAATCTATTAAAGACTACTGAGCGTTAGCGACCGGAACGAACGAAAACACTATGTAATCTTCAATAGATTTTCAACTTTATATCCAATAACATAAAGTTGAAAATCTATTAAAGACTACTGAGAGTTTACGTTTATCGTTTGTGACTTGGCTAGGGGGGCAGGTTGCCTGGAAGAGATCGCGAAAAGCGATAAGGCCGCCAATTGTATGTTTTTTTTATATAAGGCTCATATATATCATTTATTATCTTGGTGTACAATAAAGTATATATAAATAAATAATAAATAAACCTTTTCTTCATCTTCTAATCACTTCAGTATGTTCTTTTGGAGGGAAATTCACAGCAAGCTTGGGTGTTTATGCACTATCACTTATGTAAGTGTTATAGAAGGCAATTACTGGGAAATATTTAAACTCATATTACTTTACGTGATATTATTATTTTTTCTTTTTTTATTGAAACAATGTAGGTGCTGACGCGTTTATACAATAAGTAGGTTAGCTAAATAAATTGTTCATAGGTCAGCACAAGTTATGTATATACCTATCTACTCATAAGTATACGGTAATAGTACATTTTGATACAAGTGCAGAAAGTTTGTCATATCGACCGAGGTGGAATTCGCACGAGCCGTAGGCGAGTGTGTTATGGAGCCGAGGGCTGCAGTGACAAATTTGCACGTGTGTCAAACGACTTTTTTCAATACACTTACGAAGAAATAAATAAACGGGGGTTGACCGGCGACTCGTGGGGGTCGACGCGCGCCCAGCCTGATGCGATAAATGTAATAAAATTGTGGCGGGGCCCGCGGGGGAGAGCACGGGCTATTTCTGCACTGGTGCGGGAAACAGTCTATTGCGTGCCTAAAAGCGGTGGGATAAGAGCGGGTTTTCGAGTAAGTGTATTGAAAAATAAATTATTGAGTCATGTTCGGCATTCTGTGTTTAAAATTTTCTCTCTCCCTACACTCACTTTAAAACAATTAATTCATTAACGCTCAGGCGGTAGCCGGCGCCCGGAAGCCATTGTCTTACTATTGTGTCTCTAATTACGCACGTCAAAAGGTTAAAATCAATATAAATTGCAAAAGGTGCAAGTTATGTGTCGTTTTGAAAAAACTAGGCGTAGGGTGGCCAGCCTTTCGGTGTTTTACAGGAGGCATTTTGGAGAGTGTGCGCAGGAATGGCATGACTTGATTCCATCATCTCATTTCTACCATCGGACAATCCGACGAACGGCGAGTATCCACCCTTAAGTTGTTACCCGGGGCCCTGGGACGAAGGCAACGAAGGAACAGCAGTGGGTTTTTAGCCAGTAAAAGTCTGACACTATCTTCCGCTCCGCCGCGAGGGATGTCATTAGATGATTTTCCCACATAAAAAAAACCCTTACGTTGTTGAAATCTCTACGGTCCGGACCAAGCGTTTCGCCTCGTCGTTTATACCGCGTACATCGAGAGACTGGAACAATTTGCTGCTGCGGTCTTCCCGTTCAATTATAATTTAGGTGTCTTCAAGGCTAGAGTGAATAGGCACAAAATAAATTAGTGCGCCTCACCATCAACGGACAGCCATCGGCCCATTCCCTCTCCTAGAGAGGAGGCCTGAGTCCCAGCAGTGGGAACATTATAAGGCCAACTATGCTATGCTATGCTATGCACCATCAACGATTGCATTACTACTTACCATCAGGTGGGATCGCGGTCAAGCAGTTAGCTAGTTTATATAAATTAAAAAAAGGCTAATAACTAATTTAAAGAAATAAAAAAATGTTTGTTTGTTTATTTTCTTTAGTCCAATCCTTCTTTAAGTGTCTACCTAGCTACAACTATTTACACGCTACATTTTCTCACATAAATCTTTCTCAACCATTCTTCCATTCAATTCTTCACGTAAATAAAGAATTTCGCGGTGCATTTCGACTCCTAGCTCGAGTAATGGTTGATCGGATTCTGCATTGCAATGGAAAATAAATAGCCTGGCGATAGTATCTCGACTCTGAGAAACAGTTTCAGTCAACCGTCTATCGTTCATAACTGCCTGATCATAACTATCGATGTATCGATATTGCTTGAATAATCAGCATTTATGTAGGTATTTGCAGATAATAAGAAAAAGTTAAGGGGTGACCAGACGGTTGCAAACTAGCGTTCCACCAAGGTGACTTTGGTTTATGTGTTTGGTTTGTGTTGCGGCTACATGGATATAAACCACGTGCCAACACGTTCGGTGGTCGTCCGGTAACCGTCCGGACCGAGCCCAAGTCGTCGACGACGGCGCGTAGTGTTCCACGCGCGCCTCAAGGAGATGTCAGCAAACCGTAGGGGCCCAGCAGAGTCGAAGCCTACTGGGGCCAAGGGTCTGATTCTGAAAGGAAGACTCGGCCTTGGTACGAAAGGTAACGAAGGAACAGGAGTGGGTTTTTAGTCAGTAAAAGTCTGACACTATCTTACGCTCCGCCCAAGAGCGGGGGATGTCATAAGAAGATTTTCCCACTGAAAAAAAAAAATCACGTTTGGTGGTTGAGTAAACGCACCTCCCAACCAAGGGCGTTGAAGGTCTTGGATTACAAGTGCTGTCTAAATGGTACATTAAGTTTGAAGTGGAAATAGGCAGGTCACATATCCCGTTACACAGACAACTGATGGACTATACCGAGTACCCGTTTTTTTTTATTTTTTATGGGGGGGATATCATCCAATGACTTCTTGCGCTTTTGGGCGGTGCGAGAGGGCGTGTCAGACTTTTACTGACTAAAACCCACTTCTATGTTCCTTCTTTGCCTCCCTGGGCTCCTAAAGTTTGCTAACATCTTCTTGAAGCGTGCGTGGAACACTACGCGGCGTCGACGACTCGGGTTCGGTTCAGACGGTTAACGAACGGTCGAACGGCGAGCTACCTACTGCTCGCCGTCCGCAAGCCCACGCATACTGTACTGAGTACCCGTTGAAGTGGAACAACTTCTCGGAAGAGAAAAATTGGAAGACCAATTAAACGGTGGACTGATGACATTATAAATTTCAAATTTCAAGCATTTTAAATTTCACTGACATTGTAATTTTGACATTTTAATTTATTGAATAATTTATTAGTCTATTTTATTTTATTGTTTTCGTATATTATTATTTATATTTGATGAAGAACTGAAGAACTAACGTAGATTAGAATTACTAACAGATATTGTGGACCAAATGTTGTCTCTTTGTCTTATTAATAAATATAATATTATAAAGAATGACCATAATATGAAGGCGACCAAGCATGCGGCGTCCATTAGCGAGTCCTACTTATTCTTTCACTAGGTCTGTACCATGCCAGCATTCGATGTCCATTAGATTCGTTTGAATGTAATGGCATCATAATTTTTTAAAGTAGAAAAATAAAATCAGGAAATTTACTTTCCATTGAAGACGAGGCGAAATCTATTCACATAACAATAACCAACTTTCAAGGACTCTCATGTATTGTTAATAACAATAAACAAGCCATGTTTCCTACCACAGCTGGAAGTTGAAGTCATCAGGAAACAACGTTATGCTAACACATAGACAATTTTGAAGATAGATGTAACGCTCACTGAGAGACTTCAAACTTTACTTTGAGAATTACTACTGGTACTCGATCGAAACGCATTTCTTGCATAGAAATTCATAAAAGTAACTTAAATAAGGAGCAGTGGTGGCCGAGTGGTAACGGCCCCGACACACGAGTTGTAGGTCACGGGTTCAAACCCAGCCAGGCGCATTACTTTGTGTAATTTATTTCATCACCACTGCTCTCAAAACGGTGAAGGTCATCCGCATCAAACTGCAACTGGTAAGTCGGGTCCGTTACCACTGGGCCACTGGTGCTCTGTGGAACAGTAACGAGTTTGTATAATTATCATATTCGAGTTTCAATAGTAGTCTCTTTCGCCGAAAGCGCAGGATTTATCAGCTTAGCAGAGGTCGTGTTACGGAGCTTACCACCCACTTACCGATACACATCTCAAATATTTTCTCATGCTCCGATTATCCTTATGACTTTGTTGTCTTATAATAAAACTCTATGAAACTGTTCTTGGCTACTACTGTTCTTTTTATGCAATACTAACTTCCGCCAGCGGTTTTGCCCGTGCGAAACGTGTGTTAAAAAGAGAGATGTAGTGGTGCTGACTCCAGTGGGTCGGAGAGGTGCTGTAGGACGTAGTGGCTTCACTGCTGACGTCGACTGGTAAAGGTTCTTCATGGCTCTTCTTGTGACTGGCTGAAGGTACAATGTGGTTAGCCAAGGTCACTGATGAGGCTGAGGGTGATAACCACGTATAACTTGGTGTGTCCAGACGGGCATGCTGGTGATCAAGATACCTCTTAAGCCCCGGATGATAGATGTATGGCTCAATGCTCATAAGCTTGAGGAAGTAGCGATGACGTCACAATGTAATAGCTGCACGAGAGCTGCGCGACGTTCATAATCGAGGGTCAGCAGTTTATAAGTATATAGGGTGACTGGTAATTAGTGTACGATACTTAAACACGTGATTGTGCTCATGATAACCAACAACTTTTACTATGGGAACAAACCTTAAATCGGGAAAAAAAATCAGCTGTTCAGTACATTTATGTTTGCCTAATGTACTGAACAACTGATATTTTTTTCGCGATTTCGGCTTTGCTCCCATAATAAAAAATGTTTATTATCATGAGCACAATCACGTGTTTAAGTATCGTACACTAATTGCCAGTCACCATATATGAAACAGGGTGTATGGTCCCACAAACCTCCAATGAAAAGGGAGCATCATCTGACCAGACGAATGTTGTTTCTGGTCCTGGCAACTGCCCGACATAGCGCGCAAAGAACTGTAATATCGCGACGCAGGATTTTGAATTTTAGTTATATGTGTTCACAAGAATTTCTTTAAAAATATAACTGGTACAATGATTTTTGGGGCAATGTCAAACCAGGCTTATTATATAATCTTTAAATAAATACACAACCCGCAATTATACAGAATACACACTGCCGAGCAAATAAACTGCATCATTTATCCAATCTATTTGGTTTCAGTTCAGTGCATAAAGTAATTATCCTTCATCTTGCACTCTAATGTAATACACTGTCGTGCAGAAAATTGTGCACAACTGGTTCAAGCTACGTTAATTTCACTGTTGCAAACGAATAAATGCGAGGGACAGTGACTCGTGAAAGGAAGTGTCAGTTTACACTGCGAGGAGAAAATTTGAAACAATATTTTGTTGCTACACTGCCAGTTCTGTTTCGTGAGGCGTGATTTGGATACCTGATTTTCTTTGCAGTGTATATACTGGTGCATATTTCTATCTATTTTCTTTTTCGGTCCCCTTCTGCAATCAATCAATCAATCAATAATGTTTATTAGTCAGAATATGGTACAAGAGATATTACAATTTTGGTTCCAGCATATCCTGCCATACTATTGCGTACAAATATTTCTTTACGAATAAAGGCTCATTTATTAACCTATTAATTAATAAATATACATTAATTAATAAAATATTAATAAATTATTAATAATAAATATTATTGTAATAAAAATTGGAATTGTATTGAATTAATAAAAGTCATGTCATTAATATTGAATAATTATGTCAATGTTGGATATGGCAGAATAAAGTCTATTTTTACCCGACTTCAAGAAGGGTTATGTTTTTCACGCGTATCTTATATTATGTATGTAATATTCTTTATTACCTCATGTCTTCCAAACCGCTGAACGGATTTACATAATTAAGATATCGTTAGATTCATCTTGATAACCCAAGTGTTCTTAGATAGGTGACGTTAAAAGAAACCAACATAACGACTGTGAGATGCCATAATTTAGAGCAAAATAAATTATTTTTTTGGTTACTGCAATATAAGTATCAAATTAAAGGGCTAATCATGAGGATTTCAAAATGGTAGATACGTTTCAGAAATCAGTAATCAGAAACGTTTATTTCAAATAGACCAATTACAGGCACTTTTGAATTGTCAAAATGTCAGTCAGTCAAAAAAAAAAAACAAGTGAAGCTAAATTGCACGTTCCAAAGCGTAGATCTCTATGGAGAAGAACGTGCAAGAAACTCCATGGACACTCTTTTAAATCATATTATGAGTTACATAAATCTTGGTTACATATTTCTTGTCGCTTCTATTATGTGAGCACAATGTAGATAAGTAATAATAATTAAAATAAAAAATATACTTAAAAAAAACTGATTCAAAAAAAAAAATTGGTATACCATGACCATAATAAAAAAAAATACAATAGGAAATATGTTACTTATTATCTACTAGCTGTTACTTGCGACTTAGTTACTCCCCTTTTTTGAGGCAATTTTGTAAAATGATGTATCCGTTGAGACTTGCGAATCGTACGTCGCAGGTTCAAACCTTTACTTTGTGTTCCTAATTTATTTCATCACCACTATTCTCAAAACAGCGAAGGAAAACATCGTGAAGAAACTGGTATGCCCAGAATCAATAAAATTCGAAGACCTTTAGCATGTCGTGGAGGATAACGGACCAGTCCCTCTCATAGAGACGAGGCCTGAGTCCCAGCAGTGGGAATATGAAAAGGCTCATTATGCTTGTTCTTATGCTGGCTGTATTGATACGAAAATACTTAAATTGGGCTGCAGGATAGTTCGAAAGAGTCACCGCGGCACAGGAACGCAAATGGCAACTGAAGGAAGACAGGTTTTTTCCGGTGGGAAAATCATCCAATGACATCCCCGCGATCGCCGCCGCCAAGACAGGTAGGTATTAATTAGTAAAAGTCAGTTAGGGAAGTGATACACCCTCATGCTCCACTCAGAACAGGAGGAACTTTTTACAAAAAAAATACAACCGACTTCAAAGTAAAAAAAAACAGTGAAAAGTGCAAAATAACTTTAATTTCGGAAGTCGGTGTTTCTTTAATAGTTTTGTCTCTTCGTTATTTAACACCGACTTCCGAAATTAAAGTTATTTTGCACTTTTCAGTGTTTTTTTTTTACTTTGAAGTCGGTTGTATTTTTTTTTTTGTAAAAAGTTTTTTATTTTGCACTTTTTAGTAATGGTACCACCACTAAAAAGTACCCCTCAGCCAAACTTAAATACCTTATTCAATTCTAATAATCCCAAACACGGTTAGATTACATTAATTTATTACAGAGTTCCGGTGCCTAACTTCAGGCTTCATCATCAGATCAGTTCTATATGTTCCCCCTCTACTTTGAGTCAGTCATCAACTACACGTATAAACAAAGCAATTTTACTTGTTACGACGGTTCTGCTGTGATTCTATGGAAGTTCTGTTCCATATCTTCGAAGTTCATGATCAGATCATAACAATATTTCTATGGGACCAACTTGGAACCATAACCTTTCAATCAAAAAAAAAATTTTCAAAATCGTTCCACAATTGACCGAGAAATCGGTGAACATACATAAAAAATAAAAATAAAAAACATACATTCAACCGAACATATAACCTCCTCCTTTTTGAAGTCGGTTAAAAATAGGCGGTTGAGAGCTGTATCTACTATCGGTTAGTGCTTTAGGCTTGACTACTTCTATCTAGGAAAATTGAAAAGTTTCTGTAGAACAGGTTTCGGAAACGAAACCGCGGATATATAATAATAGCCATACTCAGCAACACAAACGTCATCATTTTTATCTTTCACAGCCTGCTAGGGATATGAAAACGTTTAAAAGAGTTACTGAGGCAGCTGAGGTACCTGAAGGACATAGGGTTTTAGTTAAAAAAAGTCTGATACATCCTCTCGCAACCCCTAGAGAGGGTGAACTCATTTGATGATTACCTCAAAAGAAAAAAACACTATTGCCTTCAAAAAAATTTATCTTCATTTTATCATTTTCTTTCATCACCATATTTTATAAAATTACGTTACTTTTCAAAACTCCAAGCAGCATGCTAACAAGATTACTTTTTTAAACTTAATAAGCCAAAATTCAGTATCTCAACAGTAATATTTCAAAAGAAGCTAGAGACGGTACAGGCTGACGTGCAAATTGAATCAAATTCGTTGGCGGCCGTCCTGCTCTCTAGTTAGATTATGTAGTATGCTGTCAGTACTAATTATATATTATTTGTACCGACTTCTGTATTTTGTGATTCTTTGTCATGTTTCTCGCTTTATCTAAGACGTGACTTGCTTGTTTTATTTATCCTTTATTCTCGACTTTCTTAGCGTTGCGGTCGACCACGTACACGTTGAGAATTATCTCCCGGGAACGTACTATACCTACCAGTGGCACAATTTTTGATCTATAAAGTATCCTCACTCTGCCTGTGTTCTTGTCATTTTAATCGTTCAGACAGACGTTGGGGATTAATTTGTTTATAAATTAAACATCAAATAGACTTATTATTGGTATTTATTATTGTATGCACTATTTATAACATTTGTTTAACATTTACATTTCACGAATTTTATCTATTTCTTCATTATTTATTGTTTTATTTTGATACCTAGTCTATTTAACATCAGTGAGTATGTCCGTGATATCACAGCGGGCCCTAATACAGAATACCAGGGCTGCGTTATTTATCAATTTAAATAACGCAGCATAGGCTGAGTAAGGCGCCTTTTTAGCCTCGCACTGATTATAACTTTCTTTTTTTTTAACGTGTATTTTTAGTTTATTTCTTTATTTTTTTCTTTCTTTCTTTTTAGACCAACAGGCTTTGAAATTTAATTATATATTTAGGCAAGACAGGATTTGCTCGTGCCTCGGAAAACACACGTAAATCCTTTGGTCCCGGTTGTCTTTCGTAGATCTTTGACAGTCGTTACAGGAGGTCAGATGGCAGAAAGTCTGACTAGTCTGTCTGTTTGTCTAATGAGTATCGTGTTGCCTAGTAACTGGGTTGAGGAGGTCTGATAGGCAGTCACTCTACGTAAAACACTGGTATTCAGCCGCATCCAGTTACGGCCCGTTCACAACCTTGCCGCTGTGAGCGGTAGCTTAGCGCGGGGCGGCGAGCGGTAAGATCAAAAGTATGAAAATGTTTGAAGCACGCCACGAGACGCTGCTCATAGCGCCGCGCGCCCGAGTACCGATGCCGTCCCGCTCGCCGCGCTGCTCGCCGCTAAGATCGAAGTCATGAACAGGCAGTCAGACTGGAATCCGACCCCAAACTAGTTGGAAAAAGGCTAGAGAGATGATGATTCAGGCAAGATAGTATCTGCGGTACTATTTGAAAGATTCGACACTGCACGTAAAGTACAACTGAAGGAACACAGGTGGCACAAAGTCTGACACTCCCTCTCGCACCACGCAGAGCGGGAGAGGACATACGATCATTTCTCGACCAAAAAAAAAGTCTGTATAGGATAGTAGACTCAACATATATCTACTACTTTAATCCTCGTTCTAAGCGAATTGTTTCAAAGCCAGTTGTAACCTAATTCCCGTCCCTAGCTTCCCACAAATTAGATAAAAGGGAAACTAGACATTCTCCACTTCTTACTTAAACAAAACTACGTACGTAGGTAATATTTTACCATTTTACAAGCACTTTGAGAATGGTTTACATGAAAACTTTCTTCTTCTTCTTTCTGCCCTTATCCCATGTTACTTGGGGTTGGCGCAACACGTTTTTTTTTTCTTCCATTCTGTCCTGTCACCCGTCAAACTATCACTAACTCCCATTTCTTTCATGAGAACTTTAACACTCCTTAAATCATATTTTTAGAGTAGTTTTGAAAAATCAATAATGTCAGTTTTTATTATTCATTTTGGTTAGAATTTGTTCTAAGTTTCATGTTCATTAACTCAAGTAATAAGATTCTCTCATACAACTTTTAACATCTCATAAATCATAATTATTAATAAGGGTAATTTTGAAAACTGAATTACGAATACCTTTTATTTATTTTGGTTATCTTATCTTATTGTGGGGCTGGCCCTGGGCTGGAGCACTTCGACCCTTCTGGATCTTTTGTGCTATGCCCCTCCTATCAACCCCTAGCCCTCCGTGCACTTCCTTCATGAGTCCCAGTATGGCCTTGATGGGGCTGAGCCTGTAGTCCTCTGGTCTTGGAAATGGTTGGCCCAGATACCTTAGTCTCTTGGAGCCTAGTGCTGCACAGTCAGTCATAGTTTATTTGGGTTACTAATTACGGTAAGTTTCAAGTTCATGGGACCAAAGAATAAATTTTTGCATACAAACGAATTTCCCTCTTTTCACCCCCTTAAAGATGTGGATGCCGTGAAACCTTTCCAGGCTCTCCTCAAAGAGGGCACTGTAATGGATATGGCAATTCAATTCAACCTTTAAAGGGGTAAAAAAAATAATACAAATTTACATGAAATTCATCATATTTGAATCATAAAAAGTAGATCTCATCATCATCATCATTTCAGCCGAAGGATGTTCACTGTTGGACATAGGACTCCCCCAAGTGTCGCCACAACGAACGGTCCTGTGCGTCTCGCATCCATTGCATGCCCGCAACTCTCACCAGGTCATTGGTCCACCTTGTGGGAGGCCTTCTAACGCTGCGTCTTCCGGTGCGCGGTCGCCACTCTAGAACCTTTCGGCCCCATCGACCATCCGTTCTACGAGCAATGTGCCCTGCCCACTGCCACTTAAGTTTGGCAATTCTTCGAGCTATGTCGGCGACCTGTTTCTCCTGCGGATATCTTCATTCCTGATGCGATCACGCATAGAAACTCCGAACACAGCCCTTTCCATTCCAAAAAAAAGTAGATCTATTACATGAAAATTTAATACGAGGAAAACCGCAGGCAAAAACCAAGTTACTGAACTACGTATTTCTTCTGTCGAGTTGGCATCAGCATTATGAGAACAAATAGCCCATGAATGACGCGGTAAAAACTGTGGAAAGATTAGCCATACAGGAAGGTAGCGCGGCTGACGTACATACTAATGTATGGGTAATTAACGAGGTAGCACGCATGTAATTAGATCATTTACAAGCAGTTTTGGTATCAATAAGACTGATAGTTTTTAGATCGAGTTTATGAAGCAGATAGCGACAACATATTGGCTTCCTATTACGTACAATCAAAATTATAGAGCTGCACTCGTCGAGTCGAAGCTTCAAAATCTTGAGCATCGACGCCGAGTTGCTAGTCTGTGGGTTTTCTACCGGTTGCATTTCGGGCAGTCATCATCATCTTCCTGCCCTTGTCCCGTCTTATTTTGGGTCGGCGCAACACGTTTTTTCTTCCATTCTATCCTGTCAACCGTCATGCTATCACTTACTTTCTATTTTTCATATCACTCTTCACACACAATCCATTCATATTTTCTATGACCTCTTCTTCTCCATCCATCCACATGTATAATCTAAAATCTTTTAGTACATTAACTTTATTCTCATAACTCTTTTAGTAACATGCGTTTCATCTTTTGTATTTCGTCCAGTATGCGTCGGAATTGCTTAACTTAATTCCGCCAAGCCCGTTTCATCGTCGGACCACCAAGCGTACGGCGATGCGCCACCGGTAGGTATATGGTGGACATCCCATCCATACGCACAAAAGGTTCTAGGAACACATTCATTGTGCGTACTACTAAGGAGTCCCCTGGACTTCCTTGCCGAGGTCGGTATGACAGCTACACCCTCGGGATCTTTAAGTCAAGAGTAACTAAGTTAGTTTTTCTCTAGCGTGCTCCATTATCGACCACATATTCGTCGGTTTCCATCACGTGAGATAGTCGTCAAGCGCGAGCCTATCAAAAGTAAAAAGTGCGAGTCGGACTCGCGCAATGAGGGTTCTGTACAAACTTACCTATGAAAACAATTTGATTCTCGAATCGAGTTACGAAGATTTTTCCGAATCACAAAAAAGTTTTTTTTTTGTGACGTAACTACAAATTTACAGTTTTCAGAGTTTTTTCCTATATTTGTGCTATGAGACCTTGCTTCGTGCCCAATTTCAGGAATCTAGGTCAACGGAAAGTACCCTATGAATTTTGGTTCCCTTGATAGTGTCGAAATACACGTTTATTGCAACATAAACGGCCATATCGTTTTTTTTCGTTAACTCAGAAGTTTGATTTCTTCACAGCTTCAAGGAACCGCAGACCTCAATATATGGTTTAAATTTCAACTCCATACCTCTACGCGTTCCCGAGATAAAAGGTCTTAACAGACAGACAGACAGACGGACAACAAAGTGATCCTATAAGGATTCCGTTTTTTTTCTTTTGAGGTACAGAACCCTAAAAAGAGCAGTGGTGGCTCAAAGAAAGAAAAGAAAAGGAAAAAAAAAGAAAAGAAAGAAAACATGTTTATTCAGGTTCGCGTTTGGGCTTTTCGTTTAATCGTTGGTTTGGAGATTGCATGTGATTTTATACTTTACTTGGCTAGGAGTTTGGTACGGCGAACCGCACATCATAATATTTATAACCAAATTATTACTTCACGCGTCTACGCCAAAAGACCTCTACATGGTCCTTCGAGCCGGATTCAATTCCACCGCATGCCGTCTCTTAATATATGACTTTCAAAACAAACTTATCTATCATTTCCATCTCAAACAGCCACTATAAAACTTCGAACCGTTATCAAAACCAAACTTATGTACGCAACCATAGCCATGCCTGAGTACACTCAGCAAAATTATTAGGCCTGCAGTCAAGATATAATAATAACAATAAATCTTTATTTAGAGCAAAACCCAGATAGAGTCTTTTTTTTATATCACTACTATTACACAACGCCATCTAGTCCCAAACTAAGCAGAGCTTGTGCTATGAGTACTAGACAACTGATAAACATACTTATATATTTCTAAATACATACATATTATGGATAAATTACACCCAGACACAGAACAAATGATCGTGCTAATCAAAAAAACATTTGCCCTGGGTAGGAATCGAACCCACGACCTTCGGTATAGCAGTCAGGGTTAGTAACAATAATCTTAAAATACCTTGGTTGACTGGTAGAGAATGCCTAAGGCATTAAGTCCGCCTTTGTACCTTTGTGTTGCATGGAGTTAAATAATAAATATATAAATATTAAAACTAAGTGTTGGTAAATAAAATTTTCCAGCAGTGAACAATGCATGGGACACTCTGTCAGCTATCATCATCAGAATCCTGTTGGGGCTATCCATAACTCGTGATACTGCGCGCTTGCACATTAAAGCAAAAAAACAGACTAAATGCGCAGCCGGAAACATCATTGATGCATTAGCAGTCCCATCAGTTTTCTGAACGCGTTATTGAAATAAACACGAAGGGCTCCATACAATACCTGTGAAGGTGTTCGGTGAAAACACTAAGCACTTACATTACCCTTCTTGGGGAAATCATCAAATGACCTCTCGCTCTATGGTGGGACGAGTGTCAGACTTTTACTGTCTAAAATCCACCTGTGACCTTCAGACAATGATAATAATAACCGACTTGCAAAATAACTATCAATGCTTTACTAGATCGTGACTATAAATTTACATTAAAATGTATGCACAAAATAAAGTACGCCTGCATTTGCTGAAGAAATAAGCAGAGGTGGATTCCTAGATCAATTAAAGAAGTTTCAATTCTGATTGAAACTTCTTTAGCCTTGACGCGCGGTTTATGCCTACTATAGATACACCTGCATATGTATGTAGGTATGTTCAAAACCACTAAAGGTACAAATTGTGACTTTGTAATACTACAAAAAAAAAATCCTTGCACACTTATCTCCTTAGTCGAGTATACAACCAGTAAAATATATATTTTATACCACGCGTGTAGTTTGAACAAGTTCGTTCGCTGCGGCCGGAGTTCCCAACTTCGGTAAAACTAGAATGAGGGCGTAAATTCGGTAACGCCATTAGCTAACGTCGCGTACCAAATTAAACTGGCATTTTTGTTCGAAACTTGGGAAGCGATTTGATCGAATTTTCGACTTTATCGTGGCTACGTAAATAATGAGTGGCACTACGCGACTACACAAATACCTACCTACACATAGAGAGAGGAAACTCGGTATTTCTCCGGATTGGTCGGATTAATCCAACAAATATTTTCGTGTCTGTATCGCCAGGGTCGTATATTGACGACCAAATACTACATCTCGTCAGCTCTTCTGTCACCTACAAGTGTCACTGGGAATTGAAGAGTTACACGTGATGCACAATTGAGAAGCGAGCCAAGATGCACTCGTCGAGTCGAGTACGTAGTAACTATTCAGTAATCTGTGGTCGAGGCTCCAAAGTCTTGTTGAGCATTGACGTCGAGTCTGTCGGTTTGCAAAATTTTAAAATAAAAAATATATTTTATATCACAATAATATTAAAAGGCGTAAGTTTGCTAGTACCTGTGTGTATATGTTCGTTACTTCTACACTCTCGAACGGCTGAACGCATTTCGATGAAACTTGGTACACGGGTAGACCATGACCTAAAATAGTACAAAGGATACTTTTTATACCGAGACGGTATTCTCTTGGGATATTTTTTCCTCTCACGCAGGCGAAACCGCTAGCATCAGCTAGTCATTTATCATTTATACCTCTGCCTTCCAGTGAGAAAACAGGCTTCATAAATACACAATTATCCTTTTAAAACTCTAATGCACCTTGTAAACTCATTTCTACTTACCTTCAAAAGCTATCTGCATGTTACCTTTTAAAATGCATTTCCAAACAGTCTCGTCCCGTATGTTTGCCATCCCCGCTTCCAACTTCACTTTCTGACTCCTGACTCGAATAGAGCACTTTGTGAAGTCACCAATGAAGTTACTGTGTACAGCGAATGAATAAGTAAACGGGGCTAATGCGGTAATAGCAAGGTGCACTAAATCTGTTCTGCCGTAAAGAGCTTTGGCTGTTTTTAGGGTTCCTTACCTCAGTCAGCTAAAACGATACCGTAATAGGTTCACTTTGTTGTCCGTTTACCAAGACCCTTTTTCTCAGGAACTCGTGGAGGGGTTAAGCTGAAATGAAAATCAAATACTCAAGACTGCTACTCCTTGAAGCAGTGAAAAAACAAAGTTCTAAGTCAACGTAAACTAAAGATAAGGCTGGATAATGTTCCATTTATGGCGCATATTTTGACGTTCGCAAAGATATCAAAACCTTCCGGTACTTCCCGTTGATCTAGAATCCTAGTAAGAAGTATGGTTTCAAAGCACAAGTACAGGGAAAAGTCTGAAGTTACATCACAAAATATTAAATTTTTGCGTTTCGGAAAAAAAATCGAAACTAGATTTTACTTGAACAAGTTTCTACGGAACCCTCATAGAGAAAGTCCGACTCGTATTCGACCGGTTTTTTACGATGAAAATAGCAGGACTTTTTGATAATGATTGTACGAATTTCCTTCACTAGACCAACAAATCAGTTATGACTTCCTCTCATTTCATAGACGAAACTGAACAACCCTCCACATGTTTTTTTTTTTTCAGGAAACGAAAAAAAAATCGGCTTCTCCATACAAACTGTCTAATTAAGTTTATAATTTGCGGGAACCTGTCCCTTACACCCTCGCGCTTGACCACCAGCTCAACCGATGGCAAGCGACGATGTGGTCGACGATAGAGCACGCTTGCCTAGAAATAGCCTATTCACTCTTGACTTAAAGACCCTTAAGATGTAGCTATCAGGAAACACAGACTCCGGCAAGGAATTCCACTCCTTGGCTGTACGCACAATAAATGTGTTCTCAAAACGCTTTAAGCGAATGGGTGGGATGTCTACCATGTACCGGTGGCGCAACGCCGTACGTCTAGTGGTCCGATGATGGAACGGACTTGGCGGAATTAGATTGTGCAATTCCAGTGCACACTCCCCGAAACGTAATCGATAGAAAACCGACAGGCTAGCAACTCGGCGTCGATGCTCAAGACTCTGAAGCCTCGACTCAACGAGTGCATCATTGCCAATGATCCTCCTGGCTCGTCCGCGATGCCCAAGGCTTTGGAGCTTCGACCTTACACCCTGTAGAGCTGGAAAAACTATTTGATGATGTCCCATTGAAAACTTTATTAACAAAAAAAAAAACTATCATGGCACACATCCCAAAAGACAGCAGGCAGCAGCACAGGCAGCACATAACGAGAACACGGGGAAGCTGCAATGTATTCATGACTTCGGAGACACGCGGCTCTTTTATAATAAAGATTACAGCGTGGCTCGCTGCAGCCATTAGACGCAGAACAGAAGTAAGATCGAATGTGATGATAGTGCTAACTGTTACTGCTACACTGTAACAGCTTCTTTTTAGAATAAAAATTTCATATGAATAGCTTTGTAGACTTTTGCTTCTGATACGATTATACACATTAAAACATTAACATTAACTCTCTAACGTAGAGAAAAGTAACTAAAATCTGTCATGTTAATGAAAACTTGACGTTTTACCTTGACTCTAAGTTAGAGGTTTATCGTGATGGTTTTAATGAGAATAGTTTTTTTTTATCATGATAGGTTTTCGCTTGACCACTATCTCATTTGATGGAAAGTGACGATGTGGTCGACGATGGAGCGCGCTTACCTAGAAGTAACCTATTCACTCTTGACTTAAAGATTCCCGGGTTGTAGCCATCAGGAAACACAGATTCCGGCAAGGAATTCCACTCCTTAGCTGTACGCACAATGAATGTGTTCCCAAAATGTTTTGTGCGTATAGGTGGGATGTCCACCATGTACCGGTGGCGCATTGCCGTACGCCTGGTGGTCCCATGATGGAACGGGCTAGGCGGAATTAGGTTATGCAATTCCGACGCACACTCCCCGAAATGCAATCGGTAGAAAACCGACCGGCTAGCAACTCGGCGTCGATGCTCAAGACTTTGAAGCCTCGACTCAACGAGTGCATCATTGCCTATGATCCTCCTGGCTCGTCTCTCTCGTTGTGTAATTACATGCATATCGCTAATGCCAATATAATTTTTGTTACCATACTATCCGATATTGCACTGCAATTAACAAAAAACTTTTGAATTTCGCAGGCTAGTCTGGGGCGTTCACCTTAAAAGCGCCCAACCCGAGATACATTTCCGTACAACCGCTCTTACGTGATTATAAAGTTATTACACATCCTGCTCTAAATATTTTGGAAACACAGATATCTTGTGGATATTATCTAGGTTTCTATTGAAATCAAATAATAAAATGTAAAACTAAGACCTAAGACAGTAAAGACCTCTGAAAATTTGCTATTTTGCATAATCTTTAGCCCTTCACATTCCATAAATTTAAAAAATAAATAAAATATAACCTTAGAAACTTTGCTCATTTAATCGTAATTCTGGAAAACGAAAATTATTTCCAAAAACTTTTAAGGTTTTTTAAAAAAACACTTGGTATTTCCTGAAAGAAGTTTTGTGAAATATTCGAATGAATGACGGACTTACCGAATGCCCAACAGAGCATTCAGGCATCATCTCTCTTTTTTCGCGTTGCCTCTTTATCAAATATTGCGTTGGATAAACAACAAGCTTTTAAACCATGCTCACGTTGACGATAGATGGCTCAAGAATTCGACATACATTTAAAATACAGTATCCCGTGGATATTATTTATGCTTCTATTGAAATCAATTTATAAATTTCTGTAAAACTAATCCAGTAAAGACCTATGAAAATCTGCTATTTTGCATGAACTTTGACACTTCATAATTTACTCAAAAATTAAAAATGACGAAAAGTACAACAATAGAAGCCTTGCAAATTTAAACAAAATTCTGAATGACGACAATTTTTTTTTTAACTTTTAAGGGTTTTAAAAAAAACGTATTTCCTGGAACAAGTTTTGTGAAATATTCGAGTAAATGACGGACTTACCGACTGCCGACAGAGCATTCAGGTGTTATCTCTCTTTTTTCGAGTTGCTTCTTCATAACACATTGCGTTGGATAAACAACAAGCTTTTAAACCATGCTCACGTTGAGGATAGATGGCTCGGGGAGGGCCCTCTTAAGGGTTAATTTAAATCCAGGTCACTAAAACTTTTTATCTTATTTAATCGAATTTTAAGCAGTTTGTACAATTACCAAGTTTGCGAGAAACAAACTATATTTTAGCTGTCTCATTATAAGCACGCCTGGATGGATCTAAGAGACATTAGCACAAGTTCTGCAAAGTGTAATTGACACTGGAAAGTTCTTAGTTTTAACCCTCGGGCTATAGGGGAACGGGAATTAATATCACTGTTGGTATAGCGATTGGTAGCTTTCCGATTAGTTGAGAGGAGGTTTATCAATATACGAGAGTGGTCTGAAAAGTTTCCGACCTCAACGTGAAAATAGCAACACTTGTCAATAAACACTAACGTTGTTGAAATCTCTACGGTCCAGACTAAGCGTTTCGCCTCGTCGTTTATACCGCGTACATCGAAGAGCTTTTTTTTTAGGTTGGAAAATCATCTAAGGACTGGAACAATTTGCTTGCTGCGGTCTTCCCGTCCGATTATAATTTGGGTGTCTTCAAGGCTAGAGTCAATAGGCTCTTAATAAACTAGTGCGCCTTACCATCAACGATTGCATCACTGCCTGCCAACAGGTGGGATCGCAGTCAAGCACTAGTTTAAATCATTTTAAAAAAAAACTAATTGTATCTTTTAACAGTTACTCAACAAAGTTTCAATCATTTTAGACGCGCAGTTGTTATTTTTTCAGTCGATTGTGTGAGTCGATGTGAGATGTAGAAAAAGAAAATCCTGTTTCACCAATTTATTTATTTATTCAACCAGAACGACAAAATGCCAATTACACTGATTACATTAGTTAGAAATAATGTAAAATACATTAAAGAAAATATAACACAGATAATATAACTAAACCTCTCACTCAGTCTTCTCGCAAATCAACAAACATTCAGTCAGTATCTCCACCAAGCCAACACGCCGTCTTTCACCTCAGCGGTTACCACAAAAATCCACGAATTACGGTTTGAACTGCGTGACCATCCGCCTTACCCACCAGATCTGGCTTCAGGCGACTCATTTTTGTTCTCTCATCTAAAAATTGTGCTTGGAGGATAGAGATTTTCGTCAAATGATGGGGCAGTCACTTTGGTGAATAATTATTTTGCATAGAAAAACGCCGACTACTGTTTGAACGGGTTAGAGAGATTGGGGCATCGCTGGGAAAAGCGTGTAGAGTTACAAGAAGACAATGTAGAAAAAGAAAAATAAATCATAAGAAAAAATATCTTGTATCTTTGTTAGATCGGAAACTTTTCAGATCACCTGTGTATATAGAAAAACTACTGCAACACGGTTAAAAAACCAATTAACTATACTAATATTTATTCTATCTATACTTAAAATAAATCTGTAGAAGTTTTTAGTTGTGTGCGCATCACGTAAAATGTACGAAATCGATGTAGATAACTTTGTAACTTGATATAATTACTTAGGCTTTGTTACATCACAATCGGTTGACTATATATCGAAAGATATTATACTACATTCATTGACTATTAGGCGGTACGAAGTTCGCCCGGTCAGCTAGTTACAAATAAAGAGAAAAGATTCGTATGTTCATATTTAGTTTGTAATTAATCAAATCAAAAACTATTGGACCGATTTTAAAAATTCTTTCAACACTTTACTCCATCTGTTTAGGTAATGAACTAAATGTAAACAATCTTGACATGTCTTTTATCTAAAAGTTTAGTAAAAATTTGATGTAATAAAAATGTTTATATCTTGTTATTTACCAATACCGATTTTCGGTAATTAACTAAATTTAAATAATCTTTGTATGTCTTATAGGTATGCGATTTGTTTAAAATAGAAAGACATATCAAGATTGTTTACGTTTAGTTAACTACCTAAACAAATGGAGTATAGAATGCTACTTTAATACAGAGTAGCTAAGGCGTATTACACGCGGGTGAAGTCACTGGCAGAAGCTAGTAATGTATAATATATGTCCAGTGACGGATTAACCCTTAATCAAATTAAGCAATTGCCTAGGGCATCACGTCTGGGGGGGCACCAGAAGAAGCACAAAATAAATCCGTTCTTAGGGCATCACGTCTCACTCTCATGTCACCAAAAACCACACCAAAAAATGTTTCTAGGACTAATTTGAAAATTCGCGGGTTTTAAGTTGACATAGAGTCCGACCTAGAGTCATAACCCCGTTCCCGCTTGCCCACTCGCTGCCCGCTAGTGCATTCGGCAATTCAAATGGCCCCCCGCCTGGCGACTCCGCAAATCTGTGTCAATCAAATCTTTTGTTTTTTGAGTAATTGTGCCGGCCGGCTTCTATGCATACGTAATAATAGGGGTTAAAGTATGAAATTGCCGTTTTATTGTAATAGGTACTTCGACATAAAACCTTCATGGTTTGAGATTTTTGAGTGAAACTTTTTTCACATACATATGAATTTCAAAATAACCGATTACACTAAAAAAATAACTAAAAAATCAAAATAACTTTAATTTCGGAAGTCGGTGTTTCTCGGTATTTTTTGTTTCTTATTTAACACCAACTTCCGAATTTTTTTTTAAGTTTTTTATTTCACACTTTTTAGTTGCGATACACTTCCAGAGTGCCTATTCTCTTGACAATTCCAATTAACCCAAACACTGCTAGGTTACACTGTTTTATTATGAAGTTCCTGTGTCTACCTTTTACCTTCCAGCTCCATCATCAATAGTACCTTGTAGCCAAAGTGCATCTCATGACAATTCCAATAAGCCCAAACATGGCGAGATTACATTGATTAATTACGGAGTTCCACTGCCTACCTTCCGGCTCCATCATCATCATCAGTTCACTTCGATGATACTATTTTCAACGTAACTATTCAGAACCATTTATTTATTTGTATTGTCATAGTCGCTTAACTATCTTCACTGTGATATCTATGTGAGTATGAAGTTCCGAGCTTCTTCATTAGTTCTACTTCATCAAATGTTACCTTTTGACTGTAAATGCTTAAGTTCTCGATGAAAATACCAAAATAACTATATGGTTGCCTATAATATTTGAGGACTTTCCACGATTCCTCATGGATTCACCATGAAAACTGGATTTTGAAAAAATGAGACCAATCTGGAAGCATATCCTCTATGGGGAAAAAAAATTGCCAATCGGTCCATAAATTTTCTATTTCTTTTTATTCTTGATTGTGATTTTTAAATACGAGTTCCGACGCGGAACTAACGCGGCAGAAACAGCTCGCAATATCAATGTTGCGTTTGGAGAGGGGACTGCTAATAAACGCACCGTGCGATTTTGGTATAAACGCTTTCGTGATAGAAACTGATTTGAAGACCACCCACACAGGTGAATAATAATGAATTGAAAGAGATGGTGGAAGCCGATCCGAGCCAAACTACCCAGGCATTAGCGGCATGGTTTAACGTTACCTTACCAACAATAAAAAAATATGAAAAATGGGTGCCTCATGATTTGACTGATCTGCAGAAAGAAACGCGTGTTGAAACTTGTGTTGCCTTGTTGAATCGATACAGAAATGAAGAAATATTGGATCGAATTGTGACATGTGATGAAAAGTGGATTCTTTACAATAACCGTAAGCGAAAAATGCAATGGCTGACCGCAGGTCAAACGCCGCAACAGTGTCCTAAAGCAAAGTTTATCAATAAAAAGGTAATGGTAACTGTTTGGTGGTCTCAGCATGGTTTTATTCACTATAGGTTTCTCCGATCTGGTCAAGCAATAACGGCAGATGTCTACTGTGCCGAACTCCGAACAATGATAGCAAAACTAGCAGTGAAACAGCCCCGACTCATGAATAAATCTTCACTATTACATTGTTATTCCATGATAACGTGAGACCTCACACAGCACGAGAATCCATTTGAACTCTACAGGAACTGCAATTTGAAACCATTCGTTACCCTTCTATTCTATTCGCCAGACCTTGCTCCAACGGACTACCATTTTTTTCGTGATTTGGACAATTTTCTACTTGACAAAAAGTTTTCTTCTCAGGAGGTAGTACAAAATGCTTTTACACAGTTTGTCAAATCAAGATCACCAGAGTTCTATCGCAAAGGCATAAATGACCTTTCTATTAGATGGCAGCAATGTATAGATAATAATGGTAATTATTTTGATTAAATAAATATGTTAAATGAAAAAAAAAAAACGAATTTCAATTTTTCTGTACAAATAATAATAATACTTCATACTCAACTAATAATAATAATAATAATAAAATAACTAAATAAATAATAATAAATAAATAAATCTGTGGCCCGGCTGTCAAAATGACTGACAACAAATTTTTTCTCGCCGAATTTTTTCCTTAAATTTAATTAAATAATAGACCGAATAAAATGTTAAACCACCGAAAAACCATCCGAAAAAAATAAAAAAATCAAACCACATCACCATATAACAACAAATACCACCGAACAAAAATGTAAATACACAACGTCTTGGCGATGAAATTATTATGAAATGCTGACGAGAAGCCGGGCACGAGAACAAGAAACACACCCAACATCTTCGGGTTCGTCGCTCAGCTCCGCCTCGCAGCCGCCGGGACCAGCGCCAGCCGTGAGTCCAGTGATTCCGGCAGCTGCAGTTGCGTCGAGTTCGAGCGACGAATATTTCTCGCCGCCGACGACACCACCACCTGCGCGTCGACGGGGAAGAGGCCGACCTCCGGCCAGCTTGAGACCTCGAGGCCCTCCGGCCTCTGATAGGGTCCCCGCTGCCGGTGGAAGTGTGCAGCGCATGCGATGGACACAATCCATTAATGAAAATGTCATGCACTCATACTTTGGGGCTACAGAGGGGGGAAGTAACTTGACTGCGTACCGTGGTCGGATGCTCTCTCTGTTTCAGGTGCTTGAGCCAACTGTCAACGTTTCGGCCCAACGTCTATCGGATCAGGTGCGGGTCATCCAGCGTAACCGTATGTTGGATGACGCCGTACTTGACAGACTTCGCTTGGAATCACAGAGAAGCCGTGCCTCATCTGCTACACCACCGGCCGCGGTGCAACTTCAACCCAGTGCCTTACTGCGACCCGACCACGTTGGTGACGCCGATGATGACGCGGCTATATCTGTGAGTACCCAATGCAATGAACGATTGAGGAGCGCTTTGGAGGACGCATTTCGAGAGTATCGCTCCACACCGCCAGGGCTTAGACCTCGTCTACCGCGTTTGCCCATGCATAAAAGAAATAGGGCGCTGGTGTGTGCTCTAGATTCGCAGCTATCAAATTGTTTTGATAGCAGCAAAGACCTCGCTGATACCCACTCGATCTTGTACTGTGCGGCTGCAGCGGCATGTCGTGTAGCTCACGTTAAGTTCCCTAACTGTGACAGAGCTACACGACCAGCTGTACCAGCTTGGCAACGCAGGATAGAGCGCCGTATCGGCGAGGCTAGAGCACTCATCGGCAAGCTTATCTGCTTCAGGGAGGGCAACACTCGCCCTAGGGTGATGCGCTTTGTGAGGCGGGCATTCTTGGGGACTGATATTAGCCCTCAAAATTATCTGCCCTGCGTCACAGAGCGTATCGACTTCCTGAAGCAGAAGGTTTATAATAATAATAATAATAATAAAATTTATTTTTCAGACCACAGTGAATCCATAGTGTTAGTAAAAAACTTAAATTAATGTTAGTATCTTTAAAAATACTATGCATTGCGTTTATGCATGGGCGAGCCGTATTCGACGGTACAAGCGGCGAGTGGAGCGGTACACTCAGAATCGCACATTCCAAAGCAATGAAAGGTGGGTTTACAGGACTTGGGAGCGACCGGACCAAGATGTGACTGATACGCGCCTACCGGATGATGACGCCATGTGTTCATTCTGGCGCAGAATCTGGTCGGTACCTGTCAGTCACATCGAGGGTGATTAGATTCGAGAGGTCGAACGCACGTGCGATCTTTTACCAGAAATGGGGGCAATTACCATCAGCCCCCAAGATGTAGCTCGTGCAGTCCGCCCGCTGCCTAACTGGAAATCTCCAGGGCCGGACGGACTGCACAATTTCTGGATAAAATGGTTTCAAGGGTCGCACGCTCGCTTGGCATCTCAGTTCCAGTCTGCCTTAGAGTCAGGGTCACTACCCGAGTTTTTGACGACTGGAATAACCCACCTGCTCCATAAATCAGGTAGTACTGCGGACCCCAAAAATTATAGACCGATCACGTGTTTACCGACGGTCTATAAAGTTCTTACATCCATACTGAGAGCTAAAATTAATACTGACATTGAAACAAATTCTATCATGTCTGCCTCTCAGAATGGATGTAGGAACGGGTCCCGCGGTACTAAGGAGCTGCTCCTCATAGATATGGCCATTAGCCAACAGGTTCGACGTTCCCGAAAGGATCTGTCGACATGCTGGATAGATTATAAGAAGGCCTATGACTCTGTTCCTCATACATGGCTCATGAGGGTGCTGGAACTTTATAAAGTTGATACAACTCTGCGCACCTTCCTGATGTCATGTATGAGGCAGTGGAGAACAGTCCTTCACTATCCGGGATGTCGACAGATTCGGGAGAACAGCGAGCCGATAAGGATTGAGCGTGGCATATTCCAGGGCGACAGTCTGAGTCCACTGTGGTTTTGTCTAGCCTTGAATCCTCTTAGCACACTACTGGAGGGGTCGGGCTTAGGCTACCGGTTGAAAAGAGGTGGTCAGGTTATATCTCACCTTCTTTACATGGATGATCTGAAACTCTTTGCCCCCAACAACTTGCACCTGATGGAGTTACTGAAGGTAACTGAAACCTTCAGTAACGCCATCAGGATGGAATTTGGTGTGGATAAATGTGCAGTCATGCATGTAAAGCGAGGGGAGATTATGGAATCCGTGGGAACTCAGCTCTCGGATTCCATATACCTTAGATCCCTCTGCTCAACCGAAACTTACAAGTATTTGGGTATGTCAGAAGCGTTAGGCATCAATGCTGCTGACGTGAAACAATCGTTGAAGGAGCGCTTCTTTGGCCGCCTGAATAGGGTACTAAAAAGTCTCTTATCAGGTGGGAATAAGGTGCGCGCCTTCAACGGTTGGGTCATTTATTTATTTATTTATTTATTTATGACAGGTACTCTCTGCACTTACAGTCGAAACCAACACGTGCAGAGAGTCATTATTATATCTATTACAATACAATGTTTAGAAAGAAAAAAAAAATCATAAAATAACACAATTAATAAAAATCATTATCATTATCGTCATTATCATCATTATCATTATCATCATTATCATTATCATTTAATAAATTACAATTAAATTAAATAAATTAAAATCAAATTAAAAACATTGAAATAATAAAAAATAAAAAAACGATTAAAATAAAATAAAATAAATTAAAATTAAAGTCCATTTATATACAAATCAATTATCATTAGGTAGAAAATTTGTAATTAATATTTGCAATATAACATTGATGAAAATCGAATCAACCGCCAAAACATTCTCTGCACCTCTCCAAAAACAATCGTACACTAGAGTGGAACAAGTCTACATCCGGATGCTGAGCAGTCAGTGTGTTGAGCAATGACACCGCCTGATTTGTTGCCGCATACTGTGCGGTACGAGTCCGAACCCTGGGAGTCGCCAGCAGAGGGCGCGAGCGCAGTCGCGTGTATTGAGGCGGCGCGGATAGACCACAGCGCGACAGAGTCGTAGGGTTGTCAATTTTACCATTAAACAACAAATAATAATGTACAAGGAGCGCACATTTGCGTCTCAGCTCGAGGGTATCAATACCCACCATTCCTGAGACGAACAGAGAGGGATACAAGTAGGGATAATACCCATACATTTTCATGTAAAGGTACCGACAGAACTTACGCTGTACCCGTTCTATGAGAAGAATGTACTTTGTTTCGTGTGGATCCCATACAATCGAATTAAACTCGAGCTTGCTACGAACAAACGCGAAATATATGGCAACAATTGCGTGTTTGCTAGTGAACCGAGCCGACTGCCTCAAGACGAACCCCAGGGATTGGTGTGTTCGCTTACACAGACCGATTATGTGGTCATTGAAAGTCAGCTCGGTGTCCAACGTGACACCAAGATCGCGGATTGTTGTGACGCGCTCCAGCG
The DNA here is from genome assembly GCA_905147345.3 of Mythimna impura. NCBI lineage: Eukaryota > Metazoa > Arthropoda > Insecta > Lepidoptera > Noctuidae > Mythimna > Mythimna impura. Next base: position 24,717,677 of record LR990351.1, on the reverse strand, counting down.
GAGTGTCCGATACGTTGTACGTATACACGTACGGCGAGCGACAGCGAGAGAATGTGATAGTCTTACATTTAGATTTATTAAATTCTAAGCGGTTGCAGTTGCTCCAGGCTACCACATTATCGATGTCCCGCTGAAGCGCATCACAGTCAGCCGCTGTCCCTATACCCAAGTAGATCTTCAGATCGTCAGCAAACATCAGACACTTCGCCGTCTCAATGACCTCCGGCAAGTCATTGACCATGACGAGGAATTGGGTTGGGCCAAAAGTGCATCCTTGACTCACACCCGACTGAGTTACGTAGGATTCAGACCGATAACCGTCAAGTTGAACATACTGCCTACGATTATCAAAGTAACTACAAAATAATTTTAATAGTTGTGGCGTAAATCCCAAGGCGGAAAACTTTTGTAACAGCACGTCATTATGAACACGGTCAAAAGCTTTTTTAAAATCAAAATAAGCTGCATCTACCTGCTTATTGTTGTCCATCTCAGCGACTGCATAATCCACAAAATTAATTAGGTTAGTTGCCGTTGACCTACCAGCCCTGAAGCCATGCTGACACTCGCTAAGTTGCGTACTAATTTGCCTAGTTATGTGCCGGTTCAATATCGATTCGAATAACTTGCCGAAAGCCGAAAGGACCGCGATAGGCCTGTAATTAGTGATGTGTACCTTTGAGCCATCCTTGTGTATGGGAGTCACACGAGAAAGTTTCCAAAGCGAAGGATAAGTAGCGCTTTTAACAGCGAGATTGAAAATAAACAATAAGGGTAACTTAAAAATCCCAATGCAGTCCTTTACAATAAATGGGGGAATACCGTCTGGCCCAATAGATGACTGGGGCTTCAAGCGCTTGACTGCTAGAAACAAATCATGGCTGTTTATGTTGTCCAAAGCGACACGGTATGATGACACAACGGACCCCTCGCGCTCAGCGATTTCATGCGATAGTACGGGCTTGTCAGTTAGAAATACCGATTTGAAATAACTTGCGAAAGCGTTTACAGCATCCAACCCGGTCACCGTCCTGTCATCATATTCGTACTCCCGGCAGTTTTGTCTGGTTGAACGCTGCTCCCTAACAAAGGACCAGAAAGCCTTCGGATCCCTTCTTATATCCATCTCTGCCCGCTTGATGTAATTGCCATAGGCAAGCTTAATTAAAGTTTTAACATGTTGCCTATAATATTTAAACATAGATTTATAATACTCATTAGTTACGTCTTTCTTAGATTTTTTCAGGTAGGTGTACTTTTCCTGTATATTTTTAATTATATCTGGAGTGTACCATGTCGGGTACTGATACCCCGAGCCCTGCCTCCTTTGTTTTTTCACAGGAACGTGACATCTTAAGCAATCATATATTTTTTGATAAAAAACATCCACGGCCCCGTCAACGTCATTTGTTGCCAGAACCTCATCCCAAGTTAACCCTGCAATTGTTTGATAAAGCTGCTCAAAGTCAGCTTTCCTAAAGTTCCACTGCGGTGGTGAGTCATGCGACGACGACGGCGCGCAGGCCGGCGGCTCGCAAGCCGCGGGCGCACGCGCCGCCGGTCGCGGCACACTGAGCGTCACACCGAGCGCAGGGTGGTGCGCGTCCTCCGGCACTAGCGGCTCTGTGTCCCCTCTCATTAGCACAAACTCACTACCCAGACTGCTCAGAACCAGATCTAGCATGTTACCGTACTTATTTTTAATTGTATTATATTGCGTCAATTTACAGAATGCAACTAAATGAGCAAACTCCATTTTGACGTGTTGATTGCAAGAATTCATATTAAAATCGCCTAATATTATTATGTCAGTATCTGGATACTTTCGAACTAAGTTTTCCAGTACCATAAACGTATTTAAGTAATTAACTGAATTAGAGCTAGGGGGAATGTACACAACACATACCAATACTTTTTTGTATTTTAACCAAACCAATGACATAACCATTTCAATGTCATCTGTATAACCAACAATGTCAACAATTTGTTTGACGGTGTATTCACTACGCACTGCCAACAACACTCCTCCCCACCCAGTGTCATTGGCACGGTCTCTTCTTATAACATTATAACCATCAGGAAATAATTCCGCGTCGTTCACACTGCTCATCAAAAAAGTTTCCGTAAGCGCGAAAATGTCAGCTGATTCGTTCAATATTGCTAGCTTGCATGCATCCAACTTAGAACGTAACCCTCTAACGTTCTGATAAAAAATATTATATTTTTTAGGTTTCTGGGGTTTTGTTAATTTGCTTACGAAACCCATTGCGCCATGGCTTTATACAGACATCCTCCACCCAGTTCTCCGGGGACATATACATATTAACATGCTTGGTGGGTACGGTTAGCTTAAAAGAAGCATAATCGCCTCGCGGTTTCAAAGCCTCAGCAGAACAGATATCCTCGGCACATATTGTTTTCAAATATGCGGTCACTTGATCAACCGTGGTACCGACTTTAATATAACATGTCATGCCGGTTTTGATGTATTCTTTCGGCATACTCAAATGGACTCAGACAGAACTTGACGCTCTGGATAGGAGGGTCCGCACACTGCTTACCGCAAATCGAATGCATCACCCACGGTCATCGGTGATGAGACTGTATATCCCGCGGAAATGTGGGGGTCGTGGCTTTTTAAATGCTAAGATCCTACACAACCGCGAGGTATGCAGTCTCAGGGAATACTTCCTAGAAACCGACGTGGGTATGCACCGAGATGTGGTAGCGGTGGACAAGGGCCTCACTCCGCTCTCCTTGGCTAACGGGAACTGGCGCAAACCTATAATACTGGATACTAATGACCGCAGGGAAGTATGGCAGAGTAAGGAGCTTCACGGGCGCTTTTACCGGGCTCTACATGGACCCGATGTAGACCTATTAGCGTCTGTATCCTGGCTGCGCTTTGGTGACCTCTTCGGGGAAACCGAAGGTTTTGTCTGTGCGATAATGGACGAAGTTGTGATGACGAACAACTACCGGAAATATATTGTGAAGGACGGTACGGCTGATATCTGTCGGGCATGCCACCGGCCCGGGGAATCAATCCGACACATTATTTCTGGGTGTTCTCACCTAGCCAACGGAGACTATTTGCATAGACACAACCTCGTAGCCAAGATTATTCACCAGCAACTTGCTCTTAAATACAATCTTGTGGAATCAGAAGTACCGTACTATAAGTATGTGCCCGACCCAGTTCTCGACAATGGCAGTATCACGTTGTATTGGGATCGATCTATCATCACTGACAGGACTATTGTTGCCAATAAGCCTGATATAGTGGTGATAGATCGACTAGAGCGTCGTACAGTGATTGTTGATATAGCGGTCCCTCATGACGACAATCTCGTGAAAGCTGAGAAAGATAAGCAAACTAAGTATCTTGACTTGGCTCGCGAGGTTGTCGACATGTGGGAAGTGGATACAGCAGTCATTGTACCGATAGTCGTGACGGCCAATGGATTAATATCAAAGAGCCTCGATCAACATCTAAGGAGGCTCTCGTTAGGCAGTTGGATCAAGGGCTTGATCCAGAAAGCAGTACTCTTAGACACGGCGCGTATTGTCCGGAGGTTCCTCTCTCAGGAGCCCTGACCACCGGTAGCTTGGACCCTGTTCCCGATGCCGGTGGGCTACTATTTTTTATATTTTTAAATGTTTTTTTTTTAATATGTTTTTTTAAGGAAATATTTAAAAATGTATAAAATATGTATTGAAATATAAATAAATGTAATAATAATAATACTTACTAATAAAATAATAGGGGGTGTATACGGGGTCCCAATCAACACCTATCGGGACCCAAGCCAACCTCACCTGCACGTGGTGCTCCCTGCTGATAAACGAACGAGGCTATGGCGACCCGCCAACACGCACTGGACCAGCGTGGCGGGTTATGGTTCAAACCCCCTCAAATGCATAATGCAACAAGAAACAGGCCCCACGTGCCCGGTGACTCCAGCGGTTGTGCTAGCGTGGACGGGCGTGGGCGCAGCCCTGGGGTCTGGGGTGCTAAGAATCTCCGGGCGGGATCGATCAACCGTCGACGACTGGACCTGGCGACGTACAACACGCGTACACTCCGGTCCGATGAGAAGATTGCCGAGCTTGAGGAGGAGTTGAGCAGGTTACGATGGAGTATTGTGGGATTATCCGAAGTCCGAAGACAGGGGGAGGACACGATAATCCTAAAATCTGGTAACCTGCTCTATTTTCGGGAGGGGGACCAGCAGTCCCAAGGTGGTGTCGGGTTTATCGTCCACAGGTCCCTTGTGAACAATGTGGTGAAGATCGAGAGCGTGTCGACCAGGGTGGCGTACCTTATACTCAGAATATCATCAAGATATTCGCTGAAGGTCATACAGGTTTACGCTCCGACCTCGACACACCCCGATGACGAAGTAGAGACCATGTATGAGGATGTATCCAGAGCCATACATGGTTATAAGACTCACTTCACCGTGGTCATGGGGGACTTTAATGCGAAACTGGGCAAACGAGACGGTGACGAGCTGCGAGTGGGGCAATTTGGATTTGGACGTAGGAACCACCGGGGACACCTACTGGCCAGCTTTATGGAGAGGGAGGGCCTCTACATGATGAACTCCTTCTTCAGAAAGCGTGAGCATAGGAAGTGGACCTGGCAAAGCCCTGATGGTGTAACAAAAAATGAGATTGACTTCATCATGTCGACGAAGAAGCAAATATTCAATGATGTCTCTGTGATCAATGCGGTGAAAACCGGAAGTGATCACCGCATGGTAAGAGGCACATTGAATATCAATGTCAAGCTTGAAAGATCTCGACTGATGAAGTCTACGCTCCGTCCTGCACAGATCCAGATCCAAAACTCCGAGAGCTTTCAGCTCGAACTTCAAAATCGTTTCGAATGCCTAGGAAGCTCTGTGGACGAATACAACGATGGGTTCGTGGAAACTGTCCATACGGTCGGGTCTAAATTCTATAAGACTCGTACAAATAAGAGCAAGAGGCTCACAGATCGAACTCTCCAGCTTATGAAGGAAAGGCGTGAAATGATTCTGCAGTCTTCAGACGATGCGTGCACATATCGGCTGCTCAATAAACGGATCTCTAAGTCCTTGAAACGCGATATCCGTCACTTTAATACTGGAAAAATTAAAGACGCGATTGAGCGAAATAAGGGCTCCAAGGTGTTTGCAAGAGATCTGTCTATTGGGCAGAGCCAGCTCACGAAACTGAAGACCGAAGATGGCAGAGTCATATCCGCCAAATCCGCCAAATCCGCTTCTGGAAGAGATCGAGGCTTTTTATGGACAGTTATACACGTCAATCACAAAACCCACTACGAATCTAGCAAACGACCCAAGAGCTAGGTTGACCCGACACTATACCGAAGATATCCCGGACGTCAGCCTGTACGAGATTAGGATGGCTCTGAAGCAGCTTAATAACAACAAGGCACCGGGTGATGACGGAATTACAGCCGAACTCCTGAAGGCGGGTGGTAAACCGATCCTTAAGGCCCTTCAGAAGCTGTTTGATTCCGTCATATTCGAGGGGAAAACACCACAGGCATGGAGCGGAAGTGTGGTGGTACTCTTCTTTAAGAAGGGCGACAAGGCCCTGCTCAAGAATTATAGGCCCATCTCACTTCTCAGCCATGTCTACAAGCTGTTTTCCAGAGTCATCACGAACCGTCTCGCGCACAGGTTCGACGACTTCCAGCCTCCCGAACAAGCCGGATTTCGAAAAGGCTTTAGCACCATAGACCACATACACACGCTACGGCAGGTTATACAGAAGACCGAGGAGTATAATCTGCCTCTCTGCTTAGCGTTTGTGGATTACGAGAAAGCCTTTGATTCGATCGAGACTTGGGCTGTGCTGCAGTCTCTCCAACGGTGCCAGATTGACTATCGGTACATCGAGGTGCTGAAGAGTTTGTACAAAAACGCCACAATGTCAGTCAGACTGCAGGACCAGACCTCGAAACCTATCCTCCTGCAGCGGGGTGTGAGGCAGGGAGACGTCATTTCTCCGAAACTATTCACGGCCGCAATGGAGGATGTCTTCAAGGTTCTGGACTGGAGTGGATTGGGCATTAATGTCAATGGCGAGTACATCACTCATCTTCGGTTTGCCGACGACATAGTAGTCATGGCTGAAACTACGGAAGAGCTCAGCACAATGCTCAATGACCTCAGTAGAGCTTCCGAAAGAGTGGGTCTTAAAATGAACATGGACAAAACCAAAGTCATGGTAAATAACCATGTAGCACCCACTCCGATCAAGATCGGAGACTCTGCACTCGAAGTTGTAGACGATTACGTCTACCTTGGACAGACAGTCCAGTTGGGTAGATCTAATTTCGAGAAAGAGGTCAACCGTCGAATCCAACTCGGCTGGGCAGCGTTCGGGAAGCTGCGCAGTATCTTCTCATCCAATATACCACAGTGTCTCAAGACGAAAGTCTATGACCAGTGCGTGTTGCCAGTGATGACATATGGTTCCGAAACGTGGACGCTCACAATGGGCCTCATCAGAAGGCTCAAAGTCACCCAAAGGGCAATGGAAAGGGCTATGCTCGGAGTTCCCTTGCGTGATCGAATCAGAAATGAAGATATCCGCAGGAGAACCAAGGTTGCCGACATAGCGCGAAGAATCGCCAAACTAAAGTGGCAATGGGCAGGGCACATTGCTCGCAGAACGGATGGCCGTTGGGGCCGAAAGGTTCTGGAGTGGCGACCGCGTACCGGAAGACGCAGTGTCGGAAGGCCCCCTACAAGGTGGACCGATGACCTGGTGAAGGTTGCGGGAATCCGATGGATGCGAGACGCACAGGATCGTTCGCTGTGGCGACGTTTGGGGGAGGCCTATGTCCAGCAGTGGACGTCTATCGGCTGAAATGATGGTGATGATGATGATGAAAATAATAATAAAAAAAAACTAAAAACACACACACACCCCACCACCACCACCCACTACACACACTTTCATACTTTAACCCATAATAAATAAATTATGCTTTGGTTTTTATTGTTGTCGCACCTACTCCACTTCTAAGGTACCTACGTTACATCTCATCACCTTATTTTACAAAAAACTAATGTTTTTAGGTTTAAAGACAGATTCTAGTTGACATACGGATCGGGGGGCCCACAGGCGTAGATTGCTTAGGGCATCAAGTAGTCTTAATCCGTCACTGTATATGTCGTAGACGCACGCCTTGGGCACGCCATAATTATGGCGGTAAGTCCCCTCTTTGAGGAGTGGCTGGAAAGGCAACACGGCGTCCTTACCTTCCGCATGACGCAGGTCCTCACCGGATATGATAAGTTCGGGAGGTTCCTGCACCGGATTCGTGCGGAAGAAACGCCCGGGTGTCACCATTGTGTGGACCACCCGGAGGACACGGTGGAGCACACGGTGGAGGTGTGTCCCGCTTGGGCAGAGCAACGCCGTGTCCTCGTGAGGGCGATCGGCGGCGTCGATCTCTCGCGCCGGGCCTATATAATATAGTAGAGAAACACAGATAATTTTAGAGGTTTCTAATGTGATGTCGCAGACGCTGGCTGAACCCTACGAGATAGATCAAAATAATGTACTACAGTATTGTACACTCTTTTACGGCCATCTTCCAGCTCCATCATCAGAACCTGGTTACCTATTACTAAAATACTCGTCAAGACGGATCAAACGAGTCTAAACTCGATGGGGTTGTGACGCTTAACTACCGAGTACCTATGGCCACCTCCCGGTTCCATCATCAGATCAGCTCAGCTCCATGTCATAATAAGTTTGCATTGTCATCTGATTTACACTTTCATGCAAAACTTCAGCTCAATCGGTAACCGGGAAGTGGGTAAAATTTAATTTGTAAGATTTGATTACAGACAAACATTGGGACAGGTAAAACTAAATAAAAGATTGTAATAAAAAACTTTTCACAAAAAAAAACCGACTTCAATGTAAAAAAAACACTGAAAAGTGCAAAATAACTTTAATTTCGGAAGTCGGTGTTTCTATAATAGTTTTGTCTCTTCGTTATTTAACACCGACTTCAGAAATTAAAGTTATTTTGCACTTTTCAGTGTTTTTTTCTTACATTGAAGTCGGTTGTATTTTTTTTGTGAAAAGTTTTTTATTTTACTATTTTTAGTTATGGTACCACCACTAAAAAGTACCCCTCAGCCAAACTTAAATACCTTATAGCCGGAGTGGATCTCATGAGAATTCTAATAATCCCAAACACGGTTAGATTATATTAATTTATTACAGAGTTCCGGTGCCTAACTTCAGGCTTCATCATCAGATCATTTTGATATATTCCCCCTCTTATTTCAGTCAGTCATCGACTACACGTATAAACAAAGCATTTTTACTTGTTACGACGGTTCTGCTGTGATCCTATGAGGAGTTCTGTTCCATATCTTCGAAGATCATGATCAGATCATTACAATATCTCTATGGGACCAACTTGGAAGCATAACCAGTCATCAAAAAAAAAATGACAATATTGGTCCACAATTGACCGAGAAAACGGTGAAAATACATTAAAAAATAAACAGCCGAACATAGAACCTCCTCCTTTTTGAAGTCGGTTAAAAATACCCTACCTTTTTTGAAATCCGATAAAAACAGGCACAAAATAACAAAAGCTGAAGTAACAATTATGTAACGCTGCTATATAATTTCAAGGCTTTAAGAAAACAATATGGATGGCACAATTTGCTGCAATGTTTGTTTGCGATACACAATATGCGCGACAAATGCTATGTTTTGATTCGATATCGGTGAAATGAACGGTGGATAGTAAAAACAAATGGGCATTAATGATATAGTTTGTACTCGTTGTGTATGCGAGACGCACAGGACCGGTCGGTATGGCGGCACTTGGGGGAGGTCTACGTCCAAAAGTGGACGTCTTCTGGCTGAAATGCATACTTTAAGACTGAACATGAGTAATAGTAAAAAACCATTTTGTGACTCTTACGCATAAATTCGTAACTGATTTTTGATTTTAGTACCTATTATCTATACATATAATAAAACAGTAAAATTATTTTGCGATGGTATTAATTGGCACAAAAACTACTGAACCGATCCTGTTCAAATTTTGCATACATAATCCTTATAGGTCAGTGCATCTGTTAGGCTATAAATTATCACGCTATTTGCTATGGGGGTGAGCAATAATCCAAAAAGTCCGTGTTGAACGACATTTGCCGCGAGTTCGATTCCCAGCTACAGTTAAAATTTTTGTCATTATTTTATCTTCTTTTTTGTAATAAAATAACTTTTACCATTTTTTCAAAATAAAATAGACATTTCTATTCGATATCTTCTAAATATATTGTAAAAACTAATCAAAACACATAATAAAATCGAATTAGTCAAATATGGCACCACACGCAATTCAGATACTCGCAACGCCATCTACAGACTCAAAGTAGAAATAATGATGACAATGACAGTTGAACTTCATATTTGATAGATGGCATTGTGTATTTTACGTAATTTTCTGAATGGTGGAAGAATTACCATCGCCCACGTTTGCAGACAGTTCTATTGTTCAAAATTGGAGGAAAATAGTTATGGTTAAACTGGTGTTAGACGGAGGCATTTTTAACAATCCTACTGCATTTTTTTCCATGATTGTAACAAGATAATTGACCATGATTATTCAAGGGATACCAACCAAAAAAGGCAATACAAGTAAACAAGTATATGTATTTAATTTTGATTTTAAAATAACACGGCCTAATTTTCGGAAGGGGTTGCATGGCACCTTGTGTTAGAAGGCCCCCAGGTAGACCGATGACCTGGTGAGGGTTGCGGGAATCCGATGGATGCGAGACACACAGGACCAGTCATTATGGCGACACTTGGGGAGGCCTATGTCCATGATAATGATAATGATAATGATGGTACTTTTTTTTTCTTTTTTAAGAGTGGAAATCATCCAATGACTTCTCTGGTTGGAGCGAGAGGGCGTGTCAAACTTTTACTGACTAAAACCACACTTGTGTCCTTCAGTTGCGCTTTGAAACATCTCTTTGAGGAGCGCGTGGATCACTACGTGCTGTTGGCAACTGGGCTCGGTTCGGTTAATTACCGGACGGCCGGAGGGCTAGCTACCCATTGTTCGATGTCTGCAAGCCTGCGTCTACCGTGGCTGGTCGTCGGGGTCGGAATCTCGGCTCGGCGTGAGGACGTTCGTTCCCTCACGCGTGCGGCCTCCTTCTTCGCTAGCATTGCGGCTTTGCAGAAGGAGGCGACCGCCTACTATTCCTCCTCGCTCTGGACTATAGCCCAAACCAGACCGGCGCGAGAGGTGACTGACGCCGATTGCCTCCACGAGGACACGGCGGTGATCCGCCCTTGCGGGACACACCTCTGTATGCTCCACTATGTATGTCCTCCGGGATGGCATCTTGCGGCCTAATAATGGCGTGATTTATTGTTTGCAGTTTCTGCTCCACATAAAACGGGGTCGAAAGTGGTTTACGTTCCTGATCACTAATGTATCTCAGATTCCTGGCAGCCTTACGTCGACATCTGGACGTTACCTCCTTGCAGTGAGTGGTGACCAACACTGAAACAACCATCTGAGGGAGGCCAGTCTCAGGGATAACACTAATCGGCTGCTACATTTGTTTACCGTAATTTCATTGTTTTATGGATACACAAGCTCAGGACTGTTGAGGGTGTTTCGAGCGGTTTCTGTTTCGGATTCGGTTGGAAGTATCCTGATATTACCATTTTGCGAATCGCCCGGAGGACCCGGTGTAACATGCGGTGGAGGTCTATCACATTTGGGTGAACCGCCGTGTCCTCATAGAGGCAATCAGTGACAGTGACCTCTCGGTTTGGCCATCAATATGCGAGTTTGATTGGGCGGGGATACACGCGCTCAAGATTTCGCCGAAATTCATTCAACGGGGATGTCAGTTAAATACACACCAAAAAATCCTAGGTAAATGAACAAGTAATTTTTACGCCCAAAATGATCAAGCTGAAACAATCAATGCAAGCATGCTCTCGCAAATTCTTCATAAGTACTGTTGTGGAGGAAGATAGTTGATGATGATGATGGTAGTTTTTGGATTCACTGGCTTTTTGGCTTTGCACTATCAGTGCACGTTATTCAGCTGAAGGTCGGTGTCCCAATTATGCTCCTTCATTTACCTCTACCAAAGCTGTCTAACGGCTTAAACTCTTCAGTGAAAAATTATTGAGGCGAAAATTTTACGGGAGGTATCTCTTTCGAACAATCTCGCAGACATCGGCCCTAGAGGGCCCTATCCATTTGCTGACATCTCTTTGAGTCCGGTGCAGAATACAGCACGCCGTCGCGCGTCGATTCAGGATTGCTTTGACCAGACGGCCGGACGGCACCACCGCAATCCCGGTTTGTGATGGCTGGTAATCGCCCTGCGGCTTTCAACACCCGGAGCATCACTTGCAGCGACAGTTAAGGAGTCAGAATATCCTATCCCTCATAGTTTCAGCCACCTTCTTCGATCGTAGTGCTTCACTGAAGGAGGCTACTGGTTGACATTACCTCCACCAATCGCCTCCATGAGGACACAGCGGTGCTGGCGCTCCGACCAAGCGGGACCGACTTCCACCGTATGCTCCATCGTAGTCTCCAGGCGATCCGCACAATGGTGATACCCGAGTGTTTCTTCCCGTTGAATTCGATACAGATACCTCCTAAAACACCCACATCCGGTGAGTCCTGCACAAAGAGAGGATGCCGTGACGCCTCTGTAGACACTCTTCAAAGACAGGCATTACCGCTGCGATTGTGACGTGCTCAATGTGGCGAGGGGTTAAAATCATACAATGTTGTTTCACCAGAACATAAACCAGAAACATACATAAACTAATTTCTTTTCTTTTGGGGTAGGCAGAAATGCCAACTGCTACGACCCTTACATACTCTTTCTATTCATTAACTGCTACGACCCTTACATACTCTTTCTATTCATTGACATTCATACATTTGGATCTGGACGAGTACATAACATGTTTCCTGAAGGTAATTTGCGTTTTTACTTTTAACCGTTTTATGTTAAAGTACAATAAATAATTGCGTTGCTTTCAGAATGAATTGCAAGCTCAGAATGATTGTACGTTTTTACAAACTTAACGCAGACGAAGTCGCGGGCAACAGCTAGTAAAAAATAAAAATAAAAAAATAATTTAGTACATCCAGCATTTGGTACTCTGATCTTAAACTGATTATTGATTACCTATTATTACCTAATTCAACAACATTGGTTATAAGTATTTCTCAAATTACTTATATCACTGACAAAAAAAAACTGGGCAAGTGCGAGTCGGACTCGCGCACTGAGGGTTACGGAACCCTCAGAGCGCGAGTCCGACTCAAACAAACTTGAAAGGTAAATTGCGGTTTACGATTTATGACCTTATTAAAAATTTAAAAAAAAAACTTACTTTTTACTTACTAGATCTCGTTCAAACCAATTTTCGGTGAAATTTTGCATGGTAATGTACATCATATATTTTTTTTAGTTTTATCATTCTCTTATTTTAGAAGTTTAAGGGGGGGGGGACATTTTACCACTTTGGAGGTTCTCGGAAATCATGTAATGACCAATCTCGCTCTAGGGTAGAGCAGGAGATAGTGTCAGACTTTTACTGACTAAAAACCCACTCCTGTTCCTTCGTTGCCTTCGCCCAGGGCCCCGGGTTTCGTTTTCACACTACCCATGGCCTCAGTAGGCTTCGACCCTGCTGGGCCCCTACGATTTGCTGACATCTCACTGAGGCGCGCGTGGAACAATACGCGCCGTCGACAACTTGGGCGCGGTCCGGACGGTTACCGAACGGTCGGACGGCGGGCTACCCATTGCTCGCCGTCCGCAAGCCCGCGCCTACGGTGGCCGGAAATCGGAAACCACTTTGGAGGTGTCTCTCACGGAAACTATTCAGTATAGAAAAAAATGATATCAGAAACCTCAATATCATTTTTGAAGACCTATCCATAGATACCCCACACGAATGGGTTTGATAAAAAAAAAAATTTTTAGTTTCAGTTCTAAGTATGGGCCAAAATTTATTGTTTTTTTTTTCTGTTTTTGTGTGAAAATCTTAATGCGGTTTACAGAATACATCTGCTTACCAAGTTTCAACAGTATAGTTCTTATAGTTTCGGAAAAAAGTGGCTGTGACATACGGACGGACAGATAGACAGACATGACGAATCCATAGGGGTTCCGTTTTTTGCCATTTGGCTACGGAACCCTAAAAACGACTCTCCTGAAAAAATGCATTCTTTGCATTACGACCTTATCCGTAGGAGGAATCGATTTTCCATGTAAAATCCACAACGTTTCTATCAACATATATTTAAGCCACGTACTAAACAACAACAATCGTCAATTCCCAAACAAAATAGTATATCGATCGAGATTGAAAAATACAAATGATTCAACATTCCGAACGTAGCACAAACATTTTCATAAGAAAACATTTTCAATTTGCGTCGTAGCCGCAGGTAGGTTCACAATGAAAATATTTTCTTAACATTCCATTTCCGAAGAAACCACTTGCATATGTAGGTATTAGTGCTGTAGGTAACGGAGACCCTCTGGCGGAGGTAGAAGTCCTGAGCTCGACCTCCGTGCTGCTGTCAACGTGTTGACTTTCGCACCCATTTTTGTATTATCTCCATTCCTGCGGTACGGGGCATTTAAGATCTCGTACGAAAACTATAATTAAGCGGTAAGGGGCTTATTAGACCCCGTGACGTTTAAGAAACTGAAAGCTTTTTTTAGTTAAGTGTGATACGGGGCCGAAGTGACCCCTTATAGTAGAATTCAGTAGTGGAAAAAACAATGCAGTGGTATAGACCCTGTAGTTACACCACTGCATTCTGTTTTTATCTTAGTTATATATTCATCTCTTTCCTAAACCAAATCAAATTGGGTTACGGCCTCCGCACGGCACAGAAGAGTATGTTTTTCTTAGCCGCACCGCAAGGAAGACACATACGAGGCATATTAGACCTTGTTCCACACTGAACGTGTTAACGGAGGCCATCAAAGTCTGATGGCAAGAAAAGAAAAGTTTATGGTGAAAGCTATGAGCACGAGCGTGACCATGTTCTCGCTAGATGATGCTGCACTCAACATTTTCAGTGTATGGGAGCATTATAAAGAGAGCAGCATCATTATAAGACCTTTAATTAGTTGGTCATTTTATTTAATGACATAACTATAATTACAATAAAATAAAAAATAAATATAAAAACCCAACGCTAATTACAACTAACTAAAATCAAACTAAAATATGGCGTCAAAAAACTCTTCCACAAAGCTGTCCACTGGTAATGTGCCCACAAGACTGGTGGCATTGCCACGCTGTATGGCAGTGCTTATCCTCTGTCTGAGGTAAAAGCCAGCCCTTCGGTCACGCAAAGTGTCAACTAGACGTTTCGACAGATCTTTATACAACTTGTGAGCACTTGGACCCCACGATCCAAGAGTTTCAACCCCAAACGGTTCGAAAATATAACTTCCAACAAGGTTATTATATTTCAGGCGCTTGAGGTTCTCCCCTGCCGCAGCGGCAGCACCAGCACAACACGACGAGCTAGGAAGATGGGAAGGCGCAAGAGTATCGACACAAGTAGCGTCCCATACTAAAGGCCTACCCATCTTCCATGGGAATAACGACATGCCGTCCGGTCTCTTGCCATCGTCGCGTGCCAGGCCATGAGGTTCAAATACGGTTGGAACGCCGACGGTGACAAGAACAGGTCTGATGATGTCGTTGATATTCGCGTGTCGCGCTATGCGAACCGCACTTCGGCTGCATGACAGACCGTAGTGTCCGAGGCTGTTGACGACTTCGCTACAGTGGCAGCGATGAGAAGAACAGCAGGGAGCGCCTAGACGTAAGGAAGCAGCGAGGCAGAAAGCCGGAAAGTATTATAATCGAGCAAGGTGCCTATGTTCGACGACGGTAGTGCGTGAAGCCAGAGACCCGACTCCTACTCTCCCACAGCCAGCAGGCGCGCACGCTTAGCAGGAGCAGTAGGTGTTTCAAAGAGCATTATATAAAGTGAAGGAATTGGTATTTGCTAAAATCGGACATTTCACATTCCACTTTATAAAACTTTGCCAAATGATTGCCTCAAAATCCATCTAATTCTCACTAATAATGTTTGTGGTTAAGTACTAAAATATAGTGATTTTTTTCAACAGCTAAAGTTTACCCATCTATAACAATAACCAAGGGGCAAAATATTTATGTTACAAAAACTATTTGATAGCTTTGTCACCTTCAAAACGATTTCTTACTGGCTCATAAAATTAACGGCCTCCACATAAATAACACTTTCAAACTTCGATTTGCTATTATAACTTGGTCCTTAGACCTCCGTTGAAACTTTTTTGTTTGGGGGTACACGAAACAGAGTGTAAAGTCCCACAAACCTTCGTTGAAAAGGAAGGATCCTCCGACCAGACGGATGATTTGTCTGATCTGGGCAACTGCCCTATAGATGATTTGGGCTGTTATATATGGATGCGAGACGCACAGGACCGATCGTTATGGCGACTTGGGGGACGCCTATATCCAACAGTGGACGTTTTTCGGCTGAATTTACGTCGTGGCTTTCGCTACGTCCCCGTCAGGGGGCGTGGCAAGCGGTGTCAGGGCTTCGCCCTCTGACCGCAGAGTCCAGCCGGGGCCCGTAACAACGGACCCGTCATCGTGGTGCCTAACTAGGCTCGGCGGTTGTAGAGCAGATGGCTCTATGTGTATATGCTTGTATGTGTGTACTGTAGGCACGTCACGACGCTGCTGCACACAGCGCCGACTCTTTACGACATACCGGCGGTCAGTCCCCGCCAGGTGAGACCCCTAGGGGGAAGCCCGGCGGGAGACGACCAGCGACGAGTATGCCGACTTGTTACGGACCTACAGTAGGATATGTGACCTCCGTCTAACCCGCTTCCAGAGCGAGCCGGTTACGGTTCAGACCGCAGGGACGTTTTATGTATGTGTGTGAGCGGCATTGTGTTGTGTTACATCGCTCAGTGCACGTGCACCGAATAGTTAGCTTGCGCTATCCATTCGGTGCGTGAGTCTAGCGCGTGTATAGTGGCGAATGTATGGTCGACTCGCGTCGTGCCTATATTAACTTAGCACACGACGGCTGAATTGATGATGATTGATGATATATATATGTTCAAATCGCGCGGAGAACTGTTTTTGCGCGATGCAGGATGTCATAGTTTAGTTCTTATGTGACGTCATAGATGTCGCTACGTCGGTTTCTACTTGCGGAGGCACAATTTCTTGTGGAAATTCCGCAAATGCGGATGCGGAGAAAAAATCCGTTACAACACTAATATGTAGCGTAAGAACTTTATTTGTGTGTTGCACAGAGATTCATGCAACGCTATGCACAATAAATTGAGGTTTAGTGCAACCATGCTTAGGATTTGTGGTTTGGAATTAGCTGGTTAAATTCTTGAGCTCCTAATTAGTTGGGATGTGAGGAAACCGTTACCTACTAACCTATATGTTACCAATACACTTGAGATTGCAAGGGTTTACTTTTTGGGACTACGTTGAAGCTTACACACACGGAATAGAGCTTACACACGACTGAGGTCCCGCCACAAAGATATCGCACAGTTTTGTGACCTTCATTTATTGACTGTGAATAAAGTTTATGTACTAAAAGATTTTAGAGTATACATGTGGATGGATGGAGAGGAAGAGGCCATAGAAAAGATGAATGGATTGTGTGTGAAGGGAGACATGAAAGAGAAGGGAGTTAGTGATAGCGTGACAGGTGAAAGGAGAGAATGGAAGAAAAAACGTGTTGCGCTGAACCCGAATAAGACGGGACAAAGGCAGGAAGATGATGATTTATAAAATGAGTGCGTGTCAGTTTGCTGACTAAAACCACACCTATGTTCCTTCAGTTGCCTTTTGCGTTCTAGGACCACGAATATCCCTTTTATACTTTTCCCCATGACCCTAGTATGCATCGGCCGTGCTGGGACCCTACGGTTTGTTGACATCTCTTTAAAGCACACTACGAGCCGTTGACGACTCGGGCTCAGTCCTCATAGGAGAAATGGACGGCAAGCTACCCATTGCTTGTCGGCTGCAAGCCCACGCCTACGGTTTCCGGAGATCGCTCTGCGATTGCCGACGCCCTGGGGCGTCTTCTGTAGCGACTGCTGAGGCGTATGGATGTACTCGTATGTTCTTTCTCTCTTGCGGCCGCCTCTTTCGCTAACATTATTGCTTCGCAGAAGGATGCGACCGCGCAATTCCCTCTCGCCAAACCATAACCATGGCCTAAACCAAGGCCCGGTGCGAGAAGTCACCGCCGCCGATCGCCTCCACTAGGACACGGCGGTGCATCGTCCAAGTGGGGCACATGTAGTCGTGGGCCACAGACTGCCTATACCTCTTCTGCACAGTGGCGTATGTTCTTAAGACAAATAAGGCCAGTGTCATCCAGGCCCCACTTACGACATGTCTTTTGCCCACGATCGCAATAATGTCATTTGCCCACGATCGCAATAATGTCATTTGCACACGATCGCAATAATGTCATTTGCCCATTTCGCTGCAGGACGATCAACATTTTTACTTAGTCTTTGGACGCCATCCGGCCACTACTCTACTACACCTATCATCACTGGGCTGTACCAGGTGTCCTATAAGCTCATAGTCCCAGAAAAGCACTTATCAAATAGCTATAAGTAGCCAAAATTGAATAATAATATGAAATATTCATTTTAAAGCCATGTCCTGGCACTATTCCAAGTAAGGCAAGAAGATGAATTGATAATACTACGCTGACGTGGCTACGAACATCCCTGTTTATCCCCGAAATGAATGTGTTTCTTTAAAACTGTTGCCAAATAATACGTCTTTATCACACTAGTGCAATCTTGAAAAGTAGTAGCACAAGTTTGCTAAAGTGCTTCCAATGCTACGTTCCGTGTTTTGATTTATATATTTCTTTACAAACTTCTTTTTAGGGTTCCATACTTCCAAAGCCTTTCGAAGCCTTATATGATCACTTCGTTGTCCATCTAATACATCTGTCAAGACCCCTTCCCTCACGAACACGTGGAGGTTGTTCCCGAAATTACTACTAAATACACAGGTATGGAGTAGTGGTGGCTGAGTGGTAACGGTCCCGACTTACGAGTTGTAGGTCGCGGGTTCAAACCCAGCCGGGCGCATTACTTTGTGTAATTTATTTCATCACCACTGCTCTCAAAACGGTGAAAGAAATCATCGTGAGGAAACCGGCATGTCCTAGAACCAAAAATTAGATGAGATGTGACATCCACCAACCCGCACTGGGCCCGCATGGTGGATTACGGCCCATTCCCTCTCCTAGAGAGGAGGCCTGAGTCCCAACAGTGGAAACATTATAAGGCCGACTATGCTACGAGTATGCTATGCTACACAGGTATGCAACCCCTTGAAGCTATGAAAAAAATCAAACTTCTAATTTGTGCCGCATATTTGGACACTCATGAGGGAGTCCTAAGTCCAAGTATAAAGCTGATTATACTTTGAGTACACTACAATCGCGGTGGTAAGTCTCTTTATGAGTATGATCTGATGCTGGTCCTCACCGGACATGGCCAGTTCGGGAGGTTCCTTTTTCGGATTCAGGCGGAAGAAAACCCCGGGTGTCACTATTGTGCTGACCGCCTGGAAGACACGTAGGAGCTTATGGTGGAAGTCTGCACCGCTTGGACGGAGCACCACCATTTACTCGGGGAGGCGATGGGCTGCGGTATTCTTCGCGTCCGTTAATGGTTTTGGGTATGGTCCGGAGCCAAAGGGAGTGGAAAGTGATTACGTCCTTCCGCGAAGCTGTACTGTAAGGGAAGGAGTGACCATGATGGAGCGAGCATCGTTACGCCCAATTCACCGCCACCTCTGGAGGCGCCCCAGGTATCGGGAGTCACAGGGCTCTTTCCAGCCACCGTACCTATACACAGGCATCTGGACGACGAGCAATGGCTCACCGTCCAACCGTCTAGCAAGGACTGAGCTCGAGACAACCGCGCGTTATGTTCAACCCGCGCCTCAAAGAGAGGTCAGCAATAGTCAGCATATTGAAGAGAGGCCCAATAAAGCAGACACATTCTACAGCTACGGGCATGTACAAAAGAGTTTACTGTGACTCTAGATCGCAAAAGGCTACAAGGACATGGATTTCAGTCAGTAAAAGTTTGACACGCCCTCTCGCTCCACCCTAGTGTGGGAAAAGTTATTTGATGATTTCCCACTTGAAAAAAAAAATAGGATACTTCCTATTGATCTTTATTATAAACTTACTTTTGCAGTTGGAGAACACTTTCAAACTACAAAATTTAGTTTTTCTTTTAGTCCTATCTACATATTGATATTGGTTTTTAGGATTCCGTTCCACCGCACCGTTGGCAAAAACGAAACTCTTATAAGATCACTTCGTTGTCCGTCTGTCAAGACCCTTTTTCTCAGGAACGCGTAGAGGTCATCATCATCATCATTATCATTTTAGCCGAAAGACGTCCACTGTTAGACATAGGCCTCTCTCAAGCGTCGCCACAACGACCGATCCGGTGCGTCTCGCATCCACCGCATTTCCGCGTCTCTCACCAGGTCGTCGGTCCACCTTGTGGAAGGCCTTCCAACGCTGCGTTTTTCGGTGCGCGGTGCCACTCCAGAATCCGTTCTACGAGCAATATGCCCTGCCCACTGCCACTTTAGTTTGGCGATTCGCGTGGAGGTATTAAGCTGAAATTGGTGTCCAATACACAGGTAGCAGACCTGAGTACATAAGTTATTTAATTGATTATAATTTTCTATCTCCTAAGAGCAGTGAAAAAATCAAACTTCTAAGTGAACACAATCTAAAGATAAGGCAATTTATGCTGTGATAAACACGGCGAACATTGTGACAGTCGCTAGAAAATCCAAACCTGTAGGGTACTTCCCGTTGGCCTAATATCCTGAAATTTGGCATGAAGCAAGGTCTCATAGCACCAGTAAAGGAAAAGTAAGAAAACCATTTCTTAGTTTTTAGATCACAAAATCATTACTTTTTTGCGGTATGGAAAAATCTTCGAGACCCGATACGGGAATTGAACTCTTTATAAGTACCTACGTAAGTTTGTACGTAACCTTCGGTGCGCGAGTCCGACTCGCACTTGACCGGTTTTTTTTTTGTTTTATGTAGCGTTTTGCTCGCGAATTCATTCCCGTGATGGATTCCGATTATCCTATACAAACTTAAACACCCAGTTCCACCACTTTAGGGTTTGAACCTTTAATAAAAGTTTGTTCAATATCTCATTCTTTTTGGGTTCTTTAAACACAATTTTATAAAATCGGATTAACGATTTAACCGTAACATAGCAGATAGATACTTTTTGATCCTGGGGCGGGTCGCTTGTAGCAAGGTAACATTCATAACATTGCCTCTGGTAGTATTTAATTAGAAACTAACTTATACAATAGGTTATAAGCTAAGTTGTCACGAACATACAATAAATTATTTTATAATATTTCTTTTGTTATTGTGAACTACGTTGAATAAATAAAATGATAATAAAATAAATAATTTACAACACACGAGAGAAGCACGTCATTGGTGCGTCGAGTGCAGGGGAGCGCTAAAGGGCCTATTACACTACTCGATATTCAGACAATCTTAGTCGATGTCGCGTAGTGTAATAAGGGTTAGACCAGTCTTACTCGGAACAAAAAATAAGACAGTCTGAATATCGTGTGCTGAATATCGCGTAGTGTAATAGGCCCTTAATAGCATGCTGGCCGTACTTTCGGAGAGGCTTGATTGTTGCATCATAATGCACTGTTCTATGCGACATGTGACAGGCTTGTGATGTAGCTGACAATCTCGTCTTAAATTGATTATAATTTTAATATCATATAATTGGATTTAATGTACAGTCACCCATCAAAAGTCCTTAGATACCTTAACGCCTATTTTCCCTTGCACGTTAGAGTTCAAGTTTTCGAAAATTATACTAGTTGGCGTTGGTTTCTTCACAGCTAAGTGGCGAGCAAAGGCAATCTCACAAAGTATAAACTTGACTTTTAGTTTAACAAATAATAGACACATGCGTCATCATTGTCGTCAACAACTGATTGTAGTTCATAATTTCATCGTTCAAATTAGAGTCATGTTGACCTAGCGGTTTAGCATGTGCAGATAGATGCGTAAATCAATGAGCCATGAGTTCAAATCTCACGTAGTACTCACACTTTTTGTAAGTTTTTTTGTAAGTCTTTTTGTAAGTAACAAAAGAAGTTGGACGGAATATTAAATCAAAGCTAACAAGTGGATATTTATTTGTAATATAATATTCAAGTGCGTAGTTACTCAGCAAAATGAAAAAATGCAAGTAAACAGTTGACAAAAGGCACTAGTAAAAAATAATATGTTTATTTCTTACAATTTCTTAATCAAATTTAACAATCACCGTTTATTAATCACCGAATAAGATTATAATATTATATATAATTTCTTATTGAGGCCATAGCTTAAGTATTCGTTTCCAAAATTGGAAAGAGGTTTGAAGCTTATGTAACCTTAACAAAAACAAACAAAATACCAGATAATTTTATCACAAACGTCAAAAGGATTAAAAATGTAGGTTATAAACTATAAAATTGCACAACAACACATCAAGTGTTCATTACTTTTTTAAGTTGTTTTAAATACGGATATTAAGTTAAACACACATAACAAGGTCTCCAGTTAATACAGAAAATAAGTATATATATAGCATAGTGGTTCGTCGACCGACGTCCGTTTTCTTCGTACTCCCTTATCATGGTTTGATGCTGCAACATGTTTATTAGTTTTAGTCTGCCAGCTCTTTGATGGTGTTTCAAAGAACCCTCTTCTTCAAATCATCATATCCATAGAACAACTGTTTTTCTCTGCAACAATAAAACAGAAATATATAATATCCAATAATGATTATTATATAGAAGTTTTTTGTTTAAAAGCGTTAAAAAAAACTACTTACGTTTACACCGGTCTCTCTGGTTACTTCTGACAAGTTTTTACCTTGATTATGCATAGCAATTATTTGAGTTCTTTTTACTAAATCTATATAACAATGCATATTTACTCATTTTCGTAAAATAAGTAGACAATACACCTGGTTAAAAATAAAATTGAACGAAAGGCGCTGGAACGATATAATCGAAATTAACTTAGCGAACAACCAATTGAGCTTAGTCATAACTCTTTGGTCTAAGTATTATTTATACTACCTACTAGTTATTTTTTATAAGTAAATCCATATTCAACCTACCCTCTCAAGTTTGAAAACTAACACATAGATAATCAAATATTTATAAATTGATACTTATTCAATTTTAATATCTTCATCTCTTTAAAAGAAATTATAAATTATTTCAATGTTTGAAGAAACAAAAAGAAAGTACAATAATAAGCATTAATTAAGCATTAATCATTTGAAGCACAGCGGCGCCATCTATTAACAGTATAATGTAATGTTGTCGATAGCAACATTTCAATCAGGTTTTACGCTAGATGGCGTCATTTCTCGCTTCACACGATTTTATTTCTGTACTTCCTATGCACTTTTGCAGCAGACTTTACTTAGTGTGATTTTAATTATTTATTCCTATTTTGATTTTAATTGTAGACTATTCTGTTTGTATTAATTGTTTATGAGTCATTGATACTTGAAAATAAATTATATTATTATAACATTCATTTATCTCAGGACCCTGAGGTCCTGGACCTTTGGAAGGCGTACGAGGAGCCGAAACCAACTCGCAGAGGCCCTTTTAGACGCTTTAATGGAAAGTGTTACAAACCGGTGATTATCCCTGTACGTACTATGCTAGTGCATCCAAGGACAACCCCCGGTTGGTGGAAAACTATTGCGACATTTGGAAAACTAAGATATAAGGCTATGGTTTATGGAGTCTAAAGTGGACTGTTTAGCAGGAACTATGTTAAGACTATGGCCCCTGCCTGAATAATGTTATTAATTTCCATCGATAAAAAGGCAGTGGGTGACTTGCACACTCAATAAATGGGCCCCCAAAAACGGTCACTAGCACGAAGTGACATAGCAACAAGAGGGTAACATATCCTGAGGTGCTTGAGGAGTGGAGAGGTAATACCACGGCTATCAGGACAATCCCGGAAGTACGGTCAAGATCCCTACCAGCGCCTTACTGGATTATACATCCTTCTCCCGAGCACGTTTGCTCTTGCGAATTTCCACTCAAGCCAGCCAATAAAGGCAAGAGAGAGGTGGGAGCTTAGTTCCTCGTCAGTGTTCACTACGGCCGGCCAATAAAGGCAAGCCGGAGATGAAGAACAAGAATTCTCCCGGGAGATCGGGTCCGTGGGGTCGCTAATGCCCAACAGTTCGCCACAAAACTGCCCTGCGGATATATATTATTATTACATAAAATATAAACGTACATTTTGAAAGTAGTAAGTAAGTACGGAATAAACTACTGAATCGATTTCAGTTTTTTTTTTAATTAAGCAGTTTTTTAAAGTAGGGATTTATTTGGGCCTGAAGCCCTCTAACACGAGCTCTTAACGTAATCCATTTTACGACCTAAAATCAACTGTTAACCATCTCTCTTTCTCTCTGAAAAAAAAGAAAAAGAAAAAAAAAAGAAGAAAAAAGAAAGAATATCTATCTTTCTATCTCTGACACGCCTGACATTTTAACACATCATGGTAAGAACCCTGGACATTTCGGAGAGCGAGCTACTCGGCCGTCTGCGACTGCTGGAGGATGAGATAGCTGCTTTCCATACCCTCTTGCTTCATACTACAGTCTGGGAGGTCGGAGAGATACCCACCGCCGATCGCCTTCAAGAGGACACGGTGGCACTCCGCCGCAACGAGGTAGACCTCCATATTGTCTTACGGGCAATCCACGCAATAGCAAAATAACACTAAATAGGTAAGTACCTCCCGAAACAAATTATGTCCAGGACCGAGGACCGAATAAAATATTATTTATTTTAGAATAATAATTATTATTATTATTCCAAATAAATATTATTATTATTATTATTTATTTCCAAAACTTCAAAATACATTACATCAATGTGATCTCAACCCCTGAACTAGGACAACCTGTATGACAGGGGTTGAGGTATCCCCGATTACAATGATCGGATATGTGGAAAATGGACTACAAAAACTAAATTAAAATCCAAAAAAAATACAATTACAATTATTACGGAATAATAATCTATTAAATAAATAGGTATAAACTTTTTATTTTCTAATTAATTGCACTGGTTTTCATTTGATCTTTTTAAGAAGCTGATCGGTGCGAGCTAATTAATAATTCTAATCCTATACGGCGTGGGTTATACTGCGAGCTAAGATGACACCTCAATTTCTTAAATAGGAACTAGTCGAAATTGTAGAGTAAGTACAGCTAGATTATTATCATCCCATCTTAGTAATTTCCTCCGCTCTACTCGTTATTTATTGACAAAGAAACTTCTTACTCATTTATAATGCTTAATTTTATGATGATAATATGTAAGCAAATTTTTGTGTAGTGAGGATAATATTGTTTCATTGATTAATCCAGGGGTTTTCCCGTAATGATTTCGACTCAATCGATTGGAGTGGAGGAAGTCTCTTTAAAAAATACTTAGAATTCAAAAGCCTAAGTCCTCAATGTTTTCCACCAAATATCAGTTAATTTAAATTCTATCCTGATTAACCATTGATAATCAAGTCAAGCACGACAAGTGAACAAATTTTTTTATTATGATTTTTCCTGCCGAAACTCAAAATATATGAACTCAAATCGCGTTCAAATCGCAGAGGATAATAACAAAAGGGATTTCCCTTTTCCTGCCAAAAAGCCGAGGATTAGGCGAAAAAGGGAACACGTTTGCACGAGGAAGTGGAATTTTAATAAGGTTTCATAACACCGCATGCATTACCATATAAACGTGCCAAATGCTATATATGTAGATCTTTATGAAGGTTTTTGAGTATTGAAATGACGGAGTTGTCAGTGTTACAAATTTAATAGTTTAGTAAAATGAAAAAAAAAATATGGGCATATAGAACCCATATTTAATATACATACAAAAAGTCAGAATTTCATAAAACTGAATGCAAAAAAAAAACAAGAAGTCAATGAAGTTGGAGGCATAATATAATCAAACAACCGGCTATTATGGTTTTCTAATCGAATTGGGTAGAAGAGAAAAGGTACCTACTGATGACAAGACTTTCTAGTCTACAGTATCAATCAAAGACACTGTAAATATAAACTCTTAAATAAAATCAGATGTTTCCTAGATTTTGACTAGTTATGCTTTCAAAAATGCAATAAACATTTTCATTTTTAAGGTAAAACAGGACCGGGAACGGGAACGGGGGGGGGGATTACTAAAACTCCGCTGTCCATCCGTCTGTCTGTCTATCCGTCTGTCACCAGGCTGTATCTCATGAAACGTTATCACGTTTCGTGTGAAAATTTCAAGTTGAAATTTTAAATGATGTATTTATGTTGCAGCTATAACAAAAAGTACTAAAAACAGAATAAAATAAATATTTAAATGGGGCTCCCATTATAACAAACGTGATTTTTTTGCTACGGACGGTACGGAACCCTTCGTGAGCGAGTCCGACTCGCACTTGGCCGGTCCTTGCCAACCTCGCTCATTTCTAGCTCACTCCTCGCACAGCTACCGCTATAACCTCATCTCTATTTTAGCCTGTATTTACAAAGGTGCGAGGGGATTCCGTCGATTTATTATCTTAAATACGACCATCAATTATGTACCCACTCCAAATTCGTGACAATTCCTTTTTTTGTATTGGATCATTTAATTTTTCATGTTTTTTTCTACGGTTTAAAAGATAAATGGATACAAATCGTTTTATGTAACATACCTATTTGCATAGGAGTTATTGTGTATATATTATGTAATTTTAATTAGTTAAGTGTTTTTATTTTCCATGTATAAAAAGTCATTTGTCTCTAATTTATAAATAACTACCTTCTGCCCGCGGCGTCGCCCGCGTGATAGTAGAAAATTGTCAGAAAAAATAATAAAGCCTATGTTACCCAGTGAAGATTATTTTGGTGAAAAAAGTTTTTAAATCGGTGAAGTAGTTTTTGATGAATATTATTTATTGAGACTTTACTTAAATAATAACAAGACCTTTTCTAATAAGCTCTTTAAGTATTTGTACTAATTAAAAACTAGTGGTGTATATAGGTAACTACACTGTATACTATATTGTGTGTGATGGACGTGATGGTGTGTCTGTGTGAGTGCGTGTACTGTTTTCCGAAACTCACAAAATTACAGGAACAAGATAATAATTTAATCGGAGTAGGTAGGTACATCTACAAAGGCAGCGAGGGAAGTTCCCGTAGCCGCCTATCCAGCATACATTATACTTCATTCGTTCGAAGATATATTATAATTAACCAAGCAGCTCCCGGCTTGCGCTAGGCGACCCAATTCGCAGCTTTTCAGAGCCTAAAAGCAGAAACAAAACGCACCGTATCCGAGCGAGTATCTGTCAGTAACGTCAAATGTCATTCCATACGTTTGCGCGGCAACCAATACGTTTTACGTTGTGTTTTATTTGCTTTTTTACCAATTTAAGTAATTAAATAAGAGCATAGTGCTTGTATAATTTGTAATGAAGTATGCCAAAACGAAAAGATATGAAATACTATCTTCATATGATGAAAAGTTTGAAAAAAGGACGAAACGACGATAACATAGTACGTCACCTGTCCTATCTCTATTTAATTCTTTGATTCCAGGTGAAGTAATAGATTTATCTATTAGATTATTCAGTGAAGTAAGAGTTTCACGTACTTAACCCAAATAATTGTATGCATTGACACGATCAAACTCCTCGGGGTGTTTACGAGATGAACACACGAGCTGGTTTCCTTGTTCCATAACTTTAAAGGCTTTGCCATGGTACATTATACAGTGTAAGACTGTAAATCAAATGGGTTTCGAAATATGATTATACCTACTGACGCGGGTTGTGCACGTGATGCATTGACGCGTTTAGCTGACTCGGGATGTTTACGAGATAAACATACGAGATTGTTTTTTGCCCCACACCTTTGGGTAACCTGAAAAGCTTCGTCAGGAAAGTTATCTACAGTGCAAGTGAAATGGATTTTGAATATTGTACCTATGGACGCGAGTGATGTACGAGATACATTGGCGCGATCCGCTGACTCGTGGTGTTTACGAGATGAACACACGATGATCTTTACCCTTTGGTACATGGACACGGGTGATGTACGAGATGCATTGACGTGATCCGCTTACTCGTGGTGT
Source organism: Mythimna impura (assembly GCA_905147345.3). NCBI lineage: Eukaryota > Metazoa > Arthropoda > Insecta > Lepidoptera > Noctuidae > Mythimna > Mythimna impura. The sequence goes on along the minus strand of LR990351.1, from coordinate 24,690,293 downwards.
TTACGAGATGAATGCACAATGGTCATTACCTTTTGATAAAATCCGAAAGGCTTTGCCTAGGTACACTTTGGTACCATAACAGGGTCAATAGTTTTAGGTTTTTAGACCTTGTATTTAGGATGATCCTCAAGAAGTGGACATTAAACTAGATATCTGTTGTATCATCATCGGCTCCAACAGGCACAACCCCAACTGTTACAGACTTGAGTATAACATTTCCTGAACTAGCATCTGAGCTAGTCGTTGAACCAGTTACTATATTTCCTGAAGTATTACAGTATTTATATCTACAAAACCAAATGATTTAATGGTCTGACTTAATGAATGACTTAACCCACATCTAGAATACCATTTTTGGAAATACTCAAGGAATATGAACAAAAACTAGATAAAAATGTGTGTAATAACTGTTTAAAATAATATAGAGATTATTGCCTCAGTCAGTAATTCACTGATAATACAAGAATATACTGATACAAAAAGATTAAATCAGAACAGAATCAGTTGGGATTGGGAATCAGACCCTATCTAAGCTTCACAGCAATGATGGCATAAATAGGCTGAAACTAATTTTCCCAGTTGATTGATACTGGAAGAGTTTTAATAGATTTGCACTTCACATAAACAAAGATATTGTCAAAGATGTTGATAGAGACGACTACCTGCGTGGGAATACTTCAACAGAGAACATTTAAAGTCCTAAAGACATGCCACAGAAGCGGCAAGCTTATTATGAAGCCAGCCTAATCTTCAACTGTAACCCGTCAGGGAAACGGGAATGGTCCATCTTGGTACAACCAGCAAAGAATAATACCTAGGCCTGGACGAAAGTATCTGCAGTCCTCATATTAAACTATATCCAAGCAATTCTCGCAACACATCCAGTGTATGCTAGAACACAAAAAGTTTCACCACAGGCTCATGGTTGAAATTAGAGGTTAGTCATGCTTACAGATTAGCCCATTCCCTTCCTCGTTGATAGAGGATTTGTGGTAATGCCCCAATTTTGAAACACATCTGTGGATGTTCGGTAAGTGCATTTTTTCTTCCATAACTTATCAACCAAAATTCAACGGTTCAAAACAAAAATGGTTTTACAAGTGATCAATCAGGATCTTCAAGATCAGGGGCCAAGATGAATGCATATTTATGTATAAAACCATTCATAATTTACTGCCATTGAGCTCAAATTCCCCATGGAAACCGTGTGGGAATCAACTTATATCCAAGATATTTTTTGGTTTCCCAACAGGGATGGAGAAGGGAGGTTTATTGAAACCTTTATACCGCTGAACAAATTGGTTCACACATCCAAATTTATAAGATGTAAGATCACTGCGGTAGCTCTAGTGTACCCAGGAGATCTTATGGCAAAATTTGAATCCAGATCACAGGAGATACCTATTATTTCATTATGATCATTTAAAAAGAGTCTATTGCTGTCCCAAATGGGATTTGTTTGACACATTATGCATTTTTGATAGTGGTAGTTACATGTATATCTATGATCAAAAGTTCACAAATCAGTATGTACATCATCATCTTGATGACCTTTTGTGTATTGGTTCAGACTATATAGTCTACTACTATACACACTACACTATTCATACTAGCCTACTATTATATAATAAAAGGTTGAAAAATATTCAAGGAACAATTACTCCTTTTACAAAATACGCCATCCCAATCATGTTAATTATTTAGATTTTATATATGACACACAATGACTGATGTCACATACAAAAAATGTTGTTTCTGTAAATCCCTTAAAAATATTTACAGAAACAAATTTCTTAGCATACGAGAGATTACTCACTTAATAGGTACATCAACTGTTGCATTATTTTGTTGCAACAACATTTGTTGTTGGTTGGTTCTATACTAAAATTAGAACATAAATACTTAGTTATAAGTAAAGGCAACTAAGATTCAAAATAAAAATTCATCCAATCATCAAACTAGACCTACAATGATGCAACAAGAACTGGGGGGGGGGCGCAATTGTAGTGATAACAGAAGTCAATGGATTCTGGAAAAAGGATAAAAAATTATAATTATCACATAAATTATTTAGAACTGCTTCACATTTTTTACCTTTAAAAATTCTATTTTGTTAAACATGAGCACTTACACATTTTGTGTGAGATTGATAATAGTTTGCTGTATCTTATATAAACCGAATGGGAGGAATACGGTATCAACAATTAAATAATATAGCCAGAAATATGGAGCACATATGGTGTGTAAATAATTAGATTTGTCTATTTGCTTCATATATGGATTCAAAAGACAACAAAGAGAGCAATTAACAATCTCATACATCTAACATAGAGTGGGAACAGAATATCTCTACATTTTAGTAGGTATATTGTGTCTCAGTTTGGTCAAACTGATTGATCTTTTCCCTTCTACAAGTAATACATAAATGTGATGCCTGTGTTTCCTGGATACCAGATTCAAAATACATTTAATTAGATGTTTTTTACTGCCTTTGAACATGATAATTTATTTCTTTTATGTGTTCTTTCCTCCATTTAGCCCAATATTGGGAAGGCAAAAATGAAAAGGTAATGTCATATTGACCTTCACAAGCTTGTCCACCATTGAAAACAATGTTAGTTTTTTCAAGCTGTTAGTTTTTATAGGTACTCAATAAAAAACTATTGCATTCCTTTTTTAAAAGAGTGTCATCTTACACACCTCCTTACACTAATTTCCAGAATATTGACATGATGTTCTTCCATCAGCCATAGAGGTTACATTAGGTTACCTTCCAAATAATGCCTCAATTCAATGTTACTTATAGGATCTCACTTATTCACACAGTCTATACCAATTAATAAATTAATAGACTCATAAATTGGTCGTAATGATCACATCCAGAGATTATGTTAAGGTTTCTATAAAAATGAAATTGTCTAAAAAGTTAGTGAATTGGTTTGCACTTAGCAGAGCCCAAGTAGCACAGATTTATCATTTATAAAAATACCCAATATTATAGTTAATGAAACCGGTGTAAACATTTCTATCCTAGACACTATAAAAACATCTGGTTCTGGTTGCAGCGGACCGAACCTCTTATTTACCTTTATTTTAGTTTTTATTTTATTATTTTTATTGTTTTAGTCAACATACAAAAATAGAGCCATTTTCTGTAACGAAAATGCACGGCAAAACCTGAAATCTTCCCTGACACTACTTTATTTTATTACATTAGATACACTCAAGAGTATTAGGGAAGATAATACTCATTTAATACTCTCTTTGAATAACCCACACAAGCCAATTTCTTCGTCTACCATTAGTAGATGGATAATAATAATAATAATATATATATAATATATACTTTCTCTGTGTGTGGCATAGATATTAGCTTTTTTTCAGGGCATAGTACAAGACATGCATCCACGTCGACTGCTAAAGCTAGGGGAGTATCATTAGATGTAATTAGGCAAACGGCTGAACAAACAGTTCTTCAACTTTTGCAAAATTTTATAATATAGGTACCTATTTCCAACAATTCATCTGAATTTGCTCATGCTGTGCTTAATGCTGAACAAAATATTTGCTTATAAATGCCTTAATATGTTTAAAATAATTATATATATAAAAAAAAAATAGACATATATACTTATATAATATAAAATGTATAAGTATGTCAAAAAAGACTGATTGTCTCATATTACCATTATATTAAGTGCCTAATAAGTGCCTAAGAGATTTTGGTTCCTGAAATATATTTGTTGATATTAAAAATCTTAATTTTGCTTTAAGTTGACTCTTAACATCTGCTTGGTTAATTATAATATATCTTCGAACGAATGAAGTATAATAGATGATCAAACGAACTTACCTGTGATGTTCGATCATTATTATACGTAGCTTCGTTCGAAGATATAGGGAACCCTCCCTACCCTACCCAGCAAAACTTAAGATTTATCTCTAACTCTGAAAGAATGACATTTGACGTTACTGACAGATACTCGCTCGGATACGGTGCGTTTTGTTTCTGCTTTTAGGCTCTGAAAAGCTGCGAATTGGGTCGCCTAGCGCAAGCCGGGAGCTGCTTGGTTAATTATAATATATCTTCGAACGAAGCTACGTATAATAATGATCGAACATCACAGGTAAGTTCGTTTGATCATCTATTATTCAATAAGTCCCCTCGTGTGCGGGCCACGAAAGACGCTGTTTTGACTTCGGTACTTACTATAGAAAGCTAACGGCTTCTGTTTCTACCCAAATTCAGTTCTTTCACCTTTTTGTATTTTTTTATTTTTTCTCTATTTCTTTCTTTGAAATTGTGTAACATATAATATGTATGTATATATAATTATGTATAATATTCATGAGTTTGTTTTTTTTTGTCTTTTATATATAATAGCTATATAATATAATTTTATATCTATGTATAGTCTAATATATATATTTTTAATGTAAAATTTAATTTGTAGTATACCGCAGACTACCCCCTTTGTATGTTTTTTTTTTTTTTTTTTTTCGGTGGGAAAATCATCTTATGACATCCCCCGCCCTTGGGCGGGGCGGGAGATAGTGTCAGACTTTTACTGACTAAAAACCCACTCCTGTTCCTTCATTGCCTTTCGTACCAGGGCCGAGTCTTCCTTTCAGAATCAGACCCTTAGCCCCAGTAGGCTTCGACCCTGCTAGGCCCCTACAGTTGCTGACATCTCCTTGAGGCACGCGTGGAACAGCACGCGCCGTCGACGACTTGGGCTCGGTCCGGACGGTTACCGGACGGTCGGAAGGCGAGCCACCCATTGCTCGCCGTCCGCAAGCCCGCGCCTACGATGGCCGGAAATCGGGATCGGAATCCCGGCGGCGATTGGGGCGTGAGGACCGTTGCCTCACGCGATCGGCCGCCTCCTTTGCTAGCATTACTGCTTCGCAGAAGGAGGCGACCGCCTGCCACTCCTCCTCGCTCCGGACCATGGCCTGTACCAAGGCCCGGCGCGAGAGATCGCCGCCACCGATAGCCCCCACGAGGACACGGCGTTGCTCTGCCCAAGCGGGACACACCTCCACCGTGTGCTCTACCGTGTCCTCCGGGTGGTCCACACAATGGTGACACCCGGGCGTTTCTTCCGCACGAATCCGGTGCAGGAACCTCCCGAACTTACCATGTCCGGTGAGGACCTGCGTCATGCGGAAGTTAAGGACGCCGTGTTGCCTTTCCAGCCACTCCTCAAAGAGGGGACTTACCGCCATAATTATGGCGTGCCCAGCACTGGGTTGCGATAGTCGCTGTCGCCATTCCACCATGAGACCCCGCCAGAGCTCTGTCCGCCATGCCGCGACTTGTCGTGGCAGCGGAGTTTCGCCCCGACGTTGCATCTCCACGCGCAGATCGTGCATGCGTGCAACCCCCTTTGTATGTTAAGTTCTTACAGTCCATCCTAAGGTTGTCTGGTAGATATCGCTGTTAGCGATAAGACTGCCATTGTACCCATAGATTAAGTTAGTTTAAAAGTTTTTGTTACTATTTTGGTGTACAATAAAGTTTTATTTTATTCTATTCTATTCTATGACACTGAATAAATGTTAAGAACTAGCCAAGTCAGTCGGACACGAAGAGTTCCGTACTACAATATTAAAATCGAGTTAAAAATGCCGACAAAATAAAGTTTCTTGTTGTAAGGAACCTCCTTTAATATTTAAATTTCATTTTATTTAATTATTCATTGTTATAGCGGTATGTAATATGTTGTGATGGCCACTGGGCTTTACATACAACGGCTTCTGTAAAGCCCGTCAAAGATCTACAGATGACAGCCTGGACCAACGGATTAACGTAATTTCCGAGACGCAGAGGAATCTTGATATGTTATGATGGTCAACCATCTACAGTCTGACCTCGATAAACGTTGCTTAACCAAGGATATCGACCCGTTTCATCATCATCATTTCAGTCGAAAGATGTCCACTGTTGAACATAAAAAATAATAATAAAATAAAAAATTAAAAAAATTATTGCTTTTCTTTTCCTAATACTTACAATGAATATTTACATGCCTTAAAACTAGTTTATAATTTAAAAGGTTCTATTTCCTAACATTTTATTTTTACTTATTTTCTATTTATTTACTTATTTATTTATCGGCAACCGGTTTAGCTTGTCCTTCGACAAAGGCCTCCTCTAAAGCTTTCCATTCTCCTCGGTCTTTTGCTATTCTGGTCCATTCTGGACCAGCTATTTTTTTTATTTCGTCTTCCCATTGTGTCGTCTGACGTCCTTTATTTCTTTTTCCATCTCTTGGGTACCACTCTGTTATTAATCTCGTCCATTTTTCATTTTTATCTCTTAACTTAAGGCCTGTCCATTTCCATTTCAGAGATTTAAACACCTTTTCTACATTTTTAAATTTGGTTTTTTCTTTAATGTCATCCAGCCTTGCTCTATCTCTTCTCTTTACCCCGACTACGCTTCTTTCAATGCTGTTCTGACAAACGTTCAGCTTGTTTAAAAGTTGTTTTGTTAAGGCCCATGTTTGACAGCCGTATGTTAAGCAGGGTAAGATGCACGTATTATATACTTTTCCTTTATACTTGATAGGCATGTCCTTATTTTTCATTATTTCGCGTAGTGACCAAAACCTTTTCCAAGTGTTGGCGATTCTTCTATTTATTTCCCTATTCATTGTGTCCTCTGTGGATATCAATTGTCCTAGATAGATATATTCGTTTACGAATTCTATTTCTTCGCCGTTCACTCTGATGGGCACTGGTTGGTTGGAGTTGGTTATGACTTTTGTTTTTGTTGTGTTCATGGACAGCCCTGCAATAGCACTTTCATCTGATAGTTGTTGTATCATTATTTCTAAGTTACGTGGACATTCTGAGAACAAGATAATGTCATCAGCGAATCGTAAGTGGTTTAACTTTTCACCATTTACGTTAAGGCCGTATTTATCCCAATCCATGTTTCTAAATATTGCTTCTAGAACTGCAGAGAACAGCTTAGGTGAGATTGGATCCCCTTGACGAACTCCTCTGTTGATGGGAAATTCCTCTCCTGTTCTATCCAGCTTTATCTGCGCAGAGCTTCTTGATTAGATATTTTTTAGAATTCTTATATATTTTGCTTGTACTCCTTATGACTGTAGTGCGTCCCAGATGTATTCGTGTTCCAGAGAATCAAATGCCTTATTAAAATCTATGAATGCCAAGTAATATACTTTATTGTATTCTTTGTATTTTTGTATCACTTGTCTTAAAACATGAATGTGGTCTACGGTGGAATAATAAGCTCGAAAGCCTGCCTGTTCTTTAGGTTGGTTTTCTTCCAGAGAGATAGTTATTCGGGATAATATTATTTTAGAGAACACTTTATATATGTTTGACATTAGACTTATAGATCTGTAGTTTTTAATATTTCCCTTGTCACCTTTCTTGTGTAAAAGTATTATAATAGCTTTTGCCCAATTAGTTGGGATGTTTTCGCTCTCCATAATTTCATTAAATATTTCCGTTAGTTTTTGGGCAAGTACTGGCATTGTAGTTTTCAAAAGTTCGTTTGTTATTTGGTCTGGCCCAGGTGCTTTCTCTAGTTTTTGTGATTTAATGGCCTTCTCTGTCTCTTCTTTCAATATTGCTGGTATTATTTCTGAGTCTGTCATGGTGTCATGTCTTTTTTCATTTATCTTTGATTTTGTACTACTATAAAGAGTTCTATAATAATCTGTGGCAATTTCTACTATCTCAAATCTTTGGCTTGTGCTTATTCCTTTTGTGTTTTTCATGTTTGGCATCCAATCTTTTTTGTGGTCGAGTGCCTTAAGAGCCTTTCTTACACCTCCAGTTTTTTTAATGCAACTTATTAGGGTATTATGTCTTTTTAGTTTTTTATCCTTTCTAATATTTAAATTTATTTGTTTACTAAGTTCTGCAATTTTGTGGTGATTTTTTCTATTTTCCTTTCTTTGAAGAAGATCTTTTCTCTCTTTAAGTAACTTTTGTGTTTCCAGAGAAATAACTTGTTTTCCTTCTGCATTTGCTTTCCTCGTCTCGACTACAAGTAATTTCACAAATTTGTCATATTTATCTTGGGTTGATAAACTTTCTCCTTCGTTTATGTTTAATGATGATATTAAGTTAGTCAGGAGAGTGCTACTGTGACCCGTGCATTTTAGTGCGGTGGTGTTTGTTTGATATGTTCTTCTTTTTGTACTTTGAGTCCTTGTAAGTACCGCTCTAATCATTCTGTGATCAGTATTGAAATTCACAAAATCACTGTTGAACATAGTCCTCACCCAAATGTTGCCATATAAACGATCGGTCGTGTGCGTATCGGTCCACCTTGTGGGAGCTGCGTCTTCCAGTTCGCGGTCGCCAATAAGTATAGGAATGTCAATAAACTAAAAAAAAGTATGAATAAATAAATACAGTAAATACCATGCTACAACACAAACCGCTGTTTCCAAGGCCTGAATCTCAAAAGGTAGCAGGGAAGTCCCAGCTCTTGGCCCGAGCTCGGCCAATAGTACGGTGAATAGGCATTCCAATTTAGCTGAGGCAATCTAACCCAACAACTTTCTGTAATAGCTGACTCAGATTTCTATTAGATGTAGAAACACGTACTATTAATGTAACCAATTTATGAAACGTGGGAGACTTTGATTAAAAAGATTGATCTAATATCAGGAAAGAGTACAAAACTATTCACTGATGAATGAGGGAAAGAATCGATCTGACATTTGGATAAAAAGATTGCATGGGAGGCCGCGTAATTTGGGTAGGTACTCGTACGATGTAGGTACACTGGGTGAATTTTTCAAATAGGAGTTTGGAGAAAACATTCATTATGCGTACCTACATCTAAGGAGTGGAATTCCCTGTCGAAGTTTCTTAGGGGTATTTAAGTCAAGAGTGAATAGGTTAATTCTAGGCAAGCGTCGGACACATCATCGCTTACCATCAAGTGAGATAGTGGTCAAACGCGAGCCAAATAAAAAATAAACATGGACTATAAAAAAAGCATGGACGGCCAAAAACAAAACACATAGCATAGCATAGTCGGCCTTATAATGTTCCCACTGCTGGGACTCAGGCCTCCTCTCTCTAGGAGAGGGAATGGGCCGTAATCCACCACGCGGGCCCAGTGCGGGTTGGTGGATGTCACATGTCTTCGAATTTTTGGTTCTAGGACATGCCGGTTTCCTCACGATGTTTTCCTTCACCGTTTTGAGAGCAGTGGTGATGAAATAAATTACACAAAGTAATGCGCCTGGCTGGGTTTGAACCCGCGACCTACAACTCGTAAGTCGGAGCCGTTACCACTCGGCCACCACTGCTCTACAAAACACACATTGCGTCATTATATCTTTCGATATTGAAGGGTGGGTAATAATACATAACTCCCTCACATTGCTCGGGAGATAATTATGTACATCCCTCACTGCGTTTGGGATTAAAACTTACCAACCTTCGTTTCATTTGGAATTCAACATGCCGCCCAGTCACTGCTTTGCCTTAGTCACATAATCTACCATAAAGTAGAGTCAACGCGGGTGTACTTTGATTCATCACAATACTATGATCAATTATTTTTTAAATATATCTTTAAAAAAAGTTGTAGTCAACTGATACTAGGTAGCGGAAGTAAAAAAAAAATGTATTTTAGTAAAAAATTTGCTCTTTCCTCTAGTTTACCGTATTTCATTTTCTAGAACTTATTAGGTACTTCGAGAACTGCATTCGTGGCAAATGATGTAATAATACTGTGTGTGTTTTATTTTCTAAAATCAACGGCTTTGATTCCTGGTTACGAATATAAATTTTATATTCGTCCTGCTAGCCTCGGACTACTTAAATTTTTTACCTGCATATTAAAAAGTCTTATTGTAACTAAGTTCAATTCTTTATAATAGAAATAACAGTATAGTGGATTTTAGACATCCCAACTAGATAAATTAGCCTGCTAATTGAGAGCCCAGGCCGTTTATTAAACGCCTACGCCTAAAGTTACTTAGATCGTAGTATTTTTAAACAAGCATTATCTCAGACAAATTTTTAACTAAACCGTTTATACAAGACTAACGATCCGCCCTGGCTTCGCACAGGTGCAATGCTGATACCACCGCTACCGCTATGTCCCTGCATTTTAAATCTGTAATATCTTCGAAAATATTCATTTAAATTACATTTTGTAAAGGACCATATTGATCTATATTAAATGCAAAATGTATTTAAGGTTTAATTGGATAAGGATTCATGCTGTATTGCTTAAAATCGCTTCGTAAATAAGCCATTATTTCTCGTAAAAAGTAAAGGATAAATAATGGTTATTCTGAGTTATCCCTAAGATATACCATCGCGGACTTTTTTGTGGACCTTTTAAAGTGTACAATACTTGTAGTACATTATTTTGATCTATCTCGTAGGGTTCAGCCAGCGTTTGCAATGTAAGCGCAAAAAAAAAATCCGTTGCGTAGTTTTAAAGATCTAAGCATACATAGGGACAGACAGCAGGAAGCGACTTTGTTTTGTACTATGTAGTGTTTATGCTGAAGAAGAGCAGTGGTGGCCGAGTGGTAACGGTCCCGACTTACGAATTGTAGGTCGCGGGTTCAAACCCAGCCAAGCGCATTACTTTGTGTAATTAATTTCATCACCACTGCTCTCAAAACGGTGAAGGAAAACATCGTGAGGAAACCGGCATGACCTAGAACCAAAACTTCGAAGACATGTGACATTCACCAACCCGCACTGGGCCCGCGTGGTGGATTACGGCCCATTCCCTCTCCTAGAGAGAGGAGGCCTGAGTCCCAGCAGTGGGAACATTAAAAGGCTGAATAAGAAGTAAGAAGTGTTTATGCTTAACGTTCTCTCAAAAATACAACCATTTTATGAAGCTATTATGTATATAAATCGACGGTACAGTTAGCGCAGTTGTTGACAGATCGGCTGCTGCACTACGGGTGGCGGGTTCGATTCCCGCACAAAACAAACATTTGTATGGCCTACAGATAGTAATACCACGTAGAGTGGGAAAACGTTTTCTTTTTTAAAATAAATAAAATAAAATAATCTCCATCTATCTCTCCTATCGATTGTCCTTTAGAAATATCTTGGGAGACATCTGTTTAGAATTCCAATTTGAATTTAAATTACAGGCTACCTACATCCATCAACGAGAGTGGCACCCTAATCCAAAATAGTTTAGGTATCCTCAACAACATAAATATCGTCGCCACATGTTTTTGACAGTCACCCAAATATTCACCGAAAATATTCAGCTTTCGTCTGGAGACGACGTCAAAATAGGATTTATGGTAACATCATACCTTTACTCGCCTTTAGTTGAAAGGGGACGTGAAAAAAATAAGACTCGAGACTCAGAAACACTCGTTACTGAGACGTCGTTTTAAAAGAAAAGCATTTACTTAAAAATATGAAACATTTAGAAGGGGGAAGATGGAAGACAAAAGGAAAAATACACAAAAGGCTCAAACGAAAGACGACCCATTTTCGAAACGTATTTCAAAGAGCCTCCCCCTGTATCTAAATCCGCGTGTTTAGTGCGTGTTCACACGTGACGGGGACTTTGATAGAGATTTATTTCGTGAGCTGATTGTGTAAACGGATTTTAAGTGGAACTGTTTTTCCTATCTTTTTGTTTATGAGAATGCAATGTCACATGTACATAGCATAGCATAATCAGCCTTTTTAATGTTCCCACTGTTGGGACTCAGGCCTCCTCTCTAGGAGAGGGCGTGGGCCGTAATCCACCACGCGGGCCCAGTACGGGTTGGTGAATGTCACATGTCTTCGAATTTTTGGTTCTAGGACATGCCGGGTTCCTCACGATGTTTTCCTTCACCGTTTTGAGAGCAGTGGTTATGAAATAAATTACACAAAGTAATGCGCCTGGCTGGGTTTGAACCCGCGACCTATAACTCGTAAGTCGGGGCCGTTACCACTCGGCCACCACTGCTCTACAAAATGAAAATGTCACATTTATCTGAAAAAAAACTAGGATCATCAATGGGTTTTCGGTTTCTACATCCGAGTCAAAATTACAGACCGCTTATGGATCAGGACGCCACGGTTGGCGCTGCTACGCTGCGTGTCACGGGGTCGATTCCCGCAAAGAAGAAATATGTGTGTGTGTGTGTAATATGTGTGTGTGTGGTGTGTGTGTATGTGATGTGTGTGTGTGGTGTGTGATGTGTGTGATATGTGTGTATGTGTGGCCGACAAATAGTTGTTTGTATCGTGGGTGAGCCCACCCAAACTATTTACGAAATTACATAGTAACAAAAGTTAATAAGTAATTATTAGTTGTCACTTTGTCAAGACCCCCTTTTTTGAGGTAGGAAAAAGAAAACTCCTGTTCTACATCATGGCGGTGATATAAGTCAGACAGAGGTGTATCATCTACTGGAAAATCAACATCTTTGATAAAAAGACAAAGATACTAACAGTCCCCGCGGTTTTACACGCGTCTTTGGTTACGGGTTCACTCCTTTTAGTCATTTTATCATCATTATGGTTATTCAATAAATTTTCAGTATTATTATCTTTATTAATTTATATCATGTTTGTAATATATTTGTAATTTTATTTTTGTTAGCTTAGTTGCTTAAATTATTTTTATGCACGCTGTGGTCTCCTATAAGTGAAGGAGTACACCAAAAAGATACCGGAACCACTAATTATAAAATACAGTTATTGTGTACATCCTTTGTTGGAGATCCTAAATAAATAAATAAGAATAAAATAGCTGACTGAATATCTGGTAATTTGCGAGAAGACTGAGTGAAAGGTTTGGTTAGGTATATATCTGTCTTATTTTTTCTTTAATGTGCTTTACATAATTTGTATCTAATGTAATCAGTGTAATTGGTATATAGTTTGTCGTTCTGGTTAAATACATTAAAAAAATAATAATAGCGTCACATCATATATAGTCTATCTATAAAATAAAAAATATAGCCTTCCTCGATAAATGGACTATTTAACACTATAATAATTTTTCAATTCGAACCATTATTAGTGGGTAAATGATTCAACGGATTCTATCATATCCTCTTTATAAATTATGCCACACGCATACTACACATTTACAATCTATTGATAAATATTCCTCTATGCAAATGTTTCTCTTGCCCGTTCATCAGAACTCCCCTTTATCTCCGAGTCGAGGCGAGAGATAAGTATGAGCGAACGTGCTTTAAATTACATTAAAGACAGTTAGGTGGCAAACCAGCGTTCCACAATTTACTAACTCGTCTAGTGGTGACGTCATCTAGCTAGACCAACTAATAGTGTTATTCCGTATGACGTTTTATTTAGAGCTTTATTTGTAAGGTATTTTTTTTTAATTTGTATAAACTAGTGCTTGACTGTGATCCCACCTGATGGTAAGCAGCGATGCAATCGTTGATGGTGAAGCGCACTAGCCTTGAAGACACCTAAATTATAATCGGACGGACCAATCAGATCGATGGAAGTTCGGCCAATATTAATAGTGCATAAGTCGTGTGGTTGTGAAGTGTGTGTATCTGAATTAAATTATTATAAGTGTATGCCATTACATGTGCACTCTCAGTATTGTAACTAGGGCATTAAAGTATCAACAATATTCTTTTTATTAGATAGAAACCTATAAATATTGATTTCTATAATGCAGTTTAGAGAATTTTAGAAAAAATATCCATAGCTCTAAACCGCAGACGGTGAGCGATGGGTAGCTCTGGCCGTCTGGTAAAAACTAGCTCAAGTCGACTGGCGCCTCAACGAGATGTCAGCAAAACTGTAGGAGCTCAATAGGGCTGGAAATCTGGTACTGGTAGGGCTGAAGGATTGTTCTAAAGAGGTACCGTGGCTCTGAAACGTGAAACCCACCTGTATTCCTTAGCCACGGGTAGTGTGAAAGCGAAGCCCAGGGCCCCGGGATGAAGGCAAAGAAGGAACAGGAGTGGGTTTTTAGTCAGTAAAAGTCTGACACTATCTCTCGCTCCGCCCAAGAGCGGGATTTTTCATTAGATGATTTTCCCAACTAAAAAAAAAAAAAAACCTGTATTCCTTAAACAAGTGGGTTTTAGTCAGTAAAAGTCTGACACGCCTGCTCACTCCACCTAGAGCAGAAGATGTGTCATGTGATGATATCCCACCTTAAAAAAAAACTAAACTCTAAGCTAAAAGGTCAACTTTCTGAAAAATCTCTGCTGGGATAATAAGGTATTGATGATTATCTGATTTGGCTGAGGAGATCGTGGAGTATGTACGCGTAAAGACAAACTGGACTTTGAGAGTCGTGCAGTTGGAGCCGCGCCATAACACTAATTTCAAGTCGTTTGTGGTGCGGGTGCCGACTCACCATTTGAAGACCTTCCTCAAAGGAGAGTTTTGGCCGAAGGGTGTCGTGTATCGACAATTTCGTGGATGGATACCGACCTCGCAGCGGAACACGACGCCACGGTAATATTATCTATACAGTATTCCAACTTCATACAAACGGACGAAACGCGAGCTATACCTACGCGCCTCGATCTCGAGGTGCGCTCGGGATGCAGACAGTCGCGTCTGTGCCGCGCGATTTTTTAAATAAAAATAAGTTCAAGTACATATTTATATATTTATATATTTAATATGACGAGTAGGATATATTGTGCTGTTTTTGGTTGCATGAATTCTTCATTTAAAACCAAACATATAAATTGTAAAGTAGCTGCAGGTATCTATAACCAAGTAAAAGATATTCCTTTTTCTCCACCTTGTCCATGTTTCCCAAAACAATTATTAATTAAGCTTTAGAATGCGGATTTGTGTACTTTAAAATTTAATAATAAAGCATTTCGTAGGTACGTCTCAGTCGAGGCGCAAATATTTTTCGGTCGCAAATATTGAACACTTGCTATTCAATTCACAAAGTATTTTATTTGTTTATATAAAAAAAGTATATTTACAATCACAAAACTAAATGGAAACACAAAGTAGGCAAATGTAATAAAATGCTGGAGGCGGGCAACCATAGTGCGGGCAGCCCTATCGCATGTTTACGTACCGCGCGGCTGTAGGCATTTAATTCAAAGATACGGCCGAGTTACAATACTGTATAGATAATATTACCGTGACGACGCCGTCACTTCGTGTGCAATAGTGTTTAATAATTGTTAGTTTCTTTTATATGTATTAGTTTATTATTTTGTAAGATTATTTGTGTATTTTTTCTATGGGCCTTAGTTGCCTGATAATAAAGGATTATTATTATTATTATTATTTTACTGAATTACTAATGTTCATAGTACAGTACTTAATTTCTTTCTCATCTGGAAAACCATGCTATCACGACGCCAATCATGACCCTATATTATTTTACCTACAGTAAAATTAGTCTCCTAATTTACAAATTGTTATTTACAGGAACTCAAGAAGTCCTTGGGTCAAAATAATCTGTAAAGCGAGGCGAAATGGCGCAGAAACGTCGAAGCAACTCGGCTGTAAATCTGACGAAACAACTTGGAAAAATTGGAGGACGTCGTTAAAACTTGCACTCTGACTAAGTGCGTCAGTAGACACAGGACTACTGCAATAACAGGTTTTCAATGAAAATCTTTTTTTCATAGCAAGCTTTTATAGCGCGGTATAAAGCTATATAATTAATACTCATCGAGACCATTCCAAAAACCTCAAACAGGATAGGGTTATCTGAGTTCCTATGGCCACCTTCCAGGTCCATCATCAGATCAGCTCTATGTCACAATAATTTTACATTGTCATCTAATTTACACATGCATGCAAAATTTCAACTCAATCGGTAACCGGGAAGTGGATCAAATTTAATTTGTAAGATTTTTCGGGACAGGTGAAAGCTTGTAAAAATATTTTTACACCACCTGCTCGATAATGCCCTTTTATACGTCATACAACCATCACTTAAAGCAAGTCATTATGTCCCTAGGGAGATAATGTAGTATGGGCGATCCCTAGGGAATAATGAGATTTGAATTTGGAACGTGAGAAACCGTCAGCATTATGTGAATTAAAATGTAGTGCATCAAACAAGTTTATTCAAATTTCAAACTGGCCACTAACAAAAAAAAAACAGAATAAAAAAAGTTTCTAAAAAAAAGTAATGAACAAGCGCGAGCGTTATAGAAAATTTAAACTATAGAATCTTTGAGTAGTGAATTTTGTTTGTTTCAAATCTCAAAACATTTTGAGTGATAGTTAAGATTAACTCGTAAATAATACTTATATTTCTGTATTATATTATTTCTTTTACTAAATTGTGTTTTAATTATCTCACAGATGGTGTAAAAAGTAGAGTATCCAACACGGGGATAAAGCTGTCTTTGTCTTGGGCGGCTTGAATTCCTCACTTCACTCAGGTTTCTTTATTAACTCCCTCGCAATGCTCGGGAGTTAATTATATAAATCCCTCACTATCGTTAGAAAGAAAGAAAGAAAGAAAGAAAGAAATAATATTTATTGGTACAAACGCAGGGCATAGCAGGGTTCGGGATTAAAATTAGCAACCTTCGTTTCGTTCGGAATTCAACATCCGCCACCCGCGACTTAAAGACACTGCTTTATCCCCTAGTCACATAATCTACTATTCTTTATTTCATTCCTTTTCAAGCGTTTTTTATTTCAGGTTACAAAACAAACATTTCTTTCTTTTCCAAGCATCGTTTATTTGATCCTTCCCTATCTTACGAGTATCTCATATACTCAAAACTTTCCTCAACACATGTTCCTGATTCCACTTTTATTTTCTACACAACTTTCGGCCAACAGCGCCACTTTCAGACTTTCTTAAGGAAAGTGGAGTGGAACTCCTCCCGATTTAGAGCACTCAGTTACCGTCCGCAGCACATGAGGGCTTTTGAAGATCCACCGGAACACATCAGAGCCTTTTCTATGTAGCAAGAGTGGGTGGACCCTTAAGGAGTGGTTTGTGTGCTCACTAGTTGTTGACCGTCGTTTTATTTATTTCTTAAAACGTTATGTACCCTAACTTTTTGTACCCTATTCAGGGAGCTGTGAGACAAAAGGTAAACGAACCACATTATAATACTACTAAATTATAGACCACAGATACTGCAAACATTTTACATTAAAATGTGACGTTTTGTAATCGGGCGGGTTATAATCCGCTGTCTTTTTCACTATAGATACGAAAGTGTCGCTTTCAGATATTTTCGTTGAATTCTTGTTATTTCGTTGTTTTCATTAAGTTTCAAGTTTTGTTAAGTTTAAAGTTACTGGTTGATTGTTTTGTTTTTGTTATATTGTCGTTTTTGTGCTTAAAAAAACCCGTCGAAGAAACTTGGCCGAAGGTACTTACATTGTTTTCTTTGTTTACATTTTGTCTCAAAACCAGATGCATACGGTATACGAGTAACTAGTGCATAAAGTTTTAGAAAATGCATAAGTCATTACGACCTCCTTTGTACAGACAAAGAAGGACGTAACCTTACGCATTTTCTACCAGTCGACCTTAGGGTGGTGCAGACACATAATAATTATGGCAGGTGCAACTAAATAAATAGACAAACAGAAAAAAAATAATAATAAATAAATACTAGATACATACATATAAATAAGCAATGTTATTGTGAAAAAACAAATCCAGCCAATCAATGCTGTGATGATTCTACGAACTTCTTGAGAATGTGTTCACTTGCCTTCACCTTAAAGGAAAACCGGACGCGCATTCACTTCCTGGACGATTAGAGGAACTTAAGAAGTTCCAGTTCCCCTAATACCACTGGCCCACCAGTGCCCATATTGTAAGACTAGCTTTTGGACGCGGCTTCGCCCGCGTACATAAATAATAGCCTATATCACTCAGGAATGAAGCAGCTTTCTATCGGTAAAAAAAAATTAGCAATCGGACCAGTACTTTCAGAGATTACCTCCTACAAACAAAAAAACAAACCTCTTTATAATATTACTGTATATGTGTATATTTTTATTAAAATACATACAAACTTGTCTTACAACCCTGTTGAATTGGGATTTACAAAGCGTGCATTGTTGAAATTCCGATAAATCTTGAATGGAAAATGTTAAACTGTTTCACGATTTGCGACATTTAACTTGGGATTGTCTTGGAATGTATTTTAAGATTCGCTAGACTCTACCTAGCTGCTAGAGTATGGTTACAGCAGGCCTAGCCAAGTTCGTCGATCGCCTCGAGTCAGCCACGCCTCCTATTCCTTTGTTCTGACCACGTGACTGAGCGTTGAAATGACGTCAGAACAAAGGAATCGGACACGTGGCCGACTCGAGGCGATCGACGAAAGAGAATCGAAACGAAACGGTTGTAACTTGGCTAGGAGGGCTGTGGTAGTACCCGTAGTACCTAAAGCAATGTACTGTGGCTTCAAGGCTAGAGTGAAAGGTCGGCTCTTAATAAACTAGTGCGCCTCACCATCAACGATTGCATCACTGCTTACCTTCAGGTGAGATCGCAGTCAAGCACTAGTTTATGTCAACTCGATACCTCCACGCGTTCCCGAGATAAAGGGTCTTGACAAACAGACAGACGGACAACAAAGTGATCCTATAAGGGTTCGGTTTTTTTCCTTTTGAGGTACGGAACCCTAAAAAGACAAGAAAAAAAGAAATAGAAAAAGAGGTTCAACGGTGATGCTTATTATTTGTGAAGAAATCTCTTCCAGTTCCAACATGTAGATACCGTGTGTAAGAGTAGGTAATACGAAAATACGGCAGCGGCTGGGGCGTGAAAATATCCTCTGCCTCACAATTTCAGGCACCTGCTCCATTCGCGTTAATGTTTCACAGAAGGAGGCGACCGATTCCCAGCGGCCAGGGGCGAGAGGTCTCTGCAGCCGATCACAAGGAAAAAGCGATGATGATCTAAGTGTGGCAGACGTCCACCGTATGCTCCACCGGGCCCTTCGGTGACGAAAGGGCTATTTGGGAGTACTAGGGCCCCAAAGAAGTCCAGCTCATTGCCCCACCTCCACCTGAACCACTGACCTTGGGTCGAGTATTTGGTCTACATAAGTAGCAATATAAAGATTTAAAAAATAATATAAGTAGGTAAAACAACTGTTACAATCGTGACGCTAGGAATTGTTTTATCTCCCTTATCGTGTTTTTTAATTAAACTTAATTAAATTTTTGTTCTCGCTTATCAAATATTGTGAATTATTGTTTTAATAGAGCAGTGGTGGCCGAGTGGTAACGGCTCCGACTTACGAGTTGTGTGTCGCAGGTTCAAACCCAGCCAGGCGCATTACTTTGTGTAATTTATTTCATCACCACTGCTCTCAAAACGGTGAAGGAAAACATCGTGAGGAAACCGGCATGTCCTAGAACCAAAAATTCGAAGACATGTGACATTCACCAACCCGCACTGGGCCCGCGTGGTGGATTATGGCCCATTCCCTCTCCTAGAGAGGAGGCCTGAGTCCCAACAGTGGGAACATTATAAGGCCGACTATGCTATGTTGTGCTATTGTTTTAATATTATGTAAGAGGTGGATAGTACTCATAGATATTTTTGTTTAATACTTGTTTTAGACATTGAATTCACCCGCATGAAAGTCGAATATTTCTCCCAGAGGAATATACTCCAGGGAAAACACGATGTACCTTTGTATCAAGTACATCGAAATCTGTTTAGCCATTCGAGCGTGAAAAAGTAAGAAACACACAAATATACTTACACACTTACAAACTTTCTACTTTATAATATATAATAACCTTTATTTTTATAGTTGAAAATTGTTCCAAGACGACATACTCCCAGGATAAAAAGTATCCCATACTCCAGGACATGGTCTACCCGTGTCCTCAATTTCATCCAAATCTGTTCAGCCGTTCGAGCGAGAAGAAATAACAAACATACACACAAACTTTCGCCATTATAATATTAGTGTGATATTTTTTTTATAAATAATTATAGGTACGTTTTATCACTGTTAATTGATGTCACTCAAGAAACTACCTATTTATTACTCGAACAGAATATCTAAAACCATTATCAGTATTAAATATTAGGAGCGAGGTTAAATCAAGGTGAAAGGTGCTCTTGCGCATCTTCACATCTTTACTGTTACTTAGCACCACCGTTTTTTAATATAAAAGGTATTAGCATCGGTGGTTCAGTGGTAGAATGCTCGCCTGCCACGCGGGCGGCCCGGGTTCGATTCCCGGCCGATGCAATTCTTTTTGCTTTTTTTTGGCATTTTTTTATGCTGCTTCATTCAAAAAAAGACGGAGGTTCTCAATTCGGTTATATTTTTTTTCATTATTATTTTTTTATGTTTGTTACCTCAGAACTCCGTCGTTTATGGACCGATTTGCTAAATATTTTTTCCCTAAAAGGATATGCTTCCAAATTGGTTCCATTTTTTCAAAATCCATTTCTGATTATGGGATCCATGAGGAATCGAGGGAACTCCTCAAATATTCTAGGCAACTATATTGGTATTTTCATCGAGAACTTAAGCATTTACAGTCAAAAAGTAACATTTGATGAAGTGGAACTGATGAAGAAGACCAGAAATGGCCAACGGAACTTCACCCTCTCAAAGATATGACAATGAAGATAGTTAAGTAACTATGGCAATAGCTAGCACTAGCGATCCGCCCCGGCTTCGCACGGGAGCAACGCTGATCACTTCGTAGTATACAACAAAGTCGCCTCCCGCTGTCTGTCCCTATGTACGCTTAGATCTATAAAACTACGCAACGGATTTTGATGCGGTTTTGATCAGTATCGCACCCGTGCGAAGCCGGAGCGGGTGGCTAGTTTATAACATTAGTAGAATTATGAAGGGCTAAAGTTTACACAAAATTGCAGATTTTCAAAGGTCTTTACTGGATTAGTTTATTCACAGATTTATATTTTAAATTCAACAGAAACCTAGATAATATCCACAAGATAACTGATATCTAGAGAAATGTGGGTAATAACGTCATAATTACATAAGAGCGGTTGTATGCAAATATATCTCGGGTTGGGTGGCCTTAATTACTTAGGTGAAACAAAAATTCAGAAATAACGTGAAGAAATTAGGATTTAGTTATAACGGGCAAAAATGGCCACACGCACTGGACAAGCGTAATGATTAATGCTTGTTTCACAGAAAAGGCTTTTTTGCCCTTAACACGTTCGAGGACAGAACGAGATTATACGTCATCGTTCGAAATTTTGATATGGCACAACGTACAATGACGTCCAAATATTTTTTTTACTTTACGACAGAACGTACATTTCCGATGAACGTTCAAGTTAAAATCCTATTGAATGTATCTTGTGTCACAACATTTAAAATACCCGAAGCTTTACTGTCACGTAGAGTAAGTTTTAAACTATTTCAAATAAGTGCCGTTGACAGTGGGCGGGAACGGTACTCACATACGCACAACGTGTAAATGCGTCGCGCGCGCCTACCGCGCTCCTACATTTAGTGCGGCTGCGTCACTGCGGGGTGCGCTCGCGTTCGCTAAACATTTCGTGGCGTATCGTAATATTTGCCGCGACAAAACATCGTAAGTATTTAGTTTATTTGATTTATGTATTATTCCTTAGCCAGACAGTATACTATTTTACTATGAATTAATAATTTTACTCTGTGAAATTGATGTTTAATGGGTTATTTTATGTGTTATAGATGGATAAGCGCAAAACAAGACTGATGAGCATTTTCGATGATTCTGACAACTCTACCGAGGCGGATCCTTACCAAAACGATGATGGAGAATATGGTTAGGATAAAGATTTTGACCCACAAGGCAATACATCAGGTAGTGAAACTACCTGATGTATATACGTTAGACGTTATTACACGTTGTGTCCGTTCACGTCTAGTTAACTTACTTTTAATGACATAACGTATTTATACGATAACGTGATAAAACGGTTGTGTCATGATGTCTTTAAAACAATATATTTTCATGGGAGGCTACGTACTCATACGTCGTATAATTTGTATGGACATTTACTGTGTCATTTTGGTACACAGTCTCAAGTGGTAGCGTCCGCGAACGTGTTAAGAGGGATAATTACGGTCACCCGTACCTACGTAAAGTACAACATACGAAAACTGGATAATTATGTTGAACATGTATTTCAACATGACTATGACGTATCCATTAATCTTACCATTAACTTAATGTTCTGATTTCTATCGTAATGCCAACATCATCAGCCCCCCTAGCCAAGTTGCAAACGATAAACGTGAACGCTTAGTAATCTCCAATAGATTTTCAACTTTATACCTAAGAGCATAAAGTTGAAAATCTATTAAAGACTACTGAGCGTTAGCGACCGGAACGAACGAAAACACTTCGTAATCTTCAATAGATTTTCAACTTTATATACAAAAACATAAAGTTGAAAATCTATTAAAGACTACTGAGAGTTTACGTTTATCGTTTGTGACTTGGCTAGGGGGGCAGTTTACTTAACATGATGAACGATTAGTTTTACCTACAAGTGAAATGTACGCATAGTTTTTAGTTTTACTCAGTAGGCGAATTTCTAAATAAAAAAACTTGTCAATCCTACCCCTTTAGGAATGTTTTGTAGTCTTTATTAATGTGTTTTATTTTTAAGTATTTCATTTACCATCTCTGGTAATTTGGTTAATGTGTGTCTAATAATATTTAGTTTAAATAATTTGGGTAAAGATCTGTTTATATTTCTGTTTTATTAACCGTAGAACTCTAGATAGTTGTGAGAGTTACTTTATGTTACTAAAACACTATCGACTAAATATTTGCATGCCATCATGAAATGGCGGAATGTGTCTTTGCACTTAGTCTCTTTTATATAATATAACACCTTTTGTGCCTACCACATTTTACGCAAATAAATGATATTAAGTTATTAATGAGTGAACAGTTTTTTGCTGTCTGTACATTTTGTACAAAAGTAGGGCCGCGGGATTATTTGAAAGAATTACCGTGGACCTGGAACGCAAAGGGCAACTGAAGGAACACGGTTCGAGTTTACTTAGTAACACTTTGATAATCATCACATAACTTCTCTCGCTCCACCTAGAGTGGGAGAAGTTATGAGATAATTTCCCACTAGGAAAACAAGAGCTCAAAAGAAGCATCGGTGGTTGTAATCTGAAATCCTTCGATTGCAGAATTTAATTCCGCGAAACCAGTTCCATCATGGGTCCCTAGCTGTACCTACAGCAATCCGCTACCGGTCATCCTCTTTTCGTGTTGAAAAGAGGATGACCGTTAGCGGTCATCGATACCGGTCGAAAACTGAATAGTAAATTCCAGCAACTTCGTTGTCGAAAAACTGAAAGTAAATCTTGTCTGAACAGTTTAATCCAGCAACTTCGTCATCATTCATCGTTTCAGCGAAAAGACGTCCACTGTAGAACATATATAGGCCTCTCCCAAAAACCGGTCCTGTGCGTCTTGCATCCGTCGAATTCCCATGTATGTAAGCAATCATATGTATCTTTTTTGAGGTGGGCAATCATTCAATGAATTCTCTCGCTCTAGAATGGAATGGGAGAGAAGGTGCCGTTTGGTTTCTAGGGCCACGGTCACTCCTTTAAATGTTCCTGAAATAATTATATACAGTACTAAACAAAAATAGTTAAGGAATAAGTGATAACTACTGTATTAACAACGCACATAAAACAAGAATAAGATTTGTGACAAAAAATGCCTGCGTTACCTCTTTATAAGTTTAATTAAAGTGATGATATTTTTTTTACATTCTACTTACTTTTAAAGACAAAAAAAAAAAACAATAAAGTTTGAAAAAAGAACTTGCATCGGCCGGGAATCGAACCCGGGCCGCCCGCGTGGCAGGCGAGCATTCTACCACTGAACCACCGATGCTTACTTGATGTACAGCCAACATACAAATCTAATCAAATATTTTTAAGTAAAATAGTAAAGATGCTCTCACTCAAGAACACCTTTCACCTCGACTTGACCTCCTTACAATCATAATAACATAGTTTTAGGATTGCACACATATATAAAAAAGACGATTGATCACGTAATGATTTTGCTGACGGTATAGTCTTAAAACCGATTTTAATTTTTGACTGGTGAGTCATAAGCATCGGTGGTTCAGTGGTAGAATGCTCGCCTGCCACGCGGGCGGCCCGGGTTCGATTTCCGGCCGATGCATTAAATTTTTTTGTAGTAAAGATATTCATCTAAAAAAGTGTTACAAATAACCATTTTTCTTTCTTTCCTTCTTTTTTTTTCTTTTCTAGCATTTATATCCTCAATGCAAACCAGATTTATTCATACTATATATTATAACATTTATACGAGTGCATAAATATGTATATAACATTATTAAAGTTTTTTTTTTAATTGATATAAATCAGTGCTTGACTGCGATCCCTCCTGATGGCAAACAGTGGTGCAATCATTGATGGTGACGCGAACTAGTTTATTAAGAGCCTATTCACTCTAGCCTTAAAGACACCTAAATTATAGTTGGACGAGAAGACTGCAGCAGGCAAATGGTTCCAGTCCTTCGATGTACGCGGTATAAACGACGAAGCGAAACGCTTAGTCCGGACCGTTGAAGTGATAAATGATATTTAAATAACCGATTTAACTACTGAACCGATTTTGATGAAATTTTGTACGGAATAAGCTTGAACCCCAAGAAAGGACATAAAATACTTTTTATCCGACTTCAATTTCGACTTCGAGTCCGCAATAACCGACTTTTACGAGGATAAAGTCGCTGGGAAAAGCTGGTTTCTAATATTTCAAGAATCATCATAGTTTGAAAGACTCTAATATGGTTTTCTTCACATTTCCTTCTAAAACAGAAACATAATCTTATTTATCAACTCACTGACCTAAATCCGAGTACTATAAAATACAAAATGTTTAACAAAACAAAATGGACGTCAGCTGTAAGATTGACCCTCCCTTTGTACAAGATTTATTGCGTCACTTTCAAGTTCATAAACAGGGTCTTCAGAGGGTCATTTAAGGTTTTGAAATCTTGCCAGGGTCACAAAGGGAAAGGTATTTGTCTTGCTTTTTTTGTTTTAGGAGGGAAATCATCCAATGACTTCTCCCGCATTAGGGCGGAGCGAAAGGGCGTGTCAGACTTTTACTGACTAAAACCTACTGCTATGTTCCTTCTTTACCTTCGTTCCAGGGCCCCAGGGTTCTCTTTCGCACAACCCATGGCCCCAGTAGGCTTCGACCCTGCTGGGCCCCTACGGTTTCTCTGACATCTTCTTGAGACGCGCGTGAAACACTACAAGCCGTCGATAAATCGGGCTCGATCCTTACTAGACGCCCGGACGGCGATGTACCCATTGCTTATTGCCTGTAAGCCCGAGCATACGGTAGCAGGGGATCGTCCGGTCGCTCTGTGACTCCCAGATACCCAGGGCGTCTCCTGTTGCAGAATTCAGAGCATGGCGCGCCAATACTAAGAACACAGATGTTACCCGAAAAGCTGCTATTCTTAAATGCGTTTAAAAGGCTAAACATGTCTGTTGCATATCACAAAGGCAAGGGTTAAAAGAACTACTTACTAGATCCCATTAAATGCTAGGCAACATCGCGGCAGACCAAGACGCAGGTGGAGAAATGAACTTGACCCTTACCTGAGGGACTGGCCCGCAGTGGCCGAAGACAGACGTGCGTAGGAATGGGAGAGGAAAGCATTCGCAGGGTGATTCCGGAGCTGACTTCCACCGTATGCTCTACTATATCCTTCGGCTGATCCTCACAGTGACCTTGGCGTTTCTTCCGCCAGAAATCGAAACAAGAACCTTCCAAACAAGTAAGGGACGTACGTGGGTTTTTAGCCCCTCTATCTTTTTTTTGAGGTAGATAATTCTCAATTTACTTCACCAGCTAGGGTGGTTTCAATTGTCTTTTACGCTCTTAACCTTTTGAGTGCGTAATTAGAGACACAATAGAAAGACAATGGCGCGTGAACGCCGGCATTAATGCGGGGATCAACAGCTTAAGCCACGGTAACTCTTACAAACAATTCCTACCTCCTGGGGGGCTATTGGCTAACTTTTTCAATAACAGTTGACAACTAGCATTCGTTGCACACTAAACTTAGTTGTCAACTGACAATTTCATAAAATTGGTATTACGTATCCACAAGTGACTAACAAACTACGGTGGAAATGTGGTGAATTATAAAAATTTACGGTGCCTATTGTGACCACTGTAAAATTTTATCGACTATTATACAGCTTCAAAAGCTTACACAATCGCAATTTTAAAAATATCGACACAATAACATCTGCCAAAACGTGTTACGGTGGCTATCAAAGGCACCAGTGGCTCATGACGTCACTGCAGTTGGTCACTGAAGATAGGCAATACGAAACTAGCTGTTTGACAGTTCAATGATGCACATTGTTAACAAGTGATCATCACTTGAACTGTCAACAGAATTACGCAATAGCCCCGCTGATATTATATAACACTACATCCACTAGTTTCATACTATCATGTCCAAATACACAAGTTAATAAAAGCAGACTTCGTGACGTAACAGTGGACAATATTGAAGCCGTCTGCGGACGTGCCTTGGCGGACATTTTTATTTATTAAGGGGATCAATACGGCGGCTGTATTTGTAGCTCGGGGCTGCGTTTAAATCTATTTCAACTGGAGTTAATGTCGCCTTTGTCGTTAGATGTATGAAGGGGTCAGGGTTGCGGAAACCTTGGATAAAGTTACCCTAGAACACAAATGGTAAACAAAGAATTAGTCAATTAAATAAAATTATGAGGCCGGTGTCTGACAACTCAGAGTACAGCACTTGCTCTTTGGAGTACAGTCTCTTTAAAAATCCACTGGACCTTTTTTTATTTTTTCGGTGGGGAAATCATCTAATGACATTCCCCGCTCTTGAGAGGGACGGGAGATAGTGTCAGACTTTTACTGGCTAAAAACCCACTCCTGTTCCTTCATTGCCTTTCATACCAGGGCCGAGTCTTCCTTTCAGAATCAGACCCATGGCCCCAGTAGGCTTCTGACATCAGGTTTGGCTACGGTTGCTGACATCTCCTTGAGGCGCGCGTGGAACACTGCGCGCCGTCGACGACTTGGTCCGGACGGTTACCGGACTGTCGGACGGCGAGCTACCCATTGCTCGCCGTACAGTACCTAAATACATATGTAATAGTCAAATCGTTTATGAGAATCGTGCAGGTACAAAGGTATATTTTAGTCAGTACCTAAAAGTCTGATTCGCCCTCTCGTTGCACCCTTGAGCGGGAGGAGTTATTGGATGATTTAAAACCTAAAAAAAAAATCTTGTGTATGAAAGGCCATTTTTACTTTACAGTAAACGCGTATCAGCAAACGTTGGAACGACCCTATATTTACTAACGTTCGTTGGAACGACCCTATATTTACCTACTGTTTAAATATATGCCTGAAACAAACTAATTCCTACCTTTCTAAGTTAATTATCATTGCCGGTAATATATAGGTAAATTTGTGAAGGTACAAATTATGATATTATTTAGTATAAATAGTGGATTTAGCAAAATGTAGGTAATAAGTTCCACCGGGCGACTATTTGTTAGCTGTCTCTCTAGAGATAAAAATAACCTGGGCTATAATACTAACAAAAATATAGTCGAGTCGAGCAAATTAATAGGTTATTTTGTAGAAACAAATTACCTAGATTATAAAAAATAAATCACAGTTTACATATTAATGTAATTAGGTAAGCCTATTGTAACATATTTATTTATAATATTTTTTATATTTCCCACAAAAATTCAAAAAGACTTGCATCGGCCGGGAATCGAACCCGGGCCGCCCGCGTGGCAGGCGAGCATTCTACCACTGAACCACCGATGCTTGTAATAAACAGTTGAAAGTTGCTATCACTTTGAATGTACAGTCAACAAAATCATTAGGTGCCAAACTACCAAGTCATCTTATATAATTTGCGAATAATAAAACGTGTTATTATGATAGTAGCGAAGTCGAGTCGAGGTGAAAGGTGTTCTTGAGAGCATCTTTACTTTTACTTCTAAAAGAAATATTTGAACAGATTTGTATGTTGGCTCTATATCAATAAGCATCGGTGGTTCAGTGGTAGAATGCTCGCCTGCCACGCGGGCGGCCCGGGTTCGATTCCCGGCCGATGCAATACATTTTTTGAGATCACGATCCCATCCAGCCTACGGGAATTACTTTTTTTTTTAATAAATAAATATACACCCTATTAATTCTAAGCTCCTAATGTAATTTTTATTTTTGGTGTACAATAAAGAATATATCTATCTATCTTTATATCTGTGTGGTAGGAATTTTGTTATTTTATGAACTAAAATGAACATTAATCGACTGCTTACAGCCTATCTCAATTATTGTGGGCACGCCATAATTATGGCGGTAAGTCCCCTCTTTGAGGAGTGACTGGAAAGGCAACACGGCGTCCTTACCTTCCGCATGACGCAGGTCCTCACCGGACATGGTAAGTTCGGGAGGTTCCTGCACCGGATCCGTGCGGAAGAAACGCCCAGGTGTCACCATTGCGTGG
Source organism: Mythimna impura (assembly GCA_905147345.3). Classification (NCBI taxonomy): domain Eukaryota; kingdom Metazoa; phylum Arthropoda; class Insecta; order Lepidoptera; family Noctuidae; genus Mythimna; species Mythimna impura. The sequence continues at coordinate 24,661,798 of LR990351.1, read as the reverse complement.
ACCGCTCGGAGGACACGGTGGAGGTGTGTCCCGCTTGGGAAGAGCAACGCCGTGTCCTCGTGGGGGCAATCGGCGTCGCGATCTCTCGCGCCGGGCCTTGTGGTACAGGCCATGGTCCGGAGCGAGGAGGAGTGGCAGGCGGTCGCCTCCTTCTGCGAAGCAGTAATGCTAGCAAAAAGGCGGCCGATCACGTGAGGCAACGGTCCTCACGCCCCAACCGTCGCCGGGATTCCGATTCCGATTTCCGGCCACCGTAGGCGCGGGCTTGCGGGCGGCGAACGCAATTAAATACTCTATTGGCAAACGTAAACGCTGTGATGATACTATTACCAACTTCTTACGAATATGCCCGCGAATTTTAATTTTGAATTCCAATCGATTTTTTGCCATCCTGATCTCCAGCGCGTTTTTTTTTTTTTTTTGATGAAATTAATGACACAAAACTTGATCTTATTTTGATCGTTTCTGCGCCCTGTGCCTGGTCACCGCTGGCACCGCCCTAGATACGGCACTTTATATGTACATAATTAAATAATTAGGTTTAGTATATACTTAGTTAATATTTAAGTTTCTTAGCATAGCATAATAATAGCATAATCAGCCTTTTAATGTTCCCACTGCTGGGACTCAGGCCTCCTCTCTTTAGAAGAGGAAATGGGCCGTAATCCACGATTGGTGAATGTCACATGTCTTCGAATTTTTGGTTCTAGGACATTCCGTTTTATTCACGATGTTTTCCTTCACCGTTTTGAGAGCAGTGGTGATGAAATAAATTACACAAAGTAATGCGCCTGGCTGGGTTTGAACCGGCGACCTACAACTCGTAAGTCGGGGCCGTTACCACTCGGCCACCACTGCTCTACTAAGTTTTAAGTTTCTGTAAATATATTATTCAAAATACCAATTTTCTTTTATATAATAAATAGAGGGTTAGAAACATTTCAATTCATATTTTAGAAAAGTCTTTCGTAAAAGGTACCGCAGGAAGACAGGCAAAAAATGTAAATGACGGTAGCGGCCATTAAAATTATAATTTTAATTAATTTCTTCCCGCGCAATTTCTTATTTGGACAGAAATATGGTAATTTGGGACACTTACAGTCTCCATTAAATTAATTATACTTTTTATAGAGTTAAGAAGGGGGCTTAAGAATGTTTGTACTTTCTGCATATACATTAATTAAGAGCGTCCAACCCGAGATAATTTTCACGCAACCGCTCTTACGTAATTAATACGTCCACACACACACACGTTACATTACATTGTGACATATCTTTCTCTAGATGTTTTAGAAAAACACAGTTATCTTGTGGATCCCGAGTGTCACCATTGTGTGGACCACCCGGCGGAGCACCCCGCCGTGTCCTCGTGGGCTCGATCAGCGACAAAGACCTCTCGCGGCGGGCCCTGGTACAGACCATGGTCCGGAGCGAGGAGAAATGGCAGGCAGTTGGCTCCTTCTGCGAAGCAGTTCACTGTCCAGTATCCGGCTGTCCAGTAACCATCCTGAGTCGTCGACGGCGCGTAGTGTTCCACGCGTGCCTCAAGGAGATGTCAGCAAAACCGTAGGGGCCCAGCAAGGCTACTGGAGCCTACTGGAGCCATGGGTTCGCTTCAGAAATGAGAACCCGGGATATTAAAACGTAAGACAAAGAAGGAACATAAGAGTGGGTTTTCGTCAGTAAAAGTATGACACGCCCCCCGCTCCGCCTTAGAGCGGGCGAACGACCTGAACTGACCCACCATAACAAATCAAAAGTGCTTGTAACTACTACTTGTACTGCGGTTTAACTGAAACAAATGCTTTGAGTTTGCAATTCGACATATATTTTCACTGTTTTCATACAACCGCTCTTACGCGATTATGACGTTAATACAAATGTTTCATTACATATTTTGGAAACACAGTATCTTGTGGATATTATCTAGGCTTCTGTTGAAAAGATTCAGATTCAGATTCAGATTCAGATTCAGATTCAGATTCAGATTCAGATTCAGATTCAGATTCAGATATATTTATTTGCTATCAATGTAGGTATAGATATAAGATGATACATAGGTGAGGGTTTCCGCTACATTCTACCTTACGGCATGCAAATTCATAAAGAGTAAGTATATTAAAAATTGTTATAAATTAAAAATTATTACAAATTCAAAATTATTACAAATTAACAACTAACATGTCATCTTAATAAACACTCAATCAATTAAATCAAATTTATTTGTAATGTACGTAATAATAGGTAAGGTTTCAATGTCAAAGTAAAATAATAATAATCTAAACGTAATATTGCAATAAGCTAAATGTCAGTCGTGTCCTCCATAAACTCAGCTGTGGAGTAGTAACATTTATGTAATAAAAATTGTTTCAGTTTCTTTTTAAACATACTATTATTCAAATTCTTTATTTGCCGTGGAATTTTATTGAAAATAAGTGGAGCCATTCGATAAATGCTTTTACGTAGAAGGGTCGTTTTACTGCGATCAATACAAAGAATGTTTGATTCTCTTTTTCTCAACCGGGGATCAACAGGAGTTCTTATTTTGAAAAGCTGTGGGTTTGTTTTAACAAACACTGCCACCTCAAAGATGTATAATGAAGGCAATGTCAGAAGCTTCAAAGATTTAAAACATGGCTTACAACTGTCACTTGGCTGCAAATTGCATATAGCGCGTATGCATTTTTTTTGTGCGATGAAAGCGTAATTCTTGTCCGTCGAGTTACCCCAGAAAATGACTCCGTACCTTAGAACTGATTCTACGTAGCTATGGTAGGCAATAAGCACACAGTCACGGTTCACAAAATTGGACAGCTTATAAAGAGCAAAAGCAAAACTATTAAGTTTTTTACAAATTTCTTCAATATGCGGTTTCCAAGTAAGTTTACTGTCTATTACTAACCCTAAAAACTTTGTTGTGTCCGTTTTTGTAACTGACTGTCCATTGTGACTAATATTAATTGGTAGTCGTTGTCGTTGTCGCTGACTAAAATGCATTATACATGTCTTTTCTAAATTAATTTTTAAATTATTTGACTGCAGCCAGTCTACAGTTTGCTTTAGCGTATCATTGATTTCTCGTTCATAATTGTACAACTCATCCTTTTTTATAATTATTGTACAATCATCAGCAAATAATACCGTTGGGTGATTGATACTTTTTGGGAGATCATTTATGTACACTAAAAATAGCGGGGGACCCAATACGCTACCCTGGGGTACCCCGTACTTCACCTTTCTAGGCTTTGACCAATATTTGATTTCCCGTTTTGTTTTAATATTTATATTTGATAGTTCTGTAATTTGTTGCCGATTGCTTAAATATGATGTGAGAAGATCTAGACCATTGCCTCGTATTCCACATCTCTCTAGCTTATCGATAAGTCTATTATGATCAACATGATCAAAGGCTTTCGTCATGTCCATGTACAGGGCACAAACGGGCGTTGTGTTATCTACACATGACATAATTTTCTTGAGAAAATCGTAAATAGCAATATTAATAGATTTATTTTTTCGAAAACCTTTTTGTTCATCAACCAGTACATTCTCACTTTCGAGAAAATTGTACATTCGATAGTGAATTATTTTTTCTATGACCTTCGAGAATATCGGTATTAATGCCACTGGTCGATAATTTTTAATTGAAGTTTTCTCACCTTTCTTAAACAACGGCTTAATTATAGATACTTTGAGTTTATCTGGGAAGACTCCTTTTTCAATACAAAGGTTTATAATATATGATAGTGGATGACAAATAATATGATGGACTTTCTTTATAATGTTTGTTGCTATGTTATCATTTCCTGTACTTTTAGTATTTTTGAGGGATAGAATCGTTCTCGATACCTCTTCTGGTGTAGTTGGACTTAAAAATATCGAATGATTCACTCTGTCTATTTGTGGTGGTAGTTTATTGCATCCTGGAGTTATATGATCAGTGTAAAAGTCATTAAATGCATTGCAGATGTCTTGTGTTTTTTCTATTTCTTCATTGTCGTGAATAATTTTAGTTATTGGTTCATGAGGCAAGTTAACTTTGTTGTCATTAATTATTTTCCAAGTTGCTTTGCTTTTATTATTAGATGTCTTAATGTAATGATTATTTTGGGCATACTTTGTTAATCTTATTATTTTTTTGTATCTAGCAGTATATGAAGTGTATATTATTTTGTTGGTCTCAGTTTTTTTCCTACGGTATTGCCACAGTAATTTGCGTTTTATTTTACTGCACGTTGTTATACCCTTGGATAGCCATTTTTGCCTTTTGTTAATAGTCTTTGTTACAATTTTTACAGGAAAACATAAGTCGTAAAAGACTTTAAATATATCTATAAATTTATCGTATGCTAAATTTGGGTCAATTTGTTCATAAGTCTCACTGAAACTTAAATTTGCAATACACTCAATAAACTTTCCTATATATTCAGAAGAGAAGTCTCTTATTTCAATTTTCCACGAATGAATTGCACAGGTTTTTTTTACATTGCATTTTAATATTTGTGCAGTGTGGTCCGATAGTGCAGTCTCAATGACTTCTCCGTTGTTACCACGAGCATTATGAAATATATTATCTATACAGGTACCACTAGATAAGCGAGTAGGCTGTTTAGTAAGTACTTTGAGGTTAAATCCGTAGACTGTATTCATGAATGTCTTGGCAACTTGATCATTTTTCAGAATATTTATATTGTAATCACCGCATATTATTATAGTTTTATTAGTTTTCCCAAGTGTAGTAAGGGAGAGCAAAGTTTCAAATGTTTCGAAAAAAAGAGAAAGATGAATCTTTATATGGGTATTTTTCGGAACCCTATACATACAAACGACAATTACATTATGTTGCGTGAGTTCTACGCCACAACATTCAATAATATTTGCTTTAGATAGCTTATTCACTTCTTTTAGAACTTTAAATTCATGAATATTTCTTACTAAAATACATGCGCCACCTTTTCTTTTATCTATATAAAAACTGTCACCTAATTTGTAATCCGGTAACGTGAGCATATTTTCATCACCTAGTACCATATTGTGCTCAGTAACACACAAAACATCAATTGTCTTATTTAATTTAGAAAGTTCCGCTAACTGTACAGTCAGCATGTCTGTTTTATTAATTAATCCTGCTATATTTTGATGCATGACATTTATATAGTTATAGACGAAAAAAAGTTTCAGTGGAATTACGGAAGTCATTATCTAAAGGACCAGTGATGCTAATCATCCTTTTTTCCCCTTGTGTAACTGAAAAGTATTCTGTTATTCTTTTTTGTCGTGACGTGTATTTGACCTCATTGCCATTGTTATTTTGTTTATATGTTTCTATTTTACATTCAATTTTAGTGTTACGTGGTATAAATTTTTTACTATAATCGATTGTATCCACAACTAAATTTATTTTGGAACAAATATTTTGAATATAATTATATCTATTGCGATGAATTCTTTTATGCTGAATAAAGTTACAATGTTTGAACCTATTTGATACACTACGAATGAGGTTGTTTAGATTTTTCTCTCTAAGAAATCTATTCTGACAAACCGAAAGTAATATTACAGACGCCTTTGTTTGTTTCAATATGCCATACAACTCATGTGCTACTTTTAGTGGATCTGAGTCTTCTTCCCCTACACACAACACCAGCTTGTCATGTTGCATAAGTTGGAGCGCATCACAAGACTGCGTAAACACTGCCATCAGCGCTTCAGGGTATACTAACCCTTGTATGTTGTATTTATCATAGTTGCTGTTCATTCTGGACCGTACTAGTTCCGATGCCAGACCTCGGCATTGATTGCCTCCAATTATCATTATCTTCTTTGACGTTGCCTTGGAGTTTTGTTTGGAAAGGTTGCTTGAGTCGCCCTGGTTCCATTTCGGTTGCGTAATACTAGGTTCTGTTTCTGGTTGTAGGCACTCTATGTTTGTGTCGGTGCTTTTTGAAGTTATAGTTAAGTATTCTGTTTCAGTTTGCATGGTAATACCTAAGTTTTGTGATGTGGTTCTATAACATCTTTCTTTTAAATTATTTATAATCTTGTCGTTATTACTTATGATTTTCTTTAATGAACTATTCTCAGACAATATGTTTTTTAATTCATTCTCCATTGAAGCTATTTTTTCTTCCATCGCCTTCACTAGTGCATCCAATTCTTCCAATGTCTTCCTTTCCTTAGTCGGCAGACTTTGGTGACTTCTATGGGGCTGGCTGTTTGATATAAAGGACGGAAACTCGCCGTCTTCATTTTCAGGTTGAGTAGTACGACTTAGTTGCGTCTTTTCGTTCTCATCCTGGGAGGCCTGGGTGTCGCTTTTGAAAGATGTTGCAGCCATGGGACTGTTAGAAAAACTATCCATGAGCCGTCGTCTCGATCCTTTTGTAAGGTTGGCGGACATATTTTTCTTGAATGAAGATAGAGGACTTGTACAAATCTGCTTCAATGTGGCCATTTCTTGACTTAAGTTATTTATTTGTTTTCTTAGATCGGAGTTCTCTAAGCTAATATTATCCAACTCATTCTGCGTGCTTTCTAGACTTGATTTTAATTGTTTTATTTCTTCCTTCATTTCCTCAACGCAATAGTTGTTTTGTATGTTCGCAGACAAATCTAAGCTTCTACCCAACAAGTCTTCAGAAAGCGTCGATTCAATGGAGTTATTTATGTTTAACATTGATTTATGTCTACGCAGCGTAACGTTTTTATTTGCACTATCCATTTTAAATTTATTACAATAACACTAGGACTTCTTGTACTTTATATCCAATGGTTATTTATTTTGTTAATATTAAGAATTTTAAGTCGTAGAAAAAGAACACAAAAATAATATGGCGATGTTGGATTCGAACCCGAGCACTGTCTCACAGCAGGCGACCAATTTCTGTTATAGCTATATTAGCTCTTGAAATTGAGTCGAAATTGTGGCTTGGTTTATAGTTCCTTTTTAAAAAGTTCGTTACGACACCAGTTTATTTAAAAACAATTTTATAATAGTGACGGGTGGGTTGAACATTTCTTCACTAAATGTTTTTTTTTTTCACTTGTGTTTTGCTTTTGTATTATAACTGTTCAATATTTTGTAAAGTAAATACTTATGCTATTTGGTTTTGTTTATTGTTTAGGTCCTTTGATTATCACCAACACTTTGATTTAGCTAAAGTTTATAGTTAAAACTTTAAATCATTGTAGCAATGTTCACTGTGAAAGTTCGGTTGAGATAACAATGTTAGGTGTTATTAACATGATCTAGATTAGTTTAACACTTTACTATATAGCTAATTATCACTTAGAACATTTTTTTGAATAAACTTATACGGAGCACAATGTTTACTTGACGGTAGGTAGCTACCCGATCAAAATTCTAAAAAACTAATCCAGTAAAGACCTCTCTGCTATTTTACATGAACTTTTTTAATTTTTGAGTAAATTATGAAGAGTCAAACACTTCATAATATACTCAAAAATTTTAAAAATCAAAAAAATATAACAATAGAAGCCTTGAAATTTTAATCAAGAATCTGAATGACAACAATTTTTTTCAAAAACTTTTAAGGGTTTCAAAAAAACACGTATTTCCTGGAACAAGTTTCTTGAAATATTCTAGTAAATCTGGAAATTACTGAATGCTAACAGAGTTTTCAGGTGCTATCCCTCTTTTTTCGCGTTGCCTCTTCGTCAAACATCGCGTTGGATTGCGTTAGATGAAGCAACAAGCTTTGAAACCATCCTCGATGTTGACGATAGGCGAGTGGAAAATGAGTCTCATAAGGAGTATAACAAGAAAAGAAGGTATATTAAACCATAAAACGTAGTCTGAAAGAACACTACATCAACTTAATTACAACTTGATAGTTAAATAGTGCGTTGACCATCTGGCTATGGCAAGCTAAGACAGACCCCAGGGGTCTAATTGTGTGCCTTCATCATCATCATCATCATCATTTCAGCCGAAAGACGTCCACTGCTGGACATAGGCCTCCCGCAAATGTCGCCACAATGAACGGTCCTGTGCGTCTCGCATCCATCGGACTCCCGCAACCGTTACCAAGTCATCGGTCCACCTTGTAGGAGGTCTTCCAACTCTACGTATTCCGGTACGTGGTATTGTGTGCCTTACGTTTAAGGAAAACCCTTGTTTTCTACATCTACACTAATATTATAAAGAGGCTAAGTTTGTTTTTATGTATTTTTTGTTTGTAGGAGGTAATCTCAGAAAGTACTGGTCCGATTGCGAAAACTTTTTCACCGATAGAAAGAATAGAATAGAATAGAATAGAATAGAATAAAACTTTATTGTACACCAAAATAGTAACAAAAACTTATAAACTAACTTAATCAAAAAAAAAAAAAAAGAAAGAAAAAAAGCTGCTTTATTCCTGAGTGACATAGGCTATATTTTATGTATGCGGGTGAAGCCGCGGGCAAAAGCTAGTCATGAATAAACTAGCTTCTGAAGGCGGCATCGCCCGCGCGAAAGTGAGCTTCTCCATACAAACTTTGGACCCCTATTTCATCCCTTTAGGGGATGCATTTTTAAAAATCCTTTCTTAATTCTCGCCTACGTCATAAAAAGAAACCTTGTGCATAATTTCAGGCTCTTAGTTCCATTTGTTTCGGCTGTGCGTTAATATGTCAGTCAGTCAGTTTTTCCTTTTATATAAATAATAATAATAATTACGAAATCTAGGTTTGCACTTTATAACTAGATAATTAGCATAATCAGCCTTTTAATGTTCTCACTGCTGGGACTCAGGCCTTCACCGTAGTAACTATTCAGTAATCTGTGCCTCCACTCTCTAGGAAAGGGAATGGGTCGTAATCCACCACGCGGGCCTAGTGCGGGTTGGTGAATGTCACATGTCTTCGAATTTAAGGTTCTAGAACATGCCGGTTTCCTCACGATGTTTTCCTTCATCGTTTTGAGAGCAGTGGTGATGAAATAAATTATACAAAGTAATGCGCCTGGCTGGGTTTGAAGCCGCGACCTACAACTCGTCGACCTCAACTAGATAATTAAGTCAACAAAAAGCGTAAATTAGCTTAAACATCGAGAAAATCCTTTGCTAAAAGCATCATAGAAATAGAAAATATATTGCGCCTACCCTAAATAAAATTGCTATACGGCAAGACAGCAATGATGGGTCGTAAACACTGCAGGGTTGTTTAAGTGCTGCTCAACTCAGCACTAAACAAGGGTAATTGACGTAAATCTTTATATTGACAGATGGAGGCGATTTATGAAGGCCTTTTCCGTACGAGCCTTTTTTTTGAGGTGGAAAATCATCGAATAACTGCTCCCGCTCTGTGTACAGTGAGAGGAAATGTCTGACTTGAGGAAATGTCAGGCTTTTAAGGCAGAACTACATTGAGCCCACATGGGCCACGTACGCAAACCTGGGCGTACACGTACGCCACGCGACGTCGTTCTACGTACAAATCAGGCGTGGCCCGGTGCCCGGAGCGTCGATCCAATGTAGTCCCCGCTTTAAGGTAGAACTACATTGGTCCCACGTGAGCCACGTACGCCGATTTGGGCGCGTCGGTCTCCTACATTTTATATGGCAATTAGACTTGTAGAGCTTCATTAGATGCACGCCACGCGACGCGCAGTTACGTACAACTCAGACGTCACCCACGTGTGCGTCGGTCCAATGTAGTTCCCACTTTACTCACTAAAGCCCACCTGTGTTCCTTCAGTTGCCCTTTGCATTCTAGGGCAACTGAAGGAACTTCAGTTCTTATAGGTTACTTCTAGGCAAGCATGCTCCATAGTCGACCACATCGTCGCCTTTCAATAGGTGAGATAGTGGTCAAACGCGAGCCTATCAACTGAAAAAAATAAGGAGTCAGGCCTCAAAAAATAAAACCCCTAGATACGCCAATACCTCCCGGGGCATCGGGATGAGTCACCGTGTCCCTGGAGTACAAACCGGTAACTGAAGGAACACAGATGGGTTATAGGCAGTAATAGTCTGACAGGAGACTGCCTCCCGCTCTGAATGGCGTGAGAGGGAGCTCTCACGCCACTCAGAGCGGGAGGAGGTATTTGATGATCCTACTCCAAAAAATGATGACTAGACCAGCCTCCATAGAAAAAAGAAAAAAGATTAAACCACTTCAAATATTTAGCATAAAAACGCAGAGCTAATAAAAAAAAAACCTTTTATGAATAGCCATTATAAAAAAACATATTGCATCGGCCGGGAATCGAACCCGGGCCGCCCGCGTGGCAGGCGAGCATTCTACCACTGAACCACCGATGCTTATGTATCTTGAATCGAAACAGTTATTTTAGTCGATACTATTGAAGAAGCTCGTTCTACAAATAAAATTGATAGTACCATTCACTTTTGTGAAATCATCGTTTTTATGTGCATTCATTAGATATAAGGAGACTAGCTTATACAAGCGGTTTTGCCCGCGCGTCAATGGCGTTTGTCATCTCAAGGTAACACACTACCGGTAAAAGTGTCTTGAACCAGGGGCGCCGGCTTTTAGAAAATCTCATGGGTGCTCATGCTCATTTGATGACTCGAACAAGTGGCGAAGTGTTAGAAGAGAAATGCACACTGATCGACCGACAAATAAATATAAACGTCCTACTTATATACTGCGTACTTATAATGCGCAAACTAAGGTTTTCTCTTGTAATATAGAAACCAGAAACAACGAAGGTACCACAAACACCCAACACAAATATCTGTTTTATCAACAAACATTTGTGTTGGTGCGGGAATCGAACCCGCGACCCTTGCGTCTCCACCGGCGCTCTAAACCACTGCGCTAAACAGGTCGTCGAATAATGAAAAAACGCCCATCCCTTAAAGGCGGTCACTGATCTGTTTCTTGATGTCTATTCATAGGTGTGCTCGGTACCCACTGTTTATTTCTCATGGATGTTAATATATGTATTTTGATTGTGGATTAAGACTAATCTAGGATAAAGACTATCCGTGTGCCAAGATTCGCCAAAACCGTGTGAACAGGTTTCACTTTTTTATGAAATAGCCATTGAACCGGGTTAGACGAACTGAGAGGATGTAGTAATGATTTCAATGAATATAATTCCATAAATAGGCTTCGACCTTGCTGGGCCCCTACGGTTGCTGACATCTTCCTGAGGCGCGCGTGGAACACTACTCGCCGTCGACGACTTGGGCTCGGTCCGGACGGTTACCGGACGGTCGGCAAGCCTATCCCAAAGAGTCTTGGTGTGCGTATACCAAAAACTGTATGATATTTGTAGAACTAACCGTCGTTAAACCTCCGTCAGTCATAAATTATATCTAATAGTTTATCCCAAAACTTGCCAGATAGAGGAACGGGATCTCCATTTTTTTTTTCCACAACTATCACACAACGCCGTCTAGTCTCAAGCTAAGCAGAGCTTGTGTTATGAGTACTAGATAACTGATAAACATACATATATATTTCTAAATACATACATATTATAGATAAATTACACCCAGACACAGAACAAATGATCGTGCTCATCACACAAACATTTGTCCTGGGTGGGAATCGAACCCACGACCTCCGGCATAGCAGTCAGGGCCACTAACCACTAGACCAACAGGCCATTCCCCTTTTAGTTGACGCTTTCTAGTTATATACCAAAATGAACACCCTACTTTTCTCTATTAAAATTTAGACCTACTCAGAATATTGTTTTAGACTTTGGATAAGGAAGCGTGGCCATCCTCGGCAAACCTGGCGACGCAGCATGCTGGCAGAAGCGACAGGCCATCACATCGACTTGTGGCGAAGTGGTACGTAAAACTCAAGACAGTTCGCGATGGGTGACTACTATGGACGCCTTCTGCTCAGTTGGGGGCCCGGCGGATATTAAGAAAAATAATATTGTTTTAAGATAATAAAAGTGCACATCACTAGTTGTATCTTCATAGTAATGGTAGATTTCGCCAGAATTTACATTGAAACCACAGAAAGAAATTACGACCATTCGACATCACCATTATCAGTCGAAAGACCTCCACTACTACACATAGACCTCTCCCAAGCACCGTGACACCCGGGACGGGAGTAACGACTCTTCTCGCAACCAGCAGACTCCCGTAGCTTTACCAGGTCATCCGTCTACCTTCTACAGTCCTTCTTACGCTGATTCTACCGGTATGCGATCGCAGCTCCAGGACCTTTCCACCCTATCGACTATCCATACAAGCATATATAGCATAGTCGGCCTTATAATGTTCCCACTGTTGGGACTCAGGCCTCCTCTCTAGGAGAGGGAATGGGTCGTAATCCACCACGCGGGCCCAGTGCGGGTTGGTGGATGTCACATGTCTTCGAATTTTTTTGGGTCTAGGACACGCCGGTACTTTGGACTTTGCGTTCCAAGGCCACGGCCAAGGTAAACTCTTTTAAACATACCCGCTAGCGCAGCCCTGGCAGGTTTCATTGAATACCTAAAGCTTTTTAATTCCGAGTAGCTTCAAAGTCTAAAAATAGGTTTCTCCATACAAATTTTATAGCCCCGTTTCTTCCCTTTAGGGCCTTAATATTAGAAAATCCAATCTGTGGCCTCCTGCGTCATAGAAGAGGAGCATGTGCAAAATTTCATGCTCCTAGTTCCAGTAGTTTCGGCTGTGCGTGGATATATCAGGCAGTCAGTTTCTCCTTTTATACATTAAGTCTCCCTCGAACGCGGATTGTACATACGTCTGTACAACTTGAATGACCTTCAAAAACGCTTAGTTGTCGTACTGTACAGATGTTTGTACGAAATTTATTTGGCCGAAAATTTTGGTTTCTTTAGCTTTGTTTTTCTTAGAAAAATAAAGAAAATGTTTTTTTTTGGTTATTTTACGTAAAAACGCGCAACTACGTAATAATAATGCCCCGCCCCCCGCGCGAGGGGATATTGATAAGACCTTGTCTTTATCTGCATTTGGTAAGTAACTATTGCCACGACATAAAATGAACATGAATGGACCTCTTACTCAAGACATCTCGATACGAATACACACAGAAACGATGATTTCACAAAAGTGATAGTACCATCAACGTGCCTCTTCAAAACTATCGACTTTAAGAACCGTGTTTATAAAGAGAAGATATAAGCATCGGTGGTTCAGTGGTAGAATGCTCGCCTGCCACGCGGGCGGCCCGGGTTCGATTCCCGGCCGATGCATGCTTTTTTTGGGCTTTTTTAATTTAAAATTTATTTTATTTTATACTTATGCGACATAAATATGACCGAAACTACAAAAAAAATTTTGCTTAGCTAAGTAAGTAGGCAAATAAAGGAAGACTAACTTCAACATCATCTTCACAATAAGTTCATCATCATCAGAACCTTTTATCCCCATTAGCCATCCATTCCGCAAGTAATATCTGCACACTGCCACATTTTTTTGGCCATGTCGGTCACCTTTGTTCTCCTTCAGTTTTTTTTTTATTTTTTATTGTTGATAGGTTCGCGCTTGACTGCTATCTCACCTGATGGAAAGCGACGATGCGGTCGACGAAGGAGCGCGCTTACCTAGAAGTAACCTATTCACTCTTGACTTAAAGATTCCCGGGTTGTAACCATCAGGAAACACAGATTCCGGCAAGGAATTCCACTCCTTAGCTGTACAACAAATGTGTTCCCAAAACGTTTTGTGCGTATAGGTGGGATGTCCACCATGTACCGGTGGCGCATTGCCGTACGCCTGGTGGTCCGATGATGGAACGGACTAGGCGGAATTAGGTTATGCAATTCCGACGCACACTCCCCGAAATGCAACCAGTAGATGATAGATAGATGGTAGATCTCTTCATGTCGTACGTTGGAACGAGCCCGGGTAGTCGACGGCGGGTGGCGCGTAATATTCCACGCGCGCTTCAAAGAGATGTCAACAAAACCGAAGGCAACAAGCAGGGTTGAAGCCTACTAGGGCCATGGGTCGACTTCTAAAAGGGTAAGTCGTGGTCCTAGAACGCAACGGCAACTGAAGGAACATATATGTGGATTTTAGTCAGTAAAAGTCCGAAACGCCCTCTCACTCCGCCCTAGAACGAGAGAAGACATAAGATGATATCCCACCTTAAAAGAAAACACAAATTAATTTTATAAAACTGAAGAGTTTGTTTATTTTTTGAATGGTCTAATCTCGGAAGGTACTGGTTGAATTGAAAAAATATTTTAGTGTTGGATGGCCCATTTATCGATCAAGGCTATAAAATATTTGTTTTAGTATAGGTATGCGAAACCCGAATCACGTGTCTAGTATTTTTATGTAAAGAATCTATGTACAAAATTTCATAACTGTATCATGAAAAATCACAAAGTTATAAGCTTGTTATGTTACCTAGTTATCCGAACAAATACATGGTCACCGGGCCATCCGGGTGACTGAGGGGTTGTTTTGCTCAGCTGTGAGCTGGCGCCTAATGCCCGCTATGACTTACCGTGACCTGTGTTGTACTTAGTGTCGGTGATGTCCATCTTGTGACCTTTTTAAATATTTTTGGGAAAAAATATAACACGGTCTAAAAATTATTGGAATCGATTCAGTTACTGATTCTGAACAAACTATATTCAGGTTTCGCATACTTATACTAAAAATAATGTTGTATATAGGCTATATAGCAATTCTCTATGACCCACGGGAGCGAGGCATTAACCAAAGATGCGTGTAAAGCAAGGGACTGCTTAGCTCGCCGTCCGACAGTTCGGTAACCGTCCGGACCGAGCCCAAGTCGTCGACGGCGCGTAGTGTTCCACGCGCGCCTCTAGAAGATGTCAGCAACCGTAAGGGCCCAGCAGGGTCGAAGCCTACTGGGGCCAAGGGTCTGATTCTGAAAGGAAGACTCGGCCCTGGTATGAAAGGTGAAGGAACAGGAGTGGGTTTTTAGTCAGTAAAAGTCTGACACTATCTCCCGCTCCGCCCAAGAGCGGAATATGTCATTGGATAATGATCAAAGGGAATGCTAGTTTTATAAATACAAGTACCTCTTAAAAATCAAGATCACAATCCATAGATGAGAAAACGATGATTTCACAAAAGTGAATGGTGCTATCAATTTGTAGAACGTGCTTCTTCGAAACTATCGACATTATGAAGTTATGAACTGTGATTAGGTCCTAAGCGCATAAGCATCGGTGGTTCAGTGGTAGAATGCTCGCCTGCCACGCGGGCGGCCCGGGTTCGATTCCCGGCCGATGCATTAACATTTTTGAACTCTGGTCTATTTTTTTTTTTGTCTTTTTTATTTAAGGGATTTTTTTACTAATGCGACGATGTCAATCCCATCGTACGTACTATTATCTACTAAATCTATAAAAGTATATAAAACTTTTGCTTCACTACAGTTAGGTTTCGGTAAGATGCCATTACAAACTCCTACATCCATTGCGGAGAATTTCAATGACTGAAATTCTATTAATAACATACATGAAAAAAAAAACATGATTTTTGGGCGCGTCACGTTACATTCGTATCATTAACTATATTCTTTTACCTTCTCTTCATAAACAAGACTAATGTCCGATCGGAATTCGACTTCTAACCGAAGCCAATTAACAGCTATTGTAACAACCTTCGGTCAAAGTTGAAGTTCAAGATCTAAATTACGACCTTTGTTCAATTTCGGGACTTGCTAGAAGCCCTTGCCTTCGGCCAAAGTATTGGTCCCTTTTGAAGCATAGATTGCAGGTATAGCATATACTGCAGGTTGCAGAAAACCCAGAGCCGTGCTGCTATTATTCGAAAGAATGACCGCGGCCCTGAAACGTAAAGGGACACGGAAAGGTAGTAAAAGGGAACATGGGTAGGTAGTAAAAGCGAGCTCGGGTAGGTAGTAAAAGGGAACACGGTAAGGTAGTACAAGGGAACACGGGTAGGTAGTAAAAGGGAACACAGTAAGGTAGTAAAAGAGAACTCGGGTACGTAGTAAAAGAGAACACAGGTAGGTAGTACAAGGGAACACGGGTAGGTAGTAAAAGGGAACACGGTAAGGTAGTAAAAGAGAACTCGGGTAGTTAGTAATAGGGAACACGGGTGGGTAGTACAAGGGAACACGGGTAGGTAGTAAAAGGGAACACGAGTAGGTAGTAAAAGGGAACACGGGTAGGTAGTAAAAGTCTGACACTCCCTTTGACTCCTCCCTGAACGAGAGAAGTTATTTGATTAACAACTCAAAAGAAAAAGGTTTCAATTAAGATAACGATACACACAAAAGATAATTTACAATAAAAACTTTTTAGAAAAAAAAATAACCGACTTCACTAAAAAAAAAACACTAAAAGGATCAAAATAACTTTAATTTCGGAAGTCGGTGTTTCTCTGTATTGTTTGTTTCTTATTTAACACCGACTTCCGAAATTAAAGTTATTTTGATCCTTTTAGTGTTTTTTTTAGTGAAGTCGGTTATTTTTTTTTTCTAAAAAGTTTTTATTTCACACTTTTTAGCTGCGATACACTTATAAACAGAGTGCCTATTTCTCATGACAATTCCAATTAACCCAAATACTGCTAGGTTACATTGTTTTATATTATAAAGTTCCTGTGTCTACCTTCCTCCTTCCGGCTCCATCATCAGATCAATTCGATAGTACCTTATAGCCAAAGAGCATCTCACGACAATTCTAATAAGCCCAAACACGGCTAGGATACATTGATTAATTACGGAGTTCCTGTGCCTACCTTCCGGCTCCATCATCAGATCAGTTCGATAGTACCTTATAGCCAAAGTGCATCTCATGACAATTCTAATAAGTCCAAACACGGCTAGGTTACATTGATTAATTACGGAGTTCCAGTGCCTACCTTCTGGTTCCATCATCATCATCAGATCACTTCGATGATACCATTTTCAACGTAACTATTCAGAATCATTCATTTATTTGTATTGTCATAGTCGCTTAACTATATCTTCATTGTGATATCTATTTGAGTATGAAGTTCCGTTGACCATTTCTGGTCTTCTTCATCAGTTCCACTTCATCAAATGTCACTTTTTGACTGTAAATGCTTATGTTCTTGATGAAAATACTAAAATTACCATAGGGTTGCCTATAATTTTTGAGGAGTTCCCTCGATTCCTCATGGATTCCATCATCAGAACTGGATTTTGAAAAAAATGGAATCAATCTGGAAGCATATCCTATAAAGGGAAAAAAAAATTTTGCAAATCGGTCCATAAACAACGCAGTTCTGAGGTAACAAACATAAAAAAAAAAAAAAATAATAATGATAAAAAAAAAAAAAAAAAAATACAACCGAATTGATAACCTCCTCCTTTTTTTTGAAGTCGGTTAAAAAGAAATCATTTTACTATAGGTAGACACCGTGTGCACATACGAGTAAAATAGGGTCAAAATACATATGTTGACCATTCTGAACTTAAGCGATCCGAACTATGCACATACATACACGCAATACGAATGCTCGAAGCACGGGGAGCTCTTTGATTTGAGATTCGCGTATAAACTGCTCAATAACACGATCGACTACCCACAATTGATATCGTTTTCACAATTGGTTTCAGAGTACTCCGTATCCGGTACCGAGACCATCTCACAAACCTGTAACACCCTTAGCTCCACATCTTCGCCGTTCAGTGTTTGGTGCTAATGCAATATTGGTGTTTGTCAGACGTAAAATTAGTATTAATATTTAATATAATCATCTAGAATTTAAGTACATTAAGTTTAAATTTAAAATTAAATCTATAATTGCAAAGAGCATTTTGCACGTGGTGATTGCCTGTAATTGGTTGTGCAGTTAGATATGACACAATTACTTATGTTTCTATCTGTATAATAAGCATCTGTGACCACTGTTGCTGAACCTTAATTAAATAATTAAGGTTCACCAACTAAATAAAGCCTGATACGTAAAATAAAAAGAAACACTGCGCATCCAATTATTATTGTTCGAAGTTCGGAGCGGTAAAGATATTCCGGGTGTACTATATGTGCCTGCATCTGACACGTGCCAGCAACATCACACCGCAATCTGCCATGCCCACACCTTGCAGCTTGCGGTGTCACTGCGATGCCAACGTGTTTGTGGTGTGGTCTAGAGTTCATAGCTTTACTGTAGAAGACATAATGCCGCGTTCACACTAGGAGACACTTATCCCGCGGTTTGGTTGCTCGATACATTACGTATCTTGCACGATGTCACCCGATGTCGTCGCCCGACTCTGTTGCTCGACACTATATTTGCATGTCCCACGCGATGTGGCCCGATGTCGCTTGTGACAGTCGCCCGACAAGCTTTGGATAGTGAGGACACACACGCTCGCTTTGTGTTCCGAAATGGGCGACGTACTGGGTAGTGTGAAAGCCGCGTTTTGACTAGGAAACATTTCGCAAGGACATTTACGTGATATGTCTCTACGACTTTGTGGGACAATATCGCTTGACATTTGTCTTATCCACAATACTACGTGTGTGGTTAGTATATCGCCCGATGAGGCTCTCGTTGGACCACACTACTGCTATTGCGCGGAACACAAAGCGACACTCGTCCTCACTATTCAAAGCGCGACAGGACGATTGCCGAGGGACACGGAGGTCGTGCGTGTCGACGCCCGTAGAACGTCGACTTGTGGCAAGTTCCGCGACCCGTTGATGTTGCAAGCGACGTCGGGTCGACATCTTGATCACGTAAATTTCGTGTCGAGCAACAGAGTCGCGGGACAAATGTCTTCTAGTGTACACACGGCTTTAGGTAAATGTCAAGCGATATTGCCCTACAAAGTCGCACATACCAAGTGAAGCCTCAGATACATTGGGGGACACAATATCCCCAACATGACGCGCAACACTGTCAAATTGTCCTACAACACGTTCCGCGTCACGTGAATGCATTGCAAAATGTTGAGAGACCAGTTGCAGGACACCGGGCAATATTTCTTTTTTCCACAACTATCACACAACGTCGTCTAGTCCCAAGCTAAGCAGAGCTTGTGTTATGAGTACTAGACAACTGATAAACATACGAGTACTTATATATTTCTAAATACATACATATTACAGATAAATTACACCCAAACACAGAACAAATGATCGTGCTCATCAGACAAACATTTGTCCTGGGTGGGAATCGAACCTACTAACCACTAGACCAACAGGCCAGTCTATTATACATTGCAGCGTCATGTAGTCTTGTTGCGGGACATTTGGTCTCATAATGTATCTCAGGCTTTCTGCCTCAAGAATGCCTCAGAAAAAAATATATTTATAAAGCGTTTATTTTCCTCCACTACATAAAACAAAAATTATTGTATCATTATTATTATATCTAGCCTATACTGTCCCACCGCTGAACAACGGCCACCCTCCGTTCCTTCCATTGTTCCCGGCTATGAGTCACTTCTTGCCAATTCCTAAGAAAGACATCTAAGTCCTCCCACCATCTCCTTCTTGGTCTGCCGCGACCCCGTCGTGCGATTTCAGAGCACCAACTTTGTGTTTTACTGGCCCACCGCTCGACCAGCATGCGGCAGATATGTCCAGCCCAATCCCACTTTAGCTGGGCAGCCCTCCGAGCCACGTCAATGATCTGCGTTTGAGAGCGCAGTATAGTGTATCGAACGCGATCCGTTATTTTAACACCTAGTACGCTGCGCTCCATAGCACGTTGGCAAACTTTAAGTTTGGACCTTTGGATGTTATGAAGACCAAGACAAAAATAACAATTCATAAATACAGTATTTTCTTACAAGCGATACACACATTGATGTTGTGGAGACTGGAGCCCGTATTAGGAAAAACCTGTGTTTCAGGGCTCAAGGCCTCCAAACTACCCAGATGTTACAACTGTATAAATATTTACAAAGAGCGGTAATTTTGTTTGATATAAAATAAATTTATAAAAATTATTACTCCTTCACGCTGAAGCTTCTTAGGATTTTTGGCACAACGATGGACTATATCCTGGACAAGTGATAGTTTTAACCCAGGTGTATGTTCCTAAATTAATAAAACTTCAAAAACACCATAAAAAAGGGTAATTATTGCTTTAAACAAACTCCTCAATGACTTGTCTACAACACCAAACGCTTCTTTACGCTGATAAACAAGTCTTCCATCTTTATTTGAAGCGAGTAGCGACGTGTGAACGTATTAGTCGATCAATCTCAATTAGCCGCGTTCGCCTTAAACGTGGATTTATGTCCGAAGGTATAAATAATATGGCATATTGATGGCAGGTTTAGAAAATATACATAAATAAAGTTAAGGTTAGAAAATGAAACTGTTTAATAATATGTCTTTTTTTTTTCTAATTCATCTACACTAATTTATATAACTATATAATATTATAAAGAGGTAAAGTTTGTTTTTTTGTTTGTAGGAGGTAATCTCTGGAAGTACTAGTCCGATTGCAAAAATTTTCACTGATAGAAAACTGCTTTATTCCTAAGTGACATAGGCTATATTTTATGTAGGTACGCCGGCGAAGCCAAGTTCAAGATTCAAATCATTTTATTTCAAATAAACCATTTACAGGCACTTTAGAAATGTCGAGAAGTCAGAAAAAATGATGATAACTGCACATTCCAAAGCGAACTCTCTAGAAGAATGTGCAAGAAACTTCATGGACACTTTTTTCAATGATGTTATGTATTTACAAATATCTCGGTTACATGTTTCTTGTCGCTAAGTAGCTATCATGTGAGAACAATGTAAATAAAGTAAAAATGAAAACTAAATATAGATATTAAAACAGCAATTAAAATAGCAACTGGCAGTTAAGAGTTGACCAGTCTCAACTGACAGCACCCGTTCACGGACATGACGCGAATATTAACACCACTCAGCTCAACTATTTTGACACGTTCACAGGTAAACCGTGTCCTGGAATAGCATATACGATACGTCTTATCTCAGGAGGGACCATATTCTACTTTGACGCGGGCGAAGCCGCGGGCAGCAGCTAGTAGACTAGATACTTATATAAAAATGAATGTCTGTCGTCCAGAGATCATCATAGAGCAGTGGTGGCCGAGTATAGAGCAGTGGTGGCCGAGTGGTAACGGCCCCGACTTACGAATTGTAGGTCGCGGGTTCGAACCCAGCCAGGCGCATTACTTTGTGTAATTTATTTCATCACCACTGCTCTCAAAACGGTGAAGGAAAACATCGTGAGGAAACCGGCATGTCCTAGAACCAAAAATTCGAAGACATGTGACATTCACCAACCCGCACTGGGCCCGCGTGGTGGATTACGGCCCATTCCCTCTCCTGGAGAGAGGAGGCCTGAGTCCCAGCAGTGGGAACATTAAAAGGCTGATTATGCATTATGCTATGCTGTCGTCCATCGCTATTGCCCTTGATCACGCTATAATTTTAAAATAATAAAAAAATTATAAAAATGTTTTATTCCAAACCGTGGTCCATATTATGTTAGTAATCACACACCTTAGAAACTATGTTAGTAAAAGATAAAATAACAGAGAGATCTTAATTTAAATAAATACTTTAGAACGATTTTACCGATTTCAATTATCTTTTTGTTAAGTTTTTTAGTATTTTGTAGAAGCTTCTTACGTAGACAAAAAATAAGATTGAAAATTGAGCAGAAAATTGTAAAATTTTATTACACTACGACAATTTTACATTCAAACTTTTTTTTTTTTTAATCTTAATTTTGGAGCTTTGTCAATGATTATGTCGCTCCATTATAGCAAAATTTTGGATTTTATAAAATTTATATTATAGTAGGTAAGATTGTAGTATATTTTGTAAAGTAGTCTTGCCTCGTCTGACGTTGGCTTAGCTAAACTGTTGCAAATACCAATTTCAATATTCACGCGTTTGATAGTTTACGTGTTTGACAGTTCATGCGTTTGACAGTTCGTGCGTTTGACAGTTCATAGCGAAGGCGGGGCAACGGCTGCCGGTTCAGTTATTCTTTTATAAAAGCTTTTCTTGGTCATTACCTCAACGATAGAGCAGAAACAATATCATTCCTTTTAAAGCCATTTAAAATACAATTTACGAAGCGGACGAACGCAAGAGGTCTCGCCAAGAAATCGGACAACACAGAAATAAGCTCCGTTCTCAATAAAAGAAAATCTATATTGGATAGTAAGAATTGAATAAAGATTTTAAACGAGCAATCGCGTTGTTTTTCATTTTTAATAAGTCTGCAATGTTGCATTAGTTCGTTTGAGTTTTAATAATGAAGAAAGACGTTTCAAATTGAAACGGGTTTTATTTAATCTGCGAAGCGTTTTGTAGAGGGTGCTTTGATAATGTTGTTGTTCTTAAAGCTTGGGATTTTCCTCTAAAAATAACTATAATCCATTTGTTTAAGTAGTTAATTCATCATCATCATCATCATCATTTCAGCCGATAGACGTCCACTGCTGGACATAGGCCTCCCCCAACTGTTGTCACAATAAACGGTCCTTGCGTCTCGCATCCATCGGATTCCCGCAAACTTCACCAGGTCATCGGTCCACCTTGTGGGGGCCTTCCAACACTGCGTCTTTCGGTACGCGGTCGCCACTCCAGAACCTTTCGTCCCCAACGGCCATCTGTTCTGCGAGCAATGTGCCCTGCCCATTGCCACTTAAGTTTGGCGATTCTTCGTGCTATGTCGGCAACCTTGGTTCTCCTACGGATATCCTCATTCCTGATTCGATCACGCAAGGAAACTCCGAGCATAGTCCTTTCCATTGCCCTTTGGGTGACTTTGAGCCTTCTGATGACTAGTTAGTGATGGTAGTTAACGAAAACAATCTTGATATGTCTTTTTATTAAAAAAAAAAAAAATCGTATGAAAGACATACAAAGATTATTTAAAAGTTAATTACCAAACATCGGTATAGGTAAATAGCAAATTGTAAACATTTTTAGGTAAAATTTTTAGACAACTTTTACATAAAAGACAAGTCAAGATTGTTTACATTTAGTTAATTACCTAAACCAATGGAGTATAGGTAGGTTTTTGTCTCTCGATGGATAAATAAAATAGCAAGCGAATCATTAGCGAACTAATCGAGGCCGATTGTAATGACTCTAGTTTCACTAATGACCCGTTTTTTGGTCGGAAAGCATGACATAACTTCTCCTGCTCTGGGTGGAGCGAGACGGAGTATCAGACTTTTACTGACTAAAAACCACTCGTGATCCTGCAGCAGGTAAGGCTCTAGATGGGGTTTAGTCAGTAAAAGATTGTCAGTCCCTCTCGCTCCACCTAGAGCGTGTTATTGAAGTTATTTAATGATTTTTCTCCTCAAAATATACAAGAAGACAGATAACACCTGAATTATAATCGGACGGGAAGACTGCAGCAGGCAAATTGTTCCAGTTCCATTACTAACAAAAAAAGCCTTCTCCAAAAAGGAACTCAGTAATTTCCAGCTAATTTCCTTTACAAATATGTCCTTTCTATTCCACTAGTACAACGATAACGACACTGAAAACCATTATCTCTCGGGAAATTGTTCAGAAGATGAGTACAAATAAGATTATGACTTTGTATCGAAAGCCTCTCAGCGGGACACCCGATCCTGAACTTAATAGCGTCTGTTCTTTCATTTATTAACTACAGCAATATTGTATAGAATGCGTCATATCTTTTAATAGAATCTATTCTGTCTAAATAGTCTCCACGAGTAGGGATACTCGCCGGCCAGTGCCAAATTAAAAACCGGTCAACTGTGAGTTGAACTCGCGCACCTACGGTTCCGTGCAAATTTAATTATACAATAAATAGTTCGATCCCGAATCGGTCTCGAAGATTTTCCCGAATTGCAAAGAAGTATTTTTTACTACAACAAAATTATAGTTTTAGAACCTTTTTCTATACTTGTACTATTAGGGCGACCAGTTGCGCCGCCATGGTGTCCGTAAGCTATCAAATTAGACACCATACAGACACTAGAGTCGCTCACTGAGACAGTATCATAATGGACCTTAAGTGCACGTGTTATATATAATGACGAACGTCATTATATATGACGTAGTTAAATCACGAATTTTAATATTTCACGAATATTGTTTGTTGTATTGTTTACATTGGTAACATTTATGCAGTTCAAATCAAATTTAAAAGTACCTACCAAGATTAATGAGTGATATTGTTGTGTATACAAATATAAAACTTGAAACTTAGACGTATTGATGATAATCCTATAAATTATGTTAGAATTATGGAGGAGGGTGGAATAACTACATTGATTTTATATATATGTATGTACCTACATATCATGCTAAGTTGTCAAGATGGATAATGGTTATTTACTGTGTATCAAAGTTCCTATGACTGGTGTGTAGGGAAAGGATTTTATGAAGAAAAGCACAGAAAGACAAGACTAAGTATTTATTTCAAATAGGCTTGTCAATTAATCGAATAACTAGTTGCTTGTTCCAAAACTAGGTCGTCATGGGAAAGAACAAGCAAGAAAACCCATGGTAGCTTCAATTATAGTATTTTATAGGCACATTTTACAACATCATTAATTATGATTTATCACAATAACATCTATAAGAAATTCTATGTTCTATGTCTTGGGTCATTTCATAATAGTAAGCTGAATAAGTATTCTCAAATACCGTATAACATAATTAGAAACAAAAGCCATAGTAAGACACATACACAGAATCAATACAACCAATAGCAATAATAACAATAATCAAGATATAATATTAATCAACTTACGTGAGCTTTGCTGGATCACAACTATTCTATCACCAAAAGGTCACAAACCCTTTTATAGTAAACTTTCGACGGGTGGATGGACATCTTTTTTTAAACGTCAAATAATAATATCCCGCCATTTTCCACCAATCACAGTTTACCATAATTTAACTTATTTTACAGGTCTTTAATTACAATTGTTACATAGTTAAACAGTTTTAAAACATTATCAAGATCATTTAAGCAATTTTACAACACTTGATTTGTATTTCTTAGTTCTTATTTCAAAGAATATAATACCGATTGACAGTTCTGTACTAATCAACTCAAACAACTTATTACAATAAAATATCAATTTAAAATGAGAGATATAGCTTCATGATCATTAATAATTACGAAATAATTTATAGGATTATCATCAATACGTCTAAGTTTCAAGTTTTGTATTTGTATATACAACAATATTACTCATTAATCTTGGTAGGTACTTTTAAATTTGATTTGAACTGCATAAATGTTACCAATGTAAACAATACAACAAACAATATTCGTGAAATATTAAAATTCGTGATTTAACTACGTCATATATAATGACGTTCGTCATTATATATAACACACGCGTCCGAGTTGGTCGCGCCAACCAAACGGACACCAGGTGAGTAACTCTCTATAGAACTGTATACATTTTGTTGGTATGCGGCGACTGGTCGCGCCACCATGGTGTCCCGGTGAAATATAGCCCTGCTTCAAGTAAAATTTCAGGATTCTAAGTTAACGGAAAGTATCTTAAAGGTGTTGAATACATTGCGAGTGCCAAAATATGCTCCTAAACGTAGCGGAAACGGCCTTATCTTGATATTACGTTGACTTAGAAGTTTGATTTTTTACAGCTCTAAGGGGTAGCAAACCTGAGTATTTAATATCAATTCCAGCTCAATATCTGACAGTTGGACAGACAGATAACAAAGTGATCCAATAACGTTTTCCTTTTTGCCGATTTAAGTACGGAACCCTAAAAATGCTGTCTGATCTAATATTTTATTTTTTACCTTGGTATGAACTTTGTAAGCGTTATAGTTTGTACAGTTATGAGAGAAGAAAATAGTAATAAACAGAAAATACAGACTACAGCTGTAAACTGAAAACTAATTGCGTCACTAAGATGTTTGAGTGTGCGTACGTAGATAGCAACACTGATGCGCGACGAGCAACATTACTAATGTTGTTCGTCGATTCCCATATCGTTTTCACAAAATAAGTATAACTAATTTCTTTAAAAAAACCCTACCCTAATTTTCTGATTGGGGTGTGGGCATTATTTCAGTTACATGTTATAGGTAGGTACTTATATGAGTAGCATGTCAACCAAATCTTCTTCTTTTCGTGTCAATGAACTAAAAAAAAATTGACCTTTGTTTAGCAACCTGTACAGCTCTATTATTGGTCTCGTATAAACCGTGGAAGGAGCATGCGATTGTGCAGGACGGGCAGCAAAGCAGGTGATGCATGGCCTGTGAATAGGCTGTGTGGCACTGTGTTTAAGATGGATCGATCGAGGAAACCCCATCTGGCCAGATTATTTGTACAGCAATTAATCATCATCATTTCAGCCGAAAGACGTCCACTGTTGGACATAGGCCTACCCCAAGTGTCGCCACAATGAACGGTCCTGTGCGTCTCGCATCCATCGGATTCCTGCAACCGTGACCAGGTCATCCGTCTACCTTACAGGAGGGCTTCCAACGCTACATCGTACGCGGTTGCTACTCCAGAACTTTTCGTACCCAACGGCCACCTGTTCTGCGATCAATGTGCCCTGCCCACTGCCACTTAAGTTTGGCAATTGTTCGGGCAGCAATTATAAACGTGGAACAAGATATACTCACAAATCTGTCAACAAAATGGTGTAATCTCTACAAACCCTAACTTGAAAGTAATTCAGCTTAACAGTCACATGTTTATCAGTAGGATATCAGCTGTTAAGTTGCCCAATTACCTTGAATGTTCCATCGCGTGAGTTTTATCACCAGTCGTGACGCGCGTCACAATGTTGTCTATCTGATGTTAGTATCTTTATGGCGCTTTAAAGGTAGAAGACTGGGGTGGGATTCTGGACAACGTAGAGATTGTATAGAACTGCGGGATATGGAAGTGAATGATGCACAAGAATTTGGCGTTTTGTAGTTGTATGCAAAACCTTAAGATGAAAAAGCGAGTGAGTGTGAGAGATATAAGGAGTACCTTTTTATGAGGTTGGAAATCATCAAATGACTGAAGAAAAAGTGCTGGTGAAAGAGAGAGCCGCAACCGTGTGACAATGGACTCATGACACAGGAGACGCCCCGGGCGTCAGAAATCGCGCATCTCCCCGGCTACCGCAGGCGCTGACTTGTAAACGATGAACAATGTGTAGCTTGCCGTCCAGCCGTAAGGACCGAGTGGCCCTAGAACGCAAAGGGTAACAGAAGGACACAGACACCTGTGCGTTTGTCTCAAACCACTTTTTTTTTCGGTGGGATAATCATGATATGAAAGAAAAGGAAGTTAGTGATAGTATGACGAGTGACAGGGCAGAATGGAAGAAAAAACGTGTTGCGCCGACCCCAAATAACACGGGACAAGGGCAGGAAGATGATGATGATGATGAATCATGCTATGACATCCTCCGCTCTTGGGCGGAACGGGAGGGTATGTCAGACTTTTACTGACTAAAAACCCACTCCTGTTCCTTCGTTGCCTTTCATACCAGGGCCGAGTCTTCCTTTCAGAAGCAGACCCTTGGCCCCAGTAGGCTTCGACCCTGCTGGGCCTCCACGGTTTGCTGACATCTCCTTTAGGCGCGCGTGGAACATTACACGCCGTTGTTGTTTCAAACCACATGGGTTTTAGTCAGTAAAGGTCTCACACATGCTCCCGCTCCCCTAGAGCGGGACCACTCATTGAATGATTTTCCGCCAAGAAAAAACCGATACCGCAAAACCTGCCAAACATATCGAAAAAACACTTTTATACCAATCGAACGGTTATTTTCTATTAACTTTATAGAGAATCTTTTAACATAATACAAAATATTCAGGTTAATGGCAATAAAAACCCAACTTTCAATTCGAAATCGAGTCAGAAGGCCCTTATCGGCCATTTACGAAATAAACTCAATCTAAACGAATTTCATTCGTAACAAACAGAAGGGAGGGATTGTCGTAAAAACGTTTGACTTACGATTTAGGTTGCGAAAACGGGCGGTTGTAAACCACATGAACTTTGTTATCGCTGAACTTGTTAAAATATTGCAGGTACGGGAGCAGGCCTACTTATTCTAAGCCTCTAATTCATGAGTGTAGATAATAATAATGTTTCGTGTTCAAAATTACCTTATATTTCCCTTAAAAACGCACCTGTGTCCTTAAGTTGACTTTTGCGTTTGGGCATTGGCCCTGCTGGGCCGATACCTGCTACACACGCATACTACGCAACACTAAGTGCTTTCAACGACTCGGGCTCAGTCTTTACCGAACGACGAGCTACTCATTGCTCGTCGTTAGTATGCCTGCGCCTACGGTGGCTAAAAATAGCCCTGCGACTCCCGACGTCCGGGGTGTCTTCTGTCGTTAGCCGCAACCGTAAAGGAATCTATACGGTAGCGCCTAACTCCTTACCTAACATTACTGCTTCATAGAAGGAGGCGACCGCATGTAACTCATCTGGTGAGATGCTCAGTAAAAGAACTTACTCAAGGTGGTCATTATAACAGGACTGAGGGTTTGTTGAAAAGATTCACTGCGGCCCTGGAACGTTAAGGTGCCATTCGAACCTCGGCTGCACGAAGCCGGCTGCAGCTGCACGACCGGTTTTCTATGTAGTAGTATGGATTTTTGTGAAAACCATTACGAACGCGACAGCAGACGCTCGTGCTGCCGAGCTTCGACTGCTCGTGCTGCCGCGGCCTGCACCCGCAGCCGATGGCCGACCAGTAGTGCTGCGGCTGCGGCTGCGGATGCGTACGTAGTTCAACCTGTTTAAAAAGTCCGAAATAATCGCTACTCGGAGCCGATAGCGCTCATATTGGATTGAATCGTAGATTTGCGACTGGCAGCACGTGCAGCCAGCCTCGGAATCACTCCCGGCTGCGAATACAGGCAATGGCTGCGTGTCATGCGTGTGCTACCTGCATTCGCAGCCTGCTTCCGCAGCCAGCAGCCGAGGTTCGAATGGCACCTTAGAGGATCGTTGTGGGTTACAACCGCCTACTTTTACTGGTGCTAGCAGCAATGCTGGCCCAGTGGTAATGGCCCCGACTTACGAGTGGTTGATCGCGTGTTCGAAAGCAGTCAGGTGCATTACTTGTGTAATTTATTTCATCACTACTGCTCTCAATACGGTGATAGAAAACATCGTGAGGAAACTGGCATGTCCTAGAACCAAAAATTCGAAGACATTGTCAATCCACCAATCCGCACTGGGTGGATTAAGGCTCATTCCCTCACCTAAAGAGGTGGCCTAAGTCCCAGCAGTAGGAACATTATAAAACTTATTATGTTTTATATTATGCTATGCTTTTAATTTATTTTCTAGGCCGTTACTCCAACATAGCAACGCAAAGAATTCATCGGAAATGTGTGATCGCATAGCCTCTATGGTTTCCTCTCCATTTCCGCATCTGTAAATCTCCGGGCGTCGCTTTATGTCCGGAGCGAAACTCAATGGGAAACCAACATGCCGAAAAACGACTATTATGAAAATAAATAGGCAATTAGGAAAGTTAGATAAGTCTGCCATTTCACTGTGACTTCTCCCGCACTAGGGTGGAGCGAGACATGTGAGACTTAGTGACAAAAACCCACCTGTGTTCCTTCATTTGCCCTGTGCGTACTAGAGCCACGGTAACTGTTTCAATCGTTCCCGTAGTCTCATCAATTTAATCTTGATGAGACCAGTCACCATTGTTACCTAGTTAATTACCCTGTTATCCATGGGTTGTGGGAAAGTGAACCCCGGGGCCCTGGAACAAAAGCAAAGAAGGAACAGGAGTGGGTTTTAGTCAGTAAAAGTCTGACACGCCCTCCCGCTCAGCCCTAGGGCGGGAGATGTCATTAGATGATTCCCCACCTAAAAAAAAACCCTGTTAAGAAACACCGAAACAAACTCAGAGGTAAGTCTCTTTTGAAGTCTATACAGCAAACGTGTAAAGGTCAAATCATATATTATGAGAACCATACAGATTAGTGTCTGAGAGGGTATTTTGAAAAAACAACCACACAGATTTGAGTGGATCTTTCATCTTAGTTCCGAGTTAATTGGTTCTATATTATCCTCCTCCACGCCTGAGTCCCAACAGTGGGAACATTATAAGGCTGGTTAGGCTTATCCAAGCGGAACCCGTATAGGATAACTTTGTTGCCCGTCCGTCTGTCTGTCCATCAGACCCTTTATCTCGGTAACGCGTGAAGGTATCGAGTTGAAATTAAAACCATATAGTCAGGTCTGCCATTGGTATGACAAAATGTAATGATGTATCTCATCGAGCTAAAAAATCTGTCTACAAATTGCTCAAACCACATTAGAATCCTAGTTCTAATGCGGCCCTTTTAAAGAAAAAAAAATTGTAAGTATGTATCTCGATTTAACTGAACAATTTTGTCTAGCAGGTGACATACCTAACTAGGTAACGACTTTTTCTGCTCTTTTTCCTTTTTATAGGTAAGCTTTTAAATTTTTTCACGATGAAATAAAACTGTCGAGCCAGCTTATAACATTGTCATTCCTAAAAATTTAGATACAAAAATATTCATATTTTGTAAACCTTTTTATCTAATGGAAAAACTTTGTTCGAACTTCATAAAAATAAAAATAGGAAGCCAAAACGCTCGCAGTATTTCAGAGACTAATAACTTTCACGATCTAACTGCAGACAAGAAGGTACAAAAAAATCTAGGCCAAGCTCATGTTGAAATACTTCGGTAGTAAATGCCAAAAATCTAGGCAAAACGCCAGAAATATGTCTAATGTTTTAATATCAAAACGTAGACGTTTCTTACGCAGGAACTTTCGTGAGATAGTACCTTATAGACCCTTACTTTTTATGGCCAATACTATTGGGCTTTGTAGGCAACCCGCCTTAGGGAACGCCGAGACATTTTTTGTCTACCTACCTAAGTTTGACAACGTTTTTGCAGAGGCAGTCTGGCTCGAAGTACCTCGGTCAAGTCCTTTATAAGCTAAGATTAATTAGATGACGCTTGATTAAACTGAAGACCCCTAGAAGCCTGTTGTTCGTGATTAAGAGGAGTAATTGCTTAACTGACTAACCTACAGTTCACTTATCTTTGCATAACATTGGGTTAATCTGGGTAAACTTAAATAAACTTTTTATTGCTTGTTGAGGTTTGCTGAGTCAGCTGGTTGCAGGAAGCAATGTAGCGCCAATTGTAGGCCTGTCACAGATATATCCTCCATATGAGCTTCAATGATGATGTATATTTTTTAAAAGAGTATTTCGAACGAATTGAATCCGTCAAACAATAAAATAAAAAAAACAATTAAAAGAAAACTCAACCAGTTTCCAATCTGGTCCAATTATTTTTTCAAAACCATTCTCCATTTGTAATTCCCTGTTTCCTCGCTCCCAAAACTTGTTCGTTTCATTATTCCAACTCGGTTTTGCTTGATTCAATCACAACAGTACTGGGTTAGTTAAAACAACGGCATACTTAATCAAAGTCGTGAAATCCCGGGTCGCTCCCGGCACCGCTCCAGCCATATCGACCGCCCAAATACCGGGACTAACTAATTACAAAGATCGAAATAGCTCGATACTAGATGGACTAAATCTTTGTTCTTAGGGATTTTAATGGCCAAATTAAGTTTGTCTATAATTAAGTACTTACTTACCTAAACATTAATTAATTCTGTACCTACATACTTGTAACTATCCGTGGGTTGGTGCAGGTGTTTCACGAAGGCGGTTTCTTTCTGTTTACACCGTTCATAGAGGCTATTGGCAATGGCTACCTCTCGCGTCCTTCTCTATTTTAGTCCATCAGACCTCCTTCTGCGATGCAGTAGGTAAGTAATGCGAGTGACGGAGATGGCCGAAACCGTGTGGGAACGGCCACCCTCACGCCCCAGTCGCCAACGAAGGAGAAACTTCGGACGTCGGGAGTCGTAGAGCGATTTCCAGCCATCGTAAGCGTGGGTTTGCGGACGATAAGCAATTGGTAGCTCGCCGTCGGCCGTCCGGTAAGGACTTAGCCTGAGTCGACGGCGCATAGCATCCTACGCGCGCCTTTTAGAAATGTTAGCAAAACTGAAGAGGCACCGTAAGGCCGATGCATGAACATGAAAAGGTCGAGAATCTTTTCCATACAATATACCGATGAGATTGAGAAATGAAATAACCGTTTTTCGTCCCACGCAAAATTAATAAATTCCTTCGCTTTTTCGCAACAAAAGACCACATCCTACAGGACACTTTAATAGAAAAAAAAAACAACTATCTAGTATATGGTATCCAGACTGAAGGTTGAAAGGATCGAATAGTGCCGTCCATACCTTTTGAAGCGATATCATGCGAAGTTGAAAGGCGAGATACAAATCCGATACAGGGAGATCAAAAATTCAGCTCTGAAAATTGTATTGAATTCCTTTCTGAATACGGAGTACACCCACGTACGTTCGACGACTTTATTTTATAGTATTTCATACGTTCGTATTTATTCGGAGATATTCATTGAATTCTCTGTAGTTACCACGAATTCGGAGTTGTAAGTAACTTTTCTATCTGGAGAATAGAATTGCGTTAGGTCTGAAAGTTGGACACTGTGTTAGCCTCTGGTGTGTACCTTAGGCAGTTAGAAGTCTAAAATGACTTATTTATTGGTTTGCAACGAAGTTTGAATGGCCTGAGGTCCCTTAGGTTACCTATAATTCGGTTCACGTAAGTAAAACAATTTATTTGTATAATTCAATAAAAACACTTAACTAATTAAAACTATATATACACTAAAGGCAAAACAAAAACTACTAGCTAAAATATAGCGTCATAAAACTCCTCCGCATCACTGTCGACTGGAAGTGTGCCCAAAAGGCTGGCGGCATTGCCACGTTGTATGGCAATGCTTAATCTCTGACCGAGGTAAAAGCCAGCCCTTGGGTCACGCGAAGTTTCTACTAAGCGTAAGTAAATAAAAATAATCCTCCCAACCGAATTTCGATCATGGTGGTCAATCTCTACAGCGATTATCCAAGTACGCAGGAGATATTATAGTGCACAAGTGTGTACGCAAACACATGTGCACACTGTTCCTTTACTCTCATAGTCCGGTGGCACGGCAATCCCACACGACCGGAGAGAGTTCAGGCTCAGGACCACCGGCTTTCCATGCTTCCCAAGGCACGAGGGTATCATACCACCAACTTCCTAACTTGAAGCAGCTACAGAGTACTTCTTAAACGAGAAAACTTGAGGCACAGTATAGATGAGATATTATGGAACAGTTCGGAAACTACCTACAAATATTCGAAACGGCACACTCACACAAACATACGCATCGACGAGACTCCTAAGCGGCATTCGCTACTGACAGGACCGCGAGAAACGCTTAGGAGTCTAATACCACCAACACCCAAACTTACACTTACTTTCCATGCTTTCCGAGGCACGAGGGTATCATACTCGTACCACCAACTTCCTAACTTGAAGCAGCTACAGAGTACTTCTTAAACGAGAAAACTTGAGGCACAGTATAGATGAGATATGGAACAGTACGGAAACTACCTACAAATATTCGAAACGGCACACTCACACATACATACGCATCGACGAGACTCCTAAGCGTTTCTCGCGGTCCTGTCAGTAGCGAATGCCGCTTAGGAGTCTCGTCGATGCGTATGTTTGTGTGAGTGAGCCGTTTCGAACATTTGTAGGTAGTTTCCGTACTGTTCCATATCTTATCTATACTGTGCTTGAGGTGTGCGTGGAACACTACGCGCCGTCGACGACTCGTGCGCGGTCCGGACGGTTACCGGACGGCCGGACGGCGAGCCACCCATAGCCAGGCCTACCTAGCCCTTCAGGGAACTCAGGCGTGATTATATTTTATCCAAATAGGTCCCTCCACTAGGGTTGCCAACTTTTATTAGTAGAAATAGAGTATATCTGATTTCGAAGGAGGTAAATAAAGAGTACGGACTTATAAAAAAGAGTATTTTTTATTTGAATTTTTAAAAAAGGGTACTTTTTGCAGCATGTAACATTTTTTCATTGTTTTACATAAGTTTACATAGATCAGGAGCTTATTTTTAATCAATTTCAATAAAGCCCTTTTCCTCTCTTCCCGCCACAGCAAATTCAAGAAAATAGTCGACTTTCACTAATAAAGTGAACACTGTGTAAAAAAATGTATTTAAGCATCCTCTATTAGTGTTATAAAATATAGAGTACGCCTACATGATATAGAGTACAATACTCTATTTTAGAGTACGGTTGGTAACCATACCCTCCACTATGTCAATAACATTATTGCAGTATAAACAAGTTCACAGGATTGTTAGCCAACAAATTCAAATAACTAGTTTTTGAGCCGTTTGGGGTTGAGACTCTTGGGCCGTGGGGTCCAAGTGCTCATGCCCTTTTTAAAAAATTATCCAAACGGCTAGTTGACACTTCGCGTGACCAAAGGGCTGGCTTTTACCTCGGTCAGAGATTAAGCATTGCCATACAACGTGGCAATGCCGCCAGCCTTTTGGGCACACTTCCAGTCGACAGCGATGCGGAGGAATTTTTTGACGCCATATTTTAGATAGGAGTTATTGTGTATATATTATGTAATTTTAATTAGTTAAGTGTTTTTATTTTATATACATTTGTTCCTTTGTTTTCTTAATAACTATTTTGCTAACGTATTTCCATATATATTTAATGCAATTTATATATACATCTTAACTATTAAATATTATAACTTAATAAGTATATAAACAAACTGAAAATAATAATATGTACAAACGGGTAGAAATAAAACTCATAGGGCATCAAAAAATTCGCCCACATCGATGTCAGTGGGTAAAGTGCCCAGCGCTGGCAGCATTGCCACGTTGGATTTTGCTAACAGATTAGTTTTGTTTGTTTACAGTCGTCAATACAAACCGGACGAACGAAAACTGCAGTTTCAGCGTAAATATTTTGCACAATACTATATTTTATTTGTTTCAAATGTGGAATTCATACTATGTCATTTTATACTTGCTCGCTTGACTGAAAATACTTGACACAAAACAAGGTAACAAAAAAATTTGTTAACGTAAAAGCTTGCATTGTTTTATTTTTTTCTAAGTAACCTGTTAAACGTTGTTACAATGCGTTCCAAATAAGATTAGGATACATTTTTACGCCATGTTGTGATGTCATAGCTGTCAAATCGAAAAATTGGGTAGGGTGAGCAAAACTATAAATGTAAAATATTTACGAATCATGAACGAAAAAAGTTTAATCAGAATCCAGTTCTTCAGGTTTGCTAATCTTTGCGTCACTGTATGAAGTGTCTGAGTAGTGGCAAATGTAAAAAGAAGGCGAATTGTTCCTAACAATGAAAATAAGAAAGAAAATAGTTTTTTTTAAACTAATTAGGACTTAAGTAAACAATATATATTCAGCAAATTTAGATTATTGATACATTACCAGTCGACAGCGATGTGGAGGAGTTTTTCGACGCCGTACTTTAGATTGCTTTTTTTAGTACTTTATGGCTTTTATTTTTATTTTGTAAGTTAGTTTTAATTACGTTATTATTAGGTGCTTAATTTATTTAGATTAAACAATAACGTTTTAACTTCAACTAGATTTAACTAAGACTCAGTAATACAAAGCAAAAATAAACGTTTATTAATACGTAAATAAGTTTTATTTTGCAAACCGTACTTTTCAATCAAAATTTGACGGATCGATTATTGGCTTTCCTATTCTTATTTGGAACGCATAGTATGCCATATCAATTATTTCGGGCCACCCTTATCTCCTAGAGGTATAAAAAATCGCTTACGACCATAACTCAGATCTACCGAATAG
The DNA here is from genome assembly GCA_905147345.3 of Mythimna impura. Taxonomy (NCBI): domain Eukaryota; kingdom Metazoa; phylum Arthropoda; class Insecta; order Lepidoptera; family Noctuidae; genus Mythimna; species Mythimna impura. Next base: position 24,626,128 of record LR990351.1, on the reverse strand, counting down.
ACGCAAAAAAAAAAACAAAATAATCGGTCAAGCCGGTTCGAAAGAGTTCGATAATAAACACTGAGACACGAGATTTTTATAAAATTACTAGCAGACTCGGCAAACATTGTTCTGCCATTTAAATACTATATGCCATAATATATTTATAATGCCATATAAAGCCGTATAATGCCATATAAATGCCATATTATAATAATAAATTACTAGCTTCTGCCAGCGGCTTCTCTCGTGTGAAAGTAGGTTTCTCCATATAAACTCTGGACCACCGTTTCATCCCCTTAGGGGATGAATTTTGAAAAATTCTCTCTTAGTGCTCACCTACGTAATAAAAGGAAACCTTGTGCAAAATTTCACGCTCCTATTAGTCCCAATAGTTTCATCTGTGCGTTGATATATCAGTCAGTTTCTCCTTTTATATAATTATAGATTAAAGAAAAAATGGGGGGAGGATGGGAGGGTAAAAATAGTTTTCGTCCTATTCTCAGACCTACTGAATATACACACAAAATTTCATAAGAATCAGTCAAGCCGTTTCGGAGGAGTTTTGTTACAAACACTGTGACACGAGAATATATTAGATTAGATTAAAATGCTAAACGTGTATTATTGAAATAGGTATAGGTATCTTTATAATCTTTAATCTTGCTTTATAATCCTTAATAGTCTGAGATAAATGTTTATAATATTTTTAAATGCTGTTGATTTTACTAAATTACAATATAATGTACACAAAGTTATTTGTTTAGCATTACCAGCCTTCTGGGAACGTTACCACATGACATTAATTTACTTTGACACATTTTGAATTAGTTTTTGTATACTTTTTTATATACCTATGTACGTGATTACGTTTAGTATAAACAAACTTCTGCCAGTGGTTCGCCCGCGTGGATTTAGCATTTTCCTTCATTATATTTATAAGTTATAGCCTGTATGTTATTCTGTTGTACTATAGATATAACTGTAAAGTTTCATCGAAGTCCGATCAGCCTTAGGGAGATGTCAGCAAATCGTGGGGGCCCAGCAGGGTCGAAGCCTACTGGGGCCAAGGGTAGTGTGAAAGTGAAACCCGGGGCCCTGGGACGAAGGCAAAGAAGGATCAGGAGTGGGTTTTTAGTCAGTAAAAGTCTGACACTATCTCTCGCTCCGCCCAAGAACGGGATTTGTCATTAGATGATTTTCCAAACAAAAAAAAAAGTCCGATCAGCAATTTCAGCATGAAGGAATAACATAGTACATATGTAGGTATAAACTTAGTATTTATAACACTAGTGTGATAGATAAGTACCTAGTTAATTTTTTGTATTGGTAGTTCGTTTTTTTCCAATTTCACGCTTGACTAAAATTATTTCTTTGATTTTTCCCCACACACGAAGGAATCCTAATCATGTTCCTTGAACCTTTTATACCGTGGTTTGGTGCCTATTCAAGTAAATAAATTCTCTTTGATTACATTTTTACCTCAGGGCTCTTGGAGTATTGTGATACGAGAAATGTTTTTTACGCTCTGTTTTTTTATATGGTTCGTAAAAAGACAGCCTTTACTGATAAAAATTGAATAGATCAAAATTATCTACTATTTATAGTTTAGTTAATATTTAAGTTTCCTAGGTAGTTTGTTAAACCAAGTAACCATAAATAAGAGTAACCATACCAAAACTAACAACTCAGCGCTTTTCAAAAATAAACAGTTTGATAAAATTTATTCGCGCCTATTTTTTACCTAAATAATTGGTCCATTTCACAAACATCGGAACAACTATATTTCTTTACAAATGGCTATCTACGAACCATTACCAATTAATCACAAACATTTTACAGAAAACCGCATCTAAATCGGTCCAGTTGTTTTGGAGATAAATGCGAATATTGTATTGCGCACAAACACTAACTTTCGACGGATGCAAAATAAAAAAAGTTATGTTTTTTTTTTTGTACTAACAAAAATGGTTCCATTGTTGTCCGAAAATAAACAATTTATTATTATTATTATTTGCGATTTTCTGATAAATTAGTAATCATCATTCATCATCATCATCATTTCAGCCGATAGACGTCCACTGCTGGACAATAACGTTTTAATAAGCAGTTGTTTAGATTTTATTTTTCAAAAAAATTTTTGAAAAAACGTCTATTATTTCTGCATTTTTTACACATATAAGACGATTTGCAATGTCTTAAACATATCCGCATTTAATCTGCGTAATCCGTCGTGGGTAAAAATATACAAGTACAAAATCTGCAGAACAAAATATACCTTATCTAGCACATCTCTATTTCCGAAATAAACAAACATGGGTGCAGTGAATTTGATTGAGCCGGATATTCGGCGTTCCGGTGCTGCGCGCCGGGTGCGCGAGGGTCGCTCCATTTTTAACTTTTATTCCTTTATCTTTTTCATCCGATTAAAATCCAATAACTGTGTCCGTCCGGCTAAACCCTGCTCCTTGTTTCCACCGGGATTTAGCGGATATTTTTGCAGATAGCCGTGCAGTTAGAGTGCACTATTTTATTTTATTTGGTTCAAACTATCGTTTTTTGGTTTATTTTTCAGTTTGTGTAATACATTTTTAAAGATAGACCGTGCAATACTTGCCGCATTTTAAGAAAGTAGGTAGGTACATATTTACCTGGAGTTGATTAATGTTCTTGTAAATCAGCGGGATTGATCAAAAGAGTTACACAACGGGCCTGGAACGCAAAAGGCAATTGAAGGAACACGGGTGGAATTCAGTCAGTAGGTAACAGTCTGACACTCAAAATACAAAATCCAACTGTACGAGGACTCCGCAGAGCTGCGAATCTTCATTGATAGATCCAAAATATCGATGATCTCAACATTCACATAGCTACACCACTGAGGGTTCATGACACAGTATGGCTGTCCTGCAAACGATGAACAGTCACACAGTTAATCTAACTCTGGGCTAATATACGAGTGACACCAACTCCTTAACCAGATTGGTAAACACAACCAAATATAAAACGGATAAAAGAACATATTGACTGTTGATTCCCGAGGCAGCGGCCGGCCCATAGATGGGTGACCGTCCATTTTGAATCGTGATTTAAGGAATGCCTATAATATTCTCAGTTCTGACTGATCTTTGATATTCGTTACGCCATCAATAGTCAGAAGCATTAGTTAAGACTGATGCATCTGACTACTCCCCCTCCCTGTGAGAACCTTTGGTAAGCCTAAGGCTATAGTGGCGTAGTTAGGCGTGTGCGAAACGGCCCCTCGCCTGCAGCACGCACCCAAAGGGTGCGAGTAAAGGCACCCATTGTGTGCGAGGCTAAATGATGATGTGGTCGAACACTGGGTTGCGACAGTCACTGTCTCGTTTACGAATTTATGAAAGAAAAAAGCCTCGTTGATGCGCCTTTGCCCACGTCTAAATTAGTTCACGCTACGGCTCTGGGTATGGCACTGGGACTTGGCAGACCGATGAATAGGTGATCTGCCAAGTTAATTAAGCAAGATTAGATACTCAGGCAGCTCCTTTTCCCCTTGCCTAATTAAAATATTGAGAATGACAAGGTAAGTAAGTAATTTTTAATTTATTAGGATTATAATAGACCCGCTCATTCCATAAACTATTAATAACTTTTAGAAGAAATTACTTATCGGAAGTTGGTTCTTATCTCTATGGATAGGTACTACCCAGCGAAATTGAATATTTTAAACGCAACGCCATCTGTCAGGACCAAAATAATAATCTACATAAAACTCAGAATATTTTTTTTTTAAATTTGAAAAAAACGAGTGCTAATTTTCTAGACTCAAACAAAATTGAAATTAGCGACATCTTTCAATGTATCTACAAACTAAAACCTGTTCAGTTTATTAGACAATTGCAAAAGTGTATAAAATAGCTAATAACTTGCTAATTTCATGTCAATCAACGAATTTTATCAGATGCTTTGGATATGTTATAATACCTACTATTTGATAACGAAAGATTTAATTAGTACGCTTCTTTACGTTCGTTTAACAAGCTACAATTAAGCTGTACCTAAGTACCTACACAGTCTAAAACCATTTCTTAGACCATATTTGTATCCTTATCAAAGCAGTAGATAGTGAATCGAAATTTCACATTATACCTAAATGTGCGTAATATTTTACTTTGACTTTATACAGTATTGAAATTAGCGACATCTCTGGTTGAATTAGCGAACTAAAACCAAGTGAACCACCATGGTTCTAGGTATGTACACGATAGATGGCAGAAGCAACACCTATTACATTTTAATTAGAATAGGTACTTATTAATTCCATACCAATCATTTGAATATTCAAGCAAAAAAACAATATAAATTGAGGGAGTATGAGTTGAAATGGCACATTAGGTTCCGTACGTGGCACTTATATCTTAATAGGTTTCATATATATTATTTTTAGGGTTCTGTAACTCAGTCGGCAAATTACAGAACCCTTAGGTATAAATAACTTTGTTATCCGTCTATCAAGACCCTTTTTCTCAGCAATGCGTGGAGGTAATAAGGACTACTCACACAGTCATATTCATCTCTATTCAGGTTCAGGTTATGTCCACAGAAAACAACTATTTTGTATGGAGATGTGTACGCATCCGTACAGCTTTCCGCGGCTATTCTGCTTTTGCGGCAAACAAGTATAAAAAGAGGACAAATCCTATTTTTTTATCATGCGAGTGCTATATATAGATAGAGTTCAGCTTCAGCTCAGCGCTGTTCAGTCGCGTTCAGCACTGTTCCACCGTATTCAGCGTCGAACACGGCGGAACAGCGTTGTACACAGATGGTTCTTGACAACTTATTCAGAAGTTGCAACCTGCATAGTTCCTGGATAGATTTAGTAATTAGAATTATTTTATTTAATATTTAATAAATAAAAAAATAATGACGCAGATAAACTTCGATGAACCTATATTGCTAGTTCAAAAATGTTCTTATTGCTTGTACGATATTAGTTCGTCACAAGAAGCGAAACGATAAAACTATCGATATTGAGGGCACAATATATTAAATGAGTAGCTCACCCATCTTTGCAGCATTTTTAGCGCTGTCCGCAGTAGTACAATGCGTTCCAAATAAGAATAGGATCGATTGCCATGTTGTGACGTCACGTCAAACTGTCAAATCGAAGAATTATTATGGTTAGCAATACAAGAAATTAAAAAATAATTTAGATAATTAGGTACGAACTCTAAACGAAAAAAGTTTAATCAGAATCCAGTTCTTCAATTTTGCTCATCTCTGAGTTCTTCAATTTTGCCCAATTTCTTGCGATTTGACAGTATGACGTGACGTCACAACATGGCAATCGATCCCACTCTTGTTTGGAATGGAATGCATTGTACGTGGGGCATACAATAAAAGAATGAAAAACTATTACTAAATTCGAAAATGGAACTCTTTGCGAGCATGTTACTTTTTAATTTGCGAGACTGTCATTTGTTTTTTCATTAGTTTCGAAGATTGTGTGTTAATATCAAAATGAATTTAACTCGTGAACATTTTCGTTCTATGATTTTCGTGTCAACAAGAGAGCTGCCAAACACTATGTCGCATTTATAATAATATAGTAGACGTGGACGTGATAATCTCTATAGTCTATGACGAGGTACGTGAAGGTCGGCCGGCACTGCGGTTACAGACTCGAATATTGACACCGTACGACAACTTATTGAAACTGACAAAAAAACTACTTGCCAGCAAATTCGTGCTTTGTTAGGCATTGGAATCAGACAAGTGCAAAACATTTTACATGTGCATCTGAAGGTTCGGAAGCTTTGCACTCGATGGATACCACATGACTTAACGAAGGACCAGAAACGGATATCTATGACCAGAAACGACTGCGTGTTCAGTGGTGCCGTAAAATGATAAAAAAGTTTAATGGACGTGAGTGACAGGTGACGAAACCTGGGTGTACTGATTTCAACCCGAAAGAAAAAGCCAGTCGGCAAAGTGGGCCTTTCCTTTTGAAGATTTGCAGACGAAAATTAACAAAAATCGAAGTGTTGGTAAAAAAATGATAACTCCTTTTTTCGGCAAATCAGGACATTACACTACAGTATCACTTGAAGATCAAAGGACAGTGACTGCAGATTGGTACGTCAACACTAGCGTGCCCAGAGTCTTAGAAAAAGTTCGCGAAAAGCGTCCTCGAAGCAATGTACTCCTCCACCACTATAGGGTATCCTCCATCGAGATATAAGTACTAACGTACTAGAGAAGCTACGTCAAATAACTGAATTGTCCTATTTTCGTAATTTGAATCTTTAGTTCACTGCGGCGCTAAAATAATAACAATTCGTCTAAACCATAACTAATTTACCACAGCGCTAGATTTGCTGCGGAAGTGTATTTATTCTCGGCAAAAAGGTCTTAAGCGCCATGTAAATCACGGCACTTACGCGTTTTCTTCGACAAAGTGCGGCGCGATCGCCGCAGTTGAACGAGACAAAGTAGGAATTTACGGTGTCTTCTCTAGTACGTTAGTACTTATATCTCGATGGCATCCTCACATTTCGCTAAGATAACAGAAGCCTATTTGAAGGCTTCAAATTTGAAGCTGTTGACGCATCCGCCTTACAGCTCGGACCTCACACCCTGCGACTTCTATTTGTTTCCAAAAATAGGACAAACTTATAGTCACACGTTTTACGAACACGTTTATGCTGAAATTAATATCAAATACTCAGATCTGTTACCCTGTGGAATAGTGAAATAATCAAACTTCTAAGTCAACACAAGCTGCCAAAGGCGGTGACTGAACTTAGCGAGAGAAAGTTCAAAATCCATATTAAGCGTGTCCTAACTAAAAAAGCGTATTACAAGGTTAAAGACTATGCCGAAGCCACGCTTGTTTGGCAATTACTGCTTCTGCACATGTGGCCCCCTGGTAACTCATAATATTGTGTAAATGTATCTATTTACTGCTCCACATTTTTTCTAACAACATTATTAGACCCCAACCATCATAAATTCGTTAGTAATTTATTTTGTTAACATCTCGTTTATGTAATGTTTGTGTATTTAATTGTAATTATTTATTTTTCTTGCTTTTTTTTATATAGCTTCTTTTTTTTTTAAATGTCAATGTGAGAACACTGTAGACTCCGCAAATTCTTAGGTTGCTTCCTAATAATACTCACTTTTTATTATGATTTATTTTTATTGTACTTTTTAGTACAATATTGAGCGGTCTACACTGTCCATAAATAATATTTACATATACTGTAATATGGAAATATTGTAAGTAAGAACAAAAATTTTATTTAAACCATCATGGAGTTTCTTGCCGGTTCTTTTCCATAGGAAACGACCAATTTGGAACCGTGCACTAGCTTCTGACGTTTTCTATGTGCCCATGTAGGCCTGTGTGAAAAAAAAACTTTTGACTTTTTTTTGACTTACGCATTCTACATCTGTAGGTATTGTAAAAGTCTTTGAATATTTCACCTGTTTATACAGCTGAGGATACAGACCTATTATGACGACCAAGGGATCAATAGATAGACTGATGGAGTAAAATTTTAAATTAGTACTTATACAAATATTATTAATAATAAAATATTTCTTTCAAACTAAAATGTCCAAATACAAATTATCACATGCTGCTTAACGTAGTTTTTAAGACCCTTGTTAGGTACTCAAGTAAATTAAAATGATTAAATTCACATTATATTTATTCACTTCCTTCGATTTTATTTTATTGGTCTAACCTTTTCAACCCTTGTTCACTTTTTGTTCAGAATAATACCCAAAAGTAAGTATACCAGTTTTTACAAACATTACATTGAAATTAACATTTGCGCATTTAGTAAAACAGTTAAATATGAGTTTGCTTTTGTGTACAGCTTTAAAGTTCAAATACCGTTAAAGAACTATTCATATAAAATAGATTGTACAAAAGTTCCATATTTGGCTGAATCCATGTAAGATCCTTTGCCTATTAGCTTAGGACAAAAACTTGATCTGGTTTTAACACCTAATACATATCGAATTATGATTGGATCACAGCTTTTTTATCTCACTCTAACTTTGACGAGTTGTTTCTAACAAAAGAGACGGAAATTAGTGATGTCGATTCGAGTCGCGAAGCTTCAAATATGGAATAGTAGCGACTGTGACGGTATTTCAATAAATGTCAAAATAACTCTCTTGATGCCAAATGATTATTGTTGTTTTTAGAATGTTATTCCGTTTATTTTCTTGAAATGCATCGAGATTGAGTGATCCGCGTTCGCGTTTTTATGGCTCCGACCCGTGAAATAAAATGCAACGTGCTTTCCATACGCGTTTGTAGTAGTTAATCCGAACTCTTGAAAATGTCAAATTGTTTTTTAGTGTTTTGTATGTATTTTTGTTTCAAGACGCGTTCAAAACTATTGCATATTAGTGCTAATGAGTGCAGTGTTAATAATTCATTAGATAACGGTGTTAAATGTGGTGTTAATGTAGAAATATCGTGATGTGAAGTGTGCTGGTGAGGTTAGTTTTTCTTCCCGCTATTATGAGGTCCCTGTTCTCAAATCCTAGCTGCGGTTCGGTGAGTAATAGCGAGTAAGTTTTCTAAGGAAGGACTTCTAAAGGAATTGCTGGTTAAATTTGGACGATGGAGTCTTTTAAGTTACAAAGTTAAGTGAAGTTTGTTGTGCATACAAAACAATAGCAGATCTCTATAACTTGAATCTCTATGAGACTTATGTACATGAAAATGGCTAATAAATACACTATAGATAGAAGACTATGATTTCAAATAGTCAACAAAACTGTTTTAGTTCTTATTCTGTCAATATAATAACATTAAAAGTTTCATGTTTTGTCAAACTCAGATCATCGGGAAATTAACAGTCTCATTTCTCAAGTTCTTTACTAATAGACAAATATTCATAAAGATAGTTTTAAAGTAAATATAGAGTAATTAAAAAAGGTTTGAATCAAAGAAATAATAAAGGTAAGCAAACCTAGGTGAAAGCATACTATGAGTTAGAAGTTCTCGTAATATCTGCTTGTTTTGAAGAAGAAGAAGTGAATGACTTCTGCATTCTTTGTTATGAAGAATGTTGTCTGTGCACAAACATGAATGGGTTCAAATCCCATCTAGAATTTTTACTGTTACTGAACAATTTGGGTTCAATTCCCATCGGAAACTTTTTAAGTTATGAACAATGTGTGTCTGCAGAATTTTCGTGCACAATGGTCCACCATAAGGACTAACTGCGGAAACCACATCCCCATAGATAGAGAGGATGTTTATCCTGTTAATATGCTTTATGGGTTCAAGCCCCATAGAGAATAAGAATAAACTGTACACAGTTTTAGTGGGAATTATAAAATTTATAAGTATTTGTCAAGATATGGTTCATCGAGTATGGGTATAATACTAAAAATTATATTTTATTATTGTTGCAAATAAGCAAATACTTATTACTCAACTTGAGTTCAATCCCATCCCAATATTTTTTCTTTTATTGCCATGTGGTGGTCACAATTTTTTTTTATCGTAGTCATCCATTTGTGGATGTGACATAAAATATTTCTACAGTCTTGGGTTCGATTCCCATGCGTGCAATTTACTATTTGGGTTCGAATCCCGAAGTATTTAATTTCGTAATTGAATTTAAATATATTCTGTTACATTTATTCCGCAGTTGTGTGTCTAGGTTTTGTATGATGTATAAAACCAAGTGGCTTGAAGTCCGTCCTTCAAGTCCCTAAACATAATTATGATATTGATAGTTTATCCATGGGTTCAAGTCCTGTGGAAATTTAATGATGTTCTTTTGAACTTTGGGCTTAAGTTATGGGTTCGATTCCCATCATTATAATTCTTTATCTGGGGGTACTGAGAGTATTCAGTACTTACTTTCATTTTCATAATGATGCTGACTGATTTGTTTTATGGGTTCGACTCCCACACAAAGATGTTTCAGTCCAGGGTTATCAATATGGGTTAGATTCCCATTATCAAATTGATTTGTCTGCAGCAACCTGGAACTTTTGAATTGGATTCAATTCCAATTTTTTTTATTGAATGGTGATTGTCACTGCTGTAATTTTGGTCTGAACAAAATGGCCATACTTATGTAAAAATTAGTAAACTGGATGTTGAATGTATGTATTTTTGTTTGTTTTTAAAAGTGAATGTGCTGATTTAATTAATCTGATTATAAATTTTCAGTTTCGGGTTCGATTCCTGAGACGCTAAAGGATGTATGCTAATTATTTATGAGAATTTATTTCTATGATTTGATTCACTTCTCTAACCATTGCAACCAGAATTTCTAAGTTTAGTTTTTAAACATGCTTGTTCTACTGAATAATCTTTATGAGTATTTATTTGGTTATTAGTAAAATAACAATAAAAATCAGTCAGCCATTTTCATGTACATACTATATAGACATCTGCATTTACATTTAGATATCCTTCATCTATTTGAATTTCTAAGAAGAAATGTATTATTTTAATAACCATGGTGCCATTACGTTTAAAGTTTTCAAAACTTTAAATTGAACTTTTATAAATTTCTGCAAAATATTTAAACTTTTATTTTTGTTTAACTTTTATATATATTTTTATTTTTAGTATGTAAGAAAATGTTTGTAAACTTCTTTTAAAGATAAATAAAGAATAAATGGGAAAAAATAAATAAATGGAATTAAAAAAAAACTTACAGAAAAAAGGGTTATAAATAAAGTTGTTGGGAAGTGTTGGTGTACTCATTTACCTTACCTCCCTCCCCCTCCCTACCCTGCTCATTTAGATTTAATATTTACAAGGTAATACTTTTGTGCATGTTCTCTTGAATTAAAACCTCAAAGGTTACACACGAAAGCGTGCACAAACAAAATTTGGATTAAATAATTTTAAAAACTAAATATGGTGTTTTATTTGTGTCAAAGGTTTACTAAAAGGTTATGGTTTTGCTCACAGTGCCAGCTCAGTTCATTCCGGGGAGGACAGGCGCTGGGCTGCTAATACTCAATGGGTTCACCTTCTACATGAAGAACCACCAAGCACATGGGAAGAAGCAATGGTACTGTTCCTCAAGAGACGTCCACGGCTGCCGCGCTGACGTCATCACATACAAAGGTCTAGACGGAAGAGATTACATATCGATATTCCGAGGCAAACATATCCACGATCCTCCCCGTTTGCGTCAATGCCACGACGGTAGATTTATAAGAGAAAAATATTTCATAAATAAACAATCACTACAGTGATCTTTATTATTTTTAAATTTATTTTTACAAGAATTTTTTTTGACTTTTTTTTATTTTATAAAAAATTGTGATGTACTTATTGTAATGACGTGTTCTTCTAACGCATGTTTCTAATGTAGGGACCTGCTAGAAAATAGATGAACAGTTGAATGTGACTATTTTAGGAAATACAGTATTCTGATAAACATGTGTTGGTTTTATTGACCCGCCTTATAACTGTGTATGTGACTAGCTTAGAAAAATATTTACCCAATGAATTGCCAATAAAAAGTTAAGTATTGTAAAATAGCAAATTATAAAGGAAATATTTCTAAATCAAAGACAACAATATTTAAAAAAAAAACAATAATAAATGAGACAAAAAATAGTGGTGTAAAGAAACTCAAGCAATAGTTTTTACTTCGTGTTTTAGAATCTGTTGTAGAAAATTTGTAAATATAGAGATAATATTAATTTTAAGTCTGTTTTCAATTAAGTAGTTTTGTAGACCACCCATCCATAAGGGCTCCTACACACAGATGCGGTATCTACATTATTCTGAATACTAATAAAAATATTCGCACCTATGTAGAGGGAACCTTTAGATTCATTTTAACGCTCATTACTTTTTTTTTTTGCAATTCCCACGAGCAATAAATAGTCATTAAAACCCAGTAGACTAGTGGTCTACTAGAAAAAAAAAAAAAACAAATTTTGTACTGGTAATAAGTGTAAAGGTTTTTTCCAGGTATTTACTACCTCCCATCACACAGAACTGGCAGCATGGTGTTGATCTACAACGACAACAAGTACTGGATCAACAATCGATACCAGAACACAATTAATTGGACGTGTAGGGATCGCAAACGCCTTGGCTGTAATAGTTGCGTGCAGACCACCATCGAGGGAAGGTACGTCAAACACAAAGGGTTCCATAACCATGAGGACAATTACACTAAGTATAACTTTAATGATTGATGTCAGGAACTACTTTGGCCAGTTATAACTGCTGTTGAGGGCCGTTGGTCGCCTAATTGAACATGTTACATGAATTTGCGATGGGAATCTCGTTTCATCAAAAGTGCCTCGTTTAAGACGTATGTCTTTGAAAGATAACATTCACTGTGTGATTTTCATAGTGAGTTACTAAAATATTCCCATTTGCAAGTGCGCGATGCGATAGTAAACCATGGTAATTTGAATTTACTGGAAATTTTTCATGGAGTGAAACCGAAAGTTTTCATGAATATATAAACAACTTTTTTATTTTCTGTTCTTTTTTTCAACTTTTTTTTTAATAAACCCATATTAAAAAAAAAGTTAGAAAACCCAGAAATCTAATATTCCTTACGTTCTGTCGAGTTAGGGTCAGTTCACACCGAGACGCCACGCTGCGCTAAGAGCGACGCAAAATATAACTTTATTTACCTACTACACTAAAAGATACACATTTCATTGTGAGAATTCAGAATACGTCGTACCACGCAGTGCTGCACCGCGAGGCATCTCAATCTGAAATGTGTATCTTTCGTGTAGTAATAAAGATGAGTCGCTCTTAGCGCAGCGTCCCATAAGTGAACATAAATGTACTGAATAGTTGTTTTTCTTAAATATATCTTAAGTTTGTTCTCTTAGTAAAATTAGTTCATGATTATTTACTGATTTCATTCACCTCCTGAAAGATCATCAATGAATTAAAAGTTAGTTTGTGGTATCGGAAGTTGTTTTGTCTGAATGGTGCGCGCGCACTCCAACGCTAATTGCTTGTAGTGATTTTGCCGCGCAAATGTAACTTGTCAGGCGCCATTTTTGACTGGCCTCAGTAGTTGCACTTGTAATTTTGCATTTATTGGACATACCTACTTAATTAATTAGAGAATATTTATTTAGTGAATTGTTCTATGTAATATCGCTAGAATTATACTATTATCCTTTAAGTTGGATAACTTGTCAAGCGAAAAGTACTACATGAATAGGAGTGAGGTATCATTGTTGTATTTATCTTGTACTGAAAAATATTATAGTATAGTGCGGTGTGTGAACTAATTTATTAGAATATAGTAATTATTATTAGAGTTTATAAACATTTATATTAAATATTTATATTTTTTGTAAATAACGCCACCTAGTGGCCAATAGAAGCAATAAAGTAATTCATTGGTTGATTTTGTACAACAAGAGATGGTTTTAGTTGTGTGTGAAAGGTAAGCTCAATTGAGTTTGAACTTAAGAATTATAATAACTGCCTGTAATACAATATATTAAACAACTGTATGTAAAACTTAGAATTACAGCTGAATAAATATACACTGCTGTTCAAAGAAACTGCATCACAGTACATGGTAATTTTCGAAATTCCCATGTAAAAAATAAAAAGTGCAGTAGTAGACAGATTCATAAACTTAAAAAAAGAAAACTAATTTTAAATCGGAATTATCACTAAATAAGTTCTCACCGTAATGACGACAAATTGACCGAAGAGGTCGCGTAGGTGCTGCAATATGATTTAGAACTATAGACAATAAATTGTAAAAAAACTATGGTTTCTGGAGTTAATACAGATATTTTTAAAGGCTGTTCGTCGATTGCACGTGGTTCCAGATTAAAAAGATTAACTATACTTACCTACCTAGAGATATCAGGTGTATTTAGACGATTTCCTTGCGGAATCCGGTTTTAACGCTATGTCAAATATGTATGCTGCGTAGTGTAAGTTTCGTCACAATTGAAGAACGATCCGGACAAATTGATGACAATGGAGACATTTAATTACATATAGGTACTTCATAAAGTTGAATTCCAAATTGAGCGCAAAAATTATATTAACTATTATACTAATCCGATTATAGTTGAGAAAAGATTGATGGCAATATCGTAAGATTCTTAAATAAAAAGTCTTAAGTACACACTTTATTATACTAATATATTACTAATATTGACAAAAAATATGCAATGATTACTTATACTTGGCCAGTTTGTTTTGAGAACGTTTAATATTTATTCTTTTGACGGGTAGTCGCTGTAGGTACTTTAAATATACTTTGAAGGAATGTCGTAGAAATAGTTACCTGTGCTCGTGGAGTAGCAAATTCCAAGTGTGTCGGATGAGAATTTCTCAAATGAATGTCGGCCTAGCCTGTTTGAAAAGGTTTTGTGTTATATTGAGGGGCAACTGCCCCTTCAATTCAATGTGTACCTCCAGTAACTACTGGAGGTCCACTATTTTCCTGGAACAAGTTTATGACGGAATTACGGAATGGTAACAGCGTTCAGGTGTTATCTCTCTTTTTCGCGTTGCCTCTTTAAGCTAGAACAGACAACTACTCTGCGCACATGTGTACCACACACACCGATCTGGGCGCGTCGGTCTCCATACATTTTAAATGGAAACTAGACTTGTAGAGCTACACTTGACCCACGCCACGCGACGTCGTTCTACGTACAAGTCAGGCGTGTTACACGTCTGCGTCGGTCTAATGTAGTTCTAGCTTTACCAAACATTGCATTGGATTGCGTTGGACGAAGCAATAAACTTTTAAACGAGTGTCGAAAAAAAAAAACAACGTGACGGGAAGGAAGTGTGATACATTTTTTGGATGCTGTTTGGTTTGTCTATTTGCAATTTGTTTTACATCCAAGTGTCATCTAAACCGCGACCTCCAGTTATCACAGATCATTATCGTAAAAGCATCTTTAGCATGTAATTACTCTGAGGTTCACGCAAACAGCGTGTTATCATACCTATCCATAACGCGCGCGCTACGTCAATACAAAAAAGCTAAGAAAAAAAGTTTACGCATGGACGCAGAAACATGCGCCTATACATCGTCGGCATTTTTTTGCATACGACTCCAGAAGATAATGGCGGGTGCAAAGCAGATTTTTCTATATTAGATAGATTAGGTGTCATACATATATTTTAAGGATTTTTTGAATTAAGGTGTCAAATAATCCAATGACTTCTCCCACTCTGGGGCAGGCGTAACAGACTTTTACTAACTAAAACCATACATATGCGTCCTTCTTTGCCCTTTGCGTTTGCATCCATGGATTTTCCTTTCGGAAGTTAACCCATGGCCCCAGTAGGATTCGGCCCTGCTGTTGGTATGTTGATAAAAGAAAACAATATAGGTTATATTATATTAGAAACTACTTAAATGCAGAACATTTTTCCATAAATATTCAACTACGGAAAGAACGTGTTAATCTTATTAATCAATTAAATAACTATCAGATTAAGTTAGAAGACAGTATAAATATTTATGAAATTGACACTAAGCGCTTACAGTCTGAAATACAGAGTCTTGATGAGTCACTAAAGTCTATTTATAACAAATATGTATGTTCAAAGAACCAAATAAAGGAACATATTCTTGCTACAAACGAGTTGGTAGACAAAGTAGACTCACTTACTCTTAGTAACAACAAATGTACCTGTCAGAGAGAATCTCAGTCTAACCTGGCTGGTCTCCAACTTGTGGTAACAGAGGACACATCCCAGGCCATCGGAGCTCAGGACTGTATTACCAGCCAGGTACCCCACATTCAGCAAGAATTAACTCATGGGGTAGATCCAGTAAATTGTAGTTATTCCTCCCACAACAGCGGGGATTATCAATCAATTATGTTTTCAGACAGTATAGGAAGAGGTTTAGGGCAATTAGTTAGTAATAACCTCCCTTTTTCTTCTCAAAACCATTGTAGGCCTCAAGCTTCATACCATCACATAATGTCATTAGTTAATGAACAAGTTTATAGTCCCAATGCTATTATAACTATATTTGTGGGTAATAGCTTAAATGTGAATAAAGATGATATCACAAATAGTGTCACAGAACTATTGAAGATAAATTGTAAGAAGATTATCTTGTGTGCTTTTCCATACTTTGAGCATTTGCCATATAGGCAAAATAAGTACATTCACATGCTAAATATGCATATGCATTTTTTAGTTAGTCACCATAGTGATAAGTTTTTATTTTTTGACATCAACAATTTTGTTGATAAACTTTTCTCGACTAGGTATACTGTGTACCTACCTATTATATTTAGACGTCAAATAGCAAAGCTATTAGCTTATAATATTCACTCAGACATAGTTAGTATGTCGAAGTCCTCAATCATTGATTCCACCGTTAGTAATAGTACTAATGTTATGTTTGCTGACTCCAATACTTTAAACGAGCTAATAAGACAATAGTTGGTACTGTTGGCAATTTAGGTCAAGTATCTTCTAGCATTCAAGCTAAAGGGGCTAAGCAAAAATCGTTTAATTTGTTTCTTCAAAACATTCAGGGTTTTTCTTCGAAACAATTGGAAATAGAATTATTTTTAGAAAAAACTATGTTTGACATCATTTGTTTTACTGAGCACTGGTTAAAGGATTTTGAAATGCTAATCAATTTTGAGAATTATAATGTGGGCAGTTCTTTTAACCGTAAAACAATGTTACGTGGGGGTTCACTGATCCTAATTAGGAATAGTATTAAATTTAAAACTCGTAAAGATATAGTTGCACTGTCCGTTGAACATAGCATTGAACTGTCTTGTGTTGAGCTGGATAGGCATATCATAGTGTGCGTTTACAGGCCCCCTAATTATCAAAACTACTCTATTTTTGAGTCTGTCATGGAAGATGTTATGGCAAAACTTGCAACTGGTAACAAACTAGTAATAATCTGTGGAGACTTTAATGTTAATATTTTAGAAAATAATTCAGATAGCAGTAGATTATTAAATCTCTTCAAATCATTTAATTTATCTAATGTGTTTATAGAACCTACTCGAACTACGACAACTACTGCTACATGTATCGATAATGTTTTTTGTTGCTGCAACTATTTAGAAAAGGCCATTGTAAATTATCTGCCCTCTGATCATAGCGGCCTAATGGTAACTTTTGAATCCAACTTACCCATACAACAAGTGCAGATTCAGTCCAGACCAATAACATCCGGTAAACTAAATAAATTTAACAGCACTTTAATTAGCAAGTTAGGTGATTGGAATCTTGAAGTGAAGAATGGTAATTTTTTGTATAACGATTTTTTTTCAATAGTCCAAACTGAGTTCAATAAGACTTTTGAGAAAAAAACTAAAAGTATCTGCCCTAAGTTTAGATTTAGTGACTGGGCGACTAAAGGAATCAGAATAAGTAGGGAAAGACTTTTTGAGCTGTATGGCCTTAAGCCTATTATTAACACTGAAACTTTTAATAAGTATGTTGCTACATATTCAAAAATGTTTAAAAACACTTGTAAGGCAGCTAAGGCCTTGTGCATTAGCAACAAAGTTAAATCGGCAGATAATAAAATAAAAACGGTTTGGAAAATTATAAATAATGAAACCAACAGGAACAAAATACATAACAATGATTACACATTGGAGACACATCATGGTCTTATTAGCGACAACAAACTAGTTGCAGAAGAATTTGTAAATTTCTTTGCCAGTATACCAATTAAAACTACTGAAGCCCTAAATTCGTCGCCATCACATGCTTTTAGTTTATTACAGGCGAATGTTGCAGCCTGTTCGACTGAATTTAACTTTAAGCATATAAACCCTATAACCGTAATAAAAGCTTTTAAACAAATCAAGGTTAAATTGACAGAAGATTTGTGGGGTATGTCTATCAAAGTTTGTACCTCAATTATTGAGACTATAGCGCCGTACTTAGCTATAATATTTAATTTGTGTATAGATCAAGGAGTTTTTCCGGATCTGATGAAATATAGTAAAGTGATACCACTTTTTAAATCTGGGGACAGTAAAGACACTAATAATTATAGGCCGGTGTCCGTGTTACCGGTTTTTAGCAAGATATTTGAAAAGGTGATGTTAAATCAAATGCTTAATCATTTTAACACAAATAACATCTTACACGATAAACAGTATGGTTTCACCAAAGGACGTTGTACAACTGACGCTGGTGTCTCCTTACTAAAACACATTTTTAATGCGTGGGAAGAGGCACAGGATGCTATAGGCATCTTCTGTGACCTGTCTAAGGCGTTTGATTGTGTGGTTCATGAAACATTACTCCTGAAACTTGAGCATTACGGACTAGGCAAAACAGCTTTAAGCTTATTAAAATCTTATTTGATTGACAGACAGCAACAAGTTCAAATAAACGGTGTCAATTCGCCGGGATTAAATGTGAAAATGGGGGTACCCCAAGGTTCAATTTTAGGTCCTTTTTTATTTTTAGTTTATATTAATGATTTACCCTATTTGTTGCAAAATAAACTTAATATGGTGTTGTTTGCCGACGACACTTCTTTGATTTTTAAGATAAATAGAAGGACTAATAATCTTGACGACGAAAATAACGCACTACTGCAGGTCCAAAACTGGTTCACTGCTAATAATCTAGTTTTAAACGGGAAAAAAACTAAATGCATAAGATTTTCCTTACCGAATGTCAAAAGTAGTGATTGTGACGTAGTACTAAACGATGAAAAACTAGAATTTGTCGACAAAACTGTTTTCCTGGGGATAACGCTTGACTCAAGGCTACAATGGGGTCCTCATTTAACATCTCTTGCAGGACGGCTTAGCTCAGCTGCATATGCTGTTAGAAAAATCCGCCAATTTACGGATGTTGATACCGCTAGACTAGTCTATTTTAGTTATTTTCATAGTGTCATGTCATACGGTATCTTACTATGGGGACGGGCTGCAGACATCGACTCAATTTTTATTCTACAGAAAAGAGCTATCAGAGCTATTTACAATCTCCGCCGGTGCGATTCTCTAAGGGAACTGTTTAAGGATATTAACATCATGACGGTGCCTTGTCAATATATCTATGAAAACATCATGTACGTTAGAAAAAATCTTCATCTTTTTAGCAAAAGAGGCGACAGACATAATTATGTTACAAGAAATAGGGACCAATTAGTTCAACCAGGTTTCAGACTGGCTAAAGTGGCCTCTTCTTTCATGGGGTACTGTTTGAAATGTTATAATAAAATACCTCCCCAAATATTAGAACTCAATGAAACGAAATTTAAATCTTGTATTAAACGCACACTATGCAGGCAGGCATATTATAAGTTGGAGGATTATATTCAAGATAAAAATGCTTGGCTCAATGCTGGTCCAGCTCCACTACCACCGGGGGTACAAATTGATTAGTTTTGAAACTATTATTACTATTCTTTAATGTCTTTTTTTTTTTTTTGAATTTGTTAAATTTGTAATGTACTATTGTAGTTAATTATTATTGAATTTAGTATTGTATAATGTAGAAGCATTTTTTTCAAACTTTGTAAATGTGAGTACCATGGAGCTATTTTATGGTTTTTAGGTTACTATTGGATTTGTTTGACATAAATAAGCATGGCAGTTGAGAGTTTGTCATGCTCACTCAAATGTCTCACTGATGGTGGCGCGTGTGTTGGATCATTCGGTTCCCTTCAAAATGGTTGAGCTGAGTGGTGCTAATATTCGCGTCAGGTCCGTGAACGGGCGCTATCAGTTGAGACTGGTCATCTCTTAGCTGCCAGTTGCTATTTTGCTATTTTAATATCTATATTTAGTTTTTATTTTTACATTATTGACATTGTTCTCACATGATAGCACAAGAAACATGTAACAGAGATATTTGTAATTGCAAAACATGATTGAAAAGAGTGTCCATGGAGTTTCTTGCACATTCTTCTCCATAGAGATCTACGCTTTGGAATGTGCAATTAGCATCATTTTTTTCTGACTGACTGACTTCTTGACATTTCAAAAGTGCCTGTAAATGGTTTATTTGAAATAAATGCTTTTGAATTTGAATTTGAATTTGAATTTGTATTTTTAGATACTAGTTAATAGCTGTACTGTAAAGTAAAAAGGATAAAAAAAAAAAAAAAAATATGTTAATTATTTGTAACAATTCTTTTGGATACAAAACAATGCATCCCAATAACTAATATTTGGCTACCATTCAAGTTAGTGCTCTTTATAATATATTTTTTGCATAAATATTTAAATTACTTAGGAACAAATTATCTCGAGAGCAAATAAACGAAATTCTAGATGAGAAAAATAAAAGTTTTAAGGTTTTTTTAAACAAACTTCTGCATTTAAGTAGTTTCTAATATAATATAACCTATATTGTTTTCTTTTATCAACATACCAACAGCAGGGCCGAATCCTACTGGGGCCATGGGTTAACTTCCGAAAGGAAAATCCATGGATGCAAACGCAAAGGGCAAAGAAGGACGCATATGTATGGTTTTAGTTAGTAAAAGTCTGTTACGCCTGCCCCAGAGTGGGAGAAGTCATTGGATTATTTGACACCTTAATTCAAAAAATCCTTAAAATATATGTATGACACCTAATCTATCTAATATAGAAAAATCTGCTTTGCACCCGCCATTATCTTCTGGAGTCGTATGCAAAAAAATGCCGACGATGTATAGGCGCATGTTTCTGCGTCCATGCGTAAACTTTTTTTCTTAGCTTTTTTGTATTGACGTAGCGCGCGCGTTATGGATAGGTATGATAACACGCTGTTTGCGTGAACCTCAGAGTAATTACATGCTAAAGATGCTTTTACGATAATGATCTGTGATAACTGGAGGTCGCCGTCCGTCTGTTTGTCAAGACCCTTTATCTCGGAAACGTGTGAAGGTATCGAGTGAAAAATAAAACCATATACTCAAGTCTGCGGTCCCTTGAAGCTGTGAAAAAAAACAAATATTTAATGAAAAAAAAAAAGATAGGTACGGCTGTTTATGTCGCAAAAAATGGATAGTTTGACTCTCAAGAAAATCAAAATTCTGGTACTTTCCGTTGACCTATAATCCTAAAATTTGACATGAAGCAAGGTCTCATAGCACAAATATAGGAAAAAATCAGAAAACTGTAAATTTGTAGTTACGTCACAAAAAAAAAAACTTTTTTTGCGATTCGGAAAAATCTTCGTAACTCAATTCGAGAATTGAACTGTTTTCATAGGTAAGTTCGTACGGAACCCTCAGTGCGCGAGTCCGACTCGCACTTGCCCGGTTTTTTTTTAAGTTTTGAAACCAGTCTTTACTACTGTATTGTCTATCTCACTTCACACTAATATTATAAACGCGAAAGTTCGTGAGTGTGTTTGTTCCTTCGTCGCGCTCGAACGGCTGAACGATTTGGAACACGGGTAGGCTATGTTCTGGAACAGCATATAGGATACTTTTCATCCCGGGCATATGTTCCCTAGGGCCAATTTTGACACGGGCGAAGCCACTGGTAACAGCTAGTATTGTATATATAAAGAGAAACGGCTTGACTCACTGACTCATTAACGCCCTTGGATCTATAATCCTAAATTTATTAACAGGTTTTTAAGATACAGACGAGGAATAAGATCGGATTTTAATGAAATTCAACTCTTAGGACGGTGAAAACGGGTTTCATGCGAGCGAAGCCGAGGGCGTAAGCTAGTTATTATAATTTTTTTTTTCGAAACCTGGCTTTTTCCAAAAATATGTTTAATAGTTACCATGTATTTTAAACGTATGTAGCTTCTTTGAGCAGTGGGGTATATTATACCCATGTACGTAAGTAGCTAGTAATTAAAAACTTAATAATGTACTTTACTTAACTAGTCATAAATGTGTTTTCCTTCTCGATTGTGAAATAGTGTGCCAAAACTTTATTTAAACTTTTTTTTTTACATTAATCGAATTGTGATTTTTATTAATTTTCTTTAGGTATTATGTTGGTACAATTTCCAAGTCCTTGTATGCTTAAGATTTATTAGTACTTAATTATTTTCTTAGTTATTTATTCCTAAAACCAATTATTTATGTACGTATTTTTTATTTTGTAAATGGACCCTGCTAAAGTACTCAAAAGACGACAATCATTCCAATGAAATGATAAATTTTAATTCTCTTTATTTTATAAATTTTGATATTTAAATCCACATGTAGCTTTTGTACGTGTGCACCACAATATTTATAATGTTATTTAATTTAATTGATTAAATAAATACATATATTACGCTGATGAACTTAATTCACTGTTTGTTTGTTTTTATTTATTTCTGGTTTTATTATCTTATAATATTTGCAAAATAGATTTTTGTACTTATTATGGGTTTAGTATACCCATAAATGACCCATTAGAATATATCAGACAGCAAGTGTGCAATCTACAATATGCATAATAGAGAACTATAAGTGTTATTAATGTCACACCTTTCGTTGACATTAATCGCTTTTCTAAATAGACGATTTTTTTATATTCATACTAAATGACGGATCAATAAAAAATCCGCCTTTCTTAAAACGACGGTACTTACTAGGTATGCCCTGGTTGTAAACTCACAATACTGACCATAAACTCCTCTCAAGTTGCCACAATACCCAATTCTTCGCCTCCCTCCCCGTCCTTCCCTTCACCTTTTTCAATCTCTTTTTTAAGGTCGCAGGTCTATCTAGGTTATGGTAATCTTCATTTAACAATATGTATAAAAGTCTTACCATCAAACAACCTAACCTTTTCCTCTCTTTCATTTCCCACTTTCAGTCAAGTTCATCACTACGAATTTGGGCGCGAAGTTGCTTATGCTTAATGAGCACACTTTTGCCATTGAAACCTACAAAACTTCGCAAGGTGCAGAGAGATGGAGATGCACGAAGAGAAGAGCTATCCGGTGTAAGGCTTTCGTCATCATCAAAGATGGAGTTATTTCAAGAGTCAAAGAGGATCACAACCATGAACCTGCGAAGTATTATTTTAGTAACGGACTTTTCTATAGAGTTTAGGTGTTCGGTATTATAAAATCTACAAGGTCGACTATAATTTTATTTCTTGGCTAAACTCCGCAGTCGAGAGCGTGGTGTAGTTTTTTTTGTGTTTTGCGTCGTGATAATATCGCTGCGGACTTTCGCTAGTAAATTTATTTTGACCTTGTATTCTACAATTTTGATCTGTGCAGCTGAACCAGTGAAGCTATATTGGAAGATTGTTTTTTAAATTTAAATTCGCTTTGGTCCTTTCTGGAAAAGCTTCTTTAAAAGTAGAATTTCACGGTCTGGTGTTTATTATGTAGATTTTGACCACGTTGAAGTAATTAAGATCTCCAGTATATTTTAATAATTATGGTGTATGATTCGTTTTATTATATTATTTATTTGCTACTTTTTAAGGAGTCCAGTAATAAAAATTCAATTGAAATTGTAGCATTTTGAATTTGTCACCAATATTATTTATGTTATTTTATTTAAGAAATTGTTACAGACTTCCATACATTTTCTTCAGATTAGCAATCGTGGTATTTTGAATGTTTGTTTATTTGTGTTATTATTAAATAATCTTAAAATAATCGTATACCAACAGTATAAATTTACATATTTAACAAGAAAACTACAGTGTAGCCAAGTAATGGCAGGCGGTCGCCTCCTTCTGCGAAGCAGTAATGCTAGCGAAGGAGGTGGCCGCACGTGAGAGGGAACAGCCCTCATGCCCCAGCCGCCGGGATCTCGACCCCGATTTTAAGCCACCGTAGGCGTGAGCTTGCGGACGACGAGCAATGGACAGTTCGCCGTCCGGTAACCGTCCGGAATAAGCTTGACTCGTCGACGGTGCGTATTGTACCACGCGCGCCTCAAAGAGATGTCAGCAAACCCTAGAGGTCCAGCAGAGTCGAAGCCTACTGGGAGCATGGGTTGTGCGAAAGAGAACCCCGGGGCCCTGGAACGAAGGCAAAAAAACCCTCCCGCACAGCCCAAGACCGCGAGAAATAATTGGATGATTTACCACCTAAAAAAAAGTAAGCATTTGTGGATCCTCTCTGTTGTTAGGTAAAGCTAGATGAATACTGCAGGCGGCAGGTGGCAGGGCGTGCAGGTCATTCTAACCAAGTGCATGTAAGACTAACATCTCCCTATTCTCATATAAAACAGGAGATTTTCAGTAGCAGCCTAGAGGGATTGGTTGAAGTCGAGAGGATCGCTCCCTCTATTATATGAAACTTAAACTTTACATGCATTTTCGTCAATGGGGCAAGATGCAGTGTTTAGTGTTGCGCTGTTGTCAGTGGGAGACAAACGTGAGCAATGTATGCTGGGGTACGTCACACCCGACCACGTATTCAATGTGACGTTTTGATTTTACAGTAAGTTTATGATTTATAAGGTATTGTTTAATTTATTTTTAGATTTCTCAAGATATCTTCTGACAAGAAAGACGATCGGCTACAAGAATATCGTACATGTACCATACCGCCCAAGAAAATCTCCAAAGGGGATTACTAATCACCAGGGACAGTTTATATTACCAGTTCTAAAAAAAAATACTGGTAAATATGTACGATGCGGTGACTGTACAGTAAAAAGAGATAGGAAAACAAAATATTGCTGTTTTAAATGCGAAAAGCCACTATGTATGGAGCACGCTAACTTTATGTGCAGAAATTGTACTGTTTTATAGGCGTATTTTTTTTTTCAAGAATCATTTAGATACTGTTTGTTGTTATATTTCAATTAAAAAGAAATCGCTTTGCAATCTTTAACACAGTATTTTATTTACTCAGCTTATTGAATTGATATATTATATCTATTAATGTTAATCATTATCCCAACGGTATTAAAGTTGTGGGTATCTCCTACCCGCTGCATACCTGGTGTAACAATTTATCAACTCATTCCAAGTGAGCGCTTCCGTACAGGTAGGATGAGTGGAGCAGAGCAGACGGCAATTCCATTGGTAAATCTAAAATTATACTCTGGTCTCATCTTTGATTCGTTGATTCTTACACGTTTACTATAAATGATACATCGCTCCTGCTGCTTCATAACTGGTCGATAGCATATTTTCGAAACCCACAAAATACAAGAAGAGAACTTAAATGTATAAAACTCAAAATGGTCTGAGAAATATTTGTTGTAGTTAATAAACCATCGTCGACCGTATCATTGCTTATTAATAAGAAAAAAATAAAAGTAATAAAAAAAATAAAGTAACGTGTTACTTTATCTTAGGGCGACTGGAAATATTGGAAACTAGCTTTTGCCCGCGGCTTCGCCAGCGTACATAAAATCTAGCCTATGTAACTTAGAAATAAAGCAGCTTTCTATCGGTGAAAAAATTTTAGCAATCGGACCAGTACTTTCAGAGATTACCTCTTAATAATATTGTAGACTAAATTCTTTGACCTTGACTTCTTTTATTTCCAGCCACCTGGATGAATCTGGCAGGAGGCAAGTCTTTGATCAGATACAAGAGCTATGTCTACTATAGCCACTGCAAGTTGAAACGTGGCGATCGCTGGAGATGCAACCAATACTTCCAGACTGGATGCTTGGCTTTTGTGGTGGTGGACGAGTCATTGAGGGTCATGAAAGCTGCTGATGTCCATCATCATCCACCCCCTATGTACCTTCGTAAGAAGGATGGGCTTTATGTGAAAGTTTAGAGAATTATGTTAAAAATAATCGATGCAGTATTTACCTACTTGTGACTGAAGACATTGTATTCCATAGTACCTATTACTAGCTGACCCGACAAACGTTCGGTCATATAATTATTTTCAAAGAAATCGTATGTACGTAAGTATAAATTGAAACAAAAATACTAAAATCGCGATTTAAAAATGGAGGAGTAGGAGGGTCGAGTCGCATTACAATACAATACAGCGACTTTTTTCAATTCGGCGCGCCATCTTGTAATACGGCGCGTTATTCCATGTCTGCGACATCTATATTATTTAGGTAGCGAGATTTGAAAACTGATTGCTGAAGTACACAAATATTCTAGTCAGATTTAAGTTAATTTCTAAGACAGGTTAATATTTATTGTATAATGTTTATTGCAGTAAAAAGTGCGTGAAAGTTGAGACTGCGCTTACTGGTACAATTTAAAAACAAAGTGACTGAAGAATCTTTTATTACTTTTATCAAAAATGTTAATGTTTTTTACTGCTCAAAGCCAAGTTAAACTTATTCATTTAAAAGTAGGAAGTTATATATAATTATGTAAATATAAAAAAAAAATTGTCATACAATTGTGTCAAAAATTATAATCCTGTTAATATATATTTTAATGAAACTTAGTTCTAGGAGCTATACTTTTTCGAATTTAATAAGAACTTGATTGTAATTTAATTCCATGTTATTGTGGCATTCCTTTATTATAGGTATATTTTAATATAATTATTAATGTGTAAACATTTTAATATCTGACATTAGTATTATTATATCTACTTTCCTGTAATATTAAATGCATGATTGATACCGAATAATTGCAAACAATGTTCATTTATAAATTATCTCGCGCGATTGTAAAATTTTGATAAATTGTGGACAATTTATTTGTGATTTTTTCTCCATGTTGTGCCAAGGAATTGTGAACGGACAGTGCAGTGGCAACCGATCATTGCTCGGTTTTACAATAAATACAGTTAGTTTAAAAACCCAATAAATTCTTTATTAAAATCGTAAACAGTGTTAATTTTTTGTTAATCTGGCTGGCTTATTATCTAAGCCAGTGAGGAACAATCGTCAACAGACGCTGACAAGTTTGGGATCTAATTTGTTTGGCTCTGGTTCGTGCTGGTTAGCACTGGCAATAACTATCAGCTGTCTTCGTGAATGCTCCTTTCCGTAAGATATTTGTTTAGGTGATATAATATTTTATTCATGACTGGCGGAAAGGCCACAAAAATTGTGAAAACTGTCATGCAAACGACCTGAGTTGCTGAAAAGATACGTGTTCTAAACGTCAAAGTGCCGAAAGTTCGTAGATGATGTTGAAACGGTAGAAAAATATTTATAAACGATTTTAAGGACATTTTCACTTTTAACGCCGTTTTTGACGCTGTCCCAGGTATTCAAAATTTTAAATTGAGATAAATTGCCAAATTTTTGGATTAAAAAGGTAAAATATATATTAAATTTACTAATTCATCTGCAATCCTGCTAAAATATGTTGAAATTATTAATTTATGAGTATTTTAAGTTTTCAGAGTGACTGTTTCTGGCATGTACCTTGCCAACATGGCTGTAATTACTAAAGACCTATATACTACGAAGACCAATTTTGCGCAATCATAGTGTGTTGTTTTTGTCGTCACTTTAAGTTAAGTGTATACTAATAACATAGGCTAAAACTCATTTTCAAATAAATGTTCTATACTTGGACCGGTCAGACATGTCAGTTTGGTGACGGTTCCAGTTGTTCAAAATAATTACTAAAGCAACTCATATTGCGTAAAATGGCAACAATTGTGAAGAAAATTACGGCCGTCATTTTAAAACGTCAGTTTTGAAACGGTGCTTGGAGTGAAAAGGTGTTTTTATTTTTTGTGTCGGCCACCGTCTCCACATTATGTATAAATTTAATTTATATTTTATTCAACTTAGTACTCACATTATTTTGCACTTTTTTTATATCTATATAAAAAAATCCCATAACTATTTTAAACGAATTAGATATAGCTTAGTAATATTTTCATATACTTTATTTATTTCAAAATATCTAATATTAATTAGAAAACTTGTTTTTTTTAATCTTACCTGTGTAATCTTACCAAACTGACGTCACATTACGTCAGTTTGTTGACATTTATTCCGTCACATATAGGACTGACTGCAAATGTCACCAAACTGACACATAAAGCTGGAATTACATCCATAAAAATATGATTTGCAATATTTATTTGCAGGCAGTTTTTTTAAACAACTCACTAGGCCACTAACTGGCGCGGAAAGAATGAGACGTTATAGGGAAAAATTAAAACTAGAACGTCCTCAGGACTATGAAAAACAAAGAAAGAAAAATTTAGAAAAAATCAAAGCAAGAAAGAAAAAAATTTCAGAACTGACGCCAGAAGAAGCCAAAAAAAGAAGGGAAGAGTGGAGAAAAAATAAAAGGATTAGCCGGCAGAAACGGCTATTAAATACAAAATGAAAATATTATACCTGGGTCTAGTGTAGCTACACAAGAAAATAATTTTAATGATATTTTAATACGAAATCTACGAGAAAAAAAAATTTTTGTTTATAAATAAATGTAAACGGCACACGAAATACCATGAAAAAATTAAAAGGAACCTGAAAAGTACTTTGAATAAAAAATGTGAAACAATAAAGACTTTTAAATACCGTTATGTTTTATTTTGCGTCATGTAATCGCAGCCATTCCTGGCCAGGGCTTTGAATAACGTTAAAAAAATGGTATCTTCATCGTACGAAGGTAACGTTATACTTGGTAACGGTACTAAAGTGAACTTTAAACTAGTAAACTGATTAACGTTATCGATGATGTTATCGGTAAATAGTAACGTAACCATAGTCTAAGGCTTGATAACGTTACCAAGTGCGTTACTATAAGTATCGTTAAATAACGTTATTTTGATAAATCTCTTCGTTTCGTCTAGGTTAATGCAGTAATTAGTTTGATCACGTATTCAAAAACATTTGCACCGCGCAACATTTTTCATTATACATAGGAATTTGGTACATTTATTCGATTAAAATGTCAAAAAAGGATACGTAAGTTTAAAAAGATACACCGCGGCGCAACGACGCTTTAAGTAACGAAAATAGTATCTATACTTATAACGTTAATTGTTAACAATATTTTAATAGATTCGATACCAAAGTTCCGTTACTTGTGTTACCGTTAAAATGTGAACTTTATGAAAATATCGTAACTTAATGATACTTATAGTGTGAATTTGGTAACGTTAACAAGCCCTAGGCCTGGCGCACTCCATACTGTAGGTATAGAAATGTGCCTACGCCGCGCGGCCTTTCTTGCAAGGCTAATTTTGGTAGGGTGTCAGACGCGAGTTCGATTTGTCACCCACACCCAATAGCTAACAAAAATTATTTTCGAATTCTGTATCTAATATTCTATCGAATTTTTATTTTAAGTGTCTGCTACATTTTAAAATAAATAATAAATAAATACTGGAATTATATCTTACAAAATGTTCATTATTATGTATAATAACGTCTTAAATTACCTTTCAAAAATTACAAATGAACGCATAGCTAACGCACATACAAAACCAACAAAGTTATAGAGGTACACTTCATTTTAATATTATTTTATTTGTTTAGATACCTAACTAAATGTAAATAATCTCTTGACACTTATATGAGATGACTTCAAAAAAATACTTTTTAAAGTATGGATATAAGTAAATAGGTACAAATCAATTAGGTACCTACTTTTACCTATGTGTTTTTGAAAAATGGGAAATAGGTCACATTTTTCACAAACACATTCACATTTTACGTTTTATTACATAAAATATAATCAGATTAAGTACCTATTTCACATTTTTCAAAAACACAACTCGTAACGCATAGCAAGAGCGGTCTGTTTAAAGGCGCATGACGGGCATAATAAAAGAGATTCTCGGTGCGTGGACTTAAGGTGCATTTTGATTCGTTACGAGCGTGACAGGAATTTGTATGCAAATAAATTGAAGGTTACGTCCGTGATGTGCAATGTATTATGAACATTAGCAGCGTTGTTAGTAGGTTTATATTCGCATGTTTTCTTTCGAAGAGTCAAATTTCTGTACTTGTACTATTATTTATTCTGTGCCTCAGCTTAAGTTTTTTCAATGTGTCCGTTTGGTGACTGTACCAATTTGCAAGTCGACAAAATATTTGTTTATAATTTTTAATTAGTGGTTTTACTAAATAACTGTTTGAATATTGTTTTGACCAGTTACAATACTGAACACTAAAAAATCTATTTAAAATTAACCACTTTATCAAAGAAATATAATAAAAAAATCGATCGTCTTAGCGTCAGTTGTCACAAAACCGAAATTGAAACTTTATTTTAAAAAAATGGATTACAATTCAAGGTTATTATCTATTTTTTTTTTTTTTGATGTATTATGTAAAAGTTTAATGAAAATTGAGTCATAATACTTAAAACAGGTCGATTTTTATGTCGTCACCAAACTGACTATTATTTTATTACAATGTCCATTTATTTTCCGTTTTTATTAGAGAAAACATGCTATTAATTTAAAATAAAATATTATTTTCAGTCCGTCAGACTGTGTAGTACAGCCGCCTTTAAACATCTTAAAAAAACAACTTAGGAATACTCGTATTTTTATCAGGGTACAGGTACACTTATAACGATAAACGCTCATGTATTGTAAAACGAGTAGAACCATTACCTAAGTATTTTTTTTTTTCTGAATCCGGGATATTTAGGTAATAGCTTGATATATAACAGGGTGTCTTTCACATCGACGCACAAACGAATACCATGGATCCAGTACATGATTCCCAGTGGTGGAATTTTTCGTCTGTATTTTCCTCGGGGGGGTCCAGAATCATGTACTAGATCCGTGGTATTCATTTGTGCGTCAATATCAAAGACACCGTCTAAATTTCGTTATGTGCGCTGAGTGCGAGTCTTTTTACGTTTATAACGTTAACAGCGTTTGACTCTCTGATTAGTTAAAAGCTAGGAGCGAGTCAACCAGAGCGCCGATGTGCTATCATAAATATATATAGTAAAATCTTCATTATTTACTCTTTTGCAGTAAAGTTCATCGTATCAGATGAAAAAACTGTCGCTCTGTTCAACCGTTTCACTTACTTAAAACAATATGCTCTGAAGTCGGGATACGTTTGGTGGAATTGCAGCAAGCAGTACTCCAGGAGATGTCGCGCCTACTTGGTCCTGAATGATGGAGGGACAGTCGTAGTACGAAAAGACACTCATAACCACAAACCTACTGAGTATACAAACTTCTAATTGTATTAGTTGATTTCATAATCACAAATTTTCCAAATCCGTTTAAAATTAAATAAGTTAAAAGCCTTTTAAATTTGATGGAAGGGGATACTGTCAAGTAACAGAAAAAGGATGCGTAAACTGACATGAGACGTCACCGCCATTAAGTACGTGCGTACAAAAGAGACAGCGAGATGTTCCCACCACGCCCCCACTCTTCCACTTACCAATATTTGAAATTTAATCAATTGGGCATTTAATAACCAATTTTTATGTAAAACTAGCTTTTGACGAATTTATGATTTAATCTAATTTAACTTTGACGTGAATGTTAATTTGAATGAAAATTATTTTGACTTTTATTTTAATTTGTAATTTGACTTCGATTATTATTATTGTATTTTTATTTCTTGTATTTTCTTTTATTTGTTTGACATTTTTTATTATTTGACATTGATATGTACATAATCATTTGTTTTCATATTTTATGTAACATTCTTTAAATGACTTGTAAGAATCCCTTACCAATAAATTACTATGACTATGACTATGACTATGACCGCGGCTTCGTTCCCCTCAACTGACTACTCTACCCAACTCTACCCTGCCTTACCCTACCCTACTCTACCCCACTCTACCCTACTCTATCCTACTCTACTCTACCCTACTCTACCCTACAAGTTTCAATTTGACAGCAAAATCCCCATTAACAAAATGATGCGCCATTTATTGAATTCATTTGTTGCAAAAAATGTGATAAATGAAGAACCGCTCGACCGATTTTGTGTAAACTTCACATAAACCATCTACTAAATAGTCCGAACAAAGCCTAAACATTTGGTTTAGATAGGTGATCCCGTTCTTGAGTTATAAAGTTACAACGAAAAGTGGCATTCATTTTTATATATATTGATTGTACGCAAATAAATATAGTAAAATACCCACTTTTGTCTGATTACATAATAGTAATGCAAAATGTTTCGAACTAAGATCTTCTGAGGGTAGTCTAGTAAGAGAGTCTATTCTACGGTTATATTACACAAAATTAAGGGAAATCTATTCCAATGGTTTACCTATTGTCTACCTTTCTTCCTTTTAAACCTATTCATTAACAGTACGATTGGCGCAGTGGGTGTCATACACTCAGCGAGCTTACAATGTTCTGCATGTTCAATTCAGGATGTTGTGGGGACTGCCCTGGCGCTGTAGCGCGTCGGGAATATTTGCGAACGTTCGCACAGATGGTTTCAACACCGTCGTGCCACAGACAGCGGCCTCCTTACTACGGCGCCTGCATGGTAGTGACAACAACATTTGAGGGTGATTCTTGATGATGATCTCTGTAAGGGACAGCGCGATGGACATTGGGTGGCAACACGAACAATTGAGAAAAATAAATAAGTAGTAAACTAACAATGCTAACCCTATGCAATATATTATTGGCTGCTTAGCTTGACTTAAAGGTCCAAGTGACCAGAACAAAAATCCCAAAAAAAAAAAAATTGGCTGCTTAGCTGTGTGCCGCGTGTAAGGCAACGTCTATGCATTACTAGTGTGGGGCAACGTGAAAAAAAACCAAAGATTCTCTTTGAAATATCCCATTTAGTGATTAGGCCACTCATTGTGTCATTTAGTAAAATGGTTTTTAAAATTATAAGTATTTTCCTAATCTATAATCCATCTAACATAACTATTATTCCTGGAAAGAAAATCAAAAACCAATTGAAAACACGATCACTAAATAACTTTTCCTGCTCTGGGAACGAGAGGGAGTGTCATACTTTTACTAAACCTGTGTTTCTTCAATTGCATTTCGCGTGCCAAGGCTACGATACAGCGAGAACTACACTAGACCGACGCACACGTGGACCACGCCTGATTTGAACGTAGCGGCGCGTTGCGTGGCGTCGAGTGGCGTGAATCTAATGTAGCTCTGCAAGTCTAGTTGCCATATAACATGTAGGTATGGAGACCGACGTGCCCAGACCCCGGCGTACGTGACCCACATGTGCGCAAAGTAGTTTCTACCTTAACTCTTTCGTTCAGTCTCGCAATTGAAGACATACAGTTCGAATACAAACTAAACTACCCTAAGATTTTCATTACTTTTTCTATGGTAGTGGACTTATGGTTGATTTTCAGTACTCCTAGTAAAAGGCTGGAATGGGATAAGTACTCTGTAAGGTATGTATGTCTCCGTGTTTCAGAAAGACGTTGTGCCATCTACACGACTTAACATGGATGATGTTTAGTTGTTATATACAGCGAAAAATGATTTAAACGCGTATAACCGTTAATAAATGTTATCGAGTATAATACAATAACAAATAGTAAAATAAAAAATTATATATTTGGTTGATTTATTATTGGGTACCGTTGCGACAAGTCTTGAGTTTTTTTTTATATATCTAGTAGCCCGACATTCATTGCAATCGACAAAAATTTTGAAAAAAAAAACACAATTTCGAACTTTATAAAATGTTAGTTGCAACTTAGTTAATCAAGAAGCTGCTCTCAAAACAGTGAAGGAAAACATCGTGAGGAAACCGGCATGTCCTAGAACCAAAAATTCGAAGACATGTGACATTCACCAACCCGCACTGGGCCCGCGTGGTGGATTACGGCCCATTCCCTCTCCTAGAAAGAGGAGGCCTGAGTCCCAGCAGTGGGAACATTAAAAGGCTGATTATGCTATGCTTATGCTTAATCAAGAAGACTGCAGATTGGCATAAATAGTGTAAGAGTGATCACAAATACAAGAAATATTTTGTATATAACTACAGTTAAGGAGTGGAATTCCCTGCCTTCCTTTAAGTCAAGAGTGAATAGGTTACTTCTAGGCAAGCGTGCTCCATCGTCGGCCACATCATCGCTTACCATCAGGTGAAATGGTGGTCAAAGGCGAGTCTATCAATAATAACAAAAAAATAATAATATTAGGAACCAGACGGTGAAAGCGTGCAGTTTAAAAATATGGCAATTTACAGTGGGACAAAGCATCATCACATCATCTATCGTCTAAAATTACTTAGGAAGGCGCTACATAATTTCTAATAACATTCTTTTCTGTCAACCCTTACACTGTTATTCACTTCCATTCTTTCATATGCTTTCTCACACACTCCATACGTCTTCTCTTTTGTATTTCTTTCCGTCTTCATGCATTATCGTAATACTTATAACTCTTTTAGTGACACGCATTTCTTCTCTCTCTCTCTTTCTCTCTCTTTCTTCTGTTTTGATGTTTTTTGTAATAAAATGTTAAGCATTTTTTCATGCTTTTTACAGTAAAGTTCATCGTAACAGAACAAGAAAAAACGTTCGCTATGTTCAACAATTTCACCTTCTTTAAACATTATGTACTGAAGTCGGGCCGGACTCGGTGGCAATGTAACAAACATTACTCAAGGAAATGCAGAGCCTACCTACTTCTGGATGAAAGAGGGAACGTCATAGAAGTATACGAAAATCATACTCACGAACCGACTGAGTATATTACAAGCAAGAGTGGGCATTATATCAGATTGCGGTAGGACAGTAAAATCTCTCGAACCGTGATATTTTTAGGGGTCTGTGCAATGATTTGATAAACTTCCGGTATATATCTTACCGCGGAAGTTAAAAGACAATTATTTCTTTGTAGTTTATTAAAACGGCACGAGTCCAATTAATTTAATTAATAAAAAAATCTGAAAAACATAAAATGGTAACTCAACTATTTCCTCCTATTACCGATGTATGTAATATATGTAACATATACTATGTATAGATTGGAGCAAAGTAACGTATGTCAAATCATCTAAACCTAAAAATATTAGTTGATACACAGGCTATAGAAATAAAGGCGCCAAAAGAACACTTCATGAGAAAAATCATACCAGAAAAATAAATGGACAAGCAAGTTTAGTCATAGTCATTTATATTTATACATAGTTTATTGGCAAGGAATTCTTAAAGTCATATACAGAATGTTGCATTATAGTTAACAAATGACTATATTACAATGTCAAATAATAAAAAACTATTTAGTTGATAAGATTTTACTGTTTAATAAATATTTAACAAGAACCAAAAATTATGCCAAACAAGGTATCTTAAACCTTATATTTACTCTATTGATATTATGTAATCTATAAATATAAGTTTTTATTCAATTAAGCACTTACAGGTTTCTACGTAATAGAGAACTGTGATATGATTAAGAATATCAAAATAATTAAAAGACAAAATCGTAGAAAACATTTTATTTTTACTCACCCATCATGACATACATACTAACAGGTACGTTTTTGTTCTTGGTTTTGCAGTAGAACCCAATGTATAAAACTTGGACTTTCCTAAATCAATATCAGAACAGTCAGAAAATATATCAAAACAGACTATATTTTCAAATGACCACGATGTTCTGGTTTTATTTTTCCTACATTTCGCCAAACCAGTATTAGATTAAAAGCTAGCCCAAGAACTTCATTCGTTTCTTTATACCAGTTGACTCATGGATTGTTTTCAGTACTCCTAGTTAAAGGCCGTAATGGGAAGGACCTGCTGATGCTTGACGGCTATACTTACTACCAGCACAAGATCTTGAGGGATGGGTTCCGCTGGAGCTGCACTCAGATGGGGTCGAGGTCTTGCCGAGGATTCCTGCATGTGACCAATGATATGTTCGTGGTTAGAGCCTTTACGCAGCACACTCATCCACCGTCGACGTTTTCTTGGAAGAGCACTAAGAATCAAAAGCGAACCAATGACGTAAGTTAATTTTTTAATGTCTTCTCTCTTGCTAAGTACTTGAATGAAACTATAGATATAACATATAGACTGAGCATTCCCAATCCTATATAAATATAGGCGGAAGTATGAGATAGAGCTCAGTTATATTTATATTTTTAGTGACTTAGCAGAAATTGGTGATCGCAATGTTATGTAGAAATATTTTAAAATTCACAAAAAGAATCAACTTTGTTGAGGTTCGAACTTGCGTCCGATTGAGCGATGAATTGACGCCACACTGCGCCACTCAGTAATGAATTGCCTTTCTCAAGAATTCTGATTGGGCCACGTCATAAGCTTGTAGTTTTATCCTGCATAAAAGAGGCAGGCATTGGTCCTAAAGTTGCTTTGTCTTTCTACTGAATGGTCAATTTTGTCAGGGTCAAAATAAAAGACAGTAACATAAGTCTCACAATACTATGCTTAGAATACTATGAAATGAAATAACAAATTAAAACATACTTTTTTGTTTCAGAATAAACGACATAACTTGGGTAAAGATGCGCTGAATCCTCTAGCGCTAAAAATTGCCAGCATCAAAGGCCGTGCTGGTTTCTGATTTCTGAATGCCTTTGAATATAATCTTTAACATAAAAATATTAGAAACTTAGGCTGAGATTGTGCTTTGCCTAAGATAGTGTTTTCGGCTTTGCCTTGCTCTCGCAGTTTGTAATTTACGAGATACTGCTTAGGCAAAGCATAAGCTTAGTAGCCTATTTACCTCGGCTTTATAGTTAAACCGAATTGTATGTCCATATGCATATATCGTGGTTTAGGATAGAGTTTTTATCATGTTGATAGCTATAATATTGAGACCTTTATACTTACGATGCACGAATCGTATCAATCGTAGGAACGTTATCACCGTTTATAACTGAATAAGATGACTGGTTACGAAGTGTACCTTCAACATCATAGTCGCTTCACCCTGGGGTCACCCTCTAGAGGAGCCCCTATACCCAGCAATATTTAGGCTTCCTTTCCTATCTTCCATACTTCCTGGTTCTGGACTTTGATTATATCATCGCTATCTATACCTTCAACATCTCGGAAAAGTTTTACAAATCAAGTGAACTTTTGACTTTCATTATCGGTATCAAGCCTTGGTAATCCTAAATTAACGTCTTGTCCAAAAGGGGATAGTAACAGTATTTAGACTTAGTCTAAACTTTAGACTTAGTCTAAACTTTAGACTATCATAGGGTCCAGAGGGTTTTTTTTTTAATATTAATTTTAAACAGCATAAATACAGCGTGTTCAACATTCGATGTTATTTAAGTAGATATATGAATATTCTATAGCTTAGGAATTTTGGTAGCCTGTTTTGTATTAACAGAGGTCTCGAATTCAATCATAATAAACGTGTTACTATTATTTACAAGTAGCATATTTTATTCTAAGTTTATATTATATATTTATCTACTCTTTCTCACTTTCGTGTGAATATGCAATACATCAAAATATTAAAAGATTACTCGATCTCAATACTCTGCTTAGATTAAGTTCAGACAGAAAATGCAAGTAAAAAATAAGAAAAACAATTCAGAAAGTATTACGTGAAATTATTTAAATAGTTAATTAAAGTACTAGAATGAGTAAAGGGGTAACCAGACAGTTGCAAACTATCGTTCCAACCACGTATTGAAACTAGCAAGGTCACCATGGTTGGGACGATGGTTTGCAACCATTTGGTCACCCCTTAACCAAAATTTGGGATTGATATTTTGTATACTGAACAGAATGAATTTTCAGACCATTTTAACATCGGTATGAAAGAGAAAGTTTCAATGTCGTTTCGCTTTTGGATTGGGTTTTAATTGAATGTCTTGCCAGATTTCTAGCTATAGTTTGATGTTACATGTTTTTTATTTTCAAATATCACGAGCAGGTTTAACCTGCACGACAAAATTTTGACCGTCACAGTATTTCGTGCAAGACTTTATTGCACAAGGTGAAATATTTCGACGAAATTTCAATCGCGCTGGTTTTATATAGTGAGTAGATCTCAAGACTATCATGGTGCAAGGTTTATTAAAATAAATAGTACAGCAGCTTGATAATAATGATTTTTAAAATAATAAATTAACTAAGTTTTGTGTTAATATGGATGTAAGGTGTTAGATATTAGCTGTAGATGTAAGTGAATAACTTGTGTTACATAACCTGGTTCCTAAAGAATTGTTTTGGTTCAATATACGGCGACATATTCAAGCTATACAGTTCCAATATAAACTGGTCTCGCAATATCTATAGGGCTTTTCGTATAATGCGAGGCCAGCTTATACTGGAAATGTATAATATTTCTTGATTTAATCAATTAGCATTTTATCATAGAGACAATAATAAATGGTATTTTAAGACTATTTAAGGATTACCCCAAATTATCAAGTTATTCATTTCATCAACAGAAACTAGTATTAGGATATTAAATTATTTTAAGACAAGTAGATGATGAATTAGTGATTGCAATAACTTTTAGTATTAGATCGATGTACGAAATCATGTTTAAATAAGTAATAATAAATCTATCTCATGTTGTGTAAGGGTTGAACTACACTTGCGCACACTGAATCGTGAACCCAATCTTTTGAGTAAGTCCTTCAAGTTCAAATAGGTCAAAACACGCTTAAGAGGCATCTTTTCCACTCGCCTATTGTCAACATCGAGCATGTTTTAAATCCAACGCGATGTTTGAAGAAGAGGCAACGCGAAAAAAATGAGATAACGCTTGAAAACTCAGTTAGCATTCGGTAATTCCGTGATTTACTCGAATATTTCACAAATCTTGTTCCAAGAAATACGTGTTTTTTTTTTAAACCCTTAAATTTTTTTGAAAAAAATTGTTGTCATTCATAATCTTGATTAAATTTGCAAGGCTTATATTGTTATATTTATTCGACGTTTTTAATTTTTGAGTAAATTATGAAGTGTCAAAGTTCATGCAAAATAGCAGATTTTTAGAGGTCTTTACTGGATTAGTTTTACACAAATTTATAAATTGATTTCAATAGAAGCCTAGATAATATCCACAAGATACTGTGTTTCCAAAATATCTAATGAAAAATATGTACTATCGTCATAATCGCGTAAGAGCGGTTGTATGAAAAACCAGTTAAAATATATGTCGGGTTGAATGCCCTTAATCATAAAGATACCTAACTAAAAAAAAAGCTATTTGAAAATTGAACCTTAATATTGAAATAATATGTTTTAAATTTCAACTACCCTCTTTTTGAGTTAGGTCTGTTTATGTTTAAGCGTGTGCGCTCTTCAATCTGTATTCGCCTCATACGGAACTCAAAGGACAGAATAGTACAAGTCTAGGTCAACTTTGAAAACATGTAGAAAATTAACACGTTACTAAATATGCCTTTATGTGATTGTACTAATTTAGAACATAGAGAAATGTATTAAAATTAAATACTATTTTGTATTTAAAATATCGCTTATTAAAAGGAAATCAAAGTTACTTTACTTCGTTTTGTCTTCTTCAAAATCAACACCTTAATTATATTATAATTATGTGAAAAAAATAATTACGTATTATTACTTGGATAATATCCTTACCCATTTAAATCTTTAATTTACAAGTAAACGGTAATTTCTAGAAAAGTATTATGTGCCTTCAAGAGCATGAACAGTGAACTAGAAATACTTGAAAAAGAAAATACAGCATTTTATAAAAATTGGCGTGTAACACTATAATAGTCATAATTCCAGAATACTAACAAAATCGTTTTTCCACAGTCGAATTCTACCTCCGTCCCAACGGTCGAATCAATCTTCGTCTGAACAATTTTACTTTCTACAAGCATCTGAAAGCCAGGACCAACGCCCATCGCTGGAGCTGCACAGCCTACGGCTCCAAATGGAAATGCAAGGCACACCTTATCATCACTGACAGGCTTGAAGTCCTGAAAGCCGATATTTTGCACAGCCATCCTCCAAACATGAGGAAAGAAATGAAAATAATCCCCAAACTAATGAAGAAAGATGCAGTTAAACATATGACCACGAAAGTAGCACATCACGCTAACACAGACATGAATGAACATTACCGTGCTTTGACTCCGTTTCAAAACTATTTGGCAGCTCATAGCGTGTTTGGCAGTTATTAGACTTCTAGTGTGAAGTGCCAAAGTCTATATAGATACTTTTATGTACAATATTCTACAACTTCTGTAGGGTTCTTTTGGCGCGTGAGCTATATCGGTACTAATACCGCCATCTTTTTTCTTCAATACAATGTCTACAAACACTTTCTACTGTCAGAAGGATAACGATGATAACAATGACGCCCCTTGACCATATAATTCATGTCCCGAAAGATCCTTATAACACAATGTGTCTGATCAGACCCCATCAAGGTCTCATCATACCATAATTTTGATAGCTTCTAGATAGTAAACGTGCTTCAAACGTGACAGCGAAACTTACTTTTAATTTCTTATTTAAAAAAAATGTACCAAGCAAAAGCAATTAAGATATCAGTGATGAGCCGGGAGGCCTGTGTCCCATCAGTGGGAGAGAGTACTCAAAGAGGGGGCTGAAATCCACCTCACGGGCCCAGTGCGGGATTGGTTGATGTCACATGTCTTCGAATTGTTGGTTCTAGGACATGCCGGTTTCCATACGATGTTTTCCTTCACCGTTTTGAGAGCAGTGGTGATGAATTACATAAAGTAAAGCCTGCATGTGTTTGAAACCACGAGTCGTTAGTCGGGGCCGTCACCACTGCGCCACGACTGCTCAATCTTAGTTTAGTTTTATTTATATACATGATGCTTCAGTAGAAATATGAAGTTGTATCACATTCTTTAACATAGCATTTGCTTTGCTGATGTGTATTCGCTACGATATTATCAATACTTATTAGACGTAGAGTGTTCTTTACATCATGTGAAGTAAAAATAAGTTTGTTTTTTTAATTAGTAACGCCATATTTAGGCTTTATTACTTTATGCATGTCATTTTTATGATCATTGTTGATCATTTGATAATTGGTTGTAATTTTTATAATTATAAGCTCCCGATAGCGTAAGTTTTAGCTTTACATTATAGTATACCATTATTGCACTACATTACCAATTGCTTTGCCTTCGGTTGGTGTTCGCTCCGACTGTACTTTATTGTTTATTCAGCCAGAAAAAAATAATGATTTATCATAATTGTGATAATAGGAACCACAATTATTTGATGTGGTGTTTTTAGTTAGGCACTGTCATCATTCGTAGTTTTTATATTTGTATAATTTTACCGAAGTAAATTTTCATGTGCGTAATTATAGATAGTGCAGTAGGAATACGGTTAGTTATCATTATTCATTAAGTGCCTTTTACTAAACGTGTCTTTAAAATTAGAAGTAATATGTAAGTACCAATATTTAAGTTTTTTTTTTTTATAACTTGTGTGATATTTTCGTTTGCCTTTCGATAACGCATCCAGTATTATTATTGTGATCGAACAAGCATTTCATAGTCTGTAGTCTAGTAATGGGACATATTTTTGCATTTAGCCCTAAGAATATAGACTAGCGGAAACATATAGGTATCTAATATTTTTGTCTATCTTATGAACATATCCGTAATTTTAATAAGATATGTATGTAACATATAGAAAACGTATTTTTCCAACATAAGAGGAATAAATTAAGTGAACATACTTCGTCGAAGAACATACTTTCAATTGTGTGAACACGTATGCATAAGATGTAGGTTTCAGAGTCTACGTATCACTGTGCAACGGTTGGTTTGAAATATTATTATAAAGTGAATACTTTTGCGTATTTTATGAGCCATAAACAGTATTCGACTTTCATGGATGGCATATCGAATGTGACATAGTACGACGTACATAAAGCGATAATC
Source organism: Mythimna impura (assembly GCA_905147345.3). Taxonomy (NCBI): domain Eukaryota; kingdom Metazoa; phylum Arthropoda; class Insecta; order Lepidoptera; family Noctuidae; genus Mythimna; species Mythimna impura. Next base: position 24,584,585 of record LR990351.1, on the reverse strand, counting down.
AACATCTCTTGACCAAGGAAATAGGCTACAAACCAGACCTGTTTAGTTTATTTTGTCTTGCCAACTGGGCAATGGTCTCTCTTCTTATTGTACACAAAAAAAGAACTTAACCCTGTAGAACTTCCGTTACTGCTGTGATCACAAGTTCGAGTAAAGCTTCAGTTCTACACTTCTCAATGTAACGTATCTACTTTGAGCTTATAATTTCGTAATCTAGGTATCAATAATATTTCTTGTCAACCGTAGTAAACGGTACAACCACAGCAAATGCTCCAAACGCTTTAATTAAATCCGAAACGCGGTAGTTTTAACTTTTCATAATCTTTAACATAATTATTCAAAACTATAATAGAGTTTATTCTTATAGTGAAACTAGTTTGTAATTAAATATTCGTGTCATGTATACCTACTAGTGATAAAAATAATCATTATAGTAAGACTGCAAGCTTGATTTTTGTGATATTATGGCATTTTATTTGGATCTCATTTTTTAGTTATTTGGAAATTTCGCTGATTTAAAGACTGTAACCAAAATAAACATTATTGTATACGAGGTTAGTTTTAGTATTTGATTAATATATCTGATTTTGAAAACATTTTAGACTTCTTCTGTAGAATTATAAGTAATAAAAAGTCGTGTCTTTTTTTGAGCCGGAGAACTGAAACTGGAATTTCAAAGTATTGTGATTTTTTAAACTAAGTATATCTTAATATTTTTACTAGTAACCGACTAAATTAACAATATAACTGCGAATGTATTATTGCCTACCTATATTCTTAAAATGTAATAATTAGTATGTACCTACTTTTACAACAGTTTACTATTGTATAATTTCTTGATTGATTTCATTAAAACTTTTAAAAATTTATTGGTTATTGCTTTGGAATCGTACAGGTTACTTTTGTTGATCCCGTCATTGATATTTAAAGGTTGCTTTCTTAGCTTAAAAAAGTAAACATTGAGTAATAATTACTTTTAATATTTTCATGCAACCCGAAGGTACAGCCGTGCTTAGTGCTTAGGCATTCTCTGTTCTGTAAGAGAGCATTGATTTACATTAATAGAAGTAAATTAGTATCGAAATATAATAAATTTACAATATTAACAATGCCAATAGAATTCTTATCGCTAAGTAATTTCGGCTTACTATTAGATGAGAGAATCATAATGGTAAAGTATTAAGACCAGTTTGTGGTATTTCGCACCCCCGGTGCGGCACTGTCACTTTTGCAAAAAATGCAAAAATGAGTTAAATATCTAAAAATGATCCTAAAGCACCCCTTTACTTGGTGCGATAACGTTACTTTTGTAGTACGCATAGTTTCCGTATGAGGGCGTGAGTGTCATTGCGGTTTTGGCGCGAATCACGCGTCTCTGGGAGCAACATCGTTTTTAAATGCTTCTCCTGAAAAACTACATTTTTGCATAAGTGACAGTGTCGCACCGGGGGTGATATATATCTAAATCCTTTTAATCACTTTTATCCGTGTTTTTCTACAGATCTTTCATTTCAGATCGGCACGCCAAAATTCAGCTTATAGAGCTAATGAATGGTAAACACTTACTGCTCGTAGACGGGTATCCATTCTATAGAAAGCAAGCTGCCAAAGGTGGTGACCGCTGGTGCTGCAACAAGTCGTATTGTAAAGCCTTCTTGCGTGTAGGAGATGACTACAAAATTCTGCATAGAAACCATCAACATGATCATCTTCCAACTCAGTTCTTTAAATCAGCGTGCGGTAAATATGTTAAGCTGTAAACCTTAAAGAAGTCTAGTTTTGAAAACATCTCAACGTGGTAAATGAAAATAATATGGACCATTTCGGTCAAATATGTTTAAAGTCAGTCTCGATCTCAGTGTGTATTTCTTGTATGAAAGCAGACATGCTGTTTGAATCAGTGAGGGGAAAATAAAAAGTTTGTTGTAGCTAGATGAACTCCAATAAATGAATTTATTACTGGTGTTATCTTTAAAATGTCTCCATAAATTAGAATAATATAGTCTACAAAGGTTAACACCAATCCTTAAAACGTGTCTCGATTACACGGGGCAGCTTTCGCTCAAGTATTTTAAAGGTAAATGATGCATTATATCGATTAGCAGAGCAACTGCTATAACTAACCATGCCAGTGTAACTTGAATCCACCTCCAATACTATCGATAAGATCAAATCTATATCAGCTTCTTCAAATTCCACAGGTGAAGTGAAAAGCGTCGCTAACTGGAAGGACCTGTACATTCACCACGGCTACTCTTACTACAGATTACGGTCTTTGTTCTATGGATATAACACCAGATGGTCCTGCACCGACATGTCAAAATGCTCGGCATACGTCCTCCTGGATAAAGATTTGAAACTTGTTTTTAAGTCTAGGCATAGACATACACATCCTGCGAGACCACTCCACAAGGAATCACGGGGATTATATTTCAGAATTTGAATTGTTTTTTTATGTCCTTAATTCGTGACTTTAATACTAAATAACCAAAGAATTTTATGTTAAGGTTTTATTTACGTAATGAATTTCAGTAGTATTCGTGCTTTAAACATTATGCTTAGCATTGAAGACACGGTTGGTGCAGTGGAGCGATTGGTTACAGCGCTACGTGTTACAAGTTCGATTTCAGCATAGGACAAATATTTGTTTGGTCTCGGGTCTGAGTGTCTTGTGTATCCCAATTTAAATATATTACCTATATCAAGTATTTAGTGTGTCGTATATCTATTTGTATTTATGTGAGTGGTACATGTATTAGATTTAGCTTAGGAATCTATTTCTTAATATTTTTGTACATTGGATCTCAGTAACTGGATTATTTGTATTAATTTATTTATTTAATCATAGGAGAACCAACAGCTATAACAAAAGGATAACAATAGTATAAGAGATATTGAGCCAATTACAGGTTCTCACAGGTAGAAACAGATAAAGTAATAGAAAACTTACGATCACTAATAAGCACGATAAAAAAGAACATTATTAAACATCACTTAAGTACTATCAGCACTTTTGAAAAAGTCCGCATTCAGCTGAGCAGCTGAGCTGCAGCTGAGTGCAGAATAGGTTTTAGTAGTAAATGGGTCAAAAGAGAACTCTTTACAAATAATATTAAAGTCCTTACTCGCTTGCACCATATACGAGTTTCTTCTGTAGTTAGAAGAGGAAGAAGGAATAGAGATAAGCGGATTAAATCTAACCGGTCTCTGCGGGACATTAAAGCGTAGTTTATGTAAGAGATCAGGACAGTCAATCTTATTAGATATATACTATATACTCGGTACGTATTGTAAGATTTAGATACTTCTTATCGTAAATATAAGGGTATAAGATGTCCAGTCGCTTAGGAATCTATTTCGGAATGTTTTTTTTTACATTGGATCTCAGTAAGTGGATTATTTGTATTAATGCACACGATGTACTCGTACGTATTATAAGATTTAGATGCTTTTTAAAGTAAATATTGAGGGTGTGAGGTGTCTGTCTAGTTGCTTAGGAATCTATTTTGGAGTATTTTTTGCATTGGATGTCAGTAAGTGGATTATTTGTATTAATGCACACTATATGTATACTCGTACGTATTATAAGATTTAGATACTTCTTAAAAGCAAATATGAGGATGTAAGGTGTCTAGTCGGTTAGGAATCTATTTTGGAGTGTTTTTTGCATTGGATGTCAATAAGTGGATTATTTGCATTAATGCACACTATATGTATACTCGTACGTATTATAGAATTTAGATGCTTCTTATAGTAAATATGAGGGTGTAAGGTGTCTAGTCGCTTAGGAATCTATTTCGAAGTGTTTTTTGCATTGGATGTCAATAAGTGGATTATTTGTATTAATGCACACGATGTACTCATACGTATTATAAGATTGAGATGCTTCTTAAAAGCAAATATGAGGATGTAAGGTGTCTAGTCGGTTAGGAATCTATTTCGGAGGGTTTTTTGCATTGGATGTCAGTAAGTGGATTATTTGCATTAATGCACACTATATGTATACTCGTACGTATTATATGATTGAGATGCTTCTTAAAGTATATGTGAGTCGCTTAGGAATCTATTTTGGAGTGTTTTTTGCATTGGATGTCAATAAGTGGATTATTTGCATTAATGCACACTATATGTATACTCGTACGTATTATAGAATTTAGATGCTTCTTATAGTAAATATGAGGGTGTAAGGTGTCTAGTCGCTTAGGAATCTATTTCGGAGTATTTTTTGCATTGGATGTCAATAAGTGGATTATTTGTATTAATGCACACGATGTACTCATACGTATTATAAGATTGAGATGCTTCTTAAAAGCAAATATGAGGATGTAAGGTATCTAGTCGGTTAGGAATCTATTTCGGAGGGTTTTTTTGCATTGGATGTCAGTAAGTGGATTATTTGCATTAATGCACACTATATGTATACTCGTACGTATTATAGAATTTAGATGCTTCTTATAGTAAATATGAGGGTGTAAGGTGTCTAGTCGCTTAGGAATCTATTTCGGAGTGTTTTTTTGCATTGGATGTCAATAAGTGGATTATTTGTATTAATGCACACGATGTACTCATACGTATTATAAGATTGAGATGCTTCTTAAAAGCAAATATGAGGGTGTAAGGTGTCTAGTCGGTTAGGAATCCATTTCGGAGGGTTTTTTACATTGGATGTCAGTAAGTGAATTATTTGCATTAATGCACACTATATTTAAACTCGTACGTATTATAGAATTTAGATACTTCTTAAAGTATATATGATGGTGTAAGGTGTCTAGTCGCTTAGGAATCTATTTCGGAGTATTTTTTGCATTGGATGTCAATAAGTGGATTATTTGTATTAATGTACACGATGTACTCATACTTATTATAAGATTGAGATGCTTCTTAGGGGAAATATGAGGGTGTAAGGTGTCTAGTCGCTTAGGAATCTATTTCGGAGTGTTTTTTGCATTGGATGTCAATAAGTGGTTTATTTGTATTAATGTACACGATGTACTCATACGTATTATAAGATTGAGATGCTTCTTAAGGGAAATATGAGGGTGTAAGGTGTCTAGTCGCTTAGGAAACTATTTCGGAGTGTTTTTTGCATTGGATGTCAATAAGTGGATTACTTATTTGTATTAATGCACACGATATACTTACTGGTACGAATTATAAGATTTAGATGCTTTTTAAAGTAAATGTTAGGGTGTAAGTTGTCTAGTCGCTTTGGATTCTATTTTGGGAAGTATTTTTACATTGGATTTCACATAATATTATGGTGTAAAATGTCTAGTCGCTTCGGAATCTTCGGTGTAATGCTAGAAGAACATATGTAACGTACGTTTGATTATTTCTCTTTTGTTTTCTATTGAATTGTTTGATTTGAATTTTGTTTTCTGTACCTCTCTATACTTATACAATTATAGCTCTTAGTCTAAAGTAACCACAAATTTTATCAATTCAACAATGAATTAAAATAAACTGAATTTCACTAAATGGGATTATTTAATTGAATAAAATTATTTTGTAATACATTAAATAATCACAGAAAGTTCCCGCCGTGTCCTCGTGAGGGCGATCGGCGGCAACGATCTCTCGCGCCGTGCCTTGGTACAGGTAGTCCAAAGCGAGGAGGAGAGGAAGGCGGTCGCCTCCTTCTGCAAAGCAGTAATGCTAGCAAAGGAGAAGGCCGCCAGTGCACGCGCGAGAGATTGGTGCCAAGGGTATGTTTCTGAAAGGAAAATTCGGCCCTGGGACGAAGGCAAAGAAGGAACAGAAGTGGGTTTTTTGTCAGTAAAAGTTTGAGGCGCCCTCTTGCTCCGCCCAAGAGCGGGGGATGTCATTGGATGATATTACATCTAAAAAAAAAATCACGTTAAGTTCAGTATTCTAAAAACTCTTTTCGTCCTTCACTTCTGTCTTTCTTTTCTTAGTTTTAAGGATTTTGATATAATCACTAGCATGTAACTATCTTTCTCTACAATAAATAAATAAAAAATCGGTTTTTTATTCCTGTCCAAAAATCCGTATAAAATAAAATATTAGAAGTAGATGCTGAAGCTGTGCTGTTTTCAAATTATTTTATTTAAAATGGCATCTAGCTAATATGGTACAATTTCAGTTAACATATTCATGACGACAAGAGGGAAGGAGAGGCTGATCTACCACGACTACACGTATTACAAGCAGTCGAGAACGAAGAGTGGCTTCCGATGGGGCTGTACGAAAAACCGCTGGCACAAATGCAAGGCATACTTACACTTGGCGGACGATATGACCATAGTCAGAAGTAATATGGAGCACACACATACTCCTTTTAGTACTCCAGTGAGGAAAAGACAACGAAAAGATATGCTTGATGAATAATTTAAAGTTGCATATAGTTCTAGTATTAAAGTGAATGAACTATTGGTTTTAATAAGGGCTGTGGACAGTCTTCTGCGTCCGAATTGCTATCGTCATCTGTTTAATCGCTGTTTAGACGCAGTTTTTGTGCAGATCTGGCATGCTGCCTCTCATCTCATCTGTTTTTGTGCGGCTGGTTTCACTGCTATATCGTCAACATTCTGTTACTACTGTGGTATCATTATCATTATTCTGGTAGTCTACAGCTGGACTGTGGCTTCTCGATTACAACGCCATTTAACTTCAGCCTTGACTTTTTTCCAGTCACTGCTAGGGTTACTAACCCTGTCCAGATCGTCATTTCACTTTTAGCCTCCATTAAAGTCAAAGTCAAAAGTTTTTATTTCACATAGGCCTACATGGGCACTTATAAAACGTCAGAAGCTAGTGCACGGTTCCAAATTGGTCGTTTCCTATGGAGAAGAACCGGCAAGAAACTCCATGGTTACTCTTTTATTTAAAAAAGTGGTTGTTTACAATATTTTCATATTAGAGTATTAATAGACATTATGTAAGAACAGTGTAGTACAGAATAGTGTACATCATCATCATTTAAACCGGAGGACGTCCACTGTTGGATGTAGGCCTCCCCAAGTGTCACCACAATGATCGGTCCTATGCGTCTCACATTCACCGCATTCCCACGACTCTCACCAGGTCATCGGTCCACCTTGTGGGAGGCCTTCCAACGCTGCGTCTTCGGGTGCGCAGTCGCCACTCTAGAATCTTTAAGCCCCATCAACCATCCGTTTTACGAGCTATATTGGCGATTCTTCGGTTTTCAGCCTTAAACCATCTTTATCCTGTTATTTTAATATAGTCTTGCAGACCTTGAATATGGTCATTTGTTATCCTCCAAATAGATTCGGTCAACACTGATTTATTACATACGTTTGGTGATTCGCTGTGTACCACTGCCTCAGTGTTCTCCACCCAACCTTACACCAAATTTTCAAATCAGTTTATTTTATGACATAGTACTGGTTTCTATCTTCCTGAAATGGTCTTCTACTGCTGGCCATTCTCAAACATTAAGTACATTTTTGACCAGTTTGGTATGTGTATATGATAAATGTATATATGTATTGGATTATGTTAGTAGCACAAAGGCTGTACAGTGTTCATATCATATCCTAAATATAATTCATACTAATCCTTATTTTTGGCTCAAAAATAATATTTATTGCTTTCAATTGTTGATAAATTTAAACCTGTCTCCTTAATATTGTCGTCCGATTAAATAATGAAGCTAGCTGAGTTATCTTTAAAATATAAAACGCCAAACTTTAATGGCAGTCGCGGTCATGCAACGAGAGAGTAGGACGGAGAATATTGACTACAGAATTCGTCTTGTGCTATCCCTCTCACGCGTTTTATAACCGTGACTGCCACAAACATTGGCGAATAGTATAAGTATTCTTCTACGGCATACGTACGTAATAGAGCTTATTATTAATATGCAATGACATAAAATTGATTTTATTTCATCGGTTTTATAATAAGATAATTCAAATAGAAGTGTTGCAATCAAGCTGTTTGGTAGAGCGTTTCTGGACTTTTATGTAATATTATTTTCATTTCAAACTCCCGATGTATAATAAAGAGATCTAAGTCACATGAGCATCATAGCACCCAAGCAAACGGTTCGATTTCAATAGAGTTTTAGACAGTTTGATTGCAATTATTTCTTTTATGATCTCATATTTGTAGAAAAGCCTAGTCAATAACATTCTAGTCCGTTAGTTAAAATAAGTTAGATAATTATATTCATAGATTATAAAAAGCAAATAATACGTACTTAGTATTACCTGTGCACCGCACCGTAATAAATTCTCTCACAATGGCGAAAATTTTTTGAAACATTTGGGTCTTGAAGCTTTAAAAATATGTTTATTTTTTGTGTTTGAATTGGCTCTGCTAGTTTAATTAAGTAAATAATGTGCAATACAGTAACCAGAAATCGATATTAATTACACGGTACAAGTGTAGACGTAGTTTGGTTACTTCTGAGATCAAGGTTACTAGCTAGATTTCAAATTCGGAACTACTACCTACTTGAAGTCCTCTCAACCTTAGTTTGGTCTTCGTCATAATTGTTATATTTGTAGTTCTCTTAATTATAATGATTTGATATTTATGATAGTATTTATTACTTTATATATTGCACATAGATGTATTTTATTATTATAAGCAACTTAATTTAATGATACTTCATTCTATTTGAAATATTTATTATTTATTTGTTGTGCACACCTATCACAGTGTTGGCTTTTTTGAACCCAAAGGTTGACTGGTAGAGAATGCCTTCTGGCATTAAGTCCGCCTATGTACCATTATTGTACATGAAGTATAAATAAATAAGTTTCGACTTTGGGTACCTATGCTAGCCAGTTTTGAATTATGCTGACGGCAAGTGTAAAACAGAGGTAATTTTAATTTCAGTAACCGATATAAAAAAAGTTCCTTAAAAATAATGAAGATTGTAACAAAAAAAAAAAAAACAGGTATTTTTCATACTGGCTTCGATTCCTGGTGTAGGTAATATTTTTAGTCAAAATTGATATCAACACATTAGCTCGATTTCGAGTTTAGAGTCTAGATTTCTATGAGATCTGTGCTCGAAGAAAAAAATTATAAAATATCAGTAAAATTCACTACTGTTATGCACCTGCAAGGTTTTTTCACTAACACCAATTAAAATATGTAAATAGTAGAATTTTATTACAAATTAATTTGATTCAGTGAGTGCAAAATTCTACGGCTTATGATGTGGTATTGCTAAAACAACAATATTCATGATCTCATTATTTTTAAATAAAAAGGTGCATTTATGTTGAACATTTTCGTTTTTTATTACCCCCAGTACTACATACCTAAATATCAAAATGTTGTGTATGTGGTTTTGCTATTTTGGTACTGTGGATAGTCTTTGGCACATCAATGGTAACAAAAACAGTATAAACTGCCCCCCTAGCCAAGACACAAACGATAAACGTATACTCTCAGTAGTCTTTAATTAATAGATTTTCAACTTTATGTTATTGGATATAAAGTTGAAAATCTATTGAAGATTACATAGTGTTTTCGTTCGTTCCGGTCGCTAACGCTCAGTAGTCTTTAATAGATTTTCAACTTTATGCTCTTAGGTATAAAGTTGAAAATCTATTGGAGATTACAAAGCGTTCACGTTTATCGTTTGCAACTTGGCTGGGGGGCTGGCCAGTTTGAAAAACCGTTTAAGAGACCTCTTATTCTATTGAATTAAACTAGACCTAGAGTCTTACCTTGACGTGTTGAAATGTCAGTCGTGAGTAGCGTTAAAAAAAGCAGGAAAAATTCCCGTTTCTTTCCAATTCCGTTGTTTTATTCAATATTTCATTCGAAAGTTTCGAGAAAATATTCCAATATATGTTTTTTTTTTTTTAATAAAACCGAAAAAAAAAACGGGAAACTTCATGTTTTCTTTTTTCAAATACGTACTTGCTTTAACTTTTTTCATAATACGTACTTACTAATAAAATGGAGAGAAGAATGCAAAAAAAAATGAGATTGTAGCTGAGGGGAGCTAGATGGATCTAGTATTTTGTACCTATTTGTATTCTATTGACTTTTGTATTCACCTCCCGTATATTTTCTTTTTTTTTTTGTATTTCGCCTATTGAAATATGTTTTAATTTTAATAAAACTTGTTTTTTTTTTTACTTTTCAAAACATCAACCGAAACACTCGAAATAATCCTGATTCTTTTCAAATGATTCCTTCTATTAATTTTTCTATGTAACATGCGAAAAAACGAAAAAAAAAACAAAACAAAAAAAAAAACAAATTGTTATTTTCGCAATTTTTAACGCTAGTCGTGGGAGCGAGAAATATGGATGGAGCTATACACCTTATATAGCTTCATCCTTTTAACAGCTCCGTTTAGGTCGTCAAATGGATCGCGTTAAGAGCTCGTGGTAGGACTTGTGGTCAAGCTAGCTAGCTTCTGGTCAAGGTCAAAGTGTTACTTTGACCTTGACCAGAAGCGACGTGCGACTTACATAATATAATGATTTTGTGACTAACATCTTATTTGTGATGAAAAATCTGAATTTGTCTATAAATAACTGTATAATCGTATTTTCTACCTTGCTATTTTAACTTTAAAAAAAATTATTGCTAAAATATGGTCTGGTATGATCCGCAGCACAATACATTACCCTGGACCGCGGCTCCAAGCTTCTGCTGTTAAACGGCTTCTCCTTCTATAGAAGTGGGAGTATCCGCAAGGGAGGTTCCCGATACAGCTGTTCTTTATCGTGTACAAAAAGATGTAAGGCTTTTGCACACATCTCTGTCGAGGACGACATCATTAAATCAAATTTGGAACACAATCATGCACCAGCAAAATATGTACCAATCGGAGGCGGGAAATTTGTTAAAGTTTAATGTAAATGTAGGTGTACACTAATATTGTTAAAAAATACAAATTAATTTAATTTCGGAAATCTGTATTTCTGGTTTTGTTTCTTTACCTATTTGAAACGACTTCTTGATGTACCTAAGTACCGAAATCGCTATGTAAGTGCTTAAAATATTTTTGAAGTTCCCTCAATTTCTCCTAGATCCCATCAGAACTGGATTTTAATAAAAATGACCTCGTGGGTAAAATAATAATAAATTATTAATTATTATTTTTATTATAATAATACATCATTATTATTATTGTGCTGTTTTACGAGTCTAACGCAGACGAAGTCGTGGGCTCCAGCTCCAGCTTGTATTTTTTTTTAAGATATTAAATAAATAAAAAAATGTATATTGTGGGCTGCACATCTAAAAAAGTAATGTTATAATTTTGTTTGTACTTGATGAACTATCATTACATAAATGTCATTACTTTCTGTATATATTCTGTATGTATCATAAATGTTTTACTTTGAAAATTGAAACTATGCTTACCTGCGCCGGCCGGCTCAAGGTCAAAGTGCAGGTATCACAAACCTGCGTTCACCTGTGGTAATGACACATGATACTAAATCTGATGATATTTTTTGGCCACGAAAAGATCGCATATAGTGCAAAATGTGTTTGGAATCAAAACAACCATGTAACTTTATATTAAGGTAAAATTGAGATTTGTTAATTGTAAATAATTAATTTTAAACTTTTTGAACGGGGCAGCGATAAGCGATATTTTCGTGGGCTGTTATTGGTAAGTTCTTGATTGAATATTTCGTTGTAGATAACATAGGGAAATAATTTAAGTTACGCCTTGCAATTAAATTTTAAGTCTGAATAATAAATAAAATGTAATTAAATTAACACTCGATTTTGGTAATTTATTTGGTAATGTAATGGCTTTTTTTCCATTGGAAATCATAAAATAATAAATCATGGTCTTGGTGGAGCGAGATCCCTCTCGCTGACACTCCCGTGTCACTCCCGTAACACTCCCGTGTCAGGTTTTTATTGACTAAAACCCTTGGTATTCCTTCAGTTGTCCTTTGCGAGGAACATGGTGAACAATCTGCAGCTCTATTACTCCTCGATCCTAATTTAAACACAAGCGCCGACGACCCGAGCTTGGTTCTTACTGGGCGCCGAGCTACCCTTTGCTCGCCGTCCGCAAGCCCGCGCTTGTTATGGAATGGCTGGTTAATATTACGAGTAGGTTCAATTAAGTTTATCTATAAATCCTTTCGGTACGGGCACGGGCTGCGCATTTTGTACTTTTGTTCTTTTTGACTTTGTGTTTGTAACTGTTGTGCTGTGTCTGTCTCGAATAAAAGTATTTCTATTCTATTCTATGCAACGATGTTATGTACTTCATTAATTGTGTTTATTCAATTTACAGCAAAGTACATAACTTTAGAGAAAGGAAAATCGAAGCTCTTAATTATCAACGGGTACAGCTTTTCAAGGAACAGTCGCATGTCTAAAGGTGGCAGTCGATACTCGTGTTCCAGCTATCTATCTACGGATTGTAAAGCGTACGCCCACGTTACTGCCGAAGACGTAATCACCAAGAGCAACACGGAGCACAACCATGTCCCTCCGAGCTTTTATAAGATGAAAGATGGAACGTACCTGAGACTAAGTTCTGGTAGGAGGACTAATAACATTTTTGAAAAGCCGTTGTATTGAGTATATGCAGGCAGACAACCACATTTTGCTAGTAATGCTTAGAGGGATAAGCCCGCCACACTGTCCACAACCAGTGAAACTTCTGAAAGCCAGAATCAAGAGAAGCGTCAAATCAAGAAGGTCGTTTAGTCTCGGAGAAACGATTCAACTGCCTTGTTGAATCAGAAAAGAACAGCAGAGGAGTAAGAAAAAAGTAAATTTCCACTATCCGCCATATTGAACAGGAGATGGAATAGAGTTAGGCCAATAGACACAACGAGACGTTTACAACTGGAATAAATCCGGTGGCCAAGCAATACGGACTAGGGTCTATGCACACCACGTTTTTTAAACGCGCCGTTGGCGCGCGTTTTATAAAAGTACGTCGACGGCGCGCTTTTATCATACAGAGCAGTTTGTTGTCGTTTGTATCGATACACACGCGCGTTAGCATCCCGTTTGTATCGATTCAAACGCGTGACACCGGTGCGTCACTAGCGCGCGCGCCTTCCCTACGAGCGGGGTTTCCCCCGCAACGAGGGAGGTGTGAATCTACGCTAGTTGCAATCGAGCAATTTGGTGCACAGCATGTCTTTGAAACAAAAAATGGAGCCTTTCGACGTAGAAAACTTCATAACTGAAATTCAAAATCGGCCAATATTGTGGAATTCACGATTGCCAGATTATTCGAATAAATAGCGCGTTTGTATCGATGCACACGCGCGTTTGCTTCGCGTCTGTATCAATTCAAATACGTGTTTGAATTTATACAGGTGTGCAAAGGTCTACAGGCTGCGACTGATTCGCGTGTGTACCGCGTCTATATTGCAACAAACGCGCGTCAACGGCGCGTTTAAAAAACGTGGTGTGTACAGGCCCTTAAAGTTAATACTGATATTAATGGATTCTAAATTGTGAGCTGTTACATCCTTACCTGTCACCTGTCGCGTATGTCTGTTCGCAATAAACACAGAAACTACTGAACGGATTTTCATTTGGTTTTCACCAATAGACAGAGTGATTCATGAGGAAGATTATATTTGAGAAGAGCCCAGAATTTCAAAGATTTGTAAAATCCGTGCAAAACTGGGGCGGATCGCTTGATTAAAAAAAGTTTTGCAAAAACGCTTGAACTCAGGAAAACTTGTTCTAATTTCAAGTTCCGTGTAGTGTTTTTTTGATACTAACCCGAGGGCCACAAAAATAATGCTTATGGCGTCTTCACTTTATAGAAATAATAGTTGTTACTTTTCTTGTAATAGTAGGTAAAAGCCGACTGCAGGCCAAGAGCTAAGTCTGGTTAGTTTAGCTTAGCTCACGTTACTGGTGTAATTTTGCTCAGCTCGTTAGCTTAGCTCGTAAAGCTGAGGTAATTTAGCTTAGCTCCCATAGCTGAGGTACTTAATTTAACTTAGTTTGAGTTTGCATAACTGAGGTAATTTTTCGTACAATGTTTGTATAACGCGAACCGTGTAAATCAGGGATATGAGGGTTACGTTCATAGATAATTATGAGTAAACTAATTTAGTTTTTTTCTGATGGTCTGCAACCAGGGTAATGTTTTTCAATATGAATAACACCTATCAATCGACACATCACTCGTACAAAATTTTGTAAGTTGACCTAAATTTTAAATTGTAATAGCTGTAAGTCTTAGCATTTTATTTTTATTTATTTATTTGTTCTTAGACACAATATGCGCTATATTGTGTCACAATATAGCGCATGTTTTAACACAATATAACGCATGTTTTCTAAAATACTTACACAGGAAGACGCTGTCGACTGTAACACATAGCGTTGCCAGGCGTCCGGATAAAGCCGGACACGGTCAGGCTTTTTAGTTGCGCGTCCGGCCAAATTAGGCGGAGTCCGGTTTTTGTTACGCTTTATAAATTTTACCATTTTGTTTAGAATTGTCATTTGAGTTCTGCCTTACCTTGTATCGCTAGCACAAGCAGAGCGGACAATTAGTCTAGCAATTATATCATTTAATTTTCATTAGAATTTAAAAAGATTTTATGAATTTTATTGTTATTAAAAAGCCATGATAGACTTTTAAAAAAAAGTCAGTATTTTTGCCCTAATGTCCGGCTTTTCGGTTCCATGACCTGGGAACCCTAAACACAGTACATACTAGTACAGTCGTCAACGTTATCTCTTATTATCGCATGTATTTTTTTTTATTAATAATGTTTAATCTAGGTTAAGAGATATTGGTTAAATTGAAAATGTTGAATAAAATTTATATTATATTATTAATTATTATTACCTGTATTTTGGTGATCGTGCTTTTATCTACTAGGTAGGTGCTATTATCTTCTTTCGGATTTGTTAAAACAAATAGCGTAAATTAATGTCTTAATTCAATTTACAGCAAAATACATATTTCTAGAAAAAGGAAAATCCAAGCTCCTAATGATTAATAGCTACAGCTTCTCGAAGAACAGCCGGACAGCCAAAGGTGGTACTCGATATGCCTGTTCTAGCTTATCTACGCAGTGCAAGGCGTTCGCCCATGTCACCGCGGAAGACGTCATCATCAAGAGTAACCTGGAACACAACCACGAACCTCCAAAATTTTTTAAGCTGCCTGATGGAACGTACATGAAACTGAATCCTGGAAGGAAATGGAAATGGAATTAGTTTGATGAACAGTTTGAATGATAGCAAAAATCCACCATATGTGAAGCAAAGACCGAAAACCGCCGACGTATTTTGGTTACGGTTAAGCTTAGGGTTACCGCTGTTTTGAGTAACCAAGAAAAAAAAAATGGTACCTCTATTTTGTTTACGGCTAAGCTTAGGGTTACCGCTGGCTTAGGTAACTAACATAAAAAAAATATGACCTGTATTTTGGTTACGGCTAACCTTAGGGCCTGCGCACACTTGAGTCAAGTCTGTCTTAGACAGACTTGTCTACGACGTCGCAGACCAGTCTACAACGTCGCAGACCAGTCTACAACGTCGCAGACTTGTCTACGACACTGCAGACTTGTCTGCGACAAGACTGTTTTGAGACGTCCAGTGTTGCCAACAGTTACACTAACTTACCACTAGAGTCAACTTTTAAAACCACCAGAAAACTACTAACAAAGAATTATCCCACACACAAAATCGCAAAATTTCCCACAAAAAAATGTGTATAAGAAATAAAATAAGTAGACATATAGGTTATTAGTTTCCTTTAATAATAAGTGACAAAAATTAACAATCAGTTGATCAAAATACCATTTGTATGTAAATTAACATACAAATGATTCAATAACAGCTATGTATTAATTCGTCTTCAGACGAATCATTTTTGTTTGCACCATTAGATCAAAATACCATTTGTATGTAAATTAACATACAAATGATTCAATAACAGCTATGTATTAATTCGTCTTCAGACGAATCATTTTTGTTTGCACCATTATCGTCGGTATCATTTTGATAATTATGGATTCTATGGTGCTGATTTACACCCGAGTGATCGCATTTTTAGTAAGAAATTGAATTTTACTAAAGCACTATAAAAATCCACTAGTCACTAAAACCAATATTTCGAAACTAAATGGGGGGTTAAAACCACCAGTTTTAGTGGAAAAACCACTAAGTTGGCAACACTGGCCGTACCGCCTTGATGGTGTGCGCCGTTACGCAGACAAAACAGTCTTGTCGCAGACAAGTCTGCGATGTCGTAGACAAGTATGTCTAAGACAGTCTTTTCTCAAGTGTGCGCAGGCCCTTAGAGTTACCGCTGTCCTAGGTAGCCAATACAAAAAAATGTGTCCTCTATTTTGATTACCATTTAATTACTGGTATGTAACACGTGTTTTACTGAGGTCATTTTCTTTTATTACACTAACTGGAATAATATTGGTTGTACGAACTGCATTTACTTTATTTCCTTGTGCTCTTTTAAATTTTATTTTCGTTTTTACCTTCAAAATATAAGACAATAAAGGCACTGCAAAAAAAGCAAACATACCGGTTTCGGTCCTCTTATAAAAGTCCGTCCGTTGAATTAGTGCAGCACTTTGAAAGCTACGGCGTGTCATGAATGAGCCGTCAAGCTTCTGAATATCCATAAAAAATGTTGAATCTCATAGCTGTTAAAATGAATTAAATTATGTGTGATGAATGTAGGACTATAATAGTCCTGCGGGGAGTATGTGTGTTTTAAATTATTTTTGTTTTATTTTTCAAATCTGTATTTTATTGTTTTGTCTTTTTATGTACTTCAGTGTTTAAATAGTATAACTGGGTTCGGCCGTTCTGTTTAAATTAAACACCTATAAATAAGTAATAGCTGTGTCAGTGGTAGACCAGACCTATAAGCTAGCCTCTTGGTCTATTGAAAAAAAAACCATGTTAGGCCAGCTCGCAGTCAAGATGTTACCACCGACGACTGTAACTTTTGGTGAATCAGAATGGATTCATCATCATCTTCAAAGTTTTGTTACTATTTTGGTGTGCAATAAAGTTTATTCTATTCTATTCTATCTTCCACATCATTTGCTCACCGCTGGGCATAGGCATCTCTTTTGTTGTGCCAATCTTCAAGTTGTTGTACCACTCTCATCCAGGTTCTACCAGCGATGCCAACCACATTATATGCCCATCTTGCTGCCGGACAACATTCCTTCTACACTTCTTGGGCACCACTCGGTCACTGCCTAGTAAGGCAGTAACGACAGGTGGAGTATCACCTGGCGTTACCGTACCTTACCAAGTGTCCTGCCCAACTCCATTTGAGTTCCATAACTCGTCTTCCGATATCGAAGACATTCGACATTTAAAACTCGGCCTAGTAGCCTTATGCCTGGCATAGAACGCTGACCGTCCGGTAACCGTCCGGATCGATCCCAAATCGACGGCGCTTAGTATTCCAAGCCCACCTCAAAGAGATATCAGCAAACTCTAGGAGCCTAGTAGGGCTGATGCCCGCTAGGGCAGCGGTAAATTTCTGAAAAGGAAACAAGTGGTCTTTGTACTCAAGGGCAACTGACGATGCCCACAAAAGAAGGTGTTTGAATATGGTACACAGGTTTGGTTTTAGTCAGTAAATATCTAACACACCCCGTTCGGGTATATAACGCTCTATTGCTCTCAGAGTTGGACAACTTTCAGCCTGAATACGGCCTCCTAGATAAACGATTGATCTCAGCACCGTCAGTTATGATGGGCAGAACACACTCATTATTATAGAGGCAGTTCTTCAGACGTTGAAAGTTGATTAAATACTTTTTTATTCCTATCTATATAGTGTCTCCGTATTTTTAGTTTTCTTCGATAGTTAACTTTACATGACTGTGGTGTAGGTAATATAATTAATTTGAGTTCGAATTTTGTTTATATTTATTAGTTTTTAGGGTTCCGTAACTCAAAAGAAAAAAACGGAACCCTTATGTTAGTGATCCTATCACTTTGTTGTCCGTCCGTCTGTCTGTCTGTCTGTCTGTCAAGACCTTTTATCTTGGGAACGCGTGGACGTAATGAGTTGAAATTAAAACCATATACTTAGGTCTGCGGACTCTTGAAACTGTAGAAAAATCAAACTTGTAAGTGACGAGAACGAGAAAAAAAGATACTTCGGTTTATGTGGCAAAAAACGTACATTTCGACACTCTCGAGGAAATCAAAATTCATAGGGTACTTCCCGTTGTCCCAGAATCCTGAAATTTTGCATAAAGCAAGGTCTTATAGCACAAGTATAGGAATAAATCTGAAAACTGTAAATTTGTAGTTATGTCAGTAAAAAAAAACTTTTTTGCGGTTCGGAAAAATCTTCGAGACTCCATTCGGGAATTGAACTATTTACATTGGTAAGTTTGTACAGAACCCAAGGGCGCGAGTCCGACTCGCACTTGCCCAGTTTTTTAAATATTATCTCATTTTAATATTATTCATTCTCAAGTGTTACGTTTAATCTTATACTGTTTTTTTTTAAGTAATTTTATTTAGTTGTTTATTTTATTTTGTTCATGCTGTGGTAAATGAAAGGGTAAATACATATGTGACATTTAACACCAACTAAATGTATAAATTTAAGACATTTATTGTTTGATCCTTTGTTAGATATCCTAAATAAATAAAATACACACTGTAAATAATATAAACCTTGGTTATTTGATATTTTATTATTAAAGACTAACAAAATTAATTTGTTTTGTCTTTTTCGCCGCGAATTCGTCCACGAGATCCCAAAAAATGTCTTTAAACTAACTACAAGAATACTTTGTTACAGTGATAGCCAGGCCTGGCTAAAAATATTGATAATATTTGCTAAGAGTTTTCGAGCCTAAGACCAGCTGCAGACTAAGAGCTAAGCTAGTTTTCAATTAAAGCTATTTTTTATAATTATTACCTACTTAAGATCCAATGTCCCTTAGATGGGTCAGATGACATCCACATTAGTCACCCATCGCGACCGGTTTTGAGCTTCACGCTTCACCTCGCTCCAAGTCATTCCGAAGCCCGTCGCTTCTGACAACACGGTGTGTCGCCAGATTTGCCAAGAACGCCCATGCTTCTTTTTTTCTTGAGAATTCCAAGCCAGGCCTGTTTACGTATGTGATCGGAATCCTTACGAAGCGTGTGACCAATTCGTCTTCACTTACGGCGTTTGATCGGGCTTTCGTGGCATTTCTCCAACAGCTTTACGTTAGAGATGGTCTCGGGTCAGTATATTTTTTTGTACGTACGCTTAAATCTAACTTAGCTCTTGATCTGCTAACGGCTTTAGGTAAGTATTATTAAAAATATTGCTAACAGCTTATTGCAATCACAAATTGCAATAAAATAAAACTGGTTTTTAAAACACCTTTACTAAAAATGTGTGTTTATTTCAGCAAAATTTATAACTCTGGACCGAGGAAATTCCTGGAGGAATAAGTTGCTACTGTTCAACGGCTACACTTTCTCTAAAAATAATACTAACGCTATTGGTGTCACCAGGTTCAAGTGTTCTTGCGCTACTTCCAAGAGATGCAAGGCATACGCTCATATCACTCCTAATGGCTTCATCATCAAATATGACACCAAACATAATCACGAACCTCTTAAATATAACCAGTTGCGTAACGGTCGGTATCAGAAGATGTAGTTCACTCAATTCTTAAGTCCGTGTAGTACCTATTTAGGCTCCCACAGATAGGCACAATGCATGGAGCACAACAACCAGGTTGCAGTGCTCCATGCCACAATGCAACGAAATTTATCTCTCGGATATAATCCCTTGGACGATTTCATTGAAAATTGGACGTCGCATCGTTGCATCGTGTCTGATGACGGTAGCCTTTTTAGGTCTTATATTCGTTATTAGCAGGGATGTTATGGATATGGTTATAGGAATAATATCATACCGATTTCAGATGAAAGAAAGATAACATTTTTAGTTGACACACACAGGTACACACACACGGATACAGGAACGGGTGGATACGGTTACGACCATGAAATTATTTCGGATTATCAATTAAATTTCGGATTGATATGTTTACAGATATAAAAAATTAAAAATTTATTTCATCATTCATCATCACTACATTGTAGTACCAAATGATAATCTATGATTAATGATGAGGAATCTACTATATTGTAGTAACCACTACATAAATAATTATTAATTTTGAACTCCGTTCCTATCCAAAATATACATCCGAAATTAATCGAAACTTATAGCAGATTCGGTTACGGTTACGAATATTTTTTTATATTTTATGTAGTTTCTGTTCCGGAGTTCCATAACATCTCTGGTTTATTAGAAGTAAAAATCCATTTATTCACCAAAGACATAATTCAACAATAGTTTTCTTGAAGTAGGTTACATACAAGTTTTTACCAGTTTAACTTCTATTCACGTTATTTTTAGATGTAATACCACAATCTAGTCATAATAAGCAATATATCAAAATACTAGTCATACCCCAAGTCTCTCAATCTTAAAAATAATAATACCGTTTATTTATTTATGTAGTCAATGATAATTAGGAAAACAGTTGACGTATACTTATCTAATATTGATGTTATAATGAACATTTAATATCTGTGCATTTACAAACATTCGGAGTTCGGGTAGGCGAAGAAATTGATGTCGAATTTTACCTAATATATTTATAGTCTACTACATTCTACAAAATAGGTATTTCATATTTATTGCATTCCGTGGTGTTTTCGATATGGATAAATAAAATGCAGAAAATAATACGCGATAGCGTTTTATTTTAAGAATCACTCGTGTGAATTTTATGTAAGTTTAAGTAACTATTTGGTAAAATATGAACTTGACGTGTTGCGCCGACCCCAAATAACACGGGACAAGGGCAGGAAGATGATGATGATGATGATGATGATGAACTTGACGCGAAAAGAGAAAGTAGTCGTCAACAATGTATGTTTCTTCCTCTAACAGTTTCTAAAACTTACAGCAAAATACATTACTCCGGACCGAGTACATAAACTGCTTCTGTTTAAAGGCTCCAGGTTCTCGATTTTTCTGCCTTTTACAACCGATTATCAGCTCCATTTGTGCACAGAAAAAAGTCTGTTAAGGGAGAGTCTGTACCATATTCTGCCATAGTATGGATGTAATTCCGAAAAAATAAAATAGGTTTGATGTTTTACAAAACTTCGCTTGACTAGGAAACTTTCGAAGAAGTTTGTTACATAAGAAATAAACGAAGACGATTTTCTGTGCCCACGCCGAAACCTATTCGACAAACTCAAAAACCCATTTCGAGGCTCAAATACAACGATTTACAAAAATCGTTGCAATGTATTCGATCCATGTTCCATGACTATTACAGAAATCTTCCATTTGCAGATGTCCCTAATTGCACTCTCTGTACCCAAATAAAACTACTTCGAAAAACCCAGTCTAGAAATAGTGCAATTCTATTATTTATTTTAAAATTAACGTTGACTCTGAAAGTGTAAAACTGTTTGAAAGGGATGGCGGGAGCTATAACTACGTGTAAAGGAGACGGCGGGAGTTATCTACGCCTATGCCCATATCGAAGGACAAAAATCTGACCTAGTACCTTAAGACCCACTCACATAATCCACCAGCTTTTGCCTTTACATCCAGTGGGCATTTTGTTAAGTAAAACTTGTTTTTACGACTGCAGTTTTTGTTTTGTATAGTTGTTTCGTTTTATAATGATAACAGCGTTCATTGTCTTTTCTTCTTTTTGTCGTAAGACACCTTCATTACAAAAAAAACCTTTATTACAAAAAAAAAAAAAAACAATTATAAGACTGATGTTGATTCAGATGTTGCTGGGTCGATGACCGCTACTGCCAAGATAAAACAAAATTGTTATAGTCAAGAAACGCAAATGCATTTTAATGTTTATTTTTAGATTTTACTTTATCGAATTCTATCTGCTGAAGAATTAGTCGGTGCGGTATTTGGTCTTCGTGTCCTAATAAATAAAATTATTTTTCATATTTCTTTATACATTTCTGGACCGTGGGACCATAGGAAGGCGAAGGCGTACGAGGGACCGAAGCTAAATCGCTGAGGCCCCTTAGATACTCTTGATGCTATGATTCACTAACTGACGATTATCCCTGAATGCGCTATGCCAGTGCATCTACAGCAATGTCATTGAAATACACCGATAAAAAAGGCAAGATTAGACCTGCACACTCAAGAAATGTGTCTCAAAAACCGTCGGCAGCACACAAGGGGGCAACATATCCTCAAGTGAAGAGGTATACCACAGCTTTCAGGACAATCCCGGAAGTAAGGTTTGCTGGATTATACATTCTTCTTCCGAGCACGTTTGCTCTTGTGAAGCTCCCCTCATCATCATCATTTCAGCCGAAAGACGTCCACTGTTGGACATAGGCCTCCCCCAAGCGTCTCCACAACGACCGATCCTGTGCGTCTCGCATCCACCGCATTCCCGCGACTCTTACCAGGTCGTCGGTCTACCTTGCGGGAGGCCATCCAACGCTGCGTTTTCCGATGCGTGGTCGCCATTCTAGAACCTTTCGGCCCATCGACCATATCCGTTCTACGAGCAATGTGCCCTGCCCACTGCCACTTTAGTTTGGCGATTCTTCGGGCTATGTCGGCGACCTTGGCTCTCCTGCGGATATCTTTATTCTTTATGCGATCAGACGAGGAAGCTCCACTCAAACTTGTAGAAACTATGTTCTTCTTCAGTATTCACTACGGTCGACCGATGAGGAACAAGAATTCCAAGAGATCGGGTTTGTGGCTACTGCCCAACTGTTCGCCACGGTTCTGCCAATTGTACCTATCTCTTAGTCTGGCTGCTCACCTTGGGCATGTTCTGTGTGATTCAAAACGGCACTGTGGTGTATTGGATGTGTGGGTTGTTTCAAGCATAGTGACGTGATGTTTTTGACACCTGTCAGTTTCGATCCGGCGTTTGACTGCGGTTAGTAGTGCGAAAGGTGAGCCGTAAAATACTCCAGCAAGCAGTACAATACAGAAACAACAATAGCACATTTGCCGTGTTAAAAAATTGTTTTAAAACTCTTTTAACTTCTTAAATCATATTTTATATGTTTAAGACTGTGTGAAGTTTAATCAATTCAAACGATTACTTACAAGAATATTAAAAAATAAAGTATGGTTCTTTTTTGACCCTTTATTTTGTATATTTTTGGCCCTGGCCCAAAGAAAAGTTTAATAAATTATCAAGTGACCGTTACTTTTTAAATCTTTCTATTTTACAGGTAGTTGTTATTATAAGGAAATGACAACCATGCCTTCCAGAAAAAAACGGCGACCAGGAATCCGTCCCTATACAGACTATACTAAGGAAACCTTGGAAGCATGTTTGGACATGGTCAGGTCAAATCAAGTGTCACAGCGAGTTGCAGCCAAACGTTATGGTATACCGCGAAGTACGATAGGCTACAAATTGAAAAAAGATCATTACCACTTACATTGACCTTCGTAGGAAACCGAATAAAAACTAAATAATTATGTTTTTTTTTTATTAGCCCACACTGTCCCACTGCTGAGCAAAACCGGGGAGGGTTTTATCAAGTGACTGTTCTTTCATCTTTTAAATATCCCTAGCTGTTTTACAGGTAGATATAATTATAAGGAAGTGAAAACCAAGCCTTCCAGCTATAGAAGGCGCCCAGGAAGCCGTCGTTACATGGACTATACTGAGGAAACGTTGGAAGCATGTTTAAACGTGGTCAGGTCAAATCAAATGTCACAGCGAGTTGCAGCAAAGCGCTACGGTATACCGCGGAGAACCATAAGCAACAAATTGAAAAATTTACATCCCCGTAAACCAGGCAATCAAAAAAAACGGCTATAGTGATAATTGAGGTGGTTAACGAAGGTTCGTAGGAACCCGAATAATAAACTAAAATAATATGTAACGTTGTGTTTTTTATTAGCCCAAACTGTCCTACTGCTGTTTGCCTGCTGCGGTCTTCCCGTCCAACTATAATTTAGGTGTCTTCAACTTTGGCTTCGGCTAGAGTGAATAGGCTCTTAATAAACTAGTGCGCCTCACCGTCAATGATTGCATCACTGCGTGCCATCAGGTGGGATCGCAATCAAGCACTGATTTATATCAATTAAAAAAAAAGGTCGGGGAGGTATTTATGACGTGATCATCATCATCTTCTTGCCCTTGTACCATATTACTTAGGGTCGGCACAATTCGTTTTTCTCTTCCATTCTGTCCTGCCAACCATCACGCTACCCCTAACTCCCTTCACTTCTTTCATATCACTCTTCACACATCCCATCCATCTACATGTATACTCATATCTCTTTATCAAGTGACCATTATCTTTGAACCATTTAACCGCCGGCGTATATATCCGACAAACACTCGCGTTTATTCTGCCACGATCGCACATCCACGTCCAAATACTCCAACTCGTTAGCTCTTCTGTCACCTATGGGGATTGAAGAGCTAACCTGTCGCAAACACACGACCCTGGCGAATAAAACGCGAAAACAATTGTCGGACCAAACCGAAACGAGCGGTTAAAGGTTTAAATCTCCCTATCTATTTTACAGGTAGTTATAATTATATTAAAGTGAGAACCAGGCCTTCCCGAAATAGAAGGCGCCCAGGATGCCGTCGGTACATGAACTATTCTAAGGAAACGTTAGAAGAATGCTTGACGATGGTCCGATCAAAAGAATTGTCAGTCCAACTCGCATCAATACGTTATGATATACCACGGAGAACCATAAGCAACAAATTGAAAAATTTGCATCCCCGTAAACCAGGCCATCCAAAAAAACGGCCATAGTGGTCATTGTCCTTTGTAGGAAACCGAATAATAAAGTAAATAATATGTAATATTTTTTTACGAGCCCATGTTTTTCATGTTCTGCTGGGCAAAGGCAGAGAGACCTCTATAATAAAATAAATAAAATGCAATAAAAACCTTTCATTCATAGCCGCATTGTGTTAGAGACTCATAAGAAATAACTAAAACTATGTTAGTGGGGTAGGTAAATATGATTTATGAGCATATATAAATACTAGCTGAGCCGGCAAAGGTTGTTCTGCCATATAAATAAAAAAAAAAAAAAAAAAATAGATGTTGGCCGATTCTCAGACCTACTCAATATGCTCACAAAATTTCATGAGAATCGGTCGAGCCGTTTCGGAGGAGTTCAAGTTCGAACACCGTGACACGAGAATTTTATATATTAGATAAAGATAGCAGCCGTAGATTGATTTTATCCATCTCCATGTAGGACAAAAAGATTGATAAATCTATCCATGGTGGGCCCGTCTAGCCTTTCAGCAAACACCCTCAATATGCTGTTGGTGTTTTCTCTCACTCCTTTCTTAAGCATAATAACAAAATAATCGTCAGTGAGCGCATCGGCGAACATGCCTAAAAAAAGTACTACAATAAGTTGAAGGCTCAACAGCACCCTGAAGGTTATGCTGTAATCGCACGGCATTGTTAACTTTTTAGGGTGTGAACTGTGATTAGACCGAAGGCTACTGGTGTACAATTTTTTGGCAAAAAGCTTTGACATGAGTGATTTTGACTGGTACTGAACAACCAGCAAGACATCGTGCCACCATATTTCCTCTCACAGCCAATGCCCTGCATTCCCTTTCCATATCTGTGTTATCTTTTAAGTCTTTAGTAACAATGTAGCCCATATATTTTAGTTTACTCTCATTAAAAATGAACCGCACAGCATTATGGGAGGGATATGTGAGTATATTGGACTTTTATTTCCCTGGCCTACTGGTCTAGTGGTCAGTGGCCCTGACTGCTATGCCGGAGGTCGTGGGTTCGATTCCCACCCAGGACAAATGTTTGTGTGATCAGGGGCACCGGCTTTTAGAAAACCTCACGGGTGCTCATGCTCATTTGGTGACTCGAAAAAGTGGCGAATTGTGAGAAGAGAAATGCACACTGATCGACCGACAAATAAATAAATTGAGAAAACATCACATACATTGTCCTGGTCCCAAACTAAGGTTTTCCCTTGTACTATGGAAAATATCTGTTTCATCAACAAACATTTGTGTTGGTGCGGGAATCGAACCCGCGGCCCTTGCGTCTCAACCGGCACTCTAAACCACTGCGCTAAACGGGTCGTCGGGTAATGAATAAACGACCATCCCTAAAAGGCGATTACTGATCTGTTTCTTGATGTCTATTCTCAGGGGTGCTCGGCACCCACTGTTTATTTCTCATGGGTGCTCGAGCCCCCGAGCACCCACGGAGTCGGCGCCGCTGTGTGTGATGAGTACGATCATTTCTTCTGTGTCTAACGTAATTTATCTATAATATGTAGTTGTTGTCTAGTGCTCATACCACAAGCTCTGCTTAGTTCGGGACTAGATGGCGTTGTATGAAAGTTGTGGAATATATTATTATTATTAGTTCTACTTTTAAACACCAAGCCACCTTAAGGAAGGTGTACTGTTACTGAGCAGCATGGGGTTAAAGCCCTTGCGGCATACACTTCACAAATAAAAAACTTTCTTATACCGCAGATTGATGGGTTTAGCAGTACCATGTCGTCTGCATAGTTTAAGTTATTTAAACTCACACTATTTATGTGGCTTCCGACATGGATGTTCCAGCCCTTTATACTTTTTTTTTTCCTAAAATGCCCTTGAGCCCCTTCAACTACTTGCAGTTTATCAAGTGACCGTTAATTTTTAAATCTCCCTATTTGTTTTACAGGTAGTTGTAGTTATAAGGAAGTGACAATCATGCCTTTTAGGTATGAAATGCAGTCAGGAAGCCGTCGGTACACTGACTATTCTCAGGAAACATTAGAAGAATGTTTGATGATGGTCAAGTCAAAACAACTGTCACAGCGTGTTGCAGCAATGCGTTATAATATACCGCGGAGTACCATAAAAAACAAATTGAAAAATTTACATCCTCGTAAACCAGGGCATCCAAAAAAATGGCCATAGTGATCATTGTCCTTCGTAGGAATCCGAATAATAAACTAAATAATATATAATATTTTTTAGTTTATTATTCCTTCTAAAAAAAATGGCAATAGCGATCATTGTCTCTCGTGAGAACTCACAAAATATATTCTTTTATTTTTTTTTTATTAGCCGAAATTGTCTCTTGTTTGGGCAATATTTTCCCACGTCAACTAGTACAGCACTAACGCAAATGATTTTAAGAGTAGGACCCCAGATCGTCTCTCATCGTCTTCCTGCCCTTGTCCCGTGTTATTTGGGGTCGGCGCAACACGTTTTTTTCTTCCATTCTTGCTTGTCACTCGTCATGCTATCACTAACTTCCTTTTCTTTCATATCACTCTTCACACAATCCATCCATCTTTTCTTTGGTCGCCCCAGATCGTCTCTATCATTCGTAAAAAAAAGCGTTTTTATCTTTTTTTTTGGCTTGCTATACGCTTTTGTGTCAACTATAAGTAAATGAAACAGTTGCTATTATTATGACTATGATGTGTTCCACTGCAGGACAAAGGTACCCTTTTCTTCCACTTTTTTCTGTTTGTATCTACACCTGGCAATCCTTTAGGTAGGAGTCTTAACTCGTCATGATATTTCTCTACCTGCCGCGTCACCGGTTCCTGTTATTCGGGATCCAGTCAGTGGCTGCCTTCTCCCAATTCTGTTACGAAATATTTAACATGACCCTCACAATCTTTATTTCCGTTTTTTTTTTAAATGAGGAGACCGACGCGCCCAGATCGGCGTGTGTGGCACACATGTGCGCAGAGTAGTTCTATCTTAAATCTATCGTAAAAAGACATTTTAACAATCGTGTTTCTAGTTTTATAATACTTTAGTTAGACATAATCCTGAAGAAATATTTCTGTAATATCAAGCTAAAGACTTGTCACTAATGTGAAAACTATGGTCAAATGAGGCTTAAAAAAGTGAGATGTTCAATGGCCGCTATTACCATGCTAATCGCCAAAAAAATGTAGGTGTAATATTTTAATACTTGAATAAAGTTTATATGTATATAGAATTTTAGTTCTGAGTTTTTATGAAGACGGTTTTAAAGAGTTTAACTCAAACAAAGAACCAGAATCCACAATACAGTTGAGTACAAAATCAACAAAATCATATTAACCACAGTTTTCAGTAATGCAACAGCTGTTCTAGAACTTGGGGACGAAATGTGTCATGTTAAAGCCTTAGTTGTTCTAGTGCGAGAGTAAGTTGGAGGACAGGACGATTAGATAGCACTATCCTTTTCTAACAACGGAATCATGATAGCACGTCATACGGCCCCTAATCTTGCAATTAGCTGCTTTATCGATGACCCAAGAACAAATATCTGGCTAAGTCTTTATTATATATTAAACGGCTATACGTACTAACAAGAATCGCCAAACTTAAGTGTCCCTCTGACACTTAAGTAAGGGTAAGTTAAGGTGTAAGGCACATTGCTCGCAAAACAGACGGTCGATGATAACGAAAGGATCTATAGTGGTGCCCACGTACCGGAAGACGCAGCGTTGGTAGGTCACCAACAAGGTGGACCGATGACCTGGTGAGGGTTGCGGGAATCCGATGGATGCGAGACTCACAGGACCGGCCGTTATAGCCACACTTGGGGGAGGCCTATGTTCAACAGTGGAAGTTTTTCGGCTGAAGAAGATGATGATGATCATGATGACATACCAACAGGCGTCTAATGTAACCGCGGTTAAAGACAGGTGGGTACTGTGTGCTTTTATGGTTCTAAATGAGAATAAAACTTGTATCGTGAGGTCCAACATGAACCATAGAAGCCACGATCCACCATTGGTTCATCTTTAAATATCTATTTATCATGATACAGTCCTGTTCCTGGACCTGGTCCTGGTCTTCTTTTTTGCCGACGATTGCTTGTGCCCTCGAAATATAACGTAAACAACGTATTTACGCTTTAAACACAAATACTACTACTATACAACTACTTACAATATAAATCCTAACCTATACAAATTATAATTTGTATTTGGTTAGGTTATATTGTAAGTAATTTTAATGTCTAAGTAATTTTGAAATCTTCTTCCTTCTTTTCGATTCGATGGTAAACTCGTCAAACTGTTTGGGCCCAATTCTTCTTCTTCTCAGTCGGTACACTCTTGCCAGAGTGGTCGTGGTCATCACTGTGAATCACGATGAGTGATCATTTTGGTAACACAGCGCCATTCATCGCTGACTGCAAAGGGCCCAATAGGTGGCTACATCAATAGCAGCTTCGATAGCACTCATCAAATCCTCCAAAGTGCAGGTGTATGGGCACTTGGGGCACTCTAATGTGTGACTCATGTGGCTATGAGCCATATTGAAATTAATAAACAAATAAAAAAATGCTTTTTAGTTGTCTTAAAAGAATCTGAAACAATTTGTAATGTCATCCTAACCTAATAACTGTGCAAAAATTCCCTGCCTGCAGATCCCAAGTTCATCACGTTAGTATCAGGGAAGGTTCTTCTTATGGTGGACGGTTATACGTTTCACAAAGCAACAGGACTCAAGACTATAAGACATAACAGATGGCGTTGTTCCTCGCACCATAAAAAATGCAACGCTATCGTTGTGCTTAGTGACGACGAGAGCACGATTCTGAGGACCCAGTTACAACATAGCGGCCACGAACGACCTAACATTCAACGTGTAGCAAATGGAATGTACTGCAGGTTTACTCAGACAAGCCTCGATTCATGACTACGAGATGATTTTTTTGGCGTGGGATATGGTGAAATATCTTCACCCGTTGTGGGAGAATCGAGAATGATAACAACGTTATCGTGTAAAATACCTACAACTAGTTACAACCAGTGTAAAATGCAGATTTTTCATATACATAATTAGCTGCTTCCAGCGGATTCGCTCGCGTCAATGTTTATTTCACCATACAAATTTAGAACCCCGTTTCATCCTCCTAAGGGGTAAATTATCCGAGTTTTCGAGACTGATTTTAGTATTTTCATTTTACGCTTCTGTCCATCTCCGCTTTCGATTCCGACAAAACAAGTTTAGAATTCCGCTACCGAATTTGGTTCGGATATAATCGCGTCCGTTATATCTATAGTGTATAGGTTCGTTCTCTCTCGCACTGAACCAATGATAACTCTAATAGTATGTCTACAGCTAGATATTGTACCTGTTTCGAAAATCAGTTTGTTGTAACTTTAGATTTCTTATTGAAGTGGAATGAGTATGTTTATATAAAAATAATTGTATTCGGGTTGTCTGTTATAACAGTTTAATTAAAAAGTTAAATTTGATATGTTTTTTATTTTTAGTTTTAGCCATGTATTTTTATTTTATATTGCACGAAATTTCTATAAATAGAAATTTAGGAGCAAGATACAAGAACTACCCCTCACACTACTACTCCACTACTCTTATTTGGTACTGTATATTTTCAGGTCAAAATCCTCCACCTCCAGTCTTCCCAGCACAAAGTCATCATCAAACAGAGAACACCAGGGAGCATGTTCCGGAATATCCTACGCCAGAGCGTCCATTATCACCAGCAGAAGGTAAGTGTCAACCCTTGGTGTAATTCGTAACAATAAACATTAACTTATATGGCCCAACACAGGCCTAACTAGACCAAATCGAATTCGACGTTCGGTCGGCTATCTTCTAGTAAGGTCACACGACCGTACACGAAGATAGCTCGCGAACACGCGCGAGACATCAAAAATGCCGAGTTTCTTATACGATGTGTTAGTATCCTAAAGGTACTTTACAAACTTATTATGCGAATCCCTGCTACAAGCTTGACACCGACGTAGAAAGCTTGCAGCAACGATTCACATACAAGCAATTCAGCCTGCAGAGCTGAATAGATCAGAGTTGGGGTTATTATACCTAATAGATTAACTTATTTTTTTCTTTTCTTTTCAGACGCATTAGAAATTGGTGAATGGTATAATCTACCAGAAAACAATTGGAAAATACATGAGCTTGACGATGATAATGGAGAAACAGTTTTGACAATTTACGATCATATGTATGACGAAGACTGTGTTATTACGGTCGATCTTTGTTGTTTTATACAGTGGAAATGCTTGCGCGAAAACTGCCCTTCCCGCATAGTCATACCCTGCGACTATACATCGGAACAATTATTCTCAGAATTAATCCCCCATAATCATGGAAAGCTGCTCACTCCAAGATGTGTTGAAAGAAATCAGTTTTAGAAACAGATTTTGTCTGCTCTGATAGATCTATCGATGAGAGGTTTTTTCGGGTCGTGGGGCTCTTTGGAACTTCCACCTATATACTTATATTTTTTTTACTATTTTCGAACCACATATAAAATAAATACAGTTTTTTTTTTTGGTGATTGTATTTTAATGCCTTTTTCTTGTGGTCCCGATATTTTAATAAAAAAAAAAATTATTGGTGGAAGTTGGGACCGCAGTCCCGGTTCCAAGAGCCCCACGACCCGTTTTTTTCCACTCGTGCTTAACACGACATACTCTTTTTGAATTTTTTCCCCACATTAGGAAACACATCATCTTTATAATATTAGTGTAAAGTAAGATAACAAATATTAGACGTGATTAGTTAGATTTGTGTGTTATTAAAAAAAAAAATGGAAAAGAAAAAAAAAACTACATGTATTCAAGTTATTGTGTGATCTCAATGTCTATATTCCTAAATATTTATTCTTTTTAAAGTTTTAGTGTTAGGTATATCTCAAAAAAATTGAGTAGGTAAATGTTGATTTTAGTTTTAAAATATTTAATCAATGTAGTAGAAACATAATCATTTTATTAGTTAACTGGCTTCTGACAGCAGCTTCGCCCGCGTCTAAGAAAGTTTCTCCATACAAACTTTGACCCCCGTTTCACCCTCTTAGGGCGTGAATTTTGAGAAATCCTCTCTTAGTGCTCGCCTACGTCATAAAAGGAAACCTTGTACAAAATTTCATGCTCCTAGTCCCAGTAGTTTCGACTGTGCATTGATATGTCAGTCAGTCAGTTTCTTCTTTTATATATATAGATTCCATAATACGATCTATCCGTAAACCAAGTTTCATTAAAATCTATTCAGCCGTTCGAGCGTGAAGAAATAACAAACATACTCACAAACTTTCGTCTTTATAATATTAGTGTAAAGTGAGATAACGAACATTAGTTATTAGTTAGATTTATGTGTTATTATAAAAAATGGAAAAGGAAAAAAAAACAACGTGTTTTCTAGTTTTTGTGCGATCTCAATGTCTGTATTCCTACATAAAATTCTTATAATAAGTTTAGATTTAATAAATAATTTTTGTGTTCAATTAAAAATGGAAAAGAAAAAAAAAACAACGTGTTTTCTAGTTTTTGTGCGATCTCAATGTCTATAAGTAGTTCTACATATTTATTCTTAGAGTTTAGATTTACGTAATTTTTCTGTAAAGTTTATCTCAATAGAATTAAGTAAATGCTATATAATCATTATATTAATTAACTAGCTTCCCGGTTTATCTCCTTAGGGGGTGTATTTTTAGAAATCCTCCATTAGTGCTCGCCTATGTCATAAAAGAAAATCTTGTACAAAATTCACGCTCCTAGTCCCAGTAGTTTCGGCTGTGCATTAATATGTCAGGCAGTCGGTTGCTCCTTTTATTTTATACATATATATAATAGATTCCAGGACACGCTCTAACCGTGTATCAAGTTACACTGAAACCCGTTCAGCCGAAAAACTAACAAACAGACACACACACATACTTACAAACTTTCCTCTTTGTAATATTAGTGTAAAGTGTGATAGCAAACATAACACGTGATTATTAAAAAAAATAGAAAGGAAAAAAAAAAACAAGTGTATTCAAGTTTTTATGTGATCTCAATGTCTGTATTCCTACATATATTTATTCTCTTATTGTATTTAGATTTGCGAAGTTTTTATGCTAAGAAGGTATATCTCATTAGGATTAAGTAAATACTGATTTCGTAGGAAAATTATCATATTTAATCAACATAGCAGGAAAAATATTTTTTATTTATTAAGAAGAGTAACTATGGAGTTTCTTGCCGGTTCTTCTCCATAGGAAACGACCATTTGGAACCGTGCATTAGCTTCTGACGTTTTATAAGTGCCCATGTAGGCCTAACTTTTGAATATTGAACCATGTTATGGGTAGGTAAGTTAGTTGATAGTATTTTGTGAAGCGATCTCAATGTCTATGAAATAATCACAAATATATGTATGCGTTTGTATGCTACACTTTGTCTTAGAATTAATAGTGAGAAAAAAGAAAAACGATAGAAAAGAAAAAAAAACAACTTACTATGTATATTCATGTTTTATCCGATCTCAATGTCTGTGTATACTTAATATAAATGGCAACTATGTCCGACTTTCTTTCATTTTCAGTTTTTTTTTATTGCTTTTTGGTTTGAATCAGGTTTTTTCGGTATCAAAGGAAAAACAAATTCCCGCAGACACTACAATGCGACTTTGATCGAAATTGTTCTACAGGTGGAAAAAATTCTGTAAAAACGCTTTTAATTTTGGTCTTTTCTTGACCATGTCCTGACTTGGTAGAAAGCAATAGAGAGCACGGTGTAATCGCGGACGGGCAGACGGTGTGCTCGTCCTCCGCAAGACCGCGTTTTCGGCGGCCGTGAATCGCCCAACCCATCACCCGGGACGTCATCGTCACCTGTGGCGGCCGAGGCGTGAGGATGTCCATTCCCCACGTTTGCGGCATCTCCTTCGTTGTCTGGAGGGTAACTACCCTATGGGTGTTGTCAGGCTGTTGTAAGTATAATGACCGTACGGATAACTTTTGCTTACACGATGCAGTACTGTAGCAAATGGCAGTAGAGAGCAACACCACACGATACTTTTGAAGTAAAATTTCACTTATATCTTTACAGGTAAAACAGTAGTCGGTGGAATATTCCTGATCAATCGACACAAGAGGGTGTTAGTATTTAGAGAATATGTCTACGAGGAAGAAAATATCGATCTAACCGAAGATGTAGTCAAATGGAAGTGTAGGAGTCCGAACTGTAACGCTTACATACTCATAAATAAATCACGACAAATGGTAAAAAAGTCAACGAGTCATAACCATGAGACTACTGCTTTGTGGTCGAAAAATAGGATAAAGGTCAAGATGACGGACCTTAACCTTCCCTATTCAGGGGGTTAGACAAATGTCTTTTCTGTTCTGTCTGAGCGTTCCTATCAAACGCAATGTACGGCAATGACATTACTTTGGGGAGAAGATACGTAACAGGTAATGTCAATGACATACATTTTGTGCTTAGCGTTTGGTAGGAACGCTAAGAGAAAAGTCATTTGTCTAAATCTGCAGGACAAGAAAAGCGTATTTTTGTCGGGAAAAAAAATGGTGACTATATTTATTGGCAATCTTTCAAGGGTGACAGTATTCATCCATATCTTTTTCAACTCCGATATTCCTAATTCTATGTAAATCTTCTCCATTACAAGCCATTTTACCCAGTCCTAAAGACGAACCAAAGACCAGAGGGCCTACCAGGATCTCTGTAACGCGATCCACAGGAATTAAAACACTTTTTTTTATGGGATTACAAGTTTGTGTAACTTGACTAAGTGTAGAGAGTTGTATTATTTTGCGATTTCAGGGATTGCCCCAGGGTATTCAGAGTTGTGAGATTCTTCGAAAAAGTTGCCTCGACCCTTTTTTTTTCGGTGGGAAAATCATCCAATGACATCCCCCGCTCTTGGGTGGAGCGTGAGATAGTGTCAGACTTTTACTGACTTAAAACCCACTCCTGTTCCTTCTTTGCCTTCGTTCCAGGGCCCCAGGGTTCTCTTTCGCATCACCCATGGCCCCAGTAGGCTTCGACCCTGCTGGGCTCCTACGGTTTTGTTGACATCTCCTTGAGGCGCGCGTGGAATACTACGCGCCGTTGACAACTTGGGCTCGATCCGGACGGTCGGACGCCGAGCTACCCATTGCTCGCCACTAAGGGCAATTGATAGAACAAGGTGGTTTTTAGTCAATAAAGGTCGGACACTCCTCGCTCCATTCAGAAAAGGAGAAGTTTTTTTTGATAATTTCCCACTTAAAAAAAAAGCGTTTGTCCCGTAATGAAAGTTATTCGTATTCATGAGTATTTTTACCCCCTGAAAGAATGCCTATGAAATAAAACTCGACTCATGTGCCTTTCTAGTGATAAAATGAAGTGAGATTGTATTGCTTGTAAGGAATGTTTAGTTGTTTTGTTATCTGTTTAATTTTACCAATTTATTTAAGTTTGTTCTTGATGTAACCCATTAAGCGACCGCGTCGGCTTTATCCGACGATCTCTCTTAAATCTCGTTTAGCTCTTCAATCCCTATAGGTGACAGACGAGCTGACGAGATGGAGTATTTGGTCGTGGATGTGCGACCCTAGTGGAAGAAAAGCTAGAGTGTTTGTCGGATATATCCGACTAGCTTCTGCCTACGGCTTCGCCCGCGTGAATATAGGTTCAAACGAAACTAACCTCAAAATTCATTTTCCGTTCAGTTCATCTCTTCTGAAAGGGTTGTAGGCATGCGAATATTTGTTTTAATTCATGAAATTGTTTATTAATGATATGAGAATTTTAAATAGGTACCTGATACCTACTTACGTGTTTTTAAAATGTGTAAATTTTGTGTTAAGTGCAACTTAGACTTTTTTACTTTTTGCGCAACAGTAGAAATATTTTCTTGTTATAAAATAACTTGTGAGTATTATAATGTTAAAAATTGTCATGGTGTATTTTTTTTTTTACAAATAAGTTGTAGATGGTAAGTACCTTCATTCACAGCAATATTTTCTCCTAAAATCCAGCTGATGTTGAAGAAAAAAAAACGGCACGAGTTGAAGCGCTTGAGGAAGAATATCACCGTGAAGAATACCACTGTGTAAGTAGTGTGATGAACTGATCATATTTACGAGGTAACGCTTGCTCCAGAAATATGAAAAAGAAAAAAAGCTTAATAACTGACTTAAAACTCCAATCTGGGGCCTTACCATTACGTGTCAAAATGTCAGGCGTGCGAACTGCGAGCGAGAAAGAGGGATAGATAGAGCTATAATATAATATTCCACAACTATCACACAACCCCATCTAGCCCCAAACTAAGCAGAGCTTGTGCTATGAGTACTAAACAACTGATAACTTAAGGGGTGACCAGACGGTTGCAGCAAACTAGCGTTCCAACCAAGGTGACCTTGGTTTATGTGTTTGGTTTGTGTTGCGGCTACATGGATGTAAACCACGCGCCAACATTTTCGATGGTTGGGAAAACGCGCCTCCCAACCAAGGGCGTTGAAGGTCATGGATTACAACTGCTGTCTACACGGATTGAAACTAGCAAGGTCACGTTGGTTTGCAACTATCTGGTCACCCTTTTATATATGTATTTCTAAATACATACATGTTATAGATAAATCATAACCAGACACAGATTGTGCTCATCAAACAAACATTTGTCTTGGGAGGGAGTTGAACTCACGACCTCCAGCATAGCAGTCAGGGCCACTAACCACTAGACCAACAGGATTAATTAACCCTTTAACTGCTTGCGTCGGATTGGTCCGACAAGTGTCCTATTCGCTAGGGTCGTATATTTGTGACTGGGTACTCCATCTCGTTTAGCTCTTCAATACCAATAGGTGACAGAAGAGTTGACGAGATGGAGTATTTGGTCGTGTATGTGTGACCCTGGCGGTACAGGCCAGTCAAAACACCCTGTATATCTCCATCCCTTTAAGAGTGTAGTTTACGTCGTTAAACGGTTGGCGTTAAGAATTCGTGGGACTGTCTCTGAACCCCGGAACCCTCAAAACTAATCTTAATTCAAATTCCAGGTGAAACTCTAGAACTTGTCAGTGGTGCTCAACTATTTAAATACCTCGGTTTCACCTACAGCTTCCATTGCGTGTCCAAGAAAGGGATGACTCGTTACAAATGTTCCTCGAGAATGAAACATGATTGTCGAGCCTTTGTTATTGCTGACTATCAAATGAATGTCGTCGGTGGGGACTTGACCCATAGGCATCCAGCCCCTATCTACTTCAAGCATAATACTGGAAAATGGAGTTTGATTCACGCATTGACTATTAAAAATAAAGCTCCTAATTACTCATAGTATGCGAAGACGATTCTGCTGTTTAAGTAACTAATCATTGTCATCTTCCTGTCCTTGTCCCGTTTTATTTGAGATCGGCGCAACACGTTTTAAGCTAGAACTACATTAGACCGACGCACACGTGTAACACGCCTGATTTGTACGTAGAACGACGTCGCGTGGCGTCGCGTGGCGTGGATCAACTGTAGCTCTGCAAGTCTAGTTTCCATATAAAATGTATGGAGACCGACGCGCCCAGATTGGCGTGTGTGGCACACGTGTGCGCAGTGTAGTTCTAGCTTCATTCTTCCATTTTGTCCTGTCACCCATCATGCTATCACCAACTCCCTGTTTAAGTACCTAATTAGGTAATGTTGTACATAAATAGTTGTTAAAAACTTAGTGAATTATTTAATTATGTAAAATTAGTGGAATTATATATATGTAGTTAAATATACCTATCTAATTTTTGTTGATACTCAAACTGCTTATTATTTTACAGGCTATAAGAATCACTATATTGTACCATTTTTAGTCATTAGTAGTCAATCTCACTACCTATAATTATTATTCTTTTAGAAGCTTTAAATTTGTATACAGGGTGAAAAATCTTTACGTTTTTTAATTTAAACTGTATAAAATCGTTATTCTAACATTTTTAGTGAAAAAAATGAATGAATTACTTTTATAATCAAAAATGTCATCGGGATTGATTAGAATAACGATTTTATCTATCCCGATGACTTTAATTAATTACATAATTATTAATTTTAGAACAATTTTTTTTTACTAAAAATATGTTCGGGTTTGGTTAGAATAACTATTTTACACAGTTTAAATTAAAAAAAAAAAAATTATTAGGATAAAGCCGACGAAAATTTCCACCACTGGGGGGTCCAGAATCATGTACTGGGTTCGTGGTATTCGTTTGTGCGTCGATGTCAAAGACACTCTATATAATATACAAAAGGCAAAGTCCTGATTCACTCACTAACTCATTAACGCCCAGCCCATACCCTAGGACCAAGAACAAACAATTTGAAATTTTAACGCAACCATAAAAGGCATCAGTATTTAAAGTTAGCTGATGGCGCTTATCCACCAACCCGCACTGGGCCGCGTGGTGGATTACGGCCCTTTCCCTCTCCTAGAGAGGAGGCTTGAGTCCCTGCAGTGGGAACATTAAAAGGCCGATTATGCTTATGCTATGATGGCTCTTTTACGTTGAACTCAGCAGAAATTATGCCGTTATTTGATTAGATTTTTTTTTTGGTGAAATTTTACTTTTCTGGTAATTGTGCCTTTCCACCAAATGAATATAATTGAAAGACAAACAATCTTACTGTCTACTCTTTATTTATTTAAGTGCTTAACTTGGTGGTGCAATGCTCCTACGTTTTATTTTGCTAGCTTTAAAATTAACAAAGATATGTCACAACATTGAAAAAAGTGGAAACCGGGCGCTTTTTTTGAAATAGTTCCTCAATTAACTAACTAAGATATAGAGCTGATATCTTCTCGATCAACTACTCTTAGTACCCTCTACAATATAACATAGGTTACAGATATAAGTTCACATCGGGGACAGTTATGCCATGGAATGCGGCTAGACCCTTTGACATACGGATAAACCATATCCTGGAATAGCACATAATAAAAAAAAGCCTTTATTCTACTACTTACATTCATTGAGTTACTTAATTCTATACTTTACACTTATTACCTATTTTATAATAATTATGCTATATATTTTAAAACATTCATCTAAGTAGTAGTTGACTCTTCGGCGTAGGCTTCCCCCATTACTTTCCAATGGTTCCTGTTCCCACGTTGAAAAATGTCTTCCCACCTTTTTCTTGGTCGACCCCTACTTTTGCTTTCTTCTCTGGGTATCCACTCCGTTACTTTTTGGTCCATCGACCATTCTCCAATCTGCAGATATGGCCAGCCCAGTTCCACAGTAACCTGATTCTTTTAATCACTTCTATTAATTTTGTTTTGAATCTTAAAGTTTTGTTGTCCAGTTTTTCACTCTGTTTTATACCCAACATACTGTGTTCCATTTTTCTTTGGCATATGGCTAATTTATTTTCATCCTCTTTAATAGGAATAGCACAAAGGATACTGTTTATTCCGGGATTATGTTCCCTTGGGTCAGTTTTCGATTTCCACGCGTGTGAAGTTGCTGGCTGGAGCTAGTTTTGATATAATTATGTGCTCTTGACTAACAAACATGTGACTAGTACATATTTCAGTGGTTACTTTTCATTTATTTTTCCTTATAGTGGAATACATATCAGTGAAAGCTGGCGGCAAATTATACAGATATATAATGAAGAACGGCTATACATACTACAGGCATTTAGTACTAAAATCTGGAACCAGATGGAGTTGTTCAAGAACATCGAGGTGTCGGGCTTTCCTCTTAGTGTCAGAAGAAGGAGAAATATTGAAGACTTTGGAAGACCATAACCATGAGAGACTTCGGTATATCAAGTTAGATGATGGCACATATGTAAAACTTAAACTTTAAATAACAAGTAAATATGTATTTTTAATATATTTCTTATTTGTAATTAAATAAATAAATGTGAATGTGATTTTTTTTTATTATGAATAGGCTCGCGTTTAACCACTATCTCACCTGATGGTAAGCGATGATGTGGTCGACGATGGAGCGCGCTTGCTTATTTGTTTGTTTCCAGTCAAAGTATATGTATATAACCTATTTTCTGTGTATTATTGTTAATCTTTCGTAAGAAGGTAATTAGAGAAACAATCAAAAAGCCATTGTCTCGCGTAAGTCTGCGTTCTCAAATCCATCAGGTCAATATACGGAGAGTACCTCCATCAGTTTGGTCGCCAATTTTGTCACCGATTTTGCATAAATGTCGAAACTGCAAGAACGAGTCGGGAACTTAACTAAGCTAGAGTACCCTCTTATCTTGCATTCATACAGTTCTCTTCGCAGTTTAAAAGGGCCCTTCCTGATTCGTCTATTGTCAACGTGAGCATGGTTGAAAAGCTTTTTTTCTATTAAATGTTATTTTAACATTTAATTTAACATATCTATTGAATGACTGTCCCTTTTAGTTTATTTCATCTCTATTGTAAAGCGTTTTTTATATTGTTGATAGGCTGGCATTATCTCACCTGATAGAAAGCGATAATGTGGTCGACGATGGAGCATGTTTGCCTAGAAGCATGACTACCTATTGGGTCGTGGATGTGTGACCCTGACGAAGTTAACGTGTTGGTCGGATATATCCGACTAGCTTCTGCCTGCGGGAAAATAGGTTTCTCCATACAAACTTCCAACCCCCGTTTTATCACCTTAGGGGTACAGTTTCGTAAAATCCGTTCTTAGCGGATGTCTACACCCTATAAGGAACCTACCTGCCAAATTTTAAGTTTGTAGCTGTTATAGTTTCTGAGATTTCGTGATTAATCAGTGACTGGTATTTCGCTTTTATATGTACATATCATCTTCCTGCCCTTGTCCCGTGTTATTTGGGGTCGGCGCAACACGTTTTTTTCTTCCATTCTGCCCTGTCACTCGTCATGATGCTATCACTAACTTCCTTCTTTCATACCACACTTCACACAATCCATCCATCTTTTCTTTGGTCTCCCTCTCCATGCATCCACATTTAAACTCATAACTCTTTTGGTATAGATGTAGACGGTTAAAAAGTTAATTAAAGTAGACCCTTGGTGGTCTACTAGACAGATAAAATAAATAGGGGTACTTTTTTTTCTGTAGTAATATCCCCATATTATTTTCTTACCAATTAAAAAGTGCGTCTTTATTAGCGACTAGCTTCTGTTAGCGGCTTCGCCCGCGTGAAGGTAGGTTTCTCCATACAAACTTTGGACCCCCGTTTCATCCACTTAGGGGGTGAATTTTGGAAAATCGTCTCTTACTGCTCGCCTATGTCATAAAAAGAAGCTTTGTGCAAAATTTCACGTTCCTAGACCCAGTAGTTTCGGCTGTGCGTTGATATATCAGTCAGTCAGTTTCTCCTTTTATATATATAGATAAAAGAAATACTAGGTAATTAGATATTTTATTGACATATTTACTGTACTCCTCTACTTTTTCAGCTTGCATAATCGACATGGCAAACGGCAGAACCTGGGTTCTCTTCCGCGGCTATACATTCTTCTATAGATACAAAATGAAGGTGGGGCACAAATGGGTCTGTACCAACTTCCCTCGGTGTAAGTCATTCCTATGTCTGGATGACCACAACAATATCATGAAATGTTTGGTGGAACATACTCATGAAATGCGACCAGTTCATAGATGTCCTGATGGGAAGTATGTCAAGACTTATTGATTGATGTTGAATGAAATTTGTTAAATATTTCTTTTTATACAACTGCCTCAAACAATTGTAAAGACAGATATTACTATAGTACTAAGGTACTGCGACAATTTCTGAACATATTTTTGTATAAATTGTTTTACGAATTATGTACCCGAAGAAATTACTTAAGAGGAGGATTGTCGTATCGTTGCCACAGTCGTAGAACAATTTTTATAAAAACAAGTTTCACGCTCTGTGTCGTTAGGCCTGTGAGCGGGATCCCAAACTCAACAGGACTCCTTCATCTTGCTTCACTTTTTGAGACGATAAACTTGAAAGTTAATATTCAACGTCAGTCAAATCCTTTGTTTCTGTGCCTTAAAATCAAAATTTATTATGAATTGTGTAAAAATTGCCACATCTGGGCAAGACGAATTGAATGTTGTAGGCAAGACACTATAGCTTACATTCATTTTATGTATGTGTTTTTTATTATGAAGTGATCAATTCTATGATCTGGCCACGATATATGTATAAAGAGTATATATATCTATAACTCCT
Source organism: Mythimna impura (assembly GCA_905147345.3). Classification (NCBI taxonomy): domain Eukaryota; kingdom Metazoa; phylum Arthropoda; class Insecta; order Lepidoptera; family Noctuidae; genus Mythimna; species Mythimna impura. The sequence goes on along the minus strand of LR990351.1, from coordinate 24,542,698 downwards.
ATAGGGTAAAAGCCGGGTTAGTTGCACCTATTTTTGAAATCATTTTTTTGCTCTTGGAACAAAAATATTAATATTTTATTTGTAAAACTGACTGTACTTTGATTTTTTATAATATATATTTCTGTGGTGACTGTTACGAATAGCGATGACAAACCAGAATAAAAGAAAGGAACCGAAAGAACTAATTGATTGAGAAAAAAATCTGATGACTTGTACGAATATATTTTTTATTAAAGATTGTCATACCTAATGTTTATGCTATGTAAAAAAACATATCTGGGTCATTCTACAGAGACAATTGTGTTCGCTTGAAAATATGTCCTAGGTCTTCAGTTTTCATTTCTTTCTAATAGTAATTTTATAAACTTTGTCGAGTAATCTAACAGTTTACAAAAGAATCCTATTGATTATTTATTATTTTGTTCTTTTTTTTTGTGTGGTAAGTACAGTACGTGATTACTCACGTCCTGTCGGATGTTCGCGACGCAGGGTACAATATTCAGGTGTCTCTAAAACATATTCTCAAATATTCCATGCACATATCATATGAAGAAACGAATAAAGCATATACTCAAGAAGCAGTCACTGAAATGTTAAAAAATACTAAACGACATTTTTAACTTTATTCAACATTCTAGAATGTTCGTAAATAAATTTCAACATTATTTTCTGTCTCTGGCAACCCTATACCATGTTCTGTCTGTCTCAGTGTCATCGTTAATTCGGCAAGTGATTACGGTGCCGAGAAAAAAATAAGTTATAGCGGCGTTCCACACCATTGTCAAAGTTGATAAATCACTACTATACTTCAACCAAATAGAGCAAGTAAGTGATACATTAATTGATTTCTTTATAGCCTTAACAATTAGTTGATCGATTACCGAAGACATGTGAATTAAAATCTCATAACCTTAAATTTTGTACAGGTTATGTATTTTTATGATAAAACTCACTTCTGTAGAACTAACTTCTGTCGAAATGGCTTTCTACAAAAGTGATGTTTTTCTACAGAAGTGATGGTTTGCGCTTATGTTTATTAGATGTGATATTTTATGAGAAATATACGTTATTTATATATAAATTATTTTTTTATCATTTACAGGTGTGGCGGGTAAAAAGCGGTCTGAAAAAGAAAAAAAAGAACGATTAAGGGAGCGAAAGAGGGCATGGATGCGAAAGCAGAGAGAAAAAATGACTGAGGTTGAACTAGAAGAAAGACGTCAAAAAGATAGAGAGAGTTACAAAAAAAAGAAAGAAGCTGGAAAAATAAAATCGATTAACGAGTGTACACCAAGAATGCAAAAAGAATTACGAAAAAGGTGGCGTGAGCGAGCAAAAATTCAGCGCAATAAATTAAAACAAGCTAAAAGCTACTGAGTAAAGAATTATGGACCATGAGACACCTCCTCTAAGTCCGACTTCACAAAGTTCTAGTGTCTTCCAGAGCTTCTTTAGGAAGGAGACTTGCCGAAGATAATAAGTGAAGGCTAAAAATTGAAAAACAAAAAAATAAAATCAGAGATCGATTAATACTTTGCTTTAGATGCATTTTAATTCTTTTTTTTTTTCTTTTCTTTTTTCTTTTTTTTTCTCTTTTTTTTAACCTTTTTTTTTAAATCAGAGATCGATTAATTATTTGCTTTAGATGCATTTTAATTCTTTTTTTCTTTCTTTTTTTTTATTTTTTTTTTCTTTTGATCTCTGATTTTATTTTTTAGGAGATAGTTACATAATAACTCTTTATATTATACAATAAAAGTTGATTTTGTGAAATTAAAGTATTTTATTTCTTAAAAACTCGGTAGAATGACCCATCTTTAATATTTCCATAGTATTTGCGATTTTTGCGGACCCATTTTAGGGCATATGATCCGCCGAGATACAGAACATATACCTATCCCGAAAAAACTATTTATTATATTTTACATTCCCATGCAATCCCGCAGAGATGTGTTGTTATTTGAGGAGAATCTCGATAGACAAATAAAATATTCGATTTATTAGCGAAACTAGGGTAATTACAATCGAGATACAGATACCCCTTGGGCGGCTTTTACCCTATTGGTATATGGATAATATAAGTATCAGGTATGAAAATTAATTTATAGAAGTTAATGTTGCTTTACCTGAAAAGAAAGCAATTCAGGGTAACTTTTAGAACTTTTAGACTTTATTCATGAATTTGTACGGCTTTTACTACTTGTTATTTTTTATTTTAATTAAATTACTGTGCAAATGGTAATTATAGTTAAGGAACTAAGGGATGTTCTGGACAATTGGAATAACTTGAAGTGTTTTTATAAATTGGTCGAATAATATACAGTATGAGTTTCTATTTATTGTGCTGGTGAAAGTACTTATATTATGAAAATTTTACTGGGAGCCAACCCTGAAATCGCGTAAAAAAGCAGATGTTGCCATTTTTTTTTATTGGGACTTGCAAACAAATGAACAGCCATTTTTATTTTCATAGGTATATCTTTCATCCCGTTGTTAAAGTTTATTCATGAGTTCGTGTACCCCTATTATTGTTTAGGAATGAAAATTCACCTTGTAAACTTGAGTGTATAAAAGGGTATAATCATCATCTTCCTGCCCTTGTCCCGTGTTATTTGGGGTCGGCGCAACACGTTTTTTTTCTTCCATTCTGCCCTGTCACTCGTCATACTATCACTAACTTCCTTTTCTTTCATATCACTCTTCACACAATCCATCCATCTTTTCTTTGATCTCCCTCTCCCTCTCCATCCATCCACATGTAAACTCATAACTCTTTTAGTAACATGCGTTTCATCTCTCCTCTTCACATGACCATACCAAGACAAACGATTCCCTTTCAACTTTTCAGTCACTGGCGCCACTTTCAAACTTCCCCTAATATACTCATTTCTCACTTTATCCATTCTCGTCACACCACGTATAAATAAGTGTTAAATTAGGTGAATTTTATTTAAGCAGTCACGAGCAATAAAATATGTACATTAACACATTTTCACACTTAACTATTCATCAAATAGGTTATTTAGAACCAGTTGTCGTACACATATTTTTTGAATGGCAAAAGTTAAGATAGATAGAAAATTATGGCAATGAATATATAATGTTGTTGCTCGTGACTGCACAACGGAAGTTATTCTCGAGTTTTAACTCAAAAATGTGAATAGGTTAGGCACATCTTTTTATTTTGTATAACTGCTAGACATAGTTTTGGTTAAACTACAAAATATTATCTTGTTATGAAATAAAATCTTTTTTACAAATGGTGTGTTTTTTTATTAAAACACTATAATGTGCGCTACAATTGTAATGACTTGTTCACACAAACCAAAAGTCTATACTCTGGTAGGAGAACGTCTGTCAGGTTCGGTAGTAAATATGTCACGTGCAGATTGTAATATATCATGCGAGTGTAAACTGATGTAAGTACAATAATAGTTCATAATATAATAAATCATTTCAAATACAATAAATACAATCAAAATTTGTTCGTTTGAGCCGTATTAAAAATAAAAAGTTAAATTAGCGATGTGTACCATTGTCCATTGATATTGCTTGTAATTTGTAATGCTTCTTAATGCTTATTTTATGATTTATGCATTATAGTGATGATTTTTGGTCAGTTTTAATATGTTTAATAAATTATAATAATATTGTTGACTCTCCATGTCATGGTGTAAATTATTAGTTTGTATTAAATAAATCATAATAAAGAAACTAGAAAAATACTTTTGGAGTGCCGCAGGGTAGCATACTTGGCCCAACACTATATGGATGATGTGCTCAAACTTAGCATCCCGATCGCGGACCAATTTGTTAAGCAGGTACTGTGACACTGTCTGAGTTTGATATTATTCCACGAAACTGATTTTATTGAATAGAAATAAGTGAATATAATTAATTTGTACAGGAGAACGAAAATCGTTATTTTCAATAAAGCAATTTCTTAGTTTGGTTATTAGGAAACAATTATTTAAAAAAAATGTATCAAAACTCAAAGTATTTATTTCAAATAAACTATTTAGAGACACTTTAAAATTTTCATAAATTTAAAAGTACTAAAAAAAGTATCAAGGTCAGTCAGTCACAGAAAGGATGAAGATTTGCACGTACTAAAGCGTAAATCTCTATGGAGAAGAATGTGCAAGAAACTTTAAATATATTATACATGGAAGTTTAGTTACTTATATACCGTAGATACATGTTTTCTGGATTAAAAAAAAACCTTTAACGCTCAACGATCTTTCTAACAATTATGGAATTTACGTAATCGGATCATTACTTTTTTATTTATCATAGACTTTCCCACTGCTGGGCCAAGACTTCCCCACATCCTCCCAGGTACATACTTTTCTCGTGCCACCCCGAATCAGCCCTTGCGGTAGACGTTTAGGTTGTCACGCCATCTCTTCCAATTCCGATCATTCACTTCGTGGAGACTCTTGCCCAACGGTCAATGTGCATACAGCTGACTTGACCCGCCTAATCTCATTGAACATTTGAACAGAATGATTGAAAATCTTAAACGTTTATATACAGATTAAAGCCATACATTTTGATGACATCTCTTTTAGTTGTCTAAATATTTTTTTGTTGTTTTGTACACTGAAGACACATTTACATTATACATTTAATATTTTATCATTTACCACACATTAACTTATATATGTTTTATTCACCTTACACCTGACACTGATTCGTTAGGTAAACTCATTTTCATTCATCCGTACACTCTCAATAAGGTTCAGTTGAAAACCAGTGCCAGCGCAGACAACTACCTCGTAGTTGTCTGGCATGTTCGCTGAACTGGACCTTTTAGGCGCTAGTGTGAGACACATGATGTTAATTTTTCTGTTCTTCTAAGTTTCAACATGTTTTTCTACATTGTGTGTATCTATGTATGTGCGCCAAATAAAATAGTTTTCTTTCTTTCTTTCCATATATGATATCTATACAGATGACATATTCCGATACTCATTTTAACCTAGCTGCCAAACAAAAAAAAGTCAGATGGTGTTTTGGTAATTGTGAGGAAATTTAATTTTCTTTTTTATACTTTCAGCTCAACTGATTACTATGCAAAACGGGAAAACTCTCGCCGCTTACGGTGGCTACACCTTTTATAAAAGAAAAAATACGAAAAAATGGGTTTGCACGAGCTATCCCTGCAAGGCTTACGTTTTATTAAATGACGAGTTAACCGTGCTTCAAAGTTCGATGGCTCATAATCATAACAGGAGACAGCTTTATAAAACTACAGATGGAAGTTATATTCGTCTATAAACGCAATATGTGACCCAGGTTGGCCGCTGCAAAAACAATCTGGCAATGGAGCTTCCGCAGAATAGGGCAAAGCGGCTCAAACGCAGCGTTGGAAAACATGAAGTGGACCAATGACTGAAGGCATCAGGAGTCCGTTGGATGCGAGAAGCACCAGTCAATGTGACAATGTTTTGTGAAGGCTTTTATTGAAATATTAGGAGTTTAAGCAGGATTCTAAAGATAATAATACTTAATAGAATTGTGGTTGAAAACATATACGTGCATTAAGTATTTTCGCTATCTTTACTTAAACGAATCCGGAATTAGTTGAAACATTATAGGTATCATACCAATTGATGATTAACTATTTCTTGTTGAGTTTCATGGTTCACCTTCGGTAAGTGTCTGATTCGAATTCAAGAAATTTTAGCGTATGTAACCGTAGTAAGCGTCATTTATTACCTTCAAGAAGGTTGCGGATTCAGGACTTCCAATTCAGATGGAATGCTTTGTCACGATATTCACATCCTTGTTATATTTTCAGCTCAAATGATCAACATGATAAATGGTAAGACACTTATATTGTACGATGGGTACACCTTCTATAAGAGAGGAAACCAGACGAAATGGTTTTGTACGAGCTTTCCTTGCAAGTCTTACGTTATATTTGACCGACATTTAATCGTTATTAAAAGTTTGATGGAGCATCATCACAGTAAGAAAAAACTTTATAAAACACAAAGTGGTAAATACATTCGTATGTAAACAATGCGGAAAATTGGGGATTTTATTTTTTCCTAATTTATTGCAAATGTTTTGTTTTAAAGCTGAATCTCATTTTTTTTCATATTTGCATGCATTGTAGTTATGCTAACTTAATTTTCTTTATTATGACTTTACACTATTTAATAATAAAGCGTATTTGATCAGAGCAACTGAATTTTAATTCATGTTTTTGCCTTTATGCTAAATTAGAAACCTTTTTGGCCTCGCACAGGTCTTTTTTTTAAATATTTTTAATGTTGTTTTTTTTTTAATTAATTAGACAGAGATTTGTTACTTTTTTATATTTTTGTTTGCCCTTTGCGAGTCACATAATATATATATATATATGTTTTTCTTTATTAAAAAGGCCTTAGTATTATTTTGACTTGACATTAAATTCTGAAATATTTTCAGCTGAAATGATTACTATGCAAAATGGTAAAACACTTTTGTTGTATGACGGGTATACCTTCTATAAGAGAAAAAAAGAGAAGAAATGGTTTTGCACGAGCGGCCATTGTAAATCATACGTTATATTCGACGAGAAATTTCTTGTTACTGAGTGTTATATGGTTCATCATCATCAAAAGAAAAAGCTTTTCAAAACACGCAATGGAGTTTATATTCGATTGTAAACTTTATAAGGTAAAAATTTTGAGACTGTTGTCCTGGTAATTATATCAGTAGATACTTTAACTATTGGTCTGCTTGAAATTTTTCACATTTTCATGCTACAGGTCTTGGTAACATATACGTTTGCCATCAAATATTAGCGTATATGTTTATAGGTCTTTGAATAATATTGGGCACGCGAAACTACACGATGCGAAAGATGAATTCGTTTTATACTATTATACTATTATAAAACGAATTCATCCTTCGCGTCGTGTCTTTCTGTTAAAACAAAGAAGATTTATCTATTAATTTACATCCCTTGCCAGGCCGGGGCTGGTCGCTAGTGGATTATAACTGGAGTTAGCATGTATATATCCGTATATCTATGAGTCTCAATGAGTCTGTTTTTGAATGATTCATATTCTAATCTAGCCTTAAGAATCGCCAAACTTATGTGGCAGTGGGCAGGGCACATTGCTCGTAGAAAGGATGGTCGATGGGGCCGAAAGGTTCTAGAGTGGCGACTGCGCACCGGAAAACGCAGCGTTGGAAGGCCTCCCACAAGGTGGACCGATGACTTAGTGAGAGTCACGGAAATGTGGTGGATGCGAGACGCACAGGGCTATTCGTTGTGGCGACACTTGGGGGAGGCCTATGTCCAACAGTGGACGTCCTTCGGCTAAAATGATGATGATCATATTCTAGTCTTATGCGCCAAAAATGTTTTGCATAAGTTACAGTGTAGGTAGCATGCATGTATTTATTATTATCTTTGACGTTTAAGGAAGGTATATGATTATGTAAAGGTATATAATGTGTCTGTGACTGTATACTTAAAATAAATGTGTAAATCATGCCAATCTAAATCATTCTAGCTTAAAATATTATAAGGATAAATGTTTTTATTGCCATACCGTTGAATTTCGACTTGGACCATTTTTTTTATAGTTTTAACATTTATCTACCACAAAATTATGTTTTTTGTATTTCTGTCCTATGTTACTTGGGGTCGATGCAACACATTTTTCCTTCAATTCTGTCTTGTGAAACATCACGCTATCACTGGCTTCTATTTCTTTCACATCAGACCACAAACAATCCATCCATATTTATATGACCCTCCTATTCCATCCGTCTACATTTATACTCATAACTCAGTTGCATGCGTTTCAGCTATCCTCTTCACATGGGCGTATCAAAACAAGAGATTCCCTTTCAACTTTACAGCATCACTCATATTATCGATTCTCGTCATTCCACACATCCACTTCAACACTCTCATCTTCGCAACGTGCAATCATTTTCATCCGTCTTTTTTTTCTAAGTTTATACATTAATAATAATAATTTCTGAATTTAATTTCGTTTTTTTTTTTCATTTATTGTTCCTTGTTTAAAGCTTTTTCCAGATCTTATCCTAACATATAAAATGCCGTTCAAAGGGCTCTGTTTACTGACCGCATTATCTAAGCCAAGTTACTTTTTTCTTGCTGAAGGTAATCCTCTAGCTATGTCACGATAGCTTTTATATACATCAATATCTTGGTTTGGTTTCAGCTCAACTAATAACTATGGCAAATGGTGCTACTGTCCTACTGTACGACGGTTTCACATATAATAAAATGTATAACACGAGAGGTTTCGAAAAATGGCATTGTAGCAGCTTTCGCTTATGTAAATGTTTCCTATTGACCGATCAGCATTATAGGATACACGAAAGTAAAGTCAACCACAATCATGAAAGAAGGAATTTGTTTAAAACAGCAGATGGTAGATATATTCGAGTGTAAATAAAGAGACTGTTAATCTGTGCAAGTTACTTGAATATGTGAGAGATGCTATATCTTCTTATCTTGTTAGAACAATAAACATCTACATTAATTATAGGTTAAATACAAAACGAAAATGTCACTGATTTCGAGTTCTTATAGAAAAGAATAGATTAAGTTAGGTTAGTAAATCATTAGAGCATCTTAAATGCTCAGTATACGAGCAACTCATTTATATTTTTGAATCTATGTTTTTATATTACCTAATTTTAGCTTTTGTAATAAAATTTATATTTTGTAAAATAAACATTTTATTCAAAACATTCTGACCCTATCATAGTCTAATTTTGGTCAAGTTATTTGGCCCCGCTCCCAGAGTATACAGTTTTAATAAAAAAACGAATCGATCAGTACAAGCTTGTTTGTGTAAGTATAGCCTTGCAATCCGACTTTGCATACATTTTACATAGGAGATCAGATTTTCGACGGCACTTGAACACTTCAATACGGTCATAATTAACCACTAATTGATTTTCTTCTCTGCCTTTAATTACACTGGTTTTTCATTTTAGATGTCGAATCCAGACCTTTCAAACCGAAATTTCAGCGAATTCCTAAAGTTTGGCTGACTTTAGATGAAGAAGATAATTTTAGTGATTCCGACGATCCTGTTGAAGACTATGGAATAAACAATGTGCAAGAAAGAGTGAACAGTCCAGACAGTGAAGACCAACATGAAGGAAACAAAAAATCCCAGGAGTTGGAAGGAGAATCAAATGAAAGTGAAAATAATGGCAGTGAAGATGACAGCGACGAAGATCAGCCACTGCGCCCAACCCGAGAATGTAACCAAACTGCTACACACTTTATTGGCAAAAATGGGTTTATGTGGTCCAAATATGAATTTGAAGAACCAAGTAAATCTTCCGCTTTTAACGTCAAACACGAATCTCAACCTACTATAACCAATACCTTACAAAGCAGTATAGACATATGGTCAAAAATATTTGATAATGACATGATAGCAACAATAGTCGCAAGCACCAACAAAAAAATGCAAGAACATTTAACGCAGTTTCAAACCACAAACAAAGTTCTGTTCAAAGACACTGATGAAGCTGAAGTAAGAAGTTTGCTTGGACTACTTTATTACAGCGCATTATTTCAATGCAAAAATATTGACGTTAACAATTTGTTTGCTACTGACGGCACCTCACATGACATTTTTCGCATGGTAATGTGTAAAGAGAGATTCTCCACGTTAGTGAACTATCTTCAATTTGACAACAGAGCCGAACTCCTGGACGTTGATCCCCTAGCAACAGTATCTTATATTTTTCAAAAGTTCCTTACTAATTCTCAAAATAATTATACTCTGGGTCCAAACACCTGCATTAATGAGATGCTTGTACCATTCAGGGGTCGATGTAAATTCACAACTTACATGCCAAAAAAACCAAGGTATGGAATCAAAATCAGAATTCTCAGTGATGCGGAAAAACCTTATGTTTATAATGCGTCTATATACACTGGAAATTCTGATGGCGAATTTCTGTCGGATGCTGAAAAAAAGCTTGAAGTTCCAACTCAAGCGGTTATAAGATTGATAAAGCCTATTGAATACACCAACAGAAATGTCACAGCTGACAGTAGGTTTAGTTCCATGCAACTGATGGAGGTTTTACATTCTAAGAATTTGACTTACTTAGGGACTCTTAAAAGAAAAAATCTCGAGATTCCGCGACAGTTCCAACCAAATAAAGAAAGAGAACTGGGAAGCGATTTATATGGGTTTACCAACGACTACACCATATTATCTCACGTACCAAAAATAAATAAAGCTGTAATTTTAATTTCATCTTTTCATCATGCATCAAGTACAGATGAGGTAACCAACAAACCGACCATGATCGCTGATTACAATCGCAATATGTCAGGATTCGAAGAAATCGACCGACAATGTTCAATCTATTCATGCGGTCGAAAGACATGTCGTTGGTCCATGGCAGTATTTTACAGAATTTTGGATCTAGCTGGTGTGAATGCATATGTCTTGTACCAAGGTTGTCCAGATGCAAAATTGAAACAAAGAGATTTTTTGTTGTCTTTAGCAAGAGAGTTAGTTCTCCCTAATTTAAAAAAGCGCGTTTATAACGATAAACTACCGAAAGAGCTTCGATTGACCATCAGAAGAGTTTTGGGTAAGGATCTGCCCCCCGCTGCGCTTCCACCTCCCCTACCTGAATCGGAACGGAAAAGAAGAACATGCAGCGTATGCCCGAGCCGACTTAGAAGAATGACTAGACACACTTGTTGTGCATGTAAAAAAGCGATCTGCCTACAGTGTTCAACTCCAATTTGTGAAGAATGCAGATTTTAAGGTAACAGAGTTCTTTAAAACATGCTGATACCTTCATGCTTGCCGACAAACAATATTAAATATTATTTGTTGTCAACAACATTGAACTAAGGTTTTTTAAAACACTGGATGTACCGTAGTAACATGTGTAATAGGCTTTAAACCAAAGGTAGCCCCGTAAATTCCTTGTCTGCACAATGTCAAAGATTAATCTTCAAAAATGAGCGAAGTGGGAATACTCAATTGTTTAAAAATAACATTGTTATCATAAACTAGCTTTTGCCCGCGGCTTCGCTCCCGTCAACTGACTACTATATCCAACTCTACCCAACTCTACCCTACACTACCCTACTCTACCCTACTCTACCCTACTCTACCCTACTCTACCCTACTCTACCCTACTCTACCCTACTCTACCCTACTCTACCCTACTCTACCCTACTCTACCCTACTCTACCCTACTCTACCCTACTCTACCCTACTCTACCCTACTCTACCCTACTCTACCCTACTCTACCCTACTCTACCCTACTCTACCCTACTCTACCCTACTCTACCCTACTCTAAAAAAAAAAAAAAAAAAAAGTAAAGTAAAGTATCCTATGTCCGTCTCCTGGTTCTAAGCTACCTCCCTGCCAATTTTCAGCTAAATCGGTTCAGCCGTTCTTGAGTTATAAGTGAAGTAACTAACACGACTTTCTTTTATATATATAGATTTCGTTTAATCGTAAAACCCTAACCATTATAAAAAATGGAGCTGTTGCATATTGTTTTATTTTTTACATCAACCTTTTTTTTCACATCAATTTTATTAGCTCTTTTATTCATTTTAACTTCGACCGTACCAAAAAGACAGCTATCCCATGTGATTAACTTTAGGACTTGACTTGACTAGATGCTCTAGAACAAGTGAATTTCAATCACTAATTACGATTGTCAAAAGTTTAAAATGTATGGGATTGATAAGCACTACTATGAAATGACACTTGGTCGGTTCCTCACGTTTCATTTACACATATTAAGTATCTTTCCAGACCTAGTTTAATATTTCCTCCATACATCATCACACGACCTCCGATTTTTGTCCCTACTTTACTCAATCAAAGGCGAATGCAAGCCTACAATGCTATACCTAGCACTAGCCTTTGATTAAACCAACCGCACTCACAATATTTTGTATAAATCTCACGATTCTCTTCAAACATGTCTGTTTACATCCAGATAAATTTGTTTGCGGTAGTGAGATACTTTGAGGCATTTCATTCCGGCTTTGCATGCGTGTTACGTGTGAGTTCAGATATTCAGAGACCTTGTTGTCTCCAGAGTACACTGTACATACATACATATCGGTACAGCATGGTATGTCAATACCCCTAAAATGTACATATTTAGTCATTAGGATCTATCCAGACGGACTGCGTATGGATTGCATACCCAGTCAGCTGGCAGTTTCGATGCAGCAATTTCACAAAAGAGTGCAGTTCATAAGCAGTCCATCTGCTTACAGACTGTTTGGCAGACTCTTAAGTTACTAATTGTATTTTTAGATGTGGTTTCCCGTCCTTTCAAAGCAGTGTTTCAACGAAATCCTAAAATTGAAGTTTGTCTGATGTTCGAAGAAAAAAAAGAATTAAATGACTCCGATGATTCTTTTGAAGACTGTGAGGAAATTAATGAGCAAGAAAGAATAAACAGCCCTGACAGTGAAGAACCGTATGAAGAAATCATCAGATCACAGGAAAAAGAAGAAGAATCAAGTGAGAATAATGACAGTGGAGATGATGACAGTGGAGACGAGCCATTGAGCTCGTTTGCTACCCAGGAATGTAGCTTGACTGCTTCACACTTTATTGGAAAAAACGGATTTCTGTGGTCAGTATCTGAATTTGGAAGGTCAAGTAAAACTCCAGCTCATAATATCAAACATCAATCTCAACCTTCTAAATCGAATACTGTTCAAAGCTTTATAGACGTGTGGTCAAGACTTTTTGACACTGATATGATAGTGACAATTGTCACAAACACTAATATAAAAATACAAAAACATGGAGCGAAGTTTCAGAACAAAAACAAAATTGAAGTTAAAGATACCGATGATACAGAAATACAGAGCCTGCTTGGACTACTCTATTACAGCGCAGCATTTAAATGCAATAATACTGACGCCAACAATTTGTTCGCAACTGACGGCACTTCACATGACATTTTTCGCATGGTAATGTCTAACCGGCGATTTTATCAGTTACTGAACTGCCTCCGATTTGACAATGGAGCCGATCGTCAAGGGCGCCTGAGGACTGACCCCTTAGCAGCTGTTTCTTATATTTTTGAAAAGTTCGTTACTAACTCTCAAAATAATTATACTCTGGGCCCAAACACCTGCATTAATGAGATGCTTTTACCATTCAGAGGTCGATGTAAGTTTACAACTTACATGCCAAAAAAACCAAAGAAATATGGGATTAAAATCAGAATTCTCAGTGATGCGGAAAAACCTTATGCTTATAATTCATATATATACTGTGGAAATTCTGATGGCGAATTTCTATCGGATGCAGAAAAAGAGCTTGAAGCTCCAACTCAAGCGGTTATAAGATTGACAAAACCTATTGAAAACACCAACAGAAATGTAACAGCTGACAGCCGGTTTAGTTCGATGCAACTGATGGAGGTTTTACATTCTAAGAATTTGACTTACTTGGGTACTCTTAAAAGAAAGAATCCCGAGATTCCGCGACAGTTCCAACCGAAAAAAGAAAGAGAACTGGGAAGCTGTTTATATGGGTTTACCAGCGACTACACCATATTATCTCACGTGCCGGAAATAAATAAAGCTGTAATTTTGATTTCATCTTCTCATCATGAACCAAGTACAGATGAGGCTACAAAGAAACCGACTATGATTATTGATTATGATCGTAATAAATCCGGATTCGAAGAACTCGACAAACATTGTTCAATCTATTCATGCGGTCGAAGGACACGTCGCTGGTCCACAGCAGTATTTTACAGAATTTTGGATCTAGCTGGTGTAAATGCATATGTCTTGTACCAAAGTTGTCCAAGTGTCAAATTGACACAAAGAGACTTTTTGCTGTCTTTGGCAAGAGAATTAGTTCTTCCTAGTTTGAAAAAGCGCGTTTATAACGAAAGACTACCTAAAGAGCTTCGACTAACTATCAGAAGAGTGTTAGGTAAAAATCTGCCCCCCGCTGCTTTATCACCTCACCAACCTGATCTGGAAACTAAAAGAAGAACATGCAGTGTATGCCCAAGCCGAATTCGAAGAAAGACAAGATTCTCATGCTGGGTTTGTAAGAAGGCTATCTGCCTGCAGTGTTCGACTCCAATTTGCGAAGAATGCAGATTCTAACTTCAAAAATTAAGGTAACCTAACGATTGAAGATGCTACCTGACAAACAATCGAACAATATTAAAAAAAAAAATGAATATTTTGAAGTTAAAACTCAAGCGGTTATAAGATTGACCAATTCTTTTGAAAATAGGAGTAGAAATGTAACGGCTGGAGATTTAACAGTAGTCAGTGCTCAACTCAAATATAACACTGCAAACAGATATATTATCCACACACTGGCACATATAGACTAGCTGTCCCTTGCGGTTTCAGCTCTTTACTTAAGCACTTTAGTTAGAGACATGAACAGTCAGAAATATAGCCAATTCCTTGAGAAATTATCTAACACTACAAGAATTTATTAAATCGAACCAGTTTCTTGGATTAACGTGTTTAATTAAACGTACTCTTAGTTTAGGCTTTGTAATATTGGGTATAGATAATATAGTGCAGATACATATTTATTTAAAAAAAAAATAAGGTTAACTTTAGAGGACGATGATCAGCAACATTGAACATGATAAGAGGAAAAAAAAGCTTAAAGCATGGGACGTACGAAAGACGATTAGAGATACTTTTGTGCCGGCATTCAGCGTTGAAAATACCACATTATTAAATACTGCAACTAATTAATAACCATGTATTATTTAAACTGTCCTCTAGTCTAACACAGCCTTTGTACATATTAAAAAAAATATCAACTTATTAGTTTGTTTTATTTTTCACCTGCGACTCGTATTGACAAACCTGCTTCAATCTCAGTTTCAGCATCAATAGTTCCTTTACCTGGCTGTACTGTTCTACTACGGAGGAGAAATTTTTCTCATTACTTTTCCATGTTTTTTTTTTCATTACAGCCAAACTCATTACTATGACCAATGGGAAGACGCTAATTTTATATGAAGGGTATTGCTACTACAAGAAGTACAACAGTAAGACGTTCAGCCGGTGGTATTGCACGAACTCGAACGTGTGTCAAGCTTATATTGTGACTGACAACCAATTGAGGATTAAAGACGGTACTAAGTCAATACATAGCCATGGCAAAAGAATACTTGTGCAAAATCCTTGTGGCACTTACACACGTGTAGGAAAATCATAAATATAAATTATGTGATAACTACGGCCATATTCTCGCTAGATGGCGCTAATCTCAACATTTTGGTTTTTAGTGTATGGGAGGATAAATAGTATCCGCGGAAATCGGATATTCACCTAATTCTGAATGTTCATGTAGTACAGCTTTGATGTTTAAGTATAGCGCTATACTTAATCACTACAGTTAGAATCATGAACAGGGAACTTACCATGACGTGATGAAATGTCAAGTGTGCGAGCGAGAAAGAGCTATACACCCTATATAGCTCCATCCCTTTAACAGTTCAGTTTAGGTCGTCAATGGACGTTGAGAGCTCGTGGTAGGGATAGCGCCTCTGTTATGCTGCCATACATTAAAAATAAAATAAACAAAAAAATTTGAAGTTAGCGCCATCTAGCGAGTTCTAGGTCACGCTCAAGCCCGTAGCTTTCATCTTGAATCATTTGTTTTCACAATCTCTAGAGTTTTATTCTATACTCCGCTTTAGCTACTTAAGGCAACTCATTTAAAATTTGCTGTTTGATGTTACTCATAAAAAAATAAAATTGAATAAAAATTTGATAATACCGTTATCGTGAGCTGTTTAATTTTATTGGAGGGTAAATCTATGTAATCGTCCACCTGACAAATTAATGTAACCCCTAACTTCTCTCAATGAAGTAACCATCAGAGAAATTTGTAGCCATTTTTACTTAGTCCCACACTAGGAATCGTGGGTACGTTTACAAACATTTAAACTCATATTTACAAGATACCCAGACCCGGAACAAGTATCTGTAGGCCATACAAATATTTGTTCTTTGTGGCAATTGGACCCGCATCATGCAGGGCAGCAGCCTATCGCTCAACTACTGCCAAAATAAATTTTATAATAATATATGTACCTTAATATGAATGTAATAACTTTACGTTTTCAGCCAAGCTTATAACTATGGTCAATGACAAGCAGTTGGTTTTGTACCAGGGCTACACATTCTACAAGCAGTATAATAGAAAAGTACTCGACAAATGGTACTGTACAAGTCAGCCGAGATGTAAAGCCTACCTCATGACTGACAAAGACATGAACATCCACAATAGCAATACTGAACATACTCATAAGAAAAAACAACTCCTCGTAAACAGTGACGGTAGATACATGAGAATCTAAAATACAATTGTGAGGAATAATTATAAAAATATGCATGTTATTTTGTAACCACTTCTACCACAACGGTAACGCCAAAACTAGGAATTATGATTTTAGCAATTTCTGTCTGCTTAGCCTTTTCTCAACTATCTTGGGGTTGGCTTCCAGGCTATCGCCACGAATCTTGAGCGCTCGGCAAAAGAGCGGTGATCGCTTTGCGCATTGTACAGATCGGCGAGCCAATCAATGTACAAGGATTGCAGTCCCCGCCCCCGCGTCTCACTTCAAACCACTAAAGAGAATTTTACTTCTGCGCTAAAGGTCCGTGCCGTTATCTCTAAGTGGATACCAGTATTTTACATTCAGCGACTGTCTATCAGACCTCCGGGTATCACGATACCCCATTGCAAGACCGGTGTAGCGACATCTTTGTCGCGACAAAGGAACTAAAATTGCTTCTGCGTGTGCAGTCGTATGTCTTTATGAGTTATCAGGGAGTCTATTAATGCTCCATTTTTGTTTCAATTATATACATAGGTATATTTTTTTCTTTTCTTTACATTATTTCTTTATTTTCATTAAATTGCTTTTGCAATATTTTTTTATACTATTTTAGACTTAGACTTTGATTCAACCACAACTTCATTAGTGATAGGTTTATTTTTATTTTTGTATAGACTCTTTTTTATAATGTGAATGTGAGAACACTTGACTCAGCGGATTCATAGATTACTTTCTATTTCGACCCATTATTTTTAATATTATTATTTTTATTGTGCTTTTGGGTAGAATATTGACTAGTCTACACTACTATCCTCTCATACCTTTTAATTTTGTAATATGACAAATGTTGTAAATCATTTTTTTTAAACAGTAACCATGGAGATTTTTGGGTTTTTCTTCTCCATGAGAAACGACCAATTGGAATCGTTTTATAAGTAGGCCTATGTGAAATAAAAACATTTTGATTATTTTTATTTTTTTTATTTTAAGTCCTTAATCTCGGTATCATAGTTCTCTGCGCGATTAAAACTTATGCAACAGTCTGAAATCAATTATCGGGCAGTTGTCCGGACCATATACAACACCCGTCCGGTCGGAGGATCCTTTTCAACGGAGGTTTGCGGGACTACACCCTGTTCAGCATACCTCTAAACTGGTGTCAGTTTACTTGGCTTGTGATTATCCATGATTAAAGATCTCCAAATGGCCTAAACATGGTTTCCGTGGAGGATTTTTAACAACCTCCGAGTTTAATTTTATACTCCGCTGTAGCTACTTACTGGCAACTCATTTATAAAAAAGCTGAATAAAAACGTTTACAAATATATAAATGAGTTTAAATGTTCACAAGTCACCCAGACCCGGAATAACTCTTCTGTAGGGCATAAAAATATTTGTTCTGTGCGGGAATCGGACCCGTATCACGCAGCGCAACAGTCAATCGCTCAAGCACTACCAAAATATCATCATCACTTCAACTGAAAGACGTCCACTGTTGGACATAGGCCTTCCCCAAGTGTCGCCATAATTACCGGTCCTGTGCGTCTCGCATCCATCGGATTCCCGCAACCCTCACGTTATCGGTCCACCTTGTGGGAGGCTTTCCAACGCTACGTCTACCGGTACGCGGTCGCCATTAAAAATATATATTTTGTATTAATATGTGTACCATAATAAGAATAAGTTAATAAGGAACTTAACAATTTTTTTGTAATAACTTTATGTTTTCAGCCAAGCTTATAACGATGGTAAATGGCAAGCAGTTGGTTTTGTACCAGGGCTACACATTCTACAAGCAGTATAATAGAAAGGTACACGACAAATGGTACTGCACCACTCATCCGAGATGCAAGGCCTTCATCATAACTGACAAATACTTGAATATCCATGAAGGAAATACTGAACACACCCATAAAAAAAAACAACTCATCGAAAGCAACGGCAGATACATCAGAATCTAAAATGCTACTTTTACTTTGACAAATTTTAAGGGATACCTAATTATAAAAATAAGCATTTGGATTAGTACCATCAGTTTCTACCATACGACGCCGTGATTTTAGCAGTGTCTGTCTAGATATACAGAAACTGCTAAAATCACGGCGTCGTATGGTAGAAATGGATGGCCTTTTTCCCTACTATTTTGGGGTCGGTTTCCAGGTTAACCAGATACTGCTGGGTACCAGTATTTTTTATTATTTTTTTTAATTGATGTAAACTAGTGCTTGACTTGATTTTACATGAAGCGGCTGCCAATCTGACCTCCACAACTCAGTCATTAGATAGCACGTTATCCCATGGCAAGACTGGAGTAACGCCATCTATATCGCCGCATAGGAACTAAAAATTTATAAATCCTGTATCGCGGTAACTGAGTTTTCCGTGCGATTATAACATGTACAAACAGTCTGAAATTAATTATCGAGCCAGTTGCTCTATAGTCATTGTTCTGAGCGGACACAACTCACTCCCGTCTGGTCGAAGGATCCTCTCTTTTCAATGGATGTTTGCGGAACTTTACACCATGTTTCGCATACCTCTAAATTTGTGTCAGTTTTCTTGGCATAATATAATCCATAATTGTCAAAAATCACCTAATGGCGCAACGTGCTTTCTGAGGCGCTGAGAAATCTCGCAATGTTAAGATACGCAACCATGGTTGGTTATGATTAGCAGTCTATGTATGTATTTTTTACCAAATTAAAAGTACTTAAGAACACAAAATCAAAATGTATTTAACCTCATATTAATAGAAACTAAGAAAGACATTGGACACGTTTGTAAATGTTATTTACGTAGGAATTTAGGTTTAAATTATATAACTTACCAGCTTTTGTCTGCGACTTCGTGTAATTGACGGTAATTGTAGACGCGTAGTCGAAGCCAGATAAAATTTAACTCATGTCCTTCTTTGGAGTTCAAACTAACTCCATACATGATTTCATCAAAATTGGTTCAATAGTTTAACAGTGAAAGTGTAATAAACAAAGTTACTGTCACAATAATGATATTAGTAGATATTATTAGTGTAGATAATATTGGTGTGGATTGTTCGAAGGAGTTACTGTGACTCTCGCAAAGGACAACTGAAGAAACACTGTGGGTTTTAGTCAGTAAAAGTCTGACACTCCCTCTCGCCCTCCGCCCTATTATAGCTTTTTTTTAAGGTGGGAAATCATCCAAATGACTCCTCGCGCTCTGGGTGGAGCGAGAGGGCGTGTCAGACTTTTACTGACTAAAACCACACCTGTATCCTTCAATTACCCTTTGCGTACTAGGACTACGGTTTTCCCTTTCAGAAATTCTCCGCGGTCCTAGCTAGCGGGCATCGGCCCCACTGGGCCCCTACGGTTTGCTGACATCTCTTTGAGGAGCGCGAGGATCACTACGCGCTGTTGACGACTGGGCTCGGTCCGGTTAATTACCGAACAGCCGGACGGCGAGCTACCCAGTGCTCGACGTCCGCAAGCCCGCGTCTACCGTGGCTGGTAGTCGGGGTCGGAATTACGACGGCTAGGACGTGAGGATCTTTGTTCCCTCACGCGTGCAGCCTCCTCCTTCGCTAGCATTACTGCTTCGCAGAAGGAGGCGACCGCCTGCCACTCCTCCTCGCTCCGAACCATAGCCTGAACCAGGGCCCGACGCGAAAGGTCGCTGCCGCCAATTGCCTCCACGAGGACACGGCGGTGCTCCGCCCAAGCGGGGCACGCCTCCATCGTATGCTCCACCGTGTCCTCCGGGTGATCCACACAATGATAATGTGCCTTATTATAGCTGGAGAAATCATTTGCTAATTATTTACGTAAAAAAATAAAAAGAGGTGTTGGCGGCCTTGAGGACGGTGTAGATATTGAGAGGGAGCATAAGGCTCTAGCGGTCAGAAGTAATATGCTGGCCCGCAGATTTTCCCGTTACTCTGACGAAGTCAAGACTACGCTTTTTAACGCTCTTTTGTTAGAGCATTTACACGGGAAGTCTTTGGGTCAGTCACACCAAAAGATCACTGGATGCCCTTCGCATCCAATATAATAATATCTTTAGGATGATGTTGGGGCTGCCTCGTTTCCGCAGTGCTTCGGGGATAGTCGCGCTATATCACACTGATGATTTTCACGCTGTTATTCGCATAAAAACGGTATCCCTGATCTGCTGTTTGCTTGGCAGCCGGAACAAAATCTTGAAGACTGTAGTGGATTGTCTCATACCCACTTCGGAGGTCCTTCGTGAGACGAGTAATTTAATAAATTTTTATAAAATGTTATTCATGTTATTTAGTATAATTTAATTTAACTTTTTGTGTTGTGGAATAACTAAATGTTTGAATCATGATATCTGAATAAATAAATAATAATAATAATTATTATTATTTTATTATCTATATGTTGCAGGAATATGATAAAAACAGAGTTTTGGTCAATTCCCTAAGTCATTTGATCAAATCACGAAGGATAACAACACTATTTTCAGGGAATTGTCCAAATCTCTGTTTTTATCATATCCCTGCAACATTTATAAAGAAAAACGTTACGACAGATGTTACATCCGAAGCGAGCTGCATTTTTCTTCGCTAGCGTTGTTAGTATATGAAAATATTAAAGAAGAGAAAATTTTGAGTTCAAGCATTTATACTAATAGGTATTGAAATATACTAAGTGACAGAAAAAATATTTTATTATATTTCAGCGTCTATAAACACGAGCACTATCAACTCGTATCATTACTTAAGAATAATAATCGTCAGTTTATTGTTCTTTTTTTCGTAATCAGTGTTTATATATTAAGGGCGGGTTTCTGAATTGAGTATTTTGAGTTAAGTATGTCTCAAACCGTACTTTAACGCCAAATTTTGACAGGTTTTCAGGCTAAAGTAGAGTTTGAGAAATACTCAACTTCAAATGCTTAATTCAGAAATCGGGGGTTAATTATGTTATTTATCTAAATAATTTTAATACTTAAGAAAGCCTTTGTTTCCCTAGCATATCTTTAAATATGTACATATCATAATCATTAATTTTAATTTATTATTGAAACTATATTAAAAAACCATAAAAAAGTCACATAAACCCTAAGAATAATACCGTTTTGAATTATTACGAAATAAATGTTTCATTATTATGTTGTAGTTTTAATAGCTAATGGTACTGCACCAATTAAACATACCTCGTGAACTCATGATGGACAAGAATTTCAAGATAAAAATCAACAGCAGTTCAACAAAGTAATGACAAAAGATATTATTATGATGAAAAAATTGATTTTATAACAAACTTTAATAATTGTGCTAGACTGTAAGTAGACTTGTAGTTGTGTAATAGTTGTTAGTGCTGGTCTGTAAGTAGTCTTGTAGTTGTGTAGTAGTTGTAAATACTGCTTAGTAGTACCAGTCTGTTAGTAGTATTTAAGTAAGTACTAATAGTGCTAGACTGTAAGTAGACTTGTAGTTGTGTAATAGTTGCTAGTGCTGGTCTGTAAGTAGTCTTGTAGTTGTGTAGTAGTTGTAAATACTGCTTAGTAGTACCAGTCTGTTAGTAGTATTTAAGTAAGTACTAATAGTGCTAGACTGTAAGTAGACTTGTAGTTGTGTAATAGTTGCTAGTGCTGGAAAGTAAGTAGTCTTGTAGATGTGTAGTAGTCGTAAATACTGCTTAGTAGTACCATACTGTTAGAAGTCTTTAAGTTGTATTAGTAGTACTTTTATTAATTTCCTCTTAAAGTGTTGTGTTTAAAGTAAATTATTTTGATATACACGACTAATTTTTAATAAGTACTAATACTTGAAGGGCTTATTAGAAAAGGTCTAGTTATCATTTAAATAAAGTCTCAATAAATAATATTCATAACCAGCAAAGTTATTAGAGTTTGTTTATATCCCAAAATGTCACTCAATTTATGGAAATATTGTACAGCCTATGATTATGAATGAATAAATGACGATCAAAATGGATAATGATTGAGTCTATTATGAATTTATCAATTGTGACAAATTTTCGTGGTCAATTTTGGGATTTCGTTTTTTTTTTTACTTTTGACTACAAAAATATGATCAGTAACGGGTACGGACAGAACCCCATTTTTTTGTACTAATTAAAAAATAGGGGTGTAGAATAAAGTTTATTTAATTTCACATAAACTAAGTGACAATCTGACTATAAAAAAATGACGCCAAACTTATCTCATGACTTAAAGCTTGTGGAAAAATATTGTCGGCAGTGCACCGGCTATCCGGGATGCAAGTCTCTTCTTATAACGGACATTGACTTGAAAATGTATAAAATTCATACTTACTAAACCCAACCTAAAACAAAAAAAAGAAAAAAAAAAGATGACTTTTTTATATTACTTGCCTTGTAAATTTGTTAGTAAAAATAATATTGGTCAAATCTTACAACTGAATTTTTTTTTTAAATTCAATTTATAAATTAAGAAGATTTTTTTAAAATTGTATTTGAAACTACCATAAAAATAAAATTTACTCTAAAACATCTCACTTTACTGAAAACTCTTAAAGATAAATCATATTATTTGATAACCACTTATTTTGATCACGTTATGTTTTCAGCCAAGCTTATAACAATGGTAAATGGCAAGCAGCTAGTATTGTACCAGGGCTACACATTCTACCAGAGATACCAAACAAAGAAACCTCTTGACAGATGGCAGTGCACCAGCCAACCGAGATGCAAGGCATTCCTTATAGCAGACAGCGACTTGAAGATCCACGGCGGTCATACTGAACATAATCATAAGATGAAGCAACATATTCCAAGTCGTGCTGGATATATACGAGTTTAAAGTATATATATTTTTTTTAACCCTTTACGTCGGATTAATCCGACAAATGTTGTCGTGTCTGATTCACCAGAGTATGATATTTATGACCAAATACTCCATCTTGTCAGCTCTTCAGTCACCTAGAAATGACACTGAAACTTGAAGAATTAAACGTATATACATAAAATATGGTCGTAAATATACCACCCTGGCGAAACGGATACGAAAATATTTGTCGGTTTGATACGATTTAAGCGGGTAAAGAACAAAATTCTATTTTAAACTCGAAAACCAGGGTCGTATACTTACGACCAAATACACTATATTGTCCGCCCTTCAAACCTACAAATGAATGTGAGAATTGAAGAGTTAAACGAGATAGAGCATATACTCTATCTCGTTTACCTATATAGTATAATAGTATATCGCTAGGGTCATAAATATACGACCCTGGCGAATAAAGAATACTGAACAATGTTTGTCGGATTAATCCGACGTAAGCGGGCGAGAAAAAGTTTTTGTACAATTTATTCTCTGTTTTTTTCGGCCGCTACAGTAACTTAAACATCCCCAGTAACAATACTGAACATACGGAAATTTTATTAATTGACAGTATTTAGTTTGCTCCACCAGCTTGCCTAATAGCTTGTGTGATTGTACACAAAAACAAAGCATTCTACGTTTTTTTTTGGGGGAAATCTCTAAACAACTCTTCCCGCTCTGGATGGACCAAGAGACAGTGTCAGGCTGACTAAACAGAACAGTTGTCTTTTTCTCCTTTGACACGATGAGCATCCGATGCGGTAAAAGCATAATTGTGACAGTTTAAGTCAGTTTGGTAAACCTCTAACGGGTACTTAAGGCGTATGGTCCCTTGAACATCTGGCCGGAGTTAAATGCATTCATACTCGTACTGCCGTCTGCGCCCACATAGAGCTCCGCTGACCTTTAAAACCATTTTGCTTTGCGAAAAATTTATTGATTTACATATGCTATCTACATTCTGAAAAACAATTAACCAGTATTTTTTTTGTGAAAATATATTTCTAAAGATCAAGATCAAAGCTGTTTTAAAGGAGTAAGGAAAATAAGTAAAAAAAATATCATGTTGTTAATTTTTTTTTTGGCAAAATTTTTAGTCATACGAAAAAATCTTATAGATTAGAAATCTATAGACAATATTTTTTTTTTTCAAATCTATTAACCCAGCCGTTACCGAGGAGTAGGCTTCAGAAAGTCACTGTTTTGTGGCACTAAATTGGTGCAAGGGCCTTAAGATAGTTGAGTTGTTGTGCTGTGACATTTCTTGAGGTTTTTGCCACTTTGGGGTTTAAGCATGACTGTGTTGATTAATAGACGCATATAATAATATTTTTTTTGCTTGTTTTCCTTACTCCTTAGTAAGGAAAACAAGCAAAAGAAATATTATGTTGTTAATTTTTTTGGCAAAATTATTAGTCATACGAAAAAATCTTATGTTGTTAATGTTATATATAAATCTATAGTAAATATATATTTTTTTCAAATCTATTAACCCAGCCGTAACCGAGAAGGCTTCAGAAAGTCACTGTTTTATGGTACTAAATTGGTGCAAGGGCCTTAAGATAGTTGAGTTGTTGTGCTGTGACATTTTTTGAGGTTTTTGTCACGGTGGGGTTAAGCATGACAGTGTTGATTAATAAACGCATATTATCGCATAGTAATTTTGTAGATAATAATAATATGTGAATATTGTTTGACATGCGTCATGACTTAAGCTCACTCTCGCTACCTTGTGAAATTATTCCCTCTATATAGATAGGGATGTCTTGGTTAGGTATACGCAGTTTATACTTGACACTTCAAAAGCTTTTGAATGGAAATGTTTCGACTGCTTCCGCGCATCTTTTTCCAAGGGCCGTAACGACATGTGATATCTTAAAAGTTCACATAAAGAACATGCAGTCTGGTCGATCTAATACATTTTTAAAGGGTTGTGCACATTTTGAATATAGAGTATTTGAATTTGATAAATTAATAGAAATGTTAAAGTGTATCAGTTTGAAAATATAAGTATCAAAATATTGTTGTTATTTGTGTTTCTCTTCTATTTTGTATTATTTATTTTATAAATATAAAAAAATAAGACCTTAAAGTCCTATATCGACTTATAATTTTGAACTTTGTAGCGGAGATAATATACACGGAAAAAGGTGGCCGCCTCCTTCGCTACAAGGATTTCTGCTACACCAAGACTCCGAGGACTAAATGGACCTGGAGGTGCATTCACACCAGACGTTGTTTCTCCACAATTTCTGTAGACCCGCACTTAAAAGTATTTCGGCAGCCTAAGGAACACAATCACCATCCTAAAAAGTTTGATATGAACTCTTCAGGGACATATAGCTCTAATGCTCGATTTTCTTGGACGCACAAAGGGCAACGCCCACACATGAGTATAACATTGGACCAGCATGGCGTCGGCTCGAGTGATTGAATATTCCTTTTATGAAACGCGGCGACAACTCCGCTGATGTGCTGATTCGATCCGCTTTCTTGCTTGATGTTCTATTTTATAAACGTTTGTTTATTCGTTTTGTTTATAAGAATTGTAGTTTTTTTTAATTTTTACTGTTTACTATTTTTATTTTAAATGTGGTAATACTAAACATAAGCAAATTTTATTAATTGTATTGAGTTTGCTAGCATACTCGGCCCGTTTAATAGCTTGTGCGCCTGTACACGAAAACAAATGCAAATCTCCAAATAATTCTTTCCGCTCTTGGTGGAATGAGAGGCTGTCTCAGACTGACTAAAACTTACCTGTGCTCCTTGAGTTAACTCTTTCTCTCTCGAACAATCCCGCAGCCCTTGCAAGCGTCGGCCTTGACGAGTCCTATCAATTTTACTGACATCTCTTTGTGGCACACGTGGAACACGGCGTGCAATCGACCCGCACCTGGCCCTTAGTGGACGGCGAGCCTTTATGTCTAATAACTTATTTCCGTATACAGACATTTAGGCATACAAATATTTGTATGCCTTATTTCTGTATACATAAACTTTGAGGCCTTTTCCTTTACTTACATAACCAAAAAAAAACACCTTTACTCAGTCAATAACGGGCTAATGGTATTGTGATATCTAAGCACTCAGTCAATGCTAATACCGATTTTGCTTACGGAGTATTATCTTCGCAAAGGGTGGAGCATCATTAGTTCAGCTGATGCACGTAACGGACATAGGTAGAAACATTTTTTATGTTTCATGATTGAGATTAACACTTCATGATTTTTTTTGATAGTTTTGCCACTGAAACATGTTCAACGTTTCGTAACTATTAAAACTGTACAGTTCTGTCTTTATTTCTTTGACACGATGAAAGTCCGATGCGATCAAAGTATAATTGTGACAGTTTAAGTTAGTTTGGTAAACCCCTACCGGTAGATGTTAATAATGAGATTTTAGGATAGAGCGTTGAGTTCTTGTGCTGTGGCATTTCTTGAGGGTTTTACCAAGGTGGGGTTTAAGTATGAGAGTGTTGATTGATGAGCGCAGATTGTCGCATAGTAAGTTTGTAGATGATATGTGAGTATTGCTTATCGTTCGCCATGACTTAAACTCACTCTCGTCGTCTTGTGAATCCATACGTAAGGGTATTTTTGTTAGGTACAGACAAGTGATACTTTACCCTTCAAAAGCTTTTAAATGGAAATGCTTCGACTGCGTCCACTCATCCGTAAGTGTGTCCGTGACATCATAGTGGGCCCTAACAGAATACCAGCGCTGCGTTATTTATCGTTTTAAATAACGCAGCATAATATGCTGAGTTAGGTGCCGTTTTGGTCTCGCACTGATTATACCTTTCTTTTTTTATTATTGTGTATCTTTAGTTTATACGATTGTGTGAGTCACGAATAAACGTTTTTTCTTTCTCTTTCTTTCTTTCTTTCACTCATGTGATACCTAAGAAGTTCGCATGAGGAATGTACCTTGTAAGCATGCAGGCTGATCGAACATACTTTTAAAAGGTTGTGCACTTTTAGAATAGTACTCGTATTTGAATTTGATAACAAAATAATGGAAATGTTTTAAGTCAGTCAGTTTTTAGTAGACGATGTAAGAGGAGTGTCCGAAAATATAAGTATCAAAATATTGTTGTTATTTGTGTTTCTATTCATACACACGAGACGACACCCCCAGTCTCCACATTATTTAGTAAATAATAATAAAAAAATAAGGCCCTAAGTCCTATAACGACTTATAATTTTGAACTTTGTAGCGGAGATAATATACACGGAAAATGGCGGCCGCCTCCTTCGCTACAAGGGTTTCTGCTACACCAAGACTCCGAAGAGTAAATGGAGCTGGAGGTGCCTACACACCAGACGTTGCTTCACCACAATGTCTGTAGACCAGCATTTAACAGTATTTCGGCAGCCTAAGGAACACGATCACCCTCCTAAAGAATTTTATTTGAACTCTTCAGGAACATATAGCTCTAATGATCGATTATCTTGGGCGCAAAAAGATCAACACACACATATGAGCATTAGATTGGACCAGCAGGGTTCCGGTTGGGGCGATTGAATATTCCTTTTATGAAATTTTATAAAGCAATGCACTCTTATGAGCATCATAACGGCATCACCCAATTGTGAGCACGGCGACAACTCTACTGATGGACTGATTCGATCCGTTTTCGTGCTTATTTTTCTATTTTATAAACGTTTCTTTATTGATTTTGAAAGAATTTAAGTTAGAAATGTGTGTGATGTGTCTGTATATGTTGTGGTTCACAATTGTAGTTTTTCTTATTTTTACTATCTATTATTTTTATTTTTATTCCCAGTTGGTATCTATTGTTCCGTAGATGTTGCCGTGGCTTTTCTCTGAACCCTATCAAAATGCCAGGGTTGCGGTTCTTGATGATATTTTTTTTTAAATCGTAGTATTATATCAAGAGATTTGCTTTTTTTCCGCGCTTTATTCATTTATCGTTTATCTATTTACTTATTTTTATGTAAGTATTTTTTTTTGTAGCTTTATTCTGTTTGTCTAATGTGTTGTCGTATGAGATGGTTATTTTTTGTTTTAAACATCTGTAAATTAACTGTATGTTCATATAGTTAGAGTTGCTCGCTAGATTATCATGATTATTATTTGAGATAATGTGAAAAAAAAAGATCATATATAGGTAAATTTATTTCAATAGGTTATTTATTTAAAATTCACTTTTATTAGTGGTGGTGGGTGGTTACTTGTTGTATATTTAGCACTTATTAAGTTAATGTATAACAGTCATTTTAAATCAATATTCAGTTTTTGAATATAATGGATACCTAGTCCAAATATTTATGTATGTATATTTGTAACTAACATTAAAGATGATCAGAAAATAATCCTACATTTTATTTTAACCTTTTGACGTGCGTAATTAGAGACACAATAGTAAGACAATGGCTTCCGGGCGCCGGCTACCGCCTGAGCGTTAATGAATTAAATACTTTAAAAATATGTACAGAAGTCTTGTTTAAAAAAAAAATAGTTTAGTATTTAAAGAAAAGATATATTAATATATTCCCCCATCCGGCCGCCCGAAAAGGACCAAGCCCATTTCGTCAACGGACGCATTGTGTTCCGCGCGCGCCTTAAAGAGATGAATGTTTGAAATTTGCCGCGGGAATGTTTGAAAGAATAACCGCGGTCCTGGAACACAAAGGGCAACTGAAGGACAGGTGGGTTTCAGTCAGTAAAAGTCGGATATTCCCTCTTGCTCCACCTTAGAGTGGAAGGAATCATTTGATGATTTACAACCTCAAAAAAAAAATGTTTATCAATGTATTTCTGCACTTGTTTGGTTCCAAAAAAGGCGGTCTAACTTGCATTTGACGCATTATTTTTTTGTAAATTTCATTTATTAATAGGATCTGAAAAATTTCAGGAGAAATAATAACAACATTGGGGAACAGAACTCTCCTCCGATACAAAGGTTATTGTTATACAAAGAAAATTCAAACTCAAAGAGTTTGGCGCTGTATTAATACAAACAATTGTTTTTCATCTGTGGTTGTGGATGAACAATTAAATATATTGAAAGGGCCAAAGGAACATTTTCACCCGCCGAAGGAGTTCAAGCAGGTCCAAAATGGGAAATACATCAGAACACGAAATCCACGCACATATAATCCATACTCAAATTTAAGATATTATTATGTAGAATGAACGTGCAATCAATTTTATTTGAACTTAATAAGTATATAAACAAACTGAAAATAATAATATGTACAAACTGGTAGAAATAAAACTCATATAGCATCAAAAAATTCGTCCACATCGATGTCAATGGGAAAAGTGCCATCCAGCGTGGCAATGCTGCCAGCGTTCTGGGCACTTTTCCCATTGACATCGATGTGGACGAATTTTTTGATGCCCTATGAGATTGAACGTGATTAATAATAATATTTAAAAATTTAATTTATATGTGTATAAATAATATTAATAATAATAAGTGTGCAAGTCACCCCTGCCTTTTTTATCGATGTATATTAATAACATTGTTCAGGCAGGGGCCGTAGTCTTAACATAGTTCTTGGCGGACTGGTGTCCTCTTAAGCCTCCTTATATTAAAGATATAAGGCTATGGTTTTCCATATGTTGCAATAGTTTCCCACCAACTGAGGGTTGTCCTTGGGTGCTCTAGCATAGCGCGTACAAGAATAATAGTCGGTTGGTATCACGTTCCATGAAAATTGTCTAAAGGGCCTCTGCGAGTTGACTTCGGCACCTCGTACGCCTTCCAAAGTTCCAGGACCTCAGAGCCCTGAGATGAATAAATGCATAATTAGGTTTAGCCCTTATGGATTCCTTCTTATAAGGGCACACAAAATTGCGATGCAATTTCGTCCGACAAAGCGATGTTCAGCCCCCCTAGCCAAGTTACAACCGTTTCGTTTCGATTCTCTTTTCGTTGATCGCCTCGAGTCGGCCACGCCTCCTATTTCTTTGTCCTGACCACGTGACTGAGCGTTGAAATGACGACAGAACAAAGGAATCGGAGGCGTGGCCTACTCGAGGCGATCAACGATAAGAGAATCGAAACGAAACGATTGTAACTTGGCTAGGGGAGCAGGTGTTCATACAATGTATGATGCGAATCAATTCGCAAGTTCTTGCGAGGCGTCGCGCGAGCTCTTGGATTTTTACGGTGCGACGCGACGTCGCATTGCATTTTGTGTTTGGGCCTTAAGACGTACAATGAATTAATATAAATATATCTATTAATGAATTAATAGATACTTTGACTGGCCTTTTGGTTTAGTGGTTAGTGGAAGCCCCAAGACAAATATTTGTGTGATGAGCACGATCATTTGTTCTGTGTCTGGGTGTAATTTATCTATAATATGTATATTGTATGTATTTAGAAATATATAAGTAGATATGTTTGTCAGTTGTCTATTAATCATAGCACAAGCTCTGCTTAGCTTGGGACTAGATGGCGTTGTGTGAAAGTTGTGGAATATTATTACTTTATTTGTATTAATAGTTTTAATTCAATTAGGTATTTAATCCTTAGGGCATTTTACTACCTCTTACTAGATAATTACCTGATAGAATAGTCAAAACCAAACAACAGATTCCAAACAATTGTCAGCTGATTGTGACTTTAGTATAAAGAATCTTTGATTTGAGGAAATAGCAGTTAAAAGGGCCCCAAAAATATTACAAATACATAATTATTCCACCAAATATCATAATTTTGGTCATAACTGAAAACATAAGAAATGTAGATAAACCATACGAAATTGTAAATTGTTTATTTGGTAAACAATTTACAATTTCGTATGGTTTATCAAAAAAGGTTTGATTGTTTTAATGATTACTTACTGTAAATACCAACTAAGAAATAAACATGTAAATTATTTTTCGCATCCCTAATAAATATGGATTGTATAAAAAATTATAAGTAGGTATATCACATTTTGCATACTTAATATAAATATTTTTGATAAAACTACCTAAGGTGTTTAATTTTTTTGAGCCTTTGATTTACTCATTATTTAAATCCAAATATTATGTCAATCAAATAAAATATGGTTTGCGTTTAAATTTATAAGTTATTTTTCGTTAAAAAAAATGTTTGAAACGAATATTACAACAGCACCTTTTCTTTCAGTGCAACTCATAACCACGGTCCAGGACAAATTGCTGCTGAAATACAAAGGTCACTATTACTCCAAGACTCCTTACTTAAAAAAAAGATGGCGCTGCATCAACACGAACAACTGTTACGTCGGTGTCATCGTCAACAACGACTTTTCCATCATAAAGGAACCCGGCGAACACTGTCATCCCCCAAAAATCTATGTTGAAACTGAAGATGGGAAATACAAGCTTATAAAAGATAATCCAAGCAAATCATGCGAGTATATTGTTTATGAATACTGATAATGTTAAAGCAGTCTAATGGTTCTTTTTTTTTAACCAGTATTTGATTTTTAACGTCCGTTCATTATTAGTTCATGAAAGACTTAGGCCCACTGTCCTCGGACGCGTATGAAGCTACGCGTATTCGTCATTACGAAGCGGTAACGACACGAGGGCACGACGTTGCCGCTCCGTCGACAGAGTTTCATAATTTTGTATGTAAGCTGTGAGCAGGCGTATAATGACGAATACGCGTCTTTGAAGCTACGCGTCCGTAGACAGTAGGCGTTTAGGATTTCTGAAGTAAGCGACGCGGTCATACTACGGTAGCATTATAAAAGCATATAAGTACATTTTTCACACTAAAAAAAAAAAAAAAAAAAAAATGAAATACCCACTGATGAGACCGAGAAGATTCAGCGTGGGTATTTGATTTTTAGTTATTTTGTGGATACCGTCAATCTTCGACCGATATATGACGGAACCGGTTTCTCAGAACTCCAAATTTTATATTTGTATTGAAGAATTATTGTAAATCAATTAGGTAAACGTTAGTGATGGTGACGGTGGTAAGCCAGTGACGGTGATCAATATTACTGCACCGTTAGACTGCTCTTTATCATAATATAACTTAGAAAATATAAACTTTATTAGATTAATCACTTGTGTTCATGGTAGAACTTTTAATATTAGCGTTTCTTCACTGTAGATTGCTTCTAAGTGGACAAAATTTTGGTAATGGGCTGAACATTTTTTTAAAATTGTAGTTACTATTTTTCTATTTTCTTTCTTTTGCTAAAACCTGTGTTTAGATTAGTGACTAATTAAGGTACTAATTATAGAAATAATGTCGATTTATTTGAATCAGGTAATGTGTGAAATAATGTTTTGAAATGTGTTAACGTGGTAAAAGTACCCGATGTAAAATTGTGTTGATTTTAATTATTCAAATAAGTTTTTTATATCGCCACACACCGTGCTTGCAGAAGCTGTTATAATTTTATAACAGCTACAGCAAATACGAGCAAGTATTCAATATAACTTTCGGTATTTTTACCGTATACACGCGCAAAATATTAGTGAATTTGCACACTGCCACTTTTTATTTTTGTGACCAGTGCTTGACTGCGATCCCACCTGATGGTAAACAGTGATACAATGGTTGATGGATTGAACTAGTTTATTAAAAGCCTATTCATTCTAGCCTTGAAGACACCTAAATTATATTGGGACGGAAAGACCGCAGCTGGCAAATTATTCCAATCCCTCGATGTAAGACGCGGGTCCGGACTAAGGGTCGATGTACGCGGTATAAACGACTAAGCGAAACGCTTAGTCAGGACCGTTGAAGTTTCAACAACGTAAGGGTAGACACTCGCCGTACGTCAGGTTGTCTGATGATAGAAAGGCGATGGCGGAATCAAGTCATGTAATTCCTGCGCACACTCCAAAATGTATCCTGTAAAATACCGAAAGGCTGGCTATCTCACGCCTGTGCTCCAGGCTTTTTAGATTGGTGTTAACCGAATCTCAAAGAGGTGACTCTTTGCACGCTTTTCCACTGTTGGTCAGCGGCGGCCATTTTTCATTTATTAAGAGCTTTAGGTATATTACATTGAGTCGACACAGTGCCGTAACTGTGGATACGCTAACTGCAAAATTTATAGTTAGGATCTACTTTATTTTTATTATCTATCCTTCTGTTTGGATACTCAATTAGCATCTTTCTTCTTAATTGTCTTCAAACTATTCGGTCTTCTGCAGTGTACACCGCTTTGTTTATTACTGTCCTACAATTCTCTTTATCGTATCTGACTATCTTGCTATTGACAAACAATGGTGCAGTATTGCAGTAGTTCGACACTACCCTACTTGTCAAGATAGCTTGACAGAGACCCCCTCCGCCCCCTACTTCTGTGTAGTTAGAAAAAAATAACTACGAAGGTTAAGGCGGGAGCTCCGCGTACCCTAACATATGTTGATTCTTCATTTCGCACTAGAGTTATGTCGAGCTTCAGTGTGTCGCACAAGCATGCATTCGAACTATGGTGAGTCGCAGTACAGTTTTGTCGTCGCATACCCATAAATTTTCTATGACATAAATGAAATTCTGTCGTTGCGTGTCCTAAGATTAGTATTTAAAGTGCCTAATTAAAAACATGAATTCACATGATATATCATTATGTGTAGCAGTAATAGTTAATTTAGATTAGTTTTGTTTTTTGCGGTAGTTTTTATCGGCCTGTTTATTTTTGAGTAAAATTCTTGGGATTAATTTTACTAACATGTGTAATGGTTTACTGTAGTTTTACGTTATCTTCTTATTTAGCCTGTTTATAAAAAAATGTACCTAACATACTTTCTTTTATAAGCTAATAAGATCGCTAGATTGTATCTTCTTGATTCAGAGAATTGGAGACATTTTTTCAAATGAGATTATTAAAAAAATAATTTCATCTTCAGCCTCTTCAGTCCATTAAAACTGTGTCTAGTTACCATTATCTTGATCTTCTTCAATTATTTTTTTATTGATATAAACTAGTGCTTGAATGCGATCCTACCTGATGGTAAGCAGCAATATAAAAACTGTAGGTACTATTGTCTTGATCTTGTTCAATATAAAAAATAAATATGTTAGTTCGTTGTGTGTATCAAAGTTGATAACCTGATATATATTGTACTTTATAAAATTACAGTAAACCGAAAATACTTTTATTTGTGAAAGTAATCATACCTAATAGTTTTTAATTATTAGAAGCTGTGTGACATATCGAAAAACATTTCATTAGGGCTTATAAGTTGCTTGGCTATATTAAGCAATAATTAAACTTTATTATAAATAATAGGTATTAAATATGTGGCGCTGTTAGTATAAAGAGTGGCTTACTAGTTGTTTTAATAATAGCTTATATTTAATCTCAGTATTTAAGGACAGTCACGCAGTCTTCATTTATTTTATTGTATTTTAAGTTTTCACGTAATAAAGTGCTATGCAATCATTTCTGTTTTATTTACCCAGTATTCCGAATTTTACCCAGTATTCCAAATTTTATCATGTGCACTCATTTATTGCCATGGTGTCTAAATAGTTGTACGTATTTAGTGGTTTTACGACTAAGAATAGGAATAACTCTTCTGGATATATTCAACACTTGTGGTATCTGTATTCAACCGAAACCCTGAAAAACGAGTCATACAAATATAATAAAAACCATCTATACTTTAAATATGAGACCTAGATCGCGAATGACTTAGACTAGTGTGAGAAGGATGGGTCGCCACTGCACCAAAACAAACAAAGAAACGTGACTTTTTATATTGGAAAATCCAATGAAGGCAGGGCCGAAGCTTACTCGCAGAGGCCCCTTTAAATGGAATGGTAAATCATCGAATAACATTGGCCGTACTGGGCCCTCGGCCCATTGCTTAAGGAGTAGCCATAGACTGAGTTAAAAGGCGTGCGATTGGACAGGTCTATATCCAGCTTAGGACTTCTATGATAATATGTCAGATTAAACGAGGTTTTTTTTTCATATTCCAGATACATACATGGAGATGAAACTGCTAAATGGAAAGAGGTACTTAATGTATAAAAATTATACGTATACATTTGGGTTCAATAAGAAATTCGGGTCCAGGTGGCGTTGTACCAGTACCGCGGTATGCAAGTCCTTTTTAATGCTTTCGAAGACTGGAGAGTTGTTGGAAGCATCGCATGAGCATTTCCATAAGCCTCCAAAGTACCATCGTTATAGTGATGGGACTTACGTCAAGATTTAAGGTTACGTCTTTTCACAAATAGTAAATACGAGTAGATTTTTTTTTTGTTAAGTAATTAGTCTAGTTTAGAGAAAAATTTATTTTAGTTTAACAAAGGAGTCCAAGAAAAGTCATTTTGTGCCATAACAGTTTTTGCTTTGACTTTGTCATTTATAATACGTTATAACTTGTTTTAATCATGTAATATTGTTAAGAAAAGCGTCTCGTTATTGGCATATACACCACTAGTTTTTAATTAGTACAAATACTTGTAGGGCTTATTAGAAAAGGTCTTGTTATTATTTAAGTAAAGTCTCAATAAACAATATTCATAAACAACAAAGTTATGAGCGTTTGTTTATATCCCAAAATATCACTCAATTTATGGCAATATTGTTCAGGCTAGTGATTATGAATGAAAAACAATGGAAAAACACTGCCCGTAGTATTTTCTAGGAGCAATTGTTATGAATGATTGATTCAATTATGAATTTACCAATTATGATAAATTTTTGTGGACAATTTTGCGATTTCGTTTTTTTTTTTACTTTTGACTACACAAATATGATCAGTAACAGACTAACGTGTACGGATAGAGCCCCATTTTTTTTTGTACTAATTAAAAAATAGGGGTGTTTATTGTCCTGTAAAGTATAATATTCTGTTCATCTTAACATTCCAGACAATGAATCCGAACATTATATTCCTTTTTCAGTGTTAATAAAATTCATAATTAATTTAGATGACTTTTTTTAATGATATAATTTTTTTTATAGGTAAAAACATATTTTTAATGAAGTCATTGGATGATTGGGGTCCACTTTAAAAAAGTAAGATTCAGATTTGCTCTTTCAGGATTACTATCGTTTGTGGCTCCAAAAGTATGATGATTTTAATTTTTATTAGTAACTTTTTTTTTGACTGGCCTGTTGGTTTAGTGGTTAGTGGCCCTGACTTCTGTCGTGGGTTCGATTCCCACCCAGGACAAATGTTTGTGTGATGAACACGATCATTTGTTCTGTGTCTGAGTGTAATTATGTTTATCAGTTGTCTAGTACTCATAAAATAAGCTCTGCTTAGCTTGGGGCTAGAAGGCAATTTATGATAGTTATGGAATATTATTTAGTAACCCATTGTGCCCCTGTGCTGGGCAAAGGCCTCTCCAATTCCTTCTAGAAGTTCTTTTCTCGTGCTATCTCGTACCAGACCTCACGGTACGCGTCCAAATGGTACCCACCGTAGGCGCGGGCTTGCGGACGGCGAGCAATGGGTGGCTCGCCGTCCGATCGTCCGGTAACCGTCCGGACCGAGCCCAAGTCGTCGACGGCGCGTATTGTTCCACGCGCGCCTCAGGGAGATGTCAGCAAATCGTAGGGGCCCAACAGGGTCGAAGCCTACTGGGGCCACGGGTAGTGTGAAAGTGAAACCCGGGGCCCTGGGACGAAAGCAAAGAAGGAACAGGAGTGGGTTTTTAGTCAGTAAAAGTCTGACACTATTTTCCGCTCCGCCCAAGAGCGGATTTGTCATAAGACGATTTTCCCACCTAAAAAAAAAAACACCCACTGTATAGAAACTTGCCCAATTGTCAGTTTATTTTCTTTATACCGATAGAAATTTATTCGCTTTGAGAGAAGTTATGGAACAATAAAATATTTTGAACTTGAATATTTCGAAATCAATCCATCTTATTTAGACTTTATATGAATTATGAGAGCAGTGATGGCTGAGTGGTAACGGCCCCGACTTACGAGCTGTAGGTCGCGGGTTCAAACCCAGCCAGGCGCATTACTTTGTGTAATTTATTTCATCACCACTGCTCTCAAAACGATGAAGGAAAACATCGTGAGGAAACCGGCATGTCCTAGAACCAAAAATTCGATGACATGTGACTCACCAATCCGCACTGGGCCCGCGTGGTGGATTACGGCTTATTCCCTCTCCTAGAGAGAGGAGGCCTGAGTCCCAGCTGTGGGAACGTTAAAAAGGCTGATTATGATATTATGAATTATACTATTACTTACCTTCTTTTGATTAAATCTATTACCATAGATGCTAGAAAATGCTTACAGATGCTGATAGTAAGCGATGATGTGGTCGACGATGCAGCACGCTTGCCTAGAAATAACCCATTCACTCTTGACTTAAGACTTCTAGGTTGTAGCTATCCGGAAAAAACAGACTCCCGCAGGAAATTCCATTCCTTAGCTGTACCCTCAATGAATAGAGGAAAGTCACCAAATATGAAATAGTATCCTAATATGGAATACCTTCATTTCTCTAAGACTATAAGTATGAAACGCAACACTCGACCATCTTCTGTTCCATTCGGTCTACTAACTATCGCACTCACACCATCGAGTCAGTTGCGCGAACACTTCACGTGTGGCAGGCGTGTTTTGTTTTGTTGTCGTGCGGAAAATTTTAAAGGTAAGTAATAAATGAGTATTACCAGCTGATATGTTTGTATACATAAGTGTTATACTATTTAGTATATCGGTATTATGTTTATTTCACCATTTTGTGATCTTTTAATTTCAAAATATTGTGACTTAAAAAAATATTTAGAAGAGTTTGAACTAGTATAAAAATCCAAATATGGACAGTCGTGATGACTGACCTCCTGACTCTGCTGATGCAGAATGTATGTTCTGTTCAAGACTTTTTTCCATGGATAAAAGTGGAGAAAGCTGGATTAAATGCTTGATGTGTGGGCTCTGGGCACATTATGATGTGCTGGTCCAGAGTTTGATACTTGGATCTGTGACTTTTGCAAGTAATTATGTAACTTCTTTCATTTATCACAATATGTTATATTTATTTAATTGATCTCAAAGATATTAATGTCCATTTTTGTTATTGTTATGTTGATTTATGCTTATATTCCATATATGGGTACCTATTCCATATTTGGTTACTCATTTGTGATTTTGTTTTTTATGTTAGATTTTAATTTGATAACTAATATATTTGATTAAAGGCTGTTAATTACTACATATAAATGTATGACTGATTAGTAAAAACATTAAACTGTTTTAATTTATATGAAGTTTTTTTTTATATCCCAAAAACAAAATAGTATTCCATATTTGGTGACTTTCCTCTATGTTTCCAAAACGCTTTGTGCATATGGGTGGGATTCCACCAATCGGTGGAGCATCGCCGCGCCATCGCCATACGTTTGGTGGTCCGATGATGTTCGAATTCTTTATAAATTAACCACTCGTTCGTATTTTTCGATTCTTATTATCTTGTCTATTTATCAAACATGTGTGTATTTATGTAATTAAACTTTTAAATAAATAATTGTATTATTTTCCAGTACCAAGGGAAATGCTGTTACGAAGCGGTAAGAAATACTACATGGTCAACAATTACACGTACTCGTTTAGATATAGAACTAGAAAAGGGTACAAATGGAGGTGTACAACCACGGCTGGGTGCAACGCCTTCATCTTGTTTAATGATAGAAACCAGCTTTTGAGGGTATCCGGAGCACATCCCCATGACCCGCCGAAGTACCATGTCATGAAAGATGGTAGATATGTCAAAATAATATCCCAGAAATGAATGGTTTTATTCTATTATCCTACTAATAATATAAGCTAGCTTATTTTTTTGGGTTTACTCCCGTAACCTCTCCAAGAGTAACCGTACATTTTTGGGAATAAAAGATGCATAAGATACTCAAACGACATTATTGCCACCGTGGGTGAAACCTGGAGACGATACGACGAGTTACTCGCGCGCAGAGACGCGTCAGCTGTCGAGCACGAGCACCATTCATGGATGTTCAAAAGTCTCTGAACTAATCTTGCACTGTGACCCGGGTGTGTTAATGCAAGCGTCATCGCGCGCCGACGCGCGTCGCTACGCGATGTACGCTTCGACATATTTGGTAAGCATTTCGACGGTGAAGTGCCAATACCTTCTAACTAACAAAATTACTTTTTAGCGCTTTTAATTTAAATGTGTGTTTCCGCATGTTTTTGTGAAATCTCTGAAACGCATATTTAGTTGCAACTGCACCAAATTAAATTGTGGAAACACTTACTAACTAAACCAACATGTCAATTTTTAGTATTACCTCCTAACGTTTTTAAGACAAAAATTTTTTGACTTCGACAGTTAGGAGTTCTTGTCACTTCGCCGTCGATTTATCCATTTTGATAGGCGAAAAGAATTTAAATCCAAATCGTACAATTATTTTAATGGGTGTATATTTATACTGGAACTTAAAATGTTGTTTTTTAGGCACCTTATGATAGAGTGGCTTTCTTTAATATGAAGGTAATATATTTAATAGGTTAAAAAGTTAGCCTGTGTCTAAAATTTGATTGTCTAATTTTCAATCAAATCTGAATATACTTACGTACCTATATATCATATAGGTACATAAGTAAGGTTTTGTCTATTCGAATGATGTTCTATATGTGAGCCTAACCGTAATAAATATTATAGGTACCTAAATCTTTTCAATTTGGAATGCCATTGAAGTTCTAATACGACAATTTTTTATAGGTAAAAACATGTTTCTAATCTAACTCTAGTATGTATGGTACCTAGACGAACATTTTATGGC
Source organism: Mythimna impura (assembly GCA_905147345.3). Taxonomy (NCBI): domain Eukaryota; kingdom Metazoa; phylum Arthropoda; class Insecta; order Lepidoptera; family Noctuidae; genus Mythimna; species Mythimna impura. Next base: position 24,502,831 of record LR990351.1, on the reverse strand, counting down.
CTGTTTCTAAAATATAATATAAATTCTACAATTTTTACACAACGCCATCTAGTCTGTGTCTGGGTGTAATTTATCTATAATATATTTTTTTTTTTTAATTCATATAAACCAGTGCTTGACTGCGATCCCACCTGATGGTAAGCAGCGATGCAATATGTATGTATTTAGAAATATATAAGTATGCTTATCAGTTGTCTAGTACTCGTAACACAAGCTCTGCTTAGCTTGGGACTAGACGGCGTTGTGTAATAGTTGTGGAATATTATATTATTATTATAAATAGCACGTGCGCCGTAGTTGGCCACGAGCTTCACGACACTAATTGCTGCTAGCATTGGTTCTCCACTAGTCTTTTTCTCTGGCTATTACTGCCACAGCTAGGCAAACGCCTCCCCCAAGTTCTTTAATTTCCGCACCGTCTCGGACCAATCCTCGTGGTACGCATCTAGATCATCTCGCCAAAGCCTTAATTACAAAAAAAAAAAATAACTTTACATACACACTACACAAACATACACTACTACTACTACACACACACACCACACACACACACACACACACGTAATGATAGCGTGACGAGTGACACGACAAAATGGAAGAAAAAAACGTGTTGCGCCGACCCCAAATAAAACGGGACAAGGGCAGGAAGATGATGATATGTTTAGTTTAAACACTGATTGGGAAATTGTTAAATCAATTTCTCTTTATAAGATCTGAATTAAGAATTCCATAATCAGCATTTAAACTTTATTACATTTTCTATACTACATACTATCATACCTACCTAAATAAAATTGAAGTGTCTGTTTGTTATCAAAATAATATTTTTTTTTTTACATTCGAAACCTATAAAAAAAACAATTTTGAATTGTCTGTTTGCTCGTTCCGGCTAATCTCCGAAACCGCTACACTGATTTTGACGGGACTTTCAGTGATAGATAGCTGATGTTGTAAGGAGTAACTAAAGGTTACTTTTATTTTAGAAAAAAAATAGAAACAAGAAATAGAGACAAAAAAGCTTATCATCTTGTATCTCGTACCTATATTTTGAAATAAATAACTACATTATTTTCCAGTACCAAAGGAAATGCTGTTAGAAAACGGTAAGAAATACTACATGATCAACAATTACACGTACTCGTTTAGATGTGTTACTAAACAAGGGTACAAATGGAGGTGCACAAGCTCGTCTGAATGCAGCGCCTTCATCGTTATAAATGACAAAAACCAGCTTTTGAGGGTATCCGGAATACATCCCCATGACCCGCCGAGGTACCATGTCATGAAAGATGGTCGATATGTCAAAATATTAACCCGAAATGAATCATTTGGAAGCTAATAATTCAACCAAGGAGTGGAATTCCTTGCCGGAGTCTGTGTTTCCTGATAGCTACAACTTAGGGGTCTTTAAGTCAAGAGTGAAAAGGCTACTTCTAGGCAAGCGTGCTCCATCGTCGACCACATCATCGCTTACCATCAGGTGAGATAGGGGTCAAACGCAAGACTATTACCAAAAAAAAAAACATTCTAATCTAGCACTGTGACCGGGGGCGCTAATGCGAGCGTGGTCGCGCGACGACGCTCGTCGCCACGCGCTGTATGCTTCGACTTAGCGACAGTAAAGGTAGAACTACACTGGGCACACGTTGGTTACATACGCCGATCTGGGTGCGTCGGTCTCCACACATTTTTTTTTTTTTTTTTCATTTGGTATAAACCAGTGCTTGACTGCGATCCCACCTGATGGTAAATCATTGATGGTGAGGCGCCTTAGTTTATTAAGCTAGCCTATTCACTCTAGCCTTGAAGGCACCTAAATTATAGTTGGATGGGAAGACCGCAGCAGGCAAATTGTTCCAGTCCTTCGATGTACGCGGTATAAACGACGAAGCGAAACGCTTAGTCCGGACCGTTGAAGTTTCAACAACGTAAGGGTGGATACGCCGTACGTCGGGTTGACCGATGGTAGAAAGGAGATGGCGGAATCAAGTCATGCAATTCCCGCGCACACTGTCTAAAATGCAACCTGTAAAATATCGATAGGCTGGCTACCCTGCGCCTGTGCTCGAGGCTTTGTAGATTGGACTTAACCAAATCTGGATCCCCAAATAGCCTCTTCGCACGCCTTTCAACTGAGTCCAAAGCTGCTAGATTTTATATGGCAACTAGAATTGTAGAGCTACATTAGATCCACGCCACGCGACGCGTCTCTACGTACATATCAGGCGTGGCTAGGGTTGCCACCTTTTTTTTGCAGTTAAAGCACATTGGGTATTATAGGTAAGAAAAAAAGTGCATAGAACCAAAATATAGTACAATTTATTTTTCTTTATTATGTTTAAAAAAAAAAATTATTGCTTTTTGCAGTTTGTATCAAATTAGTATCTGTACTAAACAATTGCACATTATCTTTACAATCTATATTTATATTAAAGGTAATTAAGTAATTACCCAAATCTGTATGGTTCTTTCTTCAAAAGACCATCTCAGACAAATCTGCATGGTCCTCATGTGATTTGACCATTACATATTTACTGTATGGACTTTAAAAGAGACTTTGACCCCTGAGTTTGTTTCGGTGTTTCTTCTCAGGGTAGTCAGCTAGGAAACACCGGCCTCATCTAGTTTAAAATGACAAAAAAAATATTGACGTGTAAAAGTGTTTTATAAACCTATTTACAGAATAAATATCATTTATCATTTAATTAATTTTTTAACAAATTCTTAGACGCTTTGTTTCTTTCGTCTCGCCATTTGCTATTCATCACAGAAAAATCTCGTTCTGTGAATGCTGACGTAGCGGGAATAGACAATATTTTTTTAGATTCAGCACCAATCGATAAATTTCGTTTAGCGAAAAAATACTTACGACTAAAATCCCAAAGAAATCATATCAAGCGAAATAAAGTATTTTCAAGTACTTTATTGTTGTCATAAAGTATAGAGTATAATTACCTGAAATAACGTACAATACTTAATTATAAAGTACGAATGGCAACCCTAGGCGCGGCCCACGTGTGCGTTGGTCTAATGTAGTACCCGGTTAAGCCTAGTTGCCATGCAATTGATAATTTTGTGGTCCTCAATATTGTTTGATTTAAGTTTTCCAATAGTGTTAGCGATGAGGTACCCTTAATATTGTATTCCAAAAACAATCTTAAGTATTCCGTGTATTTCTAAAATACGTAATTATATGTAGGTACCAACTATTCAATTGATAATGTTTTCACCATAAATTTTGTTAGATATAAGGGCCAGTCCACACGGCGCGTTGCGTCGACGCAGCGCAAATATTTCGACGAATCGGCGGGCATATGAGTGATGCCGCATCGGCCCCCGCTCGTACGGTCCGCCGATTCGTCGAAATATTGCGGTGCGGCGCCGCAACGCTGACGCAGCGCGCCATGTGGACCGGCTCTTAGTGGACCACTAGAGGCGAACTCAAAGTCTGATGATGTCGATGAATATGTTAGGATATAAGTTAGTGACAAAATTATTTGTTTACTATTCTAGTCTCAAGTGGCCAATCTTTTTACCACCTAGGTCTAAATAAAAGAAGTGTAATTTTCAATTAAATTTGAATGTACCTACATATATGATGTGTCTTTGTTGGAATAATTAATAATGCGAATCTAAACCTTATAAAAATATACCTAAATATTTTCAATTTCGAATGCCATTGAAGTTCTAATACGACTAGTTTTTTTTTAGAGATAAAAATATGTTTCTTATCCCCATTAATGCAGAAGCATTGTGGTACTCAGCTAAATTAAAAACATCTAGGATATTGTTTTATTACCGAGTTCTTCTGCCTACCTTCAAATTTTTGGCCGAATGCATCTCATGACAATTCTAATAAGCCCAAACATGGCTAGGATACATTGGTTTACTATGGAGTCCGGTCCTTACCTCCCACCGCCCCCCGGTTTCATCGGCAGACCATTTCGACATACCCTTCGCCTCGTTTAGTCAGTCCATCGACTACACAACTAAAAAGTGCAAAATAAAAACTTTTTACGAAAAAGTCGGTTTGATTTCAATATAAAAAACCGAGCAAGTGCGAGTCGGACGCGCACATTGAGGGTTCCCTACAAACTTACCTCTGAAAATAGTTCAATTCCTGAATTGAGTTACGAATATTTTTCCGAATCGCAAAAGAAGATTTTTTGTGACGTACCAATTTACAGTTTTCAGAGTTTTTCCTATACTTGTGCTATAAGACAAATTTCAGGATTCTAGGTTAACGAGAAGTACTCTATGAATTATGATTCTCTTGAGAGTGTCGAAATACAAGTTTTTTGCGATATAAATGGCTGTATCTTTTTTTTTCGTTAACTCAGAAGTTTGATTTTTTTTTTCTCAGCTTCAAGAGACCGCAGACCTGAGTATATGCTTTTAATTTCAACTCGATACCTCCACGCATTCCCGAGATAAAGGGTCTTATCAGACAGACAGACGGACAACAAAGTGATCCTATGAGAGTTCCGTTTTCCTTTTAAGGTACGGAACCCTAAAAACGCTAAAAAGTGCCAAATAACTTTAATTTCGGAAGTCGGTGTTTCGTAATTTTACGCTGACTTCCGAAATTAATGTTTTTTTTGCTCTTTTTTATCTATATTGAAGTCGGTTTAATTTTATGGTCTGTCTGTTTGCTTGTTTCGGCAAATCTTTGAAACGGCTGCACTGATTTGACCGGACCTTAAGTGGTAAATAGCTGATGTTATAAGGAGTAACTTAGGCTACTTTTATTTTAGAAAAAGAAATAGTTCCGTGCAAAAAAAACCATAATATAACCTGGTATTTTGTACCTAAATTTGTAAATACATAAATATATTATTTTCCAGTACCAAGGGCAATGCTGTTAGGAAACGGTAAGAAATACTACATGGTGAACAATTACACGTACTCGTTTAGATGTGTAACTAAACAAGGGTACAAATGGAGATGTACAAGCACGTCTGGATGCAACGCCTTCATCGTGATTAATGACAGAAACCAGCTTTTGAGGATATCCGGAGCGCATGCCCATGATCCACCGAGGTACCATGTCATGGAAGATGGCAGATATGTCAAAATAATAAGCAAGAAATGAATAATCTTCTCCTATTATTTTATTATTATGTTTAGCCTAAACTGTTACTGTCCCATTGGTAAGCAAAGGCCTGCCTCAATTTCTTTCATTATTCCCGGCTCTGAACTACTTCTTGCCAATTCCTAAGGAAGACATCTAAGTCGTCCCGCCATCTCCTTCTTGGTCTGCCACGACACCGTCTAGCGATTTCACCAATTTTGTGTTTGAACCGTGGTTTTAACGGCCCACCGCTCAAACTCTATCGGCATATGGCAGACATGGTAACTCATAATATTGTGTAAACGTGTTTATTAACTGCTCCACATTTGTTGTAATATATATATATATATATTTAACACATTTGTTTTGCCATAATTTTTATATTATTAGACCCCAACCACCATAAATTCGTTAGTAATTTATTTTATTAATTCATTAAACCTGTTCACTCTCTCATTGTATTTCTATTGTGTCTCTAATTACGGTATTCGAAAGGTTAACGTATCATTTATTGATAGTTGTAATTATTTATTTTTCTTGCTTTTTTTATATAGCCTCTTTTTTATAATGTGAATGTGAGAATACTGTAGACTCCGCGAATTCTTAGATTACTTCCTATTACGACTTACTTTTTATTATGATTATTTTTATTGTACTTTTGAGTACAATATTGACTGGTCTACACTGTCCTTACATAATATCTACTAATACTGTAATATGGAAATATTGTACGATCAACTTTTTTTTTTTTAAAGAGTAACCATGGAGTCTCTTTCCGGTTCTTCTCCATAAGAAAAGACCAATTTGGAACCATGCACTAACTTCTGACGTTTTATATGGCCTATGTGAAATAAAAACATATGATTTTTTTTTCATGTCCAGCTCAGTCCCATTTAAACTGGGCAGCTTTCTTAGCCATGTCAACGATCTGTGTTTTGGATCGCAGTGTTTCAAACGCATTCCGTTTATTTAACACCAAGTATGCCTACTGCGGTCCATAACACGTTGGCATACCTTAAGTTTTTTTAGACTTTAGTCAAAGACCAAGTCTGTGCACCATGGGTCAGGATGGTGAGAACACACATACAATTTCATCCTATTACCCTACTAATAATATAAGCAAACATATTCTCTCGGGTTTACTCCCGTGCCCTCTCCAACAGTAGAGGTAGAACTACACTGCGCACACGTGTGCCACGTACGCCGATCTGGGGGGCTATTGCGTAACTCTGTCGACAGTTCAAGTGATGATCACTTGTTAACAATGTGCATCATTGAACTGTCAAACAGCTACTTTCGTATTGCCTATCTTCAGTGACCATCTGCAGTGACGTCATTAGCCACTGGTGCCTTTGATAGCCACCGTAACACGTTTTGACAGATGTTATTGTATCGATACTTTTAAAATTGCGATTGTGTAAGCTTTTGAAGCTGTATAATAGTCGATAAAATTTTAGAGTGGTCACAATAGGCACCGTAATTTTTTATAATTCACCACATTTCCACCGTAGTTTGTTAGTCACTTGTGTGATACGTAATACCAATTTTATGAAATTGTCAGTTGACAACTAAGTTTAGTGTGCAACGAATGCTAGTTGTCAACTGTTATTGAAAAAGTTAGCCAATAGCCCCCCCCGGGCGCGTCGGTCTCTATTATATTTTATATGGAAACTAGACTTGTAGAGCTACACTATATCCACGCCACGCGACGTCGAGCTAATGTAGTTCTGGCTTAACCGTGCATTATTGGGAATAAAAGATGCCTACTTTGACGACATTGTTGCCATCGTGGGTAAAACATGGATGAAACTGATACAGTGGAGATTCGCAGAAGAAAAGACGGGCCTATACTCAAGAGAGGGCAAAGTGGATAATGATGTTGAATCATTATTGGTACTCAGTAATAATGTAACTATCAGAAAAAAAAAACGAATTTTCGTAATCAGAACTACTTACAAACAAATACTTTATAATAATAGGGTAGAAGAATTGGCTCCGATTTCACCAACCTTAAAGCAATCAACAGTTTACGAGCAGTCAGTGCCCGTGTTCTGGAACATTGACACTGACAGCTCTTGAACTTTGTGTCAAACAATCGAAATTTACCTAGATATAGTCAAAATCTGTATGTCAATCATGCTTCAAAGGCTTACAGAATTTTGGAATACACAGGTAGACCATGATGTAAAAAAGAATTTAGGATACCTTTTATCCTGGTGTTTTGTCCCCTGGGTACAGAGGCGAAACATGCGACGCCACTATCAATTGATAGTGTAGATATATTATAGCTGCTGCAAGCGGGAAAGTAGAAAATTATCTCAAGGGAACATATTTCCGAGATAAAAATTATTATAGGTGCCATTCCAAGAGATGGTTTATCCGTTTGCCAAATTTCATCGAAATTCGTTCAGCCGATTGAGCGTGATGGAGTAACAAACGTGCATACAAACTTTTACCTTTAGAATATTAGGTATGTAATTATTGTAATTGAGATGTCAATACGACTGATTAAATTTTCATATAGTAAGTAGGTTAGTTTATACTTGTTTAATATTATAAAATTTACAATTCAAGAGTCTGTATAAAATAAAAACATTTCTTTATAGTCATTGTATTTTTCTTTTTTCATCTCCGAATTTTCCGTCAAAACCGATTATGGTCTTCTGTATACTTCAATATACTTACTGAAAAGGTGGTTCAGCAAAGAGATAACATCAACATCATAAAAAAAAATTACGCATCAACATTTAGTTAATGCGTAATTTTTTTTAAAATATCGCAACAAATGCTGAGATAGAAGCCTTTTTGGCCTCGCACAAGTATGTTTTCTTTTTAATGTTGATATTATTGTATTTTTAACTTAAATTACTCGTTAGAGATTAATATTTTAGTTTTATTCTGTTGATTGTCCTGTGCGAGTCTGGAACATATGTATTTTTTTTCTTTCTTTCTTTTTCTTTCAACTAAATTTGATTCGCCATTCTGTACAAACACTGAAATTTACTCCCGTATAGTGGGTACGTTCACAAACATTAAAATTCACATGCACAAGACACCCAGATTCTTTACAATTATCTATAGACCACACAAACAGTAGAAGCTAGGAAGATGTCTAAATGACACTGCTGCTTATAAAGTTAAATTAAATATAATAATAATTGGACTAAATTAGCAAAATAAATACTAGAACTATACTGCCGTCATAATAAAGAAGGCCGTAACTGACATTTTTGTCAAAAATTAGTTATAAACATATTCGGAATCAGCAAAGAAAATGCTATCTTATGGTCTTACACACAAAGCTGTAACTCGTATTAGACCAGAGATATCATAAGGATTTTAGCCGTAACTACGACACAAATTCTTGTTTTTGAATCTGAAAAGCCGTAATTACAAAATAACGGCCTTTTTTGTTAATATTTTCGTATTGCTAGTCAGGAAGGCCGCAAAATTACCAATTAGGGCTTTTTAACTAAGCAAAACTTTAAATTTACTACAAAAAAAAGCCCTAACTTCACATTTTTGGCTTTGCATATAAGTATTTTGAAGGGACAAGCGCGCGGGAGTGGGCGCGGGGAGAGTATATTTGAATGAATCCGCGTCGCTCAGTTGCTAGCTAGGTGGCCACGCGAGGGAGCTAGGTGGCCACGCGAGGGTTTAGTCGATACATGTCAGATTCTACAAATGTCAGATGAGTTTAAAATGCCAGATTCTATAAATGCCAGATTCTATGAATTTCACTTTTTTTTTTTACAATTGCAATATGATAATTTCCTTATGTGCGTGTATAAAAATATTGCTAATTTCAAAAGTTGATGTTGTTGCTGGTTGTTGTTTTTTGCATTAGATAATGTAAAATTATATTATCTAAGGTGTTTGTCAACGTTGCTAAAACTTTATGGAAATAAAAAAGACAGTTATTGGGAAATTATTTAATAATAAAATTACAAAGTTATCGTCATTTAGTTAAACAAAACTTGTTCTTGTTTTAAGAAAAAAAAACTTAAATGATCTATAACCAACATTAAAGTCATCAATTTCGTAAAACAAACCTTCGATGCCATTAAAAAATCATCATTTTTTTGTTAAAAAACAAACATTAATCAAAATCAAAATATACAATCAAATAACTTCTACTACTATCAGAAATAAATTTGACTGCAGCAGCTGTACGTAGATTTTTTTTTTAAAAAGTCTTTGACATTTATTTCTCCCCCTTAAACTTAGAACTTGAAACTTAGAAGAAATTAGCAATATTTTTATACACGCACTTAAGGAAATTATTATATTGCAATTGTAAAAAAAATGTGACATTAATAGAATCTGGCATTTAGAGAATCTGGCATTTATAGAATCTGGCGTTTATAGAATCTGACATTTGTAGAATCTGACATTTATCGACTAAACCTTTAATTGGTTAGTACAAGTAAGAATTGATTGTTTAAAAACGCTTCAAGTTAACTGAAATTAGTTGTATGTACCTACTTGAATGTGTCTTGTGTAATATTTTAAGCTTGACTGAATACTTCAACTTATGAGACTGACTAAATTAATAAAGTACCAATTTTATTAAGTAAATATTCGTGGTTTCATTTTAATAAGTCTTCTTTACAATCGACACAATCGATTCGTAACTTACGTTTACTATCAAAAAAAAGGCGCAACTGCACATTTGAAGTTTTAGATGCCAGGATTTCGGCTTTAAGAAGATCGAGTTCTTTATATGAAAAGCCGTAATTACATTATTTCACAATTACGCCCTTTCAGATAAGTATTTCACAATTTATTATTATATTTTTGCTAAAATAAAAGGGAAAAAATTTAATTAAATTAATACGCGTGTATAAATTTAAATAAATTATGGTTCATAATAACGCCTGTATTTATTAACGTTTTATAAAACAATAACCACTTACTAAAACCATTCAGTAAATCGCGGGCCTTCATTTTAGATAAAACTTTAATTATCTCGGAATCAGCATTGATGTAGTTACGGCCTTCTTTCTAATGACGGCAGTATAATTATATTATTATAGCAATGTTACCTGCCTGACGGGTATGTACCCGTCAATCAGGCGTGCAAAGCCTGCCAGTGCTGTATAAAGGGCCCGTCCAACCTAGTGGCAATGATGGCCAGAAGACTGTTGCTGCTGCCCCGCACTCTACTCGCTCTAAAGGTTTAGTAACACAAATCAGCGAGGGAGCACATGCGATGACCGCTACTAATCGTGTACTGAATGTTTCACTAAAATTCATTAGTGAAATGAATACACTAAGCATTAGTTTATTAGTGTGTGGTTTCGCCGTACACAAATATTTGCTCCGTGGCAACCGATCCCGCAACAAAATAATAATAATAATAATAAATCCGCAGGGCAGTTTTGTGGCGAACTGATGGCGAACATTAGCGACCCCACGGACCCGATCTCCCGGGAGAAATCTTGTTCCTCATCTCGGCTTGCCTTTGTTGGCCGGCCGTAGTGAACACTGACGACAAACGGAACTCCCACCTCTCTCTTGCCTTTATTGGCTGGCTTGAGTGGAGATTCGCAAGAGCAAATGTGCTCAGGAGAAGGATGTATAATCCAGTAAGATGCTGGTAGGAAACTTGACCGTACTTCCGGGATTGTCCTGATAGCCGTGGTATTATACCTCTCCGCTCCTCAAGCACCTCAGGATATGTTGCCTTCTTGTTGCTACGTCACTTCGTGCTAGCGACCGTTTTTGGGGGCCCATTTATTGAGGGTGCAAGTCATCCCCTGTCTTTTTATCGATGGAAATTAATAACATTGTTCAGGCAGGGGCCAAAGTTTTAACATAGTTCCTGGTAACCAGTCCACTTAAGACTACAAAAACCATAGCCCTATATCTTAGTTCCATATGTCGCAATAGTTTCTCATTAACCGGGGGTTGTCCTTGGATGCACTAGCATAGCATACAGGGATAATCGCCGGTTGGTACCACGTTCCATTAAAAGCATATAAAGCGCCTCTGCGAGTTGGTTTCGACTCCTCGAACGCCTTCCAAAAGTCCAGGACCCCAGGTTTCTGAGATATAATAACTCATAACAAATAATAATAATAATAAACCTTTATTTCAGACCACTTAGATCTCTTACATTATATATAGTCCTGATTACACAAAAAAAAATTTCAAACAACAAAAAAATGTCAAATAGTTAAATTTTTAAAGCATTGAAAAATAAAAAAAAAACTACTACAATACGATAACGTCATATGTTTGTATAATATAAGAATATATACACCCCTATTTATTATTTAGTACAAAAAAATGGGGCTCTATTCGTAACCGTTACTGTGTAGTCACAAGTAAAAAAAACGAACTCCCAAAATTGTCCACGAAAATTTGTCATAATTGGTAAATTCATAATTGAATCAATTATTCATAACAATTGCTACTAGAATATACTACGCACAGTGTTTTTCCATTGTTTTTCATTCATAATGAATAGCCTGTGCAATATTTCCATAAATTGAGTGACATTTTGGGATATAAATGAACTCTAATGACTTTGCTGTTTATGAATATTATTTATTGAGACTTTACTTAAATAATAACAAGACCTTTTCTATTAAGTATTTGTACTAATTAAAAATTTGTGGTGTTAAAATATGTTAAAATTAATAATTTATGAGTATTTTAAATGTTCAGAGTAACTGTTTCTGGCATGTGCCACCACTTGCCAATATTGAATTGGTTGTAATTACTTAAGACCTAGTACGAAGACATTCAAAGTTTTGGCGCAACCATAGTGTGGTTTTTGTCGTCACATTAAATTAAATGTGTACAATAAACTCTAATAACATAGGCTAAAACTTCTTTTCAAATAAATGTTCAAAACTTGAACCGGTCGGACATGTCAGTTTGGTGACGGTTCCAGTTGTTCAAAATAATTACAAAAGCAACTCAAAATGGCAACAATTTTGAAGAAAATCACGGCCGGCATTTTAAAACGTCAGTTTTGAAACGGTGCTTCGAGTGAAAAGATGTTTGTCTTTGTGTCGGAAACTATTTCCACTTTTTTACCAGGTTAGTGAAATTATCTTCTTTTTAATATCATTTTATATCCTTTAACTGTTTTAAACGAATTAGATATAACTTAGCCATCTTTTCATGTACTTTATTTATTACAAAATATCTCATTTTAAATTAGAAAACTGGTTTCTATTAATCTTACCTGTGAATGTGACGTCAGTTTGGTGAAATTTTAATTCCTTCACGTATAGGACTGACTACAAATGTCACCAAACTGACACAAAGCTGGTCCACAATTTGCAATATTTATTTGAAGGTAGTTTTAAACAACTCACTAGGCCACTAACTGGCGCGGAAAGAGGGAGACGTTACAGGGAAAGACTAAAACTAGAACGCCCAGGACTATGAACAACAAAGAAAAAAAAATTCAGAACTGACGCCAGAAGAAGCCAAAAAAAGAAGGGAAGAGTGGAGAAAAAGTAAAAGGAGTAGCCGGCAGAAACAAAGATCTGGCTATTTCGCAAAATGAAAATATTATACCTTGGTCTAGTAGAGAGAGCTACACAAGAAAATAATTTTAATTATATATTTATACGAAATCAAAGAAAAAAAAGTTCTTTTAAATAAATGTAAACGGCACACGAAATGCCTAAATGCCTTGAAAAAAATTAAAAGGAACCTGAAAAATACTTTGGATAAAAAATGTGAAACAATAAAGACGTCTAATTACCAGCGCTATGTTTTATTTTGCGTCATGTAACCTCAGCTTTAGTTTTTTCGATGTGTCCGTTTGGTGACTGTTTCTATTTGCAAGTCTACAAAATATTTTTTTTATAGTTTTTATTTAGTGGTTTTACTAAATAACTATTTGAATATTGTTTGGCCAGTTCAATATACACTAAAAAATCTATTAAAAAACTTACCACTTTATCAAAGAAATATAATTAAAAAATCGATCATCGTAGCGTCACTTGTAACAAAACCGTAGTTGAAACTAATAAAGTTTACTAATAAAATTAGAAAAAAATATTTCAATCCAAGGTTATTATTTATTTTTTACTAAGTATAATATTCAGTAGCAATTGAAAATGAAAATTGAGTCATACATAATACTTAAAACAGGTCGATTTTTATGTCGTCACCAAACTGACTACTATTTTGCTACAATGTCCATTTATTTTCCGTTTTTAATAGGGAAACAGCCTAATACCTTTAAACATCTTAAAAAAAAAACAACTAAAAAACTCATGTTTTCATAAGTGAAAATTGTAAGGCACCTTTCTGGAAAAGAAATAAATAAAAACGTTATGTTATGATATCTTCGTCAAATATTAACCGAATTTGATGACTCAGTGTTATTTAGTTTTAGTTATTACCTCTAAAAAGTGAAAAATACAAAAAAGAACACAACCGATCCAAAAAAGAAAACAAGCTCGGTTATACTTACTTTTTTGACTCAACATGGCCATCGAATTCACCCTTTTTTCAACTTCTTTGACTAAGCAGTGTATTATTTTGTGTCTGCAGACAATCTTAACTGTAGATACTTCAATTATTAAATATAGACCTTGAAACTATCAGTAACTGTCTGAGTGCCATAAAAGGAAACGGGTCAGTAGACGGAAGTGCGTTTAAGAGACGTTTACTATTTGCATAAGACCTACGGGGTTACCATGACGTTCAAAGTAAGATTGTTTCATTCTTATTTCGGTGTGGGTAAGAGACAGAGCTATACAGGTTGTCTAGCGCCATCTCTTACCCACACTGGAAATAAGAATGAAACAATCTTACTTTAAACGTCATGGTACAGGTGCAAGTCTTAGTTTCGAAAGAAGAATCTAAAGAAGAAGTAAATCAAAGAATCCTCTTCTTTAGTGGGAACTCCTCCGGCTCTGAGTAGAGCGAGACGGAGTTTTAGACTTCTTCTTTCTTTTTTCTTATTAAAACCCTTCTGTCTTCCTTCAGTTACTCTTGGTGTTCCATGGTCGAGGTAACTCTTACGAACAATTCCTCAGCCGAAAATCTTAACACAACAAATGGCGAATCTTTTAATAATGATTTATCCATCATATAATTTTGCAGTTCCAAAGGAGTTGAGGCTGGCAAACGGTAAAACATACTTAATGCACAAGGACTACACGTATACCTTTATATATGAAAGTAAGAATGGGTTCAAGTGGCGGTGTACTAGCACCTCCACATGCAATGCTTACATGTTGGTGAATGAGCGGCATGAGATCTTGGCGCTGGTTGGAGAACACAAGCATCTCCCTCCGAGGTACCACGCCGTTGCTAATGGAAAATATGTCAGGCTTTAACATATTGTGATATCTAAAGAAGTCGCATACTGCTATGGCTCTTTTTAACTGGCAAGATAATGGATACTTTCGTTTTTTGATAAGAACAAAAAGAGATTGTTTTTAATATAAGAGAAGAAGAAAACCGCCGAGCCGCTAGGCAGACGTAATTTTAAGTAAAATACAAATGAAGTGATTCATACAATATAAGCATATAATTAAAGAACACGAAGCGTTTCATTATGTTTCCGCTTCCACAATATCGACAGCCACTTCAAAAAAAAACAAATGCGTACTTTCAGCGCCAAGCTACGCTTTCGTCCTGTAATCTATATATATAAAAAGGGAAACTGACTGACTGACATATCAACGCACAGCCGAAACCACTGGGATTAGGAGCGTGAAAATTTGCACAAGGTCTCCTTTTATTACGTAAGTGAGCACTAAGAGAGGATTTTCCAAAATTCGGGGGTTTGAAATTTGTATAAAGAAATCTAAGTATTTACACGCGGGCGAAGCCGCTGGTTTGAGCTAGTCTGTCATGTAGTCGCGATTGTGGCGTACTGGACAAATTTTGCTTTGTCATGTATGTGTGGCGGTCTACGGGTTAAATCCTATTTTGACCACATTCAGGTTACTACATACTGGTCGGTCGGTATTTGAGTCGAATAAACGGTAAAAAAAAGAAGAGTTGTTCATTCCGTCCTCACTCCACGCACATTTTTTTTTTAAGTTTTGGCACATGAAAATTTCATTTCATTTATTTATTTTGCGAACACATGTGACTACTGCTCTTTTTCAATATATATATAAATTCTACAAATCATGTCCTGATAGGCAAACTAAATCAGGCTTAGGCTGTACAAAAAAAAAAAAAAAGAATTTGGGAGAACCCTTTAAACAGCAATCAGTGCAGGCTGAATGCTGGTCTCGGTGCCAATTCGGTAATTCCACTAATATGCGGTTAATAGTTGCAGCGTTCTGGTGGACGTGCATACAGAACCACTTACCAAGTTCCGGAAATTGATCCACAAAGCAATATAACTGGCCTGCTTAGTTTTTCTTTCTATCTCTATGTTAAGTATTTATTGTATCATAATAATAATTGGCTTATAAATAATCATTTTGTACATTTTAGCATACTTAGGTGCTTACCTGTTAAAAATTGTGACCCTAGTCTGTAGATTTAAGTGTTGATGAGCCAAATAAGTAAATATATAATCAGGGATACAGCATTTCTTGTTTATCTAAATCTGAAATGTTCAATATTTCATGCAAAATAGGAAACGTTCCGTATTAAAAAAAAATACCTATAATTAATAATAAATATGTAATAAAGGTAAAGACGTCTTTTTATTTTGTAAATAAATAACCCTTTACTTTCTACTTACTTATTTAGTTACAATTAAGTATTTTAAAATAATAAAACTGTAAATGTTTGATATGAAATTTAGTTTCTCATTTTTAATTTTTGTCCTCTTGAGTTTATTCGAACTTTTCATGTCAATATGATTAAGGTTTATTTTCCTGTAATTCAGATTTTTGAAGGAAAGAGCATATAATACAATAAGTCAAGAAAAGGTTTACGTGGTCCCTATCGTCCTTTCCACAACAGGTGTCATGCCTTATCATCTCCTCCATGGTCTAAAGTTACTAAATAAAAAAATACACTTTATGTACACTTATAAAAAGCTGCTATCCTAAAAACTCATCAATTTGTTGTCATAAAGTTCTTGCAAATAATGTGTTATAATGTGTTAAAGTTTTTAAATTTGATTGCGCAATAAATTATTACTTACTTACTTTATAAACGAACACGAAATAGGTCCCCTTCAATCATCAAAGACGGTCACTGGAACAGGAGTCGGAATCTTCTCCAATGACCCCAATATCAAAATATCCAAACCGCTAGGAAAACTCAACACCGTCTATCAGGCGGAATGCGTTGGCATCATTCTGGCGGCCCATGCTATAAAGCCAGGAGAGTCACAGAAACTCCCATTTGCATGCTCTCCAACAGCGCCTCAGTCCTTCAATCTTTACCACCTCGAAACACCTTACAGGAATGCCCTCACTGCAGAAGTACGAACACCTTACTCTTTAAGAATGAGTGTACTCTGTGCAGGTTCGTAGATGTCATATGGCTTTGATTTCGGATTCTAGGACAACCGGTATTATAAATGAACATCTTATGTTCATTAGATCATGTCAATATTCAAAAGAAACTTTTGTGCTATGCTGTAAAACACTGACTTTGCAACCTAGACGAAGCATGACGATTCATAAAATAAACTGGCTGTTTTCTATACCTAAGAGATTTTTTTTTCGTGTAACCTTTGTTGGTGTGTTGGTTGTCAGTGATGGCCGTCGCAGTTTTAATTTTTTACTAACCGGTAAAAACCAACGTCAACAAGCACTATGAAGCCTGAATTTGTTTTTTTCGCGTCGTTTCCTGTTGGATTACGCTAGAAATTTGACCACATACAAATCTGAACCATTAACCCGAAGTACGGTGAATGACAGCTTACGTTGCTACTCTTACGTTGTTTAACACCTCTACGGTTCAGACTAAGCGTTTTGCCTCGTCATTTATACCACACCTAAACTCGTATCCCGTTCGATTATAATTTAGGTGTATTCAAGGCTAGATTAAATAGGCTCTTAATAAACTAGTGCGATTCACCATTAACGATTGCATCACTGTTTACCATCAGATTGGATTGCAGTCAAGCACTAGTTTATATCATTTACGTACAGCCTATCAACGCCTAGATATAGATTCGATACTAGATTTGTTCATAACCAATAACTGAATAGACAACTGCTCCCGAAGTCCAGAACGCAGATACTCACCTGTATGCGTTTGATCGATAACCCTCCCATACTACAAGTATAGATCTGTTATATTTCATATCATAAAGGAGGGTCGGCCTTCTCTGTGTGTGTGTGACCGACACACGTCCACATAGTTCAATGTATGTCTATAATAGTCTATATGTATTCGGAACGCACACACCTCTGTGAAAAACATCCATCCATCAACGATCTATAGATCTATATAAAACATATTTCGTTTGAATGCGGAAATGAATCGTGTAACAATCAAAGGGAATGAATATTGATTTAAATACCCACACATCAAACTTTATATGAACAATATAAAATGCGTATTCCCCAAGAAATACGTGAATAGGGTAGGAAGATAATAACGGTGACATGACATACACATGTGGAATGGGTCAGGGGTAGTCCGAAAAGAAACTCCGGGGATTTTAGTCAGTAAAAGTCTGACACGCTCTCTCGCTCTGCCCTAGAGCAGGAGAAGTCATTGGATGATTTCCCACCTTAAAAAATGGTCCTTTGGTCTTTCTGTTAAGCTGCGACTGGACGCTTATAGCAAAAATTGAGGAGTATAAAAGGCAAACCTGTTGTACTCCTTGTATTGCTGATATCCGGCGTTCTATTAATATTTTGGGAAATCATCTGATAACTTCTCTCGCTCTGGGCAGAGGGAAAGTAAATGTCAGACTTTTACTGACTAAAACCCACCCGTGTTCCTCCAGTTGCGTCGCGTTCCAGTGTCGCGATGTTACTTACTATCAGAATCTGATTTGTGGAAAGTGGTAAAAAACCAGGCTGTTTTCTTACCACTTCAAGTCATATGACTGGGTTATGGTTCCGTAGTAATTATCTATCATCATCATCATCATCATCATTTCAGCCGAAAGACGTCCACTGCTGGACATAGGCCTCCCCCAAGCGTCGCCACAGCGAACGGTCCTGTGCGTCTCGCATCCATCGGACCCCCGCAACCGTTACCAAGTCATCGGTCCACCTTGTAGGAGGTCTTCCAACGCTACGTCTTCCGGTACGTGGTCGCCATTCCAGAACCTTTCGGCCCCAACGGCCATCTGTTCTGCGAGCAATGTGCCCTGCCCATTGCCACTTTAGTTTGGCGATTCTTCGTGCTATGTCGGCAACCTTGGTTCTCGTGCGGATATCCTCATTCCCGATTCGATCACGCAAGGAAACTCCGAGCATAGCCCTCTCCATTGCTCTTTGGGTGACTTTAAGCCTTCTAATTATCTATATATATATATATATGTCGTGGCCAGATCTTAGAATTGATCACTTCATGATATGGCCAACTAAAACTGGCCAGATCGTTTAAACGTTAACATTTGATGATATGTCAATCCTCATTGACTGATTGAAATATCATCAAACTTTAACGTTTAAAAAGATCTGGCCACGACATATATAAAAGGAGAAACTGACTGACTGACATATCAACGCACAGCCGAAATTACTGGGATTAGGAGTGTGAAATTTTGCAAAAGGCTTTTAACTATGGCGTAGGTGAGCATTAAAAGACAGGATGTTTCAAAATTCAGTCCCTAAGAGGATGAAACGGGGGGTTCTAAGGTTTGTATGGAAACCCATTTTCACGCGGGCGAAGTCGCTGACAAAAGCTAGTTTACAGATACTTTATAGTTGGTTCATAAATACAATATAATACAATACAATTACTTGCCTGCTCTGTTTCGTGTAGATTTTTCTTTTTATTTTTCTTTGTTCTGTAGATTATTGGGACTAAAAATTTGCCTTCAAATACACTAGGGAACAAAATAACCCCTAACATGATGCAATGCGCAATGCTCAATCTAGGTGATGCTACATTTCCCAGTGTCCCGCAACATGCCCCCAACATTTTACAACGCATTCACGTGACGCGGGACATGTTGTTAGACAATTCGATAGCTTTGCGCGTCATGTTGGGGGACATTTTGTCTTACATTTTTTTGGCTTACATATAACAATTCAATTTCTCATACTGGGGCCTTACCATGATGTGTTAAAATGTCAAGTGTGCAAGCGAGAAAGAGGGATGGAACTAAGTCGTCAAATGGTTCGCGTCAAAAGCTCGTGTTAGGCCTTCAAACTATAATAGTCGAGTAAATTATAGTATTTTCTTTCAACAGTTTCATGAAGTCAAATATTTTCTCCATATTTCTAGACATTCAGGACTTGAAGATGCTGAACGGGGAGACATACAAAATGTGTGAAGGATACACATACAACTGCCCGAAGACTGTTCATCAAGAAGTTAGATATAACTGCACCCAGGGTTGTGAAGCACGGCTATATCTTGATTTGTACGGTAAATTCAGAAGGCTGTTGAACAAGCATACCCATAAAAAACCGAAATTCTTTATAGCTGCTAATGGAACTTATTTTGAAATAGATTAGGTTTGTTGAGCCAAGAGTTTAGTGCGCTAGTAATATGCGCTTGTTCAAACGATTTCGCAACACTTGGGTCGTAGACTAAAAACATAAGTGCCTATAATTCTTATTACATCTTCTGTGTTGATTTTCTTTACCATGTGCATACTGATTTATACGTAAGTGTACTTGTGTGATTTAACAGATCTTTAATCGACATTTACACTTTTTGATAGACAAGTGAGTACTTCGATAGGTAAGAAGAAATATGTACTACGAAGTTTGTGGATAGTGACTGCAATTTGACCTGGTGGATCCGGTACCATTTTTCAACCTATCGGCTCTGGTAAAAATAACCGGATCGCGAAACGCATAAAAGCAAAGCATTTTTTTTTTGCAAAAAAGTTTGTGCCGACCCATTACGAAGCTGATATCGTTTGTTTATTTTATCGTTCGTTCTTTTACACTGAAGAGATGAATAACGATGATGGAATAACATTAATGTCATAGTTTCTTAGAAATAAAGCTATTATTAATGACCTTGTTTTGCAATTACAAATAATATACATAAACCTAACCTGTATATTGTTCTTTCTATAAGTAAAAAATACATCGAAATCCGTGTTTCACATGTCCCATATCAGTAGATCACATCCGTTTTTTTGTCATATAAATTTAAAATAATGTAATTTTTTCTACCAATTTTAAGTAATCTAAAAAAGCGAATCTAAAAACTGTGCGGTGTTGAGAGCCCAGCCTACTTGCATGCTATCACTACTTTTCGAATTATGACTTCTGATTGGCTGAAATCTATATCATGTGACCAATGGTTAGACGCGCAATGAGCAGCTCCATCTAAAGGCATTCAAATGTGAAAACCGCCAATTTTCGACATGAGCGATGTTGTAAGCTAAGGGACGATATCACAACTCATAAGCATGCTAATAATATTACTATTAATATTACGCACATTTACACCCCCTTATACATACTTACATCCATTCTCACCTCATGTACACACACATACAATTACACATGCACACTCTTAAAATCCAACAGACTCACTTATAGATTCCTAGTTTAATATTTTACAGTAATTTTTGTTGTCTTTGTTGGTGCCATAGTGACAGCAGAACACTGACTCCTAAGTCACAGGATTTCCTAGTTTGGGTGTCAGGGTTTTTCTCATTTGTGTGACCTTTAATTCACTGTAATTTTGTACACATCGACTCAGTATTTGTCATGTTAAAGGTTTCTGTATAAATAAAGATTATTATTATTATATTTAGGTATAATGAGGTCGGATCCGGTCTGGTCCAACCGTATTTAAATTTTTATATTTAATTCAAAAACATACCGGATTGCAATCCCTATTCGTGGTGTATATTAATCATGTCGTACAATGAACGTAACCCAAAAATAAACCCAATAAAAATAAAGTTTATTCTAGTCCTATGTCGAAATGTGTAAATAGCACACCAACATTAAACCAAGGCACTCCAATCATAAATTCTAATACGGTAATATCCCAATAATTTTCAGTAACATTTGCCCGTTCCCAAAGAGGGGGCCAACTTCTAGTCTTCAAAGGCTACTCCTACAGTTTGCAGAAATTTCGCAACGAAATAGCCCAGTGGAGGTGTACCATGGTGCAACCAGGGACGGCGAAGAGGTGTACCGCAAAACTGTTTACAAGCACACAGTATCATGTCCTAGATTATAGTGGAGATCATAATCATACCAAACCAAAGTTTGTTAAGAGAAATGATGTGTTAGTCAGGGTGTATTGAGATGTTTTTTTTTTTCATTTTGGGGTTTATTATCATCATTTACCGTTGATACATTGTTATAAATGTGTAAGAGATATAAATTTAAATAAATATATTTAAATCATCTTATACTCATGACAAACTTGGGGATTACCTGAACTTTTTTGTCTGAAACTCACTAGTTTTTAATCGACTTCAAAAAGAAGGTTTATGTTCGGCTAAATGTATTTTTTTTATGTATCTTCACCGATTTCTCGGTCAATTGTGGACCTTTGAAAAAAAAATTTTGGTTTGAAAGGTTGTGCTTCCAAGTTGGTCCCATAGAAATATTATTATGATCTGATCATAAACTTCGAAGATATGGAACAGAGCTCCTCATAGGATCACGAACTGTAGTAACAAGTAAAATTGCTTTGTTTATACATGTAGTCGATGACTGACTGAAAGAAGAGGGGGGGATGTGTCGAACTGATCTGATGATGAAGCCTGAAGTTAGGCACCGGAACTCTGTAATAAATTAATGTAATCTAACCGTGTTTGGGATTATTAGAATTGTCTTGAGATGCACTCTGGCTATAAGGTATTTAAGTTTGACTGAGGGGTACTTTTTAGTGGTGATACCATGACTAAAAAGTGTAAAATAAAAACTTAAAAAAAAATACAGTCGACTTCAATGTAAAAAAAAACACTAACAAGTTTAATTTCGGAAGTCGGTGTTAAATAACGAAGAGACAAAAATATTATAGAAACACCGACTTCCGAAGTTAAAGTTATTTCGCACTTTTCAGTGCTGTTTTTTTACATTGAATTCGGTTGTATTTTTTTTGTAAAAAGTTTTTTTAGTCAGTTATTGTGCTGTTAGTAGATTACAAAGAATACATATCTTGTAAATATATTGAAATAATTTGTCATCGTTACAGATTTATTCTCAACTGTATATCATAGTAACGAACAGACTGAATTGTGCCTTGACACTCCACTCAAATATTTGGTAGTTAATGTTTTATATATTTATAAAAACAAGCCTTTTCATATCTATTCTATAATACTTTAAACATAGACTTAGAAATCTACCATATAATGGACCTGTTATTTTAATTCACAGAACTGATTGTTATATTTTAAAACTAAAAGTATATAGATTTTGTTAAATTGTTACACATATTAGTAATAAATATTGGTTAAGATGTTTGTTCCTAAAATTGTTTATTACACGGTGTAAGAAAACTTTATCTTTGTTTATAATGCTTGGTGATAGGTATAACCAAACCCTATGCATATTCATAATTCTATAACATTATTACTGAAGCATACTCATGCAAAATTTCTTCAACAGGCACATTTCTTTGGACAAAAAGAGGTGGTAAGCATCCTCTACTCGTCCTCTCAGGATACACCTATAGCTACCAGAAACAGAACGCTGATGGCAGAATATCCTGGTACTGCTCTCGAAGGCTGAAGGGGTGCAGAGCATCAGCCATTAGCTTTGGAACCAGAGCGTTTGCACATAAACCACATGACCACCCCCCGCCGAAACTACCCGATCATGTGGGAGAAAAAACAAATAACTTTATTTCGGAGGATATAACTATATCATATTTAAAGTAACATTTAACAAACGAAAACGCTAACACTGAAATATTTTGCATTGAACGCCATAAAATGCTCCTGTTGTCACAAATTTTTTACAATCAACAATTTTAATATGTGAATATGTTTAAATGAACTCAATATTTTTGTATTTTCTTGTATCGCAAATAAATATTAGTGAAAGAATAATTTATCCTGTCTTGGCGTTCAAAAGAAGCTATTAGTAGGGGTAATAGACCTAAAGTATAACTAATATTATTACGCATATTATAATAATTAATGCTTAAATAAACTCCTACGAAATAATGATAGAGGAATATAGCTAGACTAGCTGTAGAATAATTATTTGAGTATTATTTTTTAGAGGCCTACGGTAGTGTAGTTGACAAAAACGATACTGAGGTAAGTCATCATATTTTGGTTTGCATTAAATAAAATATCTAGTGTAGAAGAAAGAGTACAAGATATAGGTAGGTGTTAAAATGATACGCCTTAATTGGAAATCATATACAGTCGACTCTCGTTAATTCGAAACTCGAGGGACTCTTAAAATGTTACGAATTATCTAGTGTTCGAAATATCAAATGGTACGAAATTTTTTAAATAGTATTTGTGAAAGAGTAACAGTAACTGAAACTTAACTAATAATAATAATAATATTTATTTATTTTAAGTCAACTTTTGGTCCATATTATATGTTAGTACCTACTTATTTCTATGTTAGTTCATACATTTTTCATTCATTTCATTCTTCCCATATAAAATTACATAATTATTAAAATTCTAATTCATTAAATTCAATTACAATTATAGAGAGAGAGGTTCGAATTACCGCAGGTTTGAATTAATGAGAGTCGACTGTATCATTAATATACGTTAATAAAATTTTAAATAAAAATTATAATGATCTGTTTTGCAACTGTGTAGTGCAAATTGCTAATGATTCTTCTATTTACCTCTGTGTTAAATAGGTGATTTTTTTCGGAACGCCTGATAGCATTTTGTAGATGCAACTATAGTTCACACGCATTATAAATAAAACGTGTGCGAACTATAGTCGCATAGATCATGACAATATGTATAACTAAAGATATGATTCGTCTTAGTATAAATTTTAACCTGTAGCAAGGTTAAAATTTATTGCATTTGAATCTATTACCTTTTCTTAAGTTACACATATTACTATACAATTTTCCACTAAATATTATCTTCCATTCTAACTTAATAAAAACTTTGTCTATTAGATTTTCTTCCAAACCTTTTATTTTGTGAATCATGACTTTCGTATAACTGTAGTGATTAAGATTGCTTCACTCATTAAATTGTATGTTTTCTCCTAACTATAAGAAATAAATAGTACCTAGTTATTAAACGAGACGGGAAAACTTGTTGCAAAATATGTTAAATAAAGGTGTACCACAGGGGCCTATTAAGGGTCCCCAACTGTGTAACAATGCTTTTGTAACCCTCTCAAGGACAATTTATATTTTCAAGCAGTTTTCCCTCAAATCTAGTATCTCCTCGAAGTAAAGGTGTTGAATGAGTTTCATAGCGTGTACCATGACGGATATTTTTTATCAATATTTTTATTGTAAATTATGTGATTTGTTGGCTTTAATTTTGCCGTCCTATATAAAGCGTGGATAGTTAAATTGAAGGGTAGAAAAAAATTTATTCGGTTTTTTTATTAATATTTTTTATTTTCTTTTGTGTTTTATCTCTCAACCATAGAAAAAAATACAAATACTGCTACTTGCTAATAACATAAACGCGGTTAAAGCAAAAGTTTCACATCTTTAAAGTTTATTTTTCTATGATTCAGTCCTGAAGAACCCTGAGTCCTGTGAAGTAAGGGTTTTACTCACAATTATTAGACTTCAATAAAAATAAAAACTCTCAAAAATTCCTATTACAGTACTAAACTACCTAATTAAGAGTAGATAAGTATTAATAAACTAAATTTAGGCATTTTACTTTGCAACCTATTTATAATCTTATTAAGCATTTATTGGTGTGAGTTTTTAATAATTCGCCTTAATGTATTCGTTCCTAGTACATATTATTTGTACATTATTTTTAAGTTCATGGATATTATACTATCGCATATTATATCTAATAAATCGATAGAGAGACGTGAGTTTATTTTACTTAATCGCTTCCAATTCCGCTCTACCTCTGTAATATATTTTCCTAACATAATCTGTATTCAATTATTAAGTACCTATACCTACCTCTAAAGGTACCTCAGTTATACCTGTTGATTTAGAGTAAAAACGTACCTCGTAGTCTAAATCAACAGCCCCCCTAGCCAAGTTACGACCGTTTCGTTTCGATTCTCTTGCGTCGAACGCCTCGAGTAGGCCACGCCTCCGATTCCTTTGTTCTGACGTCATCTCAACGCTCAGTCGTGTGGTCAGAACAAAGGAATCGGAGGCGTGGCCTACTCGAGGCGTTCAACGCTAGAGAATCGAAACGAAACGGTCGTAACTTGGCTAGAGGGGCAGGTATTTTACTAATCATAGAGGCGTTCCAATTATTTTTTGCCGGGGGGGATATCTTTATAAATAGATCTTGTAACTTTCTTCTTCTTGGTAATAATACGGTACGAGCGGGTATCTAGATTTTCTGAAAAACTGGTCTCTCTAAAATTTATCTCTCAACAAACAACGTCAATTCTGCAAAGTGAGAAAGTAGAAGAAAACTCATCTAAGTTTTCACAGTAAGTTTTTACAAAAAAACCACTACCTAGACGCGCTGTGAGAATTTTGCTCACACAAAAAAAAATCTGCGGTTGCAACATTCCCAAATGTTAAGCTCTTCTTCCCTGATTCAACTATTGCGTCACTCAGTACTACTGCGGTCGCGTAGTGAACGGCTTGTGCAGACTGATATGTAAATAGCTTTTTAATTTTTTTCCTAATTATATATTTTTGAATTAAGTAATTATAATTCAAATATAATTGTATAATTTTCAGCTTGGAAATTTACATCTAAGATGGATGACCAACGCGATATTAAAACTCGTTCGTGGTTAGAAAAACCTGATTCTGATGAAGAATTGGAATCCGATCAGCATCGTGTAGACGACCTTGAAAGTGACTGCTCTAACATTATCAGCTCTCATGAAACTGATACAGAGCAATCTTCGGATGAAACAGCAGATGTCGGATTGCACAGACCAAGCGATAAATTACCATTCTATACTGGAAAAGATAGGTCTACAAAATGGCTCGTGCATAAACCTCTACTTACTAGGAATTGTAATACCGTGACCCATTTATCTGGAGTCAAACAAATAGCTAAGAATGCTACCACACCCTTGCAATGCTTCTCTCTGTTTTTGGACGATAGAATGATAGACAAAATTGTCAATTACACAAATATTTACATTACAAAATTACAAGAAAATTTTTCTCGAGAACATGATTGTAAACCCACTGATTCAATAGAAATAAAAGCACTGATTGGAGTATTATACATGGCTGGATTGCATAAAAAATGTAATTCGAATGTGAAAGAAATGTGGCTTAGTGATGGTACAGCGTGTGATTTCTTTAGAGCAACGATGTCAAAGAAACGCTTTTTCTTTTTATTACGAGTGCTCCGTTTTGATGATAACAATACCCGGAAAAAAAGAAAACAATCAGATAACCTGGCACCTATTAGAGAAATATTTGAAGAATTTATTTCACATTGTAATGGTAATTACTCACCTGGACAGTATTGTACCATCGATGAAATTTTGGAATCATTCAGAGGGCGCTGTAAGTTTAGAGTTTACAACGCCAATAAACCGGCGAAACATGGCATAAAAATCTCCACCCTTGTAGATGCCAATACTTTTTATACAAGTAATTTGGAGGTATATACTGGCAAACAACCAGCAGGACCTTATAATTTGAGTAACGCAGCTGCTGACGTTGTGAAGAGAATAGCGTCATCCATATTATATACGGGAAGAAATATAACAATGGATAATTATTTCACGTCTGTACCACTCTTCGATGAGTTAAAAAATACCTATGAGACAACAGCAGTTGGCACATTGCGAAAAAATAAAAAAGAGATCCCGCCACTATTTTTATTAACTAAGGACAGAACAATGCCTAGTTCTATTCTTGGTTTCGGTAACAACAATGTACTCGTATCTTATGTACCAAAACAAAGAGTAAAGAAAGTTATTCTCATTTTATCTTCACTTCACGATGACGATAATATCGATCAAGAAACAGGTAGTGAAGAAATTGTAAAATTTTATAATTCTACCAAAAGCGGAGTGGATGTTGTTGATCGAATCAAAGAGGAATATTCCGTTGCAAGAATCACTTCTAGATGGCCTATGCGATTGTTTTTTACAATTTTGAATATAACTGGAATTAATGCGCAAATAATATACAAAGCAAACACAGAAACTTTGATAGAGAGACGCGAATTTCTGAAAAATGTAGCTCTAGAATTGGTAAGACCACATATTTCACGACGATGTTGTATGCAGAATATATCATTTGATCTGAAGTTTGTAATGAAGCGATTTGTACCCGTTCCTAAGGCACTTGAAAATAAGACTGAGTCCGGACCTACCGGGTACTGTGCACTATGTCCCAGAAGAAAAAATAGACGCTCTAAAAAAGCGTGTATTTCATGCAGCAAATCACTCTGCACCGAGCACGTGACATTTATGTGCAATATGTGTTATGAGAGACACACTTCTGAAGATCTCATGGAATAATTAGTCTTAACTTACCTTAAACCAAAACCTAAAATATAAAAGTGTTTTATTTACGCACAGCAATGCAGGCGAATTATTTGACGCACTATGAGCACTTTTTGTCTTCTCCTTGTTCATGTACTATATTAATTAACTTAGCATAATTTTACAATAAACTATTTATGAAATTTAAAGAATTTATGTTCTTTTATTAATGTCAGTTACATCTGTCCTTAAACTATACAATTGTAATTGTGTAAGCAATTTGCTTGGGCGCGCCTTCTCGAGATTTAATTTCAAATGATCCAATGTTACATACTGTTCATATTAATCTCTACCTCTAAACAACTAATCAATTTGCAGGAAAACTCATCCCATCCGGTAAAGGGAAGCACCCCTTACTGCTATACAACAAACACACATACACTTTCAAGGTACTGTCAGGTTCTGGAGTCCTCTGGCACTGTTCCCGAAGGACCAGGACTGGTTGCAAAGCTTTTGTGAAGACATCACCAGACAAAATGAATTTTATCATGGCAGTTTATGATGATCATTGTCATCAACCGAGAATGGGGATTGTGATTCCAACTCCGAAAGTGAAACAGCGACATTAGCAAATGTTGCACCTTATCAAGGCCAACTAGTTTTAACGCGAGATATTATAACGGCAAAAATTCGTGCGTGAAAAACGCTGCTAAAGATCTTTATGGATTTATACAAAAACCAACGCAAAAAAGCAGTCATGAAATATAATTTCATTGCGTAGTTCCGTTTGCAAATTATCTACTCCACAGAAAGCATATACGCTCAGCCTCAATGAGTGGGGATATAAACTATACGAAATAGTATAGAGGTGTCTTGTTAAGATACGAAAATAATTTAGGTAACATTTAAGAAGGCAGATATTTTTTGTTACGGTATTTGGTTTAAAATAATTAATTTATGATAAAACTAAGTACATAGTTGCGTTTAACTTTAAATTTAATTACACTATTGGATTACATCTTGATTTTTGAGTAAGTGCATTTGAACTGGTCAACTGGCACAACTTATTAATGTACCGTCAGTATAAACAAGAAAGCAAAAGTCCTGACTGACTCATCAACACCAAGCCGAAACTCTTGGACCTAAAAAGCAACAAATAACATTGCTTTTGTTTGATGCTGACAATGAATAAGGATATTTGAAAATTCTCGCAGGATAGAGAATAAAAGGCGTGTGAAATTGTCAGTATAACTAATAGACTAACACAAATAAATAATTAATTTATACAATTGTTTTAGTTTTTTTACGACTTAGTTTAAACTAGCATAAAAATGGTATAAATAGAGCTGAGAAATGCTAAGTATAAGTTTATTAATATCCTCGAAATATAGTTTTAAAAAAAGTGTACCTACGTTTCCTATAAGTTCGTTTTCAAGGGTCCTATAAACAGGGACGTCGCGACACTGCTACAAAGCATCTGTATAAAAAAAAATCCATGGAAAATGTATAATATATATTCTCATATGGAAAATATATATTCTTAGATTAAAACTAGAAAAATTATAAAAAAATTGTGGCAAAGTCGCGTCACGCGTGTCTGAGGGAGTCTACCTATATTGTTTAGAAAAATCTATAAAATAAAACTGCTCATCTTATGGCTTCCCATATTTCTATTTGTCTAGAATTCTTTATTGATTGTTCTTTAATTTTACTTTGTTAAAATTAATATTCCGATTGCATAATTATACATAATCTCAATATTGTTAACGTTAAAACTAAGTATTATTTAGTGATAAGATTTTTTTATTACTATGATGTAATGATTTATTATAATTATCAGTTAGTTTATTAACATTTTATAAGTGCCTAAGTTTTTTATAATATGTTCAAAGAAACAATAAAATCAAAAAGTACATAACCCTGTTTTTCTTTGCAAATATTAGTAGTAGGTAAGCAGTAGCCACATTTAAAAGAAAATGATTTTTGTAATTTCTTCTTTTAGACATCAAATACATAAATACAGGAAAAAAGTATCCGGCAATGGTTCTAAAAAAGCATGTGTACAAAAGAGTTAAAGAGAATCGGTCAGGGAAGGTATTTTACCGATGTGTACTGACGCACAGAGGATGCAAAGCAGGATGCCTCGTTGATGAACAGGAGATAGAACTCAAGGGAGATCATAATCACGAACCACCTAAAACTAAAACGCAGGGTGGAAGATGGATTATTGACGAGAAACCAAACATTAAGTAATTATATTAAAATATATGCCAAATTAAACGTTATGCTATGTTCATTTAGTGCTTTCTTTTCAACAGATTTTCCCGATTCATACCGATCGTTTTGTAGTCAAAACAAAATTGCTTTCGATGGAGATTTAAGTACCGATTTCTATACACATTTGTAATTGCTTAAAAATACAAATAAATGTCTATTAGGAACAATCGGAAAAGACTAAAAAAGGTGAGAAAGATATGTCTAGGAATCTGTAAAACGTCTAGATCATTAGTCTTAATGTAATAATATCACACAACGCCATCTAGTCCCAAACTAAGCAGAGCTTGTGGTATGAGTAGGTACTAGACAACTGATAAACATACTTATATACTTTAAAAACATATATAATATAGATAAATTACATCCAGACACGGAACAAATGATCGTGCTATCACACAAACATTTGTCATGGGTGGGAATCGAACCCACGACCTCCAACATAGTCAGGGCCACTGACCACTAGACCATCAGGCCAGTCTAATCATTCACATTATGGTTCTACCGCTAGCTGATACGAAATTAATGATCCAATAACTAAATCGAAAAATAATCACAATGCGCTTGAAACCATAATAAGGATAATTCAAAGATGACGATGAATAATAGAAAAATGTCAGTATTTCTACCAAAAATGAAAAAATAACATCTCATCATCAATTTGTTTATATTAAATATACTGTTAATATTAAAACAGTAACAGTTGTACCTAATTTAGATTAATCTACTGCTGAACTAAGAGGGACTGTAAGTATTTCAGCACGCAGGGCCTCAAGCTGAGAGGAGCTGTGTCTGCAAGTACGAGCTCATGAACAAAGGGAATCATTATCTATATATATAAAAGGAGAAACTGACTGACTGACATATCAACGCACAGCCGAAACTACTGGGATTAGGAACATGAAATTCTGCACAAGGTTTCCTTTTATGACGTAGGCGAGCACTAAGAGAGGATTTTTCAAAATTCACCCCCTAAGGGGATGAAACGGGGGTCCAGACTTTCTATAAAAAACCTATTTTCACGCGGGCAAAGCCGCAGAAGCTAGTTTGTAATAACAGAAAAACAAGTGTCAGTAAATCATAAGAAGCGTTTATTGCATTAAGGTAGATACAAATACAACATCATGCTATATTTATGATAAATCAAAATCAATCAATCAAGCGTTACATTTTTATTAAAATCATGTAGCACTTAGGAATTAATTAAAATGTCTAGAAAAATGTTTTATCAACATTATTTCCTGGTACCTAATTGTTTACCAATGGGAGAAGTGTTGTTTCAGCGACGGAGCGTCGTCAAGTGTCGCTGCTCAGCCGTGTTAAAAAATGGGCCATCATGGCGCGCCCCTCCTAACCTCCAATAACGTTTCTATTCACGTTTGACACAGGCGGAAGCGGCAAAATAAGTGCGAGAACAGTAATAAGTTTTTTATTTTTTATTATAAACAGTACAAAAAGAAAGATTAGTAGGATAAATGGTGTTATTTCAAATCTTAATAATGAATGACATTATTTTTTTCACAGCCCGCTATATACCATCGAAAGGCAAACATCCACTTCTAATGTATAATAACTATACGTACAACAGGTACTTTGAATCCAGAATCACAGGCACAATACTTTGGAAGTGTTCAAACCGGAGTAAAGGATGCAGGGCTACGATCTACACCGGGAAGGAAGGAGGGTACAAGCCAGGTCCTGGAAAGTACCAGCATGACCATGAACCTCCACAATATATTGTTAATAGGAACGGCGAGTGGATTAGAGTTATGATGAGGAAAGGACCATAAACCCATATTTACATAGAGTAAACCAGGCGTACGTGCCCCGGTCAGTAACATGCCCCACTTGCAAAACTAAGACACGTATTTAAGGCATATAGTCCCTTGAACATCTGCTTACATCCACCTACAGGTGGCAGTACGAGTCATCATCATCATCTTCCTGCCCTTGTCCCGTGTTATTTGGGGTCGGCGCAACACGTTTTTTTCTTCCATTCTGCCCTGTCACTCGTCATGCTATCACTAACTGCCTGTTCTTTCATATCACTCTTCACACAATCCAACCATCTTTTCTTTGGTCTCCCTCTCCATCCATCCACATGTAAACTAATAACGCGTTTCATCCCTCCTCGTCACATGGCCATACTAAGACAAGGCGGCAGAGTATGTGTGCATTTAATTCCGGTCAGCTGCGCCCGGATAGAGCCCCGCTGACCTTTTTAAATCCATTTTGTTTGTGAAATATTAATTGATTTACATATGCTATGTACATTCTGAAGAGCTCATAATCAGCAATTTTTTTATGTGAAAATATTTCTAAAGATTAAAGCCGTTTGAAAGGAGTAGGGAAAACAAGCGAAAAAATATCATGTTGTTAATTTTTTTTCTTACGAAAAAAATCATATGTTGATAATGTTTTATATTTGAGTTTTTTCAAACCTATTAACCTAGCCGTTACCGAGGAGTAAGCTTCATAAAGTCACTGTTTTATAACACTGCTCCGGAGTTAGGGCCTTAAAATTACATAAACTATACAGTGTAAGTTAAACTTACATTTTTTTTAATTGTAACAATGAACCATAAACATTATTCTTATTGTATAGTTTACATTGCCGTCATACTTATAAACTAACCAGATCGGCTCGAATAAGCACCAAATTTTAAACGCATGTCTTAGTTTTGTAAGTGGAGCACGCTACCGACAGGGGCATATATGCCTGGTTTACCATATTATAAAACAAAATCCCCCACTGCGTTTGTCGGTCTATGTGAATGCGATAAACTCAAAAACTACTAAACCTATTTTTCAAAGTAATTCATGAGGAAGGTTTCGGTGTATATTATATGCAAGTTTCAGTAGAGAAAAACCGAGAATCGCTAGGATTGTTAATATGCCCCTATGATCTCATTAGAATTAAGTGCATCTTTGATAAATTCTGCTTTAAATTATGTAATATTAAATAAGAATTATTGAAAGTATTTCAATAAAATTGCCTGGACAACGTGCTATAATAATAATAATAATGATTTATTCAAATAAATTTACAATTTTGCAACAGATTTGTAGGCTATATTATTGTAGAACAAAAGAATGAGACATCTGTAGCCGAACTAGACAAAAGCCTGTATTTCGGCTATCAGCGCCAAATAAATTGTTGAAGCAAAGAAACAAAATGATCTCCTTTTTTATCGTGCGTATACTCTTGTGCAATAAATATTTGTTAAGATATTATGTAAATACACTGAAGTAATATAATATATTAAATGTATGTGGACATTAAAAAAGTTTAATGTAAAATTAAAGTTACTATTTGCTTTTAAAATTGTTTTATTTCCCATCTACAAAAAAAGCCTTTTTTACAAATTAAATACAAATCTTTATAAAGAAAAATTAAAACCATTTCTTTACAGTTTACTTCACGACTTCTACAAGAGGGACCCGACACCTTATGGTCAATGGGTATTCTTTTATTTGTCGCTCATATTGCCTGCATCACGTGAAAAAGACTTGGAAATGCGCTACACATAGCGGTTGTACGGCTAAAGTACACACGATAGAAGATAAAATAGTCAATGTGCTGAATGATCACAACCATCCTGCGACCGTCAAAACCTGGAATCTTCTTCATCTGCAGTCGTACCTACTTCAATCGTAACTAATATTTTGTTTTGAAATATACAACATGTAACTAGAATAATGCACATCCATAAACACCAGAGAGGGCCTGTGCAGACTACGTTTGTTAAACGCGCCGGTGACGTCGGTCGTCTGACTCGCGTGTGTATCGCGCGTTTAAAAAACGTGGTGTGCACAGGCCCTAAAAGAAGCCCCAAGAAAAGTAAGTTACCATCAGAATTCAAGCACGGAAAGGTTACTTAAATGCACTAGGGTAGTGTTTTTTTTAAAGAAATTAGTTATCCTTTATGTAGGCAAATAATATTATTGGAATCGACGCACTACATTGGTAGCGCATCGGTATTAGTATCCACGCACGCACACACAGACACTGTTTTTTTTTTTTTTTTTTTTTTTTTTTTCGGTGGGAAAATCATCTTATGACAGCCCCCGCCCTTGGGCGGGGCGGGAGATAGTGTCAGACTTTTACTGACTAAAAACCCACCCACTGTAGTGATGCAATCAGGATTTATCGAGAATTTATCAAAATAGGTAATTTTTTGAAAAAAGAGCAGTGATGGCCGACTGGTAACGGCCCCGACTTACGGGTTCATACCCAGTAAGGCGCATTACTTTGTGTAATTTATTTCATCACCACTGCTCTCAAAACGGTGAAGGAAACCATCGTGAGGAAACCGGCATACATGTCCTAGATCCAAAAATTCGAAGACATGTCATGTGACATCCACCAACCCGCACTGAGTCCGCGTGGTGGATTACGGCCCATTCCCTCTTCTAGAGAGGAGGCCTGAGTCCCAACAGTGGGAACATTATAAGGCCGACTATGCTATGCTAGATAATTTTTAAAAAGTAAAATAATCAAGAAATATTTAAGAATAAATAAATACCTATTTTAAAATTAGCTGAAATCGATTCTGTAGCTGATTCTGAACATACTAATTTCAGAATGTACGTTTACTGTGTTACATGTTGTATATACCTTCGGATCCTGGGGTCCGAGTGCTCACAAATTATATAAAGAACTATCTAAATACCTTGTTGACACTTCGCGTGACCCCACGAATGGCTTGTATCAGGCATGCAGGCCATACAACGTGGCAATGCCGCCAGTCTTATGTGCACATTACCAGTCGACAGCGATGCGGAGTTTTGTGACGCCATATTTTAGATTGTTTTTATTTAGTTTTAATTAGTTTAGACTTTTTAGTATTCTTTTGTTTTAGTTTACATATTTTTATAGTTAGTGTTTTTAAATATGTATATAGTAGAAGATTTAAATATTAATATAGAAATATAAATAATTATTTTATACTAAGTACTGTTTTTGTTAAGATGAGATCCTGCATTCAAGATTTTTTTTATTGATTGACTCAAGACTTTTATTGATACCAGGAGTGCGATACCAGGTCTAAACATCTTGTATACGCCTCGCTTACAGTGCAGCTAAGAAAAGTATAGACTTCCTTGTCGTGCGGAAGGCATAACTTCAAATTGGTTCGGTGTAGGAAAGAGATGAGTATACATATATCTAAGATGTATTATTAAATAGAATCCAATGGTGTACCTTAATACCGGGTTTATAAACCTGGGATCGCTCGGAAGAAATAAAATTTCATCACAGTGCGAAACCAGGTCGAAGCATCTTGTACCCCGCACACCTGGTACCGCAACCCGCGCTAGCTTCGCGCGGCTATTGTTGGCTTTCATTCGCGAAAAACGCACGCAACGACATGACGTCAAGAGCAAAAAAAGGTGCCGAAAAAAAAAAATCGACGTGGTTTGTGAGGACAGTGAAGCAGTTAATATTAAATCTAATCATAGATTGATTTATCAAAGACAGGTGAGTCATCATTATTATTTATTTTATTTACCTAATTACGTTTCCCGTGAGTAGGCAGGGTTTTGTTCTCTGTTTTATTACAAAAAAGTAACATTTAGTGCGTATTTAAGATTACAAAAACGGTCAAGTGCGAGTCGGACACGCGCATCGTCTTTGACAATGACACGGGTAATTTTAACGCAGACGAAAACGCGTGCACACACTTACACATCCACATCCAATCCATGCATGCATGCGCACACACATACATATACAAATAAATTAATTTTATCTCATCAGAACCCGCACGAAAAATTGAGAAACACAATTTGATAAAAGGTGTTAAGAAGAGGAATTGTGTCGGATGCTATGAAAAACTCCGAACCTTTTTAACAAGCCGCCAAGCTGACAAAAAAGTTAAAAAAATATTAACTGAATGTGTTCAGTGTAAAAAACAATTTTGTTATCCATGTTTTATTGAAAAACATTATTCATGTTAGTTTTTTTTTTCTTTTTTTCATTATATTAAAACTTAATTAAAACTATCGATATTTTTATTTCACATCCCTAAATAAAATACGCACCAGACTTCCCATATTGAGTGCGGCACAGGGTGCATTAACCCTCTTATTTTGAATGTAGCTATAATTTTTAAACTAATCAAGTTATTACCGAACGGCTTCAGGTGTATGTATAATTAAGTATAATTCATTATTATTAATATTCAAAGCAAAAAAAAAAATATATTTTTACATGAAGCCAAAAAAAAGGATTTAAGTTTCTTAAATGTTACAGGGTCTATAAGCCTTGTGCCGCCACAATGGAAGTTTTATTTCCAGGTCTATAGACCTTGTACCGCAGTGAACGTGTTAAGAGAGTATATATTAAAATAGCATTTTCAAATGTCATAATTGAGAATTCAACTGTATTTTTTATATTTTGTGTGTTATAACTGACAAAATATTTGTCTCGATATAAAGATCATCAACTTTTGATCAATGATCAATATATCTATAGATTTAAACAGATTAGAAACACTGCATCCGTTATTGATTTTTTTCCATTTCAGAGTTTGTGTACATGACGAGTTTTTTTTTAAATTTCCAATTTAAGTTAAAACAAGCTCGAGACCATCAATAATAAAATATAATAATATTTACTTTGTATACAAACTAAAAACCTAACCAACTAACGCCCAGTACCCTGGTGCGGGGATACCGCACGGTTTCCCGCGAAGCGGCGAGCCTCCTTGCTAGCCTACCACCGTGGGATTTGGAGGCAACAGTCCTTGCACGCATGCACGATCTGCGCGTGGAGATGCAACGCTGGGGCGAAACTCCGCTGCCGCGCCAAGTCGCGGCATGCCGGACAGAGTTCCGGCGGGATCTCATGGTGGAATGGAGACAGCGACTGTCGCAACCCAGTGCTGGGCACGCCATAAATATGGCGGTAAGTCCCCTCTTTGAGGAGTGGCTGGAAAGACAACACGGCGTCCTTACCTTCCGCATGACGCAGGTCCTCACCGGACATGGTAAGTTCGGGAGGTTCCTGCACCGGATTCGTGCGCAAGAAACGCCCGGGCGCCACCATTTTGTGGACCGCCCGGGGACACCGTGGAGCATACGGTAGAGGTGTGCCCCGCCTGGTCAGAGCACCGCTGTGCCCTCGTGGGGGCGATCGGCGACAGCGATCTCTCGGCCCTTGGTACAGGCCATGATCCGGAGCGAGGAGGATTGGCAGGCGATCGCCTCCTTCTGCGAAGCAGTAATGCTAGCAAAAGAGGAGACCGCTCGTTCACGCGCAAGGCAATGGCCCTCGCGCCCCAGCCGCCGGGATTCCGATCCCGATTTCCGGCCACCGTAGGCGCGGGCTTGTGGACGGCGAACAATGATCGACCATCCGGTAAGCGTCCGGGCCGAGCCCAAGTCGTCGACGGCGCGTAGTGTTCCACGCGCGCCTCTAGATGCCAGCAACCGTAGGGTCCCAGCAGGGTCGATGCCTACTGGGGCCATGGCAAAGAAGGGACAGAAGTGGGGTTGTAGTCAGTAAAAGTCTGACACTATCTCCCACTCCGCCCAAGAGCGAGGGATGTTATTAGATGATTTTCCCAACCGAAAAAAAAAATACCCCCATCGGTATTCTATAAAGAAAAGGGTTACTCTGAGTTACAAACATTAGCGAAGACAAGCACGAATGAGCATCATTTCTGTGTGGTCTGCCATCATAAGATGTGTTACACCTCACTTCAGATTTACAAGATTTTCGTAGAAAAAGGAAAATGATTATCTGTCCACACCCGCCTTAATATTTGGTTTTACTAACCAAAAATTGAAAACGTGCTGAAAAAAAAAAACGTTTTGACTTCATTCGCGAGATCGAAGCTGCGACCCAGAAGATAAAGGTTTCTTCCGAAAAAAGGTTTCCAGATAGGTATGATTTGAATCATACAATCAATGTTGAAATTTGATCAGAAGCCGAGAGTACCTACTTTGGATAGGACCAATTTAAGTTTCGTAGTCGAGGAGAGTCACTTTAAAGAGGATTATTTCAAAGTCCTGCCATGTCAGCTTTTGGTCGAAATAAAATTATTCACAGTATTTTTTATCATACCCTATAGTAAAGACTAAAAAATTATAACCATTGAGTTATTTCTTTAAAAATATTAATTTATAATGAACATTTAAATAACAAGGGGATTCTTTCAGTTTAGTTGGACCATATTCAGTTTCTTGATACCATAATTTAGAAAATTCTTTAGAACTGATAAAATTGACCTCGCAATGCGTATCACACACATAATAGATATCTGAAGTCATCAAAAACTTGATACTGGATATGTATTCCACCAGCTTCTATGACAAACAAATCATTTACAGTTCAAGCAGTATGCCGATGTCCTTGCAGTTGTCGGTAAGGCATGCTTCATATTTGTCCACTTGAAAAATTAGAGTTCAAAACTTCCCCAAAACGTAGCTCTCTGATTTTGTTTCACGATTACTATCTTATTTATTGTCTACTTGCAATAACGTTTTTTCCTCTCCCTGTTTAAGAAATTTAAAGGTTGTATTTGAAAGACTTAACTAAACTAAAACGTAAACTATCGATACCTCTGGGCTCAAAGGGCGTATAGTACATTTTGCATTTTGACATTGTGCTATACGCCCTTAGAGCCCAGAGGTATAGTTATATAGTTTAATGAGTATTGTATATATCTAACTTGCTACCGCACTTCCAGAGACAATTCACTTTTCGGTATCTCAGCGAGGTGGAATTCTAATGCACATGGGGAAATACAGTTACAATAAAAAGTCTACATGTGGTGGTAGGAACACCTGGTATTGCACGGGCTACTACAACCATCCTTCTTGCAAAGCCAAAGTGCACACCCAGGGTAAAACAGTCTTAGCGGTTTACGGACAGCATACCCATTAATGTTGACCACGATACGTTAAAAAAAATTGTTGAAATATGTATTTTAGTTGATGATCTGTTTATGTTATATATATTGTGTTTTTATATTAAATAAATTGTATATTATTTCATATAATTTCGCAGTATATCTGTTACCCCCCTAAAAGTCTTAATAATAAATAATTAATGCTTCGAAATTTTTCTAACACCAAAATCCATAATATAGTCAACATAATAAAAAGTGTTTTCTGATTACGATAAAGTATAAGTCTTTCAGAAAAAGCAAGAATCAATGGTTAGGGTATGGAGAGGTGTACCTAGATGTATTAAATCTACTTAATTACCAATTATGCTTAAGGCCCATATTACTCATATTAAAGTCTATTTCATATTCTTACAGGTTTTCGTCAGCCAACTGGTCGAATATACCTCACTGAGAAAGGTGGTCAAGTCTTGATACTCCAAGGCCACAGATTCTATCGAGAATACGGGAACGAAACGCGAAGTTACTGGCGGTGTTCCAAGAGAGCCTCCCTTGGTTGTAAAAGTAAAGTAAGGATTATCAACCAAAAGATTCTGCTCTCCAATGAACACAACCATGTCTATCAGAGGAATGTATTTTTATGAATATTTTGTAGCAGCTCATCTTTATTGGAACCTCATTTTCATATAATGTGTAGAATATATTTTTAGATTATTTCTTTTCGACTCGAAAACTCTACATTTTGTAAACTAGCAGCTGGTTGTTTTGCTAGTCCTTGTATAGTTTAAGTTTCTCAATGCATTACCGTTTCGTTACATACTTTACAATTAAATAATAGATACGATCATGATATAATATTATATGGACAGAATACATTTTTGAGATTAAATATTACGATTTTTACATACTTAGTTACTAATGGATCAATTAAAATATCAAAAAATAATTACGTCCGCTGAACCAATCAATATTGTGGTCTGAAAACGATGATATCAACTGATTTCTCCAGCTAAGAAGATTTCAGAAAACAAAGTGATTCTTAAAAAGACAAAATGGTAATACAAAAGATATTTTAATTAGTTTTCCTTTAATCAATAAATCGTATTTTATATAATAACACTGGTCTATTTTATTGTTACCACTACCTAATAAATTTTACCTCTTATATTTATTAATAAATATGACCCGTCAGTTCAAAAGTGTTTCAATTCAAAGAGATTAAAGCATGAATTATTTAATCAGTAAAATAGTTATTGTAAACGAATTTCTGGAATTGTAATTCATAATAAAATTTGTTTCAGGTTCTACTGCTAGTAAAGGCCTCGAGAATCTTCTTATAAGCAATGTAATGACGAAAGTGCCGGACAACGAATCGGACGATGACGTCATCGAGGTTGTAAGAGATGATGCTCCAATAGAGATACTTTCTGACGGTGAAGAGTTGGAACTAGAAAAAATAAAACAAGCCCAGAATAATGAAAATGTGATACAAAACTTGCAATGTACATCTGAAGCCTCTGAAACCAAGATTGACGAACCTAACATTGATGAATCCAAGGTTGAGATAGGGGTTGCATCATCGGAACCCAATATTTCGATATTGGGTTCAACAGACACACCCAATATTGATGAATCTAATATTGAAGTCGATGTGAATCGCTGTGAAGATCACATAATCGATCCATTAACGAATACTGAAACTTTCAGTACTGAAATTATTCCAAATTGTATACTTTTGCTTCCTTTAGAAAATCCAATGATCTTGTCATTGAACTCGTCGGCTAATATTGTAAACGAGGACATATCGAATCATGATGATAGTCAAGATAGTACTAATCACAATGACAACCATGATGAAGAAAACGTTTACGTAAACGTAACTGATGACGTTAATATAAACGTAACTGATGACGTTAATATAAACGTAACTGATGACGTTAATATAAATGAAAATGATAATGACGAACAAAGCCAAACTGCTGTCGAAAATAGCTGGCATACTGTTAGTGACTATAATGATGTTCCTGGAGAATTGCCTCCGAAACCAATCGAGCCAGTTACTGATCGGAAAGAATAACTGCGTATTCTAAAATCTAGTCTTTAAGTTTTTTTGCAATTAATTATTGTATTAATATAATTATCTTATAGTATAATTTATTGTAGTACTTTTACCAGCTTCGGTTTTTTTTTAAGAAAAGCAGTCATTGTATTTAATTTTTTTCATTAATTTCCATTAATGTGTGGTGAATAATTTATAGAAATACGTGAAATAATCCCATCATGACTGGGATAATTAAATAATCAATACATTATTTTATTACTAGATGTATCGGTGTAGTGTTGCCGATTTTTAAAAACAAAAGAATTAAAAAAAAAATAAGATAAATTCAAATGTTTTGCAAATAGAGCAATAAAAATAACACATTTTTATGCAATACATCTTGATGATGATGTACCTAACTGAAGCTGACGCGAAAACGCACGCAATTGTGCGTTTTAACTAAAAATTTTGCTAGAAATTAGGAATTTCTGTTTATTTGAATATATTGTACTTAATGAACAACCTTGCTTTCTTTAAATTTCCTTTTCCAGTTATAATTTTATTTCTGTTTGTGATGGTTGCATTTTGGTTACAGAAAGTACGTTTTTATTGACTAGGAGCAGACGGGGAGCGATTATTTTGCTTCATGAAGGCTTTAAATATCGGCAGGACTACATGCACGGAGAGAGGACATCTTGGCGGTGTATTCGAAGGCACCACGGCTGCAAAGGCTGTGCTGTAACTAAGGGGAACAAGCTAACGAAAGCTAGTGAACACACACATGATGAAGAGGAAGTGGATTCTGACGAGAAAAGCTGAGACTGATGTATACTAGTTAGAGTATTCATTCTTAACCTGTAAACTGCGAAGCACTGGTGGTCCACAAGAGCTAGAATATAGTCCGTCAAAGGTTTAAAATGTCAAATTTTCAACTCGGAAAGTAACACCGATGCAAATTCTTTTTAAATTTCTATGAGAAATGCTTTTGATTTTAAAGAATAAGTATGCTACAGGTCTTAAATATATGATATAAGTTTATTTTAACATAATATGTAGATACAATTTCTTCTCCTGTGGTCTCTGCTAACAATAAAGAAATTAAAGTGGTCCCAAGTTAGGAACCACTATTAGAGAATTTATGCGGCTAAAGGGAATTTCTACAATACAATTGCAGTGCATGTTTTACATGCGCATATAACTTTCGATTTCTCCTGGAATTTCAATATCTTCAAGCTTGAATTATTGTTAAAAAGATTACCTACATGAATTTGTTTTATGATATTTATGCATAATATGGAGTAATCGGTCCATCTACGATTGGTTATTGTTTTGGTGCCCGTTAATATTTTATTTTTTACTGTTATTTAGAATCGCTACATGGTTTATCAGATTAGTAGTTAAAGTTAAGTTTTAAGTTGTTTATTATTTTATAAAATTTCTTAAAATTAACAATTTTGTTTTTTAAGGGCATATAATTGAGTATTTTTAAATACATAAAAAATGGAGACTATTTTGATTTTTGTTTTATTGGCAATTCTGCATCATATGAAAATCAAACATAACTGACGAAACATACCTATGTATGCTACAAATACTTACCTCTTGAGTTTAGTACTTGAGTAGTAATCTCCTACGTAACCGTTGGTGGTGACACTGCCAGGACTGTATTACTGTCACCTCCAGATTGGCGGTTGGCAAACTCTACTCATAAAACTGACAAAAACACACACGAAACCGTAATACACAATACTATTTCCAGGGATTCGACTAGGTTACCGGCTCGCGACCTTCACGGAGCTGAACGGGAGAAATGTGTTGATGATAGGAAACAACCGATTCATGAGGCACTACATCAGCAGACGAGGCAGGACTCGCTGGAGATGCTGCAAGTCCTTCAACAAGTGCAGAGCCATAGCCATTACAGACGGAAACTATATTATGAAACTTAATGATCAACATAACCATTCATAATGAAATGTACTAATAAGTTTCTGGAAAGATAGATATTATACGCGTTACAAATTAAACGTAACACGAGTCACACTCTTCTAGCTTTGGATGGTCCGGAAGTGTTAGGCTTTTACTGAATAATCCCCACCCGTGTTCCTTCAGGTTCCCTTTGCGTTTCAGCGTCACGGTGACTCTTTTGAAGCTAACGTGCGTAATATTCGTGACATAAAAGTTGAGATGGATTTTAAGAAACTAGAAATTTGGCCTAACCTTAGTAGAAGCCCGAACTTTAGTCAAAAATACTGAAAATCAATAAGGGTTTTTAACAAGAAACATTGTGTGATAAATAGTTTTATAACCATGTTGTTTTTTTTTTTTTTTCAATGTTCGACTATATTATATTAGTTTAAAAATACAACATTTAAGTATTACCACTGACATTTTTGCACCTTTTGTAAATATGAATATAAAATATACATAAGAACATTTTTAGAGTGAAATTAAGGAAAATGGTCTATATAACCTTTTAACTTAGTTTAAAGGTTTTTAGGCATATTAAAAATTTTAACAACAAAAAAAAAAAAATATATATTTTATAAGCCAACAAACAAATATAAATTGCATATGTAGATGATACTGTAATATTAGATATTAACATAATGCTTAGTTTATTAGATGACGGTAATACGTATAGCTATGTTATAACATAGATATGTAATAAAATAGAAAACATACGTAAAGAAATGGATTTTACAGTCACACATAAAATCTGTTGAAATAGTTTTAACAAATTGCAATAATATAATAGATATTATTATAATACTTAATCTTAATTGATCATGGTTGCATGACATATACTAAAAACATATTGTTAAACATGCAATGGGAGAAAGATTTATGTTTTAGTATTTTTTGATAATGGTTTTTAATATTTGACAGTTGAAATAACTGCATCTGTAAGTTTTTTTTCTAGTCCTAAAATTAAAGATTTTCTCTTTATTTTAATTTTCTCAGCAGAACTTCGAATTATTAAGGTCTGTACAATTTTATGATCTATCATTCTCTAAAAACTTCACACAGTCAATACTTATACGAAGTGGGCTGTCATGCCGACTTTCGCTAGAAATTCACAGCTTACTTGAATTTTTATGATGATATTTTTGCAGAATAGCACTTATCTACTGTTTTTTTTTAATTAAAATATTCAATAATCATTATATACTGACAGATAGTGAGAAACCAGCAAATTAAAAATGTCAGGACAAATACCTGACTAAAGTGCGCGCTTTTTTCTTATTTTCATAGCGTATTTAATTTTTTATTCTAACTATCTTTTTCGCACAAAAATAAAAATTAAGTTTTGAGTAGATATAGAATGCGTAAGAGATGCATTTTTCACACCTTTTGATAATTATATTTTTATATTTTTCCTTTTTGATTTTTTTGACACTAAATATTATAACGTGTACATAATACGGTCCTATTTATA
The DNA here is from genome assembly GCA_905147345.3 of Mythimna impura. NCBI lineage: Eukaryota > Metazoa > Arthropoda > Insecta > Lepidoptera > Noctuidae > Mythimna > Mythimna impura. The sequence continues at coordinate 24,458,586 of LR990351.1, read as the reverse complement.
ATATTCAACGTGGTCTTCTTTTAATTTAGCAATGTTTTGTTTATTACGTGGCAACTTAAAAAGGTAACAGCCAACGTCATCTGTGAGAAAATGCTTTAATGCAATTAAGAATGCCAATTTAAAAAAAAAAGTAAGATTAGTTCTATAATTATATTGTTCTCATTTTGTGGCAACTACTTTATTAAGAATTGTAAATAAAAATCAGCTTAATTAACAGATTTAACATTTGAACCATACAATGTTGAAAGGTCAGATGGGCTTTCCTAAAAAGGGGTCATTGTACTCATAATTAAACCCTGAAAACACGAAAAAAAATTGAGCTGCTCCATATATTTTGTCCTGTTATGTGGACATAAATTCTATGGAGCAGCAGATTTTTATTTTTCAAGATCGTATAGTAACAGTTGTCCATATTGATGAGTAACCCCTGTTAAGGAAACCCATCGTCGTTTTAACGTTGTATTGTGGATAGTGGCAGCGGTAATCACAATTGTATAAAATATTATTATGTAGAAAGTTTTGTACGTAAATGTTAGTACTTTTGTTCTGCGTTTAATAAATAACGATACAGTAATTTTAAAAGTGTTATGTTATTTACCCTGACTAAAAAAATGTATGCAAAGGCGTAGGGTTTGTGGGAGGAGGAATGTCGTGAGGATGACCAATGAAAACAAGGATGGGATTGAGCGAAATATGTTTTTTTTTTTTATGTAGGAAATCATCCAATGACTTATCCAGTTCTAGGGAGGAGCGGGAGCACTTTTAATGACTATAATATTATGACTGACCTGTTGGTCTAGTGGTTAGTGGCCCTGACTGCTATGCCGGGGGTCGTGGGTTCGATTCCCACCCAGGACAAATGTTTGTGTGATGAGCACAATCATTTGTTCTGTGTCTGGGTGTAATTTATCTATAATATGTATGTATTTAGAAATATATAAGTAGGTTTATCAGTTGTCTAGTACTCATAACACAAGCTCTGCTTAGCTTGAGACTAGACGGCGTTGTGTAATAGTTGTGGAAAAAAAAAACTGTTCTATTACTGTCTCTTGGTACAATTTTTTTTTTAAATTTTAATTTTTTTTTTTCTTTTAATAATCCACTCCTATGTTCCTTCTTTGCCTTGCGTTCCAGGACCCCGGGTTTCACTTTAACAGTAAGACTTCGGCCCTGTTGGGCCCCTACGGTTTTGCTGACATTGGCCACAAAGTAGGTGAGTAATGAGATAACGGTTAAGAGTTATGCTGAACAGGGTGTAAAGCCCAACAAACCTTAGTTGAAAAGGGAGGATCTTCCGACCAGACGGGTGTTGTGTCTGATCCGGACAACTGCCTGTTAATAGATTTTGGAATGTTGTATACGTTCTGATCGCGTGGATAACTCTAATAACGCGATAGAGGATTTTAAATTTTAAATGTCGCTATAACGGCAAATAGAGACGCTTGGGAGTATTGGGCATTTTTTTTTTCGGTGGGAAAATCATCTTATGACATCCCCCGCTCTTGGGCGGAGCGAGAGATAGTGTCAGATTTTTACTGACTAAAAACCCACTCCTGTTCCTTCGTTGCCTTTCGTACCAGGTCCGAGTCTTCCTTTCAGAATCAGACCCTTGGCCCCAGTAAGCTTCGACCCTGCTGGGCCCCTACAGTTGCTGACAAAGTATTGGGCATGCTGCGCCCACTCAAAGTAAATTTGTGTTATGGTGCGAGTCTTTATCCTTATGTTAATAAGGAGGGTAATCTCTAATGTCTCAGGAAATATTTTTCCTGCCTTTTTTAATCGACTTTAAAAAAAGGATGACTTTCATTTTTATGTATGTTGTTCAGTGATGTCTTAAACAATTGTACACCGATGTTGACGATTTTTGATTTATATGGAAGTGTATCTTCAACTGCTTTATTTGTCAGTAAAACGACCAGCAAAGATGAAGAACAGCCTACCTTTTTCACATATTTAAAATTACAGAAACTTTCAGATTAAAGATACATTGCTGATAAAAAGTACCCCTTTACCCCCCCCCCCCCTTTGTGACTTTAAGTACACCTTTTTATTATTATGAATTAACTATCTGTTGCCAGCGACTTCGTCCGCGTGAAAGCAGAAAATTATCACGAGGGTACATACTCCCGGGATAAAAATTATCCTATGTGCTGTTCCAGGGGTCCAAGTCTGCTATTTTTATAAATTCGTCATTCCAACACGATTCCATTGTCATTTTGCTAAAAGTTCGTAATCTGCTAATTCATAATAATCGATCATTGGTCGGTCAATGTTCTCGTATTAGAGTTGTCGTAAAATGACAATATCAAGCTTATTAAAAGCAATACCTAACTGCACAATGACGTTCTAATGGTAAGTCACTGATCAAAGGATCTGTAAAAATTTTAGCAGATTACCGCACACGAGAGATTCATAATTTGTCAATATATACGAGATTACCATTCTATGCCACTACTTTCAATGGAGTGTCAGTGGTTGACCATTGGAAAGTCATAATGACGCCATTATATTTGTAGATTACCAAAAATGTCAAAATCAACAATTATGAAATTAATGATAGACCATTCTGATACTATTGTAATAGCAGCCTTGAGGCCCTGGACATGGTCTACCCGTGTACCAAACTCAAATAAGGTGGGATCGCAGTCAAGCACTAGTTTAAATTATATAAAAAAGAACAAACTATCCATTCAGCCGTTTGAGCGTGAAGAAGTAAAAAACATACTCACAAGTGATGTAACGAATATTCGCATTCGCGAATATTCGCACATTTTTTGACATTCGTATTCGCAAGAAACATGCGAATGTTTGGCGAATGTTTCTGACAAACAAAAAGAAATCAATATATTGATTGAATGGATATAGAATGACAATAAATATGAATAGATTTTACAATTTTATATTTACTTACTTTAATATTTTCCTATCACACAAATTGCATTTCACATTTGCAGTGTCACAAATTGTGAAACACAACATGTTAACCTCAAATCATAACAAATCTTTTCGAATGAACTTAATGTGTTAAGCTTCGTTAATCAGTCTGTAACAGCTCTGTTATGTTCGATTTAAATTTGGCTGACACGAAATGTCAAACCAGTATGATATTTTGTGCGCACTTTGTTTGAAAGTCAAAATTCGAGATGTTGACTTCTTTCTCAAATTCGCATTCGCGAATGTGAGAAACCTAACATTCGTTACATCACTAATACTCACACACACACTCACAAATTTTCGCCTTTATAATATTAATATGATGACTCAAGTCTTATCTTCTAATGGCAAGCAAAGCTGGTTTGACGATGGAGCACACTTGCCTTTTTTGAGGTCATCATTTGGAAATCATAAAATAACTCCTACCACTTTGGGTACAGCGAGAGGAGTTGTCAGACTTTTACTAACTAAAACCCTGCAGCCCGGAAAACGCTTGACTAGAAGTAACCTATTCATTCTTCACGTAAAGTAAAAAAAAGTAGTCTAGCACGAAAATTCCGCTCTATCTACTCGTTGTACTTACCTACATACTTTTATGGTAGAACAATTAAAGAAAATGATAATATCGATATTTTTAAATCTAAATATAAAAATCGGGCAAGAGCGAATCGGACTCGCATATTGCACTGAGGGTTCCGTACAAACTTACCTATGAAAACAGTTAAATTCCCGAATTGAGTTACGAAGATTTTTTTTAAACGCAAAAAAAGTTTTGTTTTTGTGACGTTTACAGTTTATAGATTTTTTCCAATACTTATGCTACGAGACCTTGCTTCATGCTAAATTTCAGGATTATAGATGAACGGGAAGTACCCTGAGTTTTGATTCCCTTGAGAGTGTCGAAATATACGTTTTTTGCGACATAAACAGACGTATATTTTTTTTCGTCAACTCAGAAGTTTAATTTTTTCACAGCTTCAAGGGACCGCAGACCTGAGTATGTGGTTTTAATTTCAACTCGATACCTCCACGCGTTCCCGAGATAAAGGGTCTTGACAGACAGACAGACGGTGTGAAAGAGGAGTGCGGGGACAGCGGGGAGTCGGCAGGCGGACGGCGGTCGCAGAGACAGAGACCCGTACTTCGCCCGTACCAGTCAGCGGTTGCACGTCTGCGCTTGCGCGTTCCTTTAACATCCATTTTCTTATTTACCTTTGTTCAACCGACCGTTGTAATTTCTTCCGTTTTCATATTATATTATACGGCATCGTTCACACCAAGCGTATTGTCCGCCGCCGACTGTGATTATGCTAACTGTCAGCCCCAGTGTGAACGTGGACTCGGTCTGCAGTATGCGTTCTCACCAAGCCGAAAGTACGCTATAGTGTAGAATGCGTATGTGTGAACAAAATAGAAGGCTTGCTACGCGTAGCACAATAATCGGCCACCGAGATTCAGCGTCAACGCACTACGTAAAAGCAAGCCGGTACGGTGTGAACGAGAAGTTATTATGTATGGAAAAGCTATAAACTGCGCAACGCCCGCTCACAGTAAGAGGCCTGATGAGTTTGGGCTGAACAATGCCTACTTGTTATACAGTCCAGTCAACTTTCATTTTAATCCACCACGAACTATCGCCGCAATCACGTCTGCGCTAGCCTATCTGTAATCACAAAACAATAACAGACAAAACATAACCGATTTTGTTTCAGATTACGACGTGAGGATATCAATTGATGGCAGGCCAAAGTTAATATTTGGAAATCACTGCTACTTCAGACACCTGGTCAACAGGAGTGGCATGACTCGGTGGAGGTGTCAAAGAAACCGGTTCAATTGTAAAGCTGTTGTTTGGACTCTCGATAATTCGATCATTAAGGCCAATAAAGATCATAATCATTGAACTGGGAAATTACGTTGTTTTGTTAGTGATGGTCTATTTTCCTTAAAACCTTCCTCAACCGTATCTACTACTATATCATTTACTTTTTTTTTAAACGAAAAATATAAAATATAATTAAACCGGTAGATTTTTATTTAACTTTATTTTAAGTTTAAAGGGGAATTAAACTTTTGACATACCATACCTCCACCTCCTCCTTCCCAAGTTGATTTCTCCATGCAAACTTTGGACCCCCATCTCATCCCCTTAGGGGGTGAATTTTGGAAAATCCTCTCTTAGTGCTCGTACGTGTGCCTACGTCATAAAAGGAGCTCTTGTGCAAAATTTCACGCTCCTTGTCCCAGTAGTTTCGGCTGTGCGTTGATATGTCAGTCAGTCAGTTACTCGTTTTATATATTTATAGATTAACTAATTATTATATTAATATATTATATGAACTAGCTGACCCGGTGAACTTCGTACCGCCTTATAGTCAATGAATGTCATGATAACTTTTAGCTAAACTGTTAAAGGATAACGCCATCTACTGGTAATTCCAGAACCAGCATAATTCATTTTAAAATGACATTTTAATTAGAGATGGCGTTGTATTCTGATTTTTTTGTGTGCCTTTTTTTCTCACCGTTTAAACCTTCCCTGTACTATTACGAATATTTTAAGACCAAAATTAGCCAAATCGGTCCAGCCGTTCTCGAGTTTTAGTGAGACTAACGAACAGCTATTCATTTTTATCTAAATAGATAGAACATAGATAATTACCCCAGCACATATAAATAATAAAGCCTTAAATATAGCGTGAGTTAGAGATCACCTTGTTTGATCACCAGTTATGCGGAATCGAACACCAGGTGAGGTACCCTCCATAGGTATGTTAGCCAAGTGTCCATATGAGGTATAGGCCTTAATCTAACCTACTGTGTGTGATTTCAAGAATTCTTAGTACTCAGCCAGACTGGCAACGCGGTGCGGGGAGCGGTGCGGTGCGGGTGCGCAAACGCGGTGCCTGTCCGCAGTCGAGCCATCAGAACAACGCACGCGGTTAGCTCGAACTAGTTTGAGATGCCCGCTCCCGCGCAGTTGCCGCTTGCCGCCCGCTGCCACTTGTAATGACGACCTAGGCCTGCTGCTACCTTTCCGCGCCGCACCCGCCCCGTGCCCTCGTTTACAGTCTAGCTCAACATTTAAGCCTAAATCCTGAGCAGTGCCATAAAACAGTGACTTTCTGCCTACTCCTCGGTAACGGCTGTCAATAGGTTTGAAAAAAACATAGGTATGTTTATTATAGATTCATGCCCAACAATATCAACATAATTATGATTTTTTCGTACGACTAAAGCTAGAACTACACTGCGCACACGTGTGCCACACACGCTGATCTGGGCGCGTCGGTCTCCATACATTTTATATGGAAACTAGACTTGTAGAGCTACACTTGATCCACGCCACGCGACGTCGTTCTACGTACAAATCAGGCGTGTTACACGTGTGCGTCGGTCTAATGTAGTTCTAGCTTAATACTTGTGCCAAAAAAAAATTTTTAACGTCATGATAATTTTTCGCTTGTTTTCCCTACTCCTTTCAAACGGCTCTGATCTTTAGAAATATGTTTACACAAAAAAAATGCTGGTTAAGTGTTCTTCAGAATGTACATAGCATATTGTAAATCAATCAATATTTCGCAAAGAAAATGGTTTTAAAGGTCAGCGGAGCTATATGTGGGCGCAGGCAGCAGTACGAGTATGTGTGCATTTAACTCTGGCCAGATATTCAAGGGATTATACGCCTTAACGTCTTGATACAATAAACAAAAATATGCTAAATGAAACTCATTATGTTCTTTTGACAATTTCATGAATTTTCAGCAATAACATCTAAAGGACATTGTTAAGGTTGGTATAAAATTTGGACCAAACGCTGCCCTAGAGTGAGTTTACGTATCTACACTACATGGTTTTTAGTATAACCTTATAAATAGCATAGTGAAGAGGGCAGCATTTGGACCAAACCTTGTCTTTTCACCACAACAAGGTAATGTACAGTATAATATTTTTTAATCTTTAGTTTGCCAAAACTGATCTACAGTGCATTAAAAATGTTCAATTGTTTTACCATCAGCCCATATAATAAGGAACATGAATGGACATCCGAAACTGTTCTACCAAGGCTATTTCTACAGGCCTCACAATGCGTACCGGCATAACAGAACGCAGCTGTGGTACTGCAGGCATAGGAACGGCAGACAATGCAGGGCAATGATAAGAACAGTCGATGGAATTGTGGTACGGACCCGGGAACTGTCCTTACACACATGTCGATTACCTGCCGCAGTGTATAATAGAAGGCATTTCTGATGCAGAGACTGAACTGCCACTTAAATGGCTTTGATATGATTAAGATTTAATTAAAGAGACTATATCTGCTTATTGATAATCAAACATAAGTAGTACCATCCTAGTGGAAAATGTATAAAGATTACTGTATTTTAGTTGGAATTTATTATGCTTGTGAAATACAAACTTGTGATAGGAAATTGGTCTCATTGTCTACCTACGTAGTTTAACATAATGGTAGATGTTTTGTAATTGAATTATATATTACTAGATCTAGTCATATGTGCAATTTCATTTTCGATGATGTAATTCTCGCCATCGTACGCAAATTTTTTTTTTCAAATTTTTTATTTTTATTTCGTATATAATAAAATTTTTGGTTGAATGAATTTCTTTACTTGTTACATACTGTTCTCAAAATGTAATTATAAATGGTAGAAGTCACCTGCTCCTGAAATACAGGTACCTAATCTAGCTCAGGAGTCAGGGTTTCATTAATTTGTGAACCAGTGTTATGCCAATAAAAAATTATTATTACTTATTTATTTTTTATGCAATTGTTAATCATTTGATTAGGTACTTATAAGTTATTACTTGACACTTACTCTTAGATATGTGTCTGAGACTTCTGTAGGATTGCGATAGGTACTCTACCGACCGCAGTCACTGAAAAACATTTTTCGCTTGATTTTTTTTTTTTCAATACTTACCAAAAGTATAAGAAGTGATTTTGGACGAGGTAAAATGTGCCATATTTTCTTGCAATATTAAAGTTTGTCAATATGTAATAATGTATTTTATTTAATTAAATCATTCACAACCACTCTTGGTAGACATTAATCTGTAAAACACATTCCGTGAAAATAAAGGTAAAGTGAACTGGCAACCCCTAACTCTAATTAGGATGACAGTTCACTTCACGCTTACTCCCACCTTTATTTTCAAGGTGGGATATTTACAAAATAGACTTACTGTTTACATACTAACCATTGTCACTGAAAAACCCAAGTTAAAAGGTAAATTTATTTAACTTAGGTACCGTTTTAATTTTGATTCAGTGTTAAATAGGCTCTAATAAACTAGTGCGCTTCACCATCAAAGATTGCATCAGGTAGGATCGCAGTTAAGCACTAGTTTATAAAAAAATGGCTGAGTCTGGAAAGGTAAAATATATCCTAATATATTCTTTTAAACTTTGGTGCACTCTTAAGGTAAGAAATCGAAATTTTTTTTTTTTTTTTATTATTGGAAAAAAAGGTTTTTTAAAGCTTTTAAAGAGACTGTTATATTAAATAATATTAACTCACCTACATCACTTTTTTATTTATATTTCAAGTAGTTTGATCAAAAATAATAATATGAATGAACAAAGCATTTTAAACATATATACTTACCTATTATTAATAAACTTTTATTATTATTAACCATTGTTTTTAAAAAATTAGAAGTCAATGTGTAACCTGAATTAAAAAAAAAAAGAAAACTAATTTTAAAATACATTTATTACAAAGTGTCAACATTATACAAAAATAATGATTTACAAAGAGTGTACTTATGAGCTAAAGATTTATTTTTATAATAAAACTGTAAATCTATTATTTAAAGCTTATTTTTAAGCATGCATCAAATGCACGATGCTTGAAGACACATAACTTGACAAGATCTCAAGGCACTTATTCAAATAAAGAGATAAGGGTTTGTCCGTCCTCACAAATCGTAAAAATACTAGCTTATAATCGGTACCTAATATTGTTAAATCAGTAATATTGGACAATTAGATATGATATCCTTCAAACTTCAAATCACACAAATATTCAAATACCGGAATAATGCAATAATTAAATTACAAATACAGGAATGATTGGAAATTCATTACTCACAAGTCTTATGATCAAACTTAATACTAAACTTCAGATTTTCAACTACTATTAAATAAAATAAAAACCCTAAGATAACTTGACTAAGCTAAAAATAATCTCCAGTGCATGACTTTAAGCTCAGCTTGACAAAAGAAAAATAATAATGTATTAAGGCAAAATTTTATAATAACAAACACTTGTAAAAAAAGTTAATAATCAGCTCGGCAGATAATTCTTTTTTTTTTTTGCTTAAAATCGTGTCTTTTTCTGGTTCCACATATTGCAATGTAGAAACAGAGAAACTCACGATATTTTCTGCGTAAAAATAAAATTATTTAAATAGGTACGGTACATACCTTTTGTCATAACAGTAAACTTAAAACCTACTAACATCCGACACAGATCTAAATAAATGTACGTGAAATAGAATACTTACTGAAATGTACTAGTTCCGACGGGGTCTTGACATCTTTCTTCACAAGCAGTGCTACATTCACGACTTAATTTTCACACAATTGTTTAGGAAAATAACTTTAATAGTTAACAATAACTTATTTTTTTAATATGCAAGCACTTGCATACCTTGTCACAGAAATCGACGTACAAACGTGTATTAGTACAGTACATGATTCTGGATTCGCTTTTTTTTACCCGAGTATCTGCAATCATCAACTACAAGTATCAACTCAGATCTTCATTAAAAATATTAAGACGAAATATAAAAAACAAATACATTTACATTGTATTTTAATGAATATTTGAGTTGATTACTTTTTAATTGAAAATATCATTGGGATTGGTTTCATTAACGATTTTATACAGTTTAAAATAAAAAAGTAATAAAAACTAAAATTTGAAAAATGAGAGCCAGGATCATATACTGGATCTATGTTACACGTATGTATTTTAAGTTTTTTTTTTCATTAGAAAAACGTCGATGAAAAATTCTACACTTCCAGTAAGTACACGAATAATGTATCGATGTTTGTTGTCTGATACTGATATTTGTTTAAGCAGAATTAACATTAACTGGAAACAGACCATGTCTGATTACATCCCCAATTATCATTTCGGTGTCCCATGGTTATGTTCTAAGAAAGACCTGACGATCGTGGAGTCATGCGTGGTGATACTGGCTCGGCATCCAAGCTGTATCCGTTTACAGCAAGTCCACCTCACTTTCTTCCTGTAGCATTCGTGTTTGATGAACTTGTGGTCTCCGACGTGGACTACGAGATGGCCACGGTTCGACAGCCCGAAGCGAACTGGAAAAGGAAAAAAGAGTTTAGTAAATAAATTGTAAGTTTGACAAATATTTGATTTCTACTATTAAAATATGTAATCCCCAATTAAGCCTCCCACAAAGTCGACCGATGACCTGGTGAAGGTCGCGGGAATCCGATGGATGCGAGATGCACAGGACCGTTCGTTGTGACGACACTTGAGGGAAGCCTATGTCCAAAAGTGGACGTCTTTTGGCTGATGATGAAAATATGTAATAGAAGAAAAGGAATACGTAGGTAAGGTTGTAGCAAAAAAAAAACGTGAGTTCGTGTAAATCTAAACAGACAACGTCTGGATGAGGAACACAAGGAACTAAGCATGGCATCAGAAAATGGGGAAGCCTATTACCTAAAGGTAGGGGATTCCGGGCAGAAATGATTATCATGAAGCAGAATAGCAGAATTTTCTTTCAGCTGAGGCATTGATTTAAAAATACAATTGCAGGTTTTATAAAGTTGTATAGTAGACGAAATACATGTAGGTATATAAGTACTGTAACAAAATTAATAATAATAAAAATATAAAACATACATACTCCTCAACTCCTTCGCAAGGTAAATTAATTAAATTATAATAAATGGTGTTGTTGAAAAAGTCTGTAGGCAGAGTTAAAAGAAAACATCTTATACCAGATAATAACATCACAATTTGTTGCAGTTGGCTTGATCGGCACCGGCATCGACTCCTTTGCTTCATACTGTCTCAGTAAGCAAGGGAAGATGGGCATCAACGTGGGGGGCTACCGGTTCAGATTCAACGGATGCGCCAGGAACGGTAAGATCCGTTGGAGGTGCTCCCGGGGACCCTGGTGCAAGGCAGCTCTACACACCTATAGGGGAAGGATCGTCTACATTCAAAGCACACATAACTGTGGCCCGAAACCGCCTGTATAAAAATTACATTCGATAAAATGTATAGTAAATTATTTTTAGTCATGTATATTTTTTTGTTGACATTCGAGACTTTAATGTGGCAGGCTTAATTTATAAAACATAAAAAAAAAACTGTTTCGTTTAATTGCCCCAAAAAAGTTGTAAAATGAAGGTTCAACTATGTACAGGTACATTTTTATAACTGTATTTTGAAATGTATTTTTCACAGTGTATTTCTGTAATTAGGAATATTGGCAATATTAATTGTACAAAACCAATATAGCAATAAAAATGTATTTTTTATTTAAAACGCAGAAAAATATAGTACAAAATGTAGACCGTATCAGTAAAACTTTTACAAAATACAACTCACTAAGATATCAGATGTATATTTAAAAATGAATGTATAGTATATTTAGCAAAAGTCGTAAGGATAAGAATATTAATTAAGTGAATAAACGATAAATGTAACAATAAAAAATCGAAACAAAAGCTCAAACTAACTGCAAAACATAAAAATTGTATTGTATAAATTGAAGTTTACTAAACGATTTTGTAATTGTTATTTCACATTAACATTAGTAATTTATAGTTACCGTCCTTGGGAGAAAATGGGTTATGTTTTAATAAGAATCATTTCGTACGTAAGTAGCTATAAGTGTGATTAAGAAAATTTTACCTCATAGTATAGTGTCAAAATATTTAGTAGGGTGAAAGAGCCAGTAAATGTCCTTATGCCTTTTATAAACATATACAATACAATAAAAACTTCACTTTTTAACTTTGAATAAAAGGCACAACAATATTTTCACCCTTATTGTAATGTGAACAGTGTAAACGCAAATGTAATATCAAAAATTATTTGTAAGCGATAAATTTGTTATCGGTATCCATTTTATGGAAATTTTACGTAATTTTCATTATTACCATCATCATCATATTCCTGCCCATTACTTGGGGTCTGCACAAAAAGTTTTTTTATTCCATTCTATCCTGTTAACCGTCAGGTTATCACTAACTCCTTTTTCTTCATACAATCCATCCATTTTTTCTTTGGCCTCCTCTTCATTACTCTTTTAGTAACATGCGAAACAAAAATTGTACTGTTAAGTACAGAATTTATCAATGATCTACAAAGTACTTAAAAATATCATAAATTTCTATAATGAGCCAAATGATGAAAGTGACAAAAATATTGTAGAAAATTAAGTGAAATGTTAGTATTTCTTACTATGTACTAGTATTTTAAAGTGTTAAAAATGTAAGAAACGATCATGACATATTATACAAGATAGAAAAAGATTAGTTTAATGAGCATGTTACTCGTAGGATCATAATACAGGGTTTGTTGTCTAAGCAATTATCAATTTCACAGAAGAATATGTAAATATCTCAATCCTTGTGGATTTAAAGTTATTTATTAGGAGATATATTTTTATGCGCCTGTTTATAAATTAGAAATTAAATTACAAAGAATTTCTTGTCGTTTTCTATTTAATGTGAATAACTTTAGGCTGAACTTGCCAGCAAATTGATGATACATCAAATTAAGAAATGTAATTGAATGAAGTTTTTATTCAACAACGTAAATTATTTAATGAAACCCTTTAACCGCCTTTAGGACCTGTGCACACCACGTTTTTTAAACGCGCCGTTGGCGCGCGTTTTAGAAACGTGCGTCGACGGCGCGCTTTTACCCCTTAAAAGGTCTACAGGCTGCGTCTGTATCGCTATAAACGCGCGTCAACGGCGCGTTTATAAAACGTGGTGTGCACAGGCCCTTAAGTTTAATATCATAAGTCACAAATAGTAAGATCTTAAAAATATTTGTAACGAAAGAACATTATAATACACTCCATATTAATTATATGTCAAAACAATTTATATTAAACTATTTTAGAACGACAATAATTATGATATTCAAGCATTATGTTCTGATATTAAGGATGTTTACTTTTGCGGTCGAAGGGTGAAAAAAATATCAGTAATATAAGTTGCAAAGAAATAACTGATAAAATCATTGCCTATATAATTGGCTACCTCTTATTACTTATATAAAGTATATAATGTCTAAGCGTGGTTGTGTGGGTTACATACCGGTAGTACTTGCCAAATTGTGTAGAATTAACTTGATGTAATTCGATGTTTGTATAAGAGAATAAAACTAGTCATAACTGTTATTTGTACTTTTTATTTACCATAACTGTACCATAATACAAAATATTTTTTAACTGCCCCCCTAGCCAAGTTACAACAGTTTCGTTTCGATTCTCTTTTCGTTGATTGCTCCGAGCCGGCCACGACTCCTATTCCTTTGTTCTGACCACGTGACTGAGCGTTGAGATGACGTCAGAACAAAGGAATAGGAGGCGTGGCCGACTCGAGGCGATCAACGAAAAGAGAATCGAAACGAAACGGTTGTAACTTGGCTAGGGGGCTTTAACAGTTTAGAGTGATTCGAATCCATAAGAGACAGTGGGAAACTATCTTAAAACATCGTTTTTTTTTTCACTTTGGCATAAATAATTTAAATGGGTACCTATCTCCTATGTTGTCACCATGCCATGGGTCGATTTATGAAAGGTAAACCCGTTGACCTATAACGCAAAGCAACTGAAGGAACATAGGTGTGGTTTTAGTCAGTAATAAAAGTCTGACACGCTCTCGCGCTCCGCCCTAGAGCAGTAGATGTCATCGGATGATTTTCCTCTTCAAAAAAAGAAATACTATTACAGTAAATATTATGACATTGCATATTTGCAAACTTATGTTACCGTTCCTTGCCTGCTAGGGTTGAGGAATTGTTCGAAAGATTTACCGTGACCCTAGAACGCAAACAGCAACTGAAGGAGCACAGGTGGGTTTTAGACAGCACAAGTCTGACAATCCCTTTCGCTCCAAGGAGGAGTTATTTGATAATTTCAGACCTCAATTTATTTTTACCTTTACTAAGATACCAATACAAAAAAAATACACCAAATATACATACCTCAGCAACAGCCCTTATACTTTTCAAAAGATACCTGAAACTGGTTTAAAAAATCATAATAACAGAATAGTACAGCAACAAAATAGGGTTACCAAGCAAAAAAACAACTTAATTTAAAAGAAACAAACTTATATCCTAAAATTACAAGTCTCAAATATTTCATTCGCCCAAGTTTATTTATAAGCTTTAAAATATTTACACAAACTATATATTAAGTATGTAACCTAGAAAAGCCTGAACTACCTATTTATAGCCATAAACAAAATTTATTAACTTATGCGTACGAAGAACTATGGTAGGCGTGAGACAAATTTGCCATAAAGTACATTGACTCTCTTGCATTACATTATTTAACAAAAAAAAAAAAAACATTAAAAAATCAGCTTTTATAGTATAACGTAAGTACAACTACATTTTATTGAAGCTCAAGGTTGTCTGGCGAGGGGTTGCCACCACACTAAGTGTCTGGCAATGGATGTCATCCAGAAGAACATATAAAAAAAAAATGAGCTTTATAATTAAACGACTTTAAGTTGCTTAATACACCTTTACTACCTGTTACCTGCCAGAGCCACCATTACTGAAATTTGATAATATGGCATCGTTCTTACCTATGTTGGGGCCATGCACTGACAAACAATCAGCTTTTATAAAATGACGAAAGTCTGGCAGCCAGGGGCTCCTTAGGCTACAATGAAAAACAATTCCTTATTTGTTTTTCGGGTACCTACGCAGAGATATTAAGAAAAGGCTAAGTGCACTAGCTTCTGACGTTTTCCAAGTGCCATGTAGGCCTATGTGAAATAAAATAATTTTGACTTGCGTTTTTTGAGGTCAATGTACTTTATTGCAAATTTATCTGGCGCCTACCTTAACTAGGGTTTTGGTTTGTTATAGGAAATCTTATACGGATTTATTTGGATATGTGGATCGTTTTTACCAAAGCCGAAATTCTGCGTCTACTTACAACCATTAAATGTGTCAATCCATTTAAAATACACTGTTCTTCAAGATACTGGATTGTTTGGCGGACAGTGGTCTTATTTATTTGAAATAGCCATTTCCATTTTTGAACTATGTAATTTCAAAAATGGAAGTGGCTATTTCACATAAACAAATTGGCTAATCATTAATGTTACATAAAGGCTAATCTTTTTGTGCAATGATTAGTTACTTTACGCCGGAACGCAATCACATATCTGTCAGCATCTGCGTAAATCCGTACAAAAATCCCTAAAACTGACTAAGACCTTGTTTGTTCTTCGTTCGCAGCCGGCTTAAACTAATTGATAAAATATTTATATTTATTTAAAAATAAAGTAGCTTTGCATCTATTCACAAAAAAGAAAATGTACTAATTATAAGTATAGAAAAATATTTACTTTATTTACTAAGACTTCTAGAGTTTAGAAGAAAATTATGTATATATTATATATATCTTCCTTGCAAGATAAAGAAGAATAGCCATTGCAAGATATGCATCAAATTTTTGAACATGTATTGATTTATGTTACCATCAACATTAATATACTATAGTTGTGAGGGCGTACAGATAATTCTTAACAGAATAGCTTCCATATTAAAAAAAAAAAAACAATTAAAAAAGTGTAGTCACCATAATAGTGACGCTAATATGAACATTTGTTTCATAATATATGAGCGTTGTAACATCAAATCACATCATAAAAACTTATTTTAGGCAGAGAAGTAACTTCATAGATGTGAATTCGCCACTATACACTTGGTGTACGACGCCTTGTTGCTTACAAAACTGTGTCGTACACCGGGGTGAATCGAAAGTAACTGCACATTTTCGTATGTTAGCGGCAACTGGGCGAACACTACCGAATATTGACGAACACTCCCGAATAGTGACGAACACTGCCGAATAGTGACGAACACTGCCGAATAGTGACGAACACTACCGAATATACGCCTCAGTGAGCAGTAGGTCATATTCTTTATTAAACGTGGGGATTCGTACAAGATATTTTACATACTTATTTGATTATGCTTGTCATTGTATACGTTCAGCCATAGACAGAACATAGTATCCTATTCAATTTGTGAGAATAGCTACAACGTTAATAATATGTTTATAATATTACCCGGATATATTTCGTTATGTAATTACATACTTTTGAATATTTAGCTGAAAATATTTTTGTCTTATGTGTCTTAGGTACTATTATTATCCTGATGAATATAAAAAAAAACAATTTTGAATGTCTTGCATTTTCTAAGTAATCATCTAATACAGAACTTGCACGCGAAATAGAAATACACGGTATATTTAGAAATATATAATAATATAATACACTTATGATTTCAAACAATGATAATAGTAACCACCTATACAACAATACTCTAAAACTTTGTACACACAGAAAACCCACAGAATTAAAAGATACCGTAATCATACAAACACCTATAATTACATTATTTACTAAAAAATTAACTAAATCGGTATTTTCAAAAGATACAAATATAGTACAGACAAATTAAAAATTAAAACTAAAAAGGCATTTAAACTAAAAAAGGGTCGATTCCCCTTTTTAGGAATTACACGTTTCATAATCGTAAGCGACTATTTGCGTTATTTGTAGGAAAAGGTTTTTTTCTTTCCTAATTAAAACATATTTGGAAAATTTAAAATATGATTTGTCATTCAAACAACTACTGTTCTATTAGAATAGTTCCTATTGACATATATACTTTTTAACATATAATATATATCTTCCACAACTTTCACACAACATAATCTAGTCCCAAACTTAGCAGAGCTCGTGCTATCAGTACAAGACAACTGATAAACATACTTATGCAATTTCTAAATAAATACATACATATTATAGATAAATTACAACCAGACAGAACAAATGATCGTGCTCATCACACAAACATTTGTCTTAAGTGGAAATCGAACCCACAATCTCCGGCATAGCAGTCAGGGCCACTAACCACTAGACCAACAGAATTAATTAAATACCCAATTGGAAAAGGAAAAATCCTTTTCTGCAAGAAACGAGAAATGTCACTTACGATGTTTTTCCTGAAAAGACTTGATTTATATAAAACTTAACCAGCGGTGCGATATGATGCATGAAGTTTGCACAATTTTATGAGTATCCCAGCTCAACGTTGCTGGAGTCCTTCTAGTGTAACCGGAGACAGCTGCATACTAGTTCGTTATTTGGAGCGACGGATCTGACCTCCAGAACCCAGTAACTGGGAAACAACACCTTAGACTTGGGGCTTCTGCCTATTCGTAATGACCATCAAAGATCTATGAATGATTCGGGACCAACTACTTAACTGACTGATGGCATCCGTTTCGTCACATTTAGCAAAATGTGATGAAACGGATGCCATATTACTTTATTATACTACCATAACTTGCGATCCACCCCAGCACGCACGAGTGTTATAGCATAGCATAGTCGGCCTTATAATATTACCACTGTTGGGACTCAGGCCTCCTCTCTAGGAGAGGGAATGGGCCGTAATCCACCACGCGGGCCCAGTGCGTCTTCGAATTTTTGGTTTTAGGACATGCCGGTTTCCTCACGATGTTTTCTTTCACCGTTTTGAGAGCAGTGGTGATGAAATAAATTACACAAAGTAATGCGCCTGGCTGGGTTTGAACCCGCAACCTACCACTCGTAAGTCGGGGCCGTTAACACTCGGCCACCACTGCTCGAGTGTTAGAAATGTTTGAAATACCGGCTTTCCTCTACTGTAATATGCATATATCATACACCTAAACCTTCCTCATGAATCACACTGTATGGTGGTAAAAACCACATGTAAATCTGTTCAGTAGTTTTTGAGTTTATCGCGAACAGACAGGCTGTTTTATAATTATGTAAGGATAATATCGAACGGCCAAAGCTATAAAACAATCTGATGGCGCCATCATACAGTACCGCTGGTATAGTAAGACAACTGTTCATCTAAAACTTATTTCTGAAACTCAAACATTGTAGTACAGACTGTCTAGCTCATAGTATTATTGTTAACACATCAGTGGCCAAAGGGAAATTGAAAATGACAAAAAATCTTCACCCGTCTTATATACGGAGTTTTAACTTGTATAAAAGTGCTTTTTTCCTACTGGCGGTCACGTGAAGTCCGCCGTGGCTTAATCCGAAAAAATATTTCAATAGCGCCACGCGGGTCACTCTGTCGGACACGCTCGTGTTTTCGACGCAACGCCCTTGATGCGCATAAGACTAATCAGCTCGCGAAGGTCAGACAGTACTTCAGTGTTTGGAGTACTGCTCTCATCTTTGGGACGGATCTGCCCGATACCAGCTTGATGCACTTGAGACAATTTAGAGGCGAGCCAGGAGGATCATTGGCAATGATGCACTCGTTGAGTCGAGGCTTCAAAGTCTTGAGCATCGACGACGAGTTGCTAGCCTGTCGGTTTTCTACCGGTTGCATTTCGGGGAGTGTGCGTTGGAATTGCATAACCTAATTCTGCCTAGCCCGTTCCATCATCGGACCACCAGGCGTACGGCAATGCGCCACCGTTACATGGTGGACATCCCACCTATACGCACAAAACGTTTTGGGAACACATTCATTGTGCGTACAGCTAAGGAGTGGAATTCCTTGCCGGAATCTGTGTTTCCTGATGGCTACAACCCGGGAATCTTTAAGTCAAGAGTGAATAGGTTACTTCTAGGTAAGCGCGCTCCATCGTCGACCGCATCGTCGCTTTCCATCAGGTGAGATAGCGGCCAAGCGCGAACCTATCAAGAATTTAAAAAAAACCTGCAAACGTAAGTGATGTGTCGGTCACCATTGTCCGACGTGGCCTGAATGGAACATTTACTGGTGGTCACTGTTGTCCAGCATGGCGACTAACCTGTTAAGGCTGACTGACAGATCAACATCCAATCTAATAACTTGTCAAGGGTTTGGCAGTTTGCTAGTTATTTTTATATTAATTAGTATTTCAGAAAATAGGTGTCAGTGTACTATTTTGTTTGGTTTTATCGAAGCCGGAAAAAACAACGAATCAATAGAGATCAATGATTTAATCACCATTTCTGGCTGATAATTTGGAGCTTGTAGTATGCTGGAAAACGGGAGGAAGACATTACTTCCAACTCCCGTGATAAGGCACCTTAATTTCTTTAGTTCTTTTTACATTACGCTGTCTGGTGTGATTTCAAATTTAAATAATCCTCCCGAACGAACTTCGATCACGGTGGCCAATCTTAACAGAGATTATCCAAGTACGCAGGAGATATTGTAGTGCACAAGTGTGTACGCAAACACAGGTGCACACTGTTCCTTTAAGCTAGAACTACACTGCGCACGCACACGTGTGCCACACACACGCCGATCTAGGCGCGTCGGTCTCCGTACATTTTATATGGAAACTAGACTTGTAGAGCTACACTTGATCCACGCCACACGTCGTTGTTCTACGTACAAATCAGACGTGTTACAAGTGTGCATCGGTCTTATGTAGTTCTAGCTTTACTCTCATAATGAAATTATAATTGTTAAATAATCCGATGGGACGGGAATCCGACATGATCGGAGACAGATCAGTCGCAGGACCAATACCACTTCTGCCTCCGGAGCGAGGAGGAGTGGCAGGCGGTCGCCTCCTTCTACAAAGCAGTAATGCCAGCAAAGGAGGCGGCCGATCGCGTGAGGCAACGGTCCTCACGCCCCAACCGCCGCCGGTTTCCGGCCACCGTAGGCGCGGGCTTGTGGACGGCGAGCAATGGGTAGCCCGCCGTTCGACCGTCCGGATCGAGCCCAAGTCGTCGACGGGGCGTATTGTTCCACGCGCGCCTCAGAGAGATGTCAGCAAATCGTAGGGGCCCAGCAGGGTCGAAGCCTACCGGAGCCACGGGTAGTGTGAAAGTGAAACCCGAGGCCCTGGGACGAAGGCACAGAAGGAACAGGAGTGGGTTTTTAGTCAGTAAAAGTCAGACACTATCTCCCGCTCCGCCCACGAGCGCGATTTATCATTAGATGACTTTCCCACCTAAAAAAAAAATACCACTTCTACCCAACCCAGGAATCGAACCCAGAACCCCACGCTCAGCAGACCCGCTTGCGATCACGAGACATACATACAAATAAATATTCTAATTATTGCATGTTTAAATAACACTAGCCTAATCTTTTAATTGTAAGATTATTACCTAAAAGCATTATGCCTAGCTCATCCGTAAATTTCAAAAGTTGACTGTAACAAGTAAATATTTGTCGTAAAGCATTTCGTCAATATAATCAAATTCCTTAAAAGGCTGGAAGCCGGGATATCGTCCGAGTAAGGATTGGTTTAATTAGAATTGTTCAATGAGATAGCATGGCTGCTCTCACACCCATCACTCATCTACCGACTTCAATAAAACCCAAAATAAATGCTGGATCTATACAATTTGGGCACTAAATTGTAAATATTTTGATACGGTACGACCACAAGCACTTTTCGAAGCTTTTATCAAAATTTCCGACGCTCCTTTTGTTTTAAAAAGCAAACATAAGCACTGTACCATATCATCTTCAACACATTTCCTATTATAGCCATTTTAAGATTACAAATCTGACCATTGTTTATAAAACTTGACAACAAATCTGGCAAATACACCTTCGGGAGTTTTTGGCGAGATTTGTTCAGTGGCTGTTTTAATTATTCACAAATTGATTATGATGTAAAATTATTGTAGTTTTGTATCTCAAATATAAACAGCTGGACAAGTATGTGGAATCATTGAAACAGGCGCGATTTCGGTGAAATGGACCAAATGACCACAAGTTTACTCCCGTCATAGTGTATAGCGCTGTTATCTGTTGCTTAGCACAATACAGCGGTATTGGGTCAATTGTAGGTAATAACTTTCCGATCGAATTTCGATCACGTTTGACAATCTTCACATTGATAAAACAAGTACGCAAGAAATATTATACTGCACAAGTGTGTGCGCAAAATAGGTGCATTTCCTGTTCCTATAGGGCTATATTTCACCGGAACACCATGGCGGCGCAACTGGTCGCGCCACCATGGTGTCCATAAGCTACCAAACTAGACACCAGAGTCGCTACACCACACTGAGACAGTATCAAAATGGACCTTAATTGCGCGCGTCCGAGTTGGTCACGCCGCCAAATTGGTTGCGCAACCAAACGGACACCAGGTGAGTAACTCTCTATAGAGCTGTATACATTTTGTTGGTAGCAGCGGCTGGTCGCGCCGCCATGGTGTCCCGGTGAAATATAACCCTCATAGTCCTCTCATAGTCTGATGGGACGGCCATCCGATACGAACGGAGAGAAATCAGTCGCAGGACCAACGGCCCAGAAATCGAACCCAGGACCCATCGCGCAACGGTCGCTCTTGTTTGTTAATAATTTACTAGTGCATTATTGAACCCACATTAGACATTCGTCCATAGCAAGATGCCATTTTTCCATTGGGTTAGGGTGAAACTTGAACTTATATTGGACATTGAATAGCAAACATTTTGACAAGATAGAATGATATGTGATAGCCATTGCTTATGATTATGCATTGGATTGCATTATACTAGAGAAAAAGACGAAATCTCAAATATTTCGTAAAAACATTGACACTTTGGTGATGAAATAAATTACACAAAGTAATGCGCCTGGCTGGGTTTGAACCCGCGACCTACAACTCGTAAGTCGGGGCCGTTACCACTCGGCCACCACTGCTCTCAAAACGGTGAAGGAAAACATCGTGAGGAAACCGGCATTTCCTAGAACCAAAATTTCAAAGACATGTGACATCCACCAACCCGCACTGGGCCCGCGTGGTGGATTACGGCCTATTCCCTCTCCTAGAGAGGAGGCCTGAGTCCCAACAGTGGGAACATAATAAGGCCGGTTATGCTATGCTATTGACACTTTCCCTGCCGGAGTCTGTGTTTTCTGATAACTACAACCTGGGGGTCTTTAAGTCAAGAGTGAATAAGTTACTTCTAGGCTAGCGTGCACCATCGTTGACCACATCATCGCTTACTATCAGATGAGATAGTGGTCAAACGCAAGCCTGTCCACAATAATTAAAAAAAAAACTTATAGTAGTTATACCCTTCTAATTGGGACACAGCAAAGTTGCTTGGCAAGAGAAATTGGGGTTTTATTCCTAAGTTAATTTTTGATTAACTGTCAAGTATTTTTGTGGTAATTAATGCTATACGGTACATTGCTTCTCAAAGTTGAAATGTCCTGAGGTCCTGCCTGTAATTATACCAGTACCCATACATACTCTTGAAACCATTAAGCTGTTGATCCCCGCATTAACGCCGGCGTTCACGCGCCATTGTCTTTCTATTGTGTCTCTAATTACGCACTCAAAAGGTTAAATCAATTATCATTAAACATTTTTGGACCGATGACCTGGTGAGAGTCGCGGGAATGCGATTATGATAACATTTTTGAGGAGATGTGATGCAGTACAGTGCTTATATCCACTTTTAAACCTGTGACTGACCTACAGCATCAACTAACAGGTCTCCTCATTCTCAACGTCAGCCCCCGTAATGATCTGATCACCAGAAATCACACCATGTTCTAACTTCAGATGATTCAGAATAGCGTTCATGTCTTTGTCTACGTCACGGCACTTTAAACACTTGTACTGGCAGATCTTGCAGCTGTAGAAGTCGCTGTCCACCGCCTCGAAGACCTTCCAAACCCAGCTCATGTCTCCTGGAAATTAGATAATAATAATGTCAGTTTTTGTCCCTCAAAATGTCACATAATACTGCTTAAGCCGCGTTTTCACTTGAATGTATGTAGCAGGAATATTTTTTTTTTAATAATAATAACTTCGTGAGGAAACGGGCATGTCCTAGAACCAAAAATTCGAAGACATGTGACGTTCACCAATCCGCACTGGGCCCGCGTAGTGGATTACGGCCCATTCCCTCTCCTAGAGAGAGGAGGCCTGAGTCCCAGCAGTGGGAACATTAAAAGGCTGATTATGCTTATGCTATGCTACTAATATAAACTAGTGCTTCTTCTTCTAGACACGATCCCACCTGATGGTAAGCAGGGATGCGATCGTTGATGGTGACTCTCCGACACTTAAATTAGATCACTGGACATTTACTTAGTTTTGTCTCTGCGACTTTATGGGACAATATCGCTCGACATTTGTCTTGTTCACACTACCCAATGGTGATCAATATCTCGCCCGAGGAGGCTGTCGTTGAACCACACTACTTCGCGGAACACAAAGCGACACTCGACCTCACTATACAAAGCTTATCGGGTGCCAGTCGAAAGATACAAAGGTCAGCAAGTCTCGCGTCCCGTACATGTTGCAAGCAACGTCGGACGACTTCTCGCGGACGTTTTCTAAATTTGGTGTCGAGCAACGAAAGTTGGGGGACAAATATCTCCTAGATAAAACGCGGTTAAGGTTTATAAGAGAAAACGCTCGAAAAGTTACGCCAAACACCGTAGGTTCAAAATACCTCATTTTTTGCCTTTGGGATATGAAGATAGGCACTGGAAGGTTAACGATGAGCTGTGGGATTTCGAAGCAACACTATTGCTTATAGTAGGCTAATATTCTAGAATGTAATATAACACCACGTCGTACATTTATATTCCACCAGTTTATTTAATTTCATTGTAATGGGAGCCGAGTTTATTGCCATTTGTACAGATGTTGCCACGGCAAAATTCCTGGTAGCAACTCTCCACAACAGGTTGCTCGACATGGGCTTCGAACCCAGCAGTAACAGTATATTCCAGAGGATACTATAAAACTAGGCATTAGCTACGACTAACACAGGGCTAATAACACTGCAATCACAGGTTAGTAAATCACAGAAGATGCTGGCATTTGGTGTGGTATGCTTTTCAAATAACTTCGGAAAACAAATACAAATAGGAACTAACGTCGCACTTGTATCGTATAAAAGTCATACATAGACGAATGGTAACTACGTAAAACGGGGTGAATAGAAATGCAGGGGGTGAATAGAAACAAAACTTTGGTTTGGTTTTTCCCTTTGATACCATATTATCGGCTTAGAACTAAGCATCGACTTTTTAGAATAACAATTCATAAATAAATTTATATAGTTAAATGCTGCAACAAATATTCAAACATCGTAAAAATACCCTTTGAAGTTTTGTTTCTATTCACCCCTGAGTTTCTATTCACCCCATTTGACTGTACATTGTCATTTTGTCAGTTCCATTTGAATCGATTGTCAGAAAGACGAGCCTAGTGCCCATAAACTGAGCAGACAGAGAACTGCAGCCTTGGCTACAGAAAGAAAATGCGAGCGAAGGAAATGGTCGCATTCGTGAGGGAACAGACATCCTTACGCCTCAGCTGCCGCCGAAGGAGACGCCCCGGGCGTCGAGAATCACAAGGCGACATAGGGCGTGGGCTTGCGGACAACAAGCAATCAGTAGTTGGCCGTCCAATAATAACCAAGCGAGTCGACGGCGCGTATTGTTCCACGTACGCTTCAAAGAGATATCAGCCAAACTGACGGGAACTGGTAGGTAGGGCCGATGCCTACTAGGTCTGAGGGAACGTTTGAAAGGGTGACCGTGATCCTACTTCGTGACACGAAGAGCAACTAAAGGACACAGGTGAGTTTTAGTTATTAAAAGTCTGGTACGCCCTTTCGTTCCACCCTAGAGAGAAGAAGTTATTTGTTGATTTTGCACCTCAAAACAAAAAGACTGGTACAGAGAAATTGGCACTTTGCTAGAGCAGTGGTGGCCGAGTGGTTGTAGGTCGCGGGTTCAAACTCAACCAGGCGCATTAATTTGTGTAGTTTATTTCATTACCACTGCTCTCAAAACGGTGAAGGAAAACATCGTGAGGAAACCGGCATGTCCTAGAACCAAAAATTCGAAGATATGTAACATTAACCAACCCGCACTGGCCCCGCGTTGTGGATTATGGCTCCTACTCCTTGAGAGGAGGCCTGAGTCCCAGCAGTGGGAACATTATAAGGCTGATTATGCTATATTATATGCTATTATGTAAGCTGGAAAACCCAATAGACACAGCTGCTCTTAAGTCTTGCTTATGGTAACAACGCAGTCGTTATTAAAACACAATCATGGTGTCTGTGGATACAAAAAGGAGCACTCAAAACTCCGAATGCTATAAATCGCTTGGTATTGTAACATTTGTTTGTTACCTCACAGTAGACTGACACTGAAAAACCCTGTACTAATAATATTCATGCAAAAAGATCTGAGCGCTTATTAGGCTGTCACAGACATTGTTATAATTGTAACTGGCCGTCAGTTTATGTTCTTCAGTATGTATACCGGAAGTTCGCCATGAAACAGCCAGCGGAATTAAAAAATCAAAACAGGAACGAGATAGCCATCACCCCATATGGACATCAAAAGAGACGTTTTTTAAGATTTACGACCTCCTCGGAGAACAGCGCTTCGGACCAAAGACGCGAACTCTGGAGGAAAATATATCCCACTCTTCCAAATTTCATCTCTCCGGCAGAACATCTGCCACCAGGACACGAACTACAGCGACCAATCTGGAAATCTCTGAACCGGCTTCGGGCTCAGGTTGTCCGATAATCTGGTCAAATGTGGCGCCCCTTCACAAGATCACCTCCTTTCCTGCGCAGCATGCACTTTCTACGACTTATTCGAGGCCAACGACAGAGCTGTCCAAGCGGTTCAATATTGGTTGGACAAGATTTGAGTTAGATCAACACGAAAGAAGTATATTATACTTTCTTTAAGTAAACTATGACGCCCTCTGAATCCACTGATACGCTTGGTTTGTATGGAAAGTGCTGACAACACAGCGAATTGGCGGGAGTATGACGAAGTTGTGGTAAGGCAGTGACCGAGTGGTGTCCCAAGACTGGTAGAAGAAATCTTACGTCGCCCGGCGGTGAAATGTAGGTTAGACGAAATTGTTGTAATCGCGGGTAGAATTTGGATGAGGAGCGTAGGGAAAAGAGAGGCTCAGCTATGGGCGAAGTCGGGCTGTAGATGATGATAATAAACAAAGCCTCTCGGTTTTCTACCGGTTGCATTTCGGGGAGTGTGCGTCGGAATTGCATAACCTAATTCCGCCAAGCCCGTTCCATCATCGGACCACCAGGCGTACCGCGATAAGCCACCGGTACATGGTGGACATCCCACTTATACGCATAGAACGTTTAGGGAACAAAGGACTGGAACCCCCTGCCTGAGTCTGTATTTCCTGATTACTACAACCTGGGGATTTTTAAGTCAAGAGTGAATAGGGTACTCCTAGGCAAGCGCGCTCCATCGTCGACCACATCGTCGTGAGATAGTGGTCAAGCGCGAGCCTATCAATAATAAAAAAACAAGCAAGTGGACAAGAGTGAGTCGGACTCGCGCAATGAGGGTTCCGTACAAACTACAATTCCCGAATGGAGCGAACATTTTTCAGTATTGCAAAAATTTTTTTTTTTTTGTGACGTAGGTAACAACAAATTTACTGTTTTCAGATTTATTCCTATACCTGTGCTATAAGACCTTGCTTTATACCAAATTTTCAGGAATTCTGGAAAAAGTATTCTGGGTCAACGGGAAGTTCCCTATGAATTTTGATTCCTTTGAGAGTATCGAAATATACGTTTTTTGCGACATAAATGACCGTATCTTTTTTATTTGTTAACTTAGAAGTTTGATTTTTTCACAGGTTCAAGGGACCGCAGATTTGAGTACATGGTTTTAATTTTAACTCGATACCTCCACGCGTTTCCGAGATAAAGGGTCTTGACAGACAGACAGACAGACGGACAACAAAGTGTTCTATAAGGGTTCCGTTTTTTCCTTTTGATACCTCGGAACCCTAAAAAAGAGATATTAAACGTACCAGGCATATTAACAGCAGTCTTGTGGTGTATCATCTTGAGGTGCCTGTTCATGTTGCCGGTGGCATTGCCGCCGTGGCAGATGTGGCGCTCGCACAACTTGCAGCGCGCCTGCGTGGTGGACACGCGGTCGAAGTACGACCAGATCCAGCTGCGACGGAGCTTCTGTGTTGGGCTGTCAGCTGGAAGAGTAAGATTTTAGGGTTAGGTATGTAATAAGAAATTGTGAAAACAGAATACGATCAACGACAGTATATAAAGACGAGCAGTACGAGACGCTCTGAACGTGCTTTGAGGGCACAACTTATGTTACAGATCAGTCTAACAGCCAGGGCCGCGCCGACCCCCCACAGCGCCTGTGTGCGAAACCTATGAAGCGCCTCTTTTTTTCACGAATCTTCATGTTTCAACTTATGTTTTTTTTACTATTTGTTAATTTTGACCGAAATAAATGTTCTCCAGTTTTATATACTTAGATAATATTTTCCTAAATAGGTAAAACCCAAAGCGTAAAATTAAACTACACACGTGAATATTATCTTAGAAGACTTGTACAATAAGCGCATTAAAATATTATGTTTTGTTTTTTATAAGGCATATGTTGCGCATATTGTACCTACTTACTTATCGATATTCCACTACAAAGAATATGTTGTTGTGTAAGTGTAACAAAAATAATTTCGAATTTCGATGGCGGCGCATCTATTGTCTTGGCGCCTGTGTGCGCCGCACACTTCGCACACAGGGGCGGCGCGGCCCTGCTAACAGCCCACTGGCATGGACAACTGATAGAATCTCTAGGATCATTAATATAACAAACTAGCTTCCGCGAGCGTCTTCGCCCGCGTAAAAGTATTTTTTAAATGAATCCAGTACTTATTGATTTTGTTCATTTTAAACAAAAATACAAATCTTTTGTCTTCATAATATACTATTATAGACAAGCATAAATATGCTTTGAAGCATACAAAATTGAGGTACTTTCTTCTGCAGCTGGTCAATACTTCTTAAATTTTGCTAGAAATAATAATTAAGAGGTGTATGAGTAGTAAATTACCTGCAGTAATCTCCTCAAAATCTCGATCACTTGCATAAATCTCTTCCGTCTTAATAGCATATGGTGTGTCCGTCTCACTCGTTAATATATGAACATTGTCCACCTTGTCTCTCTTCGCCACCTCACTTTTGAAGACAGTAGGATGCCTGGACCGCACATGACGGTTCATGTTGTTTGAGTTGCAGCCCTTGATGGACAGCACCACATGGCACAACTTGCAGCGGTAGATAATGTTGCTGAGCTTATCGAAGTATTTCCACACCCAGCTGCGTTTGCGTGGACCTGGAATTTGAGAAAAGAAGATTGAGATTGTGGTACATGTGGTGGTCTGGTTTCCGCACTTAGTCCTTGGTGGACCATTGTGCGTGGAAATGAGAATGTGGTTTTATAACTTAAAATAATTGATGACTGTAGAAGTAGACATAGCATAAATATACTGGTAAATGCCCACTGGTAGCTTAAAAAAACATACAGAATTAAAGAATGTGGTACTACTTTGTACAAATTTGTTCTTGTACAGTAGTACAAAGTGATATTGTTGTAGTCAGTGTGAAACAAAATGTATAAAAACTTTAATATTTTAAGTTTGTTCCTGTTTGATGATTTTTAGGTTTAGATGTAGTAATCTTTTCCAAGAAATAATATCTGCCTCTTGTACCAGAATAAAGGCTTCTTTGTAGCTATAATAATATTTGCAGCAGTTAAGCGATTGACTGCTGCACTGGGTCACAGTATAGATATATGGAACAGTACGGAAACTACTGTACTGTTCCATATATCTATATATCTATACTGTGACTAGGTGTCGCAGGTTCACTTCCCACGCAGACAAATATTTGTATGTCCTACAGATAATTGTTTCAGGTCTGGGAGCCTTGTGTATATGAGTATACGTATTAGCTAACACACTATGATCCAGGAGTAATTTCTAAAGTGGGGTAATGTTAAAAAAAAATACTAACCAGAACTCTCACGCCTAGATTTTTTTGTTGCCTTTCCATCCAGGAGCACAAAATGCAAGTTGGCTTCATCAGGTTTTACATTCATTTCATCTTCCTTCTCCGCAATAGTTTCTGTCGTAGTTTCACAAACTTCACCAAGTATTACAGGTTGTGTCTTTGCATCTTCGTCATCCTTCAACACATTTAAATGCAAAAACTCTATGCGAAACCCTACCGTAGCCTCTGGATTATCTTTGTGTAGGTCATATATATCTTTATGTTCACCTTTCAAGTGATCTAAAAGGTCTAGCGATTTTTCATCTGTTTTTAAGTTTACTTCACAAAGATTGCACTTCATTTCACTGTCTGAAACTTTAATGAAATATATTGATGTCCATTCTGGTAGCTGCTCACTCTGTTCATCTGTAATCAATTATATATTTTTTTAATTATAGTTTTGTAGCTAAATGTTCTTTTAAAAAACAGATATTTTTAATTTGACTACATGAACTATTATCATAATGTAATTATACCAATAAGCTAAATAAAACAAATACTATTATCTTGTACAATTTAATTGTGTTAAACAAACAATGCATAAAAATATTAAATGCAAATGTATATGTACTGATATTGTAATAAATACTATTTGTTTGTCAATAGAAACTGTCTCATTTATTTTTTGTTTTGTTGATATATTCCCCTACCTTGCTTTCATACTACTGTAACACAATAAATAAACCTTGAATTAAAAAAAAAAAAACAAAAAACGAAATTATCAAGTGTATAGAATGATTTCAGGTTTACAAATAACATTATAATACTGTCAGGATATTGTCAAAACTTTATTATACAAACTCCGTTTATTTCTAATATCTTAACAATACAAAAATCTAAAACACAATAATACTGTTTACATTCTTTAAAAGTACACAAACAAAGTAAACATTGACTAATCAGAGAACATAGGTTTCTTGTGGTTATGGAAATCCCTGACCACTTCGACGCCGTATGTTTGCATATTAATGACAGATATGCAACCAGTTTTCTGTCGAAACGAACATATCCACTGCTCAGCACCACACTGCAATCTACTTTTAAAAACGTAAGTGTAACCTTTAAACAAGATTTGGTGTCCCTTTTTCGTGGGCACACACTGCACAAAGTCGTCACCTGCAATGTTTTAACACTATTAATCATAGCATCAACAAATAAAATGCTTCTATTTACAAAGATACTGAGTAAATGAGAATCAAAACAACTGAATATTATCACGATCTTTGTACTTGACAACCGTGACCTATAACAACAAAAACTACATGGACAAAGCTTTTAATGTTGCGACATAGGGAAATTGAATAAAAGTTTAAAATAAGTTTATAGGAAGTTAATAAAATAATAAGTAAAAGATAAACGTGGGAAAACAGTAAAAATAAATGAAATGACGCAACAAAACTGTCATGTCACTGACGTTTCGTTTGACAACACAAAGCTTGACGAATACGATTCGTTTCATGCCTAGAGAATAAATACCAAATCCTATTTACTTAAAATTAATCGAAAAATAATACCAACTTTTTCTTTAATTATTACATGTATATCCTCAAGACATGATGAACAAAAACATGATGATTGAAAATTTTAAAAGGCGTTCGTTCGGATACACCACATGGTGTATCCGAACGAACGCATTTTAAGATCTGTTTAACGTACTTGACCAAAAGATGGCAGTGCAAGTACTGTAAAAGCTAGACGACAATAATCACACAAGTCAAAATTTTCAAAACAAATAATATTTCTACCATAATAAATTTATTTATCAATGAATAAGTGATTCTTAGTACTAAAACCTGATAATAAATCCGAAATGCAAACACTAATTTATAATACAATAAACCATCGACAGATGGCGTTACCAGTCTCATAAAATGAAATTGAAGATGATAAGAGTTATACACAGAAAGCTTCCTTGCAAATTTATCTTCCACAACATGCTACCGCTTTTTAACGGTAGCGTTGAATCTGACGTCATACCCAATTAAATCATAAAACGAAGCATTAAAATTATATTTTTTATATTTCCTTTTTTTTCTTCTACTACGAATTCTTTAAAATTTACAGTAATTTACAATTCTATTAAATATGTAACATATTTTCAAAACTTTCTGAAACGCTTTCTTTTACAAAAATTGTTTCTTAGTTCCGATAGTTTACAAACTTATTCTAAAAGATGGCGCTAGTAGTCCCGAAATAGCTTAAACTGCGTCGTCATGTTTTCTATTTATGTATCGGCTAAGCAGGTGTGTAGTACACATGTTCACTAGCCCAGAATTCAATATTTACACGTTCATATTCTACACGTGTTGTGACGCATATGAGTCGTTTTATCTAATATTGTCGTCGATATCGGATCACTTGGGAGTTTCTGTTCTGATATCTATTGTCTAATGAGCTCGACTAAAAAATTAAAAACTTAATTATGACTTTTCTTTTTGTCCATGCCGGTCAAAACTGCTCCTGATCTGTAATCAACTGAATGTTTAACTAATGATTTATTCCAGATTTTGTTTTTTTTTGCGGTGAGAAATCATCTAATGACTTCTCTCGCTCTAGAGCGGAGCGGGAGGGCGTGTCAATATTTTACTGACTACAACCACACCTGTTCCTTCTTTGCCTTGCGTTGCAGGACCCCGGGATTCTCTTTCGGACTATTCATGAAGATTTTGTGGGTTTAGGGTATAAAAAAACAACTCTGTTATAACGTTACGTTTATAACGTTTTATTATGAAATTAAACAATTTAGCCACAAATAGTTTTGGCATTAATATTAATTACAATTTGTCTTGTAATCACATTTTTAAAGTATAAAAATGATTAAGACTGTACGTTGTGTGGATTTGAATATAGCTGGTTTGGGTTTTGACGATAGCTGGACTTAAGCGGCCATACGTACATATCTGTTGTTTGTATTTTAAGTCTACGAAGATGATGACTGTAATTTTTTTTATGGAGAAAAAGAAAGAAAGAAAGGATATTATCTTTCTTTCTTCTAATAATAAAAACCTGAAGAGTTTGCTTCTTTGGGTGAACGCGCTAATCTCAGGAACTACTGGTTCGAATTGAAAAAATATTTTAGTTTAAGATAGGTAGCCATTTATTTAGAAAGGCTATATCACGCTACGACCCACGGGTAGGAGACAGTAAACAAAGACGCGGGCGACAGCGAGTGTCTCAAATATATCTAAAGCAGTATCAAATTGGCAGTACATTATTTTACCTTTACATATATTTTTAGGTAGGTACTGGAACGACAGCAAGTAAATTATCAAAAGGCACGTAAGATTAATCAGACTCTACTGATTTAAATTTTATTGAGCTAGACTTTTTAAACGAGGAAGTGGTGATTCTAGGGTGTGGAGCAATACGGACAGATCTATCCTTATCTTTTCGTCTAGCTTTTGCAGATCGCCATTTAGATTTTATTGCTCGATGTTCACGTGTTGTTAAATCTCGTACTAAGCGTTTGTTTGCATGGTATCTCTCTAGATGTTTTCTTTTATATTCTGCTTCCTTTTCTGGATTATTTTTACGGCGTTCTCTGTATCGTCGCTGCCTCTCAGCATTTGTGAGAGGTGTCTTTAATTCGCTAAGAAACCCACGGTATCCTGTAACAATGTTTTGAAGTTTATTAAAACATACTTACATCATCATCATCATCATTTCAGCCGAAAGACGCTCCACTGTCGGACATAGCGTTGCCATAACGATCGAGCCTGTGCGTCTCGCATCCATCGGATTCCCGCGACCCTCACGAGGTCATCGGTCCGCCTTGTGGTAGGCCTTCCAAGGCTGCGTCTTCCGGTATATGGTCGCCCCTCTAGAACCTTTCGCCCCCATCGACCATCTGTTCTGGGAACAATGTACCTTACCCACTGCCACTTAAGTTTGGCAATTCTTCGGGCAATGTCGGTAACCTTGATTCTGCTGCAGGTATCTTCATTTCTGATGTGATCACGTAAAGAAACTCTGAGCTCCCTTTCCATTGCCCTTTGGGTGACTTTAAGCCTTCTGATGAGGCTCGTTGTGAACGACTACGTTTCGGAGCCATGTCATCACTGGTAACACGCATTGGTCATAGACTTTCGTCTTGAGACACTAGGGTATGCTGGACGAAAAGATACCGCAACGCTGCCCAGCCGAGTTGGTTTCGACGTTTGACCTCTTTTTCGAAGTTAGATCTAGCCAACTGGACCGTCTGTCCCAGGTAAACATAGTCGTCCACAACTTCGAGTGTAGGGTCTCCGATCTTGGTAGGAGTGGGTGCAACATGGATGTTTACCATGACTTTGGTTTTATCCATGTTCATTTTAAGTTCCACTCTTTCTTTTTTTATACTAACAAACTTACAAAGCTTATGAATGACTCAAGAAGTATCTACCTGATAATTAAAAAAATTTTAATTTGAAATATAAAATTTACTGATAACAGCACCTGGTAACAGAGTTGTTCTGAAAGTAACGAGTAGAGTGGTAAATGTTACATTCCAGAAAACATAAGTCATAAAATAAAGCTTCACTTTATGATTAAGCATGTGTATACATGCTTAATTAATTTAAGTAAACGTTTTATTTACTATTTAGAATACCTATTTACTTCTTTGATAAAATATTTCAAATATTAAAACGTAAAATAATGAAAACTACGTTGATTTACTTAAGTTAACAGTTAGGTATCAAAGTGGATGCACTATTATTGCTGGGTTTTACTAATTTTGTACTTTTTTGAACCTCTGGAAATCCACAAATATAAAAGAAATCACATGAAAAATTATTTTATTAAAATAGACCATAATATGACCATCATCATTCAGCCAATAGACGTCCACTGCTGGACATAGGCCTCCCCCAAATGTCGCCACAATCTGTGCGTCTCGCATCTATCGGACTCCTGCAACCTTCACCAGGTCATCGGTCCACCTTGTAGGGGGCCTTCCAACACTGCGTCTTCCGGTACATGGCGCCACTCCAGAACCTTTCGGCCCCAACGGCCATCTAACATACCAGACGGTCAGACCATATGACCAACCGCTGGGTAAAAATCAAAACATGATATAAATTAGCTGGCTCGTTAAAAAAAAAATCACGAATCAGACCCTAAGACTAATAAGACCCTAAGACGGCCTTTTCAAACGTGTATAGATATCTACGAGATTACGTCAGAGAAATATTTGAAAATTACATAAAATAATAAATCATGTTTTTAAAAAGGGTCTGCCAAAAACTAAAATCTCGAACAGTTACTATGTTTTTTTTTTTTATAAAAATAAAATCGCTGTTACGGGGCCGCGAAATCGACATAGACCCGGGCAAAACCCCTGCAAAATACTCTGTGACTACAACCGGCTCTTAAGTTGCGATTTTGAAAGAAAGAAAGAAAGAAAAAGAGTTTATTCACATCAAACATGGCGCATACCTTAAAAATAAAAACAAATAATAACAACGACTTATATTATAAGGTAGGGTATGCGTATCACATCCGCGCAAAACGGCCAACGCTCAGCAAAATACCGGGGCTCGTGTAAGTCTAGAGCCTCAGCAGCGCTGATTTTCAACACCAGCCGTCGTCGACGGTGAGACGTTGATCGGCCAGCAAGGATTACATATTATATAATTAAAATTACTTACTTCTTCAGTAACATAGATTTCAGACAGTTTTATAAAATACGCGGCACAAAGTTTTTTTTAAATTAATTATATTTTAATACTTACAGATAAATAATAACAATATTCGGATTATGGCAATAACTTAGGTATGCTTGATAGAGTATAAAATTTTTGATTTGTATTATAACTGAGTACTACCTGAAATCGACTAAGTAGCCGATTCTAAAATATACTAATTTCAGGACGTTTTTTTTTAAGTGGGAAATCATCTAATGACATCTCCCGCCCTTGGGCGGGGCGGGAGGGCATGTCAGACTGTTATTGACTACAACCCACTCGTTTTTTCCTTCTTTGCCTTGCGTTCCAAGGCCCCGGGGTTCATTTTCACTTAACCCATGGCCCCAGTAGGCTTCGACCCTGCTGGGCCCCTACGATTTGCTGACATCTTGAGGCGCGCATGGAACACTACGCGCCGTCGCGACGACTTGGGCTCGGTGCGGACGGTTACCGGACGACCGGACGGCGTGCTACCCTACCCATTGCTCGCCGTCCGCAAGCCTGCGCCTACGGTGGCTGGAAATCAGGATCGGGATCCGGGCGGCTGGGGCGTGCGGGCCGTTCCCTCGCACGCGCGGGCGCCTCCTTTGCTAACATTACTGCTTCGCAGAAGAAGGCGACTGCCTGCCACTCCTCCTCGCTTCGGACCATGGCCTGTACCAAGGCCCGGCGACTAATTCAGGACGTGTGTTTACTATGTTACATGTTGTATAGAGTTTGAGAGGTTACCAGAAATGAAAATGACCAAAATGTTACATTAAAAAAAACTGTAATTTAAAAAAACAAAACTATGTCTACTAACCAATGTTTATGAATGCGACGGATTTTGTATTTAATGTAAAATTTGTAAGAGGTTGTGTTATAATCTATACTTATGCTAAAAAGCTGAAGATGTCTCGCAATTTGCAACACATCAAGTCTTACACATATCTACACTTTAAAACAATAATTTTACTTATTAGCAAAATTTTTATGTTTATTTTTAATATCAACCATTCTTGTATTTTGCCTTGTTGAAGGTACGGCTACTTTTACTTTGTTTTTTGGCATTCCTTTGTTTTTTTTTCTGTTCTCTCCAAAATTTTCTTTGCTCCTCCTTTTTCCAGTCACTTAACTCCGAAATTTTTTTTCGATTTTTATTTACCCTTTCTATTTGTTTTTTTCTTTCTACTTCATATTTTTCTTTATTAAGTTTAAGTTTTTCTCGGTAACGTTTAGCTCGTTCAGCAGATGTCAGCGCCATCTTACGATAAACTAAAAATACAATAAATATTTATAAACTTCTGAAAAGAAGTCGATCGATACACGGCTATAACTTTACGGCCTTAACAAAATAATCCATGCCTTGAACAAAATGACAAATTGTCATTGCGACTTTGGGTCGTTGCGTAGCACTTTTTTCAACATCATTAAAATTTAACTTCTATAGAATTTAAAAAAATATGTTGACAAAAGTATCACTTATAACCATTCTTTTACCAGAAATTACCAGTGTTACTTAAAAAAAAACTATAATTTAAAAATCAAATCTGAGTCTACTAATCAACATTTATTAATGCGATGGATTTTGTATTTAATGTAAAAGTAAGAGGTTGTGTGATAATCTATACTTATATTATATAATGCTGAAGATTTTGTTCGTTCGTTTGTTTGTTCACGTGTTGCAAGTTGCTAATCTCTGAAATTACTAATTCGAATTGAGTGAATAGGCACCTCATAAACTAGAGCGCTTCACCATCAGCGATTGCATCACTGCTTACCATCAGGTGGGATCGCAGTCAAGCACTAGTTTATATTATTTAAAATAAAAAAGAATTGAAAAAATATTTTAATATTTTATAGCCCATTTATCAAGGAAGGTTGTCACGCAGGGGGTAAAACCGCGGGAGACAGCTAGTTACTAATAAACAATAACACAGTTGAAGGAGTAGTTTACCTAGGTAAAATTTAACAACAACCCAACTGCATGTAGTATCTAATTTAGGTAAGCGATGTTTCTCAACTTGTCTAGACAACAAAATACGAAGTCAGCTTGACTGCATATCGTATTTTATTTCAAAATATCGAATATCGGTAAGTAAATAGGGAAGAAAATTAAACAAAAATATTAATAGAGGAAATATATACATTATAATGTTTCTTATCATAATACACAAACAGAATCTTATTACACTGTCTACAGAAACCTTTTAATTTCTTAGTCTATATAAATATCTAAAGCGTTAATAACATCATCCACATAGCATGCATACCGACTAGTTGCCTAAGAATGCCGTAAAGCTAGCTAGGGTTACAGGATAGTTCGTAAAAGGTGAGATTTAGGAAGTAATGGTCTGACATTTCCTCTCGCTGAGCGAGAGATGGTATTTGCTGATGTCCCAGCTCAAAAACAAAACCTGCTACCGATTACTGTTCTGTTTTATCCTAGGTCACCCGTCCTCGTTGCTCCTTTTGATGATATTTTAGAGCCTACTAATAAAAATGTAAAAATATAAACTAATAGCGCAAACAAGATTTTCTTTTTCTTTTGTAGAATAAGTCTTAAGCCTATTTACAACATAAACAACCACATTCCATTTCTGTGTGCTATTTATTATCATATGATAGAGATAGAATAGTCTGCTATCAATAAATCGTATCGGAACTTCTACGGACTTTTCTTTTAAGAACTTATAAACTATCCCAAGCAAGCAAGCGTTTAGAACATCATTATACTAGCTAATTAGTTTTTTTTTTATGGTTGATTCAAGAAAAAACATAAATATTTTCACATATCCATATCTTCAGTCTGCCAAACTGCAGTACAGTTTGTCGGCAGTGTTCTCGTGATAGTCTTCTTGATTAATTAGCAAATAATTAAAAAATAATAATTTTTAATTGACAAATACAGTATAAACATTATAATTTAAATTTCTATTTGTACAAGAGTCTTAAATAACGTTTTTACCTTTGTAAAAGAAATATTTGCGTTCTTATCTTTATTACAACTATAAGCGCAAAACTTACATTTATTAAATCCTAATTAAAACTTAACAAATATGAAAATCCTATACACACATATTTATGAGTCGTGTTGCAAAAAATGTTCCCTAATTCTTCCCCTAATGACTAGGGGTCTTCAGCGGAAGAATTAGGGGACACGAAGGTAATGGAAGAGAATTTCATAGACGCATAGCATGTTATACAGTTCGAGCTATATCAAATATTTTTAAGAGGAGAGTCCTTAAGAAACACCTAAAAAGACACAGTTTTCAAAATTTCTAAAAATACACCGCACTGAATTATATTTAAAAAAAAATAACTTAATTAGATCTGCCAGCAGTTTCACCGCGAGATATTTGCAAACCTATTCTTAATTTCGAGAAAAAAGAAATTCATAAATAAAAATGTTTAAAAATTTAGATTTAAATTCTGCAAATACAAAAGGTCGATTTAGCTGATTTTGAGAGATATGAACAATTTTTTTTCTCCAAATTATAGACAGGTTTGCAAATATCTCATAGTTCTTAATTTTTTTTTTTGTGTTATTCAGTGCGGAGTATTTTTTGAAATTTTAAAAACTGTAAGAAGTGTATCTTAACGACTCGCCCTCTTAGGGTAAGTATTCATATAAGATTACTAACAAAATGGACCATATTGTTATCATATTGCCAAGAAATAAATTAAAGCAGCACATCAAAACTCTTCTAATCAACTTTAAGTATTCTGTGACACTTAGCTGGATTATCATTAAAGCTTAATATAGCTGTTATCTTGCATATCACGACTTATTTTTTCAGATTTATGTATATACAGTGTGTGTTTATATTAGTATAATTTGATATTGGTTTCTGTAGAACGATGTATACAAACTTCGTTCTAAAACTTAATTGAACATCAAAAAATTATAGAATTTTAAAACCTCTGATTACAAAGCGTTAGTCTGTATGTGAAACTGACGGGAGTCACACGATTGTGTTTTATTGTGGACATTAATTTATGGAAAAAACGAAAAAGAAAATCGAACAACTATCTACATAACAGTCAAGCGTCAATTCTATCGACGTCCACCAAACAGGTTTCCGTCACAAAAAACATTTAACAGTAATAAGGATCATAATAGTTATGTCGAATGCGCGAAGATTTAGTTCAAATTTCGGAAGCTGATAGTATACACCATATTTTTTTAATAAGTACAAATACTTATAGGGCTTATTAGTAAAGGTCTTGTTATTATTTGAGTATAGTCTTAATAAATAATTTTCATAAACAACATTGTTATGCAGCAGACTATTGATTATGACTGAATAAATGACGATCAAAATGGAAAAACACCGCGCGTATTATTTTCTAGTAGCAATTATTATGAATTATTGGTTCTATTATGAATTTACTAATTATGAAAAATTTTCGCGGTTAATTTTGGAATTTCGTTTTTTTTTTTACTTTTGACTACAATAATATGATCAATAACGGGTATGGACAGAGCCCCATTTATTTGTACTAATTAATAAATAGAGGTGTATAGATTCCTTCATTTGCATCCATATTATTTTGATCTGTGTCTTGGTTTCCTTGATTCGAAAC
This sequence comes from Mythimna impura, assembly GCA_905147345.3. Classification (NCBI taxonomy): domain Eukaryota; kingdom Metazoa; phylum Arthropoda; class Insecta; order Lepidoptera; family Noctuidae; genus Mythimna; species Mythimna impura. The sequence continues at coordinate 24,419,274 of LR990351.1, read as the reverse complement.
GCTTTTAGCTACATTCTCCTCTTCTTCTTCTATGTCTATTTCAGTATCGTTTGTAGCGTTATCATCAATTGTGCTTTTATGTTGATTCGTGTCTTGATATTTATTTTTAAATGCAACTGTTTTGGTTCTTTTCCGTTGGGTTGAAGCTCTTTCATTCTTACTAAGACTTCTTTTCATGGAATTTTTCAAGACATTTTTGAAAAAGCTTTCATTATCTTCCATGGTAAAAGTTTTATCCCAGACACGTATCAAATCATAGAAAAAATTGAGAATGTTTGTATATTTCTTTAGTCCAATTTTCACTTCGGCTGTCTTCCTGCTACCACCTGTCCAGGAACATTTGCATAAGAATTCCCGAGAAAAAAACATATCCAATATTTTGTACGCACATGTTGTACCGTTTCCATCGGATAGTGAACATACAAAAGAATATTGCTTTAAGAGTTTCGATTTTCGCTTTTCGTCCGATAAAACTGACTCCAATGTCTCAAGCTCATTAATAGAGTTAATAGGTTTCATAGTAATAGCTTCACTGTCAAACTGGTTAGACTCGCTCAATGTAATCACATCTGCCTGTTTTTTCTGAATGCCTGCTAATAAGTTTATTGTATGTGCCATGCTATATTGATTCTCTAAAATCAGTTTGAGATATTTTTCAATCTGACTTGCATCAGTGATTTTCTGGATTTGTACAGAGGGTTGTATTTCAAACTCAATAGGGCGGATGTCTGCAGAAATTTCTGCCAGTACAGGGGTAGTTTTTGTGACGGTAGATGAGATCAATACTTTTTCTGGTTGATTGATAGCTAGAACCACAAAAAAATGTTAATAAGAATGCTATCAAAGATATTATATGTACTCGCATGTATACTAAGTAATTATGAACCATCCTAGTTACAATGAACAACTTTTCCAAAGAAACATAGGTCAAAATTCATCAAAAGGAGACGGGGCTTTTTAGGCCCTAAAATAAGAAGTTGAGATATGGTTAAAAAAGTTCGTTATATTTTTCTTAATATTAATATTTTTCTTAACATACCTAATATGTCGAATGCGCTTAGTTAGTTTAAATTTCGGAAGCTGATAATGTATAGATTCCTTCATTTGCATTCATATTATTTTGATCTGTGTCTTGATTTCCTTGATTCGAAACGCTTTTAGCTACATTCTCCTCTTCTTCTTCTATGTCTATTTCAGTATCGTTTGTAGCGTTATCATCAATTGTACCTTTATGTTGATTCGTGCCTTGGTTTTTATTTGCAAGCGCAACTGCTTTGGTTCTTTTCCGTTGGGTTGAAGCTCTTTCATTCTTACTGAGACTTCTTTTCATGGAATTTCTCAAGACAATTTTAAAAAAGCTTTCATTATCTTCCATGGTAAAAGTTTTATCCCAGACACGTATCAAATCATAGAAAAAATTGAGAATGTTTATATATTTCTTTAGTCCAATTTTCACTTCGCCAGTCTTCCTGCTACCACCTGTCCAGGAACATTTGCATAAGAATTCCCGAGAAAAAAACATATCCAATATTTTGTACGCACATGTTGTACCGTTTCCATCAGATAGTGAACATACAAAAGAATATTGCTTTAAGAGTTTCGATTTTCGCTTTTCGTCCGATAAAACTGACTCCAATGTCTCAAGCTCATTAATAGAGTTAATAGGTTTAATAGTAATAGCTTCACTGTCAAACTGGTTAGACTCACTCAATGTAACCACATCTGCCTGTTTTTTCTGAATGCCTGCTAATAAGTTTATTGTATGTGCCATGCTATATTGATTCTCTAAAATCAGTTTGAGATATTTTTCAATCTGACTTGCATCAGTGATTTTCTGGATTTGTACAGAGGGTTGTATTTCAAACTCAATAGGGCGGGTGTCTGCAGAAATTTCTGCCAGTACAGGGGTAGTTTTTGTGACGGTAGATGAGATCAATACTTTTTCTGGTTGATTGATAGCTAGAACCACAAAAAAAAATGTTAATAAGAATGCTATCAAAGATATTATATGTACTCGTATGTATACTAAGTAATTATGAACCATCCTAGTTACAGTGAACAACTTTTCCAAAGAATCATAGGTCAAAATTCATCAAAAGGAGACGGGGCTTTTTGGGTCCTAAAATAAGAAGTTGAGATATGGTTAAAAAAGTTCGTTAAGTATATTTTTCTTAATATTAATATTTTTCTTAACATACCTAATATGTCGAATGCGCTTAGTTAGTTTAAATTTCGGAAGCTGATAATGTATAGATTCCTTCATTTGCATTCATATTATTTTGATCTGTGTCTTGATTTCCTTGATTCGAAACGCTTTTAGCTACATTATCCTCTTCTTCTTCTATGTCTATTTCAGTATCGTTTGTAGCGTTATCATCAATTGTACCTTTATGTTGATTCGTGCCTTGGTTTTTATTTGCAAGCGCAACTGCTTTGGTTCTTTTCCGTTGGGTTGAAGCTCTTTCATTCTTACAGAGACTTCTTTTCATGGAATTTCTCAAGACAATTTTAAAAAAGCTTTCATTATCTTCCATGGTAAAAGTTTTATCCCAGACACGTATCAAATCATAGAAAAAACTGAGAAAGTTTATATATTTCTTTAGTCCAATTTTCACTTCGCCAGTCTTCCTGCTACCACCTGTCCAGGAACATTTGCATAAGAATTCCCGAGAAAAAAACATATCCAATATTTTGTACGCACATGTTGTACCGTTTCCATCGGATAGTGAACATACAAAAGAATATTGCTTTAAGAGTTTCGATTTTCGCTTTTCGTCCGATAAAACTGACTCCAATGTCTCAAGCTCATTAATAGAGTTAATAGGTTTCATAGTAATAGCTTCACTGTCAAACTGGTTAGACTCGCTCAATGTAATCACATCTGCCTGTTTTTTCTGAATGCCTGCTAATAAGTTTATTGTATGTGCCATGCTATATTGATTCTCTAAAATCAGTTTGAGATATTTTTCAATCTGACTTGCATCAGTGATTTTCTGGATTTGTACAGAGGGTTGTATTTCAAACTCAATAGGGCGGATGTCTGCAGAAATTTCTGCCAGTACAGGGGTAGTTTTTGTGACGGTAGATGAGATCAATACTTTTTCTGGTTGATTGATAGCTAGAACCACAAAAAAATGTTAATAAGAATGCTATCAAAGATATTATATGTACTCGCATGTATACTAAGTAATTATGAACCATCCTAGTTACAATGAACAACTTTTCCAAAGAAACATAGGTCAAAATTCATCAAAAGGAGACGGGGCTTTTTAGGCCCTAAAATAAGAAGTTGAGATATGGTTAAAAAAGTTCGTTATATTTTTCTTAATATTAATATTTTTCTTAACATACCTAATATGTCGAATGCGCTTAGTTAGTTTAAATTTCGGAAGCTGATAATGTATAGATTCCTTCATTTGCATTCATATTATTTTGATCTGTGTCTTGATTTCCTTGATTCGAAACGCTTTTAGCTACATTCTCCTCTTCTTCTTCTATGTCTATTTCAGTATCGTTTGTAGCGTTATCATCAATTGTACCTTTATGTTGATTCGTGCCTTGGTTTTTATTTGCAAGCGCAACTGCTTTGGTTCTTTTCCGTTGGGTTGAAGCTCTTTCATTCTTACTGAGACTTCTTTTCATGGAATTTTTCAAGACAATTTTGAAAAAGCTTTCATTATCTTCCATGGTAAAAGTTTTATCCCAGACACGTATCAAATCATAGAAAAAATTGAGAATGTTTGTATATTTCTTTAGTCCAATTTTCACTTCGCCAGTCTTCCTGCTACCACCTGTCCAGGAACATTTGCATAAGAATTCCCGAGAAAAAAACATATCCAATATTTTGTACGCACATGTTGTACCGTTTCCATCGGATAGTGAACATACAAAAGAATATTGCTTTAAGAGTTTCGATTTTCGCTTTTCGTCCGATAAAACTGACTCCAATGTCTCAAGCTCATTAATAGAGTTAATAGGTTTCATAGTAATAGCTTCACTGTCAAACTGGTTAGACTCGCTCAATGTAATCACATCTGCCTGTTTTTTCTGAATGCCTGCTAATAAGTTTATTGTATGTGCCATGCTATATTGATTCTCTAAAATCAGTTTGAGATATTTTTCAATCTGACTTGCATCAGTGATTTTCTGGATTTGTACAGAGGGTTGTATTTCAAACTCAATAGGGCGGATGTCTGCAGAAATTTCTGCCAGTACAGGGGTAGTTTTTGTGACGGTAGATGAGATCAATACTTTTTCTGGTTGATTGATAGCTAGAACCACAAAAAAAATGTTAATAAGAATGCTATCAAAGATATTATATGTACTCGCATGTATACTAAGTAATTATGAACTATCCTAGTTACAGTGAACAACTTTTCCAAAGAAACATAGGTCAAAATTTACCAAAAGAGCTTTTTGGGCCCTAAAATAAGAAGTTGAGATATGGTTAAAGAAGTTCGTTATATTTTTCTTAATATTAATATTTTTCTTAATAGTTATGTCGAATGCGCTTAGTTAGTTTAAATTTCGGAAGCTGATAATGTATAGATTCCTTCATTTGCATTCATATTATTTTGATCTGTGTCTTGATTTCCTTGATTCGAAACGCTTTTAGCTACATTCTCCTCTTCTTCTTCTATGTCTATTTCAGTATCGTTTGTAGCGTTATCATCAATTGTACCTTTATGTTGATTCGTGCCTTGGTTTTTATTTGTAAGCGCAACTTCTTTGTTTCTTCTCCGTTTTGTTGAAGCTCTTTCATTCTTACTGAGACTTCTTTGCGTGGAATTTTTCAAGATAATTTTGAAAAAGCTTTCGTTGTCTTCCAAGGTAAAAGTTTTATCCCAGACACGTACCAAATCATAGAAAAAATTGAGAATGTTAATATATTTCTTTAGTCCAATTTTTACTTCGCCAGTCTTCCTGCTACCACCTGTCCAGGAACATTTGCATAAGAATTCCCGAGAAAAAAACATATCCAATATTTTGTACGCACATGTTGTACCGTTTCCATCAGATAGTGAACATACAAAAGAATATTGCTTTATGAGTTTAAATTTTCGCTTTTCATCCGATAAAACTGACTCGAATGTCTCAAGCTCATTAATAGAGTTAATCGGTTTCATAGTAAAACCTTCACTGTCAAACGGGTTAGACTCACTCAATGTAACCATATCTGCCTGTTTTTTTTTATTGCCTGCTAGTAAATTTATTGTATGTGCCATGCTATATTGATTCTCTAAAATCAGTTTTAGATATTTTTCAATCTGACTTGCATCAGTGATTTTCTGGATTTGTACAGAGGGTGGTATTTCAAACTCAATATCGGTGTCTGCTGAAATTTCTGTCCGTTTTGGGGTGGCTTTTGAGGCAGTAGATGAGATGAATACTTTTTCTAGTTGATTGATACCTGGAACCACAAATAAAAAAAATATGTGAATAAGAACCGTATTAAAATATTATATGTATTTACCTATACTAAGTGATTATAAACCGTCTAGTAATATTTTCAGGGTGTGTTCTATCATGAAACTGAACAACTTTTGCAAAGAAACATAGGTCAATATTTTTTGTAAATATTTTTTTTAATATACTACCTACGTAAAACTTGTTCGACAAACTATTTTGTATTAAGGATCTTTTTTCCATATTTTAACTTATGTTTCTTTGGGAACTTGTCCAGTATCATGAAAGGAAAACGTCCTAGTAAAATGAATAATCTACTCATGATCATCGTGTATTTTTTCAATCCTCTTTTTTTATTTTTTTTTTATTTAAACAGAACAGTCGAAGCCAATTTAACTATTTAAACACTATAAGTACGTAAAATACTGAATAATACAATACTGATCTAAAGTATAAAATATAGAACTATAATTAAAAACAGAGATATCCCGCGTAGTAAGTAAGTATAATACAGTCCAAGAAATAAAAGTATTATATTATAAAACTTCTGAGACCTTAGCGACGCGAATGCGAGCCTTTATGAAACTCTGTCGACGAAGCGGCAACGACACGATGGCGTAAATCAAGCGTATAATGACGAATACGCGTCTATGAAGCTACGCGTCCGTAGACAGTACGCCAGTGGACCCGCGTGGACACACGAGGACAAATATTTCTACAATTTTTACTGGTCAGAATTTACAGGTTTACCTCCATCATCATGTTTAGCAATTCCGGTGAGGCTGTTGCATATATAAATCAGTATTCATAAATATTAAGAGAAAGAAGGGAAGTGAAAGATTACAATAAACTTTACAATAAATTAGAATTATAAAAAAAAACTCAGAATTCTCGCTGAAGTGACATTCATAACTTGTCATCTCTATTTTACTAGAACATTCTACGTCATCAACAAGTCAGTTATAAACCTTTGTAGATCGCCAAAAATTGCACTGTGGTTTTATTATGATGTTGTTAAGATATACCATAATCATGATCAGCTTCATAATGTTGCCACTACTGGGAATCCACCTCCTCTCTAGGAGAGGGAATAGGCCGTAATACACCCCGCGGAGTCCGCGACGCGACGCGGACCTACTGCGGGTTAGTGGATGTCACATGTTTTCGAATGTTTTTGATTTCAGGATATGACGGTTTCCCAACGAAGTCTTTCTTCATCATTTTGAGATCAGTGGCGATAAAATAGAATACACAAAGGAAAGTGTTATTTTATAATATATTTATTTAAACAAATGTGATTTATCTGGGTGATATCAGTCTTTTAAATCGATACACAAAATTCATATTGTCGGTTACTAAAAAAATACTTTTACGTGGACAGTGGAAGCATTGCATGTAGGTACCTCATAGTGACACAAATATTTTTAATAACAATATAGGTTGGAATGGATTTGAATTTTGAAATAAAATAGTTAACAAAGTTTTCTATGCTAAAATTTGATAATTTTCTCGAATTCTAAATCAATTTTAATTAATAATTAAAATCTTAATTAGCGACGTCGTCCTTCAGGTTTAACCTCTGGGTGTCGACTTAAAAACCCTTTGTACCAGTCGTTCCCAGCACGTCCCGTAGTTATATTAAAGTTATTTTTAATATTATTTTCTAAACAAAAATCAAAAGCTTGAGTACAAATCAAATTTTGAGTAAGAGATATCCCTTTTTTTGTAACGTCAAGTATTCTTTGCACAAGATTTTTTTCTTGGTCTTCGTTGAGTGTTGAAATGCGTCCTGTTCGTTTCACTGAGCACGCCATTCTCAATTGATCACTGAGAATCTGTAGAGGAATACCATAGAGATTTGTTGCTGTATGTGTTGTTTCTCCATTTCTAACGGCTGCCACAGCAGCTTTTAAGTCATCTTCTGTCCACGAATTTCCTTTTCCTTGCTTCGAACTCGATTTCTTATACCCTGTGAAGAAAAATTTTGCAATTATTAACAATCAATGACATACCAAAATGCAAAATTGTAGAAAAAATAAATTCGAATAATTTTCGAGGTCCGAAAAATTTTGCGTTTGAGAAAAAGTTTGAGCAATAGTATTTCAGATAAAGTAAACTTTGGTAACGCCTGTAACTAAGGTAGGTACACCTCTGCGTCCGAGAATACTGATGTGAAATTGTGTTATCGAAACATAATGTTTGTGGTAAAGTGACATAGAAGCGTATTATGCTTCCCTGCAAGAACTGCAATAGCAGCAAGTAAGTCAGTCGTCTTCCACCCAAATTGCTCGTTTTGGATGCTTCGAACTCAATTTAGAAGAAAAAAATAATTGATTTCAAAATTTAGAAGGTCCTGTGAGAAAAACTATGTTTTATTTAAAAAAAAACAATGACAAATCAAAAATCAAAAACAAAAACGGAATGCCAATAGCGTAATTTTACTCAATGTGAGAAATCTTTTCTTTTTTTATTTTCGTCTAACTGGATTCAACTCGGGGTGTCGTTTTAAAAACTCCCTATACCAGTGTACGCCTGCTAGCCCAGTAGTGATGTCAAAATTATGTTTGATATTGTTTTCAATACAAAAATCAAAGGCCTGTTTGCGAATAAATTTCGGAGTAAGAGGAGTCCTATTCTTTGAAAGGTTTTTAAGTATCCTTCTCGTAAGATCTTTTTCTTGCACTTTGTCGAATGTTGAAATTCGCCCCGTACGTTTTACAACGCTCCCAGTTCTCAAATGATTTCTAAGAGTTCGTCTAGGAATCCCATATAGATCTGAAGCTGCACTCTGCGAAATTTGTTTATTTTTAATAGCTGCCATGGCAGCTTTTAAGTTTTCTTCTGTCCACAGACCACGTTTTCTGCGTTCAGAACGTAATTTCTTAGACCCTGTAAATAAAACTGTTTTTTTTTTGCAATCATTTACAATCTGTAGCCCTAAAAAAGAAATGTTGTAGAAGTTTAATTAAAATAAATTTATGCAGATGCGATAATGTCATATCTGCAATAATTAAGCCTGTTTATTAGCCATTTTAACGAATGGCTCAACGGCGATGAGGGCTCTTCGCTATAGATCATCAACATATTTGGCGACTCTGGTGAGGCAGTTGCATATATGTATAAAAAATACTCATAAAAATGAAGAGAAAGAAAGGAAGTGTAAGGATTAACAATAAACTTTTACACAAAGATTTATTTAAAGTGTTAAATGCTTAAATTAAAATATAATCAAAACAAAATCTCAGAACTCTCGCAGAAGTGACACTCATAGCTTCCGGAACTAAGGACAGGTTTCAACTACATTATGCATCAAAATAGTTACAAAACTGTTGTCATATTATTGTCTACAGCGATTGGCGTACAAGAATTTCAAACATAAACAATTATTCAACTGTACTTGAATTTAGGGCCGACGCTGCGTTAGGCGGGCGCCCGCGCGGTCCAATACAAAAGTGCTCCGTCGCGGGCAGCCGCGCCCCGCCCCCTTCTTGCTACGTAATAATACATTAAAGTTCTCCATCGACACGACTACATGCACACCATTAAAATTGAACACTGCGCTGGTAATAATCCGGTTTCAGCTACGGGGACCACGACACACGCGCAACGTCACGCGTCGGGTACCCGCGCGGGCGCCCGCTTAACACAGCGTTGGCCCTTTTAATTCAGGATAATTTTTATCTACCGCCACTAACTCAAATATCAACTTTATCAAATTGATTTTCAAGTGTTATTGTTGTTTTAAAGGACCATAAAAAAGTATAGCTTGCAACAGGATTTGAACTTTGAAATATATAAAATTACACAAAATTTGTTGTTTTAAAACTTGATAATTATCTCGAATTTGAAATCAAATATTAATTTCAATTATCAACGTAGTCCTCCAGATTTAACCTCTGGGTGTCGACTCAAAAACCCTCTGTACCATTCATACCCAGCACGCCCCGTAGTAATGTTAAAGTTATTTTTAATATTATTTTCTAAACAAAAGTCAAAAGCTTGTGTACAAATAAGATTTCGAGTAAGAGATATTCCACTTTTTGTAAGGTCAAGTATTCTTTGAACAAGTTTTTTCTCTTGTTCTTCATTTAATGTTGAAGAGCGTCCTAATGATTTTACTGTGCATGCTGTTTTCAATTGATCGCTGAGAATCAGTAGAGGAATACCATAGCGGTTTGATACTGTATGAGTTGTTTGTCCATTTCTAACGGCTGCCACAGCAGCTTTTAAATCTTCTTCTGTCCACACAGCTTCTTTTGCTTTCGTTGAACCCAAACCCCTTTCCTTAGACCCTGTTAATAAAATTTAGCAATTACTAACACTCGATGACAAAACTAAAACGCAAAAATGTATAAAAATTAAATTCGAATAATTTTCTGGCCGCAAAAATTTTGATATTTGAGTGAGTGCAACAGTCAGAAGCAGTGGCGTAGTTATCGAAGGACTAGATGGGGCAGTGCCCCGGTGAATCAGCCAACAAATGTTTCACACATCAACCTTAGAGATGCAAAATTTTTCCGCATTCCGGCTTGGAGCTAAATTTATAGCCTATTGAAGGAATTTGTAGCCTTTGCAGCCTATGGTTGCGGTGGAAGGAGAGAGTCTTTCCACCGCAACTTAAAGTGACGGCCATTGCTACGTAGAAGAAGCAATGACCGTCACACTGCGCTTAGTCCTCTTTCTAACTATAACACGACTGCAGACTTGAGAGTGAGAGACTATCAGCAGCAGCAACTGATGTAGCGAAAGCACGGCTTTTTCCTAGACTAAGCGTAGTAAATTTTTCAATTTGAGCAGCGTTATGTCCTCAAAACAGTCCACAGCTGCCAAACGTTACAACTTATTACTTATATAGCATAATTATATACTTTTCTAATACTAATTATTAAATGAAGTTACCCCTGTCAAGAGTACCTATCCTCCCTTAGTTTAAAACACCGCTCAAGTCGAAAATTGGCGGTTTTCACATTTGAATGCCTTTAGATAGAGCTGCTCATTGCGCGTCTAACCGTTGGTCACATGATATAGATTTCAGCCAATCAGAAGCCATAATTCGAAAAGTAGTGATAGCGTGCAAGTCGGCTGGCCTCTCAACACCGAACAGTTTTTTCCGTTTCCTGTAAAGTTGGTAAAAATGACTTATGTGGTGTTGTTAGTTAAGGTCCCTTAGCTATGTAGGTTTACAATAAAGTATATAATAAAAAACAAAATAAATAAGAGTGTACAAGAACCGAAAAAATCAGGCACCATAACCCTTCTCTTGACAGAAGTGAGGTAACTTAGTGATTTTTGCATCGAATCCTTAGCAATATAGGAATAAACAAAAAAAATTCTTACTTAAAAATAACAGTAACTAAAGACAAAAAAAAATGTAGAGGCCAGCCGCCAGACTTGACAACCCTAGACAGATCAGATCAGAAAAATGTAAGGGATTGGATCAGAAAAATCTAGTGGGTCGGATGAGAAATTAAGATATCCGCAGAACAGTTGGTCGACGGGGCCGAATGATTCTGGAGTGACAACCACGTACCGGAAGATTAAGGGCCGACGCTGCGTTAAGCGGGCGCCCGCGCGGTCCTATAAAAAATGCTCCGTCGCGGCTCGCCGTGCGGGCACCCGTCGCGGGCAGCCACGCCCCGAGCTTTTTTTGTTAGGTTATAATATATAAAAGTTTTCCATCGACACGACTACATGCACACCGTTAAAGTTGAACTAGCGACACTGCGCAGGTCCGGTTTCCGCTTCGGGGACCACCGCACACGATACACGCGCTTAATGCAGCGTTGGCCCTAAAAATGACCCAATATTTTTTTACGGCATGTTGCACTTGATCTAATATTTGGGTGTCGTCTTATAAACCCTCGATACCAATCCTCTCCCGCAAGGCCCGTAGTGACATTAAAACCATTTTTAATATTATTTTCTATGCAAAAATCGAAAGCCTGTTTACAAATCATTTGTTTACTAAGACTCGCTCCACTTTTTGAAAGTCTAAGTATTCTTTTCACGCGTTTCTTTTCTTGTTCTTTGTCGAATGTTGAATATCTTCCCAAACGTTTTTCTAAACTTCCTGTTCTTAAATGATTTCGGAGTGTTCGTCTAGGGATTCCATAGGTTGCTGCGGCAGCATATTGTGATACGTTCTCTTTTATAACAGCTTCCATAGCAGCTCTCAAGTCTTCTTCTGTCTTTATGATTTTTGCATCAACCCCCCTAACAATAAAGGAATGAACAAAAAAAAAGCCTGCTTAAAAACAATATTTATTTTTGGTCATAGTTTGTAAAGACAAAAAAAAGAGGTAGAGGCCAACCGCCAGATTTGATTACCCTAAACAGATCAGATCAGAAAAATCTAGGGGATCGGATCAGAAATCAAGATATCAACAGGAGAACCAAAATTACGAAAATAGCCCGAAGAAACGCCAAACTTAAGCAGCAGTGGGCAGGGCCCATTGCTCGTAGAACAGATGGTCCATGGGACCGAAAGGTTTAGGAGTGAAGACCACGTACCGGAAGATAACTGCTCTATGGGTGAGTTTCTGAAAAACGTCTTCAACCCTACTTGAATGCCAAATATTGACAGGATTTAAGGCTAAAGTAGAGTTTGAGAAATTCTCAACTTCGCGGGTACGTTAACTTAAAAATGAACTAATCATTTTTTACGACGAGTTACAATTGGTCTAATATCTGGGTGTCGTCTTACAAACCCTCGATACCAATCCTCTCCCGCAAGGCCCGTAGTGATATTAAAACCATTTTTAATATTATTTTCTATACAAAAATCGAAAGCCTGTTTACAAATCATTTGTTTACTAAGACTCACTCCACTTTTTGAAAGTCTAAGTATTCTTTTCACAAGTTTCTTTTCTTGTTCTTTGTCGAATGTTGAATATCTTCCCAAACGTTTTTCTAAACTTCCTGTTCTTAAATGATTTCGGAGTGTTCGTCTAGGGATTCCATAGATAGCTGCGGCAGCATATTGTGATACGTTCTCTTTTGTAACAGCTTCCATAGCAGCTCTTAAGTCTTCTTCTTTCCACATAGCTCGTTTTGTGTGCTTCGATCCCAATCTATCAGAACCTGTGAGCATATATATGAATCAAGTAATCTGTAACCGATCGATAATTACACTGATCAATAAAAAACTCTTGTCGCGTGTAACAAGAAAAATTTTAACTGATTATGCTAAGATCAAGGTTAAGTATCATTGAATTGAAATTATTTTGAAAGGATTGTAAGTATTGTTTTCGCTAGTTTTTTTCTTGTACTTCGTTAAATGTTGGAATACGTCTCAGTCGTCTGACCACGCTTCCCGTTCTCAAATGACGTCTGAGAGTTTGATGCGGAATCTCACAAAAATTTGCTGCAGCAAGCAGTGTCATATGCTTTTCTGTAACAACTGCCATAGCAGCACGTAAATCATCTTCCACCTACATTGCTCGTTTTGCACGCTTCGAACCCAGTTTAGAAGGCCCTATGAGCAAAACTATGCTGCATTTAATAAAACGACACTAAATTGATCATAATTCAAACATATTTCTGGATGATTAAATTGATATCAACAAATGTTTCACACATCAGCCCCAGAGATTGTTGAGCAGCTTTCAACTTCCGCCGGTGATGCGGTTTAGGAGAAAATTTATAGCCTATGGAAGGCTACAAGCCTTTGAGGTCTATGGTTGCGGTGGAAGGAGAGAGTCCTTCAACCGCAACTTAAAGTGACGGTCATTGCTACGTAGAAGGCCGCACTGCGCTTAGTACTCTTTCAAACTAAGACAAAACCACGACTGGAGACTTAAGAGTGAGCTACCCGCAGCAGTAACTGATGTAACGAAAGCACGGCTTTTTCCTAGACTAAGCGTAGGAACTTTTTCAATTTGAGCAGCGTCTTGTCCTCAAATCTGTCCACATTGTGGCAGTTACCAAACATTACAACTCTTTACATTATAGCATAAGTACTTTTAAAATAATATTTTAAAATTAAGCATTAAGAGTGCACAAGATCCAAAAGATCAGGCACTATAACCCATCTCTTGACACCCACAAATGAGGTAACTTTGTGGTTTTTGCATCAAACCCCTAACAATAAAGGAATGAACAACAAAAAAAGCCTGCTTAAAAACAATATTTATTTTTGGTCATCTTCTTTTCTTTTAAATATATAAAACTCAAAAGTGACTGACTGACATAGTGATCTATCAACGCAGGGCCCAAACCACTGGAGGGATCGGGCTGAAATTTGGCATGCAGGTAGATGTTATGACGTAGACATCCGCTAAGAAAGGATTTTGATAAATTCTACCCCCAAGGGGATAAAATTGGGGATGAAAGTTTGTATGAAACTTTGCCAATTTTAAACCGATCGGGCTGAGACTTTCCATGCATATAGCTACTATGACGTAGGCATCCCCTAAGAAAGAATTTTGATAAATTCTACCCCAAGGGGATAAAATAGGGGATGACAGTTTGTGCCGCAAAAAATATACCTAATTAATAATAATACTTAACGCGGGCGAAGTCGCGGGCAAAAGCTAGTAGTTTATAAAGACAAAAAAAAAAGAGGTAGAGGCCAACCGCCAGATTTGATTACCCTAAACAGATCAGATTAGAAAAATCTAGGGGATCGGATCAGAAATCAAGATATCAACAGGAGAACCAAAGATACGGAAATAGCCCGAAGAATCGCGAAACTTAAGTGGTAGTGGGCAGGACCTATTGCTCGTAGAACAGATGGTCCATCGGACCGAAAGGTTCTGGAGTGACCACGTACCGGAAGATAACTGCTCTATGGGTGAGTTTCTGAATTGAGAATTTTTAGTCAAAAACGTCTTCAACCCTACTTGAATGTCAAATTTTGACAGGATTTAAGGCTAAAGTAGAGTTTGAGAAATTCTCAACTTCAGGGGTACGTCAACTTAAAAATGAACTAATCATTTTTTACGACGTGTTGCAATTGGTCTAATATCTGGGTGTCGTCTTATAAACCCTCGATACCAATCCTCTCCCGCAAGGCCCGTATTGATATTAAAACTATTTTTAATATTATTTTCTATACAAAAATCGAAAGCCTGTTTACAAATCATTTGTTTACTAAGACTCACTCTACTTTTTGAAAGTCTAAGTATTCTTTTTACGAGTTTCTTTTCTTGTTCTTTGTCGAATGTTGAATATCTTCCCGAACGTTTTTCTGAACTTCCCGTTCTTAAATGATCTCGCAGTGTTTGTCTAGGGATTCCATAGGTAGCTGCGACAGCATACTGTGATACGTTCCCTTTTTTAAAAGCTTCCATAGCAGCTCTCAAGTCTTCTTCTGTCCACATAGCTCGTTTTGCACGCTTCAATCCCAATTTATCAGATCCTGTGAGCATATATATAAATCATGAATCAAGTTATATCTAAACGATCGATAATAACACTGGTAAACAAAAAAACACTTGTCGCGTGTAATAAGAAAAATTTTAACTGATTATGCTAAGAACAAGGTTAAGTATCAATTGAAATTATTTTGAAAGGATTGTAAGTATTGTTTTCGCTAGTTTTTTCTTGTACTTTGTTAAATGTTGGAATACGTCTCAGTCGTCTGACCACGCTTCCCGTTCTCAAATGACGTCTGAGAGTTTGATGCGGAATCTCACAAAAATTTGCTGCAGCAAGCAGTGTCATATGCTTTTCTGTAACAACTGCCATAGCAGCACGTAAATCATCTTCCACCTACATTGCTCGTTTTGCACGCTTCGAACCCAGTTTAGAAGGCCCTGTGAGCAAAACTATGCTGCATTTAATAAAACGACACTAAATTGATCATAATTCAAACATATTTCTGGATGATTAAATTGATATCAACAAATGTTTCACACATCAGCCCCAGAGATTGTTGAGCAGCTTTCAACTTCCGCCGGTGATGCGGTTTGGGACAAAATTTGTAGCCTGTGAAAGGGATTTGTAGCCTTTGAAGTGTATGGTTGCGGTGGAAAGAGAGTCTTTCCACCGCAACTTAAAGTGACGGTCATTGCTACGTAGAAGGCCGTAGGCGCTTAGTACTCTTTCAAACTAAGACAAAACCACGACTGGAGACTTGAGAGTGAGCTACCCGCAGCAGCAACTGATGTAGCGAAAGCACGGCTTTTTTCCTAGACTAAGCGTAGGAACTTTTTCAATTTGAGCAGCGTCTTGTCCTCAAATCTGTCCACATTGTGGCAGTTACCAAACATTACAACTCCAAACATTATAGCATAAGTAATTCTATAATAATATTTTAAAATTAAGCATCAAGAGTGCACAAGATCCGAAAGATCGGCACTATAACCCCTCTCTTGACACCCACAAATGAGGTAACTTTGTGATTTTTGTATCAAACCCCTAACAATAAAGGAATGAACAAAAAAAGCCTGCTTAAAAACAATATTTATTTTTGGTCATAGTTTATAAAGACAAAAAAAAAGAGGTAGAGGCCAACCGCCAGATTTGATTACCCTAAACAGATCAGATCAGAAAAACCTAGGGGATCGGATCAGAAATCAAGATATCAACAGGAGAACCAAAGATACGGAAATAGCCCGAAGAATCGCCAAACTTAAGTGGTAGTGGGCAGGACCTATTGCTCGTAGAACAGATGGTCCATCGGACCGAAAGGTTCTGGAGTGACGACCACGTACCGGATGATAACTGCTCTATGGGTGGGTTTCTGAATTGAGAATTTTTAGTCAAGAACGTCTTTAACCCTACTTGAATGCCAAATTTTGACAGGATTTAAGGTTAGAGTTTGAGAAATTCTCAACTTCGGGGGTACGTCAACTTAAAAATGAACTAATCATTTTTTACGACGTGTTGCAATTGGTCTAAGATCTGGGTGTCGTCTTATAAACCCTCGATACCAATCCTCTCCCGCAAGGCCCGTATTGATATTAAAACCATTTTTAATATTATTTTCTATACAAAAATCGAAAGCCTGTTTACAAATCATTTGTTTACTAAGACTCACTCCACTTTTTGAAAGTCTAAGTATTCTTTTTACGAGTTTCTTTTCTTGTTCTTTGTCGAATGTTGAATATCTTCCCGAACGTTTTTCTAAACTTCCCGTTCTTAAATGATCTCGCAGTGTTTCTCTAGGGATTCCATAGGTAGCTGCGACAGCATACTGTGATACGTTCCCTTTTTTAAAAGCTTCCATAGCAGCTCTCAAGTCTTCTTCTGTCCACAGAGCTCGTTTTGCACGCTTCAATCCCAATTTATCAGATCCTGTGAGCATATATACGAATCATGAATCAAGTTATCTCTAAACGATCGATAATAGCACTGGTCAACAAATAAACACTTGTCGCGTGTAACAAGAAATTTTTTTACTCGAACGAAAATGCAGACTAAATTTTGGCAAAAGATGTTTTAATTACATGGGTCCATTCATATATCGTAAGTTGAATAATGTGTTGAATATTTTACCAATGACGAGATACACTTGCAAAACACAAATAAAAACTTACCTTAAAGGTTTAGATTATGATAATACGGAAAAAATATTAAAAAATTCATAGTACATACAAATACTTTATATATATATATATATATACAAAATATGAAACAAATATACACAATACACACAATTACACACTCACACTCCTCCCACTCACTCACACATCTCCCACTCTCACACACACACACACACACACACTCCTCACTCTCACACTCACATACACAAAACCATGCCATGTGTAACTAATTCTTTTTATTTTTACTTTTTTAAGAATGTTTTTTGTTTTAATGGTAGTTTTGTCTGTTGTAGTTTTATTTGATTTGATAAGGTGGAAGAGACTGGTCTCCACGACACAGGGAATCCTAGTGTGGAGTCCAGAGATCTGTAAAATTTTATGTAATACCTTTTGGAACAATAAACATATTTGTATATTTGTATAACTGATTATGTTAAAAACAAATTTCAATTCCATGATACTTAACCAAGTATCATGAAATTGAATTTAGTTTTGAAGTAGAGCTTGGAGGTGAAAATTGGAGATTTCAGGTGGTTTTACTGTAGGGATATTGTCACTGTGAGGGTTGGTTTTTTGGCTAACAGCGTGTCAGGAAAATTAACTTTCTTTCAAGATTTAAAACAGCCAAAGTAAAGTACATATTGATTATTCAATTGGTGATTTTTAATTTTCTCTTTGTGATTTAATATCAATTTCGCATAAATGTAACAAAACGTATCAGAATCATTTTTATATTTTTTTAGGCATTGTTTGAGAATCAATTAATTTATTAAACTTAAAAAACACAGCTACTTTACTGAAAACAAAACACCAAAATTACAATTGTTAAATTATTATAAACATGATCATAACCAAATAAAAACAGATTTGTAATTAGGAAAAGTTAGTAACAAAAATTAATAAGCACGTTCCTTGTTACATAATTTAGTAGACCAGTGTAATTTTTGTTTTAATTACTCATGCCAATAAAATAATTTATCCTTCTTTCTATTCTGTTAACGAATTAATTAAAACATACAATTTTATTTATTTTTTATATCTCAATTTGCTCTGTGGTGGCCCTGTGGTAGCCCAGTGGTAGAAGCCCCGGCTTACGAATGAGAAATCAAAAAACGTCTGACATCCACCAACCCACCTTAGGCGGATTATGGCACATTTTCCTAGAGAGGAGGCCCGAGTCCCAGCAGTACAATTTGTTATAAAATATACCATTTACCGTTATTTTTACACATTTTCTTTTTTTTTTTCTTTTTTTGCAGGAACAATCTCGTGTCGTTTTATAAACCCTTCATTTTATACCAATCTTGTTGATGTTTTGCATTAAAATATATAAAACAGTGTAAAAGTTTTTTTTATGAGTGTCTCCTTTTTTAATACACTTTCGTAAAGTCTGTCAATTTTAAAAAAGTGTGTTAAAATAAAGATAATCGTTAAGCATAAGACTGTAAATCTGTAGAAACTGTAACTACGTATTAGGATTCTATTTAAATTTAACTAAGTTTATTATCGTATTGGTTGGTTTAAAAAAAAAAATTGTGCTTAAATGTTTATTACACACAACACATTATTTCAAAAAATGGTTGGTTTTATTTTGTATGAAACGTCTTGTTGAAAATATGAGTATTAATTTAAAAAATAAACCATCTTTGCACGCAAGGCCTGTAGCGATTTTACAATTATGCTTGATATCAATATTTAAACAAAAATAAAGACTTCTTTGTGAATAAATTTTGGAGCAGATATATGCCATTTAGGATATATATATTTTATGAATTTGCTGTCTTGTCTTTCGTCCAAATCGTTTTTTTACGCTCCCTGTACTTAAATGGTTTCTGAGAGTGGTTCTGGGAATTCCATACCGTCGTGCTGCAGCATGTCGGGATAAGGTCCCTTGTCTAACATCTGCCATAGCAGCTTGTAAGTCTTCTTCTGTCCACATCGCTCGTGTCGACCGCCCTGAACCTGTAAGTAATATGAACTATGTTCAATGTTGCAGTATACAACAATCGATCGAACTATCCAACAAACCAAAGCCAAGATTAAGTACATCAAAAAAGTTAATTAATGGCCAGCATTATTACATAGTTTAATTTTTTAGTTAGTCTTGGGAAAAATCATGAGTGTCTTCCACCTTTTGGTAGGTATGGTATGTCAGACCACACAAACACACATACGTTCTACCTCATGCTTTGTTAGAAACTATATTTAGTTAAATGGATAGTATTTATTTATTTAATCTTCATGCAATAAAGTAATATAATAATAAAGTACAAAGGCAGACTTAAAACCTTAGGTATTTTCTACCAGTAAACCTAGGGTGGTGAAGAGACAGAGAGAGAGAGAGTGGTATTTCATCTCGCAAATTCTAAAAAGAAAGCGTTACTAGTTCAAAAGTTCGAGAGCTATTGTACCAAAGTCTTTAACGACACACGCATTGTTACCAACCAAAGACTGTAGTATAGCGCAACTCCAGACGATGGTGACGTGACCAGCCACTAGGACTGAATAAAAAACACATAGTAAAAAGCAATATTTAATAAAAAGACACACATGACACTCCATTTACAACACACATACACTGGAATGATCTATCGCAAATTTGAGATATGGATTGGAAGGATTTTAACATGTTCAAACATTAGTTGTTCGTTTACGCCTCCACTAATGGGGAATTCCGCAAGAAATCTTATGCCTACATTCACAATCAATGGAGTTCTGAGATATCTGCCGATTCGAAGAGTCAAGTTTTGGCTTTAGTAGAGTCAGCATTAAGAAATTGCCTTGAAAGTGATAAAGCCAAAAATCAGCTTTTATGACTTAAACCTCTTGAGAACTTTCAATTTCCTTTCTTGCAAAAAATAGTTAGCTAATCGATATTTTCTTATTTTATTCATCTCCAGAGACCAAGGCATCTCCGCTAACGCCTACTTTGATCCATCGGCGTCGTTCCACTGGTAGTTCTGGGTGGCGATTGATAAATCCATTATACCAATCGTTACCTGCAAGGCCCGTATTGGCGTTAAAATTATGTCTGATATCATTTTCTTCACAAAACTTGAAAGCTTGGCTGCGTATGAGTTTTGGGGTCATAGAAAACCTACTGCCTTTCCCACAAAGGCTGATTATTTTCTTCACGAGTTCTTTTTCTTGTTCTTCATTCAATATGCGATTTCGTCCTGTACGTTTTACTGTGCTTCCCGTTCTTAAATGGTGGCTAAGAGCTGGTATAGAGATTCCGTAATAATCTGATGCAGCTTTCTTTGTCATAGTTCCCCGTTGTACTGCTGACATTGCATCGCGAAGGTCTTGTTCAGTCCACAGTGGTAATTTTGCGAGCTTCGAACCTGTAAAAAACGTAGTTTCAGGTGTGTATGTAGTGTACCACACATCAGTCACGTCATTGTCACGTTGGCAATGCGTCATTCATGATCTAAAAGTGTGGGGCCAGTGTCCTACGGCTTATACGAAACTATATTTTATGATGTGTACTGATTGGCGATGTCTGTTTCGCCTATCATAAAGGTGATAAAATTGACCAACTGGTCTAATTGATTAACTGCTCAAATTAATTAACTACTTGATTGTGTTCTGATCAGTCACCGAAATCGCCAAAATATAAGTGAAAGAGTACAATCCGTGGTACAATCGAATAAGCTATTTAACATTACTCTGTAAAATTATTCTTAAAAAGCTTAAAAGCTATTTTGCTCTCTCATTCTCTGCCGGTCTACCTTTGGGTAACTAAGTATATTATGATGTAAATTATATTTCTTAGAATGTAAAAGTATGCAACTTAATAGAACCTGCGAGCAATACCCCGTTTAATATTTCAAAATTTAAGCAGAAAGACGTCCACAGCAAGACATAACCCTCCCCTAACCGTCCTCACAGCGACCTGTCTTGTACTGTGTTTAATACAAACGCAACACTTGCACAAATTATATTAACTCTCTCTGCCATACTGTAAAGATCGTTGTTTCGTCAAGCCTGAGGCCGTCTTCTATATACCTTTTGTTTGCACTTCACCAATTAGTGCTTTAGCTTGCTTTTTTTTGTAAACTTTGATTCTTATAGGATCACTTAAAGGGGTGCCCAGCGTAGTCTATTGCTTTTTTAGACGCCACCAAATTTGAGGGCTACACAACACGGGTACACTTACGGTATGTGTGTGCCCTCTAGGCTCCATCAATCATAACAGAATGGACGCATTGACGAAAGACCTAACATTTTAGGCTCCGTAGAATATGCATCTAGAAGAGAACATTGATGCCCTGAAAATAATACGAGCTGCAATAACAATCAAGGACTGAACCAAAACATACATACGAGCTTATGCAAATATTTTGCTTTATTATGAACTTTTTCTTACGGGACATTTTAACAATAGAGTATAAATTTAGTCAGAATCTGAATCAGAATTCGTTTTATTTTTTAATTGTCGTCGAACAGGATCAATTTCTGGATGGCGTTTTATAAACCCATGATACCAATCCAAGCCTGCAAGACCCTTAGTGACATTAAAAGCATGTTTCATATTGTTTTCTAGACAAAACTCAAAGGCTTGTTTGCGAATTAATTTTGAGGTGAAAGTTATGCCTGTTTTTGTAAGATTTTGTATCCTTTCCACGAGTTGCGTCTCTTGTACGTTATTGAAAACAGATTTTCGTCCCAATTGTTTCACCATGCTTCCCGACTTCAAATGTTCCCAGAGGGTAGACACTGGGATTCCATATCGTTTTGATGCGGCGCTTAATTTCATATGTTTTTCAGTAACAGCTGTCATAGCAGATCGTAAGTCTTCTTCTGACCACTTTGCATAATTCCTGCTAAATATAAAAGAACCTGTGACAAAGATTTATAATTTTAATAGATAAAAATCAAAAATATTGGCTTATCCTCTAACGAAAAGACATCAATATCTACATAAATGGGTTTTATTGCTGTCTTTTCGTTTGAAGTTTGGTTAAGTGAGGTCGCGTGGCTTCGGCGATAGGTTTGACATACTCGTAGAAGTACACATTTGTTGTAGAGTAATTCGAATTAGTTAATTAGAGATGTGATTATTCGAGATCGCTATGGCTACGGCTTTAAGTTTTTCGTGGTAACGTGCATTCGTTGTTAAGTGTTTTGTATTAGTAAACTTACTGGGACGTGTTATTCGATGTTACACTTTTCTGAGTCATTGAACGTACTCAAACATAACAGTTTAAATAGTGTTTTTTCGCTACTTTAACAGCTTGGTAGCACAGAATATAAATGGCGATACTTCACCTCCACGTAGAAATACAGGATTCACAAGTATAGAAAAACTACTAATGACAGTAGAATTAATAATAATATTTGGTAATGTCTAAGGGGGGCTATTGCGAGTTGGCTTCGGTCCCTCGTACGCCTTTTCAATTCCAATTCCGCAAAATCGTCGAAAAAGCTGAGCAATTCCCTTCATAAACTTAGTAGGATATAATTATTATGTAGAATGAACTTGGATAGCAATAAAAGCTGGACAAAGGCCTCTTAAATCGCATGAAATTAAATTTGATCTTTGGCACTTCAAACGCAGATCATTGACGTGGCTCAGAAAGCTATCCAGCTTAAGTGGGACTGGGCTGGACATTTCTAAAATGTGTCTCTTCAGAAATGTGTGTCGGGCCGGTAAAACACAAAATTGTTGCCCTGAAATTGCACGACGGGGTCGCGGCTGACCACGAAGGAGATGGCGGGAAGACTTAGATGTCTTCCTTAGGATTTGGCAAGAAGTGGCTCAAGGACGGGATCAATGGAAGGATTAGAGGGTGGCTTTTGCCCAGCAGTGGGACAGTATAGGCGCGATATAATAATAATAACTTGGCAGATCTCATCTAGCTTCCAAACACCCTCGCAGATCTTCGCTATACCAAGCCTGTCGTCGTTTTTTATTGTTTTTTTTTTTTTTTTTTACGGTGGTATATCGTCAGCTAACATCTCCCGATCTAGGTGGAGCAAAAGAGAGTATCAGACTTTTACTGACTATATAACTTACCCGTGTCCCTTCAGTAGCCTTTTGCATTCGAGGGCCTGCGGAGGCCTGCGGAGGCCTGCGGTAACTCTTTTCAACAATCTCGCAGCTCTGGCTGACGCTACCCTCTATGCCTTTTGTTTGCACTCAAAATCACGTTAACTATAACTGCAATCAGTATTACTGATTCACCTTGCTTATTCTGCGAACTTAGTTTCTTTGCCGGATCACCTCATTCCGAATCCCTTAGAAAGATTTCCACAGTCTTTTCCCTAACCCACTTAGCAACCTCAAAATTGACTACACGTACTGTAAATGTAGGTTCCATAAGTCGTAACTAATGAAATACCTAAGATTGGAAAAAACAAGATAATACAGGCTGCCATAACAATCAAGGGCCGAATTAAATACATATGAGCTTATTTATTTATTTATTTATTAGTTAGAGATAAAAAACAGTAATACACTATCATGTATTAACACTATCATGTTA
This sequence comes from Mythimna impura, assembly GCA_905147345.3. Classification (NCBI taxonomy): domain Eukaryota; kingdom Metazoa; phylum Arthropoda; class Insecta; order Lepidoptera; family Noctuidae; genus Mythimna; species Mythimna impura. The sequence goes on along the minus strand of LR990351.1, from coordinate 24,395,894 downwards.
TAAACTACATACAAACATAAAAAAACAAACGTTTATTAAAAATCTCTTAAAACACAATATATTCGATTTTTGAGTAAAGTAACGCCACTTTACTAAGAATCCAAATCAGAATTCATTTTAATTTTTAATCGTTGTCCAACAGGACACATCTCTGGATGTCGTTTTAAAAACCCTTGATACCAATCGAAGCCTGCAAGGCCCGTGGTGATATTAAAAGTATGTTTAATATTATTTTCTAGACAAAACTCAAAGGCTTGTTTGCGAATGAATTTCGAGGTAAAAGATATGCCTTTGTTTGAAAGATTTTTTATTCTTTCCACGAGTTGTTTTTCTTGTACGTTGTTGAATACTGATTTTCGTCCCAATCGTTTCACTAAACTCCCTGACCTCAAATGACGGTTGAGAGTTTGTCTTGGAATCCCGTACCGTTTCGCTGCACCGGCCTTTGTCATTTGTCTCTTAGTAACAGCGCTCATAGCAGCTCGCAGGTTTTCTTCTGTCCACTTAGGACCTTTTATATGCGTCACATCATCCTGGCAAGCTGCATGATGTCTGTTTTTTGCTCTACTTAAGTGTTGCCGCAACCCGTTTACTAAAAATAAAATAAAATATTTTTTATATAATCATCATCACATTCATGCCCTTGTCTCATATTATTTAGGGCCGACGTAACAAGATTGATCTTCCATTCTATCCTGTCAACAATCAAGCTGTCACTAACACCCTTCCCTTTTTTGAAAACACTACCACGAGCGTAACTTTACTCTGTATCTAAATCCAATACGTTTGATCTTTAATTCATTGTCGATGATGTCGTTTTAAAACTCTTGATACCAATCGATGCCTGCAAGGCGCTTAGTGTTGTTAAAAATATGTTTCATATTGTTTTCTACACAACTCAAAGATTTATTTGTGAATTTGTTTTAAAGTGAAAAAATACCTGTCTGAAAGATATTTTTTCCATAGGTGGTTTTTCTTGGACGTTGCTGAATATTGATTTTCGTCCAAATCGTTTCACTAAACTTCCCGATTTCAAATGATTGCAGAGAGTTAGCCCTGGAATCCCATGACGTTCTGCTGCAGCTCTCTCATATCATATTTTTACCAGTAAGAGATGTCATAGCAGCTCGTAAGTCGTCTTCTGTCCACTTAGGAACTTTTCCATGCCTCACACCATTCTGCCGTGCTGCATGCTGTTACTGCAACCCGTTTACTAACAATTAAAAAAGAAATAAGAAAAGACATAATAATTATATATGTAATATTTATTATTTTACTCATCATCATCGTCAAGCCTTTGTCTCATATTACTTGGAGCCAGCAAGACACGATTTTTTCTTTCATACTATCCTGTAAATTGGCTATCACTGACAATATTTTCTTTTACAGCATTGCTTACACAATCCATACATAGAAAGAAGTCGATTAGCATTGCATAGCTGGATATAAGCCCTATAGAATATGTATCACGAACACAACATTAATGCGCTCAAAAAACTGCCGGTACACTTCAGTACTGAACTAAAACTACACACGAACTAATTTAAACATATATTTAAATTTTCTTGATTCTGAATTGATATGATATCACATACTAAACACAGCAACAACACACAACAGAATACCAAAAATGTACCTTTACTCAGAATCTGAATCAAAATTCATTACTTTTTTAATTCGTCGTGCGTCAGGATCCATTTCTGGATGTCGTTTTAAAAACCCTTTATACCATTCCATGCCTGCAAGGCCCTTAGTGATGTTAAAAGTATGTTTAATATTATTTTCTAGACAAAACTCAAAGGCTTGTTTGCGAATTATTTTCGAGGTAAAAGGTATCCCTCGGACTGAAAGATTTTGTATTCTTCCAATGAGTTGTTTTTCTTGGACGTTGCTGAAAATCAATCTCCGTCCTATTGGTTCTTTGACTAAGCTTCCTGACCTCAAATGTTTGCGGAGGGTTGCTTCTGATAGTCCATTCCGTTTAGCTGCAGCTCTCTTTGACATATGTCCCCTAGTAACGGCTGTCATAGCAGCTTGTAAGTCTTCATCAGACCACTTGGGACCTTTCGCATGCGTAGAATCATATTTTGTTAAACCTGTGTGAAAGACTTTATTTATATAACGCGGGCTAAAGATACAAAAAAATAACGATGGCTTCACCTCAAAAGTAATTTTTAGTTTTTTAGATCTATTCATAATATATTGAGATTTTATACTCTTTCATGATGCAAATATCTGATGACGTAAAGGTTCATACAAAGAAGGAATTAAAGTAACATGCTGGATATAGGCCCGTTCCAATCGCATGCTTGTAGACTTCATCTTTGGCATATCTCATTCACTAGCTACGAGTAACTCGATGAAGATCAGCGCTTCACCAACCCTGAGACCACCCTCTGCACCATACGTACGGAACACAGAATTTCAGACCACGTTTACTGACAATGCCATTAGCAATATATTATTCCCAATTCTGGTTGCTCATTCTATGAGCTGTGTTGACACTTTCTTTGCTAGATGACGTAATCTCGGATTAAAACAGACATAGAGACTCAACTGATAATAAAGAACAGCTACTGAACTAAAACATACATATGAGCTCATTGAAACATTTATTTAAATCTTCTTGATTTTGAATTAGTAATTTACAGGATACACAACGTAACTTTACTCAGAATCGGAATCATATTTAATTTCTTTTTTAAATCGTCGTGCAGCAGGATTCATTTCTGGATGTCGTTTTAAAAATCCTCTATACCAATCAATACCAGCAAGGCCCGTGGTGATGTTAAAAGTGTGTTTAATATTATTTTCTAGGCCAAACTCAAAGGCTTGTTTGCGAATTAGTTTCGAGGTAAAAGATATCCCCTTGTCTACAAGGTTTTGTATTCTTTCCACGAGTTGTTTTTCTTGGACGTTGCTGAATATTGATTTTGGTCCTAATCGTCCTTTGACTACACTTCCCGACCTCAAATGCTTTAATAGGGTTGTTTTTGGTATCCCATGCAGTTTCCCTGCAGCTCTCTGTGACATACGTCCCTCAGTAACGGCTATCATAGCAGCTCGTAAGTCTTCTTCTGACCACTTAGGAACTTTTCTATGCGTTGAACCTGATTTAATATAATCTGCAAAAAAGACTTCATTTATTTAATGCCGGCTTAAGATAAAAAAATAATAATAGCTTCACCTCAAAAGTAAACTGAAGTTTAGCCAGGTAATCTAAAAATTATTTTCATGCCATTCTTTAGCCTTCACAAATTTCAATAATGTACATACAATACATAGAAGGAAATCGGATAGCCGTCCACATTTGGAAAGAGCCCTTTGAAGATCGTAATAGCTTAACTAATCCTGAGAACGCCCTCTATAATGAAATAGAGGATTCTGAAATTCTGGTATTGTATATTCTACCTACGTAGTTTATATTATTATGTCTAATTAATATTATTTATGTTTTTTGTACACTGACAACCCCAAACCTATGTCCTCTCGTTTAGTCCATCCAAAGGTTGTCTGAAAGAGATTGCCCTGTGCGATAAGACCGCCCATTGTACACTTGTTTTTGTATCCTGCTCACATAATGAGATGTACAATAAAGTATACAATAAATAAATAAGTCATATAGTACTCCACAGTTTTTTTTTAGGTGGGATAATCATATTATGACAAATCTCGCTCTTGGGCGGAGCGCGAGATAGTGTCAGACTTTTACTGACTAAAAACGCACTCCTGTTCCTTCTTTGCCTTTGTCCCAGGGCCCCGGGTTTCACTTTCACACTACCCGTGACCCCAGTAGGCTTCGACCCTGCTGGGCCCCTACGATTTGCTGACATCTCCCTGAGGCGCGCGTGGAACAGTACGCGCCGTTGACGACCTAGGACATAGCCCTTTAGAATATGCATCTCGAAGACAACACGATGCGCTCAAAATAATACAGGCTGCTGTTACACGCAAGGACTGAACTAAAACATACACACAAGTATATTTAGGTAAACATTTATTTAAATCTTCTTGATTTAGAATTGAGCCATTAAGTGATATAATACAACATGAGCGTAATTTTACTTAGAATCCGTTTGTTTTTCAATTCATTGTTTAGGATTTATCTCTGGGTTCCGCTTTATAAACCCTTGATACCAACAGAAGCCTGCAAGGCCCGTAGTGATATCAAACTTGTGTTTCAAATTATTTTCTATACAAAACTCAAAGGCTTGTTTGCGAATAAATTTCGAAGTTAAAGAAATTCCTTTGTTTGAAAGATTTTGTATTCTTTCCACAAGTTGTTTTTCTTGGATGTTGCTGAATACTGGTTTTTGTCCTCGTCCTTTGACGAAGCTTCCGGATCTCACATGATTTCGAAGAGATGTTCTTGGTATACAATACCTTCTTGCTGCGGCTTTCAAGTTCATACGTCCCTCAGTAAAAGCTGCCATAGCAGCTCGTAAGGCTTCTTCTGACCATTTAGGACTTTTTGCTTGCTTCGAACGTAACTTAACAGAACCTGTGAATATAATCATATTTAATGTTAGTTAGCTGAATCCTGACTACAATATGCTATTGTGGGCTACTATAAAACTAAAGAACTTAGGTAAAATGTTCGTACACGGTGCTTCTTTCACATAAATCCGATCAGAGGTGTCATAAATTAACAAACTAACAGATAGGGACTTCACTACTTGATAGATTAGTTAATAATTAGATTTGAAGCGCAAGCACTCGGCACTTCCACGGGTTGTGTGAAAGCAAAACCCGGGGCCCCGGGATGAAGGCAAAGAAGGAACAGGAGTGGGTTTTTAGTCAGTAAAAGTCTGACACTATCTCCTACTCCGCCCAAGAGCGGGATTTGTCAATAGATGATTTTCCCAACTAAAAAAAAAAGCACTCGGCACTTTTTATCACTACCTATATGTATTTAATCTTTGAGAAATAAATGATATATAAACTGTATACCGTAAATACTTTGGGCTACGGGATTGTTCGAATGAGTTGCCGCGGCCCAGGAACGCAAAGGGCAACTGAAGGAATAGAGGTGGGTTTTAATCAGTAAAAGTGGAGTGAGAGAGTGTGTCATCACTCTCTCTCACTCCACCCAGAACGAGAGGGGTTATTTGATGATTTCCCACCACAAAAAAAAGATCCTGTAAAGGAAGCGCTGTAATAAAAACATATTGGGTTGATATTTAAGTAAATATATTTTATCTGCTTAATTATGAAGTTGAATTTAATATAACTTATAAATAACTTTTCACAATTTTACGTAGATGTAGATTATTTCTACACGCATGTTTGCATCACATATCAAAACATGGCGATTTCTTTGCGATGCCTGATTTAAATTGGGGATAAAGTTAATGACCACAAAAAATAAATTTGTGACTATAAACTTTATTACCTGCTAAAAGTCAAATCTTGTTATTTTTATTTTAGTTATACTATTTTTAAATTCTTATATCTGTAACTTAAACCATGCTTCATGCTTCACGGCAAGCCGCCTCAAGATGGGGCTCGCGATAAATCGGTCCAAAACTAAAAACATGACCAACAGCACTAAACGCATGGTCGAGGTAGATGGGTAAGATATAAATTATGTCGATGTAAGATATATATATAAATTATGTGGTATACTACCACCACCACGACCACCTTCCTTTCTACCTACTTTCCACCTACGCCGAGGTCGACCTGGGAAGAGGTGACTCAAGAAAAGAATACTTGGAAGAAGTTGGGGGAGGCCTATGTCCAGCAGTAGGAAAGTATACTTAGTATAAGTATAGTAATCCAAAACCATTATAATATTATTTGAGAGATATAAGTCCATATCTCTATTCAGATCCTAAATTTCGTATCTATAACATCCCTGGAATATATATAAATCTATTGGAACTGATTAAACCAAATGTTTAACCACTCTTAACTAAAATTAAACTTTCTTTTTTCTTTTACAGTTTTCAGTAGTAGGATTCATCTCGGGGTGTCGTTTAAGAAAATGAGCAACCCAAGTTTTACCAGCAAGGCCCGTAGTGATATCAAAATTATGTTTGATACCGTTTTCTATACAATACGCAAAGCCTTGTTGCCGAATGAACCTCGGGGTGAGAGCCATCCCTCTTTCTGAAAGGTCTAGCAGCCTTTTCACGAGTTGTTTTTCTTGTTCTTCATTCATTATTGTCAATCGTCCACGTCGTTTAACATAGCTTCCTTTTCTCAAATGATCGCTGAGAGTTTGAACAGGGATTCCATGCCGTATCGCTGCAGCAGTCTGTTTCATAACTCCATTTCTTACCGCAGACATAGCAGATCGTAAGGCTTCTTCAGTCCACAAAGCACGTTTTGCACCTCTTTCACGTATTGTACGTTTTCTGAGCTTGGAACCAAATTTAATTGAACCTGTGAGATAAACTACTTTTAATCATTGTACTCAGGTTAATTATTTCATTATATATTAAAAAAATGCTGCTCGTTAGTCGCGCTAAAACTAAGAAACGACAACCAACTTTAGGCTTTCCCTACTCCTATCTACACTAATATTATAAAGAGAAAAGATTTGTATTTTTCTTTGTAATGAATAAACTCAAAAAACTACTGGACCGATTTTAAAAATTCTGTAACCAGTAGAATGCTACTTTGTCACTGAGTGACATAGAATCCGCAGGAGAACCAAGAACCATTGGGCAGGGCGGGCACATTGCTCGTAGAACGGATGGTTGATGGGGCTGAAAGGTTAACCGGAAAACGCATATTTGCACGGTGGACCGACGACCTGGTGAGAGTCGCGGGAATGCGTTGGATGCGTGCGCACAGGATCGATCGCTGTGGCTATGCTTGTTGTTGGACGTAGGCCTCCACGACCCATGTCCAACAGAGGACATCTTTCTGAAATGATGATGATGACATAGAATATATATTTTCTACTTTCCGCGGGCGAAGCCGTTGGCAGAAGCTAGTTTATTGTACAAAAACTTTCTCACTGGTTTGTTGTTTCTCGTTTTTGGGTGGTGAATGATTAGTAAAGTTAATAATAATTACACATTATAAAACAAAGTCCCCACCACGTCTGTTCATCTGTCTATTCGCGAATAACTCAAACACTGCTGAAGGTTTAGACAAATTATTTTTCTGTTATCGTTCCCGCCAAACGCTAAATACAAAATGTATGGTAATGACATTACCTGCGGAGAAGTCACGTGATAAGTGGCGTGACAGGTCATTTTAATAAAATAACAAAATAAAAGACAAATGTTTGTGTGATTAGCACGATCATTTGTTCTGTGTCTGAGTATAATTTATCTAATAAGTACATGTATGTATTTAGAAATATAAATACATACATACACTATGCATGTTTATCAGTTGTCTAGTTGTGTGAAAGTTGTAGAATATATAATACGTAACTAATTTAATTATACAATGGTTTATCAGTAGTGTCAAGTTCGTGGGTGTTAACTTTGTTCGTATTTCCCTCACTACCTCGTACGATAGAGGTAACTGCGTCATTGATAGTAGTAACGTACAAAGTCTAACTAAATACGGCTGGGAGTAAACTAAAGACGTCCGCGGAAATAGTATTGTTTTAGACCGTGTAAACACCTGTATATCTTTAATGGCCGATAGCCTACCAAGTTACGATGTAAATCTCGGTGATTATGAGCCCGTGTATAAATGTAAAACATTTTTCAAGGTCGAGACCATGGTCGAGACCAAGCCCAAGTCGTCGACGGCGCGTAGTGTTTCACGCGCGCCTCAAGGAGATGTCAGCAAACCGTAGGGGCCCAGCAGGGTCGAAGCCTACTGGGTCCGGGGGTTGTGCGAAAGTGAACCCCGGGTTTTTAGCCAGTAAAAGTCTGACACTACGTCCCGCTCCGCCCAAGAGCGGGGGATGTCATAAGATGACTTTCCCACCGGAAAAAAAAGGTCGCCGCTAAGATTTAACAAAACGTTTTGTAGTTGAAGGCAGTGTTAGCGCAGTGGTTGAGCAATTTCTTTGTCTATTAAATTCCAAGTAAAGAATCTTTAGCAGCACGTCATGGCCATATTATTTATTTTTTATATTTAATAGAACGTTCACAATCCTTGAACCACAATCGTTTTGACGGCTGAAATTTAAGATATAAAAATTTCGTGTCACAGTTTTTTCTGTCGAAGGCCGCTATCCCACTGGCGTTTTACGAGCGTTGGGGCTTCTTCAACGTCTGCCAATCTGTCGCGAGTTTCTAGTGGTATAGCGCCAACGTTGAGCAGACGCGACGTTAACGTCGCGGTTTGTGGTATACGCAAGAAACTTGTGACGTTAACGCCGCGTATGCTCAACGTTGGTGCTTTATCACAAGAAAATCGCGACGTTAACGTCACGCCCGCGCTACGTCGGCGCTGCGCAGACATTGCAGAAGCGCCAACGCTCGTAAAACGCTAGTGGGATAGCGGCCTAACTCCTCCGAAACGGCTTGACTCATTTTTGTGATTTTTTTTTTGTATATTTGGTATGTCTGAGAGTATCGTAAGCTATTTTTTTTTTTGACAGTTTACATGGCAGTATAACGTTTGCTAAGTAAACTAGTAATTTTATATTTCGTCATTTTGGCTATATTCTACTGTAGTAGTATTTCCTTCTATGTAAATGTTAATTGACGTCACTACTTAGCATTCGTACTTTGTGCCGGACTGCCGGTCGAGCGTCGAGCGGTCATGTGTGGGCGCAGTATTTAATATAATATCTACATACCTATTTGTTCTAAATTTGCATATTAATTGTGTCATACAATTTGTTCTGTATATACTTAGTCATGATAGCGGTGTAAAATTCTACCACCTCTTTGCGTCGGTCGTGTTCCTCAATGCTGAGGGTCGTGATCGCATCACTTTCACTCATATCATATTCCTCCATCTGTTTCTGTCCCTGGCGGTGTGAAGGGTATTGTATATCGTAGTCAAGAGCGGTGCGGATCTGGGTGGACTGACGTATTGGGCTGCGTCCACGAGGCCTTTTCCCATCTACTTTACCGGTCACGATGAGCCTTTCGAGGTTGCCACCGTCTTTTCTTGCAATGTGACCGAAGTATTACAGAAGAAATTATACGCTATTGTTTTTAACATTTTGCAAGTTAGTGTCATGTTGTACGAGTGTGTGATTAAAATATGATTGCCAGGGTTTTTTCAAAAAGTCGTTCTATAGGGCAAGACAAACTGGGAGGTGTGTATTGATGATTATAACTCAGTAAAGCTACATTTGTTGCGGCCGCGAATCATATTTTAATGAACATAGAACAGGTTCTATAGGTATACATAATTTGTAAAAAAAAATTGAATTTCGCAGCCTAACCTTGATTAACTAGGTGAAATGCAAAAAATATGTCGCTATTTTTTAGAAAGTAAAGCAACTGAGAAAAAACGAAACTGATAATATAAAGATGAGATCACACATTTTGTTTCTAAATAATGTATATATAATAATAATAAATAATAATAAATTCTTTTATTTCAGGCTTAAAATATTAAAATAAAACAAAAATCGGTAGATCTTAAGTCATTTATTAGCCTGCTTCACCAAGTAGCGGTGATTATACTAAACTTTTATTTAGCCTTTAATAAAACAAAAATAATCCGTTTATCAATAATATTACTCTTTTCTTCGCTGGTTTAGCCGATATATTTGCTTTCTCACACTTTGATTTATCTTTGTTTATCGGTCTAACGCTTTTTTTTTTGTAAGTATTTTATTATGACTTTGCATGTTTTTTTGCATTTAATTTAGCCTTTTAATCTAATTTTGCATTTAGGTTTAGACTTTTAATATACTGTTCAGGATGGCTCGTTTCTTCTTCTCTGTCACTTGTATCAACTGGTGTAGTGGACAGTTTACCGGTAATTTTCTTATAATATCTAGCCGAATATTCTCTCCATTTTTTTCTTATATGTTGTTTTCCTATATCACTTAAATCTTTTATTCTACTTTTTCGAGCTTTAACTCTTTCGAGATGTTTTTTTCTGACTTCTTCATATCTGGTTGGATTTTGTTTTAGACGCTCACGGTATTTTTTTTGCCTTTCCGCATTCGACATTGGCGCCATCTCTGGAATATATTATATTTTAGAAATAGACCGACTCAATATTTAATGTATGTAAACCAGTGTTGACATTAATAGATTAATTTTTAAATCAATTACTTAATTTGTTTATAATAATAATCTCTCGATTAAAATAATATTCGTAATCGCGATTAATAAAATAATCATTAATCGTTAATTTCACCAAACAGATTAATAGTAGATTTTTGCACCGAGCAGAAAGTGACTTTCTCAAGCCGAGCGTTAGATCAAAAACACGAGTGAAAGAAAGAAAGAAAGAAATGCAAATATTTTATTTGGCACACATAAGCAGATACACACAATGAAGAAACAACATGTATAAACTTAAGATATTAGAAAAAAAAAGTAACATTGTGCGTCTCGCGCCTGCACCAAATAGGTCCAGTTCAGCAAAAATGTCAGACAATTTCGTGGTTGCCTAACGCTGGTTTTCAACTGAATCTTATTGAGAGTTTACGGTGGAAAAGTTAGATTTTTATTTAACAACAACAAGAGTGCAACAAGTAGTCACGCTGAGCAAGATACGTAATCTGCTTTTCTTTCAACTACAGAAATAAAATCATGATCTATACATAGGTACAGACATCTATCCATCCATACATACATATACATCCATCCACACTTTGATATTGAAAGTATCAAAGTCAAACTCTTCGTGCCAACATGGTATCCATAAGTTACCAAACTAGACACCATACAGACACCAGAATCGCTACACCACACTGAGACAGTGTCAAAATGGACCTTAAGTGCACGCGTCCGAGTTGGTCGCGCCGCCAAATTGGTTGCGCAACCAAACGGACACCAGGTGAGTAACTTCTCTATAGAACTGTATACATTTTGTAGTGGTAGCGGCGACTGGTCGTGCCGCCATGGTGTCCCGGTGAAATATAGCCCTAACTCCTATATCGTGGGTGCGTTTACAAACTTTTAAACTAGCATGCATAAGACAACCAGACCCGGAACAACTATCTGTAAGCCATGCAAATGTTTTTTCCGTGCGGGAATCGAACGCAGCGCAGCAGCTGATTCCGCGATCAACCAGCCGTCTACTAACTAAATAGGTACTTTCGTAGTTTTGAAGAACGGCTGCTAAGATAGTCAGGTGGCTGGGTTTGGTTTCTAAGAAAAGAAAGCATCAGAGCTTTCTTGCTCAGATTTACATTCTTAGCTAGAATTTATATTAACTATGCTCACCGCTTGAAGACGGCTTTCTTGATTTCCAAGGATAATGTGTACCCCTGCTCACTTGTTTTTTTATTTTTCAGTATTTGCGTGGCCCAGAAGGCTGCCCAGCTTAAATGGGACTGGGCTGGACATGTCTGCCGCATGCCGATCGAGCGGTGGGCCAGTAAAACACAAAGTTGGTGCTCTGAAATCGCACGATGGGGTCGCGTCAGAGCAAGAAGGCGATGGCGGGACGACTTAGATGTCTTCTTTAGGAATTGGCAAGAAGAGGCTCAAGGCTGGGAACAATAGAAGGAATGGAGGGAGGCCTTTGCCCAGCAGTGGGACAGTATAGGCTAGATATAATATAATAATTATATAAGTGCGTGTTTAAGGATGCCTTCACATTCCTAAAGCTAGAACTACATTAGACCGACGCACATGTGTAACACGCCTTATTTGTACGTAGAACGACGTCGCGTGGCGTGGATCAAGTGTAGCTCTACAAGTCTAGTTTCGACCGACGCGCCCAGATCGGCGTGTGTGGCATACGTGTGCGCAGTGTAGTTCTAGCTTAACTCACATCTCTACCTACAACTTACACGGGAATTTTTGAAAGATAACAAACTCCTGGAACGCAAATGACCACTGAAGGACACAGGTTAGTCATTTCACTGACGAGAAACCATAGAGGAAATAGCGGGAGAATTTAAAAATCATGTGATGATTCCACACGTCAAAAAAAAAAAAACATCACTACAACTTAGGAATCACCTGCTAGTTGACATATAGGTAAACATTATTATCACCATCAAGTATATTTACGTGCTGATAGCGATAAAAATATAATCGTCCGTCGTAATAGTTGAACTTCGGACAGTAACAGAGGTCCAAGGACGCGCATTTTACGTAAAGTTGCCTTGAACTTTGTACAAAAACAAACGCCATTTTTATGAGATATGAGAGATATACTTCATTGTTTTTTTTTTAGGTAAAAAATCAACCAATGACTTCTCCCGTCCTAGGGCAGAGGGGAGGGCGTGTTAGACTTTCACTGACTCCGGAGTTCCCTTTCGAACAACCCATGGCCCCTGTAGACAGATGTACCTACTTCATTGTTGGCGATTTCTTTTTTTAATTCGCTTCTGGCCTCTTTATTCCTTTTAACAATACGTCTTGACGAAAACTAAAGGTTAACGACAGTATTGTAGTCGGGGTAGCGAACTATTACTATAGTACTATTACATATAGTTTTTTTTGTGACGTAACTACAAATTTACAGTTTTCAGATGTTTTCCTATACGTATGCTATGAGACCTTGCTTCATACCAAATCTCAAGGTTCTAGGAAAACGGGAAGTACCCTATGAATTTTGATTCCCTTGAGAGTGTCGAAATGTAAGTTTTTTGCAACATAAACGACCGTATCTTTTTTTTCGTTAACTTGCAAGTTTGATTTTTTCACAGCTTCAATTCAAGGGACCGCAGACCGAGTATATGGTTTTAATTTCAATTCGATATCTCCACGCGTTCTCGAGATAAAGTGTCTTGACAAACAGACAGACAGACGGACAACAAAGTGATTTTATTTTAAGATTTCGTTTTTTCCTTTTGAGGTACGGAACCCTAAAAATAATTTAATTAAAAGAAATACCGTCGTTCGTTTTCGTATAGAATCATTTATGTTTTATGTCTAATTCTTTCGCTGTCTCGACCATAAAACTCTGGAATGCGCTTTCTTCCCCTTGACGTCAAAAAAGTTGAAAGTAAATTTTCCTTCAAGCGTAAAATTCGGAACTACTACTTGAAGTCCTCTCACAATTATGACGAAGACCGAACTAAGGTAAGGCAACCTTAGTTCGGTCTTCGTTATAATTGTTTTTATTTTAAGTTCTCTTAATTACAATGATTTAATATTTCTCAGTTTTTATTAGTTAGAACTTTAATATAAATATGTATTTCATTATTTTAAGCACCTTAATTTAAAGATATTTACTTCATTATCATTATTTATTGTGCAAACCTACCACAGTGTTGTCCCCACCAACCGTGTTCCCACGTTGTCGTCGTGGTGGGGCTTGCGTGTCTCTGTGATCTTGAGGGCTATGCCGGTAGAGCTACTCATGCCGGAAGGCCTCAAGTGAGAGACCAGACCAAGAGGAACACACACAGGCGGAGTCCAGATGGACCGCCACGGAGGGTGCACTGTCCAGAAGCATCGGCACCAACAGCTGTTGGTGTTTTTGGACAGTGGTTTTATTTTTATTTGAGAGTGGGTTCGCCTCTGGTACGCGTCTGCTTATCAGACGTGACCAAGATGGCGAACGTGGTTATTGGGGACCCCACCCCACAAAAGAAGGCAAAGCTGAGTTCAGCACATAATGGACGCGACTCTAAAGAAATTATTACCCCAGGAGGGTACCGCCTGCACCGCAGGAGGAGAATCCCTCCCCGAGCAGAGCTCGGACTGCCCCTCGTATTCTGGGGGGGGCAAAGAGCGCGTCAGGTCCCCTAGGGACCTGTTACCGTCCTCCGTGGACGCTAGGAGCCAGGGTGGCTCACCCACCGGTAGCGTGGAGTCCCTGGGACCCGTTCCCAGCACTTCCACTGCACCGGTGGGTACTACAAAGGCCGGCAGGCGCTTCGGCCTCAGGGAGGTGAGTGAAGACACGGCGTCGGACTCCGATGCCGTGTCTTCGCTCAACTCGGAGAGAATGGAGGTGGATGAGGCCACCTCTAGAAAGAAGAGGAACTCATTCCTCAAGCGCTCCATGTCCAGGGACGGCCGGAGGACATCCTCCGACGATGGGCGTGGAGCTTCGGCTCGCAAAATCTCCACTGCTGGACGAGGTGCGGGCCGAATGGCGAGAAAAGGGAGGAAGCCCACCGCCGAGGAGGTGAACCAGCGGTCCCTAAAGATTGCCAGGGAGGGGCGCCACCCCGGGGCAAGCAGTGCCCAGGCCAGCCCCTCGGAGCCTGAGCCTTCTGGCAGTGAGCCAGAAGGCATGAAGGAGGCGCTGACCAAGTTCACGGAGATCGTGGCAGCTGCCATAGCAGGCGTGGCCAAGAAGAGGGAGAAGGCCGCCAAGAGGCGATCCATAACCCAGGCCATGACCTCAACCGAGGCACTGGGGATCGTCCTGGAGCCGTTCAAGAAATCCCTCAACAAGAGGATTGAACGGCTCGAGGCGGACCTGGCCGGTCTCCGTGAAACTGGTCCCGAGGTGGCGACAAACGGGGGATGCATGCAAGGGCAAAGCCAGTCGCAGCCCCTGCCAAAGCCGGAGAGTGCGGTTCTGACCCTGCTGCGGCAAGAGCTGGCTGCCTTCCGGCAGCAGCAGCAGGAGCAGCAGCAGCAGTTCCAGGAGCGGGTCCAGCGGCAGTTCGCTGTCCTGGAGGGCATTGTGCTGCGCCCCCCGCTTGCGGCCTCCGGCCAGAAAAGGACGGTCTCCTACGCCGCCGCCGCCGCGGCCACGGCTGCTGCGCCCAAGGCGGGCCAGTTGGGGCAAACTGGGCGTGAAGCCGTGGTGTCGGAGCCTGCGAGGCCGGTCCCGGCGGCCAAGCAGCAGCAACGGCAGGGGAAGCCTACTCCTTCCCCAAAAGGCAGAGTGATGCCTGCCGCTAAACCGTCGGGACCTCGTGCAGTGGCGGCGACTAGGCCACGCCTGCCCGAAGAACCCTCGGCTGGTGCCGAATGGACAGTTGTCGGCGCCAGCAGGAAGGCGGGCAAGGCGGCTAGAGCGGCGAAAAAGCGCGAGCGGCGACAGCGGCGCAAGAAGCGGGCCATGGCAGCCAGACTTCGCGCCCCGAATTCCGCAGCTGTAGTGATTACACTACAGCCAGCTGCGGAAAAGAGGGGCGTGAACTATGACATGGTCATGGCGAAGGCGAAGCAGGCGGTGGTAGATCACCTCGACGAGTTCGGAGCCTCTGAAGGCTTCCGAATGAGGCGCACCGCAACCGGGGCCCGAATATTGGAGGTCCCTGGTGCGGACAGCGGCTCTGCCGCAGACGCCCTGGCCGCAAGGATCAGGGCGTCCCTGGACGTCGAGGAGGTCAGAGTGTCCAGGCCCACAAAGTGCATAGACATGCGCATCATGGGCCTGGATGACTCCGTTAGGGTGGATGAGGTGGTGGCCGCCGTCGTCAGGACGGGAGGGTGCCAGGCCGATCAAGTGCGGGCGGGCACCATCCGTGCTGACAGCACGGGCATGCGAGCCGTTACGGTTAGCTGCCCCGTGTCGGCGGCCAAAGCCATCACGGGCGAAGGCCGAAGGCTCTTGGTTGGCTGGGTCTCCGCACAGGTAAAACTGTTGGAGCCCAGACCTCTGCGGTGCTACCGCTGCCACGTGGGGCACCACGTGGGGGCCCATTGCGCCGCAGAGGTGGACCGCAGTGACCGCTGCTACCAGTGCGGTCAGGCTGGTCACAAGGCCGTCGAATGCCGTGCAACGCCGCACTGCTACGCATGTGCGGCGGCAGGCAAGCCGGCCGACCACCGGGCTGGGGGCAGGTCCTGCGACGCCCCCGCCAAGGCCAAGGGCAAGGTACGGAGGCCCATCCACCCGGACGTACTCACCGCCGCAGCCGCCTCCTTGGCTGCTGCCGCTGTCGCCGCCGCACCTAACGCGGCAGGGCCCTCACGGGGGGCACGGGAGGAGACTGTAATGGACTGTCAATAATTACTCCATTACGTCTCCTCCAGGCGAACATCAACCACTGCGCCTCCGCTCAGGATCTGTTGCTCCAGAGCATGGCACAGTGGTCGATCAATATCGCCGTGGTCTCCGAGCCGTACTATGTCCTGCCCAGGGGAGACTGGGTGCGGGACCTTGACGGCTCGGTGACCCTAATTTCGTCGGCCGCCGCCGGTACCCCGACCCTCGAGGCCGTCACGAGGGGGCGGGGTTGCGTGGCAGCACGGTTCGGGGACATTGCAGTGGTAGGAGTCTACCTGTCCCCGAACAGATCTCTCGGCGATCTTCACATCTCCCTAATGGAGCTGAAAGCCGTCGTCGCTGGGTTTAGTTCCCTCCCTGTGGTCGTGTGCGGGGACTTCAATGCCAAGAACTTGGCTTGGGGTTCCCGGTTCACGAACCAGCGGGGTCGGATGGTGGAGGACTGGGCTCTGGAGACAGGCCTGGTCGTCCTAAACCGGGGTTCTGTCCCCACGTGTGTGCGGATGCGGGGTGACTCAGTGGTGGACATCTCGTTTGCCAGCCCCGCTCTGTCGCCACGTGTCGTCGACTGGCGCGTTATGGAGGAGGTGGAGACGTACTCAGACCACCGGTACATCCGGTTTGACGTCTCCGCCCAAACCTCGACCGCGCCGGTCCGACGGAACCCTTGTGGTCCGCGTTGGGCGCTGAGGCAGATGGACCGGGAGCTCCTCCTGGAAGCCGCGACGGTACAGGCCTGGGTGCAAGCACCGGACAGGCCTGTCGACATCGACGTCGAGGCAGAGTGGTTCCGGGAGGCCATGTCGCAAATCTGCGACGCGGCAATGCCCCGAGTCCATCCAGGACGTGCTCAGCGCCAGGTATACTGGTGGTCGCCGGAGATTGCGGCACTGCGCAATGCGTGCAATGCCGCGCGACGCCGGTATCCCAGGTACCGCAGGCGCCGCATCCGTCCTCCGGATGCGGAGGCCAGAGAGGCGGAGCTGTACGAGGGATACAGAGAGGCAAAGCGCACCCTCCGAGCGGAGATAAGGCGGGCCAAACTCGAGGCCCGCAACGTGTGGCTGGGGACTCTGAATGGGGACCCATGGGGACGCCCCTATAAGGTGGTGCGGGACAAAATCCGCCCCTGGGCTCCCCCGCTGACGCAGAGTCTCCGGCCCCAGCTTGTGGAGGGTGTGGTGAGCACTCTGTTCCCCGTGCGAGGGGAACACTCTCCCCCGCCCATGGCTCCGCCACCAGCGGTATCCGACGTGGACCACGATGGCGACGACGACGAAAATGCTCCAGAGGTGACCGAGGTAGAGTTGAGAGTGGCGGTACGGAGGCTGAGTGCCAAAAATACCGCCCCAGGACCCGACGGTTTGCCTGGGAAGGCCTGGGTCCTGGCCATGGAGGCTCTCGAGCCTCGACTAAGAGGGCTCTTCAGCGCATGCATGGAGAGGGGCCAGTTCCCACTTCGCTGGAAGACGGGGAAACTGGTCCTCATCGCGAAGCCGGGACGCCCTGCGGACTCTCCGTCCGCGTACCGGCCCATTGTGCTGCTCGACGAGGTGGGCAAGCTCTTTGAAAGAGTAATTGCAGACCGCCTCGTCGCGCACTTAACACGGGTGGGGCCGGATCTAGCAGACGGCCAGTTCGGTTTTCGCAGGAGGCGCTCCACGGTGGACGCCATCATGCGCGTGCGAGCTCTCACGACGGGGGATGCGGTGGCCCAGGGCAGGTGTGTCGTGGCGGTGTCTCTGGACATCGCCAACGCCTTCAACTCCCTGCCTTGGAGTAGCATTAGGAGGGCACTCCGGTATCACCGGACGCCCGACTACCTCTGTCGTGTGGTCGAGGCGTACCTGTCGGACAGGTACATCATCTACCCTGGTCACCAGGGAGAGTGGGAACGTCGAGAGATGTCGTGCGGTGTTCCGCAGGGATCGGTACTAGGGCCGCCCTTGTGGAACATCGGATACGACTACGTGCTGCGCGGCGACCTCCCTGACGGGGTCAGCGTGGTCTGCTACGCAGACGACACGCTGGTCCTGGCGCGGGGAGAGTCGTACCAGGCGGCGGTCGAACTAGCGACACGCGGGGTTGCGACAGTCGTGGGCAGGATCCAGGAGTTGGGACTCGAGGTGGCATTGCACAAGTCCGAGGCCATGTGCTTTCACGGCCCTCGGAACGCGCCACCACGGGGTTCCCAATTAACGGTAGGAGGAGTCCACATCGGCGTCGGGTCGACGATGAAGTACCTGGGACTCGTTCTCGACAGCCGATGGGATTTCGAGGAGCATTTCCGACGTCTGGCTCCCAAACTAAATCGGACTGGGGCTGCCCTCGGGCGGCTCCTGCCCAACCTGGGAGGTCCAGACGCCTCCTGCCGGAGGCTTTACGCGGGGATCGTTCGGTCCATGGCCCTTTATGGCGCACCGGTATGGGCGCCGACGCTGCGGAAGCAGCCGGCGGCCCGGCTGAACGCATGCCAGAGGGTCATGGCCATACGGATGGTGCGAGGATACCGGACGATTTCCCGCGAAGTGGCGAGCCTCCTTGCTGGCCAGCCACCATGGGATCTGGAGGCAACAGTCCTTGCACACATGCACGACCTGCGCATGGAGATGCAACGCCGGGGCGAAACTCCGCTGCCGCGACAAGTCGCAGCATGGCGGACAGAGCTCCGGCGGGTTCTCATGGTGAAATGGCGACAGCGACTGTCGCAACCCAGTGCTGGGCACGCCACAATTATGGCGGTAAGTCCCCTCTTTGAGGCGTGGCGTGGCGTCTTTCCAAAGACCTCACGGCGTCCTCACCTTTCGCATGACGCAGGTTCTCACCGAACACGGTAAGTTCGGGAAGTTCCTGCACCGGATTCGTGCGGAAGCAACGCCCGGGTGTCGCCACTGTGTGGACCGCCCGGAGGACACGGTGGAGCACACGGTTGAGGTGTGCCCCGCTTGGGCAGAGCAACGCCGTGTCCTTGTGGGGGCGATCGGCGGCGGCGATCTCTCGCGCCGGGCCCTGGTACAGGCCATGGTCCGGAGCGAGGAAGAGTGGCAGGCGGTCGCCTCCTTCTGTGAAGCAGTAATGCTAGCAAAGGAGGCGGCCGATCGCGTGAGGCAACGGTCCTCACGCCCTTACCGCCGCCGGGATTCCGATCCCGATTTCCGGCCACCGTAGGCGCGGGCTTGCGGACGGCGAGCAATGGGTGGCTCGCCGTCGGAACGTCCGGTAACCGTCCGGACCGAGCCAAGTCGTCGACGGCACGTATTGTTCCACGCGCGCCTCAGGGAGATGTCAGCAAATCGTAGGGGCCCAGCAGGGTCGAAGCCTACTGGGGCCATGGGTAGTGTGAAAACGAAACCCGGGGCCCTGGGACGAAGGCAACGAAGGAACAGGAGTGGGTTTTTAGTCAGTAAAAGTCTGACACTATCTCTCGCTCCGCCCAAGAGCGAGATTTGTCATTAGATGATTTTCCCACCGAAAAAAAAAAAAAAAAAAAACCACAGTGTTGTATTTTTTAACCCAAAGGTCTGACTGGTAGAATGCCTTGTTGCATTAAGTCCGATACTGTACATGAAGTTTAAATAAATATTTTTAATCCAAATGTCTTCACATCGCGACATCGAGATACATGGGCATACCGAAAAGTCCAACATGCTGTCAGAGGTTCTGCACCTGATCTATCTCCAGTCATAGCTGAATGCCAACCCATCGGATTGTGAGAAATATGAGAATCCATACATACGAAGGAGTCCGATTGCGTTTGCGCATACACTTATGCACTTCGATATTATCTCCTTCTGTCCTCGACCTGACAGACATTTGGTCGCCAACAAATACATAACGCAGACCAAAATTCCCTAAAGTATAGTATTTTAATACTACTACTGATTACTGTCGTTATCAAAATGTTGCACTGAACTGGAGCATAACAAAATGGAAAAGTTTGTATTAATATAAACCGAAGTTCAAAAGATCGAGGGTGATAAAAACAGTGCTTGAAATATAAAAGAAGCATTTTAGTCAAAAGAATCATGTGTTTCATACTGCGATCTACTTATCAACATTGAATAGATAATTACATCGTCTTTATTTTGTTATTTTAGATTTAAAAAAAAAACTGTTGTTTCTGATAAACATGACACCGTGAGTCATAACCCTATTTAGCAGAATTTGTGTTAATTAATGTGACAATAGGGATTTCCCCTATACATTA
This sequence comes from Mythimna impura, assembly GCA_905147345.3. Lineage (NCBI taxonomy): Eukaryota > Metazoa > Arthropoda > Insecta > Lepidoptera > Noctuidae > Mythimna > Mythimna impura. The sequence goes on along the minus strand of LR990351.1, from coordinate 24,375,760 downwards.
ACGGCTTCGGCGTCTCTCCGCAGACCATGTTCTTTACTCCAACCTTCCATCTCCTTCCATCTTCCGTCACGTGCCCTGTAACCTGTTCACGAAGGGATCTAATTACAGCGTCAGCGGACAGCACTGCTGTGGCCCAATACTGGCAACAGATTTAATTTGTAAATATTTTTTGCCAACGAAACGATAAGAAGAAGAAGAACGGGTGCAATGTTCGTTGGTGTCCATTTCGACTGCTCAGCCAGTGTCGTATTAGAAGAACGACTACGTCGGATCGTTGGAGAGAGAGAGTCTTCGGAATTTGTAAAACACTAACAATGATTACAAATTCATAGATTCAATATTCCGAAAATTGTAAAGGTTAAACCAAGACCGCGCGGTCGAAACATGGAGAACCGCGCAGCCACGTAGTTCTCTTAAACGAAGCATAGGTAGAGGATCCATTCTTTTTGCTAAACACTGATACGATTTCGAAGAAAATGTAGATTATAGTATGAATAAAGCCCTAATGTTTGAACTTGCTCTAGTAACTTTTAAAATTAAACAATACAATCAATTAACAAATTTATTGTTACACGGAAAGCACATGTTTACTTTATGTTCCCCACAAACAGTTTTAGAACATTTATAACAAACTGTCTTACTCATCCTACGTATTGAAGCGGGGCAGAAAGCACAGCACTTGCGTTTTCTATCGACATTTTTCCAGGCAGCAGATCCTGATGCATTTCTAGTAGATATGGATTTCATAGTGCAACGACGTTTTTTTCGGCACACAGATTCTGGGAAACGATGATTGATGTAAAACCATTTGTAAGATAAAATCAGAAATGTAGTACCTAAGCATAATTAGGGAGTCCTAATAAGGCTAATTATGCTTACTACATTTCAATTTTTTTTTCTGTGTAGGCTTCTTATCTAGGAGAGGGAATGGACTGTAGTCCACCATTAGGACTCAGGCCTCCTATCTAGGAGAGGGAATGGACTGTAGTCCACCATTAGGACTCAGGCCTCCTATCTAGGAGAGGGAATGGACTGTAGTCCACCATTAGGACTCAGGCCTCCTATCTAGGAGAGGGAATGGACTGTAGTCCACCATTAGGACTCAGGCCTCCTATCTAGGAGAGGGAATGGACTGTAGTCCACCATTAGGACTCAGGCCTCCTATCTAGGAGAGGGAATGGACTGTAGTCCACCATTAGGACTCAGGCCTCCTATCTAGGAGAGGGAATGGACTGTAGTCCACCATTAGGACTCAGGCCTCCTATCTAGGAGAGGGAATGGACTGTAGTCCACCATTAGGACTCAGGCCTCCTATCTAGGAGAGGGAATGGACTGTAGTCCACCATTAGGACTCAGGCCTCCTATCTAGGAGAGGGAATGGACTGTAGTCCACCATTAGGACTCAGGCCTCCTATCTAGGAGAGGGAATGGACTGTAGTCCACCATTAGGACTCAGGCCTCCTATCTAGGAGAGGGAATGGACTGTAGTCCACCATTAGGACTCAGGCCTCCTATCTAGGAGAGGGAATGGACTGTAGTCCACCATTAGGACTCAGGCCTCCTATCTAGGAGAGGGAATGGACTGTAGTCCACCATTAGGACTCAGGCCTCCTATCTAGGAGAGGGAATGGACTGTAGTCCACCATTAGGACTCAGGCCTCCTATCTAGGAGAGGGAATGGACTGTAGTCCACCATTAGGACTCAGGCCTCCTATCTAGGAGAGGGAATGGACTGTAGTCCACCATTAGGACTCAGGCCTCCTATCTAGGAGAGGGAATGGACTGTAGTCCACCACGCGGGCCAGGTGCAGATTGGTGGTTGTCACAATATGTCTTGGAACTTTTGATCCGAGGACATGCCGGTTTTCTCACGATGTTTTCTTTTATGTTTTGAGAGTGATTAAATAAATAACACAAAGCGAGAGCACCACTGCTCTCTGCTTTGTATTATTAATTTGCTCAATGGTAACGTCCCTGACTTACCGAGTTGTAGGTTGCGAATTCAAACCCAGCCAGGCGCATTAAAACAGAAAAGTATATAAAAATTATTAAGGTTCTCCAGCTTATCATCAAAATAAATACGCTCTGTAGGCATTCGATCGGATTTTAATTTAGTATTACAGTTTTATACCACATTTATCGTAACACATACAGCACATGTCTATTTTATATTCTCCACGAATAGTTTTATAGCATACAACACACAAAACACCTTGCTCTGACTTCGAATCTTTAATGGACAGTATGCACAGTACTGCCTTTTCCTAGATTTTCGATCAGAAGAAGTGAAACTCAGTGTTACATGGAATTATTGTATTTACCTCTACATTACATTGTGATAGATATTATCTTCTTAAAAACACTTTCAAAGAATCGTTCAAAATTATTCATTTTATTCTCCAATTACGACACAGTATTGTAAAGATACTGAAGCAGTTTCTTTTATAGTATAGACAACGTTTAAAACAACACAATCAGAAACTTAAAATGTTTATTTTTACAAGTTTTTCCTAAGCTCAGTTTATTGAAAACAGACTATCTTTCTATTTCTACTATAACTTTCTGAAATCTGAGATCTGCTATTTTGATCCGGCCTTAAAATATCATTTTTTTTACAGTTTTGCTTCAAATGTCTCAACTTTCATTTTATAGAAATTAAAAAATACTTTTAATGGAAAAACCACTCTTACACGTTCTATGCTCCATGCTAAATCTCTTTTCTTCTTCTGTATCTTTGAATACCTAATGTCTAAATTTGAAATGAAGGTTTTTTTTTTTAATCTTGATAGGTTCGCGCTTGACCGCTATCTCACCTGATGGAAAGCGAAGATGCGGTCGACGATGGAGCGCGCTTACCTAGAAGTAACCTATTCACTCTTGACTTAAAGATTCCCGGGTTGTAGCCATCAGGTTGTTACTTTCCTACAATAGTATCTTCCTTTTTCTTCTGACGATATCTGTTGGTGTGGAGACATTATAATTATGAGATTATTCACACACAAAATTGCAATAAAAAAGACTACCCACTTCAATAAAATACCAAACTTTCCACCTACCTTTTAGAATTTTCACGCCATCTTTTTCTTTGTTCATTTAGGTCGCAAGTGGATACTTTATGTGTTTTTTTTCGTTTTAGGTATTTTTGTCTCCATTTCTCTCTTTCAATTTCCATTAACTCTGGATTATTTTTTATTTCAGCATATTGCCGCCTTTTACACATTCTACTAGCCAGTCTTCTTTTAGCCAGGCAATCTTCATTTTGTTTTAATTTAGAGATCGATTTTGGAATAGTCAATCTTTTGCTTTCTCTTGTCTTATGAAATATATATTTAAGATCTATAATTAAAAAATAAGACACAGTTTTTAGATAGTTGTAGGAGTGTGTAGTAAAATCATGACTAGGGTTTGGTTTAACCAAACATTTAAATAAAAAACCAACAATTGTCATATCGTAATTATTTATTGGAACTGTCTTTTATGATTGACATGATTCTCTTCTTCATTCCCTTATTATTTATTGGTTCATAGTAAGAATACTTTTATGTACTTACTTAGGCATTTACACACAATCCAACGAATCCTTGACAATCAGTTATTTATACAAGACATATTCAGTCACCTTAATTTAAATAGTGCGCTAATTACAAATCTTCACCAATACTGAACTATTAACGTTGCTTCAGTTGTAACACCGCGTAAGTAAAAATCGGGAACTTTTCAGGAAAGCAAATAAACTTTTGCTTTTTTTTTGTTTGTACATTTTTACATTTGCACGTAACTCGATTTTTAGAAATAGCTGACTTGCGCACTGTTGCTATGGGAGTACAACTGTGTTTCGCAGTTTTTCTTTTTTTTCTGTTCACTGACATTTTTTATTTTTTTTTAGGTGGGAAAATCATCTAATGACAAATCGCGCTCTTGGGCGGAGCTAGAGATAGTGTCAGACTTTTACTGACTAAAAACCCACTCCTGTTCCTTCGTTGCCTTCGCCCAGGGCCCCGGGTTTCGTTTTCACACTACCGATGGCCCCAGTAGGCTTCGACCCTGCTGGGCCCCTACGATTTGCTGACATCTCCCTGAGGCGCGCGTGGAACAATACGCGCCGTCGACGACTTGGGCTCGGTCCGGACGGTTACCGGACGGTCGAGGTATTTTTAAATGTAAAATTTTTTTTGAAACGTCGTCGTTTCGTCAAACACTTGTTGTTATTTGATTTCCTACCGAATAATATACAGAACGTATTTTGTCACAAAATGACTTACGAGGTGTTAGAACTTAAGAGGGTCCTTATTCACTCGCCTATCGTCAACATCGTGCATGGTTTAAAAGCTTGTTACTTCATCTTACGCAATCCAACGCGGAAAAAGAGGAATAATGCCTGAAAACTTTGTTAGCATTCGGTAATTCCGTAACTTACTCGAATATTTTACAAAACTTGTTCCTTGGTCCTTGTTGCATCGCCTTAAGCGACGTTATGCTTCTTTTTTGAAAAATCCATTTAGGGGCGTCCAACTCGACAAACATTTTCACTGTTTTCATACAACCGCTCTTACGCGATTATGACGTTATTACACATTTTTCATTAGATATTTTGGAAACACAGTACCTTGTGGATATTATCTAGGCTTCTATCGAAATCAATTTATAAATTTGTGTAAAACTAATCCAATAAAGACCTCTAAAAATCTGCTATTTTGCATAAATATACACTTCATAATTTACTCAAAAATTAAAAAAACTCAAGAAAGTTTATCAATAGAAATCTTGCAAATTTATTCAAGATTCTGAATGACGAAAATCTTTTTCAAAAACTTTTAAGGGTTTAAAATAAACACGTATTTCCTGGAACAAGTTTTGTAAAATATTCAAGTAAATCACGGAATTACTGAATGCTAACAGAGTTTTCAAGCGTTATCTTTCTTTTTTCACATCGCGTTGGATTGCGTTAGATGAAGTAACAAGCTTTTAAACCAAGCTCGATGTTGACGATAGGCGAGTGAAAAAGGACCCTCTTAATACTTTTTAACAGATTCGAAGTTTCATACGTTCTTAACTTTTTGATAACGGCTTTTTTTAATAAACTCATTTTTTCTAATTTGCTACAAGTAATATTTCATCATATTAGCCAGATGTAGAGGTGTATCTTCCAGGCAAGTGTGTTTCTTTTCTTGAATTATGTCACTGCCCTAAAACAAAGTAGCATTTTCCATAATTAACAATTATCTCCTGGTCGGAGAGTAGCAACACAATGTTTTTTTACACAATTTTTTTGTTAAAAATACTCACATGCAGAGTAAGTTTGCCGGCACATTTCTTTTTTCTTCTGTTAACACATTCCCAACACTCCGCTCCACTTTTATTTCTTTTTTTTAATACGAATTGGTGGTTAGTATATAAGAGAACCGTGCCACCACCTCTTTTGATGAACGTTAATTGAGGTGAGTTTTGATAAGACCAATGAGGAGCTTCTTCATCCGCGTTCGATCCTGGAAACAATCAATTTGAAAAGTTATTTACTAAAAAATATATATACTTATATGTACACGTCAACTTGAGAGCCTTTTTATTAATTTACAGTGTAAACTCTATATAAATATTATAACGACACTTAAAGGATTAAGCATTTTTCGACGTTATAAAGAGTTGTCGTTAAATAGAGTTAAGTGAAAGATATTATTTTACAATACTATAATATAAATATGTATTTTAATAATATAAGACACATTTTACTCATGACCAAAATTACAAAAAAAAAAATCACTAAAATATGTAACAACACTTATTGCGTATAGTCTGTTATCATTGTCTGATGTTTCTTGCTGCTCCAATACTTTAATTGAATTTTATGTATTTTACTCTTAACTTGATATACTGCTGGATCAACATAATTATATAAAAAGTATTTTTCTATTAGTTTATCTGCATCAAGTGCTTGTTTGTTTCTTGGTGGAGGGACAGGGTCGTCTGTTTAAATGATATTTATTTTGTAAATAGGTTTAAAAAGAAAAACACACGTAATTTTTTTTTTTCGTTGGTTTCATCTAGATGAGGCTGGTTTCAGCTTCGTCGTCCACTTATTGTTCCTCAGTGTTTCTCACCGAATATATTTATTTTTTATCTGTCAGTGAAGCTGTTGTAGACAGATGGTCGTCAACTGCTATGTAGGTTTGTAGGTTTTCAGTCAAATTGTTTGGCATGTTGAACTGTTTAACCCACTCAGTTAATGAAAGGTCATCTTCACTTTCAACCTATGATTCATTTTTTCCTTCATCATTCGTCAACAGATACTAAGTCCAGCATGACGAGAATAGTGTTGGATAGTTGTTGCTATCACATCATCCCAGGCTTTTGATAAAAATATATAATATAATATAATATTCACACAACGCCGTCTAGAACCAAGCTAAGCAGAGCTTGTGTTATGTATGAGTACTAGACAACTGATAAACATACTTAAATATTTCTAAATACAAACATACATATTATAGATAAATTACACCCAGACACAAAACAAATGATCGTGCTCATCACACAAACATTTGCCCTGGGTTGGATTCGAACCCACGATCTCCGGCATAGCAGTCAGGGCCACTAACCACTAGACCAACAGGCCAGTCAAAAGTTTATTATATGCAGTATATTAAGTTCTATCAAGAGTTTCTTTCTGTAGTGACTTTTCAGACTTTTTATCACGCTATGATCCACAGGTTGTAAAACACGTGTTTGGTGGGAAAAAAAGCCAACTCACACATATTTCGGAAATTAGATACAATAGGGTGAGTAGGACAATTGTCAACGAGAAGTAGTATTTTTCTTCCCTTTAATTCTGCATTCCATCTTCGAACATTTGACTTGTCATCCAGGCTGATTTATTAGCTTTATAGGTTACTGCCAATTGTTTAAGCGGATTTCTGGATTTACCTACACCAGCTTCCTTTTCTCTGTGCCACTCATATTAGTATTAAAAAGCACTGTGATAGGCTTTTTGGAGAGCTTTCCTCCTACACACCTTACTGCTTTAATTTTCAGTGTTTTATCGGGGATCAACTTATAGAAAATTTCGGTTTCATTGGCGTTAAAAGTGTCACTCGGAGCATAATTTTCTTTCAACTTCGGCCACACTCTATAAATCTAGTCGTGAGTCACATTCGTATCAACACTTTGTGCTTCTCCATTATTTTTTTTAAAGTTAATATGGTGCCGTTGTTTGAATTTCCTGAGCCATCCTTCTGATGCTTTGAAAGCAGTTAATCCTAGTTCTTCGGCAATTTTTTTCGCCTTGACTTTCATGATCGGCCCAGAAACAGGCATATTATTCTGGCGTTGTCTATAAAACCATGATAGCGTCGCTTGATCCAGATCTTCGTATTGAGGTTTCTTTAATATCTTAGTAGATTTTCCATCCTGCTCTGCCTGCAGAATTTTTTCTTTGTTTTTCCATATTGTTGACACGGTAGAGCAGCGAAATCCAAATCTTCTTCCCACTTCACTTATTTTTTCTCCTGCCTCTATTGAGCGTATCAATAAAACTTTGTTTTATACACAAAGATTTTCGTTTACTGGCCATGTTTACAGTTTGAAAGTCTGGAAGCAATTGTGGTAATGATAACGTATAACAAATTGACAAAAGTGTTTTGACTGAGGTAAACATGTGCAAGTTCATCATATGAGACCGCGTTTCCACCTGCAAACCAATTGCATTGCAAGTTACATTACATTACGGACTACCGAGGTATGATGTGATCAAGCGTTCATTCGTACCACGCATTGTGATTCGACTTGCATGCAATTTGCTTACAGGTGTAAACGCGGCCAAAAACAAAAGACAACATTTCTTAGAATCCCCGGCACGTCAGTCAAAATAAAACAACAAAAGAGCAACCTGGTGAGGATCGCAGGATTCCAATGAATGCGAGACACACAAGACCGGTCGTTATGGCGACACTTGGGGGAGGCCTATGTCCAACAGTGGACGTCTTTCGGCTGAAATGATGATGAGCTTGTTGTTGTTAAATAGAGTCAGCGTGTCGCTATATAGAGTGTATTATTGTATAGAAAACAAGGTAAACAAACAAATGTCAAACAATTTCGACGGTTTAAGGAGTGTGTCGTTAAAACGAGTCACGATAAAAGAGTTTACACTGTGGAATAATAATATAATATTCCACAACTTTCACACAACGCCATTAAGTCCCTAACCAGAACTTGTGCTATGAGTTCTAGACGACTGATAAACATGCTATATATATTTCTAAATACATACATATTATAGATTAATTACACCTAGACGCAGAACAAATGTTTGTGTTCATCACACAAGCATTTGTCTTGGGTGGGAATCGAACCCATGACCTCCAGCTTAGAAGTTAGGGCCACTAACCACTAGACCAACAGGCCAGCCATTTAATTCATCGTCAGTTTAAAAAAAAAAATCCTATTTATTACCAAACTGAACAGGGCCCGCGTGGTAAATTATCGCGAACATCCTCTAACATACACATCTGTCACAGTAGTGATGTACCTAAGTAGGAACTAAGGTAGACACTAAATTCTTTACCTACTTACGATTTATGACCTTATGGTCATCACGCATGTATTCCATGAGGGGTTAGGCAGATGAGGTTGGATGGTACGTAAAGAATAGGTACCCTCAGTGCGAAAACGAAACCCGGGGTCCTGAGACGAAGGCAACGAAGGAACAGGAGTGGGTTTTTAGTCAGTAAAAATCTGACACTATCTCCCGTTCCGCCCAAGAGCGTCATTTGTCATTAGATGATTTTCCCACCTAAAAAAGAAAACCCTCAACACGCGTTTCACCGACCTTTAGCCATTGGGGCCTGTAACAAATTCTACCAAAGCACTCTAACCCATGTCTTTATAAATGAAAACAAAATAAAAGTTCTTTAACTTATTTTTCTAACAGGTTGCACGGCACTTATGTGGCGATGGGTCCATAAGTAGTTGTCTTCGAAACTGTGGAATTGGTATCTTGACTTGTTTTTGTACATTCTAGCGGGGCCCACCCCGATGTGCGGGGCCCGTAGCATTTGCTACTATTGCTACGTGGCTGATCCGGCACTGCCTCTAGTAACATGGCACAGTACAAGGAGATGATGATGTTCCTGTGTGTATGTGTGTTGTCTGGTAGATATCGCTGTCAACAATAAGACCGCCATTGTACGCATAGTGCTCGGCCAGACTGGCCGCGCGGCGCGGGTGCACGCGCGATTTGCTTGGCCAGACTGACAGCGCGTCGCTTTTCGCGCCCGCGTGCCCACTATGGACACTCAAACGAAGTTCATATGTTTGAGATTGTCGCGCCATGCCCGCCCCGCACCCGCGCTACCTGTCTGTCTGTCGTAGCTTCTACTAGTACTTACTTCTTAGCGATAATCATACCAATTATATTATGCATCAAAGATATAAATAATAAAAAAAAATAAAAAAAAATATGCAATAACCTTATTTTGTAAGCTTAAAAAACCTTTATAGTATCGAATCGATCCCACAGTTTCTCACTAACAGAAATATTGTAAAGGCAACAATTTGTGAGTGTGTATATTATTTTATTACTTCTTCATGCTCGAACGGCAGAACGGCTTTCGATGAATCTTGATACACAGGTAGACCATGTTGTGGAATAGCACATAGTTTACTTTATCCCGGGAGGATGTTCCCTTGGGACTACTTTCTATATTCACGCGGGCGAAGCCCGTAGTAGGTATAGATAAAATACTAACGTCGCGAAGCTCAGGCTACTATTTATATCATCAAAGACTTCTCCTGCTCTAGAGTGAAGCAAGAGGGCGTGTCCGACTGACTAAAAGCCACCTATGTCCTTCATACGCCTCGGGTGTCGGATGTCGCAGGGTCCCTGCGCCATCTGCTTGCATGGTTCCTCCAGTTGCTTCAATTGAAGGAAAACGGTTTAGTTTTAGTTAGTAAAAGTCTAAAACTTCGTCTTTCCTTCAGCCAGAGTGAGAGAATTTATTTGATGATTTGCTACCCGCAAAAAGAAGCACCTAAGTATAAGTAACTACATATCGTCCCTTAGCTAACAACACCGCATAAGTCATTTTTACCAACTTTACATGAAACGAAAAAAACTGTTGGTGTTGAGAGGCCAGCCGACTTGCACGCTATCACTACTTTTCGAATTATGGCTTCTGATTGGCTGAAATCTATATCATGTGACCAATTATTGTTAGACGCGCAATGAGCAGCTCCATCTAAAGGCATTCAAATTTGAATGATTTTCGACTTGAGCGGTGTTGTAAGCTAAGGGACGATATGTGAGTTGAGTTTATACTGTCAATTGCTTTTCCACATAAAAAATCTAACAGATTAGCTATGATCGAACATTTATTTTGTAATGGAGTTTTAGGACGTTGTACGAGTATTTGGGACGTTGTTCTTTTTACCAATAGATCGATTAGTACAAAATAGTGTGGCGTATTTCGTACACTCAACTATTAATTTAAAAAAAAAGTAAATTATATGTCCAAATTAAAGCTCTTGAATTAGGAAGTAGGTACGAATTTTATTTTACTAAGAAACTTAAAATTGAGAAACTCAAAAATTTACGTTGTGTTTCGAGGTTACGAAAGCGATTACGAGGAGACGAAGCATCCACAGTTGGACATAGGCCTCCCCCAAGTGTCGCCACAACGAACGAATGCATCTCGCATCTATCGGATTCCCGCGACCTTCACAAGGCCATCGGTCCGCCTTATGGGAGGCTTACCAACGCAATGTCTTCTGGTACGCGGTCGCCACTACAGAACCTTTCGGCTCTATCGACCATCTGTCCTCTGCGAGCAATGTGCCCTGCCCACTGTCACTTGAGTTTGACGATTCAGTGTTTTCCGAATATACAGCACAATAAGTGTTTACTAGAAGGAGAAGGATTTCAATTCGGATGTCAACCCATGGCCCCAATAGGCTTCGGCCCAGCGGGGCCCCTACGGTTTTGCTGACATCTCTTTGAGGACACTACGCGACAACTTGGGCTCGATCCTGACGGATAAGGTGAGATATTATATGTTTTCAGACTTTTTCTGTTTATTCCTATAATATAATATTCCACAACTATCACACAACGCCGTCTAATCCCAAGCAGAGCTTGTGTTATGTACTAGACAACTGATAAACATATTTACCTTTATATTTCTAAATACATACATACATATACAGATAAATTACTCCCAGACACAGAAAAAATGATCGTGCTCATCACACATTTGTCCTGGGTGGGAATCGAACCCACGACCTCCGGCATAGCAGTCAGGGCCACTAACCACAAGACCAACAGGCCAGTCAAAGTCCTATAGGTAAGTACTTGGGATTTTTTAACTTAATAGCCGCAAGAAAGTGAAGAACCTGGATATAAGTGATAAAAATCCTAAATCCCTTAAGCTTACAGTTGTCTAAGACCTGTACCATGACGCTTAAAGTAAGATTGTTTTATTCTTATTTCCAGTGTGGGTAAGAGATGGCGCTAGACAACCTGTAAAGCTCTGTCTCTTACCCACACTGAAATAAGAATGAAACAATCTTACTTTGAACGTCTTAGTAACCCCGTAAGTTTCACTACAGGTATAAGTAACGATGACTGTTTGGCTGTATGGAATCTCCTCGTATAAAAGCACTAATCAATTAAATTAAATGACTCGACCATAAGCATAAGCATAAGCATAATCAGCCTTTTAATGTTCCCACTGCTGGGACTCAGGCCTCCTCTCTAAGAGAGGGAACGACCATAAACGTATGCCTAAATTCCAACAATCCTTTTGTTGTTTATGGATAAGAAAACGTCACTGCATTTATCTACTAGCTTTATCAAATAACCTACCTCGATAAATTACTTTGTATCCTTTATCATAAATTCGTCGTAACTTATAATTAAACTAGTGACTCTCCCCAGCTTTGCACGGTTAAAAATATACTTTTAACTACAAAAAATCTTCCTCTTTTATTGTTCATTTCAAAACCGAATCAAAATCTGTTGCGTGGTTTAGGAGTTAACGAAGAAACAGACAGACGCGGAAAACGACTTTATTTTATACTAGGTACTCGTATGTAAAGATATAAAGATTTTGTTAACTAATAAGGTAAATCTTCTTTATTAAAGACTAGTAGAATGTAGAAACCCTAAAAAGCCGGGGACATCTAATGGCTGGATCCAAAAAAACTTAACTATGACAACCCTAGGCTACTAGGTAACTTACTTGAGTTTACGATACGATATTAAACGCACATCGTGAAAGTAGTACAGTACCTATGTTCAGAATCGACTCCCGAATAATTACCTAAAATCGATACAGCGGTGTTAGTGTGTGCGTGCGCAGATAACAATACCGATACGTTACCAATGTAGTGCGTCGATTCTCATATTATTTGCCTACAATTAGAATAACTAGTTTCGTAAAAAAAAAACTAGACTTAGGTCTTAGGTTTAGGTCACGCACTAATATTATATTGTTTATTGATTGTGATTGTGACACGCACTGTATTACGATTGTTTTTATTATGATATAAACTATTGCTTGACTGCGATCCCACTTGATGGTAAGCAGTGATGCAATCATTGATGGTAAACCGCATTAGTTTATTAAGAGCCTACTTATTCGTATATATTATAATCGGACGGGAAGACCGCAGCAGGCAAATTGTTCCAGTCCTTCGATGTAGGTACGTAGTATAAACGACGAGGCGAAACGCTTAGTCCGGACCGTAGTGGTGTTAATGTAAGGACACTCGCCGTACGTCGGATTGCCCGATGGTAGAAAGGTGATAGCGGACGGAATAAAGTCATAATCATCATCATCATTTCAGCCGAAAGACGTCCACTGTTGGACATAGGCCTCCCCCAAATTTCGCCACAATGACCGGTCCTGTGCGTCTCGCATCCATCGGATTCCCACGACCCTCACCAGGTCATCGGTCCACCATGTGGGAAGCCTTCCACCGCTGCGTCATAGTCATAATACAGGTTTAAATCATAATACTGATCGTGCCTTAATTTTCTGAATGGGTCGTATAAGGGTGTGCATTATTCTAGTTAGGTACATATTGTATACCCAGCAAGCTATAAAGGTGTTTTTAATATCGTGCGGTTTTGATCACGCATGCGGGATTGTCCCGCACGCGTAACCCCCACAAATGTCCATTACATACAAGTATTTATTGTAATGCGTGGAATACGCACGCGGGACGCATTTTTTTGCATTATGAAAATTACTGCATACGGGGCAATCCCGGAACCGTGATGAAATTCGCACGATATTAAAAACACCCTAAGATAGGTACCATAAACTCAATAAACACGAGGATACTCAGATACTCATAGCGATAAAAATATCGATCAGACACTTAACATTACCGTATTAAAAATCTGCATGAATCACAACCACAACAGTGTTCTCATTCATATTGTCCGAAACGTGGTTATCAGTTTAGGACACCTCTTCATTAAATATTGATCTTTATTCCTGAGAGTTAAGGTTTAAACTCGATTCTTTATTAAGATTCAACATTCTAATTGTTCCTATATTTGCGGCAGCGTGACGATATGGTATCAATTGCTATTGATCTCTTTTTATTAATCAATCGTTTGTCCCGTCTGGCTTTATTGAAAGATATTTTAAATCTTTATTTATGAGATTCCGATCAACAGATAGGCATATTTTCGTGCTCATAAGAATTCAGTAAGTACATAGGTACCATAACTAAACCTTAACTATTTTGATTGGGTAGGTATCTATACCTGTGATTAGACCTAGGTCATATAAGTCAGTTAATAGGTATAAGTTAAAATATACTTTAACACTTTCTTCCATAACCGCAATCCAATAGTGTCGTCGAGCATTTGTCAGTTGGTCACTACCTTAGCAGAACCTCTACCACGAGCTCTTAACGTGATCCTTTTTGCGACCTAAACTGAACTGTTAAAGGGATGAAGTCATATAGGGTGTATAGCTCCATCACAAAAAGTTGACAACTAGCATTCGTTGCACACTAAACTTAGTTGTCAACTGACAATTTCATAAAATTGGTATTACGTATCACACAAGTGACTAACAAACTACGGTGGAAATGTGGTGAATTATAAAAATTTACGGTGCCTATTGTGACCACTCTAAAATTTTATCGACTATTATACAGCTTCAAAAGCTTACACAATCGCAATTTTAAAAGTATAGATACAATAACATCTGTCAAAACGTGTTACGGTGGCTATCAAAGGCACCAGTGGCTAATGACGTCACTGCAGTTGGTCACTGAAGATAGGCAATACGAAACTAGCTGTTTGACAGTTCAATGATGCACATTGTTAACAAGTGATCATCACTTGAACTGTCAACAGAGTTACGCAATAGCCCCGCAGGAAAACGTTCAGCGACATTGCGGCAGATCCAGGCGACGATAGAGCGACGAGCTCGACTTCTACAGACTGGACAGTCCACGCATGAAGAAGGGATGGAAAAAAGTAAGAGAGATCTTGGCCCTGGATTGGAATAAAATGGGTTAAAAATAAATAAATATGTAGTTACCTACTACTATAATCTTGAGGAAACCGGCATGTCTTAGAACCAAAAATCCGAAGACATATGTCATCCCGCACTGGGCGCGCGTGGTGGACGGTTACAGCCCATTCCCCCTCCTAGAGAGGAGGCCTGAGTCCCAGTAGTAGGAACATTAAAAGGATGATTATACTACTATAATAAGCATCAATTAATTTCTGAATTCTGTCTTTTGGGTAGAACCTCATAGGGACGCTACATCTGTGTAGCATAACGTCAAAAAATGTAGGTACCTATGGTTGATTATGTGACCAACAGTTGCCAGGTGAGGTACAAACCATAGAGCTGCATGCATTTTCTTGATTGCGTGAACTGGCAGCACCATTACATGGCATTTCAGTGAGACACAGGGCTATAAGCACGACAGACTCCGAGGCGTGAAAGTAATGAAAACAAGATAATTATGATCATTCAATATAATATTATTTTATTTTTGGTTTACATAAAACTCCTGAAAGGCACGATAATTATTATTATAATACAAAATGGAACTTTGATCTTTATAAACTAATTTCTTAATTTTATTTCATTACAAGGATATTTATCGTTAAGTGGCACATCTATGCAGTGTTTTACTTAACTGGGTCGGTATTCTCAATCAATAAACTATTGTAAAAAATTGCTTTGTTTTCATCTAACCAGACCAAGACCAATACCAATCCAGTAGACCAATTCATTTTACTTTGTCCTTGTCCCTTGGTTTTACTCCTTATCACTTCTATTCCCCATAAAATCTCCAAGTCGACCAAAAAAGTTAGGTGGACATACCAATTTCTTCTATAACCTCTTGGTTTTTTATTTCCCTTGACAGTCCAAGTTAAATAAAACACTGCACATAGATATTTGATGAGTGTGATCTTCCAGTCATATAAACAGTGTTGAACAGTCAACACCGAACTTTTTTTTAACTGACTAGTTTTGTTATATCCTGTAGTCACGCTTATATTTTTGTTGTAAATCTTTTCTCGGTTGGATTATACGTAACGGGGTACTGAGGAAAAAGACTTCTGAAAAAAGTATCTGATGTTTCCTCACAATTTATACATTTAACCTTGAGGTCAAGGTCACATTTAGTGCCCTCGATGTTTTCCCAGCCTTCTACTCCACATCCCACCAGACCACGAAGGCTTGATTAGGCGTTGTTTTGGGTGTCATTTTTGTAGAAAAATTCTTTTCCTCAGTTCCCCGTTTCGTATCATTTTATTTTTATTTTAATAACTTGATGTTCTGTCAAAATGTCATCCAACACTGTCGACGAGTCAAGTAATGCTAATAGCTGTTGAAATTTTATTCAACAGCAGGAGAGGAAGAAGTCACGTGACAAGTGACGTGACAGTTAATGTCATTTGACATACTCGTACCTACATTTTGTAATTAGCGTTTGGTGGGAACGCTAAAAGAAAAGTCATTGTCTAACCCTGCTGATCACACATTGGCCAACGCCAACATTCGATTTTTGATAAATTTCATTTCAGAAATCGGTCATAAGCATATCACACAAATATTTAATCATAGGTGTTAAGATAATATAATCATCGCGTGAATTCGTTAATTGTGATTAACGAACATGGTATTTCCCACAGTTCGATAATTTCGTTATATTACGAACCGACATCGAGACTTGTTTCAGTTGTCCTTGATAAGTAGATTGTCCGATTAAAGTTTAAACGTATGATCACAGTGCGCTAACAGGTAAGTTTTATTTTATTAAGGTGGGAAATCATCCAATGACATCTCCCGCTCTAGGGTGAAGGTCTAGGGTGAGGGTTATTGACTAAAACCACACCTGCATCCTTCAGTTCCAGTTGCCCTTTTTATTCTAAGACCACGAGTTTCCTTTTCAGAAAATCCTCGCGGCCCTGGCGGGCATCAGCCCTGCTGGGCCCCTAAAGTTTGCTGACATCTTGGAACACTACGCGCTGACGACGACTTGGCCTCAGTCCGGATGATTACCGGACAGCCAGACGGTAAGCTACCCATTACTCGTCGTCCATAAGCCCGCACCTACCGTGACTGGTAGTTGGGGTTGGGTCGCGCGCGGCGGCTGAGGCGTGACTCGCGCGTGCGACCGTCTCCTTCGTTAGCATTACTGCTTAGCAGAAGGCGCCGCCTGCTATTCCACCTCGCTCCGGAGCATGGCTTGAACCAGGGTCCGGTGCGCGAGGTCGCCGCCACCGATTGCCTCCACGAGAACACGGCGCTCCGCTCAAGCGGGGCACACAGTGGTTCCATCTGAATCCGGTACAAGAACCGCCTGAACTTGCCATGCCCGGTGACGACCTGCGTCATGCTGAAGGTGAGGACACCGTGACGACTATCCAGCTATACTCCTCAAAGCGGTATAGGTAGGTACGGCTGTCGGTTATGAAGACGAAAGAATCACGCTTAAAAAACGTACGTGACTCATCTGATATCAGTAGGTGTAGGCATACAGTGTTCTCTCATCAAATATCTACGTTTGCCACAAAAAGGAACAATCAAATACGGAGGCAGGACATCACATCACAAAAGCGAAATCACCGCATCACCTTGACTTAACTACTTAAAATAAGTCAACGTAAGCGCAACAATAGGTTTATTTATGGCCGGAACTATGTAGGTCATGAAGGACAGACAGACAAGACACTAAAAACGTGTCAATATTACATTGTATTTTATTCATATCTATACAATTAAAACATCACTTTTGAAAATGCATGATAAATATACAATAGAGAATGTACCAGCAATAGGTATTAAACATTCAGATATTGCTTTGGCGTATGACTTATTTACATTTTGATCAGCGACATCATAACACTTGTGTAGTCAGTTGAAAGTGATCGAATAACTTATTATAACTATAATTTCAAAATGTAGGTCTGATAGCGTTAGCATATCGATACCGGATATTCAGTGACAAAAATTCAAGGCTATTAAGCAAAAATAGCGTTATCAAAATGACGCTGATCAAAACATAAAAAAAAAACTGGACGCCTTCTTAAACAAATGAAAAAATAGTACGAAAACAAATCGTATTTATTAAATATATTAAACTCTAGAAGAGAACATTTGTTTGCATTGCAATAAACTCTCCAACGTTTGTACATAGTCTAAAACATAAGTATACACATTGAATACTTAAACTAAATTATAGATATTCTATTTTACGAAGGCGACTTGGTATTGGGTGTGTGTGTAGATTCATATGCACATAGCTTCTGTGTGCGTCTAGCTATTTTCAATGACACTAAAAGCTTCGAGTATACACACGTAGAAAAAGTGTATGTAAACCTACACACACATGCAAGACCAACCCGCCTTCGTAAGATAGAACAGCTACATAAACTAAATTTTCGACGTAAACTTAACATTCCATAGAATACAAATTAAAATCTCATCTTGTTTGAAATAGAGGCAGTTTGTTCATTTCACAACAAAATAAAGGCAGTAAAACAAATTGTTTCCAAATACTTTTATTGTAATCATACATTATTTGGGGTGTTTGGAGGTGTCTTATCAGGTAAGGGAGGCAAGCTATAGGATTTACCATCAGGAGTCATCCAACAGGTCGGCGGATCGTGGTTGTGTCTGCCTATGCTTTCTGTCACCTTCCCAGCGTTATTGATCCGTAACTTAGCAGGACAACATCTACTGAAGAAGTACCAACAGTACCACAGCTGACTGCCATATGCCTTCTTATACATGAACCGGAACGTGTGATTCTGATATATGAACAGTTTGGAGTTTCCTCTAGTGTTTATGAATATACCTGAAAACGAAAAAGGAATTGTAACACAAATAAAGGTTCCGTCACTTAAGTTAACAGGAAGGTAAATGAAACACACAATATAATATAATTACTATAATTGCAATAAACAAATCGATAATATTAGTGAAAATTTTCCAAGAAATAAAATAAGAAAATGTTACCTCAACGGCTTACTAATATGGTATAATATAGTAACTAATTTAATACCTATCACCAGGTTTATATGCTTATGCTTATGCTGTCTGTTAATAATTGTTCTGTACTTGACACATCATCCATTAATTTTTTACAATCAATACAAACTCTTCCTAAAAACACTTCTTACAAATAATACAGACATTTATAAATTTTGAATACTAACTTTATAATGTTAGGATTTGTGTACCCAACCATTTTATATATTGTAATCGTGACTATTGATCATATCCGCAACAATGTTAGGACCTATCTTAGGACCTTGAGGTACACCTGTGGTTTTAACTTAAGTAGTTGGAAAATTTTGAGAAAAGTTGTGTTTCCGTAATGTTATTCTTTTATAACTAGGTGCTTAACGTCGATTCAAGATAAATTATTTAATTTGAGGATGCCATAATAATGAAATGATGCAACATATTATCCTATAAAGGACAAAGTCCGCATTAGTTTGTATGATTTTGTTTGGGTGATCCCATAAAATTAGTTAGTTAGCAACTTAAGGAAATAATGCCCTCATTATTGTATATAATAGTAATAATTAATGTCATAGTCATACTCAAAAGGACTGCCAGTATATTAAGGGACTGAAGAAAAATATTGTTATTTTAATAAAATGAGACGGTTGCGTATCGTTTCACTTTTATTTATATAAAACTTATTCACAATCGCTATAAATTACATATTTAGTAACAAAAATATTGTGTAACATTTGCTTTCTTAATTTGATTAGTCATTTATTGCTTTTGGCCCTTAATTTAATATTATTTTCAGACTTCAGGCACAAAGTTACAAAGGCGGATTTAATGTCTCTTAAAGTCCAGGCTAGTATGTGGAAATCTGGCCAGCCATATGTCCACGGCACGGTATAAAGATCCGATCCAGTTTCCGATTTAAATTTTTATATAACTTGTGTCACTTTTTTGATGTACAGTATAGTTTATACTATACTACTCTATTATAAATGCAAGATACGGCAGCATGCCGCGGTCATGTGCCGTACCATTTCACGTTAACGACTTCGCACCGTGGACATGTGGCCAGGTTCTTAGGCAATCTCTACTAATCCACCCGAGGTGATAGAGATTACATAGCTTCGTAAAATCTGTTAGAAGTAAACAATATTTCAAACACATATCATGATTTAAAAAAGTAGGTAGTTACAAAAGTTACACAATAGAATTACATTTAACCATACAAATATTATAAATGTGAAAATAACTCTGTCTGTTACTCTTTCATGGTTAAACTACTGAAGCAATTTTCATGAAATTTAATTTGGGATACGCTTGGACCCTAAAGAAGGATATATGCTACTTTTTATCTGGCTTCGACTTCGCCATCTCAATACCCGACATTCATGCGGACGAAACCGCTGGTAGCTCGTTTTTGATATTATAAATTATATTTTGAAGTAGCAGAATACCACCCATAAACCGCCCATTGTGACACCCTATTAATTTTAAGTTCCTAATGTAATTTGTATTTTTGGTGTACAATAAAGAATATATCTATCTATCTATCTATAAAAGGTTTTAAAAATAAATCTGCAATTACCACTTATATGCTTCCCGTCTGGTGGCTGTCTTGATCTTCAGAGAAATCACGTTCCAGATAAGAATGGACTGGACAACTCCAGAAGTACTTGAAGAGACAGAGTAAGAGAAGATTATTGGAAGAACGCAGATTAATAGCGTATATAGAATATATGTATTATTATTGAAACCAAAAGATAGGGCTTATCTTATTTCTCACTAGGGAGTGTTGACGAAGGGGAAAAGCGTGGCTGATGTGCACGTTCGTGTACTTCTCAGGCGAATGAGCAAACATTTGAGATAATTTCATAATACTCAAAGTTAAATATGAACCGAATACCCTAGCGTATCCAGTAAGACCGCGATCGCGTCATAGAATCACACGTCACGACACGTTTGTCAGCCAAGTGTCAAATCTAGATGCAAATCGAGACCTTTTACACTAGGGCTGATGGGAACGACAGTACAATTGAGACGAATCGGAGAACAAAGTCACCGCTTTACCCATCATGCTCGAGTTTCCAATTACAATGACCTGGCATTTTGTTGTATTCGCGGATACCTGAAATATACCCGACCAGAATTTGATAGCATCCAAAATGGAACCAGTAGGTTTAATATTCTATGGCGTCCGATTAAGCTCACCACGCCACCCACGCCGCTAACACTAGGAAAACCGAAATTTACCTAGAAAGACCAAGAGCGGTCAAATGACATACTACAAGATGTGACAATTTATTTACACACCGTCCAAAAGTTTGGAAGCAGCTAGGTCAAATCAAATATAAGCAAACAAAGCCGTCTATGTTATATTTACCTATTTGAAACCAATTTATACGAAGTAAAAATTTAACATACAATATGAAAATGTTTAAGCTTTATCAATGTGTCTATCTATATTATATTCTTTTATCAAATTTTAACATGCAGGCTGTTAAATCATTTTTAAAACATTTAATAGCCTGTCTAAATTTCATCTAAGTTATTCCATTCCCTTTCCAACAGTTGACACAAATATTCTGAGCTCGTTGGAAATAAATTTTTCACCCTTCTACAGAATTCACCCGTTTCGATCGAAGGGCGAGATTAATGATATTTTTGTTTGATTATTGCATGATATTTTATATCACAATTTCGAGGAATACTTAGGAAGTTTGTACAGTTGAAAATTGAGTCCTAGACCAATGAGATTCAGTCCACTGTGAATGACATAATCAAGTCTAGTTCTCTCCGGTATTCTCACAAGATTTCTGGGTTAACTGTAGCCAAAACACCCCCAAACGTTGAATAAATGAATTAAATGACATTACCACCACCAAGTTTGATAATAAGCACATTATGTGTTCCAAGCCACATTTTTTGACTGCCGTACAAACAACATAATATTAGACGCAAAATTCTCCAAAGGGTATTTTGCGTTTTATCCGCCTTTGTACATTCAAGTTTACTTTTCTTATGTCGAATTGTTGGTTTTGGTTTTAATAGCAGACACATCCTCATAGTTCCGTATACAGTAATCGTCTTTTGACAGTTTTGTGGTGTAGTTAAGCGTCAATTCCGTTTAGAGAGAACGCTAAGTTAATGTGCTTTCGAACCTTTAAATAGTACTGTACATTTTGTTTTTATATTGGCGTTTTATTCATTATTAAATAAATTAGGGTAACATACAAAAGTGATGAATTTGTTATTCAGTAGCGCACTGTTGACATTTAAATACCTTGTTGGTATTACAAGAACCACATAAAGGTTTTTTACACATATTGCAGTATTTATTGGTTTTGTTTTTGCACTTTTGAACATAACACTGTCTCCTTTTTCTGCTATCTTCGACTTCAACCTCTGGGAATATGTCGTAACTGGATTGCGAGGTGAATGGTTTCAGTGGATCATGAGTCTCTTGGTTAAATGACTCTGGTGCCAAATCAAGAAAAATCTTTTTTCTGCTGTTTTTATTTGTACTACGTAAAGCCAAAAGAGGTACTGAATCTGAAATACGTATAAAATTAAGTTTTCTGTTTCTTTGAATATCGTAAAATAATTATTTCTTTTCATCTCTTTGAAGATTACATCAGAATTAGAATAATGTAAACATACCATCGGATTCGGAATCGCTATGACTGTCCTGATTATCACTAAAATCGCTCACACTTCTCCACTTCATCTAAAGCTGAATGTTTCTCTCTATTTCAGTAGCTTGGCAACCCGATTGATCCTCTGTTATATTTTGCACCACTTCGTATATTTCAGAATGCGACGGCAACGTCTTCTCAACAATTTAAAATTAAAGCGAACAGTAAAAACGTCGTTACTTTGATAAGCACACAGGAACTCTTTAGGAACTCTTGGGAGTTGAAATTACCTCAAACCTAAACTTTGAGCGGTTCATTGAGTTCAAAACCAAAGGTAGCTGCCAGGGAACTCGGCGTTCTTGTAAAAGTCCGGCGGTACTTCACACTGAAACAGCCACGTATGGTCTGGTGCTGCAAAATCTAACGGCTTTCGACTCAGTGGACAGACATGCGAAGAAACTAATTGGTAATCCAGATTTGGTTAAGACCAATTTACAAAGCCTCGAGAATAGGCGTAGGGTAGCCAGCTTTTCGACATTCTATAGGATGCACTTTGGAGTGTGTGCGCGGAAATTACATGACTTGATTTCGCCATCCAACCACCAACCATCCAACCAACTAACCATCCAACCAACCATCCATCCCCCATCACCAACCACCATCGGGTAACCATCGGATAACCCGACGTACGGCGAGTAGCCTTACATTGTTAATATATTCTACGATCGGGACTAAGCGTTTCGCCTCGTCGTTTATATCGATTACATCGAAGGACTGACACAATTTGCCTGCTGCGGTCTTCCCGACCGAATGCAATTTAGGTCTTCAAGGCTAGAGTGAATAAGCTATAATTAAACTATTGCGCTTCACCATCAACGATTGCATCACTGCTTACCATCAGGTGAGAGCGCAGTCAAGCACTACGTTATATTAAAAAAAAAAAGATTTATCTATCTACACGCGCGGAAAATGTAAAAGTCACAACGTGTGAGCGCTTTTTCATAAACAGCTACAAGCCATCAGTATAAAAATTTCAGCATAATGTAAACAAAGTTGAATTATTAAAAGACATCAGAAGAAAATGATTCCAATACATCACTGCATTTGCAATATACTATTATTATATATTTCTAGAAATATGCTACATCATAAATGTGATTGCGGTCATTTGACCGTTTTGGTCTTTCTAGTGTTAATAGTAATAATTATCACAATGGTATGGTCAAATTTGTGTGCTTTACTGGGTACAACATCCCGTTGTAACTTTATGAGCTTTAATGGAATTAAGATAGAACTACATTAGACCGACGCACACGTGTAACACGCCAGATTTGTACATAGAACACCTTCGCGTGGCATGTATCAAGTGTAGCTCTACAAGTCTAGTTTCCTTAGAAAATGTATGGAGACCGACGCGCCCAGATCGGCCTGTGTGACACACGTGTATGCAGTATAGTTTTAGCTTAATTGTTTTTTACTGTGGGGACTGATAATCTGTTATTGAAACAATTCAAAATTATAAAGAATACTTAATAATGAAAAAAAATAATTTCTTAGGCCAATAAAGGCACTTATAGAGCATTAGAAGCTAAGCACGCAAAAATAGAATGCATTATGTTAAATCATACTTGTTAAATCTGATTAAAAAGATTACTAATGTCCTTCATTTATAACAATAGTGTTTATTGACTATGTAGAATTGCAGGAATATGTTATTCAAACAATCTAGTTTATATTTTTTCGTTTTGATGTAAAATACACCATTATGTTTCATATCCTAATGATGTAAGTATTTGTATTACGAGCTAGTGTCCGCAACTCCATGAACAAAGCGCGTATATTGCGTATGGGTGGGACAAATGTGTCAATATCCTAATGTTTAAATATATGTGTATAATAATATGATATGAAAAATATGGTATACTCAAAGGTGACGATGATAATTATAATAGTTTTTAAGATTACATTTTTTGATAACTATCATGTAAACGTGCAACACAGACAGATATATGTTTATTTAAATAGATGTTTTCCCAGAAGCAAACTCGACACCCGAGCTAGGCATAAAATCACTCTTTTAGCTACATTAACTTATGTTATGTTATTAGCCCAGGATTAAGCTTAGTTTCAGTTTAAGAATTTCAACATTTATAATTAATTAAAAGTAATTTTATAATCTTGAACTGTTTTTCCTCAAGGAGTCACAAAAGTGATATTACCAAATTCAGGAAAATAATTCCTAGTATGTAAATAATTAGTTTTAAGGAAAACTTAATAATTTCCTTTGTTACACTTTCTATGCATAAATCATTATGTTACCATAACTAGCAATAAAACAAAGCAATTAAAAAATATGCTATCTATAGAATGTATTTTATAGATCATAGCATAGTTTTACTAAAAATATCTTCAGATGGTTTACAATAAATTTGATTTTATTTAATCTTGGCATTATGCATTTCCGAATGGTAAATCATTGATAGCAAAATAATATTTAAAAAATGTTATGCTTAGATATAATCTGAGAGATAATACTCATTAATAAACTCATTAATTATTGGCTAAAAGCCAAGGACATATCATAATGATAAGTAAAATACTAAAGAAATTTTGCAACAAATATTTATGCAATAAATATAGTTTATAAGATAATGTTATTACTGTTTAATCCATTTCGAAATTAAGACCATTTAATTAATAATATTACTTAGTTGTGCAGTTCAGTGAAAACTAGTTAGATTATGAAAATCTACATAATAGTTTACATAGTATATATAATAACTATATTATGTAATGCTTACTGGAACATAATTGAATTTTATATTACTTTTAAACTTTTTCCAGGTTATTGTCAAGTTTGAATCAATCACTAAAAATTTTTAGTTATAAAGCTAAGCTAAGATGGGCAATTGAGAGGTGCTCAAATTTAACTAACATAAACAACATTTAAGCAAACCAAGCAAAATCCAGGTTAAAAACTTATCCAAACCAATATGTTGAAATCTGATGGTAACTTCTCTATTTCTGATCAAATATTGTGATAAAGACTTCTAAAACAAACTTAATACTATACACAACACAGTTTATAACTACACAAGGGCACTATTCTTTACTAATCACTGAACACAAAACTTTGTTTTTAAGTTCACAAACTTCATAACTTTTTGAATGCACTGAGAATTGTTGGGTAATGGCACACCGTACAAGTAATGGGAGATACATTCTGCAAACTAATCATAATTCGATATTTGTAACAATAACCAGATAACATAACGAGCTAATTCGATGTTTTCTTTGCTTGGATATTAATTTACGAAACGAAACACGTTTGTCAAATTGTCACTATTTGACAGTGACGTTTATTATTTTTTAACTGGCGCGTATTTACATTTGCAGGGATCGGATATTTATTTTCATGCTAGAGCGGATAGGCTATCTTAGGCGGTTCATTTTATTAGGAACACAAACAACAAAACGAGATTATAAATAGCTACATACGCTTCAACGAATCATATTTACTTGTTTTACAATAACGATAACTAACAAAAGTAATAACTGTTGTCAGTTATCATTCAGAACTATTAATACTTCTGAAAGTACGTGAATTTAATAGTAAAGTGAATTTTATACATCTCTCATTAACTATAATGAACAAGTATTGCTGGAAATTGTAACAATATCCTATTTTACTGAGCGCGCGAACCTTTACTTAAAACGAAACGTTTTAATCAGTGTTGCTAGTAGCAAACGCGCGACCAAACTCGGTTTAAATACTACTGGCTACATTTTTACTAGAAGTACAAAAAAAAAAACAAAATGACAGCGTGCGTGACAGCGTCATTATTTTAGCGTAGCGTAAGCGTTACTACGGCGTGTTATGTTTTTGTATTTTTAAGTACATTAAATTTATATCTTGTTTTGTATAAAAACCGCAGTTTATGTTACATTTCAATTCATTAAATGAACTGAAGAAAGTGTTTAAGTGGTTTGAAAGTTGTGATTTCTGTAACTAACTTCCATAGGTTACTTTTAGAGCGCGCGAATAACTACTTGTAGTTATTAAAAGTTTTGACTTGAGTGTTCATGAATATGTTATAATGACTGTATAATTGTTGTATTCAAACGTGATTCTGAAATTAAATTTCAATTTACAGACGAAAAAACGTAAATTTAGTCAACGTAAACATTAGGGTATTACATATTTTGTCGATTTTCGATTTTCATATTTTGACTGATTAAAATCTTGATACCTACCTGCATATGTATGCACAGTATTCATATACCAGATATATATTCAGATCGCTTTTCCATTCTTGCCTTCTTTTGTTAGGTGCATCCGAGTTCCTCAATTTGTCTTTTCCTATATTCCTTCAATATTTTTTGTATACCAGCACAAATATTTTCCTCTGTGTTAACAGGAATACTAAGCTGTCTTCCATATGAATTGCAGTTTTGTACTTATCAATTCAGCAAGTTTCAGAAAGCTTTCTTTTATTTCTTTGTGGTGCTGAATAAATACTAACAACATTTCTTTGGAAGTAAGCCTAACTCCCAAAAAGTCCTCATAAGGTATCTTATCAAGTAACCAAATTCCTCTTTTTTACTCATTTTAAAGTCTAAATATGCTGGTTCACTATATTACACTATACCTGCCACTGTAAAAAATAATAATATTAAAAATTTACCCTACACTGATGACTTGCTAATTGCATGGTGATTTTTGGTATATGAACACTGTGCATGAGTGGTATCAAGATTTCGAACAAAGTCAAATGAAAATCTAAAATTGACAAAATATGAAACATCCTAGTAAACATACTGTCAAGAGGTTACAGGTTTTGCTATTAACAGTATTATAAGAGATCCAAATGTTTTTAATACAAACTTTATGATGTATGAAAAATTATTAATGAAATATAAATATCTGTTTCATATAAAACTGTGTTTCATTTCAAAATCTTAGAATCCTATTATAGTTTTAGTTCTTCATTAATAAAAATTATTGATACCATTCATGACCATTTACTAACATAACTTGTACTTTTCAGTTGCAAATTTCATACCAACACGAAAAGGGAGCTTATTACTAGTCAATAAAGGCTATGCATTCCGTCTGAAAAACAAACTGGCATATGGAAAAAAGCAGTGGTACTGTACATCACGCACGAAGACTGGATGCAACGTGGACATAACAACAGTGGTTCATCGGCTTGGGCAAGTCATCAAGCGGGTGCGTAACAATCATAATCACCCACCTCATGGTTTTTACCGTCGTAATGATGGATCATTTAAAGTTGTTTAAAATACCATACCTGAATTTATTATAAAGACTGTTTTGTATAATACATAGTTTATAAGAAACTTGACAAATATAAAAATAAAATTGACTGATCTATAAGAAACCGTACTGAGAAAATTTTATGGAAATCTAAGGTATTAATTAATAACCTTATGTAAGACTGAAAATTTACCTTTTAGTGCTTTTTAGTTTTATTTTAGTTATGTGCATGCAAACTATGTATTTTTTACTGTAGTTCTCTAGTTGGCATTTAACAATATAAGTCTGATAATGTATTTTCTACCTCAAATTAATTACCTTAAGTTTTAATGTTTAATAAAAAAAAAAATAATACATAGGTTTTATATCAATAAACCATGGTATAATATTCAGGACAGAAACATAAATATACATATAGCTGTAAGTAGTTTAAGTGAACTCTCATTTGTATTATTTTTGAAACTTAATTTGAATAATTATGTAATTCGTTCATCTACTTCCTACCCTTGTCCCATCCATCACTCTTTGGCCTCCCTCTCCATCCATCGACATATCATCTTATACTCAGAACTCTTTTAGTAACATATGTGTATGGTACCTTATGCTATTTTCTTTTACTAAAATTAAATAATCACAATCATGTTTTAAATCAACCAATAAAATTAGTTTGGCTAATGGGTACTTACTGTATTTTAAGTTTTTATTATTTTTTAGATTATAATTTTTTAATAAATATGACTTTTATGACTGATCAATGCTAAATTAAGACTGATTGTAATACTCACTACCTCAATGTATTTTGCATGATTTTATAATTTATATCTAAATAAAATTATTTTTAAGAATGGGATTATGATTTTTATTAAAGTACTAGCTCCTGCCAGTGGCTTCGCCCGCGTGATTTTAATAGGTAATAATAAATATCATTTATTTATCTCATAAAGGTACATTGTAACAAGTTAATTTTATAAATTTTGCCTGAAGGCTAAAATCCTTTGTGAGAACTGAAGTCTGAACTAGGTTCGAGACCTGTATGACGAGATCTCCAGGGTCACACCCTTTTAAACATAATCGCATTTTGCGGTACAATAAACATGAATCTTATGTTTGTAAGATTATGAGCAAATAATAGAAAATAAATAATAGTAGAAAATTATGCAGTTGTTAAATACTGGTTGCCTCGTATCAAGAAATAAATGCCAAATAAACACTTAGATACGTAAGCCGTCGGATGAGCGCTATGCTTGGCTGGTGGCGATTAGAGCTTTAACAAGAATTCCAGTTCCTTTAGTTTTGATTTCCAGTTCTGCGCCCAACTCAGTTCCGTTAGACATTGTGACTCATCTGGCAACATCATCAAGTTCAGAGTGGCTGTACTACACTATTAATATCAGTTATTATACCTGAGGAGCACGTGGCTAATTGGTAATAGCCGCAAGGGTTGAACATCGAGCAATTAAGGTACACTTGTCGAAGTCTGTATATGGATAGGTATCTAACCATCCATTGCATAGTTTCCACCTTGACTAAAAATCACGTTAAGCCATATTGGCCTCAGTTGCTATCGGAACATTACAGTCGTTAGAGATAGTCAGATTTTCGACCAGTCCTGCCAAGGTGTATTGCACCTACCTCTGCCAACGACTATAATACAGCTCCTCTGCATTACTCAGTAATTGGCTCATGGAGGTCAGAGAAACAGTCACACACTTACTTACAGCGCTGCAATGCATCTACGCACATCTCTTGTAAAAAAACACCCTGATTCAAAGTTGATGATAAAAATTAAACGCAACAGTTCAATAAATATTTTATTTATTTAAGTGTTTTAAATTATAGTACTAAATGATTTTATTAAAATATTCATTAGGAACTTACTCTATACAAGTTAACTTCTATGAAAGGCACACACTTTAGTACATAAAGCAAAAGATAATAAAATAGGTTCAACTTTTCCGTCTACTCTCGATATCTCGACAACTATCTATGAGCTATTTGAATACATTCTCAAGTTTTTCTTTATTCCTACTTTTTCATGGCATGTGTTCCGTACAGGATCAAATTAAATTGTCTAGAGAAACTCAATAGAAGGCATCGATATAGTAATGACGACAACTGTTGTTTTTTTTCTAAACTTTTAATTTACTACCATAACTACAAGAAGCCATTGACCTCACCATCACATGTATATATTTGAAAAAAAAAAAATGTTTGTTGTCATTTGATGTCGTTTTCCAGCACTTATGCGGAGTTTCGCCCTATACAACACTAACGCGTCGGCAAATGGTTATGGTAACCCAAAGCCGTTATAATGACATTGTCGAGCGTAGTTAGAATGTATGCCCTGCAGTTTCTCACCCTGGAGCAATACCATCGCCAGCCATTCCTAAGAGGATATGGATACTTCGAATAAGTATAGTTATTGTAAAGAATCAGGGGCTTGCCTCGTTTTGATCTAATTTCGTATGCTGAAAGTTAACACACATTGAATTATTTCAGAAAAATATAAATTTATAATTCCAAATAAATAAAAATTAATTAAATAACCACTAAAATACACAAACCACCATTAAAAGCAATTTTATTAAGTAAACAGAAAAAGATACTTTTTTAGATTACATTAGAACGATTATTATTAGATTACATTAGAACTACATAGGTGAGTCAATATAATATCAATCGGTTTCAATGATGAGAGGTTCCCTCAAGGCGCCAAGCACATGATCAGGTTTGAGGTAATACTTAGGGGGGTCATGGCAGTGTTCTTCGAAAGCAGAGATGATGTAGTTGTTACTGTCAGTGAAGACGCAACCACGGCAGTTCTTCAGAGTGGAGCAAATCCAACGAGACTTGTTCCCTTTATCGTACTGTTTACGATAAGTGAACTTACGAAACAGCAGCATCTCCTTGCCTTTGCGTGATGTGATGACAACAGCTGTATCTGTAAGAATAATGAAAATAATAGAATATTTTCTGACGCAGCTGTGACTGAAGCGTTTAAACCTTTAACCGCTTGCGTTGGATTAGTCTG
Source organism: Mythimna impura (assembly GCA_905147345.3). Classification (NCBI taxonomy): domain Eukaryota; kingdom Metazoa; phylum Arthropoda; class Insecta; order Lepidoptera; family Noctuidae; genus Mythimna; species Mythimna impura. Next base: position 24,345,322 of record LR990351.1, on the reverse strand, counting down.
ACGAGTGTTTTCGTGTCCTATTCGCCAGGGTCGTGTGTTGGCAACTGGGTATTCCATCTCGGTTAGCTCTTCAATCCCCCTAGGTGACAGAAGAACTGACGAGATGGAGTATTTGATGAGACTCCTAAGCGTTTCTTGCTACTGACAGCACCGCGAGAAAAGCTTAGGAGTCTCGTCGATGCGTATATTTGTGTGAGTGTGCCGTTTCGAACATTTGTACGTAGTTTCCGTACTGTTCCATATCTATACTGTGATTTGGTCGTGGATGTGCGATCCTGGCGGAATAAACGCGAGTGTTTGTGGATATATCCGACATAGGTGGTTAAAGGGTTAAAACAAGACCTACCATTTTGATCTGTGTCTATATTCTCAAGTCTCGATGGTTGAGGATGATCATGTTCTTCGTGGGACATCAAAATCTCATCCTGATCATTCAGGAACAGGAACGCAGCACAGTGCTTATTAAGAGAACAGTTCCAACGGGTTCCGTTCCTGGATTTGTATGCCTTGCGATACCTGTGGCCGTTGTACTGAAGAACTGTTTTTCCTCTGCGTGACTCTACGAAGAGAGCTATATTACTTTGGTCGGTTAATTCTTCTAACTCTTCGTATTCTAACTGCTCCTCGTATTGTTGTTCTTTTTTCAATTCCTCATTCTCATTGGTGGGCGTTACTGGAATATTAGGGCACGAGCTATAAATATTTTTCATAACGAATAAGGCATAAATCATATTGAATTAGACTAGTGTATTCCGCAAATCGTTTGTGGTATTTAATTTAGTTTAAACTTTAATTAGGTATAGAGGAAAATTCGCTCACACTATTATATAAACACCTCACGGCAGAAACTTAACCATAGTACAGGATTTTAAAAGAAACAAATTAATATCACAATTAAAATGTATTATACCAATCATAAAACCACAACAAAAAAAAACAACACTTTAATGAGATCTTCGTATGTTAGACGACAAAATCAAAAGAAAAAAAATTGTGGACGTTACATAATTCGATCTTGAAAAACGCGACAAAAAATAGGATCGTGAGTGTGAGCATTCGCCATGAGAACCACTTCGTACTTCTCATTGACATGGACGTAAACATCGCATTTGCTGTTAGCAGGCTCGTTGCAGACCCATCGCGGCCATCTTGTAGCTTCTTCCGCACTGTACTCCTCTTTAAAAGTGTATCCGTTAATAATGAGCAAGGTTCTGCCCGAAGACAATGTGACTACTGTAACTAAACAAAAAAGATGGTGGCAACAAAATCGAAAATAATACCTAAAGAAATAATGAAGTATCATGAACTTGTAAGGCGGAAGCGCAGGTGAAAGATGGACGGAGAGGCGCGGGAGACTATTGTTCAGGACGAGGACAGAACAAGATAGCCTAAAAAATAATAAAGCATCCAATTACTCTACAATCTATATAAATAAATAACCTATACAAGTACGACTGCAATTGCACATCTAACTACCTTTACAATAATATACATCCTATCTAATTAATTTAGAGCATAAAATATTCTTACAAGGTTACGGTTAAGGTAGACATCACAAAGAAGTCTAAGATATTTAAATGTGTCTTTATTTTGAAAATTGTTTAAAATGTTGCCGAAAATTTAGAGACTGAATGAAGAAACTGCAACTACTGCGGTGAAATTAATTGGCATTGAGTCCACCTGCGTAACCCGTATCAAATTCAAAGCATTTATTTATTTTATATTATCAAGGATTCGGTCATTCAGAAGACAAATAGTTACTTAGAACATACTAATACACCTAAGCAGGTACAAAAATTGTAACAGTGAAAATAGATAAGTATTCAATTTAGTTCAGCTATGCCTTTGGGCTAGGATTGATGAAGAAGAGCAAACTTTATTATGTTTAGGAGGCAACCTTATCATAGTCCCATCGAATCCCATTGTATACGGTGGAGGACTGTGGTTATGATCTCTGACATAAGCAGTGATGTTGTGATAACTGTCAAAGTGGACCTTAGCTTTACAACCCTTGGTGGTCCTTTTAGAGCAATGCCAGTATCTAATGTCTTTCTTAGCTTGGCTAAATGTATGGTTCTCTATCATTAGCAGATTCTTCCCACGTCCTGATGGTATGAATTTGTAGCTAATTCCTGAAAAAATTTTCGCTGTAAAATGATCCCATATTTAATAAAATAATAAATTGTTTATTGATCAAGAATATATATAAATCTTGAACAATTTTTTGTAGGTAGTTAAAAACTCAATCTTCAAATTCAGATCTTAAGTATTGTGATGATTTATCAAAAATAAACAAATTATAACTTTTTAAAATTGTAGCTTTTACATTAAAAAAAAATTAATAACAGGTAAAAAATATCTCAAGTTAACTCACGTGTAATTAACATTTATTTTTTCTACTGATAACATTCAAAAAGTAGTGCCCTAATTAAATACCTAACTTGTATTGTAACATCAATTACATTAAAATTTGATTTACTAATATTCTTAATCCAAAAATATTAATTTATGCAGTAATTTCTTAATACTATAATAAATCCCTAAACAAAAATGATATTTCGTCACTAATTTGATCTTCCTATCTTCGTACATTTTTCTTTCATCTCTCGACATACGTCATATTCTGATACAAGTATTTAATCTCTGTGGTGAAGACAGATTAACTCCGACCGTACATTGAAATCAGAATGACATTACTATAATATAATAGCTACGACTTAAGAGCTACATTTTCAATTTTAATTTCCTAAGTTAAGTAAACATATTTATTTCGCAAATGTGAATATTAAACATACATTTTATACCGACACAGAAAATGTTATTAATGTCTACTGAATAATACATTTATGTTTCTGATATACATTTAATATCTGTAGAATAAACTCTGAAAAATTACCATCTTATTGATATAGTAGGTAGTTTCTGAAACTGTTGGATAATAGGGGTTATTACAATACGAATGGGGTTTCCGAATTAATTACTATGAAAGCTGAACTACCTAACACAGATTTACTTTTTGTATCAGTTTAAAAACACGCGTAAATTTGCCACATTATTTGCTATTAAAAAAAGTAATAATGAGCTCACGTATCAATAAAGGTGGTTATAAAAGCACCAGAACAGGATTTCGATAAAGACCTCGATCTCTAGTCCATCACTATAAAAATAGGTAATCTATCACAATTTCGAAATTTTTCGTCTTACATAAAATAAATCTAAAAGATAAATCACCAGGGAATTAAACCTGGGATCTAAAAAAAATAAATTTGCAAATCGGTCCACAAACGACGGGTTTACTTATGGACCGATTTTCAAAATATTTTTTCATTTAGTTCTGAGGTACTTAATAAACATTAAAAATATATGTATGTATATAAAATATACAACCGAATTGATAACCTCCTCTTTCTTTTGAAGTCGGTTAAAATCACCAGGGAGTTAAACCACTGGCAGAAAAGCAGTCTTAGGAAATGTTAAAGCTTACTTATTTATTTATTATATATATATTATTGATACTATAAATAAATGAGGGATTTTAGACTAGAACAAAATATAAACACAACCTAATACAGTCAATGCTTCGTCGATTTGAATAACAAAAAAAAAATAACAGGTTAATAAATCTCTTTGCAACCAAGTACTCACGTAATAAATAATAAATCCCTAAACAAAAATGATGGTTCGTCACTATTTTGATCTTCCTATCTACCCTATACTAATTGAAACCAGAATGACATTACTATAATATAATAGCTACGACTTAAGAGCTACATGTTCGTTTTTTATTTCCTAAGTTGAGTAAACATATATTTCGGAAATGTGAATATTAAACATACATTTATACTGACACAGAAAATGTTATTAATATCTGCTGAATAATACATTTCTGTTTCTGATATACATTTAATATCTACAGAATAAGCTCTGAAAAATTACCATCTTATTGATATAGTAGTTTCTGAAACTGTTGGATAATAGGGGTTATTACAATACGAATGGGGTTTCCGAATTAATGACCTACGAGTATCTTTAAGATACAAACATCTATGAAAGCTGAACTACCTAACACAGATTTATTTTTTGTATCAGTTTAAAAATACGCGTAAAATTGCCACATTATTTGCTATTAAAAGCAGTAATAATGAGCTCACGCATCAATAAAGGTGGATATAAAAGCACCAGAACAGGATTTCGATAAAGACTATGACCTCGATCTCTAGTTCATTAGTACAAAAGTAGGTAATCTATCACAATTTCGAAATGTTTCGTCTTACATAAAATAAATCTAAAAGATATATCACCAGTGAGTTAAACCACTGGCAAAAAAACAGTCTTAGGAAATTTTAAAGCTCATTAATACTATAAATAAATGAGGGATTTCAGACTAGAACAAATAAAAGCACAATACAGATAATACTTCTTCGATATGTGGAATATTTAAATAGACATCTCTTAGCCTAACAGCACAAAAAACAGTTACTTTAAAAATACACTTGGCGGAACCGCCTTACCACCGCTATACCTAATCCTGCTTACCAAACGCGAATGTTTCAGAATAAAACAAGCATAACAAAGATATGGTTTCTTCGGGCACTGATCACAAAACGTGGTGACTTTTGAAACCCTATTTTTTACTCTTTCAGTGCCCCAGAACAGTACCCAAACCTTTAAGCAATTTGCGCAATACTGGCGTCTGCACCCAGCTCCGATGAGGTTCGTCAATTTATGTCCCCTGTGTTTTTTCTTTCTTCTCCTTTCTGTTGGTTAAAATAAATTATAAGTTAAATTGATTTATATTAGTCTAGAAAACCTTAACTTTAAATTGCTCTTATAAAAGAGCTAGAATCTCATAGTTAGCATCAAGTTCATTTCAGCATCCCAAGTTTCAATCAAGTAGGTTTGATAAAGAAAAAACTTAGCGGTTTTTAAAAAGCAACGCAAATATAAAAAAAATAACAATAAACTTACACAATAGATACGTAAAATTTAATAAATATAATTTAATTTAGTCACTCCAATGATGTCAGACTCTGCAAGCTTAAAAAAAAAAAACAGATGATACCACTGATACAGTTAATTACTTGTGTATTTATTTTATTTATAAATAATTTAATTTTAAAATAATCCAAAAGTCACTCTAAGGCTTGTAATTATTAATATTGTAGAAACTTAAATAGGCCAAGGTAAAATAAGACAAGTCCAATAACATTTTCGCCACATACTATCTAAAAGTCAATGCGTATTTGGTACTATTTGGTAGGTACACCTATTACACAAAAATATGTTTGATAGCCTCATCTCAGCATCATTTACTAGCCTATTTAGATACAAATACCCTGAACATTAAAATACTTTTATTCAAAATACAAGTAAAATGAATTATTTTTGACGCAATTATCAACAACCTTCATTGTATACAGTTATTTCGATAAAAAAAAAGGAGTTTGAGTAGAAAATTAAGTTGCAAACAGTAATTGCCAACCGAAATGAAACCTTGTCGATAATAACTCAAGGAATAGTTTCCACATAAAGTCCATCAGGGGTCTTCTCATACAGAGGAGGTGTATGCGTATGTTCGTTGGATATGCAGACGAGCTCGTAGTCATCGTTGACACAGAGGCAGACGTTACATTTCCATCTTATTCGTCCAGAACAGTACCACCGTTCACCTCCAGTCATCGGCGCGGGATTTGTGAAGGAATACCCGTTCAGCATCAGCAATGTCGCGCCGTTTACCGCTGTTACAACTGACACTGGAAGGTGATGGGAATTTGAATAGAGTCTGGATAGGTTTAGCATCGCGAAATTGCACCTGATTAATCAGATGCAATTTTATTGTTGTCATCAATCGTTTTAAAAATTGTGGAAAATAAGCACGATATATGACAATCGCTGACAACACAAGAACATCTATAGCGTTAATTTGGTTGTCGTTGTGTGTAAATAAAATGAATGTCTATCTAGATCTAGATCAAGACCCACCACATATTTTTTGTTGTTGTATTGCGGTATAAAAGCTGCCAAAATCATTAAGAGTATTGCGCAATTGAGGTTTTGTATTTAATCAACAGGAACGTGAAGATATGGGATAATTAAATTACACGGGACAAACCTTTTCAATTGTTATCAATTTCACCTGTTATTCTATTGACAAACGCCAGGCCATTGTTGTCAGCTCAGCGGAATGTTTGTCTCTCTCTCACCCTTTTAAGCTGTTGATCCCCGCAATAACGCGTTAACGCGCCATTGTCTTTCTATTGTGTCTCTAATTACGCTACTCAAAAAGTTAAATAAGTCATTTATTAGTAGATAAGTACTCAAAGCAATATCTAAGACTAGTTTTTGCTTGCGGCTTCGCCCGCGTACATAAAATATAGCCTATGTCACTCAGAAATAAAGCAGCTTTCTATCAGTGAAAGAATTTTAGCAATCGGACAAGTACTTTCAGAAATTACCTCCTTCAAACAAAAAAAAAAAAATTTTACCTCTTTATAATATTAGCGTAGATTACCCTAAATGTCAACTGTGCACTGAGTTTGAGTTGTTTTTACGTTATTGAAACGTTTACTGCGTTTGGCTCTCTGATTGGTCAAAAGCTTGGAGTCGGCCAATCGGAGCGGCGAACATCATAAACGTGGCAATCGTGTTAACGTCAAACAAACTCGAACTAGACACTGAAGTCCCATGGCTGAGCGGAAGTACGCTCCACTACTTAATAATAGTCAAATCGAAAAAAAGACAAATGAAAATACTAATACACACGTAAAACTATATTTATTCTAATAAAAAAAAGTAGATTTGTATCATCTAAATTGTTTATTAAAAACTAATTGTTGCGTTATTTTGTTTTACAAGTTTAAGACTTAAATTTTCAAGTAGGATAGGCCTTTACATAACTTACTTTCCAGCAATATTGGTAAACTACTTTAAAAAAAAATAGGATTATGATGTCGAGCACAAACTGCACGGTTCGAAATAGTAGGTCCAATGGAGAAGAACCGGCAAGAAACTCCATAGGTACTCTCCAAAAAAATGAGTTTATAATAATATACTTAACTACCTAATTAACATTACATGAACAACACGAAGATTTTTTTAAACATTTTTTCTTATGTTTTCCAATAAAATAGTAATAAAAAACATTTTACCTAAAAATACAACAACGATTACGATAAGAAAAAAAACAAATGCAATAGAATTCTAAAACATTGAGTTATTTCGTCTAAATAGTTACGTAATTTTATAAAAAAGAACAAATTTTTCTACTAAAAAAAAATAATAAGTAAAATATGTAATACCTATAACATTATGTTTCATTAATAAAAAATATTAAGTATATGTATTACTGGCTGCGCGAAAATAAGCTTATTTGTCAGAACTTATTATTATATTAAGTATGTATTTCTAAAAACTAAATACAGTTTTTGTAAATAAATCTGTTCTGAGGTAGATATGAAAAAAAAAAATCGGAAAATATGATACTTATATTTACTTTTTCTTTTATATTTATTACTTATTACAAATATTTAGCCACCGTTTATTTATTTGTTTATTAAATATTACTTTTTGTGAACTATTCGTCAAAGGTTTCGTCTGGTAAATTAAAAAATAAAACTGTACTTAGTACTTGCAACTTAGTTATTATAACACACAGAGACATTCATTATACTTACTAAACTTTAAACAAATATATATAAGCTTCGCGCAAAAGAATGCGATCAAAATGAATTAGTTTCTTACGACTATTTTTAGTTAGAAGCCATAATTAGAATACTAACATACTAATTTTATGATAAAATCCCTTTAATTTCACCATTTAATTTATTGTTCCAAGAAGGAACTAAGTTTCTATAATAATTGTCAACTAACTGTATTTTAATCGTAAACTATTTGCCTATTTTACACAAGATTACCGTTTTACAATTTATGTCACAGTTGGTTGCGCTAACAGTAAATACAAAAAATATGGAATCAACCATACAACTCAACACTGCACATTGATTTTTTCCATTAAAATAAATATACAATAAAATCCCAAAAATTGATTCAAAGTTGAAACATTTTTCAGTATGATACATTAGACTTAACCCTAGCGTTGCCAATAGTGACCTACCTCTAAAAACAACTACAGTGGCTGCATTAAGAACTACTGAGTCGTCGGGTCTTAAATCGAGACAAAATAATCACAATGATTAGGTAGTGCTTTCGAAGACATGTGACATACATTAACCCGCACTGGGCCCGCGTGGTGGATTATGGCCCATTCCCTCTCTTAGAGAGTAGGCCTGAGTCCTAGCAGTGGGAACATTAAAAAAGGCTGATTATGCTAGGTACCTAGTGCTAGGTATAAGTCAATCAATAACCTATGAAAGGGGATCGCAACTGTCTCTTTGATACAGGTTACCTCGTAACCTATCTAGATTCTAGAACAGTACCTACTGCACCCACTAACTAGACTAATTAAATATGTGGCTGTGTAACCCTGCAATGTACCAAATTTAGTCCTAAATTTATTATTATGAGCTGCCGCCCGCGGCTCCACCTCCAGAAGTAATTTCCTTTCTCACCTTTTAAATTTTTCAACTGTTTTTTTTTCATAAATACTACCCCTATTTAAAAGCGAACAAAAAAAAAACGGCCAGGCTGTTTTTGAGTTTTAAGGAGACTAACGAACAGCAATTAATTTCTATGTGTAAAAAAAAGATGATTAAGTAGTCTGTCTCGTTCACACATAAGGACATATGCTTATAAGTAAGCGGGTAACAAACTATCGATAAGGCGTTGCACATTGCTACTGACATAATATGGGCCCGACGACTCGGTTATTTAGTACTATTATTGGATACTAGTTGTAATTTATTTATAATATGTATATGTATGTATTTAAAAATATATAAGTATGTTTATCAGTTGTCTATTACTCATGCCACAAGCTCTGCTTAGTTTGAGACTAGATGTCGTTGTGTGAAATTTGTAGAATATTATTTATTATATAGTGTATTAAGTCGCACTGAGTCACACAAAGTTGTAAGTACAACTTAATCATAGCTTAAAACTTAAACAAAATAAATTATCTGTCATAAAAAAAAAATACTAATAAGTACTTAAACTTACGCCCACAAGCTACGATCCTTACTTACAAAAAAAATAAAACTTATGTGCTAAAATATACATGCTTCGGTTTCCCTTCTCCTTCCGGCGGTTTGTGGCAATGTGTCTCCTTCCGAGAGACTACATTCAGGTTATCATCTGTCGTCATACGTGCTTTACAATCGTCACTCTTGCTCGATGTACACTTCCAAACGGTGCCCTTCTTCGATTTTGCACTTCGGGAGTACGTGTACGATTGATAAAGAAGAACATATTGTCCCTTTCTCTTTGTCTTTATTAGTACGGGACCTGGAAGAGAGAAAAAAATCAATACGTATTTGACAGGTAACTACTAAGTTAGTAGTTCAATTTGTTTTGTTGGTAAATAAAAAAAAAACTCAAGAAACACAAGATTATTTTTCTTGTGTACTATTATATTCTATATTCTAGTCTATTTTTCTGTACATGTGTTATAAATAACAATACCATCACGCATATTTTATACCTTAAAAACTTTGTTTATACCGTTTTACCATTTTTAGTTTTTACCTTGAATCAGGGTGCAATGAAACTTCAAACTTAGGAATCATGATTCATATAATTCGTTTAGTAAGTAGGTACTATATTTATTATTCATTTATTAAGTAATATTCGATACATTTAGGGTAGGTAAATTTTGTCCTACTTATTGCTACTTTTTTTAAATAAAGCATGCTGCCTTTAATTTTTTTTTTTTTGAGTTGTACAATCACCAAATGACTTCTCTCGCTCTAGGGAGGAGTGAAAGAGTCTCGGACTTTTACCGACTAAGACCCACCTGTGTCCTTAAGCTGCCTTTAATCTGATAATAAATCCTATTAAAAACTTATTTTTAAATAAACAAATTAAGCTATTTAATAATTATCTACACAAAACACCTTATCATCTACTGACTGAAGTCTCTCTTGAATATTGAGACAAAAAAAAAAATAGTATAATATTAATTTGTACAGCTGCCGATTCTAACAAAAATCATGATTATTATATTTTTATAATATATTTTCGGATATGATCGTATTCATAATAATACATAATTGTGCCAATTCATTAACTATAAAACCACATAGGCATTTATTTTTATTATATTAATAAGCTGTTAATGCTGTCATGAAATAAAATGAAATTGCGGAGTAAATTAAAATACCAAAGAAATAACTAACTAGTTCTATAGTATTTAACATAGATTATAATATCTTCATTTCTATTATTCAATTCATTATTTAATAAATGTTATGATCACACTTTTTGTACACCCTATATATAAAGTAGAATCGACAGATTGGGTTTCTTAAGCTTTCTTCAATTTTAATAAGCGACCAATCTAAAAGAAAATCAAATCTAACCTAAAAGAAAATCACGAAGAAAAAATCTGCTCCATATATTATGTCGAGTTATATGAACATGATAATGCTATGACCCCTTTTAAGGAAAGCCCAACTGTCGTTTCAACGTTGTATATTAAAGAGTGACGCTAATAAAAAAAAACTGAGCAAGAGCGAGTTGGACTCGCACCCTGAGGGTTCCGTACAAACTTACCTATGTAAATAGTTCGATTCTCGCATGGAGTCTCGAAGATATTTTAGAATTGCAAAAAAAAAAATTGTGACTCAACAACAAATTTACAGTTTTCAGATTTATTCCTATTCCTGTGCTATAAGACCTTTCTTTATACCAAATTTCAGGATTCTGTGTCAACGGGAAGTACCAATGAATTTTGATTTTCTCGAGAGTGTCGAAATGTACGTTTGCGACATAAACGGCCGTATCTTTTTTTTCGTTAACTTAGAAGTCTGATTTTTTCACAGCTTCAAGGGACCGCAGACCTGAGTATATGGTTTTAATTTCAAATCGATGCCTCCACGTGTTCTCGAGATAAAGGGTCTTGACAGACAGACAGACGGACGGACAACAAAGTGATTCTATAAGGGTTACCTTTTGAGGTACGGAACCCTAAAAACATTCCAACTTTGTGTTGAATGATTTGGTTTTTACTAATTGCATTGACTATCAAAACAACAAGAAAGTTTTAAGTAGCTGTTGTGCCTTCTTACTTGTATTGAGTACATCAATATTATGTAAAGAAGTAAATTACTAAATAAAAACTGTCATCTAGTCTTGATCCATCTAATTTAAAACTATACATCCTTCAACATTTGATTTTTAACAACAAAAAAAAACACGGTGTAAGTGACCTCACCATGAATTCCGTGCAATAATAACTAAAACATATTTTTTATAACGCTCTTGGAAATTCTGTTCATCTCATGCATCTCATTCTAGGGTTCTCTACGCGAAATTAAACATTGGAATTTTTGGAAGACCTTCGATGTCCCTGACACCCTGTATATTGTGCTTAAACGGTTATGCGTTTTAAATTAAATTATCTACACTTAATTATTTCAAACAATTATAGACAGGCACTAACTTAAAATGAATGAATTATAATAAATTGTATCAAAAAAATATAATACAAAACAACTGATATATAAATTAGTCAAAAAAAAAATTTGGGGGTAAAAAATAGCCTACGACCTATTCTCAAACCTACCAAATATACACAAAAAAAAAAAACATAAAAATCGGTCAAGCCGTTTCTGAGTAATATAACAAACACTGTGGACTCGAGATTTTTATACATATTCGATTTATAATAAATTATATTTATTAAAAAAAATATATTAAATTGTACTATAGTTAATAAACGTAAATAACGCATAAGGTATTGATGTTACCAGTTGTCAACACGACCTAGACATTGTATGTAACGTTGAGATCATTTATATCCAGTAAAAACATTTTTTTAATAATATAATTTAGTGCTTGACTGCGATCCCAACTGATGGTTAGCAGTGATCACGGATAGTGATACAATCGTTGATGGCGAGGCGCACTAGTTTATTAAGAGCCTATTCACTTTAGCTTTGAAGACACACTTTCATAACTCTTGTCTACATAATACCGTAATGGCGAAAATATTTCGAGCCATGATTGTGATCGTGATATACCTGCAGTACTCTGTTATCGTAGTCAGTTACAACGTTAACTTTACACTTCCTGGAGTTTCTTGACGAGCAGTACCATTTAATATGAGTATCTTTTCTTGATAAATAACTCTTGTTATAGGTGTAACCCCGGTAAACCAATTTAGGTTCACCACGTGTTGATTTAACCACAAACGCTGGAAACCGAAAGTTATTTTATAATATTGGGTCTTTTTATTTAAATGTAGCATCTAGTATGACTGTTAGGTTTAACATAAACAACTATTTAAGCTGGTTTTTATTTATTTACTTTTATATACGAGTATATCTAGTAGCTTAAGTAATTGCGAAATTAAATAAACCTTAACAACGTTAGCGATAAACTTATTAAATATTATAATGTTTTGACTTGGATGCTAAGTCCTTTAAGCCATGTCTACGTTCATCGAAGACATGGCTTCACACAGTTACTTTGTTTACCATTAAAAGACGAATGTAGACACATTCTAATGTTTTAGTAGTATTTGGTAGCAGAGTTAGACTTCTCGGCAAGTATCGCCGAGGTAGTCTACACTACAATAAAATTCTCAGCTTCATTTTACTGAGATCGCGCCTGTTTCAATGAATCCACGTGTCCAGTTACGCAGAAATTTGAGATACAAAATAACAACAATTTTACATATCACAATATCCACTAGGAATCAATTTGCAAATAATTAAAACAGCCATTTAACTTCATTTGAAAAAATCCCGCCAAAAACTTTGATAAACTGCGTCCCTTTTTTGTTATAATTAACAAACTGCTTTTTTTTAGTATAACTACTTAAATTTTATTTCATGTAAACAAAGTACTAAAACCAGAAAAATGAAAAACACTTAACTAATTAAAACTATATTATAGCAATAATTACTAGCTAAAATATGGCGTCATAAACTCCTCCGTATCCATGCATCGCTATCGACTGGAAGTGTGCCCAAAAGGCTGGCGGAATTGCCACGTTGTATGGCAATGCTACCTACTTGTTTTTATGCTCTAGGGAAAATTTGGCTTTAAATACTGCTGCAGGCGTTTTAAAGAAAATTAATTTTTCTTAAACTTTCTCCACTTGGCTCGCTGTTCAAAGAGTCCTATCATACTCAATTCTGAAAGTTTATTGTGTTTCGCTTTTGTTTGTTCATTGTTTAATCTTTTCTTCTTTTCACAATGTTCAGGGCGTTCTATTTTTAAACATTCTCTTCTTCTTGCTCTTTCCGATGGAGTCAGTTTATCTTTCAAGTCTAAAAGTTGCTTTATATTTTTGAAAATTTTAGATCCTGATAAACAAAAATTAATGCAACATTTTTATTGTGAACGTGCTTTCAAACTTACACAATTTAATTATTAGGTATACAGTGGGTGATTTAGGTTAAATGATACAGTTAAATATTATTAGAATCAAGTTATTTAATGAATTTTTAACATAAACAGTCTTCTAAAAACAATTTGGTTAATTATAATCACAGATAATCACAACTTCGTTAGGAAACACTATACTTAAAATAACCTCATTAGGAAAAGGCATCTCAAGTCGTTTTAGATACGCAAAAAAAGTCTTTCAGTCTTAAAAAAAAACGTTAAATAAAATAACCAAAAAATTATGGAACCAACATACCAGTCATCATCATCACCTAAATTAAGTAAAAAAAAACAATCTTAAACATAAATAAAAAAATGAGATCTTTTTATAACATACCAAAATTACATAGGTATATTTAGATTTGTTTTTGCTGGCTTTATTTGATTTAAACAAAATTAAATCAAATTTAAAATTCAATACAATTATTAACAATATTGTTAACGTTACTTTGGCAGAAATTGGTTAAAGAAATGTTAGCAAAATAAACTTTTGTAAAGTTTACGCTAGGAGTAAACTTATAACCCTATAACTAATGGAAAACATTGTTTTTTTTTTAAAGTAGAAGGTTTTTTTTTATAAAAAGTACAAGACCCTGCAATCATCAGTACCTACTTAAGATGAAAGCTAGGGGCCCATGCATGGCCTTATCCTCGCTAGATGGCGCTAAACTCAAAATTTTCAGTTTATTTTCATTTTACATGAACAGTCAGAATTAAGTAGATTTTGAGGCAATACTTTGACTAAGTCCAATAAAGTGGAATGTACGATTTTAGAAAATATAATTTCCACTAAAAACAAAATAAACTAAAAATGTTCAGTTCAGCGCAGCGCAGCGCTATCTATTGAGAACATAACTAAGCCTATTTATTTTTTTAACTAAGCCTGGACCCGTAGCTGTCACCTAAAATATTTATTTTAAAACCGACTTCAAAAATAAGGGGCGGCTCTAAAAATATAAATTACAGTTTAATATAAACCCTGTAAATGTAACCCAGCTAATCTATCTTTTCGATATATTCTTCGTCATCATCTTCGTCCGAAATGTTTGCTTCAATCAACTGTCTTTTCGACAGCCTTTGGTATTTACCCTCTTTATTGACACAAAACACAGGAGGGGGATGAGTATGGTTGCCCTTCAACACATGAAACTTTCCAGTGTTACTAAGAGTTACCTGAGCTTTACACTTCTTAGAACATCGAGAGGAACAAGCCCAAGTAACTCTGTGTTTACTTGTACAATTCTTTGCGAAAGTATACTTTTCGAATACGAGAAGTTCATTGCCCTTTTTCGACGCTATAAAGTGTATCTCTGGAACAATTCAATCATTTTTCAGGTCTTTTTACATAGCATGGGTAGATCTTTAAGATGAGAGAAAAGGATAGGTAAATATATTATATGTATGAATCTGACAGCTGTCACCCGCACCATCCTATAGCAATTGTAGTGTAGTGTTTAATTAGCGGATTGGAACAAACGTTGAATAAAAGGCTTACTTAAAACATTTTTTATATAATTTATTAAATAATCTTTTTACAAAAACCAACACCATTATTCTAGAAAAGTAACAAAAAAATAGCATCAAATATACTCTATATCCGTTGGCAGTTTGATTTTAGGGGGAGGGTGAGTGTGTCTGTCGTTATATTTCGTGACCCTGAAAGGTTGTTTGTCCTCATTCGTGGAGATGTTTGCTTTGCAGCCCTTCTTGTGGTGACTGGAACATGTCCAGTAATTACCGTATTTTTTGAAGTTCCGCCAGGAGTACGTGTAGCCTCGGAAAAACAGCATACCTTGGCCTCTTCGGTTTCTTGAAGGTATGATCAATGCATCTACAAATTATAAATATACTTAACGTGACGTTTAGTTGTTGTGAGACACGCAGAACTTATATTATTATCTCTGAAGTGTTTTATGAAGATGTATGAAGTCACTCGAAAGGCACAGGTTTACCTGCACAGTTATACAGCTATCAGGTAAGCTTGTGTGGAAACCTGCACAGTTGTGCAACTTACACGCTCCGGTTTACCTGTGTACGTGTGACTCCTCCAAATTCTTAAACTTTCTATTGATCCAAGGACCTTAAACATTCTCAGAGAAATCAACCAACTTCCATGTCATATTATTATTTGCATATGTGTAGCTACTATTAGTAGTGTAGCTTCTACCTACTAGTTTGAACAGATACGGTAGAATATCATATTTTTATCCCGAGTGGATATCACCAGGGTCTTTACCATGATGTGTTAAAATGTCAGGCGTGCGAGCGAGAAAGAAGGATGGAGCTTTACACCCTATATAGCTCCATCCTTTTAACAGTTCAGTTTAAGTGGTCAAATGGATTGCGTTAAGAGCTTCTGATAGCTCTGGTTACTACAAGACAAGAGAAGACTAACCTACAATTGGCCTATCTACTGATTGATTTTTGGGCATAAAGCGTCCTGCTGCTACCTACCGCCACATTCTTCTGTCAACTAGAAGTCTTTATACCGCAATTACCATATTTTATTTGACCTTTTAGTTTTTCAAGGTAAGGGAAAAACCATCTTTTAACTTCGGACTGACGTGACGTCATCGTTGTTCGAGAGATAAACAAGTGCAGCAGTTGATGTAATGCCAACGGGACTTTTATGTGCTGATTATATTACCTATGTTCTTCATTTGTAGTACTTCGTAGGTACCTACAGTACGACCGAAACATCTTGACCGCTCTGAACTTCGAACAATTGGCTGCGCAGTAATTCTTTTTATGAATCATATATGGTGAATGCGTATTGTGTGTTTTGTTTTGAGTAAGTATACGCTACAGTTCGGGCCTCCAATTTTAGAGTGGCCAACATATTTTAACGGTACTGTAAAATCTATGAAGTAGAAGTATACTATACCTACATGTAAAATATAGACTATAGATTTAACAGTCTTGTGGTATAACATTAGGAATACTCATATAACGGTTAAATAAAAGAGTTTGTGCATTTATAATCTTTTATTGGCACAATTAGTATTTCAAAATGCTCTAAATGACTACACAGTATAACTGTACAATTGTAGTTACATTTTTATTATTACACTGCAAATATTTAACATAGTTATGTTAAAAGAAGACCATTCTAAAACGACGAATATAATAACAACAAAGTGTTTAAAGACTACTGTTTCGATATACCATACATACATACATTATTATTATTGTACTAAAATATTAATTATATCCGTACTTTCTAGCTATGCATTCTTTACAAATAAAGAAATATAATCAAATAAAAAAACAAAAAAAAAAAACAAATTTAGCTGACAATACTGAAATTGCCATCGAGATCAAATTCGTGTAAACTCCGCCAATGCAAAATGTCATTAGTTCGTTTACAACAGTACCAAGACACAGGATCATGCTACAAAATAACTCAGACCCAGGACATACTCACCCACATCGTGGTAGGAATAGGAACCAATATCCATATAAAATATCACATTTTTATTATATTGCAAATCACTGATTGCACTAAAACTCAATAGAACAATTGTAATAAATCAAGGCAGAATTGCATTACGTGCACTAATCCTTGGTCTTCCTCTTTTCCTAGAATGTTTATGGATAATACCACCTGGAGTTTGGATGATCACCGGCTCCGGATGGTTGTGGAGGCCTCTGATTTGCGTTATATTGTGAGAACCATCAGTCGTAATGATGGAGGGACACTGACTCCTTCCGTACATGACACAGTACCAGGTCCTACTGCCGTCCCTGTTAGCTTTGCACTGTTGACGGTACAGAAGGCCGTTTAGGAATATCAGCTGAGCGCCTCGTGTCGTTCTCACGTATTTAGCTGTAAATTATTTTAAAATTAATTGCCAAAGTAGTCTTCATCGAAAAAGCAGGGTTTCCAAATGGAATAAATACCGAAATCTAATGCATGCAACAAATTACGCCCAACTTGTTTTGGACACAAGTTTCAACCGCTTGCTCAAAATAAATCAATTCTGCGTTTGAAAGTGGTGTCTTGATTCTAATAGATTCTACTAAGAGGTATAAGTGAAAACTACATGAATACTCACTTGATTTTGGTGCTTTAACACGGCTTTCGTAAATTTTTTTTTTTTTTGTAAGCACAGTCAACAACTATTAAAAAAAATATACCGATCTTTCTCAGATCAAACATTTATTATTTTAGCCTACATACATACTGTAGGTAGGTACATTATGGTCAAAATATCTTGACCACTCCGAACTTCGAACAATTGGCTGCGCAGTAATTATAGTAGTGAATGCGTATTGCGTAATTTTTCGAGTATGCGCAATTGCGCATAGTTCGGAATGCCTATAGCGCCTATTACACCTCTCGATATTCAGACAGTCTTATTATAAGTAGCGTAGTGTAATAAGAGTTAGACTGCCTTACTCTGAATTCAGACAGTAAGATTGGGTTTGGCGACACTTACTGTCTTTGAGTCTGAATGTTGAGTAGTGTAATAAGAGTTAGATCATTCAGTCTGCGCTCGCGTCCGTCCGAAGGGAGTGGACGTCTGCGTTACGTATGTTTTATTCGTATTCTTGTTTACATTACCTTTACCACAATGCTTGCAATAAATAAAAAGAAGTATTAATAAGCGTCCTGGAGTTGTACTGCGAGATACCATATTTATGGCAAAAAAAAATCATAAAGATTATTTGAATAAAGAATTACGTTCACAGGGTTTAAAAAAGGTTTAGGGGTTAAGTTTTTTGGGGATTAATTTTTATTCGAAGTATAAAAAAATTTCGATGATAAAGCGACCTTAACAACGTTTAAAAATAAATTAAAATCTATACTAATTTATTTATTATTTAATAAATTTTAAAGAGGTAAAGTTTGTTTTTTTTTTGTAGGAGATACCTAATCTCTAAAAGTACTGGTCCGATTGCTAAAATTTTTTCACCGTTAGAAAGGTGCTTTATTCCTGAGTGACATAGCTATATTTTATGTAGGTACGCGGGCGAAGCCGCGGGCAAAACCTAGTACATATAATTAAAATTAAACTAGTGCGCCACACCATCAATGATTGCATCTCTGCTTACCATCAGGTGGGATCGCAGTCAAGCACTGGTTTATATCAATTAAAAAAAGCACTTACTGGTTGCAGTAAGTGCTACGGCAATCTTTTCTTTTGGCAGGTGCTATTACAACCGCTAAAGTCGACGTCTTGAATGCGAATGAGCAAGCCCGCGTTTTTTAGACTAGTGTAATAGCGAGCTGTCTACTTAGGCTCTAAGACAGGCTGAATATCGTATGCTGAATAACGCGTAGTCTGGGCTTAAGTTCAGAGTGGCCAACATATTTTAACTGTATACCTAATGTACATGTGAACTCAAGTGTTGGAGTTCCTTTTTTTTCGTGAAGAGCCTTGTCCTCAACTTCGCCTGATGGATGAGGCCTATGTTGGAACGAGAACCATCACTTTTATGGAAGGATTATGATTTATGGCCATTTATTTGTAGCTATGATAAAGGATAAAATCTAGATGGGCCAAAAAATTGTAATATCTTATTTTGTAAATCAAATTGATTTTCAACCTGAGTTTTGGCTGATGAGCAAGGAAATCCTACATTTTTATTACCTTTGTTACTTACAGCAGTTTTTTTTTTTTTGTTTAGCTTTTATATCCACTTTATTTACATTATAATGATGATGTTTTGATAAACCTAATTCCGCCTAGCCCGTTCCATCATCGGACCACCAGGCGTACGGCAATGCGCCACCGGTACATGGTGGACATCCCTCCTATACGCACAAAACGTTTTGGGAACACATTCATAGTGAGTACAGCTAAGGAGTGGAATTCCTTGCCGGAATCTGTTTTTCCTGATGGCTACAACCCGGGAATCTTTAAGTCAAGAGTGAATAGGTTACTTCTAGGTAAGCGCGCTCCATCGTCGACCGCATCGTCGCTTTCCATCAGGTGAGTTAGCGGTCAAGCGCAAACCTATCAAGAATAAAAAAAAAAAAAAAAAAAAACAAAAAAACAAGTACCTAGATGAGCACAAATTCGATTTTTAATACTTAAGCAATAAAATGAATAGAAAACATTTTTAGCAAAAAAAAAAACAATCAAATCAGCTAGCAAGCAGATCACGTTTAAGTTCTTTTCAAAACTTAATTTAGTACCTAGGTACTTAATATTTTAATTAAATTTATCACTTTGATAATATAGATAAACAGATAACACATAATAACTTAATTACACACATTTTAACTCATAACAATTATATAAAGCACCATAAATATGTAAAAAATAAAAGAAATTAATTACTTACCAACAAATAAAACTTAAAACATTGTAAAAAAACCAAACAAAAAAATACTTATCTCGCTAAAACCACTGAAAACTAATACTTGTGGCTTTAGTGAAATCAAGTCTCATCACAATTTAGAAAATTATTCAGTTTCCTTGTCACTAGTACGATTAACAGTTCCATGATGGAACTACTGGTGGTTTTGTGAATCACTAGTTTCATTTTAAAAGAATCTGGAAATAATGGAACTGATGTTGAATTTTATTATCACTAGTTCCACATTATTTTTTTATGTACTTGTGATTTTTTTTTAAAGGGTGGAAAACCAATAGAGGTTAAAAACAAAATAAATCATAATACACGAAAAACAATGGCCAACGTCATTTGTTTTATAGGTAATATATTTGTAAAATTATTCTTTTATTTCACAAATATTACCTATAAAACAACTGATACAAAAAAAATCTGAAAACAAAAAATTTTGACCAATTTAAAAATCACAAAGTACTTACCAATTCCACAGGTCACTGATTCGGCTATCGCTGATTTGTTTGTGAAGCATGCAAAACTTACCTGAAAATAAATAAATGCTTTTAAGATAATCACGTTTGTCTGCCTAGGCATTCCCTAACGTTGGAGTATTTTACATGAAGCAAGTGTCTATCTAACCTCCACAACACAGTACCCAGGTAACCCACCTGGCTCTGACTACCATACCAGTAAAAAAATTGTCAAAGATGTACAAACAACAACTGTGACCAACAACTAAACCCTTTGAGCGTCTATCTTTTTTATCCCAATACGTCTCAAGTGTCAAGGTAATTTGGACCTACTGCGTATGAATGAACCTCTGTAGGTTCATATGCAGTAGGTCCAAATTACCTTGAAACACTGTTGCTTAACTGGCATCTCAAGCATTTTCTCTTATGAAACTATGCGGTATCATGAGACATTTGAGAAGTGAGAGAACCCCACCCATTGATCAACCTCTGCAAGTTTTGCTGAACCATAAAGGCCTACCTATGTCGGTATTATTTGGCAACAAGCTCCTCTTTTATATACCTATACATGTTTCTAATATTTATATTATTTTCTTTTTAAGTAAAATAATTTACTTGTATCTTTCTATTGTTTGACTGCCACAGTATTACCTTCGAACAATCCCTGATTGAAAGAAATACCGTGGCACTCAAATGCAAAGGAGAGTTGAAGGAACACAGGTGGGTTTTAGTCAGTAAACGTCTGACACTCCCTCTCACACTAACTAGAGCAGTACCGTAAAACGGGGTGAAAAGAAAAGCATGGGTGAATAGAAAAAACTTTGTTTTGATTTTCCACTTTGATACCATATTATCGGCTTCTAACGAAGCATCAACTTTTTAGAATAGCTGCAAAAATTATTCAAATATCGTGAAAATACCCTTTGAAATTTTGTTTCTATTCATTCACCCCATTTGACTGTAGTTGTTTAATGATTTTCCAAGAACAAAATTTTGTTGATCCTTAAATGCTGTACATTGTGTGATAAAGAGCATTTATTCAATAGCACACAACATCATCTCCCATCTACAAATCAATTCCTGTGTCTTTTTCGTCACTATGTTTAGGTTGGTTTTCCCGCTAAACATTGCTATGAAAGTTTACCAAAAGCCTCCAGACAAAATGTAGTCAATTGATTTCTTTGAACATAATAATCCTATATAGGTAACTAACTATATCTAATTTAAGGTAATAATACCCCATAAAGTTGCAAAACTTTGGATAGAAATACACATTTTGTGGTTCTACACTTTTTGGAGGGCTTTTTAAAGATAAATCCTATTGTTTCCAAGATCTCAAAACTGATAGTATGTTAATGTATACTAACAATTCTATTAAACACGATGTTTGTTTAACAATTACATTACGTTCTATAACTATGGTGAAATAAAGTGTACCTGAGGTTAACAATGTTTTGCAGAATATATTCCAACACATAATTCGCACTTAATTCACTATAAACGAATTTATTAATGACACTACACACTTACACATCACTCGTATTTGTTGTGAAATCACATGAAAGCTGACATTTTCAAAACAATAACAAGAAAACTGAATAAAATCTAGTCAACAAATTGATCCAATTCAGATTTTTATGTAACGGCAATCCACAGAAATATGCACACGTATACTTGTCCTGTACCACTGATTTTTTTTCATTTGTGTACTTATACATTTTGAATTGGTTGAACAACATCAACATACAGGAAACTTATTATAAAACAAAATAAACAAGGAAACTTTTAGGTTATGTCGGAGCGTCGAAGAAATGTCAAACGTCACTGGTAGCTGGTAGGTCAAAAAACGAGAAAGTCAGAAATGACGGGCGGGCGGCGCGGCGTGGCGTTTTATTCACGAAATAAGAAATAATAAGGAGTCCTTTTGAAATAATTGTAAGAGCCATTAAACACCTTATTAACCTACAGGGAGACAATATTAGGCCGACTGATGTTTTTTTATTTCATGGTTATGTTCCTAAATGAATAACTATTTTAACTAGTTTCTACTGTCTCCTTCCTTCCATTATTTTCAGCGCTGAGCCAGTTCCTGCCAATTCCCAAGGAAGACATGTAAGTAAGTCGTCCCGCCATCTCATTCTAGGTCTGCCGTAACCGCGTCGAGCGATTTCAAGGCACCAATTATGTGTTCTACCAGCCCAACGCTTGAAGCTCTTAAATTAAATAAAGTGAAAAAGAAGACATGTTGCGCCAGTGAATACACAGCATAGCAGTGGTTTAATTTTCTTTGTGCTGCACCGTCTCTAAAAATTGCCATCAGGGTAAGTGAGAAATGATGAGTACAGGATTTGTACTTAAAAAAGCGAGCAGAGCTACTACTTACTCATAACGAAATAAATAGAAGAGACCACAGGCATTTTGTAGAGAGTTTAATACCTATATATGCAAAAGTTAGCGAAACAAACTTTTGAATGATTCGGAATTTTTAGTACCTAAGGGTTGAAGGGTATTGGCATGGCAAAAAAAGCTAGATTAAGTAACCGATTTCATTGCTTATTCTGCCTGAAAAGCGTTTTAGACAGAATAACCAATCCAATCGGTTACCTACTCAGAAAATATCAAAATTGCGTGTGGGACGGACGCATTTTATTTTTTTTCAATTTCTGTAAGAACATGTAATAGAAGAACCTAAGTACCTATTTCCGTTTTTTATATGAATCTTTGCGCATGCACAATATTCATTTAATAGACGGCAAATATCTTTTTAACAATGGTATTTCAAAGTTAATCTCCTATTTATCTTTATAAAAAAGAAACTCTGAACATCAAAATCATTTCAATAATAGTTTAATCGTGAAAGCGCAGTCAGAGTTATTTCACCTATATATATATGGAGGCTTTGATTGTACCTATAATGTCGTATGGAGGATGGATTATGTAAAATGGTCACACTCCAAACTGCGTTTTGCTTATTAAAGCAATTTTAGTAAAAATAAATAATTATAAGCTATACCTACCTATATCTATTTTTGCTAAAAGACCAGTTTCCAATCAAGGAAGAGCGCAGTGTTTTTAAAAACGTTATTCTTCTAATCCACTATGTATAAAAATAGTAGTAGGTACAATAGTACTTTGTCAACTTATGTGAACGACAATTAACTGATTTGCTCGCATTTGTTTTATAAATCCTGACAGAGATATATAATTATGAACAAGAAGATAGGGCTCATACACACGGGTTCTGTCATTTGACGATACGTCATGCATGACGGATGGACGTTCACATTGTGGAATCGTGTTTTTTTGTTTTATCACGATTCGGCAAAATATTCGAATTGTTGTTCTTTCATTCGAACGTGATTTAAGACCTGTCCGATATTTTTCACGATTCGAGTTTCACTCCGATAGATTATAATCTACCGAAAAATAATGCGTTAAATTGTAATGATTAAATATTATGTACTTAATTAAAATGACGATGGCCCTTTTTAGCAGGTAGATTTATACCTTTGGTGCAGTCGAGGGTCAAAAGTGTAGTTCTACTCTACCAATTTTAAGTGTCGAAAATGTATTTGTAGTAGAAGGCCAATGCTTCATGGTCAGTTTATTTTGTAGGATAGTAGGTACCTATCTAAAGTAGGTTTTTTTTTCTATTGACTAAACTATTTGTGGACCACTGAACTTCTACTACAAAGACATTTTAGAAACTAGCATTGGAATGCAACTGCACTTTTGACCCCTGACTGTACTTACATGACTTACAGATTTCCTCAGGATAATCTTCTGACTTGTTCTTTTTTATTTAATTTCGATGTTTTCGTCAAGTACCTAGGTAAATAAATCTTTTAAGAGAGCATGAAAATTCTTAACCCGGAAAAGTGGATTTTCTGTTTCAAAATTATACGATATTGCAAAGTGATACACATGGACCTAAAGTAATACATACATATTCTACTTAGCTCCCTTCATTTGTAGTTGTTGGCTTTTTCTTGGGATGATAAAAAAGTGTAAGTATAAAAAAGAATAATTACCAAAAAATACAAGTAATTATTTTCAGGTACCTACCTATAAAGAAAAAGAATACCGAATACTTAATGACTCAAACAGAACAATGAATGATGGTGTGCATGTGGAATGACGAAATAAAATTGCTGGATAGCAATAGGAATGAAACGCACCTTCGCGTTCTTTCGTAAACATTTTGCTACTGTCAAATGTCAAAACAAATATATTGGATCGTTTATTTTTACCGCGATTTTGATTTTTTGCGATTCCCAAATTCGTTTTTATGTCGCAAATAATATTATATGGACACTTTAAAGACTATAGGTGAAAAAGTGAGTGTTTGATTGTTGTTCTCAGTGATTATAACCTCAAAATGTTTTGTGTTATTTCATGATTATTTGTGTATTAAATCGAAATAATGTGAGTGCAGTGATAGTGTCGTGATGCAGCAGTGAATATAGTGATTTTGTGATGTCCTGAAAGTTACTAGAGTATGCTGGAGGCGGTAAGTACCTAGTAATAAGGTTTGAAAGTTGTCATGAAACTTCTAGGTGCAATACTTCTTTAAATTATCACTTAGGTATAGATCAAGTGTAAAACAACAATATTTATGATGATTTTAAACTTTCATACAGGTTTACTCTATGAATATATGATTGTAGTCTAGTTACAATGCCTAGAGAAAAGAAAATAATATTTTGCTTTTCAAACTTTTACTTTTTGATTGAAGATGGATACTAATGACTTTTTTTAGTTTAAAATTTAGTTACAGACCTTAAAATTTACAAGTTTTTACAATTTTTTTTTGCTGCGGTGTCCATTTTATTTTATTTATTTATGTTACGGGTTGTTTCATGGCTATTGGTCTATGTTTTTTTTTTTCTATCAGTTTGCAAACAGGATTTTCACTTTGGTATCTTAAAAGGTAAGTGAAATTTCCATACAAAAGTACTATTACTAAGAAAAAAAAGAAATGAATAAAATAAGAAATGTAGGTACTTCACAATATTTAAATTGGTTGGTTGGTTCTTTTTAATTTTATTTCTTCTGCCTTTTTTACTTCCTGCAGAAATTGTGTAACTATATACTTGTGTAGCATGATGTATTTACCTAGATAAATATTTGTTAGGTTATGTGTTGTCTTATAAGAAGGTAATTTAAAAAATTGTCTTATCTAATTTTTAATTAATATGTTTTATTAATTTATTAGCAGTATACTGCAGACTACCCCTTTTTTATTTTAAGTTTTTGTAAACATCCACAGGTGTTCTCATAGATATTGCTGACAGCGATAAGACCGCCATTGCACATTTGCAATTTGTGTATAATTTATGTTACTATTTGGTGTATAATAAAGTATTTTCTATTCTATTCTAAACGGATTAAATATAATTTAAAATAAAATTGATTATTTTTGTATTGTTTTTATAATTTTGTTTAGGTATTTGGGGGGCTGAAACGGGATTCTATAGTTTATATGGAGAAAACTACTTTCACATGAGTGAAGCCGCTGGCAAAAGCTAGTATTGACATAATACTGTAGTCTTCTGAGCATGCAATACTATAGATGAGTGAACTCTAGTGTACACACCTTAACTCTCATTTGCTTGGTTGAAAATGAGGGTCCTGGTTCATGTAGACAGCCTATCTTCAACTGGTAACCCAGAAGCTTGCTGGGAACTTAACAGGCTTGGCAGAGCGACCTCTTAGTTCGCAGGATTTTTACACGTTGAGAAGCAAAGCATTTACGGCTGATTTTCCGGCTCAACTATAATGAAAACAAAATACAACCATGTTTTTAAATGTAATTTATTTTCTAACATGAAATTAAAATTACTTTTGAATTAACAGGTAAGTAACACAAGAACTAGAATATCGACAATGGTTCAACGATTAAGCACAAGCAGTTCGATTTTTTTATAGTGTAAAACAATTTTATCAGGTAGCTAAAAAATTAGCACTTCTAGCAGCGAAATGACTAAACACGATATTTTTTATTTCAGTTGTTTTTTACCACCCTACTGAAAAAGGTGCGTATCGCAGATTTATCTAAAAGTAGTCTGTAAATATCGAAAATAAGCAAACCTTTCCATTATTTTCTATATATATATATATACCTACCGCTTTTTGTGGATTGAAAAGTTTTATAAGTTCCCTTGTAGGCCTATGTGAAAATAAAATATTTTGAATTTTGAAAAGCACATCAACCCTTTTTAGTAAGATTGCACGATTGTCGTAAGCGACAGTTTGAGTTTTTTTCAGGAATGGGTTTTCTCCTTTTCTCTTCCATAATTACAAAGCATTTATGATAATATCATTAAAAAATAAAACTTACTATTATCATACTAGCGGTCCAGGCATACGTTATCGTGCCCGAAAGCTAGCTTTTTATCAGACAAAAAATTGAGAACCCGATTGCAGCGCCATCTATTGGGTTAAATTTTATTTTCAAACCTTCCAGGGTCCCACTCAGATATGCACACAAAATTTCATCTAAATCGGTCAAGCCGAAGAATTTTATGTTATATGTCGTGGCCATATCTTAGAATTGATCACTTCATAATATGGCCAACTAAAACTGGCTATATCATTGATGTAGGATTTCTATGACAGTAAAAAGTCTAAAGAAAGTAGACCAAACGACGATTGAAATATCATCAAACTTTACCTAATGTTTAAAACGATTTGGCCAGTTTTACTTGGCCATATCATGAAGTTATCAATTTCTAAGATCTGGTCACGGCATATATATATATATATAAATATTTTAAATACATAATTTTAAATTATGAAAGTGGTTTTAAGAGGAATAGAAGTGGTTTTACTTCTTTTCCTTGTTAAAAACGCTAATTGTCGCTTACGATGTTTTTACTGAAAAGGCTCGATATTTGGGACGTTCTTTTTTTTTAAAGACAATCGCTTGTCTCCCCGATAAATAATATAAATGTCACATTATGATAAACTTGATTTTTTCAATTTGCGTGACGGAGTGGACGAAGTACATACACCTCCGTCACACTTTTTTGTTTTGATTGATTGTCGGTAAAAAAAAGATCGTCTCATTTACATTTATAAATTGGAGAATTTAGTTTAACATTTTTCAAATAGCTTACATTTGTTTCACTCGAGATTGAATCAGTACCAAGTACATCACAGGTCAACGAAGTCACGGTAATATTATCTATACAGTATTCCAACTTCATACAAACGGACGAAACGCGAGCTATACCTACGCGCCTCGTTCTCGAGGTGCGCTCGGGATGCAGACAGTCGCGTCTGTGCCGCGCGATTTTTTCAATAAAAATAAGTTCAAGTACATATTGATATATTTAATATGACGAGTAGGATATATTGTGCTGTTTTTGGTTGCATGAATTCTTCATTTAAAACCAAACATAAATTGTAAAGTAGCTGCAGGTATCTATAACCAAGTAAAAGATATTCCTTTTTCTCCACCTTGTCCATGTTTCCCAAAACAATTTTTAATTTATATAATTTTTTATTTATTTATTAAGCTTTAGAATGCGGATTTTTGTACTTTAAAATTTAATAATAAAGCATTTCGTAGGTACGTCACAATCGAGGCGCAAATATTTTTCGGTCGCAAATATTGAACACTTCCTATTCAATTCACAAAGTAGTTTATTTGTTTATATAAAAAAGTATATTTACAATCACAAAACTAAATGGAAACACAAAGTAGGCAAATGTAATTAAAATGCTGGAGGCGGGCAGCCACAGTGCGGGCAGCCCTATCGCATGTTTACGTACCGCGCGGCTGTAGGCATTTATTTCAAAGATACGGCCGAGTTACAATACTGTATAGATAATATTACCGTGACGAAGTTGTTAAAACTATGCTGTAGCGATTTACAAATACAAATAAAGAAAAAAAAAACTGGGCCGCGTTGCATTTGCGACATAAAATATATTTTATTATATTTTTATCTTTTTTTTCTTCCAGTCCGGCCAACATTCGTGAACTACCGTCATGGAATTGTAATGCTGCTAGATGGATACACTTACAACAAATCCACTAGGCTGAACTGGTACTGTTCTCGAAGAATTTCCTGCGACTGCAAAGCCAAAGTCAAACTTACAGCTGATGAGAAGTACGTGGAGAGATTGGTGTATACTCACGACCATTCTAGAGAAAACTATGTAGTGTCTAACGGCGGAAATTTGATTAAGTTGAATTAGGATTTAGGTATTATTGGATTAAGGTTTCAATTATTTCATCAGTACCTATGGCATTAATTTAATTAAATACAATACTTAGATTAATTATTAACTCTTCGTGCAATGCGTTGAGAAAAACGCGACTACTGCGCTACACCCGCGCTGCAGTCGCGCTGCACGCTACTTTGTTATTTACATGAAATAATAAAGCAGCCCTGCAGCCGCGCTGCCGTCGTTGCGCACTTTGCGGCTAATTTGAAGGCGCCCTTAGTCTTGATAAGTACATTGTACAAATGAGCGATATAATACTTTTACTTAGTCAGGTCATCTATTCTGTCAAAAACATTTTTATGTAATTAATGATACACTTTTTGATAATTATGTATAATGAAATGTAAAGTAATTAAATGTGCAATACAATTTTAGTGTCAATTATTCGATATCCCTCCTCCTTTTTGAATACATGCCCTTAATCGACGCGGCCAGTCTTCGATCCTAAATATATTATTTAATTAACTCTATTTATTTAATAACATTATCAACTTATATTGTACCTACCCCTTATTATTAAACCCGCTGTGAGAGAGATAAAGCTATACAAGACGAATACCGCTATCTCTTTCTCACAGCGGAATCACGTGGCTAATTTGCGTGATATTACGTCTATATGGTCAGTCTCCTCTCTTTTTAATACTTTTCTCCTGTCACCTTTTGCAGACCTTCACTACGAATTTATACCAACCACTCGTAGCAAAGAAAAGTTGTTACTGCTAAATGGCTACACATATTATCGAAAAAATCAAAGCAATCGGTACTATTGTTCGAGAAAACAATCGGGTGACAACTGTCCAGCTAAAGTAAAGCTGGGTGAAGATGGATCAATTATTTATGGTTACTACATTCACACTCACTCTCCTCCTAATTATTATAGGGATTCTTCTGGTATTTATATGAAACTTTCATATTAGTATCTCTACTATGACGTGCTACGTGATTCCGCTGTAAGAGAGAGACAGACTAATAATACCACAATCAATCTCAAATTTAATTTTCAAATGTAATCGAAGCGATGGGTAGTAACACATCATAGTAAGGGGCTGTACATTCTAAGATCTTGATATGTATTTTAGACTATAGATCTGTAATATTTCCAACTGTATTGTACGAGTAATTTGGCGAACTGTTTTTGCATGTGTTTTCTTTATATCGTACCGACAAAATTTTGGGCCCGATCGTGAAAGTAACATCCAACTATAACTATAGTGCGATTGAGTATAGTCGGATGTTCGTTTAGGTGTTTTTGGCGAATTAGGTGGATTTTGAGGCTAGATTTTGACTAAGTTCAATAAAGTGGAATTTCCGATTGTCGCAATTACCATTTCCTTGACTTAACAATGCTTCGTTACACTAAAAACAGTTCAGCGCCATCTAGCGACCACATGACCACGATTGGGCCCGTAACTTTCATCTTAAGTAAGATTTACTTACTTAGCTAAAAAAGGATTGAATAAAGTATTTATTGAACCTAATACAAACCTGGTTTTGGATTTCTATAATTTCAGACTGGTAAATAATATAAACTTTTCTGTTTAGGGTAATTTAGAATATTGGTATTTTCTTATTTTAATCTTTTAATATTGTTTTCTTTTAAGTATTTATAGATTAAATATTATTTTATTGTTGTTTGTCCTGTGCGAGTCTCAAATAAATGTTTTTGTTTTTTCTTTATTTCTTTCTTTCTGGTATTGTTAGCTTAGCTCTATTCAACGTTAAGTGATTTCGTAAGGTATTATAAAAATAATATTTTTCTGTTCATTTCGTTTGTTTCCAGACTTACAATACGAATTTATACAAACCAATCGAGGCAAAGGCAATAATTTGTTATTGCTAAATGGTTACACATTCTCTCGAGACAATCAAAGTAATCGATACTATTGTTCAAAAAGGCAGTCAAGTTTCAACTGTCGGGCTAAAGTCAAGCTGGGTCATGATGGCACGATACGAAGTGGCGACTACACCCACACACATCCTCCTAATAAGCTATATAAGACTTCTCAAGGTTATTATGTCAATATTTAAAAGGTCTGTAGTAGTCTGTAGACGCAACATTAGAAGGCCTCCCCCCACAAGGTGGACCGATATCCTTGTGAGAGTCGCGGGAATGCGGTGGATGCGAGTCGTAAAGAACTGTTCGTTGTGGCGACACTTGGGGGAGGCCTATGTCCAACTGTGGACGTCCTTCGGCTGAAATGATGATGATGATGAAGATACTCAGTGAATCAAATTATTGGGCTGTGAAAAAAACGGATGAATAAATATTGAATGTAGCAGAGAAGAAATGTTGAGTTGGATGTTTAGTGTTAAGTGAGAAATGAGAATATTACAGGAAGTAAAAAAGCCATAACAATATAGTTTCTCGATACAACAGTTGGGGATCTGAGTCGGAGAAAGAGGATCTTAGGACCTTAGAAATGAGGCTTTCGTATATATAAATATGAAATCGTAACTTTTCCATTGTCCCATTTTACTTGGGGTCGGCGCAACACACGTTTTTTGTTTAATTCTGTCCTGTCTACCGTCACGCTATCACTGACTTCCTTTTAATTCATAATATTTCTTTAAAGATACATCCATCTTTTCTTTGTCCTCTCTCTCGCACCCATTCACATTTATATTGATAACTGTTCAAGCTTCACATGACTGCCCCTTTCAAACTTCCTTTAATATACTCATACAGATACATAATATATTATATAAATACCTATATAATTATCACAGTTGAGAGATACTCGTAAGATATCTTTTTCGAATCTGCTGTGCCAAATTCGAACATAGCAACCGGATTGGTTTAATCGCTCCGAGTAAACTCGCTTCGTTCACACTGGAAGTGTATTTGCTCTACGTCATCCAAAGGTTGACTGGTAGAAAATGCCTAAGGCATTAAGTCCGCCTCTATACTTTTGTGTGATAAAGAATTAGAGAAATAATAGCACCTTTGCTCTACTTAACATGAATGGTTTTGCTAATTGTTGCATATTTGTCATTTTCCAGAGTTGCAATACGAATTTATACCAACCAATCGTGGCAAAGGAAATTTGTTACTGCTGAATGGTTACACATATTCTCGAAAATATCCAAGCAATCGGTACTATTGTTCAAAAGCGCAATCAAGTGACAGCTGTCAGGCTAAAGTAAAGTTGAATGCTGATGGCGCAATATTGAGTGGTGACTACACTCACAATCATCCTCCTCCTAAATACTACAGGGATCCTTCTGGTTCTTATTATAAAATTTCAATAGACTAAAGGCCCACTTAGATGAAGAGAGTTTCTCGCAGGTTTTGGTTCGAGAAATCGTACGCAATAATCGCAAGCAATTTAATCACCATAACATTATCGTATCAAAATGTTTACATACAGGCAAGAAATAAATTCTCGCCTACGATTCTATCATACGAGATTCGCAAGCAATTATCGCTAGGTGATAATATCCTGCGTCTGTTTACGCAGCAAAATTATTTAACAAGAAGATTCTTGCTTACGAGAATCTCGTCTTGTGTAAACATGATCTCGTATGACATTTTTTGTAGTTCTTACGAGTATCGTACAAATCGGTTTGAACCGATTTAAGTGCGAGACTTGCTATTCGAGTTTTGTGGTTACTATAGGTAGGTACTCAAAGTGACAGCTCCAATCGACCTTTTTAAAATGTTACAAGCTTGCAAGCATAAACTAAAATTACAGCTCCAATCGATCTTTTTAATTTGCTAGCTTATAAATATAGGATGAGCACGCGGTGGGTACCTAAATACCCAATTTGGGTATAAATAAGTAGTGTATTTACCAGAAGCATGGGTAAAAACAAAAAACGCTTTTTGGTTTTCTTATAAATAAACACTGAATAAAATTTTATTTAAGTAAGTAATAAAGTTTTAGTTGAATTTTAGTTAGCTTAGATTTAATACCCATGTCACAAGTTCGGTTAGTTTCATTTATAGGACATTCTTTTTTCTTTTTTTAAACCCAACATATTTTTTTCCGTTTCTGTTTTATTTTTTTATTTTTTTAAGTTGATATAAACCAGTGCTTGTGTGTTGTGTGTGTTCAGTGTGTGTTGTTGTGTGTGCTTGTGTGTTGTGTTGTTGTTGCGTGTTTGTGTGTGCAGTGCTTGTCTGAAAATAACAGATATAATTAAAACACCCCCGCGCACTGTACCTACTCATGGTAGCAATTGTCATAAAAACTCGGAATACGATTATTTTAATTAATTCTTGTCAGAGAAGAGCAGATATAATTAAAACACCTCCGCGCACTGTACTCATGGTAGTAACTGTCACAAAAACTCGAAATACGATTGACTTGAAAGTTTGTTTAATATTGCTTGTGTCCGTGACACAAGCAATATTCCATTGCGTGGCGATTCTCGCCAGAGTGGACGAGCGAGAGGTATGAATGTTTAGACGAAGAAAGTTTTTTTTATATTCTTTCAATTATCGTATGTTCGAGACGAGAAACTCGCGCCGTCTAAATGGGCCTTAACGGATTTTAAATTTTTGTAGATCCCAAAAAGCTTGACTGCGTCCAGGGAACGCCCGACACAGTCAGGTTTTTTGTTTCTGTGTACAACCAAATTAGACAGGGTCCAGCCTGTTCGGTTTGTTAGGCTTTTTAAATTTAGGCTTACCAATGAAGTCTTGTTTTATTTTAAAAATAATCTGTTGTATTATACTAAGACAAAGGGTGTCCGGCATTTTTACCTAAATGTCCAGCTAAACTCGCTGGTTGCTCCGGCTTTTCGGTTTTTTGACCTGACAACCCTACTCCCGTGTGAGCTGGCCTGGCCTTTTAGAATTTATCTTTAAAATTACGGCACACGATTAAACTGGTTAAAACTAAATACATTTTTTTTTATTATTGATAGGGCCGCATTAGACCATTATCCCACCTGATGGCAAGCCATGATGTGGTCGACAATGAAGCATGCTTGCCTAACATAACCTATTCATACTTGACTTAAATACCTCTAGTTTGCTACTTAAACAAACAAAAAGTGTTCTGACTTTTGAGATAGGGTAGCCTAAAGTGTTGCATTGTCAAGATACTTGCTTGGATGTAAAGTCCTCATATGGTGACCTCTGTCTCCAAATATCTTGACAATGGGGCAATTTAGAGTGCGAGAATTGTGGAATATTTTTTGTTTGTTTCAATTTTCTCTACTCATACGTTGTAGTATCTTTGTGAGCCGCAGCTCTGAAAGAAAAAGTAAAATGGTAAAAACCTTTCACCATTTTGATTTTTGAATGTGGTTGATACCCCCTTTCTGTACTCGGAGTCTCTAAGGTATACGTGCTAATCCTTGTGTGCCCTAGCTTTGAAGAAAAATAAAAATGGTGAAAGTTTGCATATGAATACCCTTTCTGTACTCTTCTCTAAGGTATACATCACGGATATCTATGGTATACATACATGGTAATATCTTTCTGTGCCGCAGCTGTGAAGAAAAATCAAAATGATGTAAGGATGCATGTGGTTGAAACCCTTATTTGTATTCGTGAGTCTCTAAACTATACGTGCTAGTATCTTTGTGTGCCTCAGCTTTGAAGAAAAATCAAAATGGTGTGGGGTTGCACGTGGTTAAAACTCTGTACCTGAGTACAGAAAGGGGTTTGACTCTAAAGTCTCTAAGGTCTCGTTATTCAAATATAAATTATACATATAACGGCTTTTATTTTGATTACCCTGCTACTGAATCTATATTCAGCTGATTTTTGTTACGTATTGTAAATATTATTCCTGTTTTCTTTTCAGAATTAAAATACGAATTTATACCAACTTATCGTAGCAGAGGTAATTCTAGTTTGTTACTGCTGAATGGCTACACATACTCTCGAGATAACAAAAGCAATCGCTACTATTGTTCAAAGAAGCAGTCAAGTATCAATTGTCGGGCTAAAGTGAAGCTAGATCAAAATGGTAGAATATTGTGTGGCGATTACACCCACAAACATCCTCCTCCTAAGTTACATAAAACTTCTCAGGGTGTATATATTCATATTTGAGAAATTAATTTGGTACATACTAATGTTCCATTTCTGAGGTTCTAAGACTTGCTCTCCGATTCGTCCCAGCAGCAATTGTTTCTGGAGAGTGCAATTATGTTATTAATTGAAATGATTTATAGATCAATTAAATTAGTCATGTTGGCATGGTTACCATATCTATGGCCCACTTTTAGTAATTAAAACTAAATAAAAAATCGTGTAAGTTATTTTTTTGGACATACGGCGCCAATACTGATTTGCCGCAGTGCATCAGACACTTGCGGCCAGTAATATCGTTGGGCTTGTGAACGTTATTGAGCATATCAGTTGTTCTTGCAATATCATCAATCATACGTGACTCGCTTGGTTCTCTTCCAGCAAATCCTTTTGTAAAAACATTGAAAAGTCTCAACTTGTATCATCAACCTGTATTTTTTTAAATCTGCTGTACTTGTTATGGCTATTTTATTCGCTGTGAGAAAATCGGTGCGTACAGCGTAATGCTTGCCCAACTCAATAGTCCTAATAACCTTTGGTCTATTTAACGTCACAGTTTGTATGTTGATGTTAATTGTTACCTATTTTCGTTTGCGACGGAGCTGTCAATGAATTTGAATGCTTTTATATAAGTACCTATGTTAATATTGTAATTTTATTGGTAAAAATAGATAATTATTATATTATTAAGTAATTATAATTTTATTGCATTTTTTTAATCTTTTCGAATGTACTTTACGTTTTTGAGTTGTAATGATGTAACCGTAGGTAAATATATCTAATATAAAAAGCACCTAGCATAGCATAGTCGGCCTTATAATGTTCCCACTGCTGGGACGCAGGCCTCCTCTCCAGGAGAGGGAAGCACCTAAGAATAATAATCTAGTCTAGTTGTGAACATTTTAAACATATCTACATTACCCACCCTGTACAAATACAAATAAACGTGTCGATCGCGTACGTAAAGTAAACCGATCTCGCATTAGGCACTCTGACCTAGTAAAGAAGTGGTCTTTATTTTAATGTTACCTATCATAAATGTATCAAACCTATCTGATGTGGCAATACTTAATAAATAATTAAGGGCTGTCGGATTCCTGAGTCTCAACGGTACTTTCAAAATAGGTATTATTTTTGTACCTACATGCATTGCTTATTGTCTTCTGACCAACTCATGAGAGATATTTTATTGTTTGTAAACCTGCAACTGTGTTCGGCAGACTGGCTGTTTCCATACTTTTCTTATCGTGTTTGTAAAATGTTACTTGTTAGTTACTTGGGTTCCTAAGTTAAATAATAAATTCTATTTATTTAAGATGCATGTTATCAAAGATATAAAATACTATAATTCAATCTTAATAATTCGTTTAATTTCAGCACTATTTCATACAATTTATTTGACATGTCGTTATTTTTTCTGATACGCTTTTCGGTATTGCTCAATTCATCTTAAGTATTGCTTTATTTTTCTACTCAACTTTGTCTGTTTATTGATACGTTGTTATTTAAGTATAACTTTCTAAAGCTCCTACTGTATTTTTTATGACGTTCAATAAAGAGTAAATCTATACCTATTAGTATTTTTTTTTGCATTAATCCAATTTTAATGTCCATAAGCTCCATTCACATCTAAACCTTTTAGGAGACTAATCGGCAAGATAATTTTTATGCATTCAATACTGTAAGAACCATAGCGCCATAATGATGTGCGCTTAGATATCAAAGAAAAGGTCGTTGCTGAAGTTGTAGACGTAGGTATAATGGTGGAATTCAGCTTTATTTTCATAAAAAGGTCTTGATAATATGTTATAAGTTACAATAATTCTAAGTTATAAAATATTATGCAATTATATCCTTACAGGACTTCAATATGACTGGATTCCTACGATGAAAGGCAGAAATTTATTAATGTTGAACAAGTTCACGTATTCACAACATCACTCGAGCAACAGTTACTACTGTTCAAGTAAAATGAAGGGATGTAAAGCTATGGTGAAACTTGACAAGTATGGGAATGTCGAGAAAGTTAGAGACATACACGTGCACGAACCGCCGCGATACTTGAAAACGGCTACTGGGGACTATGTCAAATTTTAAAGAAATAATTTAAATAATATGGACTTCATTGATAAAGCTATTATACATACAAACACACACACAGGTTAAAGACTTATTTAGTCCCTCGAACTATTGGCGACATCGCTACGCTCGGACGCCAAACTCCTCGGGACTGAATAATTTACTACACCCCTAGGGTGACAATGTACTATTCGCGCTCTGGATGGAGTGGGAGGGAGTGTCACACTTGTACCGACTAAAATCCACAGTATTCCTCCAGTTGCCTTTTTTTGTGTGTTAGTTCCTTCAGTGACTGAGATAAAATTAAATAAAATGTTCAGATAGGTGTATTTGGGTATAAAATACCGATTACCTTTACAAAGTCAAAAAGTTAACTAAGAATCAGAATGATTATCATCATTAGATGATCAATAGATTTTTAGAGGTAAATTATGTATTTCCCTTTAAACAGTATCAACTGTTCAATTTCTTAGTTTTATTAAAGAGGTACGCACAATCACATTGGCATTATTATTTTATTGCTGCTTGCCCAAATATGTGCATTCTATTGGAAGATTTCTTCGGGTCGTTGAGCTACACGATGAGGGACTCATCATCATTATCATTTCAGCCTAAAGACGTTCACTGTTGGTCAGAGGCCTCCCCAATATTTCGCCACGCCTCAATGAACGCTCTAGTGCGTCTCGCGGCCATCGCATTTCCTTGGCTCTCACCAGGTCATTGGTCCACCTTGTGAGAGGCCTTCCAACGCTGCGTCTTCCGGTGCGTGGTCGCCACTCAGAGTAATGTGTCCCGCTCACTGCTACTTAAGTTTGGTGATTCTTCGGTCGGCCACCTTTATTCTCCTGCGTATATCTATCTTTATTTCTGATTACACGATGAGTGACTAATGCGTGGTATTTGTAAGAAAAGCTCCATTCACATCTAGACCTCTTCAGGAGACTATCTCAACCTAATCGGCAAGATATTTTTTATGCATTCAATACTGTAAGAATCATAGCGCCATAATGACGTGCGCTTAGGTATTAAAGAAACGGTTGTTGCTGAAGTTGAAGACGTAGGTATAATGGCGGAATTCAGCTTTATTTTCATAAAAAGGTCTTGATTATATGTTTTAAGTTACATTAATTCTAAGTTACGAGTATAAAATATTGTGCAATTTATATTCTTACAGGACTTCAATATGACTGGATTCCTACGATGAAAGGCAGAAATTTATTAATGTTGAACAAGTTTACGTATTCCCAACATAATTCGAGCAACAGTTACTACTGTTCAAGTAGAATGAAGGGATGTAAAGCTATGGTGAAACTTGACAAGTATGGGAATGTCGAGAAACTTAGAGACATACACGTGCATGAACCGCCGCGATACTTGAAAACGGCTACTGGGGACTATGTCAAATTTTAAAGACCTTTAAAACCTACCTATAAAAACCTTTTAAACGCTTAAGTCGGATATATCCGACACTATTGCGTTTATTCCACCATGGTTGCACATTCACGACCAAATACTCCACCTCGTCAGCTTTTCTGTCACCTGGGGATTGAAGAGTTTAAACGAGATGGAATACGCTGTCGCTAACACACGACCCTGATGAGTAGGACACGAGAACACTCGCCGGACAAATCCGACGCAAGTGGTTAGGGTTAGAATATACCTACCTGTATTCTACAAATAAATTAATGAATGAATTAAGCGATTTTTTTTAAGCATCCTTAAAAAATGGACACGTGACCTTTGGGTCGCCACACAATGGGTTTTTGCTGAGGTGTCGAGATGATCTAGACGCGCATTACGAGGACTGGTTCGAGACAGCGCGAGAAAAGAATGTCTGGAAACATAAGTTGAATTGTGGCTCAAAATGTATAATTAACTCAACTACTAAATCGAAGGTTCTTCTTCTTCTTCTTCCTGCCCTTATCCCATATTACTTGGGGTCGGCGCAACAAGTTTTTTTCTTCCATTCTGTCCTGTCACCCGTCACACGATTACTAACTCCCTTTTCTTTCATTTCACACCTCACACAATCCATCCATCTTTTCTTTGGCCTCCCTCTCCCTCTCTATCCATCTATGTAGATGGATAGAGAGGGAGAGGATTTTTTTTATACTCAGATTTTTTTTAGTAACATGCGTCCTCTTCACATGACCATACCAAGACAAAGGATTGCCTTTCAACTTTTCAGTCACTGGCGCCATTTTCAAACTTCCTCTAATATACTCATTTCTCACTTTATCCATTCTCGTCACACCACACATCTATCTGAACATTCTCATCTCCGCTACATGCAATCTTTTTTCATCGAAGGATAAATGCTGTTATTTTTTTTACAAAAAAGAAGGTATTGTTATTTTCTAAATCAAGCTTTGTTATTTCATCCATATCCAATTTACCTCGTTTGTATTACAGGATTTCAATATGACTGGATTCCTACTCAAAGAGGCAAGAAATTATTAATGCTAAACAAGTACACATACTCGCAACATAACTTTAGCAGCACATTTTACTGTTCGAGTAAAATGAGAGGATGTAGAGCTACGGTCAAACTTGAAAAGAGTGGACGTGTGGAAAAAGTGCGAGGTGAACACTTGCATGCACCGCCGCGCTATTTGAAAACGGCTTCAGGAGAATATGTAAAATTATAATTATAATTTATAACAGACAATCCAGTTGGACTAACTTTGAGAAAGAGGTCAATCGTCGAATCCGACTCGGCTGGGCAGCGTTTGGGGAAGCTTCGCTGTATCTTCTCCTCCAACATACCACAGTGTCTCAAGACGAAAGTCTATTACCAGTGCGTGTTGCTAGTGATGACATATGGTACTGAAACATGGTCGCTTACAATGGGCCTTATCAGAAGACTTACAGTCAGCCAAAAGGCTATGGTTATGCTCGGAGTTTCCTTGCGTAATCGCATCAGGAATGAAGATATCCGCAGGAGAACCAAGGTCGCCGACATAGCCCGAAGAATCGCCAAACTAAAGTGGCTGTGCTCGTAGAACGGATGGTCGATGGGGCCGAAAGGTTCTAGAGTGGCGACCGCGCACCGGAAAACGCAGCGTTGGAAGACCGCTCACAAGGTGGACCGACGACCTGGTTAGAGTCGCGGGAATGCGGTGGATGCGAGACGCACAGAATCGGTCGTTGTGGAGACGCTTGGGGGAGGCCTATGTCCAACAGTGGACGTCTTTCGGCTAAAATGATGATGATGATGATGATTATATATAAACGAATAATTAAGATACTACTTTGAAGAAGTTCCGACGCAAAAAAACTGACTCAGGATTGGCTGCCTGGGTTAACTACACTGAAACGGAACGAAATACCTTTTAGTCATTAGTTCAGTGAATTATG
The DNA here is from genome assembly GCA_905147345.3 of Mythimna impura. Classification (NCBI taxonomy): domain Eukaryota; kingdom Metazoa; phylum Arthropoda; class Insecta; order Lepidoptera; family Noctuidae; genus Mythimna; species Mythimna impura. The sequence continues at coordinate 24,305,389 of LR990351.1, read as the reverse complement.
CTGAAACCGTTGCATAATTGTTAAAATCCTGCCTATAAACCTTATTATCTTTCGAGAGACTTAGTCCTGTGACACAGGGTATCCTAGTGCGGGCTCCAGTGCCATGCTCACTGATGGTGGCGCGTGTGTGTTGGATCATTCGGTTCCCTTCAAAATTTTTGAGCTGAGTGGTGCATACGCTTCATGTCCGTGGACTGGTCATCTCTTTGCTGCCAGTGGTTTATTTTAATATCTATATTTAGAATTTGTTTTTTTTGTTACTTACTTAATTAACATGTTTCTCATAAAATTACCTGTTATTATCTGTACATATGAATAAATTAATGAAAAAGCTGAAAAAGTTTTTAATAATCCTAAAAAAATGGCAACACGTTGAGTAGTTAATCAAAAATTATAAACTCACTATTGTCTTGGGCTGCGGGAATTTTCGTATAAGTTTTATCGTGATCGTAGATCGCGAAAAGATTTTTTTTTTTTAATTGATATAAACCAGTGCTTGACTGCGATCCCACCTGATGGTAAACAGTGATGCAATCATTGATGGTGAGGCGCGCTAGTTTATTAAGAGCCTATTCACTCTAGCCTTGAAGACACCTAAATTATAGTTGGACGGGAAGACCGCAGTAGACAAATTGTTCCAGTCCTTCGATGTACACGGTATAAACGATGAGGCAAATACAAGTGCGTTTAGTCAGTAAAACTCTGATACGTCTTCTTGCTTCACCATAGAGTGAGAGAAGTCATCTGATGATACCCCGCCTCAAAAAAAAAGAGACAACTAGGTACTGTCTGCGAGAAATTGTTTGTATAATCTTAGTTGAATGGGTCGTGGGGCTCTTTGGACCGGAAACGCGGTCCTAAAATAATTATTTTTGTAGGTATAAGACCTATAATTTTTTTAGTAGTATTTTGCGATCAAAAGGAAAAAGTCATTAAAGTACAGTTACCAAAAAAACTGTTTATTTTATTTGTAGTCCTATAAAATACTACTCAAAAAAGAAAAAATATTTTTATAGATGGAAGTTGGGACCGCGTTCTTGGTCCAAAGAGCCCCACGTCCCAGTTGAACAACGACAATTTAATAAGTAGATTTAATGCTCAAGCTGCATCAATGATTGTATCGCTGCTTACCATCAGGTGGGATCGCAGTCAAGCACTGGTTTATATCAATTAAAAAAAAGCTCTATTTTCTTTTCATAAATAGGTTTTGATATTTTCTAAATTATCTACATAATAATATGAAATTTACCTCCTTACTGTTTTAGGACTTCGATATGAATGGATTCCTACTGCGAGGGGCAAAAATTTACTAATGCTGAACAAGTATACGTATTCGCAACATCTTTTAAGCAACAGTTTTTACTGTTCGAGTAAAATGAAGGGCTGTAAAGCTATGGTTAAACTTGATAAGCATGGAAATTTGGAAAAATCAGAGATTTACACTCTCATGAACCGCCAAGCTATTTGAGAATGCCTTCTGGAGAATACTTAAAAATTTAAACGTGACGCCTTCAAACAGGGGTCTCCAAACTACGGCCCTTAGGCCAAATCCGGACCGTCATTCAGTGCCATCAATCAGGCCCGCGACTGACTGACTTAAGACTAGTGTCATCAATCTGGTTCGCGACAGCCAAATGTCTTATTGTTGTTATAATTGTTGTGATAAGTTGAAGAAGAAAACACAGAATGATAAATTACTCGGTTTTATTTACTTGTAAGGTAACTTAATGACAGAAATGATGACGCAGAAAACCTAACTCAAGTACCTAAGCATATTAATAACTAACAAATAATTGAAATAATTCCCATTAATCAAAGTAAAACAAAAAACACTAATGAGATTTATGTAATTCTGATTTTACACCGACAGTAGTTTGTAGTTGTGGATCAATTTTACTTTTATTAGTTATTAAAAGAGGTTTAAAATGCTCATTAGTTAATTTAGAATCTAAATTAATTGATACATAGTACCACTACTCGCCACTAGATGTCGTTTAATGTCACAATACACAATAGTAATTGAAATGAAAAAAAAAAAACGTATTTTTGCTTAGTTTGCGCACTTTGCGTCTAGCCTAGAAATACAATTAAGGGCAAAAAAAAATAGAAGTGTTGACCCTTGGAACATACTGAAAAAATTATTAGGCCCTTAGGTTTCAAAGTTTGGAGACCCCTGCCTTATAAGGTCGAATCGTCTTCTTTCAGCATTTATCTTATGTTTCTTTGGATCGGTGCAACACGTTTTTTATCTTCCATTCTGCCCTGTCAACGGTCACGCTATCACTGACTCCCTTTCCCTTCTTATCACTCCTCACACAATCCATCCATTCTCATTCAAAAGGACAATAAGGGTTGATGATTTCTAGCAATGTTTTTTTAATTTGATGGACTTAATTGTAGAGGAATCTTTAAAAACTTTAACGGTTATTATGACTGTCGGTTTTTACGACCAAATAATAGTGGTCCCTTCGATTTTTTTGTATTTTTTTTTTCAAAACTTCTAATTTGAAATCTTGAATTTTCTCGAAGCCACTGCCTTCGATTAAGATTCTTCGAGTGCTTAATTGTTACAAATAGGTCACATTATCAAGTCCTGCTTGGAATACTTCGATTTACTGATTATCCTGCAAACGTGAAAGTCCACCAAACCCGACGATTTCTGTATCTATGTATACTTGTTGAAGTAAGTAAATATACTAAAATAATCATTAAGTCCGACTTTGTACAGTGTTTTAATTAGTGCATAACGATTTATTAAATAAATAAATGATTTAATGAAGTTGATGAATAACTTTTTTTGTAAGATTCCTCGTCATTTTTATGAATCCCTACTAAAAACATTACTAAAAATATGTAGATCTGCCTTTGTGTGACTCAAAAATATTAACCCAAAATGACTAAAACCACCTTTTATGTAAAAAAAATCTAAATGTAAGCTCAACAAAACTCAGGTTTAATTTATTACTTGTTTTATTTATTTAAATAGTTAATGATTAGACAACTAAAACTTTAATAAATAATTTTATTTTTGTTATATTTACAGAGAAACTGAAAAAAAAATAGTTTTATAAATTACCATAATTAAAAACAAAATAATAATCGTATAAAGGTCATCCCATGCGTATACAGTGTGGAAAAATAAGTCGGGCCCTGGAGGGAAACTACCTTAAATCCTAAAGTTGACTCATTTTACTTAAAGGAGACATTCCTTTATTTTTCACGAAGAATCGCCTAACTTAAGTGGCAATGGGCAGGGCACATTGCTCGCAGAACGTATGGCCGTTGGGGCCAAAAGGTTCTGGAATGGCGACCACGTACCGGAAGACGTAGCGTTGGAAGGCCTCCTGCAAGGTGGACCGATGACCTGGTAAGGGTTGCGGGAATCCGATGGTTGCGAGACGCCCAGGACCGTTCATTGTGGCGACGCTTGGGGGAGGCCTATGTCCAACAGTGGACGTCTTTCGGCTGAAATGATGATGATGATATATAAATGGAGAAACTGACTGACTGACGTATCAACCGCACAGCCGAAACTACTGGGAGTAGTAGCGTTAAATTTTGCAGTTTCCTTTTATGACGTAGGCGAGCACTAAGAGAGGATTTTCGAGAATTCACCCCCTAAAGGGATGAAACTGGGGTTAATAGTTTGTATAGAGAAACCAATTCTTACGCGGGCGAAGCCGAAGCAGAGGCTAGTTAAGTAATTTTTTTTTTTTGGCATATTTGCAGGACGTGAGTATGAGTGGATTCCTACCCTAAGGGGCAGATATTTATTGATGTTGAACAAATTCACATATTCGCAAGACCATTCAACCTTAACCTATTACTGTTCGAGTAAACTGAAGGGATGCAAAGCGTCAGTCAAACTTGACAAGCATGGAAATATCGAGAAGCTCAAAGATGTTCACTTGCATGAACCGCCGAAATACTTGAAAACGGCTACTGGCAACTATGTAAAACTCTAACATTTTCATTCTATTTCGTCAAAAAAACTGCAATAATTAGAAATATATTTAGAGTTGTAACAGCTATATTGAACTGAACTATATTGGGCTAAGACTGTCCGTCCGAATAATATAATAGCTCAAACAATAATCTTAAGGTTTAATAAATTATGGCAAATCATTCTTGTTGTATTATTTATTAGGGTGTGGAAATCAGTGAGTGAATAGGCTCCTAATGAACTAGTGGGCCTCACCATCAAAGATTGCATCTTCAGCTTGCACTGCTTATCATCAGGTGGGCTCGCAGTCTAGCACTAGTTTAAATGATTAAAAAAAAAAAGTTTGCCAGAAATTACACATAAAGAAAGAGAATTAAAGAAAGATTTCTTAAGATATACTATTAGATATACTTGAACTGATCTCGTGTAAAGGATGTCATGAAATGGCTTGTAAAGGATAGTCATGACCCATAGACGAGAGTGCCGGGTAGTACTGGCGCCTAACCATGACGTGTTAAAAAATGTCAGTCCTGCAAGCAAGAAAGAAGGATGGACCTATACACCCTATCAAGCTCCATCCCTGTAATCATTATCTATTTATTAATTTGCACCAGTCATGTTATGTTCCTGCACCACCCTCAGGTCGACTGGTAGAAAATTCGTAAGGCATTAAGTCCGCCTTTGTACTAGTGTTACTTACTAAAGTTGTCAAAAAATAAAAGGCCCGTTTTGACATCTGTCAAAACGAATATTTAAATACGCAAATAGAATACTCGCAATATATTCCATCATATTATTTATCGCGCCAAAAAAATATGTGTATTTTTTAAAACAGTTTATGTACTTAATTAATTATTATTTAATTGTTTCTTTCAGTTTTGTTCCAAGTTACATTCTAGGGTATTTGTCAAATGTCAAAACGTGCCTTTTATTTTTTAACGAGTTAAGTGCATGAAGTTTTAATAAATAAATAAAAACATATAATCAGTTTAGGTCGTAAAATGGTTCGGTTAAGAGCTCGTGGTAGCAGTACCACCTGGTCTATGGGTTATGACTGTTACCACAGCTTGAGGACTTGTGACCACTGTTGACCTGAAACCTCGATTGGAGCCTTCACATCCCTAAAAGACAAAATGATTATTCTTCGTAACGTAACAAGCTTGATATTAAGACTATTATTTTTAAATTTGCACTATTACAGGATTTGAGTATGCTTGGATTCCTACTCTAAAGGGCAAGCGTTTATTGATGCTGAACAAATTTACATTTTCACAACACCGTTTGGGTAGGACTTATTACTGTTCCAGTAAAATGAAGGGGTGCAAAGCTATGGTGAAAGTTGACAGGTACGGGAGGGTGGAAAAAGTCAGAGGGGTTCACTTGCATGAACCGCCACTCTACAAGATAACGGCTTCTGGAGATTATGTTAAAATTAGACTGTAACAATAAACATGGCTGGAGAAAGCAATATAAGTGGAAATAAATAAAAAAAATATAATATGGATCTGTATCTTTATGATCAAAAAGTTCTGAAATAAAGTTCTTATTATTATTATTTCGCTGTCCAATCCATCCAGTTTGCCAGGTTGTCTGTCTGTAAAATAAACACTTTTACTGCTATCACTGACAATGACAATGGGTGATTTTATGATCACCCATTGTTACCCTATTAATTTTAGCTAGTAGCTGTACTTACTATATTTTTTTTTAGGTGTACCTACAATAAAAAATATAGTACTTAGTAGTACTAATAGTAGAAAAACGTTTGCTCAGCTGTGTGATAGTAACTACAGATAGAAACGACATGCAAATAAAACTGGTATACAACGGTTATTTTTAAGAATTATTCTTACCAGAGAAGTAGGTACCAAAAACTATCTTTACCTACTTATTTAAAAAATCGTAGATATATGTCATTAATATTACTTGCCCTTTGAAATAAATAGTTTCTACATTGGAACGAAGAAAAACTTTTTTTATTACATTTCATGGTTACAAATACTGCGATATTACAGAAAATACAAAAGACAAGAAACTTTCAAATAACTAATTTTGAAAAAAGAATAACGTACCCTTAATATAAAGTTTATTTGAACTTATAATTCCAAATAAATCCGAAGATATCACAGTTGAAAGTAACCCGTTTTAACACTAGAAGCGCGGGCGTCACAAAGACCCATTCCTATGATCTTCCTGCTTTAGTTTTATACACGCAAAGTACACTAAAATATGTGTAATACATAATAAAAATATGGTATTATCATTTATCAGTTACCAGATTTATTTGTGTTGTATACCATCTCTCCATATTAAAGTAGCAAAAATAAAATGACCAAAATTCACATAAATATTCCGCGCTTCTAGTGTTAAAAATAGCAATTTCATAGGTGGCGACCTATTTACATATTTCCTTGCCGATTTCGACTATGGTGACTGATTTCTGTTTGTTGCGTTGTCTTGTGTATTATCTGAGCAACTATTAGTTACAAGTTACAACTTTGTGCTCTAAGGCTGTAATATGTCTAATATAGCTTATCTTTGCTATGAATGTGCGTGCACAGTGCGGTCAAGCGCGAACCTATCAAGAATAAAAAAAAAAACATACCAAAGAAGTAGCAAAAATATATGAATGTGCCTGAAAAATAGATTTGAATACTTAAATCCGAGTTGCCAAAGTAAATTGTGTGATATTTAATAATCTTTGGTTAACACCAAACTCAGAGGATTGGGTAAATTGTGTGTTTTAAATTAATTAGCTAGGTATTTGTGTAATAATAAGTAATATATTTTTTTTTTATAATTATTATTCTTGTATTATTTCACTACCTTAAACATTTTTGGACTTATACTAAAAACTGGTACTTTAATGATAGTCACATGACCTAATTAACAATTTGGACCATTCATACCCTAAAATATCTTATCATCGATGGCGCGTAGTGTTCCACGCGCGCCTCAAGATGTCAGCAAATCGTAGGAGCCCACAGGGCCGAAGCCTTCTGGGGCTATGTGTAAATTTGCAATTTCACATGCAATACTTTATGAGTTAAATTTTATTTCCTCATTTTTACAGGATTTAAATGTCAGGGTATTTTATAGGATAAAATAAAGTATTGGTTCATCGTTACGAATTTTAGATACCCAATGACACACAGATCGGTCGCAACAGCGCTATAAACACAGTTACAGCCATTGTTCAAATAACACAAGACACACACACACACACACGTTGTTCAAGTATAGTCACATAGACCGATCCTGTGTGTCGAATGGATTCACACCACGGATTCATACTAGGTCACAGACATCGTTTAATGGATAAATACGGTGAAACAACGTCGTCAAAAATTGGTTTTCGCATCGTTGTTGCACTGTTGTCTTGCGCCTGTCTGCAGAGTCTGCAAGTATAGATTCCAGCCCCCCTAGCTAAGTTACAACCGTTTCGTTTTGATTCTCTTTTCGTTGATTGCCTCGAGTCGGCCACGCCTCATATTCCTTTGTTCTGACCACGTGACTGAGCGTTGAGATGACGTCAGAACAAAGGGATTAAAGGCGTGGCCGACTCGAGGCGGTCGACGAAAAGAGAATAGAAACGAAACAGTTGTAACTTTGCTAGGGGGGTAGTTGATCCTTTAAAACCGTTCCGTTACGAACATACCTATACACTTATATCTTGAGATTAAAAAGTCTAGCTACCATATTGAACTTTTTATATCAATTACATTTTTTTTCCTTTCACAGACTATCAGTTTATTCCCACTCAAAAGGGAAAAAATCTACTTATGTATCAGGGCTATACATATTCACAAGATCACTACAGTACGACCTACTACTGTTCGAAGAGAAGCGCAGGATGCAAGGCCACCATCAAACTGAACAAATCGGGATCCATCAAAACTGCGAATACCGTACACATTCACCAACCGCCAAAATATATGCAATTGAAGACTGGAGAGTACGTTCGAGTAGCTTGAATTTAGGGAAGCTAAGCCTTTTTAACCTTTCGTATATAATTAGAGACACAATTAAAAAGCGATTGTGTCTCGCGTGGATCCGCGCACCGGGCATTCAATGAGTTAAGGTGGGAAATCATCAAATAACTTATGACCACGCTCGCTCTCTTGCCATCCATGGAGCGAGAGACTTTCTCGGGCTAAAATCCACCACGATTAAAACCCACCTCATTTACTTGCCCTTCGCTTTCTAGAGCAACGGTCATTCTTTACCCCAGCCCATGTAAGTCTGCGGTCACGAAACGAGCGGGGCGATAGTGACGAAATAATTTGCGAACTCGCTCTTAGGCCCGCAATTGACTGTTGTCCGCACCAGTGCGGAAAAGTACGTGAGCTCGCCCCCGCCACAATTGATTATTGTATAATATCAGGCTAAACGACCCTTACGAGTCGCGCGTCAACCCCCGTTTATTTATTTACTTGTAAGTGTATTGAAAAACGTCGAAAATAAATTTCCACTTGTATCAAAGGTACACGTAAAAATTTATTACTCGGCTACATAACACCCTCACCTGCGGGCCGGGCGAATTCCGCTTCGGTTGCGGTGACAAACTTTCTCCATTTATATCAAAATATTTTCTTGTTCATGGTCAGTTACAGTTACAAGCTGTAATGAACCGGAGTCGTATCAATACTTCTAAGCATTCCTTTTCTTAAATAAATCGTTTAAGTTTTAGAGTAGGCAAAAAATACTCATTAAAATTGTGAAATGAAACTCAATCAGTACTTTGTAAGCGTTCTACATATACAACATGTAACATAAAAACTCACATTCTTAAAAGAATTTTACTTTTAAAGTTGCTATTTTTTATTCTAAAATTCTAAAATAATTATTTTGTTTTATCTATTTTGATAAATTTATTTAATTTAAAAAAAATATATTTGTATTTAACAAAAGATTTGTTAAATACAAATATATTTTTTTTTGTTTGGTTGCGTCACTAGAGTGTTTGTGTGTAAACGCGTGGATAGCAATACCGATGCGCTACCAGTGTAGTGCGTCGATGCGCATAATACTTGCCTACAATTAGGATAACTTATATTAAAATAAAACTACCTTTAGTGCTTGAATTATGATTGTAACTTATTTTTTTTAAATGGATTGTGTGTGCGTGTGTGTGTGGAGCGGAGTGTGTATAAGGATGTGGATTATTCCTGTTACATGTTGTATATTATCTTTATTATGAGCGACAGTAAAGTGTTAATTCAAAAACGGTTGCACGTATTATGTTGTGTCTAGATCTAAGAACTTTTATTTTATATAAATATTAGTGTATATGGCAGCTCGTAAGTTATTGAGGTATATTATTAAATCAGTCATTTTTGTAATTACGACTTCGTATTAGTTAAAATCTAGTATTATATAGTGCATTAAATCGAATTATTTATAGCAAATAATTTAATACAGTAAGGCCTACTGTCCACGGACGCGTAGCTTCCTAGACGCGTATTCGTCTTTATAAGCTTGGTGTACGCCTGCTCACAGCTTACATTCAAAGTTGAAACAATGGTTGAAACACTGTCGACGAAGCCGCAACGACACGAGACGGCACGACGTTGCCGCTCTGTCGAATACGCGTCTATGTAGCTACAATGCGTTCCAAATAAGAATAGGATCGATGACCATGTTGTGACCTCACGTTATACTGTCAAATCGCAAGAAATTGGGCAAAATTTAAGAACTCAGAGATGAGCAAAATTGAAGAACTGGATTTTGATTAAACTTGAATTTCATAAATTTTTTGTTTTGCTCACCATAATAATTCTTCGATTTGACAGTATGACGTGACGTCACAACATGGAAATCGATCCTATTCTTATTTGGAACGCGTTGTACGCGTCCGTAGACAGTAGGTCTGAGTATTAAATATTTTCACGCGGTAGTGACAATTGGTTCTTTTGACCAACTTTAGAATCTACCTCATAATATCACCTATATTGAACTCTATTTTCTTATAGGCTGTGTTAATGTTAGTTAGGTACTAAATAAACGAATTAAGATGACAAAAAACTTTTGATTGTGTTATGGCAACAAAAGGTTCAACCAAATTGATTCAGTATGAATAGAATAAACTCAATTGTACACGAAAATGTAACAAAACTTTTACTCAAACCAACATCTATGGGCACAAATGGCGGTCTATGAATAATTAGTTTGAATTAAAAAAAAAACAGTGTTGGATAGCCCGCTTATTGAAGATGGCTATCAGTATCAGGTTTATAACATCACGCTGCGACCAATTGGAGTGGATTAGTAAAAAAAGACTCGGGTGGAACCGTGTATATGAGTAATAAATACATCTTAGGCTGTGGAATGTTTTGTATATCAACATTTTGATGATTATTTATTTATTATTTATTTATTATTTGGATAGAATGGAAGAAAAAAACATGTTGCGCCGACCCCAAATAAGATGGGACAAGGGCAGGAAGATGATGATTTATTAATTATTTATTTATTATATACTTTATTGTAGGTACATAAAGAAACATAAAAAAGAAAATCTTATGATTTTAACGTCCCAAGCATTCGACTATATAGTCATTAGTAAAGGAGATCACCAATTAAAAAAAAAAAGTTAGCGGCCAGGAATGAATTATATTTTATTTTACTAGTGGTTGGCGTAGAAACATTCCTTTATATGGCGACAATGCTGTAATGAATTTGGGAACAAAGATATACAACGATATTTAAATGTACCACCACCATTTTGTGTAAAATTCTGTATAATTATTATTCCACTATTTCACAATGTTGAGTGATAATTAATGATGTGGTTAGTGTTGACACTTACAACACTACTAATTAATCCATCTGTAATCGGCGTGATATGGATTTAAACCCCTAATAAAAATTGTTTTCTGTCATCGTCGTTTTAATTCTTACCGTTATTTATCACCGTACCCAAATAGTGTTTCACTTATACGCCATTGTAAAAAATAAAGCATTACACGTGTGCTTTAAAAATGTGTCTAATTATTATTGATGGCCGCAAAAAAAAAATGTTTTTCTAAATTTTGTCCCAGATTGGGTGATCTTCTTTACTGTCCTATGTTTGATATCTTGCATGTATATCTGATATAACTTCACATTTTCTCGATTTAAATAATCGTGTGTACAAAATTAATTTTGAAATAAATGAGATGTACAGTAGGTACATCTCATTTATTTCAAAATTAATTTTTATTTGAAATATAGCTTAAATGTATGCCACGTCTTATGTAATTGGCATACCTACTTCGATTATATTTTCTTGAAATAGATAGCCTAATTTAAATGTGTGTTTTTATATGATTTTTGTAACATTATTGTTCGATCAGTGAGAAATGTCAATATTTTTTTTTTTTAATTCAAAATGTGATTATATTGTACTTTTTAATTTAAATCATGAAATAAAATAACATTTTGGTTCGATTTACGAGAAGTCAATATTTTATTAAAAGTATTGCAATCATTTTTGTGTTTGTTTTTCTATAATTACCTACCTATGGACGAAGAATTGGATGAGCTCCATTATTATAATAAAATAAAAAATATAATTATTTAAATATAATAATTGAGAAAAAAAAAATAATAACCGTGTGTGGCTGTGATTGGTTGTTGACAATTCGACCAATCACGGCAGGTTACACGCGCTTGACAGTTAGTTAGTGTTGGATGGAATGAGAATTAGTCTTATTAAAATAAAAAGTTTTTTTCATTATTTCGTTACAGTTTTCGCGGAGTACATAGAAACAAACAAAGGTTATAAGTTGTTAATGGTCAACGGGTTTACATATTGGAAAAACAACAGATCTCAATTTAATTACTATTGTTCAAAAAAATCTCATTTGCTTTGTAAGAGCAGTGTCCGCCTGAATAAAGATGGAGAAATCATTTGTTTGAGAGAGGAACACAATCACGAAAGACCTTTGTTTAAGAAACTGATGGACGGGAAATATATTAAAATTAAAGGATAATTTATTTACTTATTAAATCTGACATTCAGTGGGTCCATTTCAACAAAATTGACAATTGTGAATTGTTACTTGAAGTCCTCTCAACCTTAGTTCGGTCTTCGTCGGCATTATAATTAAGTTCTCTTAATGATTTGATATTTTTCTTAGTATTTATTAGTTTATAATTTTAGCATATGTATGTATTTTATTATTATGAATAACGTTTTTTTTTTCTGTTTGAAGTATCTGTTATTTGTTTATTGTGCAAACCTACCACAGTGTTGTCTTTTTTAACCCAAAGGTTGACTGGTAGAGAATGCCTTGTTGCATTAAGTCCGCCTATGTACCACTTCTGTACATGAAGTTTAAATAAATAAAATTGTTATTATGATTCGAAATACTATGTTCGAATTAATAACTAAAAGTGACTTAGTCCTCTGGGTATGGTTCCAAACAAGATAGCTGTCAAACTTACAGGCTATCATTTTAGGATGCTGTTGTTGCTGGCACGCAGTCTGCTCAGTATTGAAGCTCTCTTTTCGCGTCACGTGGCGGCAAAGCCATCCATAGAAGCACTATAGAAGCGTGGCAGACGCAACAATGCCATAAGGTATTTTTAAACTGTATGCGCAGAGAATTTTAAGCTCTTTGGGGCATAATGATGTAAAGATTTCTTCTTCTTTTTCATCTTTTCATTTTTACTACTGTGGATCGCGATTACATACGACTTGTTTTCAAGTTATTCAGTCTTCTACAATGAAGACGTTCGGTACATGCTGCCTCCAACACACTCGATAATTGCGCGACTATCCATCGCCGGTGCCTTGTTGAACCAAAATGCTTGGCTTGTCCGTGCACCGTGTCTCAGATGTCGACATACAAACGTGTACCCTGGATACAGTACAAGATTCTGGACTACCAGTGGTAGAATTTTTTGTCGGCGTTTTTCGATATATACAACATGTAACAGAATAAACGCAAGACCTGAAAGTAGTTTGCTCAGAATCGGCTTCTGAATCGATTCCCATCATTATTTATATGTGTTAATTTTCTCCAGAAATATCCTTCATTTAATCTAAATTAGGACCACTGCGTAAAACCAACGTAATCAAATATTTTATTTAGGGAATTATAAGCCTTAGCTCAAAGTAATAAAAGCCCATAAAAATGCACGGCTGAATTTGTAGATCGCTTAATATCCATCCATACACACACGTAAAAAAATCAATACATTTTAGAATAAAGTATGATAGTGTGCGAAAGATAAAATATTTAATTTAAGAAAGATTAGTCTTTATTTCCAAGCAATACGTCTTACTTAACTGCACAACCGAATTTGTAAAAATAAAAATATCATTTCTATCCTTACCTACACACACACGTAGGTTTTTACATTTAAGCTAGTTAAATAAAAACATCATTTTAGGAAATTTCAAACTTATCTCAAAGCAATAAAGCTTTTTTAAATGCATTACTGAATTTGTAATTCCGCATTCACAATATTTTGTTGAGAAATGACAAAATATTAGAAAATCAAAGGTACGTTTTTTGCAAACGCTAAATCAATATGAAAGAGCGAGATGCAATAATTTACTGACTTAGCCCTTTGAGTTGCCGTATTTGTTTGATATGCCGCCGGCGCACGTGCCGCCAAATTAGTCATTCACCGGCAACCGACAAGTGAATTACGCAATTTTGTTGTTGTTTCTGTTACTTATTTGTTTACGCGCGCGATGGCTTTCCGGTACAGCAATATCCAGTACACTGAGATGGTGAGGACACTGGCTCATTGCGACGATAATGTGGAGTTAGCGTGTCGAGTCTTCAATGAACGACATGGTACCAGAGTGAGCGCCAGGACAATGCTAGGTTAACGTTCGACGGCATCTTGATGCGGAGTATGCTCTCGTTGGATTGGACGTGGAGGACCTATACCGTGGCCTCCCAGATCTGCCGATCTAACACCGTTGGACTTTTTTTTGTGGGGTCGAATAAAATCGCTAGTGTATGTAAACGAAGCAACCAGTATAAATGACCTCAAACATAAAATTGAACTCGCGTTTGTTAAAGTGAAAAGTGAAACTGAAGTGCTTAACAAATTAAAAATTAACTTAAGAAAACGTGCAATAATGTGTATCGAGCAAGGTGGTGGACATTTTGAAAATCTTTTAAAAAGAGGACGAAGAAGAAGTATTTAGTGTAAATAGCTCAGGTATGTACCTTCGTAATACGATTTTACTACTGTAAATACATAAATGATTGAAATCTTTTAAACACTGAATATGTTTTATACCTACGTAATAATAAAACCGGCCAAGTGCGAGTTGGACTCGCGCACGAAGGATTCCGTACCATTATCGACAAAAAACCGCCAAAAATTCACGTTTGTTGTATGAATAACCCATCATATTAATTTTATTCCGTTTTTAGTATTTCTTTTTATAGCGGCAACAGCGAAGTCTTAACAACAGGGACAATTTTATTCTCTTGGTACGGAACCCTAAAAATGTAAACACACCGACGAGTAGTTGGTAATATCGCGAAATCGGTTAAAAGACGCGTGACATGTCTGACTTTAGGTATTGCCGTACTGATAAATCGCAGTGGGATGAAAGGTTGCTCAATTTAAAAATACTTTCTTAGCTATCCGTAGTTGAACTGAATTATTCGAAGTTCAAAGCCTGTAGTAGTAAGTGTGCGGACGGCGAGCAATGGGTAGTTCGCCGTTCGGTCGTCTGGTAAGATTCCGGACCAAGCCCAGTCGTCGACGGCACGCACTGTTCCCGCGCGCCTCAAGGAGTTGTCCGAAAAACGTAGGGACCCTGTAATAGGGTCGAAGCCAGCTGGGGCCCGGGTTCTTTTTCTGAAAAGAAGGCCTGGACCCAGTGCGAAAGGCAACGTTGGAACGGGGTGGGTCGTTTAGTCAGTAAGAGTCTGACACTGTCTCTCGCTCCGCCCAAGAGCGGGATTCGTCATTAGATGATTTTTCCCACCATAAAAAAAGCCTGTAAGTGTGATGGAAAGATGAAATCATTATTTTACTAGTTAGGCAACTAACAATATTTTTTTATTTTTTTTATTTAGCCTATACTGTCCCACAGCTGGGCAAAGGCTGGCAACAATAATTAATAGGGTAATATCACAACTTACTAATATCAGCTAGGTACGTAATATTCGGCCATTAAACGTAAAGATACATACCTAAGCTTACATGCATTGCTTTCTATTCCTACCTACATGTTACGTAGGCACGCGCACGAGTGTGCGCTATGAGTGTGTGCGTAGGGATACAGTAGTATGCTCAAACATTATGCGTCCAGCTAGGACAACTATTTTATAAAAAAAACATAGCGTTCTTTAGGTAAATCGAATTACAGATGTTTCTTTAGTTCTATAATTTAATTTTCTAATTGGGGTGTCTGAGGTCTTGCGTTTATTCCGTTACACGTTGTATATATATATAAGGTGTAAAAAAATTAACTTTAAGAATTTCGAGGGGACATTGTACTCCTCATTATGAACAACTTTTACTATGGGACCAAACCTGAAATAGCGAAACAAAATTCAGCTGCTCCATACATTTTGACGAGTTATGCGAACATAAACGTAGGGAACAGCTGATTTTTTTTTAGCGATTTCAGGTTTGGTCCCATAGTAAAAGTTGTTCATAATGAGGAGTACAATGTCCCCTCGAAATTCTTAAAGTTAATTTTTTTACACCTTATATATATTTTAATTTGAAACTATAAAATCGGTCTTCTCCAGAATCATGTACTGGATCCATGGTACACACTAAGGATGTTATGGATCACTGTAACCGTAACCGAAAATATCGGATATCCGAAATAAAAAAAATCTATAACGATAACCGATATAAAAGTTTCTGGTCATTTCAGACAAAGACGGACTCTAAATGACATGTTACGTCAGGCCAAACAAATGATAATTTAGACTAGAAATTAAAGTGAAATCTTGCTATTTGCATTTTATGATTCTAATATCCGTACGCGAAACTATCGGATAATCCGGAATAATTTCGTTTCCGTAACCATATTCGAAACTGGTATTTATATAGGTATATACTCATCGGTGCACGTAATCAGTGTAGGTACCTACATGTTTAAGTATCGGTCACTAATTACCAGTCACCCTATATAATATTATTCCTACATCATACAGATCCAAAATTTCATATCCAAAACAACCCTGGTACACACTTATGCGTCGATGTTAGAGACACGGTGTATATGGGAATTTTCGCATGTTTATTAGGTATGATTTCGTATACCGACCGGGCCACGCTGAAGCGTACTATAATGTGCTACGGGAAATTGAAGCGAACGTAGTGATTAGATGTCATATTTGCATAAGCTTGCACGAATTTATTTGTACTGTCTTCTTTAGTCAGTGCTTTGTTAATGATGTTTCAGTTTTTTTAACATGTTGCCTACTTGACAATGTGTGTAATTTACAAACCCCCGATTTCTGATTTAAGCATTTGAAGTTGAGTATTTCTCAAACTCTACTTTAGCCTGCAAACCTGTCAAAATTTGGCATTAAAGTATTCAATTCAGAAACCTGCCCAAAGAGTCTTTATTTTTGAGTTTTTGTTTTATGTACCTAAGTGTTATATTATTATGAAAAAGCGTGTTTGATTTTTAATTGCATGTTGTTTACAATCCATTATAAAAGTCAAATTATCATCAATTACATTGTTAATTTGTATGTATGTATGTATCTAAGTATATATTTATTATTGTATTTCTTTTCTATTTCTTTACCATTAAGCTGCACCTACCATGTTTTTAGGGTTCCGTAGCCAAATGGCAAAAAACGGAACCCTTATAGATTCGTCATGTCTGTCTGTCTGTCTGTCTGTCTGTCTGTCTGTCTGTCTGTCTGTCCGTCTGTCCGTCCGTATGTCACAGCCACTTTTTTCCGAAACTATAAGAGCTATACTGTTGAAACTTTGTAAGTAGATGTATTCTGTGAACCGCATTAAGATTTTCATACAAAAATAGAAAAAAAGCAATAAATTTTGGGGGTCCCCATACTTAGAACTGAAACTCAAAATTTTTTTTTTCATCAAACCCATGCGTGTGGGGTATCTATGGATAGGTCTTCAAAAATGATACTGAGGTTTCTAATATCATTTTTTTCTAAACTGAATAGTTTGCGCGAGAGACACTTCCAAAGTGGTAAAATGTGTGTCCCCCCCCCTCTAACTTCTAAAATAAGAGAATGATAAAACTAAAAAAAATATATGATGTACATTACTATAAAAACTGCCAACGAAAATTGGTTTGAACGAGATCTTGTCAGTAGTTTTTTTTTAGTACGTCATAAATCGTAAACCGCATTTTACCTTTCATTCAATCAACTCAAATATAAAAAAAAAAAACATTTAATTTCATAAACATAAACCTTATAATTATGTACATACACCGTGAACCATTATTTTCTATGAATAAATCTGTAATAGGTGCCTAAGTAAATAATAATTATAATTCGCGCGGGGCGTGGCTTGATAGTAGCGGGTGCGGAGCGCGCGGGAGGGGGGCAGGTTTCCGACTGCGCTTACCCGAACGGGCAGACACGTGAGGGCAGACGTCGTTGAAAGTCGTGTGCGCGGAGCGAATTTTTCGATACATTTGCGAATGCTAAATATTGTACGTTTACGATTTGATACTGTTCGTTTAGCCATTTGAGCCTAGTACGAAATTCAGAAACGTGGTCATACTTGCGCAAGCCAAATATGAACCTGATACAAAGATTATTATTATGTTACTTGCTGCTACGGAACCCTCCATGGGCGAGTCCGACTCGCACTTGCCCGGTTTTTGACGTGACAACGTCTTATAAATTGGTTTGCCGGGTGACACTTCAAGAAACTGCGTTACGCTCCGCTCACGTTATGCGCTCACAATGAGAGCGAGTGAGAGGCACGCGTCCCTTCCACTCGGGCATGGTTAGCCCGCCTAAGAGCGAGAGAGACAGACATATACACACTATACGAATGAATATTCACATTAAAATTATTTTACCACTCAAAGTCGTTGTCACGTAAAACTTTCGCCCGTATACCGACTTTACAGGCAACCAATTTTTTTTGTTTCTGCACCACCTTAAGGTCGACTGGTAGAAAATGCCTAAGGCATTAAGTCCGCCTTTGTACAGTGCTTATTACTAGTGCATAAAGTTTTAATAATTATATAAATAAATATAATAATCGCTCATCCAGTACAGATCGATTTCCCACCTAACAAAAGTGCATTTTGACCGTTTATTGAAGAAACTTTTAAGGGTCAGTTCACACTGATCCGTTTCATCTCAATCTGAAATGTGTATCTTTTCGTGTAGTAAATAAAGTTTTATTTTGAGTCGCTCTTCACGCAGCGTCGCGTCGCGTCTCGGTGTGAACAGACCCTAAGGTTTGGCAAAATAGAAAGATCATTTTAAATTTTGACTTTTCTGCAATAACGTGTTGTTCTATTAGATGAGCGAAATTTAATTAATTTTGTAAAATAGTTGGAGAGAGTTTACCTATATACCTAAGTTTACATATCTTTGTAAGAGATGAAATTAAAGTTTCCAAAATCACTATAGTCATCATTTCAGCCGAAAGACGTCCACTGCTGGACATAGGCCTCCCCCAAGTGTCGCCACAATGAACGGTCCTGTGCGTCTCGCATCCATCGGACTCACGCAACCGTTACCAAGTCATCGGTCAACCTTGTAGGAGGCTTTCCAACGCTACGTCTTCCAGTACGTGGTCGCCATTTCAGAACCCTTCGGCCCCAACGGCCATCCGTTCTGCGAGCAACGTGCCCCGCCCATTGCCACTTAAGTTTGGCGATTCTTTGTGCTATGTCGGTAACCTTGGTTCTCCTGCGGATATCCTCATTCCTGATTCGATCACGCAAGGAAACTCCGAGCATAGCCCTTTCCATTGCCCTTTGGGTGACAGTAAATATTCTGATGAGGCCAATCACTATAGTGTCAGTAATATAATTTGTATGTTTACTACCAATACTTGATTTACGCTTATTTCTGTTTGATAAGAAGTATAATCAACGTCGGTAAAGATTTACAAGAGTCAACATTGTCTGTAAGTTGAAACTGAACCAAGGTTTTTCGGTTTTACCAAATCTTGTTATAATTTTTCAATTCGAACCAGTAATTAATGAGAATAGCGCGTTCAACCAAAAAAAATATCTTTAGCTTTCCCAGCTCCGCATGGTTGATACAAATCTTTGAAATTCTTGGCTTTTATTCTATTATAAGCATGTATTATGCACTTGACAGTTTTTTTTTTAAATCGATATAAACCAGTGCTTGACTGCGATCCCACCTGATGGTAAGCAGTGATGCAATCGTTGATGGTGAGGCGCACCAGTTTATTAAGAGCCTATCACTATTCACTCTAGCCTTGAAGACACCTAAGTTACTCATGAATCGCTGTCTATTGGTGAAAACTGCATGAAAATCCGTTCAGTAGTTTTTGAGTATATCGCGTTCATACAGACAGACAGACGCGGTGGTAGACTTTGTTTTATAATATGTAAGGATAATTATGTAGATAGAGACAAGGTATTCCTTTACGGAGAAAAAAGCAGAAACCTTTTCGTTTTTCACATTAACACACAAATACCAATAAATAAAAATATAGCACCTGTAATTTTACACTGATAAATTAAAAGAAAAAAATATTCTAGATGACAGAGAGCGAAGCGTTGAGATGGATGTGTGGTGTGACGAGAATGGATAAAGTGAGAAATGAGTATATTAGAGGAAGTTTGAAAGTGGCGCCAGTGACTGAAAAGTTGAAAGAGAATCGTTTGTCTTGGTATGGTCATGTAAAGAGGAGAGATGAAACGCATGTTACTAAAAGAGTTATGAGTATTCATGTGGATGGGTGGAGAGGGAGAGGGAGGCCAAAGAAAAGATGGATGGATTGTGTGAACAGTGATATGAAAGAAAAGGAAGTTAGTGATAGCATGACGGTTGACAGGATAGAATGGAAGAAAAAAACATGTTGTGCCGACCCCAAATAAGATGGGACAAGGGCAGGAAGATGATGAGAGAGCGAAGATCAAGTGGAGGGCAAGAAAAACAGACTAGAGCCAGAAAAAATATAGAAAATATTATTCTAACTGAAGTAAAGGAAAAAGAAGCAACTGAAAAAGACGCTCAACCGGCAAAGATTAAAAATCATTTGGCTCTGATTATTCCGAATAAATCTGGAGGTATTCAAAAAAGATTGTGTCAAGTTTGCGATCAGTTTAGTAAAGAACCAGCTAGCACTATTTATACATGTATGGATTGTCCCGGTTCACCCGCTATATGCCTTGGTTGTTTTGGCAAACGTCACCGATTATAGGATGAGAATAACAAGTATGTACCTACTATGTATGAAGACGATAAAAAAAAAATTACGGGTTGCACTCTGGGAGTGCCGGCAGAAGTGAAAACTTAAGTATTAACGTTGTGCGTTTTGGATATTTTGGAATGGTTATGGAATAATGGTTACTTCTAGGTAAGCGCGTTCCATCGTCGACCGCATCGTCGCTTTCCATCAGGTGAGTTAGCGGTCAAGCGCGAACCTATCAAGAATAAAAAAAAAAAAAAAAAAAAAAAAAAAAAGGAATAATTTTGCACGAATTGCTTTTTTTTTGCACACAATTTTGTACGACATCCGTCTTACGAATTTTCGATCAGGTCACGTGTCCTGACGCGAGTTTAACATTTTTTACCCATTACAAAATTTTTTGCACACAATTTTGCACGACATCCGTCTTACGAATTTTCGATCAGGTCACGTGACCCTGACGGTCACGTGACCCTGACGCGAGTTTAACATTTTTTACCCATTACAAAAAAAGTGTACAACGCCGCTAAAGAAGTTTTCACTTCAATAAAAAAAAAAACAGAAAAAATAAATAATCATTTGAAACTACATCATGGTTTTTATTATGCTGTAAGTGTAAGTACTCATCTTTAATCTTTTTTTTTAAATTGATATAAACCAGTGCTTGACTGCGATCCCACCTGATGGTAAGCAGTGATGCAATCATTGATGGTGAGGCGCACTAGTTTATTCACTCTAGCCTTGAAGGCACTTAAATTATAGTTGGACGGGAAGACCGCAGCAGGCAAATTGTTCCAGTCCTTCGATGTACGCGGTATACTTAAACGACGAAGCGCTTAGTCCGGACCGTTGAAGTTTCAACAACGTTAAGGTGGATACTCGCCGTACGTCGGGTTGTCTGATGGTAGAAAGGAGATGGCGGAATCAAGTCATGCAATTCCCGCGGACACTCACCAAAATGCAACCTGTAATTCAAACGTCGTTTTTAAAACCTTGTTGTAAAATGAATCTGATCTGAGTACTGAAACACAGTGTCCTACCCGCCAATTACTTGAAGCGCCTCATCTGAAAAAATCTGTCCAAGTGCGAGTCGGACTCGCGCACTGAGGGTTCCGTACAAACTTACCTGTTTCTTTATTTAGACTGCAGAAATTTCAAAAGTGTTTTATTTTAAATACTTCCTTAAATGATTACACGTCGTAATCGATTTAAATTTAAAAAATCATTAAGTTAATAACTTTTAAATTTTAATAAATACAAAATAATTCATCTATTATCGAAGTTTGAGTGAATTTTTAGTGAAATTATTTGAAAATCCTAAGTAAATGTATTGTCCACAACTTTAAGCATCAATAAAATTTCGCGCTAAATGAGTGACCCACAGAATGAATGAAAAACTATTTGTAACATAAAGTTAGCAGCAAAAAAAAAATACTTATGGCAGGACATTTTGTTTCACATTATTTACGCGGCGAGGGAGACGCCGCGTAAACCATGTGACAGTACTTAGTAAAATAGTTCATAATCCCTCAGAAGTTGCTAATATTTATTTATTTATTTATTAAAGCTTTATGCACTAGTAAGAAACACTGTACAAAGGCGGACTTAATGCCTTAGGCATTTTCTACCAGTCGACCTTAGGGTGGTGCAGAAATATAACATGGTAGGTGCAACAATATGATAAACTAGATTGATAATATTCTATTTTAAAAGTTCTGCAATATATCGAATTTAATCATAAGTGACATTAATAAAGCGAAATAGTCTTAAAAAAGTCATAGGACAAGAGTATATTAGAAAAGAGTAGAAAATTCAAAGTTACGAAAATAAGGGAGAATGGTCAATTTTCTGATATAAAAAACCGGGCAATTGCGAGTCGGACTCACGCACCGAGGTTTCCGTACAAACTTACCTATGAAAACAGTTCAATTCCCGAATTGAGTTTCGAAGATTTTTTTTTTGAATCGCAAAGTTATTTTTTGGTGACGTAACTACAAATTTACAGTTTTCAGATTTTTATCTTATACTTGTATTATGAGACCTTGCTTCATGCCAAATTGCAGGATTCTAGGTCAACGGGATTCCGTTTTTTCCTTTTGAGTTACGGAATCCTAAAAAGGAAAAAATAACCTCTCGCGACGTTCATAATAAACCCTTTCACTTGATACTTCACAGTGTTTAATTATTTTTTTTTTTCGAAAATGACGTAAGTAACGTCATTTGTATTAAATTTCAAATAAATTGGTCCCGCTTTTGGAGAATTTCAGTTGTGAAAACGGTAAGACAGACAGACACACGAGTGATCATATATGGCCGTTTTTTAATTCGGTTGTACGCAACCCTATAAATGTAAATTAATAGATCTTAAAAGAAAACGAAGCCACGTTTCATTTTACCTTAGTAAAAAAAGATTTTATTTAAAACTAGCTATTGCCCGCAGCTTCGCTCCCGTTAACTGACTACTATATTCTACTCTACCCTACTCTACCCTATTGGATATGAAGTATCCGTCTCCTGGTTCTAAGCAACCTCTCCACCAATTTTCTTTTATATACGAGTATATATATAGATTAAGAAATACTTTTAAGCACGCACAAATTAAAATGTCAATACTTTCAGGTATCTCAAACTACAAGTTTATACAGACGATTCGCGGGCAAACCTTGCTGATGGTTAACGGGTACACGTATACTGAAAACAATAGAGCCAAGAACACTTACTACTGCTCAAGAAAGTACAAATGCTGCAAGTCAAGCATCAAGTTCGATGTCTACGGCCGAATAAAAAGTGTGAGAATGGATCACAATCATTCTCCACCGGTCTACCGCCCAACCCAAAATGGACTCTATGTCAAATTCAGCACTGACCAGAATCCTTCGTCGTTGTATAGTTATAGCCGCCAGCCTATGCGATTTGTAAAATAATTTTAGAGTAATTAGCCATATGCAAAGACCATAAGGATATTTTAACAATTTTATGATCGCTTAATACCGGAATGGCTTCGTGATCTAAAATAGACCCCATAAAAACGTCATAATATTTAGTACATGTAAGTTTCGATATCTGGCAAGTCTATAAGTCGACTCCGTATTAGCGATGTTCTCTGGATATGAAAATAATGACCAGTGGACTGGGCACATTGGTCTCAAAACTGATAATCGATGTGGCCGAAAGTGGATTGGCGACCGCGTACCAAGCTTTGGATGGTCTCCCACAAGGTAGACCGATTACGTGGTGAGGGTCGCAGGAATCCGATGGATGCAAGATGCAAATAATAATGATGATAACAACCTACATGATGAGAATCTCGTGAAAGTTGAGAAAGAGAAACAAATCAAATATCTCAACTTGAGGTTGTCGACATGTGCAATGTGGACCCGCCTGTCATTATGCCGATTGTCGTGACCGTCAACGGCCTGATGGCTAAAAATCATCTGTCGAAGTTGTCGTTGCGCAGTTGGATCAAGGGCTTTATTCAGAAAGCGGTGCTCCTGGATACTCCTCGTATTGTGAAAAGGTTTCTCTCTTTGGAGCCCTGACCGCCCGTAGCTCGGACCTTACTCCCGATACCGATGGGCCTGGGGACTTTTATATTTTTAAATGTTTTATTTCATCTGTTTTCTATAAGAAATATTTAAAAATGTAAACCATAATATGTTAAGAAAGTGTATATACCGTACATAATTAGAATATATTTAGGACAAAGATCAGTTATATACATATATGTTTTTTATTATTGATATGCTCGCACTTAACTTATTAATAAACGGAATGTAATGTGACAATCAGTATATTCTCCATATTTATAAAACTTTTTTAATAAGGTGGTATTAGCTCAACGTCGATTAGATTAGTTTTTTTTTTAATTAAATAAATCTTATTAATATAAGATACATCTCTCGTTAATTATTGTGATTTACTGTTGTTTGGAAACGTTGAGGACTTAAAAATTATTATATTATCAATTATTTTTAGTGTTTATAATCACATAGTACAAGATTGGTATTAAAATATCAAAATGATCTTGAATACGGAGATACATTTTTACCAATTGCTGGACTAAGAAAATAAACCTTAGGAACTAAATCTCACTTTGAAATATAGTATTGATAAATAATAGCTTTGTAAGGTGTGAGGTGGTATTGATGATACCGATGATTTGTATGCTTTTGTAGACGACTGATCAATTGGCCGTTGACTCGCAATTATGAAGAAAAAGCTCGTTTTTCGTTGTGAGAATCCCATTAAATTGCTTGCCATAGTATTATTATTGTACAGGTTGGCTACACAATGGACATAATTATTCAGTGTTCGAGACAAATTCGGTGGTATTCGGTGTGTACGTGGGACACTCAGAAAGTTTTGAGAAACTAAAAAACTAACTTCTATGGATAAAATATTTTTATTAAATCTTTTCAAAGAAATCTCCACCAGCCTCTATACAAAGTTTTATGCGTCTGAACCAATTTTAGAAATATTTTTTCCAGTCCGCAGACATCTCTTCCATGGCCTTCTCGAACGCTGCTAGCGCGTCTTCCGGCGATGAAAATGTCCCTTTCAGCAGATTTTTTATTTTATGGAATAAAAAGAAGTCACACGGTGCCAGATCAGGACTGTAAGGAGGGTACTCCAAGACTATGACCGGTGTGGAGTCCAGGAAGTCTCTCGTTTTGAGCGCTAAGTGCGCGGGGGCGTTGTCATGGTGAAGCAGTACCCCGCGGAGACCGGTGTTCGGTCGCTTGTTGCTCATTGCAGACAAAACTTCTGGCAGGCATTTTGTGGTATACCATTCGGCGTTGATGCTGCTTTGGTCTCGTAATGGAATTGAAATCAAATACCCCGTCAAAGTGAAGAAACTAGCGATCAAAATTTTCCCTGGGTTTCTCGATCGCTTCACTTTCGTAGGCGTTGGTTCGTTTTGAAACAGCCAAACTGTCGACTGACGCTTTGTTTCTGGATCGTATTGATAAATCCAGGATTCGTCACCTGTCACAAAGTCAACGTAAACGTAAACGCGCCGAGACCAGCCTGCTTCAAATTTTTGAATCATATAACGGCACCACTTCACACGGGCCTGCTTCTAAACTTCGGTGAAGTTGTGCGGCACCTAGCGGCCAACTATCCTTCTCACGCGAAGGTGCTCGTGTAGAATCTTGTGAACGCTTCCCGAACCAATCTGCAGTGTAAGCTGGATCTCTTCGTATGTAATTCGCTTATTGTATAAATGTAGTTTTCTTGATTAAATTTTTTACTGCCAGTACACTTTCTTCCGTGATAGCCGTCGTAGGACGACCACTTCTTTGTTCATCCCCCAAAGTAAGGTGACCGCGCTTGAACTCGCTATACCAGCGGTAGATGGTTGCTTTTGAAGGTCCTTCATCCATAAAAGCAATTTGAAGTCGATCAAATGATTCATCAGGAAAACCTGATGAAGTAGAAAATCAAGTCAAATGACTTGATTTTCTACGATTTTAAATGTGGACTAAAAAGGCCACATTTAAAATCGTAGAAATTCATCGCACGAAAATGTTCTCAATGCAGATCCATTTTTAAATGAGACACGATAATTTGATTTGGCTCTCGAAAAACTGTGGAGGGAAATTCAAAATTCGAACAATGGTATTTTCACTTTTAAATAACCAAAAATAATTACAAGTAGCCAGTGTCTTATACATAAAACACTTTTTTTCGCAAAACTTTCTGAAGGGCCTGGTATTTCAGTGCCACGATTTTTCATAGAAATCCTGCTTATAAAACTTCTTATATCAGTAGAACAATTTCCGCGCAGCTATCTGTGAGAGTTTTTGAACGGTTTTATGTACTGTTAGGTAAGATTTTTTTTGTAGATGTTTGAAAGTGGCTTCAGTGACTGAAGAGCAGAAAGGGAATCTTTGGCCTTGGTATGGTCATGTGAAGAGAAGGAATGAAACGCATGTTACTAAAAGAGTTATTAACATACGTGTATGCATGGAGTGGGAGAGGAAGGCCAAAGAAAAGATTGATGGATTGTGTAAGGAGTGATATGAAAGAATAGGAAGTCAGTGATAGCGTGACGGTTGACAGGACAGAATGGAAGAGTTAAACGTTTTGCACAGAGCTCAAATAAAATGGGACAAGGGCAGAAAGATGATAATTAGGTAAGACTTTTTATAAATTCTTGTGTCCATTGATTAACCAGTCATACTTATCTTCTGTATAACATAATGTTTATATATACTATTATGGCTAAAAGCATTTTATAGTTACTTTAATGTTGGTTAAAAATATATTGGAAATTAATATTTCTTTATTGTGTTTTTTTTTCAATGTCGTTATAATAGAGTACACCTGATTTTATTGATTAGAAATTAACAAGAACAAAAGAGGCATGAAAAACAAATGCTACTTTAAAAAAATACATATTCACATTCACAAAATGACCTATGTATTCTATGTATAAGAAATTACTTGGATATGTATATGTAGGTGGAAAGATATTTCCATCGTCGATAACAGTTGTGATTTATATGCTTTATTTGTTTTGAGGTAGGATATCAGTAAATAACACCTTCCTTCTCTGGGTGGAATGAGAGGGATTGTTAGACTTACCGACTCAAACTCACCCGTGTTCCTTCAGTTACTCTTTTCGTTCCAGGGCCGCGGTAAGATTTAGATATTTAAAATGTGCTTTGTAAGTATTCGTATTTTATAGCATTATCGAAGAAATGGAGGGGATTTATCTTGGACATAACTGACATCATTGAAGGAAAACATCGTGACGAATCCTGGACCTATCAAATATAACAAAAATTACTCTTCCAGAATCTTACAAGATGATCCCGACGAAAAGGGGTAAGCATTTGCTGATGTATAAAGGCTACACTTACTCACAACAGCACCGGTCATTGAACTACTACTGTTCCAAGAAAGATGCTGGATGCAAGGCTCGTATCAAGCTGGACATGAGTGGAAGAATTCTGCCAACTTCGCTTCCCATCCACTGTCATCCACCACCAAAGTACATGGTCATGGCTCAAGGAGAATATGTCAAACTGTCATAGAAATGCAACTATAGTGTATTTTTTTACCCGACTGCAAGAGGGGTCATGTTTTTTGTAATGTGTCCTATTTTGTAAAGAAATCACTTCATTACTTTATAGTCTTAGGGCTGGTTCATACCGAAATGGCAGCGGTCGGTATCGACGCGGCGAACATTTTCAGTGTGAAATAACTTTAAACTTTATCTCTACTCTTAAATGAAACGTATTGCTTGAAAATTTCAAAAAGGGTGCGCGTTCGCCCGTGGTGTTGTTTGCGAAAGGCCGCGGCGACATGAGGTCAGAAGCCACTCGCGACACCTTTTTCTTTTTTTCCTTTGTTTGTTTCTTTCTTCTTCTGAAATAAGTAGCTACAATAATAATCAATGCCATCATTTTCACTTCAAACACACGAGTTTGCTTGCGGAATGTAGAAAATAAACTACTCAAAAGGAGACTAGGTGTATGGTGTAGGGAGGCCGTGCGTGACTGCCAGTGGCCCTGACGGCCTCTTCACGTTGCCATTACGGTGTGAATCGGCCCTTATGGTTGAACTCCGCTTGTACCTACCTACCTCTATCAATTGATAATGATTATTTTTACTAATAGAATACATAGCATAGTCGGCCTTTTAATGTTCCCACTGTTGGGACTCAGGCCTCCTCTCTAGGAGAGGGAATGGGCCGTAATCCACCACGCGGGCCCAGTGCGGGTTGGTGGATGTCACATGTCTTCGAATTTTTGGTTCTAGGACATGCCGGTTTCTTCACGATGTTTTCCTTCACCGATTTGAGAGCAGTGGTGATGAAATAAATTACACAAAGTAATGCGCCTGGCTGGGTTTGAACCCGCGACCTACAACTCGTAAGTCGGGGCCGTTACCACTCGGCCACCACTGCTCTCATATCATATTTTTACTAATATCTAAGATCAATGCAACTGTGTGTGTGTGTGATTTTGTCATGTCATATTGTTAGTAATCGATTTAATCACGATTTCATTGAAGGAATACCTACACTTTTGTCAAATTTTGTTTTGTTTTTTCACAGACAAAACGAGTCTAAAAGAAGTACAGTGTAGATCTGTTGTAACGTTTCATGGTAATACTTATACTGTAGTATCAGTAATTATTTTTATTTCTATATGCAGTTCTAGTGTTATTAAAAACTCCATTAACGTCAGTTATATCGCACTCAAACGGAATTTCATACGATTCTACATCTGGACATTTATATCATCACTACGCAATATGCTATAGATTATAAAATTCATAAGTTTTTAATAACCATTTGCATAGTCAATTATGACTACTTAGGGCCTGTGCACACCACGTTTTTTAAACGCACCGTTGACGCGCGTTTTAGAAACGTGCGTCGACACTCGACAGCGCGCTTTTATCCTCAGGTCTACAGGCGCTAACTCGCGTGCGTATCGCGTCGTCAACGGCGCGTTTAAAAAACGTGGTGTGTACAGGCCCTTAGTAATAATAAGTATTATTAAGTAATATTGAGTATAGGGATTATGAAATTGTAAAAACATGATATAAGAAAATAAAAGGACTTTTATTTAGGTATGATTCCTTAGTATTTATTAACATTTCCTTGAACGTTTATTTACCTTACAATAGCTTGGTCTATTCAGTCAAGATCTCAGCGTGAAGACTAATGGGCCTAATACACATGTGAAGTGATCTGTCATTTTTAGGACACTTTTTTGTCACCTGATGGTAAGCGATGATGCTGAGGTCGACCCATTAGATTGCAATTCATAAGTATAAGCATAATCACCCATCACTGCTGGGACTCGGGCATCTCTAGGAGAGGGAATGGGGCGTAATGCAACAAGCGGGCCCAGTGCGGACTCGTGAATGCCACATGTCTTCGAATTTTTGGTTCTATCTCGGACATGCCACGGACACCACGGACATTCCTCACGATGTATTCATTCACCGCTACAAGGATGTTTTCCTTCACGCGCTTTAAAAATCATGTTTTTTTAGTTACGAAAAATCGTAATTAAAAAAGAAACGCGATTTTTATAACTCGAAGCTGCTTTTAATATAGTGAGTTTTATTCGTATTGACATAAATTGTAAAAAAAAAATAGTTTCGTTGTATTAAATTTGACTTTTTTTTCTAGGCTCAGATTATCCGTACGAATTCGTGAGGTCACAAAAGGGAAACATTTTGATACTCATCGGTGGTTACTCTTTTACGAAGTCCATTAAAGGAACTATAAGTACTTGGGTCTGTTCTACGAAGAAACCAGGATGCAGAGCGAGACTCAGGCTGGATGAGCGAAACAACATCATCAGCCTTAACAATGAACATCCTCATCCACCCAGGGAATATCGTCTTGTTGATGGGGAATACTATTTTATTTAAGACTAGCTTCTGCGAGTGGCTTCGACCGCGTGGAAACAGAAAATGTATAGTTGATGTCACTCGGTGATAAAGTAGCACACTACTGGACAAAGAATTTTGAAAATCGGTCCAGTAATTTTTGAATTGATTAATATGATAAACAAAAATACAAATCTAAATAAATATGAATAATAATTAAAAAATCAGATCTGTAGAATTCCTTTAACCGTATCCGTACGGTTAAAGGAATTCTTCTTCTTCTTTCGTGTCAATCTGACTTTTTGGTCCGACCAATATTTAGCCACCTGGATCGCTCTATCGTTAGCCTCGTATAATTCGTGGAAGGTGCAGGTAAATGTGCAAGCTGGGTAGGAAAGGAGGTGACGTATATTCGAAGGGGCTCCACACCGGCACTGTATTTGCGATGGGTCAAGGTTAGGTTACCCCATTTGGCCAGATTATCTCTGCAGCTCATGATAAAGGAATAATATTACCTATATACCGGTTTCGGATACGGTTACGGATATGAAATAATTTCGGATTATCCGCTAGTTTCGGATTATCCGTTAGTTTCGGATAGTTTCGGCTGCGGATATTAAAATTTTAAAATTATAAAAGTAAAAATATAAAGAGCTTCCGGACGAGTAATGGGTAGCTCGGACCGGGCCCGAGTCGTTGAGAGCGCGTAGTGTTTCACGCGCGCATTAAAGAGATGTCAGCTAAAGCATAGGGGTATAGCAGGGCCAAAGCCAAACCAAACAACCAAAGCAAAATAGACAAATCTTCTTTCGTCGAGCGATCAAAACAAACTGGATTGAACGCGTCACCGTATCGTGAGCGATCACTGAGTGCGCAAGTGTTCGACTCCGCGTTAATCCGAAACTGTCAGAAACCTTCATATGGTTGCGGATATTTTTTTATTTCGGATATTCGATCCCTGGTTCAGATATACCTACCTGCAGGGTAAACTGACATCTTCGCGTAAGAATTGCAGAAATGTGAGCATCCAGTTTATCTTTGTCTTCTGGACGCTGCCGCGTGTACCGCGTTTCTGCATTTCCTCAGCTATATTTGTGGACTGGCATACATCATTACTACCAGCTAACTTGATGCCACCTTCACTACCATCGCTGTTAAGTAGATTGCGCCAGAGTGGCAACAGTATCCTAAGTATGGCAAGCTTGTCAAGTTTACAGTTTCACCCATGGGAATAAGACACTCTTAGTTATTAAATACGAACATAGTTTTAAAGTTCTAACTGACATAATATTATTATGGATCTAATGTTTCTGAGAATAATTATATACAGTGGCAGTACCTACAAGTAAGTTTCTAAAAATAAAACACATGTGTTTTTTATAGTTAATGTTATTCTAAAGTCTCAGATACATTAAGGGACAAAATGTCCTCCAACATGACGTGCAACGGTCAACCTACGTGACGCTGTTGCGTTGCCCAGTGTCCCGTAACTTGCCACTCAATATTTTACGATGCGTTCACGTGACGCGGGATAATATGACGGCATTTCGCGTCATGTTGGGGGACATTTTGTCGCCTAGTGTATTTGTATCTTGTGTTGGTGTAAAAATGACGGAAATGTTTGTTATTCGGTTGTGTTTCGACAAAAAATATGGTGTGACGATCGTGCGTTGAAAATACGAAGATTAACGAAGCGAACCTTTTCTGGTTTAAACGATCTCAAAAATATTAATTCGATCTCAGTCAAGAAATTTTATTTCAATTATTGAGTTTTTTATTAAGAAATGTTGTCAGTTGCAATACTTGCAATATACGGATGAACGATTCAACGATTCTATGTTGTTATTAATAATAATGATATAGGATTTTAAAAATAAATTGTGCACTCATATAAGAACTGCATTTTGAATCCACCAATGTCAATTAGGTTGGTAAATAGGTAATTGCTGCGATGCTGATATGTTTTATCAGGATCGTACCTACTCAGTAAAAAATAAACAAAATGAATCTGCTTATTATGCTGGAACATATTTTTTTACCTTATAGATTTATTTTTATTTTAAATACAAAACCCACCCGATACTGTAAACCTATAGCTGGCTATCTTCTGACGCTGATGTGAATATAAATAAAGCTTCAGATACATTAGGGGACAAAATGTCCCTCAAAATGATTCGCAACGCTCAGTCAACGAAACTGCAACGACACGACGACGACGTTGCCGCTTCATCAACAGTTTCATAGTTTTGTATGTAAGCTTCACGCTGGCGTATACCAAGCGTATAATGACGAATACGCGTCTTTGAAGCTACGCATTCGTGGACAGTAGGCATTTGAATGTTTTTATTCACGGTAATTGGCCTTCTGTTTGTTTGTACAGGTTACAATTATGAATTCGTGAGGTCACAGAAGGATAAGCAATTGATTCTCATTGATGGGTACACCTTCTCAAAAGGCGGCATCGGTTTTTGGCGCTGTTCTACGAAGAATCCTACATGCAAAGCAAAATTGAAGATGGACCGTAATAATAAAATTATAAGCCTCGTTAACGAACATTCTCACCCACCGAGACACTATCGTATGATCAATGGAGAGTACTATCGACTGTAATGTTGTAAAGACTTGTATGAATTTGTTGACAAAACTGAAGAAAAAGCAACCTCGAGAAAAGCTCGACTCTACACATCTGGGAATAGAAGTAGATTTATTTATTTGTTACACTCACCAACAATGTAAACACTTAAGGGGGATGCTCCAAGGTTGCCCGCAAATGTCAAATATTCTTAAGTTTTTTGCATTTTGTAGGTCAGTGTGGAAAATGACTTTTTTTTTTTTTTTTTTTTTAATTGATATAAACTAGTGCTTGACTGCGATCCCACCTGATGGTAAGTAGTAATGCAATCGTAGATGGTGAGGCGCACTAATTTATTAAGAGCCTATTCACTCTAGCCTTGAAGAGACCCAAATTATAATCGGACGGGAAAACCGCAGCAGGCAAATTATTCCAGTCCCTCGATGTACGCGGTATAAACGACGAGGCGAAACGCTTGGTCCGGACCGTAGAGGTTTCAACAACGTAAGGGTGGATACTCGCCGTTCGTCGGCTTGTCCGATGGTAGAAATGAGATGGTGGAATCAAGTCATGCAATTCCTGCGCACACTCTCCAAAATGCATCCTGTAAAACACCGAAAGGCTGGCTACCCTACGCCTGTGCTCAAGACTTTGTAGATTGGAATTAACCAGATCTGGATCACCAATTAGCCTCTTTGCACGCCTTTCCACCGAGTCCAAAGCTGCCAGGTGGCATTTTGCAGCACCAGCCCATATGTGGCTGCAGTACTCAACACACGAACGGACCTGTGCTTTGTATAACATTAGAAACTGTCCTGGTGTGAAGTACCGCCGGACCTTTGCAAGTACGCCGAGTTTCCTAGCAGCTACCTTGGCTTTGGACTCAATGAACTGCCCAAAGTTAAGGTCTGAGGAAATTTCAACTCCCAAGAGCTGAAGGCAGTCAGTGTACTCCAGGGATACATTCTGAAAAACAGGAGCCAAGGTGAACGGGCTCCTTTTAGCGGTGAATAGACACGCCTGTGTTTTGGCGGCGTTGAATCCCACCAGATTGGCTTCACCCCACTTGGAGACTGCCTGAAGTGAGACATTCGTACGCTCTACCATAGCCTCTCTTTCGGACCGGATTAGCTCCTTACTAGCTCGAGCACCTGGCAGGTATCTCTCTACAACTGTGCTATCATCTGCATACCCATAGATACCGGGCATCAGCAGATCGTTGATATGCAGCAGGAAGAAAGTTGCAGAGAGAACAGACCCCTGAGGAACTCCGGCATTAGTCGTCATGGGCTCTGATGAGCATCCATCGATAACAACTCGGAGAGAACGTTCACTCAGGAAGTCTTTTACCCAGTTAATCAGACCAGGGGAAATGCCGTACGCTGAAAGCTTACTCAATAGACCAACGTGCCATACCCTGTCGAAGGCCTTCGAGACGTCTAAGGAAACAGCAATCGCTTCCCCATTCCTCTCGAGGGTCTCGCCCCACAAGTGGGTGGCATAAACTAGTATTAGCTATTTCATGATTTTAATTCCTTAAAACACGACAAACGAATTTTTATTTATTTTATTTTATTTATTTATTTGCTGACATGTAAAACACTGGATATTAGGCATGCATTAAAATTTCATAACACAGTATTAGAACATGCATTTGCATGTAAGGGCACTGCAAATTTTGCATTAAAAATTTTAAATTATTACATTATAAAATATCGATGCTCATTAATATTATTATTTCAATTTATATTTTTTG
This sequence comes from Mythimna impura, assembly GCA_905147345.3. Taxonomy (NCBI): domain Eukaryota; kingdom Metazoa; phylum Arthropoda; class Insecta; order Lepidoptera; family Noctuidae; genus Mythimna; species Mythimna impura. Next base: position 24,271,441 of record LR990351.1, on the reverse strand, counting down.
TAGCCTTTTTTACTAACAGAGATTTCAACTGTTTCGAGAACGTTGAGTCATTTGTTAAGGATTTTAAACTTTCGGGTAGTTTGTTAAATATGCTAGCTAGTCTGGAATATGGACTTTTCCCATCGAGATATAAGTACTAACGTACTAGAGAAGACACCGTAAATTCCTACTTTGTCTCGTTCAACTGCGGCGATCGCGCCGCACTTTGTCGAAGAAAACGCGTAATTGCCGTGATTTACATTGCGCTTAAGACCTTTTTGCCGAGAATACATACACTTCCGCAGCAAATCTAGCGCTGTGGTAAATTAGTTTTTTTTTTTTTTTTTTTTCGGTGGGAAAATCATCTAATGACAAATCTCGCTCTTGGGCGGAGCGAGAGATAGTGTCAGACTTTTACTGACTAAAAACCCACTCCTGTTCCTTCGTTGCCTTCGTCCCAGGGCCCCGGGTTTCGTTTTCACACTACCCATGGCCCCAGTAGGCTTCGACCCTGCTGGGCCCCTACGATTTGCTGACATCTCCCTGAGGCGCGCGTGGAACAATACGCGCCGTCGACGACTTGGCTCGGTCCGGACGGTTACCGGACGGTCCGACGGCGAGCCACCCATTGCTCGCCGTCCGCAAGCCCGCGCCTACGGTGGCCGGAAATCGGGATCGGAATCCCGGCGGCGGTAAGGGCGTGAGGACCGTTGCCTCACGCGATCGGCCGCCTCCTTTGCTAGCATTACTGCTTCACAGAAGGAGGCGACCGCCTGCCACTCTTCCTCGCTCCGGACCATGGCCTGTACCAGGGCCCGGCGCGAGAGATCGCCGCCGCCGATCGCCCCCACAAGGACACGGCGTTGCTCTGCCCAAGCGGGGCACACCTCAACCGTGTGCTCCACCGTGTCCTCCGGGCGGTCCACACAGTGGCGACACCCGGGCGTTGCTTCCGCACGAATCCGGTGCAGGAACTTCCCGAACTTACCGTGTTCGGTGAGAACCTGCGTCATGCGAAAGGTGAGGACGCCGTGAGGTCTTTCCAACCACGCCTCAAAGAGGGGACTTACCGCCATAATTGTGGCGTGCCCAGCACTGGGTTGCGACAGTCGCTGTCGCCATTTCACCATGAGAACCCGCCGGAGCTCTGTCCGCCATGCTGCGACTTGTCGCGGCAGCGGAGTTTCGCCCCGGCGTTGCATCTCCATGCGCAGGTCGTGCATGTGTGCAAGGACTGTTGCCTCCAGATCCCATGGTGGCTGGCCAGCAAGGAGGCTCGCCGCTTCGCGGGAAATCGTCCGGTATCCTCGCACCATCCGTATGGCCATGACCCTCTGGCATGCGTTCAGCCGGGCCGCCGGCTGCTTCCGCAGCGTCGGCGCCCATACCGGTGCGCCATAAAGGGCCATGGACCGAACGATCCCCGCGTAAAGCCTCCGGCAGGAGGCGTCTGGACCTCCCAGGTTGGGCAGGAGCCGCCCGAGGGCAGCCCCAGTCCGATTTAGTTTGGGAGCCAGACGTCGGAAATGCTCCTCGAAATCCCATCGGCTGTCGAGAACGAGTCCCAGGTACTTCATCGTCGACCCGACGCCGATGTGGACTCCTCCTACCGTTAGTTGGGAACCCCGTGGTGGCGCGTTCCGAGGGCCGTGAAAGCACATGGCCTCGGACTTGTGCAATGCCACCTCGAGTCCCAACTCCTGGATCCTGCCCACGACTGTCGCAACCCCGCGTGTCGCTAGTTCGACCGCCGCCTGGTACGACTCTCCCCGCGCCAGGACCAGCGTGTCGTCTGCGTAGCAGACCACGCTGACCCCGTCAGGGAGGTCGCCGCGCAGCACGTAGTCGTATCCGATGTTCCACAAGGGCGGCCCTAGTACCGATCCCTGCGGAACACCGCACGACATCTCTCGACGTTCCCACTCTCCCTGGTGACCAGGGTAGATGATGTACCTGTCCGACAGGTACGCCTCGACCACACGACAGAGGTAGTCGGGCGTCCGGTGATACCGGAGTGCCCTCCTAATGCTACTCCAAGGCAGGGAGTTGAAGGCGTTGGCGATGTCCAGAGACACCGCCACGACACACCTGCCCTGGGCCACCGCATCCCCCGTCGTGAGAGCTCGCACGCGCATGATGGCGTCCACCGTGGAGCGCCTCCTGCGAAAACCGAACTGGCCGTCCGCTAGATCCGGCCCCACCCGTGTTAAGTGCGCGACGAGGCGGTCTGCAATTACTCTTTCAAAGAGCTTGCCCACCTCGTCGAGCAGCACAATGGGCCGGTACGCGGACGGAGAGTCCGCAGGGCGTCCCGGCTTCGCGATGAGGACCAGTTTCCCCGTCTTCCAGCGAAGTGGGAACTGGCCCCTCTCCATGCATGCGCTGAAGAGCCCTCTTAGTCGAGGCCCGAGAGCCTCCATGGCCAGGACCCAGGCCTTCCCAGGCAAACCGTCGGGTCCTGGGGCGGTATTTTTGGCACTCAGCCTCCGTACCGCCACTCTCAACTCTACCTCGGTCACCTCTGGAGCATTTTCGTCGTCGTCGCCATCGTGGTCCACGTCGGATACCGCTGGTGGCGGAGCCATGGGCGGGGGAGAGTGTTCCCCTCGCACGGGGAACAGAGTGCTCACCACACCCTCCACAAGCTGGGGCCGGAGACTCTGCGTCAGCGGGGGAGCCCAGGGGCGGATTTTGTCCCGCACCACCTTATAGGGGCGTCACCATGGGTCCCCATTCAGAGCCCCCAGCCACACGTTGCGGGCCTCGAGTTTGGCCCGCCTTATCTCCGCTCGGAGGGTGCGCTTTGCCTCTCTGTATCCTTCGTACAGCTCCGCCTCTCTGGCCTCCGCATCCGGAGGACGGATGCGGCGCCTGCGGTACCTGGCATACCGGCGTCGCGCGGCATTGCACGCATTGCGCAGTGCCGCAATCTCCGGCGACCACCAGTATACCTGGCGCTGAGCACGTCCTGGATGGACTCGGGGCATTGCCGCGTCGCAGATTTGTGGTAAATTAGTTACGGTTTAGACGAATTGTTATTATTTTAGCGCTGCAGCGAACTAAAGATTCAAATTACGAAAATAGGACAATTCAGTTATTTGACGTAGCTTCTCTAGTACGTTAGTACTTATATCTCGATGACTTTTCCCGACAACTTTTAAGTTTGTGAAGGGTAGTGTCAGTCTTGTTTTGTTCCGCCGGTTATAGTTTGCATTAAGTTCGATATTAGAATGAAATATGTGCATATTTTTTCTAACGAATATACAACTTTGTATACATTGCTGGTAGTGTAAGAATTTGTTGCTTAATAAAGTGTGGCCAATATTAATATAGTATACAAATATTCTGATACATTTCTTTTGCTGATTGAAGAGGTCCATGAAGTCGGTACTTTCTCCCCACAGAATGATTCCATAATTTAACCAGGAGTAGGCGTACTCATAATAGGCAGATAAAGCGGTGTTGTAGTCTGTACTGCGTTTCAATAAGCTTAGTGCATAAATTAATTGGGTCAATTTTGCTTTTGTATTTTCAATATGTTTCTGCATTAGAATACAAGAACACATGCGAGTTATTCAAAACGTATGGCGAACTGAGAGGGATATATTGATGATTTTAATAATTATTATTCCGTAAATAATAATAATAATAATAATAAATGCTTTTTAACCTTTCGAATACCGTAATTAGAAACACAATAGAAAGACAATGAGAGAGCGAAGGCCGTTCGCTTGGGGTTTAATGAATTACATGCTAAGACCCTGCACAATCGCGAGGTATGCAGTCTCAAGGAATATTTCCTAGCCGCCGACATGGGTATGCATCGTGATGTAGTGGCAGTGGACAAGGGACTCACCCCGCTTTCCTTGGCTAACGAGAATTGGCGCAAACCTGTAGTGCTTGACACTAACGATCGCAAGGAAGTATGGCAGAGTAAGGAACTTCACGGACGCTTTTTCCGGGCCCTTCATGGACCCGATGTAGACCAACTAGCGTCCGTAGCTGGGCTGCGCGTCGGTGACCTCTTTGGGGAAACTGAAGGTTTGTCTGTGCAATTATGGACGAAGTTATCATGACGAATAACTACCGGAGATTTATTGTGAAGGACGGCGCGGTTGACATCTGTCGGGCATATCACTGACCGGGTGAATCAATCCGCCACATTATCTCTGGTTGTTCTCGTCTAGCTAACGGGGAATACTTGCATAGACACAACCTTGTAGCCAGGATCATCCATCAGCAACTTGCTCTGAAGTACTCTCTTGTGGAATTGGAGGTGCCGTATTACAGGTATGTATCCGACCCAGTTCTCGATAATGGCGATATCACATTGTACTGGGATCGGTCCATCATCACTGACAGGACTATTGTAGCCAATAAGCCTGATATAGTACTAGTGGTGGAGGAACGAAGCGAGAGGCGTGCAATGATTGTTGACATATGTATCCGTTCCGCGTGACGAGAACCTCGGGAAAGCCAAGAAAGATAAACAAATCAAGTATATTGACTTGGCTCGCGAGGTTGTCGACATGTGGGATGTGGACTGAGCGATCATTGTACGGATAGACGTGTCAGCCCATAGATATCCGGAGATATGCCTTCATTGCCGATTAGTAAGGAGTCCTAGTGATGCCGCTTATCTCCCACCAAAATAATTACAACATTCACAAATAGTGTATTTACGACACACATTTAAAATTTGCACACTCACACTAAGAAGAAAGCAGCTACACTAAATCAATTTCTAATAGCACACATAAATAGAATGGGCGGAGCATGCACTTGTAAACACTTGTTATTTGGAAACATTCAATGCACACGCATGCAATTAGGGAGTCGAACGCGATGGTCGATAATATTTATCGATATTGAATTTCAGCATATTCTTGTAATATAATTACTTCGTTTGATTTTCTTTAAATAATTTATTTTTTATATAGGTACCTATCCGAAAAGAGAGTTTACTTTTAATAAAATAAAATGGCATTAGAATAGTCAAAATGTCGGTCAGTCAAAAAAAAAGTGATATTAAGTTGTAGTAGGAATCGAGGGAACTCCTCGATTCCTCATGGATTCCATCATCAGAACTGGATTTTGAAAAAACTGGGACCAATCTGGAAGCATATCCTATAAAGGGAAAAAAAAATTTGCAAATCGGTCCATAAACGACGCAGTTCTGTGGTAACAAACATAAAAAAAAAATTATAAAAAAAATACAACCGAATTGATAACCTCCTCCTTTTTTTTGAAGTCGGTTAAAAATCTTCGTTAAGTATATATTTTTGTCGCTTCTATTATGTGAACACAATGTCAATAAATAAATCTTTTAATGGAATTATTTATTAATTATCCAGTAAAATGCACATATTTGGATAAGATTTGACGCTTTGAAATTTTTGGTGTCACATTTTTTGCCAGAGTGAAGTCTTATGTAAATGTATTTTTCCATGACACATTTTGTCAACTGGATGATATGATTATCTAGTGGTTCCTGGTCGAATTGATGAAATTCAATGGATTTAAACACATTTGATCCGATGAAGTGGTTAAGAGCTTTTGGTACCAGTAATGACTTTGTAAAAGTTTGTTTCATGTCTGAGGCCGGATTAGAGCCAAAAGCGTAATAATACAATGCTCTTGCCAGTTATACGACATTTTTACGACATTTGCGAAGAAATAAAATGTGAAACCCTCATAAACGAAGATTTAATAAAATAGCGATGGATCGCGAATTTTCTAATTCAAACTTCGAACATTGACGGCTGCTCGGCCTTATGATTGACTAAGGTGGGCTTGCCTACTCGGTCAATAATATTGAGCAATATTATTAATCTTTTAGGGCCTAGCTTACGAAACCGCCCAATAGCCAGATTTAAAAAAATAATAATTGTATATTTTTACATAGCGAACACAAATTACTGTAACTTTAGGCCAAAATAAAAAAAAAACTATGAAATTATATTTGTTTATCATGCTATTTATCTTATTGTACTATAAATTAAAAAAATACTTTGATCATCTCAATCTTTAGGTATAATGTCAATTTTAGTTTTTACACTTCACGGGTAATTGTATTGAAATAACAATGTCTTAATTTGGTTCAAACAACATTAAATTAAAAACTAATTTAACATGTAATACGACAATATCCATTGAAATGTAAAAATAAAATATCGAACTGCAATAATACGCATATCGATAAAATCGACCACACACACTCGATTGCACATCTCTAAATCTTAAACGGTCGTTGCGTTCGGGAAAATTCGGGCTAGTTCGTGCTAGTTCGTGTCGCTCTGAACGTAAGTTAGTAAAATATTTAAAAATTGATTTAAAATGTAAAACAGTGACTTAATTGATTATTTACCGGTGGTAGGACACGCCAGTTGTCTTCAGGTTGATGGTATTTGGCCTATTTTTACATATAAATACTGCACAACTCGGCATTTTGGTTTTTTATGCATCAATAGTGCACTGTACGCAATTGCAAAGTGACTGAATGACGCGTACAGCCGCCATTCGATCATACAACCAATTCGGTTCTATCGAGGCGGCACGTGCCACGCCCCCAAGGCATATCCCTCGATATCCGTGTGTCAGCCAATGGCTTAATAGCCAAGAGCCTCGACCAACATCTTAGGAGGCTCGCGTTAGGCGACTGGATCAAGGGTTTGATTCAGAAAGTGGTACTCCTGGACACGGCTCGTATAGTTAAGAGGTTCCTTTCTCTGGAGCCCTGACCACCGGTAGCTTGGACCCTGTTCCCGATACCGGTGGGATACTGATTTTTATATTTTTAAATGTTTTATTTTTTTAAAAATAAAAAATGTAATGAATACTTATGTGTAAATAACTTACATAAAGAAAATAATAATAATATTCCACAACTATCACACAACGCCATCTAGTCCCAAACTAAGCAGAGCTACCTTGGCGCTTTTACCGTATTACAAAAATACTTAAATTTATAGTGTCACAATTTTTTACAGGTAAGCTCCATCGGTCGCCCGTGTACGTTTCGGAGCATTTGCGTCCAGTTAACAAACAGTTGCACGCTGCCGCAAGGCAGTTAGCCAAGGACTTGTGCTATAAGTATGTGTGGGTTCGAAATGGACTAGTGTATGTACGTAAAAATATTTCCCATGACGCTATACTTATCCGCGACCTGGAAAGCTTAGCTTTTCTTAGGATACACGAATTGCATAACAACTCACCATAGCTTCCTTTACTGGTATAAGAACTATTTTCTATTTGGTTCGAGGAACTAAATTATATTTTGTAATATGTTGTTTTTTGAACATACAGGTATTTTTTTATTTTTTTACTTATATAAACTAGTGCTTGACTGCGATCCCACCTGAAGATAAGCAGTGATGCAATCGGTGGTGGTGTTTTTTTATACAAAAAATACAAATAAAAAAAAAATTAAAAAACAATAATGTTGGTAGGCGATCACAAAAGTATTTGTCACCAATTCATTGTTTTTGTCAAAGATTTAAAGAAAAAGTAAATACTACTCAGATAATATTCTATAAATTACCCGCCTGAAAAAAAAAGCTATGGACACTATCATGTTACTACTCTACAAACAAATTTAAAGCTTTCCAACGAGCAATGGAGAGGAGTACGTTAGGAATTAAACTGAAAATTAATAGACGCTGTAGAACTAGCTTGCAAGTTGAATTTTCGATGGGCAGGGCACGTAGCCAGGAGCCACAGATGGTCTCTGGAAAAAGTTCTTCACTGGTACCCTCGCGATATACCACGCCCTAAGTTAAACTCAAGCGCCGGCGGTGCGACGACATCGTGGTGGTAGTCAGCCTCACTAGGACTAGACTAGCATAATACAGAGAAATGGGGAAAGATGGAGGAGGTCTCGCCCTCAAATGAGTGGTTATTTTTTAAATCAATTATTATAATTTTTTACATCGCAAGGAGTGAAGGTCTGATTTTCCAGTACAAAGTAACGGGTTTGTTAAATGCAGTGACTTAGTATATCGTACCCAGTATTTAGTCCTTTCGAAACTCCTCAGACATCTCATCACAAAATGGCTGTATATTCCTTTCCGCAAATCCAACGTTAGCCTCAACGCTCCTTTGATCCGAATGTTCTAAACGTAAAGTACACACTCGAGGCCCTGATTTATATTGTGTGTCTCTTTATGTTTTAAAACATCAGCCTCGTAAGTACGAGTGTGCACAAATCTACTTATATAATGTTAAATAATCCAATTTTTCTATCTTTTGGGCACACTTCTAGTCGACAGCGATGCGGAAGAATTTTCAACGCCATATTTTTGTTAAAAGGCTGTTGGTGTATATTATAGTTTCCATTAGCTAAGTGTTTTAGTATTTTTACAAAAGATACAATATTAGCAAATTTTCTGTCTTCAATTTAATTTATGTACATTTATTTTCACTATTTGAAGGGGAATGAAAGTTTTGTCATACATAAATGGCATGATTTTTTTTTCTTTTCGCCAATAGTGAAACCTAAGCCATATCTTAAAGGACTGTATGAGAAATTAAAAGTAAAAAGATTTACTTACTTATGTCTATCAACCGTAACCGAACAAAATTAGAGACTATTCAGTAGATCGCTATTGCTATTTATCGGGCGTTATTTTTCTCAAATAAAAATACTCCGTGTTTTATATTTTAAGTTTCTCATTGTTAAATATACTACGCGGTTTCTCTAATGAGTTATTCTGCGTCCCTCGCTTCAGCATATAACGCCGAGTGGTAGAAGGCGTTTAGTGTTGTAAAGAACTCGAGTCCCCAAGTCGTTTTAATTATAATATAAGAAAAACAGGTAACGCCTGACAAAAAAGTACTAGCGAATGCTTCTATAGACATCTTCGTTCGGTTACGGTTTAAAGACTTAGTTCTTTTTGCTATTGCTTCCTCGTATTGTCCTGTAACTCATAACCTAGGTTTCATTTCTGGCGAAAAAAAAGTAAATTATGCCAATATTTTGCATTGGCTTTTGTCTGTAAGGATTTCTTTTTGTATTTGTTAAGTTTTTGATCATAATTAATGTTGTTATTTAATCGTGTAAGCTGATAGTGTTCTGGTATGTATAGGCATACATACCAGTAGTCAAATTATACAATGTTTCTTCCTAATTGCTATGTCTGTACTATTATTGACGTACTTTATAAATTAATTAATAAAATGTTACATTACACTGAGCCTTTTTCTGTAACAGTTCCTATCAGTAACTATCCGATTTTGATGTTAAAATGAATTTGATATTACTTTTTCAAATAATAAGATTGTGTACCCTATTTCTTTAATTATTATAAAATAGTGCTTGACTGCGATCCCACCTGATAGTAAACAGTGATGCAATCGTTGATGGTGAGGCGCACTAGTTTATATCACAATTAGTAGGTAACTGGTTTTGTAAATAAACTGTGTTAAAATTGTGATACAATGAAACATAATATTCTGTTTGTCTCCACGTTAGATTACAAATATGAAGTCGTGAAGTCAAGAAAAGGCAGGCCGTTGATTCTTATCGGAGGGTTTACCTTCGCAAAGAGCGCTGTAAATACTTGGATCTGTTCTACGAGGCATCCAAAGTGTAAAGCGAAACTGAAGATGGATCGAGATAAGAATATCATCTATCTGTGTAACGAACATCCTCACGCACCAAAAAAATATATTTTTTTAAATGGGGAATATATTCTTGTGTAAATGTAATTTAGGTTTTTGTATTTTTAATACACTCAACTTAAATTTAACCTAAAACTTGAATTTGTGAATAAATTAAAAATATTATGTACTTTAATCATGTATCTCTGGTTTTTAAGTCCAAAAAGTAGTGAGAGATTGGTTTGTAAGAAAGCGCTACTGGAGCATTTTTATAATATTTTGATGCTCTTCAAAGATAATATCACCCTCATCATCATCTTCCTGCCCTTGTCCCGTGTTATTTGGGGTCGGCGCAACACGTTTTTTTCTTCCATTCTGCCCTATCACTCGTCATGCTATCACTAACTTCCTTTTCTTTCATATCACTCTTCACACAATCCATCTATCTTTTCTTTGGTCTCCCTCTCCCTCTCCATCCATCCACATGTAAACTCATAACTCTTTTAGTAACATGTGTTTCATTCCTCCTCTTCACATGACTCTTCTTCATAATATCACCCTCAAAAGCGTTATAAGATAAGTGACAATAGTATTATGAACCTGAGGGCAATAATAATAAAGATAATACAAAAGATTGTTTAATTTCTTTGTTTAGCCTTCTACCGGCAGATTAAATTCTGACTTCTTCCGATTCAGGGGCGCCGCGGCTTTTAGAAAACCTCATGGGTGCTCATGCTCATTTGATGACTCGAAAAAGTGGCTAAGTGTGAGAAGAGAAATGCACACTGATCGACTGACAAATAAATAAAATGTCCTACTTACATACTGCGTAATTAATTACTAATTATGTTTGATAAAAATATAAAATGAAACCATTATAATATAAAAATTAAACTAGTTTTTATTATCAAGAAATATTATAATTTATACGTAACCTAAAAGGCGATTACTGATCTGTTTCTTGATGTCTATTCTCAGGGGTGCTCGGCACCCACTGTTTATTTCTCATGGGTGCTCGAGCCCCCGAGCACTCACGGAGTCGGCGCCCCTGTTCCGATTTGTTATTTCCGGCCATTTTTGTTGAATTTTACTGTGTGCACCTCTCTGGCGCCCGAATTTACTATCTATTGCTTTTTTTTTTGGGAGTACACATGTTTTATTACATTTTACGCTCTAACTATACAACATATTTTTCACATTACATTCGGCTTTTTAATATTTCGTGTTTCGTTTAATAATAATTTTAGATTAGTTAAGTTTTTTTTTTCTCTCCTATATAACATAGAACTTATCCTTAATACATGCGGAGTTTACCTATAAGTGATTGTTACAACATTGTTCTCTATTTAGTGCATGTTACCTTTAGCATAATACCAGTGTAAATAATTGTTGGTGAACCGATAAATAAATAAAATAATAAAGCATCATCATCATAATTTCAGCCGAAGGACGTCCACTGTTGGACATAGGCTTCCCCCAAGTGTTGCCACAACGAACGGTCCTGTGCGTCTCGCATCCATCGCATTTCCGCGACTGTCACCAGGTCATCGGTTCACCTTGTGGGAGTTCTTCCAACGCTGCGTCTTCTGGTGCGCGGTCGCCACTTCAGAACCTTTCGGCCCCGTCAACCATCCGTTCTACGAGCAATGTGCTCTTCAAAGCAAATTTTCATAATTTTTAAGTTAGTTTTAAGTCAACTTGGCACCTAATACTCGATAAAAATTCCAAAGAATACGTTTTTTGATTTCCTAATTAAATGATCGTGCTCATCACACTAGGAGAGGGTTCCCTCTCCTAGTTAGAGGAGGACTGAGTCCCAGCAGTGGGAACATTAAAAGGCTGATTATGCTATGCTCATCACACAAATATTTAAATTTGGGTGGCAAGCGAACCCACGACCTTCGGCTTAGCAGTCAGGACCACTAACCACTAGATCAACCCAACAGGCTAGTCAAAATCTCAATCATTTAGGGCTAACACTGTGTTAAGCGGGCACCCGTCGCGTGACTATGCGCGTGCGGCAGTCCCCGTATCGCAAACCGGATTATTACATGCGCAGTGTCGCTAGTTCAACTTAAACGGTGTGCATGTAGTCGTATCGATGGAGAAATTTAATCTATTATTACGTAGCAAAACGGGCGCGGGGCGCGACTGCCCGCGACGAGTGCTCGCGCGGCGAGCCGCGACGGTGCACGGGGCACGAGCGGAGCACAAGCCGAGCACGAGCGGAACACAAGCCGAGCACGAGGGGACACAAGCCGAGCTCAAATTCGTGTAGTGCGGATCGACTCTAGGGGAGCCGAGCACGAGCGACACTATACGAGTTTTAGCTCGGCTCGTGCTCGGTTCGTGTTCGGCTCGTGCTCGGCTCCTCTAGCGTTGACCTATCTTTGAATTGTATAAAAATGAGTAGTTGAAGTCATCGGGGCACACACTTATGTGCATACATAGTAGTCGCTTTTGTTTCTGGTCCAGGCTGCAAATTAAAACTCATGATGAATCACGATCAAAACATTAACGGCCTTTTTATACCTCATTCACTTGAAACATTATGTTATAGACGTAATACATTTTAGAACCTAGTAGTTGAAAGTGTGAAATGTGTGTGAAAATGCTCGTGAAAATTTAAATTGAGAATGTTGGCGACAAAACGCAGCACCGTGTGCCACTGCAACGACCGGAGGGCGAGAGCGGCTTGCGGGGAGCGGGGGACGAGGGGCAGAGCGCCGCCGTCCGCACCGCTGCGACGAAAGCTCCGCCATTGACTTTTTACGACACGGACCAGAAGCGCGCGTTCTTAATAATCGAATATAACCTACCTATATTTACAGTCCACTATTTTTTATTTCTACCACCTTTCCACCTTTGAGAATCACCAACAGAGAATGTAATTAAAAATAAAAACTTTAATTTTTCTCATCTTTTTTCTAGAACTAAATCCAATAAGCAAATAGCTGAAAGAAAGAAAAAAAGAAAGGAGGAAAGACAGATAGAAAAAAAGAAAGAAAAATATTTTATTGTTAGGTACACACAAACACACACAGTACAGAAACAACATGTAGAAAGTTAAATAAAAAAAAAAAACTAACATTGTTTGTCTCGCGGCTGCGCCATATAGGTCCAGTCCATTCATATCATAATTTTTCTATTAAACTTACTGCGATCTTACTAATAACAAAATTTATTTCTTCACACAGATTACAAATACGAGATCATTAAGTCCCAAAAAGGCCATGATGTAATCCTCATCGGAGGTTACACCTTTTCAAAGACTCCTCGAGGTAGAATTTGGGTATGTTCCACGAAGACACCAGGATGCAGAGCGAGACTCAGGGTGGATGACAAGATGAACATCATTAGCCTTAATAACAAACATCCTCACTCAGCCAAGAAATATTTTTTTGTTAAAGGAAATTGTATTCGTTCGTAACTTAAATCATTTCAGCCGAAAGACGTCCACTGTTAGGCATAAGCCTCCCCCAATGTATGAATATAATGTAAGTTATATTATATATTAAATCATCATCATCATCTTCATCTTCCTGCCCTTGTCCCGTCTTGTTTTGGGGTCGGCGCAACACGTTTTTTTCTTCCATTCTATCCTGTCAACCGTCATGCTATCACTAACTTCCTTTTCTTTCATATCACTGTTCACACAATCCATCCATCTTTTCTTTGGCCTCCCTCTCCACCCATCCACATGTATACTGCTAACTCTTTTAGTAACATGCGTTTCATCTCTCCTCTTTACATGACCGTACTAAGTTAAACGATTCCCCTTCAACTTTTCAGTCACTGGCGCCACTTTCAAACTTCCTCTAATATACTCATTTCTCACTTTATCCATTCTCGTCACTCACATCCATCTCAACATTCTGATCTCCGCTACATGCAATCTTTTTTCATTCGTCTTTTTCACAGCCCAACATTCTGATCCATATGACAGGTATTATCACGAACTTGTAGATTTTACTCTTCAACTTGGGTGGGTCACAAGTTGTTCCAGTGTCCTGTCGCCATTTCATCCATCCTGAATTGATCCGACGATTAAATAATGAAATAAATCATTTTTGAGGAAAAAAACTTAAAGATTTTTTATTGTAAAGTAAAGCGAGGCATATAAAAAATCTTGTACCTATTTAATTTAGGGAACAAATTTTTACTGTAATTTTATAGTTAAATATTTTTAGTATACATAATAATATATTGAACATTTTTAAGCTTATTTTTAAACATTCGAGATGTTATTACAATCATTTGATAAAAGTAATGTGTTTTATTGCTATATTATTGTCCTAGTTTCTCATTGTTATGGGGTAAAATGTCGTCATTGACTGTGAATATATCGGGCACACCGCAAATAAATAAATCTGTGGTGCCATTGCTTTAATCGGAAGTGTAATCGACAATCTATTATTAAATTACAATTAACGAGAATAAATAGTCCAAGACCGAGCGAAGCGAGCTCGGAATTTTAGGGTACCCGACACGGAGTTGTTTAGGTTAAAAGGGGATTACTCGACAACGAGTTATGTACGTTGTGACGAATACGAGGTCTAAAGTAACCTAATACGAATATTAGGTTACTTTAAACCTCGCAAACAGAAAAAGCGACCGAATAATTACCGACTAATTTCGATTCGACAAGGGGTGACCAGATGGTTGCAAACCAACGTCCCAACCAAGATGTCCTTGCTGGTTTCAATCCGTGTAGACAGCAGTTGTAATCCATGACCTTCAACACCCTTGGTTGGGAGGCACGTTTTCCCAACCACCGAACGTGTTGGCGCGTGGTTTACATCCATATAGCCGCAACACAAACCAAACACATAAACCAAGGTCACCTTGGTTGGAACGCTAGTTTGCAACCTTCTAGTCACCCCTTTAACTGCCTACACGTAACTGCCCATTTAGTTATTTTATTGCTCAATTTGTGGGATGCAACATATGTCGACACCCTTGCGCCATCTTATCTTCTGAATACGACAGACTGCGGGCGGCTGCTGCAGGTCCAGTAAAACCTCAAACGGCGTATATATTATAATAACTTTATCGGAATTTATATGTTTGAGCCGTTTGGGGTTCAAACATTAGGGCCGTGGCCCATGGGGTCCGAGTGCTCATCAAGTTGGTCAGGATATCAACAAACAGTTGGTCGACTCTTAGCGAGGTCAGTGGGCTGGGCTTTTCTCCGGTCAACGAATTAGCATTACTATTCAATATGGTAATGCTGCCAACGTTCTGGGCACTTTTCCCTTGGACATCGATGTGGATGAATTTTTCGATGCCCAATCAGTTTTTTATGGACATATTATTTTCAGTTTATATACTGTATCTATTAAGCTATAATATTTATTAGTTTAGTTTTTTATAAGTAGTTATATAATAATTAGTCTGTGTGTTGAATCACGGCTGATAATTTAATAAACTTTGACAGAAATTGTAAGGTAAATTTTTTTGTTGGGCAAAGGCCTCCACCAAGTCCTTTGGCGTCCATTACACGATAGGTTTTGCTGTCAGTTTTGCCACAGTCAATGTTTTGATTGACGAAAAACCTACCGTCTAATGTGATGATTGACGTTTGCATGACGAAAACCTAATGGCGATAAAATTCCGTCATTCAAACATCATTTATGATTGATGGAATTGATTGACGCCTGCATGACCGTGTACTGGACACCTTACAGGTATTCTTTTCTCGCGCCGTCCCAAACTATTCTAACTATTAGGCGGCACTTGCCCAGCGGTCTCTGTGCATGCAGCTGACGTCAGACGTGTCCCGACCCGCCCAATATCATTTGAGCCTGAGGCAAAAATATGGTGTGATATGGTGTGGTGTATGGTGTGGTGTGTGGTGGTGTGGTGATGATGATAAATATAATAATATTTATCATGTCTTGATAATGATGCTAAATGCAAACAGAACTAAATGTCTAAAGTTTTCGTTAACGAATGTCCCTCCAGTTAGCCTCGATCTAATTCTTGACGGCAAAAAACTTGATGTTATAGCAGAAACTGTGTTTTAGGTTTATACCTAAAAACACCTAAATATCTCAAATCGTTATCTATCGATTCAAAATAAGTGGGGTGTTAATTTAAGAACTCTCTCAGGTAGATTAAGCTCAGCTGCATATGCAGTAAGAAATATAAGGCAATAGACAGATGTGACCCCAGCTTTGTTAGTTTACTAATACTATACTTATTTCCTCAGTATAATACTGAGGAAATAAGTATATATACTGTCTTATGGCATTCTGTTCTAGGGATCTACAGTTGATGAAGAATCGATTTTCATTTTGCAAAAGAGAGTAATCCGGGCTATTTATAAAATGGGCTCCCGCGAGTACCTTAGAAATACATTCAAAGACATCGATATACGGACTCTGCCTTCTCTATAAAGCTTAGAAAGTATTTTGTGTTCGTAAAAAAATTGGATTTTTCAAAAATACGCGTAGTAAACATAATTATGTTACTCAAATGGAGATTAGCTTCTTAGCTAATCTAAAATAGCACTTGCAATTTTTGCAAAAAATGAATGTGTAGCGACATCTACGGCGTCACATAAGAACTAATCCTGCATCGCGCAATCAAAGTTCTCCGCGCGATTAGAACATATATAGAACAGCCCGAAATCATCTATCGGGCAATAGCCCACCAGACATAACACCCGTCTGATTGGAGGATCCTCCCTTTTCAACGGAGGTATGTGGGACTTTACTCTCTGTTCCGCATACCCCTAAAATGGTGACCCCGACGTGATCGTAGAGTTAATATTAAATTAAGGGTTAATATTATATTTGAAACAAGCCGTTGGCGTATTTGTGAGTGCATGCCCTTTGTAACGTACTAACTAAATTAAACAATAAACTTTTTAGAATTCTAGAGTATTTATTACAAAATAGGATTATAAAACCGAATTTTGAATTAATATTTTTTATTAATTAAAACACAAATTATGTTAAAAATATTTTTTGAATACACGCACAGGTTACGAATACGTTTTCACAAAGTCACGAAAGGGCCGCATATTGATTCTCATTGGAGGATACACTTTTGCGAAGACAATTCCAGGTAGGACTTGGGTATGTTCCATTAAGAAGCCAGGATGTAGAGCAAGACTCAAAATGGATGAACAATTGAACATCATCAGCCTTAATAACGAACATCCTCATCCACCTAGAAAATATTGTGTTGTTAATGGAGATCATATTCTTTGTTGATTAAACATATACTTATGTATAAAGTTATATAATAGGATTATGAAATAGATAAGACAAATATAATATTTATGTAAAAAAAAAATCGAATTATTCAAAGTCCACAGTAGTACCTATACACACATCTTCAAAACTTTGTTTTAGTTCTTATCGATCAATTTAAAAAAAAATGTATTATACGCCTCAGTGGGCGTATCCAATGCTCTAGTATGGGGCTGTAGGCCAGCCTGCCCGCTTATAGTCTTCAAGATGCTGTTGGTGCTGACACGTACTCTGCGCATGATGCCATGAAAGTAATCAATTTCTGCTTTTGGGAACGTTCCGAATGCACTGCAACCCCATCAACACAAAAAAGATAAAGGTAATTGTAGTCTCATTAAAAAACTTAAATTAAATTTAAGAGCGAAGACGGTATTCTATCGTTTGCATTTCGGAGATTGTGCATTGGAATTGCACAATTTAATGCAGCCAAGCGCGTTCCGTTATCGGACCTCTAGACGTATGGCGTTACGCCACTGGTACTTACATGGTGGACATTCTACCTATACGTACAAAACGTTTTGGGAACTAATGTATTGTGCGTACAGCTAATGAGTGGAATTCCCTGCCGCCGGAGTCTTTATTTCCTGGTAACTAAAAACTTTCCTCTTTAAGTCATGTGTGAATTGGTTAGGTTAGGTTACTAGGCAACCAATACGGGACGAGACCCACGAGGAACCGGTCACCACTAGTCCAGGGCAGCGGAAGTCAAACTGCACCTGCAGCCGTCGACCCAAGTGTACGAGGGAACACCGGGGTGGTTTTAGTCAGTAAGAGTCTGACAGACCCCTTCACCTACCCCGGGGTGGAGGACATCCATGAAGATTTCCACACCGAAAAAAAAAGGTTACTAGGCAAGCATCATCGCTAACCATCAGGCAAGTTAGTGGTCAAACGCGAGCCAATCTATAATAATAATAAAACAAAGTCAAGTTAAGATTGCCAGCTGTGAGGCTGTACATAAAGTCACACCTTTTCTACTAGCCTTTCGTACTCTTTTTGTTTCGTTTATGTAATAATAACAAGTTTTTTCACACAGATGATGGATATGAGTACGTAAGGTCACAAAAGGGCAAACGCTTGGTTCTCATCGGAGGATACACCTTCTCGCAAGTCGGTATCTCGCCTAAATGGGTCTGCTCTACAAAGAGTCCGAAGTGTAAAGCTAAATTGAAAATGGATCTAGAACATAATATCGTCAGCCTTTATAACGAACATCCTCACCCACCAAAATATTGTAAGATAGGCAGGAAGAATGTTCTTATTTAAATAATAAAAAACTTTTATTAATTGATTTTCAATGTACGCGTTTCTATTAATATTATAAATAATTTGTGTTTGTGAATGTGTTTTCTTAGTTTTAGGCAGTTTTCACCATAATTTGGAGATTTTTCTTAAGAATTTAAAAATGTAATTTAAGAAGGCAGAGTAAAATGTATCTGTAATGTGTGTGTGTGTGTGTGTGTTGTGTAGTGTGTGTGGTGTGTGCGTGTGTTGTGTTAGTGTTAGTGTGTCGTGTATTTTTGAATTCCAATCCGATTCGTAACGACCTAATTTTGATGTACCTTAAAATTATTTTTATGTTCTCGTGCATATTGAATTGCGTTAGTCATCTAGAATAATATAATAGTTTACTGCTATCTATATATCGACGCAGCTAACATTTTGTTACTTGGCCTTCATTCTCCAATTTAATTGACACTGTCTCGAACTCAAGTTGTAAAACACGTCTACTGAAATCTAAACATACGTATCTATTCTAGTATTAAAATTAAAACAAATCTGTTATTTACCCTTACAGGTTTCAAATATGAGTTTGTTACGTCAAAATTAGGCAGGCCATTGATTCTCATCGGAGGATACACCTTCTCGAGAAAGAAGGCTCAACGGTCGTTGTCAGCAACTTGGGTCTGTTCAACGAGAAATCCTAAGTGTAAGGCAAAACTTAGATTGGATGCACAACAAAATATCGTCAGTCTTTACAATGAACATCCTCATCCTAGAAAATACATGGCCTAAGAAAGATAGGGAGCATCTGCATGTGCATGTGTGAAACAACCCGTGTTGTGCGTACAGTTAAGGAATGGAATCCACTGCCGAAGTCTGTGATTCCTGATAGCTACAGTCTGGGGGACTTCAAGTCAAGATTAAATAGGTGACTTTTAGGCAAGTGTGAGTGTCCACCGTCTGGATCTAACCATTGGGTGAGACAGAGCTTAAATGAGAGCCTAAAAATACCCTACCAACGCATTAAAAGATAAAAAAAATAAAATACGATATACAATCAGTTAACGCCGAAATATTGTACTATTGTTTTTCTGTCACTTATTATTGTACTAATATATATTTTTGAACGCAGATTTATTTCATTTTATATTTGATATCCCACCCGAAAAAACACCAGAAAAATGTGCTACAGACATCTGTTTTTCATCCTAAATCTGACTTTTTTTTTTTTTCGCAAAAAATATTAGCATATATTCCGAACAATAATAAAGACACATATCTACCTACATGTTTTTTGTTTTACGTGAGAATTCATCAAATGACTCGTGCTGCTTTCGGTGGAGCGAGACAGTGTCATATTTTTACTGACTAAAATCTAACTGTGGTTCTTCAAAACAAGTAGTCGGTAAAAAGTGATTTCGGAAAGACCAGAGTAAAATTTTCAGATCAAAAAAATTTCAGAATTGATTGCGATTCGTAACGAACAGTTCTGTAGAAATAGTCATGTATTTATGAACAGTTAAGGAGTGAAATTCCCTGCTGGAATTTAAGTTTCCTGATAGCTACAACCTAGGGGTCTTTTAAAGTAAGGGTGGATAAGTTACTTCAAGGCAAGCGTGCTCCATCGTTGACCATATCATCGCTTACTAACATAGGTGGTGGTGAAGCGCGACCTTACCAATTATAAAAAAGTCGTAATAACAAAACCAAATTTTATTTACACAGATTTCCAATACGAGTTTGTACAGTCACAAATGGGCAAGCAGTTGATGCTCATCGATGGGTACACATTCTCAAAGAACACTCTTTCTTCTTGGGTCTGTTCTACGAGAAACCCGAAGTGTAAGGCGAAACTCAAGGTGGATCGAGATCAAAATATAATTAGCCTTTATAACGAACATCCTCACCCGCCTAGGTATTGTAAAATAGATGGAATGAATGTTCGTATGTAGGGTTTTAATTTAAATATGTTCTAATAACTTTTCTATCCCCGTCATGCAATATGTAGTTAGTGGCAATTATGGATTACTATAGCGACCTGTCTCAGTTTCGCACGGGTGTTACAGATCTTTGAAATATGTATTTTTTTTCCATTATGTATGTATTATAGACCTAAACAATACAACCTTCCTCATGTACCTATCACTTTGTCTATTGGTGAAATCCATTCAGTAGTGTTTTTATCGTAAACATACAGACAGACAGACGCTGAGAGGAACTTAGTTTTTTTAAATCCACCCTTTTTTAGGAAGAACATCGTAAGTAATAATTGGCGTTTTTTGCAGGAATGGTTTTTTTTTCATAATTAAATAGTATGTATATAAACTTATTGTTTATGTTTAATATAAACTTATTGCTTATTGTTTAACTAGTGATCTAATAGAGTAGTAGTTATTAACATATATTCATAAATACTTTTTAATTACTGAAAAAAAACCATTACTGCAAAAAACGCAAATTGTGGCTTACTACTTTCTTGCTGAAAAGGCACGATATGTAGTAAGGATTTTTGATATTATTTATTAAAATGTGTTACTATACAAAGGAAAATATAAAATTAAGATGTTACGTAGATCAACTACAATTAAGTATATATTTTTTATTATTTTGGGATTCATTAAAATCTATAACATGTGATGTTTGACTGTTTTTTTTTCCTTGTAAAAATATTAGCTTATGTTACAGATGAAAATATGAGAAGAAGTAGTATATTATATAAACATTGAATTCACAACATTAAATGCCTTTAAGTCTTGCATTTGCTAAATCCATTCCCTTCACCTGGAATGAATAGACGCTTTAGGAGCCATCTATGAATTAAATCACACGGATTTCATGATTTTTTGACCGGCCTGTTGGTCTAGTGGTTAGTGGTTCTGACTATGCCGGAGGTCGTGAGTTCGACTCCCACCCAAGACAAATGTTTGTGTGATGAGCACGATCATTTGTTCTGTGTCTGGGTTTAATTTATCTATAATATGTATATATTTAGGAATATGTAAGTATTTTTATCAGTTGTCTAGTGCACAAGCTCTGCTTAGTTTGGGATTAGATGGGGTTGTGTGGAATATTATTACTATTATTATATTTTGCAATGTTCATCCTTCTTATAATAAGGCAAGACGGTACTTATATTAGATAAGACTATGGTAATGAAAGTGCTTTTCTTTTACAGAGTATCAGATAGTAACGTCACAACGAGGAAAAGATTTGATACTATTTCAAGGTTACACATTTGCTAGAGCTACTCCCTTCAGATGGAGATGCTCAACTCATTACCCGGATTGTAAAGCGATTCTGAAATTGAATAAAGATGGCAGAATCCGTCATGTCACCGAGCACATACACCCAGCTAAGAAATATATTATGACAAGTCAAGGACAGTATGTTAGACTTTAAGTTACATTGTCAACATGTCTACGGTCCGGACTAAGCGTTTCACCTAGTTGTTTATACCGCGTACATCGAAGGATTGGAATAATTTGCCTGTTGCGGTCTTCCCTTCCGATCTTAGTTCAGGTGTCTTCAAGGCTAGAGTGAATAGGCTCTTAATATACTAGTGCGCCTCACTATCAACGATTGCATCACTGCTTACCATCAAGTGGGATCGCAGTCAAGCACTAGTTTATATTAT
The DNA here is from genome assembly GCA_905147345.3 of Mythimna impura. NCBI lineage: Eukaryota > Metazoa > Arthropoda > Insecta > Lepidoptera > Noctuidae > Mythimna > Mythimna impura. Next base: position 24,249,748 of record LR990351.1, on the reverse strand, counting down.
TTAAAAAACAAAGTAAAGTAAGTGTAAATCATGAGCCTTTTACCAACTATGTTGGGTTCGACTTCTTGCCTAACCAGATGGAGTTAAATACTTACAAGTATTTTAGATACAGCGATTATATTTCATCAAGCCTTTATAGGAAGAACAGCGTAAGCGACAATTTGTGTTTTTTGTAGGTATGGGTTTTCTCTTCCATAATTAAAAAATATTTATGAAAATATGTATTCACAGAATAGAAATAAAATAAGTAATAAAAATAAGTTAAACTGTTTTAAATTGAAAATAATGATTAAAATGTCGTACATAATGTACATTATTTGTGCGTAACGTGCGTGTAAGTTGTGCACCCTCTAAATATTAACCGATTGTGGTATTTTTTGGTATTTGGTACAGTATTCACTGTGCATGAGTAGTATCAAGAATTCGAGCAAAGTCAAATGAAAATCGAAATTTATAAAAAAAATATGAAACACCCTAATGTACATAAACCTTTCGGTAGGTTTTAAGTTACTAGTCATCACGCCACTCTTCATCAATCTAGGGCACTGATCAGAATAAAAATCGTATCGAAATCTTAGTAAATAAAAGTTGTGAGGCGAGCAGTTGACTGTTGATTAAAATTTCATGTGCCCCACGATTTTACTTTTTTGGTCTGATCAATGCCCTAGATTGATTTAGAGAGTAGTGTTATGACTATTACTTAAAACGTACCGGATCATTTTGTAGAATTTAGTACATTATAAAACTAAAGTAACTAATTAACTAATTATAAAACTAAAGTCATGATAAACAACCATGTAGCACCCACTCCTATCAAGATTGGAGACTCTATACTCGATGTTGTGGACGATTACGTCCACCTTGAACAGACAGTCTAGTTGGGAAGATTTAATTTCGAGAAAGAGGTCAACCGTTGAATCCGATTGGCTGGGCAGCGTTCGGGAAGCTGCGCGGTATCTTCTCGTCCAATATACCACAGTGCCTCAAGACGAAAGTCTATGACCAGTGCGTATTGCCTGTGATGTCATATGGTTCCGAAATGTGGTCGCTCACAATGGGCCTCATCAGAAGGCCCAAAGTCACCCAAAGGGCAATGGAAAGGGCTATGCTCGGAGTTTTCTTGCGTGATCGAATCAGAAATGAAGATATCCGCAGAAGAACCAAGGTTGCCGACATAGCACGTAGAATCGCCAAACTTAAGTGGCAACGGGCAGGGCACATTGCTCGCAGAACAGATGGCCGTTGGGGCCGAAAGGTTCTGGAGTGGCGACCCCCGGCGAGTTGGAAGGCCGTACAAGGTGGACCGATGACCTGGTGAAGGTTGCGGGAATCCGATAGATGCGAGACGCACAGGACCGTTCATTGTGGCGACATTTGGGGGAGGCCTATGTCCAGCAGTGGACGTCTATCGGCTGAAATGATGAGTACATTATCAACATTATTATTATCTTTAATTTCAACAGAAAACCGTTTACTTAATTTTTTCTGCTTGTTTTATTTTCAAGTTTTCAGTTTTTATTCAGTTACCTAATATTTGTCAAAATGTACAGTATTCTACTAGTTAAACCCTTTCTGTGGATACCCATATTTTAGTGGTTTTGAAAAAAAAAATATGATCCGCGGCTTTGTTAGCGGCCATGTTTGATTTCCATTTTATTCGAAGTGTTTATATTCTACTAATCAAGTACCTACCCATATTGTGAGAGTTGTAAAAAATTTGTAATCCACCACATAGTGGCGGATTACATATTTTTTATATACGCTATCTTGCTATTGGCTATCTTGGATTTACAATGATACTGAATGTGTTAAGTTGTATTGTCATTAGAACTAAAGGTGTGTACCAAATATCATATCAATCTGTTTACAGAAAGCATTTAAGTTTTGGATTTGCTTTTACGCATTAAGGGTCATCCATAAATTAAATCACACGAATTTAATGATTTTTTGCAATATCCCTCTCTCCATTTTTTAACAAGACAAGACGGTACTTTATGTATGTATACTTTATATAAGAGCGTTTCTTTTACAGAGTATCAGAAAGTAAGGTCACAACGTGGAAGAGATTTGATACTGTTTCAAGGTTACACATTTGCTAGAGCTACTCCCTCCAGATGGACATGCTCAACTCATTATCCGGATTGTAAAGCAATCCTCAAATTGAATACAGATGGCAAAATCTGTCATGTCACCGGGCATAAACATCCAGCTAAGAAATATGTTATAACAAGTGAAGGACAGTATATTAGATTTTAAGTAAAGTTAGTATAAGTCCGTCGGCTACTAGTATTTTAGATGCAGCGACTACAATCGAGCATTTTCAGGAAGAAAGTCATAAGCGACAATTTGCATCTTTTGCAGGAATGACTTTTCTCTTCCATAATTAAAAAGTATTTTTGAAAATAAGTTAATAGCAACTATTGTATTAGATCAACGGTTATATAATAAATAAGCGCCTAAATATTGGTATTTACTTGTTTTTTTTTTTTTAATTTAAAAAGAAGGGCTTTCTCGCACATGTATTATGCCTCCCTTGTTGGTTTAACAAAATCATACTAGTCTATATTTAACCATATTGGTATTTTAGAACTAGCGACTACATCGCGCCTTTTCAGGAAGAAAGTCGTAAGCGACAATTTGCGTTTTTTGCAGAAATGGGTTTGCGCTTCCATAATTAAAAATATGTTAATAGCAACTATTGTATTTATTAGATCAGTAGTTATATGAATGATAATAATTGTATGTATCGTGGCATTACAGCGGGGCTTTACAAAATACCAACACTGCGTTATTTATTATATTATTCTGTTGGGGCCCTTTTGGCCTTGCACAGATTATAATTTTAAGTTTTCTTTTATTTACCTATATGTATTTTTTAGTTTTTTATATACTATTTGTTTGAATTTACCATAAATCCGTTTTAATTACGGAAGAAAAAAATCCATTCTTATAAGAAACGGAAACTGGCGCTTACGATGATCGTCCTAAAAAGGGTCGACATATCTGACCTCCACAACACGATTATACATTGGTTGTCAGACTTTCTGAAGTTAATCTACATGTAAAAAGAGTCCTTATTTCCTTTGGTCACGTTGATACGCGGGAGCGGATGGATCAATTTCGCTAATTCTTTTTTGTTGTTAGTTACTGTCAGCAGAAAGTTCTAATGAAAGAAAAAAATAAAGAAAGTTCTGTAGAAAATTAGAAAATGATAAAAATATTTCGTAGTTTGATATACATTGTGTATTAATAAAATTTAACATAAAATGAAATTGGTTCTTTGTTATTAAGTTTTTTAATAATTAAGAAATATTGTATATTATTTATAAAATCTGTGAAAACATCGGTTTTTTAAAATACATTCTAGTGCACATCCATGTGTTTTATTATTCTGCATTTGAGCTGCCTAAACATATTTCATTTACCAAGGTTTAGTGAGTGAGGGGTGGTGAGTGAGGTGTGAGAGATATCAGATACTTTGTGAAACCTAAAACTTAGACAAAGTCATTTCCTCTTCTGGACTCAACCACGACAAGCTTTCCTCAATCAAATCGATAGCTTGTTATTTACTGCATTGCCTTTTCAATTCGAAACAAAATTCTTTGTTATGGCAACTGGATCGAATAGAGTGAAGGAAATTTTCTTAGAATATGAATGTTCAGCTTCAGACGAGATATTTAATGTATAAATAAAATAAGTGAATTTTCACCATCGTAAATAGTCTAGGTTCCGTAGGGGCCCAGCGGGGTCGAAGCCTACTGGGGCCATGGGTTGTGCGAAAGAGAACCCGTTGGCCCTGGAACGAAGGCAAAGAAGGAAAATAGGGGTGGATTTTAGTCAGTAAAAGTTTGAAACGCCCTCTCGCTCCGCCTTATAGCGAGAGAAGTCATTGGATGATTTTATACCTAAAATAAAAAGATGGTCACGAATCGCGTCGCGTCGACGCGTCTCGAAGAGGGTGCTCCCAAATCCTCGTCCGGCTTGTTCCATCGGGAAACCTGATTGTAAAGCCAGGTTCAAACTCAAGGAGAAATCGAAAAGGGTCGACAATAATCACACTCATCCACCACTTGGAGATCGGGTCTGGCCTAGCGGGGAGGGAGTACCTCTAGCTTTTACTGGTTAAGCTTTCGTCTATTCCCTGCCAGAATCGCTGTGTCCTAACAGCTACAACCTGGGGTCTTTAAGTCAAGAGTGAATAGGTAACATCTAGGCAAGCGTGCTCCATCGTCAACCACATCGTCGCTTTCCATCAGATTTTTTTTTTGAGATAGTGATCAAGCGCTAGCAAATCAATAATAATAAAAAACTTTTCTTACAGCGCAAAAAATATAATTTGATGTTTTTATGATTATGTTGTAGTGTTGCTATTAGAAAAGTAGGTACTGTATTCGGAAAGCATTGTGTTAAAGATAGCTAAATTGAATCCCTCGTTGCATTTAGGATTCTATTATCCCCCCACTCCTTCCAGGACACACCCTCCTGCCCCCACCTCCTCCTCCTTTTGAGGAGTTAGCTTTGAAATCCTATATTACTTAGTGCCGTAAGACACTAGGTTGAAAACGGAAAACGGGTATAAAAATCTGTTTTTTTTTTTAATAAGGGAAATCATCAAATGACTTCTCCCGCTCTAGGTAGAACGAAAGGTAGTGTCACTAACTGAAACACACCTGCGTACCTTCAGTTGCCCCTTCCATTTCACGGCCTCGGTAACTCTGTCGAACTTTACCGCAGTCCTTTTTGCTGTTAGGTACACATAACAAAACTCACCGTCGACTCGGGCTTGGTCCGTACTGGACGGCCGGACGGCGAGCTACTGTTTTATACCCAAGGCGCTTCATTTACTTTTAAATGGTACTTTTACTTACAGGTGGGAATTTCAGATGGGTGAAATCTCAAAGAGGAGGGGATCTAATACTAGTAGAAGGATATACGTTCAGAAGAAGTGGCATACATGCTTGGAGTTGCTCTACTGGAAACAGATATTGCAAAGCAAAATTAAAACTAAGCCCGAATGGTATCATCGAAAAAATTTATAATGTCCATTGTCATAAACGTAAGGATGTTCATTTTATGATTTGATAATAGTACCTAATTAAAATACTTTCATCATCTTCCTGCCCTTACCTCGTGTTATTTGGGGTTGGCTCAACACATTTACTTTCTTCCATTCTGTGCCATCACCTATCTCTACACTACAATAGCTATAGGATGGTGCGGGTGACAGCTGTCGGATTCATACAATGTAGCTACCTATCCTTTTCTTTCATCTCAAAGATGCGTATTTTCGTCCTGCTGTCACCCTACCCAGCTATGTAAAATAGACCTTAACTCCCTTTTCTTTCGTATCACACAATCCGAGGCCGGAAAGATATCCATCTTTTCTTTGGCCTCCCTCTCCAGCGGTTCACATGTATACTCATAACTCTTTTAGTAACATGCGTTTCATCCCTCCTCTTCAAATGACCATACCAAGATAAACTTTATCTCACCTAGAAGTAACCTATTCACTCTTGACTTAAAGACCCCTAGTCTTAAGTCAAGAGTGAATAGGTTACTTCTAGGCAAGCGTGCTTCATCGTCGGCCACATCGTCGCTTACCATCAGGTGAGATAGTGATCAAACGCGAGCCTATCAATAATAATAAAAAAAAAGTTACTGATAGCTTGGCGTGGCGGTTGACAGGACAGAATGGAGGAAAAAAAATGTTGTGTCGACCCTAAATGACACAGCACAAGGCAAAGAAGAAAAGAAAATTCTTTTTCATTTTATTAAATGAAATGAAATGAATTACAGAAAAATATAAGTGTCCATTCTACTAATAAGTAGAATGGACACTTATATTTTTCTGTTGCAAAAAACTAATACACAAAACAACTAATACAGAAAAATATAAGTGTCCATTCTACTAATAAGTAGAATGGACACTTATATTTTTCTGTAAACTGATACACGATATCGATAATGTGTACAATTTTAAGGAGAAATAAATATTATTAGTTTTTCATCATTTACCTTTTTCATTTGAGATAAAAGCTAAAAACAAATTGAACCCACGTGTGCCACGTCTGTTACGCATTATGACATCTTCCTCTTGAATTTGGTTGAAAACAGATGACTCAGAAACACAGTATACGCAACTTTATCACACGTGTCCAGCAGACCACGGAGAAGGTGACGAGAGGACCTGGATGGCTTCCTCAGGAATTGGAAAGAGAAAGCGAGGAATCGTGATCGTTGGGAAGAATAGAGGGAGATCTTTGCTTAGCAGTGGGGCAACACGGGCTAACTTATAATAAAAATAATCATGCGTAAAATAGAATTTGTAAAAGTTTAAATCGAGCATTAAGTTTTACAATAATCAGAAGTTCTACCTATCTGTAGAAAACGCGCAGTAACATAGCAGATTTTCGGCTTCGCCACAAAACACTCACACTTATAGACGTCCACTCTCCACTGTGGTCGCTGCTGATCTGCTCGACTGACTTAACAAGAAGCGCTCCCTATGCAGCGTGTGCGCCGAGACGACAGTAATTATAGCCTTTTCTTTCTCACATATGCTACACTGTCGAAGTTTTAGTTAATACATGAACTTTGCTTTCAGGTATTCCGTACGAAATAACTAAGTCACAAAGAGGGAAGGATCTGATTTTAGTCAACGGGTTTACGTACACAAAAATGAGTTTGAATTATTGGGGGTGCTCCTCTAACAAGACTGAATGTCGAGCCAAACTCAGGAGGAGTTCCTCTGGTGCCCTGGAGATTGTAAACGACGAACACTGCCACCCGCCAAGACAGTTTTACAAAAACGTTAATGGCTCTATTATATTGCAAAAGAGAAGTAAGATGAAATCATATCCGTTTTCCAACTAGATCATGAAAGGCATTCCCACAATGGAATATCAAAGTTTCTAATGGAACGTCTGCGATTCATGCGATTACGAAGCGATTCGATGCGGGTTAAGGCGGAAACAGATTATTGATACGCGACGCGACACCACGGGTCGACACCCAATGTGCACAGTGTGCACTGTGCACATTACCAGCACGCGTTGCCACGACACAAAAGCAATTTTTGAATACAATTGTCTGGTAGGAAGCAGTATAGGGTAAGACATGGTAATACGCCCTACTTTTTTTGAAATCGTAATAAAAAATAAATCTTACAAGATATAATCCAACTTTTTATTTTTGAACAATATTAAGTCTTTTGACAATAATGGCAGCAAGTGGTAACCTTAATAGGAACTAAGGATAAAATAATATTAATATTTTTTTTAAATCTAAGGTGGGGCGTTTTGTAAAGAAAGAAAAGAAAGAAAGAAAGAAATAATATTTATTGGTACAAACGCAGGGCATAGCACAATGAGATAAATAAAAAACAAATGCAAAGTAATGTGTGTGTGTGGTAAGTGATGTGTGATGTGTGATGTGTATGTGTGATGTGTGTGTGTGTGTGTGTGTGTGTGTAATGTGTGTGTTGTAATGTGGTCGTTGGCTAATACGACTCACTCTTATTATAAAATGCCCCAGTGTATTAATCATATATTTTTTCATATTTTTAACTATATTAATAATCGTTTTGGCAAAAACTAACTTAAATCTAAATTAAAATAATGCAGGCACTTAGTCAGTCTCTTTATCAAATCAGACTTTTTAGATAAACATTTGAATAAAACTTAATTTCTAGCTATAACAACTAAATAGATTATTATAAAGAAAAACAAAATAAAAAACAACCATCGGTAACCAACACGATAACATAACATAACATTCGGCTTCCGTTTTATATTGAATCAGTCTTAAAAGTTTTCATTTGGCAATCATCTTAAAATTAAACAATAATAACTTACACTCTTATTTTTTTTGTTAACAGCTTCCTTTTTGGCTTTCCGTCCACAAAGATTACACATTGGGTTATACATAGTGCAAAACTCATGCAACCATGTTAAACAAGACGGGCATTGAATCCAATCTACAGTGGATTGTGTGTCATAATAATTTTCCGTGCATTCAACGCATCTGTTAACGTCGTCGTGTTCGTCTGAGATTTCTTCTTCAGAAGTATCTACCCTAACCTCGTTTTCATCATTACTTTCAGATCAGAAGACGATGACCAGCTTACTTTTTTCTTATTCTTTCTGACAGGACCTTTCTTTTGCTTCTTTATACCCCCATTTTGTTTATTTTTTACACCATCTTTTTCTTTCACTGCTTTAATTCTTTTTGTGGTCTTAGCCTGCTTTAATTTTCCAGATGCTGGTTTCTTTTTATCAGCAATTACTTTCCGTTTCTCTATATTTTCATCAGAAGTTAAAATAACAGCTGTTTGTTTTCTCTTAGACAATACAACTGGAAGTTTAGGCACTGGATGGATTTCATTCAAAACTTTGGATGGTGTTGCTTCAGACTCAATAGATCCTATTTGCTTTTCAGGGGTTTGTTCAATCAAATCAATAAGATTAGATTTCGCAATAGTCAGACCCGCCTCACTCTCGATACGACATTGTACCGGATACTTTTGTGGTGTTTTTGGCAATATGAGATTAATTTGATCAAACTCTTCTGCCACAAGTGCATCTTGCACAGGCAATGCATGTTCAGTTACGACTTCCATCAAACTATCTTCGTAATTTGGATTAGTTAGATGTAGTCCTGAAGGACCTGGCTCAGGTTGGAACTCAGTCACAACGACAGGTGGTGATAATGTCCTGGGCTCTAAATCATTTACGACCTGCTGCGGTGATGAATGGATTGTATTCTTAATAGTACGCAGAAGGAACTTGAAAATACAATATTGGAAAACAATGACCTACACAAACAAATCAATAAATTTACAGCTGAAATAAAATTATTAAAATCTCTATGCTATGCATCGCCATTACAGAACAATGCTAACAGTGGTGTGCAAAGGAAGAGACATTCTCTATTGTCGCACAGCTTGGCTAGTACACCTGCGGCTGCTACGTTACGTGCCTCGTTAAAAACCGATTGCAATAACGACAAGCAAATATCAGTCTTACAACAGGAAATTAAAATCCTGCAACAAAAATTAGAAGATGCGAATCAAGAAATTACATGTCTAGTGGAAGAAATAGAGGGTCTTAAACAGCATCGATACTATAATACTCGTAGCACAGCATCGGAAATACCGTCGGCACGGAATTTTAGGAATAAAAAGGACAAGAAGCTTGTGATCCTTAGTAGCAACTCAACCAACAAAATTTTACCAATTGCTACCAGATTATTTGGCGATACTTTTCAAATATGCCACTACATAAAAACAAACTGTGGCGTAGAACAACTAATACTGGGTTTGGAGGATAAACTAAAAGAATTAACCTGTCAGGATTACTGTGTCATCCAAATTGGAGATGAAGATTTCAAGACCTCATGTGACTACACTAAGCTGGTAAAACAAATACGGGATAAAGTGATGTCCATTATGCATACTAATATCATACTTTGCTTACCTACTTTTAAAAATCATTATTATAAAGAGATGTATAACTGGCGAATAGAAGCATTTAATAATATAATTTATAATGACAATTTAATTCATAATTATATCTATTTGATTGATTCTAACTTAAATTTGACTTGTGACTCAAAGTCTTTTGATAGACATGGAAATATAAATAATAGAGGTATATGTAGTATATTTGATCAAATACAGCAACTTATATTAGAGGTTGGTACATATTCTGAATTTTCAAATCCCTCGTTTGAGGAAGATGAACAACACAGTCAGTTTTTTCGAGATTAGTACCTTGACTGGTGGTTTGAACAACTCGCCTATATATAAGGACGGTCACTCACATGTTACTATTTTTCACCAAAACTTATGCGGAATAAACAATAAGAAGGATGAATTCGAAGTGTATGTAACTGAATTACCAAACGAAATAAGCTTTATTTGTATAAGTGAACACTTTTTAAACCAAATCATGGTATCACAATTTGATTTTCCTAATTATATTATAAGCTCTTGCAACACAAGGTTAAATAAAAAAAGAGGGGGCACTTTAGTATTAACACACAAAAATAGACAAGTTGAGGACTTGGACATTTGTAAAAGGCTTTATAAAACGGGTAGTTTCGAGGTATGTGGAGTAAAAGACATTGAGACAAACTCCTACATAATCTGTTGCTATAGAACACCAGTAAATAAAAACTTTGACGACTTTTTAGATAGATTGGAACAATTACTGCAGTACGTTTTTAATAGAATTTGCTTTATTTGCGGAGATTTTAATATTGACTTATCAAAACAGGACAATAAAAGAAGTGCGTTTACATCATTGTTGAAATGCTATAATTTTAGATATTTATTTGATTCAATTACATTTGTGCGAAATAACTCAGAATCGTGTATAGATAATATATTGACGAACACCTGTGAGGGAAATATAAGTAATACAGACATTGACCACAATCGATTAGCGGATGGGCATGCAGCTCTCTTTTGTACAGCAAATTTGGAAAAAGTTAATACTACACAATCTGTTCGTTTTAAATACATAGAGAGAAGATTATATAACGAGAAGAATAATAGTGTATTCAGGCAGAAACTGCTGGAGCATGACTGGAATTTAGGTACAAACACGTTTATACGTAAAATTAAAGAACTACATTCAAGTACTTTTAAAAAAAGGAAAGTTAAAATCAATTTAAAAAAACCTGGTCGATCTAAATGGCTAACGAAGGGGATAAGGATATCCAGCAAGATGAAGAGATTACTAAATTGTATAAATAAAGCTAAGTGTGACAAATCGTTACTACACTATCGTGAACAGTACTTTAGAATTTATAAAAAGGTAATTAGGAACGTAAAAAAAAGGAAGTAACTAATCAAATAAATAAAGCAGCGAACCGAAGTAAAGAAATTTGGAAAATAGTCAATAAATCTCGAAAAAAAATTGATAATAATTTTGAAAATGATAATATAATACTTAGACATAATAATAAAATAATTTGTAACCCAATAGACATTGCTAACATTTTTGCGGAACAGTTTGACAACAGCAAAGGCATAAACACTAGTAATCCAGAACTAGCTAAGAAGCATCTAATTGAGAATACTGATAGAGTTGATAAGTGTATGGTTTTTGATCCTGTCATGCCCATAGAGATTTATAAGATAGTAAAGGGTATGGACAATAAAAAAGCATTTGGACACGATGAAATACCCCTAAACGTAATCAAAGATAATATAGATATACTGGCATACCCTATATCTGAAATAATAAATAACTGCGTCAATGAAGGTGTCTTCCCTGACCAATTTAAGTTAGCCAGGGTTCTCCCACATTTTAAGAAAGGTGCTAAAACGGATTCAAGCAATTACAGACCCATTTCGTTGTTACCAGTTTTATCCAAACTTTTTGAAAAAGTGATCAAAGCTAGGCTTGTAAGACATTTGAGTAGTCTAAAAATAATAAACCGTAGTCAGTTTGGGTACCAAAAAAGTAAAGGGACCCTAGATGCAATAGACGCGTTAGTTAACAACGTAGTAAATAAGCTGAATAAGAAACTTAAAGTTGCCGGCTTATTCCTAGACTTAAGTTCTGCGTTTGATACTGTAGAACATTGCATTCTAATGGATAAATTAGAGCATTACGGCATAAGAGAAAACGTTTTAAAACTTTTTAGTTCATATTTGACCAATAGGAAACAGTACGTCGAAATTAAATCACTTCAGGAAGGTGTGGAAGAAATTCATAAATCGAAACTATTTCCTGTAACGAGAGGTGTTCCTCAGGGTTCTGTGTTGGGTCCCATTTTCTTTATAATTTTTCTTAACGATCTAATTGAATACATTAGGAAAATTTTTCCGGATGCTGAATTGATAATATTTGCTGACGATACGAGTGCCGTTATAGCTGCTGACAATATAGAGACCTTAAAATGTAAATTAAATGTATTAATAGCTGCTTGTGAAAGCTGGTTTTCTATGAATAATCTTAAATTAAATGTGAGTAAGACAAAATATATGATATTTAGATCTACAGTTGGGAACAAAACTATAATAGACGTAGAATCTTTGGGCAGCAAAATTGATATAGTAGAAAGTTTAAAATTTTTAGGGGTACAAATCGACTCTTTACTGAACTGGAAGCCAGAACTAAATTCAATAACGAATACAATAAGTAGTGCGTGTTATGCTATAAGATCTCTAAGGGATATTTTGTCTATTGCACAGCTTCGTACCGTCTATTTTGCTCTAGTTGAATCCAAATTTAGATATAGTATTAAATTTTGGGGAAACAGCTATAAATATAATATTAAGGCAGCCTTTACTATACAAAAGCGAGCATTACGAACCATGCTGCGTTTAAACCAGAGAGAATCATGTAAAGAGTATTTTATTAAGCTTAGAATTTTAACGGTACCATGTCTTTATATTTTAGTTCTCCTTACTCATTTAAATAAAAACTTAAATGAGTATGAAACAGACGATGAAAAAAAAAACAGACTAGGTACTCGCAGAAAAGATCTTCCTACTTTTCTGCAGGCAAAGCTTAATGTTGTCAAACACTCGTCACGCGTGCAGTCTGTCAATCTGTTTAACAAACTACCAGCAGAATTCAAGAATATTCAGAATGTGAACATGTTTAAAAATAAACTCAGGGCTTTGTTAATCAAGAAAGCCTATTATAGCATTGACGAATTTTGTAATGACACAAATCTTTTTTCTTAAAATTTTTGACATTAAATGTATTTTCTTAAAATTTTGACATTAAATGTATTTTTGTACCGTTTTGCTATGGTGTAATGTTGGGGTCCCTAAAGGTGGTCTCAAGGAAACAACCACATGCGTTAAGTACTATTTATTGAGTGCAATGCATGATACATCGAATCGTCGCGTATGAGGTATATTGCTAACTCAGCATACATATAAAGGAGTGTACTTACTTACTAAAATAAGAGAGCATACCTATTATATTCTACACTTCACCTCCCAGGGACAGCAAAAAAAAAATGATTTTACAACATTTTTTTTTTTACCATAATTATTTTAATTAATAATTACTTTTAAATTTAACTTACTTTTAATTTTGTTAACTTTTTTTTTAATAAAAAATATAATTACACTAGTTGTTAGCTTATTATAGATATTATACGAAATAAATTGGTACCTATTTATTCTTATCGTTATACATTGCAATGTTATCTAAAATCAAATCTTATATCTAATCTATTGACAATAAGGCCTAGTCCTATTCTTATGTACTAATTCAATTTTTTTTATTTTTAACTATTTTTACATTACAACCTATATCTTCCACTACTGTATAGGGACCTTCAAATAGGATATCTAGTTTACTACCTGTTTCATTTTTTAATAAAATCAAATCGTCTTTCTCATACGTTGTTGAATTAACTGATCTATCATGTATTTCCTTACGTTTATGCTTATTTGATAACAAATTGTTCTTTGCGTCGACATGTGCTAACTGTAATCTGTATTTTAATTGTAATGGATAGTTATCTATATTGTATAATGGGTCTACGGTACCGCTAATGCTATCAGGTATCTGACAAAGTTTTCCAAAAACAAGTTCGTATGGCGTATATTTTGTTTCTGAATGGACTGTGTTGTTAAAGCTAAAGCACCAAAATGGTAACCAATGGCTCCATGTATTCGTATGCTTTCCACACTGGATCCTTAAAAATGCACCCAAAGTTTTGTGAGCATTTTCAAGTGCTCCAATGGACTGATGGTGATAGGCTGTAGAAGATAATTTTTCAATATTAAGGATTTTACAAACCTGTTCCATAGTTGCAGAAATAAATTCTGTGCCTCGATCCGTAGCTATTGTTTCCGGAATACCAAATCTTAATATGAACTGTCTAACAAATGCATCTGCAATGGACACCGTTTCTTTGTTTTGTAATGGAATAGCTTGTACAAATTTTGTTAATTCGCACTGCATAGTCAATATGTAACAATTACCACTTTCGTCTCTGTCTAAAGGACCCACAACATCTAAATAAATCTTTTCGAATGCCGAGGAAGCCGTTGTGGTAATTTCCATCGGTTCTTTAATGTAACGAAAATGTTTAGATTTTTGACATTTCGTACATTTTTTTACATATTCTTGAACATCCTTGTCAATACTTGGCCAATAGTATCGTCTTTTGATGGTATTGACCATTCTACGCACTCCAGCATGTCCACTGGATGGCAATAAATGAAAGTCATTCATAATTATTGTCTTTTCATTATCATCGATTATTCTTTTTACGCCTCGTAATATACATATTCGTGGTCCGTACCAATTAGGAAGTGTTGTTATCTCTTCACAAATACTTTTAATAAATTCTATATTATCATTGTTTTTAATTATACATACTTCGTTGATACGTATCTTTTTGCAAAAATAACTTAATTTCTGCACAAATTCGGCTCGCGAGAATTGCGCCTTGAAATCAAGATTAATGTATAATGTCTTTTTAATCTCTACAAATGCAAAACATTCAATTTCTTCAGTTATCATGTCATCATCCTTATATCTTTTTAATTTGTTACCTTCAATCAAACACATTTCCACTGACTCACGCGGTTTTCTTAATATATCCACAACTCTTGGTTGATCAGTCCAGTTGTTAATGGATTTATTAAGAACCTTCTTTTCATCTTTTTCTTTACTCTTATTTAATTCATTCATCTTTCTCTTTTGCATCCTAGTTGTTACAGCCATTACTTGCTCATTCATACTTTTAAGTTCATCAGACGTTATATGTACTCTAGATAAAGCATCTGCCACAACATTGTCTTTTCCTTTCACATAGAGTATTTTAAAGTTATATTCTTCTAGAGTTAACCGAAATTTAAGTAATCTACTTGATGGATCTTTCATGCCAAATAGATATATCAAAGGTTTGTGATCTGTCATTATGGTAAATTTGTTTCCATACAAATATGGTCTAAAATATTTAACAGACCACACTATTGCCAAAAGTTCTTTTTGTATAGTCGGATAGTTCTTTTCCGCTTTATTCAAGGGTCTACTCGCATATGCAACTGGTCTAAGATCTTTGTTACATAATACTGAACCAATAGCAGTATCCGAAGCATCTGTTTGTAAAATAAATTCATGATTCTCTGAAAAATCGGGATACTGCAGAATGGGTGACGACACTAGAGCATTTTTAAGGAAATCAAAAGCGTACTGGCATTCATTAGACCATATAAATGGTTCATTTTTCCTACTTAACTTATTCAAGGGCATCGCAATTTCCGAGAAATGTCTTATAAATTTACGGTAATAATTACAGAAAGCTACGAAACGTTTTACTTCATCTGCATTTTTGGGAGTAGGGTAATTTTTTAATACTCTAGTTTTTTCCGGATCTGGTAATACACCTTTATCTGTAACCAAATGTCCCAAGTAAAGAATTTCTTTCTTTAAAAATTCACATTTCTTAGGATTTAATTTTAAATTTACTTTTCTCAACCTTTCCATTACACTTATTAAATTTTGATTATGGCTAGAAAGATTTCTTCCGAATACAATGAGATCGTCCTGATATACTAGACATTTATCAAAAGTTAAACCACTCATTGCTACTGACATCATACGACTAAAAGCACTAGGACTTATCTTTAAGCCCATCGGTAGCCGTTTCATGCAATATTGGCCTGTATTTGTAGTGAATGCTGTTAATTTACGACTATTAGGTTCCAAACTTACTTGATAATAACCTTGGTGAAGGTCAAGGTGAGTAAAATAAATGGCTCCAGTAAGCGTTTCTAAAATTTCATTAATATTTGGCAATGGGAATTTATCGTCACAAATAACTTGGTTTACTTTTCTATAATCTATAACTAAACGCCATTTTTTCTCTTGACCCTCGCTACCTTTCTTAGGTACTAATAAAATTGGACTGGACCATTCGCTATTTGTCTCTTCTATAATATCATTTTCTAACATATTATCAACTTGCTTAGCTATTTCTGGCTTTAGTGCCTGTGGTAACCTATATGGCTTGACGTAAACTGGAGTAGAGTTTTGTTTCACAACTATAGATTGCTCATAAATATTCGTTGTTTTTAACTTATCTCCCTTTAAATGGAAAACGTCTGAATACTTTGTACATATTGCTTCTATTGATTGCTTCTCTTCTCCGTCTAAATAATTTAGATTTAATTCAGACAACAAAGTTTTAACTCTAGTAACGTCGATATTGGTCTTATTAAATTGACAAATATTGTAGTCACCCAAATTTCTTAAATCTGGTGTTAAAGATGGCAAGCGCACTTCTTTATCACTAACATTAAGTATCCTGACTGGAATTCTATTATTACTAACCTTTGCTATTGCGTTTGCTATAAACACATCTTTCGCTATCTCTCTACTACAAACTACAACTTCTCCATTTACATTATCATTCACAATAATAAAATGAATTGATTCCGATCGCGCCGGAATTATTATTGCATTTTTTATCCTATCAAGTTCATCAACAAAATGTAGATAATGTTGTTTATTATTGTTAAAGAGTGTTAACTTATTTGAAACTATATCAATTTTTGCTTGAAATTTTTCTAAAAAATCTAAACCTATGATACCGTCAGCCCTTAGTGGTATTGAATTAAACACTAGAAAGTTATGCCGGAACGCTAAATTATCGTATTTTAATATTAAATTTACAGACCCTTGAGATCGTCGCTGACCACCTATTCCATTTATTAGGGTATTATCTCTATGAACAACAATGTCACTTGGTAACACTTCATTTCTAATAATGGACAATGTTGCTCCCGTATCAATAAGCCAATAATATTTAGTATTTTTAATATAAAAGGTTATGTACTTCGCATTTCCTTGGTATGATAACACAAAATGTTTAGGATCGAAAAAACTGGTGCGGTGTATCTGTATTTTCGTCTTTATTGCCTTGACGCGTGTCTGCTACTTGCTCTGCTGGGAACGTATTTTGTCCTCGTCCCCGGTTCCTAGCATATCTGGAACCTCTATTAGCCCGGTTATTATTAAATGATGAGTGATAATTTGCTCTATTATTTCCACGAGAACCTTGTCCTCGGTTGTAACTGTTATGAGATTGGTGTCCACGAGGGTATTTGTTAGCATATTGACCACGGAAAGTACCCCTATGATAACTTGATCGCTTATTATTATGTGAAACTCGTCCATTTCTAGATACATGCAAAATATTACCTGATGGTTGGAAAGACGTGCACTCTTCGTCTTTCGCTGCTTGTATGGCATCTTTTAAGCTGCTGAAGCCACGTGCCGAGACGATGGTGCTCAGCTTCGAGTTACGCAGGCCATCTGAAAACCGTTTTATAGCAAAACTTTCATTGATCGGTTTTAAAATAGAAAATGCCTCAGGTTTTCCATCCGCCTGTGTAATCGTCAGCTCCGTAAATAATTTTTCCACCTCAGATCCATATTCTTCAATGGATCTCGAACCTTGTTGAATGTTTTGAAGCTGCGTCTGAATGGCTATAAATGATTTCTTGGGTAAAAGATATTTCCTCAAGTCATCAATTAAATCTTGTACGCTTTTGTGTGAGCCTGTGATTCTTAGCTTTGCGTTCTCATCCAGCCTACTTTTTAGAACGAAAGTAATTAATAATGCCTTACCTGGATCGTCCAGCATGCCAGCATACAACTCCACGGAGTCTATCAACCGCTTGGTGGTGCCCTCAACACCGTCCATTACTGGAATCAAACTACACGCCACCTTTAAGTCGAAATCCATTTTATCTAATTCTTTTGCTACGGGAAAAATACACAATTTTTCTATTTCCTCGTATTTTTGTTTTATTTTCTCATATAGTTCTATCGCCGATGATAGATGAGTATCTTTGCTTTTTTCTATTTTTAAAAATATTTTACAGCAGTTTTCATAAGCACTTTTTGCTTGTTCCAACTTTGTTGGAATAACATTACCTTTAAATCTAGATTGTCCTTTTTTTACAAAATAATTTCGTATCTCTACTAAATAGTTATAATTTTGTTCTAGAATATCAATCATAGCATACAGATTTCTTAATCTAATAATAGAATTGCATACATAAACACATTCTACGTAAATGCGAAGAAACTAAAAAAAGAAGTAAAGTCCGACGTAGCAGTTTGTTTCCGTTTGGTGTCTTATGACAAGTAGTCCGTGCATGATTCTTGCGCCTTTTTATTTTTGCGTTATGAAATATGATAGTTCTTCAAATTGATTTAAAATAAATTACACAACACTAAACCACTATTCACTGAATTATAATTGATTTTGGGTACCTTCACTGCGCCCTCTGATGGATGACCTTATCCTCTGCATGGTACTCATCCCAATTTCATGCTGGATCCATGTGCGATGACAGCTTTTGTACATTCGCAAGCCAACATATACTGCTATGACTCCAATGATGGCCAGAACAATGTAGGTCACGATGCTAAGACGTTCCACGTGTCCTCCGATTTCCTTCAACGTGGCGTCATTATTGCCTCCAGCCGCGTTTTGACTTAGGAAAACCTCTTCCTTTTCCACGGTTGACCGACACATTATATTTGTAGCCTTCTACTTAAACTTGGTACTAAAAATCCCCTTGGCAGAGTCCCAAGGCAGGGTCGCCATGTAATGTTGGGGTCCCTAAAGGTGGTCTCAAGGAAACAACCACATGCGTTAAGTACTATTTATTGAGTGCAATGCATGATACATCGAATCGTCGCGTATGAGGTATATTGCTAACTCAGCATACATATAAAGGAGTGTACTTACTTACTAAAATAAGAGAGCATACCTATTATATTCTACACTTCAATGGACTATAATCTGTATCAATATGATTGTGTTTGTAAAGCTAATTGGTTTTAACTTGGATAGACGTTCTAACTTCGAATGAGTGAGGAACGAGGTTACTTAGCGATTATAATTGTTTATGTTGCTTCTTTTTGTGTACCTACTGTGCAAATATTTCGACACAAATGTATTTTTGTTATGAAATAAATAACTTGAACTTGAACTTGAACTATTAAAGGCAATTAGTTCACTATCGTCATATTCATGAAGTAATGACAGAGACTCCCTTGACATCTCATCCTCATCTTCAACAACTAAATTTTGGTCTCGCAACGAATCAGATAGTGAAAAATAGTGATCAGGAATGGCACTCGGATCAAAAGGATAAATTCCACATGATTTTAAAGCTGACACACCGTTGGAAACAGTGGCAGCTTTGCCCCAAGCTCGTCCGATTAACTTAGATACGTCATAGCGTGTCAACTTCTTCTCTTTGTTCCTGACCATCCATGTCTTCGCTTCCTGGGCAAAATACACCTTCAATGGTCTAAAAAAGGCACTATCAAGAGGCTGCAGAGCATGCGTAGTGTGACTTGGTAGACACAAAAGAATAACATCATTTTCTTTAGCCACTTCCAGTAGGCGAATATTGTTACTGTGCGAGCTGTGACCATCTAATATTAACTATGTTTTTCGAGGACTCTTGTGACGTAGAAACATTTCTTCAAACCATTGCATAAAGAGATCTGTATTTATATAAGAAGACTTTTTGTTCATGAAAACCTGTGATCCTGGGGGAAGACCTTCGGAAAATTGTGGTTTGCTGTAAGTACCCTTATAGATTAAAACAGGGGGAAGGAAGTTACCTTGAGCATTACAACAAGCAATGACCGTTACGTTTTCACCCTTTTCAGAGCTAGTGAGCGTGTAGACATCTTTGGCTCCCTTTGTGGCAATTACTCTTCCTGGCTTGTTGTTCACCTGTATGCCGGACTCGTCCATGTTGAAAATATCTTCGGGATGATTTGCAAAATCATTTTCTTCGTAGATTTTGGCTAGTAAATAAAAAAAATCCTGTACATCTTTTCTATTAACTCCATAAGCTCGAGCAAGTGACAAGCCTTCTGATTTTCTTTGGCTTAATTCTGAGTTGCGAGCCATGAACCCCGAAAACCATACATTTCCAGCTGATTCTAAACTTGCTGAAAATGGGTTTTTAATATTAAGTTTCTTAGCTAGTTGAAAAGCCATTTCTTTTACATCCTTTCTGTCAGGGGCAAATCCAAGTTTTTCCAATTTCTTTATATGGGCAACCAGTTTTTTTTTCATATTCTACAGAAAATACTGGTTTGCGTCCTAGAGGGCCCTTTGATTTTCCTGATAAAATGTGTCTTCTTAGAGTTCGAGACGGTATGCCAAAGTTTCTGGATGCCTCATTAACACCCATTACTTTGCTTAGGACACTACGCATGGCTTTGTCTAAGTCGTTCGCACTCCATGATGCTCGTAGTGTCCTTCTTTCATACTTCCGAGACATTATCTGTAATAATAACACGCAACAAGGTACTTAAGACAGTTCAAATATTGGGGCGTTTTAAACAACTAGCTTATGGGCTTATTGTCAAATTCGATTTTCAATATGCCCCACTGAGATCAAAACTCAAGATTCAAGGTTATAACGTTCGAAAAAATAAAAAGAGAAAGGTAATTTTTACCCGACTACGGAGGGTTATGATTTTGACAGGCTATGTATGTATGTGAGTTTGTTCATCTGTTCCCACATAGCTCCTAATCTACTTATCAGAACTCGACGTATGAGGTATCGTTAGAACCGTCTTAATTGTCCGCTGAACATAGGTTATGTGACGTGTCACGAAACTTGATATGGCGCCCTCTAGCGGACAAAAAGTAATGTGTAAAAAATAAAAATGGAGATAAATACGCCGTGTTTGGTATCATTTGAAAGGGCTTTACTTGTACATTTCCAAAATATTGTTCAAATTTAAAGTGACGCCCTCTAGCGGACAAGAAGTCATGTGTTTAAAAAAATGTTAAGATAAATACACCGTGTTTGATATCATTTGAAAGGGCTTCACTGGTAGTTATCAAAATATATCATCAAAATTCAATGTGGCGCCCTCTGGTGGACAAAAATTAATTTACCATTATTAATTATAAATTTTAAATTTAGCTTTTGCAAATGGTATAGAAGCACAGTGATTTAACACCAAAATAATTTAAATAAAGAAAAAGTAAAAAAACTAAAACCCGACTACGACAAAAAATACGACGAAACTAAAAGTATGAAACAAGATTTCCAGGATGCTGAAATAAACAAGGTAAAAAGAAAAGCCGTAGTCACACGTTATTAAAGTGTTTCGGTTGTTACCTATAACGTGTGACTGCGGCTTTTCTTTTTACCTTGTTTATTTCAGCATCCTGGAAATCTTGTTTCATACTTTTAGTTTCGTCGTATTTTTTGTCGTAGTCGGGTTTTAGTTTTTTTACTTTTTCTTTTATCTATTTTACGATAGTGTGGGTCATTTTAACACAAAATATAAAAGTATCAATATACATGAATTTCTTGGAAACTCACCACAAATTGTTTCACGCCAATAAAACTAGATTTAGCAATATTTTTTAAACGGACATCGCAAACTACGTGCACACGTCGGCCATGTTGTTCGGCTACTAGTGGCTCCCCGCGCGTCTAGTTTCGAGCGGCGTTGCTTTGTTAGTGTTAGTGCTTGAGTGGTGGGGCGTTTTGTCACTTAGGGCGTATTACCAAGTTCTACGTGTATGGTCGTGTGCTATGGATTTAATAAATAACGAGTCAGATCATCATCATCATCTGATGATGATCTGACTCGGATGATAATGATAATACCACCAACACGTCCATCAGGATAGATTGGATCGGGTGGCGTGTGCGCACATTGCGTCGCGTCGGATGTTCTTAATGTGATTCTGATCGTAGAAAGCAGTAGATTTGATTTGACTCAATACGTGTCGCGTTGCGTCGGGTCGCGTCGCTTTTTAATAATGTGTTTCCGCCTTGACGCGAATTCAACGCGACATAGTGGCTATGTCCTACGTACGCGCGAAGTTATCGCTTAAGCCGCAATTTATTTAAAACAAGCCACCGCGCAGCATCTGAACTTTCCACACATTGAGCTCGGAACAAATATTCCTATGTTCTACAGGTTTTTCCCGCTCGTTCCACTACGATCCCCTAATTCAGTCCCTATGCTGGGGATTCTCTAAGAACTAATAAGTGCTATATCTTTATAGTCCCTTCTAAATAAAAAAGCCAACTACAAAATTACAATAATATGTGACACATACTTACAATTAAAAATCTGTCTACAGATGGGATAACATTGACGTAAATTAATTTTTGTGAAATAAGTTTGATGTAGAAAAAAAATACCAATACTATTTTTTTCAAATAATATACTTAATTTTTATTTATTGTCGAACCAGTGAAATTCTTCAGAGCTATTGGTATTTTTTTTAAATCTAGATTATAGATCGATCTCAATTTTCTTGTAATTCTCTAATCATTGGAATGGTTTTGTGATTTAAAATAAAATATTCTTAAGATTTTCGTCTTTGGTCCTTTGGATTTTTATTGTTATCACCTGAACTTCTAAGGGCGTTAATGTTATTATGTGATTATGTGTAAGGCAAAGGTGGAGAGGTGAGCTTGAGGGATTGGCCCGCAATGATCGAGTACAGACGTGTGTGGAAAAGGGAGAGGGAGGCCTTTACCCAGCCGTGGGATATAAGTAGTGGGCTAACTACTACTACATACAAAATCACGATTACGAATCAAATAACAGTGAGTGGCAGTGCACACGTGACATCTCGTGCAAATCGAATAAGTATATGCGCAAACATTGTTTTTTTTTTTCATATTTTAATTAACCTTTTGACGTGCGTAATTAGAGACACAATAGTAAGACAATGGCTTCCGGGCGCCGGCTACCGCCTGAGCGTTAATGAATTAATTTTCTTTTGGGCCTGGCATGTATGTGGCTATAAAGGTAGGTACTCGTAAATAAGGCATACTAAATAGATCTCGATAGTAATCTAAATAATCAAACGAAGTTCCTTTGGTAAAATCATTTCAAATTTCAGGTAGAACCTATGAAATCACAAGATCTCAAAGAGGAAAGACCCTGATCCTTATTGATGGATACACGTATACCCAAGTGAGTGTTAACGGCTGGGGTTGTTCAACCCACAAGCCACAATGCAAAGCCAGGCTGAGGGTAAACCCTGACGCGGGTCATATTGCTTACGTCATCAACGACCATTGTCACTCACCTCGGGAGTTTTTTAAGAAGAATACCGGAGAAGTCATCATGAAAACTAAGAGGAATGGAGCGAAGTTTTGGTAGGGTTTAGATGTATGCGGAACAGGGAGTAAAGTTCCGTAAACCTCCATTGAAAAGGGACCCTACAACCAGCCGGGTGTTGTATTTGGTCCGGGCAACTATCTGGTAGTTGTTTTCGAGCTGTTGTATGTATATATATATGTTCTAATCGCAGAACTCTAACGCCGCGATGCAAGATTTTGAATTTTGGTTTCTATGTGGCGTTATAGATGTCGCTATAAAGATTTTTAGTTATACATAATCTTAATTAACTATTTTTTAGACGGTATTTAGGGCCAGTTTTTGATCCGTAGTTATCCCAACCAATATTTAAAGATAGTAAGTAATTGTTAAATTACGGTTAAGCATCTGTAAGTTTTCGTCTTCTTACTTGAATTCTAATGATATTTGAACATTGATAGATAGATAGATAGATAGATATATTCTTTATTGTACACCAAAAATACAAATTAAACATTACACAACAACAACAACAACACAACAACAAAGAACAACATTCAACACATCATCACTATCATCATCATCATTCATTTTTTTTTGTTTTTTTTCAACATTTATTGATTTAGCTAACAACAGTTGATTTTTCGAAAGAGTTACCGCGGCCCTTGAACGCAAAGGGCAACTGAAGGAACAGAGGTGGGTAGTCAGAAAAGGTTCGAGACTGCCTCTCGCCCCACCCAGAGTGAGAGCAGTCATATGATAATTTCTCACAAAAAGAAGCAATTGATTAAACGATGAATTTTGCGGAAGTTTAACAATTAATATCGAACTACTTTAAACTATAGGATAACTGCCTAATAAAATATAGATTAAAAAATACTAAGTAGCCTTAAGTTATTTTTTTGATGAACTGATATTGTTGGCAGCTTTTTATTTATTTGAACTTATTGTTACTAACAAAGGTATATTTATTATATTGTATATTAAAGTATATTGAGATGCGTGACAAATTGAGATTTGGACTCGTTAACGTCGAAATGAAGTAAAATATGATTAACGTAAGAATTGTTTTATTATACAATATTAAACTCATGAAAACAGCGTGAGAAGTATACGAATAAGATTAAGCATAATCAGTATTTTAAAGTTCCCACTGCTGGGACACAGGTGGAGAGAAGACTCTAGAAGGGGGAATGGGTCGTCATCCATTACGCGGGCCCGGTGCGGATTGGTGGATATCAATTTTTTTTAATTTTTTGGTAAAAACACAAATAAGATAATAACTACAGGAATTACGAGAGGATTCATTGTCCTAGTCTAATAATATTTATTTAACATAAAGCAAATTGTAATAACTTAAAATCATCATTTACAGGTTTTAATTACGAAATGATAACATCACAAAGAGGTAAGGACCTCATTTTGATAGACGGCTACACATTTACCAGACTGCGGCTGAAATACTGGATATGCTCTTCTAGAGCCCACGATTGCAAGGCAAAACTGCGACTAAACTCTGAAGGATATATCTTAGACTGTTACAATGTCCATAGCCATCCGCCAAGAGAGATCTTCCAAACCATGAATGGGACAAGAATTCGAGCACCGCAAACACGGAAAAATAAACAATGGCTGGATTGCGCGAATAATGTGTAAATAAAAAGCAGAAAACCTGATGACAGCTGATGGAAAAGAAATAGATACGATCACGATAGATGTGACGACACTTGAGGAGCCCTATGCCCATGGGCCCAAGTCTGTTATTTTTATAAATTCGTCATTCCAACACGATCCCATTGTCATTTTGCTAAAAGTTCGTAGTCTGCTAAATTCATAATGGTCGATAAAGATAAAGATAATTTAATTTTATTTGTCAAAACATGGGTATACATGTAGTTTTAGCATGCAGGATGTTACAAAATTAATGTTTTGTCCGTACATGTTTCACCCTTCAGGCGTACAAATTTATAAGGTTTACAATCATTTATCAAAAATTACGAATAAAAAAATAAAATATATGCATTAATTAATAAAAAAAGAATATAAAATGTCAGAATAAAAAATAAAAATAATGTCAAATAGTCATTAATCGATCATTGGTCAGTCATTGGTCTCGTAATAGAATTGTGGTAGAATTACAATATCGAGCTCTCTCGTAACAAATTAAAAGCAATGATTGCACAACGACGTTCTAATCGTAGGACTCTGATCAAAGGACCTGTCAAAATTTTAGCAGATAACCGCTTAAGTACGTCAGACATTCATTTTTCATAAGGTACGAGATTACCATTTTATGCCATTTTATTCAATGGAGTGACAGTGGTTGACCATTGGAAAGTCATAATGACGCCATTATATTAGTAGATTAACAAACTTGTCAAAATCAACAATTATGAAGTCAATGATAGACCATTCTGACAATATTGTAATAGCAGACTTGAGGCCCAGGTGTGACCAATGTAAGTGGATATGGTACAAGACGTATCCATCTTAAACATATTGAATACAAAAAATTTCAAGGAGTCAAATTCAGTTCTCACCATACATCGTTTACGAGATATCTCGTATTCAAGCATAAGCGCTATCAATATTAATACTTTCATTAGAGGCCATCTACGGCCTTAGAGGTCCTACGATATACCTATCTCATATTATGTGGCATCTGAGAAGAAATAATTTACGAAATATTTCGTAGTTGGAATTCAATGTGTTAAATCGTAAAGGATAAGTGCAGGAGAATGACGATGTAAGGGTCCACTTTCAAAGCTGTGGGATTTTTCGAAAGAGTTACTGCGGCCGTGGAGTATAAAAAGAATACAGGTGGGTTTTATTCAGTAAAAGTTTGACGCCCCACTCAAAGTGGGAAGATATTTGATGATTTTAAAACAAAAAACTGGGCAAGTGCGAGTCGGACTCGCGCACTGAGGGTTCCATACAAACTTTAATTCCGGAATGAAGTCTTGAAGATTTTTTCGAATTGCAAAAAAGTATTTTTTTTGTGATGTAGGTAACAACAAATTTACTGTTTTCAGATTTTAGGAATAAATATACCTGTGCTATAAGACCTTGCTTTATGCAAAATTTCAGGATTCTGGGTCAACGAGAAGTACCCTATGAATTTTGATTCCTTTGAGAGTATCGAAATATACATTTTTTGCGACATAAACCGCCGTATCTTTTTTTTTTATTCGTTAGTTTAGAAGTTTGATTTTTTCACAGCTTCAAGGGACCGCAGACTTTTGTATATATGTTTTAATTTCAACTCGATACTTCCACGCGTTCTCGCGATAAAGGGTCTTGACAGACAGTCGGACAACAAAGTGATCCTATAAAGGTTCCGGGTTTTTTTCGTTTTGAGGTACGGAACCCTAAAAATAGGTAAATTTTGCAAAGAACCGCTAATTGATTGCTCTGTAAACGAATGCTTAGTTAGTTATACACAGGACTCGTAAAATTCTCTACGAGTCCTGTATAATATCACGTTCCGGGTAATGCTGGGGTTGCCGCGTTTCTGTAGCGCGTCGGGGATTTTCGCGGACGCATCTGTTTCGGTTTTCGACTCGCTGCTGCGTCTGCGAATCGCATCACTAAGTCGTCGGCTGCGCGACAGCCCCAACAGCCTCGTGGCTACTGTAGCCGGCAGGGTAGATGACCAAATAGTGTTTCACTGGATGGCGGTAGACACCGTTATTCAGATATGTAAAGTAGGTGTTTTGTCTCTTGATCTCTCTATGGTCTGAAAATAAAGTTTATTATTATTATTATTAATAGGAATCAATACTGTCTGTGTTATCGGATTTAAGTTAGCTTTTACATATACGATGCAAATTTAGTGCATCTTGAGGTGAGTTTTTGCCCGGTAAAGATTTTTTTGTATCATTACATTCTTAAATTACGAAATAACCCGGTATTAATGTGCAATTATGAAACTCTGTTAATTAAAAATAAAATTATATTATTTTTTTAAGTTAGTCTTTTCCTTAACACCTTATGCTTTGATAATAAAAAATACCTTTAGATCTGATTAAGAAGCAAGGTAGATTAGCTGAATTATGGTGATGATGTGCAAAGACGAAAAGACAACAACAACAACAATCATCAACATCAACATCAACTGACTTAGCAGAGCAGAAAACATGGAAAAACATTATTTGCACCTTATAGTACAAATCACAAATAAACATTTGTTAACACACTTTGTACCTAATTCAAACAACAAATAAGAAAATACAATAGGTAGTGTATATAACATAATGCTCATGAGAAATATTCCTAATATACAATAGTATAAAAGAAACATGAATGTTTTATTTAATTTTACAGACTTCATCGAACAACAAGACACCTATGTAACTATTAAATCGCAAAGAGGTAAAACGCTCATCGTTTACGGAAACTATACATTCTCGAAGACTTCTACTAGCCAATTGTCCTGGGTTTGCTCGACGAGGGCGCGGGAGTGCAGAGCGAGGATGAAACTAGACCAGTTCGGGAACATTATCAGCGTTAACAATGAACACACTCATCCTCCGAACAAAAAATTAAAAGATGGAGTGTACACTGAAAAACTAAGATTAAGAAATTAGTTTTTTTGTCGCATCTAACTCGTCATCTCCCCTTACCCAATTTATTTGGCGGCTAACTACAGACCTATCTTAGTAACGTTCATCCTCTGTAAGAGTCTGGAATGTGTATTCAACATTAAGCTCCTGGCAAACCTAGAAGTTAATGACATCCTAAGTGACCGTCATTACGGCCTACGCCGAAATCGATCAACTGGGGATCTTACAGTAAGCCATCAGCAACATTCGGAGTGAGGCCATCGAGAGGTACGCGCAAACTATCCGGAGTGTAGCCGTGCTGATAACCGACACATCTTGATCATCTTGCTATTATGTTCTCAATTTTGGGCCATACGTCGATGCAAAGGCTCACCTAGCTGCCAAAAAGTTGAAAATCCTAGTAAAGGTGAGACAATACTTCCGCCAGAACAGCTGCTCGAACATAACTAAGCGCAAGTTCGATCGTGTATGGAGTACTGATCTAATCCTTGGGACGGATCAGCCAGATACCAGCTTAGTGCGCTTGAGTCAATTGAGAATCGAGTCAAGAGAATCATTGGTGCATCATGCACTTGTGAAGTCGAAGCTTCAAAGCATCGACGTCGAGTTGCTAGCCAGTCGGTTTTCCAACTGTTACATTTCGGGGAGTGTGCATCGGAATTGAGGAGGTTTGAGATATCTTTATTTCCCATAAGAAATTCCATAATTCTGCCAAGCCCGTTCCATCATCGGACCACCAGACGTACGGCGTTATTTCACCGGTATATGGTGGACATCTCACTCATACGTACAAAACGTTTTTGGAAGACATTCATTGTGTGGACTGCTAAGGAGTGGAATTCCTTGTCAGAGTCAGTGTATCCTGATAGCTGCAACCTGGGGGTATTTCGGTCAAGGTTAATTCCAGGCAAGCTTGCTCCATCGTCGACTACATTGTCGCTTTCCATCAGGTGAGATGGTGGTCAAACGCGAGCATATAAGTAATAAAAAAAAACAAATTGATGTAAAACGTCTTCTTGTTGCACAGATCACAGTTTTGATATAGCGTAGGTATGTTAATGTTTTATAAAGTGTCATCATCATCATTCCAGCCGAAAGACGTCCACTACAGGATAAAAGCCTCCCCCAAGTGTCGTTATAAAGTGTAAATATGTACTTAAATATAAAAATCATTAAAAATTTATGGGGTTTTATTGTGTCGTGTACTTTTTTGAAAAATGTAAGCTCAAAGAAATGAAGTTAAAAACCGCAGTGACTTAAATAATCATGAAGCTATGACCTTTTCAGTTCTGGTATAAATTTAATCCTCGTCCGAAAATCACACTAATGTTATAAAGCGGAAAGTTTATCTGTTTGTTACTTCAAGCTTGAACGGCTGAACAGATTCGGATGCAATTTGGCTCACGGGTAGTCCTAGAATAGCATACAGGATACTTTTTATCCCGGGACTATGCTCCCTTAAGACAATTTTCTGCTTTCACGTGGGCTAAGCCGCTGGGAGCAGCTATACCCTATTCATCTGGCCTTGAGACAAAATGTAACCAAAGAAAACAATGTAGGTACCTTCGACCAAGTTTCTTCAACGTGTTTGAATACACTAATAACAGCCTTCTGTTCTGTTGAATGCATTGGCGTTTTCTTTGCACGCTTTTTCTTCGGCGAATAACAAGAATTCAATGAAAATATCTCGTATCAACAAGTTGATCGATAGTGAAAAAGATGGCGGATTAGAACCCGCCCGATGACAAAACGTCACATTTTTATGTAAAATGTTTGCAGTATCTGTGGTCTATAATTAAGTAGTATTATAAATGATTTGTTTACCTTTTATCTCACGGCTCCCTGAATAGGGTATAGTACCATTTATACGACTCTACCGTCACGAAGAAGATAAGCTCTCATTTTGTATAAAAATTATTAGATTTCCACGGGTTACAGAGAAGGATGCGTGGATCAGCTCAGTAAAATGGGGTGCAAGGTTAGACTAATGTGGACGATAATGGATTCATGGTCAGAGAGTGGCATGAATATCGTCATGTCCTCTTAAATTGTGACGTAACTTCGAGTTTGAGGGCCTGGAAAAGAGAAATTCTCACCTCTTCAATTTTTTTTTGTGTGGTTTTTTTTAATGGTCCTTGGGCCTTACCACTTTACGAGTGAGAAAGAAGGATGGAGGTATATACTCTGTATAGCTCCATTCGTTTAATAGCTCAGTTAAGGTCGTGAAATGCATCGCGTTAAGAGGTCGTGATAGAGTCTCTGATCTCAACCTAATCTTGCAGATAGCATAATAAGCATAATCAGCCTTTTAATGTTCCCACTGCTGGGACTCAGGCCTCCTCTCTAGGAGAGGGAATGGGCCGTAATCCACCACGCGGGCCCAGTGCGGGTTGGTGGATGTCACATGTCTTCGAATTTTTGGTTCTAGGACATGCCGGTTTCCTCACGATGTTTTCCTTCACCGTTTTGAGATGAATCTTGCAGATGAGTGAGATTTTTACTGGAGCAAATAACTAACCTGCATTTCATAGGATGTCTATGGACCACACTCATTTATTATTATTTTCTTTTGTATGTCAAACGATACGTTGAAAATAAGCCATTTTCAGCGGGGAGGCTATTTATTTATGAGTCCATTCTACGACGTATAAAATAATGTACTGAAATGGAAGTACAAGACAAGAGTCAAGATGACACTTGAAAGTTATCCTTAGACGATCTAGATGCATTTATTGCTCTGATTTGTTCACGTGGAGCCTATAACATGAGCTACTTAGATTTAGACATTTTGTGGTGGAAGGAAAGAGGACTACCCATTCTGAAAAAAAAAAACAAAAAACTGCCTGACTTTCTTTTTTTTTTTATGTGGGAAAATCATCTAATGACAAATCCCGCTCCTGTTCCTTCGTTGCCTTCGTCCCAGGGCCCCGGGTTTCGTTTTCACACTACCCATGGCCCTAGTAGGCTTCGACCCTGCTGGGCCCCTACGATTTGCTGACATCTCCCTGAGGCGCGCGTGGAACAATACGCGCCGTCGACGACTTGGGCTCGGTCCGGACGGTTACCGGACGGTCGGACGGCGGGCTACCCATTGCTCGCCGTCCGCAAGCCCGTGCCTACGGTGGCCGGAAATCGGGATCGGAATCCCGGTGGTGGTTGGGGCGTGAGGACCGTTGCCTCACGCGATCGGCTGCCTCCTTTGCTAGCATTACTGCTTCGCAGAAGGAGGCGACCGCCTGCCACTCCTCGCTCCGGACCATGGCCTGTACGAAGGCCCGGCGCGAGAGATCGCCGCCGCCGTGTCCTCATGGGGGCGCCCATGAGGACACGGCGTTGCTCTGCCCAAGCGGGGCACACCTCCACCGTGTGCTCCACCGTGTCCTCCGGGCGGTCCACACAGTGGCGACACACGGGCGTCGCTTCCGCACGAATCCGGTGCAGGAACTTCCCGAACTTATTTTATAATGATACAAAATTTGGTGTGGATATCATCGATCAAATGGCACGCAAATACACTTTAAGAGCTGGAAATCAGAGATGGCCTGTTTACGTTTTTTTACAATATAGTTGATTTAACAGCTATAAACTCATGTATTCGACTAGTGAGCGTTTTACGTGCAGAGTATGTGAAAAAAAAACTACTTTTGCTCCTTTTTTGGGTGGGAAATCGTTCAATGACTTCTCGCGCCCTAGGGTGGAGCGAGAGGGCGTGTCAGGCTTTTACTGACTAAAACCACTCCGATGTTCCTTCTTTGCCTTCAGGACTCCGGGGTTCCCTTTCGGACGACCCATGTAAATCTACTTCTGCTGCTACTCAAAGACGAGAAAGTAATTTTGAAACAAGTGAACGACGTACTACAATCATTAAGAGGCGGCAATGTCAAGTCAATCACAATTGTAAAAAAAATAAAACGTGTGAAAACTGCACAATTTGTAAAAAATCTGTTTGTGGAAAATGTATAAAAGATTTTAAAAAAACTATTATTTGTTTCAAATGTTACTCAGTTTAAGTAGGTACAAAAGTTGTTTATTATCAATAAAAAAAATAAATTGATACTATTTTTATTTCATTTTAAACCAAAATACCCAATAATTTCATGAGTATTGTAACAGAATCTCTAGTACCGTCAAATTGACTGCTGCTGTTTTTGAAGGCGTCGATGTTAAAGACACCATCTTTAACATCGACGCACAAACGAATACCATGGATCCAGTACATGATTCTGGACCCCTCAGTGGTGGAATTTTTCGTCGGAATTTTCCTAATTTTTTTTTTACTCATTTACACTGTATAAAATCGTTATTCTAACATTTTTTGTAAAAAAAAATGAATGAATTACTTTTAAAATTAAACATCGGGGTTGATTAGAATAACGATTTTATCTACCTCGATGACTTTTTAATTAATTCATTTTTTTTTTACTAAAAATGTCATCGGGGTTGATTAGAATAACGATTTTATCTACCCCGATGATTTTTTAATTAATTAATTTTTAATTCAATTTTTTTTACTAAATATGTCATCGGGGTTGGTTAGAATAACGATTTTACAGTTGAAATTTAAAAGGACAGATAGTTTTTTAAAAGTTAGGATTAAACCGACGAAAAATTTCCACCACTAGGGGGTTTAGAATCATGTACTGGATCCGTGGAATTCGTTTGTGCGTCGATGTCAAAGACACCGTGTATATAGTTACTTACACAATATTATTAAAGTCAGAATTACTAAACATGGCAATTGAGAAATTGATGGTATGATTAGTTATTAAAAACCCTTGCTCTTTATGTCTCAGATACGTTAGGGGACAAAATGTCCCCCAACATGTCACGCAATATTCAATCTACGTGACGCTGCAACATTGTCCAGTGTTCCGCAACTTGCCGTCCAACATTTTGTAACACATTTTCGTGACGCAGGACATGTTTTTGAACAATTTGACAATGTTGCGCTGTTGGGGGAAATTTTGGCTTTAAAGAGTACAGAATGTTGAAAATAGGTAAGATGTACATCTAACCTTATTCTGAAACATTAGATCAATAACTGTTTTATTTCGACAGAATGTTCCGGTCTTTATTCAAAACTACCTTTTCCGATTATTAAATCCCAAAGAGGTACAGATCTTATTCTGCTTGGCAACTACACATACATACAAATTTCAAAATACTATTGGACGTGTTCATCGAAAGCTCGGCTGTGATGCAAAGCTCAAACTGGACGAATTTGGGAATTTGATCAAAGTCACTAATGACCACTCTCATCCACCTGGAAAATATATGCAATTAAAAAATGGACAGTGGATAAGGGTTTAAGAATGTTTAAAAACAGAGAAAATAAAAGAAAATTGATTTGACGATGGTATTCTCAGAATAAAAATATGTTCGACACTGACTTGATTTTTCATCGACATTTAAATGTAAAACTGACCCAAACACCTTACCGAATCGTGTCCAAGTCCATACTTGTATTTTATTCTGTTCTTCGGTTGTGGTTGTTGCAAGCAAGATGTTAAGTTTTTTTTTTCATATTATTAAAATAAAAGATAAGTAGTCGATAGCCGTAAGAAATTGTATAGTACCTAAAGTGCACCAAAGTTTAAAAAGATTAAAATAAATATAACTGATTTTCATTTTTTTTTTATTAACATTTTGATTTAACCTCCTAAAAAAGGTTTTTGTTTCAGGATCCACTTATTTATTTATTATTTAATGCTTTATGCACACAAAAGTACAGAGGCGGACTTAATGCCTTAGGCACTTCTGCGCAAAGACGCCTTCGTTCCAATTCCTTCTTTGTTCCAATAATTGCTTCGTGTACTTAATTTAACTAATTCTCGAGGGGGACTTATTTAATATTTTATTTACAGCCGATGTAAAATTCATAAACTTGAGTGAGAATAAGAGATTGCTGATGGCCGAAGGTTACACGTTCGCTCAAGCTAATCCAAAGCACTGGTACTGCTCCAAAAAGCAAAAAGGCTGCAAAGCAAGGATTTTCCTGTCGCCTGATGGCAATCAAGTGACTTTCATATACAACAGACATAACCATGATCCGCCAATTTACAAGAAAATAAACGAATATTATATCAAAATTAGTGGGTGAATGTTTAATTGATTGATCTAGGAAGAACGTTGTAAGTGACAGTTAGCGTTTTTTTGCAGGAAGGGTTTTCTTTTTCTTTCCTAATCAAAAACTATGTTGTAATTACTTTCTGAAAATACTATCACTTATTATTCATACAACTACTAATATATTACAATAGTTCCTATTACTATATTGTCATAAATACTTTTTTAATTTGGAAGAAAAGCATCTTAAGCATCGACAGTTTTTTTTTTTTTTTTAGGTGGGAAAATCATCTTATGACAAATCCAGCTCTTGGGCGGAGCGGAAAGTAGTGTCAGACTTTTACTGACTAAAAACCCACTCCTATTCCTTCTTTGCCTTCGTCCCAGGGCCCCGGGTTTCGCTTTCACACTACCCGTGGCCCCAGTAGGCTTCGAATACGCGCCGTCGACGACTTGGGCTCGGTCCGGACAGTTACCGGACGATCGGACGGCGAGCTACCCATTGTTCGCCGTCCGCAAGCCCTCGCCTACGGTGGCCGGAAATCGGGATCGGAATCCCGGCGGCGGTTGGGGCGTGAGGACCGTTGCCTCACGCGATCGGCCGCCTCCTTAGCTAGCATTACTGCTTCGCAGAAGGATGCGACCGCCTGCCACTCCTCCTCGCTCCGGACCATGGCCTGTACCAAGGCCCGGCGCGAGAGATCGCCGCCGCCGATCGCCCCCACGAGGACACGGCGTTGCTCTGCCCAAGCGGGGCACACCTCCACCGTGTGCTCCACCGTGTCCTCCGGGCGGTCCACACAGTGGCGACACCCGGGCGTCGCTTCCGCACGAATCCGGTGCAGGAACTTCCCGAACTTACCGTGTTCGGTGAGAACCTGCGTCATGCGGAAGGTGAGGACGCCGTGAGGTCTTTCCAACCACGCCTCAAAGAGGGGACTTACCGCCATAATTGTGGCGTGCCCAGAACTGGGTCGCGACAGTCGTTGTCGCCATTTCTCCATGAGAACCCGCCGGTGCTCTGTCCGCCATGCTGCGACTTGTCGCGGCAGCGGAGTTTCGCCCCGGCGTTGCATCTCCATGCGCAGATCGTGCATGTGAGCAAGGCCTGTTGCTACCAGATCCCATGGTGGCTGTCCAGCAAGGAGGCTCGCCGCTTCGCGGGAAATCGTCCGGTATCCTCGCACCATCCGTATGGCCATGACCCTCTGGCATGCGTTCAGCCGGGCCGCCGGCTGCTTCCGCAGCGCCGGCGCCCATACCGGTGCGCCATAAAAGGCCATGGACCGAACCGACCGAGAGTCCGCAGGGCGCCCCGGCTTCGCGACGAGGACCAGTTTCCCAGTCTTCCAGCGAAGTGGGAACTGGCCCCTCTCCATACATGCGCTGAAGAGCCCTCTTAGTCGAGGCCCGAGAGCCTCCATGGCCAGGACCCAGGCCTTCCCAGGCAAGCCATCGGGTCCTGGGGCGGTATTTTTGGCACTCAGCCTTCGTACCGCCACTCTCATCTCTACCTCGGTCACCTCTGGAGCGTTGTCGTCGTCGTCGCCATCGTGGTCCGCGTCGGACACCGCTGGTGGCGGAGCCATGGGCGGGGGAGAGTGTTCCCCTCGCGTGGGGAACAGAGTGCTCACCACACCCTCCACAAGCTGAGGCCGGAGACTCTGCGTTAGCGGGGGAGCCCAGGGGCGGAGCTTGTCCCGCACCACCTTGTAGGGGCGTCCCCATGGGTCCCCGTTCAGAGTCCCCAGCCACACGTTGCGGGCCTCGAGTTTGGCCCGCCTTATCTCCGCTCGGAGGGTGCGCTTTGCCTCTCTGTATCCCTCGTACAGCTCCGCCTCTCTGGCCTCCGCATCCGGTGGACGGATACGGCGCCTGCGGTATCTGGCATACCGGCGTCGCGCGGTATTGCACGCATTGCGCAGTGCCGCAATCTCCGGCGACCACCAGTATACCTGGCGCCGAGCGCGTCCTGGATGGACTCGGGGCATTGCCGCGTCGCAGATTTGCGACACGGCCTCCCGGAACCACTCTGCCTCGACGTCGATGTCGACAGGCCTGTCCGGTGCTTGCACCCAGGCCTGTACCGTCGCGGCTTCCAGGAGGAGCTCCCGGTCCATCTGCCTCAGCGCCCACCGCGGACCACAAGGGTTCTGTCGGACCGGCGCGGTCGAGGTTTGGGCGGAGATGTCAAACCGGATGTATCGGTGGTCTGAGTACGTCTCCACCCCCTCCATAACACGCCAGTCGACGACACGCGGCGACAGAGCGGGGCTGGCGAACGAGATGTCCACCACTGAGTCACCCCGCATCCGCACACACGAGGGGACAGAACCCCGGTTTAGGACGACCAGGCCTGTCTCCAGAGCCCAGTCCTCCACCATCCGACCCCGCTTGTTCGTGAACCGGGAACCCCAAGCCAAGTTCTTGGCATTGAAGTCCCCGCACACGACCACGGGAAGGGAACCAAACCCAGCGACGACGGCTTTCAGCTCCATTAGGGAGATGTGAAGTTTACCGAGAGATCTGTTCGGGGACAGGTAGACGCCCACCACTGCAATGTCCCCGAACCGTGCTGCCACGCAACCACGTCCCCTCGTTATAGCCTCAAGGGTAGGGGTACCGGCGGCGGCCGACGAAATTAGGGTCACCGAGCCGTCCAGGTCCCGCACCCAGTCTCCCCTGGGCAGGACATAGTACGGCTCGGAGACCACGGCGATATTGATCGACCACTGCGCCATGCTCTGGAGCAACAGATCCTGAGCGGGGGCGCAGTGGTTGATGTTCGCCTGGAGGAGACGCAATGGAGTCACTAGTGACAGTCCATTACAGTCTCCTCCCGAGCCCCCTGTGAGGACCCCACCGCGGCGGGTGCTGCGGCGACAGCGGCGGCAGCCAAGGAGGCGGCTGCGGCGGTGAGTACGTCCGGGTGGATGGGCCTCCGTACCTTGCCCTTGGCCTTGGCGGGGGGGTCGCAGGACCTGCTCCCAGCCCGGTGGTCGGCCGGCTTGCCTGCCGCCGCACATGCGTAGCAGTGCGGCGTTGCACGGCATTCAACGGCCTTGTGACCAGCCTGACCGCACTGGTAGCAGCGGTCACTGCGGTCCACCTCCGCGGCGCAATAGGCCCCCACGTGGTGCCCCACGTGGCAGCGGTAGCACCGCAGAGGTCTGGGCTCCAGCAGTTTTACCTGCGCGGAGACCCAGCCCACCAAAAGCCTTCGGCCTTCACCCGTGATGGCTTTGGCCGCCGACACGGGGCAGCTAACCGTAACGGCTCGCATGCCCATGCTGTCAGCACGGATGGTACCCGCTCGCACTTGATCGGCCTGGTACCCTCCCGTCCTGACGACGGCGGCCACCACCTCATCCACCCTAACGGAGTCATCCAGGCCCATGATGCGTATGTCTATGCACTTTGTGGGCCTGGACACTCGGACCTCCTCGACGTCCAGGGACGCTCAGATCCTTGCGGCCAGGGCGTCAGGGACCTCCAATATTCGGGCCCCGGTTGCGGTGCGCCTCATTCGAAAGCCTTCAGAGGCTCCGAATTCGTCGAGGTGCTCCACCACCGCCTGCTTCGCCTTTGGCATGACCATGTCATAGTTCACGCCCTTCTTTTCCGCAGCTGGCTGTAGTGTAATCACTACAGCTGCGGAATTCGGGGCGCGAAGTCTGGCTGCCATGGCCCGCTTCCTACGCTGCTGTCGCCGCTCGCGCTTTTTCGTCGCTCTAGCTGCCTTGCCCGCCTTCCTGCTGGCGCGGCTGCTACCAAGGCCTGACGCGAGAGATAGTTGCCGCCAATCTCGCCCACGAGGAAACGGCGGTGCTCTGCCCAAGCGGGACACACCTCCGGGCGGTCCATACAGTGGTGACACCCGGGCGATTCTTCCGCACGAATCCGGTGCAGGAACCTCCCGAATTGACCTTGTCCGGTGAGAACCTGCGTCATGCGGAGGGTAAGGACGCCGTAAGGTCTTTCCAGCCACGCCTCAAGAACTTACCGCCATCATTAAGGTGTGCCCTAAAATTAAATCTGAATCGGAAAATTACAGTAATCCATTTCTTTGACCGCATTCTTATTCTTCAATCTGTCAGAACTATCAAACGGCATTTCTTAGATTTGTCGGGCTTTAACATATAAATACTTTTTAATTTGGAAAGGAAAAATCTCTCTGTAAACGTAACGTAAACTGTCGCTTACGAAGTTCTTCCTGAAAAGGCTCTATTAGAAATAAAGAAAGAAGAAATAAAAACATTTATTTGTGACTCGCATAGGACAAACAACATTAAAATAAAAAATGTTAAATAATCTATGAATAACTTAAAAAATACAACATTAAAACGAAGAAAAAGAGACCTGTGCGGGGCTAAAAAGAACCCCTATCTCAGCTTTGTTGCTGTTGAGAGAAAACAGCCAGAGATGAGCCAGAGCTGGGATTAAACCCGGTTGATTGGCCGCCTTTATTAGTAAGAGTGAAATAGTATTTATTTCACTATTGCTTTACCTCTGTCGGTTTGATGTCTTTAGTCTGAAATTATGATTGATGATGAGTGATATTTATACTTGCTAGGCAAAATAACTACAATTTCAGCGCCTATCAACACTATTTTACAGTCACAAAAAAGAAACCATAATTTATAAATTTTGTTAGCTAGTATTTTAAATACATATTGTATTTAAAATACTAGCTAAGTAAAGTATATGTAGGTTCAGATCTCATAAATCTGTTGTACGGTATCTATATTATGAAGCCAAACAGTTTTAACATCTCATCAGGAACTGATTTTGAATAAAAATAATATTTTAGTGTTATTTTAGTGTGTCTGAGCCAAACGTCTTACTAAATTGTGTCCATACTTGTATTTTATTCTGTTCTTTGGTCGTGGTTGTTACAAGCAAGAAGTTAAGTTTTTATATTATTAAAATAAAAGATAACTAATCGATAGCTGTAAGATATGATAGATAGATTGTTTAGGTACCTAAAGTGCACCTAAGTTAAAAAAAAAAAAAACAAATATAATTGATTTTTATTTTTTATTAATATTTTGATTTTGCAGTCAATTGTTATTTTCAATCCTTAAAAAAAGCCTTTTTTTTTGGCTAGTTTGTACTAATCTACTCCTGCGCAAAGACGCAGGCTCCTTTCAATTCTTTCGTTGTTGTGCTTTATTTCGCTAATACTCGAGAAACTTATCTAATATTTTATTTACAGCCTATGTAAAGTTCATAAACTTTGAGAATAAGAGATTGTTGATGGCGGAAGGTTACACGTTCGCTCAAGCTAATCCAAAGCACTGGGACTGCTCCAAAAAGCAAAAAGGCTGCAAAGCAAGAATCTTCCTGTCGCCTGATGGCAATCGAGTGACATTCATATCCAACAGACATAATCACAATCCGCCAATTTATAAGACAGTAAACAAATATTAGGATTTACGATACGACTCTGTTTAGGAAGAACTTCGTAAAAGCGACAGTTTGCGTTTTTTAGGAAGAACGTCGTAAAAACGACAGTTTGCGTTTTTTAGGAAAAACGTAAAAGCGACATTTTGCGTTTTTTTTTTATTGTTCATAGGCTCGACAACTATCTCACCTGATGGAAAGCGACGATGTGGTCGACGATGGAGCGCGCTGACCTAGAAAAAACCTATTCACTCTAGACGTATAGATCCCCAGGTTTTAGCTATCAGGAAACACAAGAAGGTTTTTTTTTTCTTATTTAGTAAAAAAGTATTTCGTAATATCTTTTTAAAAATAATATGACTTTTTATTCATACAACTACTGATCTAATAAAATATGTAGTTTCTATTAACATTTTGTCATAAATACTTTTGAATTTGGAAAGGAAAAGTCTATTTCTGCAAAAAACGTAAACTGTTGCTTACGAGGAGTTATAAAGAAGTTAAAAGAAGTTAAAAGAAAGAAAAGTTAGTGACAGCATAATGATGGACAGAATTGAAGAAAGACTTGTTGCGCCGACGTCAAGTAACACGAGACAAGGGCAGGATGATGAAGATGATGTCGCTTATGATGTTCTTTCTGAAAAGGTTCGGTATAGAGATGAGCCGGAGCTAGGATAAAACCTGGTTGATTGGATTTTATTAGTTTGAGTGGAGTAGCATTTATTTACAGTTTTACCTCTGATTGGTTTGACGTCTTTCGACTGAAATGATGATGAATGGTATATAGATACCACTTGCAGCTAAAGATTGATTGAGGCAAAATAATTGCAATTTTAGTGCCTATCAACACAATTTAAAGTCTGTCACAAAAAAAAACCATGGTTTATAAATTTTATTAGCTAGTTTTTTTTTATATTCAGTAAAGTAGACGTAGCTTCAGATCTCGTAAATTTGTTCCTGTTGGAATCTATATTAATATTATAAAGCTGAAGAATTTGTTTAGTAAACGCTGATATCAGGAACTGCTAGTTCGAATAGAAAAAAATATTTGAGTGTTAAATGGAGCTTGTCTATCGATAAAGGTTATAGGCATAATACTTATAGAAGCGGAGCAGTAAACAAAGACACGGGTGATACCGTGGGGGATATTTTTCAAAAACTTCTAGAAAATAAAATGTATGGTTGAAAATGTAGTCTTAAGACGTAGATTAGGTCAGTTTCCTAACAAATTGCGTACTCACCCGAAAATTACTTTGAACGTTTTTATTTTCGAAAAAAAAAACTTTGTAAGTAATGAAATATCAGTATTGTATGTTTGTAATAAAATCGTGTCTACTTTATGAAATCCCAATTAATGAAAGGCCAATTTTCGTACTTGTAAAAACCTCGTTAGTAGTACTAATCAAAGTTTATATGTTATATTATTTTTAAATATTTTTATAAATTAATATTTTTATAAAAATAACAATATTATTTAATATTTTTATTTGATGAATTAATTGTATCAATAGTCAAATGTCACAACTAAGTAGTTCATTTAATTAAAATATATGTAAAGTGTGTGTGTGTGTGTGTGTGTGTATGTGAAGTGTGTGTGTGTGTGTGTGTGTGTGTGTGTGTGTGTGTGTGTGTTTTTAGTAAATGTAATTTTTATCAATAAATATGTTTATCTGTTTAAATCGCTGTCACAACTTTTACTTTTGCTAATACACTGATTTTTCTTCCAAACCCAATTTATCTTTAATTATAGATTTTCTTGCCTGGTTGGTCTACTTACCTCACCCACAGTACTTAACCAAAACCCTCTAAACAATATCATCTCAGCGACAATCTTTGTCAACTTCCAGTGGAATCAGAGTGTTTCACTGACAGATTATCACGGACAATTAATACTTTCTTTTATAGCAAATGACATAAGATTGTTATGGAATTGACATTTGTAATGATCAACAACGTTTTATTTTAGGGTGTTTTTAATATCTTGCGGATTTCATCACGCATGCGCGATTGCCCCGCACAGAAACGCAAAACGCGTCCCGCGTGCGCATTCAACGCATTACAATAAATACTTGTATAAAATGGACAACTGCAGGGGTTACGCGTGCGGGGCAATACCGCATGCGTGATCAAAACCGCACGATATTAAAAACATCCTTAGTATTCGGGTACCTACGAAGAGATATTACGGAAACGTCAATGCATTTTATGCCAAATTTATCTGGCGTCTACCTTATCATAATCAACATAATTTTGGTGAAAGTACTTAACTAAGAGTTTTGTCGTAAATTGTTCTCTATTTGCAGTTTTTACCTGGGCCAAGTAGACTAATCTCTCGAGATTTGATTGTGTGACATAAAAAATGATTTGATTTTTACAGATACACCGTTGTTTGTAAAACTACAAAACAATGAGACTTTAGTGATGATCAGCGGTTATACATTCCGTCAATACACACCATGGGTCTTTTATTGTTCCAAAAATGATAATGGGTGCACAGCCAGGGTTATTCTGAACGGTGAAAATTCTGAGATTGTGTTTATGAAAAATGAACATAACCACCCACGACCTGTAGTTAATTTTTATACGAAAATTCCGTGAATGGGGAAGAACTAGCACCAATTTTATGCGAAAATTCCGTGAATGGGGAAGGACTAGCACCAATTTTATGGGAAAATTCCGAGAATGGGGAAGAAACAGCACCAATTTTAAGAATTGTGGAATCATTTGTAATATTTTTTTTATCTGTAAATGCATGTCATAAATGTATCTTGTGTGTGCTGTGCTATACGTCCAAATTTATCAAAATAAATTCATATTATAAAAGGGTATGATCAATTTGTCGTTTTAATACACGTATTTTGACACATTTTTTGAGGCCGACAAGATAATCTTTTTTCGCTAAATAACTCCTCCAGCTCTAGTTCGAGGTGGCACGACAGCGAGTGTTAGTCTATTGCTGACTAAAACTCCTGTGTTCCTTCAGTTGCCCTTTGCGTACCAGAACCACAGTAACTCTTTCGAGCTACATCATAGTCCTTCCTTGCATAACCTTGATAATATGACAAAGGATTGTGACCGAGTTCGGTCCATGTACTACCAAGAACAGTAGTCGTAGTCCTCCAAATACTGTCGAAATCGTTGCCAAGGGTAGATTTTATGGTTATATTTACTGTCTACGGGTCCAAAATACCCGAGTATACCATAATAAAAGTTATGGTATACTTAGGTATTTCGGACCCGTAGACAGTATTAGACATTTAATAGGTTTCAATTGAGGTTGAAATTCATAAGATACCATCTTTTACTAAATAATCAGCAATCTTTACATGTAGGTCGCTGTTATACCGGTATTATTTAATTTAAAATATAACGTGAAGAGGTTGACTAAGAGTATAATTTATATTCACAGGAGCACCGATGTTCATACATCTACAAGGCAATAAGAGATTACTCATGGTCAACGGATTCACTTTCGGTCAATATTCACCAAGATACTATTACTGTTCTAAAAAAAGTAAAGGATGCAGAGCCAGCGTTGTCCTGAACCGAGATGGATCTAAAATTGTTACGGTCAAAAATGAGCATGACCATGAACCACCTGTATATGGAAAAATACCAAATGGTCTCTATATTAAATATAGCGGATGAAGACAGTTGAAAATAATGTAAATTAAGGTTACTTTAAGTGTGAAGAGAATAGACCGAATGCGATTATTACGCGTACCAAACGGGCAACAAGCTTCTGTAATAAGACTGCGAGGCTGAAATCAGATTGGGCACAACGACCGCTGAGCAAGTCTTCATGTAAAGGGGGCCTTAAGATGAAAGGCGAGAGAGAAGTGATGAGATGATTTGAATGCATACCATGAGGACGGTTCCGCATTGTAACCGATGCTAAGACAAGAAAACAGTCTAAAGTTGCAGTAGGTACTAATTGTAGTGGGGTGGTGGTGTGTAGTAGCGTAGTGTACTCGATGCGAACTCTGAATTCAAATTTTGCATAATCTATTTTATTAACGGTTGTATTTTTATTTTCTTTTAT
Source organism: Mythimna impura (assembly GCA_905147345.3). NCBI lineage: Eukaryota > Metazoa > Arthropoda > Insecta > Lepidoptera > Noctuidae > Mythimna > Mythimna impura. Next base: position 24,206,567 of record LR990351.1, on the reverse strand, counting down.
TTAATATACCTTAATCTGTATTTTTTTTTCTTTCAAATATAATGTAAGTTGTTCTAAATGCGGCTTTTCAGTTCAATCCAAATATTTGTATTATGGTAAATTAAGTAAGTAGTTAGGCTTATGTTAATGGCTGTATTAGCGGATGCTGTTGCCGTGGTCAACTGTACTAGGTTAAATATTTATACTATTTAATATTGAAAACCTCTTGCCATGGCAGCGGCTTCGCCCGCGTGAATCATGTGAAAGTATAAATTTATTCCAAAGGAACATACTTGCGGCATAAAAAGTATCCATCATATATGTGCTATTCAAGGACACGTTCCACCCGTGTGTCAAATTTCAGCCAAATCTTTTCAGCTGTTAGATCGTGAAGTATCAATAAACATACACCGTAGACACAAACTGTTGCCTTTGTAAATAAATAAATAATATTAGTGTGATAAACCTAATGCGTATTCCGGAAGACGCAGCGTTTGTCCTCCCACAAGGTGGACACCTGAAAGTGGATGCAAGACGGATAAGACCTGTCCATGGGGCAACGCTTGGGGACTACGTCCTGCACGTATTGTAACAGAAATGATAATAAACCTAATGTATTCCGGGGGACGCAGCGTGTGTGTGGTGGAAACCTGAAAGTGGATGCAAGACGCATGCATCCACTTGTCCATGGGGAAATGCTTGGGGACCACGTCCTGCACGTATTGTAGCAGAAACGATAATAAACCTAATGTTAAAAAATAGCAATTACCAAGTAGTGTTTCATTTCAGGTCAAGCGAAGTTTATAGACGTGGGAGGCAGCAAAAAGTTAATTATGGTGAACAATTATACGTTTTCTGAATACAAACCACGCTACTATTACTGTTCTAAAAAAAAAGTAAAAGGGTGTAAAGCCAAGATTGTGCTAAGCCAAGATCAATCTGAAATTGTGTTGATTGAAAACGAACACGACCATGACCCTCCTGTGTATAAAATGACGGAAAATGGAGTATATGTTAAATTATTCGATTCATTATCGGTACCTCGGAATACGAGGTGAGTCACTGTGTAATAGTATCGTAAAGTCGTGTTATATTGGTCCTGAGGTATAACTTTGGCCTAAGCGCTTTAGCCAATAGAAACACAGTAAATAAAGTGTCCCATGTTCTTATTGGTTAATATAATAAGCTTGGGCCAAAGTTATACTGTAAGTTCTATATGTTTTCTATAATTTCAGTGTGAGAATATTAGATATTTCAGTTTCACTGTCGCGTATACTTTGTATTGCTATTTTTAAATATGCAATTACAATATATACACGAATTTTACGTCCTGGTCTTGTATAGTTTGTAACGTGTAAGCGCGCATCCTGGTTCCAAGCAATACTACAGTTAACATCACTAACACCTGACAAAATCTGAGATATATATAAAATAACTTATTCATATAATATAATGATGTTTAAATATTATATTATTAATGTTGAATTAGATAAATAATAATGACTTTTAACTTAACCTAACCCAAATGATTCACAAACATTAAAAGGGGATCTGGCACTTTAATGGTCACTAACCTAACCTAACCCACATCATCGCTTCGTTCACTCGCCATCGTGTTTTAATGGTTACTATTCTAACCCGATCTAATCTAGGCTCGATTATTTCGATCTACGCACGATTAGTCCATATTTGTACTGGCACTGTATACTATGGAATAAGATTAGGTAGTTAGGTTACTACGAAGTATACGCGAGTATTTGCGTACTACTCTTTTATTGGAAGACCTTGATTAAAAATTGATTTCAAATCTATACGCGACTAGTTTCATACTCTTGCGTTCTGGCCATGTACAGAATGTAAATACGCTTCGCTGTCATAGCATAAAATGATAAGATAGCTATGGCTCTTTATTTAACATAGGTTTTAAAGTGCTACAAGAGTGAAGACGTTGAGCATTGTTCTTTATGTTTGCGATCATATCTACAAGTGGAACTTAGAAGTTCTGGTTTCTTTCAAGTATTTTCACATTAATAACAACATAGTTTATTGATACTCGTAACTAATGTGATTAGAAATTATAATTTAAACTTAAACTCAATCAATTTTTTTGTGTGCGAATTGAAATTCCAGTAATAAAATAGATTAAATTGTTGACCCTAGAGTTTAATTTTTAAAACAGTTACCTTTGATAATATGGAACGTCAAAGTACTTACATTTGACTACATAATGACTGATAAACATTTTCAATGGTAACAAAAGGCTTAATTAGTTTTTCATGAAATTTATTTTAAAAGAAAACCCAGATCCTACAATATTTTACAATTGCAGGTCGAATGGAGTTTATAACTTTAATAAACGACACCGTGTTTGAGGAGAAGGCGGAAACATGGACCCAACAGGTAAATGGACTCCCTTCAATATTTAATAATTGGAAACAAGCCGCAATTGGTGATGCGTTTTTGTTATTCGCATTCGTCGATGCATGCATCGGGCAAACATTTAAAACCACACTGCATTTTTATTATGGATAAAAACTTGTTAAAAATATGTGCGTATTATGTTTAATTTTATGTAAATATAAAATAATTTACCGATATATCACTTACTTTTTTTTCACCACTTTCAGATGCCACGGCAAAGTGTGTTTTCTACATCTTCGAGAAAAAGGAAAAAATGGGATCCTGAACAAATGAAACTGGCAATCGAAGCGGTGAGGACAAACGTAATGGGCTATAAGAAGGCGGCAAAAATGTTTTCTGTGCCAAGATCAACTTTGCAACGATTAGCAAATGATTCAGAAAAATCCTTAGAGTTACTTGTACATAAACCTCTTGGCAGAAAACCTGTGCTTCCACCTGACTTAGAAAAAGAGTTAGTGCAATATATTTTATTTATGGAGTCGAGATATTATGTACTTACTAGAATGGGTGTTTGTAAATTGGCCTATCAGTTGGCTTTAAAAAGTAATATAAAAAATAATTTTAGGAACGAAGTACCAGGGCGTGTTTGGTTGAATAAGTTTTTGAAGCGACATGAAGATATTCTATCGTTGCGCCGACCTTTAGGGATATCTTATACTCAAGCCTTTAATCGTGAAGCAGTCAAAGAATTTTTTGATATTTTGGAAGTCGAAATGGAAAAAAATAATTATCCACCTGACAGGATTTTCACTGTAGATGAGACAGCGTTAACTATTGTGCAGTCAAAAGTACCAAAGGTGGTAGGTAAAAAAGGTAAGAAGCAGATAAGAACCTTGACTACTGCAGAACGAGATTTTCTATGTACTATTGTTTGCTGCCTGAGTGCATCGGGTGTCTTCGTGCCGCCCATGATGATATTCCCCAGGAAAACCTTTACGGATATCTTGATGAAAGGTGCGCCACCTGGATCCATTGGTAAAGTTCACCCGTCTGGTTGGATCCAATCTAATTTGTTTACCGAATGGTTCAGGCATTTTATTGAAAATATTAACCCAAGTAAAGCCTCTCCGGCATTGCTAATTTTAGACGGACATTACAGTCACACTCGCAATTTAGAAGTAATAGATCTAGCTCGTGAAAACCACATCTCCATAGTCAGTCTCCCACCTAAAACTACCCATAAACTGCAGCCGTTAAACAAGACTTTCATGGGTAACCTTAAGAATCACTACTGTGAGGAGATTCACAAGTTTCGTTCAAATTCCGAAAATATGCTCAAGCCTCACGATATTGCTCATCTTTTTGGTCTGGCGTATCTAAAGAGCACCGCAGAAGAAATTGCAGGAAATGGCTTTCGTGCAACTGGCATTTATCCATTTAATCCACAAATTTTTGTGGTTGACGATTTTGAAGCTGAAGCGTCAAACAGTATCCAGACATCACACACTTACAATAATGAAGATACTAGTGCTCCAGATGAGAGTAAAACTGATACAAATGTTGCTGTTGACCAAAGTAACCCGGAAGTATACGCAGCTGCATGGGCATCAAAGATTCTTGGACGAGGTGGTAGACGCGGTTATGGCATCCTCACTCGTAGTCAAAATGCGGTGTGCAGTAGCAGCAATGCTAATCAACGCTATAGAGACGATACATCCAGCAGTCGGGAATCGTGTGAAAGTGAAGTAGTCATAGAAACCGACTCTGAACATGATGACGATACAAAATGCATATTCTGCGACGCCAGTTGTTCTAGCGTCAGACGTAGGAAAGACTGGATTCAGTGCCAGAGTTGTAATTTATGGTCTCATACAGCCTGTGCAGATCTTGAAGGCGAATATTATGTCTGTAATTTTTGTCGTTAGGTTTTGGTCTTCCAAGTGCCATATTACCTTCACTTGATCTGACGGTTCCAATTTTTTTTTAGAGTACACATTGCTTTTACTTACAAGCTTTTATTTAGAGGCAGCTGTCCCGTCCCTGTAATAAAATATTGCAAATTAATCATGACTTACTTCCCAGTTTCCGATTAAGCTGACAATATTATAAAAAGAGGAACTGACTGACATATCAACGCAAACTACAGGAATTAGGAACATGAAATTTTGCACAAGGGTTCCTTCTATGATGTAAGCGAGTATTAAGAAAGGGTTTTGGAAATTTCGTTGTACGTTGTTATGTGTTGTTGAAATAGTCAATATTAAAAAGTATGCTTGAAATAAAACAGTGTTAAAACATTTTGCATTAAGTTATGTTTGCTTTAATTATTAGGTAGATTAAAATTTCCAAAGACAAAAGTAGTACGCTGCAACTGGTGTATTGCACATTATTTTAAGCCATACCATACCGTATACATCTTTGAGTTATATGAGTTTTTAACTGTATGAATGAATTAATGATTTATTTAATAATAACAAATATTGCACAACTATGCAAATGGTCGGTATAGTTTAGCATTACATCATGATAATGTATTTATCCCAAGATATTAAAATGTCAATAAAATAAGTTGTTCAAATACATACATAACATACATAATCAGCCTTTTAATATTCCCACTGCTGGGACTCAGGCCAGACTCTCTAGGAGTGGGAATGGGCCCTAACCCACCACTCGGGCCCAGTGCGGGTTGATGGATGCCACATGTCTTCGAATTTTTGGTTCTAGGACATGCCGTTTTCCTCACGATGTTTTCCTTCACCGTGATGATGTCCAAATATTAATATTATTTTTTAAATTAAATTTATTATTACATTATTATGCTAATATCAAAATAAATTAAAATAAAATTTAGTGTCATACAGGTTTGAAATATGTGAAATATTAATAAAGCGTTTTACAGTTGCAGGTAAAGCGGTGTTTATAACTTTAGTAAACAACAAAAAGTTATTAATGTTCAACAATTACACGTTCGCCCAGAAAAAACCACGTTACTTCTATTGTTCACAAATTACAAAAGGTTGTAAAGCAAAAATTACTCTGAATCAGAACTTAACTGAAGTTGGGTCAATTGAAAATGAACACAATCATAGTCCTCCGATATATAAACGATTAGGATGTGGACGCTACCTTAAAATATAAGTAGGTAGTCTTTACAACACTCAAAATTAAGTAGTATTTAAGTACTGTTTAAGTAGTATTTTAGTAGTATTTAAGTTTAATATTAATGTACTATAAGAATGCACGATAGCACCATTGTATCTTCCCTCTACTACCTCTCCAGTTCCATACATGTCTGTCAAAAAAACTCAAAAGTAATAGTAGTATTTAAGTAGTATTTTAGTAGTATTTAAGTTTAATATTAATGTACTATAAGAATGCACGATAGCACCATTGTATCTTCCCTCTACTACCTCTCCAGTTCCATACATGTCTGTCAAAAAAACTCAAAAGTAATAGTAGTATTTAAGTAGTGTTTTAAGTAGTATTTAAGTTTAATATTAATGTACTATAAGAATGCACGATAGCACCATTGTATCTTCCCTCTACTACCTCTCCAGTTCCATACATGTCTGTCAAAAAAACTCAAAAGTAATAGTAGTATTTAAGTAGTGTTTTAAGTAGTATTTAAGTTTAATATTAATGTACTATAAGAATGCACGATAGCACCATTGTATCTTCCCTCTACTAACTCTCCAGTTCCATACATGTCTGTCAAAAAAACTCAAAAGTAATAGTAGTATGTAAGTAGTGTTTTAAGTAGTATTTAAGTTTAATATTAATGTACTATAAGAATGCACGATTGCACCATTGTATCTTCCCTCTACTACCTCTCCAGTTCCATACATGTCTGTCAAAAAAAAAAAAAAAAGTGTTAGCAGTATTTTCTGAAACCTTTTTTTATTGTCTGTTCAACCGATTTTAATTGCGTTGGTGGCATGATGATAATGATTATTATATTGATTTGTAGTAAGTAAATGTGTTATTTTTTAAAAATTATATTGTGGTATAATAATGACTCTCTGCACGTGTTGGTTTCGACTGTTAGTGCAGAGTACCTGTCATAAAATAAATAAATAAATTAGAGCAGTGGTGTTCGAGTGGTAACGGCCCAAAGTTACGAGTTGTAGGCAGCGGGTTCAATCCCAGCCAGGCGCATTACTTTGTGTAATTTATTTCATCATCACTGCTCTCAAAACGGTGAAGGAAAACATCGTGAGGAAACCGGCATGTCCAAGAACCAAAAATTCGAAGACATGTGACATCCACCAATCCGCGCTAGGCCCGCGTGGTGGATTATGGCCCATTCCCTCTCTTAGAGAGGAGGCCTGAGTCCCAACAGTGGGAACATTATAAGGCCGACTATGCTTACAGCACTCAAAAGTAATTAAGTACTATTTAAGTTTAATAATAATGTGCATTTAAGATTTAGTATGAAATGTAACGCGGGGGGTTTGGCGCTGTAAGCCGAAATACAGATTCCTTCTAGTTCGGCTCCAGCTGCTAAAACTTTTGTGTACATGTACTCGTATATTTAGAGCATTTATTTGTTAAAATACAATAAGTAATTTTTTTGTGAAATAAATAAAAATAAATAAATAAATACTATTAATTTGACTGGCCTGTTGGTCTTAGTGGTTAGTGGCCCTGACTGCTATGCCGGAGATCGTGGGTTCGATTCCCACCAAGGACAAATGTTTGTGTGATGAGCACAATCATTTGTTCTGTGTCTGGGTGTAATTTATCTATATTATGCATGCATTTAGAACTATTTAAGTATGTTTATCAGTTGTCTAGTACTCATAACACAAGCTCTGCTTAGCTTGGGACTAGAAGGCGTTGTGTGAATATTATATTAGTATAAGAATGCACGATTGCACCATTGTAACACACACACACACACATATGGATGTTTATCTGAAATAAATATTTGAATTTGAATTTATTGTCTCTTTCCTCCACTACCTCTACAGTTCCATACATTTCTATATAAATCTAAAAAAGGGTTGGCAGTATTTTCTGTTTTAATGTTTTCATATCCGCAATCTTTTCGTTAGTTGAAATGTATATTTAATATAAAAAAAAATATGTATCTAAATAATGACTATTAAATTACTTTTTTGATGTTCAACTAGTTTATTCATTTATGTACACACAAATACTTAAATAAAAATATTTACATATTTAAAAATACTTAACTAATCTATATAGTTATACACTTCTGGACACATCTATTGGCCCACCTTGTATTTTCAGTTTCGTTTGGTCCTAGCTAAAATTTTATATTAGGTCGAGCAAAAAGTTTATAAGCAGTTTTGAACCTGGCACATTCACAATTTCATTCAATAGTCTTTTTTTGAATTTCGAACACAGAATTTAAAGAAACAAAAGACAATTTGGAGCCTGTTTGTTGATATCAAACAATCGAATACTAAGAAAACTTGGTTTTATTGGTTTACTTGGATTTAATTCTTGAAAAAGTGATTGATATCTTTGGTTTTGCAACAAACATTACTTATTCTTAACATTAAGGTGAGGTTCTATCAATAATCTATGGATACTTCACCTGAAGTCGCCGCCCAAGCTGTGGCACTTATTTAGGCCGGACACAGCCAAAGAAACGTGAGTGCTCAACTTAATTTAAGTCGATCTGCGGTCCGAAATGTTTATCGGAGGTACCTAGAGACTGGCGGCTTTGTTCGTCTCCAAGGAAGGCCACGATCTCGGGTCACAACTGAATGGCAGGATCGATTCATCGTGACGACCAGCTTGAGAAATCGTCACCTTACCTCCATTGAGATACAAAACCAACTTCGCGACTTCCACAGAGTATCTGTGAGCGCTCGAACTCTTCGGAGAAGGTTAAAAGAACGCGATATGGTACCACACAAGCCAGCTAATGGGCCCAAACTAACGCGAGCCCACCGAACAGCGCGCCTTCATTTCGCACGCAGTCATTTAAATTAGACACAGCAAGATTGGAGCCGTGTACTCTTTTCTGATGAGTCTAAAATTGTGTTACATGGCAATGATGGAAGGAAGAAGGTCTACCGACGTAAGGGAGAGCGTTTCGCATAATGCTGCTTTGAAGAGAGGGTTGCTTATGGCGGTGGCTCATGGACTGTCTGGGGCGGTATATCCGCGAGCGGCAAAACTCAACTTGAGGTTGTTACAGGACCACGGCTGCCAACATTAAATGCTGAAAGGTACATTCGTGAGTGCTTAGAACCTCACGTGATACCATACGCGGACTATGTGGGCCCAAATTTCCTTTTTATGCATGATAATGCAAGAGCCCATGCGGCCGGCATCGTCAGGGAATATCTTCGGGATGTGAACATCACAGTTATGGACTGGCCAGCCAGAAGCCCAGACATGAACCCCATCGAGCACATGTAGGACGAGCTAAAAAGACGTGTTAGGGCTCGTCAGCCAGTTGCCTAGACGATGTAGGAGTTGAAAACTGCCATAGAAGAGGAATGGGAGATGATCCCTCAAAATTTCATAGAGCGGTTGATAAACTCTATGCCTAATCGTATGAGAGCTGTGGTAGATGCCCATGGAGGCAAGACGCGTTATTAAATTAAACCTTTATTTGATAAAACATGTTTTTTATTAAAAAATCAATTGCCTTTAACAAGGCGCATATCCGACTTGTTAGGCGTAGCTCCATGTCGTATGGTATTCTGAATTCAAATTTAAAACAATACGATCGAAAAAGATGGTAAAATGTATCAGGTTTAAAACTGCATCAACAGTTTTTGTTCAATCTAGCAATCATATTTCGGTAGGGGCCATCGAAACCTAAACTCTAAGGTGGGCCAATAGATGTGTCCAGAAGTGTATAAAAATGAATCCCTGTTTCCCCATTTCTCCGTGCATCATGCGTGAATGAAGGTAAAAGAAAATTATAAGAAAGCAAAAAAAGTTCATGCTTGCGAAACCAGGGCACTAATAAACTCTTTGATTAATATAATTCAATTCTTTGATTGGATGTAACCATACCATCCAATGAACCATCCATCCATTGATGATTGATGTACCATCAATCATCAATCAAATCATCAGATTAAACAACTGGAGAAATCATTGATTCGTCAGCTAGTTTCAGCATAAGGGGTTGAATTTTAAAGTATCTACAAAAAACAAAAGCATATATATTTTTTTACTAATTATAATTATAATATAAAGAAAATGTAAATGACATTTTATTTAATAAACAACTTTTATTTTTTTGTTTCATCGCCTACTTTTCTGATTTTCATAGGCTTCTATCTATTTATGTGTGGTTTCCGCACTTAGTCCTGTGTGGACCATTGTACGTGTAGGCTTATTTGACTACGCTAAACTAATATGGAATATACTTATATGCGTATGACACATGGGCGTAGCTACTGCCGTATCAGCCGTATCAATGATACGGGGCCCCCGAGCTACAGGGCCCCCGACATATGCCTAAATTTGTAACATGTTATCCACAATCTTAAATTGTCATATTGATAAAAGGCAAGACGACAATAAAAACTCAACCCATTTTAGTAGGTACCTTCTGAATAATCCATTAAATAAGCTTATTTTCATTTTCGAGGCCTTTCATGGCACTACTCCCACTGCTGGGACTCAGGCCTCCACTCTCTAGGAGAGGGAATGGGCCGTAATCCACCACGCGGGCCCAGTGCGGGTTGGTGAATGTCACATGTTCCTCACGATGTTTTCCTTCACCGTGACGATGTCAAAATATTACTATTTATAGGTGAATATCAAATAAAATAAATTAAAATATTTGTGTCATACAGGTTTGAAATATGTGAAATATTAATAAAGCGTTTTACAATTGCAGGTCAAGCGGAGTTTATAACTTTAGTAAACAACAAAAAGTTGTTAATGTTCAACAATTACACGTTCGCCCAGAAAAAACCACGTTACTTCTATTGTTCACAAATTTTAAAAGGTTGTAAAGCAAAAATTATTCTGAATCAGAACTTAACTGAAGTTGGGTTAATTGAAAATGAACACAATCATAGTCCTCCGCTATATAAACGATTAGGATGTGGACGCTACCTTAAAATATAAGTAGTCTTTACAACACTCAATAGTAATTAAGTAGTATTTAAGTAGTGTTTAAGTAGTATTTATTATTATTATGATTTAATTATTATTATGATATAAAGAAAATGTAAATGACATTTTTAATAAACAACTTTTATTTTTATTTTTTTGTTCATCGCCTACTTTTCTGATTTTAATAGGCTTATTTAACTACGCTAAACTAATATGGAATATACTTATATGCGTATGACACATGGGCATAGCTACTGCCGTATCAGCCGTATCAATGATACGGGCCCCCCGAGCTACAGGGCCCTCGACATATGCCTAAATTCGTAACATGTTATCCACAATCTTAAATTGTCATATTGATAAAAGGCAAGTCGACAATAAAAACTCAACCCATTTTAGTGGGTACCTTCTGAATAATCCATTAAAGGTGACAAGAATGGATAAAGTGAGAAATGATGAAAGTTGAAAGGGAATCGTTTATCTTGGTATGGTCATGTGAAGAGGAGGGATGAAGCGCATGTTGCTAAAAGAGTTATGAATTTACATGTGGATGGATGGAGAGGGAGAGGGAGGGGGAAAAGGGAAGGAAGTGATAGCGTGACGAGTGACAGGATAGAATGGAAGAAAAAAAACGTGTTGTGCCGACCCCAAATAAAACGGGACAAGGGCAGGAAGATGATGATGATGATTTGGTATCATTTATAAACTGGTTACATAACAGTTATTTCTTACATGCATATTCCCTATTGAAAAATTAACACGTAGTTTTGTAATAACTAATTCACATTTTGATAAAGTTACCACTCAAATCTTTGACCAGAATTGGTGGCGAATGGTTATGATATGATATGATAGATGATCATCATCATCTCATGGCACTATTTCTATGCTAATAGAAGCTATTTCGTACAAAAAAAAATCAAACTTCAAAAATATTTTATATAAACCTTTGAATACCTATGATCTAAATACCTAGTAATACCTACTATCTATGATTGTTTCAGTATTGGTTATAAGTGTTTTTTTCTAAACTGCTGATTTTCCACAGGTAACGTCAAATTCATTCAACTGTCAGAAAGCAAGAGACTGTTGATGGCAGAAGGGTTTACTTTCGCACAAACAACCCCACGGCACTGGTACTGCTCCAAGAAAGGCAAGGGATGCAAGGCCAGGATCTTCTTGAATAAGGAAGAAACAGAAGTGGTATTCTTCAACAACGACCACGAACATGAACCACCAGTGTATAGGAAATTTGACAATGGATTTTACGTGAAGATTAGTGGCTAGGTCCATGGCTAGGTGGTAATTGTTTAATCACAAATTTTAACATAATATCTATTTTTGTATTGCTATGCTATACATACGTGGGGTGATCTGGAAGTAATGATAACAAGTAAGTTAAACAAACGTTATGGTTTTAAATTGAATTTGTTTTTAATAATGATAATTATAGTAGAATTTAGACAAAGTATGGGACTATACTCGTATAGTTACTCAGAGTAAAGTCTTTCCCCTAAAACAAGGAGATATAAACGAAATCGGACAGATACTTATTTCGTTCGTTGTTACTAATTTAGATGTAAAAGTTCTTTGTCAGCTTGCTTCTTTTCAAGACAAGCTCATGCAATGTAAATATATCTCTTCCTTTGCTTGTCGGTGAAATTCCTCGGCATTCAAGTGACAGAAAAGTTTTTGATGCGCAGTTCGTTGGTAGATTCGTTGAATGCTGCCGTATGAGGCCTCTGTGAACTTAACTTACTGACTGCGAATGCCAAAAGGAGGATAAAAACATTTCAGAATATTACTTTCTAGCCTATTAAAATCTGCTTATTAAAAAATAACTGCTGATGGCAATTTTCTTCACAGCATTTGCACTGCTTTTAAGAAGACGAAGGATGAAAGGATCTTTTTGAAAATAGAAGAATACAGAAGTATTCTTCAATAACGACCAAGACCATAAACTACCAGTGTGTTAAAAAGAATCTAATGGATTTTATGTTAACATTCGTGGCTAGGCAAATACTTTTTGTTATTATTTACACACTAGATTCGGCCAGCAGCTTCGGTATATTCCCAGTCGCCCCACATGGATTGCCACCAGGTGGCAATCGAAATAGTACATTTTGATACAAGTGCAGAAAATTTGTCATTGCGGCCAAAGCGGAATTCGCACGAGCCGTAGGCGAGTGTGTTATGGAGCCGAGGGCTGCAGTGACAAATTTGCACGTGCATCAAACGACTTTTTTCAACACACTTACGAAGAAATGAATAAACGGGGGTTGTCCGGCGACTCGTGAGGGTCGACGCGCGCCCAGCCTGACACGATAAATGTAATAACATTGTGGCGGGGGAGAGCACGCGCACTTTTCTGTACTAGTGCAGAAAACAGTCTATTGCGTGCCTAAAAGCGGTGGGATAAGAGCGGGTTTTCGAGTAAGTGTATTGAAAATGAAATTCCCAGTTGCCCGGGTGGCGATTGGGAAGCTATTGCCCCCACTACAATCGGAATCGGAAAAGTTTGACCGCCAACCCCCTCATTGCGGCCGATAAACAGACAGCGATGATGAGTTAACCTGGGTGGCGATCCATGTGGGGCGACTGGGAATAAACCGAAGCTTCGCTTACGTGGAATTTGAAAATTATCCAAAACGAACTACCGGATGAGAATTTGAATTAGAACTTCGTCTAAATGCGTTCAGCCGTCCAGTCAACAACGTTGAGGTTTACTTTTAAGTAGGAAATAGTATTTCAATATTAGTAGGTGTTTTTTTTTTTATAGTGGTCTAAAAGTCGCTTGACTGCGACTGCAGTAGTTTACATGAATAAAAAAGAAGTTGTAGCATTTTTTACACTATATATTAGTATGACTTATTTGCTTGTTGTAAAATGTGAATGGGTTTAATTTTAACAGTATTATTAATTGATAACAAATATGTACTTTTACGTACTATACTTTTATACTGTGGTAGCGATATTGCTGAAAAACAAGAGTTCTTAAAAAATCTAAATAATATGTTTGATACATATCGTAAGTGCTTTCTTACTGCAGTACTCAGCTGCTGCTACATACCTAATTTTATAAATAATACATGTTAATATTTTTTCTCTTTATAGAAGAAATGAAGCGTTACTTTATTAGATTTAGATCGGTCAGCTTTTATTATAGCTGTAATAATAGTGGATGTTTTCGATGTGAAACATCTATTGTTACGCTTTGGCAGTATAATCGTCTCATGTCGTGACGGCAACTGGCATGATGCCCCTATACTCGAATGCCGTGACGGAAAACGGCATGATGCCCCCGCTACACCATCGCTCTCGACTTGCTTGTGTGTGTGCGTATACTTACTTACACACACACACATCACACTATGCACACACACACACACACACACACACACATCTGCCGGACGTCCCGTTACGGCCAATGTGTTTTTTCTTGGTATTGTCCTAATTATGTGTTTATTTTTATATACCTAATTATGTACTTTTTTTTGACTGCCCTGTTGGTATGGTAGTTAGTGGCCCTGACTGCTATGCCGGGGGTGGTGGGTTCTATTCCTGTTCCTATTCTGTGTCTGGGTGTAATTTATCTATAATATGAATGTATTTAGAAATATATGAGTATGTTTATCAGTTGTCTACTCATAATAGAGTACTCATAACACAAGCTCTGCTTAGCTTGGGACTAGACGGCGTTGTGTGATAGTTGTGAAATATATGTTTATTTATTTTTATTTTATTTTATGTAATTTAAGTCTTGAATGATAATTACCAAATGATGTATTATATAAACATTTCCATAATAATTATTTTTAGATAGACATAAACAATGGGCGGTATTATCGCTGTGTGATTTTTTACAGACAACCTTCGGTTGGGTTTTTAATACATTTTTTTTTTTTCATAAAAATTGCCTTTTTATTACTTTCTTCAAAATATAAGAAAAGATTTTATCCTTTACCCCTTTACCGGTTTGCTTTTGTAACCGTTTCCTTCTCTTAATTAGGTACCTACACAATAGACTTATTTATTTAAACTTGATGCTCAGTAGTGGTATGTAGCCAGACTTAACAAGATGTGCTCTACCAGTCAACCTATGGCTTAAAAAAGACTACGCAGTGGTAGGTGTGCAAAATAAATAAATAATTTAATTGTAACGTTTACCACCATTTAGAGATTTTTACAGAAGTTAATTAAATACATTAATGTTTAAATTCGAAACAGCACTGACAACTTAATACATTAACATGTCACCAAATCAGATCACGGTCAAATAATCGGAGAAAAACTGGAATTTGTGCGTTTTTTAAATAATAGGTCAGATGTATATAATTATGTACATTATAATTTTTTTAATTCCAGAAATTTCACATTACAAGTTCATACCAACTGGTAAGAAAAACGATTTGTTAATGGTTGAAGGATACACGTTTTCGCAAATGAATGACGGAAGAAACTGGTACTGCTCCCAGAGAAAAGAAGCCGGCTGTAAGGCTCGAATCAAGAGGAACATCAGGACTGGTACTCTGCAGTTTGAGCATAGTATACATGGTCATGCGCCGCGGAAGTGCCACGTCACTCCAGATGGGAAATACATGTTTTTTAGAACGTAGTCTTAAATGATCAAGTCAACGTGTCGGCCGAAAGACGTCCACTGTTGGACATAGGCCTCCGCCAAGCATCGCCACAACGACCGATCCTGTGCGTCTCGCATCCACCGCAATCCCGCGACTCTCACCATGTCGTCGGTCCACCTTGTGGGAAACCTTCCAACGCTGCGTTTTCCGGTGCGCGATCGCCACTCTAGAACCTTTCGGCCCCATCGACCATCCGTTCTACGAGCGATGTGCCCTGCCACTTTAGTTTGGCGATTCTTCGGGCTATGTCGGCGACCTTGGTTCTCCTACGGATATCTTCATTATTTATGCGATCACGCAAGGAAACTCCGAGCATAGCCCTTAGGGTGACTGTAAGCCTTCTGATGAGGCCCATTGTAAGTGACCATGTTTCAGTGCCATCTGTCATCACTGGCAACACGCACTGGTCATAGACTTTCGTCTTGAGACACTGTGGTATGTTGGACGAGAACATACTGCGCAGCTTCCCGAAAGCTGCCCAGCCGATGATCCAGTAAATCTTCCCATTAGGACAGGAGGAACAGCTCTATGTAGGGACATGAATGAATAAGCCTGTCCTGTGTACATGTATGTCAACTGCAAACTCCATACGCGTTAAGCAAACAAACAAACAAAACAATGTTTCTGTACTGTCTGTTAAACCGATTTTAACTTTAATTGCGTTGGTGGGATGGTAAATGGCGGCTACAATAAATGGTATTGTAACCACTTTTTTGCGTTTATTGCCATTCTTATGCCTACAGAATAGAAGTCAAAATCGGGTGAAGGGACAGTAAAAAAGGCTTGTTTAAATGTCTAATCTTAACGCGAATGGAGTATAGTTTCTAGGTTCAGTGTAATAAGTGGATTTTATCTAAAATATAAGTTTTTTTTTGTTATAGAATGTTTAATCCAAGGTTGTGATGGTTTTCTGCTTGGGCACATGTAAACGGTCTTAATATTTTTTTTGTACTATAGTTAGTACTAATATAGCAATGCTCCATGCTTGGTTTTATTTATTAAGCGGCTACTCGTTGTAAAAGTGCTTTCTATGTGCTGGGTCAGACCGCAGACGCGGGCGCGGTGCGGGCGCAGCTCGGCGGTAGGTATCAGGCATACCACTTTTTTTGTCAAATGTACAGTCAGGGGTCAAAAGTGCAGTTCCACCTTACCAATGCTAAAATGTCTTAAATTTCTTTGTAGAAGAGAAGAGGGTCAATGGTTCATGACTGATTTAATTGGTAGCATAGAATCTAAAGTATTGATTAAACTAGTTATGGACTATTGAACTTCTACAATAAAGAAATTTTAGACACTTTAGCATTGGTAGAGTGCAACTGCACTTTTGATCCCTATTAAATTTCTGTTGTATGAACGAATTATAGTTGTTATGGGAAATAAAAACATTACTTTTCTACGAAGTATCACTTACTTGGATCGATTTCGGAGATTCTCCCAGGGAAACCAATTTTCGTAGTTACGTTTTATTTAAACTAGATAAACATTTGCATTGTGTTTTATTTATATATATAAAAAATATATATATAAATATAGCATACATAGCATAGCATATTCAGCCTTTTTAATGTTCCCACTGCTGGGACTCAGGCCTCCTCTCTCTAGGAGAGGGAATGGGCCGTAATCCACCACGCGGGCCCAGTGCGGGTTGGTGGATGTCACATGTCTTCGAATTTTTGGTTCTAGGACATGCCGGTTTCCTCACGATGTTTTCCTTCACCGTTTTGAGAGCAGTGGTGATGAAATAAATTACATAAAGTAATGCGCCTCGCTGCTCGCTTATTTATATATATATATAAATATATTTATAATATTGAAAAACTAGATTGTTCTTACGGCTTTTAGGTAAACGTTGTAAATATATCTATGTCCATTAGTAAATGTAGTCAGTAGACTACCAATACTTATAATACGAAATAGATACTGAGAAAAGGTATTTTATAACATAAAATTTGTTAGGTATCAGCATCAAAAAAGTCGTCTCAATAACTAAGCAAAAGAAAAAAGGTCAAACGAGGGAAGAAGCACTAAGGAAAAGACGAGAAAATGAGAGAAAACGTTACGAAAGAATAAAAAAAGATCCAGAAAGATTAGTTGCTTTTAAAGAAAAGCAAAGATAAAAATATTTAAAGGAAAGAGCTACTGGGGTTAGAAAAACTATTTCTGAAATGACAGAACAGGAAAAACAACAGTGTAGAAAAACGTGGCGAAAGAGAGCTAGAAAATATTACAAGAAGAAATGTGATGCTAACAAGCTTCAAAAGATTGTATCAGAGTTAATAAACATAAATAAATAAATAAACCGTCAAGTTTCGTGATTCATATCACCCATAAGAGGCATATAATTTACCGTTTTTATTTATTTTGTGAATCTATCATATAAAATACTGTACATACTCAATCAAAAACGGTCGCACTCAGTTCCTGTTTTTTTAATTTTAACATTTAATTTAATTATCACTTCCCTGTTACTATTCCCACTTCTCTGTTGGTCGATTTTCCTGGTCTACTAAAAAATATAAGCTAAACGATCTAAAAATATAAATTATAGCATAAGTGTTAATTGATTTTAGAATAAGATGACTACGAATTAAATATAGTTGCAATGAAAATTCGGATTAGGCGCACAATGCCACATTCGCAAAATGATAATACATTAGATTTTCGCAAAATGTCATATTCTCAAAATGTCACATTCTCAAAACGCCATATCACAAATCGTCACATTAGCAAAATGCCATATTCGCAAAATGCCACTTTCGCAAAATGACTCGCAAAATGCCACTTTCGCACAATGCCAAAATGTCCCTTCGAACTCGGTATTTTTTAAAATTTGGACGTTATTGTCCAAGGGGATGGTGAGGTAGACCAGGACGTAACACATTGGATCAACACAGGATGGATGAAATGGCGAAAGGTCACGGGAACAACTTGTGACCCACGGATGCCCCTCAAGTTGAAGGGTAAAATCTACAAGTCCGTGATAAGGCCTGTCATACTGATCAGAATGTTGGGCTGCGAAAAAGAAGGATGAAGAAAGATTGCACGTAGTGGAGATGAGAATGTTAAGATGGATATGTGTGGTGTGTCGATAAAGTGAAAAAAGTCAAGTGAGTAAAAAAGTAAGTGATAAATCCAATCCAATCCAATCAATCACCCAATCAATCAATCAATCAATCAATCAATCAATCAATCAATCAATCAATCAATCAATCAATCAATCAATCAATCAATCAATCAATCAATCAATCAATCAATCAATCAATCAATCAATCAATCAATCAATCAATCAATCAATCAATCAATCAATCAATCAATCAATCAATCAATCAATCAATCATTCAATCAATCAATCAATCAACCAATCAATCAATCAATCAATCAATCAATCAGTCAGTCAATCTATCAATCTATTAATCCATCAATCCATCAATCTATCAATCTATCAATCTATCAATCTATCAATCTATCAATCCATCAATCTATCAATCTATCAATCTATCAATCTATCAATCTATCAATCTATCAATCTATCAATCAATCAATCAATCAATCAATCAATCAATGAATCAATCAGTCAATCTATCAATCTATCAATCAATCAATCTATCAATCTATCAATCTATCAATCTATCAATCTATCAATCAATCTATCAATCTATCAGTATTGATTGATAGATTGCTATCCGAGTCGCCAGTGACTGAAAAGTTGAAAGGGAATTGTTTGTCTTGGTATGGTCATGTCTTTACATGACCATACCAAGACAAACAATTCCCAACCCTCTTCAGGAGGGTTGGGAATTGTTGGAGGAGGATGGAACGCATGTTACTAAAAGAGTTATGATGGATGGAGAGAGAGACCAAAGAAAAGATGGATGGATTGTGTGAAGAATGATATGAAAGAAAAAGAAGTTAGTGATAGCATGACGAGTGACAGGGCAGAATGGAAGAAAAAAACGTGTTGCGCCGACCCCAAATAACACGGGACAAGGGCAGAAAGATAATGGACGTTAGTATGTTTTTATGGAAAGCCATCTAGCTAAAACTTAATAACTGCTAGATTACAAGTACAGCATTTTTATTTTTATAAATGAAAATGTGTAAATGCTGGAAAGATTAAATTGGTATTATTTTTTATTCATAATTTTAATAAAAAACCCACTGCAAGAAGTAAATAAGTCATTTTAACAATTTTTATTGTCATTTACGTAAATCGTACATTATGTGATAATTATGATTTTTTTAGAATGTGTCATTTTGAGAATTTGTCATTTTGAGAATGTGTCATTTTGATAATGTGACATTTTGCTAATGTGGTATTTTGCGTCAATATGTCATTTTGCGAATGTGGCATTGTGCGCCTAATCCGAAAATTCTTTATTTCTATTACTTACATCTAAAGATACCGACGCACGGATCAAACAAATTAAACTCGCTTGAATATTTAATTCGTGATGATTTGAATACATAGCTACAAAATTATTTATTGACTGTGCATTGTTTATTTTAAATTGAATTAAGTGTATTGAAAAGACCCTAAAAAGTATGGATGGCAAAAGAAAATTGAACTTTGTTTTATGTGACATAAAGTTTGTTATTCAAAATTTTATGACTATCTCGAAAGCCAAGTGTGGTGATTATACACTTTTTGATGAATGATGATGAATTCATTTCTTGTTCAAAACAAAATCATAATCTAAAATATTGAAATAAGCATCACCTTTGTACCTATTTTTCTGTTTTCTTCTTCCTGTATTTTTATTATTGTGTGTACATGACTTTTAAATATATAGATAAATAATTTGATGGAGGTTTAATTCTGAAGTAATAAAGTTCACATCATCATCATCATTTCAGCCAAAGGCGTCCACAGTTAGACACAGGTCTCCCTCAAGTGTCGCCACCACGAACGGTCCTGTGCGTCTCGCAAACATTGCATTTCCGCGACTTTCACCAGGTCATCGGTCCACCTCGTAGGAGTCCTTTCAGCGCTGCGTCTGACTCACATGCATATTCCATATTCTTTACCTACTTGTAAAACGTGTATTCCACTAAGAAAGACATTTCTTTTTCCAGAATTCATATTTGTACCAAATACAAATAAAAAGAAGAACAGATTGCTAATGCTGGATGGGTATACATTCTCACAGAAGAGCAGTCTTCGAATTTGGTACTGTTCTCAATGCAAGAACGGATGCAAAGCCAAGGTCCACATAGACGCTGAGGGCAAGACTATCATAAGGGGATACAGAGTTCACACTCATGCTCCACCATTATACCATATTACTCCTAGTGGACAATATGTGTTTATTAGGAACAGATCGAATTTAGATCTAAAATGATCACACTAATATTGTAAAAAACGAAAGTTTGTAACTTTGAATGTTGAAAAAAATTAACTTATGTCTTATTCCAAGATACGTCTTGAAATAAGACAGAGTACTTTTTATCCCAGGTTTATAAATACAAAGTGCAGTTTTGAATCTGAATTCTTCAAAAAAACAGAATCACCCGTTGTGATTTATCGCGCGTCATGTCACTGTGTGCGTTAGTGCGACAGCCTGTACGAGGCTCAGCTCTATGGAACATCTCTTACCGATTTCTGTGAATAATAAAATATAAAAAAATACCTACTCGTTTTATTGTTGATTCGGGACATACGAGCAATTAAAACAAGCAATTTAACTTCTGCATATTTATAACTTAATACACTTCTGGACACATCTATTGGCCCACCTTGTATTTTCAGTTTCGTTTGGTCCTAGCTAAAATTTTATATTAGGTCGAGCAAAAAGTTTTTATGCAGTTTTGAACCTGGCACATTCACAATTTCATTCAATAGTCTTTTTTTGAATTTCGAACACAGAATTTAAAGAAACAAAAGACAATTTGGAGCCTGTTTGTTGATATCAAACAATCGAATACTAAGAAAACTTGGTTTTATTGGTTTACTTGGATTTAATTCTTGAAAAAGTGATTGATATCTTTGGTTTTGCAACAAACATTACTTATTCTTAACATTAAGGTGAGGTTCTATCAATAATCTATGGATACTTCACCTGAAGTCGCCGCCCAAGCTGTGGCACTTATTCAGGCCGGACACAGCCAAAGAAACGTGAGTGCTCAACTTAATTTAAGTTGATCTGCGGTCCGAAATGTTTATCGGAGGTACCTAGAGACTGGCGGCTTTGTTCGTCGCCAAGGAAGGTCACGATCTCGGGTCACAACTGAAAGGCAGGATCGATTTATCGTGACGACCAGCTTGAGAAATCGTCACCTTACCTCCATTGAGATACAAAACCAACTTCGCGACTTCCACGGAGTATCTGTGAGCGCTCGAACTGTTCGGAGAAGGTTAAAAGAACGCGATATGGTACCACACAAGCCAGCTAATGGGCCCAAACTAACGCGAGCCCACCGAACAGCGCGCCTTCATTTCGCACGCAGTCATTTAAATTGGACACAGCAAGATTGGAGCCGTGTACTCTTTTCTGATGAGTCTAAAATTGTGTTACATGGCAATGATGGAAGGACGAAGGTCTACCGACGTAAGGGAGAGCGTTTCGCACAATACTGCTTTGAAGAGAGGGTTGCTTATGGCGGTGGCTCATGGACTGTCAGGGGCGGTATATCCGCGAGCGGCAAAACTCAACTTGAGGTTGTTACAGGACCACGGCTGCCAACATTAAATGCTGAAAGGTACATTCGTGAGTGCTTAGAACCTCACGTGATACCATACGCGGACTATGTGGGCCCAAATTTCCTTTTTATGCATGATAATGCAAGAGCCCATGCGGCCGGCATCGTCAGGGAATATCTTCGGGATGTGAACATCACAGTTATGGACTGGCCAGCCAGAAGCCCAGACATGAACCCCATTGAGCACATGTGGGACGAGCTAAAAAGACGTGTTAGGGCTCGTCAGCCAGTTGCCCAGACGATGCAGGAGTTGAAAACTGCCATAGAAGAGGAATGGGAGATGATCCCTCAAAATTTCATAGAGCGGTTGATAAACTCTATGCCTAATCGTATGAGAGCTGTGGTAGATGCCCATGGAGGCAACACGCGTTAATAAATTAAACCTTTATTTGATAAAACATGTTTTTTATTCAAAAATCAATTGCCTTTAACAAGGCGCATATCCGACTTGTTAGGCGTAGCTCCATGTCGTATGGTATTCTGAATTCAAATTTAAAACAATACGATCGAAAAAGATGGTAAAATGTGTCAGGTTTAAAACTGCATCAACAGTTTTTGTTCAATCTAGCAATCATATTTCGGTAGGGGCCATCGAAACCTAAACTCTAAGGTGGGCCAATAGATGTGTCCAGAAGTGTATAAGATTTGAATGTATAACTGTTATTTTTCCAGAATAAAATAAAATAAAATGATCTCCTGAAATTTTTGTAGATTCAAAACTACCTTGTCGCTTGTTGCCGTTGATAGATAATAAATTAGTCTTTTTTGTTAATATTAAGTTTGTAAACAGTAATTTCTGGCATATCTGCCCCCCTAGCCAAGTTACAACCGTTTCGTTTCGATTCTCTTTTCGTCGATCGCCTCGAGTAGGCCACGCCTCCGATTCCTTTATTCCGACGTCATCTCAACGCTCAGTCACGTGGTCAGAACAAAGGAATAGGAGGCGTGGCCGACTCGAGGCGATCAACGAAAAGAGAATCGAAACGAAACGGTTGTAACTTGACTAGGGGGACAAGAATTCTTTTAATGATAGGAAGGTACACTGTCACTGATTGTCATAAGCTTTTCATCCCGGAATAATGCTCGATTTTTCAGAAGCAATGTCAAAGGAAAAGTATAGTCTTGAGATGCGTGAACTGATTTTACATGTTAAATGATCGTAGTATATTAGTATATTTAGCATAATATTATAAAGAGGTAAAGTTTGTTTCTTTGTTTGTTGGAGGTAATCTCTGAAAGTAGGTACTGATCCGATTGCTAAAATGTTTTCACCGATAGAAAGCTGCTTTATTCCTGAGTAACATAGGCTTTTTATATACGCGGGCGAAGCCGCGGACAAAAGCTAGTGCTTAATAACTTAAGCCGTGAAATAGATAATATTTTTTCTGGTTATGGTTAGTTACATTTAAGTTTGGGACTTCAACCTCATAGAATATAAATAATAATAAAAAAAAAAATTCATCACGACCGTCCGGTAACCGTCCGGACCGAGCCCAAATCGTCGACGGCGTGTAGTGTTCCACGCGCGCCTCAAGGAGATGTCAGCAACCGTAGGGGCTCGAAGCCTACTGGGGCCATGGGTGATGCGAAAGAGAAACCCGGGACCCTGGAACGAGGGCAAAGAAGGAACAGGAGTGGGTTTTAGTCAGTAAAAGTCTGACACGCTCTCCCGCCCCGCCCAAGGGCGGGAGACGTGATTGGATGATTTCCCACCTTAAAAAAAATACTGCTACAAAACATTACTTGAAATAAGTATACTTACTTCATCAAATCAATTAATAAAATTAGGTAGGTATAATGTATTTTAATTTTCATTATCAAATAATACATGTTAGATTTTAATTTCTACTTGTTTTATTACAAACCTACCCGTCCTATTGCTACTGAGAAATATGGACTCTTTTCTTAAAATCTATAAACCAATAAATAATCCCGTCATCCCTTTCAGAGTACATCCTCATACCATCAGGGCTGAAGAACCATTTGTTAATGCTTGATGGTTTCACCTTCGCTCAGATGCATAGCAAACGTCACTGGTATTGCTCCAGGAAGAAAGCTGGTTGCAAGGCCAGGATCAAGATGGACAAGGACTTGGAAACGATAATCGAAGCCGTCAGGACACATACCCATGAACCACCCGAGTATTATATAGCTGAAACAGGAGAATATGTGTTTGTTAGAAATTATGGTGGTGGACGAAAGCTAGCAGAAACTAAATGGGAATAGGTAGGAAAATGGTTTTGACAGAGTGTTATTTGGGGTCGGCGCAACATGTTTTTTCTTCCATTCCGTCCTGTCACTCGTCATGTTTTCATTATCTCGTTTTTCTTTCATATCACACTTCACACAATCCATCCATATTTTCTTTGGTCTTTGGTTTGGTTCTCTTTGGCGTTTCATCCCTCCTCTTCACATGACCATACCAAGACAAAGATTCCTCTTCAACTTTTCAATCATCAGAAGCACTTTCAAACTTCCTCTAATATACTCATTTCTTACTTTATCCATTCTCGTTACACCACACATCCATCTCAACATTCTCATCTTTACTACATGCAATCTTTTTTCATCCGCCTTTTTCACATCCCAACATTCTGATCTATTTTTTCACAGGGAACATGTTCTAAAGAAATTTGGTCTTTCTGAGAAAGAAGGATTGAAGAAGTAGGTTGTTACATAGTACAATGTAAAATTATTAGTAGATACTCGTACCATTAGTTCTTAATCAACCGAATATAGACCTTTTCAAGGTTTGAATTTTGGAAAGTATTTTCTAAATTATCGAAGTCATATTTTACTACGATTTTAATTTAATTTTAGTCATAATGTGAAGGTTTACATATTTAATGATGTTTTTAATCTTCTGAACAGCTATAAAATTATCTTACAAAGTACAAAAATTTAATAAAAAAATGTATTTTTTTTAAATAAAAATAACATTAAACGATACCAACACGTTGTTAAAATAATATAAAGGCAGTTCATGACACCGCTGCTGCAAGAACAGTGTAATTTGAACTGTTAAAGTGATGGAGCTATATGGGTGTAAAGCTCCATCCCTCTTTATCGTTCGCATGCCTGATATTTTATCACGTCATAGTGAGGCCCGGGCCTTAGCGGCCCCAGGCCCAGCCGATATCTTGCAACATTGGTTCACTAACTCGTAACTCGCTATCTAGTTTGCTCGCTTTTAAACCGTCTTTACCTGTTTTTGTTTTAAATGTATTATTTTATACCCACTTTTCTTTCCTTATTTATACTATTATATAAATTCTACTATTATTTTTAATTATAAAATGTTTGATATTGAAATGCAGTGTTATTAAATCATATCTGTTTTGAACTATATACTTTAATTGCCACATAAGTGTGATACGATTTCCTATCAGCAAAAATGGTGAGTTTTCATAAGAAATTTCGACCCCTCAATAAGCTTTTCAGGGGATAAACATCCACCAATCCTTTCGAATCAACAAAAATCGTTATCATGTAATAAGAACGCTTGTTTCAAATAGGCGTTCCTAATATTCATGTGTTGTTTCATGTGTTTATACAGTACTTTCCCCCCTAGCCAAGTTACAATCGTATCGTTCGCGCTGAACGCCTCGAGTAGGCCACGCCTCCGATTCCTTTGTTCTGACGTCATCTCAACGCTCAGTCACATGGTCAGAACAAAGGAATCGAAGGCGTGGCCTACTCGAGGCGTTCGGCGCGAACGAAACGATTGTAAGGTAGCTAGGAGGGCTTGTCAGTCAGTAAAAGCTTTCTACTGTTTTATTAGAAACACTTTAACTGACATCATCATGTTTTTTCTCATATCATGATCCTACTAGAAGAGGTTTGAAAGTGACTTTTCCATTCGCAATAAGACTAGACATTTAGACAAACCTTTTTTTACTGTCCGTTTAACCGATTATGACTTCTAATCCGTAGACATAAGGATGGCATTAAAAGCAAAAAAAGTGGTTACAATACCTACTATTTACTGCAGCCGCCATTTGTCATGCCACCAACGCAATAAATGTCAAAATCGGTTGAACGGACGGTAAAAAAGGGTTGTTTAATCATATTGCTAATGGAGTATGCTAACCGAGAAAAACTTATAGATATTTGGAACTGTGTTAATTCTGCCCACCAAATATTTCACAATTTAATCTTCCAGATTACGTCCTAATACCAAGTGGTCAGAAGAACAAGATTCTTATGCTTGGAGGCTTCACCTTCGCCCAGGTTCACAGCAAACGACGTTGGTACTGCTCTAAGAAAAAAACAGGTTGCAAAGCCAAAATTAAAATGGATGTAGATGAATTAACAATAGTAGAAGTATATAACGTACATACTCATGATCCTCCAGAGTATTATGTGACAGAAGAAGGCAAATATGTGTTTCTTAGAACACGTGGGAAACGCTCTTAAGGTGAATGCTCCAGGGTGGCCCGCAAAATTCAAATGTCGCACCCTTAAAACAAAGCCATGGGTAGTGTGAAAACGAAACCCGGGGCCCTTGGACGAAGGCAACGAAGGAACAGGAGTGGTTTTTTAGTCAGTAAAAGTCTGACACTATCTCCCGCTACGCCCAAGAGCGGGATTTGTCATTAGATAATTCTCCCACCTAAAAAAAAATCCTTAAAACAAAAGTGGCACTATACTAAAAAGGTAATTTTTCAGCAGTCATAATTTTTTTTAATGTACTTATTTACTCGATAAGAAGTTGCGAATCAATTACTGAGGAACATCAGCTATTGGAACAAAGACATTGACAATCAGATTACAAATGGGTTGTGTTACTTACTTAGATTGAAAAGTTAAAGGTTTACCTAAAAATGGCAATTAAAAACAAGTTCAGTATAGTACCACTAACGTGCGATTTTCTTAATAGTCCGGTGCCTGGGGCGTTAAAATCATCAAAAATCTCAATATTTTTTTACTGTGGATGAAATTTAATAAGAAAATATGATAAAAATGATGATCTTGAATCAATAGAGTCCATAGGGTTAGAATCAATACGGTTAGCTGAACTGAGAGGGTTGTATTGATAAGTCTAATTCCTTAAATAAATACGTGTTACTACCACCAATCATATTTTGATTATTGACACTGACCTGGAAAATGCAAAAATAATTAAGAAAATTTGAATTTTGAGAGCTACCCTGGTGCTTTCACATTAAATACCCCTTATTCTTATTCTTAAAAAGGACTGATTTTACAAGTATCAAATGTATTAATTGTATTAGTGAAAGGATATCTCGACACCTCTCCACGCATATGATCGTAAGGCAAAAAGTGCATTTTTTTAGAGAAGGGTTTTTGTAATTGCTTCTAGAGCAAGTAATTTGTGAAAATCCTCTGAACCGATGTAATAGCATCATTTAATCAATAATCCAGATGTTAGATGTAATAAGAAACAATAATATTTATTTTATATTTTTATAATACAAGTTTACTCAAAAAATATATCACGACTTTATGCGCTGGTGGTTTCGTCTGACAGATTTTGAATATTAAAATTTATTTTGTGTTGAAATATTAGTCTTAAATGACATGTGACATCTTAAATGAGTGGTAAAGTAGTCACAAAATTGAATAAATAAATATGTTAGACTAGTTTATGAAGTAAGTGATAAACGTGCAAAATCTTGTTTTTTGAAATTAATAATTTTGAATTTCAAAAACAAGATTATGCTACAAGGCATATAGTTGTTGAACTTGAATTGTTATATAAGCATGATCAGCTTTATAATGTTCTCACTGCTGGGACTCAAACCTCTTCTCTAGGAGAGAATGGGCTGTAATCTACCACGTGGGCCCAATGAGGATCGGTCATATGTCTTTGAATTTTAGGTTCTAGGACATACCGGTTTCCTCACGATATTTTTTCTTCTCCTTACTTACTTCGCCGTTTTGAGATAGAATAGTGGTGATGAACTAAATTGCACAAAGTAATGCGCCTGTATGGGTTTGTACACAGAACCTTCAGCTCGTAAGTCGGGGCCGTTACTACGAGCCTCACCTGCTCTCTCATTGTTAAGTATATCCCGTCTCTTATTTTGTGCCAGTATTAGAAATATGGCAGTAGCATAATATTTTTTAGTATTTTTTGTTGGTGTAATGAAATAAGAGCATAATTGGAGGTTCTATTTATTAAAGGTATTCTTTGTTTCTTAATTTTTGTTTTTTATTATAAAACCGAAAAAAAAAACATATAAATTACTATTTTTGATATTTTGGTTTAGGTTTTCTTTTTTAATCTTGTATTTTATAATCCTAGACATCAAGACAATAAAACTGTGTATGATTAGCTTCTTAGTTTGATTCTTCCCATCGTCCTATATATAAATAATAACTAGCTAAGTGGGTCAAAAGCTTTTTCTTACCTTATACAAAGTATTAATTATTATGTAGATTACTTTCTAATCTTTAAATGTCGGTTCTACTAATAAAATTGTCGTCTTTAAACTGTGTATTTGTATTCTAGAGATAAAATATATAAAATTGACTGATAACAAGTCAGTGGCTATGTACAGGAACTATACTTTTAAGCGGGAATTACATTAGACCGACATACACGAAGGCTTAAAGTCATCCAAAGGGCAATGGAGAGGGCTATGCTCGGAGTTTCCTTGCGTGATCGAATCAGGAATGAGGATATCCGCAGGAGAACCAAGGTTGCCGACATAGCACGAAGAATCGCCAAACTAAAGTGGCAATGGGCAGGGCACATTGTTCGCAGAACAGATGGCCGTTGGGGCCGAAAGGTTCTGGAATGGCGACCACGTACCGGAAGACGTAGCGTTGGAAGGCCTCCTACAAGGTGGACCGATGACTTGGTAACGGTTGCGGGAGTCCGATGGATGCGAGACGCACAGGACCGTTCGCTGTGGCGACGCTTGGGGGAGGCCTATGTCCAGCAGTGGACGTCTTTCGGCTGAAATGATGATGATGATGATGATGACATACACGTGGGCGACACCTGAGTGTACGTAGCGGTGCGTCGTGTGGCGTGGGTCTAATGTAGCTCTACAAGTCTAGTTACCATATATATATGTTGCAGTCAAAACTCTTAACCAGTCAAAAGTACTATTGACTAGAAAAATCAGTCAAAAGTACTTTTGACCGTATGCTTTAGTCAATAATACTTTTGACTAAAATAACAGTTAAAAGTACTTTTGCCCAATGGAGCTGGTTAAAAGTACTTTTGACTAAGTGATTCCGTCAAAAGTGGTTTTGACTGGTCGTATAAGTCAAAACTCTTAAAAAGTTAAGGTTGTCGATAAAAAAAAAACGACAAACGCACTTAAAAACTTTTATATTACTCATTATTAGTGGAGAACGTGCTGATATTAGAAAAACAATGAGTGACTACGAAAAGAAAGAACGCTTTTTGCAAAGAATTTTAGCGATAGAAGATATGAAAGATAGTCATTTCAATGTGATGATAAAATAAAAATTTGAAAAGTTTGCAATGGATGTGGTAGACGTCAAATTTGATGAAAAGAAAACACCATTACAGTACAGTAAACAGTAGAGTTAATAGTGCTTTTAACTGATGCTTTATTGCAGTTAAAACTACTTTTGACGAAGAGCGTCAGTCAAAAGTACTTTTAACCGCAAATTTGCAGTCAAAAGTACTAATAACCAATAATTTTCAGTCAAAACCACTTTTGACCAACCTGTTCAGTCAAAAGTACTTTTGACTGATTTTGCTAGTCAATAGTACTTTTGACTGGTTAAGAGTTTTGACTGCAACATATACAATGTATGGTGACAGACGCGCCCAGATTGGTGTACGTGGCCCACGTAGCCCAATGTAGTTCTACCTTTATTCATTATCTGGATGCAGTCTTTGAAACGTGGTGCTAAGCTGATCCTGGACAAGGACGGCAAGCGGTATATGTAGCTGTCAGTGACACCAATCACGAGCCGAAATATCACACGGATAGCATAGGAAACTATGTTAAAATTTAATAATTTTTTTGAAGAAGAGAAACGTGAATAAATGTAATTATTAAAACAAATACTAGAAAGTGTAATACTCAGTTTCAAACCTTATAAATTAAAGAAAATATACGGAGCTTAAACGGCATTATCTTTAGATTGTGTTGACTTAGAAATTTGATTTTTTTACTGCTGCTTTGGGTAGCAGACTTGAGTATTTCATGTTAACTTCAGCTTCATACATCCACGTGTTCCTGAGTATAAGGGTCTTGACAGACAGACAGACGGACAACAAAGTAATCCTATAACGGTTCCGTTTTTGCCGGCTTAGGTCAACTCTAACATTGGCGTAGCCGTGAGACATATTGTTATTGTAAATTTTATTTCTCCTTATTTTTTTATGTATAATTTTAGTTTTTAAATCAATTATTTGTTGATTAATGAATCATGGTGTGCTGAATAAACATATTTTCTTTCTTTCTTTTTCTTTCTTTCTATGCAAACGAGGGAGATAGTTTTAAATAATATAGTTACTTAATTCAAACGTTTCTATTTCAGATTACATTCTAATACCAAGTGGTCTAAAGAAAAAGCTGCTAATGCTTGGAGGTTTCACATTCGCGCAGAGAACCAACCGACTCTGGTACTGCTCCAAGAATAAAATCGGCTGCAAGGCCAGAATCAAGATGGACATCGATGAAGTCACAATACTAAAAGCTGATAACGTGCATATTCATGAGCCACCAAAATACCATGTGACAGAAAACGGCGAATATGTAATGATTAGATCACGGGAAAACAATACCTAAATGAAAACCGGCCTAGTGTGCGAGTCGGAATCGTATACGAAGGGTTCCGTATCATTATCTACACAACATTTTTTTATATAAGTTAGTATTTTTGTTATAGAGGCAGAAGAGGCGAATATGTGTTTCTTAGGACATCTGTTAAACCGTCTTAGAATTATTTTGGGTTTTAGCGGGATTTCTCCGAGTGAAGTTCAGTGGCTGTTTTAATTATTCGCAAATTGATTCCTAGTGGATATTGTGATGTAAAATTAATCTCAAGTGTCTGCGCAACTGGAAAAACTTTTTACAAAAAAAAAAAACTATGGTGTTTCTATAATAGTTTTGTCTCTTCATTATTTAACACCGACTTTCGAAATTAAAATTATTTTGCATTTTTTAGTGTTTTTTTTTTGCATTGATGTCGGTTGTATTTTTTTGTAAAAAGTTTTTATTTTACACTTTTTAGTTGCGGTACCACAACTAAACAGAGAACTCAGTCAAACTTAAAGTTATTGCGTATACGTATAAACAAAGCAATTCTACTTGTTACGACAGTTCTGCTGTGATCCTATGAGGAGTCCCGTTCCATATCTTCGAAGTTCATCATCAGATCATAACAATATTTCTATGGGACCAACTCGGAACTCTATACGATCTCGATTACTGTTTCAAGCACGAAAGAGTGACTATGTGAAACGGGTATCCACTACGTTCGCGAACTAACTGTGCTCCGTGTATCTGCAACAGATCTGATGGAGACGGTACGCGCATCTCCATAAGAAACACTCATGCTCTACAGTCCCTTTGCGCACATTTTTCATCGAGAGCGTGATACACTAAATGTGAAAAAAGAAAAAAAGGAAAGAAAGAAAGAATAGAATAGAATAGATCTTTCTGTGCAAATAAAGATCTATTCTATTCTTTCTTTTCTATTCGTGGTACTTTGCTTGCATCCTGACGAACAGACTGAGCTCTCCTTTGTGTTCGCTGCAAAACCGCCACCGATTGGAGCGCTGAGTGCAGAGTTAGCACCGTTGCACGCACCAGGAGCGCGGAAGTGTCCACTAATTGGAGCAGTTGCAGGAGCGTGAAGCGCAAGAGCTTCGCGAACATAGTGGATACCCGGCTTAAAGCCCGCCAATTGCTGAACCGCTGCGCTAACAGTGCCGTCAGTTTTCCAGTAGTATGTATCGAACATAGATTGATAAATGAGTCATACATAGTTATCTCGACACCAAATTAATCGCTCGACACGTGACCGCACAGTATTAAACACGCTGCGCTGTTCAAGGAGAATGACCCTGACGACGTACCGACGTTAGTGGCAAAAGAGCTGCATAAGCTCCCTCCAGTCACCTTCGACCACGTCGATGTAACAAGCCTTTTGAAAGACATTGACGTGTAAAAGTGTTTTTTAAACCTATTTACAAAATAAATATCATTTATCATTTACATTGTGGTCCAGTCTTGCTGATGTGCTAACAAAGTTAGATGCATCTCAGAAAACCGGTCGCCGATTTGCGCAAGGAATTTAATGAATTTCACAATTACGCGGCGGCAATTAGGTCATCAACAGTGAGTCTGCGTGCTGCTCAGCCGAGCACTCGTGTACATTTCCCACTTGCATCACACCACAAGGGTGGAAGACACGAAGTCCGCACTGAGAGTGTACCATCACTTCTTCAGCAGACTTCAGCAGCTGTAAGTCGCACCATAACGTCAATTTCAAGGCGTTCGTGGTCCGAGTCCCAAACACTTTTCTGCCCCTCATGTTGAAGGAAGACTTTTGGCCGCAGGGCGTGGTGTTCCGTCGCTTCCGCGACTTCCACGAAACAGCACAAAGTGAATAAGTGAAGTGACATAACATAGTCTTTAGTCTTATTTACTAACAATTAATTGTATTTCATTTACTTTATTTAAGTTAATCTGTAAGGTATGTACTGTATCTATGGGCCAAGATGCCTGAATATAAACGATTTATTATTATTATTGACCGACGCCACAGCGCACCAATCATTGCAAATATCACACTCTAAGCGCTTCATACTATGAATAAGAAACAATAGCTAGTAAGTATTATTATTTTGTGTCGTAAATAAACACAGAAAGAAAGAAAAGAAAGAAAACACGTTTATTTACCACACAGACATACACAATGAAGAAACAAGTAAGTACATAGAAAATTAGATAAAAAAATTAATAACAACAACACTGTGTCTCACGGCTGCGCTAAATAGGTCCAGTTCAGCATGATGCCAGACAAATACGTAGCAGTTGCCTGACGCTGGTTTTCAACTGAACCTTACTTTGAATGAACGGATAAAAACCAGTTTTTATAGGTGTGGTGTGATTATGTATATATAGCTATAAATTAGTGTGCAGTAAGTGATAAAATATAAATAGGTGTTTAGTGATAGATGTGTGAGCAACAGGAAAATACTGAGACTACAACAATAAAAGTCATGATCAAAACCATATCTTCTTTCTTTTTTTTCTTTTCTACCTAAAAAAACCTGTATAATCAGTCCAGCTCTAAAATTCTAACTTAAAAAGTGTATAATGTAGAAAAAGTTCTGAAGATAAGTTATTTTTGTGTCTACAGTTGTAAAACATATTCAAGTTTTTCCTTTACAGATGATATTTATTCAACTGTATATTTAATATTGATCACTACATTAAAATTTTATTTTAACAATTTTATTTAATTCTATAAAAAACATTTAATTCATTAAAACTATATAATTATATGTATACACTAAAGGCTACTCATAACTAAAATATGGCGTCATAAAACTCCTCCGCATCGCTGTCGACTGGAAGTGTGCCCAAAAGGCTGGCTTTTACGTCGGTCAGAGAATAGGCATTGCCACGTGGTATGGCAATCATACAACGTGGCAATGCCGCCAGCCTTTTGGGCACACTTCCTGCGGAGGAGTTTTAAGACGCCATCTTTTGTTTACAGATTATACTTTAATACCATCTGGCTATAAAAATAAATTGCTAATGCTTGGAGGTTTCACATTTACGCAGACTGTGCAGTATATAAAATAAAGTATTACTTTTTATGTGCGCATAAATCACCTTAACAACAACCGATTTCTATACGGATTCTTCATTCTTTTTTATTGATATAAACTAGTGCTTGGCTGCGATCCCACCTGATGGTAAGCAGTGATGCAATCGTTGATGGTGAGGCGCACTAGTTTGTTAAGAGTTTATAAAGAAAGACGATGTGTCATTTTTCAAATTAAAAAGTCTATTAAATATATATAAAAGAAAGTCGTGTTAGTTACACTATTTATAACTCAAGAACGGCTGAACCTATTTGGCTGAAAGTTGGTGGGGAGGTAGCTTAGAACCAGGAGAAACACATAGGATACTTTTTTTTTGAGTAGGGTAGAGTAGGGTAGAGTAGGGTAGAGTAGGGTAGAGTAGGGTAGAGTAGGGTAGAGTAGGGTAGAGTAGGGTAGAGTAAGGTAGAGTAGGATAGAGTTGGGTAGAGTAGGATAGGCGGTACGAAGTTCGCCGGGTCAGCTAGTTACTTAATAAATGTACAGAATAGTAGAGATAACTAAAATTATAATACTTAAAATGCTTTCATTTCAGATTACATTCTAATACCAAGTGGTCAAAAAAATATGCTACTAATGCTTGGAGGTTTCACGTTTGCGCAGACGAATAACAAACGATATTGGTATTGCTCCAAGAAGAAACTGGGCTGCAAGGCCAAGATCAAAATGGACGTCGATGAAGTTACAATAGTAGAAGCAACTAATGTTCATACTCATGAACCTCCTGAATATTATGTGACAGAAAAAGGCGAATATGTCATGATTAGAACACGTTCGTAGATCCTTAGATTCTTATGAACGACTGGCTTCAACCAGCGGCTTCGTTCGCATGAAAATCGGTTTCTCCATACAAATTTTGGACCCCCGTTTCACCCCCTTAGAGGATTATTTTTTGTATATCTTCTCTTTGAGCTCGCTTTCATCACAAAAATAAAGTTTGTTTAACGTGATAGTAACAAGGCTAGAATTATTTATAATTTGATTTATTAGTTCAGCTTGAATCGATAGATGGCGTTGTATCGTTTTCTACATCGCGCTATTAAGATTTTCCGGCGACACTATGTATAACCCCTATGTACTTGTGAAAAACCTCTTTCTGTGAAAATATACGGTTGGAACAAGGTAGCAATCTTTGATTTCCTGTGGGGCTCCCTGGTTCCATCCGAAGCCCTGTGCGGACCCTGGCTGGTCATCAGTAAGTCGAACAACTTCGTGCAAAATTTCACGCTCCTAGGTCCTGTAGCGCTGGGCTGTGCGTTGATATATCAGTCAATCAGCTATTCCTTTTATATATATATAGAGGATTCCGCTTATCACTTAATTGTACTAAATAAAGTCATTATTTTTTATGTGTGGCGCTTATTTTGCATTAACTACACCATTTCTATACAGTTTTCTTTATCATTTACAAAATTTATTTCGGTTTTTTTTATGTTTTCTACACATGCCAAGCCGAAACGGATCGCTAATACATTTTTAAAAAATGTTAAACAATAGTGCTTGACTGTGATCACAGCTGATGGTAAGCAGTGATGCAACCAATGATGGTGAGGCGCACTAGTCTATAAAGAAAGACAATATTATGTCATCTTTCCCATTAAAAAATTGCATCATCCTCATCATCATCATCATTTTAGACGAAGGACATACACTGTTGGACATAGGCCTCCCCCAAGTGTCGCCACAACGAACGGTCCTGTGCGTCTCGCATTCCCACGACTCTCACTAGGTCATCGGTCCAGCTCACCGTCCGACCGTCCGGAACCGCTCAGACCGAGCCCAAGTCGTCGACGGCGCGTAGTGTTCCACGCGCGCCTTAAGGAGATGTCAGCAACCGTAGAGGCCCAGTAGGGTTAAAGCCTACTGGGGCCATGGGCGATGTGAAAGAGAACCCCGAGGCCCTGGAACGAAGGCAAGGAAGAACAAATGTGGGTTATAGTCAGTAAAAGTCTGAGACGCCCTGCCGCCCCTTACAAAGGATGGGAGAAGTCTTTAGTTGATTTCGGCAACCTTCTCCTGCGGATATCTTCACGATCACGCAAGGAAACTCCGAGCATAGCCCTTTCCATTGCCCTTTGGGTGACTGTAAGCTTTCTGATGAGGCCCATTGTAAGCGACTACGTTTCAGTGCCATATGTTATCACTGGCAATACGACTTTCGTCTTGAGACACTGGTATGTTGGACGAGAAGATACCGCGTAGCTTCCCGAACGCTGCCTAGCCGAGTCGGATTCGACGATTGACCTCTTTCTCAAAGTTAGATCTACACATCTGGATTGTTTGCCCCAGGTAAATGTAATCGTCTACAACTTCGAATGTAGAGGCTCCGATCTTAATCGGAGTGGGTGCTACATGGTTATTTACCATGACTTTGGTTTTGTCCACGTTCATTTTAAGACCCACTATTTCGGAAGCTCTACTAAGGTCATCAAGCATTGTACTGAGCTTTTTTTTTTTTAATTCATATAAACCAGTGCTTGACTGCGATCCCACCTGATGGTAAGCAGCGATGCAATCATTGATGGTGAGGCGCACTAGTTTATTAAGAGCCTATTCACTCTAGCCTTGAAGACACCTAAATTATAGTTGGACGGGAAGACCGCAGCAGGCAAATTGTTCCAGCTCCTCCATATTCTCAGCCATGACTACTATGTCGCATAATAGTAATAATCATCATAACGACATCATCAGACGCATTCTAGCCGTATTGGAACCCCTTGGCCTGGCACGCGACGATGACAATAGATCGGATGGCATGACGTTCCCGTGGAAGGACGCTACTATCCCACCTTCCTAGCTCGTCGTGTTGCGTTTGTGTTGTCGCTGCAGCTGCGGAGATCCTCAAGCGGCGAAAATATAATAACCTTGTGGGAAGTTATATTTTCGAACCGTATGTGGTTGAAACTCTCAGATCGTGGGGTCCGAGTGCTCACAAGTTGTTTAAAGATCTGTCGAAACGTCTAGTTGACACTTCGCGTGAACCAAGGGCTGGCTTTTACCTCGGACAGAGGATAAGCATTTCCATACAGCGTGGCGATTCCGCCAATGTAATGTGCCTTTTGGGCACATTACCAGACGATAGCGATGTGGAAGAGATTTTTGACGACAAATTTTAGTTTTTTTTTTTTGTTAGTTGTAATTAGTGTAGGTTTTATTATTATTTTTTATTTTACGTTAATTACAGTTAGTTAAGTATTTTTTTAATGTAAATTATTCGTGTAAATAAATTTTGTGCAGATATATTATAAAGATTGAAATGTACAGAATAGTAGATATAGTTTCTAAAATATAATATTTAAAATGCTTCCATTTCAGATTACATTCTAATACCAAGTGGTCAAAAAAATATGCTGCTAATGCTTGGAGGTTTCACGTTTGCGCAGACGAATAACAAACGATATTGGTACTGCTCCAAGAAGAACCTGGGCTGCAAGGCCAAGATCAAAATGAACGACGATAAAATAACAATACTGGAAGCTTATACCGAGCATACTCATGATCCTCCTGAATATTATATGTCATCATCGGGCAAATATATATTTGTTAGAAAACGGGGAAAACGAAAACTACATTAGACCGACGTACACGTGGGCCACGCTTGATTTGTACGTAGAGTCGCGTCGCGTGGCGTGGATCTAATGTAGCTCTACAAGTCTAGTTGCCGTATAAAATGTATGGAGACCGACGCGCCCGGATCCGGCGTACATGGCTTATGTGCGCGCAGTGTAGTTCTACCTTAAATTGGTATTACACAGTTATCTCGACATCAAACTAATCACCAGCCAGGTGAGCACACAGGGGCCTTATCATGGCGTCTTAAAATGTCAGGTGTGCGAGTGAGATAGAGGGTTGGTGGTATACACCCTGTATAGCTTCATCCTTTTAACAGTTCAGATTGCGTTAAGAGTTGGTGGTGGGCGTCTGGACTCGTGTGCCACAACGCATCGTCACGTCGTTCGCCAACCTTGGTGAATTGCACGAGAACTTGCTCTTAGGCGCTGCAGGAAAATGCATCCGAATTGATATGGTTATATTATAAAGAGCGCACGCGTGGGCAACGCGGGGTTGGGATTGTGACCATAACAGAATATTGAATTTTCTATGTGCCCATGTTTTGGTCTGCGGAAATGTTCAAGAGTTATCGTGGCTATGAAACGCAAAGGGTAACTGTAGGAACTCAGGTGGGTTATAGGCAATAAAAGTCTGATAAGCCCTCTCTCTCCACCCAGCGTGGGAGAAGGCTAACTTTAAAACAAAGGTTTTCGTATGATGGGTTCTTTGTAGGTTCTTGTGTACGTCTAGTACTAGTGCCTTATTTGACTTCTTTTTATTGTATTAGTTTTAAATGTTTCTCTAATTTAGTTTATAACTAAACTATTTGTTTAAAATAAAGTCATTAGTTTTATATGAGCGTTTATTTTTCCGAGACTAATTTTGATACAGTTTTCACTGGAAGCGTGTGTACCTATTACTTTTTATTTGAATTTATCTTGTTTTTCTTTAATTTGTGCTCACTATTTTGCTAACGTTCAATTCATAGCACTATTCGCCATCTCTATTTTAATTTTCAAATTGTTGTATTCACTAAGTGTCGCTATCATGCTCATACGCAAACTAAAGGTAATTTGCTCCGGAGGTGGTGAAATAAGAATAAAAATAACTTACGATAACAGAATTTTAACTGAATCAGTACAAAACTTTAATATAACTAAGAAAATATCTTCCGCAAAGTTTTGTATATTACACTAGCTTTTGCTCGCGGCTTTGCCCGCATACATAAGGCAGCTTTCTATCGGTGAAAAATTTTCGCATTCGGACCAGTACTTTCAGAGATTTCCTCCTACAAACAAAAAAATACATAAAAACCAACTGTTCCTCTTTATAACATTATAAATATAATATAATATAT
Organism: Mythimna impura; assembly: GCA_905147345.3. Classification (NCBI taxonomy): domain Eukaryota; kingdom Metazoa; phylum Arthropoda; class Insecta; order Lepidoptera; family Noctuidae; genus Mythimna; species Mythimna impura. The sequence goes on along the minus strand of LR990351.1, from coordinate 24,168,127 downwards.
ATTATACATATAAGTGTAGATGTAGATTGCAGTCTTGCATAGCCGTAGTGGATTGCTAATATTGTATACTAGCTTCTGCCCGCGGCTTCACTCGCGTAAACGAAGGTTTCTCCATACAATCTTTGGACCTACGTTTCATCCCCTTAGGGGAAGAATTCTCGAAAATCCTCTCTTAGTGCTCGCCTAGGTCATAAAAGGCGCCTTTGTGCAAAATTTCACACTCCTAGTCCCAGTAGTTTCGGCTGTGCGTTGAAATGTCAGTCAGTCAGTTTCCCCTTTTATATATATGGATAAAAGGTTAAATCGTGGGCATGGCAGAGGTGATCTTGCTTGTTGCAATCCGTGTAGACAGCAGATGTAATCCAACGATCCGACAATCAACAAAAAGACGGTTTTGGTTTACAATCCGCAAGTTCCCACCAAAGTGAGCAAGTTTCGGACGTTGAATTACATCCGTTTGTTCCATGCTTTACATCCGTGTGGCCCATGTTTTAAACTTCTGGAAGTAGACACAGTAACCAATTTTTTTTAATTATTTCTATTTCAGATTACATTCTAATACCAAGTGGCCAGAAAAAAAATAAACTGCTAATGCTTGGAGGTTTCACATTCGCGCAGAGCAGCAAACGATACTGGTATTGCTCCAAGAAGAGACTCGGCTGCAAGGCTAAAATCAAAATGGCCGTCGATGAAGTTACAATACTAGAAGCTGTTAATGTGCATCCTCATGAACCTCCTCAATATCATGTGACAGAAAAAGGCGAATATGTAATGATTAGATCACGAGAAAACAATCCTTAACAAGGGCTGTATTTATCAACGTGAGATATATTTTATTCTTGAAATGAATTAAAAAAGTAATTAATTACTAATGAAATGAATGAATGTATTTTCTATCTTAAACATGATTTTATAGCTCCTGTATCTTCCGCTTCATTCTTGTTTTTAATGCCAATTTAAGATTCTTTTCTTTTTGTGGAACCTCGAAACTTTTATATTTACTTTTATATAGGTGTTCTTTACTTTCGAAGTCCATTAGCATAATCTTTTTTTTTTGTTATAAACTCTATTGAGCACTGAATTCAACTTTTACATATAATACTTTTAACTTTTAATTATATTGTATTAAAACCTACCTTCGCTTTTTCATTTATTACCCGACTGCAAGAAGGGTTATGTTTTTATTTTATTTATACATGTAGCGACATGATGTCGCTACATACATATTCGCGATCTGCCCCAGCTTTGCTCTGGTCTTTGGAATTCTCGGCTTTTCTCTACATATCATGTATGCGTGAACCCTCCTCATACTCTGAACTCTGTCTATTGGGGAAAACCTCATTAATCTATTAAGTAATTTTTGACTTTATTGCAAACAGACAGAAAGACAGACGCGGTGGGAAACTTTGTTTCAACGCTCAGCTCAAACCCTAGAACGATGAAATTTTGCACAGAGGTTCCCAATAGAAGTTGGCAATATAGTGCCGTTATGGAATAGAATGTGTATTAGAGTTTTATTATTTGAGGGGATTGACGCTGATAGCCGAAATACATTATATGCATTTGTATAGTTCTGTGACAGATATCCAATTCTTTTGCTACACTGTAAAAAATAAATAATAATAAATTTATTTAAAAATAAATAGCTTTGTCGTCGCTGTCAAAAAAGCAACAAATTTCAGAAGAGATATCAAGGAGTATCTGTGTCCTTTGACTGTTCATTAGAAAACCAACGTCAGACAACATCATCTCGGGACTGCGAGATTCTTCGAAAGAGTTACCATGGCCCTGGAGCGCAAAGGGTAGCTGAAGAAACACGGGTGGGTTTTAGTCAGTAAAAGACTGATACTCCCTCGTGCTCCGGGGGAAATTATTTGATGATTTTCTAGCTCAAAAAACCCCAAAAAGTCTGTCTGACATATCCTTAAAACGATCCTTTTTAGTCCAGCCGTGAGGCACTCACGTGACTCTCACTCACTTGGTCTTTTGGCGGCAGCGACCTTTCGCGTCGGGCCCTGGTTCAGGCTATGGTCCGGAGCGAGGAGGAATGGCAGGCGGTCGCCTCCTTCTGCGAAGCAGTAATGCTAGCGAAGGAGAAGGCTGCACGCGTGAGGGAACGAAGGTCCTCACGCCCTAGCCGCCGTAATTCCGACCCCGACTACCAGCCACGGTAGACGCGGGCTTGCGGACGTCGAGGACTGGGTAGCTCGCCGTCCGGCTGTTCGGTAATTAACCGGACCGAGCCCAGTCGTCAACAGCGCGTAGTGATCCTCGCGCTCCTCAAAGAGATGTCAACAAACCGTAGGGGCCCAGCAGGGCCGATGCCCACTAGCTAGGACCGTGGAGAATTCCTGAAAGGGAAACCCGTAGTCCTAGAACGCAAAGGGTAATTGAAGGATACAGGTGTGGTTTTAGTCAGTAAAAGTCTGACACGCCCTCGCGCTCCACCCAGAGTGCGAGAAGTCATTTTGATGATTTCCCACCTTAAATTGGTCTTACACAGTTATCTCGACATCAAACTAATCACCAGTCAGGTGAGCGCACGGCGGCCTTATCCTGACGTCTTAAAATGTTAAGTGTGCGAGCGAAAAAGAGGGTGGGAGGTATACACCCTGTACAGCTCCATCCTTTTAAACAGTTCAGTTTAGGTCATTAAATGGATCGCGTTAAGAGCTGGTGGTAGGGGGTCTGGACTCGTGTGCCACAACGCACCGTCACGTCGTTCGCTAACCTTGGTGAATTGCATGAGAACTTGCTCTTAGGCGCTGCAGGAAAATGCATCAAAATTGATATGGTTATATTATAAAGAGCGCACGCGTGGGCAACGCGGGGTTGGATATGTGAACGTAAAAATACAAAATATTGAATTTTCTATGTGCCCATGTTTTGGGCTGCGGAAATGTTCAAAAGTTATCGTGGCTATGAAACGCTAAGGGTAACTGAAGGAACTCAGGTGGGTTGTAGGCAGTAAAAGTCTGATAGGTACGCCCTCTTGCCACCCAGCGCGGGAGACGGCTGTCTTTAAAACAAAGGTTTTCGTATGATGGGTTGTTTGTTGTGTTTTGCGTGGTTAAAAGATCTTGACTATGAAGGCACTGAAAACTTGTTGAACATTGTTAAGTAGAACAAAACACACACACACACAGAGTCACTGCAAACATTAAGAAGCGATTTATTTTATATTGTTACCGTTTCTGACTATAATTTTATTTTTGATTTTATTTTTGACATAATTTTATATTTGGGTTTTAATTTTGATTTTATTCTGTGGATTTTATTTTAATTTAGATTTTCGGACACTGATTTTGATTTTATTTTTAGACTGTAACTTTAATTTTGATTTTATTCTTGATTATAATTTTGATTTTATTTGTGGATTTTAACATTATATATATATTTTTAATTCTGATTTTCTTATTTAAATGTGATATTTGTCATTGACCGTAGTTTTAAATTCTTATCATATGTTTTATATATATCTATATATATATTTTTTTTAATAATTTTTCTAATTGTATGAATTTGTTGACAAAATGTAATAACAATATGGGGAATACACTGGCTCCTGTAACACAGTTCCTAACTAGCTCAGGAGCCAGGGAATTTCATTTATGTGTGTAAAAACTTTGTCAATAAATAATTTATTAGCACTAGTGCCTTATTTGACTATTATAATAGTTTTAAATGTTTCTCTAATTTAGTTTAACTAAACTAAGTTTTTTCCATGCTTTACATCCGTGTGGCCCATGTTTTAAACTTATGTAAGTAGACATAGTTACCAAAATTATTTACCAAAATTATTTCCGTTTCAGATTACATTATAATACCAAGTGGCCAGAAAAAAAATAAACTGCTAATGCTTGGAGGTTTCACATTCGCGCAGAGCAGCAAACGATACTGGCACTGCTCCAGCAAGAGACTCGGCTGCAAGGCTAAAATTAAAATGGCCTTCGATGAAGTTACAATACTAAAAGCTGATAATGTGCATGCTCATGAACCTCCTCAATATCATGTGACAGAAAAAGGCGAATATGTATTGAGTGTTCAATAGAGTTTTCTATTGAGCACTGAATTCAACTTTTACGTATAATACTTTTTTTTACCTTTTAACTTTTAATTATAAACTTTACTTCTCTTTACTTTACTTTTAACTTTTAGTATTTAAACCTCACTTTGATTAACCATATTTACTTTTTTTTTTTCTATGTATCGTGAGTGTTTCGTTTATTTATTTAACAATTCATGCACACACATATTATAATAAAAAAAAACAGAAAAAAAATAAAAAAAAAAAACAAAAAAAAATCTTTTTATTTTAACAGTGTAGCTTATTGTTTTGTACTGTTGAGTACATAAAATATGGCGAATCGTGTTTGTAAGTCTTTAGTAACGTATATCTAAGTACCGTTAAAACACCTGATTACTCATAAGACTTTATCTGTAATTAGAGAGTAGTACAGCGCTAATTATTGTAATACCTAATTATTAAAATTTAACTGTATTCAAGTATAATTTTATATAACTTTTGTTTTTTGTTCTCCACACCCTTATTGGTATAATTTTAACAATAACAATGTGTAAAAACTTTGTCAATAAATAATTTATTAGCACTAGTGCCTTATTTGACTATTATAATAGTTTTAAATGTTTCTCTAATTTAGTTTAACTAAACTAAGTTTTTTCCATGTTTAAAGCTTAACGTCCACCGCCAGCTAAAATAAGTTAGTTTAGTTTAGCTCGCATAGTTGAGCCAGTTTTTCATACATGTGCGTCCACCGCAAACTATGCCAACTAAGCTAACTAAAATATCCCAAATAAGTCAAACTAACTTATTTGTGTAGGCCGATACGAAGCTACGCGAACTAAGCTAAGCCTCTCTCACCCCCTTGCGTTACCCCTCTGGCGCCTTTCGCTAGTGTTGTTTTGTAGTGTGTGATCGTGCGCAGGCAGTGAAACAGCGTATTTGCAGCATGGAGGTGTTTATTGAATACGTCAAGCAATATCCTATATTGTATAACCCGGAGGCAAAAGATTACCGTGATGCAAATAAAAAAGATGGTATATGGAAAACTATAGTGGATGAAATGAAAAACCCGGAAATAAAAGATGGTAAGTTTAATTTATATTGTCATTGTTAAAATAATTACAGAATGATTCTCTGACACGGAATGCTTCCCTAGTTGCTCGTAAGTTATCGTATAAATGTCCCACCGATTGAAGTTGGTCATCTACAGCACTCGTGACATCAAAAGCTAAGATTGTTTGCTTGGTTATAAGATAATTGTGTAGCACACAAGTAGCTTTTGTAATCGTATCAACTGATTCTAATTTGCACTCCAAAGGCCGACGAAATACTCGAAATCGCATTGATAATATACCAAATGCATTTTCTACCACATTTCGTGCTCTGCTGAGACGGTAATTAAAGTGCCTTTTTTCTCTACTATCACGACATGCACTTTGTGGGTATGGTCTCATAAAATGTTTTTGTAAGGGAAATGCCTGGTCTCCTATAAATACGTAAGGTATTGGAGTACCACCTTCTAGTAAAGGCTGATCACTAGGCAAATTTAGTTGGTTATTTTTTAACTTTTGTCCAAATTCACTGTCAGCAAAAATACCACCATCGCTAAATCTGCCCATGGAGCCAACATCTATAATTATAAACTTCTTGTTCGCATCAACAACTGCGAGTAATACTATGGAATGAAAATGTTTGTAATTAAAAAATTGGGAACCTGCATTAGGTGGGCATTTTATTGAGATGTGTTTGCCGTCGACTGCGCCAAGGCAATGTGGGAATTGCCATTTATTCATAAAATTTTCGGCAATTTCTTTCCATTCTGTTTCTATTGGCACACTCATATACATTTGTTGCAAATTATTCCAAATTGCGTGGCAGACGTTTTCTACTATTCTAGAAACAGTTCTGTCGCCTACTCTATAATTATAACCAATTGTTTTGTAGGAGTCCCCTGTTGCCAAAAACCTGCAAAAGATGATATTTTTATTATTGTTCCAGTTAAAACGGCTAAAAATGAATGGAAAAAATTACGAGATGGGCATCGAGAATCATTAAAAAGAATGAAAAGCTTTACAAGTGGCCAAGCTGCACCGTTAATAAACGTTTGGAAATATGCCAGTCTACTTGAATTTTTATTGCCTTATATGAAAAACCGCACAAGGAGTGGTAATATAAATGTAACCCAGAATAATACTACAAACACTTCAGTCGAAGCTGGTAACGCAAATGAAAGTCAGGATACGACTACTACGACAATGGGAGATCAAAATACCGCGACGCTGGAGGATTCTGAATATGTTTCTAACACTGAATCCATACCATCTACATCTCGCGACAGCTTACCCTCTGAACAAAGACAAAGAAAGAGAAAGACTAACGATGAATCTTTAACTGATTTACTGAAAGAAATTGATAATGATTATGAAAAGCGTCGTCGTGAGCAAAAGGAGAAAGAGAGAGTTGAAAAAGACACAAGAAAACATCCTATAAAACTTTTTTTTGAAAGTATGAGCGAAACAGCAGTCAAATTTCCTGATTGGTTGCAAAGAGACGTTAAAAAGAAAGTCTTTAATATAATAATGGAAGCGGAAGAGAAGTATGAGACTTACTTATATGAAAGTCAGTACAACTATGGGTACTCGACATCGTCTGCTCAATCTACTCCACATTCCCTTGACCCATTGTAGTCATTGTAGCCTTTAATTTAACATAATTAAAATATTTTTTGTGTACAACCTACGTTTCGATGAATATACCTCATTATGTTACTTAAACTGTTTTATTTTTAATGTTGATGCACTTACCTCAAACAAATAGCTAATCTTTCTTCTGGTGACACAGCTTTTCGATAATTAGTATCAATCTTAGTGATGTCCTTGGCAATCATTGTTAATAACTCATTAAACTGTTCTCTCGATACACGATAGTACAACTTAAAATTTTCATCGTCTACTTCATTATAGAGAGTGTTAAATTCTCCGCTTGTTTTCCAATGTTGAATGTGCTTGCTTATCCAATATCTATGTTTGCGTTTTTTCTTTGTGTAATAAGCAATAATCAATCTTCTTTTCCTATGGCGAATGTAATCCTCCTCTGAACTCTCGTCATAACTCCTCTCTTGTTCATCCATCACGTCTGATTAACTCGACACTCCAGCACAAACTGATCATCACTAACGTAGTTATAGCTTATTTTTCGGTGGACGAACAATTATTTCCTAGTTTAGCTTAGCTTAGTTCAGTGAGCTTAGTTCCTTATTATTTTAGCTGGCGGTGGACTGGCTCATGTTTTAAACTTATGTAAGTAGACATAGTTACCAAAATTATTTACCAAAATTATTTCCGTTTCAGATTACATTATAATACCAAGTGTCCAGAAAAAAAATACACTGCTAATGCTTGGAGGTTTCACATTCGCGCCGAGCACCAAACGAAACTGGCACTGCTCCAGCAAGAGACTCGGCTGCAAGGCTAAAATCAAAATGGCCTTCGATGAAGTTACAATACTAAAAGCTGATAATGTGCATGCTCATGAACCTCAATATCATGTGACAGAAAAAGGCGAATATGTATTGAGTGCTCAATAGAGTTTTCTATTGAGCACTGAATTCAACTTTTACGTATAATACTTTTTTTTACCTTTTAACTTTTAATTATAAACTTTACTTCTCTTTACTTTACTTTTAACTTTTAGTATTTAAACCTCACTTTGATTAACCATATTTACTTTTTTTTTTTCTATGTATCGTGAGTGTTTCGTTTATTTATTTAACAATTCATGCACACACATATTATAATAAAAAAAAACAGAAAAAAAATAAAAAAAAAAACAAAAAAAAATCTTTTTATTTTAACAGTGTAGCTTATTGTTTTGTACTGTTGAGTACATATAATATGGCGAATCGTGTTTGTAAGTCTTTAGTAACGTATATCTAAGTACCGTTAAAACACCTGATTACTCATAAGACTTTATCTGTAATTAGAGAGTAGTACAGCGCTAATTATTGTAATACCTAATTATTAAAATTTAACTGTATTCAAGTATAATTTTATATAACTTTTGTTTTTTGTTCTCCACACCCTTATTGGTATAATTTTAACAGTAACAAAACCAGTTTGACAGCTTTCATATAATATTGTACCCACAGATATCCAATCGATATCCGTGATTGTACCTATAATAATAACAATATATTATATCATACCACCATATTTATCCATTCGAGATAAATGCTAGATGCTGCTTCATTTATTTAGACGAATAATATAATTTAATTCAATAAATGTTGAAAATCATACGCATTAATAAATAATCACACATCTATAAAGTGTCTGTATAATTCACGATCTTTCTGGTTTTAGGTTTAAAAAAGATGACATTGGTCAACGGCAAGACTTTGGTTATGTACCAAAACTACACTTTTTCCTACTGTGATAAATCAAAACGGTATCTCAGGTGCTCAGCGCGGCTTTCCGGGTGTACTGCTAAACTGAGATTAAACAAAGAAGGAGATGTAGTGTACACTGACACTGACCACAATCATACAGCTCCAACGTATCTGAAAATGGAAAGTGGCATATATGTTAAAATTTAAAAAGGGTGTCTGCTTAACCTTTGCCTAATAGACGCTGTTTTGAGCATAAAACAGTGTTTCACGGAGTGACGTGATATGTCAGTACGGTTCGTGCCGAGTAATATTACATTTTATCATCAATTCAAACATCACATGATTGTGATGTTGCTCACAGTCGCATTATGCGATGACCCTCTATCACTCCTGTAATATTGTAATGCAATTTTCCGGTGTATTTGCTAACATGCACAGATTATAACATGGCAGCGAGTGATGTTATGTTACTGACGGGCGACATGCGTCTTAGGGCCGATTTCATCAGTCGCTATAAAAATTTAATTCAACTAAATTGAGCTCAGCGTAATCTAGTTTATAGATCGGTGTTGATCTGGATTCTCACCAAATCGATTTCACTAGCACCATTTCAACCGCGTTTACCAAAACGAAGTTTAAGAGAGGACCTAAAATGCCGTAACCGCGTTTTGTGCTTATAACATGTGTCAAGGAATTCAGCGACCTAATGCGGTTTCAAACATATTTTTCGAAGTAATAACGAAACGCGCTTTGCTTCATTCACAATGTTACAAGCTCAAAAAATATTCTCCTACAAAATGGATAAAACAATACCAATATAATTTGAAACAAGCTATATACAGTCCAATCATGTTGTATGTTGTTTTTTAACCGACTTCTAAAAAAGGAGGAGGTTCTCAATTCGGATGTTTGTATTTTTTTTTTTTTATGTTTGTTCGCGCATAACTTCGTCGCTTGCCAACCGATTTGAAAAAATCTTTTTTTGTTGGAAAGGGTATACTTCCCAAAAGGCCCCATAGTCACCAAATCGGGATCTGATGATAGAATCTTGGTGAAATCGAGGGAACTCCTCAAATATTATAGGCAATTATATAGTGATTTATGTATTTTTATCGAGAACTTAAGCATTTACAGTCAAAAAGTAACATTTGATGAAGTGGAACTGACGAAGAAGACCAGAAATGGTCAACGGAATTTCATACTCGTATAGATATCACTATGAAGATACTTAAGCGACTATGACAATATAAATAAATGAATAGTTCTGAATACTTAGGTTGAAAATGGTATCATCGAAGTGATCTGATGATGATGATGGAGCCGGAAGGTAGGCACTAGAACTCCGTAATTAATCAATGTATCCTAGCCGTGTTTGGGCTTATTAGAATTATCATGAGATGCACTTTGGCTATAAGGTACTATCGAATTGATTTGATGATGGAGCCGGAAGGTGGAAGGTAGACACAGGAACTTCATAATAAAACAATGTAACCTAGCAGTGTTTGGGTTAATTGGAATTATCATGAGAAATAGGCCCTCTGCTTATAAGTGTATCGCAACTAAAAAGTGTGAAATAAAAACTTTTTACAAAAAAAAAATAACCGACTTCACTAAAAAAAACACTAAAAGGATCAAAATAACTTTAATTTCGGAAGTCGGTGTTAATTAAGATACAAATAATACCGAGAAACACCGACTTCCGAAATTAAAGTTATTTTGATCCTTTTAGTGTTTTTTTTAGTGAAGTCGGTTATTTTTTTTTTGTAAAAAGTTTTTATTACAATATATTTTTTAGATTATAATTATGTAGACATTTCCAAAAAAAAAATGATCTGAACTTAATGTATAAATTTTTTTTTGAGGACTTTTTTTAGTGATGGTAATTTTGTTTTTATTCACGTTATATGCCATAAATTACAAATCACTCAAGCTTTTGTGTTTGACGAGTGCACATCTTTATTTTTCTATGAGATTACCGTGACCTCGCTTTTCTTTTTGAACCTACGACGACCTTTACTAGCCTTTGTGACTGTCTTTCACTTACTCCAAATTAATAACAAAATAATTTATTTATCATTAAAAACCATGGCACTTTAAACACAAGGCACATACATTGCCTTTTTAATGTGAAAGGAACAACTACAAAAAAATACACTTCGAAGAAATATTTTAGCACAATTGTAAAGAAATGAACAAAGGATGCGATTTCGAATCCCAGTACACGTGCAGGCCAGACGGGTCGCTTAGACCCAATCGTCCCAAACCTTTCTAGAAATAATTAGTAAACTATACAAAAACAAAGTAATAAAAAGCTTTTTAGCAAAGCATGGGAATGGCTAAGGATTGCTGAGCCGTAAGGCAAGAAATGGGGAATGTTGACTCGGGCACGTTAGGAGTAGGACACTTGGCTTAAAGGCAGGATAGGGTTCGGACGTCCAGCAGGAGCAGCAAGCAAAGCTAGCTGACACCTTAGATATCATAGGGCTATGTCCCGTTGTAATTCTTAGGACAGTTAGTATTGTGATTCAGTTAGATACAAATGGCAAATTATATATATATTTAAAGTAGCAAAGTGCGTGTGTGTTTGTTGGTGTGACTGGGTGAGTCATTCATTATTATAATTTATCCTAGGCTGATATTGCGTTACTATACACAGTCTTGCGAGCGGAGCCGCAGGAGAAGCTAGTTGTCTAAAGTTTTTATAACTAAATAGACAGAAATGTGTTGCTGGGGAGTTTGGTCCACCACTTTTTTTCTCCAGTTCAAACACAAACACTAGGCGCTTTTAGGGCTGTCTACATAGGCATTCAACTCTATTTATCTTTGGAGCGATGACTCCTATTATTTATTAGTATTTGCATTCTCTTAAGATTATATTCTCTATCTGCGACCATTACTTCGGTCAGACACGAGCACTGTGTCTTGCAGATGTACTTATTGTACAAAGGGTGTAACATCCTGGGAATGGGTTTCTATCACATATTATACAAGGACTGCTAGGAACCATGTCTCAATATGAGCATGATGTTAACGTATTGTTGTTTGTTGTTGTTATGAAAACTGTTAAATTTAAGAGCTTTTAAACTCACAGTTTTAGTACGCAACTCTAAAACATAATAAAATTCTTAAATACATATAATAATTTCGTTCAAATTCTTAAATCCTAGGATTTACTCGTAATAGTCATGTTTATGATTGCGGGATTTCAGAAGAGTTACTATCAACTCTATGTTACTTCTACTAACTTATATACCCATTCTTACCTCTTTTTTACTACTTACGAGCTCATGTTCAAATTTTAAAAGATTATTGTTACTAGCAAGCCGTTGTTTCACTCGCCTGTCCTCGTACTTATCAATTATATTAAAATGTGACGATTTGATTACGTTTACGGGTCAAACTTGGCAAGAATCCGCACTAGATAGAGAGATTTTTAAGGAGAAAGAGAACGCATGTATCCAGCCGAGGGACACAAATTAGTTTAGTAAAAAAATAAGATCTTGTTTTTAGTTTTTAGGGTTCTGTACCTCACAAGGGAAAAACGGAACCCTTATAGGATCACTTTGTTGTTCGTCCGTCTGTCTTTCTGTCAAGACCCTTTCTTTATCTTGGGAACGCGTCGACAATCGAGTTGAAATTAAAACCATATACTTAGGTCTGCGGTCCCTTGAAGCTGTGAAAAAATCAAACTTCTAAGTTAACCTAAAAAAAAAGATACGGTCGTTATGTCGCAAAAAACGTATATTTCCATACTCAAGGGAACCAAAATTCTAGAGTACTTCCCGTTGACCCAGAATCCTGAAATTTTCCATAAAGTAAGGTCTTATAATACAAGTATAAGAATAAACCTGAAAACAGAACATAATTATGTTCTTACGTAACAAAAAAAAAAAATTGCTATTTGGAAGACACCTATCAGGAATTGAACTTTTTACATAGATAAGTTTGTACGTAACCCACAGGGCGCGAGTCCGACTCGCACTTGCCCAGTTTTTTTCTATTTGATCTCTATGTGTCTTTTACTTCAAGTGTTGTACTTATTATTAGCTTCGATATCCGTGATTAGCTTAGAAAAATATAATGAAATGATTATGTAAAAACTATATGTTTATGTATTTATTAATTTAATGATGAATTGTGGAATAATTTATTATTATTCTAAGTATAAAATTTTCAGTAAAGTTGATGTGCAAATAATTCTGATAGTTTTATTACCTTCCTTGAATGTTTTTTTTTGGGTACTTCTGGTTTTTTACTTCAGAGAACTTTAAATTTAGACATTTCTTCCATCTTTCCATTTTTATTAGCTTTCATTTGAGTGTTCACGCTCTTGCCAAGTTTGAGAATTCTAGGTCAACGGAAAGTACCTTATAGGTTTTGGTTTCCTTGCTTAAGTCAAAATATCCGCCATAAACGGAGCAAAAACGGCATTATCTTGAAATTGCGTGGACTAGGCAAGCGTGCTCCATCGTCGGCCACATTATCGCTTACCATCAGGTGAGATGGTGGTCAAACACGAGCCTATCAATAATAATAATAAAAAAAAACTGTATATTATATTAGTAAATTTGAGTTTTTTCACTGCTCTAAGGGTAACAGATCTGAGCATTTGATGTCAATTTCAGCTCAGTGTCTTGACAGATGGACAACAAAGTGATCCCATAACAGTTTCGTTTTTTCGTTTGTCTGATGCTTAACTATCCACATTCGTACTACACCTACTCAAAACTTGCCGTCCGACCGTCCGGTAACCGTCCGGACCGAGCCCAAGTTGTCGACGGCGCGTAGTGTTCCACGCGCGCCTCAAGGACATGTCAGCAAAACCGTAGGGGCCCAGCAGGGTCGAAGCCTACTGGGGCCATGGGTGATGCGAAAGAGAACCCCGGGGCCCTGGAACTAAGGCAAAGAAGGAACAGGAGTGGGTTTTTGGTCAGTAAAAGTCTGACACTATCTCACGCTCCGCCCAAGAGCTTAACTTACTCAAAACTTAGTTTTTCAAAAATCAATATCACCGGTACCAATAGCATAAAGAAGGTCAGGTATTTACTTATAGAAATCCACTCTCAGAAAACTTGCAACAGGTTTGTGGATTTTTCATACACCTGGTTAACAAGCATAATTAATTTCTTTTCTAATTTCACATTCCAGATTACTACGGTCAATTGCTACGAAGACGGAAAACAGATCTAGATTGCTTGTATCAATCAAATGAGTTAACTTCGTCGACATCGGCAGTGGTACCTCTTCATAAGGATCGATTCAAATGTAAAAAAGGATCTATTCGGAATGAAGAAGAAGAATACGGACATGAACGGGACAGATTTGAAAGGTAAATGTTTTTAAGAAACATATAGGAGTTTGCCCATTACATCATATCATCATCATCATCATTTCAGCCGATAGACGTCCACTGCTGGACATAGGCCTTCCTCAAATATCGCCACAATGAACGGTCCTGTGCGTCTCGCATCCATCGGATTCCCGCAACCTTCACCAGGTCATCGGTCCAACTTGTAGGGCGCCTTCCAACACTGCGTCTTCCGGTACGCGGCCGCCACTACAGAAACTTTCGAGTAATGTGGCCTGCCCATTGCCACTTAAGTTTGGCTATTCTTCGTGCTATGTCGGCAACCTTGGTTCTTCTGCGGATAAGATATCATATCATACCATGTCCATAATAGAAACGGACGGGTCACCAGTAGGTTATAAATAAATAAATGCACGTCAACTTTTCTCGTTAATTTAAACTAGATGAAACCGGAGTTTCGCAGCCCTGATGAAACACCAAAACAAACTCAAGAGGTCAAAGTCTCTTTTAAAGTCCCTACAGTAGACATGTTATTTTTTTTTTTTTAATTATATAATAGTCAAACCATGGTAGCCATGGAAATTAGTTTCTGAGATAGTTTTTTTAAAGAACGAAAGAAGCACACAGATTTGAGTGGACTTCATGTCCAGTCAGTATTCGTGTAGCTCAACTCAGAATCTGAGACGAGCCTGATCCGGTGCCGAACTGTTATGTGTGCGATGACCTGAACATTTTATTTACTGAATATTATACCAACTATCATTAAACACAATTTATTTTCAGATTACAGCTTGAGAGACAAAAGCAGACAAATTATGTGGATGAAACTTTCTTCCTGTTTATTTATATTTTTGTAGTCTATTTCTTATATGTAGTCATTGTTTGGTTCATCAAATTGTGATAGAATAGGATAACACTGTCCAAATAGGCTCGAGAATTGTAATAGATCAAACTACAGAAAAACCTGAAACTAATCAAGTTGTACTAATAAAAGTCTGAACTAATCTGTAACCATTTCTGAAATATACTAATTTACTAATACGCCTCTGAACGTTTGTGTGCATAAAGAGTTAAAATAAATAATAATAACAATAAGAGGCTCGCGTTAGACGGCTGGATCAAGAGCTTGATCCAGAACGCGGTACTCCTGGACACGGCACGTGTGGAGGTGACAGAGGTGAAGGAGGTTCCTTTCTCTGGAGCCCTGACCGCCGGTAGCTTAGACCCTGTTCCCGATACCGGTGGGACACTATTTTTAAATTATTTTATTTTATTTTTATTGAAATATTTAAAAATATAATTTATATGTATAAAGTAATGAATAAACGATAACAATAAGAGTAATCTAAAATATGGCGTCGAAAAAATCTTCCGCATACAGATAACTTTTATTTAGTACTTAAGAGTTTTTTTATATATAGGTGTATATATATATTTATAATGATGTTTAAGTGTTTTTTTAAATAAGTAAAAATTTAAAATAAATAAAATTGTATTATTTTTAAATATTAACTCGATAAATGCGATACGATGATGACATTGATATAACAAATGTGGTTCACCCTTGTTTGGTATAACAACTTTTGATGTAATGTTACTAATTCGAACAACGTTTAAGAAAATAATCAATTTGTATAATATCGATTAACATAATTTTTATTTCATCGAATATTTATTTGCAATAACAACATTTGCGCTATTGATCAAAAGGTAGGTATAATGTTCATTTCATGTTATGTTCAGGTGGTCTTGTCTGAAACAAGTCAAATTTATGGTTACTTGATATTAGTTTATTTATCAGACACGACTTGCATTAATAGAAAAAAAGATATTGTTTGTAGTAGGTTACCCGGAACTCAATTATTTAGATCAAATATTTTCTTCTTTAAAAAAAATGGGTAGGTTAGGTTAGGTTAAAACTGTGACCTCCTACGCACGAGCCGAGCGAGCGAAGCGAGCGGTGCCGCGGCAGCGGCCGGCGAGTGCCAGAAACGACTTGCATTAATAGAAAAAAGAGATTGTTTTTAGTAGGTCATCCGGAACTGAACTAGATTAGTATAATTACTTATTTAAAAAAAAAAATTGGTTAGGTTAGGTTAAAAATTAGTGCATTTGAAAATTCGGTCAAATGACATTATTTCAAAGAAATAAATATGCTAAATAAAAATATACTTGTCGGCGCAGGATGCCGATCATCATTGAAGCTCTGTCCAGAGACTATGTCTTGTGGGCGATGGCTGGGTAACGAGCAATAATTTATTATGAGGCAAGCTTTAGGTATTCACTTTACACAACGAGCAGTGAGACAGTCCCCGACACTTAGACGTTGTACGCACGGCTGCCGACAGAGGAATGAGCCACGGACCTCTGCGATCGGCCCTTTTATCTGCTCGGTTCGTGCAAACGTCAGCGCGGATTTTGTCAAAGTGACATGTGTCACTTTTCACTTGGCTCGTTCATTCGTTCTCAAGCTTCCGTACTATTGACTTCACCGACACGGCCATCCTGCGGAACACACGTCCCTGTGTGTTAGTCATCATCGTCACCTCAGCTGGAAGATATCCATTGACGAGACGTCCCAACAAGACATCCGTCGCTGTATTCATCATCACCAGTTCACCACCTCAGCCAGAAGACGGTCCACTGACGAGACTTCCAAACAAGGCGTCGGTCTCTGTGTGTTGATTTGAAACAAAATACATCTCGCAGTATCATATAGCTCGGTCACTCCTGACAAACATCAGGAACCACTCTGGCACCGCGAGTGCGCTCCCAAACATGCAAACTCTCACACACACTAGACATCCTGATCATGAGTGACTATGTATAATGAAATTCCCAATCCAACCATAAATCCAAATCGTTTACGCACCAACGCAAACGTGGTCAACTCGCTACAGGTGTCGCACCAACGACTCCTCTCGTTTACGCACCAACGTAAACGAGGATAACTCACTAAAGGCGTCGCTACAACGACTCATCTCGTTTACGCACCAACGTAAACAAGGATAACTCACTACAGGCGTCGCTACAACGACTCATCTCGTTTACGCACCAACGTAAACGAGGATAACTCACTAATTGCGTCGCTACAACGACTCATCTCGTTTACGCACCAACGTAAACGAGGATAACTCACTAATTGCGTCGCTACAACGACTCATCTCGTTTACGCACCAACGTAAACGAGGATAACTCACTACAGGCGTCGCTACAACGACTGATCTCGTTTACGCACCAACGTAAACGAGGATAACTCACTAATCGTTCCTTAATTCTAAAGCAGCAGTGATTAAAGTGCCATGATCACTTTCCCCACCTACTTCCTATACATCTAATTCAACCGGAACCTCATGTTTTATTATCCCTCTCTCTGTAGGCCATAACAACGTCTACCCCTTGCGGGAATCGAACCCGCAACGTGCAGCGCAGCAGTCAATCGCTCAACCACTGCGCCAACCGTAAATTATGAAGGTTCAACAAAACTCGAGATGTATCGAAACTCTAAATTTCTATTAACTAACCTACTAATTCTCACTACTGTTCATAGTACTGCTAAGTTCAATTAAAGAAAATAAATTAACATCAAAATTTCTATATCGTTTCAATATCAAAATCAATAATCAGAAAATTCAAAGCATAACCGTGAATTAATTATCATGGTAACTTCTCCACCAAATCAATCAAACTAATCCAAAACACTAATCATTAATCACTGCACGTGATCTCTGGCTACTAATAGCCCAGTAACCTCTAGTCACTCAACCATTCCTGCGCATCCCTCCAGGATTGCCAAGTCTCTCACGACTTATTGGTTTCCCCACATTACGTCCCAGGTTTGATCGCAATACCGCGTACTCACGGACTACTGTGACCACTAGATACCGATTTCTATTAAGCTACGGCTACAAATCAAATCTGGTATAGTCCGATCATCATGTAAACTTAATAATCTCATTATCTCTACTACTTTACTCTACCCCGATTTTATCAGTTATGCGCTGATTTTCTTTCTCTCTCTCTATTACTTCAAATTAATCTTTAAATGGATCTTACTCAGTTTACTTGCTCTGCTCGTATATGAAAAAGTCTCTTATCAAAAATTTATCAACTTCCGCCTTCGTCAGATTAAACTTACACTTTTCATAGGTTGCTACGCACTCTCTATATGTAACGCATCATTTCTCACGGTACTAAAATTTAACTCTGAGTCTACATCGTCTTTTGTCATCAACGGTAGAGAAAACGCAGCCTTGTCAATTTACAGTGCTAAGGGACCACCTGCCTTCGTCGTTTGGCTTAGCGTCCGTAACTGAACAATTAATCACGAGTTAGTCTTCGCCTAATGAACCCTACCACAAACGGTTTTTTGTCTCTACAGTCTTTATTAGCATTGGTTCTAACACGAACATCACACGTTTGTCACACGTGAAAATCCCGTCGCGACCAAGTGTAAGATAATGTTAATTGAATCACAGAACTCTAAATTCTTTTAACTACCATTTATTTTAAAATCAGAACCTTAAAAGTTTCAAAGTCTCGTTTTTGTTTGTTCAGCACGTAACTAATTACCAGAGAGTTCTTTTTAGCTTTACCTTCTAACCGACTATAAACCGACTGTAAATTATCTTTATGATCAAGCAATGGGAGATAGTTTCGCGATAACTCACGTATGGTACTACTACAGGGCATCACCTGCTTTGAATCCAGCCTTATCTTATGGTTTCACTGACATCAGTATGCAATTCTACTACGTATTTGAGAGGCTTAAATCATTAAAACCGACTCTTTCATAAGAATTGAAATTATTTCTTAATCAATGTCTTCGTGACGCTGTTGCCAAGAAAAAGAAACTTTACTACACATCAAATCTTTAGAACGGACCCATGACAGGAGTAAACTTAGGCACAAACCGCCCGAAGTAAGCTACTAGACCTATAAACTGCCCTAACCGAGCTAAGATAAACGGTGGAGGCAGAGTCGAATGTACGTGACCTGCTTTCTGCTATTAGGTCATATCCCTCCTAACTTCACTACTTGACTTAATTTCATACCCTAGTAACTTGGGTTGCATTATCAAAAACAACCATTTTTCTCAAACTTAATGAAAATCCGGCTTTAGTCAACGTTTGTAAAACTACATTAAGTCTCCCGACGTCCCTCTTAATAGTTTCCTAAATAATCAAAATATTGACAACTCAAACTACGACGTAGGCATTTACCGATTCGCCTAGAACAACAACAATCGTCCGTTGGAAAATTCAGATCGCATTTTGAAACTGATTGGCATGGTCAAATATTTGTACCGGCTGTCCGCTATCATACTACTGAAAGCCTGATACACAATCTAATTTTGTAAAATAACGCGCACTATTTAAACGAGTTATTTTGTCTAAGGTAAGTGGTATCTCGGTTAGGCACATTGTTATTTAGTTCACAGTAATCTTTGCTCATTATATCTGACCGGTCGAGTTTTTAAGTCAAAAGAGCTAACAAACACCGAATTACTCGGTCGAATAATATTTGCCAGCAACAATCATCTACCCGCTCACGCATTATTAATTTTTCCGCGCTAGACCGCTATGGTCATCTTTATACAGTCAAATACGAGTCAATCAAACGGATAAGTTTACTTTTTACAACACGCGTTTGTAGCATACCGACACGTCTATGGAGGAATTATCACTGTCATAAAAAAAAATCGAAACGGTATCTACTGGATCTAATGAGGGTAGTTGTAATTACAATTGTTTACGTCGTGAACTTTAGCAATTTTTACTATTTGAACTGAACCCTTGCAACAATATTTCACGGCCAAAATATCACTTCGCAAATAGATCTGAACACACTAAACTGACCCTTCAATGTAACAATACTGTGTTTACGTTTGCCGTGAAATAGTGATGACAAACTTTAAAGTGAAAGAGAGACAACACTCAGCACCAGAATTAAAATGGAATGTGAATACCTGACCTTGTTCCTGGTGTAGGATCGACAAGACCCGGCAGTCAACCTCTCGCTCGCTACGTGATGCCTTGGCGTCACCATCACCACTGCGTCACTTTCATCAGGACACCGGAAGGAGATGTGACCTTGTTCTCCACATTTGCAGCATACGATGTGGCTGACCATGGGATTGAGTCTTGAAGCTTGAATATCACGTTATTCTGTCGGTTTCCTACTGTTTCTTGCTTATGAAAACACAGCCTGCTTCGTCCAATTTTTCCACAGTGGAAACATTTGACAGGTGACGTTTGAGATGTCTTCATACGTTGTGTGTCAAATATTTTCTGATCTGGTAGCGCACTTGACACACTGCATCTCAGGCATGCACACACACACGCACTGCACTTTGCATTTTACATTTCAGCTAACTAAAAGTTTGTAATTCTTGCTGTAATCACTGGTGACTTCGAATTATCAGCAAAGCACGTATCGGAAAATGGTACATCGTGAACATGCATTTGCGTCGGTCTTGTCCCGGTTACAATCTGGGTAGTACACGGTGATTTAGTCAGTTCCTATTTCTTTCTGGGGAAACAATGTCATCATGGTCCAACATTCGTTGCTCAGGATTAGGGAAAAACTCCAGAAAAAACCCAATCAGACCAAAACTGATAATGACATTGATTAACGGAACTTTGAATCTTATTCGGTCCAGTGCTTAATTCCACGTCTTCACTTTCTAATTTTCCATTTCAAATAATGACCGCTACTTGTCTTGGCTCTTGCTATTTTCTTCGTGACCGGCGTTACGTAACCTTCGTGCTGCTCTTGTTTATTTGCTCGGAATCCCACTTCTGATGTCGGCGCAGGATGCCGATCATCATTGAAGCTCTGTCCAGAGACTATGTCTTGTGGGCGATGGCTGGGTAACGAGCAATAAACAAACTATCTTGGATCACACAACTGATTTATTATGAGGCAAGCTTTAGGTATTCACTTTACACAACGAGCAGTGAGACAGTCCCCGACACTTAGACGTTGTACGCACGGCTGCCGACAGAGGAATGAGCCACGGACCTCTGCGATCGGCCCTTTTATCTGCTCGGTTCGTGCAAACGTCAGCGCGGATTCTGTCAAAGTGACATGTGTCACTTTTCACTTGGCTCGTTCATTCGTTCTCAAGCTTCCGTACTATTGACTTCACCGACATACTAATTAATTATTCGGTCAAATGAATAATTATACGAAATGACTTTATTGTAACTAAAATTAGCCGGAGCGATTTTCGACAAAACGTTGTTATACCAAACAAGGGTGAACCAACAAATGTATACTCAAACTACTTCTTTAGAAAATTAATTTAGAGCAGTTATAAGTAGCAGATTAATTTAAATATTAGACCAGTTTGTCAGTGATGCTAAGTCACCTGACATAAATCAAGGCAGGGATGTAGTAGAAACCTTTTTCTGTGTTATAGGTACCTGCAATCAGTCTGTTAACTATAAGCAAGTGGGTGGATGGTTATTGGCGATCGGGGTCTAGATTCTTTAGTTCGATTCCCTTCTTATGTATAAACTGAAGATTTCCATTTAAAGCATGACACCTTGATCACCTCCTCTTGTTTATTTTTTCAGATTACCAGTTAGTGCCAACTAGAAAACACAAAATACTGCTGTATAAAGGTTTTTCCTTCAATTTACTGAATAACAAATTTATCTGGAGCTGTTCTCAGAGAAGGTACGGCTGTAAGGCAAGAGTGAAACTTGATAAAAAAGGTGTTTTGACTGTCATTAATGTTGACCACGATCATGAGCGACCTCATTATCGAATCTCAGATGCTGGGAAATATGTCTTTAATGGCAATCGAATGTGGGTTAAAACCGATAAAAAATAACCCCTGGTTTTTAAATTGAGAATCTTAAGGCTTACTGAACACGGACGCGTGGCTTCATAGACGCGTATTCTCTATTATACGCTTGGTGTAGGCCTGCTTGAAGGCTGAAGCTAACATACAAAGCTATGGCCTTACTGTCTACGGACGCGACACGACGGCACGACCACAGTATAGATAAGATATCGAACAGTACGAAAACTACCTACAAATATAGGAAACGGCACACTCACACAAACATACGCATCGACGAGACTCCTAAGCGTTTCTCGCGGTCCTGTCAGTAGCGAATGCCGCTTAGGAGTCTCGTCGATGCGTATGTTTGTATGAGTGAGCCGTTTCGAACATTTGTAGGTAGTTTCCGTACTGTTCCATATCTTATCTATACTGTGGCACGACGCTGTCGCTTCGTCGACAGTTTCATATCGGTATCCGTGGGTTCATAGTTTTGTAAGTTTCACGCAGGCGTAAACCAAGCGTGAAATGATGAATACGCGTCTATGAAGCTATGCGTCCATGGACAGTAGGCCTAAGTGTCACACTTCTACATTATAGAGTTTGAAAAGTTCTTAACTTCAAAATTCATAAACTGAAGGGTAAAGTGATTGTGTTGTTTTAGCTTATCTTTTCTAATTTGTTTGTGCCTTTTTAACACAGAGTGTATTAGTTGCTTGTTTGTCAAACATGCACGGCAAAAAATAAATTGTTTTTTTTTTAATCCCCGTCGCAAAAAGAGGGGTGTTTTAAATTGACCGCTATGTGTAGGTATGTCTGTCAGTTGCATTGCACCGTAGCTCTTGAACAGGTGAACCGATTTGGATGCGGTTTTTTTTTTATTTGAAAGTAAGTTTTTAGCGATGTATTCAGCCATATATTGAATAATCGAATGTTTGCAAATATGATCAAGTGAAAAGGTATAAAATATACATTACAAAATCATTAATGAAAATCGGTTTAACTGTTTATGGGGGGCGAAAGGATGTGTTACATACATTACATTAAAAAAATCCATGGCGGCTTTTTAAATTTTATTTTTCATATTAAAATCTAGTTTTAAGAAAATTTTGACAATAATACACGGTCCAATCAAATTGATTTGTGTTGGTTGGAAACCGCAGAAATAAATTTTTTCGCTGACGTTAATTGTTTACATAGGTATTATACTATTAGGAACATCAATTTAACGCAGTTGTACACCCAGCCTTTAGATATATTTTAAAATGAAAGCATTAGAATAGCCCGCGAAATTCAAATGTTCTAAAGATTTTAGCATTTTGATAAATGATATTTATTTTGTAAATAGGTTTAAAAAACACTTTTACACGTCAATTTTTTTTTCGTCATTTTTAAACTAGATGAGGCCGGTGTTTCCTAGCTGACTACCCTGAGAAGAACCACCGAAACAAACTCAGGGGTAAAATTTTGCAGTTCATTTAAATATGATTCGCCGCGGCCGTAGTAAATGTGGTATTACTGAGTTATAATAATTAAAATTATCAATATAACCCTATCAGTACGTCTTACCCTATTGAATGGGTATTTCATAAAAAAGTCATTCAATATTATTATTATTATTTTTCTTAAAAAAAAATATACGGTTAGATTAACTGAGAGGCTTGTATTGATGAGTTTAATTATTATAATTCCATAAATAAATACGTGTTACGGTCGCCAATCACCAACAACAACATACAAAGTTACACTGCCCTGCAAAATGAAAAAAATCTTAAAACAGTCTATTTTGTAAATGGTTGGGTTTCAACGCCGGAATCTAAAATACAAAAATGTTTTTTTTTTTTAAATAGAGAGATCTTGATTTGTGTTAAGTCATCTTGTTTTTAAGTATTACAATATCCTAAATGTTAACAAATTAAACTTTTCGGTTCTTAACTTTTTGTTTTAATATGTGAACTTTTACCACTAAAGAAAAATGTGAGACAAGTATTTTTTATTACTTACATTTTTTATTTTATCTTACAAAATATTTTTAAATTGCGATTGAAAAAGGTTTAATAGACCAACAGAAATATTGAACGTATTATGTAAGACAAGTGTAAAGCTGGGTCTACGTTAGAGAAGTCGAGCACGAGCCGAGCTAAAACTCGTAGTGTCGCTCGTGCTCGGCTCCCCTATATTCGGTCCACACTACACGAATTTGAGCTCGGCTCGTGCTCCGCTCGTGCTCGGCTACTCTAGCGTAAATGTTAATAATAATAATAATTATTATTGTGAAGGACGGCACGGTTGACATCTGTCGGGCATGTCACCGACCGGGTGAATCAATCCGCCACATTATCTCTGGTTGTTCTCGTCTAGCTAACGGGGAATACTTGCATAGACACAACCTTGTAGCCAGGATTATCCATCAGCAACTTGCTCTGAATTACTCTCTTGTGGAATCGGAGGTGCCATACTACAGGTATGTGCCCGACCCAGTTCTCGATAATGGCGATATCACGCTGTACTGGGACCGGTCCATCATCACTGACAGGACTATTGTAGCCAATAAGCCTGATATAGTGGTGGTGGACCGAAGAGAGAGGCGTACAATGATTGTTGACATATCCGTTCCGCATGACGAGAACCTCGTGAAAGCCGAGAAATACAAACAAATCAAGTATATTGATTTGGCTCGCGAGGTTGTCGACATGTGGGATGTAGACTCGGCGATCATTGTACCGATAGTCGTGTCAGCCAATGGCTTAATAGCCAAGAGCCTCGACCAACACCTTAGGAGGCTCGCGTTAGGCGGCTGGATCAAGGGCTTGATCCAGAAAGCGGTACTCCTGGACACGGCTCGTATTGTCAGGAGGTTCCTTTCTCTGGAGCCCTGACCGCCGGTAGCTTGGACCCTGTTCCCGATACCGGTGGGACACTGTTTTTTATATTTTTAAATGTTTTTTTATTTTTTTTTATTGAAATATTTAAAAATATAATTTACATGTTATAATTATGAATAAACGAATAATAAAATATTTAAAAATGTAATTTGCATGTATGGTAAATAAATAAAGTGAATAATAATAATGTGTGTCACCTTTTTACAATTAATCTGTCTCTGTCTTAGTATTTAGAATACTACATATTCTGTCTTATTTTTTTATTACAGATAAAGGTTATTTCTTCACAACAGACCAAGGTACAACATTGCTTATGTACCAAGGATACACATTTTCTTTCGTAAGAGCAAACGGACGCATATTAAAATGTTCCAAGAGGTTTAGGGGCAAATGTGACGCTCAGATAAACTTAGACAAGAACGGTAAAGTCGTGGTCATAAAGGCGGAACACCATCATCCTGCACCCGTTTACAAGAAAATGCAAAACGGGACGTATACGAAGTTGTATTAATACAGTACCGAAGTTAGTCTATTCCATAAGTGTTTACATGTGTATTTCTCAGAATTTAATAATAGTCGTCACCTTTCTGCTTTTATCCCATGTTACTTCGGGTCGGTGCAACCGTTTTCTTCTTCCATTCTGTCCTGTCACCTGTCACGCTATCACTAACTCCCTTTACTTTCATATCACTCCTCACACAATTCATCCATCTTTTCTTTGGCCTCCTCCAACTATTTACTGCAGCCGCCATTTGTTATCCCACCAACGCAATAAAAGTCAAAATCGGTTGAACGGACGGTAAAAAAGTTTTGTATAAATGTCTAATCTTATTGGGAATGGAGTATAAAGCCTTTTACAGTATCATTGAATACTTAGAATATAAAATATTATTAAATAGTGAATTATTTGACGTTTGTACTTACTTATTTAATATTGTGACGTTAATATTTATATATCTAGCCTGTAAAAATCTTATGACAATTAATTATTTTATGTATAACTGATTCGTACTAAATTAATAATTTTATTAAAATTTTATTATAATAATTATATTTATAGTATATAGGGTCATGGTCTTAACATAGTTCCTGGTAACCAGTCCACTTAATATTCCAAAAACCATAGCCTTATAGTCTCTGTTTTCCATATATTGCAACAGTTTTTCACCAACCGGGGGTTATCCTTGGGTGCACTAGCATAGCGCGTACAGCCCCGCTTGGGCGGAGCACCGCCGTGTCCTCTTGGAGGCAATTGGCGGCAGCGACCTTTCGCGTCCGGCCCTGGTTCAGGCTATGGTCCGGAGCGAGGAGGAATGGCAGGCGGTCGCCTCCTTCTGCGAAGCAGTAATGCTAGCGAAGGAGGAGGCTGCACGCGTGAGGGAACGAAGGTCCTCACGCCCTAGCCGCCATAATTCCGACCCCGACTACCAGCCACGGTAGACGGGCTTGCGGACGTCGAGCACTGGGTAGCTCGTCGTCCGGCTGTTCGGTAATTAACCGGACCGAGCCCAGTCGTCAATAGCGCGTAGTGATCCTCGCGCTCCTCAAAGAGATGTCAGCAAACCGTAGGGGCCCAGCAGGGCCGATGCCCGCTAGCTAGGACCGCGGAGAATTTCTGAAAGGGAAACCCGTAGTCCTAGAACGCAAAGGGTAATTGAAGGATACAGGTGTGGTTTTAGTCAGTAAAAGTCTGACACGCCCTCGCGCTCCACCCAGAGCGCGAGAAGTCATTTGGATGATTTCCCACCTTAGAAAAAAAAAAAAAAAGCATAGCGCGTACAGGGTTAATCGTCGGTTGGTATCACAGTCCATTAAAAGTGACTAAAGGGCCTCTGCGAATTGGTTTCGGCTCCTCGTACGCCTTCCAAAGGTCCGGGATCTCAGGGTTCCGATATATACTGATATTAATCTAATCAAAGTCTTATAATTAGTTTTCTAATTAAATGTTATAAATATTTGTCTGGTATCATTAGCTAACATAGCGTCAGAACTTGTTATTTAAGACTTTCATGTTACCTGATGTTTACAAATTAATAAATGATTTCAATTGAATAATGCACAATTCTTGTTAGACAGCGGGTTCTTCTTCTATTTTATAATATTACCATAATTGTAAATTTTAAGCAATTTTAATTGCTTGGTTGATTGAATCAGAAATGTTGGTTTCCGCAGGATAACCAATTTCCCGACATAACACTAACTTAAGTGTCAGTGGGCAGGGTAAATTATAGGTTCTTGGAGTGGTGACCACGTACCGGAAAGCCAGCGTTGAAAGCCCTCCTACAAGTTAGATGACCTGGTGAAACGCCGCAGGAATTCGCTGGATGCAAGAGCCACTAGACCGGTCGATGTGACGACACGGTAGTGGATCTCTATCGTTTTTTTTTCTGAAATGATGATGAGGATAATGAAAATTGATAATATGCTCTTCTACTTCCAGGATACAAGCTCATCACAATAACGACAGGAAAACAATTGATAATGTACCAGAATCACACGTTTTCGTTCAGAGGTCGGAAGACCCAGGCGTACTGTTCGAGGTATGCTCAGAAGAAGTGCCAGGCGAAACTCAAATTGAATCGAGCTGGTGCCATTGTTGCTGCCATAACTATGCATAATCATCCTCCTCCCAAGTATTTTATAAATGATCAGGGATTGTATGCAAAGATATATATGTAATTAATACAAATAAAAAAAAAAACAGTTAAAAATTGCGAAATTCAAAATTGTTAATTTTGTATGGGAATCGTATCAAGCCGCGGGTGGCAGCTAGTTATATTATAAACACAATATCGTACAAAAACGTTTTTTTTTTTAGGATTCCGTACTCTAGTCGGCAAAAACGGAACCCTTATAGGATCTCTTTGTTTTCCGTCTGTCCGTCTGTTAAGACTCTTTTTTCAGAAAAGCGTGGAGGTATTAAGAGGGTCCTTTTTCACTGGCCTATCGTCAACATCGAGCATGGTTTAAAAGCTATTTACTTCATCTAACGCAATCCAACGTGATGTTTGACGAAAAGGCGACGCGAAAAAAGAAAGACAACGCCTGAAAACTCTGTTAGCATTCGGTAATTCCGTGATTTATTCGAATATTTTACAAAACTTGTTCCAGGAAATACGTGTTTTTTTTTGAACCCCTAAAAATTTTGAAAAAAATTTTCATCATTCAGAATCCTCAATAAATTTGCAAGGCTTCTATTGTTATACTTTTTTGACTTTTTAAATTTTTGAGTAAATTATGAAATGTCAAATTTCATGCAAAATAACAGATTTTTAGAGGTCTTTACTGGATTTGTTTTACACAAATTTATAAATTGATTTCAATAGAAACTTAGATAATATCCACAAGATACTGTGTTTAAAAAATATCTGATGAAAAATGTGTAATAACGTCATAATCGCGTAAGTGCGGTTGTATGAAAAACAGTGAAAATGTATGTCGAATTGCATCCCCTTAAGCTAAAAAATTACATCATACATTCAACCTGAGTGTTTCAAAGGGCAACCTTTGAAACAGTGAAAAAATCAACGATATTTAAAAAAAATTATTCAACGCTATTTAAAGATATGGCCGTTTATACTGTTTAGGCGCATATTTTGACACTCGCCACTCTACACTCGTTTGCACTCCGAATTCTCGGGGCACGAGTCCGACTCGCATATGAACGGTTTTTTTTTTTGAGTTGGGATATCATCATATAAACAACTAACACAGGAACGGAATCTGACCCGCTACATGCAGCGCCCGCACTGCACCAACCGTGCCATCAATTAAAGGGGTGACCAGACAGTTGCAAACTAGCGTTCCAACCAAGCTCACTTTATATGTTTGGCTTGTGTTGCGGCTACATGGATGTAAACCACACACCAACACGTTCGGTGGTTGGGAAAACGCGCCTCCCAACCAAGAGCGTTGAAGGTCATGGATTGCAACTGCTGTCTACACGGATTAAAACTAGCAAGGTCACCTTGATTGGGACGTTGGTTTGCAACCGTTTGGAAACCCTAAGTCTAATAAACATAATTTATTAATGAGTAAGTATCTTTTCTTTGCAGACTACAAGATCGTGACCCTCTCTACTGGAAAGCAAATGATCATGTATCGAAACTACACATATTCGTTCAAGGGTTGGAAGAAGACCAACGCATACTGTTCTAAGTATGCTCTTCAGAAATGTCCGGCGAGGTTGAAGTTTGACGGGAAGAATAACATTATTTCGGCATACACTGAACATAATCATCCATACCCTCAGTTTTATCAGGACCAAATGGGCTATTATGTCAGGCTGTAAGGCAACGAAGGGTCCTTTAGGTTATTCAGCTTCCAACACATGTGACTAAGGGCCAAGCATATTTCTTTCACATAGTGTACTTATAATTTGTTAGTTCTAAATTTGCGCCTTGTTCCGCCAAATAAAATGTTTTTCTTTCTTCTTTCTTCTTCTTTCCAAGGGTCTGCTTCTGAAAGGAAGACTCGGCCCTGGTACGAAAGGCAACGAAGGAATAGGAGTGGGTTTTTAGTCAGTAAAAGTCTGTCACGCCCTCTCGCTCCGCCCAAGCGGAGATATCATTGGATGATTCTCCCACCTACAAAAAAAAAAAACATCTGACTACGAAATCTGTCATGTTACTTACCACTTTATTGTGCAGCCAGCAAATTAGGGTGCAAGCAGGGGTGGCGCAGCGAACTTCTTCACGGTTTAACTGATTTCAATGAATTTCTACATACGGGTAAACCATATCCTGGACTACCACATATTATAGTATACTTTTTATCCCGAGAGTATGTTCCCCTGATGATAAATATACTAATTAAGTTAAGAGTCTGTATGTTTGAAAAGCACCTTCAGTAAATAAAGGCTATTTTTATTTTATTTTACTTATTTTATGTTCTTTTGAAACAATTTTCTTTTTACACGCGGACGAAACCACTGGCAGCTATTGTTTAAGACAAGTTGAGTTTATTAATTTTTTTATTACGTCATAGTCAATAAAGTATATACCCTGATTTTGATGGCTCCACCCTGCCCGATGTGTTTACCCTGACCTTTTAAAAAGTAATTAAATATATAAAGGGACTTGCCCTTACAAAAAACTTCAAGTTTTTCGCTTGGCTGCAGCTTCTATCAAAACCACTTGTCCTAATCTCTTTCTCACTTTCAGATTACGAGATCATCACAGTATCTACCGGCAAAACTGTGGTCTTGTATCAGAACTACACATATTCGTTTAAGGGAATGAAAAAGACAAACGCGTATTGTTCCAAGTATGTGAAGCTAAAGTGTCAGGCAAGACTTAAACTGAGTAAAATGGGTCATATCATTTTCGCCTCTACGGAGCATAATCATCCCCCTCCTATGTTCTATAAACATCCTAATGGACGGTATATGAAGATAGACTAAGAGAATTATATATATTTATGCATATAACCTGCATGGAGGAGACAGAGCAGACTGAGAGAGTGCGAGATTCAACATAGGCAATGTTTATATGGATAATATACAGAAATAGTAAATTTTGATACAAGTGCAGAAAGTTTGTCATTGCGACCGAGGCGGAATTCGCACGAGCTGTAGGCGAGTGTGTTATGGAGTCGAGGGCTGCAGTGATAAATTTGCACGTGTATCAAACGACTTTTTTCAATACACTTACGAAGAAATGAATAAACGGGGGTTGACCGGAGACACGTGGGGATCGACGCGCGCCCAGCCTGATACGATAAATGTAATAAAATTGCGGCGGGGGAGAGCACGCGCACTTTTCTGCACTAGTGCGGAAAACATTCTATTGCGTGCCTAAAAGCGGTGGGATAAGAGCGGGTTTTCGAGTAAGTGTATTGAAAACTAAATTACAAGCGATCTTCGACCTGCGGGATAGTTCGATAGAGTTATAGTTCAAATTAATTTAAATCATTAAAATAAAAAGTACTCATTAGATATAAATTAATGTATGGTAGTATTTAAGTACAAGTGTATTATAAGATATATTCCTGTTAAAAGTGTACGGTTTTTCTTTTATTTACTCATTGTTTCCTTTATCTGTTTTCTGTTCAACGAATACTTAACACGGCACGGCTGCAAAACGAGTAAACTCGTGGTAACTTTTTTAAATATCCTTTGCCACCATACAAAATGGTAGGTAGGTACGTGTATAATCGTAGTTGGTAGAGGTACCTAGTTCAAACTACGGGTATACTCGTATTATGGCAATAAGTTAGGATGTTTATTAGCTATTGCCAATCTACGAGTATAGTTGTAGATCATTTGGCGCAAAAACGTGCACTTCCTTTCCCTGAGTGCCGCACGATTGCTCTGGCTTCCAGCGCTTGCAGCACTTCGGGTACAGTCGTAAAGCATCGGAAAAGTTCGTGTCGCGCGACATAAAACAAAAAGGGTAGTTTCGATAAAACCTAATGTGAGTCTCCCATATTTAGAAAAGCATTGAATGACTGTCAGAGATGTCTAAATTTATGTTTTCATTGTCACTTTCTTCCTTTCAGATTACGAGATAATCACAGTATCTAACGGCAAACGTTTGGTTATGTACCAGAACTACACATTTTTCTATCATAGTGTAAACAAGAGATACGCATACTGTTCCAAATATGGAAAACCAGAGAAAAAGTGCAGAGCAAGTCTGAAATTCAATCACAAGGGTCGCATCATTTCGGCCCCACCGTTGCATAATCATAATCCTCCTCAGTACTATAGACATCCAAGTGGTATGTGTATGAAGCTGAGTTCCTAGAACTATATAATAATATAATATAATATAATATAATATAATATAATATAATATAATATAATATAATATAATATAATATAATATAATATAATATAATATAATATAATATAATATAATATAATATAATATAATATAATATAATATAATATAATATAATATAATATAATATAATATAATATAATATAATATAATATAATATAATATAATATAATATAATATAATATAATATAATATTATACAGACATAACAGTACCATCAGATTATAACATAGGGCCTAAAGAGATTGAAAAATTAAGCAAATACCATCTGCTTAAAACTGAAATAACGCGGTTGTGGCACACACCTACAGAAGTAATACCGATAGTAATAGGAGCGACAGGAATAGTAGCAAAGAGCATACATAGATATTGTGATAAATTAGATTCAAATATTAACATTCATATAATACAAAAGCAAACAGCAATCCATACAGTTAATATTTTAAGTAAAGTACTGGGGGACACAGTATTTGTAACTAATTAGCAGGGGATCCGAACCTCCTTTTCCCTGAGGGTCTCAGGGCGGGAGCAAGGAAAAACCATCGGGAAAAAACCCGAGTAGAAAACACTTCTCAAAAAACCATAATATAATATAATATAATATAATATAATATAATATAATATAATATAATATAATATAATATAATATAATATAATATAATATAATATAATATAATATAATATAATATAATATAATATAATATAATATAATATAATATAATATAATATAATATAATATAATATAATATAATATAATATAATATAATATAATATAATATAATATAATATAACATAACATAACATAACATAACACAACATAACATGAGCTTGTGTTATGAGTACTTACTAGACAACTGATATACATGCATATTATAGATAAATTACACCCAGACACAGAACAAATGATCGTGCTCATCACACAAACATTTGTCCTGGGTGGGAATCGAACCCACGACCTCCGGCATATCAGTCAGGGCCACTAACCACTAGACCAACAGGTCAGTCTTCTAGTCTTTACTATGTAGGATTGGCATAATATATGGTAATTGGCATTGTATATTACTATTTTTGTACAGTGACAAAACTAAATCTATCTCTTTTCATTCAGTACATTCAAAGTTTCACCCATTTTTTTCATCTGCATCTTGTGATGTCGCCGGATTGTTAGAAACACCGTAAAATATAATATCTCGTACGATTATATCGTAAACTCTAGATATATTGTAAACAGAATATATATTTTTTTACAACAATATGCATCAAAACTCGATACTTATTAATTTGTCTCTGTCGTGCCAAAATATATCAACAAAGAGAATGGACAGTTTGTTTATTAATAACTTTATGCACTAGTAAAAATACGGTACAAAGGCGGGCCTAATGCCTTAGACATGGTCAACCACAGTACAAACATGACATATCTATATAAATAGTTTATAAGTAAATAATTTTAAAACTCCAGTTACATATTAAACTATGTACCTAAATATATGAATGCAAAAATGAATATGATTTTTATTTTATTTAATCTATACCCAACAGATATTTAAGAACGTTACCTTCCGACCTACTCGTGATAATGTTTTTAACAAGAAGAGGTTACCGTACAATTCTTGCCGGGAAGGCACCCTCACAATAGGTTCACTTACTGCCATAACATGTATAACAAGATCAGATGGTACTGTTCCAAGAACAAGTGTGGATATGATGCACGATAGCTCTTAAAAGAAAGAGGAATCCATAACCGTTTGTTCACGTGCGTGACGCGTGACTCTCACGCTTGAACTGATAGGCGAACGCGGGTACACTCAGCAAGGTTCTCCCACCACGCGGTGCCCCTACTGTTGCCACGACTTTGCATCGACACCGCGTCCCCCAAAGCTAGTTGTGTTATTCTTACTCATTAAACCTACAATTGCAATAAAGCAAATACACCAGATTCATTATTAAAAATATCAGTCCATCATTGAAGAGTTTTCTGACGCAATATGCTTAGCAACACACATCTGAAGCACAAACATCATTAACAACATCTACCACCTCGTCTATATCTTTTAGCTGAAAGAAGCATTTATTCGATAGACGTACAAATAAAGATCGATATTCGCATATTTTGTTAATATTTAACGAAAAAGCAATTCTTATAGGCCGATATACTGTACTATATGGAACACAAAAAGTCGTACCTAAATATGAATGAGAAGTCTCAAAATATTACAGACAAAAATTACAACCCATCCCTCTCTTACACTAGCACAAAACGTTTTGGGAACACATTCATTGTGTATACAGTTATGGAGCGAAATTCCCTGCTGGGGTCTGGTTTCCTGATTGCAACAACCTGGAGGTCTTTAAGTGAAAAGCGTGAGCGTACCATTAAGTGAGATAGTGGTCAAGTGCGAGCCTAACAATTAAAAAAAATATTAAAATATGCATGAGTTTCAAAATATTTAACTTTTTCAAAATTATTTTATTCATTCGTTTATTAATTTGTAAACTTATGTATATGATAGGAGGATCTTCAGTAATAAGTTTTGACGCTATATTAGCTAGTGATAGCGTCAATTAGTACGAGTAAAATCATCTACAGTAATTTAACAATCATTTAACGGTCTGTATTCTTGTAAACTTTGGAAATAATTTGCTATTCCCAATGGTTGATACTAAAATTGTGCCTATAGATAAGTATACATATAGACTAGCTCACCCGGCAAACGTTGTTCTACCCTATATTTTTTTTTAAATCAAAATTTCATGCAAGTTTAAGGTATAAATGGGGAGTGGAGATAAGAGCGTGAAAAATACTCTACAACTAACCAAATATACACAAAAAAAAATCATAAAAATCCGTCAAGTCGTTTCGAAGGAGTCCTATTAACAAACACTTATGATACGAGATTTTTATAGGGTAAACCAGGCATTCGTGCCCTAGTCGGTAACGTGCTCTGCTTGCAAAACTAAAGGCCCTCGCCCATCGTGACTTTTTGTAGAGATGCTGTCGCGCGTTCGCATCGATACAGTCGCGATGCTGTAGCGCGTTAGTAGCGCGTTAGCATCTTTTCTATAGCGTTTGCAAATGCGACTAACGCGCGTTAGTAGCGATGCTGTCGCGCGCTTACGAAACGCGCGACTGCATCGCTACAAAAAGTCGCCGTGGGCGAGGGCCCTATGAGACACATTTATAATTACATAGTTTACATCTCCGCCATACTTATTATAGTAACCAGATTAGTTCAAATAAGCGCCAATCAAATGCTCGTCTTAGTTTTGCAAGTGGGGCACGTTACCGATTGAGACACGAATGCCTGGTTTACTATATATCAGATTTACTCTTTATTGTACACCATAAAACATTCAAGTAGGTACAGTAACCGATTAAAATGTTATACATACTTGTGAAAGAAAATATATTTACTTTGTATTCATTATCATTTGTTTTGATACACAGGATATGGAACATTACGATATTTGCCAAGCAGCCGTGGAAAAGGTACCACACTCCTCTACAAGAGATTCACCTTCTATCACATGCATAACAAAAACAGATGGTACTGTTCCAAGAGGTTGTCTGGCTGTGATGCCCGAGTCGTCACCAAGATGGGACACTTACTCTATGAAATGGGAAGCCACAACCATGAACCACCTCATATACATTTGTCGGCCGATGGAAAAATTTATCGTTTTAAGTCCTAAATTTTATTGCAGTTTGACACTTTGTAGTGTTCTATTAACATAATTATGTAGATATGTGATCAATATATTTTTAAATTCGGTATATAATAATATAGATGTTTACATCTTTCTAAGGCGGTCTTTCATTTTTAAATAAAATTAGAAAAGTTCATCATAGCATAGCATAGTCGGCCATATAACGTTCCCACTGCTGGGACTCAGGTCTCCTCTCTCTAGGAGAGGGAATGGGCCGTAATCCACCACGCGGGCCCAGTGCGGATTGGTGAAAGTCACATTTATTCGAATTTTTGGTTCTAGGACATACCGGTTTCCTCACGATGTTTTCCTTCACCGTTTTGAGAGCGGTGGTGATGAAATAAATTACACAAAGTAATGCGCCTGGCTGGGTTTGAACCAAACCTACAACTTGTAAGTCGGGGCCGTTACCAC
This sequence comes from Mythimna impura, assembly GCA_905147345.3. NCBI lineage: Eukaryota > Metazoa > Arthropoda > Insecta > Lepidoptera > Noctuidae > Mythimna > Mythimna impura. Next base: position 24,132,828 of record LR990351.1, on the reverse strand, counting down.
TCGGCCATCACTGCTCTCAGAAAAGTTCATAATCATAATTAATTAAATGCTTTAAACTGGATTTGCAATTAGTACAGTAGAACTTCTTAAAGTCGAACCTTGATAAGTCGAAAACCATCAGAACTAGAAAAAAGTTTTATTCCTTTCTCTTCAAGCCCTAAAATCTCCATTACCCGATCTCAATCTTGTATTAGTCGAAATAATCAGCCTAATGACATCCCCGGCTCTTGGGCGGAGCGAGAGATAGTGTCAGACTTTTACTGACTAAAAACCCACTCCTGTTCCTTCATTGCCATTTTTTCCAGGGCCCCGGGGGTCACTTTCGCATCACCCATGGAGCGAGCCCCTACAAGCCATTTTGGTGCATATTTTCACTTTATTCTGCGTCTAATAGGCTGCATGTAACTGTCCCTAATTTTTAAAGTAGTGATGATGTTGAAATTCTAGTTCATTAGCTTCTGCCAGTAGCTTCGCCTGCAGGAAAGTTATTCCAAGGAATCATACTTTAAGTATAAAAAGTACCGTTTGTGCTATTCTAGGAATTGGTCTACCCATGTACCGAATTTCATCCAAATTCGTTGATCCGTTCAAGAGTGAATAGGTTACTTCTAGGCAAGCGTGCTCCATCGTCGGCCACATCATCGCTTACCATCAGGTGAGGTAGTGGTCAAACGCGAGCCTATCAATAATAAAAAATAAAATAAAAAATCGTTTGAGCGTCAAGCAATCACAAACGTGTGTATATGTGTGCACACACACACACATACAAACTTCCTCACTAGTGTGATTTGTAGCAAGAATTGTAACCGTTCTTTATTTTCAGAGGTGCAGTTTCTTCCCAGCAGCCGTGGTGGTACTATCCTGGTCTACAAAGGAAACAGATTTGGTCGCAAGTCTAGTAAGAATAGATGGTACTGCTGCCAAACCAGGTGGGGCTGCAAAGCGAAGTTACTACTCCCAGAAGGTGGGGTATTTCTCGAAGAATTATGTGAGCACAATCATCCACCTGCGATAAACTTTTAAGAGAACTGCTAAAATATGGATAAGATCTTTGCCCAGCGGTGGGACAGCAAAAGTTACAAAGAAACCTGTCGCTTCCGGGGAAAGTAACCAAAGTAGCTCTTCATCAAATTTATTTTAGCGTCACTTATCTCTCCATCACGTTGTTTCTGGCTAACATTACCAGTGTTACTAAGTAGGGATGCTACAGAAATAGTTATATCGGGATCGAATTTGGAAACATAATCGGAACCGGAATCGGAGGCGGAGGCAGAAGTGTCAATTCAACAAAAACAAAACAACACAACCATGAAAAAAGTTATCTATCGAAGATATACCGGAGGGAGGTTTTCCGTGTGAAAAGTATTAATTTGTTTGTACGCGTTGCTCTCGGCCGCTTGCATCCCTCTCCTATATAATTTCCGAAAAAAAATCCAATTGAAAATTCCGAACTTTTAGTAGGTACTCGGCCGGAAGAAAAACGCGGGCGCGGGGCGCCATCAGAATCGGATTCCCTTTAACATTTCTTTTACTAAAAAACTGTGTGATGTAGGAGCTCAGTGACCCAGATGCTCGTGCTCCATGTAAATCTACTTGCATTCAGTTTTAACCGGTTAGACTGGAAGCCAACCCCAATCCCGACATAGTTGGGAAAAGGCAGCTGATGAGTTGATGATTATATACACACAGATGGGTCAGTTTGGAGAAATCTTCCAACATAGAGTATAAGGTAGAGCAATTCATTTTAGCATTGTCATTGGGTATTTTGTTGCGACTGTATCTAATGATAGTCCTTTTTTTACATAAGATTTATATTACTGAAAAACATACATATGCGTGTATAACACTGTTTACGGAAATTACAGGTTTAAGGTTATTCAATTTAGGATTGTCAAATAAAAAATAAAAAACAAACGTTTCCAGTCGTCCATACATTACGCGAAGTGTCCACTAGCAAAATTTGCGAATGTTGACTTCCGCAAGTGATTTCTGACATATAAACGCTCGGCTCGTGCAAGTGGACTTCTACTGGTTTTAGTGACTTGCGGCTGCAAATCGCACGTGTATCGGATGTTTTGACCTTACAGCTGGCGATTGCGTATTTATTCTTTTCACAAATTAAGTTGAAAGTTTTTAGGGTATGTTCAACTTAAAAGCTAGGAATTATTCAAGTACCTAATTGCTGGTTATTAGAAAAAGGAATGGTCCACATCAACTCAATAGACGCAGCTCATATTATCCAGCAGCTAAGCATCTTGTTTGACCGCTCTTGAAAAATGGCGGAAGTTACTTGCCAGTGGACACTTTGCTTTAAGAGGGATTCTCAAAGGTAGCCTGCGATTGACGAACTGGGAGAACTTTGATTCTGCAAATATGTACGCCCTCGAATCATATTTTAATGAACATACATACAACTTGCTGGTTAACAAAATGCTAAATTTAAATTTCTCTGGCTACCCTAACGCTATCACATTGAAATTGCGTTACAGAATTTGAGGTAACCTCAATAAATTATAGAATACACTTACGTTGGGGCTATCTCGTAAAGTATTAGTCACGTAAGTTACCTGTAAGGTTTAAAAAATTAATAATATTAATATACAATACTTACTATATATTTCTGCGACTAAGTATAACTAAGGCCTACTGTTCACGGACGCGTAGCTTCATAGACGCGTTTTCGTCAAGCGGCAACGACACGACGGCACGACGTTGCCACTACGACGACAGAGTTTGATAGTTTTGTATGTAAGCTGTGAGCAGGTGTCGGCGTACACCGTGCGTATAATGACGAATACGCGTCTTTGAAGCTACGCGTCCGTGGAAAGTAGGCCTAAGTTTGCATGTACCTAAAAGGTTCATGCTGATTGTTACGAATTTGCTAGCGTTCTATTTTTCCAGAAATATTCGGGAGTGGTGGGGGGCGAGAAGAATAATTTTGCGGTCGTTTTTCGTCACTCATAATAAATCAGCTTCCTCACTTGACCGTTTTCAACCTCTCTTATTAGATCTTATTGCATTGAAACTAACAATATTTTTATCACATGCAGCCTGTAGAAAACACGGAAAAGCAAATCAATAGTATTAGTATTTTGTGAAATAAGCAACTGTAGTAGAAAGATAGACGAATAGACATACAGACATAAAACGCAATTTTTTTCTCGTTTTCGTTACGGGACGCTATAATTATTTGTTTTATTTCATACAATCAATTATATTAACATGAACTAATTTGATGTTCTATTTATATGAATGTTATTAATGTATTTTTAAGATCTGTATTAATGAAATAAGAATTTGTATAATGAACCTACATGTCACCGAAAAATTGCAGATTCTGTATGATTGTAATAAATCTTAAGTTGATTATAATTTCACGATATATTATGGAAAAATCGTTTTGTATACGTAAATCACATTCAATGTTTCTTTTTTAATAATATAAATTAGTGCTTGAGACTGCGATCCCACCTGATGAAGCAGTGATGCAATCGTTGATGGTGAGGCACACTACTCAATTCTTTAGTTTCCAACTTAACCGTGTCTTATTTAGAAAAAATAGTTTACAATTTTTCGCGATATTTTACAATGTTACAGCGTTTACAATTTTCCGGTGACATATACATAGTTTATATTCGATGTACGTCATCTTTGTATATATAATAGGTATTTTGTAATCTTGACGTAATAGTTGATAATTTTACCAAATAAATGAATCTTATCGTAATTGTGTTAACTGCATTAATGTATTATTCTGCGTCAAATGTCAAATCAATAGAGGGAAATGGCGCCAGGCGAGCGTTTTCGAGAATTTGCTTTTGTTTTGTCGTCCAAAAAGTGCTGATTTATAACATTAGGTTATAATGTATAGGGAATAATTACTTCTAATATTGAATAAAATAACATTTCGTCGAAATTGAATAAGGAGGTGGGAACTTATTCGTGGAATCTCAAAGTGCTTAAAATATTATTTTAAACTTCTTGGTTGTTTGGATCTATGTCTAGAAAAAGATAATGCACAACCTAATTCCTTTTTATTTTGAGGTTGGAAAATCATCACACTGACTGACTGACTGACATTACATTGGATACTCACGCTCTAGGGTGGTGCGAGAGGGCGTTTCAGAGTTTTACTGACTAGAATCACACCTGTGTCCTTCAGTTGTCCTTTTTGTTCTAGAACCGGGAGTTTCCTTTTCAGAAATTCCCAGTGGCCCTAGTGGGCATTGGCCCCGCTGGGCCCTTACAGATTTTTTGACATCACCGGCGACCTACCCATGGCTCGTCGTCTGTAAACCTGCGCAGCCTAAACCCTTGGACCTAGAAAGCAGATCTTTTTACCCGACTGCAAGAAGGGTTATGTTTATCGCGGGTATCTTGTATGTATGTAATATTCTTTATTACCTCATATCCTCCAAACCGCTGAACGGATTTACATAATTAGCATATCGTTAGATTCGTCTTATTAACCCAAGTGTTCTTAGATAGGTGACGTTGAAAAAAAATCAGCATAACGACCGTGGAACGCTATACATTAGAGTAAAAAAAATATTATTTTTTTTGGTTTGTGCAATATGGGTATCAAATTCAAGAGCTCATCACGAGGATTCCAAAATGGTATATCATGACCATATTTAAAAAAATACAATAGGAAATATGTCATTTACTTTTCTGCTAACTTGTTGGGTTAGGTTAGGTTACTCGCAACTTCGCCTTTTTTGAGGCAATCGTGTAAAAAAATGTTATCTATTCTAGAGATATATCTGGAAATTAAGTCCCGTTCCCGCGGGAAAATGAAAAGTAGCCTAAGTTACTCCTTGTAACATCAACTATCAGTCAGTTGAACACGCCATAATCATGGCGGTAAGTCCCCTCTTTGAATAATGGCTGGAGAGGCGTCACAGCGTCCACACCTTCCGCATGACGCAGGCCCTCACCGGAGATGGTAAGTTCGGATGGTTCCTGCACCGGATTCAGGCGAAAGAAAATGCTCGGGGATGTCGCCATAGTGCGGATCGCCCGAAGGATACGGTGGAGTTTACGGTGGAAGTGAGCCGTGACCTCGTGGGGGTAATCGGCGGTGATGACATCTCGCGCGTCTATGATCCGGAGTGAGAGGGAATGGGTGGCGGCCGCCTCCTCCTGCGAAGCAGTAATGCTAGTGATGGAGACAGCCGCACGCGTAAGGGAATGGACATCCTCACGCCCCGACCGCTGAGACCCCCGACTATTAGCTACCGTAGGCGCGGACTTTTGGACGATGTGCAATGTGTAGCTCGCAGTTTGGCCGTCCGGCTATTGTCCGAACCGAGCAGATTTTCGATAACGCGTCTTGTACTACGTGTTTCTTAAAGAGATGTCAACAAAACCGTAGTGGCCCAGCAGGGCCGATGCCTACTAGGGCCTTGGGAGGACTTCTAAAAAGATAACCCGTGGTCCTAGAACGCAAAAAGTATCTGAAGGAGCCTACGTGTGGTTTTACTAAGTAAAAGTCTGACACGGTCGCCCTCTTCGCCCTAGAGCGCAAAAAGTCATTAGATGATTACCCATATATAAAAAAAGCTTTCCGTCAGTGAAAGTCCCGTCAAAATCGGTTCAGTCCTTTCGAAGATGTTCTCTCCCGGGAATCAGGATGTGGTGATGTGGGTGGGGTGGGGGGGGGGGGGCAAAACGCCGGAATTAAGTCCCGTTTCCGCGAGAATATAAAAAGTAGCTTAAGGTAGGCATCATAATATTAGGTATATCCCAATGAAAGTCCTGTCAAATTTTTTTTAACCTTTTCGCAGATTTATCCAGTATTTTGAAATCCCATTCCCACGAGAAAATTACGGATATTAGCTAGGACAAACCGACAGATCACCAAAAATTTTAAAATTCACATTTTTGTTATAAGTTTCGAATACACTTTGGTATACATTTGGTAAACCAACACCGACTCTCTCAGTAGCCAATAGAAAAATATATTTATTAAGTTAATGTTAAGGAATAATGTAAGTAGATATTGTTTAGTACAATGGGTTTGATATGTCCTACAAGGAACAATAAAACCCTAAATAAAAAAAATAGAAAAATTTGGTAAACCAATGTTTTTTTGATAAACAGACACTTCAATTTTATTTAAGATACAAAATAAGCGATTCGGATGACTCGATAGGTTTGTGAACTTTAAAATGATATAGACATCTCAAACCTCAAAGTGATAAATTTACGCCTAAAATAGAGTGAATAAATGGTGTTATTAGATTATCATAACTAAAAAGTGTAAAATAAAAAAATAAATTTAAAAAATAAAAAAAACCCGACTGCGTAAAAAATAACTTAAGATAAAAACTAAAAAGAAAAAAAAAACAAGTTCAGTCTAGTAGCGTAAAAACCAATTTAAATAAAACAAATAATAATTTCTAATACGGAATATATTGACTGTAACAGTCGGGACCCATTAAAATAATCCAGACTAAAATCATCCCATCTAATGGGTCCCGACTGTTGCAGTCAATATGTTCAGTATTAGAATTTATTATTTGTTTTATTTAAATTGGTTTTTACGCTACTGGACTGAACTTGTTTTTTTTTTCTTTTTAGTTTTTATCTTAAGTTATTTTTTACGCAGTCGGGTTTTTTTAATTTTTAAATTTATTTTTTTTACAGGTTTTGGTTTTAAGATGTAGACGAAGAATAAGAACGAATTTATCGAAATTCAATCCATTAAGGGTTTGAAAAGTAGTTTCATATGAGCGAAACCGCGGGCATAAGCTATCACTTGATATTACTCAAACAATGTGGGATACATAAAGGTTTCGCATCTTCTTATAATAATACATGTTTTATAAATTACTACGTATACACTACTAATTTTTTAATTAGTACAAATACATAAAGGGCATATTAGGAAAGGTCTTGTTATTATTGAAGTATAATCTCAATAAATAATATTTATAAACAGCAAAGTTATTAGCGTTTGTTTGTATCCCAAAATGTCACTCAATTTATGGAAATATTGTACAGGCATGAATGAAAATGACGATCAAAATGGAAGAACATTGCGTGTAGTATTTTCTAGTAGCAATTGTTACGAATGATTGATTCTATTATGAATTTACCAATTATGTAAATTTTTCGTGGACAATTTTGGGATTCGTTTTTTTTTTTACTTTTTACTATAAAAACATGATCGGTAACGGGTACGGATAAAGCCGCATTTTTTTGTACTAATTAAAAAATAGGGGTGTATAAGACACAGTTACAACAATATTTTTTTAATGTTTCAGTTAATACTCGAGTATCTATTTCAGAACGTCCCAAAGAGTTTCAAACTTCAGGGAATCTGTGCGGTGACAAAAACCCTAGAGGTTTAAAAAAAACCAGCCAAGTGCGAGTCGGACTCGCTTACGAAAGGTTCTGTAGGTACCGTCCGTAGCAAAAAACGGCAAAAAAATCACATTCGTTTTATGGGAGCCCCCTTAAATATTTATTTTATTCTGTTTTTTGTATTTGTTGTTATAGCGGCAACAGAAATACATCATTAATCTGTGAATATTTCAACTTCTCACGTTCATGAGATTATCACGGTTCATGAGATGCAGCCTGGTGACAGACGGATCGACAGCGGAGTCTTAGTAATAGGGTCCCGTTTTACTCTTAGAGTACGGAACCTTAAAAATATTAGTCGTTAATTTCAGTATATGTATTTCTCTAATACTAATTGTTACTTGTTATTTTTTAGAGGAGCCAATACTGCAGTTTCAAACCAGCCAGCGAGGAGGTACAATCCTCGTGTACAATGGAAAAAGATACAACAATATGGGCAGCCAGACGAGGTGGTACTGTTGCAAGAACAGCCAAGGATGCAGGTCAAGGGTAATAGTTACAGTGAATAGGGAATTTGTTAAGGAAATTGGTGAACATAACCATTATTAAGCCTCGTGGACATTATGACATATGGACATTATGATTATAGTATCTAGTTATGTTTAATTTAATTTCGTTACTTGCTTAGGGCTGAATTTTCAATTGCCAGATATTTTTAATTCAGAAATAAAAATGGTGGTTTGGCAGTTTTTGTACACAAAGTATGTCTAACCGCCTTATTTATTCTTTATATAACCGATAGCTGACTATTGAAAGATTAGTTTAGTTTTTCCCCTACATTATATTTTGACATAAACTTTAATTAAATATAAATTAAGTATAAGTAAAAAAATGTTTTAGGTATAATATAATTGTAATAGAATATTCAATTCAAATTCAAATTCAAATTCAAATCATTTATTGTGGATCATAGGTTCATAAGATGTTGTTTTAGTTACAGGTTCTGCTATGTCCCGCCAATGAGGCATACAAAATTCTTATTATTAATTTGGGTACATAGTAAATAAAATAATTAAATCAAATTGTCATGGAATACATTAAAATTAAATTAGCAAAATATTTAGGTCAAATTATAAATTAGTCATATTATAGTTTATAAAACAAGAACATAGTGCTTCATAATGCTTTTGGTTTGTATTAATAAACCGGCCGATTCAGTGTCTTGTCATTTAAAAATTCTTTTATCGAGTAATAACATTTATTTATCAATAAATCGAGTAGGTTTTTTTTAAAGATATTCATGTCGCTCATATTTCTGAATGAAGGTGGAAGATTATTAAAGATACGAGGGCCCATACAAAAGATACTTTGGTGCAAAAGCTTTGTTTTGCTGGCTACCGTGCGCAGCTTGTCTTTGTGTCTAGCCCTAGTGCAAAATTCAAACAGGTTTGGATTTGATTTTATAAATATTAAAGTTTCATAAATGTACATACTAGGGAGAGTTAATATTTTTAAACTTATAAAATGTGGTCTACATGAATCTGTTTGGTGTATATTGCACAGTGATCTAATACAACGCTTTTGAGCTCTAAAAGCACGTTCCTTTTCTACTGAGTTGCCCCAGAAAATGATGCCGTAGCGTATTATTGAAGCAACATATCCATGATAAGCAGTTAGTAAGACGGACTGACTGACAGTGTTTCTTAATTTGTAAAGAGCATACGAGCTCTGGCTAAGTCTTTTGCAAACTTGCTCTACATGTGACTTCCAGTTTACTTTGCTATCAATATGAATTCCCAGGAATTTGGTTACTTCCACTTCTTCTATATTGGTCTGAGAGTGGCATATATTCAAAGAAGATTTAGGATTTATTCGTTGTTTAAAATTCATTATTTTTGTTTTTTCTAGATTTATTTTCAAGTCATTTTCATCAAGCCATTTTATAATTGTTGTCAGAGTGTTATTTATGTCAAGTTTTAAATCAGTTCCGTCAGTATTGGTAAACAATATAGTACTATCATCAGCAAACAAGGTCATATGATGTATTGTAATTGTAGACATGTCATTGATATAAATTTAAAAAAATGGGGGGCCTAGTATGCTGCCCTGCGGGACACCGGAAAGGATACCTCTAACCTCGGAAACAATCGTTTCTTCAGTTCTAGTAGTTAAGGAGACTCTTTTCAATTCTACTATCTGTTTTCTGTCACTGAGATATGATTCAATCAATTTATATACGTTACCTCTTACACCAAGTGCATATAATTTATTTAAGAGTATTTTATGATTAACTCGGTCAAATGCTTTGGACATATCCATGTATAGTGCTACGGCTGGCGACCTAGTGTCCATATTTAAAAGGACTTTATGTAAAAAGTTATAAATTGCTATATTAACAGATTTATTTTTCCTAAAACCATATTGACACGGAGTAAATATGTTATTATTTTCAAAAAATGGGTATAGGCAATTATATATGTGTTTTTCGAATATTTTAGAGAAGATGGTAATTAAAGCAATTGGCCTGTAGTTACTAATGGAAGATTTATCATCTTTTTTATATACCGGCTTTACCACTGACAACTTTAATCTCTCTGGAAAAATACCATGTTCAATGCACAGATTGATAATATAACTTAAAGGAGCAGCAATTAAGGTTGCTACTTCCTTAATGATCTTTGTAGTAATACCGTCATAACCTGCGCTATTTGTATTGCGCAGAGAAGTTATAATTTTATGAATGTCTGAAGGGATGGTTGGAGGCATAAATATTGATTTTATGTTAAATGTCAAGTTAGAAGAATTTGATGGCGTCGAGTGAAAAGAATTGGTATTATTCGTATTTTTTACAATATCAGCAAAATAGTCATTAAAGGCATTTGCAATAGTCTTAGGATCAGTAAGTACTTCGTCATTGATTATTAGTTTTTCAATGCCTTCATTAGGATAGTTATATTTAGCATCATTAATTACTTTCCACGTTGCTTTAGATTTATTAGCAGCCGTATTTATAAAGTAATTGTTCTGGGATCTTTTTGTCAGCGAAATAATTGTTTTATATTTTTTAGCGTACGCTTTAAATTTCATTTTGTTATCGCTGTTTGAGTTTTTCCTATATTTCCAGAGAAGTTCGCGCTTACGCTTACTACACATTCTTATACCTTTTGATAACCATTTAGGTCTTGAAATATTATTAATGCGATTTTTTTTAATAGGAAAGCATAAGTTATAAATCAGTGTGAATATATCGTGGAAAGCATTGTAGGCAGTATTAGGGTCTGTAGACTCATATACACTGTGATAAGTGATTTGACTTAAATACTTAGCAAATATACCTCTATTTTCTTTGGTGAAATTACGTTTATATATATACCAATATTCAATTGAACTACACTTTTTTACTGGACACTTCATTATTTGTGCTGTGTGATCGGAGAGTGCAAAATCTCTGATAAAACCTTTGCATCCCTTAATGTTATGAGCTATGTTGTCAATACATGTATTACTGGCGCTGCGTGTTACCTGGGTAAACTGAAGGGTTATATTAAAGCTTAACAGTAGTTCCACAAAGTCAGTAGATATTCTTGAATTGTTTGTAATATCTATGTTGAAATCTCCGCAAATTATTATATTTTTACTTTTAATACACAGCCTATTCAATATTTTACTTAAAGTTAAAAAGAAAGTATTTATTGATCCTATTATTTTGTTCGGCGGTCTGTAAATACATAAAATAAACATTTTGTGGTCTATTAATTCAATAGCAGAGCATTCAATAATATTCATAATTGACATTTTGGTAATATCATCAAGGCTTTTAAATCGCAGTCCATTCTTAATTAAGATACATGAGCCTCCATGTCGACCACATCTCATAAAATAGGAACCCAGAATAAAGTTCTGTATCTGTAGGTAATCCTCATCACCTTTCCTCATGTTATGCTCCGTAATGCACAATATATCTACCTTCATGCCTTCCGTCGCTGATTCGTCCAAGCACACTGATAGCATATCCGATTTATTAATCAGACCATTAATGTTTTGATGCATAATAGTTATATCATACTTATTTACGAAATAAATTATCACAGCTTAAATCTTGGTTTGTATGGATTACAGAATTTACGTTACTTAACTCATATGGCACGGAGTTGCCATTTTGTGTATTGCAGGCGTTGTAGTGTATTATACTTTCAATTTGTACTTTAATGTCCCTGAAAATTGTATACATGCCTAAGTCATTGATAGCGCCTGTTATCTTTGAAAACATTGAGTGGTCATACTTTAAGTGCTTGTTTGAGTCAAGAGGATAGCAATGTTCGTGAGTCAAAATATCAAGATACAGAAGGTTATTAAAATTTTCGATTCTCCCGTTATACATATTCGCGTAACTTTTGCACTTAAACGAAGGGGCGCATAAAATAACATTGGTGTGTTGCACTTTTTGTAATGACTTTCTTATGGCTAGTACCAGGTTGATGGAATCGTTTGTTGTGGTGAAGTCCGCCTCGCCGATTAAAATTATACAGAAGTCTTCCATTGTAAAGTTTCGCAGCTTAAACTCAATCTCATTCATAAGTTCTTTAATTCCGCAATTCGTCTTTATGTAATGACATATTTGGTTGTTTGGGCCTAAAGTGTTGTCAGCAATTGTTAATATTCTGTTAGTGTTATTCGTACTCAATATACAGATTTTTCGCGGTGGGACCTTTTTTCTGGTCAGTATACTGTCATTAGGTGCGGAGGTACTCGTCGGGTTTGATTCATTTTGATGTAGGTCACTATTTGGTCCTTGAACAAGATTTTTCTGAGGAACTGTTTGAGTCTCCTTATTCTTGAAGATGGTGGAGTTTTGAGGGTAGACATTTGATGTTTGCGTCTCCTTGTTTTTGGCTGGGTTGAATATTTGAGGCAAAGTTTTATTCTTGCGTTTGGGAGTTATACTATTTTTGTCAGGTGTTGTGCATAGCTTTTTGTAAACGTTGTTTGCTTTCAACATATTTTGTAGATCGGACTTTAAACGAAAATTTTCACTATTTAAATTTTCAATTTCTTGATGCGCGCTCATTAATTGGAGGGTAAGACTTTTATTTTGTTCGGTCAGTTCGCTTAATATTCCACCACTGTTATCATGTAAGCTGTCTTGTAAACTCATCATAGTGGCGTCAAGTATAGTGTTTTCGCTAGCAATATTTGTTAAGTCATTTAATGAGCTAGTTCTGTTCGGTTTACGACGACAAGTGATGTTGTTGTAGCTAGAATCCATATTATTTTAATATTGGAGTGTCCTCTAGCGCTTTAATAAATTCTGATAGCTTCTTTTTTTATTATTCTATCTGTGTACCACGTATTTTGTTGAACAAATATTGGTTAACAAATTTAGATATTCACAAAAAGTAAGTTCGAATGTAGTGGGATTTGAACTCACGCCCAGTCATCGATGAGTATAATCAGACCCCGTGTTACACCACCGGACTGCAGTGTCTTAATTATATCTAGCCAAATAGGTGGTATTATTTTACTTGATTAAATTTTTAAACTGGACAAAACGGTTAGTAATGATTCATGCCCATGGAATTTTTTTCCGCTGTCAAAAACAGTTCATCGCTTTTTGGTTTGATTTAGAATGTCATAATATGTTTTAATGGTTTTGGTTTTGTTTATGTAGATATAGGTACACTTTATGATGTTGATCACTAGTAATTACTTAGTTTCTTGAGTTTTAAGTATTGTCCATTAAATTAGTATTTTTTTTTTCTCACTCTTTAATATGGTTTTTATAGTATCTTGTTCCAGAGCACACTCTCAGTTTATTTTGATTAAATATGATAGATTTTTTTATTGTTCACTAAATTAAAACTTTCACTGAGATTTATTTATTGGTTCATGTAGTTATTCCTTCAGTATAACACTGTCACTTAAACATAGTCTTATTATGTACCGAATAATTAAAAAAAAAAATGTATAAAACGTTAATTCACTATTTTTTGTTTATTTTTGAGCACGGATTCGATTCGATCGTGTATGTCGCGCGCGCGGGGTGAATTTGGTTTGGTTTTATATAGTTATGTTCAGTTTGTTTAGTTTACCTAGACTTGTTTAGTTTTGGTACTAAAATATATTTTGAATTACTTAATGTTGGTTGAATACGAACTTGGATTACAATAAAAATATTATTGTTATTCCCTTTATTTTTTTATACATTTATGATAACTCATAAATATATTTTTTAACAAAAGTGTATAAAAATTTTTTTAAAAATAGCCCACGGGCATCAGGAACAGGGTCCAAGCTACCGGTGGTCTGAGGTCCTGAGAGAGAAATCTTCTAACTATGCGCACCGTGTCCGGAAGTACTACTTTCTGGATCAAGCCAATTTTCATAGAAATTGGTACCAACCGATCATTATCCCTGTATGCTAGTGCACCCAAGGACGACCCTCGATTGGTGAGAAACTATTTCGACATCATCATCATCATCATCTTCCTGCCCTCGTCCAGTTGTTTTTTGGAGTCGGCGCAACACGTTTTTTCCTTCCATTCTGCCCTGTCACTCGTCATACTAATACAACACAACGACATAATTATGGAAAATAAAAATATAGGGCTATAGTTTTTTGGGAGGCTTAAGTGGACTGGTTACCAAGAAATATGTTAATACTATAAGCCCTGCCTGAACAATGTTATGGATTGTTAAAAAACGGCAGGGGATGACTTGCATACTCATTAAATGGGCCCCTAAAAACGGTCGCTAGCACGAAGTGACGTAGCAACAAGAGGGCAACATATTATCCTGACGTACTTGAGGAGTGGAAAGGTATACCACGGCTAGTATTAATATTCCCTTTATTCATTTAATACACTTAAAGTTATATTTTTCAATTTTTTTTTGTTAGCAAAATTATTATTATTACATTGATGTAATAAATAGTTTAAAAAAAGTTAAGAGGTGATTTACTTATGGATATGAAAAAATGCTAATGATTGTAAACTCCACGATTTTTTATTTGAGTTTACGATGTAGTTAAATATTTGTTTAAATCTGAACAAAGAAAAGAATAGGAGACCAATTCCCAGCAGTAAACAGTTTAGACAGGGTCTAAAATTAATTCAGTTTTTATTTTTCACGTAGAGGAGCCAGTGCTGCAGTTTCGAACCAGCCAGCGGGGAGGTACGGTCGTCGTGTACCAGGGTCACCGATACAATAATACGGGCAGTCCGACTCGATGGTACTGCGTCAAGTACAGCCAGGGCTGCAGATCGAGTGTAATAGTTTCAGAAGGGAAGTTCATCCAGGCGATCGGTGAACATAGACATCCTGGCCAGAAGAAATATGTATTTGCTGAAAGTAAAAAGCAACTACGATTATGTTCTAACTTTGAGCATATAATACGATAGATAATTCAATTCAATCAAGAATTTTATTTTAGAATTTTTTTATTGACTAGCTGACCCGGCGAACTTCGTACCGCCTAATAGTAAGGATAACGCCATCTACTGGCATTACCAGAACAGCATAATTCATTTTAAAATGACATTTTAATTAGAGATGGCGTTGTATTCGATTTTTTTTTCGTGAATATTTCCGTTTTCTCTCACCGTTTAAACCTTCCCTGGACTATCTCGAATATTTCAAGACCGAAATTAGCCAAATCGGTCCAGCCGTTTTTTGAGTTTTAGCGAGACTAACGAACAGCTATTCATTTTTATATGTATAGAAGATAGAAGATAAGATGTTTGGGCAAAAAAAACTCCTATTTTTTTTAATATAAAACCTGAAATCGATTTTGTGACCGTTTCTGTTCATACTACTTTCAAGATATGCGTTTATTATTTTACATATTATTGTACCTATACAAAGCACAAATAATATTTCTACCTATGCCCGTTATAGACTTTGGATGTGCCCCAAACATAAATAATGTATACGAGGTGATTCTGTGTAAAAAAGTCTCTTAAAGGTATGCACAACATTCACAGTAAGTCTAATTAATTAAATAGATAAAAAACCGTTAAATAATAAACATATAAAATACGAAAATAGAAATTAAAAACTAATGTCCAAACATAAAAAAAAAAATACTAAAATCACATTACCGTCAAATAGGGTAGTAATTGCAGACCGCCTCGTCGCGCACCTAACACGGGTGGGACCGGATCTGGCGGACGGCCAGTTCGGCTTTCGCAGGATGCGCTCCACGGTGGACGCCATCATGCGCGTGCGAGCTCTCACGACGGGGGATGCGGTGTCCCAGGGCAGGTGTGTCGTGGCGGTCTCTTGGGAGTTGAAATTTCCTCAGACCTTAACTTTGGGCGGTTCATTGAGTCCAAAGCCAAGGTAGCTGCTAGGAAACTCGGCGTACTTGCAAAGGTCCGGCGTACTTTACACCAGGACAGCTTTAAGCACAGGTCCGTTCGTGTGTAGAGTACTGCAGCCACATATGGGCTGGTGCTGCAAAATGCCACCTGGCAGCTTTGGACTCGGTGGAAAGGCGTGCAGAGGCTAATTGGTGATCCAGATCTGGTTAATTCCAATCTACAAAGTCTTGAGCACAGGCGTAGGGTAGCCAGCCTTTCGGTGTTTTACAAAATGCATTTTGGAGAGTGTGCGCAGGAATTGCATGACTTGATTCCACCATCTCATTTCTACCATCGGACAAGCCGACGAACGGCGAGTATCCACCCTTACGTTGTTGAAACCTCTACGGTCCGGACCAAGCGTTTTGCCTCGTCGTTTATACCGCGTACATCGAGGGACTGGAATAATTTGCCTGCTGCGGTTTTCCCGTCCGATTATAATTTGGGTCTCTTCAAAGCTAGAGTGAATAGGCTCTCAATAAATTAGTGCGCCTCACCATCAATGATTGCATTACCACTTACCATCAGGTGGGATCGCAGTCAAGCACTAGTTTATATCAGTTAAAAAAAAAAAACCTTTTTCTGATTTCTTCATCATCCGATAGAACCATTCCAGTTTCATCTCTTATACATCTTACATGACAAACATCCCTCGCCTTACTCTCTCTTATTCTAGTAAGCCGGTATAGCTCTTTTTGGCCTGCAGGACTGTCCAGTGCGTCATATAGTTTGTCCTGGGCTTTTGATTTTGCTATTGCCACGGCTTTCTTGGCTTTCTTCTTTAAAACGTCATACTCACTCTTTTTTTCAGCTTTTAAACTAGCGTTTTCAGGCTCTACACGCTGCCATTTCTTGAATTTTCTCTTTTTTTCTTTCAATACACTCTGAACTTCTGTCGACCACCACCATGTATCCCTATCTATTATGCCCTTTCCTCTCGTCTCTCCCAAAATATCTTTCGCTGCATGCCTGATACACTCAGCCATCTCATTCCAACTTTCATTTATACTTCGATCATTCATATCTCCCATCTCTATCATTCTGTCCACCACTCGCTCCCTGAACTTCTTCGCACAATCATTCCTCTCTAACATATGCCATTTTATTTTAGGGGGAGGACGCTCTTTGTATTTGGTAGACAGTATTTTAACCACTGATGTCATAACCAGGAGTCTGTGTTGTGAGACTAGGTCTTCTCCTGGCAGTACTTTGCAATCTTTGACGTGCTTTAAGTGGTTGCGCCGAACTAGAAAGTAGTCGATTTGGGTCTTATGATTACCACTTTTGTACGTGATCATGTGTTCGTCTCTTTTTTGGAACCACGTATTGGCTACTGCTAGGTCAAATGCAGTAGCGGATTGCAGCAGGGTCTCTCCTTCACTGTTCGGACTACTGAAACCCCATCTGGCCCTGACTGCTATTCCGGAGGTTGTGGGTTCGATTCCCACCCAAGACAAATTTGTGTGATGAGCACCATATTTGTTCAGTGCCAGGATGAGTAATCTCTTTATATAATCTCTATGTATTTAGAAATATATAAGTATGTTTATCAGTTGTCTAGTATCTATAGCACAAGTTGTATTGTGTTATATCGACATTCAATGTTTTTTTTTTAAATAAATTAGTGCTTTACTGCGATCCCACCTGATGAAGCAGTGATGCAATCGTTGATGGTGAGGCACACTACTCAATTTATTATTTTCCAACATAACCGTGTCTTATTTAGAAAAAAAAAAAAATTTTACAATTTTTCGCGATATTTTACAATGTTACGGCGTTTACAATTTTTCGGTGACATATACATTGTTTATATTCGATGTACGTCATCTTTGTCTATGTAATAGGTGTTTTGTAATCTTGACGTAATAGTTGATAATTACGAAATAAATGAATTTTATCGTACCTAATTATAACTGCAGTATTGTGTATTCTGCGTCAATTGTCAAATGAATAGAGGGAAATGGCGCCAGGCGAGCGTTTTCGAGAATTTTCTTTTGTTTTGTCGTTCAAAAAGTGCTGATTTAAAACACTATGTTATAATATTTAGGGAATAATGACCTCTAATATTGAATAAAAAAAAACATTTCGTAGAAATCGAACAAGGAGGTGGGAAATTATTCGTGGAATCTCAAAGTGCTTAAAATATTATTTAAAACTTCTTGGTTGTTTGGATCTATGTCTAGAAAAAGATAATGCGCAACCTAATTCCTTTTTTTTTGAGGTTGGAAAATCATCACACTGACTGACTGACTGACATTACATTGGATTCTCACTCTCTAGGGTGGTGCGAGAGGGCGTTTCAGAGTTTTACTGACTAGAATCACACCTGTGTCCTTCAGTTGTCCTTTTTGTTCTAGAACCGGGAGTTTCCTTTTCAGAAATTCCCAGTGGCCCTAGTGGGCATTGGCCCCGCTGGACTCTTACAGTTTTTTTGACATCACCGGCGAGCTACCCATGGCTCTTCGTCTGTAACCCTGCGCAGCCGAAACCCTTGGACCTAGAAAGCAGATCTTTTTACAGGTTTTGGTTTTAGATGTAGACGAAGAATAAGAACGGATTTATCGAAATTCAACCCATTAAGGGTTTCAAAAGTAGTTTCATATGAGCGAAACCGCGAGCATAAGCTATCACTTGATATTACTCAAACAATGTGGGATACATAAAGGTTTCGCATCTTCTTATAATAATACGTGTTTTATAAATTACTACGTATACACCACTAATTTTTTAATTAGTACAAATACATAAAGGGCATATTAGGAAAGGTCTTGTTATTATTTAAGTATAATCTCAATAAATAATATTCATAAACAGCAAAGTTATTAGCGTTTGTTTATATCCCAAAATGAAACTCAATTTATGGAAATATTGTACAGGCATGAATGAAAATGACGATCAAAATGGAAGAACACTGCGCGTAGTATTTTCTAGTAGCAATTGTTATGAATGATTGATTCTATTATAAATTTACCAATTATGTAAATTTTTCGTGGACAATTTTGGGATTAGTTTTTTTTTTACTTTTAACTATAAAAACATGATCGGTAACGGGTACGGATAAAGCCGCATTTTTTTTGTACTAATTAAAAAATAAGGGTGTATAAGACACAGTTACAACATTATTTTTTTAATGTTTCAGTTAATACTCGAGTATCTATTTCAGAACGTCCCGACGAGTTTCAAACTTCAGGGAATCTGTGCGGTGACAAAAACACTAGAGGTTTAAAAAAAAACCAGCCAAGCGCGAGTCGGACTCGCGCACGAAGGGTTCCGTAGGTACCGTCCGTAGCAAAAAATGCCAAAAAAATCACATTCGTTTTATGGGAGCCCCTTAAATATTTATTTTATTCCGTTTTTCTGTATTAGTTGTTATAGCGGCAACAGAAATACATAATTAATTTGTGAAAATGTCAACTATTACGGTTTATGAGATACAGCCTGGTGACAGACGGACAGACAGACGGACCGACAGTGGAGTCTTAGTAATAGGGTCCCGTTTTACTCTTAGAGTACGGAACCTTAAAAATATTAGTCGTTAATTTCTAATTTCAGTATATGTATTTCTCTAATACTAATTTTTACTTGTTATTTTTTAGAGGAGCCAATACTGCAGTTTCAAACCAGCCAGCGAGGAGGTACAATCCTCATGTACAATGGAAAAAGATACAACAATATGGGCAGCCAGACGAGGTGGTACTGTTGCAAGAACAACCAAGGATGCAGGTCAAGGGTAATAGTTACAGTGAATAGGGAATTTGTTAAGGAAATTGGTGAACATAACCATTATTAAGCTTGGGTGTTGTTGTCATAATATCACATATGGTCATTATGGACATATGGACATTATGATAAATGGACATTATGACATATGGACATTACGACATATGGACATTATGGACTTAAGGACATTATGATAAATGGACATTATGACATATGTACATTATGACATATTGATATTATGACATATGGACGTTATGATTATAGTATCTAGTTGTGTTTAATTTAATTTCGTTACTTGCTTAGGGCTGAATTTTCAATTGCCAGATATTTTTAATTCAGAAATAAAAATGGTGGTTTGGCAGTTTTTGTACACAAAGTATGTCTAACCGCCTTATTCATTCTTTATATAACCGATAGCTGACTATTGAAAGATCAGGCCTTAGATTAGTTTAGTTTTTCCCCTACATTATATTTTGACATAAACTTTGATTAAATATAAATTAAGTATCTATAATTAAAAAATGTTTTAGGTATAATATAATTATAATAAAATATTCAATTTGGTTTAGTTTTATATAGTTATGTTCAGTTTGTTTAGTTTACCTAGACTTGTTTAGTTTTGGTACTAAAATATATTTTGAATTAATGTTGGTTGAATACGAACTTAGATTACAATAAAAATATTATTGTTATTCCCTTTATTTTTTTATACATATGATAACTCATAAATATATTTTTTAATAAAAAAGTAGCCCACCTATAAAAAAACTTAAAAAAATAGCCCACCCGGCATCAGGAACAGGGTCCAAGCTACCGATGGTCTGAGGTCCGGAGAGAGAAATCTTCTAACTATGCGCACCGTGTCCGGAAGTACTACTTTCTGGATCAAGCCAATTTTCATAGAAATTGGTACCAACCGATCATTATCCCTGTATGCTAGTGCACCCAAGGACGACCCTCGGTTGGTGAGAAACCATTTCGACATAATTATGGAAAATAAAAATATAGGGCTATAGTTTTTTGGGAGGCTTAAGTGGACTGGTTACCAAGAAATATGTTAATACTATAGGCCCTGCCTGAACAATGTTATGCATCGTTAAAAAACGGCAGGGGATGACTTGCATACTCATTAAATGGGCCCCTAAAAACGGCTCCTAGCACGAAGTGACGTAGCAACAATAGGGCAACATATATCCTGACGTACTTGAGGAGTGGAAAGGTATACCACGGCTATTATTAATATTCCCTTTATTCATTTAAAACACTTAAAAGTTATATTTTTCAATTTTTTTTTTGTTAGCAAAATTATTATTATTACATTGATGTAATAAATAGTTTAAAAAAAGTTAAGAGGTCACTCCACGATTTTTTATTGGAGTTACGATGTAATTAAATATTTGTATAAATCTGAACAAAGAAAAGAATAGGAGACCAATTCCCAGCAGTGAACAGTATAGACAGGGTCTAAAATTAATTCAGTTTTTATTTTTCACGTAGAGGAGCCAGTGCTGCAGTTTCGAACCAGCCAGCGGGGAGGTACGGTCGTCGTGTACCAGGGTCACCGATATAATAATACGGGCAGTCCGACTCGATGGTACTGCGTCAAGTACAGCCAGGGCTGCAGATCGAGTATAATAGTTTCAGAAGGGAAGTTCATCCAGGCGATCGGTGAACATAGACATCCTGGCCCGAAGAAATATGTATTTTGCTGAAAGTAAAAAGCAACTACGATTATGTTCTAACTTTGAGCATATAATACGATAGATAATTCAATTCAATCAAGAATTTTATTTTAGAATTTTTTTATTGACTAGCTGACCCGGCGAACTTCGTACCGCCTAATAGTAAGGATAACGCCATCTACTGGCATTACCAGAACAGCATAATTCATTTTAAAATGACATTTTAATTAGAGATGGCGTTGTATTCGAATTTTTTTTCGTGAATATTTCCGTTTTTTCTCACCGTTTAAACCTTCCCTGGACTATCTCGAATATTTCAAGACCGAAATTAGCCAAATCGGTCCAGCCGTTTTTGAGTTTTAGCGAGACTAACGAACAGCTATTCATTTTTATATAAGTATAAAGATAAGATAAGAAGTTTTGGCATAAAAAACCTCCTATTTTTTTTTTAAATAAAACCTAAAATTGATTTTGTAACCGTTTCTGTACATACTATTTTCAATATGTGCGTTTATGATTGTACATATTGTACTTATACAAAGCACAAATAATGTTTCTACTTAAGCCCGTTAAAATAGACTTTGGATGTGCCCCAAACATGTTCAATGGCAATGATGCGAAGATCGTCTTAGACCATTAAAACAATGCATTGAAAAAAATGCAAATTTCCTTTTTTCATACAAATAGACGAAATGTATTTATTTTTTTAGCGTAAAAACATACGTCAGATAATATAATAAATGGATTCATTTTGTTTTTTATTAGAGTTCCGCTAGTTAGGTCATATTAGCCGCTAGCTAGTTAGGTGTGTGATTGTGTCTTGAGAAAAGTTTTGAGTATTACTGTCGAGGAAGGACAAAACATGATGAATGAGACTGTATGAATGATGATATTTATTTATTCGTATAGGCACACCAACGACTTGTTTACAATATGATTTTAATAATATAATAAACTAGCTTTTGCCAGCGGCGTAGGTAGCGGTGTAGGCCACGCCTCCGATTCCTTTGTTCTGACCATGTGACTGAGCGTTGAGATGACGTCAGAACAAAGGAATCGGAGGCGTGGCCTACTCGAGGCGTTCGACGCAAATGAAACGATCGTAACTTGGCTAGGGGGGCAGGTGAGTTTTCAGTCAGTAGAGTCTGAAACTCCCTCTAGTTCCCGCAGAGTAGAAGGGGTTATTTCATGATTTCGCAAAAAAAAAGTATTATGATTATAAATATTGGTAATGTTACGAAGAGAAGAGCACAGAAAGAGCATTGATGGCAAAACACTGGTAACATTTGACTGGCCTGATAGTGGCCCTGACTGCTATTCCGGAGGTTGTGGGTTCGATTCCCACACAAGACAAATGTTTATGAAATGAGTACCATGTTTGTTCAGTGCCAGGATGAGTAATCTATTTATAATCTCTATGTATTTAGAAATATATAAGTATGTTTATCAGTTGTCTAGTAGGTACCTACCTATAGCACAAGTTGTGCTTAGTTTGGGACTAGATGATGTCGTGTGAGGTTAGGGAATATTACTATTATTATTTATTCGACATCATTATTATCATACATAAACAGTATTTTTTATTTTATTTATTAGGGACAAAAAAACAGTTACATGTTATGGAGATACAAAAGAATTATTAGATAAATAGGTAAACATATAACCACACTATTTTCCACGGATTAATCAAATATATGAAAAACGGAGACTGATTTTAAGAACCAATTTTGTTTTTAATAAGTTATTTAGTTAATTAATATTAATTTGGAATTTAGATGCTAAAGAGCTGACAACGAGAGATTTAAATTTATTATTAGAATGATTGAAAATGTCTATGTCCATGAAGTGTGCGTTTTAACACAATGTAAAAAAAAGTTTGTTCGTTCGTTCAAAATTATATAGTAAATTGCACAAAACTTATTGTAAGTTCAAATATAACTGCATTTACTGAAGCTTGTTTTATTACCTTACTCTTTTCGTAGTTTCTGTCTACTCACAGCAATGATTTTCAACCAATCTCAATTTTTTTGCGTACGAGAGACCAATCGTGCGGTATATGCCTAGCTATCATGGGAAGTCAGATCTACAAAGAAGACGTACAAGAACTACAAAAAGAAGTTCTACAAAGATTAAAAATACTGCCCTAAAACCAATTAAAGATGGCGCTGCACCAACCAAACCAAGGATACCCATCTAGGGTTATTTATTCAAGGACTTAAATACAAATATTGATGAAAAACTGCCAAACACAACCATCAAACCCCAAAGGTCACAGTCCACCATGATCTCAGAGGCTTAAGGGGTTTTGAGTTATGCTCCAGCATATGATGGAAGTGTGCCCCGGCGGCGAGCGGTGCAACGCCGTGTCCTCATGGGGGCGATCGGTGGCAGCGACCTCTCGCGCTGGGCTCTGGTACAGGCCATAGTCCGGAGCGAAGAGAAATGGCAGGCGATCGCCTCCTGCGAATCAATAATGCTAGCGAAGGAGCCACCGCACGCGTGAGGGAACGGACATCCTCACGCCTCAGCCGCCGGGACACCGACCCCAATTACCAGCCACCGCTCTGTAGGCGTGGGCTTGCGGACGACGAGCAATGGGTAGCTCGCCGTCTGGCCGTCGGGTAACCGTCCGGACAGAGCCCGAGTTGTCAACGGCGCGTAGTGTTCCACGCGCGCCTTTAAGAGATGTCAGCAAAACCGTAGGAGCCCAGCAGGGCCAAAAGCCTACTGGGGCCATAGGTTGACTTCCGAAAGGGAAACTCGTGATCCTGAAACGCAAAGGGATTTTTTTTATATCAATAAAAAAAATGTTTGTTTATCAAATAAATTAATTTAAACTGCTTTAAATGAAGCTTATTTTTTTTTTAAAGACAATCTGATGTAATTTAACAACTTGCTAATTTTATGTTTCTTTACTTTTTTATATAGAGTTACAAATGCTGCAGTTTGTACCTAGCCAGCGTGGAGGTACAATCCTGGTCTACAAAGGACACAGGTACTACCAGACAAGTCAGGGGACTAGATGGTACTGCGTCAAGAATGCTCATGGCTGCAAATCGAAGATAATACTTTCAAAAGACAGGAAATTTATCCGGGAAATGGGTGAACATATACATTTAGATAGAAGGGCATCGGTAGCGAAAAGACTGACCTAAAAGATATACCACCTACCAACCTACTATGTATCTCACTATCTGTACCACTACTATGTTTGAAGGTACTGTTGGCGCAGTGCTTGAACGATTGGCTACTGCGTTGCCCGTCGCGGGTTCGACTCCCGCACAGGACAAATATTCGTATAGCCTACAGTTAGTTTTTTTTTGGCTCTGGGCGTATTGTGTATGTGATTTTACATGTTTTTGAATGCACCAACGATACAGGAAAAGTTTTTAGTTTATAAAAAAATAAGATAAATAGGAAAAGTAGGTACCTTATAGTGTAATGTTTTGATTGCAGTGACTTGCTGGTTAACGTCCTTAGAATTTAAGTATGTTGCATTATTATTATATTGAAATACAAGTTTTGTGTTTATTTAAGTAGACCAAAAATTTTTTTAAACGATATAAAGTAGTGTTTGACTGCGATCCCACCTGATGGTAAGCAGTGATGCAGCCTAACTGGTATAGGTTTCTAAAAATGGGTTGTCCAAAGAGGTCCAAAGAGGTCTTTGGACCGGGGCTGTGGTCCCAACTTCCTTCTATAAAAATAATTACTTTTTTTTTTAGTAGTATTTTGGGACCACATGGAACAAAGCATTAAAGTACGGTTACCAAAAAAACTATGTATTTTATATGTTGTCCCAAAAAAAATATACAGGTGGGAAGTTGGGACTGTGGTTCTAGTCCAAAGAAATCTACGACCCATAAAAATAAGTAATGTTTTTTTTTAATGTTCTTTTATTTTAATACTACAGATTTTATTGCAAACTCGGTACCTACCTCGACCATATGATTTGTTGAATTTAAATCAGCTCAAAATAAAAAATAAAAATATTTTATTGCTTGAACCTTTGAAACAACTTGTCTTATGTTTCAAGTAGTCCTGCAATTTGTGCCCAGTAAGCGCGGAGGAAAGATCCTCATCTACAAGAATAACAGCTACGTCCAGACTTCCAGCAAAATCCGATGGTACTGCTCCAAGAAGTTCCGTGGCTGCAAGACGCGCGTGGTTGTAACTGAAGAAGGCCAGTTCGTCACAGAAATAGGCGAACACAATCATCTTCCCGCGATAATTTAGCGTGTTCCTTATACTAATTATTAAATATCGGCCTCTTTTTTCTATAAGTTCAATTAAAAAAAAAAAAAAAAAACTGGCAAAATCCTACTAATATTATAAACACGAAAGTTTGTATGTATGGATGTGTGTATATTTGTTACTCTTTCACGCAAAAACTACTGAATTGATTTCGATGAAACTTGGTACACGGGTAGAGCATGTCCTGGAATAGCACATAGAATACTTTTTATCCCCGGAGTATGTTCCCTTGGGATAATATTCTACAATGACGCGGGCGAAGCCGCTGGCAGCTGCTAGTCACTAATGTTTTCCGTCCCGTAAAAACAAAACGAAGTATGATTATATACACCCCTATTTTTTAATTAGTACAAAAAAGATGGGGCTCTATATTAGTAAATCCATAATTGAATCAATTATTCATAACAATTGCTACTAGACAATACTACGCGCCGTGTTTTTCCATTGTTTTTCATTCGTAATCTATTAGCCTGTACAATATTTTCATAAATTGAGTGACATTTTGGGATATAAACAGAGAGATAATAAGATGAATTTAACTACAACTTTCAAGCTAAAACAAGCCGTTTAGGCGTGCATATCTGACGTTGTTTTCTGGTTCAGGCCGCGAACCTTTCTTTTCTTAAGATGAGTATTAATAGTTTAGGTAATGTTTTTACAAAAACTGTATGTTGTAAAGTGTAGGAAATAAATGTATCCAAACTGCATTAACTGAAGCTTATTTTACGCACAATACCTGTAAAATCTTAAAGTAATTTTCTCTATAATCTTTGCTTATAATAACCGTCTCATTTCTCTCTTTTTTAAATAGAGGTGCCGTTACTGCAGTTTATGCCCAGCAATCGTGGAGGCACAATCCTCATCTACAACGATAACAGCTATGTGCAGATGAACAGCAAACTTCGATGGTACTGCTCCAAGAAAGCCTCAGGTTGTAAGTCGCGTGTGGTGGTAACGGAAGAGGGAGAGTTTGTTACAGAAATAGGGAATCACAATCACTCGCCTATTATGCAGTTGTAACATGTACTTGTAGACATACATCTTTGTATATACAACATTACTTTTAGCATAATTATGCGAAACCTGAATATACTCGTAGTTACCGATTTCAATCATTTTTACACCATGTTACATTTTTCCCCAAAAATATTTAAAAAAGTCACAAGTTGGACACCAGCATTAGGCGCCAGCGCTGGTCTGGGTGCGAGAGCAAAACAACCCCTCAGTCGCCCGGATGGCCTGTTGATCATGTATTTTTGCAGACGACCAGATCAGAACAAGCTTATAACTTTGTGATTTTTCATTATACAGTTATGAAATATTGTACATAGATTCTTTACATAAAAGTACCTACTAGATACGTGTTTCGGGTTTCGCATATGCTAAAACTAAAGTTGTTTAGGGCAAAGTCTTGACTCACTGATTCATAGCCCAGCCTAAACCCTTGGACCTGGAACGCTAATACTTTGCAGTGGTTTCTATTATGATTAGAATATAATAGAATAGAATAACCTTTATTGTACACCAAAATAATAACAAGAAGACATACACAAACACACACAAATAAACACATTACAGAAACAACACATACAAACAAACATAACACAAAACAATATAACATTATACAAAAAACAAAATAGAATTTTCTAAATTTCACCCATTAAGGGGATGAAACAGGAGTTCAAAATTTGTATGGAGAAATCTACTTTCACGAGTGAAGAAGCTAGCAAAAGCCAGTTACATATATTAACTCTTTTTAGGAAGAAAGTCATAAGCGACAGTTTGCGTTTTTTGCAGGAGTTTTGGAGTGGGTTTTCTCTTCCTTAATTAAAAAGTATTTATGATAATATAATTCTAAAAAAATATAAAACTAATTATAATTCATAAGACTATTGATCAAATAGAATAGGTATTAACTTATTTTCATAAATACTTATTAATTATGGACTATAGTTTTTTTTTCCTTTTTAACCCCCAACACAAAAAATGAGTATTAGTTTAGCCACGAGTTGGGTGTCTCTATGGCAAGCTTCGGTGCCAACCGAGTGAACCGATTTGGATGCGGTGTTTTTTTTTATTTAAAAGTAGATGTAGTAGGGGTGATGGGTATTTAAGGGGAACCGCCATGGCAGGTACCCAGGCGCTTCTACCCTATGTAAGTTTGTTTTAGACCAACGACTAGACTAGAAAGCACACGCATTAGATTTAGCAAAGAGACTTAGCAAATCGGCATATGCTTTATATAAACACACAACAATCACGGGAGTGGATGCTATTGCTACAATATACCATGACATGGCTGATTCATTATTAAGATATGGAGTAATTTTTTGGGGAAACTCAACAAATAAGGAGCTTATTTGCAAAAAAATTGCATCAGGTCGATGTTTGAGTTACAAGGCACAGACACTTGTAAACCATTTTTTTTTATTAAATGTAAAATACTGACGTTATCCTGTTTGTATATTTTCGAAGCTGCTGTGTTTGTAAAAACCAACCAAAAACGCAGTCGACGGCACGCCAATAAATAAATGTTGTGTTCACGGCAATCCAAAACAGCCCTAATGCGTAATATGTAGTATTTTTTGTATGGCTCCAATAGTTTATGATAACATACCAGAAGCAATTAAAATGTTAAACATTAATCTTTTTTAAAGACATTTAAAGAATTTTCTTGTAAGTAAAGCCTGAGTTTCTAGAAGAAAAAATACTTGGTATGCTAATATTTTTTTATTATTATTATTTTTGTGTGTTCTTCATATTAAATGTCTGTATTAGTATAATTATTTTAAATTACTGATATCTGACATCAATCTATAAATAGTGTAAACTCTGATATAGTTTTTATAAATTTTTAATAATTATAATTTAATAATATTTATTGGACACTGATATTTAATTTTTTTGACATTGAAATTTTGTTTTACTCATCATATAATTATTTTGTAACTACCATGATATTAATTTTTTTTTTTTAACGTACCTTTACATAATATTTGCAATGCGGCAAACATGTCTGGACCGTCGACCGTTTCTTTTTTGTCATCCTGCATGCACGTTTTGTTTATTCTTGTATGTGTGCACATGTTTTAACAAATAAATATCTTATCTTATCTTATCTTTTTTTAATTGATATAAACTAGTGCTTGACTGCGATCCCACCTGATGGTAAACAGTGATGCAATCGTTGATGGCGAATCTCGAGTTGTTTTTAATATGTTCATAATTATAAGTTTAACAGCCTTATGATACATATAGGCAGGTTTAAAATAGTTTAAAAAACGTGACAATATTTTATGTTTCGTTGTGTTTTTTGTATTATTTTTCTTTTCATATTTTCTCGAATTTTTACGTGACCGGATGGCTAGGCTCGGCATGGCTATTCAACGTAGCATTGCAGCCAGCGTTCTGGACACTTTTCCAATTAACAGCGATCAGATAAATTTTAATTTCTTGATGCCCAATAAAATTTTATACACTTTGGTACAGACAGCAGCAACAATTGGGTACCCCTTTTACATTAAAATACCTTAGAAAGTGGGTGATCAGTTGATGACGCTACCTGTACATCCTATATTTTCAGTTTGTATATATCTACGAGTACCTATAAAGTTATTAGTTTAGTTAGTATATTGTAACTATGACGATACTAATAAGGGATAAATTAATTTTAAATAAATATTTTGAGTAAGTACCTACTGGGTTTTCAAGCAACCTCCCGAACTTGTCATGACCGGTGAGGACCTGTGTCATGCGGAAGGTGAGTACGCCGTAGTGCCTCTCCAGCCCCTCCTCAAAGAAAGGACTTACCGCCATGATTGTGGTGTACCCCCCAACTCTGATTGGGGTGAGAATGCGTTTCAGACTTTTACTGTCTAAAACCCACCTGTTTCCCTCCGTAGCTCTTTTCATTCCAGGACCACGGTAATTCTTTCTGCAGTCTTAAGTATGTCATACCTGGCGCTAAAACGCTTTGTCTTTCTTTATTTAATCGATAAAAATATTTATGTTTCAGAAGATATTCCCGAGTTCCTGCGTTATTATCGACAGTACCGCAACGCCAATCCTGAGCGTTTCCCAACAAGGCAGGAACAAGAAGCTCCTTCGAATCCTGTAGGCAGAGTTAGCGATATTCTTAAGTCAATTATTAATAGTAAAAAGCATCGAGAATAATGCTAGTATCCTGGAACTACGGTAGGCGTCAGATAAAGGTGGATAAAAATCCTGGTCCCACCTTTCAATAGCTATGAGTGTTACGTCTTTGGATGAGTATTTTTAAGCTGGATAAAAGTTACCATGGGACCAAGTTCCAAATCTTAATCCCTTCAAAGTTTCTTATTCTTTGTTTAAGTTTGAATAGCTCTGAAACGGACTTTTTTTTGTGGGAAAATCATTTAATGACATCTCTCGCTCTTGGGCGGAGTGAAAGGGTGTGTCAGACTTTTACTGACTAAAAACCCACTCCTGTTCCTTCTTTGCCTTTCATACCAGGGCCGGGTTTTCCTTTCAGAAGCGAACACATGGCCCCAGTAGGCTTCGACCCTGCTGGGCCTCTACGGTTTGCTGACATCTCCTTGAGGCGCGCGTGGAACACTACGCGCAGTCGACGATTTGGGCTTTCTCCGGATGGTTACCAAACGGTCGAACGGCAAGCTACCCATTGCTCACCGTCCGCAAGCCCGCGCCCACGGTGGCCGGAAATCGGGATTGGGATCCCGGCAGCTGAGGCGTGAGAGCCGCTCCCTCGCGCTTACACGTGCGGCCTCCTCCTTTGCTAGCATTACTGCTTCGCAGAAGGAGGCAACCGCCTGCCAATCCTCCTCGCTTTGGACCATGGCCTGTAACAAGGCCCGGCGCGAGAGATCGTTGCCGCCAATCTCCCCCACGAGGACACGGCGGTGCTGCAAGCGGGGCACACCTCTACCTTATGCTCCACCGTGTCCTCCGGACGGTCCACACAGTGGTGACACCCGGCCGTTACTTCCGCACGAATCCGGTGCAGGAACTTCCCGAACTGACAATGCTCGGTGAGAACCTGCGTCATGCGAAAGGTGAAGACGCCGTGAGGTCTTTCCAGCCACTCCTCAAAGAGGGGACTTACCGCCATAATTATGGTGTGCCCAGAACGGACTAAGATTTGGAACTTGGTGCCTCAATAACTTATTCAGTTCAAAATTACCTATCCGAAGATTTAACACACAGCATTGTATTTTTATTTTATTTTTTTATAGCTTTTGGAAGGTGGAATAAGATTCCATAGAGACCCTGGCATCATTATTTACCATAAAGTTCATAGGCCCGCCTATATTTATTGACAGAGTTTTTTCTAAAACGGAAATAAAGACATGAAGCTGTCCTTAATCGACATCTATCGTGATCCTTTACATTTTCTGGTAAAGAAAAATATTTACTATTATAGTTCACAACGAACGGTCCTGTGTCGCATTCATCGGATTCCCGCGACCAAGGCATTATCATGGGTCTTTATGAGGTTTTCTTATAATGCGTCTTCCGGTACGCAGTCGTCATTCCAGAACCTTTCAGCCCCATTGACCATCTGTTCTGCGAGCAATGTGCCTTGTTCAGTGTCCAGTGTCACTTAAATTTGGCGATTATTCGGGCTATGTTAGTCACCTTGGTTCTTCTGCGGATATCTTCAATCCTGATGCGATCATATTGCCCTTTGAGTGACTTTAAGCCTTCTGATGAGGCCCATTGTGAGCGACCACGTTTCAGAGCCATATGTCGTCACTGGCAACACGCACTGGTTATAGACTTTATGGCAAATAAATCTGGCACCTACCATAATATGGCACATCGTCTTTTAAAGGGACTGTAGAGATTTTTCCCTTGACATCTATCTTCAATGAAAATACTTCTGAATTACTATTTGCTGTTATAAAATAAAAATGTATAAGTATTCTAGTTGTTTCATTTGTCCACAATTTATTAGTCCAAAGTAGTTTTTAATGAGTAGCTACTGATTTTATAACTTGCCTTAATTTCCAGAAAAAAACTTCGGTTACGACCTTATTCATCTCGTGAATGGAAAATCTCTTATAATGTACCAGAATTACACCTTCTCATATCAAGGTCCTAAAAATGTGAAGTTGTATCCCTACTGCTCCAGAAGATCTTCAACAAAGTGCGCTGCGAAGTTGAAACTGGATAGAGAAGGCCATCTGGTGGAAGCATATACAAATCATAATCATCTACCCCCGAAATATAGGAAATTGAACGACGGAATGTATTTGAAAATCGATTAAGAGGGGTCATTAAGGGCCCCGCGAGAGCCCGGAGCTCCCAAGACGCATCGCGTGCAAATCGATACGCATCGCAATGTATTTTTATAGTTTGTAAGTTTCTATTGTACAACGCATGTACAAATCATGTCCTGCCCCCCTAGCCAAGTTACAATCGTTTCGTTCGCGTCGAACGCCTCGAGTAGGCCACGCCTCCGATTCCTTTGTTCTGACCACGTGACTGAGCGTTGAGATGACGTCAGAACAAAGGAATCGGAGGCGTGGCCTACTCGAAGCAGTCGACGCGAACGAAACGATCGTGACTTGGCTAGGAGGGCTGAAATAGGACAAAATAATATTTATCCCGAGAGTATGTTCCCTTGAGATGCTTTCGGACTTTACGCGGCCGAAGCTGCTGACAGAAGCTAGTCAAACATAACATAATCCATTGCCATCCAGGGGCCAGTGGTCTCGCTAGATGGCACTGAAGTCAATATATTTAGTTTTATTTTTGTCTGTGTAACCTAATTATGTCTTAAAATTGTTACGTCTGATTTGTGTATTTATTTTCAAATCTTTATTGTAGTTCATAATGCATGTACATAAAGGTGGTAAATATTAATAAATTAAAAAATATGGACATTGTCGGGCACACCAATACTTATTTGTTTTATCGATGTTAAGTTATAACTTGTAGGATAGAATCTATCAATATGAATTGATAATAAAAGGTTGGGTACTTTTTCCTTGGAGTATAAGTTTAGCCCAAGTTTATTAACCAATTGAAACATGGAATACTAACTGTGTTTCTATTGGTTAACAAGTTTTTGTCAAAGTTATACCTTAGGGTCAAAGTAAGACACTTTTACAATTACTTATTTTTTTACATTATATTGAGTAACTTACATTTATCGTAAACATAACTTAAAAGTATAAGGTAGATATTGTACTTCGTAAAAGAAATTCTCAAGTTGTTTATTTTTGTTTACACTTACGGACACTGAAAAAAAGTACTTAATTAGTATAACTAACTTTTACCAGTACCTACTACTACTTCTTAGTGTAACCTGTGTTGTTCTTAGTGTTGGTGGTATCAAAATGGTGTTAAAATTATTGGAATCGATTCAGTTTCTGATTCTGAAAAAAACTATATTCAGGTTTCGCATATACTAAAAATAATGTTGTATAATATATATACATAAATGTATGTATTATTTGATTTAATTTAGATATTATAGTATATTTTTAATTTTCTAACTTATTTGTATACACTGTGTCTACATCTCTCATCCAACTCTCCTGTCGCAGGTCTGCTGGAAGAAATTTGTTTTGAAATAAGCAGTACCTTTGTGATCTTCTATCTGTATTTGTTCTTTTAATTTTTAGGTGTTTGTGTGTACATGAATAAATAAATTAACTAATAAGAGGGTATTATTCATTGGGCGAATAAAAAATAATTAGCGACTGTCAACTCGTGGGATACTTATTATAATAATAATGTCATTTATTTTCCCTCACAATGGTTTTGTTGCACTTAAAACTAATTATATTCGCGAAACATAAACTTAACTGGTGATAATGATGAATCAGTAAAATGAGCTGCTAAAAGTGAGTAATAAATTGACATTTAAGTGGCCGAATTAAATACGGCGAGCGAACAAAAATACTGAGTGAGCGAATTTTATACCAAGTTAGTGACTGTATTATTGACTGTACCGGGTTAAGTTAATACATGAAGTGCTTCAAAAAATATCTTTAGGATTTTTTTGGGGGCTGTGGTAATAACATTGTACGATACTTTAATACATACAATTTGAGGGGTTTTTTTTTCTATAAATCTGGAATGTCAATTGATTCTGTATAAAACTAGGTAATATAGACTTAAGTTATGCCATAACGGAAATATTATTACAATAATTCTTCAAAATTCCTCTTGAAAACGGTCACGAAGCTGTAGATATAATTTTTAAATATAATGCTGGATGATGAGTCCTACATCATAAGAAAATTGGCCAAGTGCGCGTCGTACTCGCGTACTAATGGACGAAAACCAAAGACTCCATAAAGGTTTCCCTTTAATCTACAAGTAAAGAACTATGATTTGCACTTTTTTTAGGACATAATAGATTAAAGATAGAAAAAAGGAGATGAAGATTGACATCTTCATCTACTTTCTCAAACTACTTCAAAACTGTTTATTTTAAAAATTAAAAAAAAAATGGATACACTCCTAGTTATCACTTTCATTTGGTATAACATATCTTACACGTTGAAACACCGTTTAATAATATATTTATTTACGTTACGTCAGATAATATATATGTACCAATTGAGTTGTGACGCAATATGGAAGGTGGGACATGGTCTGCGGAGAGACGCCACCCAAACACTGAAGAGCTGTCCGAGAACCCTGTGGCGATTGTCTTTGCTGCGCCCAACCTGGGTGCGGAGTTTGTTTAAAGTTTTCCAGGTTGGCCATTGCATCTCATATCCAGGCGAGAGGCTCTCCGACGACTCGATGAAAACATCAAGAAGTTTAAGCGTCTCCCGCCAAAGGTCGCATCTCTCCGAGCTGGTGTTACCATGAGATAGACTTACGCTGTGTTTCGTAGAAAATACCATTGAATCGTAGGCACCTATATCGTCTCGCTCACTTTAGTATTTCATGTTGCATATTAGATTTGTGAGCGCGCTGTTCTTATGTTGAATAAATAAAAAATAAAAAAGCCTTTTATTTCCTAAAATTGTGCCAAATTACAATAAAATCAATTCAATAGGATGTTTACGTTTTCATTATAGTTTTAGATTATACTCGTATAAATTGATTAAATTGATTATCAATTACAATCACTAACAACTGATAAACTAACATTTAACAGTTGATAATTAAAAATAATAATAATTGATGAGTTCTATTAATAATAATTGATGAAACATAATAACAATAATTGATAATTAATAACAATTGATAATTGATCAACAAATAATAATAAGTAATTAATATTTGACAACCAATAATTCATAATAATAATAATAATAATTGATAACGATAATTAATAAATTGATGTTTATTGTTAATAATTTATAGATTTGCTCTAGGAACCCCTCTCAGGTGAAGGCCTCTTCCAAGGATTTCCATCTCTCACGATCTTGGGCTATCTGTTGCCATTGCGGTCCAGCTATTTTTCTGATGTCATCTTCCCAGCGTGCGTAGGGTCTACCTTTATGACGTTTGCCTAAAGGTCCCTGCCACGATGTTACTGTTTTTGACCATCGGTTGTCCTTAAGTCGCGCCACATGTCCGGCCCATTTCCACTTTAATTTTTGTGCTTGGTTTAGAGCGTCAATTGTTTTTGTTTTTGATCTTATATCTGCGTGTCTTATTTTTTGCACCCTTTTAATGTTCAACATACTACGCTCCATACCCCTTTGACATGTGACTATTTTGTTTTTTGTTCTGTTGGTAAACTTCCAGGTTTGGCAAGCATATGTTAAACATGGGATAAGACAAGAGTCCATAACTTTCTTTTTTAGCTTTATGGGCATATCACTTTTAAATACGTCTTTGAAGCTCCAGTATTTTGACCATGTGTTTTTGGAAGCTCCAGTATTTTGACCATGTGTTTTTGACTCTTCTCTCTACTTCTAACTCATTACTGTCTCTATTAAAACCAATTTGTTTCCCTAAGTACGTATATTGTTCCACATATTCTAATGTTTCACAACCTATCTTTATGTCTGTTTTAACGTGGTTGGACATAGTTTTGGTTTTAGAGATGTTCATTTCGAGTCCTACTGTTCTACTAGCTTTGTGAAGAGCATCAATCATCTGTTGGAGTTGAGAGCTCGATTCAGAAAACAAAACCAGGTCGTCTGCAAATCTGAGGTGACTTAGGTATTTTCCCTTGACATATAACCCTTTATTTTTCCAGTCTAGTTTATGTATTATGTATTCTAGTATTGCAATAAAGATTTTGGGGGACTGAGGGTCCCCTTGCCGTACACCTCTTTGGACTGGGAAGCTTGGGCCAATGGTTTCTAGTTTAACTCTACTAGTACATCCGCTGTAAATATTTGTTAGGATCTTTATGTATTCTTCTTCAACATTCTGAGCTTTCAGAGTTTCCCATATGCTTTCATGTGAAACCGTATCAAAAGCTTTTTGATAATCAATGAAAGCTATGTATAATGGTCTTTGATATTCCTGATATTTTTCAATTATCAACTCCAAAGTATGTATGTGGTCTACAGTTGAGAACCCCTTCCTAAAACCAGCTTGTTCGATGGGTTGTTTTTGTTCTAATGTTATGCTTATTCTGTGGTTTATTATTGTAGCGAAGAGTTTATACATAGTTGGTAGTAGACTTATGGGCCTGTAGTTTCCTATGTCTTTGGGATCACCTTTTTTGTAGATCAAAGTAATGTTGGATAACTTACTAAAAATACAATATTTTTGCTTACAGATTATATTGAAAAACTTCCAACTGCCCGCGGACATGTTTACATGTACAAAAACTATTCTTTCTCAAATCGAAACGGAAATGTTTTATATTGTTCGAAATATAAACGACGTGGTTGTCCGGCTAGAGTAAAGGTTGATAAGTTCAGGAATATCTTGCAAGCGAACAACGACCATAATCATGCTCCTCCAACGTATCAAGAGATTGATGGACTGTATGTTTGTGTTACTTAGATGAGGCGTGAGGGTTGATTTTTGGCTATAAAATCGCCTCTTTCGATTGTTTTAAAACAAGAATTATTTACCCTTTTTTCTGCTAAGCGTGAGTGTGATTATCTTGGATCTGCCATCTCTACCACGAGTCAAATGAGAAATGGGCTAAATAAACCACCGAATGGGTCCCATTGAACACCAGGTGACAACGCTACAGACCAAGGTAAAGATAACGGGTCGAGTTCGACTCCTGTTGAAAGATCTGATTCGCAATAACAAAGACAGTGCTGTCTAGAAGAAGGGGAGAGAGTGAAGAAATAAGTATAGGCTACTTAGATCAAAACTAAACAAACGCGTCTAATTGGTGTGATCGGCGGGGGCTGTGGTCACTATGGCGTCCATTACACGGTCATGCAAGCGTCAATCAAAATCATCAATCGTCATACGTTTTTCGACATGCAAACGTCAGTCATCGCATTAGACGGTAGGTTTTTCGTCATCGTGTAATGGACGCCTATAACGTATATGTGGCTTTTATGAACCAATTTTTTATTTCTGTCCCCTACTCTTTGTAACATGTTTAGAATAAAATTTATAGAAGTACCATAATGTCAATTTCTATTAAAGATTACAATGGGTCAAGAGAAAATGCGACCACAACGAGTTAAGTACCTATATACACCAACAGGGTTATTGACTAGATTTTTTACATTAGGTTATTTCGTACCCTTATTGCAAAAACCAACTATCTGCAATTTTTACCCAAATTAAAGTTAAATCCATTCATCCATTCGTCTCATCAAGATGTATCTACAGGTAAAACTGGTTATTAGCTACGACACTTATTTCGTCGTTATAGTCAGTAAAAGTCTGACGCTATCTCGCGCTCCGCCCAAGAGCGAGTGATGTCATAAGATGATTTACCCACCGAAAAAAAAAAGGTACGACACTTATTTACAAAGATAGCTTCGGCAAAAGCTAAATAACCCACAAATTTGATTGAATATAATAGTAATAACGCAGAACGTTTGCTCGCAGAACGGATGGCCGTTGGGGCCGAAAGGTTCTGAAATGGCGACCACGTACCGGAAGACGTAGCGTTGGAAGGCCTCCTACAAGGTGGACCGATGACTTTGTAACGGTTGCGGGAGTCCGATGGATGCGAGACGACGCAGAGGACCGTTCATTGTGGCGACACTTGGGGAGGCTTATGTCCAGCAGTGGACGTTTTTCGGCTGAAATGATGATGATGATGATGAATAGTAATAACATAATATAATAATACAAAAATTTTGGTGCATTTAGTTGGTTTTTGCAATAAGACTACGATTTATGTTTTTTCCAAATCAATTTTCAATTAAGTAGGTACCTGTTATTTAAAATGCCTTGGTAATTCTCTATTAGATGCGTTGGTTTTTTCGAAGCTTTAGCGAATACTGACAGGCGAAAATATGTGTTGAAAACGTGTTATAGATATTGCAATTAATATGGCGCGTTATGTGACTCTTATGTTATTTTACTAAAGTAGAAATTAGGGTGACAAACGCGACTTTGTAAATTGCAATATGTGTAATCGTTTTTATGTATTATATCTAGTGAAGACTTATAAATAGTAATAATAAAGTACAGCATGTAGTGAACATTAATAACATGTTTGTTTTTTTCAATATATTCTGTCTTTCATTTAAGAACCAAAGCCCTAACTAAATAGAACCGGGTGAAGATTTTTATCTGATTCACCTAATTCAAGGATGATCACCACCACTACGTCCGGCGCATATATTTATGCGGTGCAATTGTTACAACATCATACTAAAACCACTGAAAATATTTGCTCTTTAACGGTTAGACGACAGCGGCGGTGGCGGAGCAACGCATGTTAACAACGGCGCCTATGAACCCAGTCAGGAGGTTCAGTACTCACCCAACAACCCGCATTAGACAAGCGTGGTGGGTTAAATTGTCTAAACCCCTTCCTAATATGAATTAATAATAATAATACCTAACAACGGTTCGAACATTTTGGTAAACGGAAAAAATGCCATATAAACTTATACGGGGAGAATTTACTGGACGAAATATTTTTTAAAATAATAAGTCATTAATTAAAATAAGTCTGCGAAAATTTAATGAAGAATTGAAATGCCTTCAAATAGCCAAGGTAAAACAATAGAAAATCAACTGGAAACGCGATTTTTAATTAAATAAAAACAATTTAATTTAGTAAAAATATTCCCTCTGCCATTCATTTCAGTGAAGATATCCGCAGGAGAACCAAGATCGCCGACATAGCCCAAAGAATCGCCAAACTGAAGTGGTAGTGGGCAGGGCACATTGCTCGTAGAACGGATGGTCGATGGGGCCGAAAGGTTCTAGAGTGGCGACCGCGCACCGGAAAACGCAGCGTTGGAAGGCCTCCCACAAGGTGGACCGACGACCTGGTGAGAGTCGCGGGAGTGCGGTGGATGCGAGACGCTCAGGATCGGTCGTTGTGGCGACGCTTGGGGGAGGCCTATGTCCAACAGTGGGCGTCTTTCGGCTGAAATGATGATGATGATTCCCTCTGCCTGTAAAAGAGTAACAGCTACATTAATTATATTATAACAGTAATTTACAAAAGAAAAACTTTTTCTTACAGATCGTATTGAACATCTCCCAACTCACAACGGCCGAATCATCATGTATAAACATCACACATTCTCATATAGAAATGGCACAAGTACCCTCTATTGTTCTAAGTATGTGCGAGGGAAATGTCCGGCGAAATTGAAGGTTGATAAATTTGGAAAGGTCTTGAAGACGACGGCTGATCATAATCATGCGCCCCCAAAGTATCAGAAAGCAGGCGGAATGTATATTTGTGTAACTAGATGAGTCGATATCGTAAAGTATTTTTGTCCTATTTATCTACACTAATATTATAAAGAGGTAAAGTTAGTTTTTTTGTTTATAGGAGGTAATCTCTAGAGGTACTGGTCCGATTGCTAAATTTTTTTCACCAATAGAAAGCTGCTTTATTCCTGAGTGACAGGCTATATTTTATGTACGTGGACGAAGCTGCGGGCAGAAGCTAGTGTAATATAATTTGAAGGCAGGGTTAGCACAGTAGTTGAGCAATTGGCTTGCTGCGTTGCACGACGAGGGTTCGATTCCTATACGGAAAAAATATTTGAATGGCCTACAGATTACTTTTTTTTGGGTCTAGATATCTTGTGTTATCGCAACCACAATTCAGGAGCAATTGTGTCTTAGTGTAGGGCAACGTGGCCTTGTCGCGTCGCGCCATCCACAGCGGGAGGTATTTGACGACATTCTATTTAAAAAAAAAAGGTAGTCGTCTAGGAAACACTGAACTCATCTAGTTTATAAAAATAACAAAGGTGTATAAGTGATAATTATAACCATTTCACTGAATAAACGACATTTATCAGCATTTAATCATTGTAAATGACATTAATCAATTGTAAAATTACCATTATAAGTAATATTATATTATTATTATTGTATTATTTGTACCTAATTTACTAAGTTATAGTTAATATATGATTTAATTTCGAATATTATGTGTGCAATAATGTGGTTTGTAATCTTTAGCTATAAACCCTGGTCTAATAATAAAATATTAAGTATTTATTTATCATTATTATGAATACCTATTCTAGGTGTTATTATTAAAATATTAATATTATACTAGATTTTAAATTAACGAATCGCGTTCGAAACAACTGCGCTCCAAAACGCAGATCCTTGACGTAGTTCAGAGGTCTGCCCAGCTTAAGTGACACTGGGCTGGACATATCTGTGACATGCCGATCGAGCGGTGGACTATAGGGGACGAGCAGGGTCGAAGCCTACTGGGGCCAAGGGTCTGATTCTAAAAGGAAGACTCGGCCCTGGTACAAAAGGCAACGAAGGAACAGGAGTGGAATTTTAGTCAATAAAAGTCTGACACTATCTCCCGCTCCGCCCAAGAGCGGGGGATGTCATAAGATGATTTTCAAACCGAAAAAAAAAAGCGGTGGACCAGTAAAACACAAAGTTGGTGTTCTGAAATCGCATGACGAGGTCGCGGCAGACCAAGAAGGAGATGGCTGATGGATGTCTTCTTTAGGAATTAGCAAGAAGTGGTTCAGAGCCGAGAACAATGGAAGGAGGCCTTTGTCCAGCAGTGGAACAGTATAATGCTAGATATAATAATAATATAATTAATACCTATTTACAGAATATGATACACTGAGATATATCGAAACTACTCAAAACAACGGCCTAATGATGTATCAGGACTACACGTTTTCATTCATCGACAGAACCAGGAAATACCTCCGATGTTCCAAGAGGACTCGGGGCAAATGCGAAGCGAGGATACAGTTGAATGAGGATGGAGTCATCATATTAGCTGATACTACCCACAACCATCCGCCTCCTAAATATGTTAAGGCAATGAATGGACAGTACTTGAAAATTGGTTAAAAGTTTGTACAAGAAATTAAATCTGCATTGACGGCGAAGTGTCAATAACTCCAAAATGTTCAAGTCAAGAATGCATAAAAACTGAAAAAAACTTTAATTTATTGAAAAGTCAAAAAATCGTAGCTACTTAAGTAATTTAT
The DNA here is from genome assembly GCA_905147345.3 of Mythimna impura. Taxonomy (NCBI): domain Eukaryota; kingdom Metazoa; phylum Arthropoda; class Insecta; order Lepidoptera; family Noctuidae; genus Mythimna; species Mythimna impura. The sequence continues at coordinate 24,091,983 of LR990351.1, read as the reverse complement.
TTATTGAGTATAATAATAACTTACGCTTTAATTATAATGGTGCATAAATAGACTTTATTTGTATAGAGTCTCATAAAAGTTATCCATAAAATAGACACAATTTTTGTTTTGAAGTTTTAGTTATGAGTTATTTCCACATTCATTCAATGAAGTTGCAACTAAATTTCTTTTTTTTTATTTTATTTTTTATGCTCACCAAAGTACAGAGGCGGACTTAATGCCTTAAGGCATTTTCTATCAGTCAACCTTCGGGTGATGCAGAGACAAAATGTGGTAGGTGCAATATTAAGCATTACATATTGTTTATAACAATCATTATATCTAAATATCCATTTCAAAGATTTCACTAAATATACAGAAAAACACCTTTAAATTCAAAGCAGGCAGTGGTTTTCTCAAAAAATGCCACTTAATTTCTGAAAGGGAAACCGTGGTCCTAAAACGCAAAGGGCAACTGAAGGACAGCTGGGTTTTACTTAGTAAGTCTGACACGCGAAGAGAAGTTATTGAATTATTTCTCACCTCAAAAAAAGAGGTATTGGTACTTCACCGTCGATATGTGTGAATTATATTAAAGAAATTCGAGAGTACATTGTTACTAGAATAAAATTTTATTTTTTTAAACCAGTCAATAGATAGAAATGTAATTTTTTAGAAGAGTCGTGTTGTCTATGTCAATTTTTTTTTTTTATATTAGACATTAATGTTGTGATAAACCTAAGGTTCTAGACAAAGTGATCCCTATCAGTGATAACGATTTTGTCAAAAAGTGTAAGTTTACATTGCGCTACCATTTTTATTTATTTAATAACTTTGCTTCACTAAATGGTAAACTCACTTGCAGCCAGACCCAGAACAATATTTGAAAGCCATACAAATATATTCTTCTGGGCGGGATTCGATCCTGTAAATACCATGTCACAAGCCCCAATTATTTTGGATTTTTGACAGTTGAGAGATTTTTAATCGCTGGTACAAAGTCACTTTGTCTGAATCTAAGGAGTTAAATTCTATTTATAAACAAGATAATATTAAGTATATTGATGAGTGCTTTTCAGTAGCATAAGTATGTAGGTAATATTTAAAACGAGTCATTTTGTCTATGTCAATTTATATTTATGAGTGTAAATTTAAAGGAGTGTATATTTAAATAATACCCCAAAAAGTGCAGCATGTAGCGTTGTGATTAAAAGCACACACATACATGCGCAACGTGGCAACGGAGAAGTTTCCATGTCCGTTTTGACATCTGTCAAAAATAATACTTAAATACGCAAAAGAATACTCGCAATATATTCCATCACATTATTTAACGCGCCAAAAAAATGTATGTATTTTTTTAAAACACTGTAATTAATTATTATTTGATTGTTTCTTTTAGTTTCGTTCCAAGTTACATTCTAAGGTATTCCTCAAATATCAAAACGGGCCTTTTATTTTTTAACGAGTTTAAACAAATTCATTAGGAAAAAATAAATTAAAATATAACAAAAATATGAAAGAATCATTAAAATATCTCAACAAGTCGGAAAGTTATAGAACTTTAAAGTTGCGCTTGCAAGAATAATTTCATTTCACGCGGCGCTCCAGTGTGTGACGTCACGTGACCCTTTACCATTGTGGTGAAATAAAAATAATTCATAAATAAGCGTAACGTACGTAATATAATATAATAGGAACAGCGCGACAGCTCACGTGCGAAGAAACTTTTGTGCATTTAAGAGTGATTTGTGGTGCGACGATCTCATTCAGGTCAAATGAGGACACCTCATTCCAAGAATGCAATCGTTGTGCGTAAACTTTCTCAAATTAAAAAAATCTCTGGAATATATTGATGGATTTAAAACAATCTTTTCACAGGTTTATTAGTTTTGATCTATATTTTAATTCCGTTTAGTTAATTATGAAATAAAACAAAATCTTGCAACTTTTTCTTAGACATTGTTACGAGCAATTTGTATGATAACAAGACTTGGACCGACCATGGGCTTGAGTATTTTACTATTTCATAAAAAAAAAACAACCTAATAGTATTATATACGTAAGCACCTTAGGGGCCATACTTACGTGTATTAATTTGGTTATGCGCTCACTCGCTAACTGGCGGGTGGCGGCTCTTGATTTTGTCTCTCTCAAGTCTCTCACTCGCAGGCAGCGCGGCTGGTCCGCGAAGTAAAGAGTAATAATAATAATATTCCACAACCATCACACAACGCTGTCTAGTCTCAAGCTAAGCAGAGCTTGTGTTATGAGTACTAGACAACTGAAAAACATACATATATATTTCTAAATACATACATATTATAGATAAATTACACCCAGACACAGAACAAATGATCGTGCTCAGAGTGTTCCAAATGAAGCATTTTAATAATTACTTATATTCCAATCTTTCGTTACACTAAAATGTTTCGGAACAGTGAGTCGGTTCAGTAAAGAGTTACACACTCATGCTATATAGGGTGACTGGCAATCAGTGTATGATGGTTGTTGGTTATCATGAGCACAATCACGTGTTTAAGTATCGTACACTAATTACCAGTCACCCTATATATGTGGACAGATAGTCGAATTCCTGACTAGTTGGTTTATCTTGAACGATAACGTGTTATTGACTAGTCTTGTCGCTCTTTTCTGCGTTTGCCTTTAAACACTGCGTTTCATAGTCCATCACGTTGTCACTTTGTCAATTGCGATATCATAGTAGTTTTGGCAATGGGAAAGGATATCTATCGCAAATTCGTGTTACCCAACCTGTGTTGTGTTTAGATAATAGCAAACAGATAATATATTACATAATATATAGGTAGATTATATCACTTTGTAGTCATATAAATGATGTGCTTTTTTAAACAAATGTAATTTTATTTATTTTGTATATTATTTATTTAATACAAATTATAGAAATAAAATGTATAAAAATGGATACTCCTTTTTTGTTCTCTTCTTTATTTAGATTTGTTAATAATACATTACCTTTTCTTTAGAAAACAGTTTTTGGGTAGACCAGCGACAACCCACAACTGTTTGGTCATTGAATTGTTGGTGTCTCTCTGTATTTAGATCAATACTCTCTCTGTAATTACATCAATATACAGGGTTAATTTTAAAAATTTGTGAAAGCAAGAACCGATCACATCTTCATGTTGTTTAAAAGTTATGTCCATGATAAAATTCGGGCCCTCAGTTTTCCAGTTTTCAATTTTTTCTTTTTATTACGCTTTACGTACCTACGAAAGATAAAACAAACAAAAAAATCTCTTATTGTGAAAAAAAAAAAATCTTTTTTTTTTAGTATAAACTGGATCTACTTAATGACATTTGTATAGTACTAATATTTTTTTCTTTTTAGTATCACCCCTACCAACATACTTCGACGAATCTGATTGGGATAATTTAAAGGAGTTAGTAGGTGAAGAACTTTCTTCAGACAGTAATATGACGTCAGAATATGACTATCCAAGTATCAGTGTAAGAAAAAAAAGAAAGCTGAAAACTAATACCAGGAAAAAAAGAAGAAGGTGCACTGAAAACTGGATTGACAACAGAAGGAAAGCTTTATGTAACTCTGGCCAGCAATACATCAGTCGAAATGGCAAAGTTCACAGTAAAAAAGAACTGCGCCCTTGTTGTACAGCCTCTTGCAAATTAAAATGTTTTGAGAAACTTGACCTAGCCACTCGCCAAAAAATACATCAAAATTTCTGGAAACTAGCGGATCATAGTAAACAATGGGAGTATATCAATAAGTTTACCGAGAAACAAAACAAAAAACGTATCACAACGGAAGGACCTTCTAGAAGACAATTCACCACCAAATATTTTTTACCACTACCAACTGATAACATGTTCAAAACACAACAGGTTTGTCTTAAAACCTTTCTAAATACCTTATCTATTACTGACCAATTTGTACGCACAGCTCATAGTAAAATTAATCAAGAAGGGACTACGTTACCGGATAATAGGGGCAGACGAAAAACATTATTATAGTATTGTATAATGTATAAGGACTTATACATTTTGTAAATATAATTACCATGAAGCAATTTATTTCTAGGTGAGCATGGCAGTTGAGAGTTTGTCATGCTCACTCAAATGTCTCACTGGTGATAGCGCGTGTGTTGGCATAAGGCATCATGTCCGCGAATGGGCGCTGTCAGTAAAGACTAGTCATCTCTTAGCTGTCAGTGGGTTTTTTTTATTTCCATATTTAGATTTTCTTTTACTTTCTCTACATTGCTCTCGCATAAAAGAAGTGACAAGAAATATGTAACCGAGATATTTGTAATATATTTATATCATGATTTAAAAGAGTGTCCATGGAGTAGCATATTCTTCTCCGAAGAGATGTACGCTTTGGAATGTGCAATTAGAGCGAAAGTGATTTGATTTGAAACATTCCAACCACCCAGTTGTAGTAGATTCTTCTATGATCGAAAGTGTTTTTGTAATCTTGTAGCTTTCTTCCAATCTATAGAATCTCGCTATACTCGAAAAAATACTAGTAAGCTAGAGTTAAATAGTAATTTTACTATGAACAGCATTTTTGCTTCATACAAGGAGTGGAAACTACTTTTACACTAAGACAAAAAGCTTATACCATTCGTCAGAACAGCGACATCATTATGATAATATGAACGTAGCATTCTTCCTTCCCAAGGAGGATATTATTTTATGAAGGTTAAGTGTTTACTATTTCTCCAATTGTAACAGATTTGTTGGTTTATTATTAAAAATATTTTACGCAAATTTTTTTATTTTTATTCTTATCTGTTTCAAAACAATCGTAACTACAAGTAATCTATGATTGAATACGGTACTTTCGATAGATCGTTTAAAGTTACGTAGACTATTGATTTAAGTAGTTCTGATAGGTATATTTTGGTAAGTTTCCTTATAAACAATATAACCGAAAATCCCAGTTTCGATTGATTTTGTCAAAATAAACTTCAAATTGCTTTCCTGTAAAATACGGTTTTTCACTTCTGATAGTTTAGTACGGTTGAATTAACACAGACGTTTTTGACATGCTCTTTAGAATTTGTCTGTCATAATCATCTACCTGTTCTTGCCCATGTTGCTTGGAGCGGGCGTAACACATTTTCTTCTTCTGTTCTCCACTGTAAACCGTGGCTCACTAAACTGATCAGTGAACGATATTACTAGTTCACTAACTTTCCTATCATATTTAGTTAATCTATACCCCATCTTTTCTTAGACCACTCTCTAGGAAGAAAATTTTCTTCGTAACTGCTTATTCAAATTCTTTCCACAAGTCATCTATATTATTTGAATACAAATCAGTTCATTGAAATATTCCTCCTTTCGTTTGCCAGTTTTTTCTCTTAATCTACAATTGTGTATCATCAAGCTTTGATTTCGTTAATTCGATGACAATACGAACAATGCTTTCTCGTTTCCAGACCGCCCGCAAATAATTCCTCTGACTCGTTCAAAATCTACTGTTATGTATAAAAATTATACGTTCTCTGCTGTCCAAGGTAAGGGCAACCTGGCTTGCTCCAAGAAACGCAGGGGGAAATGCCAAGCTAGGATAAAAGTAGACGACGATTGGAACGTATTATTTGAAAATAACGTCCATAACCATCCTCCTCCAGTGTATCTTAAGACTGCTGCTGGGGAATATATTAAAGTAGAATAGGTTTTTGATATCGAATGGATATCAAAAACGTGTATTTAAATTACTATGAACGTAAAATAGTTAGATTTTCTATATAACATTGTCGTTGACACGATACTTATTATTCTTGATACGATCAAAATCTATGGATATCTGTTTTTCATGTTTTAAATGTGGTTGTGTTAGTTTTTCAAAGTATTGTGATCGAATCTCATGTATTAGTTTATTGGATATAGTTATGTCTTCTTATTCCTGTGACAGGTCCTCAGATCTGTCTGGTCAGGTTATTATTAAAATTAAATATGTTTTTGTATACCCATTGTTTTATTTAAAATAATCTTAGTAATCTTTCTGCTGCTATTCCTATCTGTTATATTGAAAATATGGCAATATTCATAAATATTTTTGTAATTGCTTCATGAGTTTAAATTTATATAATCTAAGCTATTTTTGTAAACCGTTGGAACAAAATTAACACGGTGGTTGTTACAGCTAATATTAAATTTTATGAAGAGAATATGGATAAATGTAGTTTGGCTTATTTACACCACAGAGAAAAATATGTTAAAAGAAGAAAAGGTGATAAACTTACACCTGAAGAAAAAGAAACTAAAAGAGCGAAAGGTAAGGAATATCAACATAAAGAAGAGCAGATAAAAGAATCGAATCTAATTGAAAACGTGAAAACGGAAAAAACTTAACGAACCTTATAGGAACTGAGACATAAAGAAGAAATTTGCAAATATGGCCACAATTTACTTAATTGAAAAACTTTTTAACTGGTTGATAAAGTGACCTGATAAAAATGAACTAGATGATGGATTTGAGGCCCTACCACGAGCTTAACGCGATCCATTTGGCAATCTAAACCGAACTGTTAAGGGGATGGAGCTATATAGGGTGTATAGTTCCAATCCTGTTTCTCGTTCGCTCGCTTGACTTTTTAACACGTCATGGTTAAGGCCCCAGAAATGGTTTGATAACCAACTATCAGAACATGTTTTCGTGTCTATAATTATACCTATATATAAAACATGTAACTGGAATAATGCACACTCTTAAACGGAACTGTAACATAAAGAAGAAATTTGCAAATATGGCCACAATTTACTTAATTAAATAACTTTTTAACTGGTTTATAAAGTGGCCTGATAAAAATGAACTAGATGATGGATCTGAGGCCCTACCACGAGCTTAACGCGATTCATTTGACAACGTAAACCGAACTGTTAAAGGGATGGAGCTATATAGGGTGTATAGTTCCAACTCTGTTTCTCGTTCGCTCGCTAGACATTTTAACACGTCATGGTTAAGGCCCCAGAAATGGTTTGATAACCAACTATCAGAACATATTTTCATGTCTATACTTATACCTATATATAAAACATGTAACTGGAATAATGCACACTCTTAAACGGAACTGTAACATAAAGAAAAAATTTGCAAATATGGCCACAATTTACTTAATTGAAAAACTTTTTAACTGGGTGATAAAAATGAACTAGATGATGGATCTGAGGCTGATTTTTAAATTTACGCCAATAAGTACATCGTCAGTGCAGATTATGTATTTAATATTATTATTTTTTACAGAGGAGGGCAGTGAGTTTTACTAGACATTACAAGAGATTAGTAACATTTGCTACCCCCCACTGTAAAAAATAATAATATTAAAAATTTTACCTACACTGATGACGTACTAGCTCTATGAGAAAACTATTGGCGTTCTAAATATTAACCGATTATGGTGATTTTTGGTATATGAACACTGCGCATGAGTGGTATCAAGAGTTTGAGCAAAGTTGAATGAAAATCGAAAATTAAAAAAAAAAAACATGAAACAACCTAACCTCAGTTAGAAAATTAAGTTACAATCATAATATTAAAAGCACTGAAATTTTACTTAAATGCACTTATGTTATTATTCATCATTATCATTATATATTATAGGTAGTATTTTCTTAAGAAATTAGTTATCCTAATTATAAGCAAATAAGAGCATCGGTATTGGTATCAACGCACATATACACACAAACCCGCTAGTGACGCAATCAAGATTTATCAAAACTTCTTGATTTTTTTTTTCTTGATTATTTTAGAATAAAAAATAACCTGTTTTAAAAATAGCTGTAATCGATTCCATAGCCGATTCTAAACATACTACTCGCAAGGTGAGCGTTTAATAAGTTACATGATGTATACAAAAAAAAAAATTCACTGCGTATTTAAAATAAAATTTGAATTACAATTAAATTTATAAAATGTTGTAGTTCTGTGTAATAACATGTGTGTACCTATCTATGTATGTCTACTCTACCTTTTTAGTGTAATATTAAACGTTTCACAGTATTTAAAAACGATGCACTGTATATGGTCTTTTAAAATAAATATATCAAATAAATATATAATAAATATTATAAAATAAATCTATAAACGAACTAAAAAGTTCTCCTTAAGTATATTTTATTCTATTTTGTCATTTTCATTTCTCTTTAAATTTTATTGGTGTACACAATGCTAGCTAGCCTGATTATGATATCAACATTATTCAAAACATCGCTTTCATTTTGACAACGGAATAATAAATATCCTTGATACCACAATATATGTATGTTTCACTTGTAAAATGAACCGCGGCTTTAGCCGACTTAAAAACGGAAAGAGGTTATGCATTCAGCGAATTTTATTATTTACTATAATGTAATTAGTTACTGAAAGAAACAGTAAATTATGTCATAATACTTGTCATACTAATATCCTTTTATTTCCCGCAGAATTTGTTACATCAGTCTACGGAAAAGACCGGAAGAAAACCGTTTGGTACAAAGAAAATTTGAGAATTGCAGTGGAAAAAATATTTTACAAGGAAATCAGCTTGAGACAAGCTTCAATTTTGTATGACATCCCAAAGAGTACATTATTTGACAGGCTGAAAGCCTTGAGGAGTAAACGACTAAAGCACAAATAACTTATAATCAATAAATTTGGTATTGTTCCGTTTCAACATCCTTCTGTCTTTATCTTGATTTATTAAGTGTCACAGCATATTTTCTTCTTCTGGTCTCTCTTAGCAGTCATGTCTGCAGTCCCTTCTTTTGCATGCTCTCATTTACACATGTTCATCATTCCTGTTATAACCACAAGCATGATTTATTCTAAAATAAATCCTTACTGCATATTCTGAATCACACTGAAATTAGATACCGATACAATCTTTGGCATAAATGAAACAATGGTCAAATATTAGCCTATAGCATAAACATATCAAAGTTAGAAAGAAAAGAAAAATATTTATACGTGCCTCACACGAAATTAAATAAACTAAAAATAAATATATTAAAGTAAAAATTTAATTATAATCTGTGCGAGGCCAGAAAGGCTACCTCAGCTTAAGCTGCGATGTTTAAAACGATAAATAACAGCGCTGGTATCCTATTAGGCCCCGCTGTGATGCCACGGGTACACTCATTGAACGTTAAAAATAACGAAATAAAATATATAATGAAGAAATAGATAAAAGTAAATGAAATAGACTTAATATAAAAAAGTATGAATTTATGTCAATGAGCGAGTAGATCATATGAAAGATGATACATCTAAACATAGGGTAAATGTTGAGATGACGGAGGTGAATGGAAACATTAAAAATGCTAAACCACCTATTAATAAATATAGACAGAAGGATGAGGACAAAGTTCATAAATTATTATAAACTAAAATTATACTAGTTAACGCACTTTTCTGGTTGGTTTTCACGCTTTCCAAAGACTGCATTAGTTTTTTAAAACTAATTGTAAAGTTTAAACAAAGTTTTAGTTGTATATGTATTTTTGTACTAACCAGCTATGTTCAAATTGTTAGTATTCAAATATTGGAAATATATTAATTTTAATTATTTGAATTATAGATTTTAGCTTTGTGTTATTATTGCTGTTCATAAAAATTTAATTACTAATAACTATTAAGATTTCATTAATGTCTATTTTCTTTGCAATTAAAAGTTTGATAAAATATATTGTTGATCTACGGTTGTCTTTTATTTTTCTTACAACTTGCTTGTCTATCATTTATTTATTTATTTTACTATTCGTAACACACACAAAAAACCGAAAAGATAATACGTAATAGACATTACTACAAAGGTACTGCTTATTTTCAAAGAAATTTCTTCCAGCAGACCTGCGAAAGGAGAGATTAAAAGAAATGTCAATCATCAAGACAAAATCCTCATGCAATTTTTTGATAACTTTTTAAATTTATGTTTTGCAGCAACTTACCAAATACTGCCACTAGCTGGAGGAAAGGAAGTTATCTTGTTCCAAAACTACACATTTTCTTATCATATGCGAGGAAAGCCCCGGCTCCAATGCTCCCAGAAACTCAGTGAAAAGTGCAAAGCGTTTTTAAGAATGGACAAATTTGGAAATATTGTTTATTATGATGCCATGCACAATCATCTGCCTCCAAGATGCATTTTGACACCTAGGGGTTTTTATGCAGTTTCTAAAGCAATGAACAATATACTATACTAATATGGCAGAAACTTAGAGCAATGTTATGAGGCATCTGCAGATAGGCACTGCAAAATGGCCCGTCACATTGAGAAGGGGATACAGAAACGACACGCCTTCATCAGGTTTTCTTGATCCATCTCAAAAATAGTGCCGGTGTGGAGCCCCTTCACAGGAAATGCGTCACCTGCTGTGCTCGTGCCCAACCAACTAGCTAAAGTAATAATAGAGCTGTACAGTTTGCTATGTATGTGCCGAAATTATTTCATCTAAGCAGGAAGATCAAGTTTGAGTTTATCAGTACGCATAGAAGCAGAAGATATAATATATTTTGTTTCCTATATAGTGCGTGCAAAGAATAAAGGAGGATATTTCAAAATTAAATATTAAGGGGATGAAATGGTTAGGCCTGCGTGGTTTATTCTATGCAAAGAGAAACTGAAAGAACACAGACGGGGCAGAAAAAGCACGGCTCCAACCAGAATGGGATAAGTTACTCGTACTTGATGATTTCACATCTTTCAACACCAAAAAAAAAAAACGGGTGGCAAAGTTTGTATGGAATATTAATGTTTGTGGTTATATTTTCCATTTTTTACACGGGCGAAAGCGAGAACAGAAGCTAAATATCTTGGGACGACGGCAAATACAAATACAAATAATTTATTTGTTTGAGTATGTACGCATATATTTGTATTTGTATACATATTGTAGTAACAGTCGTTCTTTTGACTTTAGAGGTGTACAAATATTATGGCTGTAATATAAATGTATTTTGTGTTGTTTGTTGTTTTGTGTTTGTTTGTGCGTTTGTTTCACGCGCGCCTCAAAGAGATGTCAGCAAAATCGACGGGGCCGGTTAGGGCGGCCCTTGACAGGGCTACGGATCGTTCGAAAGAGTTACCATAACCCTCGCAACTGTTGGTACACTGTGGGCTTTAGTATGTAAAAGTCTGATACCCTCTCTCTCTCTCGCTTCAACCAGAACAGAAGAAGTTGTTTGATGATTTCTCACGTAGAAATAAAAAAGAAGCTAGTTCTATTATAAATATTGTTTGCCATTTGTTTGCTGTTTGGACAAATGGAAATGAGAGGAAAAGACAATGCCAGATCCTGCCCCAGGCTTACAGAAAATGTAAATTGATTAAAATAATTGTGACAAATAGAAGACCTTTTTAAAATAAATTGTTTTTTATTTAGAATTTGCGGATTTACGAATCAATGAGATTTACCGGAAGAATTAAAGAAGTGTGATAATATTAATATGTTTAAATCTAAATTTAAAAACATTTATATATAAACCCTATGACATCGCCAACACACCAGATGTGAATATTACGATACTTATAATATAAGCTCTTTGTATCCCATTTTAAGTGAACTGTAATTGTTCTTATAGGATAAAAATCTTTAAGTTTTCTTTTCTATGATATAAGGAATTCAATCCATTAAATTCCTTTTTACCGTTTCCTGTTTTCTGATGACCATCTGCGTTACTGGTTACGCATGAACATGACTAAAAAAAGTTTGATTCTTGGACCTTTAAAATAAATATCAGGTTACATAAAATATTATTTCAAAATTATAACAATGGGTAATGTATATACGTTGTTTAACACTAGAAAGACCGGAATCGTTAAAAATTAAATTAAAAAAACGGTCATAATTTTAAAATTATGATAATTAAACATCATAAATAATTTTTTACTTTTAATATTTTGTAGTTTTATAGTCCTTGTTGAAATATAAAGTCGTTATTATTATTTATTATTAGTTCTTTAAATACAATGAAATTTAAATATACCAACAAAAAACACTGCCACAGAACACTAATGTACAGAAGTCAATCTACATACAAAGCGTGCTCGAGCAACACACTCATTGACACCGCTCACAGACACGATATCTCGGAGCGCTCGGACCAGTGCAGTGCGAGCGCGAGTGCATCTGCTTGAGACACGTATCTGTGCAACTTTTGAGCATAAAAAAAGTTATATTTACTGTTCATTGGACAGTTGTTTAAATTCAACATTAAATGGTGAATTATCGTTTTTTAAGCTACCAGTAGTTTCAAAGAGGTAAGTAGGTATTTGCTTGTATTTCGATAGTTCGTTTTAATGTAACACAGAACAGTTAGGTAGGAAGGTAGGTAAGTGCCCGTAGGTAATCAGTTAAGATAGGAACTGATTAACGAACCGGCCAGCTGCCCGCGCCAACGCCGCACCCGAGCGCGCGCGAATCTCGCGACAGGACGGCAACCCCAGCGCGACCTTAGGTATGAAAAGTGAAGTAAATACATGAGATTGACTTCTGTACCTATCTATTTTGTGCCACTGCCGTCAAAATGACCCAGTACCAAGTACAAAGAATTTGGTTAAATTTGTTACTTATTATTTATTATTATTTATTTTATTCTTTCTTCTTACTTGAGGGTATTTAGAATTATTTGTGTACATTACATTTAAATATTTTGTTGTATTTGATTATTATTCAATCAGTCTTAAAAGTCATTGTTAAGTGTACTCTGTATTAATTTAGAATAAAATCGACATAAGTGCTTACAAAAATATATCTGACTTTGAGATAGAAAAAATTAGAAAGATTTACCGAAATTTACCTTATTCAGATTCTGAATCGGGTGGAGAATCGGGAAGTGAAGATAGTGTAGATGCAGTTGATACCGCAGATACGGATTATATACCGGCGACCAAAACATTTAAAAATCGTCCATGTCCAGCTCGTCTACTTTGCGATCCCGAAAATGTACGTGAAATGATAGAAAACACGAGGTCAAATCAAAGACAAAATTGTAAAATAAATATGAAATGTAAAAGAAATAAAACGTCTTACTTTTGTGATATTTGTAAAAAACCAGTCTGTGGAAATTGTACACAACATACAAGAAAAATCATAATTTGTACTAAATGCGTGTCTTATTAAAATTTTCTGGTTTAAGAACTTTATTTTCTCATCAGAATTAACAATAATTCACTTAAATACAGAAACTAAACAATACAATATTATGTTTTTAAGAACGTACAGGAACAAATTAAAAGTAATTTTATACAAAGAAAATATAATAGGTAGGCGATCAGAGAAGTGTTTGTCATCAACCGAGCGAGCAAAAATATTAAGAAAAAGTACATGTGGCATGCAATTTGAGGTAGCTGAGACTAAACTGGTTTTTACTTATAATTATTATTTTTTTGGTCTTAATTAACTTATTTGCTATTAATGGTATATATTAAATATGTATGTATATATATATTTTTGTGAAAATTTTATAAATAATAATCGTGGTTTGCTCTATTACCTAACAATCATTTCATATCAACGTTAATAGACACTTAGACACCCTAGCGTCAAAATGACGATGCTGGTCTTTCTAGATAGGATACGAATCTTCGGTGTACGGTCTTTTTAGTGTTAAATCGTCAAAGATTATTATGCAAATATTTGTGAAAATAAAATATACATATATTACATTTATGGATTTTGTTTAACGAAACATTTATTTAAAAGCATATGTCAAACTTAAAATGTCAATGTCATTCATTTGCTCTATATTTGTGTTCTTGTTACCTGAATGTCGCTAGGATATTAACATCCTCCAACATGTTTTATTTTCATTATAATCTTCAATGCAAACTTTTCATATATCGTATATGTTTTTAAACTATGTGATAACAGGATCCTGGAGATAGTATTATAATTCTTATACGCATACAATTTGTTTTTAACAATTATAAACCGCATATAACCTATAATCAATGTCATTAATGTTTTTAGATTTAAACAGAAACCGCAAGTTCTACAGGTATTAGGATAAATGTTTAGTTATGAGTAGTAAATATGCAATAAGATGCTGCTTATTGCATGCTTGTAAATTAATTTTATTTAGTGGGGCAAAGTTCTATAGAGTTTCTGGCATTGGCATTGTCATATAGATATACAATTAGGGTTACAATAATTGTGATTAGGTTTCGTGTTTGTCTTTGTGAAATCGTTTTTGATTTTTGTAATATAAAATATGTTTTTGAGATAACGTTTTTAATTATGAGTAGCTTGCTGAGTCCCAATGCGAATGGATGGTCCACTTCAAAAAAATAATAGTCTTAATATGTCTTCATGGTCAATTTTTTTTGCATGTCTCTTGTACAACAATTCTTCTAACTTTCAATTTTTTTTTTTCAGTCAACTACCATGTACTCCCGCTAGGAAGGGGCAAGTCAGTAATATTGTATAATAACTACACATACTCTTACCACGTGAAAGGCAAGTCCTTGCTCCGATGTTCCCAGAAAATGAGTGAAAAATGCCGCGCGTTCATTAAACTGGGTAAATGCGGTAATATCGTGACAGCTGTGACGAATCACACGCATCTCCCTCCAAGATGTGAGAGGACATTGGACGGTACATACAAGTTTACGAAGCTGAGGAAGATATATGGCATACTTTGAAGAAATTCAATTGATCTGCCTGTGTTCTTCGCCCAAATGTATTTGGCGAGGATTTTTAGTTCAATCAGATACAGCTGAATGCCAGTATGGCATGGAGCGACTGCCTTGACAGCAACTGCGTAACAAGACTACCTTTGGCAAAAAAAATAATCAGATTTTCTGAAAACTGTACAAGGAACGAAAGAAGAACGAATGAAGAAAAACGATCTAAGATATTCTAAATAGGAGTATAGTGTTTTTATATTAGAAGGTCTGAAAGAAAAAAGATGGAGCTCTTAGTGCTCGGCCAGACTGGCAGCAAGGTGTGGATGTGGGGGTACACGCGATTTACCTGTCCGCAGTCGAGCCATCATAACAACCCCCGCGGTTAGCTCGAACTAGTTGGAGATAACCGCTCCCGCGCGGGCTGCAGCTCGCCGCACGCGCATTCACTGCGGCCACTTATATGAACGAGCTGTGGTGTGAGTGGCACGCGCGCGTCCCGCGGCCTGGAGTCCGTGTCCACTATGGACACTGAAATTAAGTTTTTATGTTTAAGTTAGCTGTACCGCGCCCACACTTGAAGTACACTTTGTTGCAGATTAAAAACTAATCAGAGTAAATTCAATCTAGTTTACAGAGCTGATTTTTTCAATCTTCATACTTGTTAATATAGTTTGCGATCTCCCGTTTGTGAGTAAAACTTATAATTTATCTCTTATATCTCATGAGTAGGTATAGAAAAATTAATACAGCGCGCATTGCGAATTTTCCCCCTTATCTCTGTTAAAATGGTGCCAAACTAGTTAAAACCTTTAGAAGTAAAAAAAATATTCACGTAACTATAAGTATCTTTTTTTGAGGTGGGAAATCATCTTTATAACTTCTCTCGCATTAAGGTGGAGCGAGAGGGTGTGTGAGACAATTACAGATTAAACCCACCAATTTTCCTTCATTTGCTCTTTAAAAGGAACACAGTTGGGTCATAGAAAAGTCTAACACTCTCTCTCGGTCCACTCACAACGGCAGAGGTTATAATTATGAGGGTTTCGCGTCTCCAAAAAAAGTATCACTATTTTAGGTATATCGATAATAAGTAAATAATCTCTTGCTTAATAAATCTTAATTAAGATTTCGAAGTTAATTCGAATAGTACTTACCTATTATTTTTATTAGATCTATTCATTTATTTATTCTAGTTAGCGTAGCATAAATTAACATAAAATTAAAAGAAATAATCAACATACTAATATTGTCAAGAAAACGAATAGTACGGATCTTATCTTATCTTATTATAAAATAAGTACCTGTAATAATGAAAATTCTCCAATCAGTGCCAAGTTATTAAAAAAAAATGTATGTTGCCCTTTTTCCCAAATAATGGGCTAGAAATGATTAAATTTGGTGTAATTTATAACAGATTTATTTCATAAGCCAAAAAACGCCGAAGAACCCTAGGTACTATGATGTATATAAGCGATGATTGTTCCAATGTAGGAGAGAGAGATGGGCATATTCAGGCCGAATACCACCATCTCTTTTTAGCCACTTATTTTTCTGTCGTGTTAAGAGCAGTTAATACTTACATACATAGATTTATTTCAACAATTTATTTATCAACTGTTCTATAATATTTTTCTAAAATTATTTATCAATAAATATGTATCTCTTTCATTTTTTATTGCATAGAATAAATTGAATTTATCTGAATCGAATTGTTTTTGTTTGTTATACGAGTCCATCCTTTTTTGAAAAACATTAAAAACCATTGAGTATCTTGTATATAGTTTATAAGATCAAGGTGCATATAAACAAACACGAAAAGCCACTTTGTTTTATAAGTACTATTAAGAAGATAAAAACAACAATTGTTGACGATGAAACATTGATTTTTATTATTTTAGTACCGACAATCTCGATAGATGGCGTTAACGTCGATTTATAAGTCGATATGGTTTCGTTACCGCCATTTGTACAAGGGCATCGATGTTATTCGAATAAAAAATAGTACAGTCGCGCCTCGTTCCCGTACGGACCACATCTATTTTTAGTCGGCTTACCCTTTGTGTGTTGACGTAGGTGCTGGTTTCGGCTAGCACTTGCGGGAGCACACAGGGGAGGCCACCCCGTCGCTACCCGGTGTGCCCATACACACCGTAGTGGTCGCGGAGGCAACGTGCCTAAGTGTTTTTAATCTGTTTTATCCAATTTTAATTTTGAATTTTTAAAAACTATTTTAAATAATGTGAATGTGAATTTTAAACGTGTGTTTACAAACTATTTGTGCGTCGTTATGCCGCCCAAGAAGCCTGGACCTCGGAGTTCGTTGGGAAACGACTCCGAGACCCCAACCCCGGATCGACCGATGGGGGACCGGACGCTGTCGCTCCCATTTATTGGGGGTTCGACGCCCGATGCCCCACCCGCCTCCAAGACGAAGAGGGAAGCGACCGCTGGCGCCCCGCCAGAGCTGTCCACGACCGCTCGGCACCCGCCAAAGCTGTCCACGGCCGCTCGTCACCCGCCGGCGCTGTCTACGACTGCGCGCGTTTCGTCGGTAGCGTCGTCGAGCCGACAACCGGCCGTCCCGGTTCGTCCTTCCGCCTTCCGCCCAGTGCCCATACAGGCCCCAGGGCCCCTAGTGAGGCCTAGCCGCCACCAATCCGTGCGCTCACCCACCCCTGCCGTGCGCTCCGCTGCGCCGGGGGAGCACATCATCGCGCGTAGTGCCGCACCCGCGCGACCCGCTGTGCCCTCCGCGCCGGCTGCGCGCTCCGCAGCGCCTACCAGGGCCCCACCTGTGCCCACCTCCAGTGAATCGTTGTCCAGTGCCGGTGCGACACCGAAATCACTAACCAGCATCCCTCCCGGAAAACGCGGCCCCGAGCCGAAAACAAGGACACAGCCCGGCCCAGCACGCCGCACCGCTTCACCGGCTACCCGCCGCATGCTGGCGGGCTCGGCCGCTGCGGCGGAAAGGTTAGTCCCGCCATTCTTCTCTCCACCTCCACCAAGGGGCTCCGCCCAGGACTCCCCCGTCGCCATGTCCGCGTGTTCCTCCCGTCAGGGGTCGGACATGTCGGCTTCGTCGGGGGCCTCCTCTCATGTCGGTCGCCGAGACGTGTCGTTCGACACGCTCACGCGACCCGGCTCACCGGACGAGGGCCCCCCACCCCCACCACTGGAGACCCCGAGTTTTGGCTATGAGTTTGCTCTGGACGCTCGGCCACAACGCAGACCCCGCAGCTCCGACGACGAGGCCGCCGAAGAGGCGAAGCGTCCGTGTAAGGACCCCCCCCTACCTCAGCGCGCCCCGCGCAGGCGGGATGGTGTGGGGTCACCCACATTCGCCGAAGCGGTGCGCTCGCCACCGGCCTCCCCCCTGCCATCCACCTCATCGGGCCTGAGGGGCAACCCGGACCCGATGGACATCGGGGCCCCCTCTTCCGCGAGGGCCCCCACACCTTCCGCGTCAGGAAATATTCCTGCCGCCAAGAAGAAGTCTCCCCGCTACCCTCCGCTGATTGTGGAGAGGCTGCCAGGTTGGGCCGCCCACTTTAGGGCGGTGAGAGACCTGCTGGGCTTCTCACCGAATGCCCGCCCGTACCAAGGCGGCATTCGTTTCCTCCCCGAAAGCGAGGTGGAGTATAGGGTGGTCCAGCGGTATCTCACCGACCTGGAAAGGGAAAGCGGCATTTCCTGGTTCGCCTACTCGCTCCCAGCGGAGCGCAGTTTTAAGGTGGCCATCCGTGGACTCCCTGCCGACACGGAACCGGCAGAGATTGAAGAAGAGCTGAGCCGGCTGGGATATGAGCCAGAGTTCGTGCGCAACATTAAGGCGCGCGAGGGACGACCTGGCTGCATATTTCATGCCGTGCTAAAGAGGACGCCCGACGTGAGGAAAATTTATGACACCACGGAATTACTCCTAATGCGTGGTGTCCGAGTCGAGGCGTGGAGGGGCAAGAAAGGGCCCGCACAGTGTCACAGGTGCCAGAAGTTCCGGCACAGCTCCCACCTGTGCCATCGCCCGCTCGCATGCGTGCGTTGCGGCGAGAGCCACGCCGCAAAGGACTGCCCACGCCCAAGGTCAGAACCGGCCACCTGCGCAAACTGCGCAGGCGACCACCCGGCGTGCCACTCGAAATGTCCCGTGTTCCTCAACGAGTTGAGGAACAAGCGAGCGGGTACTGTCGCCATCTCCCGGCAACAGCGCCAGCAGAACGCAGCCAGAGAGAGGCCTGTGAACGCCGAGGAGAAGGAGGCGCCTAGTGCGTCCCTGATGGCGGCAGCCAACGGGCCCTCAACCAGAGGTCAAGAAGTCCCCTCCTGGAGGCGGAGGATGACCAAGAGGGGGGGGAAGAAGAGGGGGAAGAAGCCCCCGCCCCCTCCCTCCCACACCGAAGCGGCGACCGCCCCTGCCCCCTCTGGGACAGGGGCCCCCTCAAGAGCAGCACCTGTTGCTGCCGACGAGGAGAAGAAGGAGCAGCACACAGAGGCGAGCCGAGCCGCCCCCAAAGCGGCCGCACACGCAAGTGCTGCCCCTATTCGGCAGCAGCAGCGAGGCAGAGGCCCTCCGAGCCAATTTATCTCGGAGGAGAGCACAGAGTTGCTGAGAGCCCGCCTCCCTCAGATCCTCCGCTACCTGATGGGGTTAGTCGGGAGGATGATGGGATCGCGGGATCCAATAGGTGTGGTCCTTGGGGACCTGCCTCAATTAATTGAGATCGTTACCGGTCACCGATGGCCAGGTCTCTGAGGATCATCCATTGGAATGCCCGCGGCCTCAAGAGCAAGGTCGCCCCCTTCCGCCTCCTCCTCAAGGAACAGAAAGTAGACGTGGCGCTGATAAGCGAAACTCTCCTGGGGCCTGCCGACACAGTCAGGTTCCCGGGATATTTCATCTACAGGCAGGACGAGAAGTCGGCAGTCGGCATTACCTACCGTGGTCTGGCGGTACTAGTGCGGCGTAGAGTCGTCCACCAAGCCCTACCTTCGACGCCCCTCAACTCCATCTACGCGCTGGGTGTTCAGGTCCACCTCGCCGGTGAGGACCTGAATATCTTCGCGGCTTATATTCCGCCCGCAGCCCAATTCGACATAACAGAGCTGCGGGCACTCATGCTTCTGTCGTCAAGGCCGACTCTCCTGGCCGGCGACCTCAACTGTAAACACCCAGCGTGGAATTCGAATAGAGCGAATTCCGGGGGTAAACGACTCTTCGCAGACGCACAGGCTCACGGGTACGTGGTGTCCGGTCCGGAAACTCCGACGCATTATCCGGACCAGTACCAGTATGCGCCGGATGTGCTAGACATCACCGTGCACGTGGGCCTGAACTGCCAGATCACCCAGCAAGTCCTAGACGACGAGATGCTGTCGGATCACCAACCTGTCCTCGTCGTCCTAGCAGACATGCCGACCCGACTCTCGCCCCCAGCGCCACGTCGAAAAACGGACTGGACAAAGTTCCAGGAAGTGATGGAGACCACCACGCCAGCTTGGCCTGTCGTCTCTTCCGCGGACGTACACAGTCTGGCGGAGGAAGTCACCGTTTGCATCCAGCGCGCCCTTGACGAGGCGACCACCACTATATCGCAGCCGCAGGGGAAAGCTTTCAGGCCCCTGCCGAAGCACCTGCAGGAGTTGGTCGCTGAGACCAGGCGCCTTCGCAAACGGTGGCAACTATCGAGATGCCCTGTGCAGAAGGCACAACTAAACCGCCACGCGGAGAGAGTCAGAGCCAAGCTCCAAGCGTTTAACGCCGAGAGCTGGGACGATCACGTTGTATCTACAGAAGGAGACTGGCCGGCAATCCATAGGCTTTGCCGGCAGTTAACGAAGACCCCAGCTCCGGTGCGTCCGCTACTGCATAGCGACGGGGCCCCAAGATACTCCGCAGCAGACCGTGCGGAGATCTTCGCCGAGTGCCTGGAGCGTCAATTCCAGCCGAACCCGACTGTTGACCAAGACCATGTCGCAGCAGTCGAGAGGCACCTTGGAGAATACTTCGCCTCGCCGATAGCTCCCGAGGAAGACCCTATCTTCTTCTCGCCTAACGCAGTCAGACGCGCCATCCTGTCCACGAAACTGAGGAAGGCCCCTGGGGCGGACGGCATCACCAATACAGCGCTGCGCCACCTGCCGTACCGTTCGGTAGCGGCATTGGCGCGCCTGTTCACGGGGGTGCTGCGCACGGGGGTCTTTCCTGGGTGTTGGAAGGAAGGGCGCGTTATAATGCTGCCGAAGGCGAACAAGGACGTGCTGAAGCCGGAGAGCTATCGGCCGATCACCCTGCTGCCCACTATGTCCAAGGTGTTTGAGAGACTCCTGCTGCGACATTTAACTCCCCACCTGACTCCACGTCCGGAACAGTTCGGGTTCCGCTCGGAACACAGCACGACGCTCCAGCTGTCGAGGGTACTGCACCTTCTCACCGCCTCGCTGAACAAGAAGGAGCGAGCGGTTGCAGTATTCCTCGACATGGAAAAGGCATTTGACCGGGTCTGGCACGAAGGCCTGGTCTACAAGATCTCTCACACCAGCACGCCCCGTCGCGTAGTAAAGGTGGTCTCCTCCTTCCTCTCGGATAGGACCTTTAAGGTGGTGGTCGATGGCGCACTCTCGAGCGCCCGCCCGGTCGCGGCCGGCGTACCGCAGGGTAGCTGCGTATCGCCGGCCTGCTACTCATGTTACACCGACGACATCCCCACGACGCAGGAAACCACGCTCGCGCTGTACGCCGACGATGCTGCGTACATAAGCTCCTCGCTTAACGCGAAGCACGCAGCAGTCAAAGTACAGCGCGTACTAGATCAGCTTCCCGACTGGCTGTCGAAGTGGAGGTTGTCGGTGAACGTGGGTAAGACCCAGGCGCTGCTCGTCGGGTCTGCTCGCCTCCCACCACCTCTCCAGCTGCATGGAGCCGACATCGCGTGGTCGCCCCAGGTGAAGTACCTAGGGGTCACCATCGACCGTCGGCTCTCCATGAGAGGCCACGTCCGGCAGGTCACCGCCAAGAGCGGGGCAGCCCGCGCTCTGCTCCGCCCAGTGCTCTCCTCTCGCCTCCCGCTGCGTACTAAGCTGGGCGTGTACAAGACGTACATCCGCCCCATCATTACGTATGCCGCCCCAGCTTGGCTCGCCCTCACCAGCGAGCCCAGCAAGAGACGCCTCCGGGCGCAACAGAACCTTGCGCTCCGGACCATCGCGAACGCCCCCCCGCTGGTGAGGAACGACGTCATACAGCGGGACCTCGAGATGGAGAGCCTGGACCAATTTTGTGTCCGCCTCGCGTCCCACATGTTCTCGCGTGCCGACGCTTCCGCTTGGCAGCACGTCAAGCACATAGCGCCCTGGCACGCGCGTCCTCCTGACGCGAGGCGATTTCCCCGTGACCTCCTACCGGACGTGTCCAACCCACCGGACTTGACGCCTGAGTGAGCCGCTCTCACCTACACGCGACTCACTCACACGAATTAGACTCCTCAATCATCACACGCACCCGGTGCACGTTGTGTTCTAAGTTAATATAGGCATGACGTGCTCCAGCCCTCATACAATCACGACTCTACATACATTTTACTCACGCAGCGGACGCGTAGCGCGGTTGCGCGTTTGCATGCCCACATGAGCGGTGTAACACACCATTTCCAATACCGCTCATACTCTCACCACGTCCCCTGAGCCTGAAGCGTGACCGGCTCGATCTGGAAGCGTAACAGGCGGGGGTCTACATCCTCAGTAGGGAGCGCCCCCAAAGCCGGCATTCTCGTCGCTGGTCGTCTCTCGCTGGGCTTCCTCCGGGTAACCGGGGGTTCCACCCGGCGGGGTCTGACCGCCGAGATGTCGTGAAAAACGGCACTGCAGGAGCAGTGCCGAGGCGCTCCTACTGAACACAGTGCAGTTACTCTTAGGCAAGCAGCGTAAGCGCGCCTGCCTTGAGGTTGCCGCCTACAAGGCACCCTAATGCAGGTCCCGTATTTACGGGGCCCTACCCTGCCACCGCGGGACAAAGGCCTAGCCTGTACCCCGCCGCCGCGCCCCCTTGCGGGGACGCAGCGACTTCCACGGAATAAAAAATTGTACTCAGATCAGGACACAGTTGTGGTTTTATTTTCAACCCTATTAGTGTTCGCATTTTCGCAAAAAGTTCAAAATTTATATAAATTATTGTTTATTACCGAGATGGTACTCGGTAATAAACAACAATTTATATAAATTTTAAGTAACAATAAACTACAGATTAATTCTTCAATTTACAGGCAAAGGATACGAAGTAGTGAAGCTGAACGGAAAAACTATAGTTCTCTATCAGAATTATACATTTTCGAGACAAGGGCCTTCATTTCGATACCAATCCTGTTCCAGTAAAAAGTCACTGAACTGTCCAGCTAAGCTCACTCTTAACGTAGATGAGACGATAAAGACGGCAGTGACGGAACATAATCACCCTCCTCCGAAACTCGTGCAAATTTCTGATGGAACCTACGTTAGGATATAGAAGTAAAAACGGAATTTTTTATTGTCCCATTGCCAAATTTATTTCAAACAAAATCATCAACTACGCATTACTCCACGCGCGTCTAAGGGAGATGTCAGCAAATCGTAGGGGCCCAGCAGGGTCGAAGCCTACTGGGGCCACGGGTAGTGTGAAAGTGAAACCCGGGGCCCTGGGACGAAGGCAACGAAGGAACAGGAGTGGGCTTTTAGTCAGTAAAAGTCTGACACTATCTCTCGCTCCGCCCAAGAGCGCGATTTGTCATAAGATGATTTTCCCACAAAAACAAAAACTACGCATTACTTTTTGTAATCTATTTCATCACCAACCTCGAAACGGTGAAGGAAAACCTCGTGAGGAAACCAGCATGTCATAGAACCAAAAATTCGAAGACATGTGACATCCATGGATTATGATCCATTCCCTTCCTTAGAAAGGAGACCTGATTCCCAGCAGTGGGAACATTTAAAAGGCTGATTATGCTATGCTATACTAAACCATTTCTAAGAGCTATTGTATTGTCAAAAAGTCAGTCAGAAAAATGGTGCTAATTAAACATTTCAAAGCGTAGATTTCTGTGGAGAAGTATATGCAAGAAACTGCATGGACTCTCTTTTAAAGTCCTAGAACACAAATGGCAACTATATGATACAGGTGTGGTTTTAGTCGGTAAAATTCTGACATGCCCGTTCGCTCCACCTTAGATTGAGAGACTTCATTTGTTGACCACCTTTAAAAAAGGCTTTCCTTATGCTCTGTTCATCTTTCCCAATCCCTGCAATATAAATAATTAACATCTATATTTATATTATAATTCTTCTGTACGTGTGTTTGTCACCTAACTCCTCCTAAACGGTTTGACCGATTTGGATGTATGTATATTTGAGTCAGTATCTGGATGGTTTCTAAGCAATACAATTGGACCCGGCAGGTGGTTCTATAATCAGGTTTTTAATTATTACTTATATAAATATATATATATAGCATAGCATAATCAGCCTTTTAATGTTCCTACTGCTGGGACTCAGGCCTCCTCTCTCCAGAGAATATAATCTAAATTAATAGCAAAATGTGTTGCTGAGATCAAAACTCGAGAATGACTGGACCAATTTGTATGATGGACCACTAGGAATGAAAATTAAAAAAAAAAACTATTTGTTGATGTTTAACCTTTTGAGTGCGTAATTAGAGACACAATAGTAAGACAATGGCGCGTGAACGCCGGCTTTAATGCGGGGATCAACAGCTTAAGAAAGAAAGAAAAACATTTATTTGTGACTTGCGCAGGACAAACAACAATAAAATAAAAATTAACTACTGATTTATAAATAATTGAAAAAATAAATAAAAAAAAAAAACAATATTGAAATATTTAAAATAAAAGACCTGTGCGAGGCCAAAAAGGCTCCCAGCATATGCTGCGATATTTAACAAAAAGTAAAATAACGCAGCGCTGGTATTCTGATAGGGCCTGGTGATGCCACGGTCACACTCACGGAACACAGAGATGGATAAGATATTATATAGACATTAAAAGAATAAAATAAAATATACTAAATCTAAATCAACTTTAATAAACTTCATAAAAGTGTAAATAAAAAAGTACTATTCAACCATTCATGCGACGCCCGATGCTCTGATAACATTTATCTATAGTACAGACAAACGATAGAACGCGCTGGCGCACTGTGGTTATGGTCGGCTGTCAAAATGAGAAAAACTTATTGGTGAATAAATAACAGTTAGTAGCATCATACAATAAACAAAACGATTTTAACAGGTTACCTGCCAGCACAATTTTTTTGAAGTTCATAGCGATGCCGCCCTATAAAGCCACGCCAAACACGCGGACACGCCAGGCGTGTTCAAGGCGTAGTTATAGAAATTCGCAAGAACACAATAGGCGTGTCGTCGGCGGCATAGAAATGATGTGCATACAAAGTATAAGTAATGCGCGTGATACAATTTTTTTATACTGTACGTGGCTGACTGTGACTGTAGTGAAGCAAAGAATATATATTTTTAATCTGTTATTGTTTAAAAGATATTATACCGTTAAGGACTATTTAGAAGACAAGTCAATAGAATCTGTAATCGACAAGATCGAGTAATTGACAACACTGACTGTAAATATATTTGCACGCCATGTTATGGCAGGATATGCTGAAACAAATATACTGTAACACCTTATGTACCATATTCTAGCAAATAAATATTTTGATTGATTGATTTATTGATTGATATGAAGTGAGTTGTGAAGTGTTGTGCTGGTCGCAAGAGTAATGCTGCAGTTTCAGAAAGGTTCTTATGAGAAAATTGCACGGATTTTTTTCATGTCAATATTAAAATCTGTGAAGCCTTACTATTTGAAACATTTTCTTTTTAATTAACTTTGATAGTGTATTATTTTCTTGGTTGTATAAGAATTTCTTCGTTCCTTAAGTTACTCTATATATATATATATATAAAAACGATTTATTTGTGTGTTCCTGTTTTTTTCTTGCAATATAAATAACAATAATTCAATATTATTCAATAAATAATGATTAAGTATATAAGTAGTTTTTGTTGTATTACTATTTAGTTTTGATTACTTAAGTATTTGTATTATTTCATTATAGAAGATAGGAGCGTAATGCATGATAAAAACAAACGGGGTATCACCACTATACGTATATTTTATTAAATATATAAAAAGGTATAGACAAATTGAACAAGTCAGCTGTGCAAGTGTAGACCAGAAAGTCCTAGTAACATAAAAACACCTATCAGCCTAATATGAGTGCTAAAGAAAATAAAATTGTCGGTAGTGTTAGCGTTATTTTAGATTTTTGAGAAAATTCAATAAAAGTTAGAAGATTATAAATTCGAACCTAAATGCTGTTGCAATGGCCTGTCGGACGAATTGATTTAAATTAAAATCGTTCTCACAATATGCAATTAGAATTATGTTTAAAGCCTAAAATAGTCAACAATAAATTTTGGCATTTAAAATAAATAAAATTTGTTCTTTTTTTCTTTTTAAATAAAAAAAATCACGTGAAAATTCTTCTTGTCCTGGGCGGCTTGCAGCTAGGCCCCGAAAGGCGCACTTTGCGTACATAGGTGAGATGTCCTGGCTCGCAGCTCCGACTTCGTTTGCTTTTGACCACCAGATAGCTGGCTGACTACGGTAAGGACTTACTACAATGATTTGTAATTGGATGCATTTCTTGAAATAGGTGATAAATACTAGAGCTAATTTACAATAATTTGGAGCCTCTAACTTGCAGTCCAAGTTGGGATATTTTTGAGTTTATCAGAAATTTATTAATTAAGAATAATGCCACATCACGAACTTAAATTAAACATACAAAAGAAACCCACGTGGCTCAATAACTGCGTAGGTACATAACATTTACAATTCAATGCCTAAGTGATACAAAATATAATTATTACAAAATTATATACCTTAGTGAGGTGGAGTGAACCGTAACACTAACTTATACTTCAATTTACAGATAAACCATATGAAATAATGAATATGAACGGGAAATCTTTAATTCTGTACCAGAATTATACGTTTTCAAAGTATGGTCCGTCAAATCGCTATCAGGCCTGTTCAAAGAGAGCAAAGAATTGTCGAGCTAAGCTTATTTTCAAAGAAGATGGTACGATCAAGACTGCGATAACTGAGCATAATCATCCACCACCAAGGATCCTTGTGACTCCTGATGGCAGATATGTGAGAATATAGACATATAAATCACATCACAGTAATCACACTACCTTACTAATACTATAAAGGGGTGACCAGACGGTTGCAAACTAGCGTTCCAACCAAGGTGACCTTAGTTTATGTGTTTGGTTTGTGTTGCGGCTACATGGATGTAAACCACGCGCCAACACGTTCGGTGGTTGGGTAAACGCGCTTCCCAACCAAGGGCGTTGAAGGTCATGGATTACAACTGCTGTCTACACGGATTGAACCTAGCAAAGTCACCTTGGTTGGGACGTTGGTTTGCAACCGTATGGTCACCCCTTAAAGGCGACAGTTTGTTGTTGTGTATGTGTGTGTGTGTTACTTCTTCACGCTCGAACGGTTGAACGGATTCGGATCTTTGGCACATGGGTGACCATGTCCTGGAATAACACAGGATACTTTTTATCCCCGAAATATGATCCTTTGGGACAATTTAGTACTTTTAGTAGTATACGGGTATATAAAATTTATAGGACAGTAAAAATATATGTAGTTTCTTTTTGTAAATTGCAACAGAAAAGCAATAGTTTGGAGTTTCTTGCCGGTTCTTCTCCATAGGGAACGACCAATTTGGAACCGTGCACTAGCTTCTGACGTTTTATAAGTGCCCATGTAGGCCTATGTGAAATAAAAACTTTTTGACTTTGACTTTGAATATCTTTTTGTTGATTTGTGTATTTTTATAATAAAACGTTTATTTTTTTGAGACAAGTTAGATATTTTATTTAAAACATAATTTGTTTAATGCAAACTCTTGTCTACTTTATTATGTGAATACATATTATTGTGTCTGTTTGTTTTGGTTTTATTTGTCTAGTTTTTTTGTTTATTTTTAATTTTTAACATCTAAAGTAAACAGTGTTTTTTTTTAATTGATATGAACTAGTGCATGATTGCGATCCCACCTGATGGTAAGCAGTGATGCAATCGTTGATAGTGAGGCGCACTAGATCATTAAGAACCTATTCACTCTAGCCTTGAAGACACCTAAAGTATAATCGGATGGGAAGACCGCAGCAGGCAAATTGTTTCAGTCCTTCGATGTACGCAGTATAAACGACGAGGTGAATTGCTAAGTCCGGACCGTAGAGCTTTCAACAACGTAAGGGTGGATACTCGCCGTACGTCGGGTTTTCCGATGGTTGAAAAAAGATGGCGAAATCAAGTCATGCAATTCCCGCGCACATTCTCCCAAATGCATCCTGCAAAATACCGAAAGGCTGGAAAACTAACCTTTCTCCGGCAGCAACTTAAATTATTTAAAAGCCCCTTTCCATTATGGTCATAGCATGGTCGAAGCTTACTGGGGCCATGGGTTCGCTTCTGAAAGGAAAACCCGGGGCCCTGGAATGCAAGTTAACGAAGGAACATAGGAGTGGGTTTTAGTCAGTAAAAGTCTGACACGCTCTCCCACTGCGCCATGATGATTTCCCACCTAAAAAAAAAACCTACAAATTGCAAAAAATAAAAATATTTGAATTTTGCAGGCTACTTTTGAGCCCCTTATACGTTCAATATTTCCCTTATCTCTTTTAACTCTTGATTCATTCTTCAATTTACAGGTATACCATACGAAGTAGTGAATTTAAACGGGAAAACTGTTGTTTTGTACCAGAATTTTACATTTTCAAAGCAAGGCCGTACATTTCGATACCAGTCATGTTCAAAGAAAGGGAAGAACTGCCGAGCTAAGCTCATTCTAAATGAGGATGGGACAATCAAGCGTGCTATGACAGAACACAATCATCCACCTCCGAATATCGTCAGAACTCCTGGCGGAACGTACGTTAAAATATAGAAATTGATATAAGACAAATATATGATAACAAATATATACAATATATATCCATATATATTCTTTTTTTTTTAATTTTTTTTTTCATGTAAATTTGATTTTAATTCATTTAATTTGATTTTAATGTATTTAATTTGATTTTAATTAATTTAATTTGATTTTAATTTATTCAGTTTGATTTTAATGTATTTAATTTGATTTTAATTTATTTAATTTAATTGTGATTCATTGACAGTGTCTCATTAATTTTAATTTTAATGTTTGGGTTTAATTATGGTTATTTTAATTAATGTATTGATGGATTCTGTAAATGGGTAAATTTGACCTGAATAAAAAATGATTATTATTATTATTAAATATAATAATAATATTCCACAACTTTCACACAACGTCATCTAGTCTAAGCAGAGCTTGTGTTATGAGTACTAGACAACTTTTTTATTTATTTTTTTCTAGACAACTGGTAAACATACGTATATATTTCTAAATACATACATGCTATAGACAAATTGCACTCAGAAAAAGAACAAGTGCTTGTGCTCATCACACAAACATTTGCGTGACTTTAGGCATAGCAGTCAGGGCAACAGGCTAGTCGATAATATCGTAATCGTAGTAGGTTTGTTGTAAGTCCAGAAGTATATATTTTGATTTATTTGCTTATTTTATAATTGCAAATATAATCTCTCCTTCATTACTAGAGATCGAAATAGGTAGATAGAGTATATTTACCTAAAGTTCGTGGAATTCGTTCGACATGTTTATGATTCCAGCCCCCCTAGCCAAGTTACAACCGTTTCGTTTCGATTCTCTTTTCGCCTTGAGTAGGCCACGCCTCCAATTCTTTTATTCTGACGTCATCTCAACGCTGAGTCACGTGGTCAGACCAAAGAAATAGGAGGCGTGGCCGACTCGAGCCGATCAGCGAAAAGAGAATCGAAACGAAACGGTTGTAACTTGGCTAGAGGTGCAGGATTTTAGAGGAAGTCTCTAAACGCCATTTTCGATGGCACCCGTGTGGGCGTGATGAACTTAGACGACAAAGTACACGTTGGACTTTTCTGTCTTATTAACAGCTTTGAAGCTGTATAACTAATTCGTTGTTCATATTTTAAAAATTCTTTCATATTTATTCATTAAAACTAAAAATTATTGAATTTAGCATATAAAAAAATGCATGCTATTGTTAACCCAAACCAGTCTAAACCAGACATATTCAAATATATGTATAGATACCCAAAAATGTTTTATTCCTAATAATGCTTCTCTATGAACATAATCGGCCCCGATTGGCTTTCCTGATATTTTAAAATATTGTTTCTTAGGGTTCCGTACCTCAAAAGGAAAAAACAGATCCCTTATAGGATCACTTTGTTGTCCGTCCGTCTGTCGTCAAGACCCTTTATCTCGGGAAGGCGTAGAGGTATCGAGTTGAAATTAAAACCATATACATACTCAGGTCTGTGGTCTCTTGAAATTGTGAAAAAATCAAACTTTTAAGTTAACGAAAAAAAAACACGGCCGTTTATGTCGCAAAAAAGTATATTTCGACATTCTCAAAGGAATCGAAATTCATAGGGTACTTCCTGTTGACCCAGAATCCTGAAATTTGGTATAAAGCAAGGTTTTATAGCACAGGTATAGAAATAAATCTGAAAACAGTAAATTTGTTTTTACATCACAAAAAAAATTGCGAGACAGAAAAATCTTTGAGACTCCATTCGGGAATTTAACTACTTACATAGTTTGTACGGAACCCTCAGTGCGCGACTCCGACTCGCACTTGGCCAGTTTTTTATGATGATTTGTTTTTTTATTGTAGCAGACATGTTGTTGGCGGTGTCCGATAGTACTTGTTTTACTTGTGTTTTCTGTATGTGGTTGCTGTATGGCGCTACTGGTTGCCTGAAATAAATGCTTTAATATTAATTTTTAATTATTTTTATTTTGTTTTAGCTGTCTATTGTATAAACAAATCGAATTAATAATGAAACACACTGATTAAAAAAAATGTATTCATTTGTTTTTTCAATTTACAGATAAACCATATCACGTATTGGAACTGGACGGGAAAAACGTTGTTTTTTATCAAAATTATACTTTTTCGAGGCATGGTCCTTCATTTCGGTACCTACTTTGCTCTAGTAAAACGAGGAAAAACTGTCGTGCTAAGCTTATTCTAAACAAGGATGGGACTATAAAGAGCGCGGTGACAGAACATAATCATCCCGCTCCTAAAATCATTCAAACTGTTGGTGGAAAGTACTTTAGATTAAGGAGGTAGTTTGCCTCCGCGACCAGCGACCTAGATATGAGACAGCGACCGGAGACAACAACGAATGTCTTGGTCTCTTAGATGGCGCTTCGCTCCACTGATACCGCGATTGGAGACCCAAACATGAGGCAGCGACAAATGTCTCGTTCTCTTAGATGGCGTTACACGCCACGATCGTGACTGGTGACACCGAGACATGAGGCGGCGACCGGAGACAACAAAAATTGTCTTGGTCTCTTAGATGGCGCTTGGCGCCGCCGATACCGCGATCGGAGACCAAGACATGAGGCAGCGACAAATGCCTCGTCCTCGGTGGCATTACGCGCCACGATCGTGACTGGAGACACTGAGACATGAGACAGCGACAAATGTCTCGGTCTCTTAGATAGTGCTTCGCGCCGCGGCCGCGATTTAAAACCAAGACGAGACAGCGACAAATGTCTCGTTCTCTTAAGAGGGTCCTTTTTCACTCGCCTATCGTCAACATCGAGCATGGTTTAAAAGCTTGTTACTTCACTTAACACAATCCAACGCGATGTTTGACAAAAAGGAAACGCGAAAAAAGAGGGATAACGCCTGAAAACTCTGATAGCATTCGGTAAATCCGTGATTTACTCGAATATTTTACAAAACTTGTATCAGGAAATACGTGTTTTTTTTTAAAGCCTTAAAAGTTTTTGAAAAAAATTGTCGCCATTTAGAATCTTGATTAAATTTACAAGGCTTCTATTGTTATACTTTTTGATTTTTGAGTAAATTATGTAGTGTTAGGTTTTGTTTCTGTTAATAAATAGTACCTTAAGTTTTTAAAGATAATTGTTAAAATGAGTTAAAATTGTAAACATTTTT
This sequence comes from Mythimna impura, assembly GCA_905147345.3. Classification (NCBI taxonomy): domain Eukaryota; kingdom Metazoa; phylum Arthropoda; class Insecta; order Lepidoptera; family Noctuidae; genus Mythimna; species Mythimna impura. The sequence goes on along the minus strand of LR990351.1, from coordinate 24,060,228 downwards.
GTTTCATATAAACATTATTGTTTTAAGTTATATCTAAGGTATGTTGTATAAGCGATTAATTTCTATTATTTAGGAATGTTAACTGATATCGTGGACCAATGGGAAAGCGCGACCAATGGGAAAGCGCGACGCGGCTGAGCCGCGGAGGGGTGGTTTTTGGCCACGAGCGTGGGCGAGACGGGCACTCTTCCCCGGGTCTCCGTCTGGGACACTCGATTGGAATATTCGTTTTGAGCAGTGTAATGTTTGTGAATTATTACTTAGTTGTTTGTCCTTGATATAATTAATAAAACTAAGTGAACAGTTTGAGTTATTTTAATATAGTCCTCCCAGCTGAAATAGTTCCTCTCAAGTACCGCGACCGCCTAGGCAACGAGTTTTATACTTCAGAAGTGACAAGTGCACCCAAAACGTAATTATGCGCCCAAATTGTAATTCTACTTTGTTTGGTGGCAATTAACCCGAGACCTATTAGTTCTCTCAATTAACCTGAGACCTATTAGTCTTAGGATAGGTTGTACATTGTGGTAATTAGGCATCAATACGATTCTGTTTTTAAATCATGTCATCATAAGTACCATTGTTGAAAGTTTTCTTGCTAAAATCGGTAATCACATTAAGTTTACTATTTTTACTATTATTTTTCGTGGGCCGACAGTATTTTAGCGAGTGAATACTCGTTAACACTTTTGCGTGATCTTACTGTGGAAGACGTAATAGCTAGCACACAATTGAATTGGCTTGTGGTCCAGGTTCGAATTTCTGCTAGTGCCAAATTGCAAGCTTAAAATCGAATAATTTAGGTGGGTGTTATGTAACCCTTTTAAAACAAAGTTAAAAATAGTCAACGATAGAGCTGTGTTGTAATTTTTTTCGTCATAGACCTTTTTAAGTTTGGGTTGTAACAGCGCTTACCTACTAAGAGCGTCACCCGACACTTCCCACGATAAGTTCGACTGAGGCGAGCGAAGCACTTGACGCCGCATACCACATCTATCACCGGACTTAAGTGTTTATACTTGAAACAAAGGTGCCTATGTTTTATTTTTAGAATAGGACGAACGAATTAGACTTCATTCTCTATTTAAGAAATACCGATTTTGATTTTAAAGAATAAAGGCGACTTGCTCAGCACACATGCTCAACTAAAGCGATATATCTGTACCTTATTCTATCTTCCAATAGTATTCAAATAATGCTTAAACAAAGACTTTTAGTTTCAGTTTTAGTCAGCTAGCAATCACTAACTTCTCAGTTACAACTTGAAGTTACGATACGGCTCTCATGTTTCTTTGCCGTGAGATTTCAGGCAATGTCAAAGTCAACGGGACAACGAAGGCTTGTGACTCCGAGTCGCGGAGAGCCTCACTCTGCCACGAGGAGCCGAAGTCGGCTGCGAAGTCGTAGTCCCGAGCTAGACATCGAGCTGCGCCGTGAGCGGCTTCGGATGCTGGAGAACGAACTACGACGGGAGCGCGATCGTATACGCGCTGCTGAAGACCTGCACCACGCATCGCGTCGCAGCGACGAGCCGCGGGTGGACAACTGTCTCCGCAGCACCTCCGCGGCATCGACACGGCGCCGGGACGCCGAGCTCCATGCAGAGCAACTTCGGGAGCGCGACCGTGTACGCACCGCCGAAGACCTGCACCATGCATCGCGCCGCAGCGACGAGCCGCGAGCGAACAACCGTCTCCGCAGCACCTCCACGGCATCGACACGGCGCCGGGACGCCGATGCAGAGCAGCGTGGGGAGCGCGGACCACGACAGCAGGACCGCGCGGAACGGATTAAAAGGTCACGTAGTCATTCTTTTTCAAAAAGAGATTTGTTTAACATTATTAAGGACTTGAGGGATGGTTTCGCATCTCCACCTGTAAACCAAGGCGCACCCCAATCACTACAGAAAATTAACCACGAAAATATATTGCCAAACTTTGATCCCTCGTCCAAAAACCAGCGAATGGACGTGTGGTTAAGAAAGGTAAATGAGTGCGCCTCGGTATACGGTTGGGATGAAAGAACCACCACTCATTTTGCAATGCAAAAGTTGCAAGGTCTGGCCAAGACGTGGTACGAAAGTCTGCATACCATCCTATTTACTTGGCAAGAATGGCAAGAGAAGTTACTAAGCGCGTTTCCGTGCGAACAGAATTACGGTCAGACTTTGGAGGATATGATTAAGAGAAAGAGCAGATATAACGAATCCATAGAGGTTTATTACTATGAAAAACTGAGTTTAGTGAATCAATGCGATATAGTAGGTACCCGTGCGGCAGAATGCATAATACATGGTATTACAGATAAAACACTCAAATCAGGAGCTCTAGCACTGCGATGTTCCCACCCCGATCAGTTGTTACAGTATTTACTCAGTAATAGGGACTATAATCAATCTGGTCCGGACCGTTTTTACGCTAAAAATAAAAATTTTGATAATCAAGTTTCCAAAACAGCGAGCAGTAGTTCTGGTGTCCGACCGAGCCACCCTATTGGATGTTATAATTGCAGGGAAAAGGGACATAGTTTCTTGCACTGCACTAAGCCGTTGACTAAATGCACGCGTTGTAATAGGATTGGTCACATCGCGGAAAAATGTCATATTAAATCAGATGATAAATTGACAAACGTTAGTGGTAAAGTGCAGAAAACTATGCGGATTGATTTTATAAACAACGAAGACGCACCTATAGACAATTGCCCTGGCTCTAAGTTTATAAAAGAGGTGAAAGTCAACAGTTGTGTACTTAGAGCTTTTATTGATTTTGGGAGCGACGCTACCCTGATTAGGGAATCTACCGTCAGCCAACTAGGTGTATCTCACGATAATGTCCCTACTCTATTGAAAGGATTTGGCAATAGCGTAGTCCAATCGCTAGGAAATCTGTCTCTTGATATGATTGTCGATGAGGTGGAGGCTAGAGTTGATTGCAAAGTAGTGCCCGACTATCTATTGGAGGTCCCTGTGCTTATGGGACAATCATTCACAGAGCAACCTCACATAGCAGTCTACAAAGATAGAAGCAAATTGCAATTCCACAATATCGGGAGTGAATTGCCTTGCTCTGAAGTCATTTTTGACTGTGATAACTTGTTGAGGTTTTCTGCCGTTAATACAATAGATATTTATGTTCCGACGACAATTAGAGTAGAAACTCAACTCGCGCTCGATGGAGATGTTTTTCTGAAAAATAGTATAGCGGGAAAGCCTAATAATCAGTATTTCATTGTTGGAGGACTTCATCGCTTAATCAATGGATATATTTATGTATTGGTTATGCCATGTTTAGGTTTTTGCCGAATTTCATCTAAGCCAATCTTTTGTCGTGCTGAGAGAGTCGATGTCGTGAATCGAGTTATTAATGAACCGTCAATTGAGTCAAAAGTTAGGCAGCGGTTCGATGAGAGTCAGGTGCGTGTAGGTGAAGGAGTGTCTGAACATGTGAAACAAACTCTTATAAAGATACTTGAGAAATATCAACAATGTTTCGCCTCCTCTTTGAAGGACCTGGGATGTACGAGCGTCACTGAGATGAGCATAGAACTTAACAGTCAGCGTCCAATCGTTTATCGCCCATACAGGTTGTCGCACCATGAGCGGGAGAAGGTGCGTTCCATGGTTGGAGAGATGTTAGACGCTGGCGTGATACGAGAGTCTGTTTCCGAGTATGCTAGCCCTATCCTACTCGTACGTAAAAAAGATGGCTCTTCAAGATTGTGCGTAGACTATCGTATGCTGAATTCAGTGACTGTCAAAGAGAGGTACCCAATGCCTATCATCGAGGACGAGATAGCACGTCTTTCTGGGCAATCATGCTTCGAGGGTTACCTCGATCTTGCGTCTGGTTATTATCAGGTGCCGATCTCGGAGCAGAGCAGGCATTTAACCTCTTTTGTTACACCGGACGGCCAGTACGAATACAATCGTATGCCGTTTGGCCTGGCTAATGCACCTGCTGTCTTTCAACGCATGATTAACACAATACTAGGTTCAGCTCGATTTAGTAAGGCAACAGTATATATCGATGACATTCTTATTTATGGGAAGGACGCTATACAGTGCTTAGAACGCCTTGAGGAAGTACTGCAGATGTTAGAAAAGGTAAATCTTACCCTGAACTTGTCAAAATGTGAGTTCTTACGAGATAAGGTTGACTATTTGGGCTACGAGATTAGTGCCAGCGGCATCAGACCTGGTGAAAAGAAGATATGTAGTGTGATTAACTTCCCGCGACCCGAAAACGTGCACAACATCCGGCAATTTCTAGGCCTGGCTAGCTATTTTCGCAAGTTTATAGAAAACTTTGCGCAAATCTCATCCCCTCTTAGTAAACTACTCAAAAAGGACGCAGCCTGGGAGTGGAATGACGATCAAGAGCAGGCATTCGAAAAGCTGAAAGCGAGTTTGGCTAATAGGCCAGTCTTAGATATATATGACCCTGCTGCTGAATTAGAATTACACACAGATGCAAGTAGGTTAGGAATCGGTGGAATTCTTCTTCAACGAAAGCGAGACTTCGAGAATTTTCACCCTGTAGCATACTATAGTCGACAAACTTCTCCAGAAGAGAAGAACTTCCACTCTTATGAGTTAGAAACCCTAGCAGTAGTTTGCTCTCTTCGTAAGTTTAGAGTATATTTATTAGGGAAAGATTTTAAGGTTATCACCGATTGCAGCGCACTGCGTTCTACATTTTCAAAGCGGGACTTGATCCCAAGGATAGCTCGGTGGTGGCTGACGTTACAAGAATTCGACTGTACTGTCGAATATAGGGCTGGAACTAAAATGAGTCATGTTGATGCATTGTCTCGAAACCCTGTCGGACCGTCAGAATCTCTCGATGATCAGTTTCCGGCAATAATGACAATTAGTAGTGAAGATTGGCTTCATACCTTACAATTAGGTGACTCTGAGCTACGTAGGATAACAGACGTTCTTAATAGTAATCTAGATGAAAAAGGCCTACAATACATTAAACAGAATTATGTCATTAGGGACAATAGGTTATTTCGCTACTTAGATGGTGATGAAGAGAAGGTCAGATGGGTCGTACCAAAAGGAGCAAGGTGGCAAATATGTAAGCTCAATCACGACGACATTGGACATTTTGGCATTGAGAAGACTTTGGAAAAAATTAAAAGTAATTATTGGTTCCCCAAAATGTCCAGGTTCGTCAAAAAGTACGTAGGCGCTTGCATTAAATGTGCATACGCAAAAAACAATTCAAGTACTCGCGAAGGTTTACTGCACCCCATCACAAAAGTGGAGATTCCATTCCACACGCTTCATGTGGACCACCTCGGACCCTTTGTGAAGTCGAATAAGGGTTTTACTCACCTGTTCGTAGTTGTGGACGGTTTTACCAAATTTTGCTTCCTAAGACCAGTTAGAAACACCAACACCCAAAATGTAATTAGAGCTCTAGAAGACATTTTTAGTACATTTAGAAACCCTGATCGTCTCATAAGCGATCGTGGTAGTTGTTTTACCTCACATACATTCAAGCGATTTTGCCTAAATAAAGGTATAAAACATGTTTTAAATGCGGTAGCCAGCCCTAGGTCAAACGGTCAGGTCGAGCGGTACAACCGCACCATTCTCGATTCTTTGAAAGCGCTAAGCCTTAGATATGGTGAGAAGAGCTGGGACAGCCATTTGGGTAACATACAATGGGGGCTCATCAAAAAACCATCGGAAAAACACCTTCGGAGGTAATGTTCGGAACCTGTATGAACGGTGAAATTAATCCCATGCTTAATGCTGTCACAGCACCCGTTCGTAATGAGGATGATTTACCGGACATACGCGACAAAGTTAAAGCTAGAATAGATAGAGAGCAGGCTAAACAAAAGGAGAGGTACGATAGGAATAGAAAACACGCACGCACCTACAGTGAAGGTGAGCTCGTAAAAATAACAAAGACTGGTTTTAGTAACAACGGACAGAGTAAAAAACTTATGCCTTCTTTTGTAGGACCGTACCGTGTTAGCAAAGTTCTAGGTATGGATCGTTATATCGTGGCTCCGATACCAGGACTAGTCGATGCAGAAAGCAGACGTCCGACAACGGTTGCTGCGGACCGCATGAACCCTTGGATCTATGTGACTGCTCTAGAGATCGACGGAAATGATGTTGATGATAGTTACAATAGTGACGACAATAATACTGAGAGCAATTCGAGTTAAAATACGAGCACCTTACTTTTTATGTTGTATCGAATGTAAAAGACCATTTATTATTTACAGAATTTTATTTGTTGTTACAGATCAAGTACGCGAGAATCGATTGGTTCGCGACTTGATGTAAAAAGTGGCAAAGCAAGTCCTTCCGGCTGTCATCACGAGCATTAATCGATCGGCTCGTGCGGGCGTCGCTAGGCATCTAGACCAAGATGGAATGTTGCGTGTTGGTGATCAAGTACACGAGAATCGATTGGTTCGTGACTTGATGTAAAAGTGGCAAAGCAAGTCCTTCCGACTGTCATCACGAGCATTAATCGATCGGCTCGTGAGGGCGTCGCTAGGCATCCTGATTAATCGATCGTTCAGGATATTAGGGCACCCTGATTAATCGATCGTTCAGGGATTTAGTTTGTTCACGACATAAATCGATCGGTCGTGAACTTACTCTAAGATGTTTGGTGACCCAATTAATCGATCGTTTGGGTTCACCTTGTGTTGGGGCTGTAATGCCCAAAAGGGAAAGAGTTAATGAGGTTGTAATTCCCAATAGTGAATATACAGCGTAACTTGTACACCTTGTTTCGATCCAGCAAATCGATTGCTGGTGGATATCATTAAGTGTAAAAATGTTTATTAATGTTTATTTGATATCATAGTACTTACAAAATTTGTGTAATAAAATCGAAACATACTTTAAAAAAAAAAAATAGGTGTTTAAAGTTCATTATGTAATGCTATTTTTTTTTTCTCTTCACTATTTTATTTGAATGTTGTTACTTCATCAAAACTAGTTAATATGTAAAAATAATAGTAGTTATTTAATCATTATTGTAATAAGTTCAAACAACTAGTAATAGTCATTAATTATGATTGTAATAAATTCAGATAACTAATTAAAAATCCGATTGTTAGGTTTCCACCTGGAGCCGTGTGCAGGGCCACACACGATGTCAGGACGGACGATTGTTAGGTTTTGTTTCTGTTAATAAATAGTACCTTAAGTTTTTAAAGATAATTGTTAAAATGAGTTAAAATTGTAAACATTTTTGTTTCATATAAACATTATTGTTTTAAGTTATATCTAAGGTATGTTGTATAAGCGATTAATTTCTATTATTTGGGAATGTTAACTGATATCGGCCCATCGGCTATATTATAGGCCCATCTCGCTTCTGAGCCATGTCTACAAGCTGTTTTCCAGAGTCATCACGAATCGTCTCGCGCGCAGGTTCGACGACTTCCAGCCTCCCGAACAAGCCGGATTTCGAAAAGGCTTCAGCACCGTGGACCACATACATACGCTGCGGCAGGTTATACAGAAGACTGAGGAGTATAACCAGCCTCTCTGCTTAGCGTTTGTGGACTACGAGAAAGCCTTTGATTCGATTGAAACTTGGGCTGTACTGCAGTCTCTCCAACGGTGCCAAATTGACTATCGGTATATCGAAGTGCTGAAGTGTTTGTACAAAAACGCCACTATGTCAGTCCGACTACAAGACCAGACCTCGAAACCTATCCTCTTGCAGCGGGGTGTGAGGCAGGGAGACGTTATTTCTCCGAAACTGTTCACGGCAGCAATGGAGGATGTCTTCAAGGTTTTGGAATGGAGAGGGCTAGGCATTAATGTCAATGGCGAGTACATCACTCACCTTCGGTTTGCCGACGACATAGTAGTCATGGCTGAGACTGCGGAGGAGCTCAGTACAATGCTTGGTGACCTCAGTAGAGCTTCCGAAAGAGTGGGACTTAAAATGAACATGGACAAAACCAAAGTCATGGTAAACAGCCATGTAGCACCCACTCCTATCAAGGTCGGGGACTCTACACTCGAAGTTGTAGACGACTACGTTTACCTGGGACAGACGGTCCAGTTGGGAAGGTCTAACTTCGAGAAAGAGATCAATCGTCGAATCCGACTCGGCTGGGCAGCGTTCGGGAAGCTGCGCGGTGTCTTCTCGTCCAATATACCACAGTGTCTCAAGACGAAAGTCTATGACCAGTGCGTGTTGCCAGTGATGACATATGGCTCCGAAACGTGGTCGCTTACAATGGGCCTCATTAGAAGGCTTAAAGTCACCCAAAGGGCAATGGAGAGGGCTATGCTCGGAGTTTCCTTGCGTGATCGAATCAGGAATGAGGATATCCGCAGGAGAACCAAGGTTGCCGACATAGCACGAAGAATCGCCAAACTAAAGTGCCAATGGGCAGGGCACATTGCTCGCAGAACAGATGGCCGTTGGGGCCGAAAGGTTCTGGAATGGCGACCACGTACCGGAAGACGTAGCGTTGGAAGGCCTCCTACAAGGTGGACCGATGACTTGGTAACGGTTGCGGGGGTCCGATGGATGCGAGACGCACAGGACCGTTCGCTGTGGCGACGCTTGGGGGAGGCCTATGTCCAGCAGTGGACGTCTTTCGGCTGAAATGATGATGATGATGATGATGAACTGATATCGTGGACCAATGGGAAAGCGCGACCAATGGGAAAGCGCGACGCGGCTGAGCCGCGGAGGGGTGGTTTTTGGCCACGAGCGTGGGCGAGACGGGCACTCTTCCCCGGGTCTCCGTCTGGGACACTCGATTGGAATATTCGTTTTGAGCAGTGTAATGTTTGTGAATTATTACTTAGTTGTTTGTCCTTGATATAATTAATAAAACTAAGTGAACAGTTTGAGTTATTTTAATATAGTCCTCCCAGCTGAAATAGTTCCTCTCAAGTACCGCGACCGCCTAGGCAACGAGTTTTATAGTAGTGTCAAAGTTCATGCATAATAGCAGATTTTCAGAGGTGTTTACTGGATTAATTTTACACAAAGTTATATATTGATTTTAATAGAAGCCTAGATAATATCCATAAGATACTGTGTTTCTAAAATATCTAATGAAAAATGTGTAATAGGGTCATAATCGCGTAAGAGCGGTTGTATGGAAAACAGTGAAAATGTATGTCGAGTTGCATCCCCTTAAGTGGCGTTACGCGCCACGATCGTGACTGGAGACACCGAGACATGAGGCAGCGACAAATGTCTCGTTCTCTTAAGTGGCGTTACGCGCCACGATCGTGACTGAAGACACCGAGACATAAGGCAGCGACAAATGTCTCGTTCTCTTAAGTGGCGTTACGCGCCACGATCGTGACTGGAGACACCGAGACATAAGGCAGCGACAAATGTCTCGTTCTCTTAAGTGGCGTTACGCGACACGATCGTGACTGGAGACACCGAGACATGAGGCAGCGACAAATGTCTCGTTCTCTTAAGTGGCGTTACGCGCCACGATCGTGACTGAAGACACCGAGACATAAGGCAGCGACAAATGTCTCGTTCTCTTAAGTGGCGTTACGCGACACGATCGTGACTGGAGACACCGAGACATAAGGCAGCGACAAATGTCTCGTTCTCTTAAGTGGCGTTACGCGCCACGATCGTGACTGGAGACACCGAGACATAAGGCAGCGACAAATGTCTCGTTCTCTTAAGTGGCGTTACGCGACACGATCGTGACTGGAGACACCGAGACATAAGGCAGCAACAAATGTCTCGTTCTCTTAAGTGGCGTTACGCGCCACGATCGTGACTGGAGACACCGAGACATAAGGCAGCGACAAATGTCTCGTTCTCTTAAGTGGCGTTACGCGCCACGATCGTGACTGGAGACACCGAGACATAAGGCAGCGACAAATGTCTCGTTCTCTTAAGTGGCGTTACGCGCCACGATCGTGACTGAAGACACCGAGACATAAGGCAGCGACAAATGTCTCGTTCTCTTAAGTGGCGTTACGCGCCACGATCGTGACTGGAGACACCGAGACATGAAGCAGCGACAAAAGTCTCGTTCCCTTAAGTGGCGTTAGGCGCCACGATCGTGACTAGAGACACCGAGACATAAGGCAGCGACAAATGTCTCGTTCTCTTAAGTGGCGTTACGCGCCACGATCGTGACTGGAGACACCGAGACATGAAGCAGCAACAAAAGTCTCGTTCCCTTAAGTGGCGTTAGGCGCCACGATCGTGACTAGAGACACCGAGACATAAGGCAGCGACAAATGTCTCGTTCTCTTAAGTGGCGTTACGCGCCACGATCGTGACTAGAGACACCGAGACATAAGGCAGCGACAAATGTCTCGTTCTCTTAAGTGGCGTTACGCGCCACGATCGTGACTGGAGACACCGCGACATAAGGCAGCGAAAAATGTCTCGTTCTCTTAAGTGGCATTACGCGCCACGATCGTGACTGGAGACACCGAGACATAAGGCAGCGACAAATGACTCGTTCTCTTAAGTGGCGTTACGCGCCATGGTCGTAACTGGAGACACCGAGACATGAAGCAGCGACAAAAGTCTCGTTCCCTTAAGCTGTTGATCCCCGCATTAACGCCGGCGTTCACGCGCCACTGTCTTTCTATTGTGTCTCTAATTACGCACTCAAAAGGTTAAGTGGCGTTACGCGCCACGATCGTGACTGGAGACACCGAGTCATGAGACAGCGACAAATGTCTCGGTCTCTTAGATAGCGATACGCGCCACGACCGCGACCGGGGACACCGAGACCGCGACCGCAACCGGGGACATTGAGACCGTGACAACAATCAAACTCTACTACCGTGTCTCGTGATCCAGTCTCTGGTCACGGTCGCGGCGCCTACCACCGCCTTCCGATATGATAGCGATACATTACATGTCGTATTCGTAGTAGGTTTAAAGATGCTTAAATAATCTCTACATAATTTTCTTGTACTTTTATAGAATAAATAGTATTGAAGTGAATCTAAGGGCGGAATTCACCAATAAAACTAATCGCGTTTTAACGTTTGGCTCGCTTAATCGCGTTTAGCCGCTGTCACTAGTGTCACTTGTAGAAATACAACAAAAGAAAAATACAGACAAGTGACATTAGTGACAGCGGCTAAACGCGATTATGCGAGCCAAGCGTTAAAACGCGATTAGTTTTATTGGTGGATTCCGCCCTTATTATTTTATTTGACATCTACGTTTTGTTTTTACCCTTTAAAAATAATGCTTAAGAAGTATGGACGAAAACCTTCAAAATTAACCTTTGCCGATCATGATGCCAATAAATGAATAATATTTTTTTATTTAGGATAAATCAAGTACTTAAGTGATGAAACACCTTAACATTCAACATTCAAACATTTTTGTATCCATTTGTTTTTCAATTTACAGATAAACCATATCAAGTAATGGAACTGGACGGGAAAAACGTTGTTTTTTATCAAAATTATACTTTTTCAAGACATGGTCCTTCATTTCGGTACCAATCCTGCTCTAGTAAAAAGGGAAAAGACTGTCGAGCTAAGCTTATTCTAAACAAGGACGGCACTATAAAGAGCGAGGTGACAGAACATAATCATCCCGCTCCAAAAATCATTCAAACTGCTGATGGAAAGTACATAAGAGTAAGGTGGTAGTTCGCTACCGCGACTAGAGACCAAGACATGATACAGCAACAAATGTCTCTTAGATCGCGTTTCGCGCCGCAACCACGATTAGAAACCAAGATATGAGACAGCGACAGGAGACAGCAACAAATGTCTTGGTCTCTTAGATGGCGGTTCGCGCATCAACCGCGATTAGAGACCAAGATATGAGGCAGCGACAAATGTCTCATTCTTTTAGATGGCTTTACCCGCAACGATCGTGACTGGAGACAACGAGACATGTGACAGCGAAAACTGTCTTGGTCTTTTATATGGCGATACGCGCCGCGACCGGGGACACCGTAATCAAACGCTACCATGTCGCGTGTCTCGGTCGCTACCGCCGCCTTCCGATAAGATAGCGAACTATTATTACATGGCGTGTTCGCAGTAGGTATCTTTAAACCTATCATTCAAACTGCTGATGGAAAGTACATAAGGAGTAAGGTTGTAGTTCGCTACCGCAACTAGAGACCAAGACATGAGATAGCAACAAATGTCATGGTCTCTTAGATCGCGTTTCGCGCCGCAAAGATATGAGACAGCGACAGGAGACAGCAACAAATGTCTTGGTCTCCTAGATGGCGGTTCGAGTCGCAACTGCGATTAGAGATCAAGATATGAGACAGCGACAAATGTCTCGTTCTCTTAGATGACGTTACCCGCCACGATCGTGACTGGAGAAACCGAGACATGTGACAGCGAAAAATGTCTTGGTCTTTTAGATGGCGATACGCGCCGCGACCGGGGACACCGCAATCAAACGCTACCATGTCGCGTGTCTCGGTCTCTGGTCACGGTCGCGGCGACTACCGCCGCCATTACATGTCGTGTTCGCAGTAGGTTTAAAAATGCTGAAATAATCTCAAACATAATTTTACTTGTATTTTTTTTTTTGTAGAAATATTAAATAAACGGTATTGAAGTGAATCTTATTGTTTTATTTGATATCTATATTTTGTTTTTACTCTTTAGAACTAATGCTTGAGAAGTGTGGACGAAAACGGTCAAAATTAATAAATGCCGATGACGATCCCTATTCCAATAAATAAGTAATATCCGGCATTACCTTAATTACCTTGTTATGGTCATGTAAAGAGGAGGGATGAAACGCAAGTTACAAATGAAAGAAAATTATGTCAGGCAATGCAAAACTATTAATTTGAAAGGTCTTTTTTATCAGGGTATCGCTGTATGGGCGCTATAGGTTGCCTGAAATAAATACTTTATTAATTTTTATTTTAATAAATAAATCGAGATACTTAATTATAAAACACCTTAACATTCAACATTCAAACATTTTTATATCCGTTTGTTTTTTCAATTTACAGATAAACCATATCAAATAATGGAACTGGACGGGAAAAACGTTGTTGTTTATCAACATTATACTTTTTCGAAGCAAGGTTCTTCATTTCGGTACCAAGCGTGCTCTAGTAAAAAGGCAAAAAACTGTCGAGCTAAGCTTATTCTAAACATGGATGGGACTATAAAGAGCGAGGTGTCAGAACATAATCATCCCGCTCCAAAAATCATTAAAATTGCTGATGGAAAGTACACAAGAGTAAGGAGGTAGTTCATGACCGCGACCGGAGATCGAGACATGAGACAGCGACAGGAGACAGTATCTTAGATGGCGTATCGCACCGCGACCGCGATTGGAGACCAAGATATGAGACAGCGACAAATGTCTCGTTCTCTTAGATGGCGTTTCGCACCGCGACCACGATTGGAGACCAAGACATTCGAAAGCGACAAATGTCTCGGTCTCTTAAATGGCGATACGCGTCGCGAGCACGGTCGGGGACACCGAGACCGCGACCGCAATCAAACGCTACCGTGTCTCGGTCACCGGTTACGATTTGATACCGATTTATTGCATGACGTATTCACAGTAGTTTTAAAGATGCTGAAATAATCTCGACATAATTTTACTTGTACTTATAGAGAAGTGTTGAATAAACAGCATTGAAGTGAATCTTATTATTTTATTTGACATCTACGTTTTCTTTTTACCCTTTAAAAATAATGCTTCAGAAGTATGGACGAAAACCCTCAAAATTAACCTTTGCCGATCATGATGCCAATAAATGAATAATATTTATTTATTTAGGATAAATCAAGTGAAACACCTTAACATTCAACATTCAAACATTTTTGTATCCATTTGTTTTCAATTTACAGATAAACCATATCAAGTAATAGAACTGGACGGAAAAAACCTTGTTTTTTATCAAAATTATACTTTTTCGAGACGTGGTCCTTCATTTCGGTACCAATTCTGCTCTAGTAAAAAGGGGAAAGACTGTCGAGCTAAGCTTATTCTAAACAAGGATGGCACTATAAAGAGCGAGGTGACAGAACATAATCATCCCGCTCCAAAAATCATTCAAACTGCTGATGGAAAGTACATAAGGAGTAAGGTTGTAGTTCGCTACCGCAACTAGAGACCAAGACATGAGACAGCAACAAATGTCATGGTCTCTTAGATCGCGTTTCGCGCCGCAAAGATATGAGACAGCGACAGGAGACAGCAACAAATGTCTTGGTCTCTTAGATGGCGGTTCGAGTCGCAACTGCGATTAGAGATCAAGATATGAGACAGCGACAAATGTCTCGTTCTCTTAGATGACGTTACCCGCCACGATCGTGACTGGAGAAAACGAGACATGTGACAGCGAAAAATGTCTAGGTCTTTTAGATGGGGATACGCGCCGCGACCGGGGACACCGCAATCAAACGCTACCATGTCGCGTGTCTCGGTCTCTGGTCACGGTCGCGGTGCCTACCGCCGCCATTACATGTCGTGTTCGCAGTAGGTTTAAAAATGCTGAAATAATCTCAAACATAATTTTACTTGTTTTTTTTTTTTTTTTAGAAATTTTAAATAAACGGTATTGAAGTGAATTAAAAGGTCTTTTTATCAGGGTATCGCTGTATGGGCGCTATTGGTTGCCTGAAATAAATGGTTTATTAATTTTTAATTATTTTTATTTTAATAAACAAATCGAGTTAATTATGAAACACCTTAACATTCAACCCTCATGACGAGAAATTCGTGAAAGCTGAGAAAGATAAGCAAACTAAGTATTTTGAGTTGGCTCGCGAGGTTGTCAAGAAGTGGGAAGTGGACACAGCAGTCATTGTGCTGATGGTCGTGACGGCCAACCGTTTAATAGCAGAGAGTCTCGACCAGCATCTGAAGAAGCTCTCGTTGGGCTTGATCCAGAAAGCTGTACTCCTGAACACATTTTAAAAGTTTGGTGTAACATCTCACCTAATCATTTATTTATTCTTCTTTTCACAGATAAACCATATCAGATATTGAATTTGAATGGGAGAAATATTGTCTTTTATCAGAATTATACCTTTACAAAGTATGGTCGTTCATTTCGGTATCAAGTCTGTTCCAAGAAAGCGAAGAACTGTCGAGCCAAGCTCATTTTAAAAGAGGATGGAACAATCAAGAGTGCGGTGACTGAACATAATCACCCTCCTCCGAAAATCATTAAAACTTCTGATGGACATTACGTGCGGATACAGAAATAGACATGGAACTAAGTTCTTAAATTGATAAGATATTTTTCGGGATATCAGTAAACGGGTAAGTAATAGATGGTATAATTACAAAATCTCTAAAATTTACAAGATTAACCGAACTCAATTGAATCTATAATTTTATTTGTCCAATTCATACGCTGTTTCCATCGTAAAACTCTGGAATGTGCTTCCCATTGACATCAGAAAAGCTGAAAGTATGTAAATTTTCCTTCAAGCGTAAAATTCGGAACTACTTACTTGAAGTCCTCTCAACCTTAATTCGGTTTTCGTCAGAATTATTATTAAGTTCTCTTAATGATTTAATATTTTTCATAGTTTTTAATGTTATTAATTTTTTGATGCCCAATGAGTTTTTTTTCTACCCGTTTATATACATACTACTATATACTAGATTATTTTTCAGTTCGTATAATACCTATTAAACTATAATATTTATTAGTTTAGATTTACTTAAGTGGTAAATAATACTGTTTTATAAATAATATATTCCAATATTGATAAGATAGCAAATATTATAATGTCGTAATACTATTACGACATTATTATTTCTTGCATAGAAGTATTAAATAAACAGTATTCAAGTAAATCTAATTGTTTCATTTTGTATCTATGGATCGAATAAAGAAACGCTTCAATGCACCTCACATAATGCCTCACACTAGGTATGACTCCTGTATCGTTGGTGCGTTCATAAAAATGTAAACCCAGACCCGAAACACCTATTTGTAGGCCATAAAAATATTTGTTCTGTGTGGGAATCGAACTCACGACACGCAGCGCAGCATTTCCTGATATGAGGTCGCCACTCCAGAACCTTTCGGCCTCATCGACCATCGGTTCTGCGAGCAATGTGCCGTGCCTACTGATTCTTCCGTTGCGCTTCTGTAACCGCTCCTCAAAGAGGGGACTTGCCGTCGCGATTGTGACAAGCCCAGCGCCGGCCCCCTGGAGTTCTGTCCGCCGTACCGCGGTTAGTCGTGGCAGGGGGGAGTTATGCCTCGGCGTTGCTGGTAACCCCGAACTCTGTATTTTCACACCTCTGTCACTAAAACCGTGACGCAGTAGTACAACTCATGACACAGTAGTCATTTTTGGTAAAGAATTTTAAGATTTGATTGATTTTCACAATAGCGAAGCGGGAACTATACATTAGACCGACGTACACGTGGGCGATGCCTGAGTTGTACGTAGAGTCGCGTCGTGTGGCGTGGGTCTAATGTAGCTCTACTAATCTAGTTGCCATATAAAATGTATAGAGATCGACGTGCCCAGATAGGCGCACGTGGCTCACGGGGGGCCCAATGTAGTTCTACCCTTTGATCATAATCTTTTACGTGTTTGTCATTACATTATAATTTATTTTATTCATTTAAGTTACCTTTCGGTGGCCTGAAAAAAAATCATTATCTGCGGCGGAAAAGCAGCGACGCTATCGTGAAAAAAGGAAAATAGACCCTGAAAAAGTTGCAGAAGTAAAACGCAAGGACTTGGAAAGATACCATGCTCGTAAAAAACTAGTTAAAGATATGACGGCAACAGAACACAGAGAAATGAAAAGAAAGTGGCAAGTTCGCAATAGGAAGAGAAAAGACAATTTTAGAAATTGAAAGCTTTCCAAATTTTGCTATTGTTAATAACTTAAGAGGACTACAGGACCTAAAGCGCGGTCTCTCTTGTACTGCATAAAGAAAGAGATACGCAAAGACACAGTGCTTGCAAAATATGAATCATTTTAGCGGCTTACTAAAATCTGCAGGTTTGATTATAACATTAAAACACAATAACGGTTTTTTTTGTTTTTTTTTCGGTGGAAAATTCATCCAATGACATCAAATGGCTCTTGGGCGGAGCGTGAGATAGTGTCAGACTTTTAGTGATGAAAAACCCACTCCTAACTTTCTTTGAGGCTACGCACCGTCGACAACTTGGGCTCGATCTGGACGGTTACCGGACGGTCGGACGGCGAGGTACCCATTGCTCGCCGTCCGCTAGCCAGCGCCTACGGTGGCTGGAAATTGGGATCGGGATCCCGGTGGATGGGGCAAATACAATAACGGTAAAACGTTACTTCTAGAATAATCTGACAGACATTCAGAATGATTGCTTTTATGTTTTTAAGGTAAAGTCCGGACTCACTTACTAACTGATCAACGCCCACTCTAAATCCTTGGATCTAAAACGCTAAAATTTTACACAGAGTTTTCTTTTATGATGTATGCAAAGAATAAGAAATTTCAAAATTTCTTCCCTAAGGAAATGAAACGGGGTTCGAAGTTTGTAGCGAGAAAAACATAGTTTCACTCGGGTGAAGACGCTGGCAGAAGTTAGTTAAAGATGAATATGATTGTGACTCAGGTGTTTATTTTTTGTTACCGTTTCGACAAAACTTGAACTCTAATAACTATAAAATATTAGGATAGTAGGTATCATGGTTGATTCCCTATACAACAAGCAAGATCATGGCGAAGCACTTCTTGAAAGTTGCCTGGTATTATTATCAGCTATGGTCATCATTTCAGCCGAAAGACGTCCACTGCTGGACATAGGCCTCCCCCAAGCGTCTCCACAACAACCGATCTTGTGCGTCTCGCACCCACCGACTCTCACCAGGTCGTCGGTCCACCTTGTGGGAGGCCTTCCGACGCTGCGCCTTCCGGTGCGCGGTCGCCACTCTAGAACCTTTCGGCCCCATCGACCATCCGTTCTACGAGCAATGTGCCCTGCCCACTGCCACTTTAGTTTGGCGATTCTTCAGCTATGGTACTGCCGTTTAAAGTACCCATAAATTTGGTTTTAGCAGTTATGGTGTACATATTTCGGCGACTATGATAGTTTGACGATAGTTAGACACTCAATTGATTCCTTATTAGTTGCGTGGGGGGAACGCTGTGACGTTGTTGGCGAGGCACGTGAGCGTAATCGTATAGGGGGGCGACGGTTACCTTTTGAATTAAAGCGGACAATAAGCAGTCTGGCAGTCTGGGGCAGTCCGTCGAGTAGTTCGGACGCTCCTAACAAAATCTTTGGTTCTCTAGGATTACGATATACCCAAATCTGTAATTACTTAATAATATCTACTGTGAAATAAACGTGATTGTGAAGTGTGTGATTTTAATTCTCCGCCATGATCCCTCTACCAAAAAACCTTACCAATGACAGCTGTACCGCAAATTTATTACAGTCGCCTTCACATACAATAAAGTTTAATCTCATCATCATTCTCATTTCTGCCGAAAGACGTCCACTGTTGGGCATGGGCCTCAACAAGCGTCGTCATAATGATCATTCCTGTGCGTCTTGGTATCGTAATCGTTGTATAGTTTAATCTATATAATACTTATTTCATGTACGTAATAATTATTTTAAATTAATTATTCTTCTGTCTACAGATAAATCATATCAAATATTGAATCTAAATGGGAAAAATATTGTTCTTTATCAGAATTATACCTTTTCGAAGCATGGTCGATCGTTTTGTCATCAAGCCTGTTCTAAGAAAATGAAGAATTGTAAAGCTAGACTCACTTTAAACATGGATGGGACTATAAAGAAAGCGGTGACTGAACATAATCACCCGCCACCAAAAATTATTCGAACAGCTGATGGAAAATACTTTAGAGTTTAGTTAAAAAGCTATAGCTATGAATAGACCAATCACCATCATCATCATCTTCCTGCCCTTGTCCGTTTTATTTGGGGTATTTTATGAATAGACCAATATGATAGCAAATAATATTGTAATCGCAGTGGGTTCATAAATGCATATGTTGGTATTGAATAAATAGCATTTACACTTATATACCATATTGTTTTATTGCATGTTTCATGTTGGAGTTTCTTTAAAAAAAATAATAATAATCTTGCAATTAGTCGTTATTAACTAGTACTAGTAGTCGTATTACTTAATGTAGATGAGATGAAATAATTTGTAGCTTTCAGAGTAAAATCCTCCATGGGACAATCTCTATATTAATTTACCGACGCCGATTTGCTAATCTGTCGGTTGCATTTCGGGGAGTGTGCGTCGGAATCTTCTTCTTTTCGTGTCGATGTACTCTAACTAAATTTTATCTGACCAGCAGTTGGCAACCTCTACGGCTCTGTTATTGGCCTCGTATAGATCCTGAAAACTGCAGGTGGTTGTGCACGATGGACAGCATAGCAAATGACGCATGTCCTGTGCGGCGGCTCCACACTGGCACTGTGTTGGAGATGCATAACTTAATTCCGTCAAGCCCGTTCCTTCATCGGACCACCAGACACACGCAAAAAACGTCTTGGGAAAACATTAATTGTGTGTACAGCTAAGAAGTGGAGTTCCTTGACGGAGTTTGTTTCCGGATAGCTAAAACCTGGGGGTCTTTATGTCAAGAGTGAATAGGTTACTTTTAGACAAGCGTGCTCCATCGTCGACCACATCATCGTTTACCATCAGGTGAGAAAGGTAGTGCTCAAGCGCGAGCCTATTGATAGATAAATATAGCAGAATTCACATTTGGTATTGGCTACGTGCCCGGTTTAAAACACACAATCTCACGCATGACAGGCGGAACCCTAAACAACTGGGCCATCACGACCCGAAGTAAAAAGTATTAGAAATAAAAACAAGATAGTAATTAAGACAGCTTATAAAAACCTAGAATTTGTTCTTAGGTGAATCGTTTATGGTGAAGCAAGCTAGTTTATTACGACCTTATTCTCTCTAGCCGTGAAGACACCTGAAATATAATCGGACGGAAAGACCGCAACATGCGACATATACGACAAGGTTAAACGCTTACTTCGGACCGTAGGGGTGTCAACAATGTGGTGGACACTCGACGGATTAGGCGCACAATGCCACATTCGCAAAATGACACATTAGATTTTCGCAAAATGTCATATTCTCAAAATGTCACATTCTCAAAACGCCATATCGCAAATCGTCACATTAGCAAAATGCCATATTCGCAAAATGCCACTTTCGCAAAATGACTTTTCGCAATCAATCAATCAATCAACCAATCAATCAATCAATCTATCAATCTATCAATCAATCAATCTATCAATCTATCAATCTATCAATCTATCAATCTATCAATCTATCAATCTATCAATCTATCAATCTATCAATCTATCAATCTATCAATCTATCAATCTATCAATCTATCAATCTATCAATCTATCAATCTATCAATCTATAAATCTATCAATCTATCAATCTATCAATCTATCAATCTATCAATCTATCAATCTATCAATCTATCAATCTATCAATCTATCAATCTATCAATCTATCAGTCAATCTATCCGAATCGCCAGTGACTAGTTGAAAGGGAATTGTTTGTCATTCCCTGTTAAACAATTCCCAACAGGAGGGATGAAACGCATGTGCAAACAAAAAAAAACAAGAAAAGAGTTTAAATGATGGATGGAGAGAGAGACCAAAGAAAAGATGGATGGATTGTGTGAAGAATGATATGAAAGAAAAATAAGTTAGTGATAGCATGACGAGTGACAGGGCAGAATGGAAGAAAAAAACGTGTTGCGCCGACCCCAAATAACACGGGACAAGGGCAGAAAGATGATGGACGTTAGTATGTTTTTATGGAAAGCCATCTAGCTAAAACTTAATAACTGCTAGATTACAAGTACAGCATTTTTATTTTATGTTAAAATAAATGAAAATGTGTAAATGTGATTAAATACTGGAAAGATTAAATTGGTATTATTTTTTATTCATAATTTTAATAAAAAACCCACTGCAAGAAGTAAATAAGTCATTTTAACAATTTTTATTGTCATTTACGTAAATCGTACATTATGTGATAATTATGATTTTTTTAGAATGTGTCATTTTGAGAATTTGTCATTTTGAGAATGTGTCATTTTGATAATGTGGCATTTTGCTAATGTGGTATTTTGAGAAAAGACATTTTGCGAATGAGTCATTTTGCTAATGTGGCATTTTGCTAGTGTGGCATTTTGCGAAATGTCATTTTGTGAATGTGGCATTTTGCGTCAATATGTCATTTTGCGAATGTGGCATTGTGCGCCTAATCCCACTCGACGTACGTTGGGTTGTCCGATGGTATAAAGGTGAGGGCAGAATCAAGTCCCCGCGCACACTATCCAAAACCAATCTTTCAATCTATCTGTCTGTCAATTTGTCTGTGTGTTTGTTTTTTTTTTTTAATGTTAATGTAAGAACGCTCTGTAGGCTCCGATTCTTCGATTTGATTTTTTATCATTATCCTTTTTTTTATTTCATGTGCACCTATTC
Organism: Mythimna impura; assembly: GCA_905147345.3. NCBI lineage: Eukaryota > Metazoa > Arthropoda > Insecta > Lepidoptera > Noctuidae > Mythimna > Mythimna impura. The sequence goes on along the minus strand of LR990351.1, from coordinate 24,038,785 downwards.
TTTTTAAATATACTTATTGACTTTTTATCTATTTCGTCATTAATGTATTCATTAATTAACAGGTAAACCATATGAAATAGTGAATCTGAACGGGAAAACAGTTCTTCTATACCAGAATTATACCTTTTCGAAACAAGGACCTTCATTCCGGTACCAGGCCTGTTCCAAGAAAATGAAGAACTGTAGGGCTAAGCTCACTCTAAACTTGGATGGGACTATAAAGAGTGCAGTGACAGAACATAATCATCCCCCTCCAAGACTCATGCAAACTAATGATGGAAAGTATATCAAGCTATAGATAATATAGCGAAAGGAAGATGACACCAAAAATATACTTAGCTATTTTTTTAAACATGATCAAATTTAATATTTTCATAATGCATTGTAGCACTTTTATGTTTTTGTATTTGTAATAAAATAATTTGAATTTGTGGTTATTATGTTTTCAATAAATAAACTTAGAATTTAATATGCATAGAATATAATACAGGGCCTCAAGTCTGCTATTACAATAGTGTCAGAATGGTATATCATTGATTTCAAAATTGTTGCTTTTGACAAGTTTTGGTAATCTACTAATATAAAGGCGTCATTATGACTTTCCAATGGTCAACCACTGACACTCCATTGAAAGAAATGGCATAGAATGGTAATCTCGTTTATAATAGCAAATGATTGTCTGACGTATGCGGTAATCTGCTAAAATTGTGACAGTTCCTTTGATCAGTGACCTGCCATTAGAACGTCATTGTGCAGTCATTGCTTTTAATAAGCTCGATATTGTCATTTTATCACAACTCTATTACGAGACCATTGACCGATCAATGATCGATCATTATGAATTAGCAGATTACGAATGTATTTATATCGTGTTGAAATGACGAATTTATAAAAATAGCAGACTTGAGCCCCAGGTAATAGGTACTGTACGGCTTTCGGATTGAGAATTTACAGTTAAGAAACTGTCAAGCTCTGCTGTTAGTCCAAAAATCTTCGAATACTACATTTAGAATCCTGCGGATAGCTTGTTATTTTTTTTTCAATAATGTAAACTACTGCTTGACTGCGATCCTACCTTATGGTAAGCAGTGATACAATCGTTGATGGTGAAGCGCATTCACTCTAGCCTTGAAAACACCTAAATTATAATCGGACGGGAAGTGTGGTCTTTCCGTCGCAGGCAATAGATCCAGTCTTTCGATGTACGCGGTATAAACTAAAAAAATATATTTGTAAGTTTAAGTGGTAAGTGTACCTACAGATTTTTATAGCAAAACAATGATTTCACTTGCAGGTAGACCGTATGAGATGATAGTTCTCAATGGCAGAACCGTACTCCTTTATAAACAATATACATTTTCCAAGCGCGGGCCTACGTTCCGTCTCCACTTCTGTTCAAAGAAAGTTACCAATAATTGTAAAGCTAAACTTGTTCTTGACGTAAATGGAGAAATAGAATACGCGAATATCGATCACAATCATCCCCCTCCACAACTTATTCGTACGTCTGATGGTAAATATTGCAAAATCTAAAGTGGAAATAACTCAAAAACATTACGTTCAGAAGCTTTGGAAAAAATATTTTTAAACATATGTCGTAACCGGCAGTTGATTTAAGTTGACAACAAAATAAGGCACGCCATCTAGTGGCAACTAGAAGAACTAGAGTTGACACGCCTTTGACAGAGTTAGGCGTTTCCGTTTTGCAAAGAGCTTGAGTAGAACCCGTAGAGGACAGCAGATAAGCGGACACTCTCAACCTGATAATAGTGCACTGTATCGAATTGTATAGAGAAGTAAAGTGATCCAAATCTTAGTTGTTTCTATTTATTGCAATGGTAAAACCCCTGGTAACGGATCTGTAAATATTTTATTTTTCAATTTAATAATATTGTATTTTTGTAAGTAGTGTAAATTTGATGTAAGTTTGCCAGCAATAAATACGATTTTTTATTATTTATAACTGACTAGCTGATTCGACAGACGTGGTCACTTGTAAAATAACGTAGGTATATACAGGTTGATTTTTTCAAGTAGGCGTGAATGCCAAACCTGAAACCATGGATGATAGCGAAAAAGCTCCATTTTGAAGCTTAAACTGCATCATGAAAGTGTTTATCAAAAGAACAACGAACTTCTCTTAATTACCGGTCACCTTGTATATTCCGTACAAAAATATATAATAATTTTTGTAAAAGGTAAATATTTTTAAATAAGGTATGCTTGTTCGTAATATTGCAATTTCACAACGATTTCCATGGCGAAATCTGATGTTAAATTAAGAATTTTGCAAGGTTATTAGCTGACCCGGTAAATGTGGTTTTGTCATATAAACTGGACGGGGCCACCATTATCACTTAGAGGTATAAAATATAGCCTATGACCTATTCTAAGACCTACCATACAAACGACAAATTTCATAAAAATCGGTCAAACCGCTTCGGAGGAGATCGATAACAAACACTGTGAGATTTTTATATATTACTCGTAGAATAACAGATAGATATAGATAAAATCTTCGTGTGTAGAATAACAGATAGGAATAGACAACATTTTCGTGTGTAGTGCAAAATAATCATCTTAGTGTTTATTGATAATGATTTTTTAAATCTCAACCAAGTGTTTCTAGATTTGTATTTTATGCAAACAAACTGATAGACTACTCTTTATTATGTACACCATAATTATATAATAAAGAGTAGTCTATCCGTTTGTCTATCATATACAAATATAGTTTAAAGTTTGATCAATAACAATACTATTCAAGTATGTGAAATAAATATACTCGAAAAACAATTATTTATTTGTATTATTTTATTTTATTCCAGATAGTTCAAAATCGGGTTACCTGTTTTCATTGCCTAAATCGGCGTATAAAGAAATCGATAGGAATTCGATATACCTGTTAGAAGTTGATTCCTTTTCTAACGAAGACCAAACTTACGAAAATCATCAAGGCAGCCGTTCAGACAATGAACACGTTCTTAATGCAGGTTTTGATGAAATAGCTTCAACAAGTAATTTGACTTCCAATGCGTATAAACGAAGAAAACCATATACAAAAAAATCGGACAAAAGACCAGTAATCGTCCCAAAAAAGACAATAAAACCTGTGTGCAATTGCTGCAAGCTTAAATGCTCTGAAAATGTAAATGAAGAAACTAGGATGGCTATCTTTAATAAATATTATGGGGAAGACATGACTTGGCAGTTACAGAAACAGTTCATTGTTTCTAGAGTGACTGAAAAACCAGTTGCAAGGCGATATGGAATCAGAAAGCAACACAGAACGGTTACCCTGGAATACACATTTTTGGTGGACGATATTCCTGTTAAAGTCTGCAAACCCTTCTTCTTGAATACCCTGGCTATGTCTGCAAATGTTGTACGAAGAGCACTTATAAAGGCTAGAAAAGGCATTCCCCAAGACGACAGACGGGGGAGGCAGCCGGCGATTAACAAAACACCTGAAGAAATGAAAGACACTGTTCGTAAACACATTGACAAAATTAGTAAGCAAATTTTACAACGAAAAACACACATCAGCAGTCTCCCTGAAATCACTAAATTGTACTCTAAGTATCTTAAGTTTTGTGACAAAGAATGCATACCGAAGAATATCGTTGCGAAGTATTGGTTGTACCGCAGTATCATAAGAACAGAGTATGATTCACTGTTCGGACCGTTAACAAATGCTGAACACGCTGTTGACATTCGGTAATTCCGTCATTCACTTGAATATTTCACAAAACATGTTCCAGGAATTACGTTTTAAAAAATTTCGTCATTCAGAACTTTGGTTAAATGTTCAGTTTCTGTTCAGATTAAATAAAAGGGAACGGAATTACGGAATCATAGCGACTAACATTAATTCAATCTTGGGCAAGTAGTACCAACAACATCGATAGATGGCGTTGGCATCGAATTAGAAGTCGCTATGGTTTCGTTACCGCGCGTAATATAGGGTAGGTCTAAGAATTTTGTTTTTTTGCGAGTCAGTACGTCATACTTAGCATTGTGATTCGGTTTCGGTACAAGTTAATTATACGCGATTAATAACAGTCCAGTGTTTTGATTTCGTTACCCTCTCCAGTTCGACCCTCGGGTTTTGAACATGGTCCTTCGAGCCGGATAGGTCGGGAGTGTTTTTGGTAGTCGCCGGTGGTGGTAGAGATCTACCACCCTTCGCGTCGTTACTGGGCAGTGGATCGCTGTCCAGAGCATCCCCTTCCAAGAGGGGACACCAGGTGAGAGGTGTCAGCAGCTGGAGGAGGAACCGGTTGGAGCAGGGAGCCAGCAGCCTGTGAAGCGTGGTGCAGCACTACTGGTAGCAGCAGCTACAACTGAAGGAGCGACGCAAAGGGAGGAAACAGACGGCACAGGGCGCCACCTGGGTGGTGCGTTCGGCGCGACGCAGCGTCACGAGGTTTCAACAGTCAGTGTCATTGGTGAAAAAAAAAATCGTGAGTACAATTTACAACCTTATTGTCTGGAAGAATTTAACTTGAAGACTTCAAATAGTGCAGTGTAAATTTGAACTTTATCATCATCATAAAATTAACTTCAACATTCATAGGTGATTTAGGACTTGCAAAATACACTTCTGGACACATCTATTGGCCCACCTTGTATTTTAAGTTTCATTTGGTCCTAGCTAAAATTTTATATTAGGTCGAGCAAAAAGTTTTTATGCAGTTTTGAACCTGGCACATTCACAATTTCATTCAATAGTCTTTTTTTGAATTTCGAACACAGAATTTAAAGAAACCAAAGACAATTTGGAGCCTGTTTGTTGATATCAAACAATCGAATACTAAGAAAACTTGGTTTTATTGGTTTACTTGGATTTAATTCTTGAAAAAGTGATTGATATCTTTGGTTTTGCAACAAACATTACTTATTCTTAACATTAAGGTGAGGTTCTATCAATAATCTATGGATACTTCACCTGAAGTCGCCGCCCAAGCTGTGGCACTTATTCAGGCCGGACACAGCCAAAGAAACGTGAGTGCTCAACTTAATTTAAGTAGATATGCGGTCCGAAATGTTTATCGGAGGTACCTAGAGACTGGCGGCTTTGTTCGTCGCCAAGGAAGGCCACGATCTCGGGTCACAACTGAAAGGCAGGATCGATTTATCGTGACAACCAGCTTGAGAAATCGTCACCTTACCTCCATTGAGATACAAAACCAACTTCGCGACTTCCACGGAGTATCTGTGAGCGCTCGAACTGTTCGGAGAAGGTTAAAAGAACGCGATATGGTACCACACAAGCCAGCTAATGGGCCCAAACTAACGCGAGCCCACCGAACAGCGCGCCTTCATTTCGCACGCAGTCATTTAAATTGGACACAGCAAGATTGGAGCCGTGTACTCTTTTCTGATGAGTCTAAAATTGTGTTACATGGCAATGATGGAAGGAAGAAGGTCTACCGACGTAAGGGAGAGCGTTTCGCACAATGCTGCTTTGAAGAGAGGGTTGCTTACGGCGGTGGCTCATGGACTGTCTGGGGCGGTATATCCGCGAGCGGCAAAACTCAACTTGAGGTTGTTACAGGACCACGGCTGCCAACATTAAATGCTGAAAGGTACATTCGTGAGTGCTTAGAACCTCACGTGATACCATACGCGGACTATGTGGGCCCAAATTTCCTTTTTATGCATGATAATGCAAGAGCCCATGCGGCCGGCATCGTCAGGGAATATCTTCGGGATGTGAACATCACTGTTATGGACTGGCCAGCCAGAAGCCCAGATATGAACCCCATTGAGCACATGTGGGACGAGCTAAAAAGACGTATTAGGGCTCGTCAGCCAGTTGCCCAGACGATGCAGGAGTTGAAAACTGCCATAGAAGAGGAATGGCAGATGATCCCTCAAAATTTCATAGAGCGGTTGATAAACTCTATGCCTAATCGTATGAGAGCTGTGGTAGATGCCCATGGAGGCAACACGCGTTAGTAAATTAAACCTTTATTTGATAAAACATGTTTTTTATTCAAAAATCAATTGCCTTTAACAAGGCGCATATCCGACTTGTTAGGCGTAGCTCCATGTCGTATGGTATTCTGAATTCAAATTTAAAACAATACGATCGAAAAAGATGGTAAAATGTATCAGGTTTAAAACTGCATCAACAGTTTTTGTTCAATCTAGCAATCATATTTCGGTAGGGGCCATCGAAACCTAAACTCTAAGGTGGGCCAATAGATGTGTCCAGAAGTGTATTAACGAAAAAGTGGTTCAGACGAGAAATCTATGTCCGATTTCACCCAGAAATACAAGTTTCAAACACTTTAAAATTTTAAATGTTATCGGGACTTAGAAAAAAAAACTACGAAATTTTTATTACTTAACGTGTGATTTATAGTGTTGCAAGTTTTTTAATTAAAAATGGAGTCCCTTAGCGACATTCAGGAAGACATTAAAATTAAAATGTTGAAGTCAAAATCTAACTTTAAAAAATGTCCTAAAGAGCGGCTAACTGTTTATTATATAGAAACTAGAATTGAAAACTTAGAACAGTAATTGCAATTATTCTATGAGACACATGTTAAAATAATTACTCAGGTAAAGAGGTCTGATTTATTTGGTTCAAATTATCATAAGGCTAACTTGTATGATGAAGTCGAAGAGTTTTATATACAGTATAAAAGCGAGCTGAAAGAAACTTTAAACAATATGAAAATGTCTAATGAAACATATAATGTTAGTCCAGGAGCTAGCTGTAGTTCAGGATTTAGAAACTTTAGATTACCTTAGGTTGAAACACCTGTGTTCTCTGGAAATTATAGTGAGTGGCAGACGTTTAGGGATTTGTTTGTAGGATTAATACATAACAATAAAACTCTAGACGATGCACAAAAATTATATTATTTAACCCGAACCGGAGATGCAGAGCACTTATTAAGAAACAATAATGTAACAGCGGATAATTATACAGCTAGTTGGGCAAAATTAGAGGCAATGTACAACAATAAAAGATTTTTAGCAAATGGCATTTTAAAACGGTTGTTTAATCAAAAAGTTTAACAGTAGAATCAGCTTTTGAGATAAAAAGATTACTTAGCACCACATGTGATTGTTTGGGATCAATTAAAAATTTAGGTATTGACGTTACTTCTTGGGACATCCTAATAATACACATTATTAGTGCCAAATTGGATAAGGAGACCAGGAAGGCCTGGGAATTAAAAGTAGCTTCTGATGTAACGGATGATTTGCCTACTTTTAGTCAATTTACTGAATTTTTAACTGGTCGCTTTCGAGGTCTAGAATATTTAGAAAACAAACCTCAAGTTCAAAAGAATTCTCAATCATTCCATGTGGTAGGGAAAGAGGAGAGGGTAACGAAATCTAAACACTGGACTGTTATTAATCGCGTATAATTAAACTTCAAACTTGTACCGAAACCGAATCACAATGTTAGCATTGTATGACGTACTGACTCTCAAAAAAACAAAATTCTAAGTGTCTAAATACACAATGCCGAAAAAACGCGACGGAAGTTCCGCGGCTGATTTTACGTTCCGATGTATTCGGCTGATGACACACCATAAGTGCCGAACTTACGCGGCTGAAATTCAGATGCGTAACTTTGTGTATATGAAGGATTTTCTATACCCTACGGATAAACTGGATTGATTACAAAGCAATATTACAAACTCTAAAGTGTACTTTATTCCCATTGACTTTAAGTTCATACGTTTCATTGACAAGCAAAAGGGGAAAAATGTACCGAGCAAGACAACGACAAAGAGGTGGTGTGTCCCTTTCTTACCTCTATTTTAACTAGGGTAACCATAAATTTACTAATTTAATTGTTATTATTTTTGTCACTGTAGTATTTTATATAAATGATGCTGTAGATTTTTATATATTGACGTTAAAGTACCAATAACTCCTAACTGTCTGTGAAACCTGAAAAATAGTTTAATTTATTGAGAACTCAAAAATTTGCAATTAATTCATTTATTGAGGATAATAATAACATCTGGTTTAGTTATTATACTGCTTTAATATATTTTATATTTGTTTCTCTAACCACTTGTGTTTAACTAAACCAGAAGTTATTAGTATCCTATGTTTAGCAGGTAATCATGAAATAGACACGTTGGTTTAGATAAGAGGTATTTCCACATTTTAATTTAATGCAGTTTTAACAAAAAAATCACTTCGGAGATTTTACTAAAACATGCGGAAACACTTAAATTCATAGCGGTAAATTAGATTTTCTCGAAAAAATATTTTTAGGAGGTATTGGTACTTCACGATCGATATATATGTCAGAAGCGGTCGTAATCGTATCGTGATATATATATCGTACTTATGCCTTATATACATATATATTATATACCTTTTGAGTGCGTAATTAGAGACACAATAGAAAGACAATGGCGTGTGAACGCATGCGTTAATGCGGGGATCAACAGCTTACATCTCATTTGAATATCTTCTTTTTGATAACCGCCTGTTATTTTTGTACGTATACGTATATATCTCATTTGAATATCTTCTTTTTATTTTCTCCGAAAATCCGATTTTCGACTTTAAATAATTCGAAAATCAGATTTTTGAGACTTTAACCTAATGATGTAAAAGATTAGACAGAGATCGAAAATAAACTTATTTTTTACAACGTACACTAAGTTAGGTGCTTAGTACCAAAACTATAAAACGAATAACCTAAACTAAAACAACTAAACTTATACATAAACCAAATGAGTTTACGGCGTCCTAGACGCCGTAAACAAACTGATAAACAGAGAAATCTTCCCGAAAATTTTAAAATTACAATTCACCATTGCTTTCGTTTTAAAACAAGAAGAAAAATTCAAAATTTGAAAAATGTCATCAAACAAATCAGCCTAATAACTTTCAGTTGAATATTGAATATGATCTTTAAAATTAGAAAAGTAAAAATACATAAATCATTTTTCAAATTTGCCAAATTTGTTGGTATTTGTTGACAGATACAGCTGTCAACAAATACCAACAAATTTGGCAAATTACTCTCATTAGAATTGATTTACATACTGGTTGGTCAGAAAATCGTGAATTCCTTGAAAGTTTTTTGATTAATTCTGTTAAACCAAAAAATAGATACGATTATAGAATTACAATTCACTTATTTTGAGATATTTAAATTTAATTTTTTATTGCTTTCGTGTTGCTGGCAGGCTTAACACAATTTTTTTTAATTAACAGATAAAATAAGTTGGTAGGAACAATTGTTATTTGTAAATATCTGTTACTTCTATCTGTTACTTTAATCTACATACCTACCAACTTATTTTATCTGTTAATTTAATAACAGACCCTCAAACACTGTTACCGTGGCTGTTACTTCTGTTACTCATTCTCTCTTTTCCTCATTATAGAATGGCCTTTGCTAAAAACAGACACACCTATTATTTATTTCGTAATATGTTTACTTCTCCTCTTACTAAAGCGTTAAACTACGCTAAAACGAAAAGCAGTTAGTATATTTTATTAACCCTAAAATATAGTTGGTGGTCTTACAAGAACAAATAGTAACGAAAAAAGTGACTCCTAAATTTAGTTGTATTACCTGTTACATGGCCTGTTACTGACCAGTGACCATTATAAAAAAACTTATAATTTATTTTATTTTCTTTATGGCAATTTGTGATACAATTTAAAAAAATGGGTCCGTAGTAATTATTTAAAAATTGTGTTAAGCCTGCCAGCAACACGAAAGCAATAAAAAATTAAATTTAAATATCTCAAAATAAGTGAATTGTAATTCTATAATCGTATCTATTTTTTGGTTTAACAGAATTAATCAAAAAACTTTCAAGGAATTCACGATTTTCTGACCAACCAGCATGTAAATCAATTCTAATGAGAGTAATTTGCCAAATTTGTTGGTATTTGTTGACAGATACAGTATTATTTATTTAATTTTTTTATGGTTGCCAAACAACCAAACATAATTACATCGATCGTGTCAGGACGCCCTTATTATCTTTGGTTTGACTTTTGATGGGATTGGTTGAAAAATGATTTATGTATTTTTACTTTCCTAATTTTAAAGATCATATTCAATATTCAACTGAAAGTTATTAGGCTGATTTGTTTGATGACATTTTTCAAATTTTGAATTTTTCTTCTTGTTTTAAAACGAAAGCAGTGGTGAATTGTAATTTTAAAATTTTCGGGAAGATTTCTCTGTTTATCAGTTTGTTTACGGCGTCTAAGACGCCGTAAACTCATTTGGTTTATGTATAAGTTTAGTTGTTTTAGTTTAGGTTATTCGTTTTATAGTTTTGGTACTAAGTACCTAACTTAGTGTACGTTGTAAAAAATAAGTTTATTTTCGATCTCTGTCTAATCTTTTACATCATTAGGTTAAAGTCTCAAAAATCTGATTTTCGAATTATTTAAAGTCGAAAATCGGATTTTCGGAGAAAATCAAAAAGAAGATATTCAAATGAGATATATACGTATACGTACAAAAATAACAGGCGGTTATCAAAAAGAAGATATTCAAATGAGATGTAAGCTGTTGATCCCCGCATTAACGCATGCGTTCACGCGCCATTGTCTTTCTATTGTGTCTCTAATTACGCACTCAAAAGGTATATAATATATATGTATATAAGGCATAAGTACGATATATATATCACGATACGATTACGACCGCTTCTGACATATATATCGATCGTGAAGTACCAATACCTCCTAAAAATATTTTTTCGAGAAAATCTAATTTACCGCTATGAATTTAAGTGTTTCCGCATGTTTTAGTAAAATCTCCGAAGTTATTTTTTTGTTAAAACTGCATTAAATTAAAATGTGGAAATACCTCTTATCTAAACCAACGTGTCTATTTCATGATTACCTGCTAAACATAGGATACTAATAACTTCTGGTTTAGTTAAACACAAGTGGTTAGAGAAACAAATATAAAATATATTAAAGCAGTATAATAACTAAACCAGATGTTATTATTATCCTCAATAAATGAATTAATTGCAGATTTTTGAGTTCTCAATAAATCAAACTATTTTTCAGGTTTCACAGACAGTTAGGAGTTATTGGTACTTTAACGTCGATATATAAAAATCTACAGCATCATTTATATAAAATACTACAGTGACAAAAATAATAACAATTAAATTAGTAAATTTATGGTTACCCTGGTTAAAATAGAGGTAAGAAAGGGACACACCACCTCTTTGTCGTTGTCTTGCTCGGTACATTTTTCCCCTTTTGCTTGTCAATGAAACGTATGAACTTAAAGTCAATGGGAATAAAGTACACTTTAGAGTTTGTAATATTGCTTTGTAATCAATCCAGTTTATCCGTAGGGTATAGAAAATCCTTGATATACACAAAGTTACGCATTTGAATTTTAGCCGCGTAAGTTCGGCACTTATGTCATGCACTGTGTGTCATGTCAGCCGAATACATTGGAACGTAAAATCAGCCGCGGAACTTCCGTCGCGTTTTTTCGGCATAGTGTGTTTAGACACTTAGAATTTTGTTTTTTTGAGAGTCAGTACGTCATACAATGCTAACATTGTGATTCGGTTTCGGTACAAGTTTGAAGTTTAATTATACGCGATTAATAACAGTCCAGTGTTTTGATTTCGTTACGCTCTCCAGTTCGACCCTCGGGTTTTGAACAGTTTCTATAAATTATATTTTCTTTACTTTTTAATTTATGTGCATTAAAAAAATCAGAAAATTGCTTTGTAGTTACCTCAAAAAAAAAAAATTTTTGCGATTCGGAAAAATCTTCGTAACTAAATTCGGGAATTGAAATGTTTTCATAGGCAAGTTTGTACGGAATCCTCAGTGCGCGAGTCCGAATCGCGCTTGCCGGGTCCATTGTACCTATAGATTTAAGTTTCTGTAAAAGTTTAATTAGATACATATTTGGTGTACAATAAAGTTTATTCTATGCTGTTCTATTCAGCTGCATTTGGTTAGATTAGAACCTTACTACAACATAGTCAGGAAAAGATTAAGCAGATAATATATGATCTATTGGATCAGTAACCTCTCCAAATGAGCATATTACTCCGATAAATTTTATCTCTATGAGCTGTTGAATCTAAGTAAATAATAACCAGCTACTTCAATAATGTTTGGGACCCAATCTTGGTTATTTTCGCTCAGTTCACTTGTGGTATACGGCAGATGTGACTCGCCCGGTTCCACTTCAATTCAACGGCCTACCTCTACGTTTCAAATTTTGGAATGAAGTATACTGTCTCACGACTCATTGTGAATTCAACACCTAAAGCCTACTTCATAATAAAGCAGTTGCGTGGTCTGGAATACTTTGTTTATTGTTCGTAACCCACTTATCCTCCAGACAACTTGGAGATTCGCATTCTGATTGAATATAATTATAATACGTAAATAATAACGCATGAATCTTTTGCTTCAATTTTAGGTAATTCAAGATCTTTTCAGCGGATTTTATTGCGCACCTCAGATATTAAAACAGAAATGAAATCCCAACAAGTCAATGATAATTTGATATTCACTTCACAATCTGAAGAGGAATTTGATGATGATCAGAGCAGTAACGAAGTTCCAGAAGGCAAATCCTCAGACGATGAATATGATACTGCATACAACACACAATGCAACAATAAAACAAACTTATTGGAACCTAAACTCTGTGAATCATCGACTGCTTGTAATAAAAATACAAGCGGAAAAACAGGAGCAATTTGCACTTGTAAGCTCGAGTGCTATAAATATGTAAACGAAGAAATCAGGAAGACCATCTTTAATCAGTATAACGCTATGAGCAGGACTTTACAGAGACAGTTTATTGTATCAAGAGTTTTTGAAGGACCAGTTCGTAGACGTATTGGGTCTGACAGGTCATCTCGAAGAAGAGTAATAGTGACCCATACATTTTTGGTGAACGATAATCCAGTTAAAGTTTGCAAGACCTTCTTCTTGAATACCCTGGCTATATCTTCAAACGTTGTACGATGTGCTCTTATAAAGGCTAGAAGAGGCATGTCACAAGACGACAGACGGGGAAGAAAGCCTCCGGTTAACAAAACACCTGAAGAAATAAAAGACACTGTTCGAAAACACATTGAAAAAATGAGTAAGCAAAATCTACAACGCAATTCACACAAAAAACTCTACTCTAAGTATCTTAAGTTTTGTGACAAAGAATGCATACCGAAGAATATTGTTGCGAAGTACTGGCTGTACCGCAGAATCATAAGAACAGAGTATGATTCTCTGCTCAAACCGCTAACAAATAATTAAGTGACAAAAATCTGTAAATTAGTATTACTGGTTTCTTAAAGGTAAATATTTTGTATAAGTACCTTACCTGTATTCCTTCAGTAGCCCTTTGCGTTACAGGGCCGTGTTAACTCTTTCGAGCAAACCCACAGCCTTGGCAGACATTGATCCTGGCGCGGCCCATTAATTTTGCTACAAGCTCATTAACCACAATTTGAAACCAACACCAAATGAAAATGGATGTGATAGCGAATTGTCGGTTGGCAAAACACTTTAGCCAGTTTTGAAAGCTGTTAAAAAGCCAATCAATATTGAGCATGGTTGAAAAGCTTGTTGGCTCATCCAACGCAATCCAATGCAATGTTTGTTTGGCAACGCAAAAAAGAGAGATAACACTTGAACGCTCTGTTGGCATTCGGTAATTTAGTCATAATCAGAATTTTGATTAAATGTGCAGTTTCTATAAATAATATTTTTTTTTACTATATTAATTTATGAGTAGGTACATTAGGTACGAAGGGTAGGGAGTATATTATTGTGATACAGATATGATGTAACAATGTGATCATTAAGTAGTTCATGTAACGATTTTATGTAGATCTATACGTATCTAAAATTAGAAAATAAATATTTTTTATTATAAAGATACTGTCTATTTTTTACGCCGAGTGATTTTTACGAGTGCAGATAATATCTATAAGCATTTACTCATTGTACCTATAGATTTAAGTTTGTGTAAAAGTTTTATTACTATTTTTTGATTCCTACTTATCACCCACATAATATATGTTCTCTGAAGATATTGAATTGAATAAAGGTTATAATTATTATTTAATAAAAACTGATTAATCTTTTGCTTAAATTTTAGGTTCTTCAAGATCTTTTCAGCAGATTTCATTGCGCACCTCAGATATTAATTTGATATTCACTTCAGAATCTGAACAGGGTTTTGATGATGATCAAAACAGTTACGAAGTTCCAGAAGACAAACCTTCAGACAGTAAATACGTTGCTACACACAGCACACGAGACAACAGAAAAACAAATTTATTGGAACCTAAACTCTGTGAATCATCGACTGCTTGTAATAATAATAAAAACAAAGAAACTGGTTGTAAAAAACAATTGGAACTGTTTTGCAACAACACTTGTAAGCTCAAGTGTTATAAACATGTCAATGAAGAAATCAGGAAGACCATCTTTAATCAGTATAACGCTATGAGCAGAACTTCACAGAGGCAGTTTATTGTATCAAGAGTGTCCGAAGGGCCAGTGCGTAGACGTTTTGTGTCTGACACGCCATGTCGAAGAAGAGTAATATTAACCCATACATTTTTAGTGAACGATATTCCTGTTAAAGTCTGTAAACCCTTCTTCTTGAGTACCCTGGCTATATCATCAGACGTTGTACGAGGAGCACTTATAAAGGCTAGAAAAGGTATGTCACAAGACGACAGACGAGGAAGACATCCGCCGGTTAACAAAACACCTGAAGAAATGAAAGACACTGTTCGTAAACATATTGACAAAATTAGTAAGCAAAATCTACAACGGAAATCACACAACAGCAGTGGCCCTGAAATCAAAAAATTCTATTCTATGTATCTTAAGTTTTGTAACAAAGAATGTATACCAAAGGATATGGTTGCGAAGTACTGGTTGTACCGCAGTATCATAAGAACAGAGTATGATTCATTGTTCAAACAGCTTGAGTGACGAAAATCTGTAAATTAGTATTACTGGTCTCTTAAAGGTAAATATGTTGTGGAATACGGACATACATGTTCTATATTTTATGCAATTTATGTTTCATATTTTGTGTAATTTATGCAACGATTTTATTTAGATTTATGTATCTAATTTTAGAAATTAAATAACTTTCATTGTAAATGTATTGTCTATTTTTGCTTTTGACGAGCACGCGTGCGTATTTACATTCTATACAAGGCATGAAGGCAGCCATAGAAAACTCGCGTATGCTTTGTATTGCTATTTTTAAATCTGCAATTGTATACACAAATTCTAAATTCTTCAACGCTGTTCAGATATTTCGTTCGTGAACAAAGATAAACATCTCTCGTAACACAACACTACGCCGCTCGGGCGCTCCACGAACTGCCCGCTGGCTTTCTGACCGGGTCAGCGTTGCCGCGCCGCGTCCGCTCCGCTTCCGCCGTCGCCCCGCTGCCCGCTGACTTTGTATTCGTGGCCTAATAGTCACTGTTCTAACCATACCTAACCCACGTGATCGCTTCGTTCGCTCGCCATCGTGTTCTAATGATCACTATTTAAACTGACCTAATCCAAGCGCGATTATTCCGATCTACGCACGATTAGTCCATATTCGTACTGGCACTGTATATTATAGAATAAGGTTAGGTAGTTGGTCACTTTTTTTAGGTGGGAAATCATCTAATGACTTCTCTCGCTCTTGGGCCGTCCAAGAGGGCGTGTCTGACTTTTACCGACTAAAACCCACTCCTGTTCCTTCTTTGCCTTCATTCCAGGGCCCCGGGTACACTTTCGCACAACCAATGGCCCCGGTAGGTTTCGACCCGCTCTTTGAGGCGCGCGTGGAATCCTAGGCGCCGTCAACGACTCGAGCTCGGGCCGGACGGTTACCGGATGGCCGGACGGCGTGCTACCCATTGTTCACCATTGCTCGCCATCCGCAAGCCTACGCCTACGGGTGGCTGGAAATCAGGATCGGCATCCCAGCGACTGGGGCGTGAGAGCCGTCCCCTCACGCGTTAGGCCGCCTTCTTCACATTACTGCTTCGCAGAAGGCGGCGTTCGCCTGCCATTTCCTCACTCCGGACCATGGCCTGTGCCAGGGCCTGGCGCGAGAGGTCGTTTCCGCTGATCGCCCCCACGAGGACGCGGCGGTGCTCTGCCAAAACGGGGCACAGGTAGTTGGCAACTACGAAGTATACACGATTACTTACGTACTACTCTTGTATAGTACTCGGTTTCGTCACGATGTTTTCCTTCACCGTTTTGGGAGGGATCAGTCTATCTAGGATGGCCGTGTCGGTGAAGTCAATAGAACGGGAGCTTTACAACGAGACGAAAGCGAAGTATGACGTCAAACTACTTCGACTGAATCTAGATTGGAGTTCGTGCGAGTCGAGCAAATGAAAATTGCAACACCAGAACTGTCTCACAGCTCTTTGTGAATTGAAGACCTAAAGCCTACATCATAATAAATCAGTTGCGTGGTCAGAAATACTTTGTTTATTGTACAGAAACCACTTATCACCCACACAATATTCTCTCTGGAGGAAATTTGCGCTTTGATTAGCATCCTGAATCGATATATTTATGTATATATTGTAATAAATAAAGGATATTTATTATATACACACTATGTAGACATCAGTCAACTGTGTTTATATTATAAATATTATTGTGTGTCTATAGTGCAGCACAGGTATGCTCGGTTTGCACATGGCCCGACAGTTTGCTATATTTTATTGTGCGTCTATTTGGGCAGAATAAACATGTTTTCTTTCTTTCTTTTTCTTTTATATATTTTTTTATAATAAGTATTTAATAATAACTGATTAATCTTTTGCTTAAATTTTAGGTTCTTCAAGATCTTTTCAGCAGATTTCATTGCGCACCTCAGATATTAATTTGATATTCACTTCAGAATCTGAACAGGATTTTGATGATGATCAAAACAGTTACGAAGTTCCAGAAGGCAAACCTTCAGACAGTAAATACGTTGCTACATACAGCACACAAGACAACAGAAAAATAAATTTATTGGAACCTAAACTCTGTGAATCATCGACAGCTTGTAATAAAAATAAAAGTAAAAAAACTGGTTATAAAAAACAAATAGAACTGATTTGCAACAACACTTGTAAGCTTGAGTGCTATAAACATGTAAACGAAAAAATCAGGAAGACCATCTTTAATCAGTATAACGCTATGAGCAGGAATTCACAGAGGCAGTTTATTGTATCAAGAGTTTCTGAAGGGCCAGTGCGTAGACGTATTGTGTCTGACACGCCATCTCGAAGAAGAGTAATAGTGACCCATACATTTTTGGTGAACGATATTCCTGTTAAAGTCTGTAAAACCTTTTTCTTGAATACCCTGGCTATATCCTCAGAAGTTGTTCGAGGAGCACTTATAAAGGCTAGAAAAGGCATGTCACAAGACGACAGACGGGGAACATATTGTCGGTTATCAAAACACCTGAAGAAATGAAAGACACTGTTCGTAAACATATTATTGACAAAATTAGTAAGAAAAATCTTACTAATTTTCACACATCAGCAGTGACCTTGAAATTAAAAAATTCTACTCTTCGTATCTTAAATTCTGTGACAAAGAATGCATATCGAAGTATATTTTTGCGAAATACCGACTGTACCGCAGTATTGTGAGGACAAAGTATGATTCACTGTTCAAACCGAGTGACGAAAATCGGTAAATTAGTATTACTGATGAATTTTAAATACTCACGCAAACATAGACTTGCTAGATACCAAACTCATGGTAAACAACTATGTAGCACCCACTCCTATCAAGATCGGAGACTGTACGCTCAAAGTTTACCTTGGACAGACGGTCCAGTTGGGGAGATCTGATTTCGAGAAAGAGGTCAATCGTCGAATTCGACTGGACTGGGCAGTGTTCGGGAAGCTACGCGGTATCTTCTCGTCCAACATACCAAAGCGTCTATGATCAGTGCGTGTTGCCAGTTGCCACATGAAACTGATGACATATGGCTCTGAAACGTGGTCGCTGACAAAGGTTCTCACCAGCATATTGTATGTTGTTATGACACTGCTTCGGTTGAGTCTGGATTGTAGTTTGCGCGAGCCGAGCAGATAAAAGTTCTAATCACATGGACGTGGTCTGCTTTTCTCTGTCGGCAGCCGCGTGGGCAATACCAGTACTGTCTCACGGCTCGTTGTGAATTGAATACCTAAACCCTCTATCATTATAAATCAGTTGCGTGGTCAGGAATACTTTGTTTATTGTTCGTAACCCACTTATCACCCACGCAGTATGTTCTTTTGAGGAGATTCCCATTTTGGCCGGTATCCTGAAACGATATATTTACCTATACTTATATATATATTGAAATTAATAAAGAATTTTTTTTTTTTTTGATGAAACTTAAAAATATGATTTGCTTTTGCCCGCGACTTCGCTCGCGTACATAAAATAACCTGTGTCACTTAGGAATAAAGTAGCTTTCTATCGGTAAAAAGTTTTAGCAATCAGACCAGTACTTTCAGAGATTACCTACTACGAGTATCTTGCAAACAAAAAAAAAACAAACGTTACCTCTATAAAATATTACTGTAGATGTAGATATGTAAATGTTTATGAATAAACGGAATAATTTAATAATAAATGATGAATTTTTTGCTTCAATTTTAGGTTCTTCAAAATCTTTTCAGGGGCTTTCATTGCGCAAATCAGATATTAAAAATGAATCGGAATCACTGAAACAAATCAATGATAATTCGATATTCACTTCAGAACCTGAACAGGATTTTGATGATATTCAAAACTGTTACGAAGTTCTAGAAGACAAGTCTTCAGTCGATGAATATATAGTTGCACACAGCATACAAGATAACAGCAGAGAAACAAATTTATTGAAAACAAAATCCTGTGAATCATCAACAGCTTCGAATAAAAAATATGCAAAAAGAGGAAAAACAATTAAAAAATTGGGACCGATTTGCACTTGTAAGCTTGAGTGCTATAAACATGTAAACGAAGAAATCAGGATGACTATCTTTAATCAGTTTTACGCTATGAACAAGATTTCACAGAAGCAGTTTATTGTATCAAGAGTTTCTGAAGGGCCAGTGCGTAGATGTCGTGTGTATGGGCGGCCATCTCGAAGAGGGGCTACATTTACCTATACATTTTTGGTGAACGGAGAACCTGTCATTGTTTGTAAAACCTTCTTTTGCAACACCCTGGCTCTAACCGGGAATACTGTTTTAAAATATTTAAAAAACGTTAAAATGGGCATATCGCTTAAAGACAGACGAGGACAATTTCCACCGCCTAACAAAACATCAAAAGAAAAAAAAGATACGGTTCGAAAACACCTTGATGTTATGTTTGATTATGTGACTCATTCTGAGCAAAATATTGAGCGGGAACTGTACGCTGGCAGTCACTTGAAAGTATCCAAATTTTACTCTTCGTATCTAGAATACTGTACCAAGAAGGACATACCAAAACATAACGTTGCGAAAAAGTGGTTATACCGACGTATTTTGAAAACCGAGTATAATTTACAGTTCAAACCGCTGGAATCTGACACAAGCGACGAAAATTTGTAAATTTTGCGATACAATTAGTATCACTTGCGGCGGTTGCAAATGATTCTCACAGAAACCTTGCATTTCTTTAGCATACAAAGTATGTCGTTCGACATTTGTGAGCGAAAAAACAAATAACATTAAACACTCACCTCTTTAAAAAAATATAAATAAACTAATACATTTAAACGTAGGCAGATGATATGTTATAAGTGATAAGTAAAGATAAGTGTATAAATAAATTCATTTCGTTAAAAATTTAGTGTTATATTAACCAGGCTAGCTATATGTATACTTGAAGAAGTTTTTGGTGGTGGTATATCATAGTTGATTATGACTGTTTAATATGCGCACGTTGTCTTTTGATATATCGATCAGTTATGTCTATTTATAGAGACCATCGTTTGACAATCTTGGTTTGGTAGGAATGATCTAATTCACTGATATATACAATAGAGTCGAAATTCGAATCGAACGACGAGCTTTCCTTTCTACTCGTAGTTCCTTCGTCTTCGGGAAATTATATTTTTAATATATGAACCTACGAAGCGACTGTGTGGTTCTAAAGTAATCTTAAAAAGTCTTTCTGGAATATTCCTGGTTTGAAGTAAAAGATAAAAGCAGTGCCCCGACTGAAAGTGGGACTGTTGTGTTTCGACAGCGATACTAGTGCGAACTGTAATAAGTTATAAGTGCGATAGAGATGTTCTCTAACAACCTTTGTGAAAGTTTAACCGATTCTAGTACTATACATAGTAATTTGGAAGAAATATATTTTTGAAATAAGCAGTACCTTTGTAATTTTTTTTATAATTTTGTATCTTTTTCTATGTTTATGTGTGTGTACATAAATTATAAAATAAATAAAGAATTAAATTTTCACGTATATTGTTCTACGACTCCAATATGATATCTGTTGTAGATACTGGCTAATCCCTGTTGTGCAGATCTATTTCTAGTTTGTTTTCTTTTAGTAGGCTATTCATTTGAAATGTTCTATATTTTAAAATATTTGTGTTGTCTAGTAACTTTTTTATAAACACTCATGACAGTAACATATTTTCTCTTATTTATTCCCAAATTCTTTATATTTACGAGCCTTCATCCAGTTATTTAGCTAACAATAACGTTTACTTATTTATTGAATGTATGCAATAAATATTATATGATTGTAGTATCTCGAACATAGACCCTGTTAGGGCACAGCAACATATTCTTAGCATTGCATGAATTATACTGTACATTACAAATTTAATATCTACAATTGGATACAATTATTATGTTGAATCACAAAAAAAACTTATTTATCTTTTGCTTTAATTCTAGGTTCTTCAAGATCTTATCAGCGGTTTGAACAGGATTTTGGTGATGATCAAAACAGTTATTACGAAGTGCCAATAGACCAATCTTCAGACGATAAACACGTTATTGATGTTGGTTTAGCACACAGCACACGAGTTCAAAGCAGCGAAACAAATTTATTGGAACCAAAACTCTGTGAATCATCAACTGCTTCTAATAAAAAATATGCAAAAAGAAAAAAAAAGAAAAAATTGGGACCAATTTGCACTTGTAAGCTTGAGTGCTATAAACATGTAAACGAAGAAATCAGGATGACTATCTTTAATCAGTTTTACGCTATGACCAAGATTTCACAGAAGCAGTTTATTCTATCAAGAGTTTCTGAAGGGCCAGTGCGTAGACATCGTGTGATTGGAAGGCCGTCTCGAAGAGAAGCTACATTTACCTATACATTTTTGGTGAACGGAGAACCTGTCATAGTTTGTAAAACCTTCTTTTGCAACACCCTGGCTCTATCCGGGAATACTGTTTTACAAAGTTTAAAAAAACGCTAAAATGGGCATATCGCATAAAGAACACCATGATGTTATGTTTGATTATGTGACTCATTCTGAGCAAAATATTGAGCCGGAACTGTACGCTGGCAGTCACTTGAAAGTAAGCAAATTTTACTCTTCGTATCTAGAATACTGTACCAAGAAGGACATACCAAAACAGAACGTTGCGAAGATGTGCTTATACCGACGTATTTTGAAAACTGAGTATAATTTACAGTTCAAACCGCTAGAATCTGACACAAGCGACGAAAATTTGTAAATTTTGCGATACAATTAGTATCACTTGCGGCGGTTGCAAATGATTCTCACAGAAACCTTGCATTTCTTTAGCATACAAAGTATGTCGTTCGACATTTGTGAGCGAAAAAACATATAACATTAAACACTCACCTACTAATACATTTAATACTACTAATACATTTAAACGTAGGCAGATGATATGTTATAAGTGATAAGTAAACATAAGTGTATAAATAAATTCATTTCGTTAAAAATTTAGTGTTATATTAACCAGGCTAGCTATATGTATACTTGAAGAAGTTTTTGGTGGTGGTATATCATAGTTCATTACGACTGTTTAATATGCGCACGTTGTCTTTTGATATATCGATCAATTATGTCTATTTATGGAGACCATCGTTTGACAATCTTGGTTTGGTAGGAATGATCTAATTCACTGATATATACAACTAGCTTTTGCCCGCGGCTTCGCTCGCGTTAAGTATTATTATTAATTAGGTATATTTTTTGCGGCACAAACTTTCATCCCCTATTTTATCCCCTTGGGGGTAGAATATATCAAAATCCTTTCTTAGGGGATGCCTACGTCATAGTAGCTATATGCATGGAAAGTCTCAGCCCGATCGGTTTAAAATTGACAAAGTTTCATTAAAAATTTCATCCCCTATTTTATCCCCTTGTAGGTAGAATTTATCAAAATCCTTTCTTAGCGGATGCCTACGTCATAACATCTACCTGCATGCCAAATTTCAGCCCGATCCCTCCAGTGGTTTGGACTGTGCGTTGATAGATCACTATGTCAGTGAGTCACCTTTGAGTTTTATATATTTAGATAGAGTCGAAATTCGAATCGAACGACGAGCTTTCCTTTCTAGTTCCTTCGTCTTCGGGAAATTATATTTTTAATATATGAACCTACGAAGCGACTGTATGGTTCTAAAGTAATCTTAAAAAGTCTTTCTGGAATATTCCTGGTTTGGAGTAAAAGATAAAAGCAGTGCCCCGACTGAAAGTGGGACTGTTGTGTTTCGACAGCGATAGGTACTAGTGCGAACTGTAATAAGTTATAAGTGCAATAGAGATGTTCTCTAACAACCTTTGTGAAAGTTTAACCGATTCTAGTACTATACATAGTAATTTGTTACTCTTCTGTGAACAAATTGTTATTGTTTGTGGTTATAATAAAGTCTTGTAATGGTAAACATGTTTTTGATTACCCACGTTCTATCACTCTGTATGAATTGCAATGTATGTGTCAACTTTTGAGAGGGTTCTTTTTTAATGTTCCACAGTTATTATGTATGACACATGTATTATTTTACAGATGAATATGAAATAATCAAATTTCGCAACAAAGAACTTATACTTTATCAAGCGCAAACATATTCAAAATCGGGCACGAATGAAAAGCATCGGTATTGTTCTAAAAAAATCCAAGGTTGTAAAGCAAAGCTTATATTAGACGACAATGGCAGCATTTTAGCGGCTCATACTGATCATAATCATGCGCCACCAACTTTGTACCAAACTCCGGATGGCAACTATCACAAATTATTTAATAAAATGTAAATATAAGACGTAAATTATATCTGTTATTTTTTATGTTTTAACTTTAATTTAAGATTTCACAAACTCTTCTTATTTCTACACGCTATTGTCTACATTTCTTCTGATCTTTCCTTTCGACAGTCTGCTGGAAGAAATATAATTTTGAAATAAGCAGTACCTTTGTACATTTTTTTTATAATTTTGTATCTTTTTCTATGTTTATGTGTGTGTACATAAATTATAAATTAAATAAAGAATTAAATTTTCACGTATATTGTTCTACGACTTCAATATGATAACTGTTGTAGATACTGGCTAATCCCTGTTGTGCAGATCTATTTCTAGTTTATTTTCTTTTACTTGGTTATTCATTTGAAATGTTCTATATTTTAAAATATTTGTATTGCCTAGTAACTTGTTTATAAACACTCATGACGGTAACATATTTTCTCTTATTTATTCACAAATTCTTTATAGTTACGAGCCTTCATCCTGTTATTCTAATAATAACGTTTACTTATTTATTGAATGTATGCAATAAATATTATATGATTGTAGTATCTCAAACATGGACCCTGTTAGGGCACAGCAACATATTCTTAGCATTGCATGAATTATACTGTACATAACAAATTTAATATCTACAATTGGATACAATTATTATGTTGAGCACAAAAAAAAAACTTATTTATCTTTTGCTTTAATTCTAGGTTCTTCAAGATCTTATCAGCGGTTTGAACAGGATTTTGATGATGATCAAAACAGTTATTATGAAGTGCCTATAAACCAATCTTCAGACGATGAACACGTTATTGATGTTGGTTTAGCACACAGCACACGAGCTCACAGCAGCGAAACAAATTTATTGGAACCAAAACTCTGTGAATCATCAACTGCTTCTAATAAAAAATATGCAAAAAGAAGAAAAAAAAATAAAAAATTGGGACCGATTTGCACTTGTAAGCTCGATTGCTACAAAAATGTAAACGAAGAAATCAGGATGACTATCTTTAATCAGTTTTACGCTATGAGCAGGACTTCACAGAAGCAGTTTATTATATCAAGAGTTTCTGAAGAGCCAGTGCGTAGATGTCGTGTGTATGGGCGGCCATCTCGAAGAGGGGCTACATTTACCTATACATTTTTGGTGAACGGAGAACCCGTCGTAGTTTGCAAAACCTTCTTTTGCAACACCTTGGCTCTATGTGGGAATACTATTTTAAGAAGTCTCAAAAACGCTAAAATGGGCATATCGCATAAAGACAGACGAGGACAATTTCCACCGCCTAACAAAACATCAAAAGAAAAAAAAGATACGGTTCGAAAACACCTTGATGTTATGTTTGATTATGTGACTCATTCTGAACAAAATATTGAGCGGGAACTTTACACCGGTAGTCACTTGAAAGTTGGTAAATTTTACTCTTCGTATCTAGAATACTGTACCAAGGAGGGCATACCAAAACATAACGTAGCGAAGAAGTGGTTATACCGACATATTTTGAAAACCGAGTATAGTTTACAGTTCAAACCGCTAGAATCGGACTTAAGCGACGAAAATTTGTAAATAATTAATTATATTGCCGGTGGTAGTTGCAATCGATTCCCAAAGAAACCTTGCATTTTCTTGGCATAAAAGTATGTATCTTTCGCAGCAAATAAATAACATTAATTACCTCTTAAAAACAGAAATAAATGAATAGTAAATTATTATACAAGTGTTTAATGTTAGAGCGGTATTTAGACTTGAACCGAAGGTGAGGGTACTTAGAAGAACCAAGGACGGTAATCATCCATACTCACGTGTATCATACAACATTTTTCAATATACTTGTGAAATAAAATAATTTATTAGTATTCTTCTACGGTAAAACTAGTGATTGTGAATTTTTGTTTTCTTATGCTCGCACATCTTAAAATGGCAGTCATAACTAGACTACTATAATAAAAAATAAGAATGAGGAGTCTAAAAAAAACACAAATTTTATTTGAAAGAACGATTTATTTATTAAACTCTACCAACAAGTTAAATGATTCATTTAAATTATTTTTTAAGAACAGAGTTTGTTGACCAAAAAAAATTAAATGTAGGCAGATGATATATCATAAGTGATATGTAAAGATAAAAAAATAAATGATAAATAAATCTATTTCATAGATAATTTAGTATTATTTTAACAAAAATTACTGCATAATTGAATGAGTTTTTGGTAGAGATATATCGTAATTGATTACGACTGTTTCGTCTTTACACGTTTTTTTTTAAAATATAATTATTCATCTACGTACAGACCACCTTTTGACAAACATGTATCAATTGTAATTGATTGTTGTTTTATTTAAGGTTCTTCAATATCTGGTCAGAAAGCTTCATCACCCAACTTAGCTGATGAAATTGAAGCAGAGTCCCAACATCTTAAACCAAATTCAAAGAAATCTAATGTTTTCAAACAGAAGTTGGAAAGAAAAAAGAAAACCTATAAAATGGGACCAGTGTGTACGTGCACAAATAAGTGCTATGAAGCTGTAGATAATAACACCAGGATGAGTATCTTTAAGAAATATCATGGCAAAGATATGACACGGAATTTACAAAAGCAGTTTATTTTATCAAGAGTTGCTGAACTGCCAGTTGCAAAACGTCATGGAAATTCTGCAAAAAGACAGGTGACCTTACATTATACCTTTTTGGTGAACAAGAAACCCGTAAACGTTTGTAAAACCTTCTTTTTGAATACTCTTGGTATATCTACAATAAAAACAGCACTTTCAAAAGCTAGAAAGGGTGTGCCAAAGGTGGGTAAAAGAGAAGAACAATATCGAACGTTAATGGCAAAGATAACGTCATCAAAGTCAGCAAATGAAATACAAACCAAAACAGTTATATCACAACAGGAGAGACGACCAGAAAATATGAAAGACACGATCCGTAAATATATTGAAATGATGTGTCAACGTGAAGAACATTATGAGGGAAATGAGAAGCAGGAACTGTTTCGTGATAACAATTTGAATTTCAAAAAACGTTACGAATTATACCTTGAATACTGCGCCAAAAAGAATATACCAGAAGAAAATATTGCGTCGCTATGGCAGTATAAACATATCGCCAAATCTGAGTACAATATAGGTGTAACTGCATCAAGCAGTTCTGATCTAGATCAAACTAAAATTAATACGAGCGATTATGTTATTTAGTGTATACTTAGTAGCGTTGTATAATTTTTTTCTCATAACCGTTCAGAAATACATGAAACTTAGGGTCCGCTTACACGTGCGGGATTGTTCGACGGCCTTGAACACAAAATGATAAATGATATTTATTTTGTAAATAGGTTTAAAAAACACTTTTACACGTCAATTTTTTTTTTTCGTCATTTTTAAACTAGATGAGGCCGGTGTTTCCTAGCTGACTACCCTGAGAAGAAACACCGAAACAAACTCAGGGGTCAAAGTCTCTTTTAAAGTCCATACAGTAAATATGTAATGGTCAAATCACATGAGAACCATGCAGATTTGTCTGAAATGGTCTTTTGAAGAAAGAACCTTACAGATTTGAGTGGACCTGTCCAGTCAGTGCAAGCATTTGTCAGTATTCGTAAAGCTCAACTCAGGAGCTCAACTACTTGACGAACAATACCAAGGAAAGGACATTTGGGTAGGCCGCAGAAAATACTCAAATTGCCAGACATACGTTAAAATTACTGAAAAGGAAAAAAAAAGCAATCAACATAGTCCTCACGTTCACAATAATAAAAAGAAAAATATTGTTTACAATACTAAGTAAACATTGATGTCAAAAATTAATAGAGAAAGAGAAAAAAAAAGTCTAATTGCAAAATAAAAATAATCTACAATATCAAATTGTAATAAATAATAATAATAAAAAGCAAAATTGAAATTAAAAACAAAAAAGAAAAAAAATAATAATAAGACAACAGTTGCAGTGCGTACTGGAGCAGGTCAATCCCAAGCCTTTTGGTCCTCAACATAGTCCTTTATAGTGTAAAAGGCCTTTTGGCAAAGTTTTCGCTTTACAAATAATTTGAATTTATTAAGGCTTAGTTGTTGAATATGACTAGGAAGTTTATTATAGAAGTGTATGCATTGGCATCTAAATGAGCCCCCTATTTTTTTCAGCCTGGTTGTAGGAACCACAAATTTGTGTTTGTTCCTAGTATTAAAATTATGAACATCACTGTATTTTTTAAACATGTTTATATTTTTATGTACATACAAAATATTCTCGTAAATATACTGTGAAGGTACAGTCATTATATTAATTTCTTTAAATTTATCTCTGAGGGAGTATCTGGGACTTAATTTATAAATCGAACGAATAGCCCTTTTTTGCAAAACAAAAATTGACTGTATTTCGGCGGCATTTCCCCACAGTAGAATACCGTACGACATGACACTATGGAAATAGCTAAAGTAAACTAAACGGGCAGTCTCTACATCAGTTAAATTTCGAATTTGTCTAACAGCGTATGCTGCAGAGCTAAGTTTTTTTGATAATTTGTCTATATGTGGGCCCCACTGAAGCTTAGCATCTAGAGTTATGCCCAAGAACACTGTATATATTAAAGGCAACTGAAGTAACATGTCAGTTTTAGTCAGTTTCAGGTGACACTCCCTCTCGCTCCTTAATGTTATATGTAAGCTGAGAAAATTGAAACTAGAAAATTGTGATATAGTTTAATTAGGCTTTGCTTTTACGGCGTGACAGCTCCCATAGCTCGATAAATATTTTGAAGCTCTATACGTTTTATTGTTTTTTTTTTACATTTGTTATTCGTAGGTCTTTTATAGTTGTTACAAGTAGTCATACTCCAGAAAGTCTGACCTTTAGTCTATCCAAGGAATATTGGGTTCCCCAGTGGATTGTGGAGGTCTGACAGGCAGTTGCTCCATGTAAAACATGAGTATTTAACCGCATCCAGGCCGACCCCAAGCTGGTTGGGAAAAAGCTAGAGAGATTATGATGCTTTATTGTTTTTTTTTTAAATTATTATGTTTTTAACTGCTAGGAGTAGAGCTTTATTGACCCAGTGATAACAGATCGCGAGTTGTGGGTTCGAATTACGAAGGCTATTTACTTTGTATTTATTAACCACTGCTCCGAAATAAGTGAAAGAATTCATTGTAGTCAGGGAAATTTCTTAGAATGACAAAATCTGAAACATTTTATCTGGGTCTGCGTCATAACGCTTATGCTGTGGCTAAATTATTGGAATCGCATTGTCGCGACAAATGTGGTCGAGTAGTACTACTGTTTGTAACAGGCAGACGCATACAAAATCGATTGACCGCTAATATAGACAAGAACCTCGCGTATACCCGAATGCGATGTTTTATCGCGATATCGCAAAACGAATATTCGCGTAATAATAATATAGCCACCGCAATATATTACACCTTACCTTTGATTCTTTTCGTGCGGAAGAAACGCCCGGGTGTCACCATTGTGTGGACCACCCGGAGGACACGGTGGAGCACACGGTGGAGGTGTGTCCCGCTTGGGCAGAGCAACGCCGTGTCCTCGTGGGGGCTATCGGTGGCGGCGATCTCTCGCGCCGGGCCTTGGTACAGGCCATGGTCCGGAGCGAGGAGGAGTGGCAGGCGGTCGCCTCCTTCTGCGAAACAGTAATGCTAGCAAAGGAGGCGGCCGATCGCGTGAGGCAACGGTCCTCACGCCCCAATCGCCGCCGGGATTCCGATCCCGATTTCCGGCCATCGTAGGCGCGGGCTTGCGGACGGCGAGCAATGGGTGGCTCGCCTTCCGACCGTCCGGTAACCGTCCGGACCGAGCCCAAGTCGTCGACGGCGCGTGCTGTTCCACGCGCGCCTCAAGGAGATGTCAGCAACTGTAGGGGCCTAGCAGGGTCGAAGCCTACTGGGGCAAAGGGTCTGATTCTGAAAGGAAGACTCGGCCCTGGTACGAAAGGCAATGAAGGAACAGGAGTGGGTTTTTAGTCAGTAAAAGTCTGACACTATCTCCCGCCCCGCCCAAGGGCGGGGGATGTCATAAGATGATTTTCCCACCGAAAAAAAAAAAAAAAAAAAACCTTTGATTCTTTATTACGCACTATAAAAAGTTATTATACATATATATGTGGATAACAAGAACGATAGAGATGAGATCAGTGTGGATACACCTATTATAACCCACTCACAATCTTTGAAATGAGACCTGAGTCCCAGTGGTGGGAAAGATTAGTTTTTAATATATGCTAAGACTGTTCATTTTGTAAACAATGTTAGTTTTTTAGTAATTTATTTTATTCTAGGTACATAGGTACATTAATAAACTCTTTGTCAAAAAATATTTTCTTATTTCAATACTCTCTTGATTGCACCTGCTTTTCACTAATTTCTACTTTATCTTCATAATTATTGAAACCGATCTTTAATAATTACATGTTCTGTCATTGGGGTCTGTATATGGATTCTCAATGCCAAATAGATCCCAAATATCCCAAAAAAATTCAGTCACTAGCAGTAGTAGTATCTATTTATTGCAACGTATGTGTAATCTCTTGGCATGGTTCTCTTCTAATCTACCAGAGTTATAATGATACATGTATTATTTTACAGATGAATATGAAATAATCAAATCTCGCAACAAAGAACTTATACTTTACAAATCGCAAACATATTCAAAATCGGGCCCGAATGGAAAATATCGGTATTGTTCGAAGAAAGCCAAGGGTTGTAAAGCAAAGCTTATATTGGACCGAAATGGCAGTATTTTAAAGGCTTATACTAACCATAACCATTCGCCACCAATTCTGGTCAAAGATTTGAGTGGTAACTTTATCAAAATGTGAATTAGTTATTACAAAACTACGTGTTGATTTTTCAATAGGGAATATGCATGTAAGAAATAACTGTTATGTAACCAGTTTATAAATGATACCAAATCATCATCATCATCTTCCTGCCCTTGTCCCATCTTATTTGGGGTCGGCGCAACATGTTTTTTTCTTCCATTCTATCCTATCAACCGTCATGCTATCACTAACTTCCTTTTCTTTCATATCACTGTTCACACAATCCATCCATCTTTTCTTTGGCCTCCCTCTCCCTCTCCACCCATCCACATGTATACTTATAACTCTTTTAGTAACATGCATTTCATCTCTCCTCTTTACATGACCACACCAAGACAAACGATTCCCCTTCAACTTTTCAGTCACCGGCGCCACTTTCAAACTTCCTCTAATATACTCATTTCTCACATTTATAAATGATACCAAAATTGGTAGAAAAACAGACAACATTATATACAAGTAGCAGTTTTGAATCTGCGGTCTTCCCGTCCAACTATAATTTAGGTGTCTTCAAGGCTAGAGTGAATAGGCTCTTAATTAACTAGTGCGCCTCACCATCAATGTTTGCATCACTGCTTACCATCAGGTAGGATCGCAGTCTAGCACTGGCAGTCTAGAACTCACAAATAATCATATTAAAAAACGATACCTGGTCAGTAGTAATCAATATACTTGTTATTTCAGTTTTTCAATTTTTTGTGTTATTCAGAATAAATCTATTAGAAGGTTTACATTTCAAAAAAGCAGAATCACCCGTTGCAATTTATCGCGCATCGTGTCACTGTGTGCGTGAGTGCGAAAGCCTGTATGAGGCTCCGCCCACTAACTCTACGAAACGCTTTTACCAAATTCCGTAAATAGAAATAAAAGTTTAAAAAAAATACCTACTCATTTTATTGTTCATTCGGGTCGAGAATCGCTAACATAATTGCCACCTAAAATTTTTTGCAGATTCAAAACTGTACCTTGTATATCTGTCTGTCTCTCGCCAAGATGCCGTTTTTTTGGTGGCCGGACGGGCGTTATGGACTTTGACGTCAGAGACCATGTCGGACCTTTCTTACTTATTAGCAGCTTTATACTCGTAACTTCGTTGTTGATGAGGATATTAAAAAAAAAACTGTCATATTTGTTTATTAGAACAAAAAATGATTCAATAAAGTAAATAAAAATTATTGCATGCATATTCCCTATAGATTGAGATTGTAAGAAAACTGAACAACTAATGAAACTGAAGCTAGCAGCCAAACAAGTCAGGGTGGATCTAGTGTGGGTCCCTAGGCCCAGAACCAAATTGTCAATGTAAAGTTAAATAGAGCTGTATGGTACTGTTTCAACAGCTAAAACAATAAATTTACGCAGATGGTAAGATTCCTGTAATAAGTCCAAACATTTTAATTGCAAATTAAATAATATTTTTAAAACTAATCGTAACTTTGGTTCTAAACACTCGAATCGGTTTAAATTTGATCCAACATCTACTTAGAGTGTCATTGAGGTCTGATATTATTTTCAAGAGGGATACTCAATCCCATCTATTTTTTTTTAATTTATCAATTTATGAATTTGGATTTTTATGATAACTCTTCTGTTACTTTTATCCTTAACACTCGAATCAATCCAAACTCGGTCCAACGTCTACTTACAGGGTCATTAAGGTCTGATATAATTTTCAAGAGGGATACTCTATCCCTTCTATTTTTTTATAATTTATTATGTTACGAATTTTGGCTTTTATCATAAGTCTTCTGTAACTTTAGTCCTGAACACTCGAATAGGTTCAAACTTAATTCAACGTCTACTAAGAATGTCATTGAGGTCTGATATTATTTTCAAGAGGGATACTCAATCCCTTCTACTTTTTTTTTTAATTTATCTATTTATGAATTTGGATTTTTATGATAACTCTTCTGTTACTTTTATCCTGAACACTCGAATCGATCCAAACTCGGTCCAACGTCTACTTACAGAGTCATTAAGGTCTGATATAATTTTCAAGAGGGATACTCTATCCCTTCTATTTTTTTATAATTTATTATGTTACGAATTTTGGCTTTTATCATAAGTCTTCTGTAACTTTAGTCCTGAACACTCGAATCGGGTCGAACTTAATTCAACGTCTACTAAGAATGTCATTGAGGTCTGATATTATTTTCAAGAGGGATACTCAATTCTTTCTATATTTTTTTTAATTTATTAATTTATGTATTTGAAATTTTATGATAACTCTTCTGTTACTTTTATCCTGAACACTCGAATCGATCCAAACTCGGTCCAACGTCTAATTGGAGTGTCCTTTAGGTCTGATATTATTTTCAAGAGGAATACTCCATCCCTTCTATTTTTTTTAAATTTATTAATTTATATATTTGGATTTTTATGATAACTCTTCTGTAACTTTAGTTCTGAACACTCGAATCTGTTCGAACTTAGTTCAACGTCTACTTGGAGTGTCCTTGAGGTCTGATATTATTTGCAAGAGGGATACTCAATTCCTTCTATTTTTTTTTTAAATTTATTAATTCATGAATTTGGATTTTTATGATAACTCTTCTTTAACTTTAGTTCTGAACACTCGAATCTGTTCAAACTTAGTTCAACGTCTACTTGGAGTGTCCTTGAGGTCTGATATTATTTGCAAGAGGGATACTCAATTCCTTCTATTTTTTTTTTAAATTTATTAATTCATGAATTTGGATTTTTATGATAACTCTTCTGTAACTGTAGTTACGAACACTCGAATCTGTTCAAACTTAGTTCAACGTCTACTTGGAGTGTCCTTAAAGTCTGGTATTACTTTCAAGAGGGATACTCAACCCCTTCTATTTTTTTATAATTTATTATTTTACGAAGTTAGTGATAGTATGACGAGTGACAGGGCAGATTGGAAGAAAAAAACATGTTGCGCCGACCCCAAATAACACGGGACAAGGGCAGGAAGATGATGATGATGATGATTATTTTACGAATTTTGACTTTTATCATAACTCTTCTGTAACTTTAGTTCTGAACACTCGAATCGGTTCAAACATAGTTCAACGTCTACTTAAAGGGTCATTGAGCTCTGATATTATTTGCAAGAGGGATACTCAATTCGTTCTATTTTTTTTTTAAATTTATTAATTCATGAATTTGGAATTTTATGATAACTCTTCTGTAACTTTAATTCTGAACACTCGAATCTGTTCAAACTTAGTTCAACGTCTACTTGGAGTGTCCTTGAGGTCTGATATTATTTTCAAGAGGGATACTCAATCCCTTCTATTTTTTCATAATTTATTATATTACGAATTTTGACTTTTATCATAACTCTTCTGTAACTTTAGTTCTGAACACTCGAATCTGTTCAAACTTAGTACAACGTCTACTTGGAGTGTCCTTGAGGTCTGATATTATTTTCAAGAGGGATACTTAATCCCTTCTATTTTTTTATAATTTATTATATTACGAATTTTGACTTTTATAATAACTCTTCTGTAACTTTAGTTCTGAACACTCGAATCTGTTCAAACTTAGTTCAACGTCTACTAAGAATGTCATTGAGGTCTGATATTATTTTCAAGAGGGATACTCAATCCCTTCTATTTTTTTATAATTTATTATATTACGAATTGTGACTTTTATCATAACTCTTCGGTAACTTTAGTTCTGAACACTCGAATCTGTTCAAACTTAGTACAACGTCTACTTGGAGTGTCCCTGAGGTCTGATATTATTTTCAAGAGGGATACTTAATCCCTTCTATTTTTTTATAATTTATTATATTACGAATTGTGACTTTTATCATAACTCTTCGGTAATTTTAGTTCTGAACACTCGAATCTGTTCAAACTTAGTACAACGTCTACTTGGAGTGTCCTTGAGGTCTGATATTATTTGCAAGAGGAATACTCAGTTCCTTCTATTTTTTTTAAATTTATTAATTCATAAATTTGGATTTTTATGATAACTCTTCTGTAACTTTAGTTCTGAACACTCGAATCTGTTCAAACTTAGTTTAACGTCTACTTGGAGTGTCCCTGAGGTCTGATATTATTTTCAAGAGGGATACTTAATCCCTTCTATTTTTTTATAATTTATTATATTACGAATTGTGACTTTTATCATAACTCTTCGGTAACTTTAGTTCTGAACACTCGAATCTGTTCAAACTTAGTACAACGTCTACTTGGAGTGTCCTTGAGGTCTGATATTATTTTCAAGAGGGATACTTAATCCCTTCTATTTTTTTATAATTTATTATATTACGAATTTTGACTTTTATAATAACTCTTCTGTAACTTTAGTTCTGAACACTCGAATCTGTTCAAACTTAGTTCAACGTCTACTAAGAATGTCATTGAGGTCTGATATTATTTTCAAGAGGGATACTCAATCCCTTCTATTTTTTTAAATTTATTAATTTATGTATTTGGAATTTTATGATAACTCTTCTGTTACTTTTATCCTGAACACTCGAATCGGTCCAAACTCGGTCCAACGTCTACTTGGAGTGTCCTTGAGGTCTGATATTATTTACAAGAGGAATACTCAATTCCTTCTATTTTTTTTAAATTTATTAATTCATAAATTTGGATTTTTATGATAACTCTTCTGTAACTTTAGTTCTGAACACTCGAATCTGTTCAAACTTAGTTTAACGTCTACTTGGAGTGTCCTTGAGGTCTGATATTATTTTCAAGAGGGATACTTAATCCCTTCTATTTTTTTATAATTTATTATATTACGAATTTTGACTTTTATCATAACTCTTCTGTAACTTTAGTTCTGAACACTCGAATCTGTTCAAACTTGGTTCAACGTCTACTTAGAATGTCATTGAGATCTGATATTATTTTCAAGAGGGATACTCAATCCCTTCTATTTTTTTATAATTTATTATATTACGAATTTTGACTTTTATCATAACTCTTCTGTAACTTTAGTTCTGAACACTCGAATCTGTTCAAACTTAGTTCAACGTCTACTAAGAATGTCATTGAGGTCTGATATTATTTTCAAGAGGGATACTCAATCCCTTCCATTTTTTTTTAAATTTATTAATTCATGAAATTTGACTTTTATCATAACTGTTCTGTAACTGTAATTATAAAAAAATAGAAGGGATTGAGTATCCCTCTTGCAAATAATATCAGAGCTCAATGACCCTTTAAGTAGACGTTGAACTAAGTTTGAACCGATTCGAGTGTTCAGAACTAAAGTTACAGAAGAGTTATGATAAAAGTCAAAATTCGTAAAATAATAAATTATAAAAAAATAGAAGGGGTTGAGTATCCCTCTTGAAAATAATATCAGACCTCAAGGACACTCCAAGTAGACGTTGAACTAAGTTTGAACAGATTCGAGTGTTCAGAACTAAAGTTACAGAAGAGTTATGATAAAAGTCAAAATTCTTAACATAATAAATGATAAAAAAATAGAAGGGGTTGAGTATCCCTCTAGAAAACAATATCAGAGCTCAATAATACTCTAAGTAGACGTTGGACCGAGTTTGGATTGATTCGAGTGTTCAAGACTAAAGTTACAGAAGAGTTATCATAAAAATACAAATTCAAAAATTAATAAATTATAAAAAAAATAGAAGGAATTGTGTATCCCTCTTGAAAATAATATCAGACCTCAAGGACACTCCAAGTAGACGTTGAACTAAGTTTGAACCGATTCGAGTGTTCAGAACTAAAGTTATAGAAGAGTTATGATAAAAGTCAAAATTCTTAGATTAATAATTAAAAAATAAATAGAAGGAATTGAGTATCCCTCTTGAAAATAATATCAGACCTTAAAGACACTCCAAGTAGACGTTCAACTAAGTTTGAACCGATTCGAGTGTTCAGAACTAAAGTTACAGAAGAGTTATGATAAAAGTCAAAATTCTTAACATAATAAATTATAAAAAAATAGAAGGGATTGAGTATCCCTCTTGAAAATAATATCAGAGCTCAATGACACTCCAAGTAGACGTTGAACTAAGTTTGAACCGATTCGAGTGTTTAAAACTAAAGTTACAGAAGAGTTATGATAAAAGTCAAAATTCTTAACATAATAAATTATAAAAAAATAGAAGGGGTTGAGTATCCCTCTTGAAAATAATATCAGACTTTAAGGACACTTCAAGTAGACGTTGAACTAAGTTTGAACCGATTCGAGTGTTCAGAACTAAAGTTACAGAAGAGTTATGATAAAAGTAAAAAATTCGTAAAATAATAAATTATAAAAAAATAGAAGGGGTTAAGAAAACAATATCAGAGCCCAATAACACTCTAAGTAGACGTTGGAACGAGTTTGGATCGATTCGAGTGTTCAGGACTAAAGTTACAGAAGAGTTATCATAAAAATACAAATTCATAAATTAATAAATTTAAAAAAAATAGAAGGAATTGAGTATCCCTCTTGCAAATAATATTAGACCTTAAGGACACTCCAAGTAGACGTTGAACTAAGTTTGAACAGATTCGAGTGTTCAGAACTAAAGTTACAGAAGAGTTATTATAAAAATTCAAATTCATAAATTAATAAATTAAAAAAAAAATTAAGGGATTGAGTATCACTCTTGAAAATAATATCAGAGCTCAATGACGCTCTATGTGGACGTTGGACCGAGTTTGGACAGATTCCAGTATTTAGAATCGAAGTTAAAATATTCGATTTAAAATTCCAGTTCAAAATTTTTAAGGTAGAATTTTATTAAAGTGTAATCTGTGTAATCTTTCTTCTCATCTTCGTAAATTTATCAATTTTAGATGACTTTTACTTTATAAATATTTGTTGCCTAGGGCCCTTTTCACAAGATCCGTCCCTGGCGGCCGCTAGCTGCTAGCTGCTAGTTTCAGTTTCGTGAACAACTAATAAAATGTGCCTTAAAGAGCTTGATAGTGTTCAAGTTGTTAGTAACGCACTGAATTCAGTCTAGTGCCTGTATGTATGCATGTGTGTTTCGCGGTCAAACGGCTGAACGGATTTGATTGATATTTGTACAATAAAATGTGTGATGTGTGATACAATAAAATGTGTGTACCATTTTAATTGCATACTTTATTAATTTGCAGTATTTTATACGCTGATTTCCGGTCGTACGGACACTATAATCATTATTTCGATCACGGTGGCCAATCTCAACAGAGATCAGCCAAGTATATTATAGTGCACAAGTGTGTGCGCAATCACAGGTGCACTACTCCCATAATCCTCTGGGACTGCAATCACAGGTGCACTACTCCCATAATCCTCTGGGACTGCAATCACAGGTGCACTACTCCCATAATCCTCTGGGACTGCAATCACAGGTGCACTACTCCCATAATCCTCTGGGACTGCAATCACAGGTGCACTACTCCCATAATCCTCTGGGACTGCAATCACAGGTGCACTACTCCCATAATCCTCTGGGACTGCAATCACAGGTGCACTACTCCCATAATCCTCTGGGACTGCAATCACAGGTGCACTACTCCCATAATCCTCTGGGACTGCAATCACAGGTGCACTACTCCCATAATCCTCTGGGACTGCAATCACAGGTGCACTACTCCCTTAATCCTCTGGGACTGCAATCACAGGTGCACTACTCCCATAATCCTCTGGGACTGCAATCACAGGTGCACTACTCCCATAATCCTCTGGGACTGCAATCACAGGTGCACTACTCCCATAATCCGGCAATCCGACATGATCGGAGAGAGATCAGAAGCAGGAACAACGGCTTTACTTGCTTTCCGAGGCACGAAAGTTTGGACGTTGGTGGTGTTATACCCAACACCACCAACGTCCAAACTTCGTGCAGCTACAGACTAATTCCTAATGGAAAAACCCAATAGTAGGTAGGTACTTAGCCTACTGGGGCCGTGGGTAGTGTGAAAACGAAACCCGGGGCCCTGGGACGAAGGCAACGAAGGAACAGGAGTGGGTTTTTAGTCAGTAAAAGTCTGACACTATCTCGCGCTCCACCCAAGAGCGAGATTTGTCATAAGATGATTTTCTGGTACAAAAAATTTTGTTGCACTAAAACAAGCCTCACTTACTTTCCAGGGCAATATACAACTATTAAAATAAATGGAAAGAAGTTGATTTTATATGACAATTACACGTTTTCTCAACAAGGCGGGTCGCGGTGGAACCAGTACTGTTCGCAGAAGTTAAGCCAGGATTGTACAGCTAAACTTAAGCTGAACAAAGATGGCAGTATCCAGAGCGTCTCTTCGTTCCACAGCCATCCACCGGCGAAAATATTTATGACATCAGATGGGCAATATCATAGGGAAAAATTATAATCTGTTCTTATACTAGTTTGTGCCAGCGGATTCGCTCGCGTCCCTATATCACTCAGTGATAAGGTAGCATTTTATTCGCGAAAGAATTTTTGAAATCATTCCATTACTTTTTGAGTTTATACAACCTTAGTTTTAGTATATATGAAACCCGAAACACGTGTCTAGTATTTTTATGTAAAGAATCTATGTACAAAATTTCATAACTATATCATGAAAAATGACAAAATAATAAGCTTGTTATGTTACCTGGTTGTCCGAAAAAATACATGGTTATCGGGCCATCCGGGCGACTGAGGGGTCGTTTTGCTTCCGTACCCCGCTGTGCGCTGGCACCTAATGCCTGCTATGACCTGCCGTGACCTGTGTTGTACTTAGTGTCGGTGGTGTCCAACTTGTGACTTTTAAAAAATATTTTTGGGTAAAAATATAACATGGTGTAAAAATTATTGGAATCGATTCAGTTACTGATTCTGAACAAACTATATTCGGGTTTCGCATATACTAAAAATAATGTTGTATAATAAATAATCTATGTAATCTATGATATTAAAAAGGGGAAAGATTTGTATTTTTTATAGGTTTGTTTGTAATGAATAAACTCAAAAATTACTGGATTAATTTTAAGAATTCTTTCACTAGTAGAATGCTATCGTAGCAAAAAGTGACATAGGCTATATTGTCCTATTTTCACGAAGGTGAACCCACTGGTAGAGAAGCTATTTTACTATAAACAAAAACACAAACATACAAAGATATAATGTTTCATAGGTGAAGCAATTTTTTCTGTTGGTTGTTAATCAAACTATTAAAGTTTCTACATGTATGAAACAAAGTCGCTTTTCGCATGTCTTTCTATTTATCCTCTAATTCCTCCTAAACCACGCAACGGATTTTGATACGGTTTTCGCTAACGCGGCGAAAACCGCGCCAAAGTAGTGTACACAGTCCGTGTGTAGAAACGACCCGAATTCTTGCAAGGCCCGGCGTTTTGTCTTAATGTGTACACGCGGCCTAATGGAAACTAATAAATCAATGTTTGTGTTTGTAATTTATACCCGTGCCATATTTCGAGCGAAGCAGCGGCGGAGCGCTAGTTCAGAACATGTTTGTTCGTGTAACTCTATTGACATAATCAGCTGAAGCTTTCCAAAGTACAAGTTGTAGGTAATACTAATACCACTTCATATTTTCAGGCAAAATCATTCAAGTAAGTGGAAAAGCATTATTCCTATACCAGAACTATACGTTTTCGAAGCAAAGTTCATCTACTCGCCACAGGTACTGTTCGCAAAGATCGAGTCAGAAATGTGCAGCTAAGCTGATTCTGAACGCGGATGGAACTGTTGCAGTACCAGCCACTCCTCATAATCATCCCCCTCCGAGAATAATACAGTGTCGTGGGAAATACTTTAAAGTAAGATAGAGGATAAAAATAAAATTAGGCACTATCAAACTGTTCTGTTCCAACTTTGTCGAAGTTTCTTTCACAATATGAAACACTTTTAATTGTGTATTTTTTTATTTTGTATACAGCTATATTAATAATAAATTAATTATGAGACACTTCTCTTATTTTAAAAGTAGATAGAAAAGATGGGGATGTCTTGCATGTCAAAGAAAGTCTGGCTGTTCTTTCGAAATGGTTCGCAGCTAATAATCGTCGTCGTCGTCTTATATTTAATAAGAGATTATTAACGAATAAAACTAAATATATAACGTTTTCATTACCAAATGTCCCTCAAGTTGGCGTCAGTCTAATTCTTTCCGATTTGATTTAATTACG
This sequence comes from Mythimna impura, assembly GCA_905147345.3. Lineage (NCBI taxonomy): Eukaryota > Metazoa > Arthropoda > Insecta > Lepidoptera > Noctuidae > Mythimna > Mythimna impura. Next base: position 23,998,702 of record LR990351.1, on the reverse strand, counting down.
GAAACTGTGTTCTTAGGTATAACTATCGATTCTAAACTGCAGTGGGGCGCTCATATTAGAACTCTCTCGAGAAGATTAAGCTCAGCTGCATATGCAGCAAAAAAAATAAGGCAATTGACAGATGTAGCCACAGCTAGGTTAGTTTACTATGCTTATTTCCACAGTATTATGTCTTAATATGGCACAGTATTTTATGGTTCGTAAAATAATGTGGGGATCTGCAGCTGATGTAGATTCAATTTTCATATTGCAAAAGAGAGCAATCCGGGCTATTTATAAAATGGGTCCTCGCGAGTCCCTCAGAAATAAATTCAAAGAAATCGATATACTGACTCTGCCTTGACTTTATATCTTAGAAAGCATTTTGTATGTTCGTAAAAACTCAGGACTCTTTAAAATTAGAAGCAATTTTCACAACTAAAATACGCGTAGTAAACAAGAAATTGTATTACCCAAATGGAGATTAGCTAAGACTAGCAAGTAATTCTAAGTAAACAGCATACGCTTTTATAACAAGCTGCCAAAGACGGTAAGTGAACTTAGCGAGGGAAAATTCAAAACTCATATTAAGCGTGTCCTTACCAAAAAAACGTATTTTAAGGTTAAAGACTATGTCGAAGACACGCTTGTTTGGCAATGACTACTTCTGCACATGTGGCCACCTGGTAACTCATTAATATTGAGTCTATTAACTGCTCTATCTTTGTTTTAATATATACATTTTTTTTTCTAACACATTGCTTTTGCTATTTTTTTTAATTATTTAGACTTCAACTACCTTAAATTCGTTAGTAATTTATTTTGTTAACATCTCATTTATTGATAGTTGTAATTATTCATATTTTTCTTGTTTTTTTTTATAGCCTCTTTTTTATAATGTGAATGTGAGAACACTGTAGTCTCCATGAATTCTTAGATTACTTCCTATTACGACTCACTTTTTTTTTAATATGATTATTTTTATTGTGCTTTTGAATACAATATTGACAGGCTTACACTGTTCTTAAAGAATATCTATTAATACTGTAATATGGAAATATTATAACATCAACCACTTTTTAAAAAGAGTAGGTAACCATGGAGTTTCTTGCCGATTCTTCGCCATAGGAAACGACCAATTTGGAACCATGCACTAGCTTCTGAAGTTTTATAAGTGCCCATATATGCCTATGTGAAATAAAAATATTTGAATTCTGATTTTTTTTTTAAATTAGAAAAAAATTAAAATGAGATTTTTTTATTATTATTTTGTTAAAGTCTGACACGTCCTTCTAGACTGGGAAAAGTTATTGAATGATTTCCCAGCTCAAAAAAAGGCCAGATTTAGTAGGAATCTTTAAGTCAAAACTGAATAGGTTACTTCTGGGCAAACGTTCTCCCTTATCGCTGTGATCTGTCCGATTGTAATTTAGGTGTCTTCAAGGCTAGAGTGAATAGGCTCTTAATAAACTAGTGCGCCTCACCATCAATGACTGCATCACTGCTTACCATCAGGTGGGATCGCAGTCAAGTATCTAATATTTACCCATATTAAATAAAATAAAAATTGTGACTGTAAAGAAGAGGATGTTGGAGAAGTCTGTGTTTGACTTTTAATGATTTAAGAGAAATTCATGTTAACTTGTAATGACATTAGTATTATTAAATTTTATTTTGTAAATTTTGAGCTACAAAAAATAAGTGTTTGGTTGATTTACACTTGGCTAGTTATTTTCAGATTTTAATAAAAGTTTTTAGAACACAATATGCTGTTTGTTTTGCTGGGATATTCATAAAGATAAATTATTTACTTTTCAAAATGGTTTATTTCTAAGAGTGCTGAAACTACGAGGCTTATTTCTAAAGAGGATCAAACAAAATGGCTTATTTATTTAAATCTTACTTCTTTTAATACGAAAACAAATTATCATACCGAAATAAGCCGTTTTGAAATGTCACCCTCCATTATCCCAAGGAAGCGTGTTCCCAGGATAAAAAGATTTTTTTTTTCTCCAAGGCCCATATTATGTCTCTATATAGGGTGACTGGCAATTAGTGTACGATACTTAAACACGTGATTGTGCTCAGGATAACAAACAATTTTTATTAAGGGAGCAAAGCCGAAATCGCTAAAAAAATATCAACTGTTCAGTACATTAGGCAAACATAAATGTACTGAACAGCTGATTTTTTTTCGCGATTTTAGGTTTGTTCCCATAGTAAAAGTTGTTGGTTATCATGAGCACAATCACGTGTTTAAGTATCGTACACTAATTACCAGTCACCCTATATAACAATTCTGTATGCGCTGCTGAGTGGGTCGCACACACCTTGGATGTTAGTTTGAAATGGTAGTCACTGATAGCCAAAGAAGATCTGATTTATTGCTTAATCTTAACTACCACGTAACTTATGATATATGAATGTAGTGTGACTGATCATTAATGATGAGCTGTTCTTTCCAGAAATTTAATAAAATAAAATAATCTAAAATTGCGTACCCGAGATTTTTACACTAAGCCATGATAAATAGATTGGTTGTTGATTGGTTGCTGCATAATTTGTATTTTTTTTTGTCGATTTTCAACTGTTGTTCGGGCGCCGTCGGCTACCTTCGGCACTCGTTGCCCCGCATTCTAGCGCGACGTCGACGATGTTGCCCGACGAGTGCCGAAGGTAGCCGATGGCGCCCGAACAACTGATATTTGGGTTTTCAGTAGCTGAAAGTTCGGATTTGTCCGTGGTTAGAGTTATGTTCGACCTCTAATACATGGGACTCAAACATAGATGGTGAAATGGCGGTGGAATGTGGGATGTTATTTAATATAAGTCATCATCATTTCACCCGAAAGACGTTCACTGTTGGACGTAGACCTCCCCCAAGTGTCGCCCTAACGACTGGTCCAGTGCGTCTCACATCCATCGGATTCCCGCAATCCTCACCAGGTCATCGGTCATTTAATATAAGTACAATTTTTTTTTCAGAACAACATTATGAAATCATTGAAATAAATAAGAAAAGGATGCTCTTGTACGAAAACTTTACGTTTTCGCGCCAAGGGGCGTCGTTTTGTAACCAGTACTGCTCACAGAAGTTAAGCAGGGATTGTAAAGCAAGGCTCAAGCTGAACAAAGATGGAAGTCTTGCTACCGTTTATAACATCCACACTCATCCACCACCGAAACTGTTTAAGGGGTCCACTGGGCAATATTTTAGGGTAGGTAAAATCTGCTCTCGCAAGCCTAAAAGTGATTACTGAATGAAGTAATAAAGTGAATGTCGAACTACTACTAAGTTTATTTTTTCATACTCAAGTCTTCACCAGTAGCGGCAACGTCGCGTCGTGGCCAGGCACTTTTCAGACCCTATTGCTAAGACTCCGTTGTCCGTCTGTCTGTTACCAGGCTGTATATCATGAACCGTGATAGCTAGACAGTTGAAATTTTTACAGATGATGTATTTCGGTTGCCGCTATAACGAAAAATACTAAAAACAATAAAATAAATATTTAAGTGGGATTCCCGTACAACAAACGTGATTTTTTTTTTAGCCGTTTTTTGCTATGAAAAATACGGAACCCTTCGCGAGCGTGTCCGACTAGCACTTGCCCAGTTTTATTAATTTATTAGTTCATTTTTATTATAAATTCTAAGAACATATTTTTGATATTTCAGATGAATACGAAATCATCAAAATAAAGGGAAGATTGGTATTTTTGTACCGAGGTTACACATTTTCCAGAAGGGGCGCGTCGGGGCGCAATCTGTATTGTTCAAAAAAGGATAAATTATTTTGTAATGCTAAATTAACCTTGAAGCAAGATGGAAGCATTGAAAACCATAGGGACAGTCACAATCATCCACCGCCGAACATTTACAGGGCTCCCGATGGCACGTGTTTCTTGTTACCCTAATATAAGCCTGGAAGGAAGAAGCGCGGGCTCGCGAGAGATGGAAGAAATGGAGGCAAGTTTTTACCTTGGAGTGGGAAACAACTACTTAGGAAAACACCACGATTGATATTCAGAACTACCGAAAGATAGCGATAGTAGAATAAATGCTGAAACATTTTTGTTCTTTTTTCAATAGACACAAGTTGATTTTTCAATAGCCTGATATTTTTGAACTCAGTAATAAAAATGGTGGTTTGACAGCTTACGTTAAACCGCCATATTTATTCTTTAGTTAGCACTGGTTTGATTATTGAAAATTCAGGACTTGGTTAACATATTTTCTTGTCTTGTAGCATATTTTAATATTGTACTACTGTTGTTTTCAAATCTGCAATTCCTTTCATTTAAAAGGCCGCCAGTTTTGCAGTAGGGTAACCTATGTAACGTACACATGTAAAGTTAAAAACCATTAAAAAGATAATTCTTTTTGAAAAATATTACTATCATTTATACTAATAAAAAAAAAATGCATGTATACCTTCAAGCGACTGCCCACAACTCCTACTAAGGTCTTTTTTACATAGCATGAAAGCAGGACGAAAATATGCATCTTTAAGATGAGAGAAAAGGATAGGTAGCTATGTACATTGAATGAATCTGACAGCTGTCACCAGCACCATCTTATAGCAATTGTAGTGTAGTACGTTCGAAGATACTTTAATAGCGTGATCCTAATTAAATCTTTACAGTTTCAGTTCCTCCGCCTGAAATCCCTTTACCAGATGAGAAAAGAGAAGTTGATGAATACTGTAGCGCAGTCCCCAAACTGCGCGCGCGCGTCCTTCCTCTCCCAATAACCAACAAGAATATAATTCAAGTCGACGAATTCAGGTTTTCAACTCTACCAGGAGACTCTTTGACGTACTACTGCTCGGAGAAGACCAGGTGCAGATGTAGAGCAACTCTTTGTCTGGACGAGCATAATTATGTGGTTTCTGTAGACCTAACTCACAATCACCCTGCACCACCGCCAATACCAATGTACCTTGATGTTTCAAAGAAGATATTAAGGACCAACAGTGTAAGCCTACTGGCCGCTTCATTGTCGAATCCAAATAACTTCTTTCTTTAAAAATCTGTATTTCCTTACATATAGTAGCGACATTTCTGATGCCACATACTCGTAACTAAAATTCAAAACCTTTAGAACTTAACAACGGCCCGAATCAACAATCGGGCAGTTGCCTGAACCAGATACAACACCAGTCTGTTCGGAGGATCCTCCCTTTTCAACGGAAATTTATCGGACTTTACACTATAGACTGCATTCCTCTAAATTATAATAAAACAAAGTCCCCCACCTGCACCGTGTCTGTCTGTATGAACGCAAAAATCTCAAAACTACTACTACTACTGAACGGAATTTCATGCAGTTTTCTCAAATAGATAGAGTGATTCATGCGGAAGGTTTAGGTTATCGGGCATATTATATAGTAGATAAAAGCCAAGAATTTCCGAGATTTTCCGATTCTTTTTCAAAGCAGCTTTGCACGGGTGTTTAAAATCTCTGCTGGGGCGGGTCGCTAGTAATATTATAAAGCTAAGGAGTCTGTTTGTTTGTTTGAATGCGGTAATCTTAGAAACTACACGGTTAAAATTGTTAATAAATCAGTAATAGTTTGACACTCCCTGTCGCTCCAACCAGAACGGGAGAGTGGGGTGATGGTTTCCTATCCTCAAATAAAAGGAATATTGACGCAAAGTCAAAGTAAAAAAGACGCATGCGATCGATGCAGGCGAAATTACACTGTTAAATTAAGTTGATTCAGTTTCATTAAATAAATAAAATAACTAGTAACATCTAAAAGGTTTTGGATTGGATTTACTTGATTATAACGAAAACCACATAAGTGATTGTCATTATCACTTTGGTTTTAAACCACTTTAGGTGAACTGTCACTTTTGAAATTATTCAATCTGATAGCTTCATACAAATTACAGTCATAAGTTAATTTGGTTAACATCCCTACTAGGGAAAAAAAACTAATCTATAAAGTTAAAAATATTATTCTTAATAAATTTAACTTTTACTAAACAATTTTAAAAAAATAATTGCATTTAAAGTCGCAGTAAGACGCGCTGTACAAATTTATTGCCTTGAATTTTTAATATTTTAATGTTATTGTGATGTAATCATCTATTAGGAATTTTCTCTAGTCACTAGTTGTAGATTTGAATGTACTCTCTAAAGCAATTATACGTATAACGCATTTATAAATAAAATATTGTCACTATTTATAAAAATATTTATTCATATTTTAACATTTAGATTCATAAAAATCTCTGAACCGTTTAAATAAAAATTACGAGTCGGCAATATTTTCTACAAAGAATTTGAATTAGGAATCTGCTTGTTATTTAGAGATTTTTATGAAAAAGACATTTAATGTACTTAGGAATTAATGTAATTAATGTACTGTAGTTGTGAAAGTCGCAGTAAGACGCGCTGTACAAATTTATTGCCTTGAATTTTTAATATTTTAATGTTATTGTGATGTAATCATTTATTAGGAATTTTCTCTAGTCACTAGTTGTAGATTTGAATGTACTCTCTAAAGCAATTATACGTATAACGCTTTTATAAATAAAATATTGTCACTATTTATAAAAATATTTATTCATATTTTAACATTTAGATTCATAAAAATCTCTGAACCGTTTAAATAAAAATTACGAGTCGGCAATATTTTCTACAGAGAATTTGAATTAGGAATCTGCTTGTTATTTAGAGATTTTTATGAAAAAGACATTTAATGTACTTAGGAATTAATGTAATTAATGTACTGTAGTTGTGGAATATTGTGGAATAATATTATTACTTATTGCAACCACTGTAAATATTTTGTTTAATATCATTAACTAATTAAATGTGTGTTTGAAATCACGGATTGTCTTAATACAGGTAATAATATGGCTTGAAAACATGATCAAGTCGACATGTACGATTTTTACACGGTCAAATCGGCATATCGGTTGTCCAATTTAGGACATGAATCCCAACTATTTATTCCGGTTATAACATTGCAGTCCACTGCAAAAAATAATGCTTTTCCCAATCGACCCATAGCTATAACCACGGTAATATTATCTATAAAGTATTGTAACTCGGCCGTATCTTTGAAATAAATGCCTACAGCCGCGCGGTACGTAAACATGCGATAGGGCTGCCCGCACTATGGCTGCCCTCCTCCAGCATTTTAATTACATTTGCCTACTTTGTGTTTCCATTTAGTTTCGTGATTCTAAATATAATTTTTTATATAAACAAATAAAATACTTTGTGAATTGAATAGGAAGTGTTCAATATTTGCGACCGAAAAATATTTGCGCCTCAACTGAGACGTACCTACGAAATGCTTTATTATTAAATTTTAAAGTACAAAAATCCGCGTTCTAAAGCTTAATTAAAAATTGTTTTGGGAAACATGGACAAGGTGGAGAAAAAGGAATATCTTTTACTTGGTTATACTGCTAGACGCGGCGGCCAAAAGCACTTAAGTCAATTTTAGCTCAAAATTTGAAAAAGTCACATCACCCATGTTTATGTATTATCCGTTGACTGGAATAAGCACGTAAGTCAACGACGCTCCATTCAGTCGTAATAGTCGACTGTACTATAAAACTTAAGTCGTATCAACAAATCAAGCGGCGACATAAACCACTTAAGTTGACTTAAGTTTTTTTTCCCGGCATGACAACTCTTATACCGACTGACTTGTAACTTGGTAACAGTGATCCGTTTTTGTTGGCGATAATATTTTCAAGTATCTACCCTCACTTAACTCTCTTTTTTGAAGTTCTTGATAAAAAGTTGACGAACGTTATGGGTGAAGTAAAATTAAATACGTATTCCCTCATTAGTGTTTTGGTGTGACGGTCGTAGTGGTGTTGTGCATTAACTGCATTTATAATGGATTCAAGAGCCAGAAAATTAGTAAATCTCGCCTTAAATAATGAGAATAAAGGTAAGTTTTTAATATTTTCCTTACATTTTTATGCAATATGCAAAACAAATGTATGTTGACACAATTACAACCCATAACAACAAAAAAAATACATTTCACTTTTTTACAGGCGATGAAGACCCATTTACTAATCCGCAACCAAGTACATCTGGAACTCAAAAACAAATTACTCCTGATGAAGCTGCTTTTGACTATTCTAGTGACGATTCTGTTGCTGATCCTACCTGCTCTCCAGATAACCCTAGTTTGCTTACACAACATGAAGATGAGATGGACACCACTGTTTATGATGCTTCAGTAGATGTCCAGCTAGCAACACAAAATGAAATACCTGAAAGTATTGAAGATACGTCATTACAACAACAAAACAAACCAGTGCGCTGTAGAAGAAGGAAGAAAGATAACAAAATAAAAAGAAACTTAGGCCAATCCTATCAAACAGCTTCTGGAAAAATTATCAGCAAACGTCAAATGAAGGAACTATCTAATTGTCGAAATAAGTGTCGTCAAAAAATAAGTGATGAGCAACGAGCTATAATTCACAAAGAGGTTTGGAATCTTGGGTCTTATGATTTAAGGGCAGCGTTCATTTCATCTTTGATTACCATTCGAGAGAAAAAAACCGAGCGTCGTCGGGTCGAAGATCCTAGTTTACAAAAAACTAGACAGTGGACTTATACGTATCATTTTGACGTCAATAGTGAAAAAATATCCGTTTGTCAAGGCTGCTTTCTAAAAACCCTATCAATAAGTGACAATTTTGTAAAACTAATCGGTTTGAAGAAACGCGGCGCGGCACCTCGAGTGGAATTATACCAACAGACAAACGTGGAAAGAATACACCAGCAAACAAACATTCCGAACAAAAAATTCAAGAGGTGATTAATCATATCAATTCGTTTCCGCTATATGAAAGTCATTACACTAGACGTAGAAGCACCCGCAAATATTTACCATCACATTTGACTATATCGAAAATGTATTCTCTTTATTCAGAATCACATGAAAATCCTGTGAGTGATAAGATATACCGCAAAGAATTTCATAAATTGAAAAAACCAAAAGTGGACACTTGTCACACATGCGACTTGTTTAAAATGAAATTAAATATTGCTACGGACGAGATCACAAAATTAGCCCTTGAAAAAGAACGCGACTCTCATCTGCTAGCCGCTGATATGGCGTACAAAGAGAAGCAGTGTGATAAAAATGTCGCAATTACAAATAACAAAATCAAATGCCTGACTTTTGACCTACAGCAATGCTTGCCAACCCCAGCTTTACAATCATCTGTAGCCTTTTATAAAAGACAATTTTGGACCTTCAACCTTACAATTCATGACAACGCGACTGGAATGTCAACGCACCACATGTGGCATGAGGGTATTTCGGGTCGCGGTGCTAATCAAATAGCCTCTTGTTTGTTTGCATATTTACGAGAACAACCGGAAGAAATCTCAGAAGTGATTTTGTACTCTGACACTTGTGGAGGACAAAACAAGAACACTCACGTGGCTGCAATGTTCACATACTTGTTGATTAGAAAACCTTCAATGAAGGTAATACATCACAAGTTTATGATACCTGGTCATACACATATGGAGGTTGACTTGGACCGTGCAATTATTGAAAAAAAAAGAAAAAAACCGAAATACAAATTTATCACCCCCACGATTGGATGCAGTTAGTAAGATCGAGTAGCAAAAAATTTACCGTTAGAGAAATGCGACAAAATGATTTCTTTGATTTCGCTAGCTTATTGAAAGGTCCTTTAGTAGCCCGAAAAAAAGACGATGACGAAAATATTTTCAAGTGGCATGATGTGAAGTGGCTGAGTTATGACTGAGTACGGCGTCATAAAATACAAAACATCTCTTTCTAGAGAAGAATCATTTAAAAGTATTAATTTCAAACGGAACACGCGGCGTGATAAGGAATTTAATTTGATGCAGATTACTGACAAGCCAGTACCAATAAGTGTCGAAAAAAAACGTGATATAATATCACTTTTGTCTTTAATACCAGAATGTTGATCCAGATATACGAGATTCTGAAGAGAGTGACTGTTAGTTTTTGACTTTATTGCATGCATTATATTATAAAAATTTTAATTAATAATCGTAATTATTCATGCTTTGTTTTAAAATCATAAAATAAAATAAATAAGCCAAGTAATTATAGTACGTTAATAAGCACTTAAGTCACAATTTCTTGATGTTCAAAGAAACTTAAGTCAGATATTTCAGTAAATAATAAATAAAGCCTAAATAGCCATACTCTGATATGTAACTAGATTATAATTGTGTAATAATAAATAATAAAAACAATAACTGTAGTACATTTTTTTCATACCAATCGAATTAAACCGTCTCCTGTAAAATTTTTGCATGCAAAAAGAATTGACTTAAGTACTTATGGCTTCCGAGTCTAAGATACCTGCAGCTACTTTACAATTTATATGTTTGGTTTTAAATGAAGAATTCATGCAACCAAAAACAGCACAATATATCCTACTCGTCATATTAAATATGTACTTGAACTTATTTTTATTGAAAAAATCGCGCGGCACAGACGCGACTGTCTGCATCCCGAGCGCACCCCGAGATCGAGGCGCGTAGGTATAGCTCGCGTTTCGTCCGTTTGTATGAAGTTGGAATACTGTATAGATAATATTACCGTGCTATAACCCTGTTTCCACTAACCCAATCTGGTTTCTGGTACATGTTTAGTTTAATTTCGCACATTCATCGTATGCATTATTCGCACACATATCTGGAGTCATTTATTTTATATGAACAAGATAACCCCTCTGCAAAGCTCTTGTCCTTTACAACGGCGCTATTTAATTTAGAGAATACCTAAGTAACAGGTATCGCACGCATCCCGCGCTTGGCAACCTTGTACATATCTGGAGGAAATGCTTAATCGGCAATCTGTAGGTAAGAACGGAAAGTGAAATGATGTAACTAACTTTTTCCAGGCTGCAGAATAGTCCAGTCTGCGCGAGGCTGCCAACTGCTGTTGTTTGACAATCACACATTCTCCCGAAACAACAAAGCCTCATACGTCTGGTATTGTTCAAGTAGATTGTCAAAGAAATGTCATGCCAAGTTGATTTATAAAATGGACAGTGTAATTATACCTAATAATTTGAAACACAACCACCCTTCGCCTAAATTTTTTTAAGGAATAAATAAAAATAAAAAATGGTTGTTCTCACTGGATCGTCATCATCTTCCTGCAGTTGTCCCATATTAATTGGGGTTGGGCCAACACGTTTTTTTTCCATTCTGTCCTGTAACCCGTCACGCTATCACTAAACTCCCTTTTCTTTCATATCACACCTCATACAATCCATCCTTACTCTCTCCCTCTCCATCCATCTACTTATACCTATCTGTACTCTCCCTCTCCATCCATCTACTTAACCTAACTGTACTGACATACCACTGGAGAAAGAACAAAATAAAATAAAATAATTAAAACTAACCAAACAAAAAAGGCATTATTTCAGTATTATCGTAATTAATATTTCATCGAATTAATCGAGTAAAATCGACTCGAGCAACTTTATCAAAATTGAATGAAGAAAAAAAAAGTTAGCAAAAAAAGGAAATTTTATTATTGTAATTATGCCATTAAAGTAAATAGGTAGTGTGAAAAATGTTTCGTTTTATTTTTTATATCCTCTCTTATGAATTCAGTATAAAATCTTTAAAAAAATGTAGTATCTGTTAAATAGCCTGAGTAATTTATGCGATTTTCACCAAATGTTTATTTATTGTTACCTATTTGTGGTTTTATAGAAAATGCGTTTATTAACAAGGTTAATATAAATAGCTAGCAAAATATTAGCGGATATTTGTTATTGCAAATAAATTGAAACTCGCCTAAAATCTAAATTCTTTGAGTACTGAACCCAAAACTAACACTACTAAAATCAGTTTTAAAACTTAGTATCTAGGTAGGTATAATGCAAATTAAATGGGTTATACCTAAACCACTAATATTTCTTCTTGCTTATCGTTCTTTTCAGGTATACTTGTAACATCTTTGAGAGGATCCAAGTTGCTGGTGTACCAGAACTACACGTTCTCAAGATCCAACAGGAATTCTTACGTCTGGAACTGTTCCAGTCGAAATTCAAAAAAATGTCCCGCTAAAGTGACTTATAAGTTAGACGTAGTATTTCCATATGATATTGAGCACAGTCATCCTCCGCCGTCACTGTTTTCAGAAACAAATTAAATTAACTAGCGGGCAACTCACTATCCCCGAAACCATACGTCCGCGTCGGCTCAAAAAGCGGCGTGATATTTGCGACGATTAGAGGGTCTGTGATCCAACTAATGAAAAGTAAAGGGCTGGCTCTAATGGGAGCAGCTCCCTAAACGTCAAAAAGCACCCAACACATCTGCTTATAGTCTGGAGTGACTGATTGCAAGATCTGAAAACAAAAAAAAAAACTAGCGGGCCTTGCGCAGGATTCACTATGAACTGAGGTGTCAACGGCCACTTGTACTTACAGCATGGTCTAAATATGCTGACCACTATGAAGTTAAGGGCCTATTACACTAAGGGCCTCGTTCACCATCTCCAAGTAAAGTGTTGATTAGTTACTTCCCGATTAAAGTTAACTGCCAAGTAAAAGTTATGAGTATCCTCTATCAATTTCACAAGCGAAAATAAAGTTTCGAGTAACTACTTACGGGTTAAGCGAATGACGTAACAAATCATTCGACACGTTCGTTCAATAATACGTCAGTTACTCGCCTAACGTCATTGTCAGTTGTCATTTGTTGTATATTTGATACAATGATTTTTTTTTATACATCTGTATCGTCGGTTGCGTCTTCAAAGTTGTGTTGTAGAATAATGCGTGTGATTTTAATTTGTATAAACTTATACTATGGATAATGTTAAAAGACACAGAAGTGCAAACTTTTCTACATATGAAAGGGATGTTTTGGTATCTCTTGTTCAAATCGCTCGCTATTTTGGTTCAACTTATATGCCGCGTATTGTACGCTACGTCATTAGTAAAATCTATTAGAAAAAAAAATAAACACACCTTTGCGATTTAGGTATTGTTTTATGTTTTATATAGTTATGCACTTGGTTCACTGCATACTTCGAAACGAAATAGAACTGATTTATTTATCAGTTTCATCTAGGTCCGGAAAATAATAAACACGGAATTTAAAGAAGGAATCCTCGGTATTTGCCGCGCCGTGGAATATTCTAATTTATCCAACCGAAGATCAAACAAATCAATTAAACCCATTTTTATTAATATATTTTAAAAACTTTCGTTGGTGATATGCACAAATGACAACAGAAAGGCTACAGACTCTACAGTAAATTACAGTTAACTGTCAAGTAAGCACCCTAATTGGCAGACCACGTGGCAAGTAAGTTACGGGTCAGTTAATCTTATGATTAGTGCTAGTCGAACGTCGTGAAACTCGAACGTGAAGTTACGGGTGACTTTAACTGACGATTAGCCTACTCGTCACTTTACTTGAGGGTGGCGAAAGAGGCCCTAAGCGATATTCAGCACACGATAATCAGACTGTCTTATTTTTTGTTTCGAGTAAGACCGGTCTAACCCTTATTACTAGAGTAGTGTAATAGGCCCTTTAGGCATTCCGATTTAGTTTCGAACTATGCGTAGATATAGGCACTCGAAAACATACGAAATATGATTTTTTAAAATAATTACTGCGCAGCCAATTGTTCGAAGTTCGGAACGGTCAAGATATTTCGGCTATGATACCGAACTACTCGTACCTATAGGTACTTATAATATATTACTAGAGTTTATCGATGGAGTACATGTGCAGGAAATCTACACATTTCTTTGTATACTAGTTATATTGGAAGACAGAACGTCTCTAGTTTTGTAAAAATACCTAACACAAAGACAAAGAAGGGTAAAATTTTACCCTTTTTTGTTATTAATTGCTATTCATAATCGAAATGCTGTTATGATTAACATTCCTTAGTTAGTTGCAGATTTTGTACTTTTTATATATAAAATAAACTCAAGAAACTTTATCCGTTTTTTTTTTCATTCCAGTAAGATCATTAAATTGTAAATTAAGGACAATTTACAGGAGTAATTCTTACACAAATAGACAGACCAAACGACGATAGCTTAGTAAAAGTGTGTAAATGAGGTACTCACAAAAATGACACTGCTCTTCCACAAACTCTTTTGTAAACCAAGACTTTCCTGGTCTGGTAGATAAACGGATTAAAAAAAAACTTTTTTTATTATTTCCTAAAGGCCTACATGGGCACTTATAAAACGTCAGAAGCAATTAGTTGTTTCCTACGAAGAACCGGCAAGAAACTCCACGGTTATCTACTCTGATTATGGCCACTAATATCTCTCCTTACTTATCTTTTCTTTCAGCCAGAATAGTAACATCTTCGCGAGGAGCCCAGTTGCTGATGTTCCAGAACCACACTTTTTCAAGATCGAATAAGAACTCTTACATCTGGACTTGTTCAAGTCGATCATCTAGGAAATGTCCAGCTAAAGTGACCTATAAAATGGACACACTAATTCCTCATGAATATGAACACAATCACCCTCCACCAATATTAGAAATGAATTAAGTGTGTCTATTATATAGGTATATACGGAAACCGTACACTCTATGAGTTACGGTAAAGGTCGACTTGTGTAGATGTCCCTACGCATATCTTTAACCAGTCAAAGTGACTTATAAAATGGAGACACTCATTCCTCATGAACATGAACACAATCACCCTCTGCCAATATTAGAAATGAATTAAGTGTGTCTATATATAGGTATACACGGAAACCTTAAATAAACTCAAATGAGTTATGGTAAAGGTCGACTTGTGTAGACATACCTGCGCATATCTTTGTCCAGCCAAAGTGACTTATAAAATGGACACACTGACACACATGAGGAATTCTCATAAACATAAACACAATCGCCCTCTGCCAATATTAGAAATGAATTAAGTGTGTTTATATATAAGTACATAATATACGGAAGCCGTACACTGTAGACTCTATGAGTTACGGTAAATGTCGACTTGTGTGTGTAGATATACCTGCGCATAAATTGTTACAAATTTTCCATAACAAAGGTTTATGGAAAATTTGTAATGGACAATTTCATAATTATTATTACAATATTTTTTTTCTTCTTTAGTTCGTATCTTTATAGGAGGGAGACCAAAGAAAAGATGAATGAATTGTATGAGGAGTGATATAAAAGAAAAGGGAGTTAGTGATAGCGTGACGGGTGACAGGACAGAATGGAAGAAAAAAGACATGTTGCACCGAACCCATGTAACATGGGACAAGGGCAGAAGGATGATGATGAGTTCATATCTTTATAACCTAAAAAACAAAACAATTGTACCAAAAAGATTTTGTTACTAATAGCGATTTTAATATAATACTGTTGTGACAACATTCCTAAATTAGTTGAATCAGTTTTTAATAAAGAAAGAAGAAAAATCATATTCTCTTTTTTTGTTCCTGTAAGAATATAATCCTATGATGAATATGCGCTCAGGCGCATAATTTATTTTTCATGTAGTAAACTTGTCAAATAAAAACTAAACTAGGTTTGATTTTTGTGATTTTTTTAGCAAACTGTCAGTAGCGTAGTTAGGCATGCGTGAAGCGGCCACGGGCTAGCACACAACGGGGCCACAAGCTCTATAAAAAAGCGGGTTTTTTATAATTGATAGGCTCGCGTTTGACCACTATTTCGATGTGGTCGAACACTGGGTTGCGACAGTCGCTGTCTCGTTTTCGAATTTATGAAAGAAAAAGGCCTTGCTGATGCGCCTTCGCCCACGTCTAAATTAGTCCACGCTAAGCCTTTACAAACTGTTTTTAATTTTTTTCTTCCATTTTAAGTGAAAAACACCATCGTTCCAAAATTTGAGCATTCAACCAGTGTTCCAAAATCATAACCAAGTTCTAAGTTTACGTCATTTCCAGGGTTCCACATCGAAAGGATCCAAGTTGGCAAACGAAAGCGAACGTTACTCATGATCCAGGATTTTACCTTTGCCCAGACCACGAGTGACCATAGATACTGGAACTGCAGCAGTAAATATTCAGCCAAGTGCCCTGCGAAGCTACGTTTCAACGACTCCGGGCAGCTGATTTTTCACGAGTTGGTGCATAATCATGACGCGCCATCTTTTTTTAGGACTAAAGATGGAAGTTATGTAAAACTGTAGTATTACTACGAGTATGTCGCTGTCTGAACTTTATCCTTCTTTTCTTTACTTTATTTTAGGGTTCCGCCTACCCTTAGTATAGGGTAAAAACGGGACTTTATTACTAAAACTCCACTGCCCGTCTGTCTGTCACCAGGCTTATGAACCGGGGTAGTTAGAGAGTTGAAACAGTTCACAGATGTTGTATTTCTGTTGCCGCTATAACAACAAATACTAAAAACAGAATAAAATAAATATTTAAGTGGGGCTCCCATAAAACAAACGTGATTTTTTTTTGCCGTTTTTTACTCGATATTAATATTGTAGTGCGGGATCCTTAATGTGCGAGTCCGACTCGCACTTGGCCAGTTTTTAATTTTTTTGTTTTATTTATTTATTTATTTAACGTTTTTTTCTGTGGCAACTGACATACTTATCCCGTGGCCATTATGATTTTCCTGCATAATTGTGGCGCACAATGAAACTGGTAATATTTAAAAAAATGGCCGGGGTGTTGTGTCCTGAAGCGTCCCACCGCCGAGATATTTGGACGCAAATATCGTTATTATGAAAACTGTTATTTAAAATATCTGGACACCGTGGCATTTAAGCGTAGATAATATATGTCTGGACATGTTTTGTTTGTTTAAATATTCTATGGCAGTATCAGTAATTGTACGCTACAATTTTGCAGAAATTCAAAGTGGCGATGGCTGACTATGCCAATTTGATTCAATGCCCGAATCACGCAAGACGATGCTAATTTGTCTCTTACATTATTCGTAATATTTTTTTTTAGTGGTAGTATCTATATTATATATATTAATACTAAACATGTTACTACCAAAAAACACTATTTAAATCTGTTAGTGTTATTTAATTCATTTTATAATATGACGTGAATATTTAACGAGCATTTTTTTTAAAAGTAGGTACCTATTGAATATCCTCGCTTTATTTTTTAATACAATGAAAGAAATGGTACAGACGTATTTCTTACAAATCATCTCAGAATGGACGAATTGTTATTTTTTGTTTGTGTGTACATAATCAGCAATCGCTACAGTGGATCTTTTACCGTTCGTACGCCTCTTCCACACACATTGAGGGCTAGCCCTTCATTAGAGGTTTTCAGAGGAAGAATTACGGGACATTTCCTGTCAACATGACCTATTACTATGTATATATAGGTGTTTATTTATTTATTGTGTGCTATACACATAGTTCTTGAGTATATTTGTTGTTTTAAGTAATTTAATTATTAATGTGTTTTTTGTTGTACTCGTAATTTTCCTCAAGTTCAAAATTTATTTCTCATTTATAAGGTTTGCTGTAATAAAACCCAATTGTGGGCTAAGCTCGCCTGCCTACATCTGCTGGCCTGTTTTGTTTGTTTAATAAGACTTGTGTGTACAAGAAGAATAAGAATAAGTATTTAAACTTAGAAAATCTAATGATTTTATCAAGATCTTGTATGAGTTTAATAGCAATTTAGTGGGTAAGTTTTTATTTTAACCTGCCTAGAGATTTATAGAACTATTTACAATAGTTAAGTATTATTAGATATTAGGTACTATTCGTAATAATAAGACGCATTTTGTTTTCTAGTTCCTAAGATGTATTATTGTCTATTAGGAATAAAATCTTGCCTGTTGGAAAAGAAATCGTTTATTTTTTCACTTTCATTTTCCAAATTAATATTTTGCAAATTATATACATAAACCTTTCTAGTTAATTAGTCTTCCTATTAGTAAAAATCAATCGTAATCCGTTGCGTTGGTTTAGGAGATGTTAGCGGATAAACATACAGACGCAGAAAGCCCTAACAAACCTTTCGGAGAATTACAAGGCGTAATGTTATGTGATGTGTATTTATGAATAATAAAAAAATAATTACTTTTCTCTTTCAGATTTACATTACGAGATCGTTCATACGTCCAGCGGTAGACAAGTAATGGTCTTCCAAGGTCATACCTTCTCAAATAGCTGGAAGTCCAGGTGTTGGTACTGTTCCAAACGGAAGACGCTCAAGTGTCCTGCAAGGGTCTTCATTGACATTTATGGCAATATCACGAAATATAATATCGACCATAATCATTAGGGAGAGTCATGTAGACTCGTATCTGGCAGTGCCGTAACTAGGGCGGTGCCAGAGGTGCCCAGGCACAGAGCGTAGTCCCTGGAGGGGCGCTCGCACCTGGCGTATAAAAGGCTAGTTACGGCACTGGCATCCGGTATCTGAATTAAAAATTTTAAGCTGAAGTGTTGACAGTCTTGTTTATTCTGAAAACTTGTTCAAAATTTCTCAATTCGAAAATTGTTTATGTTGTCGTTACACGCCAGGATTAACTTGGTAAGTACCCTAAAAGAACGCGAATACGTGGTCATTGCGAGTCCAACAGGTACCTACGTATTCCAATTAAGTACCTATACCTTTTCATACTATATACAATGTACAGGTACAGGTAAAGTCCGCTTACTTTGGTCCAAGCCTATTACCCAATAGTGACACGGGACAGTGTGTTTACACTGTTTCTATTGGTCAACGAGCTTGGGCCGAAGTAATTCGACTTTGCGGTAGGCATGTACTTTAATTGGCGCATGTACTTTGGTCACAAATTTGTGTTCTATTTTGACTAAGAATTTTGCGTTTATGTTAGATCGTTTATGTTTAATTTCCTTAGTAGGTAGGTATAGCATGTCTGTCTAGGCATCTATTTACGATAGGTACTGTACTACTACTAGGTACACTTACGGTGCTACGTAATTTTAAATAAGTAGGTAGGTAACAAATAAATAATTAAATGTATTGCTCAATGACAACAGAAGATACCTAAAGTGTTAATACTCTTTACTTTTTATCCACCTGATTTCTATAAATGCATGCAGTCATCTTAATTTCATTTAATATATTCATATTATTTAGGCCTAACTGAGTTTGCTTAAGTAAAAAAGCAGTAAATCAGTCAAATAGCTGTAGCATTCAATGCACAAAATTTTAATTACTCAACGACTCACCGTCGTTTATTCGGGGCGGCGCCACTGGCACCTCAATAAAAAGAAAGTTATCAAAACGTTGGTTCGCGTGAATCGAAACGCAATGCAATGACAGTGATGTCAGATTGACGGATGACGGATGTAATTAATAACAAATATAAACACTGGGATTGATTCTAAGTTCCCAAATGGGCTTTAGTTTAGAGACTTTTGTGTTACATTTGTGAAAATTCAAACCTAATATAAGTGAGAACTAGATAAAAGTGCCAGTGAATATAACATAACCTAAAATTGTGCGCGGAGTTTCAAAAGTTTTTGAATTTAAAGTGTTTTTCAGTCCTATTTTATCAAAATAATACTGTTTTTCTATATTTGAAGTGTGCACCTTTATTTCCTTTACTTAACACACCTCTTGTTTCAATGGAATATCGCTGTTTCAACATGTTTTGGTGAGTCAAGTAGTTATAAATTTCTCTAGTATACTTTCTATGTTTAATTACCATTTATAAGGAATTCTCAAAATGTATCAAGCTTTGTTAAATACTCATGTCTACGGACGACGATTTTTTCTAAAATTTCTGTGTTTTGTTCAGTATTTATCAAGTAGATCAGCAATGACCTACTTAATTATAAATGGTAGGTAACTTGTTTGTTTTTGTAAAGGTTTTTTTAATATTTAAAACACTTAAATGAACATTGAAATATAAAGAAGATTCAGGTAATTCATTGTGTTTATTTGATAGAACAAAAACAAATATCTGTATTGTAAAAAAAATATGTAGTGATGAAAGATGTTTTGTCTTGACTTGTCTACAAACATTATCATGTCATTATATATGGAGTGTCCTACGCTATGCCTATATATGTACAATATTCTATGGTAGGCACCAGATAATTTGCCATACCTCTTACATTAAGGGCTGCTGTCCACAGGTGCATTTTTGTCATTATACACTTTACCTGCTCACAGCTTACAAAACTATGAAACTTTGTCGCCAAAGCGGCAACGATACAACAACAAAACGTTGCTGCTTGGTCTTAGGCCATATTGACATTCTTATTTAAAAAAATTAAATAGCTTAGTTCTGATCCTTCACATTTTGTAATTTTAAAAACAGTTCATTATTTGTTTTTTGATTACCTATTGCACTAATATTACAACAAGGCGAAAGCTTGTAGCTAAGCTAGTGTAGAGTTATTTGAAAAAAGTCAATGTACTTTATTGCAACTTTATCTGGCACCTACCTTATGATTAGATGATGTTTAGGTAAGTAATAATAATGTGTGTAATAAATATTTATAACAACAACTGTATGTGCCTTCTTAAATATGTAATATTCTTTAACATTTTTAACAAAATAATAGGTAATATTTTAGTGGAACTTTGTTTTTTTTTATATTATTGAGAAATTACTAAATAAATATTCCATATTGTTTTGTGCAATCATAATTGACGACAATAGATTTATAAATTTATTAAATACTTAACCATTAAGCGTGTTTGACTGTGTCGTTTAAATAAAATATAATATAAAACGGAGTTTCAATGTTTTATTTATTGCCTTTGGTTATTGTGTATCTGCTTATGCAAAGGTAACATTGCATTAATTATATACATTTTTCTTTTTATTAGCCTATTGTTTGTCCCACTGCTGGGCAAACGCCTCCCCTTTCTCCTTCCAAATTTCTCCTTCAAATTATAATCTAGTCATAAAAATAAACATTTTAATTACAGTACTTCAAAATTTTTCTACAAACTATGTCATGCCAATGAAAGCAGAATTCAACGAAAAACTAAATAAACTGGTTGGACGTAAGAAAAGTAACAGCGTGTATCTCATCAATACAGCAAGGTACCAGGACTTCATAAAAGAGGTGAAAGAAATCAAAAACAAGTGGAAAAAGGATTTTGAAGATTACAAAATGTTGGCTAACTATGACATATTAGACGTTAATGGCAGAGAGCGGATGATACAACCTCGGAACGAAGTCAATTCTAGTATTAAGTTCTATGTGCCTATAGAAGAATTATTTGGTGTTTTACACACCATACATTTACTATTCAAACATGCCAATAAAGATGTAATGGAAGCTGAAATAAAAACTAAGTTTTGTAATGTTTCCAAAGAAGTTATCAAAATATACTTGACCTGTTGTAAAACTTGCCAGAAGAAAAAATGAAGTGCTTACTTTTTCTTTAGTTTAAGAAATGTAATTATATTTTGTATTTTATTGGGAAAATTGAATTTTATTTTCCTCGCATTAAGACTGCTCTGATGACTTACCGTTTTTTACTAATACAAAACATTGGATCATCTTGATTGATCAATCAATTCCATAAGAACTGGTTACGTCTCGAAGACGAAAGGTATCATCAAGCTATGTTTGAGCTCTAACTAGTTGATTTCTGTATAAAACTAACTTAGATGTCACACTTTAAAAAGTTTTTTTTTGTTACTATGAAATTTGTGTAAACTTGAAAGGTGCAATTGCACTACTGTATAGAAAGTGCATGGAGAGGTTACGAACATTAGCTGCGTGAGTTCATTTCTTTTATTAAATAGAAAAGCGAAGTTAAACACTTTTAGACGTCACTTGTAGACGTCAGCAGCAACGGATTGGCGCCTTTATTGGTCACGTGAATATTTCGATTGAAAGATTGTATCCCTGATCGCTTTGTAAAAAAAAATTCAGGAAGGTAACATGATTATTTAAAATTTTCTATATGTTTTTTTATTAATATAGAATCCCTTTGTGGAGTAAAAATTATCGAACAGCCGGTGGAAACCCAGACTGAAGAAGACGATTTTGAATCAGAGACTACTGTAAAAAGTAAAAAAAGTAAACCTACCGAATTGTCATTGGAGAGACGACGTGAAGAAGCTATGCATTTGCCTGCTTTTGGGGGTAGACAGAGGAGATGTCGCCACTGCCACAATAAGACTACTGCTAAATGTAGCACGTGCGATATTAGTCTGTGTTTAATGAAGAACAGAAACTGCTTCAAAGTCTTTCATAGAAAATGAAAGTCGTTAAAACAGTTCTGCCCCTCTAGCCAAGTCACAAACGATAAACGTAAACTCTCAGTAGTCTTTAATAGATTTTCAACTTTATGTTATTGGACATAAAGTTGAAAATCTATTGAAGATTACATAGTGTTTTCGTTCGTTCCGGTCGCTAACGCTCAGTAGTCTTTAATAGATTTTCAACTTTATGCTCTTAGGTATAAAGTTGAAAATCTATTGGAGATTACTAAGCGTTCACGTTTATCGTTTGCAACTTGGCTAGGGGGGCTGGGGTACTGTCATGATGATCTCATTTTACTGATATCTGATCTAAGAATGATTAAAATACATATTTGTAAAATTTGTTTTTATTATGATTGGTTTTTTAGCAATAATTCATTAACTATTTGTTACTTTAGGTGAATGCTCCAGGTTAGCTTTTAGTTCTGTATTCTATAGTAAGGTAAAAGATAAGGTAGGTAAGTATATATTTACACAATTATACTCATTAAAACCATTAACATAACTCTGTAACTTAGAGAAGAGCTAAAATGTGTTGTCATTTTAATAAAAACTCGACGTTTTTCCTTGTTTTTAAGTTATAGAGTTATGATAATGATTTTGATGAGTACAGTTGTGTAAATACTTACATGTCGTTACCGCAAATACAATTTTTGTTACCATACTATCCGATACTGAGCTGCGAATGAGGGTACTCAGGAAAATTCACACCACCAATTATCACCACTTAGCCGTCAGGTCTTTTCCTTTGAAAACGTATACATGACGTTGACGTCTAACGTTTGACGTTGATGTCTAACTAATGTCATTAACAGCGTTTTGACAGGTGCCTGAACCTGACGCCTCAGTAACTGCCACCTGGTGAACGCCATTTTAGAACACCTTCATTGCAAAAAAACTTTCGAAAATTTGTATTATTTCTCGAAGATGAGTTTCTTCAGAGTTGTAGTAGAGCCCTGTGCCAAGAAGCCAGTTCAAGGAACTACCAGAATTTTGATTTCTGCCGTCAAGCAGCGTTGCTGTGTTCCAGTTTCAAGAGCTACTGGTGTATTCACAAGCAAATGTGACAACTCAGTTTGGTCTCTCGTATGTCAACGCATTTGTGATGCTACTGATTTTGCAAATGTCGATTGGTACTGGTAAATACGTACAAGGCTTCATCATTTCAGTCGAAAGACGTCCACTGTTGGACATAGGCCTCCCCCAAGTGTCGCCACAATGAACGGTCCTGTGCGTCTCGCATCCATCGGATTGCCGCAACCCTTACCAGTTCATCGGTCCACCTTGTAGGAGGTCTTCGAACGCTGCGTCTTCCGGTACACCTTGCTTGCTTGTTTGCAATATACTGAAATGGTGAAATGGTATTTGATTGAAAGCAGCGATGGACCAAACTGTCTGATAGGTAAACTGTCGATAAAATATCCTCATACTGCGTTTACTTTCCAGTAAAGTTTATGATCTCAAGAGGAGGGGACCGACTGATGAAGCTAGGAGACTTCACATTCACCAGAGTGCAGTACCAAGGAGACCATTGCTATTGGTCGTGTTACACCCATAACACGCACGGTTGTCCTGCCAAAGTATATACGGAACGAAATAGACTGATGTATGCGAAAAATCTTCACAATCATCCACCCACTGAGTTTTTTGTTTGACATTTTCTTCGATTTAGGATCAGCATAATAACATTTACAGTGTTGCTATCTTTTTTGATCATTTGCGTCGCTATCATCACATAAAACCTGTTTCGATCGCAGAGTCAGTCTAGATGGCAGCACTATAGTAATGTCTTTCTCATTTTCTTAGTGTCATATTTCTTTCTTAGTTCATATTATGTGATTCATCTCTTGTCCATTTTTGCCTTAAAATAAAGTTTATTATATTTTTATTAGACAAGATTCTATCGTGTATCATGTGTATGACTGACTGCCACTGAATGAACGGCTCAATACAGAGAATTTTCAGTCAGGCATTTGCCAAAGAGAACAAATCTCGCCATTGCTCTTCTTTTGTGTATTATTCTTGAGGCTCTGGACAGATTCTACTGGATTAAACAAGGTGCTCAAATATAATATAGTCTATAAGTAAGTGTATATATTATAGAACTGTCACATCTTATAGTTTTCGCATGTATTTATTTGTCTTAGTCTATGAATGATAGTTCGCTTTAGTTTCTGTAGTTATAGTATTTTTTTTTTCACTAAAATAATCTTGTACTTTAAGGTGCTAATTTGTGATAAAACTCGACTTTGTGATCTCTGCGTATTATTGTAAATTCTTGCCTATTTTTTCACTGGATGCTGTTGTACAAACGTGGTAGCATAATCGATGTATTTTCAGTATTAGTGCACTTGTGTTCCGTTGCTCTCTATTTTTGTATCAAAATATATTAAAATGAATTAAGCTTTGTTTTTCAGTAATCCAAATTTTGCAGCAATTTGAATATACCCTGAATAGATAAGCTTATGGCTTATCCTTGATCGAACGAATCAAAGCTCTCTCTAAAAGTTCATACTTTAAATTCAATTGGTTTTCAGAACTCACAAACTTAACTGCTTGCTACAATACACCTCTAAACAAAAAAGTTAGCCTAAACCTAAATTAAATAGCTAAATCTGCAAGCAATTTTAAACAATAAACGACGCTTATTTAACTCCCATACTCCAAAACGTTACGTTTTCGCTTGGCTAATGCTATACCTAATATTTTTGTGAAATTACAGAAACCATCAGCAATGGCCATGAAGCAGCATATATGATCACATCTTTAAGAGG
Source organism: Mythimna impura (assembly GCA_905147345.3). Lineage (NCBI taxonomy): Eukaryota > Metazoa > Arthropoda > Insecta > Lepidoptera > Noctuidae > Mythimna > Mythimna impura. The sequence goes on along the minus strand of LR990351.1, from coordinate 23,973,788 downwards.
AAAACCTCTAATAGCATATCAAAATTATACTTACTGCCGACATTCTCATCGGAACGGTGTGGTGCGATGGACTTGCTCCACGCACTCCTATAGATGCTGCAAAGGTGTTCTGAAGACTCGGGGGAAACGCATCATTGAAGTTAAGGGAACTCATAACCATGACGCAGCTGAACTGCTGATCAATCGGTCTAAACCTTGCTTAGAATGGGCATGGCAGTAGAACAGTAATATTGGATTGAAAGGGCAGTCTAAAGTCTGTCCAAAATTGGCAGTCTAAACGTATAGAATAAGATGTTTGGAATTTTGGAGTAGCATAGTCGTTAGTGGAAACTATATCATTTTAGTTCTGCTACCATATCCTTCCTTCTAGTCTACCTATCTAGTAGTAAAATATATTTATATTGTTTTTAAAAAAATGGTGTTCATTTGTAAGTGCATCACTTGAGAACGGCTGGACCGATTTCGTTATTATTTTTTTATTAACGTAACAGCATGGTTCTTATAGAAGTTGAAAAAACCCGGACAATTTTAAAACTCGGGATAAACTGTAAGTGATTTTTTCTATGGGAATTTTGTATGAACTATATTTAGACAGGACGTCTGTCGGATCAGCAATAATAACAAAAACTTAAATTAGCCAAAAGTCTTGAAATAACTTCTTATTTCTAGAATTGTAAAGAATTTATGTCACTAGTCAAATTATAAGATAGTATTTGAGTCTGTAGTTTTAATACTTAAATTGTGTACATTATAGCCTATTCGCGTCTAGAAAATAGTGATTCATCAGTGCTACTGCAAAACAAAAGCATATTCATACTGGGGTAATAATTAAGCCATTAATATTAAAACAAGCTTCTTAATTATTACTCAGTATTTTCAAATATTTTAAAATTTAATCAGAATCGTCAGTGATTTCAGTTTCATTTTTACTAATAGGTGAGTTATTCATTTTTAATATTGATAAAAGATGCGTCCGTACTATCTGAAGGACTTTTAGACTGATAGCTGAAATATGTTGTTATTACGAGATTATGTGCTCACTTGAAAACACGCCAATACAAAGTGTGGTAAGACTCGCCAAATGGAAGCCACTCACGAAGTTTCAAGTATGTACCTATTTATCGTGTGCGTCTCTTAACAAATAAAGTTATTTGATATTTATTATTTTCATTCTTCAACTGGTGATGTGAATACAGCTTTCTTATTTACCATGAGCTAGTTAGTCAAAGGACGTGGCTAAGCTAAGTGATGACAATGAGTCAATATTTTCTTTATCGTGAAAACACTATAGTACTTACCCAGGTGATATTCGGTTGAGAGGTTGGCATATTATTCTGTCACTGATTTTTGAAACTAGAACGTATTTCTAATGTTTGAAAGTATTATGCTAGAACTACATTACGCACACGTGGTCCACGTACGCCGATTTGGGCGCGTCGGTCTCCATATATTTTATATGGAAATTAGACTTGTAGAGCTACATTAGATCCACGCAACGCGACGTCGTTCTACGTACAAATCGGACGAGGTCCACGTGTGCGTCGCGTCGGTCTATTGTAGTTCTAACTTAACTCTCGCATTTTATTTCTTCTAATAGTTGGTATCCTCAGTAACCCTTCTAACTTCTAATAGTTAGTCAATTTGCAATGCCACGTTAAAGAGTATGTCTATCTCATTATCTATCTACGTGTAATCTATCAAACCTAGCTATCGAGTGATTTGTGTAACAATGGCAATTTATTTATTAAAACTTCATTGAACACAAAAGTACAAAGCAGATTTAATGCTTTAGGCACGGTAATATTATCTATACAGTATTGTAACTCGGCCGTATCTTTGAAATAAATGCCTACAGCCGCGCGGTACGTAAACATGCGATAGGGCTGCCCGCACTATGGCTGCCCGTCTCCAGCATTTTAATTACATTTGCCTACTTTGTGTTTCCATTTAGTTTTGTGATTGTAAATATACTTTTTTTTTTAAACAAATAAAATAATTTGTGAATTGAATAGGAAGTGTTCAATATTTGCGACCGAAAAATATTTGCGCCTCGACTGAGACGTACCTACGAAATGCTTTATTATTAAATTTTAAAGTACAAAAATCCGCATTCTAAAGCTTAATTAAAAATTGTTTTGGGAAACATGGACAAGGTGGAGAAAAAAGAATATCTTTTACTTGGTTATTGATACCTGCAGCTACTTTACAATTTATGTGTTTGGTTTTAAATTGATGCAGAATTCATGTAACCAAAAACAGCACAATATATCCTACTCGTCATATTAAATATATAAATATGTACTTGAACTTATTTTTATTGAAAAAATCGCGCGACACAGACGCGACTGTCTGCATCCCGAGCGCACCCCGAGATCGAGGCGCGTAGGTATAGCTCGCGTTTCGTCCGTTTGTATGAAGTTGGAATACTGTATAGATAATATTACCGTGCTTTAGGCTAGGGCGAACCTTTATTGGTGAAAGTGCCACTAAATATATGAAAAAATAAAATTGTATGGTCATAATATGCTGCCAAAGAATGGTTTTTTGAATGTTGTGATTCAATGGATAAACAACTAAATTAGATCCTATTAAATGAACTCGTAATTAGCTACCTAAAATTGTTTGGTTATTTAATTGAACAATGAAAAAGTGTGATTGAAACACATACATGTTGTACATCTTACACTACCGTGCCCGAATTGCTTTTCCGCGTGCCACCACGGCAAAGCGATTCGCCACTCCTGACCCAAATGTTAAACACTGCCGCCACTGGCACGCGTGTTAAGGTCTATCCCATCCCTAACTGGTAAAGAACGCCTAACGCTCAGGCATTCTTTATCAGTACCTAGCCTAACCTAACCTAACCAAAGGGTGCTTTTCATTTTGACAATATAGCAATAACCTTTGTTTTATTATTTATGTTGTTGAGTACACGGACTTTCGTAAATCAGACAATGAATGTTTTTAATTATATCTTGATTGTATATTACAACGAGTCGCTAATTATTATGCGAGACTAAGGCCTCAGTCCAGGGCTAGAACGCAAAGGGCAACTGAGGGAGTGTAGTACTTGAGCTCGACAAATGGATGTACGATTAACGCTTGTGCGACAAAACTGTACTGAACCTAGGGTTGCCAATAATTTACTTTAAAAAAAAAAATTAAACAGGTATTTTTTGGAACTTTTTGCAGCACATAACTATTATTTATTGTTTTTAAAAGAATTGTACGACTTCAAACATTCTAACTAGATGAGGAGCTAATTTTTAACAAATTTCAATGAATGTGAAGTGGCGTGAAGAGAGGAACAGCCTCTTTGTCCGCCACTTCACATTCATGACCGTAAAGACTCTCAGTAAAGTCGACTTTTTGGTTATGATAATAGTTACCTACGCATCATATATGCCTGACTGGCACTAGTATAGCAAACATTGTGTAAAACAGAGTATTTTAGCGTCCTCTATTAGTATTATAGATTATAGAGTACGCCTACATGATATATAATAATAATATTCCACAACTATCACACAACGCTGTCTAGTCCCAAGCTAAGCAGAGCTTGTGTTATTGGTACTAGACAACTGATAAACATACTTACATATTTCTAAGTACATAGGTACATATAGGTATAGATAAATTACACCCAGACACAGAACAAAATAATGATCGTGCTCATCACACAAACATTTGTCCTGGGTGGGAATCGACCTCCGGCATAGCAGTCAGGGCCACTAACCACTAGACCAACAGGCCAGACAAACAATACACAACAACACTCTACAATACTCTATTTTAGAGTACGGTTGGCAACCCTAACTGCGCCTCACCGTGGGTTACCATGACGTTCAAAGTAAGATTGTTTCATTCTTATTCCAGTGTGGGTAAGAGACAGAGCTATACGGGTTGTCTAGCGCCAGCTCTTACCCACACTGGAAATAAAAATGAAACAATCTTACTTTAAACGTCATGGTAACCCACCTTATTTCGAATGCACGCTTGTGTGACACACTGAAGCCCGACATCACGCTGCCGCTGGTGTGACAAGAGATTGTGCGACAGTAGTGCCACAAACAATTGTGTGACTAGTGACTTCTACTTGTATGACTACTGTAATTCGGAAAACCTGCCAAACCTGCCTGCGACGGAGCCCTGCTCTGCGGGGCTCCTACTTCTGGGTGGTTATAAAAAAATAACCACGAAGGTTAATGTGTAATTCTAACTTAACCTGTCCATGTCGAGGTGTTAATTCTTCATGTCGCACTAGAGTATAGATAATATTACCGTGGTAATGTCGAGCTTCAGTGTGTCGCACAAGCGTGTATTCTATCTATGGTGAATCTCAGTACAATTTTGTCGCACAAGCGTTAACTGCACATCCATTTGTCGAGCTCACATAGTACACTTGGGAATACCGGGGAATAATGGGTGGGTTTTAGTCAGTAAAAGTCTGACACTCCCTCTTGCTCCACCAAGAGTGAGAAAAGATATTTGATGGTTACCTTAAAAAAGGGGCCTACCCAATATTGTAATGCCAAATTTCCATATTTGTTTCATTTCGATTGTGAGATAATTATTAGTAAGAAAATTAGTGTTTAGTAACTCTTTTTTCGACCATTATTTATAAAGGTTTAGTACCTAAAATGAAACGGCAGTACTTTATTTAATATGCATTTATTATATTTCGTAATAATTAGTACATAGTAGTAGTAGACGTTACTTGTTTCTATTGAATATCTTGAAAATGATTCCGAGTGCGGCGACACTGCGGCCTGCAGCCACAGCGCGCAGCCTGCGGCCGCGACACGAAGCGACCGCAGACTGCAACATGAGTGGTATCGCGAACCGCAGACTTCACACGTACAAAAATGACAATTTTTTCGGAAGATGATGAAAAGAAATTAATTAACTTTGTTGCTGGTCATCCACACAAGTCGCCATCATCTTCCTCTTCTAACAAAAGTAAAGTATTCATAGCATTGTTAGATATTCTGTCTCGCACGAAGGTACTGGAGTGACTGAAGCATGGTTCTATGCATTGTGCAGCCGCGATCGCCGCGCTTGGAATAGAAGCAACTGCGACCGCAGGCAGCACTGCGGTCAACCGCAGCCGCTAGCCGCGGTGTCGCCTGCGGTTACAGTCTGCAGTCCGCCTTGGAATTGTACCTTTAAAATGTCAGGCGAGAAAAAGGGATGGAGCAACACAACCTATATATACAGTTCCATGCTTTTAACAGTGCAGTTTAGGTCGTCGAATGGAATCCGTTAAGAGCTCGTGGTAGGGCCTCGGGTATAAGAGCGAAAAATCAATGACTGCGAAGCGAACTATGTCAATCATATTATTAAAATTATCGCTATGTCAATTTTCCGAAGTTTTTTTCTAAGTCTGAAATGTAGGAGATCTCATTACATTATTGCCTTAAATATTATTGCTGTTTACATTTGTTTTGTGTATTTTTTCTTTACATTAGGTTACTTGAATATACAATTTTAGTGAGAACTGATACAAAGTAGTTTTATTCATAAGGACTGTTTCCTGTATTAACTTTTTGTTACAGAACTTTTGGGGTAATTTATATACAACATTATATTTAGTTTGTACGAAACCTGAATATAGTTTGATCAGAATCAGTAACTGAACGGATTCCAATAGTTTTTACACCATGCTATATTTTATCCCAAAAATATTTAAAGAGGTCACAAGTCGGATACCGCCGACACTAAGTTCAACACAGGTCACGGCAGGTCATAGCGGGTATGAGACGCCAGCAAACAGTTGGATGCAAGTGCAAAACAACCCCTCAGTCGTCTGGATGGCCCGGTATATAACTTTGTGATTTTTCATGATACAGTTATGTAATTTAGTACATAGATTCTTTACATAGAAATACTAGACAAGTGTTACAGGTTTGGCATATACTGAAACTAATGTTGTATATGTCATGTAGGTAAGTATTATATAATTTTGTGTGTTACAATCTTATGGCGCATTTTCCAGGGAGAGCTGTTGTCTGTAGAAATTGAAAACAAAATGGTGGCATTAGTTCTGGTTTTGGGCACGCACCAAAAGATCCCTATAGCGCTACCTATAATTTTTATATATATTATAATTTTCTTTTTTTTTTTTAAATTGCCTCAAACTAGGATTACTCTTGCATCGTGGGTTTTAAAAATTATAAACTCACATACACAAGACATCTAGACCCGAAGCAACTTTGTATAGGCCTAACAAATATTTGTTCCACGCGGGAATCGATCCCGCGACAAGCAGCACAGCAGCCGTCACTTTAAAATTTTAAATTAACTGTTTAAAGTTTCAAATTAATTGATAATTTAAAATAATTTGAAGGTACATCTAATTATGTATTTTACAGTATATTATCAGCTGTCTAAAAACAATAGAAAGTTGTTGATTGTGGGCGGTTACAAGTTTTCATTGCATTACTCCAGAAATTGCAAGGAAAGATGGCAGTGTACGAGGAGAAGTTATTTTGGGTGCAAAGCAGTCATCCATAAAGTAGAGGGATTGATAACTTATCAGAATACTTGCCATAATCATGGGCCATGATAATTGCATATTATCTGTATGGTAAACCAGGCATGCATGCCCCAGTCGATAACGTGCCCCACACTTGGAAAACTAAGACACGCTTTTAAAACTTGGTGCTTATTTGAAACTATCTTGTTAAACTGCAGCGATGTAAACTGTACTATGCAAGCTTAACTTGCTTTGTATAGTTTATGTAATTTTAAATCTCTCTTGTCTTGTTTCGTGTCTTAGTTTTGCAAGTGTGGGGCATGTTACCGACTGGGGCACGTAGATAAACCTAATTTTGGATGTATCTGTATAAATATGTGCTTTATTCTAGTATCATGTTGGACATAATTAAAATAAACCAATAATAACCTTAATAATATTTTTTTTTTTCTCTAGCCATTGTAACTGTCCCACAGCTGGGCAAAGGGCGTGACTATCAGAATGGGCGGTCACTACCCATATTTTACATCGAAAAAGTTGTAGAAAGTTGCTACCTAGTTGCTACTAATCGTTAGATAATTGCTACCTATTTAGGCCATTCTGACTGGTCACCTGTCTACTGAGAATAAACAGCGCAAATGAATCGAGTTTTTTTATAAAGTAGTTGCTACTGTATAAATACATCGTTTTGGACCTCACAGCTTTTAAGGATAAAAAGTTATTATCAATTTATTGGGTAGTGACCGTCCATTCTGATGGTCACAAAAGGTCTCCCCCAAGTCCTTTCAGACATTCTTCTCCAGCGCCGGCTCGAACCAGTCCTTGAGGTAAGTGTCTACATCATCTCACCACCTCTTTGTAGTCCGTCCTCGATGGCGATGTCTATATCTCATCATCATCATCATCATTTCAGCCGAAAGACGTCCACTGTTGGACATAGGCCTCTCCCAAATGTCGCTACAAAGACCGGTCCTGTGCGTCTCGCATCCATCGGATTCCCGCGACCCTCACCAGGTCATCGGTCCACCTTGTGGGAGGCCTTCCAACGTTGCGTCTATATCTATATAATAATAATATTCCACAACTATCACACAACGCCGTCTAGTCCCAAGCTAAGCAAAGCTTGTGTTATGAGTACTAGACAACTGATAAACATACTTATATATTTCTAAATACATAGATATTATAGATAAATTACACCCAGACAGAACAAATGATCGTGCTTATCACACAAACATTTGTCCTGGGTGGGAATCGAACATACGACCTCTGGCATAGCAGTCAGGGCCATTAACCACTAGACCAACAGGCCAGTCAAAGCATATGAACATACTAACTGATCACCCACGTGAAAATAGAAATTTTTCCAAGAGATCATACTCGTTTAGGCACTTTTGAGGTACGAAACCCTAAAAATAAACTCACACAAAGACAATAACTATTTAGTTCTAAATTATATCTCCTCAGGGCCAGGAAACAGTAAAAACAGCCTCTGAGACTCATAAATGCACTCGCACACTCACTCCTCCCCGTCCAGATAACCAATAGAGATTATACCTCCCTAATTGGTGATCAGACCAACAAAATGTCTCAACACTAGCACGCACACATCCTTAGCTATGTTTAGTTTTCAGAATTCTGTTGTGACTAACGTATTTTTTTATATAGATAGTTATTAAAAAAAAAAGTATAATCGAATTTCCAAGCTTAATAAAGAGCAGCTACTTAAATTGACTTTTGATTAAAAAGGTATTCTCGATGTTGGTGTTATAATTGAGAATTTGAAGTCGAGCAATGTCAAACTCTAATGACAAATTCTCAATTACAATTTCTCAATTCAAGAACCAGGTGTCTTGTCAAATAAAACAAAATGATTAATAATAAATTTTGAATTTCCAGTTTCCAAGTATTGTATGGTCTGTGGCGATGTTCCATCGGGTTTACACTACGGTGCCAGGACCTGTGAGTCTTGTAAGGTCTTCTTTAAGAGAACCGTCCAGTCAAAGAGAGAGTATCCTTACACCTGTTCGAAGCGTGTGCAATGTGTAGTCAATGTTCAGACCAGGGCTTGGTGCAAACTGTGTAGATTTAATAAGTGTTTAAGTTCAGGCATGAAAGTTGCTATGGTTCCCAAAGTGAAGAATCATTAATAGAACTTCTGATTGGCCACGAGCAATTTTTGCCTGGTGTAGACAATTAGTGTCCGACCGAAAGTTCGGTTTCGATCGAGTTCAAGATCGAGAAACCTGCCGAAATTGCATTCGAGAGTTCTCGCGCTGTGATCGCTCATGTCCGGTGCTTTACATTTCACCCAAGCAAGCGACGAAGACATTTTGCCGCGACCACGTGCCTAATTATATCGTGACTGGCTTGTCTTTGTTTCTTTTGAGTTTTCGTGTGATTTATTTTGAATTCGGTTAGTTTTATTACGTGATGTAGTAAACATCAAAAAGTAATTCATTATAACAAACTAATACATAGGTTAACTCTCTAAATATTTTTTTTGGTTGATTTAACTCTCTCACTAATGCTATACCTAAATAAACATTAGTTGGTACCTACTATAGTTCATTAGTGGTGATAATATCATGGGTTAAGAGTTTCAAAATTCATTTTTGTATTTTTGTTGCACCACCCAGACGTGCTGAAAGAGCTGCGGCTGCGCGCGCCGGTCGGGTGTTTGGGCGCGCGCCACCGCCCCGCTGTCTTAGAGGTGTCGTCTGCTAGGACTAACCTCCTAAAGTTTGCCCCTTTGTCACGAGCCATCTATTTCTGTATGGTTTCCGCACTTAGTCCTATGTGGACCATTGTACGTGGGCCATGGCGGCCATAGATAATCTTAGCACGCAGTTAGTCACGAGCCATACGTATTATTAATAATATAGCACTATCGAAGGATATATTTGGCCAAAACCTGCCGAAATTTATAGAAGCAGCTCAAATAATTATTGAGATAGGTCTGGACATTACATCCTAATCAATTTAATAATGTCATAACTATGTACATATTATATTACCTAAGTGTTAGTTATAACATCGCCTTGGACTAGTCTGTAAAGGTGTTATAATGTAAAATAAATAAATAAAATAATAAATTTAATACTTATATAGAATAAAGATACAGCATCTGAAATCCATCAAGAATGAAGATAGCATCTGTGAGCGAATATAAGCTGAAAAATACTGGAACAGCCGTTAAAATTAATAAAAGCACTTCAAAACCAGTGAAAACTATCATACATACTTACACCAGATAAACCTTGGATTGCTTTTTTTACTAAAATATTCATAGTAGCAATATGTAACGTTGCGAGAGGCAGCTATTCGGGAAGGTTATAAGAATATTTATCGATCCTACTATAAAGTAAAAAAAACCAAGCTTGATTGCTATTCTTCGAAGCAATGTGAAGGAGAGCGAAGCCGTCGTCATTGATCATATGGATAATGAAATTAATGCTACGAGTATTATCCCCACTGAGCGAGTGCAGTAATAGTAACGGGCTGCATCATGATGCGGATAACCGTCATATGGGGTATGTCAAAAAATCATAAATAAATAGTCCTACAACCACTTGCGCTATTACGGTTTCCGAGATAATCGGATTTTTCATAATTTCTTCATACAAATTTTTCGTAAAAAAATTATAATTCCTTCGATTTTGCGCAGAATTAACTCTGGTGTAATTTTTATACATAGTAATTGTTAGTAAAAGCAAGATCTGGCAAAAAAACCAGCATTTGTAATTTGAAATCCCTAAGTCTATGACAGCTGGTTTTCGATCCACCGTGCGACGGTGCCACTAGAAATGGGATTAACTTCATTCTGTCGACGAAGAAGCAAATATTCAATGATGTCTGTGATCAATGCGGTGAAAACTGGAAGTGATCACCGCATGGTAAGAGGCACATTAAATATCAATATTAAGCTTGAATGGTCTCGACTGGTGATGTCTACGCTCCGCCCAGCACAGATCCAGATCCAAAACTCCGAGAGCTTTCAGCTCGAACTCCACAATCGTTTCGATTGCCTAGGAAGCAGACTAGCTGACCCGGCGAACTTCGTACCGCCTAACCGTCAATGAATATAGTGAATATATCTTTCGATATAGTCAACGGATTGCGATGAAACAAAGCCTAAGTAATATATCAAGTTACACACAGTTTTTTTGTATAAAAGTTATCTAAGTACATCAATTTCGTACATTTTACGTGATGCGCGCACAACTAAAAACTTTTACAGATTTGTATAGATATATTAAGTCACATTTACGATGTACCTATTCTACACATGATACTTATGTGAATCTTTTCATAGTGAATAGATCTGCTAATGTCATAGTGACATTATTGGGATTGTGGATTGCCAATTTAGCGCAGATGGGTAAAACGTTAGCTTCTTTTGACGTCACTTGCGCACACAATCTATTTAAGCGATAATAATAATAGTAAATAAAAGTACAAATACAACTACATAAGTCGTTGTATTTGTACTTTTATTTACTATTATTTTTAAGAGCTATTTATTAATTATGATTATGATGTTAACAGAACTTAAATGAAACCATATCTATATAATTTAATATAAAGTTTAGCTCTATTTTTTTTTTTTTTAATGAAATAAGCACCTATTTTTAGTGCAATGTTAGATTTGCATTTTTACTCGCGGGCAACAAAATTTTATTTAATCTTTTTGTTTATCTCTTTTAATTTATCTATTTTCAATTATGTTCAATTGTACGTTGTCTTAATATGAGTTTTCTTGTGACAGTGACCAGTCTTATTAAATGGTTGTAAAAAAGAAAAATATAAATAAAAAGTGAAAAATACCTTCCTGTATTTTATTTCATACTACCGCAATTTTGATACAAATTTTACAAATTAAACAAAGCTCAAAAAAAATCTTGAATATATAATGATCTTTTTTTATCAGGGCCAACTTCTATGCTGTGTCCAGTTTGTGGCGACTTTGTCACCGGCATACACTATGGAATCCATACTTGTGAATCGTGCAAGTCATTCTTCAAGAGGGCTATCAGTTTTGACAAGTCTCTTACATTTCAATGTGTGACGCGGAATGGTAAATGTAACCTAACTCCTTACAAAAGATCCTGCAAGTTTTGCAGGTATTACAAATGTCTTGAAGTCGGTATGTTGCCAACCCTGGTGAGACTGAAGAAGGAGCGAGGTGGCAGAGCCCCAATATATACAAAGAAACATTTATTTTAATAAATATTATTTTTGAGTTCTTACTGTTTAATAAATCAAACGTCTATTTAAAAAAAAAAACAAATTAATAATACCAATTTATTTCCATAAATCACTGCCATTAGTTTTAATTTATAATCAATTAAAAGTGAAAATGAGAATGTTATGCTTTTGTCAAAAAGTAATCATAATAGTGAAAAGTAGATACGTAATAATATTGTTGTTGGTTTGTAAAATAAATATGAAAATGTATATTAGTACATAATATATTTATAAATATAATTTAATAAAATTAAGTACTAAAGACTTATAAAAAGGAATGAAAGGGTCGGCAAGTAAGTGCAGAACTTGTATTGTAAGTTTCGTGAGACTAAGAAAGTGCCAGTGTAACGCTAACTGTGAAAGTGCCTTTAGCCTCAAATACTGGATGGTGTTTTCACGTTTTTTTATTCTCATCAACAAAGATTTCAATCGTACCGCACCGTAAAAAAAGAAACTTATCAATAATCGTATTAAATATGATAGATATTTATAATAAATGTATTTCTCCAAAATACTTTGACTTAGAAGATGATCGAATTGAATGAGCGCCTCGCCTCATTATTTAGAAAAGTTATCTCACAAATTCTGCATGGAACGATAGATACGTTTTTCAGTGTCATTATTTCATTGACTATGACAACTTAATATCTACCCTTCAACGTAAATGGGCAAATCTGACGATTGAAAACTTTGCCTACCAGTGATTCCTACCTACATAGAATACTTTTTGTGGTTTGTTGTATAACTGAAGAGTGGGTAATTCTCGTATTATTAAGGGACGTTCATATTCTTATGGTCTCAATCAACGATCAATTCTCTTTTGCTCCACCCAGAACGGGAGAAAAATTTATTTATTAAGTAAAAGTATCAATTGCAAAAATTTAGGAAATTTAGACGTGTTTTTGACAGATATTGTGATATGGTATTGTAAATGAATTGTAACGTTTTTAACGTACGAGAATTGGCCTTCTGATCTCGGACTGATGAGGCCTAGAATTAAAAAAAAATAGGTAGGTATATGAAGATTGATGACATTTTAGATAAATATGAAATATTTTTTATTGATGAGTGAGTTGAGAACCGCTGGATTCGAGTAATGTTAGAAAACGGGGAAAATTTTGCTTTTTATGGAATTTTTGTATTAACAACTTCTTGGACTTGATGAGTTTAGTAACAAAATGATTTCTGTCATAAACTTATGGCAGCATATATTTTAAAGTTTAAAGGTGTGTTACTTAAGACTGTTGTTTTTATATTTTGACAAATTTTCTTAATTTGTATTTTTTTTAATCATCACTGAATATTATTCACACACAACTAAGAATAGTAACTAGTTGTATTTTATTTATAGGTATTTTTATTAGCTCTATTGTCTATAATACCCCCGGTGTTCATAGAAGTAGGATTTGTATTTTTTATTTTATTTTGTTGAATCTGTATTTTTTTATAATCATGTAATTTTATTCCTTTTATAGCTAGCTAATTTAAAAGAAAATGGATTATAGTATAAACGATAGTTTCGAAACTTAATACAGAGCAGCTAATTATATTGACTTTTAATTAAAACGGTGTTCATAATTTAAGGCTTTCGACTTTCCTCAATAAAACTGAAAGCGATCTGAAGGAACAATTCTTGTACATGTTTTGATACCAAGAGTATAGAATAATAAAATTCTTTCATGTACAGATAGCGGCACGAATCTTGAGCGCCCGTCAAAAGAGCGGGGAACGCTTTGCGCATCGTACAATATCGGCGAGCCAATCACTGTACAAGGATTTCACTCCCCGCCCCCGCATTTCACTTCATACCACTAAAGAGACCCAATATTTCACTTCTGCGTGCTTCGGTGCAAGTAGAACTGTAGAAGTCAGCGCTCAAGATCCGTGCCGGTATTCGTACTCATACACCCGCCTCGCGAGGCTTTGTTATACGTAGATACTGTTGTCTTGTGTTCATGCCCAGTACCCGACTAGCGAATTCAAATCTAAACTCTTAACTTTTCAATTAGGCTACTGTCCACGGACGGTAGCTTCATAGACGCGTATTCGCCATACGCTTGGCGTATGCTCACAGTCACAGCTTACTAACTATGAAACTTTATCAATGAAGCTACGCGTCCGTGGAGGCCTTACGTTGTGCAAACCATATTCTATTGTTGTATCTCAATTATGATTATTATTTCTTAATGTGATTTAATTATGATTTAATTATTTCTTTATGTTATTTAAATATGATTTTATTATTTCTTTATGTGATTTAATTATGATGTTATTATTGACTTGGTTTTTAAATTTATATATTTATTGACAGTAGGTACTTATATGTACTAACACTAGTTTGTAAGTTGTGTACGTCTTTACTAACAGTAATGGATTATATTATCTGAAAAATAAATAATTATTATATGCTGGGTGATTGTCCCTGAAATTGTTAAGGAAGGAAGGTTTACATTGGCACCATAGTTGCAATTTATCAAGAATACCTAAAATTTCTCTACATTTTAACAAGTTTTTAAAAGTGATGTTCACTGAGATGATATTGGGACTTGAATCGTTTTTAGTACGAAAATTGTATTTCAGCACATCTAAATGTTACGATGGTATGTTTACCTACATGTTTACAAGCAGTTTACTATAATCATTATATTAATTACTAACAATAATGACATTGATATCTGCAGAATTCTGTTTAAATGTACTGATCGCGTTCAGTTTCATTAGATTAATAATTAGTCCTTAATAACTGTACGTTCAATTGTTTAGCTATATACTATTTTGTACAGATATTAATATTGTAAAAATGTTGTATTAGGTATTTTAATTAAATGATCTGTTATACAGTATGATTATTATTTACTGTTAGATATATTATCGTAGGTATCTGTTCAAAAGGGACGGTTATCTAAAATATGCGAATGATTTTAATAAGTTTTAAAACGATATAAACGATAGTTATGTTTACTTAGCATGTCTCATCGTACTCTCCTATGATACCGGCACGGATCTTGAGCGCTGACTTCTACAGTTCTACTTGCGCAGAAGCACGCAGAAGTGAAATATCGGGTCTCTTTAGTGGTATGAAAAGAGATGCGGGGGCGGGGAGTGCAATCCTTGTACAGTGATTAGCTCGCCGATGTTGTACGATGCGCAAAGCGATCCCCGCCCTTTCGCCGAGCGCTCAAGATTCGTGCCGCTATCTGTATTAAGCGAATTTTATAAAGAGGTAAAAGTTGTAAGTTTGTATGGTAATCTCTAAAACTGCTGAACCGGTACAAACATACTTTCACTAGTAAATTGCTGAGTGACATAAGTTATTATATTTTTTTTATTTTCACGCGGACAAAGTCATTGGTAGATAGTATATTATAAATGTGGAAAACTAGATTTTTGGATAAGAATACAGGATTTTTATAGGATTCTTCCGGTAGTATGTATTTAGAGGTATGCGGAACTGGGTGTAAAGTACTACATAACTCCTTTGAAGAGGCAGGATCCTTCGACCAGACGGATCTTAGGCCTGGTCCGGGCGACTGCCACATAGTTGATGCAGGATCTTGAATTTTAGTTCCTATATGGCGTCATAGACGGCGTAGGTATATATACGTAGGTTTCCTTGGTCAAATAGATGCCGAACTAAATTATACAGAACTAAGCACTTACACAAAAACTAATAATAATAAAAAAAAATGGTAGTAAAAATGACCACAAATAATTAAAAAAAAAAAACAAATAAATACAAGTAAAAGTAAAATCATTTAGTGGTGGCCAACATAATAATAGGCAGTCGCTCTATGTAAAATTCCATATATCCATCTACATCAGGGTAGGCTGGAAGCTGCCCCCAACATAGTTGGGAACAGGACAGGCAGGTACGGCTCCTTACGTTATTTCGGTTGTAGGTATGTTCCTTTTGGGCTTTGCATGCATGCGGGCGCAGCTCTGGCAGCATCTAGTATGCTTGAAGAAAAGGTCGAAAGAGTATGTAAGGATTGTAGCAGGTGACTTTCTTTAAATTCAAAATGGTTGAGCTGAGTGGGGCTGACGCACGTGTCATGCTCGTGGACGGGTGCCGTCAGTTGAGACTGGTCATCTCTTAGCTGCCAGTGGCTTAATTCAATTTCTATTTTTTCAATTAGTTTCTTTTTTATTGTTATTAATTATCTACATTGTGCTCACATAATAGAAGCAACAAGAAATATGTAACCAAGATAGTAAGTCATATGATTTAAAGAGTATCCGTGGAGTTTCTTGCATGTTCTTCTTCATAGAGATCTATGCTTTGGAACGTGCAATTTAGCTTCACTCTTTTGACTGACCGACATTTTGACAATTCAAAAGTGCTTATAATTAGGTGTATTTGAAATAAACGTTTCTGATTTCCGCCTACCCTCATTGGCAAAAGGCGTAGGTTTATGTGTTTGCTCAATTATACCTACCCAACGGTCAGTTTTGTCACCACCACAGGATGGTTAACCCATTGAATGCTGAAATTAGCTACACGGCCAAAGTCGGTTGCCACCATACATTTGTCTATTTACGGATATATCCGTATATGGCATCAGCGAAAAAAGATGTACCTTGGGCATCAGTATACCGATAAATACGTATACGTATAATTATGTGGCTTCGTCATCCTCGATACTTACTTGCTCCGCACACTTCCTCGTCTCGTATAGCAGTCCAATGTACCCGTAGTCTGCATCCTGCATACATACCATATACTGATATATCTGTAGTCGGCTTTCAATGTGTTTAGTAGACCTACTTAGTTATTGAAAAGAAAGTTTTCATGTGATAATGATAACTGTAATATCCGTTTTCATTAATATCGCGATACTCAAAAATTATGCAAAATATTAAGGATCTAAATAGGTATCGCTCAGTGATGGTAAAAACAGAAATTACAGTATATACCAACACTTGTTTTCTATATTGAGAATTTGAATTCGAGCAATGTCAAACTCTAATGACAAGTTCTTAACTACAATTTCTCAATTAAAGAAACGGGTGTAATAATATCAAATAAAACAAAACAATTAATAATACATTTTGAATTTCCAGTTTACCAGTTTTGTCCGGTCTGTGGCGATGTTACATCGGGTCTACACTACGGTGCCAGGACCTGTGAGTCTTGCAAGCTCTTCTTCAAGAGAACCATCCAGCTACAGCGAGAGAATTCTTACACCTGTTCGGGGCGTATGCAATGTGTGGTCAATGTGCAGACCAGAGCCTGGTGCAAATTATGTAGATTTAATAAGTGTTTAAGTTCAGGCATGAAAGTGAGTATGGTTCACAAAATAAAGAATCGTTTTCCACCCTTGTACAACTTCTGATTGGCCACGGCCAGTTTCTGTCTGACGTAGACAATTAAGACTACTAATTTCATCTCGACGACTTAGGTAGGCATACTCCACTCTACCAATGAAAGTAGTCATGGTCAATTCTTAAAAAAAATACACATAATGAATAAAGGACTGTGGGCATTGGTGTTTTTGCTAGAATATCTACAATAGGCACTGACATTAAAAAAAAAATTACAAACTTAAATGGCAGCGGGAAAGGCACATTGCTCACAAAACTGATGGTCGATCGGGTCGAAAGGTTGGAAAGGTTCCCACAATGTGGACCGATGAACTGGTCATCATCTGGAATCGGTGAATGTGTGACGTACAGGACCACCAAGTAGAATACGGAATGTCGACGCACAAAATATCGATAAATGCTAATACGATGCTACAAAATTGCGATGCACGTTACGGCGAAAGACTGTCTCTGCGAAGCCACTACACTTCGATGCACGTTACCGCGATAGATCTTCACTGCGATACTATTTGACTTCGATGCACATTACCGCGAAAGATTTAAGCATTGCAACATTTGGGGTAGGCCTATGTCTAGTTTTCTTGATGGAGTTATAATGTCTGTATCTATATATTTTTGTCGAAATTGTGTTTATCGTGACTTTGGCAGCGACTGGAAATATAGCGATTTAAGAGCTATGAAGAAACAAATTTTAAGTACCCCTAATGTACATGATGTTTTTATAAAGGTTTTTATACTTTTGTAGTAAAATATTCATAAGTAATAATAATAATTGTAACGTGAATAATATTATACCGACCTAATTACTTAGTAATACTTATTATAAAGAAAAGAAAAAGCTGAAGAAATTGTCTCGCTAAAGACATATTTTTATGTGCAATGTTTCAAATATAATTGTTATATTTCTGATTATATTTAGCTTACGTACTAAATATTTTGAATATTTCTGCCGTTGTGTTTAAATCATGGCAATGTTAAGTTTAAGAAGACTTTTATAACATTTGT
Organism: Mythimna impura; assembly: GCA_905147345.3. Classification (NCBI taxonomy): domain Eukaryota; kingdom Metazoa; phylum Arthropoda; class Insecta; order Lepidoptera; family Noctuidae; genus Mythimna; species Mythimna impura. Next base: position 23,955,739 of record LR990351.1, on the reverse strand, counting down.
GAAATTATGATAATATATTATTTTTAAAATTGTCCGTTTTCGATAGATACTACGAAGCGAGACCTAAATGAGTGCTTGAATGGCATTGAATTGTTTGATTTTCTGAATTGATACTTTAAAGTCGCTGTTCCTTAGTGCTAGTGAAAGTGGGCAAACAAAACTTAATCATCATCTTCCTGCCCTTGTCCCATCTTATTTGGGGTCGGCGCAACATGTTTTTTTCTTCTATTCTATCCTATCAACCGTCATGCTATCACTAACTTCCTTTTCTTTCATAAAACTGTTCACACAATCCATCCATCTTTTCTTTGGCCTCCCTCTCCCTCTCCACCCATCCACATGTATACTCATAACTCTTTTAGTAACATGCATTTCATCTCTCCTCTTTACATGACCATACCAAGACAAACGATTCCCCTTCAACTTTTCAGTCACCGGCGCCACTTTCAAACTTCCTCTAATATACTCATTTCTCACTTTATCCATTCTCGTCACACCACACATCCATCTCAACATTCTCATCTCCGCTACATGCAATCTTTTTTCATCCGTTTTTTTCACAGCCCAACATTCTGATCCATACAGTATGACAGGTCTTATCATGGACTTGTCATACACGGACAAACAAAACTTAATATTATATCCCAAAGCCATTGCAATCATCTTTGTATCGCTAAAATATTAATTTCAAGCACGCAAAATGAAGTTCTTGACTCAGGCTTCGTAATTTTTAAGTGGAAGCTGTTCTGACATCATCATTTAATTACTAAATCAGAAAATTGTTCTGATTGGTGGAATATTTTAGGGCGCGTAGCTACAGTTATATCTGTTTTACTAGTGTAAACAAATCTTTAAATTTTAATCCTCGTTTAAGTTGACTATACCTACTTAAATTTGGCCTTGTGTTGGCCAAATTTTTTTAATGCTGAATATAATTATTCATTTTAATGCTGAATATAATTATACCTACAGAATAATAATAAGTAAATTCTTATTGTATCCTTTTTTTTAATTGTATAATATCTATAATTTGGTGGTAGCTCTTATTTAAGGCGTAAACGCAACTAATTCAGTGCAATCTATTTCATAGATATGTTTTATTTACATAAAGACAAGTGTACATATTTATTGTAATATTTAGATTTATTAAATTTTTTACACCTGACATTAATTGTTTTATTTAAGTAAAATAAAAGTTATACGCAAAATATGTACCTACAAGAAGGAAGATAATAATTATGTTTTTTTTTTGTAAAAAAAATATGCTGTGTAAATAAGTACCTAAACAATTAATGTATGAACACGCAATTAATACTTCACCTGAAAAAAATATGCAAGAATGTACTTATGAGGTTCGATATCAAAATATGTATCTACCTACAAATAAAAAGTGGGTATATTCTTTTGATGTCTTCCTAGTCCACAATTATTCCATAATCCGATTTTATTTATTGTTTTCAGAAGGCATCACTCCACGATACAGCTGGTCGAGGCAAGGCAACGCCATCATTATACTAGGAGAGCATAGATTTAAGAAGCGCTCAAAGCATATAAACCAGAAACATGAAACACATTGGGTTTGCAACAAATGTGACAAAGGATGTAAGGCAAAATTGACGACGCTGAAAGACGCCATCATCAAAATGTATAATATACATGACCACAGAGGCTTAAGAAAAGCCAAATGATATTTAGCTTTGTTTTTTTATTTTTTTAAACGCCTTAGAAAATATTTTTACTATGTTAAAAGAGCTATCGAGTTACTTTCTAAAATTGATTACTACGAAAAACTCGCGAGACTTATATGCCCTAATTATGGAACACAAATTATCGCAAAATCATCATGCGCACGTACACTGATGTGATTGGTTAATGACAAGCCAATAGCATCGATTGACTTAAATTACTAAAGTTAAGTTCTTAAGTTGAAGAGTCGACAATTTCGTTCAAGAAAGTAGGTGTATATGTTAACATTTAATAGCAAATTTTTGTCCATATTTATTTTTTTAAATGTGGCCTTAAGTAAGTGCCTTAAAATGAAAATATGACCAAAACCCTCTGAGAAGCTCAAAATTACGTTGATATTATTCATAGCTTTAGTTACTTACAAAAAATATTATTTTAAGTAATTTATGTTAGAATATTTTTTGTCCGTCTCACCTACGACTATCCGATATTCAAATAATTGCAAACCAAGTTGTGCTTAACTCACATAGCTAAACAATTTTTTCAATTTTATGAAAAATGAGTCCAAATTCAGTCGTGCCGAATGCTATCTTATTACCCAGTTACTGGGTTATGGAGATCATAAAGACATTTACTCCATGTAAAACAGTCATCACTATCATCATCATCATCATCATTTCAATCAAAAGAAGTCCACTGTTTGACATAGACCTCCCTCAAGTATCACCACAATGAACGTGTCCTGTGCGTCTCGCATCCATCGGATTCCCGTGACCCTCACCAGGTTATCAGCCCACCTTGTGGGAGGCCCGTGTAAAACAATACTAAACTACTTGAATCAGTACTTAACTATTTGAAGACAGCAATGTTGGGAAAAGGTTAGGCAGATTGATGAATGTTTGTCAAACTACCCCAGCTAAGTGCCTTTTGACCGCCAGTCAAAAGCAAACACGTGACATGACAAAGCAAAACGTGTTCAGCACGCCACGGTCACGTTTAAATGACAGACTTAAACGCTAATAAATCTTGTAAGAAAGATTTGCGAAAAAAAGTTTTTATCTATAAGGCACTGGCCACTTGTAATTATTTTGAAAACTGGTTATTTAAAAGTAAAAATACCATTATTCGAATTTTGAATTTCCCTCCACATTTTTTTGAGAGCCAAATCAAATTATCGCATCTCATTTAAAAATGGATCTGCATCGAGAACATTTTCGTGCGATGATTTTCTACAATTTTAAATATGGCCTAAAACCTTTGAGTCATTTGATCGACTTCAAATTGCTTTTATGGATGAAGGACCTTCAAAAGCAACCATCTACCGCTAGTATAGCGAGTTCAAGCGCAGTCGCTTTACTTCGGGGGATGAACAAAGGAGTGGTCGTTCCACGACGGCTGTCACGGATGAAAGTGTGCTGGCCGTAAAAAAAATAATTCAAGAAAACAGGCGTATTACATACGAAGAGATTCAGCATACACTGCAGATTGGTTCAAGTAGCGTTCACAAGATTCTACACGAGCACCTTCGCGTGAGGAGGATAGTTTGCCGCTGGGTGTCGCACAACCTCACCGAAACTCAGGAACAGGGCCGTGAGGATGCGCCGAGGTGCCGTGGTATGATTAAAAAATTTGAAGCAGGCTCGTCTCGGCGCGTTTACGATATTGTGACCGGTGACGAATCCTGGATTTATCAATACGATCCAGAAACAAAGCGTCAGTCGACAGTTTGGCTGTTTCGAAACGAACCAACGCCTATGAAAGTGAAGCGATCGAGAAGCGCAGGGAAAATTTTGATCGCTAGTTTCTTCACTTTGACGGGGTATTTGATTTCAATTCCATTACGAGACCAAAGCAGCATCAACGCCGAATGGTATACCACAAAATGCTTGCCAGAAGTTTTGTCTGTAATGAGCAACAAGCGACCGAACACCGGGCTTCGCGAGCTACTGCTTCACCATGACTCATTCACTCAGCGCTCAAAACGAGGAACTTCCTGGACACCACACTGGTCAGAGTCTTGGGGCACCTTCCTTACATTCCTGATCTGGCACCGTATAACTTCTTTTTACTCCCTAAAATAAAAAATCTGCTGAAAGGGATACAGTTTTCATTGCTGGAAGACGCGCTAGCAGCGTTCGAGAGGGCCGTGGAAGGGGTGTCTGCGGCGGACTGGAAAAAATGTTTCGAAAATTGGTTCAGATGCCTGAAACTTTGTATAGAGGCTGGTGGAGAGTTCTTTGAAAAGATTTAATAAAAATATTTTATCCATAGAAGTTAGTTTTTTAGTTTCTCAAAACTTTCTGAGTGTCCCACGTATTGTTTGTCTCATTTGTGTTGTCAAAGGATGAAACAGGCTAGCTGTCCGTTAGCGCCGCGAACACGCATTGGTTTTTTGACATGGTGGTGAAAAGGTTAAGGTTATTAGTATTCAACAATGATCCTTGAGCATAATCTCGAATAGATTTGTATAGATCTATCAATCTGTAATAATTAGACTCGAGATTTATAATAAATGAGCACAACTCAGTAGGTACGGGTCTAGCTTGTGCATGCGTGAATTATGTTGATGTCGTGGCCAAACCTTAGAATTGATCACTCCATGATATATATATATATTTATGGCCAACCACGTTTGGCCATATCATTAACTTAGGATTTCTGTGAATAAAAAATCTTATTCTTCACTAAAAATACTTATTGTACACTAAATATTAATGGACTTTTTACAATTATTAAGGGACTTGTAGCAAGCCGATTCGGACAGGCTAGGTTAGAAGGGGATGTTGGGGTCTAGTGAGCGAGCGAACACAGACCCCTCCATCTCCTACGTAGTTATTTTTTTAAACCACCCCGAAAAGCATATTTTATTGTACAATTAGTATTTTTGATGGAACAAAAGCATATTTTGTAGTAGAAAACAGAAATACATTGAGGAACAGTGTACTCTACCGGTGGACAACGTAACTATTTTACGATATGATCAGCCATGTTTGACCATATCATGAAATAAGCTTGCGTTTAGCTGAAATAGCACCATTTCATGAAATGGCTGGTCACATCACAAAATGATCAATTCTAAAATCTGGCCACGATGTAGACATCTTAGTGTGCCTATATTTTATTTATCCAGTTAGTAAGTAGAGTATGTAAGTAAATAAATGAAAAGGGTTTTTAAATCAAAGACATTTTACATTCTCAGTTTATTTTATTTATTATTGAAGTATCAGTTTCTTAAGTAAATTAGCTTTTAGTATAATGACCAAATATAGTAAGTTAGAAAATCATGATTAACATTTTAATGTTAAGAACTGTTGAACATTTTATTTTTGTAGGTTTAGGTTTGAATTACTTGTTTTTATTACATTTTAATAGTAGGTAAGTACATTTAATAATTGTTGTACTAAACATATATATTATAAACATCATAAAAAAAATCGTGCTCTTTATTCTGTACATTTAGGAACATAATTTGTTGGTAAATTGTAGGTCTTTTTAATCGATCTCCAATTTCATGATATATATAATATAATTAATATACTTTAAAACATGTTATACTCCATTCGCAATAAGACTAGACATTTAAACAAATCTGTTTTTACTGTCCATGCAACCGATTATGACTTCTATTCCGTAGGCATAAGGATGGCATTAAAAGCAAAAGAGTGGTTACAATACCAACTATTTACTGCAGCCGCCATTTATGATGGCACCAACGCAATAAAGGTCAAAATCGGTTGAACGGACGGTAAAACAGTTTTGCTTAAATGTCTAATTTTATTTCAAATGAAGTATAAACTAGTAGTAAGCTAGTCTAGCTTCAAATATCAAAATTAAGACATTCTACTGCTGAATTTGATACATCAGTCTTTATGAATAACAATATTTAAATTAATATATAAAATAATAATATATACATTAATATGTTAATTTATATTTATATTTTAATATAAATAAGTATGTCTATCAGTTGTCTAGTACTCATAACACAAGCTCTGCTTAGTTTGGGACTAGACGGCGTTGTGTGATAGTTGTGGAATATTATATTATATTATTATTAAATTGTGTACATTTACCTTAAGGAAACATTAATCACTTTTGGATTTCTAACTTGGGTTCTGAATTAATTGGGTTGAGTCCCTAAGTCAGCCATCGTTGTAGGGTGATTCTTTGAAACCGAGAGAATGACTCATTCATCTGGCCTATTCTTTACAATTTGATATTTTTATTTGCATATTAGTTTTTCCCGATCACTAAATGTATCGAAGGCACTCATTTGCGCCTAGTGGCTTACGACACAAAATAGATACGAAAACTAGGCCAGATGAATGAGACATTATCTCGGTTTCAAAAAATCACCCTGTACGTCCATACTTATTTTATTACTGCGAGTGGTGCGGCTCGGCTTGTGCTCACCTCGTACTCGGTTCCTCTAGCGCAGACCCACTTTTAGTGATAAGAGTTATCATAGTTTGACTGTACATTGTTATTGTTAATTACATTCCTGTTTGTTACCTGTTGTAATCACACTTCACACTAATATATAATAAAGGCGAAAGTTTGTGTGTGTATGTTTGTTACTTATTCAAGCTCAAATGGCTCAACAAATTTGGATGAAATTTGGCAGACCATGTTCTGCTTTTTTTCCTTTGAGATAACTGTTTATTTTCACGCGGACGCAGCCGCTTTTAGAAGCTAGTAAACAAATAAAACTCAGTAAATGGTAAAGTATATTGTTTATACATATTTATGTTTTATCGTAGATACCTATAGATGACAATTCTGTAAAATTTGGTAATGGTTTAGTTACTTATGTAAACAGTTATGCAATTATATTTATATGTATATGCACAAAGTTAAGCAAAAGTAGTTATCGTATTTGTTATATTCGTAAGAAAATAAACAACAAGGAATATTAAATGTACAACTCAAAATAAAATTTATTTATCAATTGCTAACCTACCTTACATAAGATTCACATATTTATAAAATGCAACGTATAAATAGTTACGATAACTTGCTCTTGACTGTACCAAATTATATTGAATGTAACATTATTTATTTTTCAAATAAAAACAATAAGTAGGTATTAAGTTTATTTTTTCCTGTCTTTCCTTTTTAACCTTTTATTTTAGTTTAACAATAGTATCTATCGTTTTGTTTCAAAAACTGTTTACAGGTCTAACTTCTCTAAAACGTACATTTTTGTCCAAATCGTATACATTTTTATTATACAGAGTAAAATATATTTCTTTGGAAATCTTTTTGGAGGTGACAATATTCATGAACATGAACAAGTTTAATATGGAATGAACTCTTAAACATAAAAAAAAAGTTTTTGATATCCCATAACTCGAGGTTCTATAAGGAAAAATAATACTGAAATCCCTAGAATATGTGGTCCAAAAATGCATAGTTTCGAAGTTATATATAAGTAAGACATTACATATTTACGCTGTCATATTTCACGTAAGGGTGTTTTACATTAATAATCGTGAACTTATCGAATTATTATGTGTGGAAAATATTAACAAAAAAAAAAGATAGGTAAATAAAAAAAAAAATTTTGTATGCCAGTTGATTCTTTGATAATAATTGGTCTCATTCATACCCCAGAGTTATGGGATATAAAAAAAACACATTGTGTAATGTATTTAATATTTAGAGGATTCAAATATAAAAAAATATTTTTTTTTATAGTATAAATTACAAAGCAAAACAAATCAAAACATATTTGTCATGTCAAAAATCAAATGAAGTAAAACTTCGAAAATAAAAGCAATACGTAATCAGCCTTTGATATTGCTTTCTGCGAGATGAATATTGCAAACAACAAATTCAAGGAGAAAAGTGATTTGAACACATTCTTGTTCAAATAGCTGGTAATATCATCGACAAAACAGTGTCAGTGTCTTAATTTTTTTATCCCTGACCTAAATCCTTGTTTTGACAATCGTTATCATATTAACCTGTTTTCGCTCGGGGAAATTATATGTGTTAGGAAAAAGGGTCTAGTTAATGGAAAAATAAAATAAAAATGTACGTTCATTTTATTATAAAAAAAAACCACTTGTATCGTTATCGATACCTTATTAATCTATTTTCATTCTTATGAATAAGAATGAATATATGAAAATGGTATATGAGGATATTTTACCATCTCCTGGATTTTTCAGTCATAAACAGCTGGGTACTCTACAAAAAATGGTGTACCTACAAAAAATATATTGACATTAGCCAATTTTAGATCCGAGCTTGCTGATACATTATACAAGTTTGCTTTTGCAGCTTCAAGAGGGCTCCCAAGGACCAGCAGCCCATCAGTCAACTTCGATGGACCAGCCCCTAAAATACGCAAAGGCAAACCCTGCCAAATTTTGCCACCAATTAAATTAAGATTGGACCAATTGGATCACAACCGAATTAGGACAAAATCCCGCGGCAGATGCATGATGCCCTCTTGCAAGTTGCGGAGCATTATAAAATGTGCCAAATGTAACGTGCATTTATGCTCAAAAAAGGTTATAGACTGCTATACCATATTTCATAACTCAGACCATATTTAACAAAAATGAGGCACTTTGTTGAGCATAAATGCACAAGGTATTGAAATCAATACAAGGACGAAACGTTAGTTTTAAAAAGAAAAAATATATAAACCAGGCTAGAGGAACATCAAATAGACAAAGAAGACATAAGACCACCGAGTATGAAGCATCGCCTTCAATTTAAAACACGTAGAAAGTAGAAAGCAAATGCAAATGTTTCTTGCCGTGGTACTCACATACGTTCGTGACACTTTCAGTGGTCTTCTATACATATTACATTGGTTTTTTAGATTTATCTTCCATCTTTTATATTTTATTGTTGCAAAATATCTCTGAACTTCAGCGATTCAAATCGATCAAAAATTGCAATAATCACAAGTGGCGCGAAATGTGAAAAACAGTCAGTGAAAACGAATTAAATCTGACGTCAAGACTGTAATCTGTCTAATGTCACTTTTTGATCCGTGTACGATACTATATTCTACCATAACCATCGAAACAAAAGCTGTGTCAAGAATCTGCTATAAACACGCCGTATCGTTTTCGATACTTTATTTATTAAAGGGATAAATGTCGTGAATCCCATAAGTGGTGTCCTCGTTTGCAGGTTGATAAATAAAAGTCACACACAATGGTTTCACTAAATGCCGCAGACACGTGTGCACCCGCTGACAGTTGAGCAAATAATGCCCCCCCTGTCCCGCGCACGTGTATACGTCACTTGCCCTTTATTAGTACGTGACACCTTACATTTTGACTTTATGACAATCGTTATATCTGTTAAAATGTCAATTTGTCCACGTCTGAGCCTTATAAGATCTATTAGCTATGCTAAAGGTAATTTCTTTTGTGAAGTTATAATTTAATGGTCATCATTCATCATCATCATTTCAGCCGATAGACGTCCACTGCTGGACATAGGCCTCCCCCAAACGTCGCCACAACGAACGATCCTGTGCGTCTCGCATCCATCGGATTCCCGCAACCTTCACCAGGTCATCGGTCCACCTTGTAGGGGGCCTTCCGACACTGCGTCTTCCGGTACGCGGTCGCCACTCCAAAACCTTTCGGCCCCAACGGCCATCCGTTCTGCGAGCAATGTGCCCTGCCCATTGCCACTTTAGTTTGGCGATTCTTCGCGCTATGTCGGCAACCTTGGTTCTCCTGCGGATATCTTCATTTCTGATTCGATCACGCAAGGAAACTCCGAGCATAGCCCTTTCCATTGCCCTTTGGGTGACTTTGAGCCTTCTGATGAGGCCCATTGTGAGCGTCCACGTTTCGGAACCATATGTCATCACTGGCAACACGCACTGGTCATAGACTTTCGTCTTGAGACACTGTGGTATATTGGATGAGAAGATACCGCGCAGCCTCCCGAACGCCGCCCAGCCGAGTTGGATTCGACGGTTGACCTCTTTCTCGAAATTAGATCTACCCAACTGGACTGTCTGTCCAAGGTAGACGTAATCGTCTACAACTTCGAGTGCAGAGTCTCCGATCTTGATCGGAGTGGGTGCTACATGGTTATTTACCATGACTTTGGTTTTGTCCATGTTCATTTTAAGACCCACTCTTTCGGAAGCTCTACTGAGGTCATTGAGCATTGTGCTGAGCTCTTCCGTAGTCTCAGCCATGACTACTATGTCGTCGGCAAACCGAAGATGAGTGATGTACTCGCCATTGACATTAATGCCCAATCCACTCCAGTCCAGAACCTTGAAGACATCTTCCATTGCGGCCGTGAACAGTTTCGGAGAAATGACGTCTCCCTGCCTCACACCCCGCTGCAGGAGAATAGGTTTCGAGGTCTGGTCCTGCAGTCTGACTGACATAGTGGCGTTTTCGTACAAACACTTCAGCACCTCGATGTACCGATAGTCAATCTGGCACCGTTGGAGAGACTGCAGCACAGCCCAAGTCTCGATCGAATCAAAGGCTTTCTCGTAATCCACAAACGCTAAGCAGAGAGGCAGATTATACTCCTCGGTAGGCAGATTATACTCCTCGGTATATAATATAATTTAATGGTAATAGTTGTAAAAATCAATGGTTATGACTATTCTTAACGTTTACAATAGTGTTGTCAAACGTGATGATGACTGCTCTGCAGCCCTTCCTCTGTTTGACACATCGCCATCTCCCACGTTGTTCCTTCATCGACAGGAGGCTGTATCTGTACCCATCCAAGTGGATTTGCTGAGTTCCCGAGTGTGTTACGATGACTAGGGAAAAAAAAAACAAAAATATATTAATTAAATTCAGACTTGTTTCTTCAGTTTGACATAAGTCGTTATTAAAACTGCTCTCGGGTTAGTATTAGTAAAATTTAAGATTTGGTTTTTTAACAGAATTTATTGAAAAATATAACGATTGGTATATTTTTTTTAACAGTTAGGCTTCAATGCAATTAATGCAAAATACATGGATGTTTGTAACATTTGAGAATTTTATTCTTACAAACATTAGTAGTTTGCACTGTAGTAATTGTTCAACATACAATAGACATCCTTGCGGGAGGATGGCTGTGAGCATGTTTAAAACCAATAATCACATTTTCAACTGTAAACACAGTTGCGTTACAATTCTGAGATCTTTGTTTCGAACAGCGCCATCTTTTTTTTGCCATCAGTTTTCGGCCTTTGTTACATACGAGTATGTATTTATAGCCATTTAGAATAAGGTTCTCTTTACCTTGCGATGACTTTAAGAATATTGGTCCACCTGTAAAATAAACATTGTAATGTAACAATGTCTTGTCTGTGTTTAAAAATACCGAAATTTCAATATTTTTGTTTTGATTTTTAGGGACACAATCTCTAGGTACACTGTTTTGAATATATCTAACTTTTTTAACAGTTTTCCTATGTATTTTAGTCTGTGACCGTGCCTGGTCAAAAACCGTCATCAGTCCAAATCAATACAATACCAAATTTTTTGTAATTGTTGACCCAAAGCTCGACAGATGGCGTTAGCGTCAAATTGAAGTCGCTATGGTACTACAATTTGGTTAGGCCTGTTGACAACTATTAAAAAAATATGAAATTGAATTGCTATAGAACAGTGTATGGTGGTTTCATTCCCCATCCCTACCTGTATATTCACACATAGACCAAACAATAGTACCTACTTCGTTCTACCTCGGCGCTTGGTACTTAACACAGACAGAAATATAAAAAGTCGAATTAAAATTAAATGGACTTTATTTGAACTTCATAAGCATTTACAATTTACATATATTTACATACAATTTAACATTACATGAGATCTTAACAGTTAGTTTCAATATTATACATTTAATCACTAGCCAAATATTGAACCTTTAACGTACGTAGTCGGGATATATTAACACTTGGACCTGATTTTCCACAACCATTTATAACTACATAATTTCGTACAGAATATATTTTTACATAATATGCGAGCCTGGAATAACTGATCTTTAAGGCCTGTTGTCCACGGACGCGTAGCTTCATAGACGCGTATTCGACACACACTTGATGTACGACGCGACAGCACGGCGTTTTCCCTATTTAGACAGAGTTTCAAAGTTTTGTAAGCCGTGAGCAGGCGTACACCAAGAGTATGACGACGAATACGCGTCTTTGAAGCTACGCGTCCGTGGACAGTAGGCCTAAAATACCACAGTCATAGTCTAATAAGATTTTATAGATCATCTCCAATAACCATATTTTTTACCAGTTCCTAAATTGATTAAATTAATAAAATTAACGGATGAGATTTTATTGTTACCTTCTACATTTTTTTAATAGGCCCAGTAAAGTATATTCTTCACAAACAATCTTTGATACAGCCTAAATTTAAAAGGGCAATTTTGCAACGAATCCCTTAGATTTTCATTTATTAAAATAAATATAATAGGATACGAGTAGTGTTAGATCAATTGATCGGTCCGATAGGTTAGGTACCACATTCTAAAAATGGTCAAGTGTTTCCAGAGCTTACAAGACAAGTAGCTTTAAAAAACCACTCTGTACATGTATCTATTAACATTTTGACCTTGAGCTGGCATAGTACGAAGTCTAAATAAAGTAAGAGGCCAGCTTATACTGGTGTTGTTTTCACTGAGGTATGTCCAATGGTACATCCATACAATATCCGTTTTATACATTTATGATAACAGTGGTAAATGTCGTGTAACCTAATTTGTTCAGAGTGATTTAATTTGTTGCCATTTTTTAATTCCAAATTCATGAGGAATTTCATCCCCTGAAATACTGCCACCAAATTAATAATCACCTTGTAGCCTGTCATTACTTTTATGAAAGTGTTAGCATGAGATTCAAGTTTAGACATTTTTACAGATTTGGCATAAAAATAAAGGGTAGTATTTAACCGTTCCAATTTATTCCTGTTACCTACTACAAAATATGCCTTTGATCCACCAAAAATACAAATTGTGCACAAAAATAATATATTCTTCTGTGTGGTTTAAAAAAAAAATAACCACGAAGGGGATGGCGGGGGCGGAAGGGGATAACGGAGGCGCAAGAGGAATGGCCGTCATCCCCTATTAACCTAACCTGTCCGAGTCGAGTTGCTTAATAATTGTATAAGGTCCATTAATATTTGGTGTATATTTAGTATTTTTAGTGAATAATAACGTTTTTGATGCACAGTTACATATCCTATAAATAAAGAAATAGGTATTACAAATTAGAACACAAACAATTGATTTTAGAAGTCATGTTTGTAATTAACTGTGAACAGTGGATATTATTTTCAACTACCCATGGATAGAGGCTTAGAAATTCTATAAATTGATCCTTTGACACATATTTTGTTTTAAACTGAGATTCACATCATAGGAATACGTCACTTATTTATATATTTATTATTAAAGAATAATATATTGAAGGAATAAATCAAAGATCTCAGATCGTAGACAAATGGAAGTTCATGAAATTAGTGTAACATGATTGTAATTATTGTTTAATGTGTGGCTCTCCCGAGGTTTCTAAATTGAGAATTCGAATTGAGAGTTGAGATCTTATCAACCTCTACTTATCACTGAGAACCTTGATAGGTTTATTTAAGGAATTAAATATTTTTAAAATGTTTTTTTCATTTAAATTATTTATTCAGATAAGATCGACTAAGTAGGTACCAATATGTTTTACTTATTTCCAAACTAAATGGTCAATAATAATGTTAATGTTAATTTAAAACGTTGTTTTTGCTAACCCAATAAATAAATGTGTGTTGAAATAAAAGTTTTATTTTTTTATGGTATAAACAGTACCCATAACATTTAAGGCAGTATTAATAAGGCATGGATTTAAAATGTCCCCAACAAGTTCTATAAAAAATGCTTGATTTCAGAAATATCTTCTGCTGGTCAAAACAAAGAAGAAGGGAAGATAAACGATAAAAGGGGAACTACAGATGAAGCGGAAAATGAGAAGAGGGAAAGTACAGCACAAAAACAGAAGGAAGTAGAGAAGGTAAGAGAGAACGGGAAACAGGGTGAGAGCGAAGAATTAGAGGACAATACAGAACAGGAGGAAGATAAGGCAAATCAGGAAGATGAAACTGAGGAGGAGGGAGAATCCCAAGAGGAATCTGAGGATTCCAGAGAAACACCTTCTTTCCCTGTAAATAATGCAGCCCCATTGACACTGACCAATTATCTAACCAATTTACGACCTGTTTATGACAGTCAGTATATGTCTTCTTTTCTCGTGACCAATGTATCGAATTTAGGGACGACTTATAGATCTATTAACGATCCCCTAAAATACTTTGACTTAACGTCTCCGTTTGACGTAAAAAATGCACCTAATTACCAATTTGTAAACAGTCTTTCTGCTGTTCCCTTAACCGATAGACCTAATTATGGAACAGAAAATCTACTTTCTTCTTTACCCGATCGACCTAATCATGGAGCAGTAGATCTACTTCCTTCTACTTTAACTGATCGACTTAATTATACAGCAGACAGTCGACTTTCTTCTTCATTAAACGATCAACCTACTTCTGAAGCAGAAAATCGGCTTCCATCATCTTTAATAGATGCACCTAATCATGGAGTAGTAAATCTACTTCCTTCTACTTTAACAGATCGACTTAATTGTGGAGCAGATAATCGACTTCCTTCTTCATTAAGCGATCAACCTAATGAAGCAGAAAATCGGCTTCAATCATCTCTAATAGATCAACCTTATCATGGAGTAAACAATCAACTCCTTGCTTCTTTAACAGATCGGCCTAATTATGGAGCAGAAAATCGACTTCCACCTTGTTTAACAGATCGACCTAATAATGCAGCAGAAAATCGGCTTCCATCTTCTTTAATAGATCATCCTAATCATGGCGTAAACAATCAACTTCTTGCTTCTTTAACAGATCGGCCTAATTATGGAGCAGAAAATCGACTTCCACTTTCGTTAAGCGATCAACCTAATGATGAAGTAGAAAATCGGCTTCCATCTTTAGATCAACCTAATTACATACCAGAAAATTTTGACTTAGTAAGCAATCGAGTTACGCAAAGGCCAGAAAATTCTGATCCCTCAAGCAATCGACCATCTTACAGACCAGGAAATCCTGATCCCTCAAGCAGTCGACTAACTTACAGAACAGAAAATCCTGACCGCTCTGACAATCTACCAAATTACAGACCAGAAAATCCTGATCCCTCAAGCACTCGGCCAACTTACAGAACAGAAAATCCTGACACCTCTGGCAATCTACCAACTTACAGACCAGAAAATTCCGATCCCCCAAGCAGTCGACCAACTTACAGAACAGAAAATCCTGACACCTCTGGCAATCTACCAACTTACAGACCAGAAAATTCTGATCCCCCAAGCAGTCGACCAACTTACAGAACAGAAAATCCTGACCGCTCTGACAATCTACCAACTTACAGACCAGAAAATCCTGATCTCCCAATCAGTAGACCAACTTACAGAACAGAAAATCTTGACCGCTCTGACAATCTACCAACTTACAGACCAGAAAATCCTGATCCACCAAGCAGTCAACCAACTTACAGACCAGATAATCCTGACTCTTCAGGCAATCTACACACTTACAGACCAGAAAATCCGGTCCCATCAGGCAATCTACCAACTTATAGACCCGAAAATCTTGATCCCTCAAGCAATCGACCAGAAGTCGTTGTCTCTTTAAGCAGTAGTCCTGCTTCTAGACCGAAAACTGAAAGTCCTGATGTGGTTTTTGTCCCTTTGACTAATGAACCTTGTCACAGACCTGAAATTCGACCTTCTTTGTCTAATTACAGACCAGCAGACGAAAATCGTCTTGACAATCAGGATATGGCACCTATTCCCTTAACCAGTCGTACTGTTTACCCACCTATAAATGAAAACCAAACCATGGCTTCTTTCCCCTTAACAAACAGGCTTGAAATTCAATCTTCTGCGTCTAATTACAAACCAGTAGACGAAAATCGTCCACAAAATTCGAACATGGCACCTGTTCCCTTAACCAACCGCTCTCTTTACCCACCTTTAAGTGAAAATCGAAATATGGGTTCTCTTCCTTTAACAAATAGACCTGAAATTCGACCTTCTGTATCTAGTTACAGACCAGCAGACGAAAATCTTCTTGGAAATCCGAATATGGTACCTGTTCCCTTAACCAACCGCCCAGTTTACCCATCTTTAAGTGAAAACCGAAATATGGGTTCTCTCCCTTTAACAAACAGACCTGAGATTCGACCTTCTGTATCTAATTATAAATCAGTAGACGAAAGTCATCTTGAAAATCCGAATATAGCACATGTTCCCTTAATCAATCGCCCTGCTTATCCACCTTTAAGTGAAAACCGAAATGTGGGTTCTCTCCCTTTAACAAACAGACCTCAAATTCGACCTTCTGTATTTA
The DNA here is from genome assembly GCA_905147345.3 of Mythimna impura. Lineage (NCBI taxonomy): Eukaryota > Metazoa > Arthropoda > Insecta > Lepidoptera > Noctuidae > Mythimna > Mythimna impura. The sequence continues at coordinate 23,939,636 of LR990351.1, read as the reverse complement.
ATTACAAACCAGCAGACGAAAATCGTCTTGAAAATTCGAATGTGGCACCTATTCCCTTAACCAAACGCCCTGTTTACCCACCTTTAAGTGAAAACCGAAATGTGGGTTCTCTCCCTTTAACAAACAGACCTGAAATTCGACCTTCTGTATCTATGAATGTGGCACCTATTCCCTTAACCAACCGTCCTGTTTACCCACCTTTAAGTGAAAACCGAAATATGGGTTTTCTCCCTTCAACCAATCTACCTATTTATCCACCAATAATTGAAAACCGAACTTTAGCTCATGCCAGTTCTGTCTATCGACCGATCATCCGACTCCCAAACGATACCGAGAATTTGGCCGTTGTCCCATTAAGCAATCGACCTACGAATGTTAACCCTACTTTGCCAAATGTCCGCTTAACCAATCAAATGACAAACGATGACCATTATTTGCCTGGTGTTCGCTTAGCCAATCAATCGACAATTAATATACATGATATCACACACCAATATGTGAAATACAAGGGTTTCGAATATAAATTCAGGTCTTTATGGAATAATGGGAATGTATTCTGGAAATGTGTTAAACACGAACTATGTGAAGGAATAATATGTACTAACAACAAAGGTATAATTATAGACGAACTTCCACACACATGCATTATATTTGAACAGAGGAGAGTAGAACGATTAAAACAAAGATGGCTGCCATTTATGCAAGTGATGTCGATAATGTAAATTAGTATATACAGGGACAAATTAAATTAATTAAGCTAAAAACCCTAGGTATGTGATATGTAGCGAAGACAACACAAAAGAAAACTTAACTTTCAAATAACTATCTTTTTTTTTATAGAGGAGGTGAAAGCAATTCGGATAATAGGGTAACAAAAATCATATTGGCGATAATTACATGTCGACGGGTCCCAAGAACAAAATCGTATATGAAAAATTATCGATTTACATGATGACGCTTTGAAGTTCTGTGTAAATAATAGGGGTTAAAGTATGAAATTGTCGTTTTTTAAAACCACAAAGAAAATACAAACCACAAAGAAACCAATAAATACCTAATTTCGATAAAAGAATAACGTAATTTTAATATAAAGTTTATTTGAACTTATAATTCCAAGTCAATCCAAAGATATAACGCTTCAAAGCAACCCGTTTAAAAAAAACGGCAATTTCATAGTTAAAGACGTCATTATGGTTTGAGAAATTTTACCTTGTATTTTTGGAAAACGTTTAAATCTTGATAATATGTCTGAGTGTTAGTAATTTAACTAGTGTGTGCTTTATCAAATTTCTTTCCTCTAGATGTGTGTGTATGCGGACGATGGTTTTAAAATCACCAATATTATCGCTTATATTATATGTTACCCGTGGTGGAACAATCGTGTTAGTTTGTATGTTCGTAATTTATAAAATTATACACATAAAATATAATTTTCATAACGGATGACTACCTATATTGGTGTATATTAATATAAATTATTTATTTAATTAGACATTCGATTATATTGGACATTATGGGTATATATTCTACTAATGATTTGTAAAATTATAAGTATGTCAAATAAGAAGTTGAAATATTATTGTAGATATTGATAAACAGACGTCTACCGATATTTGTGTATATTAATATAAATTATTTATTTAATTAGATACTTGATTATATTGGACATTATGGGTATTCTACTAATGATTTGTAAAATTATGAGTATGTCAAATAAGAAGTTGAAATATTATTGTATTGATAAACAGACGTCTACCGATATTGGTGTATATTAATATAAATTATTTATTTAATTAGACATTCGATTATATTGGACATTATGGGTATATATTCTACTAATGATTTGTAAAATTATAAGTATGTCAAATAAGAAGTTGAAATATTATTGTATTGATAAACAGACGTCTACCGATATTTGTGTATATTAATATAAATTATTTATTTAACCTTTTGACGTGCGTAATTAGAGACACAATAGTAAGACAATGGCTTCCGGGCGCCGGCTACCGCCTGAGCGTTAATGAATTAATTAGATACTTGATTATATTGGACATTATGGGTATTCTACTAATGATTTGTAAAATTATGAGTATGTCAAATAAGAAATTGAAATATTAGGTATATTTTTATTTATTAAATTTTTTTAGGAAAATTGGCACTTTAAAACTTAAGCATTCCATTTTCTATGATCTGAGCATATAGAAACTATATTTTAAATATAATGTAGTGTTTAAATATACAAAAAAAAAACTTAAATTAATGAAAAATACACTCATATTAAAATGTAAATAGACATTCATTAGGTATTAAATATTTAAGGAACATAACTGACAGTATTTTTACCTGTATTCAAATATAAGCTTCAAAATTTTGCTGTCAAATTGTTTGAATACGGGTTTTCATAGGAACAATTTAGCTAGGAGGATGTGTATGCTTATTCTGCTTGTCAACCATTGTGTGTCCGATGGTGACCACGATGGCGTGACAGTCCCGCGACCTGCTGTCGGCACACAACCACCTCACGCGAGACGAGCAAACGGAATGTCGAGTATATCTGTACCCGCGAATCTTCATAATTTTCGCGCCAATCTCCGATGTGTAGAAAATCGGGCGATCCGCTAAAACAAAGTTTTATAATTAAGTATTTATATAAAACTTTAGGCCTGATTCACAGTCTCTAAAATTTTCAATTTCAGTATACGAATTTATCTCTTAGATAAGTTATCCTGAGATTGTGAGTCAGGTATTTTTAATTCTAGTCTTAGCTTATAATTAACCATCTTGATGTTTATTATGCCATTTTGGGTATTGGAAGTATCAATGTGTAATTTATCTTAAGAAATACTGCTTAATATTTAGTCAGAACTAAGTTCAATAATCAAGTCATTATTTTATAATGTAAGTACTGTAATCTGCCACCGTTTAGAAATAAAAAGTCATGTAATTCAGAATAAGGTTTTTTATTTACAACCATACATTTTCTAAGAAGAACATAATTGTGTTGTTGAAAGACAATAATTTAGAAACATTTTCGCCCTCTATTAAGTGACACAATATAAATAGAACTATGAGATCAATATTATGGCCATTTAGGTACAGATTTTAAAGTTAATATTATTATATACACACTATATTTTTTACATACTAATGGTAAAATTGAATTTACACATTAAAAAAAAAACTTAAATAACTAAAATTATATACAATGTGTCTTGTCACCAGTGTTCGACCCGTTAAGGCGAGGCAATACGATCAATTTCATCGACCAATCCACCTTTATAAGGCATTTTGCCTCTAATGTTTCGAAATGTTAATTTACTGGTAAATGATCAAAAATAAATCTTCCACACACACTGGAAGCGAGAATAACTTTTATATACTAGGTGGAGTTTCAAGAAGACGAGAGACTAGAGCTTTTCGCTAACAACGATGGGGGTGGCTTTGAGTTTTCTTTTTGTTATTTTTTGCGTTTGACCACTATCTCACCTGATGGTAAGCGATGATGCGGTCGACGACGAAGCACGCTTGTCTAGAAATATCAAATAGCTACAACCTGGATCTTGAAGTCAAAAGTGAACAGGTTACTTCTAGGCAAGCGTGCTCCGTCGTCGACCACATCGTCGCTTTCCATCAGGTGAGATAGTGGTCAAGCGCGAGCATTTCAATAATAAAAAATAAATAAACCTACTCACACCTGACTTAAAGATACCTAGGTTGTAGCTATCAGGAAACAGACTCCGACAGGGAATTTCACTCTTTAGACACATTTATTGTGTGTACAGACCCACAATAAATGTGTCCATAAAACGTTTTGTGCTTAAGGATGGGATGTCCACCATATACCCATGGCGCCACACCTTATGTCTGGTAGTCCGATGATGAAAAGGGCTGGGCGGAATTTGATTGTGCAATTCCGATGTACAGTGTACACTCCCACTAAAATGTGAACGATAGATAATTGACAGGCTAGACTTTGAAGTTTTACTCGACGAGTGCATCATCGCCGATGATCTTCTTAGTTTCTCAATCAACTCAAGCGCATCAAGCTGATATTTGGCAGATCCATCCCAAAAATGAGAGCAGTAAGTACTACATACACGATCGAACTTGCGCTTGATGAAGGTAGTTCCTATCCATCCAGATACAGATCAATACCAGAATTATACATGCCAACGTATGCCTGAGTTCCCCAACCCAATTATTGATACCCCTAGGTAAGATAGGTCACCTTCTGTCAAAGATCTACAATTGACAACTGGAACTAACAAGCATTACGTGCTTTCCGGGTCACGGGAACTGAAAAATAAGGATTGTTGCCATGTAAATTTCCGGGTATTGGTCCTCTTTCCACCCTGTTCTCCACATTATAGAAGACGGTGGTTGTAGGCGGGTGGTTGTGGTGGTTGTTGCTCTTGACCACCACGCCGTCAATGGTGAAGGTGACGGCGGAGCAGCCTGGTCGCCAGCAGCGCCATCTAGTCTTACTGCTCATCGTTCTGTGTTTGACCAATCTGTAGCCACCGACGAATATAGCTGGGCCTCCTCGGCAGGACGATGTGAATACTGGAGCTGAAATTGAACAGATTTTTACAGATTTACTCGATTCTTATTCCACTAAAAGTTCATAGACAGCCTGAAAAGTCGAAGTGGTAAGTGGTCAAATAAAATAAATTATGTAACTAAAAACTTTATTAAAACAATACATAAAATTGCCTGCAAATCTACTATATGTTGATGGATCTATGCTTGTTTTTACTCTTAACGGTAATATCATCGACGGTAAAAGCAACGGCTGTGCCTCATTTTTTGTATACTTATTGTGTTTTACCTATTTATTTACCGCTTGTTTTGATAAATTAGATAGTTTAATTTATTTGTTTCAAAAAGTAAGTTTTTCCAAAATAGCAAATAAAAAAATAAAAAAATCCGTTCAAAATTAAGTAAGTTGAAACCTTTTAAAGATGGAAGGGGTTACAGAAAAAGGATGCACGCACTGACATGTGACGTCACCGCCATAAGCTTACGTGGGTACAAAAGAGATAGCAAGATGTTCTCACGACGCCACCTCTCCCTCATGCTAATATTTTAAGTGTTAATTGCTACTTCATTTTATGACCAATTTTGGTGCCGGTTCTAGAAAACCATTTCTCTTTTGTATTATTTGATGTTTAATACAAAATATTATACAAAAACACATGAAAATACCCACTAACTGTAATTGCAGGGAAATCTACTAGTAGATGTAGTGACCAATATTTCTTTTTTTTTTTATTAGCACTTTCATCTCTTTACATATGCGTGGGAGGGACTCTTCATTTTATGTTATCATGACCAACGGTATTTAGGTATGAAAAAACTCAAAATTTTGTCTCTAACAGTTACGAGTGAATCTCATATATTTAAATTGTTTGAAGTACATTTTACTATATCATTGTTTCACACACATACACACTTTAGAACTTATCAACTTAAATGTAATAGTAAAGTTTGTCAAACCTTTAATAATCGAGGACAATCGATGCTTAAGCCGGGTACAGACTGCTGTAACGTAACATGCAATGTAACACGCAATAAAATAATAATTTGCCGTCTACATTGTCGCAATGTAACAGAATTCTCATATTGTGGACGCCTTGCGTGCGCGAACCGTGCACACTACGCGCGTGAAAAGAGCATTTCAACTCAGGAAACAGATGCGAGTAGGTACACGCTTGGTTCGTGCGTGCGCTGCGTCCACACTTATGAAATGCTTCTTTCATGTTACATTGCATGTTACGTTACAGCAGTCTGTACCCGGCTTTAATTTCATAAAACTATTATTTTTGTAGTTCATTGTCAGAAATTGCTTCAATTTAGAATTAACTTCAGTGCGAGTCTTAAGAATTTTGACAACACATATACAATAGTTATATTACTAAATGGAAATTGAAGAGCTCCATTGACGGGAAGATTACCAGCTTCAAAATCAGGAGGATGATTCTATTGTATTTGTATTTCGGAGTGGTGCCCACTACTCCACGTCTAAAGCGCGCAATTTGCGTACGGGGACAACAGGAGAATGATTATGCTCATCTTTGTATCTCACGATAACATCATCGATACTGATGGCAACTGCTGTGCAAGCTGGTCTCCGGCAAACCCATCGCGTTTTACGATTAATAATGCTTTGTCTTGACAACTTATAACCGTTAATGGTAATAGCTGGACGGCCTCGAGATGTTTTTATGTACTCGTATTGCACTGAAATTGGAAAATGTCTGTTGTCAATAGACACGTCACTATAAATTTGTATGAGTGTCATGATGAATATTTGGGTTAGAAAGACTTCACCATAGTTTTATTATATGCTTTTATTTCCGAAAACAAGTAGACAAAATTTAGAGCAGAGTTTATAACCCACTCAACTATTTTTTCATAACTAATTATATCAGTTATTATTATTTATGTAAAAAGAAAAATACAGTGAGACCTGCTTATCTTTTTTTCAAACGTTTTTTTTTATTTACTGTGATGACTATGATTGTTATTGCACCTCACAATGATATCATGAATTGTATACGCAGCAGCAGTGCATCCGGCTCTCCGACAGCGCCATTTTGTTTTATGGTTGGAATTTGAAGACGAGGTCGTGGTCAGATATTGGTTGCTTCCAAAAATATTTTATTAATGCTTCTTTAAAGTTCCAGCGAAATGCTTGGGATGATTATGATTGTTATTGCACCTCACAATGATATCATGAATGGTATACGCAGCAGCGGTGCATCCGGCTTTTCGACAGCGCCATCTTATTTTACCCTGGGAACTTGACCTATGTTTACATAAGTAATAGCCGTCGATATCAATTGCTGGGGCTCCTCGGACTGAAGTTACATGTCTTGTTACTGTAATGATAAATCAACAGTTAAGTACTAAGTGGATCGAGTTTCGAACAAACATTTCCATTCTTGAGGAACTGGGCGACGTAGGAGCGCTTGTCTACGCTGGTGCGCAATCGTATTTTTAAATACTATGGCCATATATGTCGACGTTAAAGTGATTCCATCGTACGCTTTGTTATACAAGGAAAGGTAGACGGGAAGAAGCCGCGTGGCAGATCACCGATGCAATGGAAACACCAGATCAAAGTATCTGCCCATTGTACGAGTATGCCCAGATGACTGCCAGCAGGCAAAAGTGGCGGCATGCCTTGACAGCTTCCGGAGAGCTACCTTCATGATAACCACGACCACTCTGGAAAAATTAAACGACCAAGAAATAAAAAACTGGGCAAGTGCGAGTCGGACTCGCGTACTGAGGGTTCCGTATAAACTTACCAATGTAAATAGTTTAATTTGGCCCCGTAGAGAATTAATGAATGAAAGATTAATTTAACTTGTAATCATCGGTGCGTGAATGATTTTCCTCGTCTTTGATTCCTCAGTTTTGGATTGAAAAACTTCAATTAATAAAACGATGAATTTATTTATTAAAACTTCATGCAAGACAAAGGCAGACTTAATGCTTTATTAGGCATTTTCTACCAATCAACCAAGGGTGGTGAAGAGAAAACATGGCAGGTGCATAAAAAAAAGATTATTAAGAATATTCCTTTTAAAATTATTATTTTCAATTTATACAATTTACCGTAAATCGTGATTCTTAATTAACACCGAATATATAACACTGTAATTTATACAAAAATAGTACTATACTCCATTTGTTTAGGTAGATAACTATACGTAAACAATCTTGATGTCTTTTTATTTAAAAAAATCGTATAAAAGGCACAAAGATTATTTAAATTTAGTTAATTACCAAACATCGGTATAGGTAAATAACAAATTGTAAACATTTTTAGATAAAAATTTTAGACAACTTTTAGATAAACGACAAGTTCAGATTTTTTTTACAAACTTTGGATTGTGTGAAGAGTGATATGAAAGAAAAGGAAGTTAGTGATAGCATGACGAGTGACAGGGCAGAATGGAAGAAAAAAACGTGCTGCGCCGACCCCAAATAACACTGGACAAGGGCAGGAAGATGATGATGGTGGATGATGTTTAATGCACAGCAATCAACATCCAACACCAACTCCTTCCAAGGTATTTAGTTTAGCATTACTTAAGCATAAGCATAATCAGCCTTTTAATGTTCCCACTGCTGGAACACAGGCCTCTCTCTAGGAGAAGGAATGGGCCGTAATCCACCACGATGGCCCAGTGCGGGTTGGTGGATGTTACATGTCTTCGAATTTTTGGTCCTATGACATGCTGGTTTCCTCACGATGCTCTACTTGATCTGTGATAACTGTATCCAACGACGCATTTATTCACATATAGAGTAGGCCTCAGTCCCAGCAGTGGGAATATTATAATCGACAATTTGCCTTATAGTAGGGTTTTATGGTTCATGATTATGACTGTTATTACACTTAATGATGACATTTTGGAAGGTGTACGCGACAGCAGTGCACCCTGGTTTCCAGCACCACCAGCGAGTTTTACCATTCGAATTTAATTGTTTATATAACTTGTAACCGCCAATTACCATTGCTTGACCTCCTCGAGATGTCGTTGTGAAAACTGGTACTGTAACAAAAATAAAAATAAAAATATTGAAGAAGTTGCTTAGATACTAATAGAGTAATTCTATATATTATCTTCTTTATATTATATAATTTTTCTGAACGTGTATTTGTCACCTAACTCCTCCTAAACGGCTTGACCGATTTGGATGAAATTTTGTGCGTATATTTGAGTAGGTCTCTAGATAGTTTGAAAATACAGTTAGACCCGGTAGGTGGTGGTAGATTGGAAATCTTATCTTTCCTATTTTCTTAGTAGTCATTGCCAAACAAGCGTGTCTTCGATATAGTCTTTAACTTTATAATACGCTTTTTTGGTTAGGACACGCATAATATGAGTTTTGAATTTTCCCTCGCTAAGTTCAGTTACCGCCTTTGGCAGCTTGTTATAATAAGAAGACATTTTCTAATAAGCCCTTTAAGTATTTGTACTAATTAAAAATTAGTCGTGTATAATAAGTAGGTTTGAGAATAGATCTTAGGCTATTTTTTACCCTCCTACCCCTACCCCATTTTTTTTAAAATAATTTATGTGGCAGAACAACGTTTGCCAGGTAAGCTAGTATTATATTTGGAAGAAGAAGTTGGTGCCAAAAAACTACACCGACGCGGACGCGACGTACTATATTAAAGTTATTTTGCATTTATTAGTTTTTTTTTGTTTTGAAGTCGGTTGTATTTTTTGTAAAAAATATTTTTTTCCTTTTTAGTTGTGGCATCAACATTTATATAGTGAGCAAGTTAGATTCGCTGGTAAGATAGGCCTTTTTATGAGGTTGGAAATCATCAATGTTTTTGTTTTATTGTATTTATTTATTAAAATCAGTTCAGTAGTTTAACTGTGTTTAACAGACTGACAGAGTTGCTTTCACATTTATAATATTAGTATAGATTTGATTTTCTTCACAATAATGAAAATACTACAGTTATTTTTTCATCTAGTTTTTTCTTTATTCACCTTACTTTTTTACAAAAGTTTCCCATAACAACACAGATTTTTTTTCCATAAAAACAATATGTTCATATCTACCTATCGTATCTACCTACCCAATTTATTAAATCATTTTTGGATGATTTTAATTGTGAGTTTTCTTTTTGACATAGTTCTTTGGTATCCAATAAAAAAAAAATTACAGACCGTCCATAGCTAGTATTAAATGTATTTAAAAAATATGATACTATCTAGAATAATAAAGCCTCAGATTTATCAGGGGACAAAATGTCCCCCAACATGACGCGCAACACTGTCAAATTGTACAACAACATGTCCCGTGTCACGTGAATGCGTTAAAAAATGTTGGGAGACAAACTGCGGGACACTGAGCAACGTTGCAGCGTCACGTAGATTGAGCGTTGCGCGTCATGTTGGGAACATTTTATCCCCTAATATTTCTGAGGTTTTAAGCCTGGGATACACTAGGGGGCAAATGAAGAAACATGTTGCGGAACATATCCCTCAATAACTACGTGAAGTGTCCCGAGACAATTGTCGCGGAACATTTTGCCGGCCACACTAGTCAGTGCTCATAGAAATGTCGCCCGAGGAGGTTGTGGCTATAGTGCACGTAAGAGAAAGAGAAGGTGGTGGATGCGGAATTCCTTACTACAACGAGAAAGACACTCGGTGACAAAATGGTGCGACATGGCACGGGACACGTGCGCTCGCTCTCGAGGTGGGGAGCAAGCAACATGCCCCGTGTCACGTACAATGTTGTGAGACACTATGCAACGTTGCAGCGTCACGTATATTGAGTGTCACGCGTCATGTTGCGGGACAAAATGTTCCCTAGTGTATTCGGCGCTTTAGGCACACACGCACAATAATAAAAACAAGCACATAGCCTATTTTGGCGCAGCCGTGAGGCGCACAATTGGATATCTATATTATTATTGTTATTATTTCTTTGATTCTCTTTTGTATGGTTTCGTGTTTACATATATTGTTTGTGTGCCTTGCGTTGTGACAAAATAAATTCATTTTCTTTCTTTTCTTTCTTTCACATAACAATTACAAAAATATTTTTTTAAAGCCAATTGTCTGAATGTCACAGATATTGTAAGCAACAGATCTTTTTAAAAAAATATTTAATACGCTTTCGTAAAATTACTAACTAAAAAGTTTCCTTATTAATAGAATTATCGCTTTTCGCAATTTACAATCACTAAAACACTGTTTACGTTCGACAACAAATGAATTAACAAACAAATATGGCGGCGCAGGGTATATTTACAAGTTTACGGTGACATAATTATACATATTACCTACCTAAGCGAAAACGAAACAACGCTATCAGCACATCGGACACGCGTCGACAGCAGGCAGCTTTTGAACGCTATTTAGAGATATTTCCTGCGTCGATGGCTAGTCTCCATTGCTTTTGACCACTTTTTTTTTGAAGATGAGAAATCATCAAATAATTTCTCCCGTGCTAGGTGGAGCGAGAATGAGCGTAAAACTATTACTGACTAAAACTCACTCGTGTTCCTTCAGTTGCCCTTTCGATTGTTGTCGTTGACGATTCATCGTAAACGCGGTTGCGAAACGATACGATGCGGTTCATTTGAATTCGACGCGGCACGGTGGATATGTCCTACGTGCGCGTGAAGTCGCCTCTTCAACCGCCATTTACATAAAACAAGCCACCGCACTGCAAGAGTTCGCGCGAAAATATCAAACCAACTGAACGCGACCGCTTCGCTTCACTCGTCACCGCTCCGCACCCACGTGCAGTGTGTCACGTAGGCCAACCCAATAGAGTATTAATTTTTTGTTCAATATGCGCCGCATCGCTTCGCGTTTGACGTCGCGTTGAATTGCTTTCGTAGGACTACTCAGGCGGATGGTTATGATGGTTATTGCACTTGACTATAATATTTCCAACGGTGAAAACGACAGCAGTACATCCCCGGTTCACGTTTCGGCACCACCACCGCGTTTTACCACCAAACGTCCTTTGCTTGTAGAACTTGTTACCACCTATTGATATAATTGTGGCTCCCCTAGACGTTTTTATGAATACTGGCGCTGAAATATGAAAACAATAAATGTAAGTAGGTATTTTTTATTTGTTGTAGAGGTGACTACCTTGACGACACTAGGATATAGTGAAAGCTGGTTGGGTCAGGTTAATTTGGTATTTGCAAGCAAGAGAAACATTTTCTTCTTCTAAGATTTATTAGCGTTTAAGTCTGTCATGTAGTCATGACCGTGGCGTACGGGGCACATAATTAATTATTGGCATCTATTACTGTTTTCCCATCGGTACATAAATAACAAAATAAATAAATCAGTATACCAGGTTAATATTTGCACCATACATTTATTCATTTAGATTCATTTCTTGATAATCATCAAAAAATCATTATCTTCTATGCTTAAATTAACAGTAAATTCCGAGTTTTATATGTGTAAGCATAAGTAATTTAAATACGCTTTTAAGCAATAAAGTTTTAAATTAATTTCTTTTTCGATCAAAGAAAAACAAATCGGTCGGTAAAACTACACCAGAGTAAAAAAAATATAAATATTAAACTATTAATAATAATTATTATACTCTACTCCAACATTCACAGGAGGAGGGTCATGTCCATGTATATTTCTAACCTTCGTAATTATATCCCCGTAAGTATAGACCACGGCATTACATCCCTTGTTTCGGTAACTCTCACAGAACCACCTGACTTTCTTGCCCACTAAACTGTGCTTTAAAAATCTGTAGCCACTCAGTATGATCATCCGAGCTCCTCTTTGAGACGTTGCGAATACTGCAGCTGAAAAAAGAGGCACCTGATTAGTTTTTGAACAGTATGTTATGGGAAGAAGGATATGATAACAAGACCTTTTTTTTTCGTTTCGAAATCATTAATTAAATAATCCTCTCGCAATCCTAGGGAGTGACAGACTTACACTGAATAAAACCCGTGTGGGGACAGACATCCTCACGCCGCAGTGGCTTTCGAAGTGTCAGTTCATAATTAAACGCGACGCGACGCGAAGAGCGACTCAAAATATACATTATTAGTACACGAAAAGATACACATTTTCTTTTCATTGTGAAAATTCAGAATACGTTGCACCACGCAGCGCTGCGCCGCGTGGCATGTCGATCTGAAATGTGTATTTTTTTGTGTAACAAATAAAGTTATATTTAGTGTTGGCAATAGGGATCACACCAAAGAAAAAAAACTTTATACAAAAAGAAAAATAACCGACTTCACTAAAAAAAAAAAACACTAGAAGGATCAAAATAACTTTATTTATTTATTTTATAGGAAACTTTTCATGCTGATTCCTTTTCTTGAGATAATTTCAAACTATTCATCTACTAAATCTGTTTCCTTTCCATCATCATAAAAAAATGGTGGGGTGTGATTATGTGTATTTTTGATATACTTGATTTTGCCATTTACAGTGATGATCGATGCGCTGCAACCTTTCTTCCTATGGCTACCACACCACCACCTATCACCATTTCTGCCTGATCGACACTGTTTGAGAAATTTGTAACCTTTCAGAACTATCATGCGAGCGCCTCTCAAAATAAAAATAAAAATTAATTCACTAAAGTTGTCAAAAAATAAAAAGGCCTGTTTTGACATCTGTCAAAACGAATACTTAAATACGCAAATAGAATAATCGCACTATATTCCATCATATTATTGAACGCGCCATAAAAAGTATGTATTTTTTTTAAACACTGATATTAATTATTATTTTATTGTTTCTTTCAGTTTCGTTCCAAGAAACATTCTAGGGTATTTCTCAAATGTCAAAACGGGCCTATTATTTTTTAATTAACGAGTTTACCTGGTTTTTAGAACACGGTTAAAATCTTTCAAACTTTTGTCTTGAAAGTAAAAGAAAACAAGGTAAGACTGGATTCAGGTTTTATTTATTTTCAGTAACCAACAAAGCCCAGTTTTTGAAGCTTATTGTAACACTAGCGGGGTACCCGGGGTATGTTACTGCGGTCATCATGATCATCTTCCCAGACCTTACCCCGTTTTATTTGGGGTCGGTGCAACACATTTTTTTCTTATATTCTTTATTGTACATAATTTTACAATTAATTAAAAATTGGACAGCTGATGGACACAATTGGGTTTTCTTACAGCAAACCTTAATATATTTGTAATAAATTTTATATAAGAGGATAATTCAAACAAATGCACAACAAAAACCTAAGTTAACAAAAATCAGACCACACTTATAACTAAAATAATCTACAAAAATACGTGCACAGCACACAATACGTATAATCATACTATTTACAATAAATAAAACCTATACATATATATTTATGGGTCATGTTGACAGGAAATGAAAATCTCTAATTCTTCCCCTGAAGACCTCCAACGAGGGGCTAGCCCTTAATGTGTGTTTTTTATTCCATTTTGTCGTGTCACTCTTCACTCTATCACTCACTTACTTACCGGAACGCCCATACCGATCTGTTCCGACTTTCAGTACCTCGGATCACTTGTCCAAGGGGATGGTGATGTAGACCAAGACTTAAAACATTAGATCAACGCAGTACGGATGAAATGGCGACAGATCACTGGAACAACTTGTGAACCACGGATGCCCCTCAAGTTGAAGGGTAAAGTCTTACAAGTCCGTGATAAGACCTGTCATACTGTATGGATCTGAACGTTGGGCTGTGAAAAAGACTGATGAAAAAAGATTGCTTGATTAGAGGAAGTTTAAAAGTGGCGCCAGTGACTGAAAAGTTGAAGGGGAATCGTTTGTCGACATGAAACACATGTTACTAAAAGTGTTATTAGTATACATGTGGATGGATGGAAAGGTGGAGAGAGGGAGACCAAAGAAAAGATGGATGGACTGTGTGAGGAGTGATATGAAAGAAAAGGAAGTTAGTGATAGCGTGACAGGACAGAATGGAAAAAAAAGGTTGCGCCAACGCCAAATAACATGAACGAATCAATAGTAATAATCGTTCTAAAAAAATACAACTTATCACCACAAATATTATAAAGGCGAAAGTTTGTGAGTAGGTATGTCTGTTTATTACTTCTTCACGCTCGAACAGCTGAACAGATTTCGATGAAACTTAGTGTACGGGTAGACCATGTCCTGGAACAGCACATAGGATTTTATCATGGGAGTATGTTCCCATGGGATATTTTTCCACTATCAGGAAACACAGACTGGCAGGGAATTCTACTATTTAGGTGTACGCACAATAAGTAAATAATAATAATAATAAAGAAATAAATTCATTTATTTCAGGCTTGGAATGCCCATAGTAAAATAAGATTCAATTACATTCCATTTCGTTTACAATTTGAAAATGTAAAAAAGAAAAGAAAGTAACAATGAACTCTAAATACAAAATTGAATTAAAATTATAAATACAATAACAATGAAAGCATTAAGGGTGGGATGTCCACCTTGTACCGATTTTTTTTGAGATGGGACATCATTCAATCACTTCTCCCGCTCTGGGGTGGAACGGGAGGGCGTGTCAGACTTTTACTGACTAAAACCACACCTGTGTCCTTCAATAGCCCTTTGCGTTGGACCACGAGTTTCCTTTTAAAAAAAAAACAGGGTTCTGGGATATACATACACATACAGCTAATACAAGACATTAGGCGGTGGATGGCAGTGAATATTGTCACAGCGAACGATTTCCTCCTCTTCTATAGTATACACCACAGCCTTGCACCCCCCAGAAGTGGCGCATGCCCACCTAATCTTGGATCCTGAGATGCGGTGCCGGTAGAACTTAAATCCTGATACGATGAGGACCCTGGCACCTCTGGATGTAGTTGAAAATACTGGACCTGGGAAGTAAAGACTTTATTTAGAGATCCTCTCTACTTTTTGTATAAACTTGGAACTAACCAAAACAGTTTCCTGTAACAACTACAAATCTACATTATAGGTATTTGGTCTGTTTTACTTTATATCAAACACGTTTCTGTCAGCGGCTTCGCCCGCGCAAAAATAGATTTCTCCATACAAACTTTGGACTCCCGAATTTTGAGGGATAAATGTGAAATGTTGCACAAGATTCCCTTTTGTAACGTAGATTAAACGGAAACCTTGTGCAAAATTTCACGCTCCTAGTCTCAGTAGTTTCCGCTGTGTGTTGATATGTCAGTCAGTCAGTTTCTCCTTTATTTATTTATTATTTATTTATTTATTGGCACACCAACAGCATTACATACATGATTTTTTGTGAAAAATAATATTAAAATTTAGTATCTGGTATGCATGCCTATTATAGGTATGCACAGCTTACACCATGATAGGTATGACATTAATTGTTATTTTAAGAGATAAAAAAAATTATGACCACAAAAATTAAACACACAAAATGGGAAAAAAAGACATACAATTATAAAAATAAAAAAATAGAAAGTAGACTCCTTTTATCCAGTGATTGAAGCAGCAATCATTGTTTTAAACTTTTGCAAAGGTAGGATTCAAAATAAAAAATTGCAAATAAAATAATATTTCGATGTAAATTATACCAATAAAATTCACTTTATTTCCAAATCAATAACATCATTATTTTTTAATATCTGCCTATGATCAAATCACATATCAAGAATATTCCTAAATTGACAGAATTTTATCTAATTATAAAAACTAAAATTAAGTTTAAGATATACTTAGGTCAATAATTGTTACGTTTACGGCATAATTTTAGTTTTTATAATCGGGTTCGATTAGGTTTCTAAAAAGAAAATTATCGCAAAATGATTGTTATAAATTTTTACTTGTTATGCCTGCTTAAGAGCGTCCCACCCGAGATGCATTTTCATACAACCGCTCTTACATGAGTCTTATTACACATCTTTCTCTACATATTTTGAAAACACAGACATGTTGTGAATCTTATCAAGATTACTATTGAAATCAAATAATAAGTCTGCTATATAGCGTAAACTTTGGCTCTTCATAATGTACTCATAAATAAAATAAAAAGTCCCTAAAATCATTCACATTTAATCATGATTCTGAATGACGAATTTTTTTCTAAAAGTTTGAACTTTAAAAAAAACTCGTATTTTCTGGCGCAAGTTTTTTAAAATATTCGAGTACATTATGGAATTACCAAATGCCAACAGAGCGTTCAGTTGTTATGTCACTTATTTCGTGTTGCCTATTTTATCAAACATTGGGTTGGATTGCGTTGGATGAACCAACAAGCTTTTAAACTATGCTCAAGTTGACGGTATCGGTAGACGGGTCGGGAAGGGCCCTCTTAAGGTAAAAGCTACAGGCCCAAGCGTGGTTATATTCTCGGTAGTTTATTTTCTGTGTATGAAAGCAATAATAAGTCAAGCAAATTGTATATGCTAAAATCTGACATTCTAATTTATTGAACTTAGTCAATTATATCTTCAAAATCCTCCTAACTCTGTCTGTTCATGTCTCTAACTATAATGCTTTATAAGACCAGTATAGTGCTATACTGAGCGGCATAGCTGGGTGACTAATCGCCCTGGGCCAAAAAAACTGGGGCCTCTTTTTTACCTAGGAAATCATCGAATAACTTTTCCTTCCCTTCTTGGAGCGGGAGGGAGTGTCAGACTTTTACTGTCTAAAACGAGTGGCCATGATTAAAGTAGTGTTGCAATCTATTTTATTTAGATTTCGAAGTTGGGAGAATTTTTTGATAGTTCTATTAGAGTTTTACTTATCAGGTTTTGGGGCCTAGCCCTGCGGTAGCCACGCCACTGGTTATAATTATATATTTTTTTAATTGCTATAACTATACTCAATTACACAAGCATTTAGTTAAGAGTCGAATGTTAGTTAAGGTATTTTTGGCGAATTAGGTGGATTTTGAACTGTGAAATTGTTTAAGAAATATTTGACGTTTTTAAACCAAACATTGTCACAATTTTATCTGTAGATACCAACGAGCTTAGTACATACAACAAGTTTCAAACCGTAATACAACAATTAGAAGAAACAAAACCCTGTTAATACATCCTTTAAAATAATTGGTACATTTCCAATTTATTCGAAAGTACATTTAATCTAAACAATAAAACGCAGGACAAAAAAATATATAAACAAATCTTCACGTTTTAATATATAAACGTATGCAAATTAAGCACCTCAGTACCAGATCCGGAATTAGCTAAGCATACAACATACTATAAGTATCCAAAAATATTTTAATATTAATTAAATAAAGCTATAATAGGGATTCCTCTCATATATTCAGGACTATACAAAATGAGAAATAGGTGTAAACTGCAGTAGGTACTATGCCGCAAAAATCTCTTCGTCAAAACTAAAACTAGGTCAAGCGACCTATGTCAACTGCTACGCATTTGTCTTACAAATTATCACAAATTTTCACCAAATTATTCACGGTTTTATTTTTACAAAATAGTCCGGTTGGCCAGTCAACCTTACTACCGACATTACTGACTGGCTTCTTGATATTTGCGCCTGTACAAACGGTTAACATGCTTTTTAAAAACCTCAAAATGAAAAATGCATCTACAAATTCAACAAAACAGGAATCGGATGAGAATGCTCGTTGAAACAGCTGATGATCTCATTGGTCCCAGTGATGGTGTACACGAAGGCTCTACATCCCTTCGTCCCATGGGTTCCGCAGTACCACCGCACTTTGAGTCCCGTGGTTCTATGACGAAGGAACTTATAGCCCCCTATCAGGATCGTCAGAGCCCCCCTGGTCGTTGTGATGAACTGGGGCGCTGAAAAATAACAAAAGTAGGTTTAAAGAATTTATTTTTCATAAAAAACAAGGTTTACTTGAAATTAACAAAAGAAATAACAAAAGATATAACAAAAGTTGGTGTTAATAAAAGAATGGTGAAATTGTTTATCTCAATAATAGGTATTGAGAAAACAATTTCACCATTGTTTTGCAAGATATTATCCTCAGAATCAAAACCCAGAAAAACAAAGGATAGGTTGAGTAAAAAAATGACACGCAAGAAAAAGAAGTAAATGATAGCGTGACGGTTGATGAGAAGAATGGATGAAAAAGAAAAGAGAAGAGCAAGGAGATGAAGACAATTCTCCCTCTTCTCTTATTCTCAAAGTAAAAAAAAATATAATTTCGAAACTGATTTATTGTAAATCACAATCATTTAGAATATGATAACTTGTTATGCCATTAAACACTTTAGAACATCGAACAAATGATTCCATTATTAAAAAAAACACACACACTAGCCCAATATTAGGTATTCAAGTATCTTGCATGCTATATTGACATACACCAATCAGAACTTATGTGGTACAATGACATGCAAGGTAAGTGCTTGCATACTTTTAAGCAAGTTTTAACCACGTGTATTGCTTTTCACAATTAAGTCGAAAATAATATTCAAATATATTATTTAGATAACAATAAAGATATCGATTACAGTTTACCTACCCCAGCATTGGATGTTTTGACTTAATCATGACCTTTGTTAGCTATTTTAAGTAGATTTTTATTTAATATAGTTTTGTTGTAAAAAAAATTATATTGTACGGAATTCTCAACATTTTATGAATTCATTTCGATTACAATAAAACATAGAGAGAACAATTTTAGACTAATTAAATTTTGCGAGATTTTTTGGAAAGTAACGGATTCTACATTATTCAGTGAGAAATACATCATAATAGCAAAATATCATTTTTTTTTAATCTGTTCTCAGTGATCCAAGTTCAAATATTTTTTTTTTTATTTCTGTAGCGGTACAGAGTACTCTTCTTGCTTTCAAATGTAGGAAGTGTTATCACTTTGTCTAGTCCCAAGTCTTTTAGGTCTGACATTGTGTCGTTAAAAACTGTTGGTACGTCAGGTCCATCCGACGTGACGATTTTTTTCTTGCAATTGTCCATGTAACATTCAAGCAGGTTTTTATTAAAATCCGGTGTACATGTGTGGGAAGTCTTCTTTATAATGTGGCTTTCCTACAAACGAATAAAATCTATAATAAATATAAACCATGAATATAGCCCCTGAAACTAATACTTATTTTATTAACACATGCATGCATTAGTACCGTTGCGCCGTCTCTGTTGTCAATAATAAGAATATTTTATGTTGTTTTTTTTATATTTTGGCTGTAGTTGTATATTGTGTATGCCAGTTCCGAGTGAATATTCAAGTTCGGTTAGATTCTCTTACGCATAAAATCGTAAAGCAAAAATTGCATTGTTTTCAGGAGAGCCGTTTTTTTTAAAATTGGTAGTGTTAGGTATAAGTATTTTTGTGAATCACTTTTAATCGATATTTTTGCATTACGTAATCAATAATTAGTTTGAGATCATAGTACCAGACGCTAAATATAATAATAAATAATAATTTATATTTTATCTTTTTTATACTCTAAGTTTTACTCAAAAAATGTTTTACGATTTTATGCGTTGGATGCATTAACTACATGTTAATGCATCCAACGCATAATTATGCATATGCATAATATTCCTATGTATAATATGAAATGTTAATTCTTAAAATACTTACTTTAATCGTCATTGTGCCAGTACATTTACTTTTCTTTCGTAAGTAACATTCCCATACTTTAGCTCCACTTTTATAAGTCGCCTTTTTTATGAACTGGTATCCTGCATATAATAATACTGTGCCGCCCTTTCTATTTATATATTCTAATTCATTTCTTTCTCCGGATGGTCCTGGCGGAGTTTCTTGAGACATGTTAATATGTCCTGAAAACAACGGAATGTTTTTAAATATATATTAACATACCGTGGTATTATTACTTTTGCATCCTATACTCCCCTAATTAATGTAGGATGGATAAAAGGAACGTACGAATGATGTGTGAAACGAAGCGTAAAAGTGTGAGAGCGAGAGAAAAGAAGGGTATGACAGGGACAATAGAAAAGATGGCGAGAATGGCGACTTTTGGAACGATAAGGAGAAGGCGTGTTAATTTTTATTAGAAGGTTTTTTTTTCATAAGAATAAAAAGTTGTGAATATCTATTCTACTTGTTTTTCTACAAGGCCGCGACCCACTCACACTACATTTTTGGGGCTCGTCCGGGATCGCGACTACGTGGAAGGAGCAAGAGGAAAAACAAAAGAAAAAACGGTTGGATGCGGCGACGCGTGGACTTGCAAGCTGAAACGACGACAAATAAGGCGAAGACGAAAGACGAAAGGCGTAATTACAGTAAGACGAAAGACGAATTACACGATAATACGATGACCGAGACCAAGGATATATTTTTCAACACGTTTGAAATGTCAAAATTCAGTGGCGAAGACCATACCTACGGCTCAGAAAAATGGGCTCAAGATCTCGATGACAACGCGGAAATATTCGGTTGGTCACCTCAACAACGGCTTATCATTGCCCGTAGGTCGTTGACCGGAACCGCGGAGCTGTGGTTAAAAACCGAAAAGGTTCACAAGACGTACGAGGATCTAAAAGCAGCCGTCATAAAGGAGTTTCCTGATGCAGCGAACAGCAAAGAGATGCACGAAATAATGGCGGCGCGCAGGAAGCGCAAAGATGAGTCGTGCTATCAGTATATGTTGATCATGAAGGAGATGGGAAAACGTGCCAAATTTCCCGACTACGTCGCTATCCAGTACATCATAGACGGCATCACCGACCTAGAAACTAATAAGGTCATATTGTACGGCGCGGTGACCTACCCGGTGCTGAAGGAAAAACTGGCGGTGTATGAAGCCATCAAGAAAAAGGCGGCAAGGCAGAACGCTGAACGATCAGTTAAGCGGGCTGCGGAGTCGTCAAGCAAAGAAAATGCATCAGAAACCGCTCATCATTGCTACAATTGTGGGGAAAAAGATCATCGAGCGAAGGCATGCCGTAATGGGTTGAAATGTTTTCGATGTAACGAATTCGGACATATTAGCACAAAATGCACCAATCCGAGCGCAGCAACCACTAAAACCTCGGTAAAGCAGATTCAGAAAAGGAGCGATCACACCCGTTGATAAAACAGGTCGAATCGGAAACGAAGAAACACTCGGCTATGTTCGGGGCGACGTCGGCAACCAATGAGAGCGCTACGGCGGGCGATCATGTCAAAAGTTTCAAGATGGAGGATAACATGGCGAACGACGTCACGCAAGATGT
This sequence comes from Mythimna impura, assembly GCA_905147345.3. NCBI lineage: Eukaryota > Metazoa > Arthropoda > Insecta > Lepidoptera > Noctuidae > Mythimna > Mythimna impura. The sequence goes on along the minus strand of LR990351.1, from coordinate 23,917,986 downwards.
AAACAAACATTGTGACCGGCTAGTGAACAATAACAAAGCGGTAAAATTCGTGAAAATAGGTGATAAAACAATAAGTGCGTTAGTAGATACGGGAAGTGACGTCAACTTAATTTCAAGAGGACTTGTGGAGTGAATTAGATGTACCGTATCACGTCGATAATGTGATCTTGGCGGGACTAGGACTTTCTAAAGTAAGAGCGCAAGGAAAAATATTTGTTTGTATAGAGATCGATGGACAGTGCTATTCTGATGTAATTTTTCATGTTGTACCTAAAGGGTCAATGCCCTATAAGTTAATTATAGGTCAAGAGTTCCTACAAAATGTTGTGATGGTAGTTCGTGAGGGTGCTGTGTTGTTGTTGACACAAGATGACGAATGGTTGTCACGAGTGAGTTGTTGTGCACAGAGTACTTTGGTATTGTTGTGTGAATGCTATTGATGTTGCAGGTCACATTTCCAACACAGAGTTAAAGATGGATGTTATGCGGCTCGTGGAAGAGTATAAGCCCATTCAGATGAAAGAAGCTCCAATTATGATGAAGATAGTGTTAAAAGACGATGTGCCAATCTCTCAGCGACCTCGGAGAATATCACATTGGAACAAAGATTAGTCGAAGAGCAGGTAGAAGAGTGGTTACAAAAGGGAATAGTGCAGGTTAGTTTTTCTGAGTACTCTAGCCCATTAGTACTGGTTAAGAAGAAGGATGGCTCAACACGAATTTGTGTTGATTACCGTCTATTAAATAAAAAGATAGTGAAAGATGAATTTCCATTGCCAATCATTGATGACTTGATAGATAAGCTGAAAGATGCAATGGTATTTAGTGTATTAGATCTTAAAAATGGTTTCTTTCACTTGAAAATAAGCGAGGAGTCTGTGCCTTATACATCTTTTGTTACTCATCATGGACAGTTTGAGTTTTTACGTGCACCTTTTGGGCTTTCCATCTCGCCTAAATATTTCATGAGATTTGTAACAATTATTTTCAGAGAGTTAATAGCAAAAGGCATTATGTTAATATTTGTCGATGATATTGTTATCCCAGCCGATTCTGAGAACCAGGCACTGGAAAGACTTAGGCAAGTTTTAGAGGTAGCGTCACAGAATGGACTTGAGATTAACTGGAAAAAGGCGAAACTTATGAGTCGTGAGATAGAATATTTGGGTCAATTAATCAAAAAAGGTGAGGTAAGACCGAGTCCGGAGAAAGTTGAGGCGGTTGCTAGGTATCCAGAGCCTAAGAATATTAAACAGGTTTTGGGTTTTATTGGTTTAACATCTTATTTCAGAAAATATATAAAGGACTATGCTAAGATCGCTCGTCCACTGACAGGACTGCTGAAGAAAAAAGTACAATTTACATTTGATGATGAGCAACGGATTGCTTTCAATACATTGAAGCAAAAGCTGACCAGTGACCCAGTATTAAAAATATACAACCCTAATTTGCAGACGGAACTACACACTGATGCATCCAGTCTAGCCTTGGCTGCAATACTTATGCAATTACACCCTGACGGTGAGTTACATCCGGTGCATTATATGAGTCATAAGACGACTGAGGCTGACAGCCGATATTCAAGTTATGAGCTGGAAGCACTTGCAGTTGTTGAAGCTGTGAGGAAGTTTAGGCATTACTTGTATGGAATACACTTCAAGATTGTCACAGATTGTAAAGTCTTTGAGCAAACGTTAAAGAAGAAAGACCTGACACCAAAGGTAGCCAGATGGGTATTCATGCTGGAGGAGTATGATTATGAGATCGAGCATAGAGCTAGCAGCAGAATGCAACATGCAGATGCTCTCAGTAGAAACCCATTTGTGGCAGCGGTGTCGAGCGTACAAGAAGACATAAGACGAGGTCAAGAGACTGATGAAGAACTCAAAGCTATCAGACAGCTGATATTGAAAGATGGGCAGTATGATGACTTTTGGCTTGATAATGGCATTCTATATAAAGGTGAGGAGAAGAAATTAGTAGTTCCAAGGATTATGGAGAAAGAAATAATAAAGAAAGTGCACCAAAATGGTCACTTTTCAATAAGAAAAATGAAAGAAGCTATAGGAAAAGTTTACTACATCAGAAACATGAATAAAAGTATTGAAGAAGTAGTTCTAAGCTGCATACCCTGTTTATTAGCCACAAGAAAAGAAGGAAAGCAGGAAGGCTACTTGAACCCAATAGATAAGGAAGGAATCCCATTTCACACTTTGCATTTGGATCATATAGGACCATTCACTGAAACAAGAAAGCAGTATAACTATATACTCACGATGATAGACGCGTTTACTAAATTTATATGGCTTTTCCCTACCAAGTCTACATCTAGTGCAGAAGTATTGAACAAAATAAGGATTCACCAGCAGATATTTGGTAATCCAACTAGGATCATAACAGACAGAGGTATAGCATTCACTAGTGGTGATTTTGAAGAGTATTGCAAGGAAGAAGATATACAGCATGTCAGGATCACTACTGGAGTTCCTCGTGGAAACGGACAGGTTGAGAGAATTCATCGTATCCTAATTCCTATGCTAACCAAGCTATGTATCGAAGATAAGTCCCAGTGGTATAGACATGTAAGTCGGGTCCAGCGAGCTATAAACAACACTTACCAAAGATCTATAAATACTTCACCATTTCAGTTACTTACCGGAACTAAAATGAGATGTAAAGAAGACGTGGAGGTATATAATCTCTTGCAACAAGATTTTATTGGAGATTTTAATGAAAATAGAGAGAACTTAAGGTTGAAAGCCAAGCAGCAGATTCAACAAATCCAGGATGAGAATAAGAAAACATTTGATGCAAAACGGAAACCAAGTTCAATATTTGAACTGGATGATTTAGTGGCCATCAAGAGAACTCAGTTTGGTCCGGGTCTTAAACTTAAACCTAAGTTTCTGGGGCCCTATAGGATTACTAAAGTTAAAAGAAATGATAGGTATGACGTTGAAAAGCTGTATGATACTTCTGAGGGGCCAAAGAAGACCTCCAGCTCAGCAGACAACATGAAGAAATGGCCAGGTAAGGATGAATGAATGTTAGATGCTGTGTGTGTGATAACCGTGCAAATAAGACCACTCAGTATTCTCATGAATACTAAGTAGGATTAATCTTATAAGCGGCTATGTAAAGCATTATGTTTTGCTAGTACATACTATTTTTGTTTAGGTAACAAGAAATGCTATTGTGTTATGCTTAACATCAAAATGATGCTAGGGAATTGTAGTTTAAAAGGTGTAAAATGTAGTTTTTTTTTTGGAAGTACAGTTTCAAGGTAAAATGTTTAAAATATAGTTTTTAAGAAGTTCAGTTTCAATCACATTACCCACACAACGTTAAGAATATAATGTACCTACAGAGTGTATACCTAACTATTCATTGCCATTGTTGTTAATGTTACATTTTGTGTAAGGCGTAATATTAGATGTTAAGGGTTAGTAAGTAAGAGGTAAGGGGGATGCAAGGTTGATAATGTGATGAGTATGTATATCTGAGGGCAGATATGAATGCAAGACGGCCGAATGTAGGATGGATAAAAGGAACGTACGAATGATGTGTGAAACGAAGCGTAAAAGTGTGAGAGCGAGAGAAAAGAAGGGTATGACAGGGACAATAGAAAAGATGGCGAGAATGGCGACTTTTGGAACGATAAGGAGAAGGCGTGTTAATTTTTATTAGAAGGTTTTTTTTTCATAAGAATAAAAAGTTGTGAATATCTATTCTACTTGTTTTTCTACAAGGCCGCGACCCACTCACACTACATTAATGCTATATTTTTTGCTGTCGGAGATTTTTTTACAACAACTTTTGTATTTCCTACATTTTAGAGACTAACACTTTCGAAATCATCTCCTCGAGCCTTTTATTTTAATACCCTACAGGACTATGTAAAATACATATAATTTGGCTCCAAATTCCACCTTTTTATTTTTTTACAATATTTGGGCACATTTAGGATATGCCAGTTTCCTCACCATATTTTTCTTTGCCATTCGGAGAAAGTGGGGATGTATTAGACTAATCGCAGTGCCTGCCTAAATTCGAACCAACAACCTACGGAACTTTATCCTCTGGAATACCGCTGTTCTTAACCCTTAATTTTTACCCGGTAGGTCCCTGGGACTCCACTGAAAACTTTCGGCGCTCATAACTCTGCTAGTTTTTTGAATTATAAATTGTGCGTTCCAATACTTTCACACAATGATGAGCTAAAGTTGGAGGAGAGCAGGCGTCGATGTCCGTGGCTCCGATTGCTAAATAAACATGATAGGGGAGTCCGTGGGACTTCACCAGGGTATTTATGTTACAGTTTTAGCCTACTTACTGTATTTTTTTAATTTTATTTTGATATAATGGTGTATCGTACTATTATAAACGTCCTTGATGAAGGTGCTGAGTCTGCGGTGGACAACTAAGGGACAGCGACACGGATAATGAGGACCAACGAAATATACCATTGAATCAGCCTAGGAGGCTAGAACCTAATGAAATGGGGTCTCCATATACTTGTCGAGGCCAATAATGATCGTCCAAAGAGGAAAACTGCGTATATTTACCAAATTAGTACTAGCCTGTGTACAAAAAAATATGCAATGACTGCGCTATCAACCGTATGAGAAGGTCTACGTTTTAGTTTTTTGTTAAAACCATGCCCTTTTTTTCTTTTCTATAAGAATTGATTATATTTATGTAATGTTTCTTTAAAAATAAAAAAATGTTAGGTTTTTGAAATGTTGAAACTAAAAGTTAGTAATTTGGTTAAAAAAGGTGCCCTAATCCAGAAGTTCCTTAATAAAAAGCTGTGATTTTATAATCTTAAGTAAAAACCTTTTCCATCATAAAACCAAATAAATAATTAATAAATATAACCAGTGTTTTACTTAAAAATTTTTTTTTTATTTCATATTAAAATTACGACTTTATTTCCGGGAGTCCTGGGGACTCCACCGGGTAAATTGTGTATATATGAAGTCACTGGGTAAACAAAGGGTTAATTACACACAAAAATAAAACTCTGATATTGTATATTTAAGTTTTTTTTATTGCCGTAAAGTCATCAAACACAACGATTTCCAAAAATAAATATGTCATTGTAGCGACATATATGGCGTCACATAAGAAGTAATCCTGCATCGCGCAATTAAAGTTCTCCGCGCGGTTTGAACATATAGAGCAGCCCGAAATCATCTGCCGGGCAGTTGCCCATCAGACATAACACCCGTCTGGTCGGAGGATCCTGCCTTTTCAACGGAGGTTTTGCGGGATTTTACTTTCTGTTCCGCATACCTCCAAATCATAATATTAATCGCTCCTTTAAAAAAACAATACAGTTTTTAAATTTCAAAAGACTTTAGGTTTCTGAACGATAACCGAAGCGCCACAAATTAATCGCAAGTTGTGAATGTCTTTTAGAGGGTACGCGAAACAACAAGCTATACAAGCTTTTCAAATAAGAATAGGAACATCACTGACTACTATCTGTCAAATATTACTTGAAAAGTACGGTTTGGAAATAAAACATATTTGAGTATCAATTACGGTTTTTTTATTTGGTAACCTTCCCTAAAACCCTTCACTTGAAAGAAAAACGTTATTGCTTTATCTAAATTAGCTAATCTAAGTTATTTAAGTCATTTTTTTTACATTGTTTGCTTTCCTATTTTTATTGTTGACAACAATAAATTCGCCTTCTTCCATTCGCCACTACTCAGCCTTCACACAGTGATGCAGAGATTGAAGAATTAAATTCTGATTAAACTTTAATCGTTCATGATTCGTAAATACCTAAATACTACCTAAATCTAAAAAATGTCTTGTTTTGCTCATCCAACCTGATTCGATTTGACAGCTATGATGTTACAACATGGCGCTAACTCGATCCTATTCTTATTCGAAACGCATTGTGTGATTTCGGGATTTTGTATATGTTCTATTAGCGCGGAGAACTTTGATAATGCTATGTAGGATTTGGAATTTTTGGTTCGTTGCTGCTCTTCAGTTTCCTCTTGGCTTAAACTAATACAGATACGCTGCTGGGTATCTAGATGAGCGGCTTTATGATTATTTGCTAAGGTTTTGTCGCTTCAACTTTTTCATGTACAGATTTCCTCGTCCTGTATCTCTCTCTTGCTCTTTGTTTCCATTTCTCTCGCATTATTCTTTGTTCTCGAGGCGAACAATTCTTTATTAACTTGACAATTCCTCTTTCTTTTTTCTTCCGGTATCTTTCTCTTTCTTTCCTTCTTGCTTCCTCCAGAGCTACAGGATCTTGTTTCAGTTTGTCTCGGCTTCGCTGCATGTATCGTTTTTTTGCTTCTCTTCGTCTAGCTATTTTATTTTCGTCAGAAATTAAGCTTGGGCCTGTAGAAAAACATAAATACCTTATTGAAATGTTTGTGCCTTCCAAAAGTTTCTACAAATGAAGTCATGCTTTTTTTCATTGAAGTTGGCAGAAATTAGTTACCGCCTGCGTTTTTTTTTTGGTTTGTTAATTCATTCTCCCACTCGATGGAGCGAGAGGGACTGTCAGAATTTGACGACTAAAACTCGTTTGTATTCCTTCAGTTGCCTTAATATGTTGTGTTTACTTATTAACAAAGTACTATTGTTCTAACCTGCTATGTCATAAACTTTGAAATAAAATGAAATGATGATTTTATATTGGTTTTATTTAACCTTTAGCTCTGAACGGATTTCAATAAAACTTGGCACACGGGTAGATCATCTCCTGGAATATCACATAGAATTCTTTTTTAGAGGGACCAGGGAGGGTCACCAGTATTAGAAGGATGCGAAACAGAGTGTAAAGTCCAACATACCTCCGATGAAAATAGAGGATCCTCCGATCAGACGGGTGTTTGATCTGGGCAACTGCCCGAGAGTTGATTTTGGGCTGTTCTATATGTTCAAACCGCGCATGATTTCATAGTTTAGTTCATATGTGGTGGCCATAGATGTCGCTACTTTTATATCCTGGTAGTAAGTTCCCTTGGCACAAATTCCTACGTTTACGCCGGCGAAAAAACTTGTAGCAACTAGTTTGAAATATTTACTCACTTAAAATTATTTCTTTTCCAGTGATATGGACAAAGAAATCTAACGGCAAAGATCTTGTTATTGCAAATGGCTACTCCTTCTACTGTCACGCACGATGTCGTGTCACCAACATATGGAGGTGCTCTTCCGGACGTTCCTGCAAAGCTCAGCTTATCATCACCAACGATGGCTCAAGGGTCGTGGTCAAGGCGAAGTTGGAACACCCTCATCCACCACCAAACTTTGTCATCAAAAAAGGATGCTACATCAAGCTATAAAGGGAAACAATTGAGAGCCATGGTAGCCCAGTGGTGGTGGCCCTGACTTCAAAAGAAAACGTTTTGTGAACACATTTATTGTACGTAGGTACAGCTAAGGAGTGGAATTCCCGGAGTCTGTGTTTCCCGAGCATCTTGTCTGTCGACAGGTACCGATTGTCTTTCATATTATTTATGTTTCCTATCCATTTTCTGAGGATGGATGTGAAAAAGATATATCAGAATGGAAAACCCTATTTGATCTCATGTGGATTGTTTTGAATAGCTACAACTTCTTTCATCTTTAAGTCAAGAGTGAATAGGTTACTTCTAGGTGCTCCATCGTCGACCATATCATCGCTTATCATCAAGTGAGATATTGATCAAACGCGAGCGGAATAACCTATAAATAATAATAAACATTCTAGGGGAGTCCGTGGGACTCCACCAGGGTATTTATTTTACAGTTTTAGCCTACTTACTGTATTGTTTTTTTTTTTTTTTTTTAATTTTAATTTGATATAATGGTGTATCGTAGAATAAACGTCCTTGATGAAGGTGCTGAGTCTGCGGTGGACAACTAAGGGACAGCGACACGGATAATGAGGACCAACGAAATATACCATTGAATCAGCCTAGGAGGCTAGAACCTAATGAGATGGGGTCTCCATTTACTTGTCGAGGCCAATAATGATCGTCCAAAGAGGAAAACTGCGTATATTTACCAAATTAGTACTAGCCTGTGTACAAAAAAATATGCAATGACTGCGCCATCAACCGTATGAGAAGGTCTACGTTTTAGTTTTTTGTTCAAACCATGCCCCTTTTTTTCTTTTCTATAAGAATTGATTATATTTATGTAATGTTTCTTCAAAAATAAAAAAATGTTAGGTTTTTGAAATGTTGAAACTAAAAGTTAGTAATTTGGTTAAAAAAGGTGCCCTGATCCAGAAGTTCCTTAATAAAAAGCTGTGATTTTATAATTTTAAGTAAAAACCTTTTCCATCATAAAACCAAATAAATAATTAATAAATATAACCAGTGTTTTACTTAAAAAAAACTTTTTATTTCATATTAAAATTACGACTTTATTTCCGGGAGTTCTGGGGACTCCACCGGGTAAATTGTGTATATATGAAGTCACCGGGTAAACAAAGGGTTAATTACACACAAAAATAAAACTCTGATATTGTATATTTAAGTTTTTTTATTGCCGTAAAGTCATCAAACACAACGATTTCCAAAAATAAATATGTCATTGTAGCGACATATATGGCGTCACATAAGAAGTAATCCTGCATCGCGCAATTAAAGTTCTCCGCGCGGTTTGAACATATAGAGCAGCCCGAAATCATCTGCCGGGCAGTTGCCCACCAGACATAACACCCGTCTGGTCGGAGGATCCTCCCTTTTCAACGGAGGTTTTGCGGGATTTTACTTTCTGTTCCGCATACCTGCAAATCATAATATTAATTGTTCCTTTAAAAAAACAATACAGTTTTTAAATTTCAAAAGACATATCAGGTTTCTGATCGATAATCGAAGCGCCACAAATTAATCGCAAGTTGTGAATGTCTTTTAGAGGGTACGCGGAACTAGGTGTATAGCGTTTCAAATAAGAATAGGAACGTCACTGACTTCTATCTGTCAAATATTACTTGAAAAGTACCTACGGTTTGGAAATAAAACATATTTGAGTATCAATTACGGTTTTTTTATTTGGTAACCTTCCCTAAAACCCTTCACTTGAAAGAAAAACGTTATTGCTTTATCTTATCTTAATCTAAGTTATTTAAGTCATATTTTTTTTTACATTGTTTGCTTTCCTATTTTCATTGTTGACAACAATAAATTCGCCTTCTTCCATTCGTCACTACTCAGACTTCACACAGTGATGCAGAGATTGAAGAATTAAATTCTTATTAAACTTTTTTCGTTCATGATTCGTAAATAATCTAAAAAAAAAAAAATTTTTTTGCTCATCCTACCTGATTCGATTTGACAGCTATGACGTCACAACATGGCGCTAAGCCGATCCTATTCTTATTTGAAACGCATAGTAGAGTCGTTAACCTATGTTGAAAAAGGAAGATCTTCTGACCAGACTGGTGTTGTGTTTGGTCTCGGCAACTGCCCGATTATTGATTTCGGGATTTTGTATACTGCTATGTAGGATTTGGAATTTTTAGTTCGTTGCTGCTCTTCAGTTTCCTCTTGGCTTAAACTAATACAGATACATTGCTGGGTATCTAGATGAGCTGCTTTATGATTATTTGCTAAGGTTTTGTCGCTTCAACTTTTTCATGTACAGATTTCCTCGTCCTGTATCTCTCTCTTGCTCTTTGTTTCCATTTCTCTCGCATTATTCTTTGTTCTCGAGGCGAACAATTCTTTATTAACTTGACAATTCCTCTTTCTTTTTTCTTCCGGTATCTTTCTCTTTCTTTCCTTCTTGCTTCTTCCAGAGCTACAGGATCTTGTTTCAGTTTGTCTCGGCTTCGCTGCATGTATTGTTTTTTTGCTTCCCTTCGTCTAGCTATTTTATTTTCGTCAGAAGTTAAGCTTGGGCCTTGTTACGGACACGAGCATGTAATTTAGAATCACTAAATATAATCAACATTACGTCATTCACAGACGCGTAATGTATGTACATAAGCGCTGTACATAATAGAGAGCAAGCCTATCAGAGGCCAGACTATTGTCCAATCAGCTACTGGGATAGTATATAAGGCTATGTACTGAGTTCTTAGAAGTACATAATGCGGTTCTTAGAAGTAAATAGCGCAGGAAAACCGTTAAGAATAATCTGGGTTTCTATTGGTAGATTACAACGGAGAAAATCACGCCACTATTGATGACCAATGGTGTGCTTGCCGTATGCGGGGGGTCGGGAGGTGAACGTCAGCCGGCCTCAACAGGATTAGGGAATAGACTAGAGGAAAAGGGACTCTCTCCCACGACTTGCGACCGGCTGAAAAAGTACTTAAGCAGCACTTTCCTTGAAGACGACGTTCTCTCTCTGCAGTTCGATTCGAAGCGTCACTACGACAGTTTGTCTTGGCACCCTACGCTCCTGGAGCGGCCCTAGATTTCCAGATTTCCTAAGTTATCTAACGTATTAGAGTCAGTGAAGTATTGTAAAGTAACTGTGAACTATTTGTGAGTTAGCGTCACGCGTATGTACGTAAAGGACTCGATTATGTGAAAGTATTTACACGTGTTATGTGAAGTCTGTATTTTTATACGTGTTAAATAAATTGGCTGAGGCCTTTCAAGCGTGACCATTGTGTTGTGTAATTATTTACATCCTCTGCCCCCAACAGAGGAACTTTGGTCCTTCGAGAGCCGGATATTGGTCCTTTGGTAAGGAATATCGAGCGGCTTATTGTGCGTCTTTGGGGAGACGTGAAGAAATACAGTTGGGTGTCGAAGATTGAAGAAGGGAACGCTTCAAGCTCGAACAGGAACGCTGCAAGTAAGAATAGGAACGCGGCAAGTTACGTTTCGAAGAAACCTATTTTCAAGAAAGAAAAGGAATGCTTCAAGTGGGAAAAGGAACGCAGCAAGTCACGTTACGAAGAATACCTATTCTGAAGAGGGAAAAGGAACACAGGAATGCAGCAAGTCCGACCCAGTAGGTGCTTAGGATTGTCGCCACGTCGGGAACTTCGAGCCGCCAGCGTCGTGTCAAGCCGTCGTGTCAAGCCGTCGAGTCAAGCCGTCGTGTCGAGCTGCAGAGAGGGATCCACGGGTCCTTTACGCCGTCGCGTCAAGAACCTTTTAAGCGGGTGGACCGCGGCTCAGGTACGTGCCACCTAACGGTGTCAAAGGTGCGTGCCTGAGTTAACGCCGTTTCAAGGCGGTGCGACATATTGTGCGGTGTCGCCAACCAAACGTGGTTGAATAGCACTACTGCGCCTGTAAGGCTGCGCACGTTGCGAGGGCCGGACTGTAGGCACTGCCGAGGCAACCGGTCGTTCCCACCGGTTGCTGAGCACCTCGTACCGCGTGTAGCTCTCTGCAGGGTAGTCCCCACCTTTCCATTTCCTGCACATTTTCCATCCCTGCCGGAGCATATCCCTCTCATAGGGCCCTCCGGTAGGTCTGATAGGGCCGCTAGGGCATTGATAGAGCTAGGGTGCCAAACGAGGAGGAAGGATGCCGACTACAAGAAGCCAGAAGAACGAAGATACGCAAGCCCGCGTGTTTGAAGAACCCCCCGCGTCACCGTCGTCCCGCGCGACAATATTATCACGCGCTAACCCCCGCGTTACGATTCCCGCGTCTGTACCAGTTCCTGCAACAGTGCCTACGAACGCGCCGACAGCCGAGAACATTACGATGGATGCTATAACGTCAACCGCCGCCGCGACCGCCATCCCAGCGCCCGCGCCCGCCGTTGATAGGATAAATAGTAGGTCGCCCGTCCAATCCGTACGATCGCGCCAATCCACCGCTAGTGCTGTACTGCGCATTAGGCAAGCAGAATTAGATGCTGAGGAGCGCCTCGCCGCGATACGCCGCCAGGAATTGCGACTGGAAGCCGAGCTGGTTAAGAAGAGATTAGCGATAGATGTAGCTACCATTCGCGAGGAAACAGATCGAGATAGTGATATAGCCCAGGACGTCGCGGACACCGATAATTGAATCACGAATTGGCTGCAATGCGCGCAGCCTACGGGGGACGAGGAATTACCATCGCTGACTGCGATAGATCAAACGTCGTCAGCGATACGCGCACCCGCCCCGGTTCACATACGGGGGGAGGAAGCCGAGCGCGCCCGGGGTAGGCAGGAATTTACGAGGCCGCGTACGCCACAGTATGAGGAGCGAGAACGCGCGTACTTTCCGAGGGAGGAGCCGCCCCGCGTAGAGAATAAGGAGCCCCGCGAACCTAGGTCGCGGTCACCGCCTAGGTCGCGACATAGATCTCGATCTCGATCCCGAGATATCGATAAGCTAGCCGACGCGTTAAATAGGATGACACGTTATCGACCGCCGCCGCGTCAAGCGATAGAGTTGCCAATTTTCACGGGAGCGCCGCACGAGTGGTTGCTGTTCAAGTCAGCAATGCGAGACTCGACACGAGAGTATGGATTCTCACGAGGAGAGAACTTAGCGCGCCTACGCAACAGCCTGAAAGGTGAAGCGAGAGAGACCGTGTCCGCGCTACTTTGCACCGCTGCTGACCCCGCCGTGATAATGCATACACTCGAACAGTGTTACGGACGTCCCGAGATTATAATCGACAATTCGCTCGACGAGTTAAGAAAATTACCGCGACTCGGTACGACGGCCGCTGAACTCAACGCGTTCGCGATAAAGCTGCAGAACATCGTCAGCGTGCTATCGTGTCTGGATGATAGGGGGTACCTACAAAACCCAATGCTGTCCAGACACGTGGTAGAGAAGCTCAGCCCACACATGCGCGCGCGTTGGTGTGATTACGCCCAAGAGCATGGTAGTCGCGTGAAAGCGGAGATCGTTACGCTGTCGCGCTACCTAATGAGGGAAGCTGATCGGGCCGTAAGATACGCGTACTCGTCGACCGTGACTACGACTTCAAAGGAAGCGACGCGTCAGCAAGCTCCCGCCAGAGCACAAGCGGTCATTAGGAAGAACAAAGCGCGCGTACCCGCAACGTACGCCGCCGCCGAGCGACCTGGCGAGGACGAGAGAGAGAGGGCTAAGAAGACGTGCTTGTGCTGTGGCGAGGGACATGCCACGCCAAGCTGCAAGAAACTTGGTGACATGACGGTCCAACAAAGATGGGAATGGGCCAAGGAAACTAGAGCATGTTTCAAATGTCTGGCGAGTAAACATCGTCGATTCAAGTGTACCGCGAGGAAGTGCGGAGAGCAGGAATGTCGTAGATCGCACCATAGGCTACTCCACACCGCCGACCGAACGTCGGACGCGGCTAGCGCCTCCACCAACTGTGGGACCAGGAGCGTGAGGGAAGAATCGGCGACCACCGCATCTGCCCATGCCGGCAGCGAGATAAGCGCGGTGTTACTCAAAGTGTGCCCAGTAACGTTGCGGGGGCCAAACGGCAAGGAAATAGAGACGCATGCGTTACTGGACGAGGGCTCCACTATTACGCTACTCGACGAAGAGATAGCTAACGAAATGGGCGCAAAAGGAATTAAGCGAGCGTTACGCGTCCACGGGATTACGGCCACGCGACAAGAGAACGACAGTCGTTGCGTGGAAATAGACATCAAGGGAAAACGCTCAGAGTATTTTAACATACGCGCGCGTACCGTTAAAAGTTTAAATATAACCGGTCAGACCGTGAAAGCGAGCTATCTACGCTGCGAACACATGAAACGTTTACCTGCACGTGACGTGTGTTACGAGAATGCGAAGCCACGCCTATTGATAGGCGCCGATAATTGGCATTTGATAGTGTCGCGAACTTTGCTCACGGGACGGCAGAACGAGCCAGCCGCTTCACTTACGCAGCTAGGATGGGTGGTCCACGGAACGGTACCACGGCGCGTAACTGAATTCGAGGCGAGTAGCGGGATAGCATTGCACGTGCACCCACAGGAAATATCCAAGGATTGCGAAGAGTTAAAGGACCTCACCACATCGCATATCTCGATCGACGCTCAGGGGACAGTTTACCAGCCGAGAACAGTGCTGGCAGACGAACGGGCGCAGGATATTTTCACGAAGACTGCTCGGCTGGTCAACGGTCACCATGAGGTAGGATTGCCGTGGCGGAGTGATGAGCCACACCTACCACCGAGTCACGATATGACCTTTCGTAGACTCGACACCATTGAAAGGAAAATGGATAAGTCAGCTGACTTCAAAAAAGCACACGTGTCACAGGTCAATGACCTCAAGGAAAAAGGGTACACGAACAAAGTAGCCGATGACGCAACTCGGCCCGAAATGATACAACTGGAAAGCGACAGCAGATGGTCCACTGGTCCCCTCTTCCTGGGCGGACCAGAACACATCTGGCCAACGGAGATCGCGCAGGGAGAGGGGGGTGATGAGATCGTCACGCACATAGCGCACATCACCAGCCTCGTCGACACGACTCGTTTCTCGTCATACGAACGATTACTACGAACGACTGCGTATGTCCTGCTGTTCGTCGACAAACGCCGCAAACGCGCTACCCGGTTGACGTTGCGTCACAAGCAGGAGGCCGAGCTGCTACTGATAAGGGAGGCTCAGAGGGAGTGTTTTCCAGCGGAAATAGCGCGACTCGCTGTAGGTAGGAGAGTAGACAGGACCAGTCGACTCTACCGATTGGACCCGATTTTTCAAGACGACGTCATTCGTTTAAACGGTCGCATAAATGCCGCGAACGTTTCTCAAGATAGGAAGTGCCCACCCATCTTGGAAGGCAAACATCCGATGACGTCACTATATTTACGTCAGATTCACGAACGGGATCATCACGCGGGACGTGAATATATAGTGAACAAAGCGAGGGAACGCTTTTGGATTTTAAAGGTGCGACCGACAGTGCGTGCACTGATAAGAGATTGCGTGATATGTAAGCGACGAAGGAAGCCGCCAATACGGCCCGTAAAAGGGAACTTACCTATTGAACGATTGGACACCCACCTGCGGTCGTTCACCCGTTGCGGAGTAGACTGTTTCGACCCAATGACAGTCACAATAGGAAGACGGCATGAAAAACGATGGGGTATGTTGTTCACCTGTCTTGTCACGCGAGCAATACATATAGAGTTGTTGCCAAGTTTGAACATCGATTCAGCTATATTAGCGCTAAGAAGAATGGCGGCTAGGCGCGGATGGCCTAAAACTATGATGTCCGATAACGGGACTAATTTTCGAGGAGCCAACGTTGAAATCCAACAGGCATATAAGCAGTGGGCGAATGACCTCAATGAATTCGCAATTAAGCAAGATATGGAATGGCGGTTCATTGACCCCGGGGCCCCAAATCAGGGCGGCGCGTGGGAACGACTAATAAGAAGCGTAAAGTCGGCGTTGTCGGCCGTGTTGAAGGAACGCGCACCAAAGGAGGAGGTACTTTCCACGTTGCTAATCGAGATCGAGCACACCGTCAATTCGCGACCCCTCACACACGTAAGTGTTGAACCTGGCGACGAGGAGGCGCTCACGCCGAACCACTTCTTATTAGGCTCGGCTACTGGACTACCAACTACAGGGCAGTGCGACGTCGCCGATCGAAAGACATGGCGCGCAACACAGGCGCTAGCAGACAAGTTCTGGACTCGTTGGATAAACGAATACCTACCAACGTTGACACCGCGCGGCGACGTCCGAGATTCACGCACGCAACTCGCACCGGGAAATATAGTAGTCATTGCGGATGGTCAACTGCCGCGAAATGTATGGCCATATGGGAAGATAGTGCGCACCATACAAGGACCTGATGGTGTCATACGCAGCGCTGAGGTACAGACGCGTGGAGGCGTTTTCAGACGCCCAGTTAGAAGGCTCGTTGTCCTGGCCGATGGAAGTTAGGCTCGCGTTGCTACGCCGGGGGGAGGCTGTTACGGACACGAGCATGTAATTTAGAATCACTAAATATAATCAACATTACGTCATTCACAGACGCGTAATGTATGTACATAAGCGCTGTACATAATAGAGAGCAAGCCTATCAGAGGCCAGACTATTGTCCAATCAGCTACTGGGATAGTATATAAGGCTATGTACTGAGTTCTTAGAAGTACATAATGCGGTTCTTAGAAGTAAATAGCGCAGGAAAACCGTTAAGAATAATCTGGGTTTCTATTGGTAGATTACAACGGAGAAAATCACGCCACTATTGATGACCAATGGTGTGCTTGCCGTATGCGGGGGGTCGGGAGGTGAACGTCAGCCGGCCTCAACAGGATTAGGGAATAGACTAGAGGAAAAGGGACTCTCTCCCACGACTTGCGACCGGCTGAAAAAGTACTTAAGCAGCACTTTCCTTGAAGACGACGTTCTCTCTCTGCAGTTCGATTCGAAGCGTCACTACGACAGTTTGTCTTGGCACCCTACGCTCCTGGAGCGGCCCTAGATTTCCAGATTTCCTAAGTTATCTAACGTATTAGAGTCAGTGAAGTATTGTAAAGTAACTGTGAACTATTTGTGAGTTAGCGTCACGCGTATGTACGTAAAGGACTCGATTATGTGAAAGTATTTACACGTGTTATGTGAAGTCTGTATTTTTATACGTGTTAAATAAATTGGCTGAGGCCTTTCAAGCGTGACCATTGTGTTGTGTAATTATTTACATCCTCTGCCCCCAACAGGCCTGTAGAAAAACATAAATACCTTATTGAAATGTCTGTGCCTTCCAAAAGTTTCTACAAATAAAGTCATGCTTATTTTTCGTACAAGTAGGTAGAAACTAGTTACCGACTGCGTTTTTTTTTTTGGTTTGTCATTCTCCCACTCGATGGAGCGAGAGTGAGCGTCAGAATTTAACGACTAAAACTCGATTGTATTCTTTCAGCTGTCAGCCCTAACATAATGTGCTTCCTAATTCGCAAAGTACAATTTCGCTAACCTGCTATGTCATGAACTTTGAAATAAAATGATGATGAATGATGTTCATATTCCTTCTCACCGTACTGGCTTTATGTCCAATTCATACGCTGTTTCCATCATAAAACTCTGAAATGTGTTTCCCCTTGACATCAAAAAAGCTGAAAGTAAATTTTCCTTCAAGCGTAAAATTCGGAACTACTACTTAAAGTCCTCTCAACTTTAGTTTGGTCTTCGTCAGAATTATTATTAAGTTCTCTTACCGATTTGATATTTTTCATTGTATTTATTGGTTTATAATTTTAGCAGATAATTATAATGTATTTTATATTTTATTTATTTCTGTTTGAAGTATCTGTTATTTGTTTATTGTGCAAGCCTACCACAGTGTTGTCTTTTTTAACCCAAAGGTATGGAAAAAAAGAATAAAAGAAAAAGAGAAAAAGAGAGGAGAGGAGGAGGGAGAGAGAAAGATCTTTTATTCACAGACTACATAGGCCCACATTGTGTATATAGAAAGGTATAGGTAGATAGAGAATGCCTTGTTGCATTAAGCCCGCCTATGTACCACTACTGTTCATGAAGTTTAAATAAATAAATAAAATGAAATGATGATTTTATATTGGTTTTATTGAACCTTTAGCTCTGACTGTGATAATCACACTAATGTGTGTGTGTATATTTGTTACTTCTTTACGCTCGAACGGCTGAATGGATTTCGATAAAACTTGGCACACGAGTAGATCATCTCCTGGAATATCACATAGAATTCTTTTTTAGAGGGACCAGGGAGGGTAACCAGTATTAGAAGGATGCGAAACAGAGTGTAAAGTCCAACATACCTCCGATGAAAATAGAGGATCCTCCGATCAGACGGGTGTCTGATCTGGGCAACTGCCCGAGAGTTGATTTTGGGCTGTTCTATATGTTCAAACCGCGCATGATTTCATAGTTTAGTTCATATGTGGTGGCCATAGATGTCGCTACTTTTATATCCTGGTAGTATGTTCCCTTGGCACAAATTCCTACGTTTACGCCGGCGAAAAAACTTGTAGCAACTAGTTTGAAATATTTACTCACTTAAAATTATTTCTTTTCCAGTGATATGGACAAAGAAATCTAACGGCAAAGATCTTGTTATTGCAAATGGCTACTCCTTCTACTGTCACGCACGATGTCGTGTCACCAACATATGGAGGTGCTCTTCCGGACGTTCCTGCAAAACTCAGCTTATCATCACCAACGATGGCTCAAGGGTCGTGGTCAAGGCGAAGTTGGAACACCCTCATCCACCACCAAACTTTGTCATCAAAAAAGGATGCTACATCAAGCTATAAAGGGAAACAATTGAGAGCCATGGTAGCCCAGTGGTGATGGCCCTGACTTAAAAAGAAAACGTTTTGTGAACACATTTATTGTACGTAGGTACAGCTAAGGAGTGGAATTCCCGGAGTCTGTGTTTCTTAATAGCTACAACTTCTTTCATCTTTAAGTCAAGAGTGAATAGGTTACTTCTAGGTGCTCCATCGTCGACCATATCATCGCTTATCTTCAAGTGAGATATTGATCAAACGCGAGCCGAATAACCTATAAATAATAATAAACATTCTAGGGGAGTCCGTGGGACTCCACCAGGGTATTTATTTTACAGTTTTAGCCTACTTACTGTATTTTTTTTTTTTTTTTTTAAATTTAAATTTGATATAATGGTGTATCGTAGTATAAACGTTCTTGATGAAGGTGCTGAGTCTGCGGTGGACAACTAAGGGACAGCGACACGGATAATGAGGACCAACGAAATATACCATTGAATCAGCCAACTGAAACAAAAAAAAACTGAACAACAAAAATTGAATCAACCAGCAGATTCAATGGTATATTTCGTTGGTCCTCATTATCCGTGTCGCTGTCCCTTAGTTGTCCACCGCAGACTCAGCACCTTCATCAAGGACGTTTATTAGGAGGCTAGAACCTAATGAGATGGGGTCTCCATTTACTTGTCGAGGCCAATAATGATCGTCCAAAGAGGAAAACTGCGTATATTTACCAAATTAGTACTAGCCTGTGTACAAAAAAATATGCAATGACTGCGCCATCAACCGTATGAGAAGGTCTACGTTTTAGTTTTTTGTTCAAACCATGCCCCTTTTTTTCTTTTCTATAAGAATTGATTATATTTATGTAATGTTTCTTTAAAAATAAAAAAATGTTAGGTTTTTGAAATGTTGAAACTAAAAGTTAGTAACTTGGTTAAAAAAGGTGCCCTAATCCAGAAGTTCCTTAATAAAAAGCTGTGATTTTATAATTTTAAGTAAAAACCTTTTCCATCATAAAACCAAATAAATAATTAATAAATATAACCAGTGTTTTACTTAAAAAAAATCTTTTTATTTCATATTAAAATTACGACTTTATTTCCGGGAGTCCTGGGGACTCCACCGGGTAAATTGTGTATATATGAAATCACCGGGTAAACAAAGGGTTAATTACACACAAAAATAAAACTCTGATATTATATATTTAAGTTTTTTTTATTGCCGTAAAGTCATCAAACACAACGATTTCCAAAAATAAATATGTCATTGTAGCGACATATATGGCGTCACATAAGAAGTAATCCTGCATCGCGCAATTAAAGTTCTCCGCGCGGTTTGAACATATAGAGCAGCCCGAAATCATCTGCCGGGCAGTTGCCCACCAGACATAACACCCGTCTGGTCGGAGGATCCTCCCTTTTCAACGGAGGTTTTGCGGGATTTTACTTTCTGTTCCGCATACCTCCAAATCATAATATTAATTGTTCTTTTAAAAAAACAAAACAGTTTTTAAATTTTAAAAGACATATCAGGTTTCTGAACGATAATCGAAGCGCCACAAATTAATCGCAAGTTGTGAATGTCTTTTAGAGGGTACGCGGAACAACGTGTATAGCTTTTCAAATAAGAATAGGAACGTCACTGACTTCTATCTGTCAAATATTACTTGAAAAGTACGGTTTGGAAATAAAACATATTTGAGTATCAATTACGGTTTTTTTATTTGGTAACCTTCCCTAAAACCCTTCTCTTGAAAGAAAAACGTTATTGCTTTATCTAAATTAGCTAATCTAAGTTATTTAAGTTATATTTTTTTTTACATTGTTTGCTTTCCTATTTTTATTGTTGACAACAATAAATTCGCCTTCTTCCATTCGCCACTACTCAGCCTTCACACAGTGATGCAGAGATTGAAGAATTAAATTCTGATTAAACTTTAATCGTTCATGATTCGTAAATACCTAAATACTACCTAAATCTAAAAAATGTCTTGTTTTGCTCATCCAACCTGATTCGATTTGACAGCTATGATGTTACAACATGGCGCTAACTCGATCCTATTCTTATTCGAAACGCATTGTGTGATTTCGGGATTTTGTATATGTTCTATTAGCGCGGAGAACTTTGATAATGCTATGTAGGATTTGAAATTTTTAGTTCGTTGCTGCTCTTCAGTTTCCTCTTGGCTTAATCTAATACAGATACAATGCTGGGTATCTAGATGAGCTGCTTTATGATTATTTGCTAAGGTTTTGTCGCTTCAACTTTTTCATGTACAGATTTCCTCGTCCTGTATCTCTCTCTTGCTCTTTGTTTCCATTTCTCTCGCATTATTCTTTGTTCTCGAGGCGAACAATTCTTTATTAACTTGACAATTCCTCTTTCTTTTTTCTTCCGGTATCTTTCTCTTTCTTTCCTTCTTGCTTCCTCCAGAGCTACAGGATCTTGTTTCAGTTTGTCTCGGCTTCGCTGCATGTATCGTTTTTTTGCTTCTCTTCGTCTAGCTATTTTATTTTCGTCAGAAATTAAGCTTGGGCCTGTAGAAAAACATAAATACCTTATTGAAATGTTTGTGCCTTCCAAAAGTTTCTACAAATGAAGTCATGCTTTTTTTCATTGAAGTTGGCAGAAATTAGTTACCGCCTGCGTTTTTTTTTTTTGGTTTGTTAATTCATTCTCCCACTCGATGGAGCGAGAGGGACTGTCAGAATTTGACGACTAAAACTCGTTTGTATTCCTTCAGATGCCTTAATATGTTGTGTTTACTTATTAACAAAGTACTATTGTTCTAACCTGCTATGTCATAAACTTTGAAATAAAATGAAATGATGATTTTATATTGGTTTGATTTAACCTTTAGCTCTGAACGGATTTCAATAAAACTTGGCACACGGGTAGATCATCTCCTGGAATATCACATAGAATTCTTTTTTAGAGGGACCAGGGAGGGTCACCAGTATTAGAAGGATGCGAAACAGAGTGTAAAGTCCAACATACCTCCGATGAAAATAGAGGATCCTCCGATCAGACGGGTGTTTGATCTGGGCAACTGCCCGAGAGTTGATTTTGGGCTGTTCTATATGTTCAAACCGCGCATGATTTCATAGTTTAGTTCATATGTGGTGGCCATAGATGTCGCTACTTTTATATCCTGGTAGTATGTTCCCTTGGCACAAATTCCTACGTTTACGCCGGCGAAAAAACTTGTAGCAACTAGTTTGAAATATTTACTCACTTAAAATTATTTCTTTTCCAGTGATATGGACAAAGAAATCTAACGGCAAAGATCTTGTTATTGCAAATGGCTACTCCTTCTACTGTCACGCACGATGTCGTGTCACCAACATATGGAGGTGCTCTTCCGGACGTTCCTGCAAAGCTCAGCTTATCATCACCAACGATGGCTCAAGGGTCGTGGTCAAGGCGAAGTTGGAACACCCTCATCCACCACCAAACTTTGTCATCAAAAAAGGATGCTACATCAAGCTATAAAGGGAAACAATTGAGAGCCATGGTAGCCCAGTGGTGATGGCCCTGACTTCAAAAGAAAACGTTTTGTGAACACATTTATTGTACGTAGGTACAGCTAAGGAGTGGAATTCCCGGAGTCTGTGTTTCTTAATAGCTACAACTTCTTTCATCTTTAAGTCAAGAGTGAATAGGTTACTTCTAGGTGCTCCATCGTCGACCATATCATCGCTTATCATCAAGTGAGATATTGATCAAACGCGAGCCGAATAACCTATAAATAATAGTAATAGTGGTGGCCGAGTGGTAACGGCCCCGACTTACGAGTTGTAGGTTGCGGGTTCAAACCCAACCAGGCGCATTATTTTGTGTAATTTATTTCATCACCTCTGCTTTCAAAACGGTGAAGGAAAACATCGTGAACAAACCGGCATGTCCTATAACCAAAAATTCGAAGACATGTGACGTTCACTAACCCGCACGGGGCTCGCGTGGTGGATTATGGCCCATTCCCTCTCTTAGAGAGGAGGCCTGAGTCCCAACAGTGGGAACATTAAAAGGCTGATTATGCTTATGCTTATGCTTAATAATAAACAAAGAGTTGTACGTCGTGGGTTCTAACACAGGCAGGTGCTATACTATGTACAATTTATTTCGACACCACTGCACTCAAAACGGTGACGAAGTATCGAGAGGAAACCGGCATATCTTAAAACCAAAAATTCGATTATATGTGACATCCACCAACCCGCACTGGGTCCATTATGGTCCATTCCCTCTCTTAGGGAGGAGGTGAACAGAGGCGTGAGAACAAATGATTATGCCTACTTATCACACAAACATTTGTCTTGGGTGGGAATCGAACCCACGGCCTCTAGTATAGCAGTCAGGGCCAATAACCACTAGACCAACAGGTAAAATAATTAAAAACAATCATAACTTTTAAACAGTCTATATGCAAACCAGTTTTGTATCCAGTCTTGTAGAAGTACCTGAAAAAGATAAACCTCTAATTACCTAAAATATTCTACACAGTTAAAATGTCACAATTATTATAACCATGATGTCATTACGGTGTTGTCATTATTTTAGAAATAAATAATAATCGAGTAAAAAAAATAGTATCAGTATATTTTACACAGTAAAAAAAAAAGACAGATTACCACGAAAAATTACACATTATGTAACTTAAATATCTAACAGTTTATAAAAATACGTTTATTATAATAAGTTATCATGTAAGTTGTCCACGGATATTACTTATTCTAAATTTATGATTACACAAATCTTACACACGGTTTTTGAAACGAAATGAACCATATCAAAAAGTTAAATGATGCCAATCCCAGCAGTTGACGTGCGGATGACGATATACCTATGTCACATTTGGCCAACTGACCACGGACGCATAGCTTCATAGACGCGTATTTGTCTTTATACAACTATGAAACTCTGTCGACACGATGGCATGACGTTACCGCTTCATCGACAGCTATAGTTTGTATGTAAGCTGTGAGCTGGCGTACAACAAGCATAAAATGGCGAATACGCGTCTATGAAGCTAAGCGTCCGTGACAGTAGGCCTTAATTTTGCTGTGATTCTCGTTTCAGAAACCGAGGCATTATGCTTATATTATTTTTGACAATATTATTCGTTATTATCTATTATTTCATTATGCATTGCATCACAGCATATGTAAAATAAATAGGCTTTGTCTGGTCAGCGGCCATGTTTGATTATAGACTTGAAATAGTATAATTAAAAAAAGTAGTTTATTTAATTAGTATTTTTTTTTTATTGTAATCAATTAGTTTGATGTTAGTATTAAAATAAAAAGTCTTCATTAGTCATAAAAATAAGTTGAGCAAGTAAACAAATAATAAAAATAGGCTAAATAATCTAGTACCTATATAAAAATCTCGAGCCACAGTGTTTGTTATCAAATTCCTCTGAAACGGCTTAACCGATTTTTATGAAATTTTTTGTGTATATTTGGTATGTCTGAGAATGTTTTTGGAGGTATGCGGAATAGAGAGTAAAGTCCCGCAAACCTCCGTTGAAAAGGGAGGATCCTCCGGCCAGACGGGTGTTATGTCTGGTGGGCAGAAAGAAAGAAAGAAAGAAAGAAAGAATACACGTTTATTTGGCACACAGGTACACACAATGGGATAACAATTATAAAGAAACTTAAATACTAAGTAACTTAAAAATATTAAATACTTAAACTAAACTTAAAAATACATCAACATTGTGTGTCTCATGGCTGCGCCAAATAGGTCCAGTTCAGCATAATGCCAGGCCACTACGTAGCAGTTGCCTGACGCTGGTTTTCAACTGAACCTTGATATGAGTCTACGGATGTTAATCAGTTAGATTAGTGTGAGGTAAATAAATATATGTATATTATTATATATAGGTATAAATTAGTGTGTAGTAAATGACACACGCGCGCGGCAGCTGCCCGATAGATGATTTCGGGCTGTCGTATATATTCAAATCGCGCGGAGAACTTTAATTGCGCGATGCAGTATTAGTTCCTATGTGACACCATAGATGTCGCTACATGTTGTAGGCTATTTTTTCCCCTTTTATTTCTACTCCCATATTTTCCTTTAATAATTTATATGGCAGAACAACGTTTGCTGTGTTAGCTAGTACCTAAAGGTAGCATTTGGTTCTTAGCGACCGCGACACGCGACTGCGACCATTCAACTACGCGACCATGGTCGCCTGTCGCGGGGCGAACCCTAGTGGTGAAGATGCCGTCATTTTGATATGCTTCTCGCCTGCGTCGCGCGACAGCACTGCCTCCCGACGCTACTCTCTAGCCACGCCCACCGGTCGTGCGTCGCGGTCGCCGGATTTGTTTAGTAAATTAGTAGATACTTCATACAAATCCATACTAAGCAGTGGGTCGCGGTCGCTAAGAACCGAATGCTACCTTAATACGTAACCTTAAGCGAGCGGCCATAGTTTTATTCTTACTAGCAATTAATAACTTTGTAACCTAGCTATGTAGATAGATAATGTTTTAACCAAGTCATGTCGTCTCAACTTGTGTTAACTCTTTTAAGCTACATAGTAGACAATAAACAATTTCTAATTTATACAGGTTTTTTTTTCTAAAAATCACCCAGCCTACTCTGCATACAACGGCTAATGGGTATGTTTATGCGTACTCCTATAGACCTTATTTAAGTAAGTGTATATAGCTGCAGAACAGTGTTTTGAGAAGTGATGACTACAGCGCCACCTAATCTTCGAGTCCCGAACTGTATGCTTGGTGAACTTGTAGCCTTTAAAAATGACTACTGTAGACCCTTTGC
Source organism: Mythimna impura (assembly GCA_905147345.3). Taxonomy (NCBI): domain Eukaryota; kingdom Metazoa; phylum Arthropoda; class Insecta; order Lepidoptera; family Noctuidae; genus Mythimna; species Mythimna impura. The sequence continues at coordinate 23,893,079 of LR990351.1, read as the reverse complement.
TGGTTGTAGTGAATATTGGTTCTGAAACAAAAGACTCGAGTAAGTATTTTGTGAAACAAATGAACGAAAACATTTGAAGTTCTGTTTTTGAAGCTCCAAAAAAGGAAGAGCCAGTACAACACTCATTTTGTGAAAAGTAAGTGTCGCCGCACATGGACCACATGCCACAGCCACAAATGCCGCCACGAGAAGCTAGAAGCGGCCACAAGCCACTTGTGGCCGGTGGCTGCTACTTTTTTTTAACCCCTACGCGCAGTATCATAATGGACTCTGACGAAGAAGATTTAAATGCGCGAGTGGCGTGTGACGGCGTTTTGTGGCCAGAGCAGCGGCGATTTGAAGCGTATGGCGGCGACCGGCGTCAACCGTGTGCGGCGAATCCATATAAGATGTATGAAACCTACAGGAAATATGCCGGTGGCGGCGTTTTGTGGTTGTGGCCGGTGGCTCGTGTGCGGCGACCCTTAGGCTTACTATCCACGGACGCGTAGCTTCATAGACGCGTATTCGCCATTATACGCTTGGTGTACGCCTGCGTGAAGCTTACACACAAAACTATGGCCTACTGTCCACGGACGCGTGGCTTCATATACGCGACCGCTTCGTCGACAGAGTTTCATAGTTTAGTTTAGGCCTTAATCAACGCATAAGTTACCCACAGATTGAAATATTTCTTTGCTAACCTCAAGGTGTGCGTGTTGCCAGTGACATATGGATCTGAAATTAATGTGGTCGCTCACAATATGCGTCATCAGAAGTCTTAAAGTCACACAAAGGGCAATGGACCTCACCATTGCCATTTGCTTTTATTTATGTTCGGAGTTTGATCGAATTAGGAATGCAGATATCCGCAGGTAAACCAACGTTACCGACATACCCTTTAGGCCGGTTTTAGTGCTCGACCTACCGTCGGTGCGTACCATCATTCCTGACGATACGCATAACCGATCGTCAGTTTGTAACGTTCAGTGCTCTCCTGACCAACCAAACTGGCCGGACTGATGCAGTCATAAACACGTACACGAAATGGACGCGTTTACAAATTGTCGGTCCACCGATCGGCGTAGCACTGAACGCGTTAATATGTTTCCATAGCGCGTTGGTCGACTGACGGCACAGATGCGGACGCGCTTACCCACGGTCCTCGTACGCAGTGCGTAGCAATATACGGGTGCGTACGATTGGTCGAGCACTATCATGACTTGTGAATTTTCATACAAATGACAAGCGCGACCGACGTACGCACCGACGGTGGGTCAAGCATTAAAACCGGCCTATGAGTCGCCAAACTTAAGTAACAGTGGGCGCACATTGCTCGCAGAACAGACGGTCGAAGGGGCCGAAAGGTTCTGAAGTGGCAACCGCGTACCGGAAGACGCGGCGTTGGAAGGCCTCTCACAAGGTGGACCGATGTCTTGGTAAGGGTCGCGACAACCCGATGGATGCGAGACGTAATGACGATGATGAAGGCATCTGATTTATGAAGCTAAAAACTTGACGTCACATTTTTTTAAAGTAAGAAATCATTTAAATGACTACTATTCTAGGACGGAATGCGAGGGCGTCCTTAAAACTAGTGTCCGTTTTTGTGATCTTATGCTAATATGGATGAAATAAATGGTAATCAGTTCACGTCATATAAATTGGGATGAGTCTAGCTACATAATTAATAACACAAGTAAAGAAAAACAAAACTATATTATAAAATTTATTAGCGTTTAAAAATCTGTCATGTTTATTACTATCTATTAAAATGAAGAATAACTCTCAAGTTTACAATAAGTGCGACCTTAAACAACAACAACACCGCCTGATAACAGAAATGGTACGATAAACCTGTAACCTGTACCTCAGGTGTCTTAAGAGCTAATAATTTTATTAGTTACGTTAATATTTTCTAAGAATACATATATAAGACAGTTATAATAATAATAACAGAAAGAAAGATCCAGAAAGCAGTACTCCTGGACACGGCGCGCATTGTTAGGAGATTCCTCTCTCAGGAGCCCTGACCGCCGGTAGCTGGGACCCTGTTCCCGATGCCGGTGGGATCACCTTTCTTTCCATTTTTTTATGTTTTTTTCCATATTACAATATTAATAGGTATGAGAGGACAGTGTAGACCGGTCAACTTTTTACCCAGAAGGACAATAAAAATAGTAATCTATGAATCCACGGAGTCTGCAGTGTTCTCACATTCACATTATAAAAATAAAAATAAACCTATCATTGATGAGATATATACAATATGGTAAACCAGGCATAGGTACGTGCCCCAGTCGGTAACATGCTAAGACACGCATTTAATTTGAGCCGATCGTTAGTATATAAGTATGACGGCGATGTAAACTATACAACGCAAGTGTAACTTCCGCTGTATACCTAGTTACGGAATTATAAATGCATGTCTTAGTTTTGTAAGTGGGGGCATATTACCGACTGGGGCACATATGCCTGGTTTACCCTAATAAATTAATCAGTCAATGGTTGCCTTGGTGCAATGCCATTCTTCGAAACATTCTGGGCAAAGTGGTGGTAGTCTAGGACAACCCTTACACCTATAACTAGTTTCACGACGAAGTTTTTTGGACTGACAAACTCTGCAAGGTAAAAAGGAATATTTCTTCGTCGTGCTTTCTTTCGCTCGTTTACGCATTGGCCAATGTCCGATGCTTTCTGTTTGTGGAGAAGAAAACGGTTGTAGTTCACGTGGGTTCTCTTGATTAACTTTTAGCCAGTCCAGTTCCACTTCTTGAACAAAATCTTTGCCAGTTACACCTGTTTGAAGTTGCAATAGACTGTTTGTTAATAGCTCTCTATTGTATTCTTTTTTACATGCTTTCTGTGTATATAGAAAGCGTTCCAAACATAAATTCCTAACATACGGAACAAAACCTTACCATAGGGTTTTTCGGACTTGCGGGCGACGAGCAATGACCGATCCAGTCGTTGACGGCACGAAGTGTTCCACGCGCGCCATTACAAGATATCAGCATAACCGTAGAGGCCCAGAATGGCCGATGCCCGCTGGGGCCACAAGAATTTCTGAAAGGGATACAGAGGACCTGGAACGCAAAAGTCTCTCGCTCCACCCTAGAGAGAGAGGTCATTTCAGACCTCAAAATAATTGATGATGAAAAAATGAGCGCTGGCCGTTATGCGCGGATGTGTCGTATAACTCACTCTATTGTATATATTTATTAAAATGTTATATTTTTTAAGTTATGTGCCATATTTGTCGTAAATAAACTTTCTAAAAAAAGGCCATCAAAGGATTATTTTCCATGGTAAATAATTTTATAATAGTTGATTAAGGCAACTCCTTCGTAGTCTGCCGCGACCCCGTCGCATTGGTTCAGGGTTTTATGCTTTAGCCCACAGTTTATCGGGCTTGCGGCAGACATGTCCTGCCCAGTCCGATTTCAGTAAGGCAGCCTTTTGGGCCACATCAGCTTTCCTGATTTTGGTACGCAGTATAGTGGCTCGAACTCGATCCGTTAATTTAACACCTAGTATACTGCGGTTTATTGCTCGTTGTCAAACCTTGACTTTGGACTTCTGGAAATTGTCTAAAGAAAAGAAAAAGACCGAGTCTGAGCGCTATAGATATATGGGGAGAATACACATGTCCATATGCTTCTGTTTAGTGCCATGGGCACCTTTTAATACATTCATCATGGATCAGTAGCTCTTCCAGGCGTTATCAGATCGTCTTGCAAAAGTTAGGTGTCTTTAAAAATTAAACAAAAATAGTATACAATCAGCTTTTTAATAACAAAAATAAAATTAAGATCTGTACCAACTAAACAGTTCCCTTTGAATATGTTAACTGTTATGGCGAATTATGTGTCCGACACTTTTTATTCCATTCAGGCCTTGTCGGGCTATTTGATGCCTGGCGGCCATGTTTTACTAAACACATAAAAATAAAGAGTAATCTCTTTCGGCTATACAGCGTGTCTGGTTACTGGTGTCCGACCCGTTAAGGGTGAAGCAATGCGATCAATTTTATAGACAAATCCACAATGATAAGGCATTTTGTACCATTTTGAAATGCTGGCCATTTTTTTTTACAGAGTCGGGTGGGTTGATCTATTTTGCAATATCTACCGATTTAGAGGTGGATTTGTCGATAAAATTGATGATATTGCTTCGCCTAAACGGGTCCGACACCGGTGACCCGACAGTGCCCGACACATTGTATAGAGTGACCCGCGCGGCCCCGTAGAGCAACAAAATGACATTGTCAATATAACTTTTGTTTATTATTACTCTTGTATACACATTGTGGAAAGCCGGAAGTCAAAATATAAGTAATAAATTAAATTATACTGTATTATTAAACAAAAATAGTTAAAAATGTAATATTGATGTTTTGTCCAACCAGAGATTAGTAGGAGTAGGTAGTATATTTGCCTAAAGCACGAGGAAGTAAGTAACATAGAGTTAATAATACCTACCTCATAATGTCTTGGACTCTTACTGAACCCAATGAAATCTCAAGCGCACATTATTGGTGGCAGATACATGCTCAACATATTAGGTGGCCAGTCGCGTCCACCAGTGGTGTATGATTCTGTGCCCATATTATACACCAAAAGCGCTAAAAATCTTGGTAATTGTCAAATCACTGTGTACTATTATTACTATAACATGTTTTTGCAAATTACTTACTGCGTTTTGATCGAACAGTTTTAGTACGTAACTTTAAAACATAATAAGATTCTTCATTATAACAATTAAAAAAATTTTGTTTAAATTCTTAAATCCCGGGAGTTAATCGTCATGTTTATGATTCCGGGATTTTAGAGGGGGTACTATCAACTCTATGTTACTTATTTTTTCGAACTTGGGCTAAATATATTCCGAACTCTGATTATTACATAATATCGATACTGGGAATATAAAATGTCCCTATTTACCTAAAATGTAAAATGTACCTTACGATGTGAGGCTTTTACGCAAAACGTAAAAATGTTCCTTAAGTTAGTTAATTCATACTTCTGGTACTGATATGTATGTTACTATAAAAAAAACGGCCAAGTGCGAGTCGGACTCGCGCACTAAGGGTTCCGTAACGTCCGTAGTAAAAAACGCCAAAAAAAAAATAGCACATTCGTTGTATGGGATATATAAACTTAAATATTTATTTTATTCTGTTTTTAGTATTTGTTGTTATAGCGGCAACAGAAATACATCTTTATGGGAAAATTTCAACTGTCTAGCTATCATGATAGCTATCGTCACTGGCTGTAACTCATGAACGTAATTCATGAGATACAGCTTGGTGACAGACAGATGGACAGCGGAGTCTTGGCAATAGAGTCCCGTTTTTACCCTTTAGGTACGGAACCCTAAAAAAAGGAAAAAATACACAGTAGATTATCGATGAGAGATATCATAACAGGTAAGACAGAGATGAGGATCTGATGGACAACCAGGACAATAAGTTATAACTTTTTTAGATCTATTTTTTGCCTGTAATCTTCCCATTGTTTTGACATTGTTCTTGTAACATTGTTGGCAAGTTCTGCGCACATCCCTGACTTTCCCTTCTTTAGATATAAGACGATGTTTTCCTCTCCCTGGTCTAGGTGTACTGGCTGCGCTGACCTCATCATCTTCTTTATTCACAAATATTTGGTAACTTGCAATGGCGGACCTGAAATCGGCTGTAGATTTTTTTCTTTTTTAGTATCCTGTTTTTATATAATAATAAATATGCTGAAATTTGGCCAGAAAGATCTACAGTTAACTTTTTTTTAAATAATATAAACTAGTGCTTGACTGCGATCCCACATAAGCAGTGATGCAATCGGTGATGATGAATCGCACTAATTTATTAATAGTCTATTTACTCACTCTATGACTTTGCTTGGATGTCCAAAAAAATTATTATTGGTATTTTTATAATGCCTCGTTTATTGTAATTTTCCTTCAGAGCAATGTTCCGCAAACTTTTCAGGTTCAAGGTACATCTAGGAATTGTAAAATTTTGGAGGTACACCACAAATGAATAACCATTTTTTACGCAGGTAATAAACTCTAATTTTTTTTTGTACTTTTTAAATTTATTTATTATTAATCAACAATAAAAGAAAGATATACAGATTTATAACACAGTTATGTGTGAAAATTTCATGTTTTCTTTCAGAAGTCATTCTAAATTGTACAAGAAATGCAAATAAAAGATTTGCATCCGTGTCCAGGGCATGTCCATTTTAAACACTTTTCACATTGTCTCCTGGTAGACTTATCTCGAGCTCTTCCGCACAAATAACAACGCCCTGTAATTGTTTTCTTCTTATCAGAACCAAAAGGCAACGGCTTTGCATGTTCTAGAATCAAATAAAATCATATAAAAAGATAACGTATTTTTTATTTTTTAAATTTTGATTATATAATATACTAGCGACCCGCCCCGGCTTCGCACGGGTGCTATGCTGATACCACCACAACCGCTATGTCCCTGCATTTTAAATCTGTAATATCCAGTGCTTGACTGCGATCCCTCTTAATGGTAAGCAGTGATGCAATCATTGATGGTGAGGCGAACTAGTTTATTAAGAGCCTATTCACTCTAGCCTTGAAGGCACCTAAATTATAGTTGGACTGGAAGACCGCAGTAGGCATATTTATTTAAATTACATGCTGTAAAGGGCCATATTGATCTATATTAAATGCACAATGTATTTAAGGTACTTAATTAGATAAGGATTAATGCACGATTGCACGAGCGATTGTATTGCTTACAATCGCTTCGTAAATAAGCCATTATTTCTCGTAATAAGTAAAGGATAAAAAATGGTTATTGTGGGTTATCCCTAAGAGATAGATATATACCATTGCGGACTTTGTTGTAGACCTTTTTAAGGCGTACAATACTGTAGTACATTATTTTGATCTGGCTCATGGGGATAAAAAATGTGTTCATTTACGGCATCACATTAGAAACCTTTAAAATACCAGTGTTTCTCTACTATGTTATGCATGTGTTATACATATAAACCTTCCTCTTGAATCACTCTATCTATTAAAAAAACCGCATCAAAATCCGTTGCGTAGTTTTAAAGATCTAAGCATACATAAGGACAGACGCTTCCCGCTGAAGCGACTTTGTTTTATACTATGTAGTGACGATATAGTGCGTGGAGTTCATATGCAGTCCAACCATATATTCAAACTGTATGGTTTAAAATATGTACCTACATTATTTTGAATATTATGTCAACACAAACGAACCTGACAGACGTTGTCCTACTTCAAAGATAGGTTTTAGTTTAGGTGAAGCAGTCAGTAAAATATAATCTTAGGAGTTCAATGATATACATGGGTACAAAAAACTGTATGTAGGTACATAAATATATCGTTCGTTTGGAAGAATAATGTTGCAACTCAAAACAGGTATTTTTTTCAACAGAGCTGATTGAAGTTTATTAATATTACAAATTTGTATAACTTTTGATCTATTGGTTTTTTTTTTTGGTGAAAATGAAACAAAAACATCGAACATTTATTGTAATATTTATTTAACAAACGCCTGTTCCGATTTTAACTTTCACGTGGAACTAAACTTATAAAAAAATAAAAGATCTTCGACATACTACAGAACGTCTTTGGAAATTTTATGACGTATAGAGACTCAATTTCGTAATGATACGTTTAAAGGCACATATTTTTTTCATCATCAATGACGTTTCTTGCAATAATTCAGCACAAACATGACATTTTTTTTAAGAATATAGTCACATTTGGGTCTAAGACATTCTACGCATTAATATTCATAATGATATGGTCATAACGCGAATTCGGCCGTTAATGAACCAACAGAAGCAGTATATCAAAACATAGAATAAAGACATACAATGTCATATTTAGTCTTATGACAGATAAAACCAACCTAGAAAAAATTAAAAAACATAAAAATATTAGAAAACGAATCACCTTAATTATCTAAATACTATCTTTAAACTTTCATGACCTCTCTAGTAAAATTTAATTTGGCTATTATCACAGTAGTTGCCAAATCAGTACATAATGACCACCTCAAAAGCTACGCCTATATAAGTACTTCCCTTACCAACTGTCTGTTTCTTGTAGTGTAAAATATTAATATTATAACTAAGCCATTTGCATTTAGAAAAAAACAAAACTTTTTCATAAAACATTCATTAACACACAGGTAAATTTAAAACATACAAATAACAATAATAAATGAGATCAACTGTTAAATTTCAATGCAAATCAACAAAAAAAAATCAAACACTGAAATTACCTACATTCTAAAGGTTTTCATAGAATAGCGAGTAACATTTAGGAATAGTATTTTTTCTTACGAGTTCTAGCAGTCCTTTTTTCTTTTTTTCACAAACTGTCATCTTTCTTGTATACGCTTTTGTCAATACAATGTTATTTTGCGTATTTCTTGTTCTTCCTACCTTATCTACAACAACCTTCTTGAAATGTTCTTGTTCGTAGGAAGTTTTGTATAAGAAGGTGTAATTTTGGGTATCATCCAATTCTACTTTTAAAATTTTTATCTCTGTTAATTTCACTGCTTCTTTAACAGAATTTTTTGAATAATTCTTTCCAATAGCTGTTGCTAAGCTTTTAACATCATAAAAGTGTGAATGAGACATTTCGTGTACTTTGTAGGGATTACCAGTTTTCTTAGCACTTCTTATTATCTGAGTATATTGATCTGGGGTAAATATTGCTCCCGATCTGAGGCTTCTTTGAATTTGTCTTTCTATTACCGAGTGTTCAAGCAAATCAAAGTTAATGCGTACCTAGCTATATAGCTATGGTTAGACATCGTTCATACAGTCCACTACTCTTGTTACTAAGTTTAAGTTAGTTCAAAATAAAAGTTCAAACCGTACACACGCAGTTTTAATACAAAATCGTGCCAATCATAAAATCAACCTTATCGCCTTCAACACCGAGTGGACGCCATCACCTTCATTCTGGGTATGGCCTTTAATTAGAAATTTATGGGTTATGGAATTTATAATATAATATAATATAATATATAGTGATTATTTTGCTGCCCGCAGCAATTATCGGAATAAAATATCAAATCCAACTTTGAATCCAGTATTCTGAACCTTTCCTCTAAACTTTCAATGTACCTCAGCACACAAGAACCTATTTCAATTGCCCCGCGCTTTGCTTCACCTTCATGCCATACATAAGAGCTCACATCTTTTGTTTTCAGATCGCAAATTGTAAAGTTGTAAAAGTTTAATTTAGAAACGTAATAAAATGTTGAAGTATCACCCTTTGGACAAGGCATTGCAGCTTGCAGGTCGTATACTGAAACTATACAATTGTCTGGAGTATACTTTTTATCCTCATCTTTCTGATCTCTTGCTAGTTGCTTCTCTTTTAGGTGTAGTTCATATTGAGTTTTCATAGTTTATTTATTTATTTGATATGGGAAAACAAACAGTGACACATTACAATTTATAGAAAAAATAAAATACAAAACAATATGGTTAAACGTGTAACCAACAACGTTTTCCACGAAATACATAATAACAAAAATTTGCAATACATATTAAGCGATTTAAAACTAAAACCTACACTATTACAACAATTAATAAATAAAGATAACTAAAATGACTACTTACTGACTTAAACTTTTTAATAGGTTATATTAGGTTAGTTAGTTATTAGTTTGTTTTTCTTCTTCAGTTGCATTTGTATAGTTTGCACAGTCTTCACACTGATCTTTCTTAGGTTGAAAGAATGACATATTATATTCGGTACAGAAAATATTGTAATACGCAAGATAGTTTCCGAATGGTACGCCGGCAGCCTTACAACCAACAACATAGTCTCGATGCAAATCAGCTACGGTTTTACTGCCATCTATGTATGTTCGCTTGGTATTTGCACGACAGTAATGGCTTTCAATCCTTGGAATTGTATCCAAATGCTTGCGTATACCATCTTTTATCACTGGATCTAGATGAGCATGGTTTTGGTGTTTACCTCTACGATCCTCCTCTAAAATACCAGAGTCTGAGGTCTTCTGTATTACAGTCTTAATAACTCGATCGTTAATATCCAAGGTAGCCTTGAAAAAAGTTTTGCAAACTCTAATTTTTTTATCTCCGACAGTTACATAAAATGAGAAATTGTTCCCCCTGTTACTATTATGTACTTTATACGAATACCTCGGTTTAATTACCATAATATGTCGCATGATGAATTCGCGCTGCCGTTGTAAATCACCAATATCCCAATAATTCTTAAAAATACTTTGCCTCTGTAATTCCGTGACGTTTTCTTTACATTTGAATTTACATTTTTCACCACATGCAGTTTTGAGTTGTCTTTCCGGAAGTACTTTATTCTTTTTAGTCACATAGGATTTACCATGATTTCTCAAAACTTTTGCTTTCACAGCTATCCAATTCATGGGATTAGCCGTCCGTTTGCGACCAATTTTATTCCAAGTATCTTTGTCATGCGATGATGTGTCTACTGAGACAGGTTCTATTGATGACGTAGTGCAACCTCTACCCTCAACGGTTTGGTTAGATATTGGTGTATTTATTTCAATTACAGGCGACTGCGTGACATTTTCATTCTGAGGTATTACAGTGGGGACGATTTCTGTTTCAGTGTCCGAACTGCTAGATACTGAACTATCTGATGAGTCTGAAGAAGAGCTTGAATTTGATGAACTCGGTGGAATATATTTAACTATTTTAGAAGTACTTGGTTGAGTTTCATTATAACTAAAAGTGTGACACTGAGCCACACTTGAAATCATGGGATCGAATTTACTATGACTCCGGTTTACTTTATATTTTTTGCGATTCTCTTTTTGGAAAGAATAACCACTCTGATCAGAATCTGAATAAGAATCAATAGAATTTACGTAGTTTGGGTCCTTAACACTGTCATCTGAGCAATAATCTTGTATTTGTAAATTATCGCAATCCGTTAAAAACTTGTTATCTTGACACGGTAATGGTGATAGTACTTCGCGTTCTATAGGATTTTCTTCATTTTGTGTGTAATTGACCTGTAATGAAAATTAGTAATTGAAATATAATCACAACTTTAACCGTCGTAAAATAAATGAACAACACTCGAAAGCGCTAGAAACAATTATAACAATAGACATAACTCGTAGGTACTTAAATCGCACGCGCCGCCGACAAACGGAAGAGCGATAAATAAATAAAATCGTTCAAAGCAGCTCTGAAGTGTAATGGTACCTATGGCATAAACTAGCCTGCACGCAACAATTACAAACGAAGCCGCGCGCCTATTGTGTTACCAACTCAAAATCTTTTCGCTGCGTAAGTACCTAATATAAAATTTTGCGAGCATAACTAGGATAAAACAAAAGAATACTTACATCTTCTTCTATCCCTTTAATTTTTATAGGAATATTTATGTTTTGAAACATTTGCAGCGTTCGTCGATTTGCCACTGAAATAGTTAAATATAGTTAAAGTCGATAGATAAGTACTTTTATTATGAAACCTTTTTGCACAAAGAGAAGCATTCATAGCTTAAATATTATTTTCACTTATTTTGTGAGATTGTTTGTTGATTTTTGTAGGTAAATAAATACATTGGTCAATAAAGTAGGTATTAATTTTACACAACTTTAAATAATAATCATTCTAAATTACATAAAAACATCAAACAACAATAAGCACTGTTTTTTTGTGAATTAGGGTATTAAGTTAAAAAATCTACTTGATATTTTAGGATATAGTGTCTTATTCAAAAACATAACAAAAACAACAAAGTCATAATTATCATTTAAACTGTCTTAATTAGTATAGTGACAAACGACTTTGTTTTATTTTGTATGTAATACAGTATTATTTGCTAATAAATACATTATACCCATACTTACTTTTTCTGGAATAAGGATACAAAACAAAATGTGACACTAAAACTTTCACTGTTTTTATAGAATAGTGAATCAACACAAAATAATACACTAAACTGGATAAAATGAAGCACACTTTCGTGATGTTATTTCGTGTGTAGCGACATCTATGGCGTCACATAAGAACTAATCCTGCATCGCGCAATCAAAGTTCTCCGCGCGATTAGAACATATAGAACAGCCTGAAATCATCTATCGGGCAATTGCCCACCAGACATAACATCCCGTCTGGTTGGAGGATCCTCCCTTTTCAACGGAGGTATGTGGGGCTTTACTCTCTGTTCCGCATACCCCTAAACTGGTGACCCTCGACAAAGAACGTCAGCGCAGCCTTCGTGCAGCTACTACTTCGTGACGTCATCATCACTTCCTCAAGCTTTCGAGCAGCGAGCTATACAGCCAGCACCCACGGCTTTAAAGGGTATCCTGACCACCAGCATGCCTACCTGGTCATACCTGGTCATCACCCTCAGCCTCATCAGCGACCTTGGCGAAGCACACTGCACCTTCGGCCAGTCACATAAAGAGCTACGAAGAACCTCTCCTGGTCGACGCCAGCAGTCAAGCTCTACGTCGCACAGCACCGCTCCGACTCACTGGAGCCAGCAGCACTACTCCGACTCACTGGAGCCTGCAGCATCATCCCGACTCACTGGGACATCATCACCCCGACTCACTGGGGCATCATCCCGACTCACTGAGATAGCATCACCCCGACTCACTGGGGCATCACCGCAGACAGTTCCAACTCACCGAGAACTATGCGGCATTCGGTTCCGACCCACTGGAACCAACCTACCACTGGCCTGGCACGCATCAAGAAGCATCAAGAACCATCGATCTCCGATCTCCGGAGGGGAGTGATGTAGCGACATCTATGGCGTCACATAAGAACTAATCCTGCATCGCGCAATCAAAGTTCTCCGCGCGATTAGAACATATAGAACAGCTCGAAATCATCTATCGGGCAATTGCCCACCAGACATAACATCCCGTCTGGTTGGAGGATCCTCCCTTTTCAACGGAGGTATGTGGGGCTTTACTCTCTGTTCCGCATACCCCTAAACGTGTTATGACTGTTTCCCTGAGAAAAAACGTGTCTTCGCCTCAAAAGTCATGTCACTACTGGCACGGTAATATTATGCTACTGGTGAAACAACACTATCGAAAAGAAATGGCGACCAAAATCAACCAATGGCATAAAGTCTTTTCGTAGCGCCACAGTTACAAGAAACGTGATACAAATATGATCTTTACTGAGTATTTATTATGGACTATTCTCTATCGCATGGTTTAATTAACTCGAAATTGTAGTATTTGGTAATAATACAGTATTCTTCCAAACAAGCGATATAACCGAAGGTAATCATAAAACAAAAAAAAAACCGGACAAGTGGCAGTCGGACTGAGGGTTCCGTACAAATTTACTTATGAAAACTGATTAATGCCTTAATTGAGTTACGAGATAAAGGGTCTTGACAGACAGACAGACAGATGGACGGACAACAAAATGATCCTATAAGTGTTCCGTTTTTTCCTTTTGAGGTACGGAACCCTAAAAAAACAATGAAAAATATGTATAAAGGTTTTCTTACAATATTGCATTTCTAAAAGGAATGCTTTTATTGGTATTTTTTTTAATATAAATAAATTAATGTGTGGGTCCGGTTGTAACCCAACCATATATTCCAAATAGACTTTGTAAATAATTTCAAGAGTGTAAAATATATCATTTTCGGAAACAGATATTAAAAATAAAATTAAAGTGTCTCATATTTTTATTTATTTTCAAAACCTTACAGCTAAGCATCATAACACTTATTGGCACATTATTATTATTCTAATAGGTCTTTACCTATGAAATCCGTATTATATACCAGTTTTAAATAACGGCAATTTAATAGGTAAAGACTTATTATATTATTATTGTATTTAATACTGAACTATTGTTAAAGCACACTTCAAACTAACATTATATAAAGGCAAAAGTTTGTATGCATGTGTGTGTGTGTGTGTGTGTATTACTCCTCCACGTTTAAACGGACAAACGGATTTGATAAAGTTTGGTACTCTGGCTGACTATGTCCTGGAATAGCACTTAGGATATTTTATTCCCGACGACTTTTATCCTGTTATTTTTTTCCCCTTGCCATAATTTTCTATTTTGTCGCGGACGAAGCCGCTGTCAGAAGCTAGTTTAAGGATATAACAAAAATTTGACTACTTAATGACATATTTGCGAAGATAGTTATTAATTACATACATTTTATTACTTATGCATGAACATTTGGACAAACCTTCAAAATTACTCTTAAATAAAAAAAAAAACATTTTAAAATATTAAAATTAGTATCCCACTAGTATCGGGAACAGGGTCCAAGCTACCGGCGTTCAGGGCTCCAGAGAGAGGAACCTCCTAACTATAGGAGCTGTGTCTAGGAGTACCGCTTTCTGAATCAAGCCCTCGATCCAGCCCCGCCTAGCGAGCCTCCTGAGGTGTTGGGCGTGGCTCGTGGCTATTAAGCCTGACACGACTATTGGTACAATGATCGCCGAGTCCATATCCTACATGTCGAAAAGTTCGCGAGTGAAGTCAATATATTTAGTTTGTTTATTTTTAAAGTTATTATTATTATTTAGTAGGTAGTAGCGATTTGAACATATACAACAGCCCGAAATCATCTCTCGGGCAGTTGCGCGAATCAGACATAAGACCTGTCTGGTTGGAGAATCTTCACTTTTCAACGGAGGTATATGGGATTTTACACTGTTCCACAAACACCTAAAGTCATCATCATCTTCCTGCCCTTCTCCCGTATTATTTGCGGTCGGCGCAAGCCTTTTTTTTCTTCCATTCTGTCCTGTCACTAGTCACTCTATTACTAATTCCCTTAACTTTCATATCACTTCTCACACAATCCGTCCATCTTTTCTTTGGCCTCCTCGTAAACTCATAACTCTTTTAGTGCGTTTCATCCCTCCTCTTCACATGACCATACCAAGACAAACGATTCCTTTTCAACTTTTCAGTCACTGGCGCCACTTACAAACTTTCTCTAATATACTAATTTCTCACTTTATCCATAAAGTAAGTTAGATACTTATTACTTAAGTTAAACACTTTCGTAAATTATTTAGGTAAATCCCAACTGGTTGCTTCGGTGCATGATTATGAGTGTCATTAATCTTTATAATGTCGTTAAAATATGTATGTATATTCGCTCTACAGCCTTTAGTATGATGTGTAGAACAATACCAGCGGCATCGTTCGCCCTTCCTTAATTGCAGACAGTAGGTATACCCGCCACGGGATATCAATGTCCTTCCTTGATTTGAAGTGATGTACTTGAAGCCTGAAAAGGAAGACTCATTTATAAACTTTGGTAAAAAGCTGCAGTTTTATCGACATAGTCATAAAAACAGGGCGGACCGTGCGTTTTTCTGACGTCATAAAGTGTCCCGCAACTGGCCCTCTATCTTTTGAATAACATACGATTTCCATTGTCAATTGGGCAGTTTTATTTATCTGTGTTAAATGGTGAGACGACTTTGGTGCGATCGGTACAAAGTAGCGCGAAAAACGAATCCCTGGAAGGACTTGTGAGGAGTCCTTTGTCCAGGAGTGGGACAATATGGGCCCCCAAAAAAAGAACTTTTATTTTCACCTTGACACTAGATATTACCCCCAAAAGTCTGAAACGCACTCACGCTCCACCCTAGAGCGAGAGAAGACATTTGAGAATTTCCCTCCAAAAAAATGGTATACAGGCTCCTACTAAGATGAAGACCAGTGTTTAGGTAATACGGGACACCTGTCGGCAAAATGATAGTGTCTAAAAGTACACAAATTAACATATTCAATATTCGTGATTAATTCATCAACTCGTCCCATCATGGCCCGTTTAGGACGACTTGCAGAAAATAAAAATAGATCATATTGTCATTCTATAAGTCGTTCACGTTACTATGAAAACTGAGGAAAGGTACAATCAGTAGCGAAAGTGTTAGTGTGGAAATAACGAAAAAAAAAACATTGTTATACCTGAAATATTTAATCATAACAACATTGTCAGTAATAAACAGAAAAGATTAAACCATTACAAATTTGGCACTAATTAAACACACGAAAAAATAATGAACATACATATGTATTGTTCAATAATAATAAACCAAAATAATAAGCGATCTTTCTTTTCCGATACAAGTTATTTTGTATATTTTTGAAATCTGGCAGCTTTTTTATTAATGGGGATGCTCCGAAATAATCCGCGAAATTCAAATTTTCTTAAGTTTTTTGCATTTTGCAGCTCAAAGTGATGCAAGAGACTTAGTCCTTTATGGCCTCTAAAAAAGACTCGACTTCATTTTACGCGACTTGAGTCTGTAAAGAAGACTAGTTTCCAGTATTTAGTATTTGTAATAAGACTCAGTCGTTTTAATGAAGGACTAAAAGACTTAAACGACTCGAGCTGTCTTTAATTCATTAAACCCCGAGCGACCGCCGGCGTTCGAACGTCATTGTCTTTCTATTGTGTCTCTAGTTACGCTAATGACTCGCGCCTGAGTTGTGGTTGATAGCTTGATTTTAACCTTAAAACTTGAGCTGAATTTCAATATAGCTCAAGCTTTAAGGTTAAAATGAAACGGAAATTGGATTGGGAAATTTGTTTTTTGCAAACCCTGTATAATATATACTCTAAATTCAAATAATAAAGTAGGTACATAATCAGACTTTAGTAACCAAGGCCAAGAAAAAAATATTATATAGTTTTTTATATAAATATAGTTCGTTCTTTAACATTATAATCCTAAATCTATATATATAAAAATGAAACCCGTTTTCCTTGGTCACGGCATCACGCGTGAATGGCTGGACCGATTTCACTAATTCTTTTTTTGTTGTATTTGTTATTATTAGGAGAAGGTTCTTACGGAAAAAAATATTAAGAAAATCTCTTAGAAATATTGAAAAATATACATTTAATTTTGCATATTTAAAAAAACGCGCGTAACGAATGTCAATGTCATTCACAGCCATAGACTATATTGAAAGAGCATTGTTTGTTCGGAAACGTGGTTACCTACTTAATTAAATTCTGTACAAAATAAAGTAGTGCATCATTGCTACGCTAAGGCGGTACGAAGTTCGCCGGGTCAGCTAGTTAAGCAATAAAAATAAAGAAATAAGTAAACTTATGCGTTGTCATAAATTACTAAGTACTAGGTCTAACAAAACGAATTGAGTTTATTCGTATTTTTAACTACCTTATTTTTTCCAAAACAAATTCTTGAAGATCACGAAAATAGGAAGCTACTAATATAACATTAGTTACGTTTTTCTTCGCTACTAGTATTTATATTAGTTGTCTAATTTATTTTGTCAGGAAAACATCACGAGAGTCACGAGGCGTTAAGGCGCGAGTCCTTTTAGTCTTATAAGGCTTTTAGTTATAAAAGTCTTTTAAGTTACCGACTTAGCTTTTTAGATCTTAAGTTTTTTAAAAGACTGCGACTCAATTTAACCTTCAGTTTTAGCCTTTTGACTTCAAAACTTGAGGGTTAAAAGTCTAGTAGTGAGTCTTCAAAAATGAGTCTAGTCTTGGTTTAAAAGACTTAAACAACTGAGTCTCTTGCATCACGTCAACGTCAAGTTGTATGTTAATTAAAATATGATTGGCGCCTGTAATACGTTTTTGTTTACGGAAATATAATCAGTAAAATCTAATAATACAAGTCTCTTAGTTTGTCTTACCCTATTGAATGGCTACTTTATAAAAAAAGTGCAAAATGCAAAAAAAAAAAATAAGAAGAGAATTTCGAGGGCTACCCTGACACATTCACGTTGTCTTTTAAATTACCGACAAAATAGCTGGTACAGGTAAAGCTACATTTATAACAACTTTTTTTTCTTTTTATTCTTCTTTTTTACCTTTTCCATCTCAATATCGCTTTCATTTTTGGCTTTGTCCGGCTGACAAACATGATTATCGTCTCTTTTGATAGTGTTAGCGTTAGTAATGATTAAAATCGCTTGACAGGTCTGTCGTTTCACACAACGCCATACGGTTGATTTATTCTTGTTTATTCTTTTGATATCATATCTATATCCAGCTCGAAGAAGTAAAGGTTTCCCTCTTTGAGATGTAATTGTTTGAAAAGCTGCTTGATTATGAGAAGTCGATGGTTCTTGCAATTCTTTAACAGCACCTAAAACAAATTTTTATATACTTACATATATTTTTAAGTATTATTAACATAATATTATCATAAGATCCTCACTACAAGTTTCCTATGACCACAGCAATTATAATCTAAATCTTTATTTATTTATTTTGTCAGGAAAACATCACGAGACTCCCGAGGCGTTAAGGCGCGAGTCTTTTTAGTCTTATAAGGCTTTTAGTTATATAAGTCTTTTTAAGTTACCGACTTAATTTTTAGATCTGAAGTTTTTTAAAAGACTCAATTTAGCCTTCAGTTTTAGTCTTTTGACTTCAAAACTTGAGGGTTAAAAGACTAGTGTAGAAGTGAGTTTTCAAAAATGAGTCTAGTCTTGGTTTAAAAGACTTAAACAACTGAGTCTCTTGCATCACGTCAACGTCAAGTTGTATGTTAATTAAAGTATGATTGGCGGCTGTAATACGTATATATTTACGGAAATATAACCATTAAAATCATTAGTACATTCTTCTGTTTGTCTTTTTTTTTCAGTTGGGAAAATCATCTAATGCCCATCAGTTTGTCCCCTCTTCTAGAGAGGAGGCCTGAGTCCCAACAGTGGGAACATTTTAAGGCCGACTATGCTATGCTATGCTATGCATTATTGACATTGTACAATGTGATATTAAATAATGATCTGTTTCATTTAATTGACATCAACAATTATGTTGGCACTAATTTTTATTTGACAAAAGATAGGTATCTTGTAGATAGATACTATCTTTCAAACTTTTATAGGAGACAGATAGCTGTGTCGCTATCATATTATTTTTTTATTTCAGCCAAGAACTTGGCTAAACAAATTGCTCCTGTTGAGCAATGCAATGACATGTTCTATGATTTTGCCAATAAATTGGCACCAAATGTTGACATAGATACTCATTTAAATTAGAAACTAAGACAACAGAGACAATCTCTAGCATGAATGTACTAACGAACAAAAATATTTCCAATCAAGTTTTAAAATCATTAAATAGTATCAACCTGGTACATCAAAATATTCAAGGACTTATGAACAAGGATTTAGAAGTAGACTTATTCCTTAATTGCAATAATATTGATATTCTATGCTTAACGGAACATTGGCTTAAGAGCCATCAGTTCATTTTCAATTTTAGTAATCACCAGGTTGGTAGTTCGTTTAGTAGAATTGATGCCATACGTGGTGGCTCATTAATTTTTGTAAGCAACAGCCTTAAGTTCAAAGAACGAAAGGATATTGTGAGCCTATCTGTTGAGCGGTCAGTTGAAATAGCCTGTATTGAATTGGAGCAGTTTATTATATTAAGTGTGTACAAACCCCCTTCTGGATTGTATGACTGCTTTGAAAAGGTAATGGATGAAGTATTCCACAAGATTTGTAATTCAAACAAGTACATAATCACTTGTGGTGATTTTAATGTTAATTTATTAGAAAACTCAGGTTTACGTAGTAAAATTTTAAGTCTATTTCAGTCCTACAATCTTGTTAACTTATTTTTGGAGCCCACAAGATTAACTCCTACTAGTGCCACATGCATAGATAATATTTATACGGATGTTGTACCAACTCACAAAGAAATTATAAATTTATTAGATTCTGATCATTGTGGACAGTTAATTACTTTTCAAAACCAAAAAAACATAGTCGCTAAAAAGAATATCACTGTTAACCCTAAAACTGCAAGTCGTTTAGAAACTTTTAAAACTAAACTCATTAATAATTTACCAGACTTGTCTACATATGATGATCTCAATAACCAATATGAAGGTTTCTTTAACATGTACTGTAATCAATTTAATTCTACTTTTATACCTAAGACTATTTCGGTTAATAGTAACGTTTCGTTCTGTGAATGGGCTACCACTGGTATTCATAAAAGTAGAACTCGGCTTTACGAATTGTATGATGAAAGAGTTCTTGTTAATACTGCTGAATTTAGTTCATATGTGCGAAATTATTCAAAATTATTTAAAAAAATTTGTTCTGTAGCGAAATCGCGTTATTTAAGTTCCAAAATTAAAAACAGTAATAATATAATTAAAACTACTTGGAATGTTATAAATAGTGAAACTGGAAGGTCTACAAGACCATCTAGTGACTATAAACTTGTAATTAATGACAATGTGATCACATCGGACTCACAGGTTGCCGCGGCTTTTGAGAACTTCTTTTCAGAGATCCCCATATCGACAACAAAATCTCTGAACTCGTCACCCACTGCTGCAGAGTCTCTGCTTAAAGAAAATGTTAAAGTTTGCGATTCTGATTTTAATTTCGAACATGTGACTTATGTAGATATTATTAAGACGTTTAACTCCCTGAATATAAAAAAGACTGCAGATTTATGGGGTAATTCTGTGGAAGTTGTTAAGTCTATAATCCACATTATAGCTCCTTCTTTAGCTTTTATTTTTAATAATTGTATTGATCGCGGTGAGTTTCCTGATCTAATGAAGAATAGTAAAATAATTCCATTGTTCAAAACGGGTAGTACATCTGACCCCACGAATTACAGACCCATTTCAGTGCTACCCACTTTTAGTAAAATATTTGAGAAACTTATTTTAGAGCAACTACAAAGATTTTTTAACAGACATAAATTATTACATACCAAACAATTTGGTTTTACAAGGGGTCGTTCAACAACCGATGCCGGTGTTGAACTTTTAGGACATATTTATAATGCATGGGAAGACAAATGCGATGCCCTGGGCATTTTTTGCGATTTGTCAAAGGCCTTCGATTGCGTTCTCCATGAAACATTAATCAGGAAACTACACCATTACGGAATCCGGAACTCCTCCCTGGATCTTCTTACATCATATCTGAGTGAAAGGATTCAGAGAGTTGATGTAAACGGAAAAAGATCTCCTGGATCTGTAGTAAAAATGGGTGTCCCCCAGGGCTCAATTCTTGGCCCATTTTTGTTTCTTATATATATAAACGATTTACCTTACCTCATAGACGATAACCATAACATAGTGTTGTTTGCAGACGACACTTCACTTTTGTTTAAACTTAAACGTCAGCAGCCGGTTACTGACGATATAAATATAACACTTTCAAAAATAGTACACTGGTTTGATGTAAATAACCTTCTACTTAATGAAAAAAAAACTAAATGTATAAAGTTTACCATGCCTCATGTTAGGCAAGTAGAAACTAGTGTGCTAATAAAAGGTAAAGAGTTGAGTCCTGAAGATAATACAGTGTTCTTGGGCATAACTCTAGATGCTAAGCTTCAGTGGGGCCCACATATAGACAAATTATCAAAAAAACTTAGCTCTGCAGCATACGCTGTTAGACAAATTCGAAATTTAACTGATGTAGAGACTGCCCGTTTAGTTTACTTTAGCTATTTCCATAGTGTCATGTCGTACGGTATTCTACTGTGGGGAAATGCCGCCGAAATACAGTCAATTTTTGTTTTGCAAAAAAGGGCTATTCGTTCGATTTATAAATTAAGTCCCAGATACTCCCTCAGAGATAAATTTAAAGAAATTAATATAATGACTGTACCTTCACAGTATATTTACGAGAATATTTTGTATGTACATAAAAATATAAACATGTTTAAAAAATACAGTGATGTTCATAATTTTAATACTAGGAACAAACACAAATTTGTGGTTCCTACAACCAGGCTGAAAAAAATAGGGGGCTCATTTAGATGCCAATGCATACACTTCTATAATAAACTTCCTATTCATATTCAACAACTAAGCCTTAATAAATTCAAATTATTTGTAAAGCGAAAACTTTGCCAAAAGGCCTTTTACACTATAAAGGACTATGTTGAGGACCAAAAGGCTTGGGATTGACCTGCTCCAGTACGCACTGCAACTGTTGTCTTATTATTATTTTTTTTTCTTTTTTGTTTTTAATTTCAATTTTGCTTTTTATTATTATTATTTATTACAATTTGATATTGTAGATTATTTTTATTTTGCAATTAGACTTTTTTTTTTTTCTCTTTCTCTATTAATTTTTGACATCAATGTTTACTTAGTATTGTAAACAATATTTTTCTTTTTATTATTGTGAACGTGAGGACTATGTTGATTGCTTTTTTTTCCTTTTCAGTAATTTTAACGTATGTCTGGCAATTTGAGTATTTTCTGCGGCCTACCCAAATGTCCTTTCCTTGGTATTGTTCGTCAAGTAGTTGAGCTCCTTAGTAGTCCTGAGTTGAGCTTTACGAATACTGACAAATGCTTGCACTGACTGGACAGGTCCACTCAAATCTGTAAGGTTCTTTCTTCAAAAGACCATTTCAGACAAATCTGCATGGTTCTCATGTGATTTGACCATTACATATTTACTGTATGGACTTTAAAAGAGACTTTGACCCCTGAGTTTGTTTCGGTGTTTCTTCTCAGGGTAGTCAGCTAGGAAACACCGGCCTCATCTAGTTTAAAAATGACGAAAAAAAAAATTGACGTGTAAAAGTGTTTTTTTAAACCTATTTACAAAATAAATATCATTTATCATTTATCATTAGTTTGTCTTACCCTATTGAATGGTTACTTCATAAAAAGTGCAAAATGCAAAAAATAAGAAAAGAATTTCGAGGGCTACCCTGGCACATTTCAGGTCTAGAATTAGAATTAGAATTTATTTTATTTCGGACACAAAAAGATCCATAAAGTGTTAGTAACTTAATAAATAACTTATTGTCTAGCCTTTGTCTTTTAAATTACCTACAAAATAGCTGATGATGATGGCAAAGCTACATCGATAACATTTTTTTTTTCTTTTTATTCTTCTTTTTTACCTTTTCCATCTCAATATCGCTTTCATTTTTGGCTTTGTCCGGCTGACAAACATGATTGTCGTCTCTTTTGATAGTGTTAGCGTTAGTAATTATTAAAATCGCATGACAGGTCTGTCGTTTCACACATCGCCACACGGTTGATTTATTCTTATTTATTCTTTTGATGTCATATCTGTATCCAGCTCGAAGAAGTAAAGGTCTTCCTCTTTTAGAAGAAATTGTTTGAAGAGCTACTTGATTATGAGAAGGTTCCTGCAACTCCATAACAGCACCTACCAAACGTTAATATGGTATTAAAATAGGATCCTCACTACAAGTATCCGGCGAACACAGCAGTTTAGTCCGAATCCGAGTTACAGATTCATCAGAGTCCAATGTCAAACCAAAAAGTAAATTTGTAATAAAATATTAAAAAGCTTCTCTTCAGAGCCATGATCAACGGCTCATTCACACTTAGGGTCGCTTTGCTAAAAACACGACGTCTCTAAGGGCAGTCACCACTGGCTTTCCAAAGCTGCAATCAATGTTACCTCAATTATAGACGACCCGTCCGATACCCAATGTCAGTGCAGTGCCCCTACCCACATCATTACATCGTACAATTTGCCTGCAGTCTTCCCGTCTGATTATAATTTATGTGTCTTCAAGGCTAGAGTGAATAGGCTCTTAGTAAACTAGTGTGCTTCACAATCAACGATTGCATCACTGCCTCGCCACGCTTTAGAGTGCTCCATGAGTCCAAACACCTCCACTTTGGAGGACTATTTTGATTATTCGTACAATTTCATCTGCTATGCTTTACATCCCTTACTGTGGAGTGGAATATACCCAGCGGCATGTGTCACTTCTCTTTAATTTAGAATAAAAAATATAATCTACATTAAAATGTTTTTATTGTTTCTTATACATTAAACTCCGTTACAGAGTCAAAGCTCTATTTTTATTATGTCAGTACCTTTTAATTAATAATAATTATTATTTAAATTAGATAATAAATAAAGTAAAGCAGAAAATTATTTAGAAGAATGAACGGCATTGGTTGTGAACGGACACAAATAAATGTGATGTGTATGCGTATGTGAATGAGTTATGTACTATATGTAATTTAGATGGACACTGTTTCAATTATGGGTGTGCATTTTGGCACAACCGTGTATACTGATCCGAAAATTAAATCCTGAATGTGGCCTGAGTCGAATGATTTTTCTTAATGTCAAATGTTACCAAGTTACTAGTATCATTTAGCCAGTTAGCTACTTTAGCAAGGCCTAGTTCGGCGGCGGTTTGTGCGGCTGCCAAAGACATCATGCGATAATCATAAAGGGAGAAAAGATTGTTCAGGTGGAGCAGGCATGTAATTTAGGGTTGCTTATGGATCAGGGTCTACACTTTGAAGCTCATATAACCAAAGTTCTCCAAAATTGCTTTTATAGATTGAAAGTCTTATATGGGATTCGTAAGTACCTGAGCTTGCCAGTGCGGAAGCAACTTGTTGACAGCCTTATACTATCTAAATTGAATTACTGCGATACTGTGTATGGACCTTGCCTACTGAATAAAACAGAGAGAGTGATTCATCGTATACAAAATGCCTGTGTTCGTTTTTGTGTTACAGTACCTCGTAGAAGTCACATAACTCCATTCATGAACCAGTTAGGACTGCTTAAGATGGCTGCTAGGAGGAAGGTTCACTTGGCCTGCTTACTGTTTGGCATTATCAAAACCAATAAACCTCACTATTTATTTGCAAAGCTGACTTGGAAGCAAAATTACTTAATAAACAAACTTCGGTCCATGGTTAGCCCGCTAACTGTGCCAATGCACAGAACTGCTGCTTTCAGGGGCTCCTTCAGGTTCGCAGCGACGCACTGCTGGAATAGTCTCCCACCTCCGATAAGATGCCTGAAAACATTACAGTGTTTCAAGTTTCAATATAAGAAAGTACTTATGTGTCAACAATTATCCTCATAAGCCTTAGTTGTTTAAATTTGTTTCACTGTTCTGTTTGCACCTTAGGGGTCTCGGCAGTCATCAAGCACTGGCAGGGATCTCCAGCGGTGCGAGCTGCTTTAACCATTGGGTCCCTCCTGTTGATTTTCTGGATCGATTTCTGGAGCTTGGCTCATTACTCACATTTAAGGCGCTTTTGATCTCTTTCTAACAATTCTTTAAGTATCTGTAAAGGACATAATATTTGATTAATTATACATTTTTGCTGATTATTTTATATTAATTCTGATTATTATTCCTATTGATTTTATTTCTTTTTATGTTTAGTTTTTTACAACCCTTACCTCTGCTCGTTTCCTTTTTGGATCGTTTTGCTGTTTTGCCAGTCTGTCCGTATCTGTCATCTGGGCACTAATTTCACACTAACAATGCTACTCACAGTACTCACAAAAACTCCTCCACACAATTCACTTAAAAACATTTTTACATAAACAAATTGATGGCGTAGGTTGCGTAGGTCAGGAATCATTTTGATTTTTGTTTATTATTATGTAATAATCTTGCCGATGTGATCCAAAGAGTATGATGCGATCCATCGACCGGCCATTTTTTATGTTTTATATTGTTACCACAGATTCATAAAGAATTTAAGAATGCGCATTGTCAGTTCTAGTTGATCGCTTATCGATCGACTATAACAATCGACTACTTTGTGTATAAATGTGTTTTATGTTTGTTTTTATTATTTTATTGTAAAATGGTTTATTATTATGTTATCTTTAGTTTGTTTATTGTTTTTAGTTCATAAGATGTTGCTAGCCGTTCAACGACTCGTCGACGACGGCTGGCGCTGAAAATCAGCGCTGTGGCTCTGTCCAGCACATGAGCCCCAGCATTTTGCTGAGCGCTGGCCGTTTTGCATGAATGTGTCGCATAATTTTCCTTTTTTTGTATAGTTTGTTATATATGTATGTTATTATTATTATTTTTTAAGTTATGTGTCATGTTTGTGCAAATAAACTGTTTTTCTTTCTTTTCTTCTACATAACGGAAAATGGAATTTCCATTACGTATATTTTAACAAAAAATAATAATAATAATAACAAGAAATGTCCCGGTGATTTCCAGTCCGTTACCGAACTGGAAATCACCGGGACCGGACGGACTGCAAAACTTCTGGCTGAAATGGTATAGAAACTCACACGCGCCCCTGGCATCGCAATTCCAGTCAACCTTAGAGTCTGGGTCGCTACCAGAGTATCTAACAACTGGCGTTACCCACCTGCTCCATAAGACAGGTAACCCCGCGGAACCCAAGAATTATAGACCGATTACGTGTTTGTCGACGGTCTATAAACTTCTTACATCCATTCTGAGAGAAAAAATCAATCGACACATAGAGAATAACTCGATTATGTCTGCCTCTCAGAATGGATGTAGGAATGGGTCCCGGGGTACTAAGGAGCTACTCCTCATAGACATGGCCGTAAGCCAACAGGCTCGTCGATCCCGCAAGGATCTGTCGACATGTTGGATAGATTACAAGAAGGCCTATGACTCTGTTCCACATACATGGCTCATGAGGGTGTTGGAGTTGTACAAAATAGATACGACTTTACGCACCTTCCTTGAGTCATGTATGAGGCAATGGAAGACGGTACTTCGCTATCCAGGATGTCGACCGATCCAGGGTGATGATGAGCCTATTAGGATTAAACGGGGAATATTTCAGGGCGACAGTCTGAGTCCACTTTGGTTTTGCTTAGCTCTGAATCCTCTTAGCACATTACTGGAGGATTCAGGACTGGGCTATCGGTTGAGAAGAGGTGGTCAGGCCATATCTCACCTTCTTTACATGGATGACCTGAAACTCTTTGCCCCCAGCAATTTGCAACTAATGGAGCTACTGAAGGTAACTGAAACTTTCAGTAGCGCCATCAGGATGGAATTTGGTGTGGACAAATGTGCAGCTATGCATGTAAAGCAAGGGGAGATTATGGAATCCGAGGGAATTCAACTCCCGGATTCCATACACCTTAAATCGCTCTCCTCGACCGAAACCTACAGGTATTTGGGTATGTCAGAAGCGTTAGGCATTAACAATGCTGACATGAAGCAATCGCTGAAGGAGCGCTTCTTTGGCCGCCTAAAGAAGGTATTAAATAGCCTTCTGTCGGGCGGAAATAAGGTGCGCGCCTTCAACGGTTGGGTCATGCCAGTTTTAATGTACTCTTTTGGCATACTCAAATGGACTCAGACCGAACTAGACGCCCTGGATAGGCGGGTCCGTACATTGCTGACAGCAAATCGGATGCATCACCCACGATCATCGGTGATGAGACTGTACATCTCGCGGAAGTGTGGAGGTCGAGGCTTTTTGAACGCAAAGACTCTGCACAACCGCGAGGTGTGCAGCCTCAGAGAATATTTTCTTAAAACCGATGTGGGTATGCACCGAGATGTGGTCGCAGTGGACAAGGGACTCACCCCGTTATCCATGGCTAAAGAGGACTGGCGCAAACCTGTAGTACTGACTACTGATGACCGCAAGGAAGTATGGAAAGGCAAGGAGCTTCACGGGCGCTTTTACCGGGCTCTTCATGAGCCTGATGTAGATTTCTTGGCGTCCGTGGCCTGGCTACGTTTCAGCGACCTCTTTGGGGAAACTGAAGGTTTTGTCTGTGCGATTATGGACGAAGTTATCTTAACGAACAACTACCGGAAATATATAATGAAGGACGGGACGGTTGACGTGTGTCGGGCATGCCACCGTCCAGGTGAGTCTATCAGACATATTATCTCTGGTTGTTCTCGTTTGGCTAACGGCGAGTATTTGCACAGACATAACCAAGTAGCCAGGATTATTCACCAGCAACTTGCTTTGAAGTACAACCTAGTGGATTCTGAGGTACCGTATTACAAGTATGTGCCCGACCCAGTTCTCGAAAATGACCATGTCACGTTGTACTGGGATCGGTCTATCATTACTGACCGGACTATTGTAGCCAATAAGCCGGATATAGTGGTGATAGACCGATTAGCGCGCCGTGCAATAATAGTCGATGTCACTATCCCACATGACGAGAATCTCGTGAAAGCTGAGAAAGAGAAACAAATCAAATATCTCGACTTAGCACACGAGGTTGTCGGCATGTGGAATATGGACTCGGCTGTCATTGTGCCGATTGTTGTGACTGCCAATGGCCTTATAGCCAAAAGCTTCGACGACCATCTGTCGAAGCTGTCGTTACGCGGTTGGATCAAGGGCCTGATACAAAAGGCAGTACTCCTTGATACGGCTCGGATTGTGAGGAGGTTCCTGTCTCTGGAGCCCTAACCACCGGTAGCTTGGACCCTGCTCCCGACACCGGCGGACTACTATTTTTTTATATTTTTAAATGTTTTTTTATATGTGTTTTTTGTAAGAAATATTTAAAAATATATAAAATATGTATAAAAAATAAATAAAGAATAACAAGAATATATTTTATAGTCTAAGGTATATATATACTTATATAATAAGTATTTATTACTTTAATTTAAGATTTCACATACTCTTCTTTTCTTATTTCTAAACACTCTAAATTGTCTACATTTCTTCTTATCTCTCCTTTCGCAGATCTGCTGGAAGATATTTCGTTTAGAAATAAAAGTACCGTAGTGCAATTTTTTATAATACTGTATCTCCTTCCTGCATAAACAACATTGTTTTTAGAATATGCGAAACTTGGATATAGTTTGTTCAGAATCAGTAACTGAATCGATTCCAATAATTTTTACAACATGTTATATTTTTTCCCAAAAATATTTAAAAAAGTTCACAAGTTGGACACCACGGACACTAAGTACAATACAGGTCACGGCAGATCATAGCGGATATTAGTCACCAGCGCACAACTGGGTGCGGGAGCAAAATAATCCCTCAGTCACCCGGATGGCTCAGTGACCATGTATTTTTGCGGACAACCAAGTAACATAACAAGCTTTTAACTTTGTAATTTTTGATGATACAGTTATGAATTCTTTACATAAAAATATTAGACACGTGTTTCGGGTTTCCCATATACGAATGTTGTACCTATGTGTGTACAAAAATTATAAAATAAAATAAATATTCAAGAAGCTCCGCTGGCTTCAATTTCAACAATCAATGATTATGCTGATTATTAATTTTAATAATATTATTAGTATGAGTGAGAGTGACGATTGCTGCTCGGCACCCTTTGCCGTGGTTAGTGGCGCAGTACCAGCGAGTTTTAATTCCATAGTCACATTGGCGATAGAAATTGTACCCTCCTAAGTTGATGACTCGGGCCCCTCTCTTTGATCGCGCGAACACAGCTCCTGAAAGGTAATTTACCAAAATTATACTATGCCTTGTAATTTTAGTTTTTTTAATATTTTTGTCAGAATCAGAATTTTTGTTTAAAATGCAATTTAGTTAGTAATAAGTGTAATAATGTTTTCACATGCCACGATAACATTAGATCTGTAAACGTTTAAACTAAGAAGGTGCTGAAACTCAACAACTTCACATAATCTACTATATATAAAAAATAAGTCGGGTTTTCCTTCCTGACGCTATAACTCCAGAACGCACGAACCGATTTCCACGGTTTTGCATTCGTTGGAAAGGTCTCGGGCTCCGTGAGGTTTATAGCGTAGGGTAGAGTAGGGTAGAGTAGGGTAGAGTAGGGTAGAGTAGGGTAGAGTAGGGTAGAGTAGGGTAGAGTAGGGTAGAGTAGGGTAGAGTAGGGTAGAGTAGGGTAGAATAGGGTAGAGTAGGGTAGAGTAGGGTAGAGTAGGGTAGAGTAGGGTAGAGTAGGGTAGAGTAGGGTAGAGTAGGGTAGAGTAGGGTAGAGTAGGGTAGAGTAGGGTAGAGTAGGGTAGAGTAGGGTAGAGTAGGGTAAAGTAGAGTTGGGTAAAGTAGGATAGGCGGTACGAAGTTCGCCGGGTCAGCTAGTGTAAAATAAAATTTTGTTGTAACAGTATTTAGACATTTTATTACATCAAACTTAATGTCTTAATTAGTACGGTAGTATAAATCATTGTTCTAATAATTGTTCTTATTCTTTGTTCTTGAAATCGTAGTCTATTAGAATTATCACAATATTGTCCCAAGCGAAGGAACCATCACAAGTCATGCAGTCCAAGAGTGACAGCGCGTTAGGTCCTGCAGTCCTCTTAAAGATAAGTAATAATGATAATAATAATGATATTCCACAACTATCACACAACGCCGTCTAGTCCCAAGCTAAGCGGAACTTGTGTTATGAGTACTAGACAACTAATAAACATACTTATTAGATAAATTACACCCAGACACAGAAGAAATGATCGTACTCATCACACAAACATTTGTCCTGGGTGGGAATCGAACCCACAACCTATGGCATAGCAGTCAGGGTCACTAAGCACTAGACCAGCAGGTCAGTCAAGTAGGATTCATAGCCATGAATTATCGTTCTGAACACAATACTTGGACAGTAAACAAAATACGATGGACACGCACAGGACCGGCCGTTACGGCGACGCTTGGGGGAGGCCTATGTCCAATAGTGAACGTCTTTCGACTGAAATTATAGGTAATAGCATAGCATAGTCGGCCTTATAATATTCCCACTGTTGGGACTCAGGCCTCCTCTCTAGTAGAGAGAAAGGGCCGCAATCCACCACGCGGGCCCAGTGCGGGTTGGTGGATGTCACATGTCTTCGAATTTTTGGTTCAAGGACATGCCGGTTTCCTCACGATGTTTTCCTTCATCGTTTTGAGAGCAGTGGTGATGAAATAAATTACACAAAATAAAGCTCCTGGCTGGGTTTCAACCCGCGACCTACAACTCCGTAAGTCGGGGCCATTACCACTCGGCCACCACTGCTCAAAAAAAAATAAATTTTTAAAAATTATGACGATGAAACAAAATCCCGGTCAAGCATTTTCTTCAAAAGCACGATGATTATGTTCATTGTTGATGCTAATAATTTCGTCGCCAATTGTAAATATCACCGCTTTGCACTTCTTGTTATGGTTCGTCGAACAATACCAACGGATCTTGTGTCCTGTGATACGATGCTGGGAGAAGCGGTACCCAGCAAATAATATTAAACGGGTACCTTTTTTGGATTTGGCGAACACTGGTCCTGTAAGAAAACCATAATGTTAGATCACGTTAAAAGGTTAAGGGGTGTCCAGATGGTTGCAAACTAGCGCTCCAACCAAGGTGACCTTGGTTTATGTGTTTGGTTTGTGTTGCGGCTACATGGATGTAAACCACGCGCCAACACGTTCGGTGGTTGGGAAAACGCGCCTCCCAACCAAGGGCGTTGAAGGTCATGGATTACAACTGCTGTCTACACGGATTGAAACTAGCAAGGTCACCTTGGTTGGGACGTTGGTTTGCAACCGTCTGGCCACCCTTTTAAGCAGGAGTGTACCTCCTTGTAGTATTTGTATACTTGTCTCGAGTGCATGGGCAGTGACAGTTGACAGTTGCACGCCGTCGGTTGGCAGAGGTGCACGTGTTGACCTTACCTGCTGGTGACGTAACGAACCAATGTGTTTACCCCTGTGCTAGTATGTGAAGCTAGTGTGTGCGTGAACCTATTGTTCACCTATAGGTATTTAATATTAGCGGCTGCCAGCGGCTTCACCCACGTGAAAGAAGAAAAATATCTGAAGGAAACTTACTTTCGGGATAAAAAGTATTTTATGTGCTATTCCAGGATAATAATATTGTTCAAGTCCAATAATAAGTCCAATCTACAAAGCCTCGAGCACAGGCGCAGGGTAGCCAGCCTATCGGTATATTACAGGTTGCATTTTGGAGTGTGCGCGGGATTTGCATGACTTGATTCCGCCATCTCCTTTCTACCATCGGACAAGCCGACGTACGGCGAGTATCCACCCTTACGTTGTTGAAACTTCAACTGTCCGGACTAAGCGATTCGCTTTGTCGTTTATGCCGCGTACATCGAAGGACTGGAACAATTTGCCTGCTGCGGTCTTCCCGTCCAAGTATAATTTAGGTGTCTTCAAGGCTACAGTCAGGCTCTTAATAAACTAGTGCGCCTCACCATCAATGATTGCATCACTGCTTACCATCAGGTGGGATCGCAGTCAAGCACTGGTTTATATCAATAAAAAAAAATGTCTACCTGTATACCAAGTTTCACCGAAATCAGTTCTGGCTGGACAGATTAGATCGTGAAGAAGTAATAAACATACACACACATACACTCATAAAATTTCACCTTTATAATGTGTGATTGGTACTAATATAAAAGTATAGATGAAATTAAAAAATCTTTACATCAAGTTTTGTTTAACCATCACACAGTAATGAACTAGTTCAAAATATTGTTTTAATAAACTCCAAGTCTCTGCTTACCATCAGATGGGAGAAAGACATGCACGTTAAAAGGGCTCCAGTAAAAAAAACCGGGTAAGTGCGAGTCGCACTCGCGCACTGAGGGTTCCGTACAAACTTACCTATGAAAACAGATCAATTCCCGAATCGATTTACGAAGATTTTTCCGAATCGCAAAAAAAGTTTTTTTTTTTGTGACGTAAGTACAAATTTACAGTTTTCAGATTTATTGAATACTTGTGCTGTGAGACCTTGCTTCATGCCAAATTTTAGGATTCTAGGTCAACGGGAAGTACCCTATGAATTTTGATTCCCCTGAGAGTGTCGAAATACACGTTTTTTTGCGACATAAACGGCCGTATCTTTTTTTTCGTTCCGTTAACTCAGAAGTTTGATTTTTTTAGTTTCAAGGGACCGCAGACATAAGTATATATATGGCTTTAATTTCAATTCGATACCTCCACGCGTTCCCGAGATAAAGGGTCTTGACAAACAGACAGACAGACGGACAACAAAGTGATCCTATAAGGGTTCCGTTTTTTCCTTTTGAGGTACGGAACCCTAAAAACAATTCAAAGCGCAAATCATTAAAAATACGACATTTAGGAATATTGAAACTGGGTTGGCTGGTTAGGCTGTCAATAAAACAATTGTTTTTTTTTTATTATTTATTTCCACAATATTTATACATACCAATAAATAATAATATAATTAATAATAATAATTTAAGTAACTTTAATTAATACAATTATATACCTTTGTATACTAAATTACACTAGAGCACCAGGCGTTTGAACTGAAAATTACAGTTATGAACGTATCAAAACATAAAAAAGTTATCTGCAATGTTGCGAATTTCTGATGATTGCAGTCATCATCAACATCATCATTATTTCAACCGAAAGACGTAGTGGACGTGTTTCGGTTGATATAATTATGCTGGACATAGACCTCCTCCAAGTGTCACCACAATGAACGCTCTTGTGTATCTCGCATCCATCGGATTCCCGCGACCCACACCAGGTCGTCGGTCTACCTTGTGGGAGGCCTTCCAACGCTGCGTCTTCCGGTACTTGGTCGCCACTCCAAAACGTTTCGGCACTATCGACCATCTGTTCTGCGAGCAATTGAGAGGGCTATGCACGGAGTTTCCTTGTGTAATCAGATCAGGAATGAAGACATCCGCAGGTGAAACAAGGTCACCGACATAGGCCGGAGAATCGGCAAACTTAAGCATGGCATAATCAGCCTTTTAATGTTCCCACTGCCAGCAGTGGGAAACCCCTGGAGAAGAGGCCCACAATAAGAGGACCACACGGGCCCAGTGCGGGTTGGTGAATGTCACATGTCTTCAAATTTTTGGCACTTAATTTAAGTGGCATGTGCAATTACCGCACGTATTCTACCATACAGCATTTTTTTAAAGATATCGCCTTATTTTTTGCACTTTTAATGCGTAAAAGTAGACTTGCCATGTCACGGAATCTATTTTTTTTGTAAGTATTTTACTGTGAATAGCAGAAATTCTCAAAAAAGTCAATAACTTTTTTACTCTTTGCATCCGTCGACGCTTACCTACGTACAATTTGTGAAGTAAGTTTGTGGTGTTTTAGGGCCAGACAAATAGTTACCACTCACTGTTGGATGATTATGTGTGTTATCAATGCTAACGATAGTATCATTGATGGTGATTACCTTTGCTCGACAGCCCTTATTATGGTGAGAGCCACAATGCCATCTTGTTCTTTGTCCCAAGATGTAGTGTCGCGAAAATCTGTACCCTTCTACAAGGATAATACGGGCCCCTCTCTTAGAATTCGTAAACATTGCACCTGAAAATAAAAGAGTGAAAATATATTATTTAATTGAATGTTCATTCCAAATTTCGATCACAATGGTCAATTTCAACGGAGATTTAGCCAAGTACGCAGGATGTATTATGGAGCACAAGTGTCTGCGCATGAATAGGTGCAATTTCTGTTCCTTTCCCCTCTGAGTTCGATGGGACGGCAGTCCGACATGACCGGGGAGAGATCAGCCCCCTAGCCAAGTTGCGATCGTTTCGTTTGCGCCGAACGCCTCGAGTAGGCCACGTCTCCGGTTCTTTTGTTCTGACCACGTGACTGAGCGTTGAGATGACGTCAGAACAAAGGAATCGGAGGCGTGGCCTACTCGAGGCGTTCGACGCAAACGAAACGATCGTAACTTGGCTAGGGGGGCAGGAGTCCCACGCCTTTACGTGCTTTCCGAGACACGGGGATGTCACGCCACCAACATCCTAATTCCGGGTTGCTATTGAGTCATTCTCTATGGATAAAAACCTTTTCAGGAAGAACACCGTGAGCGACAATAATCGATACTGAAGCCTACTGGGGCTATGGGTTCGCTTCCAAAAAGGAAATCCGGAGTCCTGAAAGGTAAGGTAAAGAAGGAACATAGGAGTCGATTTTAGTTAGTAAAAGTCTGACACGCCTGGATTGAAAAAAAGCAACAACTTAGGTTTTTTGCAATGGGTTTTCTCTTCCATTACTAAAAAATATTTGTGATAATATCATCAAAAAATAATAATTTATCTAGATATTTACAAGAAGAAACTGACTGACTGATATATCAACGCACAGCCGTAATTACTGGGCCTAGGAACGTGAAATTGTGCACAAGGCTTCCTTCAAGGCTTGACGTAGGCGAGCAATAAGAAGAGATTTTTGGAAATTTAACATTAGGATTGGGCTATTTTTAGGCTAGATTCGCGCTTGACCACTATCTCACCTGCCCCCCTAGCCAAGTCACAAACGATAAACGTAAACGCTCAGTAGTCTTTAATAGATTTTCAACTTTATGCTATTGGATATAAAGTTGAAAATCTATTGAACATTACATAGTGTTTCCGTTCGTTCCGGTCGCTAACGCTCAGTAGTCTTTAATAGATTTTCAACTTTATGCTCTTAGGTATAAAGTTGAAAATCTATTGGAGATTACTAAGCGTTCACGTTTATCGTTTGCAACTTGGCTAGGGGGGCTGATGGAAAGCGACGATGCGGTCGACGATGGAGCGCGCTTACCTAGAAGCAACCTATTCACTCTTGACATAAAGATTCCCGGGTTGTAGCCATCAGGAAACACAGATTCCGGCAAGGAATTCCACTCCTTAGCTGTACGCACAATGAATGTGTTCCCAAAACGTTTTGTGCTTATACGAAGTAATTCATTATCGACCACATCATCGTTTCAGGTGAGGTAGAGGTCAAACGCGAACCTGTCAATACAAATAAAAATGCCATTATTTCTATTTAGTTTTTATTATCTATAAGAATGATCCAGATTCTTGATATTTTATCACAGTCTAACTTATAATGCATAATCTAACTCATAGCCATAATGGACAAGTAAACTAAGGTTGACGTCATTCGATTGTAAAAAAAAATATGGCTTCAGTAATCACAATAGGTACCATAGACAAATACTATTAGGTAGCGGAAAATTATACAAAAAATAAAAATTGAAACTTTCTTATTTCAATTGAAATAACACATGAAACCTTTCCTAAGAAATAAAATATAATTAATTATCATTACAATAAAGATGAACATCAAAATGCGTTTCAAATAAGAATAGGAACGTCAATGACCTCTATCAGTCAAATGTTACGTTTTGCTTAATCAAAATAAATAATTTAAGTCATATTTAGTTTAAAAAAAGTGCGCGAAAATAGAAAATCATCCAAAACGAACATACATCCGAGACAAAAAGGAAAAAAAAATTAAATTAGATTTTGAGGCCATAATTTAACCATAGTTTTTTATATAATAGTAATTTTACGAAGTTCGATAAAGAAAGTCTGATTTTAGCAAATACC
This sequence comes from Mythimna impura, assembly GCA_905147345.3. Taxonomy (NCBI): domain Eukaryota; kingdom Metazoa; phylum Arthropoda; class Insecta; order Lepidoptera; family Noctuidae; genus Mythimna; species Mythimna impura. The sequence goes on along the minus strand of LR990351.1, from coordinate 23,857,007 downwards.
ATTTCATTTAAATCAATAACGCTTCCATACACTGAAAAGAAAATAAACTAAAAATATTGAGTCGCCAGCGCCATCTAGTGAAAAGATGGGGACGCTCGGGCCCGTAACTTACACTTTGAGCTAAAATGCCGATAAAAAACAGTTTTCAGATTACTGTTTTTTGACGTGACGGTAAAATCGGTAAAAAAAATCTATGGATCTGTCTATGCAGAATTATTCTATTATTAATAGAGTCCCAGATGTATAAAAAAAATCCGTTCCCCTTGATTTTAATGTAATTCAACGCCGCTTTTTTGTGCGTAACTCCAAATTTTGATTATGTCAGTTAACAGCATTTTAGCTCATGGACGGCAGAGCTATGATTACTAATGATTATGATTATTATTAATTTTAACGATAGAGTTATCTATGGTGAAGATCACGGCTTTGCAGCCTTTGGAATGATGAGTGGAGCAAAACCATCGCGTCTTCAGTCCACTGACCAAGTGGCGGGAAAAATGGCGTCCATCGAACACGAGTATTACAGCACCTCTCTTACTGCGAGCAAACACGGGCTTCATACCTAAGTAAATAATCAAAAGTACTTAATGAATAAGCCAAGTGTATTTGAAAAGCGTATAAAAGACTGAGAATTTTTAGTGTACCAGAAGCTCAGTCTATAATAATAATAATAATAATATAATAATAATGATTTATTCAAATAAATTTACGATTTTGCAACAGATTTGTAGGCTATATTATTGTAGAACAAAAGAATGAGACATCTGTAGCCGAACTAGACAAAAGCCTGTATTTCGGCTATCAGCGCCAAACCCCTCAATTAATAAAAGTTAGTATAAAGTAGCCATCGAGCAGAATTACAATTTTTTTTTTTTGTTTTTTAGTCTACTCAATAAAAAGGGAAAAAGTATTTTTTTTTCAACACAAAATTTACTCGAAAACCCTATTGCTGTTAGGCTCGCAATGTAGTTTATTTTGGTTCCGCTACTATTTATCAGGCTGGCCTCAAAAGTACACGAAAAAAATCCGCGAGCCATTTCTCACAATCATTTTTTACTTATTATTATATTAATGAAGTTTTATTTCTTTCTTTCTTTATTATTTAATTTTCATGCAATACAGGAGGTACAAGTTTTCCTTTTTATTCTCGAGTATGTAAAATGTCATTTGATTCATGTGGGCAATCGTCATTCCTCCTCGTCTTCGGCTCGGCTGCAATGACAATTTCAGCCGAGAAAATGAATTTTCCCACCTGAATGAAGACGTAGTACTATGCCCAAACCAACTGAAAAATCACGACTAAATAAAAACAGATTGCTCGCAGAACAGATAGCCGTGGGACCGAAAGGTTCTGGAGTGGCGATCGCGTACCGGAAGACAATGCTGCGTCTGGAAGGCCTCCTACAAAGTGGACCGAGTTATGAAAAAACATAGTATTTAGTACTAAGTTTTCTCATAACTTGCGAATCAAATAGATACCAAACTATTTTGTTTTTTAATTTGGTGTGATTTTTGTTCAAAACTAGCTTCGGCCTGCGGCTTTGCTTGCATTAAAATCCTAAGAAATAACAATTCTATGAGTCATAGCACAGAATAAATAATAGTACAAGGTCATAGTCAGACAGTCAAGGTCAAGGTCATAGTCGGGTATAATACCTTCAGAATAAGGTGGGAAAAGGATCAAATAACAAACAAATATTTTTTATTTTTTATTGACAAATTTTAAATTCATGCATGTACCTATACTATAAGTATGAAACATAATCATCACAGTAAATAGGTACATTACAGCATTACAAAATTATACGGACAAGAATTCTATTTTTCATATGATTTTTATTGAAAAAGACGGATGAAAAAAGATTGCACGTAGCGGAGATGAGAATGTTGAGATGGATGTGTGGTGTGACGAGAATGGATAAAATGAGAAATGAGTATATTAGAGGAAGTTTGAAAGTGGCGCCAGTGACTGAAAAGTTGAAGGGTAATCGTTTGGTATGGTCATGTAAAGAGGAGAGATGAAACGCATGTTACTAAAATGTTATGAGTATATATATGGATGGGTGGAGAGGGAGAGGGAGGTCAAAAAAAGATGGATGGATTGTGTGAACAGTGATATGAAAGAAAAGGAAGTTAGTGATAGCATGACGGTTGACAAGATAGAATGGAAGAAAAAAAACGTGTTGCGCCGACCTCAAATAAGACGGGACAAGGGCAGGAAGATGATGATCAAAAATCCAATATCGCAATATAATATTAAGAAGGGCCAGACGGAAGGCGAGCTGTCCATTACTTGCCGTCCGCTGGGCTGGAAGCTTTGAGCCTATTTCCAGCTTAACCAGATGCAACTAAATACGACATAATAGTTAATATTTTAACCGCTTACGTCGAATATATTCGACAAACACTCTCGCGTCTATTCCACCAGGGTCGCACATCCACGACCAACAACTCCCTTTCGTCACCTCTTCTGTCACCTAAAGGGATTGAAGAATTAAAAGAGATGGATTACCGTCGCGAACACACGACCCTGGCGAATAGGGCACGAAAACATTTGTCGGACCAAGACGTTACTACACGTCACTAGCTGGATGATAATGCTCATTGTTAGCTTTGATAATTTCGTCACAAACAGTAAAGATGGCGGCTTTGCATCCCTTGTTATGATGACTGGCACAGAACCAGCGTGTCTTCGGCCCTATGGTGCGATGGCGGTAGAAAGAGTATCCTTCTAGAATGATGACTCTGGCCCCTCTCTTAGATCTTGCGTACACTGCACCTGTAAGTGAACCAATTATATTATTTTTAGCGTTAAAATAAAAATATTAAAAAAAAATTTAAGAGTGTAAGTAGTACCTAGCTACCTATTTTGTTTAAGTCAGTTGTATTTTTTTAGTAAAAGTTTTTTTATAATATTATCTAAAACCGAACTATGTACATACAAACTATAAAAACTATTATACTAAACCTAACTATGTACATATAATACAAAAACACCTATTACACTCAGGCGTCGAAGTACTCCTCCACATCGCTGTCATCCGGAAATGTGCCGAGAAGGCTGGCAGCATTGCCACGAAAATAAATATATATTAAAATATATTAAAATAGTATAGTTGAGAGCAGTAGTGACCCAGAGATGAATTAAGCAGCCGCATTACTTTGTGTAATTTATTTCATCACCACTGCTCTCAAAACGGTGAAAAAAACATTGTGAGGAAACCGGCATGTCCTAGAATCAAAAATTCGAAGACATGTGACATCCACCAACCCGCACTGGGCCCGCGTGGCGGATTACGGCCAATTCCCTCTCCTAGAGAGGAGGCCTGAGTCCCAGCAGTGGGAACATTAAAAGGCTGATTATGCTTATGTTATTCGAAGTACCAGCTGACCCGGCGAACTTCGTACCGCCTGTTGTTTTAGCTAAACTGTCAAAGGATAACGCCATGTACTGGTATTACCATAACAGCATAATTCATTTTAAAATGTCAGTTTAATTAGAGAAGGCGTTGTATTCGATACATTTTTTTCCCGCGAGTTTTCCATATTTTCTCACCGTTTAAACCTTCCCTGAACTATCACAAATATTTCAAGGTTAAAATTAGCCAAATCGGTCCAGCCATTCTCGAGTTTTAGCGAGACTAACGAACAGCTATTCATTTTTATTTTATTAAGTATATCGTCATGATTTATTCAGCCATTTAACTGACACTGGCTAAGGGCCATGTATTGGAGTGATGAAGGAAAAATAAAACAGAACTGTTCAGTTCGACGATTCGTGTAATAACGCCATAATTTAGTGTGTGCAGTTACAAATAAAAAGTTAGGCGAGCTGCACACTACAATAGCCCTTAGAATGAAAACGACTTTTTTTAAGGTGGAAAATCATCAACTAACTTCTGCTACTCTGGGTAAAGTAAGAAATAATGTCAGACTTTTATTGACTAAAACCTAAAAGCGAAACCCGGGGCCCTGGGACGAAGGCAAAGAAGGAACAGGAGTGGGTTTTTAGTCAGTAAAAGTCTGACGCTATCTCCCGCTCCGCCCAAGAGCGCGATTTGTCATTAGATGATTTTCCCACCTTAAAAAAAAACGTGTTCCTTCATTTACCCTTTGCGTTCCAAGGCCGCGAACGAAGACAAAGAAGGAACAAACGATTGGGTTTTATTCAGTAATAGTCTGACACGCCCTCCTGCTCCGCCCAAGGGCGAGAGATGTCATTAGACAATTTCCCACGTAAAAGGTCATGGCTCAAAATGACCTTAACATTCCTGAATTTAATTTTGCATTTAACTGATCTTAAAATGCCTACTGAAGAAAAAAACACGGGAGAGACAGTTTTTTTTTGATGTTGGTAGTGGGTTATCATCAAATAACTCTTTCGAATGAGAAGGGATTCATTTTCTTTCATTTGCCCTTTGCCTTCTAGGGCCACGATCACTCTTTCAAATGTTTTCGCAGCCCTAGTAAGCATCGACCCCATTTCACCGCCAATTCACTCATATCAACGCTATACATTTTGAAGACTTTCTTGCTCATATTCCAGAAATTGGATTTTTTTAGTTCGGTCACTTTAATTTTAAAGGCGCAATAAACGGTGACGCACTAAAAGCTTGTAAAGAAAAATGTTTCTTTGATTGAAAACTTTTTAATAAAAACTTGACTGGCCAGTTAGTCTAGTGGTTAGTAGCCCTGACTGCTATGCCGGAGGTCGTGGGTTCGATTCCCACCCAGGACAAATGTTTGTGTGATGAGCACGATCATTTGTTCTGTGTCTGGGTGTAATTTATTTATAATATGTATGTATTTAGAAATATATAAGTATGTCTATCAGTTGTCTAGTACTCATAACACAAGCTCTGCTTCGCTTGGGACTAAACGGCGTGTGATAGTTGTGGGATATCATATTATAATGAAAATATTCGTGTGTGCATTGTTATTATTTTATTTTTTTGCAAATATTTAAATGTACTTTTAGCAAGAATAAAGTAAAAAAAAAAAAATATTTAAGCTTTATCATCTTACAAACAGTTCATCCTTCGATTTTTGGCACTAAAACTGAAAAAACTTAAAAAAAAATTGAAAGTAAATTTATTTTGCCGAAAAAATATGTTTACGATATCTTTCGTGCACAATATCATGACTATGTTCACTATTAACCCTAATTATGTCACGTCCGATGGTCATAATAGAAGCTTTGCATCCTCTGTTGTAATGTGTGGTGCAATACCAACGGGTTTTTAAACCTAAGACGTAATGGCGGCTGTATCTATAGCCCTGTAGCATGATTATTGAAGCTCCCTTTGCAGATGTTGTAAATACAGCTGAAAAAGAAAATAATTAATTAAATTTAATTAAAATAATTTAGACTGGGACTTGGGCCGTAGGGTCGGGGAGGCAACGGGTGACTCCCGATCCAGGTGGTTCAAAGGATAGCCATCGCTATTCAGCGAGGTAATGCGGCGAGTGTTATGGGCACCTTTGCACCGGGAACGATCAGGGGCGGGTTATTTATTGATGATTGACATTTAATTTAATTGTAAAATGTTAATTCTTTTATATTAGACATTAATGTATTTTTTATTATTGTTGTTAAATAATTAAATCATATAATACATAAAAAATTTAAATAAATCATCTACAGGCACATTTAATAAAAATTTAATTAAATAATTAAAATTAAATAGCATTTTAATACAGAGCAGTCGTGGCCCAGTGGTAACGGCCTCGACTTACGAGTTGTAGGTCGCGGGTTCAAACCCAGTTAGGTGCATTACTTTGTGTAATTTATTTCATCACCACTTGACTGCTCTCAAAACGGCGAAGGTAAACATCGAGAGGAAACCAGTATGTCGTAGAATCAAAAATTCGAAGACATGTGACACCCACCAACCCACACTAGGCCCGTGTGGGGGATTATGGCCCATTCCCTCTCCTAAAGAGGCGGCCTGAGTACCAGCAGTGGGAACATTACTTATAATGTTCCCACTGCTGGGACTCAGGCCTTAGCTCATTATGCTATGCTTATGCTATAATATTTTAATAATTTAACTTATAGTTTTAAAACTGTTTGGACATTGGAGCTAAGTGAAACTTGAAAAGCTTCTTCTTAGCGTATCGATGACAAAACTAGTTAAATTCCTTGTCTGGCCACCGCCATAAGCAACCCTCTCTTCAAAGCAGCATTGTGCGAAACGCTCTCCCTTACGTCGGTAGACCTTCTTCCTTCCATCATTGCCATGTAACACAATTTTAGACTCATCAGAAAAGAGTACACGGCTCCAATCTTGCTGTGTCCAATTTAAATGACTGCGTGCGAAATGAAGGCGCGCTGTTCGGTGGGCTCGCGTTAGTTTGGGCCCATTAGCTGGCTTGTGTGGTACCATATCGCGTTCTTTTAACCTTCTCCGAACAGTTCGAGCGCTCACAGATACTCCGTGGAAGTCGCGAAGTTGGTTTTGTATCTCAATGGAGGTAAGGTGACGATTTCTCAAGCTGGTCGTCACGATGAATCGATCCTGCCTTTCAGTTGTGACCCGAGATCGTGGCCTTCCTTGGCGACGAACAAAGCCGCCAGTCTCTAGGTACCTCCGATAAACATTTCGGACCGCAGATCGACTTAAATTAAGTTGAGCACTCACGTTTCTTTGGCTGTGTCCGGCCTGAATAAGTGCCACAGCTTGGGCGGCGACTTCAGGTGAAGTATCCATAGATTATTGATAGAACCTCACCTTAATGTTAAGAATAAGTAATGTTTGTTGCAAAACCAAAGATATCAATCACTTTTTCAAGAATTAAATCCAAGTAAACCAATAAAACCAAGTTTTCTTAGTATTCGATTGTTTGATATCAACAAACAGGCTCCAAATTGTCTTTTGTTTCTTTAAATTCTGTGTTCGAAATTCAAAAAAAGACTATTGAATGAAATTGTGAATGTGCCAGGTTCAAAACTGCATAAAAACTTTTTGCTCGACCTAATATAAAATTTTAGCTAGGACCAAACGAAACTGAAAATACAAGGTGGGCCAATAGATGTGTCCAGAAGTGTATAAATATGTACTTGAACTTATTTTTATTGAAAAAATCGCACGGCACAGACGCGACTGTCTGCATCCCGAGCGCACCCCGAGATCCGCCGATTACCGTGGCAATGCCGTCCGCAAAATTAAATTAAACTTGAAAAGCTGATAAAATTTTTTTTTACTAAAATAAAATACATTAATTTCTATATCATTGCAATCTTGTCCATATTTTGTCTTTTTTGTAATCACACTAATATTATAAAAGTAATTTGGGTGTCTTCAAGTCGATTGCATAACTGCTTACCATCATGTGGGATCGCAGTCATGTGGGATCATTTAAAAGAAAGGTGAAAGTTTGTTAAAGGTAGTGTGTGTATGTTTGTTACTCATTCACGCTGAAACGGCTAAACAGATTTGATTAAAATTTGGCACACTGGTAGACCATGTCGTCGAATACTTTTTATACCGGACCGGTCTGAACTTCGAACAATCGCTTGCGCAGTAATTCTTTTAATAATAATAATAATACGTTTATTTCGGAACTTGCCATATCGTGTTAGTAACAATTTATACTTAGAACTAGTGTTAGTAACATAAAAAAAAACAAATAGGTACTTAATTTAAACTGGGTGAGACCCACCGAACCTGGGGAATGTCTATTTGACCGCGTGCAGTCGTATCCACCGCCCCAAGATCGGAGAGAAAGATAAGAAGAATCATGCAGCGAATGCATATCGGTTATTTTTTTGAGTATGCGAAATAGTTCGGAAGGCCAACTTCAGAGCGGCTACATATTTTGACCGTACCTACTGTACGTGAATCTACACACACATACACAGCCAACCGTTTTTGTGAGATAGAACAACCATAATTATATTATAGGTATATAAAATACAACACAAGGAAAAGTAAAGAAAGAAAATTACATTTTTTAGGAACCATTTTTTATTAAGCCTTTAATGGGTAGATCAATTTAGAAATCGAAAAAAGAGCTACATAAACTTACGTAGAAAGGATTTATTTGGTGGTCGATCATATATATTTTTTCATAATCATGAAGAATTAAAATAGCTTCAAACAGTCACGGTAAAACAATATAATATTTAATAGGAACACGATTTTTAAATTATGATTTGTAAAATATGGTGGAAACAATGCCAACAATAATCCCCCTGACTGTAAAAGGGACTATAATTACAATTAAATATTTATTAAAAAATAAACATTTGAACAAAAAATAAAACTGAAATTCCAAAAATCTTCCGAGGGCTTAGCCAAGTTCATAATCTACAATCGTTAACGCTAGTAGAAAATTTCAAATGTAAGGGAATGACATCATCTCAACGTCAAGTCAAAGGAACAAAGGAATTTGAGGCGTTATCGACTGTAGAAAGAGATTCGAAACGAAACGGTCGTAACTTGGCTTGGCCTGCTGGTGTTTTTTGATACGGTTTCCCGAAATTAAAGTTATTGTGCATTTTATTTCAGAAGTTTTAATATTTTTCTATTTTTAGCTGTGGCTTCCTAGTACTAAAACTAAACAGAAAGCAACTTCTACGTTAAGGTACTTATAGTAATAATAATAATATTATAATAATAATTCTTTATTCTTCCAAAATGTAGGTACACAAAACACAATGACTAGATAACATCACATTACACTGGTTAGTTCCAAAAATGAGTCAACGACTCCCAAACTGAGCACTGCCCGTATCTTGGGTAGTCGGCGGTCCACCGTTTTATTAGTGCAGTCTGTTTTAGAATGAAATATTATCCCTTGTACATTTCATGTGTATTTTGGCATATGGTTATGTTCAAAGTTAACTTTAATGATACTGTTATCAACAGTGAATAATACTGCCTTACATCCCTTCTTATAACTCGAACAGTGCCAGCGAGTCTTGATCCCCGAGTCCAAATGCCGGGTATATGTATTCCCATACAGAACGATTACTCGGGCTCCTCTTTTAGTTGTTGTGAAGACCGCATCAGCTGAAAAGATAACCCAGACATAATTGTGAACGCATGTCTTGAAAAAAAGGAAATTGTATTGTACTGCTGATTGGAGTATTTTACGGCTCACCAACACAGCGACACGTATATATATTCGCACTAAAGTTGTCAAAAAATAAAAAGCCCGTTTTGACATCTGTCAAAACGAATACTTAAATACACAAAAAGAATATTCGCAATATATTCCGTCAAATTATTTAACGCGCCAAAAAAATCTTTGTATATTTTTAAAACAATTAATGTAAGTAATTATTATTTTATTCTTTTTTTCAGTTTCGTTCCAAGTTACATTCTAGGGTATTTCTCAAATGTCAAAACGGGCCTTTTATTTTTTAATGGGTTTATCGTCGACCGCTCGATGGCCACTGACAGGTGTCAAATACATCATGTCACTATGCTTGAGATTACCCACATAGCTACTACAACACAGTAGCGTGTGATAGCGAAAAAAGCACCCAAAGACAGCCTCCCCAGGTTAGTATTTCGAAGGGCTGCGGTAATCAACAATAAAAATAAATAATAAAAATCATCCATTGACTTTTCCCGCTCTAGAATGGAGCTATAGAGCGTGTCAGACTTTTACTGACCAAACCACATCTGCCCTTTAACAAAGATGTGGTTTGTTCAGTAAGTTGCCCTTAAGTTCTGGGATCGTGAGTTTCCATTGCAAAATCTTCCCGCGGCCACAATGGGCATTGGCCTTGTTGGGCCCTGATGGTTTTCATGACATCTCTTTAAGGCATGCGTGGAACATTCCGTGCCGTCGACGACTAGGTTGCGGCCGGTTACCGGAAGGCTGGACGGCAAGCTACCCATTCCTCGCTGTCCGCAAGCCCACGGCTGGTAGCCGGGGTCGGGGACTCGGTGACTAGGGCTTGAGAAAGTCCGTTCCCTAACGCGTGCGGCCATCTCCTTCGCTAGCATTACTGCTTCGTAGAAGGCGTCCACCGCCCATTCCCTCTCGCTTCAGACCATGGCCTGAATCAGGGCCCGATGCCAGTATAAGCCTGGTAGTGGAAATAGATTCAATGCATCTGTACAATGAACTCGATACACCAGCTCCGTGTTATAGATAATATAATAAAATACAGAACAGTTTCACGATTTTTTTTTTTCATAATTTTAATCAAAAGTTATACATAATCATGTCTACTGTAGCAAACATACTCCAATTTATTCGATTTACAATAATGAGGTCTAAAATCTAATTTATTTAGACATCGTAGACATAAGATGGGAAACGAACTGAAGAGTTTAAACCCCAATCTATCCACTTGCAAGTCAACAGACTGCAGGCAAAAAACAGCAAAAAATTAAACATCGTTACTATGGTAAATAAACAAAGATCTTGGTCTTGTTCTAATTTAGACCAAACAAGTGAATCCCACTTATATTATAAAGTCGAAAATTTGAGATTTGAGTGAGCGTGTGTCCTTCCTGACTCGAACGGCTTAACGGATTTCGATGGTACGTACTTGCTGCACGAGCATGTCCTGGTGTTGTATATAGGAGACTTTTTATCCCGGGATTACGTTCCCATGGGAAAATTTACTACTGTCACGCGGGCAAAGCCGCTGACAGCAGCTAGTCTACATCTACTCTAATATTATAAAGAGGTAAGACTTGTTTTTATGTTTTTGTTTGTAGGAGGTAATCTCTGAAAGTACGCCCCCCTAGGCAAGTTACAACCGTTTCGTGTCGAAACCCGTTCTCCAATCGGTAACGCCTCGGTGTCAGCAATTGTAGAAAACGATAAGTCGGTAGCCATGTTGACGCGCCTGAGTCGGCCGCTCGTTCTACAATAACAAAGGATGTAGCGTTGAACATTGTAGAAACGATAACAATTCATTCTATCATTTTGAACGTTGTGAACTTGTCTACGAATTTTCTATTCGTTTGTTCTGACCACGTGACTTAACGTTGAGATGATGTCATTCCCATACATTTGTTTTCGACTAGCGTTAACGATTGCAGATTATCAACTTGGCTAGGGGTGCTGGTCTGATTGCGAAAATTTTTTCACCGATAGAAAGCTGCTTTATTCCTGAGTGACATGGGCTATATTTTATGTATGCGGGCGAAGCCGCGGGAAAAAGATAGTGTATTATATATTCAATTCCCAATTTTTTTTTTAAACAAGTGTAGACAAATGTACGAGTCAATTATCAAGAAAAAAACTGCTCTTCCTCTGTGCCCAGTTTCGTTTGATCAGGATCTAGATCCTTTAACCTTTCGTATGCCGGCTATTAGAGACACAATTAAAAAACATTGTGTCTCGCGTGGATCTACGCTCCCGGCATTCAGACAGTTAAGGATCACGACAAAGCTATTTCTATCATTGAAATCTTTCTGTGGAGTATTTAAGAGTTTTTTGCAACAATGTAGCACCTACAGTAATTTATTTATTCATTTCATCAACAAATTTACATTTGTGTCGAATGGTTGAAAATTTTACAATATAATAAAACATTCAAAAACCACAATACTAATAATTAAAAAAATAAAAATCAATTTATATAGACATGCTGGTATAGGAACTTGCCAGGTAAATAAATAAAAATAAAAATACATTCCACATTAATAATTTAATAATGAGAGTAATAGATTGCGATTCGAAAGAGTTGAAATGAGAATGCCTCATTAAGCTCGCGAGCTCCCGCGTGGCTGCCAACATCATACGCGGGTGCATGCCGCGCAGAATGAAATTCTCCAAAGTTCAACTATCTTTTATGGTGCTTCCAAGTTAATTTTCAATTCTGCTCCTTCTTTTGACCAATATGCCACCAGAAGGTGCAGCTAGTCGTGTATGCTGAGCAGGAAAGAAGTTGACGCAAATTCTGCGAAGGGTCTCCACACTGCCAATGGTTTGCGATGGGTCAACGGGTTATGGGTGCCGTCAGTTGAGACTGGTCATCTCTTAGCTGCCAGTGGCTTAATTCAATTTCTATTTTTTAATTAGTTTTTTTTTTTTAATTATTATTACTTGTCTACATTGTGCTCACATATTAGAAGCGACAAGAAATATGTAACCAAGATTTATCTAACTCATAATATCTTCTCCATAGAGATCTACGCTTTGGAACGTGCAATTTAGCTTCACTTTTTTTTTTGACTGACCGACTTTTTGACAATTCAAAAGTGCCTGTATTTGGTCTATTTGAAATAAACGTTTCTGATTTCAAGGATATTCCATTTGGCCTTTTTCTGCAGCGACCAACCTGAGCTTTGTTCAGAGATTTCCAGATTGGCCATTCCAGTTCGAGTCCAGGTGGCAGAAGTTTTGCCGGAGAGATGTAGTTCGGAGGACTGGGATATCTGTTCATCCACAGTTCCCATCTTTGGTCTGATTAATCGGTTTTCAATTTGTCAATGAAAACTGCTTGAGAATCTTTCTCGACATTAATGGCCTTTCTTTTGTTACGTATCATGAAATGATTTTTTTAGCTCTGGGTGGAGCGAGTATCAGGCTTTTACTGACTAAAATCCAGTGTACTTTTAATTGCCCTTTGCGATGGCCACAATAACTTCTTCGAAGAATCCGCAGCCCTAACAAGGATCGGCACTGACTGGCTCTATCAATTTTGCTGTAAATACCACATGCTGTTGATCCTGGGTTGATCCTTACTGGACGGCGAGCTGCCCATTGCACACCGTCCGTATACCCACCAGCATTTATGGTCTGTATCTACAATTCTACACTATTAGACGACAGATTCATGGTTATGTAGGTTATGAATTTTAACGAAAGTTTCTTCTATAGTGAATATCTTTGCTTTGCATCCATGTCTGTAGTGTGTTGCGCAGTACCACCTTGTTTTCAACCCCGTGTCTCGATGCCGGTAGAACATGTAACCATCCATTAGCAAAACGCGAGCCCCTCTCTTTGTTTCACAGAAAGTTCCTGGAAAGACCAAAGATTACTATTACAAGAATTGTTAAATATGTTGGTCAAATAAAGAAAGAGCACTCCGAAATACTCGGTTTCTTTCAATTTAAAAAAATATGAAATTCATACCACAATCTAAGAACTCCTGTATTGTGGGTGCGTTTACTCACATGTTCATACAAATATTTGTTCCGAGCGAGAACCGTACTCACGGCACGTAGCGCAGCATTTAATCACTCAACACCAATCCTACTAACAAAATTCCCGCCAACAACCGCTTTGATCTGCGGGGTTACCATGACGTTCAAAGTAAGATTGTTTCATTCTTGTTTCAGTGTGAGTAAGAGACAGAGCTATACAGGTTGTCTAGCGTCATCTCTTACCCACACTGGAAATAAGAATGAAACAATCTTACTTTAAACGTCATGGTACAGGTCCTGGTCTCTCCATCGCATCGGTGATCTGCCACGTGGCCTCACCCCGTCCACCTTTCCTTGTATAACAAGGCGTTCGATGGAGTCACTTCCACGTCGACATTTGATCCTCATTTTCATAATTTCAGCTGAAAGACGTCCACTATTGGACAAAGGCCTACCCCAAGTATCGCTATAACGACGTGCGTCAGCATTCATTAAATTACCGCGACTCTCACCAGGGCATTGGTTCTTGTTCCTTGTGGGAGGCCTTCCAACGTTGCGTCTTCCGGTGCCTGGTTGCCACTCTAGAACTTTTCGTCCCCATCGACCATCTGTTCTGCGAGCAATGTGCCCTGCCCACTGCTCTTAAGTTCGGCGATTCTTCAGGCGGTCGACAGTCGTATTTTTTTAAATACTTTGGTCATCAAAGAATTTAAAAAAATACGACTGCGCACAGTCGTAGACAAACGTTCCTTGACGCACAGTTCTTCGAAAATGGAAGCGTTTGTTCAAAACTGGGTCCACACATACTCAACTTCTAATTCTTAATGCTAAAATAGCTGTATATTAAATCAAAATAAACAAGGTAAGTATGAAATAAAATACTATAAATAAACCATTTTTAAATTTTTTATTGCTATTACAATGCCCATCGCTGAAACTGTAACATAATGATGAAAATGTTTTTTTTTTGCTCATAATTGGAATTAATTTATTAATGTTATTGAATGAATCTGTAACTACTATTAATGTTATTTGATTTATTTGAGATCGGTAACATCTTTTTTCTTTCTTTTTTTATTTACTTAATTCTGTTTATACACATTGTTATGTATCTTCAATTATTTATAACATCTGACTTTACTACATAAAATCTATTGAGGTGTCGAATTAATATTAATTAGCGGGGTTTTGTTTTGAAAATTTTATATCATCTTTAATTTGACTTTTATTTTCTTTCGGCTTTATTTAGCTCTTAATTGTCTAGAATGAGCAGATGGGCATAATCTAGCATAATTTACGTCCTTCGAAGCATCGTCGTCTTCACGTCAAAAATTGTTACGTAGCCGCCTAAACTACGGTATTTACGTTTTCATACTGAATTTTACAATAATAGTAAATTCCAATGTCATGCATTTCTTGACTAAACAGTAATGCAAATTAGGCTGGGTTACGCTCGTCTGGCCTCAGCCTACTGTGATTAACACAAATGCTTTAAATTTTAATACAATGTTACTTTCATTTAAAAGTTATTACATCTAGTTAGAAGTTATAATAGTTGTCCATATATTCGACAGGCGCATGATTATGCAAATTCTTGTTTTTGACAATCGTATCATCATCAAGGGTGAAAAGCATTGCCCTGCATCCTTGATTGACATGGGTGCAGCACTGCCATCTTGTTCTACCGTTCTTTGAGTAATGCTTGCTGAATCTATTTCCAGACAAATGCAAGATTCGCCCGCCTCGAGAGGATATCGTGAACACTGGCCCTAAAAATAACTCAAAATTAACAAGCTCAAATTCAAATGAATGAATGAATTCATTCCTTATTCTAATTTCAACGACGCAAATTATGCTGCGTTGCGCTCGTCTGGACTAAGCCTTAGGATATTTATAAATAAAAAAGTTAAGTTTTCAGATCCATTTATTTATTGTTAGTTTCAAAAGTCGTTCCTATTTTAAGCAGGCGGATGGTTATGAAAACTCGGGTATTTGATGATCGTGTCATCATCCAGGGTGAATAGGGTAGCCCTGCATCCTTTATTGACGTTAGCACATTGCCACCTCGTTTTGCCGTTCCGTGAGTAATGCTGACCGAATCGATGACCTGACAAACGCAGAATTCGCCCTCCTCGGGAGGATATCGTGAAAATTGGTCCTGAAAACGACGCAAAATGATTAAAATCAATTCAAGGGTCTTTCTACATTTCTCAACTCAATTTCAGTGACGTTAATTTTGCTGGTCTACGCTTGTATGGCAGCAACCTAAACAACATGATTTAAAATATAGTATGTAAAACTAATGATCTTTTAGACCTTTTTATTATTAGTAACATGAATTACTCTTAAATATTTTCGACTGGCAAATGGTTATGCGAATTCTTGCATTTAATAATCGAACCATCATCGAGGGTGAAGAGTATGGCTCTGCATCCCTTATTCATGTGTGTGGAGCACTGCCACCTCGTTTTTCCTTGTTTTGTATAATGTTGACTGAATCGATGACCTGACAAGCGAAGTATTCGCCCCCCTCGGGAGGATATCGTGTACATCGGTCCTGGAAAACGTAAAGTGAGTAAAGTCAAATGTGTTTCCCGATAGCTACAACTTGGGGGTCTTTAAGTCAAGAGTGAGTAGGTTACTTCTAGGCAAGCGTGCTCCATTGTCAACCACATCGTCGTTTTCCATCAGGTGAGTGATCAAGCGCCAGCTTACCAATCATAATAATGAAAAAAATATTAAAAAAATATTGATTTCATGGCTCAATTTTTATTTCGCTCATCAGGCCAGAACCTTACGGTAGAGGTGTACCCCGCTTGGGCAGAGCACCTCCGTGTCCTCGTGAGGGCGATCGGCTGCAACGATCTTTCGCGCCGGGCCTTAGTATAGGCCATGGTCCGAAGCGAGGAAGAGTGGGAGGTGGTCGCGTCCTTCTGCGAAGCAGTAATGCTAGCAAAGGAGGCGACCGCACGCGTGAGGAAACGGCCCTCACGCTCCAGCCGCAGGGATCCCGATCTCGATTTCCGGCCACCGTAGGCGCAGGCTTGCGGATGGTGAGCAAAGGGTAGCTCGCCGTCCGAAAGTCCGGTAACCGTCCGGACCGAGCCCAAGTCGTCGAGGGCGCGTAGTGTTCCACGCGCGCCTCAAGGAGATGACAGCAAACCGTAGAGGCCCAGCAGGGTCGAAGCCTACTGGGGCCATGGGTTCGCTTCAAGCTTACCTATGAAAACAGTTCAATTTCCGAGTCGAGTCTCAAAGATTTTTACGAATCGCAAAAAAGATTTTTTCTGACGTAACTACAAATTTACAGTTTTTAGATTTTTTCCTATACTTATGCTATGAGACCTTCTTCATGCCAAATTTCAGAATTCTAGGACAACGGGAAGTACCCTATGAATGTTGAATCCCTTGAAAGTGTCGAAATATACGTTTTTTGCAACATAAACGGCCGTATCTTTTTTTTCGTTAACTTACAAGTTTGATTTTTTAACAGCTTCAAGGAGCCGCAGACCTGAGTATATGGTTTTAATTAAAACTCGATACCTCCACGCGTTCCCGAGATAAAGATTAGATTGACAGTCTGACAGACAGTAAGGGTTCCGTTTTTTCCTTTTGATGTACGGGACCCTAAAAAGGCCAGAACCTAATATTTACGCAAGATAGAAAGCGTCCCTATTCGGTTTGAGTGCCTTTTTAATGGCGTTTATCTCAGCCAATAGATATGATACCAAAAAATATTTGTAATTATAAAGAAGGTACTTTTTATCGGTGAAATTGAAACACAATAAATTGATGTATACTTTGTATTTATACGTATGTCTTGTATAGGCGGTTAAGAACATAAATAATGCTAATAAGTAAATAGGTAAAGACGTTACAATGATGATAATAAGTAGGTACAGAAGTTACATTGTTGAGATTTTGAAGTGTCTTAAAAATCATCCATATCTTCGACAGGAAAATGATTATGTACGTTCCTGTTTTTGATGATTGTACCACCTTCAATGGTGAAGACGATCGCCTTGCATCCTTTGTTCATGTGGGTGGAGCACTGCCATCTTGTCTTGCCATTCCTTGAGTATTGCTGCCTGAGTCTATGTCCTGATAGTCGAAGAATTCTTCCTCCTCTGGAGGACACTGTAAAAACTGGTCCTGAAAATAACGCATAATCAGAAATTAAGGGCTATTGATGTCTTGGCTTGATTTCGTTTGAGGCTTCTGGCCTGAACCATACGTACTATCTAACATGTAATGATAAGATATAAAAGCTTGAGAATGTAAAGACCATGTCAGTAGATGGCGGAACTGAATATTCAATTCAATTCAATTCAATTCATTTATTTCAGGCATCTAGGCCCATATAAGTTTCACACATTTTACTCATAACACTTATTGATACAATAAAAATCATAATAAATGTTAAAAATTAAAAATACAATAAAATAAAATTCATAATAGATGTCAAAAATAATATTATTAATAAAATATAAAATAATAAATAAAAAATAATATTTATTATATTGGGCCAAATAAAATAAAGAAGAACTTAAACTTAGATGCTGTTTATCTCAAATAAATGGTGTAATAGGTAAATCAAACTAGTAGCATACATATGAATAAAAATCTTTATTTTTCATTAGAATTACAGTTGGTATATCTTCATAACATATACTACTAATACGAGTATATATATAATTCTTCTGTACGTGTGTTTGTCGCCTAACTCCTAAGCGGCTTGACCGATTTAGATGTAATTTATGTGTATATTTAGGTGGGTCTCTGGATGGTTTGAAAATACAATGAGGATCAATCACATAATAGCAAATCCGATTTTTACTAAGTACATCGTATGTGTAATAATTTACTGAGCATATAATTTTTTAAATTATTAAAATTCCTCAAGAAATGGTGGATTTATTAAAGTTTTTCTGAACGGCTACTTGGAAAAGTGCGCTCTCGCTGGACTATTTACGATGTCGTCATCTGTCATGATCCGTGCGACGAACGGCTTGCTCGTATTCGTTCGCCGGTAGAGACCGATCATGACAGATGACATCACAGCGAGTAGCTTCATTCTCGGGCGCGTTTCTGGAACTAATACACTAAAATTGCTGTATCTTCGTCATTTTTGGTCCGATTTAAATAATTTCTTCACAATATTTACTGATTTTTTTGACGCTATATGTCTGCATACTCCACAAAAATAATGACTTATCCTCATTGGACCCGGTGGTGCTGCAATCGGGTTCTTAATTTTTTTTTTCCTGTCTTCGGGCAGACCAACGGGATCGCTGTTAAAAACCAGCGATCCCGGCAGACGTTGTCCTGCCCTGTCCTGATATAAATATATATATAATCATATTCATTATTATAGACACAACTTTTATAAAAGAATAGAAATAGGTCAACTGATGTATACAGTATACACCCACAATTGGGTTCAACTGGGCTGGGTTTTTATTTACTTACAAGAAAATTAAAATAAAACATGGTAAAAAATCAAAGTCCCCACCGCATCTCTGTCTATATGAACGTGATAAACTCAAAAACTACTAAACGTATTTTCATGCAGTTTTCACCAAGAGACAAATTGATTTATGAGGAAGGTTTAAGTGTATAATGCATCCACATTATTGTAGAGAAAAGGCGAAAATTACGCGGAGATTTCACGGGTCGCTAGTATAACATAAAGTAAGTTTACTTAATGAGTCGGAAGAAAATGAGAAAAGAGCCAGAGGTAGGAGTCCTGTTTCGATCTATACTATATTTTTTGCTGTAGGGGGTGGGGGGGGGGGCTGGTAAGGTCACCAGCCCCCAGTTAAAGTTAAGTAGTTACCTGAGGTACTGGTGTACCACAGGTTTTTCCCAAAAACCAATTTCAGGCACCAGACTCTTACAATATAACTCTTAAAGGAAGAATTTAAAAAAATATATGACTAATAAAGTTTTGTATCTCAGAGACCGTCCATATATGCGACAGGTAAATGATTATGAAAATTCTTGTTTATGACGATTATATCGTCAACGGTAAAGACGGTGGCTTTGCATCCCTTATGCTTGTGGGTCGAACATCGCCATCTTGTTTTACCACTTTTCGAGTATTGCTGTCCGAATCTGTAACCGGACAAACGAAGAATACGTCCCCCTTGGGAGGATAGTGTGAAAAATGGTTCTGAAAAAGACGTAAAACGAGTAAACTTTAAAGCCTTTCGGTATTTTACAAGATTTATTTTGGTGTGCGTAGGAATTACATGACTTGATTTCTATTATCGGAAAACCTGACGTACAGCGAATGTCCGCCCTTTTACGTTGTTAACATCTCTCCAGTCCGCACTAAGCGTTTCGGCTCGTCGTTTTAAATATCGCGTACATCGAGGGATTGGAACAATTTGCCTGTTGAACTCTCCCCGTCCCATTATGATTTAGGTGTTTTCAAGGCTAGAGTGAATAGGCTCTTAATAAACTAGTGCGATTCACCATCAACGATTGCATCACTGCTTATCATCAAGTGGGATCGCAGTCAAGCACTGGTTTATATTTATAATTTAAAAAAAATACCTACTCCACGATTTTTGTCTCAATTTCAG
Source organism: Mythimna impura (assembly GCA_905147345.3). NCBI lineage: Eukaryota > Metazoa > Arthropoda > Insecta > Lepidoptera > Noctuidae > Mythimna > Mythimna impura. The sequence continues at coordinate 23,837,359 of LR990351.1, read as the reverse complement.
TGACGCAAAATACGCTAGATTTTGCTAATCTGGCCTCAACGCATTGTGAGCTACTGTGTGCTTTAAAGTTATTGTTAATAATAGATCTTGTGCTCCTTTTACGTACACTATTTACCGTTGATGGTGTTATCGCATGTGAACTCGGTGAAATGACATATTAAAAAAAAAAAAAAGTAAAAACTAGTTCGTGTAAATGAACTTTGAGATTGCCAAACGGCTTCGAAAGATTTTTGAGCAACTGTATAAAAAAAATCTATTATTTATATTTGAATTAATTTTTCCACCATAAGTACTATTTATTTCTTAATGTTACGCTTCTTTTGTAAGAAAGGCATCGCGTAACCTAAAAAGGGGTTTGAACCCCCTAAACCCCCATACATACGTCCTTGAGTATTTTTGCAATGTTAGTTATAATAGAAGTATTACATTATTATTTCCTCTTGTTATTATGCGCATATAATTTGTAACTCCAAAGAAAACTTAAGCTTCCTGTGGGACAGGCCTCGTCTAGTGCAGGAAGTGTTCGTAAACTATGTTATGTTAATTAATTAATCAAAACAAAATGTTATAGCAATAACCACACTTTGTAACCTTTATTTTTTCTTTAATAAATTATTAAATATTATAAAATTACATGAATATAATTATAATACTATAAGATTGCCCACAAATTTTTATATCGTATTTAATACAAAAAAAAACTAATAAAGTCAAACAAACTTCTCACTTTAGGCTTTCAAAAATCGTCAAAATATTCGACAGGTGAATGGTTATGAAAATTCTTATTTTTGATGATCGTATCATCAATAGTGAAGACGGTAGCTTTGCATCCCTTATTCATGTGGGTGGAGCACTGCCATCTTGTCTTACCCCTCTTCGAGTATTGTTGTCCGAGTCGGTGACCTGATAATCGAAGAATCCGCCTCCCTCGGGAGGACATCGTAAAAACTGCTCCTGAAAACGATGTAAAATGCGCAGTCTCATTTCAGTGCATTGAACTACATTGGTGTCAAAATATATTTACAATTTAAATGGCCGTGTTGTAAGAAATCATGCTCGTAAGTCAAAACAAACTAGTGCGCCTCACCATCAACGATTTCATCACTGCTTACCATCACGTGAAATCGCAGTCAAGCACTGGTTTATATAAAAAAAAAAACGTATTATCGACTGCGCGTAGTGTACGTGTGCCTCAAAGAGATGTCAGCAAACCATAGGGGTCCAGCAGGACCCATGTCTGCTAGGGCCATGAGGATATTCTTTCTGTACACGTACCCAGAACGCAAAGGGCAACCGAAGGAACATACGTGTGGTTTTAGTCAGTAGCTCTAGAGCGGGAGAAGTGATTAGATGATATTCCACCTTTAGAAAAAAATGGTTCATAGAGCATTTGATATTTATTTCAACTTGATATCTCCACGTACTCCTAAAATATTCTAGACAGGCAAATGACCAACAAATAATCGTAAATGGTTTATGTTTGCCTTTTAACGTACGAAATCCTAAAAAAATCACCATCACCATCATCATTTCAGCCGAAAGATGTCCACTGCTGAATATAGGCCTCCCCCAAGTGACGCCACAGTGACCTTCTTGAGTCCTTTACATCTCGCATCTATCGAATTCCCGGGACCCTCACCAGGTCATCGGTCCACCGGAGCCACAGGAAAAATTAAAAGTTAATGAGTAAAATAACCTGTTTTTTAATAGTTAAAAATAAAACATGTATAGGTATTTGTTTAAAATTTATAGAAGTGAACATTTAAATGTCTTAATTTTTTTCTTTTATTTTATTGATTAGGAACAACAGACAACTACATTATGCGATATTAAAAACATGATTAGGTACATAAATATCTTAAAAAATATTGTGGTCCACTTTAGTGCTGTTCACGGATTACCATTAATTAATAGACTTTAAAAGGCTGGGATTAAAGCTGCGTGCATTACAGTTATATCATTTATTATAAATAAATAAATACAAAAACAGAAAAAGTAAAAAGTTACACTAATAAAAAATAAAATAAAACTTAATTATAAAACTAAAAATAATAACGTCAATGAAAGTGCTTGCATACTCGAGTGTCTTATACATAAGTCTTCGAAACTGTTTTATGGTTCATGTAAATATGTCAATGTGTTCAAATTCATTATTGTATGATGTTGCCACTCGCCGAATTGGTAAACGTTGGCCAGTATTAGATCAGTAGGTACCTGTTGCAAATAGAAAACCTGCACGCACCTGCTATATATGAACAGTTTGGGGACTGCATTACACAGTACATTATTCAGGTCGATATAGCCATTACCAATATTATATAAGGTCATTGCTTCTAACTGTTTGCGTCAAAGGTTTGTATTTACTGAGCAACTGGTCATACGGCAAATACGTATTGCACGAAGAAATCTACGCTATATATTTTCCAACTTATCAATGTATTTCTTATGTATGGGTTCCAGATGCGTGCAGCGTATTCAAGTTGAGAGCGGACTAGCGTTTTATACTGGCAGAAGGTATGAATAGGACTGTTTAAAATCATGAGTGGATCTCATTATAAACCTGTAGCGACATCTATGCCGTCACATAAGAACTAATCCTGCATCGCGCAATCAAAGTTCTCCGCGCGATTAGAACATATAGAACAGCCCGAAATCATCTATCGGGCAATAGCCCACCAGACATAACACCCGTCTGGTTGGAGGATCCTCCCTTTTCAACGGAGGTATGTGGGTCTTTACTCTCTGTTCCACATACCCCTAAAATGGTGACCCTCGACAATGAACGTCAGCGCAGCCTTCGTGCAGCTACTACTTCGTGACGTCATCATCACTTCCTCAAGCTTTCGAGCAGCGAGCCATACAGCCAGCACCCACGGCTTTAAAAGGGTATCCTGACCACCAGCATGCCTACTTGGTCATACCTGGTCATCACCCTCAGCCTCATCAGCGACCTTGGCGAAGCACACTGCACCTTCGGCCAGTCACATGAAGAGCAATGAAGAACCTCTCCTGGTCGACGCCTGCAATCAAGCCACTACGTTGCACAGCACCGCTCCGACTCACTGGAGCCAGCAGCATCATCCCGACTCACTGGGACATCATCACCCCGACTCACTGGGGCATCATCCCGACTCACTGGGATAGCAACACCCCGACTCACTGGGGCATCACCGCAGACAGTTCCGACTCACCGAGAACTATGCGGCATTCGGTTCCGACCCACTGGAACCATCCTACCACTGGCCTGGCACGCATCAAGAAGCATCAAGAACCATCGATCTCCGATCTTCGGAGGGGAGTGATGTAGCGACATCTATGGCGTCACATAGGAACTAATCCTGCATCGCGCAATCAAAGTTCTCCGCGCGATTAGAACATATAGAACAGCCCGAAATCATCTATCGGGCAATAGCCCACCAGACATAACACCCGTCTGGTTGGAGGATCCTCCCTTTTCAACGGAGGTATGTGGGTCTTTACTCTCTGTTCCACATACCCCTAAAAACCCATACCATCTTGTATACTTTATTAATGATTTGCTCGACATGTAAGTCCAAGCAAAGCTTAGAGTCAAGCAATATGCCTAGGTCTCGTACCGAGTTTATTTTATTCAGTGACATACCACATAAAGAGTACACCAACCTAATAATATTTTAGTTTTTGGTAAAATTAATATAGTTGCACTTAGGAATGCTTAAAAGAAACTTACTTGAATAACAATAGTCCGTCAGACTGTCCAAGTCCTCTTGGAGAACATAGGATTGCTATCTTCTCCAATAGAAACAATCTCAAGGTACATAATATATATAGACGTACAGACGTTTCGAATCGACCTTGAGATTATCCGTATAAAACAAAAATTTTGAATTATGAAAGCAGTTACAATTGTCATTTATAAAAATGATGAGTAAAAGGGGACCGAGAATAGAGCCTTGAGGAATGCCTGAGGTAACCTGAAAAGCATTAAAGTGTTAACCGTTGATTACAACCCGTTGACAGCGATTAGCGATGTCAGAAATAAAACCATCGCAAAAAGTTACCACGAATACCATTTAAGAGGGCCCTTTTCCACTCGCCTATCGTCAACGTCGAGCATGGTTTAAAAGCTTGTTGCTTCATCTAACAGAACCCAACGCAATGTTTGATGAAGAGGCAATGCGAAAAAAGAGGGATAATGCCTGAAAACTTTGTTGGCATTCGGTAATTCCGTGGTTTTGACTCGAATATTTCAAAAAACCTTTTTCCAGAAAATACGTGGTTTTTAAACCCTCAAAAGTTTTTCAGAAAAAATGTTGTCCTTCAGAATCTCGATTAAATGATCAAGGCTTCTATTTATGTACTTTTTTATATTTTTAATATATGAGTACATTATGGAGGGCCAAAGTTCACGTAAAATAACAGATTTTCAGAGGTCTTTACTAGATTAGTTTTACACAAATTTATGTTTTGATTTCTATAGAAGCCTAGATAATATCCACAAGATAGCTGTGTATCCAAAATATCTAGAGAAAAATGTGTAATAACATCATAATCACGTAAGAGCGGTTATATGGAAATGTACTTCGAGTTGGCCGATGTTTAGGCTATTCAGTGATCCACCTTGTCGAAAACCTTCTGAACGTTCGTGTATACTGCATCGACCTGTATACGATAAATCTGTTGTTGTTAGTAATTGTGCTTATTTTCAACAGGCAAATGGTTATGCGAATTTTGGTTTTTGACAATCGTATGTTCATCGCCAATGGTAAAGACATAGGCTCTGCATCCCTGACGCCTGTGTGTCGAACACCGCCATCTTGTTTTACCGTTCCTTGAGTATTGCTGTCCGAATCTGTAACCCGACAATCGGAGAATCAATCCTCTCTGTATAGGCATTCCAAAAAATGCTCCTGAAAACAACGTAAAATAAGTAAACTTTACGTTCCTTGAATCGATCTCAGTGACGTAAATTACACAGAACTGGCCTCAATGCAACATGCTTTTAAACAAATGAAATTACAATACAATAAGTTTAAACACTACTTGTTCTGAATAGTTAAAACACAACATGTTTTCTAATTTAAAAAATATAATAGGAAAAATAATCCGATGTCTTTAAAATCGAACACGAATTCGACACGCTAATGGTTATGAAAATTCATATTTTTGACGATTATATCATGATCAATGGTGAAAACGTTGGCTTTGCAATCCTTATGTGTCGAACACCGCCATCTTGTTTTTCCGCCCCTCGCGTAATGCTGTCTGAATCTGTGCCCCGACAATATAAGAATCCGTCTACCTTTTCTGCCACTCGTAATAACTGCTCCTGAAAAAGAATTGAAATGTGCAAGCTATTATTTAAGGGTCATTCATTTTCTATCTCACTTTTGATTCGTTCGTCCAACCTCGTCATGTACCCGAGAACTGGAATTCCCTTATGGACACGTCCGGGAGAAGGCCAGTCTCCGGGACGGTGCATCCTGAGAAACGGGCAACGACTCTCCAATAGGTATTATGTACCTAAAGGGTCTTGTTGCTGGCATGCCAATATCCTGTCGGCGGAAGGCTCTGCCATGTGTCTCTGAATGTAGCAGAGGACAGTGTGTCGAGCCCTGCAGAATGCCCGAGCAGAAGAAAGTCTTGTCGCCCTGTGGACTTTCCGTTAGTATACCGACCCATCGTGGTACTTGATAAGGTCGGCAAGCTTTTTGAAAGAGTAATTACAGACCACCATGACCACTTTATCATGCGTCTGGTGCGGATAAGGCCGGATCTTCCGGAGAACCAGTAGCTTCCACAAGGGATGCTACAATGGTGGACACCATCATGTGTATACAAGCCGTCACGTTGAGGGATGCGGTGTCTCGGGGTGGGGTGTCTGGGAAGTATCACTTGACATACTCCGGTACTACCGGACCTTACCTCTTTTACGTAGTTTGGGCCGTCATTTACCCCAGTCACCGAGGAGATCCCTCTCCGCTTTCCTCTGCCGCAACCCCCTGTGGGTTGCGGCAGTCATTAAGAAGATCCGGCAATTAGGACTTGAGCAGGTGTCTTTTCATTGTCCTCGGAACGCACCGCTATCACTGGGATTCCGAATGACAGAAGTACCTAGGATACGTCCTCGACAGCCGGTGGAACTTCGTGGAGTATTTTTGACGTCTGAGTATTAGACTAAAGCGGCTCCTGCACAATCTAGCGGGCTCAGATGTTTCATGCGTTCCACGGCCCCTTACGGGGCTCCGGTGTGGGTATAGTCATTGCTGAAGCGACCGGTCCGCCAGCTGAACGCTTCCAAACGGGAAGCGTTATAATTATATTATATCCGTATAGCCATACGGATGATACGGGGAAACCGCATGCTCTCATTTTCTTCTGCAAGGCGGCGAACCGGAATTAAGATTACTAGTATACTCGTAGATAATCTTAAAATCGTTTATTTTTATTTTTTAAAGTACCTTAAAAAGGACATCAGTAAAAATAAAACAGGAGTAAAATAACCTTTTTTTAATTTTTGAAAATACAACATGTTTAAGTACTTGTTTAGGATTTATAGAAGTGGACATTTTAGATGCCCTAATAATTGTCACGACAATTATTAAACATTTAAAATTCGACAGGTTATGAAAATTCATATTTTTGACGATTATATCATCATCAATGGTGAAAACGTTGGCTCTGCAACCCTTATGTGTCGAACACCGCCATCTTGCTTTTCGACCCCTCGCGTATTGCTGTCTGAATCTGTGTCCCGACATTATAAGAACCCGTCCACCTTGTCTGCCCATCGTAATAACTGCTCCTGGAAATGATGTGAAATGTGCAAACTTTTATTTAACGGTCATTTTCAGTCTCACTTTTGTTTCGTTTGTCCGACCTCATTATGTACCCGTGGCCTGGAGTTCCCTTATGGACGCGTCTAGGGGGAAAGCCGGTCTTCGGGACGTTGCACCCTGAGAAGTGGGTAATGACTCTCCAATAGGTATTGTGTGCCTAAGGGGTCCCGTTGCCCGCATGGCAATGTCATGTCGGCAGAGTGCTCCACCACGTGTCTCTCGGAATGTAGCAGAGGACACTGTGTCAGGCCCGGTGTGCACTAATCCTGTCGTCGTGCAGGCAGGAGGAAGTCTTGTCACCCTGTGGACCCTCTATTCGCATACCGGCCCATCGTGATGCTTGATGAGGTCGGCAAGCCCTTTGAAGGAGTAATTACAGACCGCCTTGTAATGCGTCTGGTGCGGGTAAGGCCGAATCTGGCGGAGAGTCAGTATGACTTTCATAAGGGACGCTCCAATGGTGGACGCCATCATGTATATGCAAGCCCTCATGATGAGGAATGCTGAACCTCGGGGTGGTGTCGTCTTGGTGGTGTCACTTGACACACTCTGGTACGTAGTACGGGACGCTTACCTCTATTACGAAGTTTAGGGTTATCTGACCACCACCCCAGTCACCGAGGAGATTCCGCAGGGATCGATTTTGGGTCGCTTCTGTGAGATATCAGTTCCGACTAGGTGCTATGCGGTAGGACGTGGCATCAGGCGGCGGCTGAATTAGTGATACAGGAGTTTACGACAGTCGTTGAGAAGATCCGGCAATTGGGACTTGAGGTGGTCCTGCATAAGTTCGAGGCCAGGTGTCTTTTAATAGTCCTCGGAACGCGCCGCTATCATTGGGATTCCAAATAACAGAAGTACCTGGGACTGGTCCTCGACAGCCGGTGGAACTTCGTGGAGTATATCCGACGTCTGACTACTAGACTAAAACGGCTTCCCCCATCTAGCGGGTTCAGGCGCCTCATAACGGAGGCTTTACGTGGGGATCATGCGTTCCACGCCCCCCTTACGGGGCTCCGGTGTGGGTGTTTTGGTTACAAAAGCGACAGGTTCGCCAGCTGAACGCTTCCAACGGGTCATGACCATTCGGTTGGTACGGGGACCGCATGTTCTCATGTTCTTCTGCAAGGCGAAGAGCCGATGCTTAAGATTATTGATAATCTTAAAATAGATTATTTTTATTTTTTATGGTACGACACCCATACCAAAAAAACTCAGGCCTCCTCTCTAGGAAAGGGAATGGGCCGTAATCCACCACGCGGGCCCAGTGCGGGTTGCTGAATGTCACATGTCTTCGATTTTTTGGTTCTAGGACATGCCAGTTTCCTCACGATGTTTTCCTTCACCGTTTTGAGAGCAGTGGTGATAAAATAAATTACACAAAGTAACGCGCCTGGCTGGGTTTGAATCTGCAACCTACAACTCGTAAGTCGGGGCCGTTACTACTTGGCCACCACAGCTCAAAAAAAAAAAAACATTAGTGAAAATAAAACAGAGTAAAATAACCTGTTTTTAATAGTTTAAAATACAACACGTATAGGGACTTGTTTAAGATTTATAGAAGTGAATATTTTAGATGTCTTAATAATTGTCGTTATTTTCAACAGGCAAATGGTTATGCGAATTTTGGTTTTTGACAATCGTATGTTCAACGCCAATGGTGAAGACATAGGCTTTACATCCCTGACGCCTGTGTGTCGAACATCGCCATCTTGTTTTACCATTCCTTGAGTATTGTTGTCCGTATCTGTAACCTGACAATCGGAGAATCATTCCTCTGTCATGAATAGGCATTCCGAAAAATGGTCCTGAAAATAACGTAAAATAAGTAAACTCTACGTTGCTTGGCTCGATTTCAGTGACGTAAATTATTCTGGGTTACACTGGTCTGGCCTCAACACAATCCGTTTTTAAATAAATGAAATTACAACACTATAAGTTTGCACATTACTTGTTCTTAATAGTTTATATACAACATGTTTATTAATTTAGAAGTTAAAATAGGAAGAAATTCCGATGTCTTTAAAATCGAACACGTCTTCGACAGGCGAATGGTTATGAAAATTCATATTTTTGACGATTATATCATCATCAATAGTGAAAACGTTGGCTTTACATCCCTTATTCATATGGGTCGAACACCGCCATCTTGTTTTTCCAGCCCTCGAGTATTGCTGTCTCAGTCTGTGTCCTGACAATATAAGAATCCGTCCTCCTTGGGCAGACATCGTAAAAACTGCTCCTGAAAATGATGTGAAAAGTACAAACTTCAATTTAAGGGTCATTCATTTTCTGTCTCACTCCGTCGTTTGGTCTCCTTGAGTTCGTGTGCCCATGAACTGGATTTCCCTTATGCGTCCAGGGGTAAAGTCAATCTTCGGGATGGTATACCCAGAAAGGCCGGCAATGACTCACCAGAAGTTTCTGTGCCTAAGTGGTCTCATTGTCCACATGCCAATATTCTGTCGGTGGAACGCTCCACCACACGTCCCTCTGAATGTAGCAGAAGGAACTATGGCGGGTTCAGTGTGCACTCACCCAGGCGCAGGGCAGGCAGGAGGAAGTCTTGTCGCTCTGCAGACTCCTCTTTCGCATACCGGCCCATCGTGCTGCTTGATGAGGTGGGCAGGCTCTTTGGAAGAGTAATCAATCGAATATTTAAGTCAAGAGTGAATAGGTTACTTCTAGGTAAGCGCGCTCCATCGTCGACCGCATCGTCGCTTTCCATCGGGTGAGATAGCGGTTAAGCGCGAGCCTGAAAACAATTGAAAAAAAATTGCAGACCACCTCGTCAGGCGTCTGTGTGAGTGGGGCCGGATCTGGCGGCAAGCCAGTTTAGTTTCCGCAAGAGGCGCTCCACGGTGGCCGCCATCATGCGCGTGCAAGCCCTCACAATGAGGGTTGCGGTGTTTCGAATCGGGGTAACGTCTTGGCAGTGTCTCTTGACATCGCCAATGCCTTCAATACCCTGCACTGGAGTTGTATTGAAGAGGCACTCCGGCATTGCCGGATACCTACCTTTGTCACGTGCCTAGGCTTATCTGACGAACACGGCCGTCATCTACCCCAGTCACCGGAAAGATCCCACAGGAATCGATTATAGGCTGCTTCTATGGGAAATCGGTTACTAGGTGGGACTGGTGCTGCGCGGCGGAGGGTCGCATCAGGTGGCGGCTGAATTTGTGACACCGGGGTTGCGATAGTCATTAAGAACATCCGGCAATTGGGACTTAAGGTGGCTTTGCATAAATCTGAGGCCTTTTTACCGTACTTGGAACGCGCTGCCATCACCGGGATCCCAAATAACGGAAGTACCTGGGTCTCGTCTTCGACAAAGCCAGTGGAAGATCGTGGAGTATTTGCAACGTCTGCCAGACTGGAGACTGCCAGATTGGAGCGAGCCGGGGCCGTCCGTTGCAGCTCCTGCCCTATCTAGCGACCTCAGACGCCCCCTACTGGAGGCTTTATGTGGGAATCGTGCGTTTCATGGCCTTTTACGGGGTCCGGTGTGGGTGTGATCGTTGCGGAACCGACCGGTCTGTCGGCTGAACGCTTCCAAACGGGTCATGGTTAATCGGTTGGTACAGGGATACCGCATGGTCCAATGGTTTTCTGCAAGGCGACAAACCGATTTAAAGATTATAGATAATCTTGAAACGGTTTATTTTTAAGGTCTAAAACCCTAAAAAGGACATCAGTGAAATTAAAACTTGAGTAAGATAACCTGTTTTTAATACTTAATTATACAACATATATACACGAAAAGTTTCATGTGGATGGATGGAGAGGGAGAGAAAAGAAAAGATGGATGGATTGTGTGAGAAGTGATATGAAAGAAAAGGGAGCTAGTGATAGCGTGACGAGTGACAGGACAGAATGGAAGAAAAAAACATGTTGTGCCGACCCCAAATAAAACGGGACACGGGCAGGAAGATGATGATGATACACGAAAAGTTTCAATGTCTCAATAATCGAGGTTATTTTCGACAGGCAAATGGTTATGAAAATTCTTGTCTTTGACGATCGTATGATCATCGCCAACGGTAAAGACGTAGGCTTTGCATCCCTTGCGCGTGTGAGTCGAACAGCGCCATCTTGTTTTACCGCTCCTTGAGTATTGCTGTCCAAATCTGTAACCCGACAATCTAAGAATCCATCCTCCGTGGGTAGACTTTTCAAAAATTGGTCCTGAAAACGACATAAAATGAGCAAAATCTACGTTCCTTGGCTCAATTTCAGTGACGTAAATTACGCTGAGTTACGCTGGTCTGGCCTCAACGCTAAATAATAGTACATTTTGAGGACTGCAGTGACAAACCACGTGTATCAAACGACGTTTTTCAAAATATTTACGAAGACACACATAAATGGGGGTTGAAGCGCGACTCGTGGAGGTCGCGCTGCATCCAGCCTGATACAATAAATGTAATAAAATATGACAGGGGCGAGCGCGCGTACTTTTCCACACTAGTGCGAAAAACAGTAAATTTCATGCCTAAAACCGGTAGTGTATTGAAAATGAAATTACTACACTATAAATTTCCACAGAGCTTGTTCTTAGAAAAAAAAAACAACATGTTCATTAATTTTGAAGTCATAAGAGTGAGAAATTCAGCTATCTTAAAAATTGTACATGCTTTCTTCGATAGGCGAATGGTTATGAAAATTCATATGTTTGATAATTATATCATCATCACTAGTGAAAACGCTAGCTTTGCATCCCTTATTCATATGGGTTGAACAACGCCATCTTGTTTTTCCACTTCTCGAGTATTGCTGGCAGAATCTGTGACCTGACAATCGAAGAATCCGTCTGCCTTGGACGGTCATCGCAAAAACTGCTCCTGAAAACGATGTAAAATTTGCAAACTGTAATTTGTGGGTCTTTTACTTTCTACCTCACATTCGTTTCGCTCATCAGACCCGAATCTTACCTGATAAGTATACTGCATAGATTTTAAGATGGCGCTGTAAGAAGCTGAAATGTATGGCAATGAAATTACCTGTCACGTGACTTTTCCGCAGGTAATGTCATTGCCATAAATTTTGTACTTAGCGTTTGGCGGGAACGCTAACAGATAAGTCATTTGTCTAGGCCTGTTGGTACAGACAGTAGAATCAGATAGCTGACCCATTAGAAAGCTGAGAGTAATATAACGACGGCGAAGTGACAAGAACTCCTAACTGTCGAAGTCAAAAAATTTTTGTCTTAAAAACGTTAGGAGGTACAATGCGTCCCAAATAAGAATAGGATCGATTGACAGGTAGTGACGTTACGTCATACTGTCAAATCGAAGAATTATTATGGTGAGCAAAACAAGAACTTTTTAAAATTTAATTTATTTACGAACTGTGAACGAAAATAGTTTAATCAGAATCCAGTTCTTCAATTTTGCTCATCTCTGAGTTCTTCAATTTTGCCCAATTTCTTGCGATTTGACAGTATGACGTGACGTCACAACATGGCGTCGATCCTATTCTTATTTGGAACGCATTGTAATACTAAAAATTGACATGTTGGTTTAGTTAGGAAGCGTTTCCACAATTTAATTTGGTGCAGTTGCAACTAAATATTCGCTTCAGAGATTTCACGAAAACATGCGGAAACACAAAGAATTTAAAGCGCGAAAAAGTAATTTTCTCTAAAAATGTTAGTTAGAAGGTTGGCACTTCACTTCGTCGTCTTATTAAGACATCCTAAAAGCTAGACGAATTTGAACATTCTGCAATTAGCAGTAGATAAGTGTTATTCAATTCGTAGCTAAATAATTTAAACGAACAAAACAAGGTAGCCAAATAATTATAGAATACAGTTATATCAATTTGATCTTTCACACGTTAAGGTAGGTAAGCTTTTGAATACTGTATTGTCAAATGATTCACTTGTCAACATTATCTAATAAAGCGACCTAGATTCGGCATCCTTGGTATTCATCTACCCCGCACACTTCCTTCTTCTCGTATAGAAATCTTACATACGAGTATCTACCCGTAGCTGGCGTTCTGCATAGAAACCATATACCTACGGAAATATCCGTAGTCGGCTTTAACGTGTTAAAGATATATTTCGACATAAAACAGGGACTTCACATCAATGAAATAACAACACAATAAGTATACACACATTGTTTTTCAAGCAAATCTACATAATAAAACAACTACATGATTAAGTACTTTAGGATTTTGACTAGTTAAGAAATCCACTAGATAGGATGCCGGCTTTTGCGCGCACCGCGATTACGCGGTAAATGTAAAACCGAAAAACAAAATGGCAGAGTATAGATTATAAAATATTATGCGTTCAAATTGTAGGAAATTTATCCAAGAACGTAAATAATCAAACTTCTTCATACTAAAGTCTTTAAAAAAATAAGGTCTACAATGATTTGGGAGAGATCGGAAGCCGCGAAACGCATTGGGATCAAAGGGAAATGACTTAAAAATCGTCAATATTAACAGGGTAATGATTATGATAATTTTTGTTAATGACAATCGTATCGTCAACGTCATTGGTGAAAACAATGGCCTTGCATCCCTTGTTCATGTGCGTCGAACATCTCCATCTTGTTTTACCATTATTTGAATAATGCAATCCAAGTCTGTGGCCCGACAATCGAAGAATACGTCCCCCACGGGCGGAGATCGTGAAAACTGGATCTGAAAATGACGTAAAATGATTGCTAACACGTCATGTTTCTTAGCTCAATTTCAGTAACGCAAATACCGCTGGATTACGCTGACCCCAACTGGCCGTAACGCAACGTGATTTGATATTGATATTAATAACGTTAATATGAAATCATACAAAAGTTTTATTAACGTTAGAGTTCGCGCCCCTTTTAGTACCTACGCACTTAAACTTTAATCATATTGGTGATGGTTAATGGTGTTAATTTCAGCTAAATGATGTACTAGGTAAGAGAAACAATTACTTATAATGAAAAATATTTTACTTTAAAAATAAAATTTAAGATATGACCTCTAATAAAAAACAAAATAAAAAATAAATATTAAAAAATAATTTACCTTCCTGGGACAGACGGATAATAAATAAAATTAACATTGATTAATTAAATAAATAAAAAAAATTAAAACTCAATAAAGCACGTGATTTATTTTAAAAGTAGTAAATCTAAAACATACTATATTTTTAACAAGAAGTTATAATAGTTGGAATAATGTCAGAAAAGTTGTCCTTATTTTCGATAGGCGCATGATTATGCAAACGCTTGGTTTGCACAATCGTGTCATCATTAAGTGTAAAGACGATGGCCTTACATCCCTTATTCATGTGGGTGGAGCACTGCCATCTTATCTTACCGCCCTTCGAGTAATGCAATCTGTATCTATAACCTGATAATACAAGAATCCTCTTACCACGAGAGGAAATTTCAAAGGTTGCACCTGAAAACAACAGAAAGTGTGTTAACCCTTTTTAGTACAAGTTTAAAAAAAAATGTGTGCTTGTGTGATGAGCACGATCATTTTTTTTTGTATCTGGGTGTAATTTATCTATAATATGTATGTATTTAGAAATATATAAGTATGTTTATCAGTTGTCTAGTATAACAAGTAGTGTGTGTAGCTTGTGCATAACACAAGCTCTGCTTAGCTTGGGACTAGACGGCGTTGTGTGATAGTTGTGGAATATTATATATTTTAATATGTTGATAAGAAATGTTTAGCCATTTAAAAACCACCGTTATAAGACCTGTAATACATATAGACTGGTCTGTTGGTCTGATGGTTAGTGGCCCTGCCTGCTATGCTGGAGGTCATGGTTTCGATTCCCACCCAAGACAAATGTTTGTGTGATGAGCAAGATCATTTGTTTTGTGCCTGGGTGTAATTTATCTGTACTTATTAAGTATGTATTCAGAAATTTATAAGTATGTTTATTAGTTGTCTAGTACTCATAACACAAGCTCTGCTTATTTTGGGACTAGATGGCGTTGTGTGACAGTCGTGGAATATTATTATTAATACTGTATGGATCAGAATCTTGGGCAGCGAAAAAGACGTTGAAAAAAGATTGCATATAGCAGAGATGAAAATGTTGAGATAGATTTTTGGTGTGACGAGAATGGATAGTGAGAAATTAGTATATTAGAAGAAGTTTGAAAGTGGCGGCAGAGACTTAAAAAGTTGAAGGGAAATCGTTTGTGGGTATGCTCATGTGTAGAGTAGGTAAGGCTGAAACGCATGTTACTCAAAGAGTTATGAGGGAGAGGCAGGCCAAAGAATGTATGGAATGTGTGAGGAGTGTTAAGAAAGAAAAGGGAGTTAGAGATAGCGCAGAATGGAAGAAAAAAAGATGTATTGCGCCGCCCCTAAATAACACAGAAGAAAGGTAGGAAGATTGACTCATATGAAAACTACTTATTTCGCAGAATTTTGAATTTATTTATTTAGACATTTTAGTGAATGTGACATGAATATAATATTGAGTTGTAGTTGTATTTGTAATATTGAGAACTTAAAAAAAGTACTTATGTCGTATGAAAAGATTTGAAACAATTATTTTGTTTGTTATAACATAATCCTATACCGCAATTTTCACAAATCGTTCGAGAAATGCCAGTGTATTTGGGAAGCTTGCAACGAATTCTTTTTTAACCCAGATTGGCCACTACTACTATTGGTGACTACTGGCCTGGCTGTTCCTTCATTGTCAAACGAAGGAACATGTTTCGCAGCGCCTTTATGTTCTTTGGTTTGTATTTCATTTATAATCAAGTAAAAAAGCTTAAGTTATTGATAAATGGCCAAGATTTTTTGCCATTCTTACTCATCAGTATAATAATCAAGAATTTGCCGTCAATTTTTTTTTAAATTGATATAAACTAGTGCTTGACTGCGATCCCACCTGATGGTAAGCAGTGATGCAATCGTTAATGTTGAGGCGCATTAGTTTATTAAGCGCCTATTCTCTCTAGCCTTGAAGACACCTAAATTATAATCGGAAATAGAGAGAGCATCCGACTACGGAACGCAGTCAGGTTACTTCCCCCCTCTGTAGCCCCAAAGTATAAAAATATGACATTTTCATTGATGAATGGTGTCCATCGCATGCGCTGTTCTCTTCCTCGAGATCTAAATCTGGCCGAAGGTCGGCCTCTTCCCCGTCGACGCGCTTGTGGTGGTATAGTCGGCGGCGAGAAGGATTCGTCGCTCGAGCTCGACGCAACTGCAGCGACCGGAATCTCTGAACCTCATCGGTGCTCTCAGAACTTCATCAGAGTAGCACCTATGAGGAGAACAACAGGGAGCGTCTAGACGTAGGGAAGCAGCGAAGCGGAAAGTAATAGGTATGTTCGACGACGATAGTGCGAATATTGTTGAATGTGAAGCAAAAATACAAACAAAGAATAATTAAATTATTATGATTTCATTATTATTTTATTTCAATTTAGTATTTTTATACTTATTTAACAAGGAAAGTACACTCTCACATGATTAAACATTAAAGAAAGAACATTCTATGTAAATACATATTTTTAAATACACATTACATTTATATTAATATACATTACACTACGTTTACATTAATAGGTATACATTACATAACATTACATTTAAATTAATATATATTTTATTTATACCTAATATTTCATGAGAATTGAGTGTCTTAATGATAACATGGGTATTTTTTAGGGTTTCGTACCTCAAAAGGAAAAACCAGAATCCTTATAGGATCACTTTATTGTCCGTCTGTCTGTCAACACCCTTTATCTCGGGAACGCGTGGAGGTTTCGAGTTGAAATTAAAACCTATCTACCTGTTGTGTGATAGTTACCTTGAAGCTTTGTGAAAATCAAACTTCTAAGTTTATGTCGCAAAAAACGTAAATTTCGACACTCAAAGGAATCAAAATACATATGGTACTTCTCGTTAACCCAGAATCAGATTGAAAGCAGGTTGTATAGCACAAGTATAGGAATAAATCTAGAAACAGTAAAGATTCGGAAAAATCTTCGAGGCTCCATTCGGGAATTGAACTATTTACATAGGTAAACTTGTACGGA
The DNA here is from genome assembly GCA_905147345.3 of Mythimna impura. Taxonomy (NCBI): domain Eukaryota; kingdom Metazoa; phylum Arthropoda; class Insecta; order Lepidoptera; family Noctuidae; genus Mythimna; species Mythimna impura. The sequence goes on along the minus strand of LR990351.1, from coordinate 23,820,516 downwards.
ACCCTCAGTGCGCGAGTCCGATTTGCACTTGCCCAGTTTTTTTTAAAGGATCACATGGATTATCAATACTGAGACCAAAAATCCTAAATACAATTCAGATGTTAGGACTTCAAATTTTATTTATTTTGCCAAACGTCTGGTGATACTGTTTCATCAGTTCGACTTTCCAGGGTTTAAGTCCAGGCTGCAGTAGGTTATAAGGACGCGGATGATTATGAGCAACAACTGCCTTAATAATTTTATCTTCTTTGTTGGTGATGATGGCGGCTGTGCAGCCACCTTTACTTCGCTTTGAACACTGCCATCTCGTAGTTGTGGCCGACTCTCTTTGACGGGTAAACTTGAAGCCTTGGTACGTGAGGAAACGACGACCTTGGTAATTGATGATACAGCCTGAAAGAGAAGGAAAACTTGATTTAGAGCTTATACACAAGCGGCATGTTGCCAACGGTAGAGGTAACTGCAGTCGTCGACCTTTCGCGACTCTTGACACGCTGAATCGTTGGAATGTCGACGGCAGGCGTCGAGCGCCAACAGCTGACACCGACGTGTCGACGGCTGCAGTTGTCTCTGCTGTTGGTAACATGCCGCTTGTGTGTTTGAGCTCTTAGTATTAACTATCTGTTACCTCATTAGTGGCACTGACCCCTAAGCCGGAGGTCGTGGTTTTGATTCTCACCCAAAACAAATATTTGTGTGATAAGCATGATCATTCGTTCTGTATCTGGGTGTAATTTATCTATAATATGTATTTATGTAATTAGAAATACCGTAAAACGGGGTGAATAGAAACAAAACCTTGGTTTGATTTTTCACTTTGATACCATATTATCGGCTTCTAACAAACCATCGACTTTTTAAAATAACAATTCATTAATAAATTGATATAGTTAAATGCTGAAAAAAATATTTAAATATGGTGAAAATACCCTTCTAAGTTTTTTTCTATTCACCCCATTTGACTGTACTTATGTATGTTTATCAATTGTCTAATATTCATAGCACAAGCTCTGCTTAATTTGAGACTAGATGGCGTTGTGTGATATTTGTGGAATATTATATAAATAAAAAGAAAATAAGATAGATTCCAAAACTATTTATTATTAAATGTCTTTCAATTGTTCTAGTATCTGATTGTTGAGTATCAAGCTCCAGGTGTGCTGCTGTTTTAAATTTTTTTATTTGATTTAAACTAGTGCTTGACTGTGATCCTATCTGATGTAAGCAGTGATGCAATCGTTGATGCTGAGGCGCACTAGTTTATTAAGAGCCTATTCACTTTAGCCTTGAAGACACTCAATTTACATAGCTATGCTATGCTATTATATACTTTTAATAAATCTGCTTGAATTCGATTTATTTATTGATAGGTACAAATTTGACAGGGCCCGTATCACGACGACGCGGGCCTAGTATCCACCGATAGTGATAAGCGTAATCTACCGATTACGACCCGTTCCCTCTGCTAGAGAGGAGGCCTGAGTCCCACAGGTGGGAACATAATAAGTCTTAAGGCTTATGGCATTTTGAGATGGAAGATATATGTGCTCACGCTCTAGTTGTTGGTGAGCGAGTGCGTAATGGGGGGGGGATGTCCACGACCATGAGATCTGTGGATCGTGTTCGTGTTGTGTTTTTTTATTGATATATAATTGATTTTGTGAATCTCTTACTCAAGGTAAAGGTTACAATTACGTTGCGGTCTTCCCGTCCGATTATAATGTAGGTGTCTTCAAGGCTAGAGTGAATAGGATCTTAATAAACTGTGCGATTCACTACCAACTATTGCATCACTGCTTACTATCAGGTGGGATCGCAGTCAAGCACAAGTTCTATCATAAAAAATATTACTGGCAATCATGATGATGTCGAATTATTCAACTTGTGCTTTAAAGCTGGTAGAGAAAAGGTGGTGGGATAATGGTAGGTAGTTACTTCAATAAAAATATTTTTTTTTGATAAAAAACTTTTTTTATCTGGAATTATAGACACATTAAACCTTTTCAGAAAGAATATCATAGGCGACAATTTACGGTTTTGGCAGGAATGGGTTTTCTCTTCCATTTTTTAAAAGTATTTATGAAAATATGTTTAATAGTGCGTCTGTCGCTTATGATTTCCTTCTTAAAAACAATCTATAGGTATATGAATATGTTCATGTCAAAAGTTACATAAATATAATTTGTATATATACCGGCACGGATCTTGAGCGCTGACTTCTACAGTTCTACTTGCGCAGAAGCACGCAGAAGTGAAATATCGGGTCTCTTTAGTGGTATGAAGAGAGATGCGGGGGCGGGGAGTGCAATCCTTGTACAGTGATTGGCTCGCCGATATTGTACGAAGCGCAAAGCGATCCTTGCTCTTTCACCAACCTAGCCATACAATTACTAATAAATTCTAAGCTTATCCATTAAAACATAGAAAATATATGCGTTTTAAATATAGTAAAACTCATACATTTATTTAATATAGTAAAACTCGAACAATTTTTTTGACATAAATACTATCAGTGTAGTACTTTGTTTCCCAAAACATAAATTAAATTTCGGTGGAAAAATTAAAGTCTATTTATAATGCACATTGAGCGCAGCATGTTATGATACAAAAAATATACTATGATTCAACTTCAACCCATTGTATCTAATTTATAAAAATCTCGCGTCACAGTCTTTTTTATCGAAATACCCCGAAACGGATTGACCCATGTTTATGTTTTTTTTTTTTGTGTGTATTTGGTAGGTCGAACCCTCCTACCCCGGTACAATGGGCAGAACAATGTTTGCCGGGTCAGCTAATATACCATATGTAATAAGCATCGTTTACTTATCCAACAGGTCAGGGCCTCAAGACTACTATTACAATAGTGTCAGAATGGTCTATCATTGATTTCATAATTGTTGATTTTTACAAGTTTGGTAATCTACTAATATAATGTCGTCATTATGACTTTCCAATAGTCAACCTCTGACACTCCATTGAAAGAAGTGACATAGAATGGTAATCTCGTACATATTGACAAATGAATGTCTGACGTATGCAATAACCTGCTAAAATTTTGACAGTTCCTTTGATCAGTGATCTAAGGAACTGTCATTAGAACATTATTTTGCAGTCATTGCTTTTAATAAGCTCGATATTGTCATTCTACCACAACTCTATTACGAGACCAATGATCGATCATTATGAATGAACAGATCACGAACTTTTAGCAAAATGACAATGGAATTGTGTTGGAATGACGAATTTATAAAAATAGCAGAGTTAGGCCCCTGTTTGAACATTATCAACTTACTTAGCTACTTGCGTAATGCTTCCTTGAATTTAAATTTTAAACAAGGAAACTAAATCTAAGAGCAGTGGTGGCCGAGTGGTAACGGCCCCGACTTACGAGTTGTAGGTCGCAGGTTCAAACCCAGCCAGGCGCATTACTTTGTGTAATTTATTTCATCACCACTGCTCTCAAAACGGTGAAGGAAAACATCGTGAGGAAACCGGCATGTCCTAAAACCAAAAATTCGAAGACATGTGACATTCACCAATCCGCACTGGGCCCGCGTGGTGGATTACGGCCCATTCCTTCTTCTAGAGAGAGGAGGTCTGAGTCCCAGCAGTGGGAACATTAAAAGGCTGATTATGCTTATTATGCTAAACTAAATCTAGATAAGACTAAAAATTATCAATTGAAGCTAACAGCATCAACGGTGGCACGACTCATGGCCAGCCCAAGATAGAATTTTGACTATGATGGCGAGTAGAACGGATGGAATCTCCACTCTGTACATGTAAAGTAAATAACTTAACTAGGTTTTTGAACATGTACAGATGTTCACTCCTCATTTATCTTCATCACTCCACCCGAAAGGCGTTTATTGCTGGACATAGGCCTCCCCTAAGCGTCGCCACAATAACCACACCTGGATATCCATAGAATAGAATAAACTCTATTGTAAACCAAAAAAGTAACACAACTTATACATAAACTTAAATCTATGGGTACAATGGCGGTCTTATCGCTAACAGCGATATCTACCAGACAACCTTAAGATAGTTCGTAAGAACTTAAAATAATACAGGGGGTAGTCTGCGGTGTATCCATGGTGGTCGCCATTCTAGACCCTTTCGACTGTTCCATTCAATTCAATCCTGCTTTACATGTATTTATTGTATTGTACTTACTAACACTTATGTGGTTTAAAAACATTTATACTAACACTATGAGTCTTCGTTCGAAATATATTTTCTGTTCCGTCTACACACAGTGAGTTTTTATAGGTGTCTAGCACATTGCCAGCGAATTCGAGATAATCTCTGAAAGTACTGGTCCGATTGCGAAAAATTTTCCACTGATAGAAAGCTGCTTTATTCCTGAATGACGTATGCTATATTTTATGTATGCGAGCGAAGCCGCGGGCGTAAATAAATGTCTATTCTATTCTTTATTAATGGCAATTAGAGCCGATGTCGACTATTTTGCCAATGTCCAAAGTAAAAGGAAAAGCAAGCGTGTATATTATTATTTCAGAAAATGGATAGGGACAGTAACTGTAGACGAAAATTCTTCGATTAATACAGTTGAACTTGATGGGGTAAATAAATGTCATTTAAAAATATCTTGTTTGGCTCACTCTACCTGCCCCCCTAGCCAAGTTACGATCGTTTCGTTTGTGTTTAGATTTGGCCGCTGTTACGTCACAACATGGCGCTAAGTCGATCCTATTCTAAATTTGAATCGCAATTTTACATTTTTCACGTTCGGTACTGCAGTTAGGATGTCACTCTGTGTAGAGGTTATGTTCTGTTTATTAACATGCATTTTTTTAATTTTTAGTACCTTCACCATTTAGTAGGTGGTGGATGGTTATGCTCAGTGTACCCCTTAATAATAATTTCATTGACAGTGTACACCGTAGCTCTACACCGTGCATGCCGCTGCCTAGAACATTGCCATCGTATTTTCTGACCTCTTACTTTGTGCCTTGTGAATTTATAACCTCTGAAAGACAGAAACCTGCCGCCTTCATATATAACTGAATCTGAAAATGAAGAAAAAAATTAGGTGAAATGAGTTCGTTTCTCTGTTAAAATATGGCTAAATCCTACACAACAAATATTTTAAGGTTTTTTTTTTTATAAAATCAATAGAATTAAATGTATCTCACGGTTCAAATATTGCCAAAATCACCTGACCTAATTAATAGATAATAGATGCTACCTTCATGCCCAGGCTATCTCTATCCATTCCAGGTTGCCTGGAAAAGATCGCGGTGTACAATAAGACCACCTGGCGTATGTTTTTTTAGTTAAAGGTTTATTATTGTCGTTCTTTACATTCGGATTTTTGTTTAAATTCGATGTTTTAATAGAACGTTTCAAAATTTGAACTAGTATCATCAGTTTTTACATTTACCTTCGTTTCGTCGTCTCCACGATATATATCGTGTGGCTGATATCAAATCTGTTCTAGGTTGGTATATTTTTGATAACACTTGAATGAAGAAATTGATATAAAAAACAACAATTTAAAAGAAAGTCTTTTAATTTTTATGAATTGTAAACTAAATAACATAAATTGTACTAGGTAATAAACGTGGAAAACATATGTTATACTAATCTAACTAGTTCATAAATAAATATACAAAAATAGAATTCTAACTGTGAAAACGATTTCAAAATTGATAGAAAAGCAAATGAGATATCATCTGTCTCTCTCGCAAAGACGCCATTTTTTATGGATGTACGGGCCTGATAAGTCTTTGACATCAAAGCTTTGAATCTTTATAAATACGTTTTTAATGAAGGTATTTTAAAAATTCTTTCGTATCTGTTTACTAGAGCTAATAAAATGATTGAATTTAGCAAATAAGTAAAAGTATGCTTATTCTATATTGGGTTCTTAACACCTTGGCAGCGGCAAGTAAAATCATAAATCTTGATCTGGTGCGGCGGGCGGCGGGTCGAAATGCGCCCCAACGATATTTTCGCCAGTGCGTGGCAGGTCTTTCTCGACCCACCAGCACTAGGGTAAATTAAAATGCTATAACTTTGCGAAAACATGATGTATACAATTTTTTTTTTGTACTGTTAGAATAATCTTGAACCCAACTTCCTTAGGTTCGATTCGCCCCGGGATCTACCAAACAGAATATGAGAAATAAACCAGGGAAAGCGGCAGGCCGATATCGACCTGAACCACACAAAAAAATATTTTTAGTAGTGATGGGACAGACAAAAATAGGGGGATATCGAAAATAAAACAGATTTATCGTAAAAGAAATGAAAAAAGTTTTTTATTTACTTATGCCTGTCTTTAAAACATGTCACGCAAAGGTTTTGGTTGCATTTCCTGCAATATTTTTTTATTTTTTTAACTTTTTGTTTTGCTTGGATACTATTGAAGGTTCTCCGCAGTCTTTCGTAGCATCCTGCACAATTTCTCCGTTTATCGGTTATCTCAAGGATATGATCATTGTCCTTAGGTTGTACTTGATTTTCTGAAATGATTTTTTTTTTTATTTCCATTGATTTATTTACCATATGAGTGGACTTACTGTTGGGAACTAATAAATAGGTTCTATAACTATAAAGTTTTTGGTAAACACTATGTCATGTCGCCGTAGTGTGTGTGATTGCATATGTGTGCGTTTACCTGTGTCTATACACGGAAGTCGTAGCTTTTTTTGTGCCTCGCCTTCTTGTCCGCACAGTTCTATCATAAAACTTTTTTAAGATGAATAATGCAATTTATATTTTGCCTGTTGGTCTAGTAGTTAGTGGCCTCTGACTGCTATGCCGGTGGTCGTGGTTCGATTCCCACTCAGGACAAATGTTTGTGTGATGAGCACAATCATTTCTTCTGTGTCTGGGTGTAATTTATCTATAATATGTGTGTATTTAGAAATATATAAACTTATGTTTATCAGTTGTCTCATAACACAAGCTCTGTTTAGCTTGGGACTGGACGGCGTTGTGTGATAGTTAAAAAAAATTTATAAGTTTCTGTAATCATTTCATCTATTATTTTATCTGTTGTTTATAAGGAAAAAATATTTGCAGGAGATATGAAATAGGAATATTAAAAATACTTTAATTTAATTAAAGAAAAAATTTGTCACTTTGGAATTATTTTTAATAAAAAAAGAAATTATGAAACAAAAATATAGAGAAAACCATAGCACAGAATATCTTGATATTCTGATGACAAAATTTCTTAACATTTCATATTTGTACAAAGGAGAAAATTGGGGAAAAGCGACTTAATAATTATAATCAATTGGATCTGGAGCCGGATGATCATGCGAATTATTAATAGAAACCACTTCTTGTCCTTCTGATAAAGTATATAAGACAGCTTTGCACCCATGGCGCTGCTTTGTACAAAACCATCTGGTCTTAGGACCCCACTCCCTGTGCTTCCGAAAATTGTAACCATCTACACGTATTATACGGGCTCCTTTCTTCGTATACGTAAGAATTATTTTTCCTGGAAATGTGAAAGATATGTTTATTTTATGTATAATCAGAAATATACGAGTAGATATATATATATTTTTATTCTTGATAGGTTCGCGCTTGATTGCTATCTCACCTGATGGACCGAGCCCAAGTCGTCGACGGCGCGTAGTGTTCCACGCGCGCCTCAAGGAGATGTAAGCAACCGTAAGGGCCCAGCAGGGTCGAGGCCTACTGGGGCCATGGGTGATGCGAAAGTGACCCCCGGGGCCCTGGAAAAAATGGCAAAGAAGGAACAGGAGTGGGTTTTTAGTCAGTAAAAGTCTGACACTATCTCCCGCTCCGCCCAAGAGCGGGGGATGTCATTACTTGACTTTCCCACACGAAAAAAAAAAACCTGATGGAAAGCGACGATGCGGTCGACGATGGAGCGCGCTTACCTAGAAGTAACCTATTCACTCTTGACTTAAAAAAAAAGTAAAGTCTTGAAATAAACTCTCAATACATTTTTATTTGGCAAAGTTGTTTATTTTATTTTAAACAGAACGGCCAAAGCCAATAACACCATTTAAACACAGATAGAAGTACAAAAAAGACAGAACAATAAAGTAAAATATATATTTTTTTTATGTTTCATCAATCAATTATTCTGGTTATATTTAAAAATACTAACTATAATTATCATAAAATAATATCAAAAATGATAATAAAAACCCTACACTAATTACAACTAACTAAAATCAAACTAAAATATTTATTTAAAATTAAAATTAAATAAGTCACAAGTCGCTCGGGACTTTTATGATATCTATTTAATAAATATGATAGTCATACATTTATCTCACAAAATTTCATACATTCTGACAGTATAGTCTTCCATTCTTCCTCAATCATATCAAAATCTGTGTTCTTTTCTAGGAGAGCATTAAGCGCAGAGAGTGTCTGAAGTATGTAAAAGAAGCAAAGCTTTTTAGCATTGAATAAACTTATTTGGGTGCTAATTATACTGATTTCTACTTATAATTACTGTAGCTACTAATAGCATCAGTCTTTAATCAAAATCTGCATCGTTCTCTGAATTACTAAGTCAGTCACCATCAATGTGCATCTAAAAAGTAACCTTGAGTGACGAAGATGATTAAAAGGTACAAGCAAATACTTATTAATAAAATCCCAACCAATGTCAATCACTATTGGTATTAAAACGGAATAAATCCCCTCTCTTTGCGCTCGGGGTATAAATATGGAGGTGGATGATTATGTGAATTTTTGACAGAAATCACTTCATCTGTGTTTGTTAATGTGTATATGACTGCTTTACACATATTTCGGTGTTCATAACAGTACCATCTGACTTTAGGGCCCCACTCTGTATGTTTCCGAAACCTGTAACCATCTACGATTATTATGCGGGCTCCTTTGCTCGTATTAGTGAAGAATAAATTCCCTGAAATAGTGAAAAAGGCGTTTATTATTTTAAAGGTTTGCAACATTGGAACTAAAAAATTCGAATTCATGCAGCGCGGTATTAGGGCCCTCGCCCACGGCAACTTTTTGTAGCGATGCTGTAGCGCGTTAGTAGCTTGTTGGCATTTTTTCTATAGCGCTTGCAAATGCGACTAACGCGCGTTAGTAACGATGCTGTCGCGCGCTTACGACACGCGCGACAGCATCGCTACAAAAAGTCGTCGTGGGTGAGGGGCCTTAGAGTTTTCCGAGCGAGCAGAACATATACAACAGCCGGAAATCAACTATCAGGCTGTTGCAGAGACCAGACAAAACACACGTCTGGTCGGAGGATCCTTCCTCTTCATCGGAGGTATGTGGAACTTCACACCCTTTTCTTCATACCTCTAAAGGTTCAAGCAAAACTTTTCGTCATTTAGTGTTACCAAACGCAATTTTGACAAGATATTGAATATACAGTGTCTTTGACATCGCACAAACGGAGACACGACCAACGATTCTAACCAACCCCGATGATATTTTTAGTAAAAAAATAAAAAAATATTTTTTTTAAATTAAAAATTAATTAATTAAAATCTGCCCAGATAACTTTTTAATTAATTAATTTTAAAAAATAATCGTTATTCTAATCAACCCCGATGACATTTTTAATTTTAAAAGTAATTTATTCATTTTTTTCACTAAAAATGGTAGAATAACGATTTTATCCAGTTTAAATTAAAAAACGTAAAGTTTTTTTTTTTAATTAGGAAAAAAACTACGAAACATTCCAAAACTACGGGCTCCAGAATCATGTACTGGATCCATGGTATTCGTTTGTGCTAGGCGTGTGTAACTCTTTACTGAACCGACTCACTGTTTCGAAACATTTTAGTGTTCCGAAAGATTGGAACATCATAAATGTTTTAAATGCATCATTTGGAACAATTGGAACACTGAAACAGTCTTTACTAAGTGACCAGCAGTCTTTTTAAAATTCAAATTATAACGTTAATAGTGTAAATATAATTAATGACCTGAACTAAAATCATCTGCTTTAAATTATTCTCAAATCGAAATTCAATTAAATAAAACTTTTAGTGTATATGACGCAACGTAACAGATCGAGCGAGTGTCTGTATCTTTTGAGCCGTTAGAAAAGAAAAAACAAAAACATTATTGCATTGTTGCATTATTTTTTATTATTTTTTTGCATTATTTTGTTTTTATTTTTAAATTTTTAATATATTTTTTTTCCATTTTTTTTTTGTTCCATAATATGTTCCGTTTGTATCTTGTGAGTCGATGTTTCAAATGTTCCGTTTGTATCTTTTCAGCCGTTGTTCCAAATGTTGCGTTTGTATCTTTTGAGCCGTTGTTCCAAATGTTGCGTTTGTATCTTGTGAGGCGATGTTTCAAATGATCCGTTTGTATCTTTTGAGCCGATGTTCCAAATGTTCCAAATGTTCCAAATGATACATATCACTGTTTCGGAACATTTCAGTGATTCAGATGCAAATGTTCCAATCGCAAAAATGACACACTTTTCCCACGCCTAGTTTGTGCGTCGATGTTCAAAGACACCCTGTATACAGTATGATCAGCCTTATAATGTTTCCACTGCGGGGATCAGGTTTTCTCTCTAGGAGAGGGAATGCGTCGTAATCCAACACGCGGGCCCAGTGAAGGTTGGTTCAAAGTTCTAGGAGATACCGGTTTCCTCACCTTTACCGTTTTGAGAGCAGTGGTGAAGTCTATTCTGCATGGTTCTCATATGATTTTTTTCTTTTTTTTTGTCTTTTTTAACCCAAAGGTTGACTGGTAGAGAATGCCTTGTTGCATTAAGTCCGCCTATGTACCACTACTGTACATGAAGTTTAAATAAATTAATAATAAATAATTATATGTTTACTGTATGAAGTTTAAAAGAGGATTTGAGACCGAAACAAACTCAGGGGTGTTTGTTTCGGTGTTTCTTAAGTCAGCCAAGAAACACCGGCCTCATCTAGTTTAAATTGACTAAAAAATTTACGTGGTGTTTTTAAAAACCTATTTGAAAAACTAAATATCATTTATCATTATTTATCATTTACTATTTTAATTCTAATCAGTATTTCATGAGATAAACCAAATAATTCTTCAGCTTTTGATTTCATCATTTTTGAAGGAAGGTTAAAGAAAAAAGTATTTAGGTAAAAATATATTTATTAGATAGAAATGAGGCACTTTTTTATAAATAACTATTGTTTAAATTACCTATAGATGAATTTCAAAAGTCTCGACAATCACCGTAAATTCTTTTATTTACGAACTATAACAATAGTAATAAGGAATATGCATGAAAAAACTATAAAATAGTTTTCGTATTTTTCACTTTATTTGTGATACATGGCATTGTTTCTTGCCAAATTTTAGGAGTCTAGGTCAACGGGAAGTCTCCTAAAGGTTCCGATTCCCATAAGAGCGCCATAATAAACGGCATTTTTTTAAATTATGTTGATTTAGTAGTTTGATTTTTTTTCAGTGATTTTCTTTACAAACATTTATGATGCAGATAGGTTTAAAGTGTAATTAAATAGAGAAAATCAATATATATATAATTAGTGCTAATTTACCTCCATTTTTTAAGTTAATTATGCTTAAAAACCTAGTGTAAAATTTTTCAGTAAGGCCTCAATGTAAGGCAGTTTACTTAAATATATTTACAATCTGATAAACGTTTTATATATGTCGTGGCCAGATCTTGGAATTGATTCATGATGTGACCGGCCATATCATGAAATGGTTGCATATCATGATATGGCCAACTGAAACTGGCCAGATCGTATAAACGTCAACGTTTGATGATATTCCGATCCACGTTTGGCCATAACATAAATTTAGGATTAATCATCATTATCTTAAATTTACAATTATTAAGGGACTCGGGGCACCCTGACTCGGACAGGTTAGGTTAGAAGGAGATGGTGGGGTCTAGTTAGCGAACGAAGCGAATCAACACAGACCCCGCCATCGCCTTCGTGGTTATTTTTTTTTTAACCACCCATACAAGCGTATTTTAGTTCACAATTAGTATTTTTTTATGGAACAGAGGCATATTTTGTAATAGAAAACAGAAATAAATTGAGGATCAGTTAAATACTACCCCAATTAAAATCGTATATAATTCCGCAAAATTTCTAGTATAAGTCTACCGGCGTTTCTGTCTTCGGTCCACAGCACTCAACAGTTAGTCGAACGTATCTTAACTCCATCGCTGGTTGACTGTGAGGTGCCGTGCTTGACCGACGCCGTGAACGCTTGGAAAGTGGCTTGCCCGGACAAGGCGTTGCCCGAGAATCCATCTTCCCAGAGACAGTGGGATGAGCTGCTCTGCAGGCTGGTACGGAATAATCTTATTAATACGTCCACCAATACTGCTGAGCGCGCCCGCCTACTGGCTGTGGGTGAATGGGAGTCGGGCCTCTGGCTACAGGCTCTACCGTCACCTAACATAGATACTATGCTGAGTGACACCACCTTCCGGATCGCTACATGCCTGCGTCTGGGTACTCCTAGTGGAGCTCCACATCGATGTCAGTGCGGCGAAGCAGTCGACCGCCTCGGACACCATGGCCTATCATGCAGTAGAAGCGCTGGTCGGATAGCACGACATGCCAGTATTAATGACATCATCCGCCGAGCTCTTGTCACCGCCTGGGTGCCAGCTGTTTTAGAACCCAATGGCTTGGCACGTGACGATGGGAAGAGGCCAGACGGGATGACTATAATGCCTTGGAAATTGGGTAGGCCTTTGGTGTGGGATGCAACATGTGTCGACACCCTTGCGCCATCCCATCTTCTGAGTACGGCGGGCTGTGCTGGGGCGGCTGCTGCAGGTGCAGAAAGCCTCAAACGGCGTAAATATAATTACCTCATCGGAGGTTATATATTTGAGCCGTTTGGATTTGAAACACTAGGGCCATGGGGTCCGAGCGCTCATCGAGTTGTTCGGGATATCAGCAAACAGCTGGTCGACACTTCGCGTGACCAGAGGGCTGGGCTTTTCTTCGGTCAACGAATCAGCATTGCCGTCCAGCGTGGCAATGCTGCCAGCGTTCAGGGCACTTTTCCCATTGACATCGATGTGGACGAATTTTTTGATGCCCTATGAGTTTTATTTCTACCCGTTTGTACATATTATTTTTTTTCAGTTTGTTTATATACTTATTAAGTTATAATATTTAATAGTTAAGATGTATATATAATTTCGTTGGCAAAACTGTACCATACTGCATTCAAACTGCTGATTGACTGCATGCTCGTATTAGTTAAATCCAATAACGCAGCTTTGTATCGTAATTATATTTCATTATACTTTTAGTAAAAAATGTCTGTGGCCATATTACGTGATCAGCCATGTTTGACCATATCATGAAATAATCATGCGTTTAGCTGTTCATATCGTTAAGAGTGTTCATTTATTTGGCTTGCCCATTTTATGATGTGGCCAGCGGATAAGGTTCTATATCATGAAATGCCACCATTTCATGATATGGTCGGCCATATCATGAAGTGATCAATTTTAAGATCTGGCCAACGACATATTATATAAACTGAGATTTATAATATATTATTTTACTTTATATTATTATAATAACTAACATTTAAGGCATTCAATATAATCAATATATGTTTGTGTTTGACACAATATTAATCTCTTTCAAATTATATAATTTCAATTATATGTATTTATACTAAATATTTTTTTTAACAAATGTTTTAATTTCTATTTAATGATTACCCAACACAATATTTATAACTATACTTGTATGTTTTATAAGTGTAAATTAAGTTAGTTAATCAAAAATACCTTCGATGAAGTGAATGTAGGGGGGCCACACATAGCTGCATAGTATGAGGTGAAAGTGATTATAGAAATACCTAATTATTTTCATAAATCTTTACTCCACCCTAGGAATCACTCCTGTATCATGAGTGCGTACAAAAAAATGTTAACTCAGATGCACAATACACCCAGACCCGGAACAAGTATATGTAGGCCCTACAAATATTTGTTCTTTGTTCCTTCCGAGAATGAAAACCACGACACGCAGTACAGCAGTCACTTACTTAGCCACTGTGCCAACCGTGCCAATGTTTTCGTTTTGACATGCACTTTTGAAATGTCATAATATGACATTGACATTTCGAAAGCGCATGTCAATCACACAAATTCTCGATTCTCCGACAATCGTTATTATTTACAAAATGTTACTTTTCCGGAACCCCCGGAAATCCGGAATATCAGTTGATCAGACAACTGATATTCATCTGATATTTCTAAAATCCCGTAAAGTATGCGCTTGGATGATTGTGCTCGTTTTTGGCCTTACAAACTCGATTTTCTATCGTAGTCAGAGTTGCTCGACAACGGAACGAGCAATGTCTGGAACATCTCCAAGTTTTCTTCATATTTCTTGTGTATTTTAAATGATAAGTGTATCCGCGGTAAGTCAGCATCACATTCCCTTTCTTTGACATCATAAACATCAGTGCATCTGGTGAAAAGAAAAAAAATATTGATACAGTTTTTTTATTTAAGAAACCTAAATGACAAATAATATATAAGGAAATCACTAAAATTATAAATATTTTCAACCAAATTAAAATTATTCATGATCATGAAATGAACTGTAAAGGATAAATAAATATTTTCGAAAAAAAAAACAACACATGTTACCATTGCAAATATATTTTCTAAAAAAGAACGCAACACAAAATTGAAATAAACAATCAGAGAGTTGACTCATTTTTTTTTTAAATTATTTGTATGAAAATGTATTTTATTTTTATTTATCCAAAAAACTAGTAAAATAGAAAGAATTTTTTAAATCCGTTTCACATTGAGTAAGTTAGAAACCTTTCGAACCCGGTGGAAGGGGAAACTGTCAAGTAGCAGAATAAGGACGCACACACTGAAACGTGGCGTCACAGCCATTGCTATCTCTTTTGTACACACTTATGTGTATATATGTATATAGGGTGACTGGTAATTAGTGATCGATTCTTAAACACGTGATTGTATTCATGATTACAAAAAACTTTCCCAAAGAAACCTTTTTTATATACTCACTAGTTTGAATGTACCTCATTCACTGATTAGGTACGTACACCTATGGGTTTGCAAGCTGCGCGGGTGTTCTATCACTATTTTAGGTACGGCGGTGTCACGCGACTAACAGTTGAGCGGTCGACAGTTGGAGGCGCGCGCGCGTATTTAAACAACTGTTTTATTATTGTGTTAAAACTAATGAGAGTATAAAAAAAGTGTCTTTGGGAAAGTTGTTTGTAATCATAAGTACAATCATGTGTTTAAGTATCGGTCACTAATTACCAGTCACCCTAATTGAAAAGCTAATTGCTGCTTCCTACAATCAATAACCAATTTTGATGATATTTTCAGAAAAAGATTTCGTTTTAGTGTTATTTATTAATTAATTATTCTCTATACAAATGAACACAAACAGAATATCTGTTACCATTTTTTATTTTTATTATTGACAGACTCGCGCTTGATTACTATTTCACCTGATAGTAAGCGATGATGTGGTCAATGGTGAAGCACGTTTACCTAGAAGTAACCTATTTACTCTTGACTTAAAACCTATAGGTTGTAGTTTCAGAATTCAAGTAAATCGTTGCTAAAATGAAAGTAGCTATATTTTAAGTTCTTAATGTTCATATACACCCCTAGTTTCTAATTAGTACAAAAAAAAAATGGAGCTCTATTCGTACCCGTTACTTAAAAAAACGAAATTCCAAAGTAGTCTACAAAAAATTTTCATAATTGGTAAATTCATAATAGAATCAATCATTCATAACAATTGCTACTAGAAAATACTATGCGCAGTGTTTTTCTATTTTGATCGTCATTTATTCATTCATAATCAATAGCCTGTACCATATTTCCACAAATTCAGTGACATTTTGGGATATAAACAAACGCTAATAACTGTGATGTTTATGAATATTATTTATTGAGACTTTACTTAAGTAATAACAAGACCTTTTCTAATAAGCCCTTTAAGTATTTGTACTAATTAAAAATTTGTGGTGTATATGTACAAACAATACATAAACTAAAACAGGATCAAAAACTTCCAAAAATTTTCTTCACCCCTAATTGCGTGATATCTGTCAGCCCGTACTGTCTTCATACATTCTTGCGTTTTTGTTCCTTTACAACACGATTTCTAATAGTAGATCTTGGAATGCCAAATCGACCAGAGGCTGCGTATGCTGACATTTCACCACTCAGTACAGCTTGCATCGCCCCCCATAAGCTCTCTTCAGACCACGAAGCTCGTTTAGATTGGGTCGTCTTAGGAAATGGATCTGTAATCACACTAATATTAAGTATAAAGTCGAAAGTTTGTGAGTGTGTGTGTGTGTGTGTGTGTGTAATGTGTATATGTGTTTTTTACTCCTTCACGCTCGAACGACTGAATAGATTCGGACGGGCACACAAGTAGATCATGTCTTGGAATAGCACATAGGATATACAATTATACCTAGGGAACAATTTTCTACTTTCACTAGGTCGAAGCTGCTGGCGACAGCAAGCAAATAATAATGTTCAACACCTTACCGATACACAATAATAATGTTCAACAGCTCATCTATACACAATAATAATGTTCAACATCTTATCGATACACAATAATAATGTTCAACACCTTATCGATACACAATAATAATGTTCAACACCTTATCGATACACAATAATAATGTTCAACACCTCATCGATACATAATAATAATGTTCAACACCTCATCGATACACAATAATAATGTTCAACACCTTATCGATACACAATAATAATGTTCAACACCTTATCGATACACAATAATAATGTTCAACACCTTATCGATACACAATAATAATGTTCAACACCTTATCGATACACAATAATAATGTTCAACACCTTATTGATACACAATAATAAATCTACTTATTCTCAAGAATGCTGTCAGAATCCTCTGTTCAACAAACCACCGTAACCAGCGAAAGCAATGTCTGAGATCATCATCGTCATTCATCATTTCAGCCGAAAAACATCCACGGCTTGACATAGGCCTCTCTCAAGTGTCGTCACAACGGCTGGTCCTGTGCGTCTTGCATACACAAGACACCCAGACCCATATGTAGGCCATACAGAAAAGGAGGAGGAGGTGTATGTCTGTAGGTTTGTATTTGTTTCGTGCGGCAAACGAACCCCCAACACGCAGCGCAACAGCCAATCGCTCAACCAATGCACGTAAGAAAACCCAAATTCAATAATAACGCACTTTTATTTTATTTACAAAAAAAAAAAAAAAATATTTATAAATTTTATTCATTGAAAAAAAAGTTAGTAATATAGGCAATGTTTTGTTGCCAAATGTCTTCGTAATCCCGTAGTGGAACCGTCGTCACATTTCAACACTCTGCTACAAATTTGACATTTGGCGCGGCATTTGTCTTTGCTTAAGAGAAAATGTTTCCAAACTGAAGAAATCTTTTTACTCAAATTTGTATCTGTAAATTCTTCCTCATCTGTATCTAAAATAAAAAAAAAAACATTAAAAAACCATCTGTATCTAAAAAAAACATTAAAAAATCAATAAAAAAAAATTCTCACTAATATCACACAACGCTCAGCTCTAGTCCCAAGCTAAGCAGAGCTTGTGTTATGAGTACTAGACAACTGATAAACATACTTATATACTTCTAAATACATATATATTATAGATAAATTACACCCAGACACAGAAAAAATGATCGTGCTCATCACACAAACATTTGTCCTGGGTGATTCATCCCCTCTCCTAGAGAGGAGGGTTGAGTCCCAGCAGTGGGAATATTAAAAGGCTGATTATGCTGATTATTATAATTGTTAGTACAGACAATAAAAATACTGGTTTTAGCTTACCTTCTGAGTCGTCTTTCTTCTTGATTTTCACCTTGACAACACGACATTTAACCTTAGCCTTTTGATCATTTGAATGCGTTGGTATATGTCTCAGTAGTCCTGATGTGGAGCCGTCAGTACATTTTATCACTTTGTGACATATTCTACATTTTGCTCGGCGCTTGTCTTTACTTCTGAGAAAATATTTCCAGACAGGAGAAGGCTCAGTATTCGGATGATTCAGTACCGGGTCTGTAAATTCTCCCTCGTCTAAAAATAAAAGGTGTAATCAGTATTAGAAAATAAAATCTTTAGAAATAAATTATCTGGATAATACGTATTTTGGAAATGTTGCTTTTAATTCTTTAATTCTTTACTGTACACCATAACAACTTATAATATAAGTGGACAATAGAGTTCATGTACAATCAGGGGTCAAAAGTGCAGTTGCACTCTAGCAATGCTAGTGTCTAAAATTTCTTTGTTGTAGAAGTTCAATAGTCCATTATAACTAGTTTATTCAATACTTTAGATCCTATGCTACCAATTAAATCATGTCAACCATTGACACTCTTTTACAAAGAAATTATAGACATTTTAGCATTGGCAAGGTGGAACTGCACTTTTGACCCCTGACTGTACATAGGCGAGCTTAACTCAAAGTTGAGTTTTTTTCCAGCAAACTATTGAGTGATAGACAGAGATCATAATAGAGGATAGGGTCCAGATCTTAGTCAAAGAAAACTTAATAAAATTGATTATAATTATTATTAATATCGTACATTCTGTTATAGTCATGGTCAAAGTCATAGTAATTTATTGGTAAGGGATTCTTACAAGTCATATATATAGAATGTTACATAAAATTTGTGAACAAATTATTAGGTACATAACAATGTCAAATAATAAAAAAATGTCAAACAAATAAAAGAAAATACAAGGAATAAAAATAATAATAATAATAATCGAAGTCAAATTACCAACTAAAATAAAAGTCAAAATAATTTTCATTCCAAATTTAAATTAAATTAAATCATAAATTCGTCAAAAGAATAAAAAGCTTGCTCGATAAGCCATTTTTTCAAACGATCTTTGAAGCTCCCTATAGTATATATTGACTGCTCTCGTGGTTGCAAGCACAATCTACTGAGTGTGAAGTCGTGAGTTCAAATCCCAAGTGTTATATTTACTCTGTGGCAGTCCAGAGTTTGGAAGCTGGTGATGTGACACCCGTGGCCCTTGGAAAACATGTTAAGCAGTTGTTCTTGCACCTGATCTCTCTCCGATCGTGTCACGTTGCTGTTCCACCGACTATAAGGGTAAAGGCACAGAGAGGGCACCTGTGTTTGCGCATACGCTTATGCGCTATAATATGTCCTGCGTTCTTCGCTAATCTCAGTTGACATTGGTCACCGTGACAAAAATTCGGCTGGGAGGATTATACATCTATAACACGACATATTTACGAATTAATCCCACGAGGGCAAGACTGCTGCGTCATCAGCCGAAAGACGTCCACTGTTGGACATAGGCCTCCCCCAAGCGTCGCCACAAAGATCGAGCTTGTGCGTCTCGCATCCATCGCATTCTCGCGACTCTCACCAGACTCCCACCTCGTCGGTCCACCTTGTGGGAGACCTTCCAACGCTGCGTTTTTTTAAAAACCTTTCGACCCCATTGACCATCCGTTCTACGAGAAATATTCTTCGGGCTATGTGGGCGACCTTGGTTCTCCTGCGGATATCTTCATTCCTGATGTGATCAAACTAATCGCGATCAGATTATCCCAGAGGAGCTTATTTTATGTGCTTTTCCAGGCCACGGTACGCCTGTGTGCCAAGTTTCATCAAAATCCGTTCAGCCGTTCAAAGTTCATGAAATAACAAATATATACACTCACAAACTTACACCTTTATAATATTAAGTAGGTACTGCGATATTACTTTTCACTTGGTACTGGAATTGCGGATAAATTAGGGTGTTGGAGTAAGAAATTCAACTATCTACAATGAAAAGTACCGTAACTAGTCTTTTATACGCCCGATGTGAGCGTGATAACTGCGCCCCTAGAAAAAAGCACAATACAAACAAAAAGGACTAGATATAAATTTTTTGCGCCCCTCCAGGGACTGTCACCCGCTGGCACCGCCCTAGTTACGGCACTAACAATGAATAACGCAATTTTACATTTGAATTATAATTTTTAATTTTAAAATATTAATTAAAAAATCATTTTTACCAACAAAATTGGAAACAAAAAAAAAATAGTTACAATAGGTTTGAATAACAGAATTAAACTTTTATTATCACACATTCAACTTTCAAGTCTCATTTAAAAAATTAAACTTTTATTATTGCACATTCAACTTTCAAGTCTCATTTAAAAAATTAAACTTTTATTATTACACATTCAACTTTCAAGTCTCATTTAAAAAATTAAACTTTTATTATTGCACATTCAACTTTCAAGTCTCATTTAAAAAATTAAACTTTTATTATTGCACATTCAACTTTCAAGTCTCATTTAAAAAATTAAACTTTTATTATTGCACATTCAACTTTCAAGTCTCATTTAAAAAATTAAACTTTTATTATTACACATTCAACTTTCAAGTCTCATTTAAAAAAATAAACTTTTATTATTGCACATTCAACTTTCAAGTCTCATTTAAAAAATTAAACTTTTATTATTGCACATTCAACTTTCAAGTCTCATTTAAAAAATTAAACTTTTATTATTGCACATTCAACTTTGAAGTCTCATTTAAAAAAATAAACTTTTATTATTGCACATTCAACTTTCAAGTCTCATTTAAAAAATTAAACTTTTATTATTGCACATTCAACTTTCAAATCTCATTTAAAACATCTATTAATTTAATTTTTATACTAGTTTCTGCTAGCAGTTTCTCTATACTAACTTTGGACTGAATTTTAAAAATCCTTTCTTACAAGATGCATCATAAAAGGAAAATCTGTGCAAAATTCCAGCGTTCTAGTTCTTGGTCCAAGGGTTTGGACTGGGCGTTGATAAGTCAGTGAGGAAGTCTGGATTTTGATATATATACGACACCTGAATACAGTATGTTCAGAATCAGTAACTGAATCGATTCCAACAATTATTACACCATGTTATACTTTTCCCCAAAAATATTTTTCTAAAAGGTCAAGTTTGACACCACAGACACTAAGTACAACACAGATCACGGCAGGTCATAGCGAGCATTAGGCGCCAGGGCACAGCTGGATGCTGGGAGTAAAACAACACCTCAGTGGACAACCAGGTAACATAACAAGCTTGTAACTTTGATTTTTCATGATAGAATTTTGACACTTTGTACATAGATTCTTTACATAAAAATACTGGACACGTGTTTCGGGTTTGGCATATACTTAAACTAATTTTGTATACAGATTAATAATATAAGCAGTGTTTTGTTGCCAAATGTCTTCGTAACCCTCCCGTGACACCATCGTCACATTTTAATACATTACGACAAATTTTGCATTTTGCACGGCACTGGTCTTTTCTAACGAGGAAATGTTTCCAGGCAGGAAATCTCTTAGTATCACTGCTATTCGCGTCGGAAAACTCTTCGTAATCTGAAAATAAAATGTTTATTAACTAATTTGTAGTAAAAGGATTTGTGTCGTCATTATTAATGCTCAAGGAAATTGAAAATTACTGTTATACGAGTATAACTTCTAACATAGATAATAAACGCACAACCTGTAAGTATTATGTTCGGAATCAGCTACCATTCAAATAGATATTTTTCGTCCCAAAATAATAATGAATATCATCATCATCATTTCAGCCGAAAGACGTCCACTGCTGGACATAGGCCTCCCCCAAGTGTCGCCACAATGAACGGTCCTGTGCGTCTCGCATCCATCGGACTCCCACAACCGTTACCAAGTCATCGGTCCACCTTGTAGGAGGCCTTCCAACGCTACGTCTTCCGGTACGTGGTCGCCATTCCAGAACCTTTCGGCCCCAACGGCCATCTGTTCTGCGAGCAATGTGCCCTGCCCATTGCCACTTTAGTTTGGCAAATAATGAATAATGAATATATATATATTATATATAATATTTTAGGATTAAAAAAATACCTGATTACATCACTAGTTTGTGTGTTCGTGTGTAGAACGTCGTGACCAGATCTTAGAATTGATCACTCCATGAAATGGCCAACTAAAACTGGCCAGATCGTTTAAACGTTAACATTTGATGATATGTCAATCCTCAATTGGTCATATCATTGATGTAGGATTTCAATGATATTAAAGGATCTAAAGAAAGTAGGCCAAAGATTGAAATATCATCAAACTTTAACGTTTAAAACGATCTGGCCAGTTTGTCTTGGCCATTTCATGAAATGATCAATTTCTAAGATCTGGCCATGACATAGATGCCAATATCAACGCGCTATCAATGTAGTGCGTTGATGTCCATTTTATTTGCTATGGAATTTTATTTCTTAAAGAAACTCTACCTAAGTGCATTTAAGTATTTCAGTACCTAAATTTTGATTATAACTTAATGTTCGAATTGGAGTTTATATGTGTGCATTATTCCCGTTAGGTGCATGTTGTATATTTTGTTAAACAATCATTAAATATTTCAATATTTATAATTCAAAATATATAGAATATATTTTTGGTGCATTTAGTGCAAAAATCATTAATATAATTGAACTCTATCTAACCACTGTTAGCAAAAAATAGAAGTTCGTTGATTGCCATAATAGGGTCCAACCCTATTATGGCAATAAACGAAGTTCTATTTCTTTTTAATTATGCTTTTCTTATAAGTATTATTTAAAAATGTAATTTGTGTGTGTTTTTAAAAGTAATGTAGTTTTATAAAGTTAAAGAAGAAATAATTTAAATTACCTTTATTTTCGACCTTATTCTTATTTTCGAAAGAAGAAGGATATTCGTCCATAGCCTCTTGACTTTTAAAATGTGTTGGTAAATGTCGCAATAATCCTGAAGTGGAGTATTTACCACTTTTTATCACTTTGTGACATATTTTACACTTTGCTGATAGTTTATCCTTACTTCTGAGAAAATATTTCCAACCAGGAGAAGGCTCAGTATTCGGATGACTAAGTATCGGGTTTGTAAACTCCATGTCATCTGAAAATATAAGGTTTTATTCATATTTTATTGGTCCGAGAAGGCTAAACACGAGGAACGTTAGAGGAGAGATCTTTGCTCAGCATTAGGACAGAAAAGGTAAATAAAAAAAAAAACCAGCCAAGTGTGAGTCCAAATCACGCACAAAAGGTTCCGTATCGTTCATAGAAAAAAAAAAACGGTAAAAAAATCACGTTTGTTGTATGGGAGCCCCACTAAAATATTTATTTTATCCTGTTTTTAGTATTTGTTATTATAGCGGCAATCTGAAATCATCTGTGAAAATTTCACCTGTATCAAGGTTCTTGAGATACAGCCTGGTGACAGACAGACGGACAGCAGAGTGATAGTAATAAAGTCCCGTTTTTATCTTTTGGGTAAGGAACCTTAAAATGGTAATAGATACTTAAAAGTTAAATTAAGGCTAAAAATACTTCCAGTTACCAATTAGTCCGATAAGTAAAAAACTAAAAAAAAATACGCTTTTTGTCTAAGCTTTAATTTGATTGGGAAAAAGCTAAGCAAATTGATTAATTGAATGATGATCCACATCTACCTAAAACGGCCATCGTTCAGCATAATCTTGCGTCTCGGAACACTACGCACCAATTCTTAGAAAGAAACATACGGAGTTATAAAAATACTCGCTGGTATTTTTAGACAACTACTAGTATTTTTGAGTTCTTTTGGTACTTACATAAATTAAATCTGAAAGGATCGCAACATCTCCGTAAAGACCAAAACCAAACTGGTACGGACCCTGGTCTTCTCGATCTTTTCATAATTATGGCGCCGAGACATGGACGCTAAAAGCTGCAGACCGCAAACGCATTGACGCATTTGAGATGTGGTGCTGGAGAAGGATGACCCGTAAACCTTGGACAGCATTTCGGACCAAAGTATCTATATTGCGAGAACTCAAAATCTGCTCGCGGTAGTCGTCAGAGTGTCTACACAAGATTCTACAATACTTCGGTCACATTGCAAGGAAAGATGGTGGCAACCTCGAAAGGTTCATCGTGACCGGTAAAGTGGATGGGAAAAGGCCTCGTGGACGCAGCCCAATACGTTGGTCTGACCAGATCCGGACCGCTCTTGACTCTACGCTATACAATGCCCTTCATACCGCCAGAGACAGAAACAGATAGAGGAATATCGTTCGAATGAAAGTGATGAAGCAGGAGGTCACGACCCTCA
The DNA here is from genome assembly GCA_905147345.3 of Mythimna impura. NCBI lineage: Eukaryota > Metazoa > Arthropoda > Insecta > Lepidoptera > Noctuidae > Mythimna > Mythimna impura. Next base: position 23,796,347 of record LR990351.1, on the reverse strand, counting down.
GCATTGAGGAGTACGACGCAAGGAGGAGGACATAAATTAAATTATAAAAACACACAACATTTAATGAACTTTTTATTTAAATAATAAAACGTAATGCCGTTATGTATCATATAGGTACAAACAATAACAAAGTGTCACGTCGTTAGACATTTTCATTCATTTTTTGCACGCAAATAAAACAAATAAAAATTAATAAAGAAACAATCATTGCCGTGTTTTCCCGTCTTATTTAATGAAACTTGTTCAGGAACGAAGTAATCTCGTATTCCAATAAAAACCATGCATTTTTGACGGTCAAACACTAAGGTTATCTTATCAGTTTTTCGAAGAATACGGAACAGGAGGTATAGACAAAATCCTAAGGCTGCTGGTACACGTTAAAAAAAGTCGCCGGGTCTATGCGAGAATTCGTGTCGTTTCTCCACGCGAACTGTGTACACTGCTTTGGCGCTGTCCAAGAAAAAAATCTTGTCGTCGTCTTGACGCGTGAAGTTGCTATGGTTTTTTTTAGGTGGGAAAATCATCTAATGACAAATCTCGCTCTTGGGCGGAGCAGGAGATAGTGTCAGACTTTTACAGTCTAAAAACCCACTCCTGTTCCTTCTGTGCCTTCATCCCGGGGCCCCGGGCTTCACTTTCACACTACCTGTGGGAAGTTGCTATGGTGCGGTAGGAGGGCGGGGTAGGTGAGGGGGTGCTACGATAAATTTTCGTGCCTAGATCCGACAAAATTCTTATTATGTACATGATGAATTTATTCGTCCCACCTGCCGCAGCAGACACGGTGAAATTTCTTAGCGTGTACAAGCGTCCTAAGAATACATAAAAAATCTTTTAGTTTATTTCCCAAAATTTCATTATTACCTATCTTTGTATGTTTTAACAAACTTGGTCCTATTATTATAACTAGTAAGAAATAATAAAATCTTAAAACTACACAACTTTTATTAAAAGTAAATTAACAAGTAGATTAATGTTTGCATTAAAGAAACACGTACTTTTAATTTGGTACCCAAATACACGTATTTATTAAAAAAATATAATTATTTATATATTTTTTTAAATTCATATATTTTATTTATTCTAAAAAATACCTATTTTTGGTATCAAACTTAAAGTACAACAAATATTTTGGATACTAAGGCACGTAAGTTTAAAAATAACATACCTACCTACGTTTATAATTAAAAAAAAAATTAATTAATGCAGTGAATTGCTGATAAATGTTTTTTTAATGCTGAAGTGGAACCATTATCGCATTTCAGCACTTTATCACATATTGAACATTTAGCGTAAGGTTTCGATGCGTCATTACTTCTAAGAAAATACTTCCATGCTGTTGAATTTCCTGTCCATTTCGAATACGTCAAATCTGTAAAAAAATGGTTATCAAAATAATCACTTCAATTTGTAAACAATATAACATATTATAGAAGGAAAAGTAATTATCAGTATCAGCTAATGATCAGTGGTGAGTTTAATGATCAAGGAATCGCGGTCCACTTAGATGGTTAGACCAAATTTGCGAATTAAAGAAAAGCTTCACGATGCCAAGGATCGGCACAAGTGGCGAAACATCGTCAAGAGAAAGTCTACAACACTGACTAGAACTGGAACAATTTGCTGCGGTCTTCCCGTCTCATAATAATTTAGGTATTTTCAAGGCTAGAGTGAATAGGCTCTTAATAAACTAGTGCGCTTCACCATCAACATTTGCATCACTGCTTACTATCAGGTAGGATCGCAGTCAAGCACTAGCTATCATTAAAAAAAAACTTATTATATAGAGACGATCGTAAGGACACAAAACATTACCAACATTTTCAGTATCATTCTCGTCAATCTCAACAAAATACATAATTTCGGTTGCTTCGGTGTAATCGTGTTTTGCTTCTAAATGACGTCTTAGTGCCGAAATTTCGTAAACTTTCATTACTTACCACATATTTTACATTTCGCAGACAATTTGTCTTTGCTTTTGATGAACGATTCGCAGACTGAAGAGCGATATTTTTTTTTATGTTTCGTGACGACTTCAGAAACCAATTCTGAAAAAAAAAAACATACATTAAGCAGCTGAAAAGAAACTATTGCTTTTAGACTAAGCAATTTTTATTTGAAAGAACGTAATATTTTTTTATTTGAAATATTTACTTTTTTCTATTTTGTTATATTAAGTAAATGCTCTTCCTCTAACCAGACTATTTATAAAAACAAACTACTATATTACCACTACTATGCTACTTATTTACTAGCGCAAGTATATATGGTTAACATACTGTAAAAATGTAAGTAAAATTGTAACTGATTTATAAAGAAGAAGAAATAGTCTACTATTTCTTCTTCTTTTTTTTTCTATTTTTTCTTCTTTTTTTTTTGGAAAACAATTGTTAAATATTTTGCAATCAAAATATTTAACAATTGTTTTCCAAAATATATAAAATAATATTTTATAATTAGTGAAACCGGCAGCACAGAGCTATTGTTGCAAAAAAGTTCCTTTATCCTGGCTATAATAATAATAATAAACCCCATCGCCATATCTCTGCGTTAACTTCGTGCTGGTGCTTGCGCGTTCCAATAAACCCTAGCTCTGTATCGGTAGCATTTGCTTTGCCGTAACATGCTTAGGGTGAGGGGCCAGACTAAGAGAGATACAATCCGCAGGGCAGTTTCGTGGATAACTGTTGGGCATTAGCGATCCCACGGACCCGATCTCCTGGGAGAAATCTCGTTCCTCATCTCCAGCTTGCCTTTATTGGCCGGTCGTAGTGAATCACGTTCCATTAAAAGTGTCTAAAGGGCCTCTGCGAGTTGGTTATGGCTCCTCGTACGCCTTCCAAAGGTCCAGGACCTCAGGGTTCAGAGATATACTGATACACATAATTCTTTATTACATAAAATATTCTTAAAAATAATAAACTGTATTATTTTTTATTATTATTTGTATTTAAAACTATTGTATTAATAACAGTAACAACTTATCTACTAATGTAGTATTGAAACTACGTTGAATCGGCCACGTACGCTGAGTCGTGGTGTCATGTAGCCTTTCGCAGAAGCGCCGACACCGGTCGGCCAAAATTCTTCCTTCATAAAAGTCTCCAGATGATGAATTACCCGTACAACAAAAGATTTGAAGTTAATCTTGTAGCGCGACTGCAACCTTTCAACTCTCAGGATGAACTTGGTCTTCCTCTACATTCGTGGAGTGATGCGACGTGACACGTACAGCTGCATCGATGGAATAGCGGGAAACAGCAACATGTTCGGACCTGTCAATACGGTACTGCACTGATTGCGACAAGTTGGCTTCTTCTTCTTGTTTACCACAAGAACGAAGCTATATTTTGTGTATTAACCGTAAATGTGTCCTTAACGATGAAGTGGAAAACTTAACCCAGGTTAACACTCTTTTACACAATATACATTCAGCATGAGAATTGTCTTTTTTGACAAAATAATACCACACCATAGAAGCGTTTTTCCGGGTACTAGTTTTTAGTCTGTAGACATCTGAAATCTCACTCTCCTGTTCTTGGTATCCGTTTTCTGTAAAAAAAAAGAAGCATCATCGTCAATGATTCAGCCGAAAAGAGTCCAGTAGCGAACATAGATCTCCACCAATTGGTCCTGTGGTTATTTGAGTGATGGGTACATCTCTTGTAGAACAGATGATCGATCAGGATCCTACGCTCAGCAGCCGCACTTTCGACCACGCTACCAACGAGGTAGTCACTATAGAATAATATATACGTAGGCGCAGGCGAGCAATGGTTTGCTCGCCGTCCGACCGTTCGGTAATCGTCCGGACCAAATCCAAGTCGTAGACGGCGCACGCGCGCCTCAAGGAGATGACAGCAAACCGTAGAGGCCCAGCAGGGTCGAAGCCTGCTGGGGCCAAGGGTTTGTTTCTGCAAGGAAAACTCGGCCCTGGGACAAAGGCAAAGAAGGAACAGGAGTGGGTTTTTAGTCAGTAAAAAAACTGACACGCCGTCCCACTCCGCCCAAGAGATGACACGCCCTCCGCTCCGGGGGATGTCATTGAATGATTTTCCCACGTACAAAAACAAAAAACAAAAAAGGTACTAAGTGTAGGAATTGAATAAAATACTAGGTAACAGATCTTTATTTCATTCCTACACTTATGTAGGAATGAAATAAAGATCTGTTGTTCGTAATTTAGAAAAAGGCATTTAGTTTTATTATAATATTTTTATTACAAGCTAAAGCTTAAAATATTAAACATGATTTACTTAAGAAATGACGGTTAGTATGCCTAACATTTACAATTATAAGTGAAAGTAGTGAGAAATATTTTAAATTGTAGACTTTACGCAATTATTTTATGCCTGCATTTTAAGTGATTCCGTAAAGGTGTCGTGCAGGCATCGCGGCATTTTATACGATTGCGACATATTATGCACATGCCGTAGGTCTTGTCTCGACTTTTGACAAAATATTTCCAGACTGAAGAAGCATTTTTCCGAATACGAGTGGGTTTGACGTTTATCATTTCTTCCATATTGCCCTTCTCCTCATCCTCTTCTCCATCTGCAGTAAACAGATAAAATACAATTCTTCATCAGCCACAAAAAATATTGCACTTAGGTCTTTTTTTCATAGCATAGAATGACAGCAGGACGAAAATATGCATCTTTAAGGTGAGAGAAAGGGATAGGTAGCTACATTGTATGATTCCGACAGCTGTCACCTGCACCATACAACCACCACCATACAACACCGCACCAGTAGAAATTGTATCATTTACAAAATTTTCAACTATTCTTGGGTTGGTTAATCATCATCATCATCATCATTTCAGCCGAACGACGTCCACTGCTGGACATAGGCCTCCCCCAAGTGTCGCCACAATTAACGGTCCTGTGCATCTCGCATCCATCGGACTCCCGCAACCGTTACCAAGTCATCGGTCCACCTTGTAGGAGGCCTTCCAACGCTACGTCTTCCGGTACGTGGTCGCCATTCCAGAACCTTTCGGTCCCAAAGACCATCCGTTCTGCGAGCAATGTGCCCTGCCCATTGGCCCCCCTTCCCCCCATTAGCCCCTTGGGTTGGTTGATTAACCACTATTGTACATTGAAATGACTCTATATTATTATGTCTAAAAATTTAAATAAAAAAGTGAATCACACTTGTTGGATAGTAAAATTTCTTAAATAGCAGCACTAACCTCCAACTTCGACTTCAACGAAATAAACTTTTTTGATAGTGTCCAACGTTATCTTGTGTCTTGATTCCAAGTGTTTCTTCAATTCTGTTGTATCAGCGTTATATTTAAACTCTTCATCACATAAAGTACATTCTGCATACGATTTATCTTTGTTTTTGAGAAAATACTTCCAAACTTCTGAAACTTCTTTTCTCTTCAAATCTTTTACGAATTCTGAAATCTCCTGTTCTGTAAAAGAGAAACATATGTTAATAAATATACATAGTGACTACCATTATGTTTACTTATTCTAAGTTTCTGTCTATGAATTATTGCTAAAATTTTAAATTTAGACTCTTTTCTAAAAGAGGTATTTACCATTTAACCTTTCTGGCTTTACCATTATCTTATTATTTTTAGATTTACCAGACATCACCAGAATAGTAAAATTAAAAAGGATACATGGTTTTTATTACTTATTTACTTTTTTTTCGTATTTTTTTTTCTTATTTTCTGTTACTTTTTCTTTTTTTTTTTGTTTGCTTACAAAATTTCGTCTGAGATCGTAACAAAGATCCAGAAGTGAAACGTTTGTCACATGGTACCAATTCGACACATAATTTACAAACGGCGTGATTTTAGTCTTCAATTCCGACAAAACATTTAACAAAATTAACTAATAAAAAGAATAATTCAAGTGAATGTTCGTCTGAATGTTTTTGATCTTGTTCAGCGCTATAATTTTTCTTCTTATATTTTGGTTCTATTTAAATTTGATGAAAACCTAATGAAAAACTTTGGTGATAGATCATGCATGGAATATTGCAATAAATGGAAAGCAAATCTTCTGGAATAGCTGCAGGCGCATATTGTTACACCATTTCAGAACATAACATCACGTCAGTAGTAATACATTCTGAAGGGGTACCGCACATGTGTAAAGTATAGACTGATGTATCCTCATTTTACCAATTATATATAAACATAGCAAAAAGCAATAATTCAGTTTAATTTATTTGGCACAACAGGAAAATAAAACACAACCCACAAAATCACAGTTATTAAAATCTTAAAGACAGAAATAAAAAAATAAAAACATTTTTGGCACAGCGACTATTGTCTTAAACTTCCACTCAGACTAAAAAAATACTACACAAATATTTGGACTCGAATAGAAACGGCGACAAAAAGTTATACATCGGAGTAGACCAAAAACGTAAGTAACATTTCCGGCCATCGTAGGCGCGGGCTTTCGGATGGTACCGTCCGGACCGCGCCCAAGTCGTTGACGGCGCGTAGTGTTCCACGCGCGCCTTAAGATGTCAGCAACTGTAGGGGCCCAGCAGGTTCGAAGCCTACTGGGACCGAGGGTCTGATTCTGAAAGGAAGATTTGGCCCCGGTACGAAAGGCAACGAAGGAACAGGAGTGGGTTTTTAGTCAGTAAAAGTCTGACACTATCTCGCGCTCCGCTCAAGAGCGGGGGATGTCATTGGATGATTTTCCCACCGGAAAAAAAAGTAAAAATAATAAATTATTAAAAGAAAATAAAGGTTATATATAGGGTGTGGGTAATGTTACAAAATTTTGTTTTCATTAATTAATTAACATAACATTGTTTACGAACGCTTCCTGCATTAGGCGAGGTCTGTCCCGCAGGAAGCTTACAAGTTAACTTATACTTATGTTTTTTAGAGCAGTGGTGGCCGAGTGGTAACGGCCCCGACTTACGAGTTGTAGGTCGCGGGTCCAAACCCAGCCAAGCGTATTACTTTTTATAATTTACTAGCTTTTGCCCGCAGTTTCGCGTGCGTACATAAAATATAGCCTATGCCACTCAAGAATGCAGCTTTCTTTCGGTGAAAAAAATTTAGGAATCGGAAAAATTTTAGGACTTTCCTGGAAACAAAAAAATAAAAAAAAACTTTACCTCTTTTTATAATATTATTGTATATTACGTCACTTCTGCTTTCAAAACGGCGAAAAACCAAAAATTCTAAGACGTGACATGCATCAGTTCGTACTGGGTCCGCGTGATTATGTCCTATTCCAACTCCCGGAGAGAAGGCCTGAGTCCCAGCAGTGGGAACATTGTAAGGCTGGTTATGCAATGTTATTTTATAAGGATGTAAATAGGAATAGCTGCATGAAACATATATAAACAATTTGTACATTGACAAAATTTTTAATTAAACTAATATGATGTGTACAGGCTTTTTTATTATTATATTCACTTATTATTATTATTAATACTGTCCGCTAGGAGGATGATTGTGTCCTTTAGAGCAGATAATATGATCTTCAACCGTATAGACAACAGCCTTGCATCCTTTTTTATAGTGTGTGGAACACATCCATCTCGTCTTACGATCGGAAGTCAAGTGCCGATAATAAGTATATCCCGATAATAGGATTAGTTTGGTGCCCCGTTTTGAGTAGACGAAATTCGCAATACCTGAAAAAATAAATTTATTTTATGATTATAATAATACTTTTTAAGGTAATAATATAAGTCTTCTAAATTAAATGGCAAGACGTCTCTGAGATAACTTGCGACGCACGGATGCCCCTCAAGATAAAAGGTAAAATCTACAAATCTTATAAAAAAATCACAATGAATTCTGTACAACCAAACATTCAACTACGTAAAAAGACAACAACATACAACACTAGAAGTATTAACAAGTTTTAACTAACGACGGCAACAAAAAAACAATAGTTTGAAAGAGCACGGCTGTTTAATGATTTACCGGAAGAATTAAAGAAGTGTGATAATATTAATATGCTTATATATAAATTATAAAAAAAAAACAACATGTATATACCCTATAACGTCGCCAACACACCAGGTGCAAATATTACGATACTTATATCTATATATTATATATATAACTATATATATTATAAGCTCTTTGAATCTCATTTTAAGTAAACTGTAATAATTGTTCTTATGAGAAATATTTTTTTATTATTATTATGCGTAGGCTCGCGTTTGAATTGGTTCTATGCCCTTAGCTCTCGCTGGAACGCCCATACCAATCTGCTCCGACTTTCAGTACCTCGGGTCGCTTATCCAAGGAGATGGCGAGGTAGACCGAGACGTATCACATCGGATCAATTCAGGATGGATGAAATGGCGACAGGTCACTGGAAAAACTTGTGACCCACGGATGCCCCTCAAGTTGAAGGGTAAAATCTACAAGTCCGTTATAAGACCTGTCATACTGTATGGATCAGAATGTTGGGCTGTGAAAAAGACAAATGAAAAAAGATTGCATGTAACGGAGATGAGAATGTTGTGATGGATGTGTGGTGTGACAAGAATGGATAAACTGAGAAATGAGTATATTAGAGGAAGTTTGAAAGTGGCGCCAGTGACTGAAAAGTTGAAGGGGAATCGTTTGTCTTGGTATGGTCATGTAAAGAGGAGGGATGAAACGAATGTTACTAAAAAAGTTATGAGTATACGTGTGGATGGATGAAGAGGGAGACCAAAGAAAAGATGGATGGATTGTGTGAGATGTGATATGAAAGAAAAAGGAGTTAGTGATAGCGTGACGGGTGACAGGACAGAATGGAAGAAAAAAGACGTGCTGCGCCGACCCCAAATAAGACGGGACAAGGGCAGGAAGATGATGTTAGGCTCGCGTTTCAACCTAAATCCGCAATAAAACTTGTAGCACTGTATGGATCAGAATGTTGACCTGTGAAAAAAATGGATGAAAAAAGATTGCATATAGCGGAGATGAGAATGTTGAGATGGATGTGTGGAGAATGGATCAGGTGAGAAATGAGTATATTAGAAGAAGTTTGATAAGTTGAAAGGGAATCGTTTGTTATGGTATGGGAAGATGGGATGATGATTATAACTCTACTGCTTTCTAAAATGGTATACTTATAATAACTTCAATTAAGAAAGACAAAGAAAAATTGATGTAAGTAGACTTTTATTATTTATTCGTGTTTGAGTTTGAAGCAATTAAGCTATGGTTAATTATCTCCTCTTTTTTCGCATGTATTGCGAATTCCTTCGTGAATTCTGTGTCAAAAGCGGGGTCTACTTATGTTACATTCGAACACAAACTCAAATCGTTGATTCCAATGAACCATTTTGAATTGCCAAAGTGTCGGTCACTGTGAAAATTGAAGCTAATTACATATCCATACCAATACATGGACACAAAGTAACTACTGGTAACATCATTTACGTTAAAATTATACATACACACGCTAATTATTAAATCACTATATAAAAAATTCAGACACGATTTAAGCAAAATTTAACACTTAAAATCGATAAAGAAATCAGCGGGTCTGTACATTCTTGCTGGCATAACTTGACATAATGCAGGCTGATTCTTTTTTCATTAATAATATTCTTGTTGCAACACATGCAACACCATTGCAACCTGTTGGTCTAGTGGCTAATGACCTTGACTGCTATGCCGGAGGTCGTAGTACTCTTCCGAATAATTCCGCAACCCTGGCAGGCATCGGTATTAGCGGGTCCCATCAATTCTACTGGCGGACGGTGAACTTCCCATTGCTCGCCGTCCTTAACGTCGCCGGCCCGCGGCTACGGTGTGGCCGGGAATCGCCCTGCGACCCTGATGCCCTCCTGAGGGCATATCCTGTGGCGGTCAGGGCGTGACGACTAAGCCATCAGCGAGATATTTGAGTGAGTATGACATACTATCAATCACCAGGGTTATTCATTTCAATTAGAGGTATATAATAGTAGATATTTTTATCTATAGCTGGTACATAGTACTCACATATATTCTGTCTATACAGTTATATAATACTATTACTATTATAATATATAATTTATACAGATCATACTATCGTCAACAAATGCAACAATATTTTGAAACAATTATATGCTAGCTAGCTTCTATCAGTGGCTTCGCATGATAGAAAATTAAATAAATTTTAATATTAGCAGTGGATTATTTTTGTCTTGAAGTATTAATAATAAACTTTATGACATTTAATTGATAACAGTAGTATCATTTGATTCAAATAAAATTCTTTTAAATGATCTCACGATGTCGCCGCACTGAAACGGCCGTGCTGCAGCATAAGGGTTAGTTTATACTGAGAAGGGACGCGACGCGACTCTAAGCGAAGAGCGACTCGAAATATAACTTCATTTACTACACAAAAAGGTACACGTTTCATTATGACAATTCAGAATACGTTGCACTATGCAGCATTGAGCCGCGAGGCATCTCGATCTGAAATGTGTATTTATTATTGTAGTAAATAAGGCTATATTTTGACCCGCTTTTCCACGCAGTGTCGCGTCGCGTCGCGTCTCGGTGTGGACTGACCAGCCCCCCTAGCTAAGTTACAACCGTTTCGTTTCGATTCTCTTTTCGTCGATCGCTTCGAGTCAGCCACGCCTCCGATTCTTTTGTTATGACGTCATCTCAACGCTCATTCACGTGGACAGAACAAAGGAATAGGAAGCGTGGCCGACTCGAGGCGATCAACGAAAAGAGAATCGAAACGAAACGGTTGTAACTTGGCTAGGGAGGCAGAGCACTTACTCGCTCTGCCATTCTAACCAATTATACCCTCGGCAGAACTCACATTTTCTAGTCTATTTCTCTATGATGTGCAGAAGCCAAATAATTGTGCCACGTACGGGCAAGCCATGGCCTTACGAAGACCGAAAGACCATGTGTTTTATTTCCATACAGATGTTCTATTCCATCATATCTTGCCAATAATATCTTCTGATACGACTAGGAGGATGAGTGTGATCTTCTCTGCAGTAGACGACATGATCATTGAATGTATGGACAACAGCCTTGCATCCTTTCTTACGGTGCGTGGAACACATCCATAGCTTTTTCTGATTAATAAATGTCTTTTGCTTGTGATAAGTGTATCCGTTTAAAAGGATCAGCTGATTACCCTGCCTTGAGAAGACGTAATTTGCGCCACCTGTAAATAAAATTCATATAATTTACTATTGTTATTTTTTATTTATATTATTTGCTTTCCACGAATTAAATAAGAAATGGTAGCAAAAGCGTTAAACAACTGGCGACCCTGTTTAGGCACAGCAACGTAATAGTGTTTTAATTAATTAAAAAATAATAAAACTTACAAATTAAACATTGAAATACAACACAAAAATAGAACAATTTTATTAAAATATTATTTACAACATTTAGGATTACTGACATAATTTTTATAAGTACTTAAGTACACTCCATTTGCAACAAGAGTAGACATTTAAACAAACAATTTTTACTGTCTGTTTAACCGATTTTGACTTTTATTGCGTTGGTGGCATGACAAATGCAGTCGCAGTAAATATTTATATAGAATAAAAGTCTAAATCTTTTGAACTGACAGTAAAAAAGGTACATATATTATTTACGGGTATTCTGCGGTGTCCTACGTGGACGATTCAACGTGAATGTGGTTGCGAAGCGACTCGATGCAGTTAACTATGTTCTACGTGCGCGTGAAGTCGCCGCTTCAGCCACCATTTATATAAAACAAGTCACCGCATCGCAAGAGTTCGCGTGTAAATATCAAACCAACTGATCGCTTCGCTTTGCTCGTCTACGTACCGCACTTACGTGCGGTTGGTCACGTAAGCCACTACAATAGAGTACTGCATTTCATCAAGTGTTAGTTCAAATTGCGCCGCATCGCTTCGAGTTCGCGTTCAATCGCTTACGTAGGACTCCGCGTTAGGCTGTACAATTGAGCATTTCTTTGTTTTGGCACTTTTCTCTGCAGTTAGATAAATATTATGTGATATTATGTGATATTTTGAGTCTATTTGAATCAGATAGGCGCACAGGGCAAGCGCTCAGTACACTGGTTCTTTTTTTTTTCGGGTGGGAAAATCATCTAATAACATCCCCCGCTCTTGGGCGGAGCGTAGCACCCGAGCATTTCTTCCGCACGAATCCGGTGCAGGAACCTCCCGAACTTACCATGTCCGGTGAGGACCTACGTCATGCGGAAGGTAAGGACACCGTGTGGTCTTTCCAGCCACTCCTCACAGAGGGGACTTACCGCCATAATTATGGCGTACCCAGTACACTGGGTCTGAGAGTTCCCTTTAACCGCTTTATTATTATTTATTTATTTATTATATTCTTTATTGTACACCACATAAACAAAAATACAGGACAAACATAATTAAAAATAAGTGTACAATGGGCGGTCTTATCGCACAGGGCAATTTCTTACAGACAACCTTTCGTCGGATTGGTTCGACGAATGTTTTCGTGCCCTATTCGCCAGGGTCGTGTGATTGCGACTGGGTACTCAATCTCGTTTAGCTCTTCAATCTCTATAGGTGACAAAGAAGCTGAAGAGATGGAGTCGTGTGTCGATGTGGTCGTGGATGTGCGACCCTGATGAAATAAACACGAGAGAGTTTGTCGGATGACCCGACAGGTGTTTAAAAGGCTAAATAAAATTGTATGATAATTCTAATATCAAGCGCTGTCGTCCGAAAGTGCGCACCTTTGAAAAGTTGAGACAAAAGTAAGCACATCTTCAAATGGTGACGGAGCGTTACCTTTCACTTTGATTTTTCTTCTCCTGGCTCAATTATACATTTAATATTTATTAGTATATTTTTTTCTTATATTGTAGGTATGTATTTGTGTTATTATGTCTTATTAGTATTTTTCTGATATTGTACACTGACAGCCCTAAATCTATCTCCTTTCTTTCAGTCCATCCAAAGGTTGTCTGTAAGAAATTGCCTTGTGCGATAAGACCGCCCATTGTACACTTATTTTTAATTATGTTTGTCCTGTATTTTTGTTTATGTGGTGTACAATAAAGAATATAATAAATAATAATAATCTTCTTGGGTTTGATGACCGTCGAGAACGCTCTACACGCGCGTACTGAGCGCGCACCTCGGGCGTCTTTTATAAGGAGTCCCAAACGCGGTACACAACATACGGAATTTATATGATTATAAAGTACTCTTAAAAAAAATACATACTAATTGGACACAACACATTAAATCTATATACATTTCAAATATTACACTGATTATACACCAAACATACGTGCATGATAATGTCTATATCTACTAATTGAAGAGTTGTTTGTTTTTAAAAATTTATTTCTGTACGGGTTAGTCAGATTTAAGAGAAATAATAATAGGCTATAAAACGGCTCATTTCCCAGACCATGAATACAGACATATTCACATACATTGCAATGAAAGTTGTTAGAAAGTAAAAGTAATTAATTGCTGACAGCTGATGATTACTGGAACCAGTACCTATACCCGATTCAACGTTACTAGCCGACTGAAGCCGAGAACACACGATTTAGGGTCACCGAACGACTCGAGCCGAGTACACCCGATGCAGTGCCACCGACCATCGGAAGCCGAGTATACCCGATTTAGCGTCAGCGACCGACAGGAGCCGAATATACCCGATTCAGGGTGATCGACTCAAGCGTGGCGTTTCAATTTCATTTGCTGTCAAAACATAAAGTGCGCCTAAAAGCCTTTTTTCTTAAAAATATGCGTTCAAAAAGACGAAAGAAACATAAGTTTCACTTCGTTTGGGTCTCTTTTTACAGATTTTTATTGATCTTGCAATGTTTGTATGTTATATTGATTGTTTGGGTCATACCTTGCATGCTGAATCAGAACTGAAAGTGGTTCTAATTTAGCTTTAGCAGTTTTCTCATGTTGATTTATTTTCGATGACAATGTATTTTTATGGTAACACCTAAATCGTCGTCCAGGTTCAGGCTTCAGATAAAGAAACTCATTAGCGGTTAACAGTACAGACACGAAATTTTGTGAGCGTATATAAATATATATATGTTATAAGCTCGTATTTTTTTAAATTTTCCTTTATTAGAATTAGACAATACCTGCTGTCTAATTTATTCATTGATATTTCCCAGAGGGAGGGTGGTTGTGTTCTGCCTTCAAGGTGACGATATGGTCTTCTAATGTGTGAACAACAGCCCTGCAGCCTTTCTTACGGTGCGTGGAACACATCCACAAAGTTTTGTGGTTACTAGATGTCTTAACCTTGTGGTAAGTGTATCCAAACAATAGTATAAGCTTCGCTCCTCGCCTTGAGTCTATGTAAGTTGCCATTCCTGAAAAAAACAATATTACGATTATTTTATCTTAAAAACTGGTTACTTCTTGTACTTGTAGAATATTGTACTTATAGCTAAATTATTATTAAGAATGAAGATGTTCGCAGAAGAACCAAAGTTACGAACATGCCCGTAGAATCGCCAAACTTAAGTGGCAGTGGGTAGGGTACGTTGCTCGCAGAACCGCGTACCAGAAGACGCAGGGTTGGTGGGCCTCCCACAAGGTGGACTGATGACCTGGTCATAGTCGCGGGAATACGATGGATGCGAGACGCACAGGACCGATCGTTGTTGTGATACTTAGTGGGCCTATGATGTCCAGTAGTAGACGCCTTTCGGCAAAAATGATAATATAGTCATAGCATAGTTGGCCTTATAATGTTCCCACTGTTGGGACTCAGGCCTCCTCTCTAGGAGAGGGCCGTAATCCACCACGCAGGCCCAGTGCGGGTTGGTGGATGTCACATGTCTTTTTGGTTCTAGGACATGCCGTTTTCCTCACGATGTTTTCTTTCATCGTTTTGAGAGCAGTGGTGATGAAATAAATTATAAAAGGTAATGCGCCTGGCTGGGTTTGAACCCGCGACCTGCAAATCATAAGTCGGGGTCGTTACCACTCGGTCACCACTGCTCATGATGATGATCCATATATTTAATTATCATTATTAACACAAAATTATAATGATGATAATTATTAGATAATATACTTAAGGAAATCAGAAATAAAACAAACTTTTAATATTTAAGGATGATGCGCCTTGATGAGTTTGGACACTTATCAGGTCGTCTACAAACCAAGTCGACTCAGATGCTACCTTTCACAATTTAGTAAAGGTTATGAGGGAAAGAAAACACATTTATTTAATTTATTATTTCCATGATCTTCATTTACACACATTCTACTTGTTAGGAAGATTTTTTTTCTCTAACCATTACTGTCCCACAGCTGGGCAAAGGCCTCCCCAAGTCCTTCCAGGCATTCTTCTCCCGCGCCATCTCTAACCAGTCCTAGTGGTGCGCGTCAAGTCATCTCGCCACCTCTTTCTAGGCCGGCCTCGACGGCGCTTGTAGAAAAAGATACACAGTATTCAAAAAAATCCGGTCAAGTGCGAGTCGGACTCGCGCACTGAGGGTTCCGTATACAAACTTACATACATAATAATATGTATACAAATAGTTTTGTTTCCGAATCGATTTTAGAACATTTTTCCGAATATCAAAAAAGCTATTATTTTGTTATGTAACTGCCAATTTTCAGCTTTTAGACCTTGCTTCTTGCCGAATTTCAGGGTTCTGGGTCAATGGGAAGTACCCTATAAGTTTTGATTTCCTTGCGAGTATCAAAATATGCGCCTAAACGGACCATAAACGGCCTTATCTTTAAATTGCGTTGACTTAGAAGTTTGAATTTTTCAGTGCTCTAAGGTGTAGCAGACTTGAGTATTTGATATTAATTTCAGCTTGATACCTCTTCGCATTCCTGAGAAAAAGAACAGACGGACAACAAAGTGATCCTATAAGGGTTCCGTTTTTCACGACATGGCCCACCTGGAAAACTCTAAACAGACTCCGCACCCAAGTTGAACCAAGTTGTCCCACCTTCGATCCTGCATCACGTGCCCTGTTACCTGTTCACGTAGGGACCTAATGACAGCATCAGCGGACGGCACTGCCGTGGCCGAATACTGGGCCAGGCAAGGAATTTAACTAGTTTTGCCATCGATACGCTAAGAAGAAGACGACTGAGGTTATGGAACTCTAAAAATCTAAAACAGATTGGAGACAATATGTTTTAGATAGATATAACTAGATGGTGTGTAAAGTATAGTATATTTATTTATTTATAAAATGCTTTATGCACACAAAAGTACAGAGGCGGACTTAATGCCTTAGGCATTTTCTACCAGTCAACCTTTGGGTGACGCAGAGAAAAATAATGGTAGGTGTAATAAAAGAGAGAGAAGGCGAATACAAGAATAGATATATTAATAAACCATTTATACAATTATACAATACATTATTATACTCAAATTAATAAACTACATACATACCACATCATACATACAACTATACACTAATATAGTCCAAATCGACTATTGGAAAACATTAACACTGTAATGGCTTTGTTTAATAAAGCCAAGTTTTTTTAAGTTTGTTTAATAAGGTCAAGCGCGAAACTATCAAAAATAAAACTGTTTCTTCTGTTGTTACTGGGACATGAAAAATGTTGATTGTTACACACCCCTATTTTTTAATTAGTACAAAAAAAAAATGGGGCTCTATCCGTACCCGTTACTGATCATATTAAAATTTGTGTAGTCAAAAGTAAAAAAAAACGAAATCCCAAAATTGTCCACGACAATTTATCATAATTAGTAAATTCATAATTGAATCAATCATTCATAACAATTGCTATTAGAAAATACTACGTGCAGTGTCTTTCCATTGTTTTTCATTCATAATCATGTACAATATTGCCATAAATTGAGTGACATTTTGGGATATAAACAAATTCTAATAACTTTTCTGTTTATGAATATTATTTATTGAGACTTTACTTAAATAGTAACAAGACCTTTTCTAATGAGCCCTTTAAGTATTTGTACTAATCAAAAATTAGTGGTGTATATCTAATATAACAATCAACATTTTCTAAAATGACTGAAATATATTGCCAACTTCTTACAAATTACCTCTCGACCTTTGGTTTCGAATGTTAATCGATTACGTATATTTCCTATAAAGGGGTGACCAGATGGTTGCAAACCAACGACCCAAACAAGGTGACCTTGCTAGTTTCAATACGTGTAGACAGCAGTTGTAATCCGTGACCTTCAACGCACTTGGTTGGGAGGCGCGTTTTCTTAACCACCGGACGTGTTGGCGCGTGGTTTGCATCCATGTAGCCGCAAGACAAACCAAACACCAACAATCAACCATCAACCAAGGTGACCTTGGCTTATGCCAAGGTCACCTTGGTTGGAACGCTAGTTTGCAACCGTTTGGTCACCCTTTAAGAAACGCAAAAAAATACAAAAAATGTAATATTATTTATTAAAACCACTGGTCTTATTTGTACTGGCCATTTGAAGAGTGATTATGGAATGTCTTCGATGAGACTATGTGGTCATCCACTGTATGGATTACAGCCTTGCATCCTTTCGTCCGGTGGGTGGAACACATCCAGAGACTCTTCTGATTGGCATTTGTCTGGTGTCTGTAATAAGTGTATCCCGCTATACGAATAAGCTTCCTGCCTCGCTTTGAGTAAACGTAATTTGGTACTCCTAGAAAATAAAAACAATTGTATTCCGAAATCTGAAACGTTTATTTCAAACAGACCATTTAAAAGCACTTTTGAATTGTCAAAATATCAGTCAATAAACTAGTGCGCTTCACCATCAATGATTGCATCTCTGCTTACCATCAGGTGGGATCGCAGTCAAGCACTGGTATATATGAAATTTAAAAAAAAAAGTCAGTCAAAAAAAGTGAAGCTAAATTGCACGTTCCAAAGCGTAGATATCTATGGAGAAGAACGTGCAAGAAACTCCATGGACACTTTTTAAAATCATAGTAATTTTGGTTACATATATATTAAAAGAATAATGCAGCCGATTTTATCATTCTAACCTTTTTCCAACTATAATGGGGTCTGGGCACGCCACAATTATGGCGGTAAGTCCCTTCTTTGAGGCGTGGTTGGAAAGACCTCACGGCGTCCTCACCTTCCGCATGACGCAGGTTCTCACCGAACACGGGAAGTTCGGGAAGTTCCTGCACCGGATTCGTGCGGAAGAGACGCCCGGGTGTCGCCACTGTGTGGACCGCCCGGAGGACACGGTGGAGCACACGGTGGAGGTGTGTCCCGCTTGGGAAGAGCAACGCCGTGTCCTTGTGGGGGCGATCGGCGGCGGCGATCTCTCGCGCCGGGCCTTGGTACAGGCCATGGTCCGGAGCGAGGAGGAGTGGCAGGCGGTCGCCTCCTTCTGCGAAGCAGTAATGCTGGCAAAGGAGGCGGCCGATCGCGTGAGGCAACGGCAACGGTCCTCACGCCCCAGCCGCCGCCGGGATTCCGATCCTGATTTCCGGCCACCGTAGGCGCGGGCTTGCGGAAGGCGGGCAATGGGTGGCCCGCCGTCCGACCGTCCGGTAACCATCCGGACCGAGCCCAAGTCGTCGACGGCGCGTATTGTTCCGCGCGCGCCTCAGGGAGATGTCAGCAAATCGTAGGGGCCCAGCAGGGTCGAAGCCTACTGGGGCCATGGGTAGTGTGAAAACGAAACCGGGGCCCTGGGACGAAGGCAACGAAGGAACAGGAGTGGGTTTTTAGTCAGTAAAAGTCTGACACTATCTCTCGCTCCGCCCAAGAGCGAGATTTGTCATAAGATGATTTTCCCACCTAAAAAAAAAAAAAAAAAAAAAAAAAAAAAAAAAAAAAAAAAAAAAAAAAAAAAAACTATAATGGGGTCAGTTTCTAGTCTTACCAAATGCAGGTTGATATCAGTGTTTTACACGGAGCAAATGCCAAGACAAGGCAAGACATTTTTTAAGGTGGGAAATCATACAATGACATCTCTCTCACCCTAGAGGTGGGGCGGGTAAGCGTGCCAGTCTTTAACTGACTAAAACCACACCTGTGTCCTTCAGTTGCCCTTTGCGTTCTATGACCACGGGTTTCCTTATCAAAAAATCCCCGCGGCCCTAGCGGGTATCGACCCTGCTGGGCCTCTATGGTCTGGTGATATCTCTTTGAGGAGTGCGTGGAACACAACGCGATGTTGACGACTTGGGCTCGGTCCGGACGATTACCGGACGGCGAGCTACACATTGCTCGTCCTCCGCAAGCCCGCGATTCCCGTGGCTGGATGTCAAGGTCAGGTTCGCGGCGGCTGGGGTATGAGGATGTCCGTTCCCTCACGCGTGCGGCCGTCTCCTTCACTAGCATTACTGCTTCGCAGAAGGAGGTGACCGCCTAATCCCTTGGCAAGACTGATGTCAGATTATCTGGCTTCTAAATTATCCGTTACGAAAGTCAAAGATGCTCAAATGACAGCCGGGATCAACAGCTTAACTTGCTTTGCAAAGCAGAAAAAAACTCAGAATGTAATGGAAGATCACCCATCTGAAAACCAACCTCGGTAAGCGTAGCTTAACTTCGAAGTTTAACAACTGCACGAGTTATTTTGATGTAGTTACAACGCTGTTTAATTCAATTGAAACAGATACTAAAGAAATAATCATTTATTTACTTAAATTTTGGTGTTACCTATATTTATTCTTCTGATCAATTAAAAATTTAAAATTTCTAATTAATCTAGTTCGATAGTGTGGCTATCAGCTAAAACGAAATACGATTTAAGATAAATTATCTGCTACTTAAACAGAAATACAACCTTTTGAATTAAAAAAATAAATAAACTATGTTTAGTATAATAAGATCATCAGTCAGACAACAGAAATACACCTCTCTTTAGAAAGGGAATGTGCCAAATTTTTTTTTATGGCAACAATTTTTTCTAAAACCAAAGTTTATATTTATCACCAAAAAGTATCCCCAAACTGTAATCTATACCTAGAAAAAAAAAAACAAATGAATCTCTGAAACTCTTTGAATCACCAATGTAGGGGACTACAAGTAGGTACATTGCTGGGTTGGGTTAGCCCAACCCACCGTAACTAACAATATATATATATATATATCTAAGTTACTCGCAGTAACTTAATTAACTTTATATAATAAAACAGTGATTTTTAATATCTTTTTAAGTAAATAGTTACATATATTGTTCCAAAACAAATTTCGTAGACTTAGGCAACTTAGTTGCTACACTAATGGAACTGCGCAGGGCATATCTGCTGCATGCCACAACAGAGAAGACGAAGGCAGCGGGTAACTGGATCCCAAACAACAGCATCCGACGACGCGGTAGTCAGAGGAGTTGAGGCACAGTATAGATATATGGAACAGTACGGAAACTACCTACAAATGTTCAAAACGGCTCACTCATACAAACATACGCATCGACGAGACTCCTAAGGGTTTCTCGCGGTCCTGTCAGTAGCGAATGCCGCTTAGTATGAGTGTGCCGTTTCGAATATTTGTAGGTAGTTTCCGTACTGTTCCATATATCTCTACTGTGGTTGAGGTAATGAGTTAGTTTCCTACCTAAAGGACTGGCTTCGTGACACGTTAGTCACCATGGCCACCAGTAAATGTTCCATTCAGTCACGTCGGACATCGGTGTCCGACACGACAACCCTTACCACGACTTACGTTTACAGGTGATTAGATTCATGTGCATCACATGAAAAAAGCGGGGCGACAATCAAAAACACAAGCGTGTCCGACAGCGTGACTCGCACAGCGCTATTGAAATAATATGGTTTAGGCCACGGCGGACCCATGTGACCGCCATTAGTAAATATTTATTTTTATTTTTATTAAATAGGAGCAACTAACAGTCACATTATGACATCTTACAACTAATTAAATTTAAGGCAAGTTTTGGCAATAATGCAACCCACGACGTCACCCACAGGTAGACAAAATGTCTAAAAACTATTATAATCGCTAGGGATGTTAGTAACAGTACATGCAGTTAGTAATAATATTATAGGAACAGTAAAAGAAGAATTAAGATTAGAGAAGAATTCTCAAGGGGAACACACAAGGACATTATTTGAACAAAGAGCTGCAGATGAGTCTTTTAAATTTACTCATGGTATTGTGAAGTTGAGTTATTTTGTTACTATTTTGGTGTACAATAAAGTTTTATTCTATTCTATTCTTTTCTTTTATATTATTAAAACCTTTGTTATAAGAATCAACCATACGGCGAACAGGTGACTGCTTGGCAGAATTATAATAATAAGCACTTATATACAAGTTAAAACTCCATATATAAGACGGTTGCTTGGTTGGAAGAAAGGGAGGGACGCCTTTACCCTTGAGTGAGACACGGTTTATCATATTTTAGTGATTCCATTTTGGTGACAGATATAATTATTGACGATGGTTATAATAATAGCCGTTTCCTATTGTACGGCATTATACTTTCCATTGGAAGAATGATTGTGATCTTTCTTCAAAAAGACGATTTGATCGTTTACTGTATGGACGACAGCCTTGCATCCTTTTCTGTGGTGCGTAGAACACATCCATCTCGATTTCTTACTCAGGGAAATCTTGTGCAGACAATAGGTGTATCCTGATATTAGGATTAGCTTACTGCCTCGATTTGTGTAGACGTAGTTAGCAAAACAACCTGTAAAAAATAAATAGGTACAATTTACTACCAAACGAGTAAAAGTACCAATATTTTTCTTTATTTCTTTTTTTTTATTACTTTTATTCTTTCTTTACCATTGAAGTACCATTACCTTTCTCAAATTACTGTTGATTTTTCTCTGGTTTCGTTGTTTTGATAGTCTCCCAATAAAAAGAGAAATTACACACATGATTATTCGATTTTATTAAATTCAAGAAAACTTACAACTTTAATAAGGACATTAACACACTTATTATAACAGTACCTATAATAAAATTGACAAATCAGCGTAATATAAAAAATGAAGTCAATGCAGCCATTGACTGTTACGGCCCGTTCACGACTTCGGTCTTAGCGGCGAGCGGCGCGGTGAGCGGGGCGGCATCGGTAGGTGAGTGCGCGCCGCTATGGGCGGCGTCTCGTGGCGTGTTTCAAACATTTTCATACTTTGGCAAGGTCGTGAACGGGCCGTTAGGCGGTACGAAGTTCGGTGGGTCAGCCAATATATAGTTAAAAATAAGTGTGGCACTCGGGGACTGCCGCGGTAAAGCTATTGCATAGCATTTTGTATCAACTTATGCAATTATAATTATTTATTTATTTTATTTATGCAGTATTTCTTTTTCTTTGATATTAATTCAAGTTACACTTTTTGAGCGTGGTGACCGATAAGAAAACAATTTTTTTTCTTTCTTGTTTACTTCATAAATTGCTACAAGTATGTTCAGTTGTTATCATAGAACATTACTATAATCTATTAAAATACAAAAAGACTATTTTGTTTGACCGAGATTTGAACTCGAGGCACGATGATAACATAGGTAGAACGCTGTAACAATGCGCCACACAGGTCGTTAACGACTTTTCTAAAATAGGTGTTCGGTCTCTGTCGGCCTTCAAGCCACACCTCCGTGCCCGTCGGAGTGGGGAGCGTGAGGTTTTTTTCGTTACGGAATTTCTGGATTCAGTCCCCGCGCTCAAGGCCCTCAATAGAAGCTATGCAATAGCTTAAAAAGAAACGTGTTTTGTAAATATTTCTTTGTCAATTAAAATAATTGTATAAGTATTTCCCAGTAGAAGGATGGTTATGTTCTTTCATCATGTGGACAATGCGACCCATAGCTATATGGATGAACGCCTTGCACCCTTTCTTGTGGTGACTGGAACACATCCACCTCGACTTCTGATTCATAGAAACCTTCTGCAGGCAATAAGTGTACCCTGATACTAAGATTAGCTTGCTGCCCCGGTTTGAAGTGACGTATTTTGGAATAACTGTCGTAATTTCTGTGAACAAATAAATTGATTTTATCATTATGATATGTAATATTTTCTTACATTATTTACATAAATTGTTTAAATTATTACCAAAGTACATAAGTGGTAAGAATCAATATTTAATTAAGTTAATACTTTATTTGCCTTCGTCCATGCATTACTGCTGGGTGCTAGGTGAAAACTAGCACCAAGTGTCCGACACCCAGCAAACGTGGCGATGGAAAATCCTTTCGGTACGGGCACGCAATATTTTTTTTATATGTTGCCCTACACTAGAAGAATATTTCCTGTATAGTAGATGTATTCAGATGCATTCAGTTTATGTATGTATGCCTATAGATTACAGAAGGTAGTAGTTTGAAAAAAAAAATGTACCTACAATTGATGTGGAAAGGTAAAAAAAAATACGGTACTATTATCATTGTATTTATTTTATTCGAACAAAAACAGAAAACATAAAGAGCTCTCCTAACCTAAATTATCTTTGCCTCCAAATATCTCGACAGCGCGGCACTTCAGAGCACCAATTTTCTGCATTTTTTTTTTGTTTGCTTTTTTATCCTATACAAATACGGCAATACCTATCATGTTGTGTATCGCAACTTTGAAGACAGATCAAAATGGCGTGGGTCACCGACCGCCATTTTGATTTCTGTGTTTTGTACTGTGATTAGGCCAAATTTGATTCAATGCCCTTTATTTGCATTCAATGTAGATACTTTATTTGCCTACATATGTACCTGGACATGTCAGTCTATATTTTATTAAGTCATGTTTGATTCCAAGAACATTTTACCATTTGGCATGCAAAAACTAATACTTACAGTAACTAATAAGTAGGGTTATTAACACATTAATACTCGTAGTATAACTTTTTGGTATATATTAAAAAAGATATAAAGGTAGGTACAGGTATCGACACGGATCTTGAGCGCTCCTAGTACCTAGTAGGTAAAAGAAAAAATAAAATAAAATAGGTGTACATTTAAAAACGAAAAACGCGTACGCAAAGCGATCCCTACTCTTTCGCCGAGCGTTCAAGATCCGTGCCGATACCTGTATTCAACTAAAATATAACATAAAATAAAATATCTATTGTTTATTCGAATTCTCATTTTAGGTATTCTTACCTATTGTAAAAAAAAAAACCTATTGTAAATTACAGAGCCTATATTACGCCCGGATAAAGGAACATACATGATAAGACTACCCGATAAGTTGATGGGTAAAATCTACAAGTCCGTGATAAGACCTGTCATACGGTATAGATCAGAATGTTGGGCAGCGAAAAAGACGGATGAAAAAATATCTCATCTAGCGGGGATGAGAATGTTGAGATGGATTTATAGAAAGACAAGAATGGATAAGGTGGAAATGCGTATATTAAACGAAGTTTGAAAGTGGCGCCAGTGACTGAAAAGTTGAAGGGGAATCGTTTTGTCTTGGTATGGTCATGTAAAGAGGATGGGATGAAACGCATGTTACTAAAAGAGTTATGAGTATACATGTGGATGGATGGAGAGGGAGAGGGAGGCCAAAGAAAAGATGGATGGATTGTGTGAAGAGCGATATGAAAGAAAAGGGAGTTAGTGATATGGTGAGGACTGATTGGAAGAAAAAATTGTGTTGTGCCGACCCCAAATAACGCGGGACACAGAGATATGGTAGGACTAGCCGGGTATCGAACAGAACATTATAATAACTTATATAGAACCAAATAACAATAATAATATAATATATAATGACGACAAAACAGAAAATAATTATATATTCTTGTTTTCAAGTTCAACCAATGGCTTTAAATGTACATTATATAAATAACAAGTTAAAACAGTCAATATATGTAAGAAATGGCTTAAAATATAGGTAGACGAGTTTAATTTAGTTCCACCGGTACATGGTGAACATCACACGCATACTCATAAAACTTTTTTAGGAACTCATTAATTGTGCGTACATCTAGGGAGCGATTCCCTGCCCGAGCCTGTTTCCTGATAGCTACAACCTGGGAGTCTTTAAGTCAAGAGTGAATAGGTTAATTCTAGACAAAGGTGCTCCATCATTGAGTAGTGGGATGGTCGTCAAGTGTGAGCCTATTAACAATTCGAGGACCAAAGTCGATTGCCACTACATATTTATCTATTTACAGATATATCCGTATATGACATCAGCGAAAAAAAAACGCAACCTAGGTGCCAGTATAGGGATAAAAACGTATACGAATAATTACGTAGAATCCTTGGTAACACCACACACACTTCTTCGCCGGATTCCATATAGGTACGGATATATTCGTAGTCGACCTTCAAAGTGTAAATAATTTGAAAAAAGAAACTGTTTTGTTTTATAAACCCTCATAATACCCTTTAGGAGGATGATTGTGAACGGTCTTCGAATAGACTATGTGATCATCCACTGTATGGACAACAGCCTTGCATCCTTTCCTCCGGTGAGTGGAACACATCCATCTCGTCTTTCGATTGCTTGCCGTCGTGAAGTGCCGGTAGAAGGTGTACCCTGATATCAACATCAATTGAGTACCTAGTCTTGACTTGATGTATTTGGCAAAACCTGTAAATAATTCAAACCATTATACGATTATTGTGAAAATTTATTATTATAAGATTGCACGTAGCGGAGATGAGAATGTTAAGATGGATGTGTGGTGTGACGAGAATGGATAAAGTGAGAAATGAGTATATTAGGGGAAGTTTGAAAGTGGCGCCAGTGACTGAAAAGTTGAAAGGGAATCGTTTGTCTTGGTATGGTCATGTGAAGAGGAGGGATGAAACGCATATTACTGAAAGAGTGATGAGCTTACATGTGGATGGATGGAGAGGGAGAGGGAGACCAAAGAAAAGATGGATGGATTGTGTGAAGAGTGATATGAAAGAAAAGGAAGTTAGTGATAGTATGACGAGTAACAGGGCAGAATGGAAGAAAAAAACGTGTTGGGCCGACCCCAAATAACACGGGACAAGGGCAGGAAGATGATGATGATGATACGATTATTGTGTACCAAGTGTATATCATAAGCATAGCAATAGTTATAAGCAGTTATCTCTCAACTTCTACCAGCGGCTTTGTCCGCGTAAAAGTAGTTTTCTCAATACAAACTTTGACCCTTGTTTGATCCCCTCAGGGAGTGAGTTTTGGAAAATTCTCTCATAATCTTTATAACAGCAATGTGGGCAGGGCACATTGCTCGCAGAAAAGATGGCCGTTGGGGCCGAAAGGTTCTGGAGTGGCGACCGTGTACCGGAAGACGCAGTGTTGTAGATCCATTATAGATAATTAACCCTTAAGATATACGTTAGACCATTATAGGTGCACAATGTGTGTTGTGTTGAAACAATAAAAACAAAATTTTCCAAAAAAAAAAACAATCGACTATAATAGTTTTATCTTTTCGTTATTTAACACTTACTTCCGAAATTAAAGTTATTTTGCACTTTTTAGTGTTTTTTACATTGAAGTCGGTTGATTTTTTAATGTAAAAAGTTTTTTTATTTTACACTTTTTAGTTGCGGTCAACTAAAACAGTACAGTCAAACTTAAAGTCATCGCGTATACGTTTATACAAAGCAATTTTACTTGTTACGACAGTTCTGCTGTAATCCTATGAGGAGTTCCGTTCCATATCTTCGAAATTCATCATCAGTTCATAACAATATTTATATGAGACCAGCTCGGAAATATAACCTCAATCAAATATATCTTCAACCAAAAAAATAATTTTCAAGATCGGCCCACAATTGACCGAGAAATCGGTGAACATACAAAAAAAAAATACATACAGCCGAACAAGAACCTCCTTCTTTTTGAAGTCTGTTAAAAACACAAAAAGGACTCAGCGGGTTACGTAGATAAGCAGTACAAAAACGTGAATAAAACAAATACTTAGAAGTACGTAAGAAGCAGTATTTTATTGCTGTATTGAGTACACATTATTAATCTTAAAGAAACTTTGACGTAAATTAGGTTTTTCGTAAAGCCAATTTACTCTTGGTAAATGTCCATGGTCCAATTTGACGGTTCTTGTTAGGATTTCATTTCCTACGGTATAAAGGGCAGCCTTGCATCCCTTGCTTGAATGTGTAGAGCATGCCCATCTTGTTTTTCGATTGTTTGTGGTTTGACGGTAAAAGGAATACCCTCCTACTACGAGTAGCCTATTCCCTCGCTTGGAGAAGGCGTATGTTGCAAAGGCTGTAAACAATAATCAACATTAAATTCATGCCGGGAGGGCCTAAAACTGAATGGTGGTAGCTTAAGACAAAAGACGTTCTATCAGCGGTAACGCTCCCGAAATGTCACTTGGACAAACCATTTCGACAATCGTTATTTCTGATAGAATTGATCTACATTAATTTGGCCTATTTAGATGCATGCACATGCAAGAATAAAACAATAATATCAATGACATCAATTCTCCAACACCATTATTGGTTATGTTTTTGACCCAAACATTCCTATTAGATTCCCAACATTCCACATACATTTATTTCTTTTTCAATATAAAATTAACATTTATTTTGTCACAATATATAAAATAACATACAAAAAGTAACACAAAATTTAAACTTACTTCAAGTAAATTACACAAATATCTATTGTGTGCCTTACGGCTGTGCCATTCAGGTTATTTTCCCAAAAAAATGCGAGCCCTATAAATGCAGATGAAATTAAAAAAATAGAGTTTTTTTTTTGTATTTTAATTTATCTGACATAATTTTGTTTTATTTGGAATAGTTTTTTATGAGTAAGTACCTAAAATTAGTCTATTGTTACTTGAAATAAATTAATAATAATAATTAGCGTCGAGCATGATGCATATTACTATATTTAAGTACTAAATAAATAAATAAATTTCCGTAGAAATAAGCATCAACTAAGAACACTATCTTTCTATTTCGTCGCAGTTGCTTATAAGTATGTATTTTTTATTCAGTATATATTATTGCGATATTTATTATACTATGTGGATGTATATATTTATGATAGTATATTTTTATATTGTATATTTTATTGATAATTGTTTTATTTATACTTTTCTTTTTTTTTCACTTTTACACACGGTGTCTACATCTCTTTTTTCCAATTTTCCTTTCGCAGGTATGCTGGAAGAGATTTCCGTAGAAATAAATAGCATCACCTATGTACCTATTTTTCTGTTTCCATCTTCATTTCTTTTATTATATAAGTGTGTACATGAATTGTAAAATAAATAAATTTAAATATAAAAATAAATAGAACAGAAAAAAATATAAAAAGTTACAATGATTGGGAAAATATTGCATCACATCGGTCGGCCATCACTCAACATAATGCTGCACTTTTATGTGAGACCGAGTTACATCACTCGTTTCAGCATCAGTTGGTGGCGTTGAATGGATTATCTTCTGGAGCGATCTTGCAATCAATTCAAAGCAAAATTATTAGGCATTCTCTTCAAGACATGCTTGTCGTTTATGATCCTTTAAGTAGACTATCCCACCACCTTTAGTATAGACAATTGATTTGTTTCCCTATTTGTAATGACTGGAACAATTATAAGTACCTATATCCCTACTTTTTTTTTGTAGGTTTTTTTTTTTTTTTTCGGGTGGGAAAATCATCTAATGACATCCCGCGCTCTTGGGCGGAGCGAGAGATAGTGTCAGACTTTTACTGACTAAAAACCCACACCTGTTCCTTCTTTGCCATTTTTCCAGGGCCCCGGGGATCACTTTCGCATCACCCATGGCCCCAGTAGGCCTCGACCCTGCTGGGCCCCTACGGTTGCTGACATCTCCCTGAGGCGCGCGTGGAACACTACGCGCCGTCGACGACTTGGGCTCGGTCCGGACAGTTACCGGACGATCGGACGACGAGCCACCCATTGCTCGCCGTCCGCAAGCCCGCGCCTACGGTGGCCGGAAATCGGGATCGGAATCCCGGCGGCGGTTGGGGCTTTTTTTTTAGTAGGTGTGAAAATCATCCAATGACTTACTGACTAAAAACCCACTCCTGTTCCTTCTTTGCCTTCGTCCGAGGGCTGAGTTTTCCTTTCAGAAACAAACCCTTGGCCCCAGTAGGCTTCGACCCTGTTGGGCCCCTACGAGGCGCGCATGGAACAGTACGCGCCGTCGACGACTTGGGCTCGGTCCGGACGGTTCCCGGACGGTCGGACGGCGAGCGAGGCAAATTATGAGTGAGCACATTTTTATGTGTGTATCATTTTTAAGCAATAATGTTCGTCAAATGACCAAAATGTTTAAAATTTACCAGTTGATATTTCGGTACAAGATATCCGGTAAAGTCCAAAATGTATAGAGTTGACATACACAATTCCACACCTCTTGGACTTTATACAAGAGTTATCGTTGATGGAATGGTTACATAAGGTTATTTTTACGTGGTCCTGTGTTAGAACCAAAAACATGAGTTAATATGACAAGAAGTATGAAATAAAAATCACAAAAATAGTATTTTAATTACTTATTTTATTGATTACCAGCAACCGGACCCTTTTTCTTACAGCTATAACAACTTGACAATACATTTAAATGTCTTTACTTCTTCAGTAAATATATTTTGTTAACTCATACACAACTGCTATCCCAATATAAAACGTTCTTAACGAGGAGTAACTTGGTACCTACATGTACTTATAGCTTTTAATTTGTATTTTATTGTAAATCACCATTATATTTAAGTGTACACCACCACCCATAAGTTATAGGTTAAAGTAACTATTAAACAAACTAGAATAATTTAAAAAGGACAAATTATACAAAATTAGTTATTAAAATTAAATAAAAGTCGCGTAAAATTATTATGAATAAAAATGATTAGGTATATTTCAACGAAACAATCTAAATGTTAATATATTCTTGTCAATGATTTTTTACTTGCGAGTGTCAATGGTCTTCTACCAATAGCCCAAAATACTATGATGTGGTAATAATGCCATCATTTTTTTTTTATGAGAGAGACAGACCTATACAGATAGCGGCACGAATCTTGAGCGCTCGGTGAAAGAGCGGGGATCTTTTTGCGCATCGTACAATATCGGCGAGCCAATCACTGTACAAGGATTTAACTCCCCGCCCCCGCATCTCTCTTCATACCACTAAAGAGACCCGATATTTCACTTCTGCGTGCTTCTGCGCAAGTAGAACTGTAGAAGTCAGCGCTCAAGATATCTATACTCAACATTTTTCTTTCTTTTTTTATACTAGATGAATAGCATCTTTCATAACAGACTCATGATGGCATGACACGAAAATTAAGAAAATTGAATTACGCGGGTTATGTTGGAGCTTTACCTTAACCTTTTGACCGCTTTGTTTACTTTGTCATATAGTCGTAACCATGGCGTGTTGGACACATTTTTTTTGTCACGAATACAGACTGGCGTTCGAAAGGTTAAACACGATTGATATGCTGACAATCATGCACACAGTTTTCAGGTTTCTCAGTCACCCAGTTAATTCTAGGCTCGTGGTTATGGTTTAAGTTGCAGCTTACTATTTCATCGTATACTGTATATACGACTGCTCTGCAGCCGTGTCGCTGGTGTGTAGAACAAAGCCATCTGGTTTTCTTTTGGTGGGATGTCCGATGACGGTAGAAAGAATACCCTGATATCAGAATTAACTTGTTACCCCGCTTTGAGTAGACGTAGTCTGCGAAACCTGGAAAGAGAGATTTATATTAAGATCTTGAAATAATGATTAGAAAGATCTGTGTTCTAGGTTTTAGTCAGTAACAGTCTGACAATACCTCTGACTCTGGAGGAGTCTTAATGTATTCCTACGTAAAAATGTAAGGTCTTTGTTAAGTTTGGTCTACTGTCCTCGGACGCGTAGCTTCAGAGACGCGTATTCGTCATTATACGCTTGGTGTACGCCTGCTCACAGCTTAAATACAAAACTATTAAACTTTGTCGACGAAGAGTCAACGTCGTGCCGTGTGTCGTTTGACTAATACGCGTCTATGAAGCTACGCGTACGTAGACAGTAAGCCTTTGTGTGCGTTTCATTGTGCGTATAGCTAAAGAGTTGAATTCCCTGCCGGAGACTTTATAACCTAAAGTCCATAAATGTTTACTAACACTACATTATAACATTTGAAGAAGCATGTTTATTTTAATTCATAATTCGATATAATTATCTTAGGAACTTCAAAACTGGTCTGCTACTAACACATTTTTTTTGACGGCCCTTTTGTCGCAGTGCTTGAGCAATTGGCTGTAGCGCAGCGTGTCTCAAGTTCGGTTCCCACACGGACCAAACATGTGTATGGTCTACAGACATACAAGGTCTTCCATGTCTGTGTGTCTTCTGTATTTGAGTTTACAAGTATGTGTGTGCACCCAAGATACAATAGTACTTCCTAAAATACAATAGTTCTGCACTTGTATTTGGATATAAGAGCAGAAACTCCAGCTTAAGCCAGGACATTTATGTATGTAATTTATTTCATCACCTCTTCCCTCAAAACGGTGAAGGAAAACATCGTGAGCAAACCGCCATGTCATAGAAACAAAAATTCGAAGATATGTGACGTGACATCCACCAATCCGCACTGGGCCCGCGTGGTGGATTATGGTCCATTCCCTGTCTTAGATAGAAGGCCTGAGTCCCGGCAGTGGGAAACATTATAAGGCTGACTATGTTATGCTATGTTGTATATGATCAAATCCAGCGTACTTGACTTCGGTGGAAGAATTTTCAGCTAGATTTACGTAAGGTTTCAATAGAACACAATTATAATAATAATATTTCACAACTATCACACAACGCCGTCTAGTCCCAAACTAAGCAGAGCTTGTGCTATGAGTACTAGACAACTGATAAACATACTTATATATTTCTAAATACATATATATTACAGATCGGGGGGCACGGCAGTGCCCCCGCCAAGCCGAGCGCGAAGCAAACACTGCCGTACCATCCTTTACTGGAACCATTTCACCGCATTTTCAGGCCCCTATTTGACAACCTCTGGATAAGACCAGAACGCAGAAATTTTCGTCATCTAGTAAGCTATAATCACATACTTAAAATCTAAAATTTCAAGTCTGTAGCTCATTTAGTTCCGAAGTTAAGCAAAAGCAAAGTTTCGCATTTATGACACTCACTCACTCATGATCATCAGAATAGAACTAGTACTTCCCATAAAGTCAGAGAACTGAAATTTGGTACAGAGTTAGGGTTTAATGGCCACATAAAGGGAAAACTATAAAAACTAGGATAATCGAAGATCTGGAGTACCTGGTGACCCTAATTAGAAAACACAAGAGCCCAACCAAACTATTAGAGATCGACATACCGCCTTTACAAAAAATATTCAACTTGGTGGGCCGCTTCATTTGATGTCAAAAATTGAAGGTCTGAAGTATCTGATGAAAAACCCTCAGCTGCTCTCAGCTGTATTAGAGATATGGTAATGCCCCCTTCTACTATTGGTACATAAAAAAATCGACTGTCATTGCAAAAATCAATATGCGTTTCTACAAAAAGAAGTGAAATCCCACCAAAAACATTCTGTAAAAAACTAGCCAAGTCTCGATGGAGCTGCTTGTTTATCTCTAAAAAGTAATGAAATCTAGACAAAGCGTGCCAAGTCTAAGGTTCCTTACTGCGATTTCTTTATTATTATAGTTAATGTTGTGTGACTTGGCCGTTGAAGGATACACAAGGGTACAAAACCAGGTGCTCCATGATAGCTTTGCACCAATCTGTCGCCAGAACCGCTACCTATTGACGATGGAAAATTGTTTTAAAACGTATTGTTCAACGTCCAAGTCACACAACATTAACTATAATAATAAAGAAATCGCAGTAAGGAACCTTAGACTTGGCACGCTTTGTCTAGATTTAATTACTTTTTAGAGATAAACAAGCAGCTCCATCGAGACTTGGCTAGTTTTTTACAGAATGTTTTTGGTGGGATTAGATATTACACCCAGACACAAGACAAATGATCATACTCATTACACAAACATCTGTCTTGGATAGGA
The DNA here is from genome assembly GCA_905147345.3 of Mythimna impura. Taxonomy (NCBI): domain Eukaryota; kingdom Metazoa; phylum Arthropoda; class Insecta; order Lepidoptera; family Noctuidae; genus Mythimna; species Mythimna impura. Next base: position 23,763,495 of record LR990351.1, on the reverse strand, counting down.
ATTGAACCCGCGACCTCCGGCATAGCAGTCAGGGCCACTAACCACTAGACCAACAGGCCAGTCAATTACCACAGAACCGGTTAATACTGGGTTTTTTTATCACTAGCGGCATCCTACTAAGCAAAAAAATATTAAAACGGTTCTAACATACTTGAACAAACATTAGACAAGGTAAATGACAAAGAATATTAGAGGCCCTACTATGAGCTAGCGGGCTTGCGGACTGCGAGCAATGGGTAGCTTGCCGTCCGACCGTCCGGTAACCGTCCGGACCGAGCCGAAGTCGTCGACGGCGCATAATGTTCCATGCGCGCATCAAGCAGATGTCAGCAAACCGTAGGGCCCAGCAGGGTCGAAGCCTATTGGGACCAAGGGTCTGCTGAAAGGAAGACTCGGCCCTGGTACGCAAGGCAACGAAGGAACAGAAGTGGGTTTTTAGTCAGTAAAAGTCTGACACTAGCTCTCGCTCCACCCAAGAGCGGGGGATGTCATTAGAAGATTTTTCCAACGAAAAAACAAAAAGAGCCCTACTATGAGCTCTTAACGCGACCCATTTGAGGCTCTAAACTGAACTGTTAAAGCGATAGCGCAATATAGGGTATACAGCTTCATCCCTCTTTCTCTTTCGCACGCCTGTCATTATAACACGTCTTTGTAAGGGCCCAGAACTGTAATGAAGAACAGAAAAATAAAACACAAAATCAATAAAGTAACTAGACATGTATTTATTTAAAATTATCTCAAGGGAACATACTCACGAGATAAAAATAAAACACAAAATTAATAAAGTACCTAGACAAGAATTTATTTAAAATTATGTCAAGGGAACATACTTACGGGATAAAAATAAAACACAAAATTAATAAAGTACCTAGACAAGAATTTATTTAAAATTATGTCAAGGGAACATACTTACGGGATAAAAATAAAACATAAAATCAATAAAGTAATTAGACAAGTATTTATTTAAAATTATCTCAAGGGAACATACTCACGAGATAAAAATAAAACATAAAATCAATAAAGTAATTAGACAAGTATTTATTTAAAATTATCTCAAGGGAAAATACTCACGGGATAGAAATAAAACACAAAATCAATAAAGTACAAGTATTTATTTAAAATTATCTCAAGGGAACATACTCACCGGATAAAAATAAAACACAAAATCAATAAAGTAACTAGACATGTATTTATTTAAAATTATCTTATGGGAACATACATTTTGCACGTAGCATTTGTCAAAGGGCGTTGACCTTAATATAATACATACATCGAGCCTTAATTACTACAACACATGAGTGACAAAAATGACGCTTTACAATTTAATAATTATTAAACTCCACTTGTCAAATTCACGGCCGTACGAAGCCGTAGATACATATTATTAATTTTTAATGTTAACTATTATTTTTCCTATCCTAATCTGTGTCCCACTGCTGAGCATAGGCCTCGCCATTCTTCTTTCAAACCTTTCTACCTTGCATGTTCTCTGGCCAAGCTTTTGACCAACCATTAAAAATAATAAATCAATAGATAATAAAAATTGAACTAAAATGTCAATGACCCAAAACAAAGCAAATATAATCAATAATATAAAACTTATTACTAGTTATGACATTGCAAAAAAAAGCTATGTTCATAATTATGTCTTTTTTATTTATTTTCAAACGGTCTCATTTAGTTTAAATTAACAAAAAAAATAACACGTTAAAGTGTTATTTATATATAACCTATTTGCAAAAGACACACATATGTACATATTTTTTTATATACGTGTGTATTTACGTATTTTCAGTTTTTTTTTTTTTTTTTTAATACGATTACAACTATACATTGTACTTAAAAAAAGACTAAGTTAAAATATGCTAAACTGAAACTCGGCAAAAGGCCGATTTCGGCTGGCAAGACTGTTTCCGTGCGAACTAGCTATCAGAGAAAATTTACTGATGTACTTAAATGTTTTATTTTTATTTATTTCTAGCTGACCCGGCAAACTTCATACCGCCTAACAGTCAATGAATGTAGGTAGTGATTACTTTTTTGAACCGAATGATTGTGACCAACATAAATATGTTGGTCACAATCATTCGGTTAAAAAGGTACCAAAAAAAAAAATAGTAGGTATAAAAGTAGTAAAAAGTGACAGCCACTGCCAAATGGCAGTGGCTGTCATTTTTCGATGTATTTATTTGGATATTTTTACATGAATTTTTATATATATTTTAATAGTTATTCTGCTATTCGGAGCGGAGACGATTCTAATAAAGCAAAGATCATTAAAATCGGTCCAGTCGTTCTTAATTCATTAACGCTCAGGCGGTAGCCGGCGCCCGGAAGCCATTGTCTTACTATTGTGTCTCTAATTACGCACGTCAAAAGGTTAAGTTATAAAAGGGTGTAACTAACACGACGTTGCTTCATAAATATAGAGTATTTATGAAAACCTGTGGCACAGTGACTACGTGCTGCTGTGTACAGGGAGGCTCCGGAGAGACCCCTTCACAGACTCCCCTGGAAAATATAAAAGGCGTTGTACAGTGGGGATTCCAGCGCGGTCTTTTAAGAGGTCAAGAGTCCCATGTGGCGATTGTCATCACCGGGGTGGTTTTAGGTGTAAAAATCTCATACCCTTTGGTCTGTTTCCAAAATACCAGGTGCTTTTTGAAGGTTTTTTTTTATGGTAAAAAAAAGATGTAGGCATTAGCAAAATCTTACAACTACGGACACATTTTCAAATATACTAAGGTGTTAATTTTAAAACTTATGAAGACATACCTTAAGTCAACAATAATGTAATAACAACTACATTAAAATCTGTCAATTCAAAATCACAGGATCTGTGTCTGTTGACAGATATTTATTATAACACCTGGTTTGTGGTTTTTCATCAGTCCAATTTTTAGAAGGCGGGTGGTGGTGGCCAAACTTTCTATAGACTACGCGGTCCCCTGATGTGTGGACCTTCGCTTTGCAGCCTTCTTTGTAGTGAGAGGAGCAGGCCCAAGAAGTCACCCTGGTGCTGTAAGTCCTCAATCGTTGGTAGGAATAGCCAGCTACCAGGATGTATTGCTCGCCTTGTCCTGAGTAGACGTATTTTACCGCGACGGCCTTATCTGTTACCGTATCTAAAAAAAATATGGTCATTAGTAAAATCGAATAAATGTACAATTTACTAATTGCTAAAATGTGTTCTCTAAGACCCGTCGTAACCGGATTTTTTGCGTGCGCCGAAATTATTGTACATTTTTATTATTATTTTATAATAAATATTTCGGAATAATAATAAAAATTTAATGATTTTTTCGTGCATTTCGTTTTCGTTTCGTGTGTAAAGTTTCGTTACACAATAAATAAATATAAGTTTAGCATTGAATAAATAATTCAGGTTAATTTTAAAGCTTTTTTAATTATTTAACAATTTATGTTCACGCATAAAATACAAGATAAGAAGAAGGAAACAGAAAAATGAGTACAAAAGTGATGCTTATTTCTATAGGAATCTTTTCCAGCATATCTACATGCGAAAGGGGAGTCGGAAAAAGAGAGATGTAGACACCGTGTCTAAGAGTAGTAAGAAAAAAAATACAAACAAAACAGTTAACATTGAAATAATATAACATACAATTTATAGAATTTCATAAATATATCCATACATTTAGTAGAATAAATATCACAATAATAAATACTTTATTAATTAAAGGAGATTAATTTGTTAGTAAAACAGAGTCGTGATTTTTAAAGTTAATAGTGATTATAAACATAAATAAAACGCCTGGTTGTTTCTATATATATTTTATTAAAAGTTTTACTAAAAAAAAAATTTGGACTAACCAATCTGGAGCCAGTAGATGTTTTTATCGTGTTGCTTCTTTTTAGGGTTCCGTACCTCAAAAGGTAAAAACGGAACCATTATAGGATCACTTTGTTGTCCGTCTGTCTGTCTGTCAAGACCCTTTATCTCGGGAACGCATGGAGGTATCGAGTTGAAATTAAAACAAACTTCTGAGTTAACGAAAAAAAAAAGATACGGCCGTTTATGTCGCAAAAACGTACTGTAGCGACATCTATGGCGTCACATAAGAACTAATCCTGCATCGCGCAATTAAAGTTCTCCGCGCGATTAGAACATATAGAATAGCCCGAAATCATCTATCGGGCAGTTGCCCACCAGACATAACACCCGTCTGGTCGGAGGATCCTCCCTTTTCAACGGAGGTTCGCGGGACTTTACTCTCTGTTCCACATACCTCCATAGTTTTTCAACATTAAAATTACGGATTTTTCACAATTTGATGTCATCATGATCAGCCGAAAGACGTCCACGATTGGACATAGGCCTTCCCCAAGTGTCACCGGTCCTGTGCGTCTCGCATCCATCGGATTCCCGTGAACCTCACTAAGTCATCGGTTCACCTTGTGGGAGGCCTTCCACCGCTGCGGCTTCCAGTACCTACGTGGTCGCCACTTCGGAACCTTTCGTCCCCAATTTGATATACATATTTGAAATTAAATGAAATATACTTCTAAGGGCCCTGTCGCTTGCCCGCAGTTGACCATATACTGACTTCTAGGCAAATGAGGTTCTTTGCAAAACCATGGTAGAGTGGAGATATGAACCTTTTGTAAATTCATGTATTGGATTAGTCAATATTTTCGTCCAATTAGCGTTGAATGACTTCCCAATAAAAAAAAAAAATGAAAAATGTTTTTATAATTGTTTTGGATGAATAGATTTGCATATTTACAATTATGTTTTAAAGTAATGCATCCATTACACAATTAATTATTAAAAAAAAATTGTGTGATAATATTAAATGATAAATTACATTTATTTTGTAAAGGTTACCTAAATAGGGCTCGGCCAGATCACACATGTTCCTCACGGGTTGCTTATATTTATTCAAGGACAAAGTACAATATAAAGAATATTGTTATTGTACTCAGTACCATTGTTACCTGCATTCTTGTACCACATTTTGGTCCTTTGTATTGCCACCCTATTTTTACGACCCTTGCACACCAAATCTTTTGAAAACTGGATTCTTTTATTCACTTTATCAATAGGTGCGTTTAGTGCCAAGCACATATCGATGGAAGAATAAGCTGTTTCACAAATTACATTTATATATCGGATTGTTTAATGAGCTGATTTTTATTTTCTTTTAATCGTTTTTTTGCATTAAATTTGTACAATATCACAAGAATATCATTGCAATTAATAATAAGTAACATAAGTATTCATTTAATTTATTTTACATCATGCAACTATAGAAAATTTTAGGTAAATATGCAAATTACTAACCTAAGTAATTTAGCTATAATATCAATTATATTATAGTGTTATACATGTTAGCCCAAAAATTATGTCACTAACTTAGTTTTCGCAATTAATACAATTTTGTTTACCGGTGATGAAATAACAACACGCCACACGCGACCATCTTTAACGAAGGGGAGTCAACTACTGACTGACGACTTGACGGTTGCTTTTTTGTCACCGGCTGCGGCGGCGCTTGCGCCTCGTCTCGTCGTGCAATAAAAGTCCAGTTACATTTGGCGTTCACAATTTGACACGAAATGATTCTGGGATTTTAGAAGTTTTAAAATTGTCACATTTTAAACAAATTTACCTAATGTCTATTGTATAGTTTATGCTAATCATTCCTGTAGACGTCTAAATATTTTGGGTTCAATAAAAAACAGCATTTGTGTTCACGTTCAGAGCTGTTGTTGATGCTCATTCACACATATATATACATCACATTACATTGAAGACAATAGCGGACCGGTGGGACAGTTCCATACTAGAGCATTGGGTACGCCTACATGCCCCTGTGACCTATACGTAAAAAATTGTTTCCGGCAGTTATAAGTAAGTACTAACACTAGTTTTTAAGTTCTGTGTATACTAACCAACTATGGATTTTGTCCGAAATATATAGTTTTTTTTTTATTATTTACAATCGGTTATAATCGACTCCCGGTTCAGTTGAATTGACTTTTCCTTTATGATTTTTTAGAAACATGAATGGCTGATCAGTTTTGGTTTATAACCCGTAATCAAACGTCAGAATTTAAGTATCGTCATGGTGAAATACTCTGTTGGACGTTGGTGAATATGTTAGATAAATCAACTCTAGACATCTTTAGAAAGATCCATTCACAATCACAATCCATAACTTCGATAATTCCAAAAGTAACATAATTTTGTTACTACTGGACACAATAACAGTTTTGCCAAAATCTTTGAAAATCCAAATTGTCTAATCAAAAATTATTCATCTAGTGAAGATGAATAATTTTTTATTAGAAAGAGTTTCAGACAATATTTTTTTTAGGTGGAAAAATCATCGAATGACATCCCCCGTTCTTGGGCGGAGTGCGAGGGCGTGTCAGACTTTTACTGACTAAAAACCCACTCCTGTTCCTTCTTTGCCATTGTTCCAGGGCCCCGGGGATCTCTTTCGCATTACCCATGGCCCCAGTAGGCTTCGACTCTGCTGGGCCCCTACGGTTGCTGACATCTCCTTGAGGCGCCAGATACCGGACGGTCGGACGGCGAGCTACCCATTGCTAACCGTCCCGCGCCCGTGCCTACGGTGTCCGGAAATCGGGATCGGAATCCCGGCGGCTGGGGCGCGAGGGCCATTGCCTCACGCGTCAAACAATGTTTGGAACTGTTTCGCCAGGTGTTTAACCAGGTCTAGGTTCATTTTGAATTCTTTCATGGCGTTACCAATCACATGGCATCTTTATGTAAATTTAATGTACAAAAGTGGTATATAGGCTACTTATTGCAACAAGGCATTCTCTACCAGTCAATATGGTAGGAGTGCACAATAAATATATTTGAAATAGAAAGAAGTATTATAAAGATTAAGTTTTTGTAATAATAAAACAAATTTAATTGCTAAATAATAAAATAATACATACTATGATAAAATCAATAAAATATAATAATTATGACGAAAATCAAACTAAGGTGAAGAGGACTTTATGTAGGTATATATTTAAATATTATTATAGTGATATCACCAACCTTTATCGTAGTGTTGCTGCACTACAATTTGGTTTTTCGTGTTCATTGGCAGTAAAATAAACGCGAAGAAATAAGTCTTTATTTATATGGGATTAAACAAACATATACGGACCTTTTATATTGCACTAATCGCGTGTGACATCGATAGAACGTCACACAATGACAATAAAATATTTTAAATTTTTTATAATTCTATTTTTGGATTCCAATATTTTTAAATAAAACATTCGAAATTGCTTTTGAATTAAGTCGTGCCAGCGACAAAAAAGAAGAATAAGTATTTAAAAGTAGATTTTACTTTTTGAAATTTGAGTGATTTTATGAAGATTCAAGGTTTAATTATTCTATAGCACCTATATGTCCTTTCATCGCTTTTTATCACAACGCCCTCTTAACAACATGCGCTTTTTTTTTTCATACTGTGGCATTTGTTGTATATTTGTGCCAATTTCGGGTGATGCACTTCTTATCGTTCGTTCAATAGCAAAACTAAACTAGTTAACGAACTAAAGAGTGATCTAGTTCGCTAAGGAACCGCGTACGAGCGCTGTACTGAGCGCACAAGGACATGAAATACTATGCGTAAGGCTAGTAGGTTGGTATATTTTATTTCAATATACATACATATTTTTTTGAAAAGGACCTAATTTGAGGTAAACAAATATTAAATACTATATAGAAGACTTGATACTCGTACTATAAAAAGATACAGCAAAAAGTTTAGACAGCATTTTGCTGAGCGCTGGCCGTTTTGAGCGCATGTGTCGTATAACTCATTTTATTGTATAATTTGTTATAATGTTATTTTTTTTTTTTAATTTGTGCCATCTTTGTCGTAAATAAACTCTTTTTCTTTCTTTCTCTTTCTAGACGATTACAATATTTTGCTTTCCTTCGTCTTTAAGATGCCTTCTCTTCACTATCCCGAATGCATATAGGGGAACAGGGATTTCGCGTGAACCAGTTCCTTTTAGGCAGGTGATTATGGTCCAACTGTTTGAATATTAACACGTCGTTAATGGTATGGACACGCGCTCTGCATCCATTTCTATGATCAGTTGAACAAGTCCATCTTGATTTCTTATTACCATACGATTCTTGACGATAAAAAGCATATCCTTCAATTAACATCAGCTTGCTACCTCGCTTTGAGTAGACGTATGTGAGTTGTCCTGTAAAGGAAGAATAGATTTTACGAAGATTCAGTAGCAGTAGTGGTCCCAGCATGCTTCCTTGTGGCACCCCCATAAATACAAATTTCCATTCAAAAATATGGAACCTATAGTACCTATATATTATAAATGTCAACGATAAGGCTTAACTTTTTAGCTCTACAACAACAAAAAATCTTGGAGAATATAATGTGACTTATTTGGTTTATACGAGTAATAATGTAATTAGAAGTAACATTGAGGCGGTGGATAAGAAAATAACCCTTCTTGAAGTCGGGTTAAAATCTTTAATCTATTTCACTATAGCTTTCTTATAGTTTTATTTCTAGCTGCAGTCGATGAAACAAAAGGGCATGATGCATGCCCTGCTGCATGTCGACTGCAAAGCGTTTTACACAGCTTCAATAAAATTAGAAGTCAGCTCCCGCTTAATCACTATCTCACCTGACGGTAAGCGATGATCATGTGGTCGACGTTGGAGCACGCTTGCCTAGCAGTATCCCTCTTGATTTAAACGCTGGGGGCGTTTTTATTGTGGCTATCCGGAAACAGTACGTCTTGGGGTGTGATCATGGAACAGGCTTGACGGAATGGAATCGAAAGGCTAGCAACTCCACTCGTCAGGAGACGCAAAAAACAGTTTACAAGATGTAATAAAGAGTAAACTCATACGTTCTAACCTTCCGCATATCCTCATCGGATATGGTCAATTCGGGAGATTCCTGCACCGGATTCGTGCGGAAGAAACGCCTGGGTGTCACCATTGTGTGGACCGCCGCCCGGAGGACACGGTGGAGCCTACGGTAGAGGCCGACACAGCCCGAAGAATCGCCAAACTTTAGTGGCAGGGGACAGGGCACAAAGATCGCAAAACAGATGGTCGATTGGGCCGAAAGGTTCTGGAATGGCAACCGCGTACCTGAAGACGCAGCGTTAAAAAGCTTCCCACAAGGTGGACGAATGACCTAGTTGCGGGAACTGATGGATGTGAAATATACAGATCCGTTCGTTGTAGCGACACTTGGAGGAGGCCTATGTCCAACAGTGGACATATTTTGGCCGAAATGTTGATGATGATTTCAGAATTTTATTCACCGAATCATTAAAAGAATATAATAATTTTAAAGTACTCGTTGTATTTTATTTTGTGTGATTTATTTATACAACTGAGATGTTTAGCTTGAGAGTAAGATTATTTAAAACACAGTAATTTTATGAATGACTTTATAAATCGTGGTGATACTTATAGAAACAATTTTTGGTTCTTCTATCACATAGTGATACTTGACACTTTATACAAATTTTATATGAAAGTCCAGTGCAATCAGGATGCTTGCATCTTTGTTTCTTGTCGGCCCATAAGCTCCAATGGGATATTTTATCCATTCTTATTTCTTTTGCAGGGGCTACTTGTCTCTTTTTCTCAATAATAGGCTCCGGACTGGATGCACCTAAACTGTCCATACGCTCATTATCCTCCTCCAAATCTAAAGAAAAGATTGATTTATTTTTAGAGAAATTCCATATTCCTTAAGTACTTAAACGATCAATGTAATGCAGTTTTCCTCAATGTTTATGAGAACATCATCTTTCAGAACTTGTGCCATGTTGCTTGGGGTCAGAGCAACACGTTTGTTTCTTCCTGTCAACTGTCACACTATCACTGACTCTCTTTTCTCTCATATCACTCCTCACACAGTCCATCCATCTTTTCTTTGGCCTCCTTCTCCGTCTCCATCCCATCCACATGTATATTCATAACTGTTTTTAGCAACATGTGTTTCATCCCTCGTCTTCACAGCCGCGACTCACAGGTTGAAAACACTGATATAATGAAATGCCTTGGACGGAATGTTCTAGTTATATTGATGTGGCAAACATCTTTTTTTTTTTAATATACATTTACTTTTTATATTCTCCTTCTTTTTCACCGTTCCGTCACTGCTGGGGATACGACGAATTTCCAAGAAATTCTTCTGCAATGTGTGTACCGCATATTGCATTTTATTTTTTCTTTTTGATTTCATCTGTCTATCTTAGTAGCGTGTTTTTCTTCCACCCTGACCAATACATGAGCCTTTCCAGACAGGGCTAAGGTATACGCATAATATGTTCAAATGAAAAGGCTCAGAGCATGCTTCTGGCATATTGCAGCTAGCTGTTTGGAGATTTTGAGTTTTTCCAGTATGGACTTATCCATTATTATGGCAGTACTTATGAAAAGAAGTTTCTTTATTAGCGACTTTTGATGCACTACGTTACTGTGTTTTATAAAAAGAACGAAAAGACTAGAGCATGGATTAACAGTGTTTTCTTTACAAAACTTACTTTACTGCCCGCGTGAAATCCGTAAATTATCTCAAAGGAATAAATTTAGGGGTAAAAAGCATTCAAGCACCCGTGTGCTAAATTTTATCCAAACCGATTCAGACGTTAAGGCGTGAAAGCTTATCTAACAAACCCACATTCGTGTTTATAATATATGTAGTAATGTAATTATATAAGTATTTATTAAAATTTAAATTATATGTGTTATTTGTTGTTGTTATTTTAATTTAAGATTTCACAAACTCTTCTTTTCTCGTTTTTACACACTATTGTCTACATTTCTTCTAAGCTCTCCTTTTGCAGATCTGCTTGAAGAAATTTCTTTTGAAATAAGTATTTCTTTTGAAGTGAAAATTTTTATAATGATCTATCTTTTTCTGTTATATGTGTGTATGTACTTAAATTATAAAATGAATAAATAAAGGAGATGTTTCATTTTCGGCCATCAGATGTACATTTATCGAAAAAGAGGAAAGAATACCACAAATTGGGGAAAAATATTCACAAATTTGTATTCTTTTATACATATTTTTGAGTAAACATAATTAAATGTGACCATTTCATAGTCACAAAAATCTTTAGTCTCCATTTTTGAAGTGTGTTTCTAAACGAATTCAAAATAACCACCCGAACGCTCAAAGTGACTTTTGTCACTTTTTATTTAAGAATTTAAATGATTCAAAGTTTTGATCGTGCTTTGGTGAGCCACTTTTGTCTAATATTCTATTAGAAAGATCTGATCTTGGACTATTTATGAGTTTAGTTCTGATAAACAAAAACAAAACGATTCTTTAGGTTAAGTAAACGTCATCTCTACGACCTATCATGGCTGTCATAACTCTTGGGACAAACGTCAAACATTTTTAATTTTTATTTTGTACATAAAAACCATTTGATATTATGAAAAAAATGTTACTTTATTCTATTTAAGGGTAAGTTTCCCAGCTTCGCTAAAATGTACATGTTATGGCCGGAGCCCCATACAAAAATGAAACATCTCCTTTCTGGATATTAGCAGCAATTAGGACAAAAACACAATTTAGGGAAATAAGTATATTTTTCATAAATCGTGGTGATACTTATAGAAACAATTTCTATATCTTGTATCACAAAGTGACACTTGACATTTTATACACACTTTATACGATGTTTTAGTGCAATTAGGATACTTGCATCTTTGTTTCTTGTCGGCCCATAAGCTCCAATGTGACATTTTGTCTAGCCTCTTTCTCTTTTCAGGAGCTACTTGTCTCTTTTTCTCAACAACAACCTCAGGACTGGGTGTATTCCTACGGGTTCTATAAGTATTCTGGTCCACCAATTCTAAAGAAAATATATTTTAAAGTTGAAACATAATTTCGTTCATATGACTTCAAATTTCTTAAATAAACAACAACAAAACACACAAACCAAAACACCCACTCTCTACAAATAAAATACCTTCGAAGTAATATTTACAATTTATTTTTGTTTTGCAAAACCGGCCAAGTGCGAGTCGGACTCACAGCAAAATACGGCAAAAAAATCACGTTTGTTGAATGGGAGCCCCCTTTGCAACAAAAATACTTCATCTGTGAAAATTTCAACTATCTAACTATTACTGTTCACGAGATACAGCCAGATGACAGACGGACAGACAGACAGACGGATAGCAAAGTCTTAGTAATAGGGTCCCGTTTTACTATTTGGCTACGGAACCCTAAAAATATAACTACACAAATATAGTCTAAAGTCAGAAGACTAAAAATAACTAGGTAAACCTTTCCAATTAGTGTTTATTGATAGTCATCATCATCATCATCATTTCAGCCGAAAGACGTCCACTGCTGGACATATACCTCCCCCAAGTGTCATTGTTTATTGATAGTGAATAGTGTAATATAGCACAAGTGCCTAATAAACACAAGAATAATATTTATTCGCCATAATAAAGACAATAAGAAAAGTGCTATTGGAGACATTCTTAGTAAAGACAATTGATTGATTTAGATTATAATTAAATTCCTTAGTAGTCTATTTCTTGCTGTGGCATTTTTTCTATAGCCTGTGTTGTCTCACTTTTAGGCAAACAACACAGGCAACACAGGCTATACGAGACCGTGAAATATCGAAGTAACCTATTCACTCTTGACTTAAAGACCCCTAGGTTTAGGAGATGGGGTGGGTTTTACGAGATACAGTGTTATATTATTTAGAAAAACAGTCGTGTAAGTCAAAAAAGCAGTCGCTACACAATGGTGGACTTTCTGGACACTGTTTACACTCGGTAGTAACATTGACTCTTTTTTTGTTTTTATAACAGTTTCTACAATCCTTTCTAGACGTCACGTTTACCATTTTACCAGTACGTAATGCCCGTGGTTTGGTTTTTTCAATTTTAGTTAGTTTGTGCTGTACTCTGTTCCTGCGCTTTCTCTGTGTGGTATGTGGTTCAGTTATTTCTGGAGAATAACATTCAATAATAAAAAAATAAACGAAAACAACTATCAAACGCGTTAAGCGTTTAATTGAAACGCTATCGCTAAGTGCTTGACTAGCAAAAACAAAGAGTGGGATCCGGAGGCCATACGCCTCTTTTGGCAGTGACTAATTTAAGCGTCAATTACAGTTAGCTATTACCGCACCCGTGAGCCTTAGCGTGATGCTATATCCGTGCTATCCCAGGACATTTATTTATTTAGGTTCACCCACAGCACATATTATACACATACATAAAAACAAATCATAGGTACAGTTCTAATATACATACCAATTACGGATAAACACAACATTTACAGTACACATGCCAGTTTACCGCTTAGTTGCTAACTTAAATTAAACAGAGAAAAATAAAGGAAATAGGTTAAGAGAGAAAAATAAAATAAAAAAACAAACAAAAACAAAACAAACAGAGTAAGTATAAGAATATACTCGATTACATGTCCCTGGCGTGTAGGGAGGCCAAAATTCTTGCCTTGACCTTCGCTTCAGGAATCGTCATATATATCAGCTTCGGGTACGGACTTATAAAATGAATAGACATGGTCTATCCGTGTGCCAAATTGCTAACCTGGTACGTGAGACCGGGGTCACTAATAGTGTAATATTATTTTACATAATTTTAAAAGGTAAGGTTCTAAGTAATACATATTTTGTCAATACAGTGCCACTTTCTTTTATTGTAAGTTCCTAGTGGTAGACCAAAATAATTATAAAAAATTGTATTTGTGAGGTAGGTACTGTTAAATTTAGAAAAACGTTATGTATAAAAAAGTGTTAATTTTGAACGATTTACAAAAATAATTTAATGATATTTTTATTTTATTTATTTGGGAAAATAAACAGTAACAAATTACGTATTAGATGGTATAGAAATTGTTACATGTATACAAGGTTGAGAAGGCGGCTCAATGTGTAACCACCAGCATTTTACACAGAATATAATTAATTAAATATAATATCTCTTAATAACAATATTATTAAAAATAATAATAATAACAACAATAATAATTGAATAAAAATTGTTTTATACCTGAAAAGCACAATAATAATTAATGACAATTAACCCAAGTAAAAAAATTAAAAATAATAATTGAATAAAAACAGTTTTAAACCCGAAAAGAACAAATATAATAATAGAGAATTAAACTAGCTTAAAACAGAAATAATTAAAATATTGAACTTTTATTATTTGGTGAGAATTTCCATGACTTTTCTTATATTGAACAGCGGAAAGGTCATACATTTTAATGTGAAATACATTGATAAACGTGAAATAACTGAGGTGTGGTTAATAAAATACCTTTGTTTTTTTTTATCAAAGAACATATTTTTATAAAAATAAATAAACATTAAGAAATATAAATATTTGTAAAAAATCGTTTAAAGTAAATCCCGGTGTATGAGACCAGTGTCACCAGTAGTGTAATTCATATTGACGTTACCATTGGCGGGTTAAGTAAATAATTATATTATTACTATTATCACGGTCATCATCATTAAAACTATTCAACAGAACTTGACCAAATTCATATGGGGTCACTTTTATAGTCATCCTAATAATAAATCACCACTATCATCTCACCACCAACAGCTGCTTACCACCAGGTGGAATCGAAGTCAAGCACTAGTTTATGTCATTTATGTCTTTTGTTATTTTAACTGCACTTGATGCGTCATATTAGTCTTAAATAATATCACTCTTTCTTTAACGCGTTTAAGATACATTGATTAACATTTAAGTATAAAAATAAAACAATCTCGGCATCGCTTTTTTTTTAAAGTCTGTTAAGAAGAACAGAGCATTCCAGGTTCACTAATGTTTAACAAAAATTCCATTGACAAAGTTTTAGTTAACAACCAACGTTTCATATATACTACTCATTTCACAAACAATTCATTCCGCAAATGTTTTATTTTATAAACACTCGACAACTTACAAATGTTTTGACGATTTTTAATCATTAATACATTTTTCATTTCATATTTAGATTTCTTGCACTGAAGTTCTTTAATAATAAATAGATTTTTTTAATATAATCTAGGCGCACACAGTTTTAACCTAAACTAACTTAACAATTTTTTTTTAAACAATTGCACATTCGATTTTGAAAAAAACGGCTGGCCATGTAGGGTTACGTTTTCAGAATTTGATTTGTTGCAATTTCAATTTGGATCAAATAATTTACAGGTTTTAATAACAATAGTATTTTATTCTCTATAATCAACTAGATTATGTTTCTAGCACTTAAATAAACAATTTAAAACGTAAATTAATTAAGATTATTGGTGAACTGACAGGACATCGGATTTTCAAGATACCAGTTCCTTTTTGGGGGGTGATTGTGATCTAATTTCGTCTTTAGTATAACATCTTCCATTGTATGGATGCAAGCCCTACATCCTTTTGTATAGTTAGTGGAACACAGCCATCTTGCTTTTTGTCTGGAATAAGTTTGTTGACGGTAGAACGCATATCCTTGTATTAAGATTAGCTTGCTACCTCGCTTTGAATATACATATAAAGGTTTATGGGCTGAAAGGAAAAAAAATAATTAGAGAGAGGATTAAATACTTTTTTTTGATGCGATTGGGCTGATAGTGAGTGTACTCACAGTCGTCGGCGGACATTACGTTTGGTGTGAATGATGCGTCCGTGAACAGTAGACCTTTATCTGAAAACGTTTAAAGTTGATGCTCCAAGGTAGCCCGCGAAATTCAAATTTTCTTAAGCTTTTTGCATTTTGCAGGTCAGTATCAAGATGTATGTTGATTAAGGCCCCTCGCCCACGGCGGCTTTTTGTAGCGATGCTGTAGCGCGTTCGCATCGATACAGTCGCGATGCTGTAGCGCGTTAGTAGCGCGTTGGCATCTTTTCTATAGCGCTTGCAAA
This sequence comes from Mythimna impura, assembly GCA_905147345.3. NCBI lineage: Eukaryota > Metazoa > Arthropoda > Insecta > Lepidoptera > Noctuidae > Mythimna > Mythimna impura. The sequence continues at coordinate 23,747,582 of LR990351.1, read as the reverse complement.
TGCGACTAACGCGCGTTAGTAGCGATGATCTTTACAAAAAGTCGCCGTGGGCGAGGGGTCTAAAATATGATTGACGGCCGTAACACGTATTTATTTATCATAATCATTAAAGTTATCAATACAACTCTCTCAGGTCATCTAAAACTATTGAATAGCTGTTTCATGAAAAAGTCATTGAATAGGGTTACTAAAAAACTTAAGAAAAATCGCATTTCGTGGGTTACCCTGGCACTTTCACCTTAACAAAATGTTAAATGCTTAATGAGCGTTAAATAATAATAAAAATAATGTATTAGCCTAAAATACAAACCAACACAAAGACACAATAAAAAATAACAAAAGTTAGTGTTAGAAGTATTTATTAAAAAAAGCCATCTCTAATATTCCTGTAATATAGAGGAATAAGGGTGGAGCAATGTTATTATATAGATGACTTCCGATACCAAAAAAATGTCTCCGACTGTGCGCTTGGGATACAACCCACCGTCGACTCGGGCCTTACCGTATGGTCAGTCACTCATTACTAGCCCATGCATACGATGACCGGGAGTCACCCTGCAACTCCCGACACCCGGACCGTCTGCTGCAGCGGTGGCTGGGGCGTGAGGATATCCTTTCCCTCACGGTTTCAACCATCTCCTACGCTCTCATGTAAAGAATTGTCTCAGTTCCATAAAAAAATCATTTATTAATTTAAAACTAAATATACATCATTATAACGAGGTAAAATTGTTTGTTCGTATTTTTGTTAAAAAATATATATTTTTTTTTTATTAAATTATTTTTATATAAATTATTTCACAGGTAATATTATAGCTGTGTGCCATAATGTTGTTTTTATCCCGTAAAAGCGCACAGATATGCGTGTACTGTCGAATAGGGTAAAAGCCAGATAGTAGCCCTAGGCACAGTATAGATATATGGAACAGTACGGAAACTACCTACAAATATTCGAAACGGCACACTCACACAAACATACGCATCGGCGAGACTCCTAAGCGTTTCTCGCGGTCCTGTCAGTAGCGAATGCCGCTTAGGAGTCTCGTCGATGCGTATGTTTGTGTGAGTGAGTCGTTTCGAACATTTGTAGGTAGTTTCCGTACTGTTCCATATATCTATACTGTGCCCTAGTCTATCGAGAGACTCCTCAACTACCACTAAAGTGACCGTGTCACATGTCTCTGTGCGATTGTATGGGAAGGCAAAATGTGTTCAAAGTTTTTTCAGCACAGACGTTCTGTTTCTCGGCGGGTCATCTATCCCTAACGAAATTTATATGGATTTGGCAACTATCCCCCTATGCAAAAAGCACTAAGATTCCTGAAATATCAAAGATAACCTCAACGGTCAGGACTAAGCGCTTCGCCTCGTCGTTTATACAGCGTACATCGAAGGACTGGAACACTTTGTCTGCTGTGGTCTTCCCGTCCGATTATAATTTAGGTGTCTTCAAGGCTAGAGTGAATAGGCTCGTGGCCTCATCATCAACGATTGCATCACTGCTTACCATCAGGTGGGATCGCAAATGGTTTTTACATTTCATAAAGTAGATAAAAAACCAAATTACCTGCCAGTTTAACAAATAAAATATTTATCTTTTATTAATATTATTTTTATTTTCGTTCTGAAAACTTATTCTGAAAGTCATTTCAAAAACAAAGGCAGCTATCCGGCTTTTACTCTATGTCTTGGTATCGAAGCCACGAGAAAAAGCTAGCTACATATGAAATCTACCCAATTTTTTTGAGGTTCATGATTGTGTATATTCGACACTTTAATTAAGCAGTCTTGGTATGTATGAATAATAGCGTTGCACCCAGTTTTCTTCTGATGTGTCGCACATTGCCACCTTACTTTCTCGTTAGTATAAGTTCTGTGTCGATGAAATGTGTACCCTGATAGTAATATCATTTTAGATCCTCGGTACGAGTACACATACTTCGCCGGGGCAAAATCTGAAAATATATCTAATTTTATTTTGTTATTCAGAAAACATATCACATCATATCATATCTGCCACCCTAGCCAAGTTACAACCGTTTCGTTTCGATTCTCTTTTCGTCGATCGCCTCGAGTAGGCCACGCCTCCGATTCCTTTGTTCTGACGTCATCTCAACGCTCAGTCACGTGGTCAGAAGAAAGGAATAGGAGGCATGGCCGACTCGAGGCGATCAACGAAAAGAGAATCGAAACGAAACGGTTGTAACTTGGCGAGAGAGAACGTAGAGCGTTGGGTGTCCGATGTAATATGCTGATCCACAGATTTGCACGTTGTAGCAAGCAAATTAAAATTATACTCTTCAGAGCTTACTGCCAATCATTCTACACGTGTAGTCTGTGGGTTAGACACGCAAAGTTAGCGCGTCGGCGATGTTTTTTGAGGCGAGGATTTATGACTTTCATGACATCATCCAAAAGTGGTCTACCTCGATCCTGAAGTGATTGCGTGCCAGTTCCCACGGCATCCTGAGACGGACATAGGTTATTTTTTTTTTTTTTTGAATAGGGTAGAGTAGGGTACAGTAGGGTAGAGTAGGGTAGAGTAGGATAGAGTTGGGTAGAGTAGGATATAGTAGTCAGTTGACGGGAGCGAAGCCGCGGGCAAAAGCTAGTTAAATTATAATTATTATATTTTTATAAATTCTAACATTAATCTTTAAATTTTTACTAACATTAGGTATTAGATGGATTTATTGTGTTCAGAAATAAATGTTATTATTATTATTATCAAAAACAGGATTGATATTATAGGGTTGTGAAATCAATTACCAAAATTGCATTGAAAATCATTTATTCCTGGTTTATTGGTACGTAACTGATAACAAAGTCTTAAGCGACCCAATTCTTTTGAGGTTCGTGATTGTGTACATTTTTCACTTTTATAATGCAGTCGTCGTATGTGTGGACGACAGCTCTACATCCATTTTTGTGATGGGTGGCGCAGTGCCACCTCACCTTGTTGCATCCAGAGGAAGCAATGTGCCGTTGAAAAGTATATCCAGACAGTAATATCATTTTAGAACCTCGTTTCGAGTACACAATCGTTACCGGAGAAAACTCTAAAAAAAAATATAATAATATAGTAAATGTAAATATCTACATCTTAATAGAATTTAAATAGTTTTTTAGGATTGCGAAATAATTGCCACAGTTACATTAAAAAATATTTATTTTAGTTTATTAATCTAAATATAATTAAAACACAAAAAATGTTTCTACCTACATTATGTCCGTTATAGACTTTGAAACCGCCCTACCGATCTGCCTCAAACTAATTTTATTTGAAAGGCAATAAGGCGAAAATGGTTTTAGACCATTAAAAAATAGAATATTTTTAACTGTGCATCCAAAATCTTATTATTCACTAAAAATTTTATTTGTACACCATTTTAGGTTAGAAGGGGATGTCGGAGTCTAGTGAGCGAGCGAAGCGAGCGAAATCTGACCCCTCTATCCTTTTTGGTGTTATTTTTTTAAACCCCAGAAAAGTATATTTTAGTTATGGAAGAAAAAAACTTGTTACGCCGACCCCAAGTAATATGAGATAAGGGCAGGAAGAAGAAGAAGAGTATATTTTAGTGCACAATTAGTGTTTTTGGTGGCACAAAGGCATATTTTGCAGTAGAAAACAGGAATAAATTGAGGAATAGTTAAATACTACGATTAAAATAATAAATTGAAAAAAAAAATAGCTTAGTAGCACACGCTGAGCATTCGCTAGTTACAGATAAAAATGCAAGATGTCTTAAGGGACCCAATTCTTTAGGGGTTTGTGATTATGTATGTTCGATGCTTTTACGATGTAGTCTCCAAATGTCTGGATAGCAGCGTTGCACTCAGTACTCTTCCGACGTGTTGCATGATGTGTCACCGTAGCACACCGCCACCTCGCCTTGTCGTTGCGGTAAGACTTGTGACGTTGAAATGTGTATCCTGATAGTAATATCATTCTAGACCCTCGTTTTGAGTACACGTACGTGACCGGGGTGAACACTGAAAAAATTAAGACATGTCACACTCAGTAGCAATAAATTTGGCTCAAGCTCTTGAAGCCAATTTTTAGACAAATTAAACTTATTCTATGGTTTTTAAACTTTATGTACAGTAGTGTTATATAAAGTCAGCTGAATATCAAAATGCGAAATCAGTGATTGACCAAGTAAAATTGTTATATTTGGACCATAAATCGGTATAGTGAAAATAAAATAAAAAACAATTTTCAATCAAATCTCTTTATTAAAACTTTAATTATATTTTTATTTTCTCACATGGTCTTTAAAACTAATATACCGAAAAATCGGTAGATTCGAGACCACATATAATGTTTAATATCCAATTTAATATCACTAGGTTTAGCTTCCTACTTACAACAATAAAACAAAACTACATAAAGTGCTAAAATAATAAATTAAAAATATAATATGATAAATATAATCCATTTTAAATAAGAGAAATTAAAATATAATAATTATGATGAAAATTTAGACAGTAATTCCGAATATGGTTGTTTTCTTGAGAATCGATATTGAGTTGGTTTTTTAGCTGGTCTAAGTTCATCATTTTACTTATGGTAAAGTTTGTGTCGTTGAGAGTGTTACCTAGTAATTTTTTTTTTTACATCTAGACACGTAACAAGTACACATACGCCACAGATCACCTGAAAAAATACCAACATAGCCTTTTAATGTATATGTGTACTGCTGGGACTCAGGCCTCCTCTCCAGGAGAGGGAATGGGCCGTAATCCAAAACGACGCGACGCGGGCCCATTGCGGGTTGGTGAATGTCACATGTCTTCGAATTTTTGGTTCTAAGACATGTCGGTTTCCTCATATTTTCATTAAAAGGCATTATTTCTGTATATACGTGTAGCGACAACTATGGCGCCACATAAGAACTAAAATATAAGAAATCCTGCATCGCGCAATTAGAATTATCCGCTCGATTTGAACATAATATACAACAGCCTGAAATCATTCGGATCAGACATAACATCCGTCTGGTCGGAGGATCCTCCCTTTTCAACGGAGGTATACGGACTTTACACCCTCTTCCGCATGCGTCTAAATAAATAACTAAAAAAAAACATTGTCTTAAGGGACCCAATTCTTTTGAGGTTTGTGATTGTGTACATTCCACGCCCTCGCAATATAGTCTCCGTATGTATGGACAACCGCAGCGCATTTGGTTTTTTTAAAATGTGTTGCGCAACGCCATCTTGCATTCAACTTGAGATACGCCTTTTGTCGATGAAATGAGTATCCCGATAGTAACAGCATCTTAGACCCTTGTTTCGAGTACACGTATGTCACAGGGGCACCAACTGAAAAATAAAAATTAATGTTACCAATTGTTTTGATTTTTAGGGTTCCGTACCGAAAGGGACAACGGGACCCTATTGCTAAGACTCCGTTGTCCGTCTGTCTGTCACAAGGCTGTAATCATGAACCCTGATAGATAGACAGTTGAAATTTTCACTGATGATGCCGCTATTCTGTTGCCGCGATAACCACAAATACTAAAAACAGAATAAAATAAATATTTAAGTGGGGCTCTCATACAACATACGTAATTTTTTAGGCCGTTTTTGCTACGGACGGTACGGAACCCTTCACGCGCGAGTCCTACTTGCACTTGACCGGGTTTTTGTTTTATTTACGGGTTTTTTGATTTCCTCATTTTTTGTCGACTGTGGAAAAGCAAAAAATTAAAAAAAGTTATTGTTTTCACCACTCATATTGTGTGTTAGTATAATTAATGTGCGCAGGTGCCTATAATATGCAAAAATTACGTTTTTGTTTTGTTTTTCTACACTTGATAAAAACTCTTATCAATTTGCTATCAAAATGTTTTGTATCAGTTGTTTGAAAGAATTACCTAATGCGGCCCTAGAACGCAAAGAGCAACTGAAGGTCACAGGGTTTTAGTCAGTTAAAATCTGTTCATTTGACTTTAACGCAATATTAGAATATTAAAAGTCAGCTATTAACAATGATAATAATTCGACACTAGTTGCAAAGTTATAACAATAGTTGCAAAGACTCAACCTTGTAGCCAAGATTATGCACCAACAAATTGCTCTTAAATAGAATCATCTTATGGAATCAGAAGTACAATACTACAGGTACCTGCCCGACCCAGTTCTCGATAATAGCAATATCACGTAGTATTGGGATCGATCTATCATCACTGACAGGACTATTGTTCTCAATAAACCTGATATAGTGGTGATAGATTGATTAGAGCATCACACAATGATTGTTGATATAGTGGTCCCTCATGACGAGTAACTCGTGAAAGCTGAGAACAAGACAAACAAACTAAGTATCTTGACTTGGCTCGCGCAGTTATCGACATGTGGGAAGTGGACACAGCAGTCATAGTGCCGATAATCGTGACGGCCAACGGTTTAACACGCTCGCTGCAGAGCCATTTTTCATGGACTTTCAGCCAGTGCGTATGAGGTCTTTTAGAGGCAAAGTTGAACTTCTTTGCAGTGCTTATGAGACCTTTCTGGCCTCACAAAATTTTGTTTCTAAAAAACACCTTAAAAATAGCCCATATGTGACAATAATTGCTTGAAACTCTACCATTATAAATTTAAATAGATGCTGAAGTTTCGCCGACAGTTATGACTTTATAGTATAGAATAAATATATATTTATATATAATATATATGATATCTGTTCTGCCTCACACCGCACTGAAATAAAGTTCGATTTGTGTGTCGACTAGGGAGGGGAATAAAAGAGAGTTGCAGTTACGATAATATTAAAATATTTATTCAATGGGTTCAGTCAAAATGTTTTTCATTAAAACAGGGCAAGCAGAAAGATTTCGTGCACTGGACACAAAAAGTCATAATTTTTTTAGTTTTTTTTGCAGCCTCACTGCTATTTAACGTAAGTCTTAACTTTTCATAGCAACCTACGCAGCGCTTTCGTTGACCACCTTTTTGAAGCATATGATGAGCACGTCTGCCAGGAGGAAATACTGAAATAAACACTTAGGTATGTTAGGACACCTAATACGTATATAAGCGGCATTTTTAGTTTTAAAGTGTTTAAACGTATAGGTATGTGTATTAATGTGTGTGTATGGGTATTTCTCTGGGAAGATGAGTGTGTATTTTAGTATCTCGACTAAATACGGAGCACATCGTTAGGAGATTCCTCTCTTAGGAGTCCCAACCACCGGTAGCTTAGACCCGATTCCCAATGCCGGTGGGCTACTATTTTTTTCTTTTTCAAACATTTTATGAGTAATTTGTTACTTGAAATAATTGAATAAATAAAAAAATATTATTTTTTTATTTATTCATTTATAAATTTTATCTTTTCAACTTCCTGCCCATTGCGGAAAAGTAAAAAGTAATAAAAAATGTTGGTATTTTCACTGCGTAAGTGTGTGTTATAATAACTTAAATATATTTTTAATTTGGCAATTTTTATTAAATAAAAGATAGACTGCTGTACTGCAAGGGTCTTATGGATACAGAATAAAAAAACCGAAAAATATATAGCAAGCAAGAATGTAATCAAATCACATAGTCATACCTTTGGCCGAAATAAATACAATGAAAGATTACAATAATTTAGACACGATTTACAGCTACATACAAGAACATTAATAGGAAGATATAATAACATACAATAATGTCTATTTGCTAAAATAATAAACAACTAACTACTATATTAGCATAGACGAGAAACATTATGATATAAGCATTCTACTTTTTTTTAGATATATAATATTTTTTAACAATAAAATATTTAAATACTATCTTGATGTCAGATTAACGATAAAACTAATTTTCCCATAAGATAGTACTTAGAAAAAATAATTTCATTATCTCACGCTAGAACTACTTCCTTTTTTGCGTCATTTTTTTGTTGTCTGGCATTTTCGCTGAACTGGACCTTTTTGGCGCTAGCGTGAGACACATGATGTTAGTTTTTCTGTTCTCTAAGTTTTAACATGTTTTTCTTCATTGTGTGTATCTATGTATGTGCGCCAAATAAATTATTTTTCTTTCTTTCTTTTTTATTATTTTAGGCAGAAAATAATCAAATAACTTCTCTCGTATGGAGTGAGAGGCAGTGTCAAAAACTTTTGCCGGGATTAAATGCTTCCACAAGTCCTTAACGCGCTCCATTTCACGACCTAAACTCGATTGTTAAAGGGATGGAGCTACAGTAGTCTTATACACCCCTACTTTTTAATTAGTACAAAAAAAAATGGGGCTTTATCCGTTACTGATCATATTTTGTAGTCAAAAGTTGAAAAAACGAAATTCCAAAATATTCAATTCATAATTGAATTAATCATTCATAACATTTTCTACTAGAAAATACTACGCGCAGTGTTTTTCCATTTTGATCGTCATTTATTATAGTCCGCACAATATTTCCATAAATTGAGTGACATTTTGGGATATAAACAAACGCTAATAACTTTGCTGTTTATGAATATTATTATTTATTGAGACTTTACTTAAATAATAAAAAGACCTTTTCTAATAAGCCCTTTTAGTATTTGTACTAATTAAAAATTAGTGGTGTATAGGGTGTATAGCTCCATTCTTCTTTCTCGCTCGCACGCTTGTCATTTTAATACGGATTAGGCCCTTGATATCTGTAGACGCTGTGGGCATGGCAATTTCGTTGTCTGTAATACATAATAATCTTAACACTTAAATTTTTGTGAATGCATTCGAGACTTCCGGATATACTTTGGAGGATGTGTATGGTTCTCATTAACATTTATAACGTGGTCTTCGAATGTATGTACTGTAGCCTTGCATCCATTTTGGCTGGAACAACGCCAGCGAATCTTGGGTCCCACTGAAGTTGCGTAGTACGTGTAGTGGTTGAATTTCAGCATGCGCTTGCCTTTCATTGATAGTACGAATACGGGTCCTATATCATCGTCTGCTCCTGAAAACAAAATTGTGTTAAGACGGTGGAAAAATACCACCAAGCCTATGTATAATTTTCATACTTTAGTTTAAGTAAAATTGACATAGTAGGTACGTTTTAGATATTATAATAATAATAATAATAATAATAACGTTGTTCAGGCAGGGGCCATAGTCTTGACATAGTTCCATGTTACCAGTCCACTTAAGACTCCAAAAACCATAGCCCTATTATCTTTGTTCTCCATATGTCGCAACAGTTTTTCAATAACCGGGGGTTGTCCTTGGGTGCACTAGCATAGCGCGTACAGGGATAATCGTCGGTTGATATCATGTTCCTTTATAATTATCTAAAGGGCCTCTGCGAGTTGGCTTCGGCTCCTCGTACGCCTCCCAAAGGTCCAGGACCTCAGGGTCCTGAGATAAATAAAATATAAAAAAAAATAATAATAATATATTTATTGCGAGTAACATTGACTCATATACAAATTTAAAAAATAATAATCAAAACAGTCACAATTAAATTCAGTTTGTAAAATTAAAATCAATTAAAAACAAATCATATTAAAACATTAATGCAAATAAATAAATTGATAATTATTTAAATACAATTAGTTAATTCGAGAATGTAAATCAAAATTAAATAATAAAACCAAAATTAAATAATAAAATCAAAATTAAATAATAAAATCAAAATTAAATAATAAAATTAAAATTAAATCAAAATTGAATCAAAATTAAATTAAATTAAATTAAAATTAAATCAAAATTAAATCAAAATTAAATCAAAATTAAATCAAAATTAAATCAAAATTAAATCAAAATTAAATTAAAATTAAATCAAAATTAAATCAAAATTAAATCAAAATTAAATTAAAATTACAATAAATTGTTTATTACGTCACAAGCCTGTCACGTGTCGCAAACAACAGTGCATTATAATGCTACAGTCAAGTCTCTCTGCAAGCGTGGCCAACATATTGTTAGCGCTCCCCCGCACTCGATGCACCAACGACGTGCCTCTCTTGCGCATTAATGTATAAAAACAATCCACGCGCGCTTCCGCAAACATTGTCGATGCACTGCAGTAGCGGGGGAGCCCCAACATCATCCTGAACGCGTTGTTGAATTGGACACGAAGGGCGCTGTACGATTTTTGCGTGTAGTCAGTCCACAGGCTGCACGTGTACAGTGTAGTGCAGTAAGCTCTAAAAAGAGTCACTTTCACCTCAGCTGAGCACCGCGAAAACCTGCGAATCACCATGTTTGCTCTTACCGACAGCGCCCTTCGCTCCCGTTCAATGTCAGCATCATCCTTCAGGGTAGGCGTCACCAAATGGCCTAAGTATTTAAAAATGTCTACCCTTTCTAAAAGAAACCCATTAAGTTTTATGGGTGGCATTACTGTTAATTTTCTCTGCCCACCCTGAAAGACCATACACTGACTCTTCTTCACATTGTAGATCAGCCCATGACCAGCTGCATAACCCTCACAGATCCTCATCAGCCTTCTGAGACCACAGACCGAGGCGCTTAGCAGCACCATATCGTCCGCGTAGCTGATGTTATTAAAACAGACGCCATCTATGTGACAACCGACATGTTGCTCACTGAGCGCCTCGATCAGCCCATTAATGTAGAGGTTAAAAATGGTGGGAGAGCTCAATCCCCCCTGCCTCACACCACATTCCAATCTGTATGGGTCCGACAACGCGCCCGCCCACCTCACGTTATTCACCTGGTTCCCGTACCAAAACTTCAGGGTGTTAATAAGCTCTGGTGGTATCTGAGATGATCTCATCTTATTCCACAAGATATCGTAGGAGACCAGGTCAAAGGCCTTAGAAAGGTCGAGGAAGCAAGCGTACACAGAGGTGTTTCTCTCAGTATAGTACTTAACAGCACTCTTAAAACACAATACTGCAGTTTCTGTAGACAGCCCCGGCCGAAACCCGAACTGGTTATCGTGCAACTTGATGTGTTTGTTTAATTGTGTGTTAAGAATGCTGTCAAACACCTTTGCAACTATTGTTGCCAAAGAAATAGGTCTGTAGTTGGATATATCTGACAAATCACCAGCTCTGTTTTTTACTACGGGTACCACAATAGTTTTCATCATATCAGCAGGCAGATATGAGTGTGAGATGCAGAAGTTGTACAACATGGCCAACACCCTGCACATATGAGGTCCAGCATGCTGAACATGTTCCACACTCAAACCGTCATGACCAGGGGACTTGCCCTTAGAGATAGATTTTACCGCCCTTGATACATCCCTTGCTGAAACTTTGGTACCAACATACTCCCCACTCTCCCCCCCATCCCTCAATGACGAGGACGGTCCTAATGGCGACTTTACAACAAAGCTATTTTTAAATTTGTCAGCTATACCCTTCAAATCGTTCGTCCCGTCTACACTCACGGGAAGACCAGGGCGAACCCTCAAATGATTGGTACTTTTCCAGAAACCACTGAAATCCTTGGAACTATGCTTAGCTGCCAGAGAGTCCATTTTCAACTGGTCCTGGTGGTTTTGACACCACTTCAGACGCGATTTAAATATTTTTCTGGTCTCACACATATGATTATAAATATCACCAGAAGTAGGACTACCACATAATCGCCATTCCCGAAAACTCGCCCCGGCCACCCCGTGACTGTCACTCACAATTTTATTCCAACCAACAACAGTTTTATATGGTCGTTTATTCTGTGCACGCCTGCCCCCCCGCCCCTCTGTTGACGCCTGTGACAACGCAAGCACGATGTCGGAGTACAGCTTATCAATAAGCAAGCTGTGAGTAGGGTCAGCACAATAACGGTCACTACACATTCTAAATTCATCTGGGAAATCAATAAGTCTGAGACGCTTATGACATTCACATCGATATTGTATAATATCGTCTGTGGTTTTCTCTCCCCACTTAACTTTAATATCGGATGTACTTGACATAATTCTTAGAGGCGTCAAACATTCCAATTTACATTCCAATATGACGGGAAAATGATCTGACCACAATACGTCATAATTTACATAAACATTGCACACAGAGTTAACAGCTGACTGTGACACAACACAATGGTCAAGCCAACGCTTAGACCCACAGGCTTGGTCTATATAGGTGAATGTTTCCGAGGTCAATCCTAACATATTTACATCAATAATTTCCCAATTAAAGTCGTCACATAAAATATTCAATTCATTAAAGAATAATTCTCCAGGATGAGCATTAAAATCCCCCAAAACAAAAATAGGTTCGTTTACATAATCATTACTTAAAGCACTTACAGTTCCCATGCAGTCCGTAAACATCGCTAGATTGTCCGACTTGTTCGTTGGCATATACACGCACACTACGATCAACGGACTAGTGACCGTATCAACACGAATGGCACAAACTCGCGGATTACCACAATTGATCACGGTAACACTCGGAAACACACTAGTATTCCACAGCAGCGCCGTGCCGCCGTGAGGCCTGCCGCGCAGTAGGCCCGCCGTCGTGTCAACAGCTGACGTCCCCGTGCAGCTAAATCTGCTATCTATGTCATTTAGATACGGTAGTTCTTCCGGCAGTAGCCAAGTCTCCTGTAGTGCTATCACGACACACTCGTCACATAAACGTCGAATATCACTGACGGCGCTCTTCACGTTCTTACAATTATAGCTGGTAAACTTATAGGTCGTACTATCCATTATTAGAGGGCACTGGACCGACTGCAGCGAACCTTCCGTCCGCCTTTCGATATTTAAAGTGTTGGAAACGCCTGAAGATAATCCCCTCAGGCCATATTGTTTCGTCTAAAAACATGGACATTTTAGACTCGGACACGAAAAATTTATAGGCCTTGTGATCTAACACTTTTTTCGTGTTAACTTTTTCCAAGAATACCGTCTCTTGTGTTTTTTCTTTCAAATAATTAACAATATCAGACTCCAACGTATCATTATGCACATTTGTTATAAAAATGGGTATTTTCTTATTAGCTGCTTTGAAGGATGATATTGCAGGTGCTACAGCTTTTCCTTTCTCGCCTAAATACCTGTATTTTGGCTTTATTTTACGGTTAGTTACGGTTCGCCAGGGGTTTTTGTTTTCAACTTCAATTTGAACATTCAAATCCAAAGGTTGACAAGTTACCGGCGAACCGTTATTATCCATGGGCTTCTGATTTACCCGCTATATTAGATACGTTTTTACGTTACCAAAATTAGTCGCTTATGTACTAGCTGACCCGGCAAACGTTGTTCTACCATATAAATTATTAAAGGAAAATGGGAGGTAGGTGGGTAAAAAAAGCCTACAACCTATTCTCAGTTCTACCAAACGTATACAAAAAAAAATCATTAAATTGGTCAAGCTATTTTGGAGGAGTCCGATAACAAACACTGTGACCCGATATTTTTATATACACTCCTATTTTTTTATTACTCAGTACAAAAAAAGAGGGCTCTTTCCGTTCCCGTTACTGATCACATTTGTGTATTCAAAAGTAAAAAAAAAAAAATGAAATCCCAAAATTATCCACGAAAATTTTTCATAATTGGTAAATTCATAATTGAATTAATAATTCATAACAATTGCTACTAGAAAATACTACGCGCAGTGTTTTTCCACTTTAATCGCCATTCATTCATTCACAATATTTCCATAAATTGAGTGATATTTTGGGATATAAACAAACGGTAATAACTTTGCTGTTTATGAATATTATTTATTGAGACTTTACTTAAATAATAACAAAACCTTTTCTAATAAGCCTTTTAAGTATTTGTACTAATTAAAAATTAGTGGTGTATTAGAAGTTATTGCCAAATTGATTTGCGTAGACATATAGATTGGGTTTTGTTTTTAAGAAAACAATGATTATAGATAACAACGAATTTTATTCAAACTTCATACTTGAAGTTTGTGTAAATGCATGTCATGAAATTTTATAAACAAAGGAATGTATACTCTAGTTACATTTTTAATTTGATGCAGATGGGTAAGATGTATAAGAACGATATAAATAGTATAACTACATAATCATTATGTATACGTTAAAGGGTTGACCAGACGGTTGCAAACCAATGTCCCAACCAAGGTCACCTTGCTAGTTTCAATCCATGTAGACAGCAGGTGTAATCCATGACCTTCAAAGCCCTTGCAACCACCGAACGTGTTGGCGCGTGGTTTGCCGCAACACAAACCAAGGTCACCTTGGTTGGAACGCTAGTTTGCAACCGTCTGGTCACCCCTTTAATTCATTAACGCTCAGGCGGTAGCCGGCGCCCGCAAGCCATTGTCTTACTATTGTGTCTCTAATTACGCACGTCAAAAGGTTAATTAGTGAGAAAAAAAGAATATAAAATTCTAGAAACGTCTAAGAAAAGAGAGTAATCATAACATAAAAAAAAACTGAGAGTTCCTCCAACTTACATAACTAAATATTGAGCTGTTGATTCATAATCAGGCAGTATTATTATCGTTTTACCATAATAATGTAAGAAAGCAAGTTTTTCAAAGCATGACAAAGATTTTATCATTTTATTTAATTTTAAATTTTATGTACAACAGTGGTACATACATAGGCGGACATAATGTACCAAGGTTTTCACTAGCTCTACTAAGTCAAACTTTGGGTTAAAGAGATTACTTGTGCTTCGAGCAACGAACAAAAAACAAAAATCTAATTTACTATAGTAAAGATTAAAGTAATTTAAAAAAAATAAGTAGATTATAAAAAATATCCAGTGCTAAACAGGTACACACTGGCCAATTTGGACCTATAATATAATATAAGAAGGACAAACACACAAAGAATTTTAAATTCTACTCTCTTCAGTCCTTTTGGCACCTTACGTTACGATGTGTGTCTGTCTGTATGTGGCACTATAGCTCTTACACAAGTAAAACGATTCTGACGCGGTTTTCTAGCAATCGTTTTTAGACATTTTTTGATCTAAATCGATTCAACCATTTACAAGATATGGGTGAATGTGGAAATGAGCAACCGAATGTTTGCAATTATGATCTAGTGGAATATAAAATAAAGGGTAGATAATTATAAGATGTATTACAAAATTTTAGGTCAGAGGTTTTTAAATTTAAGTTTTTATTAGATATACATTACAGAAATAGGAGTCCACCAAGCGCACCAGCTTCACCACAGTTTTGTCTGCGCAGGCCGGATTGTACAAGAAAAATCGTGTAAAATTGTGTGAGTTTTACCAACCACACGCACGGTGTTCCGTATAGATACAAACCGGCCTGCATAGGCAAAACTGTAGTAAAGTTTGTCCGTGTGGCAGGCCCATATTATTAGTGTTATGCATATGTTTTCTTTTCTTAATCTGGATGTTTGTGTTCCCCTTTCTGCGCATACACTTTGTTCCCTAAAGTGTAAACTAATGCTTTGCAGTTACTTTGCGTGGAACATTTCCACAAGATCTTGTAGGAGTGCTTTAGCGTCGTGTAATACGTATGTCCTTTGAATTTCATCACTTTCTTGCCCCTCATTGCTACTATGTATTCTGGTGCTGTAACAGATAACCATAACACTTATATTATAACAGTTAAAGGTTATATGTATGTGAGTGTATGTTTATTACTCCATCCAGTCCACACTTAAACCGTTGAACGGATTTGGACGAAATTTAGAACACAGAATAGTCCATATCCTGAAATATTACACAAGATACGAGTATTTTCACTTTTTATCCCAGAAGAAGGTTCCCTTTGGGTAATTTTCTACTGTTACGTAAGCAAAGCTGACGATTTTTATAATTTGTGGTTGCTATGGAAAACGAAATACACATTCTATCATCTCATACAACTGTCTATTTATTACGGTTTATGAGATACAACCCGCTAACAGCCAGACAGACAATTAGCAGTGGCTAAGTAACAGGATTCCGTTAAACACCCATTGAGTATGGGAATCTAACCAGCATATCGAGGATCCGATAAACGATGATCGAGAAACATAGAATGCTTTCAATGTGGCCGTTGTCACAGGGCAAGTAAAATTGGGGCAAGATTTGCAGATACGTACAAAAATTTATTATGCTTAGCAAAGAAAACGATTAATTGGAATGAGAAAAAGTATTTTCAATTCGTGTCTGAATATAAACATAGAAACAAAAAAAACACGAGAAATTGCAACATATTTATAGTTAAGGAATGTTTTTGAGTTTCTTTTGTCTTGATTTCTTCTTGATTGATTTCTAAAATTAAAATAATGTTGCAATTTTTTCTTTAAAAAAAAAATCCTTATACTTATGTCATCCTACTGGTTTTATTTGTGTATCCCACAGTTAATTTGTGTACAGCGTGGACTAAAATATTGTTATATTTTTTGAATATCACTGTCATTAATATCTTATATTGTAACTATTTGTTATTTCATCTTACAAATACTAAAAATAAAGTATATAACAGACCATAATTTTGGTACCAGGCGAGGATTTAGTTCAATCAGTCGTTTGATTGCAATTTTTTGTGTTACTGAGATAGATAATCTTGTTTATTACGATTACGCCACGCAACGTGTTTCGTGATAGTATAATATAATTTTCTGTATGCATTTTTCAGGCCCAGTAGGGCCGCTGCCCTTTAGGGCCACGATAAATTTCTGAAAAAAAAAACTTGTTTTTTTTTTAAATGTAAAATATACTCCATTCACGATAGCATTAGACAAAAGAGGTTCATAGAAGCAGGTGTGCACAACATTAATTATTCGAGATAAAAAACAATTTTAATAAATAATGGTTTCAATGTAAAATTTTAACATTAAGTATCTAATTAGGTAAGTTTGATTATTGCAAGGTAAGTACTAAACACTTAGATAGGTAAATAAAATGATTTTTTTTTAAATAAATATAACTTTATTTCAAACAATTTTACATTTTTTTTTTTAAATGGCGTGGTAAAAATATGAATTGTACATCAACAAGATAATTATTTAACATTCATACAAATAGAAATAACTAATATTATATAGTATAATGAAAAACGTTCTAGGTACTGACGACTCCAGCTTCTTTTAGGTTTTTAACATGGACACTAGTAGTATAAGTAAGAACTACTTAAATAATTTATTTAATTAAAAGCCTCATAAATTCAGAAGATGGATAGTTCAAATGAATTCATTTAAGTGTTATACTTATGTTGTAGTTGGTATATAAGTTGTATTATAATAAACTCAGCATCTATCTTAACTGTACTAAAGCACAATATACATATATTGTACTTTTATTACAAAGTGTAGGTACAATAAAACAACCTTTTTTAACTTCTGTCTAATGCTATCGCGAATAAAGTACATATATAGTGCTTGACTGCGATCCCACCTGATGGTAAGCAGTGATGCAATCGTTGATGGTGAGGCGCACTAGTTTATAAAGCCTATTACGAATATTTATTAAGTTTATTAGGTACTCTTGGTTCTAAAACGCAAAGGGCAACTGAAGAAACATACGTAAGTTATAGTCAGTAAAAGTCTGACACGGCCTCCTGCACTAACCTGAGTGGTAGAAATTATGTGATAATTTTCTACCTAAAAAAGCTGTGTCATTCAGGATTTTTTAAACAAAACATTTTCATTGATTTTGCATTTTTTTTGATAACAAATAAAATAAATGATAAAATGACATTTATTTCTATAAATTGGTTAAAAGAAAACATATAGCGTCACTTAAAAATAAAAAACATAAGGTTACTTACACCTATTAAAATTAAAAGTAAATATTACACACAATAATATATTTATGTGACTAATAGTAGATCTGGTAACATAGCAATAAATATATTCTCTGGTTAATGGGAGAAATTAGGAACTTGAGAGGAACGTTTTGAACATAAATATGGACCAGGCACTTCAGTTCAGTAACTTAAGTGGCAGTTGGCAGGGCACATTGCTCGCAGAACAGATGGTCGATGGGGACGAAAGGTTCTGGAATGGCGACCATGTACCGTAAGACGCAGCATTGGAAGGCCTCCCACAAGGTGGACCGATGACCTGGTGAGGGTCGCGGGAATCCGATGGATGCGATACGCACAGGACCGGTCATTATGGTCTATGTCCAACAGTGGACGTCTTTCGGCTGAAATGATGATGATGATGATTCACAAGAGTATAAGAAGACCAAAGGAACTAACTGGTGAACGTGGACGATCTGATTAAAAAAAATATATGGCTTGAAACTAAAGTGGCAATGGGCAGGGCACATTGCTCGCAGAACAGATGGCCGTTGGGGCCGAAAGGTTCTGGAATGGCGACCACGTACCGGAAGACGTAGCGTTGGAAGGCCTCCTACAAGGTGGACCGATGACTTGGTAACGGTTGCGGGAGTCCGATGGATGCGAGACGCACAGGACCGTTCGCTGTGGCGACGCTTGGGGGAGGCCTATGTCCAGCAGTGGACGTCTTTCGGCTGAAATGATGATGATGATGATGATGGCTTGAAAGGGGGTGATAATTGTATAGGTACAAGAGAAAGATCAGTGGCTGTTTTAATTATTCTCAAATTGATTCCTAGTGGATATCGTAATGTACAATTCATGTAGTTTCGTATCTCAAGTGTCTTCACAACTAGACAATATATGGAATCATTGAAACAGGCACGATCTCGGTAAAATAGAGTTTTTTTAGTGTAGTATTGAATAGTTAATAGTTGAAAGGGAATCGTTTATATTGGTATGGTCATGTGAAGAGGAGGAATGAAACGCATGTTACTAAAAGAGTTATGAGTTTACATGTGGATGGATGGAGAGGGAGAGGGAGACCAAAGAAAAGATGGATGGATTGTGTGAGAAGTGTGTTGTGCCGACCCCTAGTAAAACGGGACAAGGGCATAAGATGATGATTGACTACGAACGAAGCCTGCACTTGCTGCCAAATACCGCAAAAACATTAGAATGCGTTACATGCTCATTCTAATGGAACAGAAACTAACACTAGTTTAACCTATTGAGTGCGTAATTAGAGACACAATAGAAAGACAATGGCGCGTGAACGCCGGCGTTAATGCGGGGATCAACAGCTTAATGCACAACTAACAACACAAAAAATAAATAAAATAACATTCACGAAATAGGTACCTATATATATATAAAAGCGAAATACCACTCGCTGATTAATCACGAAATCTCAGAAACTATAACACCTACAAACTTAACATTTTACAGGTAGGTTCCTTATAGGGTGTAGACCACGTCCGGTGTAGACATCCGCTAAGAACTCCACCCCTAAGGGGGTAAAACGGGGGTTGGAAGTTTGTATGGAGAAACCTATTTTCACGCGGGCGAAGCCGCTGGCAAAAGCTAGTATTGCAATAAAAAAAGAATAACAGTAATTCTCTAGCAGAGCGGCGACATAGTCAAGTTCACATCAGCCAGATTTGGGTCATGGTAAATAGACACTCGAAGTCACGGCCAGGCTTGTTTTAGAATTCGGCGCATGGTTGTGATCGTCATTTATTTTTACAATTTCTTCATCAACAGTAACTATATAAGCTCGACATCCTCGAGCTCCATGGGTAGAACACCTCCATTGCTGCTTCGAAGATTTTGAAGGCCTTCCATAGTACGTGTACCCTTTAAAACTGATCAGACGATTCCCTTTCTGTGATGTTATGTACACCGCTGTAATAAAAAATTGCTTGTTATTGGTTGAAATCAAGTTTTTAAACGGAGACTACTTAATCGTAAAATCAATATGGCAAGTTGTAAAACGCGTGGAAAGGACAAGGCAGTTGGGACTCGAAGTAGCCCTGCACAGGTCTGTCTGCACAAGTCCGAGGCCATGTGTTTTCATGGCTGTCGGAACGCGCCACAACTGGGGTCCCAAATAACGGTAGGAGGGGTTCACAATGGCGTCGGGTCGACAATGAAGGACCTAGGACTCGACCTCGACAGCCGGTGGAATTTCGAGGAGCGTTTCAGACGTCTGACTCCCAAACTGGAGCGGACAGGAGCTGCCCTCAAGCGGCTCCTGCCCAAACTAAGGGGTCCAGATGCCTCATGCCGGAGGCTCTACGTGAGGATTATGTGGACCTTGGCCCTTTATTGGGTGACGGTGTGGGCGCCGTCACGAAGCGACCGGCCGCTAGGCTGAACTCGTCCTAGAGGGTCATGTCTATCCGAGTACTGCGGGGATACCGCATGGTCTCCGGTTTTTGTATGATGGAAGTCCTCGCCGGACATGGTAAGTTCGGGAGTTTCCTGTTTCGGATTCAGGCAGAAGAAACGCCCGGGTATCATTATTCCGCGAACCGCCCAGAGGACAGGGCGGAGCCCCGCTGTGTCCTCGTGGAAGCGATCGGCGGTGGTGACCTCTCGCACCGGGCCCTGATTTAGGCCATGGTTCGAAGTGAGAGCAAATGGGATGCGGTGGTCTCCTGCGCAGCAGTAATGCTAACGAAGAAAATGGCTGCAAACGTGAAGGAACAGACGTCCTCAAGGCCTAGGCGCCGAGACAGGAAGCGCCCCGGGCGTCGGGAGTCGCAGAGCGATCTCCAGTCACCGTGGGCGGCAGGCTTGTGAGCAACGAGTAATGGGTAGCTCGCCGTCCGCCCGCCCGGTAAGAACCAATCCCAAGTGTTGACGGCGCGACGCGCGCTTCAAAGAAATGTCAGCGGATTCATAGCGATCAGCCCATTAGTGCCACGGGGAATTTCTGAAAAGGAAACCCACACGGGTATTCTGCCTAAAACACAAAGAGCAACTGAAGGACACAGATGCTGTGTTAGTAAATGACTAACACTCCCACTTGTTCCATCTCAAACAAAAGGTGTGTGTAGTCATACAAAAACAAAACATTTTCATTGATTACAAATGATTTTTTAAAGGCTCTTTCTTGAGCCTAATTAGCAATGTTAATAGGATACATAAATTCAAAATGTGTTTTGTAATAAGGCGTGGTTTGTCAGGCAAAGGGAATAAAAACACTCGTAACAAAACAAATAACTTTATTTTAACACTTTTCTATGTTCTTAATTTTAGTTATCACAAAATAATTACCATGGACAAATCGACACACAATTATCGTTACGACAAAATAGGTAATCCAATTAAGGCACTCCACCAAACACGTAGCGTACACATGACTGTGATGTCAGGACCACCGTTCACATTAGCCAGATTTGGGTCCGGGTAAATAGACAGTAGAAGTCACGGGAAAACATGTTATAGTGCTCGGCCACACTGGCAGCGCGGTGCGGGGAGCGGCGCGGGTGCAAGGACAAGGGTTGCCACTCATCGCCCGCGCACTCACTGTGGCCACTTGTATGAACGACCTACGGCATGAGTTGCCCGTGCGCGTCACGCGTTGAGCAACCCGCGCTGCTTCCCACGCCCGTGTGCCCACTATGGACACTCAAATGAAGCTCTTATGTTTGAGATTGCCGCGCCGCGCCCGCCCGTGTGGCCGAGTACTTAGGATTCGGCGCATGGTTATGATCATCATTTTTTTTTATAATTTCTTCTTCAACAGTAATGATCTTAGCTCGGCATCCTCGAGCTCCATGGGTAGAACACCTCCATAGCTGCCTCGAAGATTTAGAAGGACTTCCATAGTACGTGTACCCTTTAAAACTTAGCAGACGATTCCCTTTCTGTGATTGTATGTACACCACTGTAATCATTAAGTTCAAAATTATTATTGGTTGAATTCAAGTTACTAAGGCCCAGTTTTTGAAAGGGAAATACTTAATTGTATTCCCCGTAATCAATATATTTTGAAGAGCATTTCCGTCGTCTGGCTCCCTAATGGGAGCGGGTGGGGCTGCTCTCAAGTGGCTCCTGGCCGATCTTAGGGGTACATGCACCTCCTGCTTCTGCTCTACGCGGGGATCGTGCAGTCTATGTATGTATGACCCTTTATGAGGTGACGGTGCGGGCGCTAGCCGTCGCCGTGGAAGGCGCCGGTGGCTAGGCTGAACGCGTCCTAGAGTGCGGTGCGGGGATACTACACGGTTTCCAGAAAAGCGAGCCTCCTTGCCATGGAGATGCAACGCTGGGGTGAAACTCCACTACAGCGACATATTGCTTATTATTGGTACTAGACAACTGATAAACATACTTATATATTTCTAAATACATACATATATAGATAAATTACACCCAGACACAGAACAAATGATCGTGCTCATTACACAAACAATTGTCCTGGGTGGGAATCGAACCCACGACCTCCGGCCTAGCAGTCAGGGCCACTAACCACTAGACCAACAGGCCAGTCATAATACAAGGGTAATTGAAGGAACCCAGAAAGGTTTTGGTCAGTAAAAGTCTAACACTCCCTCTCGTTCCACCTCAATCAAAAGGTGTGTAATCATACAATAATAAAACATTTTATTTATCTATTTATATATACTTTAATGATAAATGAACGCCTTAAACCTCATCACCAATAATAATATGCCACAACTATCACACAACGCCATCTAGTCTCAAACTAAGCAGAGCTTGTGCTATGAGTACTAGACAACTGATAAACATATTTATATAATTCGAAATACATATATATTATAGACAAATTACACCCAGATACAGAACAAATGATCGTGCTCATCACACAAACATTAATTATCCTGGGTGGGAATCAAACCCACGACATCCGGCTTAACAGTCAGGGCCACTAACCACTAGACCAACAGAACAGACTGAGTCTCCAATTATACTGTTCGTCCGTCGTCGACTTATCGCACTAGTACTCGGTATTGCAACAAAATGTCGTGTGCTAGTCACGTGACACACGTAATTAATGACACTCTAAACAACTAGCGACATCTCTGACATCTTTTGAAAATTAACATAAACACTGAAGTGCCGTCATATTTATTTAGCTAATAGTAAATTTGGTAACCTAATAATAAAAATAAGTATATTCTCTATATGAGAGAAAATCGAAATAAAAAATAATAAGAAAAATGCATGCACCAATTAGGTATATTGCAATAAAAAAGAATAGTATTAGTAATTTTCTAGAAGACTGATGACGTGGCCAAAACGTCACAGTCAGGACTACAATTCACATCAGCCAGATTTAGGTCATGGTAAATAGACACTAGAAGTAACAGGTTTTAGAATTCGGCGCATGGTTGTGATCTTCATTTACTTTTACAAGTTCTTCATAAACAGTAACGATGTTAGCTCGGCATCCTCGAGGTCCATGGGTCGAACACCTCCATAGCTGCCTCGAAGATTTAGAAGGACTTCCATAGTACGTGTACCCTTTAAAACTTAGCAGACGATTCCCTTTCTGTGATTTTATGAACACCGCTGTAATCATTAAGTAATCAGAATTATTATTGGTTGAATTTAAGTTACTAAGAACCAGTTTTTGGAAAAAAAGTGGCAAGTTGTCGAACGCGCGTTAGCTGCCGTCCAGTGCTGATGGGGGTATCTTGGACGGTTCCGACCTTCAGTGTTTGTGCGGCATCTCTCCGCGGATCATGTCCCACCTTCCATCCTGCATCACGTGCCCTGTTACCTGTTCACGTAGGTATCTAATGACAGCATCAGTGGACGGCATTGCCGTGGCCGAATACTGGCCCAGGCAAGGAATTTAATTAGTTTTGCCATCGACACGCTAAGAAGAAGTGCTGCTGGATTGTTCGAACAAGTCAAGCACTGGAATGTAAAGAATAATTGAAGGAACACGGGTGGATCAGCAGACTAGAAAAAATGTGTTATATGTTTTGAAGTAGAAAACCATCAAAGGTTTTCTACTTCAAATCTTAATGCTTATGCGGTTTGTTCAATGAGTTCTCAACAACCAATATTATAGGCATAATTATTTTTGTGTGGTATAATTTAAAACATTCTTTTGGATGCAAAGTTACATCACAAGTTGTACAAGAAAAATTTGATTTTTTGTGACAAACAACACATCTTAGTTGTTTATCTTAATAACTTATAAGATGCCTATGATCATCATGACGCGAGCTTGAGCAAAAGCTTTCAGAAGTTCGACCGGGCTTCCTGTTTTCTCTTTGGCGGTAAGTTTCTAGTAATCCTGTTGCTATTATTCTCCGGAATTGTAGATAATCTAATTTTCCTCCATCAATGTGATAAAGCTGCCAAGAATTTTGTACAGCCATATCTAGACTGTGACAAATCAATGGGAAGTACCATTTTTTTCCTCGTATTGATGTTCGATATAGACCAATGTTTTGGTCTGACCTATCAACGCCTCCCATATTTTCGTTATATTTTTTTATGAGGGCCGGCTGATCTACTTGAACATATTTCTTTTGCTGTTGTGAATATCATTTTACTTTGCATAAAAGCATAACACTAGCAGAATTAGAAGCTACTGTCACTACGCTATTATCATTCCACTTGCATACGACAATATTTTCGGCGCTTGTGGATTTGTATTTAAAGGAACCATGATCTGTCTTCTTGAATTCTTTATTGGTTGGTAATGGACACTGATACGCGGTTTTCTCGAATAGTTCCAATCGCTTGGAATCCTCGCAAACATAGCTCATCAAGCAACGGAATTGATGTAAAAAGTTATCAAAGAATAAGTGGAAGGGTGCATCAACCCTACGTAAAACATCTGCAAACTGCAAAACAACACTGGCTCCCTGACCCATTCCTTTATAATAGTAGTTTTCTGATTGTCCTTGATAAGGATCAAACCATACTATATATCCAAGCCGTGTAGATCCAACCCAAAATTTATATCCCCATTTGACAGGTTTCCCCCTTATAAATTGTTTGCAAGGAAGCCTACCGTAATAAGGAACCATTGCCTCGTCAATACTGTAGTTTTCTTGAAACACCTAATTTTTACGATATTTCATTCTATTTGCAATATCTGTTATTGTGTACACCTACCAGTGTGGCCTTTTTAAATTCAATGGTTGAACGGCAAAAAAATACCTTGTTGCATAAGTCCATCTATGTAACTCTACTGTAAATAAAACTTTAATAAATTATTGAAATTTATTTCCCAATTGTATACATTACTCAACGCTAGAGACACTCAAACTCGGAATTATGGGCACTTATAAAATGTCAGAAGCTAGCGCACGACACTTTGTCCTCCTGTTTTTATCATAAAATGTGGCTTACTAATTAGATTTATCTCCTTTTTGATGCTTTGAATTAGGTGGATGATTGTGTCCTTCTCGTATTCTTATAATTAAATCATTATCAGTCGTGATATCTGCTCGGCATCCACGCGCTAAGTGCGTAGAACAACGCCATTGACGCCTACTAGTTTTTGAAGGCTTTTCAAAGTACGTGTAGCCTTTTAAACGTATAAGACGTTTACCTTTCCTTGATTCTATGAATTCTGCTGTAATAAAAGATTTTAATATATTAGTAATTATGAACTATTTTAAATACATTTTAAGAGCAGCATTCCGTTCCGTAGACAAAGTTAAAATATCTCATGTATTTGTACCGAAGTGGTGTTCAATCCACACCAAATGTTATAAGAACTTATCGCACTAGCACTCGGTGTTGCGTCAGAGTGTCAGTGTACCAGTTCCGTAACAAGTAGCGCCATCTCTGACAACTTTTGAAAACTAACTAAAAAAATACGGAAGCACCGTCAAGTTTATATTACAAATAGCTCAATATGTACATTATTAAAGATACAGAAAATATAATTTCAGGAAACATTTCATTGAGTGACACAATGGGTGGCCTTATCATTTATAGAATAGAATATAATAGAATAGAATAAACTTTATTGTACACCAAATTAGTAACAAAACTTATACACTAACTTAAATCTATATTCATAATAATAATAAATGAATTATAATTATTTATATTTTTTTTTTTTATCATAAATTTATATTGTTTTTAGTCACACAGGACAATAAGCTTTAGGAATTGAACGTTTCTTTTCTCATTGCATTCAAACTAGGTGGGTGACAATGATCTTCAACTAATTTTATAATTTCTTCATTGAATGTGATGATTGTAGCTCGGCACCCTTTCGATACGTGGGTAGAACATCGCCACTGTCGCTTGCAACTTTTTGAGGGTCTTTCATAGTACGTGTAGCCTCTCAGACGTATCAAACGTTTTCCTTCCCTTGATTTTATAAATTCCGCTGTAATAATAAATCTAGTATTATTTTTATCACGTTTAATGTGTATACTGTGATATCGGAAGAGATCGTATGAAAAATAGCTCCTATTAACTTACGGATTGGCGAGACAGATATACTTTTTTAAGAATAACCAAATATAGAATTTGATTTAATAACAATAATAATAGGTTTTTTAAGAAATATTTAAAAAATATAACCAATGTGTACCTATGATAAATGAGATAATAATGATATTTTACAACTTTCACATAACGCCATCTAGCCACAAACTAAGCAGAGCTTGTGTACTCATAGTTCTAGACAACTGATAAAAATACTTACTTATATATTTCTAAGTAAATACATATTATAGATAAATTGTAATTCATTTATAATATGTAGTTGTATATTTCCGGGATAAAATTTCTATATCTTAATTCAAGACATTGTTATTAGGTTATTATTGTTTTATTAAATTATTTTTTAGTTTGTAAGTTTCCATTGTGCAACGCCTTAGACATCTTTTGTAACGTTGTAAAAGTGCTTGTAAATAAAAAAATAAATTTTCAAATTTATTAGGACGACCGATTTCAAATAGAAGGAGAGTTTAAAAAAAATATATTAGGCCGTCAAGACGAGAAGAGGCAACAAACAAACAGGCACACAGAGTTATTTTCGCATTTATATTTTTTGTAAGTAATTTTGCATTCATATTTTGTGCGATCAAATGGAGAAGGCAACTTGGTACCACATAATAGATATTTTTTTGGCCGAAGATTACGTAGGTAGTTAGGCACCTGCTTAATATTAGGTACCATAAGTTAATGACGATAAAGGTGGCTGCCAAATATAAAATAAAGAGTTTGATAACATTTTTACATACTTTATTTTATATATTAAGTTTAAATAAATACAAACTTCACGATAGAAATGATTACAAACGATGCAA
The DNA here is from genome assembly GCA_905147345.3 of Mythimna impura. Lineage (NCBI taxonomy): Eukaryota > Metazoa > Arthropoda > Insecta > Lepidoptera > Noctuidae > Mythimna > Mythimna impura. The sequence goes on along the minus strand of LR990351.1, from coordinate 23,720,674 downwards.
TGCTATCTTTACATTTTTTACAAGTGAATGGTAATATATATATATATATATTTATAAGAGCTACTGCACTCAGAGCACATTTTACTTGACTATATAATATTACATACTTATTGTTCAACAGAATTGTGTGAAAGTGGAAATCGGTTTTGTTTTTGAGTTTCTTACCTCAGTCGACAAAAACGGAACCCTTATAGGATCACTTTGTTGTTCGTCTATCCATCTGTCAAGACCTGTTTTCTTAAAAACGCTTAGTGGTATTAAGCTAAAATTAAAGACTACTGTATTGATTTGGTTCGGAAGCGAATCAAATTCGTGGTCCAATTGTACCAAGTTTAAACGTGTGTTAATGCTAAAACTCTCACCACAAAACCGCTTCGCTCTTAATATCAATTCATAGTAATCGTCCGACAAACTGCATCAATACGACTTTCTAATTCAGTAAAGTTAACATTTTCTTTCGACAAAGTCTTCATGAGTTCTTCAAAAGGATGGTTACGTTGTTCTGTCGTCTTGCGATTGGCATCAAATGGTATTCTGGCTCGATAACTAGATTCGGGTAGAGGCACTGAAAATAAAATTTTCATAATAATTTACCAGTTAAACCGCTATTTTAAGCATGTAAAAACTTAAACAAAATATCTGTTATTTATTTATTGTGCACACCTACCACAGTTTAGTCGTTTTTTCTTTCAAATATGACAGAATGTTTCTAATAGTCCTAAAGTGATGTTTTTTATAGAACCTATTTGATTTTTTGTTTATACATTATTTATACTTTATTGTACACTATGACTAAGAAAATAAATAATACATTATTGAGCCTTTTTCAAATATACAATTGGCGACCTTCTTGCATCTCGCGATTATCGTAGGTTATTACGATGCGGTGTCGTATTGCATCGCATTGCAGTTTTGTATGAGAGCCCTTGAGTGTTCTGGGCAAAGCAAATGAAAAAGTACAAATTAAGAAACAAGATTTATTCTTATAATTTATTTCATGGCACCTAAATTATTATTAATAACAACAAAAAATTGAACATACATAATGTCTAATTTGGTTGTATATAAATTCACCTTAATTTATTAGTTTTACAAAAGAAATGGCTTTACCAAGTTATGCCCAGTGACAATTCAAATTTTGTTTGTTTAACTAAAAAGGACACAAATATAAATCGTTGATTCGCTTGAGCGATGTTTAGTAGGAATAGTTAATTTCTAACTGTTGTATATAATAGTAGTAACAGTAGTTAATTTCTTTTCGCTCTACTGTAAAGTTAGACAAAAATACAAGCCGTCTTTTATTTTTGTAAAGTATACTAAGCAGCAAATATCGGAGATCAGTTCAACTAATATTATTATTTTGTTAAAGATATTTGTACTAAAATATTTTTTATATCTATACATAATTTCAAACACAAAATACTACAAAAGAATTTTTTTATTTAATTCTCACGACATTTTAACACTAATACAACAAACTTATTTAACATTATTGACTATTTTTCATTCAGATTAATCCTTTAAGTTAAATAAAACTATCGAAACAAACATCTAAATATAACTGCTTTAACTGCCTTTGAGATCGATTCATTAAAAAAACCATAAGTCAACTAAATTATATTAAAAAACTAGCTTTTCCCTGCGGTTTTGCTCGCCCATTGAAGCCAAGTATTACTTTAAGAGAAAAAGTGGTAAATGATATTCAACGACCACTGGAGATCAACATTAAATCAACCCCCTACTATGGCATGCCAATGTCATGATAACTAACGTTGTAAGAGGGAAACCAAGCTAAATAGGACATCCTATTTAGCTTCGTCTCCCTCTTACTATCTCTTTCTCACATACTCATAGCACTATCTCTTTCTCTTTTACGTAATCATGATAGCAACGACACGTGGTAGTAAGGGGATTGTACTACTAACCTATAAATAAATAATATTTTTCACCTATTTACAAGATTCTGTATCTCAGCTCATAGAAATACAAAGAATACCTCGATATAAGCAAAATAGAGCGTTTTTAGTGTTCGAAAGAATTACCGTGTCCCTGCAGGACTAGCCAAGTTTCGACCGTTTCGTTTCTCTTTCGTCGATCGCCTCGAGTCGGCAACGCCTCCGATTCCTTTGTTCTGACCACGTGACTGAGCATTGAAATGACGTCATTCTCATACATTTGAAGTTTCCTACTAGCGTTAACAATTGTAGATTATCAACTTGGCTAAGCCCTCTGGAATGCAAAGGGTAACTGAAGAAACACAGGTGGGTTAAAGTCAGTAAAAGTCTGACACGACCTCTCGCTCCTCCCAAGACTGGGAAAAGTTATTTGATGACTAGCTTCTGCCAGCGACTTCACCCATGTAAAACCAGGTTTCTCCATACAAACTTTAGGACCCCCTTTTTCAACCCCTTAGGAATTGAAAATCCTATCGTATTCTTGGTACACATTATAAAAAGGAAACTTTGTGCAAAATTTTAAATTTATAGGTCCTAGGATTTGAGTGGGGCGTTGATTAGTGAGTGAGTGAGTGAGTCAGGACTTTTCCTTTTACGTATACAGATAATTTCTCACCCCCAAAAAGGTTCCACGCGCGCCTCAGGGAGATGTCAGCAAATCGTAGGGGCCCAGCAGGGTCGAAGCCTACTGGGGCCATGGGTAGTGTGAAAACAAAACCCGGGGCCCTGGGACGAAGGCAACGAAGGAACAGGAGTGGGTTTTTAGTCAGTAAAAGTCTGACACTATCTCCTGCTCCCACCCAAGAGCGGGATTTGTCATTAGATGATTTTCCCATCTAAAAAAAAACCCCAAAAAGGTGTTTTTAAACTGTGGCTACTGAAGAATTTCAGCACTAGTGGTAAGATGGGTACAGCTAAGTAGTGGAATTCCCTGCCGGAGTCTGTGTTTCCTGATAGCTACAACCTAGGGGTCTTTAAGTCTAGAGTGAATAGGTTACTTCTAGGTAAGCTTGCTCCATCGTCGGCCACATCATCGACGTTGAGTAAATAGTAGATAGTGGACGGATTCTTAATCTATTACCGAAGAACACTCGTGTCGTCATAAAACAAGACTTTGCTTAAACTCACATTCTGCGGTCGATGCTCATGTATACCATTTACAGCGATCACCAGGTCATCCAAAGTGAAGACGTGAGCGTGGCATCCATTTGGCGAATGAGTGGAACATCGCCATCTTTTTTTCTTAGACTTCGAAGGCAGTAATGAGTATGTGAATCCGTTTACTTGTATCATTCGTCTACCTCTCTGGGAAAGTACGTATCGTACTGAAAAACAAATTAAAAAAAGATTAGATAAAAGCAGCGAATAAAAGATAATTCATGAAACAATTTATTTTCTCCACCTCTTTCACACAACGTCATTTAGTCCCAAATTAACCCGAGCTTCTGCAGTTCTAAACAACTGATAAACATACACATATATTTATTTCTAAATACATAAGTATTATAGATAAATTTCACCCAGACTCGGAACAAACTAGACCAACAGGCCAGTCGAATTCAAATATACGTTTCAACGGCAAATTTCTAAAAAGGAAACAGTGGTGCTAGGTTCAAGGGAAAACTGAAGGACACAGGTGTGGTTTTAGTCAGTAAAAGTCTGACACGCTCTCGCGCTCCACCCTAGAACTGGAGAAGTCATTGGATGATTTACCACCTTCAAAAAAAACCCCCATATGTACGTTAAGACCCATTTGCAACCGTTGCAAAAACTGCTTAACAAATTTAAATCGTTATATTATTTCTGGAAATCATTTGAAGATGAGGAACCAAAATAATAAGGTGGATCTACGCTAGAGGAGCCGAGCACAAGCAGAGCACGGCACAACAGTTTGTTTAGTACCTAAGTTTAAAAAAAAGTTTAGTGTTCAATTGAAGTGATACAAAGCCACATAAAATATACCCTTAGTTCATACAGTTATAATCGTCCCAACCGAATTTCGGCCACGATAGCTATTCTCAACGAAGATTAACCAAGTGCGCAGGAGATATTACAGTGTGCATGAGTGTGTGCGAAAATACGGGCGTATTCTCGGTACGGCAATCCACAGCGATCCAATCAGGGAGAGATCCGGTCCAGGGTCAACGGTTCTACGTGCTTTCCAAGTCATGAGGGTGTTACAACAATTATAGTAGTAGCATGCATTCTTTTGTGCAAGATACCAGTGATAACGCTGTCTGTACATGCTATAGACAACGTCATCAACTGGTTATCCCATTTTTTAGGGTATTGAATGTGAGAGGTTTATCCATTCGATGCAGCTGTCTGTACCTTCTGCGTGCTTTGTACTCAGCATAGTTTATTTTATCAATCCTGATGGTTCTGGCACCTGCCTTCAAACCTGCAGCTAAAACTATACGCCTGCTTCTGAAGATACCATGGAAGTGAAAAAGAAACGAGCGAATAAAATTTAATTGTAATATAATATAAAGTATCAATAAACACTAAAAAGGAACTTTATTATATTTTAATACACATAAAATGACTCAAAAAATAACTTTTGTATGTATTTGGTAATTCATCTATTCATAATTATATTAGTACTACTATGTTATATAATAGATATAATGTAAAGGATCATCACAAAAACTAAAGTTTTTTTAGGAAGCACAAACAACGTTTAAGTCAATAAAGGCTCATATTCATAATGGATGCCACAACATGATCCAGTTAACCGTCAAGTTTGCTGCGCGCCTTATGTGGCGTCCGGTAAACTTTATCGTGTGTGGCGTCCATAACATCGTATATTATACTTGACCGTACATACAGACAATAGACCTGACATGCATACTGATAGCTACACACGTTCAAGTTTACCAGATGCAGCTCCAAGCGCACTGCAAACTTGACGGTAAACTGGATCGTGTATGGCGTTCATTACAGTAAATTTATTTATTTGATCTTTATGCAACACAAATATACAATGGCAAAAAATATTATTGTCACTGAAGAGAAATATGGTTACCTAACCTTAGACGAGGCAAAAAGGAAAAGATGGATGGTGTGAGAAGTGATATGAAAGAAAAAGGAGTTAGTGACAGCGTGACGAGTGACAGGACAGAATGGAAGTACAAAACGTGTTGCACCGACCCCAAATAAAACGGGACAAGGGCAGGAAGATGATGATGAGATGATGATGAACCTTAGACGAGGCAAGTCAATCAACCAAAATTCACAGCAATTTACCTAAGTGCGCTGACATAATTTTGCTTTGAACTGCCAAGTCTCTACATAGGCTTAAAAGTCAAAGACCTACGTTCATTATTATGTTCATGGTTTTCATTAACAGATACGATGATATCATCTATAGTTCTGATGGCAGCTTTGCAACCGAACCTATGGTGAGTGGAACAGGCCCATCTGATCTTGGTACCCTGGGCCCGCACTTGGTAGAAGTTGTGCCCGTTCAATCTTATCATTCTCTTGCCACGGCGTGAGGTGATGAATGTCGCTAGAAAGAGGAATATATATTCATTTTTTTCTTAAAGGGATTTATTGTCAAAAGTATTTTTCAGGCTTTAGGTTACTATGCATAATTATACACATTTCTTTAGGTATGTAATTCTCAGAAGCAACAATAACTTAGTAAACCCAGAGAATTAGGTTAGAGGCTATGGCTTTGGCGTTAGAATACAATGCGCGACTGAAGGAACAGCTAAATAGGACGTCCTCGCTCTGCCAAGAGTGCGAGGAGTCATTTGATAATTTCACACTAAAAAAACAATCACATCACATTAATTTAAGGTTAAGAAGTTGCTGGATAATTTACAAAAAAAAAAAAACGTAAACTACAAAACTGAAAAAATCTTTTTAATTAATCGTTGTTATTGGACTTAACATATTAAGTACCTACAAAGTTAACAAAAATAGTATCACGTTTCTTATATTTCTTAAACATATGTTATTTGATAAAGATGAAAAAGAAAGCAAGCTTCGCTCAATTTAAATATTTTAAACACTAACAATAACAGCGGAAATAGATTTTTTAAATCATTTTTTTAAATAGGTTAAAATATATCTTTAAAAAATTAACAAAATTAAAATCTATACTGTGCTAATGTCGCCCATGAGCACATATAACTTCATAAATAAAAATAGAATGAGTTAAAGACACTTGTGCAAAATAGACATTTCTTGCTGAATACATAGCAATGCAGTTTAATATTAATTATTTTAGTTGTTATATTTTTCTTAGTATTTGATTCTCTTATTGATATAGTTTGACACCACACGTCTCAAAATATCTTTATTTCACATAGGCCAACATGGGCACATAAAAAACGTCAGAATCTAGTGCACGCTTTCAATTAATCGTTTGCTATGGAGAAGAACCGGCAAGAAACTTCACAGAAAATATTAAAAAAAATATTACATATAGCATATTTAAGCCGATGTCGACCAAACTTGGTGCGTACATTCCAAGTTGTTAAGTGTAATCATGCGAATACATTTTAATCGTCTGACAATTTTTATAAAGAAAATCTTATAAATATAAATCTAAGAAGAAAGAAAGAAAAAGAGTCAATCAAAAAGAGACATTTTTAACGTTTGACGATTTTTTTTTGTTTAAAATTTTACAATATGAAAGAAATCTGAGGATAAGACTTATAAATAGTAGATAATATTATAAAAGTTTGGTCGAATTTTTTCTTAGATATGTTTTTATAATATTTACTCTCTAATTACCTTTTTATTTGATATAATATGAATAGAAACACAGTAGGTAACTTTATTAGGTTGCCGATTTTTCTTATAAAGATTGATAGCCTCTATTTTGTCAATATTAATAATAAATTAATGCTATTTCTCACTAGCGCACTTTTATAAAAATATATCATTTGTAATATCAACGTATTATAAATTTTTACTAATCATCTTCATCAAAATTTCAACGTCTGCAGCTGGACATAGGTCTCTCCCAAGCTTCGCCACAATGGCCATAATCCTCACAAAATCATCAGTTCAACTTGTGAGAGGCCTTCCAACTTTGCGTCTTCCAATACACGGTCAACACTTTATCAGGGACTCAAGTCTGCTTGTTTTTATAAATTCGTCATTCCAACACGAACCCATTGTCATTTTGCTAAAAGTTCGTAATCTGTTAATTCGTAATGTTCGATCATTGATCGGTCAATGGTCTCGTAGGTACTAGAGTTGTGGTAGAATGACAATATCGAGCTTATTAAAAGCAACGACTGCACAATGACGTTCTAATGGTAGGTCACTGATCAAAGGAACTGTTAAAATTTTAGCAGATTACCGCATACGTCAGATATTCATTTGTTACGAGATTACCATTCTATGCCTCTTCTTTCAATGGAGTGTCAGTGGTTGACAATTGGAAAGTCTTAATGACGCCATTATATTAGTAGATTACCAAACTTGTCAAAATCAACAATTATGAAATCAATGATAGACCATTCTGACACTATTGTAATAGCAGACTTGAGGCCCTGTTTTGCGAGCAATGTGTCCACTGTTTAACTTATAAATTATTAATTTTTTTCTATCCATTGGAAGGTAGGTTCATGGTTGTGTATTTCTGACAGGCTAACTATTTTATATTCTATAGTTCTTACAGATGCCCTGCAGCCTTTGGAGTGGTGGGATGAACAGTACCATCGGACATCTGACTTCCCTTCATAGCGATTACGACAAGAATATTTGAAGCCGTTGTAATATAGTTGACGCTTGCCACGGGGAGTCGTGAACACCATTGGTCCTGTAAAGAAGATGCAAGTAATTAAGAACAGACTTTTAGGACTAATACTGGAATTGAATTGGATTCTCATGTGGAAAATAAGTCTACAGGCGATGAGATAAATGCAGATGAAAAGAACTACGATCAGTAAATTTTTAAGGTGATTGTTGTCAAACAATGCAATCTATGAACAAATAGGCATAGCTGAAAACCTACAATGATGAGAGAAGGAGGTGTACATCTATCGATGGGAAAAAATAAATATGATATGATATCTATATATCGTAGTCAACTAATTATACAAATATATTTGCCATCCAGTTACCAGAATAGTGTTATAACTAAACGCCGTTCAACTAGTGGCCTAAATGATAATCAGGCGATGCGTCTAATATAACATTTAATTAACTGTCTGGCTAATACTTGGGTAATCAGCCATACAATAGGATGACCATGTGACAAATAGACTTAGAACACTCCGAAATTGACAGGTTAGGCTCGAACTAGGATCCCGTCATCCCCTTCCTGTTAGATTTCTTTAAATCTTGCAGACAGAAATAGGAGCCTCGTGTGACTGCGTTGGCTTATTTTACTTACGACCAACGTTAGCGTATTTAATATATAAAATAATTATAATTTTACGATGTCGCAGCTAGGCTAGGCAAGTAATTAAATGTTATCGATACAAGTCATTTACCTATCTGTTTGATTGAATGGCTGAATATTATTCGGCTGGTTTGTTGAATGATGTCGTTTCTTAAAAGGTTACGCTATCAAATAAATGGCAAATTAAGTTAGTTGTGATATACATTTTATGTATACGGCATGATTTATTAAGGAAAGTTTGAAGAAGAGAAGGCCGTGGATTAATAGAAGCAATAGTGAACGTTATAAAATGACAATGAGTCGCCCTTCAATGAGGCTTTGTAGAGCCAAAATCAATTTTTTTTACATAGTCTTACATTGGCACTTACAGTTCCAATTGGTCGTTTCCTATGGAGAAGAACCGGCAAGAATCTTCATGGTTACTTACTTTAAAAAAATATTGATTAAAAATATTGATCCTGAGAGGACAGTGTAGACCAGTCAATATTGTACCCAAATGTACAATAAAAAAATATTAGAGGTACCACTCTCAAAGGCAATAGTTATTCAAAACGGGTGCAGAGTAGTGCTAAGAAGTATGGACATGGTAGAAATGGGTCGTGGAGTTCTCTGGACCGGGACGCGGTCCCAATTCCAACCTATAAAAAAAAAACTTTTTGTGTCTTATTTTGGGACCACAAGGAAAAAAGGCATTGAAGTACAGTTACCGAAAAAAACTGTATTAATTTTACATATTTGTGGTCCCCAAAATACATTATTTTTGTAAGTGTAAGTGGGACCGCGGTCGGCTGGGACCGCGGTCACACTTACAAAAATAATGTTTTTTTTTTAAAAAAAGCCCTTATAAGAAATAAAAGGGTTTATGTTTGAAAAAACTTTTTCATGTCTAGGATGAGTATATTACAATAAAATGACTAAGATAAGATAAATATTAGACACATATTATCACTATACATACAATAATAAAACTTTTAAATCTTTGAATGTATTTACAATTTTTGGGTACTTAACAATTTGAAATAAACAACTTTAACTTTCGTACTGACCAGACTATTAGTTGGTTCAGTTTTGCCTATCACAATCATTTCATAAATCCTCACTTTCCAGTTGTTATTTAGTTTCTTATGTTTACATAAGTCACACGAATATATATATATATATATATATATATATATATTAGAAGTTTCCCCTTACTAGGAATTACTTCTGTACATACATTGATTTTATACAGTTTAAATTAAAAAAACGTAAAGATAAAAAATAAATTAGGAAAAAACCGACGAAAAATTCCACCACTGGGGTGTCCAGAATCATCTACTGGATCCGCGGTATTCGTTTGGGCGTCGATGTCAAACGTGTATATACAAGCACAGAATAAGAAATAGTACAAGTACAGAAATTGCACTCCTTGATAGCAAACATACGAATTTAAACCTACTAATAACAGCGCTAATGTTCATAATACATTGCACGGCACGGACACGACCTTGATTTTATTAGCCTACCAGATCCAGTGGCGCTCGTAACGAATCAAAATGCACCGTAAGTCCGCGCGACGAGAGTCTCTTTTATTATGCCCATTATGCGCCTTTGAACAAGCCGCTCTTGTTATAGGGTTAGGACTTGTGTGTTTTTGAAAAATGTGAAATAGGTACTTACTTACGTTTTACTACATAAAATATAATCAGATTTTCTAAAATTATATGGTAGATAGGTACCTAATTGATTTCTACCTATTTACTTATATCCATATTTTAAAACATATTTTTATAAGTCATCTCATAGAAGTGTCAAGAGATTTTACATTTAGTTAGGTATCTAAACAAATGAAATAGGTAATTAAAATGAAGTGTATACATATAACTTTGTTGGTTTTGTATGTCGTTAGCTTTGCGTTCATATATAATTTTTAAAAGGTAGGTCGTTTAAGACGTTATTATACATAATAATTAACATTTTGTAAGATATAATTGCAGTCTATGTTGACCTTGCATTAGTAAGGTAGTCACTAGTACTGGAAGGTCTACATAAATTGAAAGATCTTTAAGGTCATTGACTCGTTTACGTGAAAAATGTCGCAAATACTTGAAATAAAAACTCGATAAAGAATTCGAAAATAATTTTTGTTAGCGCGGGTCAAGCGGAAAATCGAACACGCGTGTGACACTCTACCGAATTTAGCCTCGCAAGAGAGGCCGCGGGCGTAGGCATATTTCTATACCTATAGTTAGAAGTGCGCCAGGCCTGATACAAGACACGTTCCGGATCAAATATCTGCAGGCCATAAAAATATTTGTTTCGTGCAGAATTTTTTTTTTTTTTTTATTATTGATAGGCTCGCGTTTGACCACTATCTCACCTGATGGTAAGCGATGATGTGGCCGACGATGGAGCACGCTTGCCTAGAAGTAACCTATTCACTCTTGACTTAAAGACCCTTAGGTTGTAGCTATCAGGAAACACAGACTCCGGCAGGGAATTCCACTCCTTAGCTGTACGCATTATGAATGTGTTCCCAAAACGCTTTGTACGTATGGGTGGGATGTCCACCATGTACCGATGGCGCAACGCCGTACGTCTAGTGATCCGATGATGGAATGGACTTGGTGGAATTAAATTGTGCAATTCCAACGCACACTCCCCGAAGTGTAATCGATAGAAAACCGACAGGCTAGCAATTCGGCGTCGGTGCTCAAGGCTTTGGAGTTTTGATTCGACAAGTGCATCATCACCGATGATCCCCTTGGCTCGCTTCTCAATCGACTCCAGAGCATCAAGCTGGTATTTGGCAGACCCATCCCAAAGATGAGAGCAGTATTCCATAAACGATCGAACTTGAGCTTGATAAAGTTTGAGCAGCTGTTCCGCCGTGAAGTACCGTCTCACCTTAGCTAAGATCCCCAATTCTAACCAGCAGCGCAGTAGCCAATCAGTTAACCACTGCGCCAACCGTATCATCAAAATATAACACTATGATTGCATGATTCTTACTGTTTTTGTTTTAAAAAATCACATAAAATTACTTGTAAAAATCCCTTATCAATTTTACTATGACTAATATTTTTTTAAGAAAACCATCATCAGATCCCATTTGAGATCTCTAAATATTAATTAGTTACGAATACTTAGATCCTAAATTATTAAACATATTTTTAAGACACACAACATTGATGACACACAGTATAGTAAATATAATCAGAATTCTGTAACATCACACTTAATCACATAAATTAACTGCATGGATACAAAAGTGCATTTTTTTAAAGAGATAATTATTATAATTATCATCATATAATCTTAATGAACAAGTAAATTTTATTAATACTTAATAAATATTTATTTAATTATGCATTTTATGTAAGAGAGTGTTTGTTTAGCTGATAAACTAATAAATAAATTAATATCTACATAAAATGAATCATACGTAATACGTATTATTATCCTAAAAACAATTAAATGCAAATATTATTTTTTTTAATCATCATACGGGTAGTATATACATTTTCTTCTTTATTTTCTGATACCTATTTGCACATCAGTGTATCTCACAATAACAAACAACATTATATCCATACTTAGAATATTTTTTAAAGTTCTTGTGATGTTTTAATAAATCAAATCCATGACATACACGACACACAACTTTTCGATTTATTTATCGTTTTTTATTTTTTATTATATATTTTTTCTCTGGGTATACCAATTTTGACATTATTAGCTGGTACCAAAAATATTTTAGTAACAGCATTTTTTCCGGGACTGTTGAAGGTAGAATTGATCAAACCGGAACCTGCACTGTTAGAAGTTTCTCTGGTGCTAGGTGTACTGAAAACCGAACTATTGAGTGCTGAACTGCTGGTTGCAGAGGAAATTGCAATAGCACCAGCGGTACCAATACAGGCAGTTGCAGAATTTGTAATGATCGCCTTTTTAGCGGAACGTGTTTTTGCTTGTCTGGAAGACGCACTGGACATTGATGAACCCGTAATGGTCCGTTTCAGTTTCAGTTTTATTGCAGTTTCCCCAATGTTCGCTGTTTTGTTGAAAGCCGTATCAGTCGTTGCTGAATCTGTATTGGAACTTGCGGCGGGATATGTACATGATATTGCGTTACACATAGCGATCTTTCGTTCAGTGGTTCCCGGGTCAGTAATGGCCTCTGTTTTTATGGTAGTCGCTCCGATACCTGTTGCACAGAATGTTGCACTATTTTTTATTGCAATAAAACCACCAGTATTCCCTGCTTCATGAGAGGCTGCCTTTTTCTCGTGTAAAAGTTTGGTTGGTGGTAAAACTGGTGGAGGCACATTAAACAAATATTTGTCTGTACAAAGTAACTGCGATGTCCCTACCGTTCCAATTTTATTGGAAGCCATATCAATTAAGTCAGTGTTAGTCTCAAAATCCTTTCTAATCGCTAGCATGGAACCCCATCCGAACCTAGGTCCAGTGGAAACTGTATTTATCACTTGTCCGGAGGAAGTCTTTGTGGCAGTGCTGGTTGCAACTGATCTGGTCTTTGCACTAGTGGAAGCTACTCCAATCTGACTGCATGTTTCTAGGTTTTGATTTGTTTCGACTGTTTTATCTTCATCATCTTCCACAATTATAGGTTCCTGTGGTGGTACTGGGACATAAAGAATATCGTCATCGTCTGCTTCTGTAGGTTCCTCTGGTGGTTGTGCGACGACATTAACTTTGTCATCTCTAACTCGTAATGGTTCCTCTAGAAGTCCTGCGAAGAAATAATTTTCATATTTTATTCTTCCAGAAATCATAAACTTTGTTGATACTTTCTGAGTATGCATGATAAGCAAAAAACTATAAAGTACTAGCTAATAATAAACTATGAGTTATCATCGACTACTTACTTACTACTTATTCTATTTTGGTCATAGGGTCAAGTAACAGTAAAAAAGTACAAATAGTGATACATTTATTATTATTTTAAATAATTATTATTCTCAAAACAGGTAAAAGAATAAAATAATTTGGCTGTCATATATCAAACATTTGTCGAATAACAATATTTTTGGGACATTTCGTGATTATGACATTCTGAAGATGCTATTATGACATTATTTAAAGTCCTAATGTATGCTTTACACCCTCTAGCATGATGCGAAGAACAGTACCATCGGCTGCGAGAGTTATTGCTGATGACTCCAGAGTATCTGAACCCACGATAACTGATCATGGGTTTGCCTCGGGCTGATACGAGGAATTGCAGTTCTGTGGATTAACTAAAAATATTATTTGGAGCCTCAGTTACAATATTCAACATTTTATAGAGATTCTAGATGTTATCTTTCATGCAAGTGCTTGTATTTACCATATTAAACTGTTTGCTGTAAACTATAGTAAGAAATAATACTACGTTATAATTTTGTAATAATTGCATTTATAACAGAGGTGGGATGTATTATAGTTTTTTAAATTCTGGTAAGTACCGCACAAATTAAATATGTTTCTTGATATGTCAACATTCATATCATTCTGTTTTTAAAACTCGTGGGTAGACAAGATAGTACTCGAACTAGTTTAAAAACTCTTTAGTAAACCCGATATTTCTCATTTGAATGGTTTTCATTTCATGCGTGTCGTGTTGGCTGGCCATAAAATATCGTCTAAATGAAAAAAAAAATATTTTCATGCAAGGCGTATGGTGTAGGTAAAAGAATAACTTAAGTTACTATGCTGTCTGTTCCAAAATAGTTCCCTTCTCCATGCTGATCAATTTATATTCATATTCTCATGCATGTTAACGGATTATTAAAATATTAAGTATGAAATAGTACTTGATAGAAGGTGATAACAATGTCTACTAAAGCGAAATTTGAAGAAGAGAGTCTGTTATCGGATGGACTACCTCAATCCACTAAATTTTGAATAGTACAAATGTATTATGTTACAAGTGCGGTCTATAGGAACGCTTAAGTTGATAAGAGAATATGTTCGAAACGCCAGGCAAACATCATAGGTTCGTAAGCAGTAGGTTCAGAAAACCTTATTTTTGTTTTAACAATTAGGAGATAGGCGCTCGAGGGGTTATGATTGTGTGGTTAATACCTGTTATTGTGTCTACCTGTGTCTTCTTGACTGCATTTGCTTCGATGTTGTATTTTAAGGTAATTTTCAACCTGAAATAGAAATCACAATCAGCTTTTACCTAAGAAGATTTAACATTATATTATTTCAATAACCATTTGCCATAAGTACCTCTTAAAATGCGAAAATTAACAACAACAAAAAAAACACTTAACTCATTAACAGTCTTATTTTTATACGTTTTGATCGTTGACATAGGATTATAATTTCTTGGTAAAAAATAAATAAACATCAAAGTATAATAATCAAATTTGTAAGTATTTTACATTCAAAAAAGTAAAAATGTGCTACGTGATTCCAGTCGATTTAAATCAAAAACAAGATGTTAACCAAAATAAACCTAATTGTAACCAAAATTACAAAAAATACGTTAAAGTCACATAGTCATTTTTTTTTTTGAGAACTTTGTACAATATTGTCCAAATTTTTCGTAATTGCACGTTTGACATCAACTAGCGAGACTACGTTTTTACTGAAACTCAAACTGATATGACTTTTGTAAACTTTAATATAACATGATTTAATCTAGACTCCTTTATTAGAAACACTATATTTTTAACAATATGTATTAATATATTTACGATACACGGGAGCTTTGAAACCCGTTAACTTATTTTAATACTCAGGCTGATGATTGTGAGTCGGCAGTGCACTGCAAATCATACCATCAACCATGTAAACAACACTATTGCAGCCTTTCTTATGTTTAGTGCATCGCCAGCGTGTTTTTTCCATTCCACATTCGATGGGTCTCTTCACATGAACGTTGTAAGCGAAACCGGCCAGAATCATTTGTTGCTTTCCTCTTCTGTTGACTTCGTATCTTGGTTTAAGCAATATCTTTCCTGTAATAAAGAAATAAGGTTTAATTTTGAATGGTAACAGGTATGTTGATTGATTGGTTTAGTTAGAGACAGTGGAGTGTTTCCATACAACCATCATCAAGCAGTGGTGGAGCTAATATTTATGTATTATGGCTAGGAAAGAAGTTATGGGCTGCAGGATTATTGAAGAAAGTTACCGCAACGCTGGAATGTAACTGAAGGTACACCAGTAGGTTTTAGTCAGTAAAAGTTTGACACTTCCTCTTGCTCTACCCAGAGAAGGAGTAGCTATTTGATGATTTCCGACTACAATTAAAAAAGCAGGAGGACATCATCCCCAGTAGCGTTATATTGTTTAGCATTTTTTATATTGCTTTTATATAACTTATCATAGTTAGGTTTATAATAAAAATAATGACTATCTACACACATTTTTGTAATGTTTTTTGGTAAAAAAAAACAGACGCATTGCGTGAGGAGTGAAAGAAAAGGGAGTCAGTAATAATGTGACGGCGGACGGGACAGAATAGAAGCCAACCCCAAATAACACGAGATAAGGGCAGAAAGATGATGTTATAAGGGAAAATAAAAAATCTGTAGTGAAATCCAAACATTTTACTAAATTTTTTTTCGATTTTAAGTTTCATGATATCATTTTCTTAATAGTAATATATCTTGATGATAAGTTCGGAAGCAACAATGATTCCTATTAAGGCAAAGATCTACTTGACATTTTTCACACGATATAGACGTTTTCCCTCTACAGCCAGGATACTTGCAGCGTTGCCGATTTTTATTCCAAACAGGAAAATGCTCGAATCCATCAATTTTGATCTCGGGAGGAGGTAAGACCGTCATGTTGAGGTGTTTTCTCTTTATTTTAATAGTATCAGACAAGCGTGGTAGACTACTTCTACTCTCGTTCATCGATCTTTCGAATTCTTCGGAGTTTAATGGGTCTTTAACTTTTGGAGACACCAAATCGCTGATTCTTCTGGTTCGCAACAAAATACCTATAAATCAGACAGACACAATATATTTAATTTTTTTGTTGTTCTGTTTGTCATCGTAGGCGTTACTCGAAAGAAAAATAATAATCCAATCCCGTGTGTACATAGTTCTTGGTAACGAGTCCATTTAAACCTCCCCAAACCATAGCACTATATATTTGTATTTTCCATGTATCGCAATAGTTTCCCATCAACCGGCGGTTGTTAGGTGCATTTGCATAACGCGTACAGGGAAAATCGTCGGATGGTAAAACGTTCCAAGTGTCCAGGTAGTTTCGGCCCCTCGTATGCCTTCTAAAGGTCCAGAACCCAGAGTATTGAAATAAATAAATCCAATTCGAAATATAAACAGAAATGCCATGGAAAAATTATTTAATATTTTCAGTCAATTACTAGCCGACATGATATCGATATTTTAGTTTTAGATTTTTTAAGTTTAATAATGAAAAATAATTTTAAGAATAAACTGTTAGGATTTATTGGGTAGTTTAGAAGAACTATGTAGTTATATAGGTAGTCAAGGAAAATGACTTTTATAATGTTTATACAGTAGTTTATTTTTTATTAATCAATAATAATAATACTCGCGCTTGACAATTATCTCTTCTGATGGTAAGCGATGATGTGGCATTGGTAAACGATTGATGTGGTCGATAATGAAGCATGCTTGCCTAGAAGCAACGTGTTCACTCTTAACTAGCAGGTCGCGTATCTTCAAAGACGCGTATTCTTTATAAGATTCATACTCATAAGATTCGGATTCGGATTCGAAGAATCTTATTAGTAGATATCCAACAGACGTTGATTTAAATGGCGCGTTTCCTGGCTTTTCTCATAACAGACAGACCAGAAACTATTCTAAACTGTGCTATTAAGACCATGGTTGTGTTCCGTCATCTCACTGCATATCTCCGCGTTTATGGTGAAGAGGACACTCCTACATCCTCTATGATGTCTCATACAACGCCATCTAGTTTTTACGTAGTTATTTTCAATTACCCTCTCGTAATGTGAGCTATAGCGGTACCCAGCAAACGTCATTAACTTTTTACCATTTTTCTTCACGTTGTATACGGGAGATTCTGCAAAAAAAAGAAATTGGTAAAACAGTGATATAATTTTAAAATATTACATTTCCCCTACTGTTTTGCTCATGTGGCGTCATCGCCGTGAGTAGTTCTGAGATTTTTTTAAATGCTAGATTTCCCCAACTGTTTTGCTCCTGTGCCGTCATCGCCGTGCGTAGTTTTGTGATTTTTTTAAATGCTAGATTCCCTCTACTGTTTTGCTCCTGTGCCGCCATCGCCGTGCGTAGTTTTGTGATTTTTTTAAATGCTAGATTTCCCCTACTGTTTTGCTCCTGTGCCGTCATCGCCGTGCGTAGTTTTGTGTTTTTTTTTAATGCTAGATTTCCCCTGCTGTTTTGCTCCTGTGCCGTCAACGCCGTGCGTAGTTATGTGATTTTTTAAAATGCTAGATTTCCCCTACTGTTTTGCTCCTGTGCCGTCATCGCCGTGCGTAGTTTTGTGATTTTTTTAAATGCTAGATTCCCCCTACTGATTTGCTCTTGTGCCGTCATCGCCGTGCGTAGTTTTGTGATTTTTTTAAATGCTAGATTCCCCCTACTGTTTTGCTCCTGTGCCGTCATCGCCGTGCGTAGTTTTGTGATTTTTTAAAATGCTAGATTTCCCCTACTGTTTTGCTCCTGTGCCGTCATCACCGTGCGTAGTTTTGTGATTTTTTAAAATGCTAGATTTCCCCTACTGTTTTGCTCCTGTGCCGTCATCGCCGTGCGTAGTTTTGTGATTTTTTAAAATGCTAGATTTCCCCTACTGTTTTGCTCCTGTGCCGTCATCGCCGTGCGTAGTTTTGTGATTTTTTAAAATGCTAGATTTCCCCTACTGTTTTGCTCCTGTGGCGTCATCGCCGTGCGTAGTTAATATTCAACTATCACACAACGCCGTCTAGTCCCAAGCTACGTTCTGAGATTTTTTATTATTATTGATAGGCTGGTGCTTCACCATTATCTCACCTGATGGTAAGTGAAGATGTGATTGACGATGGACAATACTTGCCAAGAAGTAACCTATAAAAATTAAAATAATTATGCAAAAGTGATAGCCTTTTATTTGAGAAAGAATTTCAGTTATTCGATTAATAATTTCAGAGATTACCTACGTTTTATATTCGAAAATATTTACCTATGATAATAGAGGAGAAAACTACTTCGAATATAATATTTAGAAACAAAAGATAGGTTCATTTAGTTGAACAATAGTGAAAACTAGACAGATTCTTCCAATATTGCTATTTACTCAATTTGTGAACTGTTTTAAAGGGAATCAAGTTAGTTTCCAATGAAACAGACCGATATTTTGTATTTTTTTTATATATATATAAAAAAATATGGCAATGAGTATATAGATGTGAATGTGAATTCAAATTAGTGTTTAATTATTAAATATTAAATTGATTTGATTGCGATACTGAATAACATTCGGGAAACATTTGGACATTGATTTTTTTATTCTTAACCGTCAAGAAAAATACTCTCCTTTTGCTTTTCTATTTTCTCTAATTTCTGTTTTAGGTAGCAACGTTTGGAACTTTCTCTGTTCTTTTTTCTCTGAATTTTCTGTTCCCGAGGGCTCATTTCACCAAGAGGTATGACTTTTCCTAACATCTTGTCCTTTAAATATCTTTGTCTATTTCTATCTTGAAGCTCGGCGTAACGTTCAGGATCACTCTTTATGTTTGCGTGTCTTCGACGCTCAGCTAATCTTTTTTTTTCCAACCTCTCTGCTCTTGTCTGTTTCGGAGATTTAGTTGGTCCTGAAATAAATGCAGTTCCATCAATATGTAACATTATAATATATTATAGACAGGCCTGTTGGTCTAGCTGTCAGTGACCCTGACTGCTAAGCTGGAGGTCGTGGGTTCGATTTCCACCCAGGACGAATATTAATATTATATACGATCATTTTTTTCTGTGCCTGGTTAATTTATCTACAATATGTATGTAATTTAGAAATATATAAGTATGTTTATCAGTTGTCTAGTACTCATAGTACAAGCTCTGCTTAGTTTGGGACTAGATGACGTTGTGTAAAAGTTGTGGAATATTATTGGTATATTATATTATATTTGGTGACATCAAAACCTAAGTAAATAAAACGTTTTCATAAACAGTAGGTACTGTTTATTTTTTTATAATATTAATATTTTGATTCAAAATATCAATGAACGAATAATAAAACAGATATTTCACTAGAGGATTTTAATAGTATAATAAAATTTAAAACAACTTAAATACCCGTACAGCTTAACCTTTTGACGTGCGTAATTAGAGACACAATAGTAAGACAATGGCTTCCGGACGCCGGCTACCGCCTGAGCGTTAATGAATTAAATTATCTAGAATTAGTAAACACACTAAATTACTAAGTATCACAAAATTTTACGAGAGACTCATTTAAAATAATTTGTTTAAATAAAAACTTGTTCAAAATCATAAAAAATAAATAAATCATAAAATGAAATAAGATGATAAATATTTTTACAAAAACAATCAATAAAATTAAATAAAACGTCGGTAATCAGTCGCCGTTTACTTGTGTTTTTGTATTATGGAAACATAACAAGTGCTCGGCCACACTGGCAGCGCGGTGCGGGGAGAACGCGGGTGCACGGACAAGGTCTTCATCGCTCGCGCGCTCACTGTGGCCACTTGTACGAGTATGAACAAGCTATGGCGTGAGTTGCCCGCGCGCGTCTCGCGTTGAGAAACTCGTGCCGCTTCCCGCGCCCGCGTGCCCACTATGGACACTCAAATGAAGTTCTTATGTTTGGGATTGCCGCGAGTCCGCGACGCGCCCGCCCCGCACCCGTTCTTCCAGTCCGGCAAACAAGTCATTTAGGACAAAGAACTTTTTCAATTTTAAATTAATTCCATTTCTTTCTTTTCATTAAACTTACTTATAATGTGTTCAGTCGTACATTAGTTTTTTTTTATCTTATTCGAGAAATTGTTTAAAAGAAAGTTAGACCTACCTATTTGGGACTAAAAATTAAATAAAAACCTTGCACCTAACAAGTCCTCTGTAAAAGTATATATGTACCTATCTAAACCTATTATAGTCTTTTAATCGTACTTAAATTTAATATCACATAATGATCAATCACAACAAGAAATCAGTCTATTAAATATCTATCAAAACATGAACACTTAATGCAAATCTTAACAACACTCTTAGACTGGCACAAAGACTGTGTCAATGGCCACATCAAAACAGTACATTTTGATACAAGTGGAGAAAGTTTATCATTGCGACCGAGGCAGCATTCGCCCGAGTCGTAGGCGAGGGTGTTATGGAGCCGAAGGCTACAGTTACAAATTTCCATGTGTACTTATCAAACGACGTTTTTCAATATACTTATGAAGACATAAATACACGGGATTTGACCCTCAGTGTATTGAAAAATCTATTCAAAATAAACTTTTTAATATTTGGTAATTTATTTTTTACTTTTTGGTTTTCGCTCGACATGAATGTTATGTAAAAGTCATAAAACACAGGATAAAATTATATACCTACTTAAATTATTTGAAAGTTTCACGATTACTAAAAAAAGGTTTAGGCAGATAGTCATAAATTGAAGCTTAGTCATAAATTGAATTGAAGCTCTCACCCTGTCGGGGTAGGTCGTGATTATGGTCCCCTCTAATCTAAATAATGTGTTCATAACCAAAGGTGTAGATTGCCGATCTGCATTTGAAATACATAAATATATTGGTATTCAGTTTCACTGAATGAGAACGTCAAAATTGGATATTTAATGGAAAAAGCACGGTCGAATCCGATGCAAGGTGGGATTAGGTTCTTAAGGTGGCATCATTTTCCAGTTTCTCTCACTCTGTCGTGGTGGGTCGTGATTATGGTCCCTTCTAATCGCAATAATGTGTTCATAACCAAAGGTGACGATTGATGATCTGCATTTTCTTGAACAATATCTAGTACAATACCAAATAATCCTCATTCCGTTGCGAGATTGGTAGGCATATGTATAACTTTTATGTAGCAGAAGTCGGTTTCCATGTTGAGACATCACGAATTGCAATCCTGTAACATACAAAACTAGTTTTTTTTTTTAAATCTTACTTAGTTTTTCATTATGTTGTTCTTGGCGATTCTTCTCCATAGAAAAAACGATCAATTGGAACCGTGCACTAGCTTCTGACATTTTAGAAGTGCACATGTAGGCCTATGTGAAATAAAATATTTTTAATTGAATTTTGAATTTGGATTTATAATGACTAACCTGACGGCAGATTAAAAGAAAATGTATACTCAAAAACATTTTATTTGAAATAAAAAAAAACGTTTATATAATTTTTTTTATAATTTTTCTTGGTTGTAAATATTTATGCAAAATTATAGCGAGGCCTCAACTATTCTCTACCCACCCACACTAAAGTTGGAAATTTAACCTTAAAACAGCCAACGACGTCGGATATTCGACAAACACTCTCGCGTTTATCCCGCCAGCGTCGCACAAGCACGACCAAATTCTCCAGCCCCCCTAGTCATGGGCACGCCACAATTATGACGGTAAGTCCCCTCTTTGAGGCGTCGTTGGAAAGACCTCACGGCGTCCTTACCTTCCGCATGACGCAGGTTCTCACCGAACACGGTAAGTTCGGGAAGTTCTTGCACCGGATTCGTGTGGAAGCGACGCCCGGGTGTCGCCACTGTGTGGACCGCCCGGAGGACACGGTGCAGCACACGGTGGAGGTATGCCCCGTTTGGGCAGAGCAACACCGTGTCCTCGTGGGGGCGATCGGCGGCGGCGATCTCTCGCGCCGGGCCTTGGTACAGGCCATGGTCCGGAGCGAGGAGGAGTGGCAGGCGGTCGCCTCTTTCTGCGAAGCAGTAATGCTTGCAAAGGAGGCGGCCGATCGCGTGAGGCAACGGTCCTCACGCCCCAACCGCCGCCGGGATTCCGATCCCGATTTCCGGCCACCGTAGGCGCGGGCTTGCGGACGGCGAGCAATGGGTAGCCCACCGCCCGACCGTCCGGTAACCGTCCGGACCGAGCCCAAGTCGTCGACGGTGCGTATTGTTCCACGCGCGTTTCAGGGAGATGTCAGCAAATCGTAGGGGCCCAGCAGGGTCGAAGCCTACTGGGGCCATGGGTAGTGTGAAAACGAAACCCAGGGCCCTGGGACGAAGGCAACGAAGGAACAGGAGTGGGTTTTTAGTCGGTAAAAGTCTGACACTATCTCCTGTTCCGCCCAAGATCGGGATTTGTCATTAGATGATCTTCCCACCTAAAAAAAAAGGCCCCCCTAGCCAAGTTACAACCGTTTCGTTTCGATTTTCTTTTCGGTCGATCGCCTCGAGTAGGTCACGCCTCCGATTCCTTTATTCTGACGTCATCTCAACGCTCAGTCACGTGGCCAGAACAATAAAATAGGAGGAGTAATAGGAGTCCGCCTCTGTACTTTTGTGTGCATAAAGCATTAAATAAATAAATTATTAAATAAATAGGAGGTGTGGCAGACTCGAGGCAATCAACGAAACGGTTGTAACTTTGCTAGGAGGGCAGCTCATAAGCTCTTTTGTGAGATGACACACGAGCCATGCGAATAGGACGTGAAAAGACTTGTCGGACAAATGCGACGCAAGCGGTTAAAGGGTTAAAGCAAAAATCATGGTCACAATGCCATTTGGCTGTTAAGGCGGAGGTGGGTCGTGATTATGGTCCCCTCTAACTTCAATAATGTGGTCATAATCAAAGGTATAGATTGCCGATTTGCATTTTCTTGGATATCTTGTACAACGCCAAGTAAGTCTCATCCCTTTCCGAGATTGGTAGGAATAAGTGTAACTTCCATGAAGCAGAAGTCGGTTTCCATGTTGAGAAAGCACGAATTGCAACCCTGTAATATGCAAAGCAAGTTTTTTAAATATTACTAAGTTATATCTAGATTATACTTTTAAACAAAAAGTTTTTTCCTTGTAAAAAAAGGTTAAATGTTAAAGAGGGAGACAAAAACACATCGGAAAATGAGTACGATTGACTTAAAAAGTATAATTATTTTCACTATAAGGTCTGCTGACAGGCATTAGCACTTTGCCCTTTTTGGTACCCCGTCACCAAATATTATGTCGTGGATTGATGGCGCAACGGTGCGACGGACAGCGCCATCTAACAATTAGTTCCGTAAACTAATAATATCGTCATCGGAAACGCAAGCGGCGCCCTACCGCTTGGACACGATCGTCGGTAGAAGGGATGCAGCGAGGACTGGAGGGAAGCCTGAGAAGTGCGGCATTCTACCTCGGACAGCCTCGGCATACGCT
The DNA here is from genome assembly GCA_905147345.3 of Mythimna impura. Taxonomy (NCBI): domain Eukaryota; kingdom Metazoa; phylum Arthropoda; class Insecta; order Lepidoptera; family Noctuidae; genus Mythimna; species Mythimna impura. The sequence continues at coordinate 23,697,046 of LR990351.1, read as the reverse complement.
TAGTACCAACGCACGTGTTTGATACCTTTTATAAAACCATTATCAAAATAAAATTATTCTGATTCAAATTATCTTTCGTTCGAGTACCCAAGTCAGTGCCCACACCTACCAAAAACTATGTCGGATCGTGATGAAGACCCGATGTTTCGCATCTCGGCCATCGTTGATGCGACATATATTTTTTCTTTTGATGCCAGTAGGTATAAAGGAAACGTCAATAACGTTAGTGTCAAGCTTTTTTCAACATTAATTTTACTTGATCAATGAAAACTTCATCAAAATTGCACTCTGTAATAAAGAATAAGACAGTATAAGCATGAATCCTAACTGTAGCGAGGGAATGAGCGCATGCATACGCTTTTATCCCCGAGGTGAACACTCAACTTTTCACGCCTACTTTTTTTTTAGGTGGGAAATTATTCAATGACTTCTCTCGCTCTATGGCGAAGCGAGAGGGCGTGTCAGACTTTTACTGACTCAAAGATGAAGACTAAAACCCACTCGTATGTTCCTTCTTTCGAACCCATGGCCCCAGTAGGCTTTGACCCTGCTGGGCCCCTACGGTTTTGCTGACATCTCCTTGAGGCGCGCCGTCGACGACTTGGGCTAGGTCTGAACGGTTACCGAACGGGCAGATGCGAGCTACTCTCTTGCTCGTAGCTGGAAAAACCTACTGCGACACAATAAAAAGCATACTAGAAAGAAATTATTTTATTGATCGAGCAGGTGGCATAGAAATGTATTTTATTTATTCTATAATTTAATTTTTTACCTGGATGCATAATCTTTACCTTTAAAGTAGGAAGCTTCTCAAAAACAAGATTTGTTTGGGATATCATTTCGCCACTTTCATCTTCAGAATGTTGTGAAGCAATGTGTTTGCCTAAAAACATTTTCAGAATTGTACTCTTCTTGCATTGCAACGTCTAGGTCCAACTTTTTGTTTTTGTTTCTGTTTTTGTTTCAGTTTTCGCCACTGTTTTCTTTTTTCAGTTTTTTCGTCTTCAGTCAAATCTTGAATCCTTCTTGTCCGTTTGTTTATTCTTTCTAGATTCTTTTTGCGTATTTCTTCTTTTTTTTGTGGATTATTTTTTAATCTTTCCCTATAGCGACGTTGCCTTTCAGCATTTGTAAGAGGCTTAATGAATTTATCTAAAAATAAAATAAACCTATTTATTAAGTATTACATTTATTAACTATGGAATCCCTAATTATGAAATTTATAACGGTCAAAAAAAAAATTAAATTCATGTTTAAAATAAAGGAGGAGGGTTAATAAGGGGAAATTTTCGCTCATCACACACTCAAAAAAAAAAAAGATTTCTACAAAATTATAATGCATTTGTAAAGATATATCTTTTTTAATTTAGTGACATTTACGTGATAAATAATATAGTAAATTAAAGCCCAAATCGCCTTTTTTGTACATTTTTGTCGTTTTTTTTTTCATGTTTAAGTTATTATTTCAGAAACAAGCGCTCCCTGAACCAAAATAATTTTCAGTCTCAATAATACTACTCTTGATAAACTTTTATGTGAGTACTAATTTATTTTAGTTCACGGTGCGCACCTATCCTATACGGAAAAATATACACGTTCACGATCGAGGTGCGCGCGACACTACGCCAGAGTTTATTTTTCCGTATAGCATAAGCGCGCACAGTGAACCAAAATAAATAACAATTTAGAAAAAGTCAATTTGATAATATATTTTGATAATATATCATCAGTGGACCGCATAGTAGTACCATATAATTAAAAAAAATATCAATAATGATTATGCTCATTTTTTTCATATACTACGTAGCCGTCAACAGTCATAACAGAAGCATTACACCTTAAACCACTCTGTTTTGAGCATCTCCATGTTTGTTTTGAACCCGTATCCCTTCTCAAGCAGAATGTGTGTCCTTTAAAACATAATACTTTACCGCCACGTCGTGTCACGAAAGAAGCACTATGATACACTGAAATAAAAAAAAAAAGAAATTAAAAATATATATTTTTTTTAATGCTTTTGGCTTGTATACTAAGTCTTTTAAGCCATTTCTTCGTATAGAGTAGTAAATTTCGAGTTCAATTGAAATCTGGATGTAACACATTGTAATGTTATTGTTGTATTTGACAGCAAATATATCGAGTCGGCCTCCTCGGCAAGCTTTGCTGAGGTAGTCTGTATTACAATAAAGTTGACAGCTCCATTTTACCGAGATCGCGCCTGTTTCTTTGTCAACATTATTGTCCAGTTGTGTAGACACTTGAAATATGAAACAACACCAATTTTACATCTACTTGGAATCAATTTCCTAATAATTTCGCTTTCCATCAGGTGAGATAGCAGTCAAGCGCCAACCTATCAAGAATTAAAAAAATGGGAACACCCAAATACTCCGAAATATTTTATTCCGAATTTCGATATTCCGATTTTCAAAAGTCCGAATTTCATAATACCTAAAAATTATAATGTCTATTATTAAAAATTACGAAATTTATTTTACCGAAAGTCGTAAATGCGATTTGTTAGTTTTCCGATTTTCATACGTTCGAAGAATCAAATGCTCGAAGGGTTCTCGGTCCGAAAAACGATATTCCGATTTTCAATACTTCGAATAAACTAAAAGTCAACATGTTGTGCTACAAAATTTAGTGTCAGAAACGAATCGCTGCAAAACCGACTTACGCAGTCTTGTTTGCCCTACCCCTAGAGTGTAATTTAAACCCGCGTAGGCGCGGAGGGGTAGGGCGGCCCGCGAGCTGAGGAGCAGGTGGTTTGAAGGCCCGCCGCCACGGCTGAGGCTGGCCGGCAAAGCCGGCCAGCAAGCCGAAGCTGCGGTGGTGAGCGTAAAAACCATTTGCGACGATAAGCTCGCGTGGGGCCGCCCAAACCCCGCAGCACCGGAGCCGTGACAGAAACAATGCTTGCTGCATTTTGCATGCCTGCTTGCATGCTGCATGCCTGCTTTCATGCTGCATGCCTGCTTGCATGTTGCATGCTTGCTTGCATGTTGCATGCCTGCTTGCATGTCGCATGCTTGCTTGCATGCTGCATGTCTGCTTGCACGCTGCATGCCTGCTTGCATGCTGCAATAAATCCCATGCATGCTGGAAAACGCATCTGTCATTAGTTTTTGAGCTCTGACGAGCATTTATGTGTTTATTTGTCTTGCTATACAGTTTTATGAGGCGTTTTTGTTTCGGAATTTTATTAATCGGTATTTTAATAATCGGAATTCGTATTTTTGATGTTTCGAATTATCATTAAGTCGGACTTTTCGTTATTCGATCTATTGAAACTCGGTATTTTGAGAATAGTAATTATAAAAGTTAGGAAAATTGAAAATTAGGAATTATAAAAATAGGAGTAATGATAAGTCGGAGTTGTTATATTCGGAATTTTGAACGATTCGTATTTGTGACTGTCGGAATAAAGTTTTTCGTATTTATGTAGTGTACCCAAAAAAAAAATAATAATAATTAGAACAGCCACTGAACTTGACAAAACCACCAAAACTCTTAAAAAATATACAGTAATATTTATTATAGCACAGAATGAGAATTAAATATTTATATAATAATATATAAATTTTGAAGTGTCTATCTATCTAATTATTATCAAACCTTACATTATAAGGATCATGCATAAAATTTCTTTTAGCTCTAGCATTAAATAATTTACTAATTAAATATTTTTTAGCTGTAGTAAACAAGTATGAAATAATTTTAAAAACATCTTCACCAACAATGAAGTTTTAAATCTTCAAAACTGCTAATAAGAAAAAAAAAACAACATGGACCTTGACGTCAAGACGTGGTCCATCTCGCCTGTTCGGCCACCATCGAAAACGACGTCTTGGCGAGAGAGAGAGAGAGATATATATTTGTTTAAACCTCATTGTTATACCTTGTTTTCTTTTCTACCAATTTTTATAATTATGGTCTTATTTATTTATTTTTTACTAGATTTTGCTCGCAGCTTCGCCTGCGTAGGTACATAAAATATAACCCATGTCATTCAGGAATAAAGCAGCTTTCTATTGGTGAAAAAAATTTAGCAATCGGACCAGTACTTTCAGAGATTTCGTCCTACAAATAAAAAAAAACAAACTTTACCTCTTTATAATATTAGTGTAGATATATATATTATGTTGGTTCTTTATTGTACACCATTACACATTCAAAAAGGAAACTAAAACACATACATTAGGCGGCCTTCAATATTAGTATTCTATTTATGTGTATTTATTGATGAACTGGTTAAATAATAAATACTTTTTGTCTTGCATTTGCTGTCGCGGTAGCTGGGGCGTGAGGATGTACGTTCCCTCACTCTTGCATTACTGCTTTGCTGAAGGAAACGTCTGCAACCTCTCCCACCGGACCATGGCCTGAACCAAGGCACGGTGCACTTCCTATGCGAAGCGACTCGCCCCGTAATCTAAGCTGAGTTTTAATGTAGGTACCTAAAGATCCTTAAAGCAGAGATGTCGGGGTTGGCTAGGACCGAAATCTGTCAGGGCTGCGGAATTGCTAGAATTCTCTTTCCAGCATATAATCATTGAGGGAATATTATGGGGAACATAAAAACCATTAAAACGAAGTAAACATATAATTAAACAATGACGATATACAGAATAAGCAAGGCATAATTTAAGCAACATTTATCCTCATGAGGAAAATTCACACCACCAGTTATATTCCAGATATATATTATTATATTCCACAACTTTCATACAACGCCATCTAGTCAAACTAAGCAGAGCTTGTGCTATGAATACTAGACAATTGATAAACATACTTACCTATATATTTTTATTATAGATAAATTACACCCAGACACAGAACAAATGACCATGCTCATCACACAAACATTTGTCTTGGGTGGGGATCGAATCCACGACCTCCGGCATAGCAGTCAGGGTCACCACTAGACCAACAGGCCAGTCAAGTTGGCGCCACTTAGCCGAGAGGTTTTCTATTTTTGAAAACGTATACAAGACGTTGATTTCAATTTAACTAATGTAATTAACTTAAGCGTTTTGACAGGTGCCTGGGCCTGACGACTCAGTGCTGCCACCTGGAGCTTTACAATGACGTGTTAAATGTCAGTCATGCGAGCAAGAAAGAGAGATGGAACTATACACTTCTATTTTTTAATAAGTACAAAAAAATTGGGGTTCTATCCGTATCCATTACTGATCATATTTGTGTACTTAGTCAAAAATAAAAAAAAAAAACGAAGCCCCAAAATTGTCCACGAAATTTTGTTATAATTCACCTATAACACAGGACTTTCCTAGCATAGGGGACATTATTCACAAAATACGTAAAAAAGAACTTATATGTAACATGTCATGTATTTTCTTTTCTTTGGGCAATAAATAATTTATAATTGGTAAATTCATAATTGAATCAATGATTCATAACAATTGCTAGCTACTAGAAAATACTAAGCGCAGTGGTTTTCCTTTTTTTTTTCATTCATAATCAATATAGCCTATCCAATAACTCCATAAATTGAGTGAAATATTGGGATATAAAGAAACTCTAATATCTTTGCTGTTTATGAATATTATTTATTGAGACTTTACATAAATAATAACTAGACCTTTTCTAATAAGCCCTTTAAGTATTTGTACTAATTAAAAATGTGTGGTGTATAGCTCCATCCCTTTAGCAGTTCAATTTAGGTCGTAAAATGGATCTCGTGAAGAGCTCGTGGTAGGACTTCTGGTGCACGTAAAGTTTTTTTTTTTTTAAACCCTCATTCAGCCACATATCAAATGATTATAAATGATTATGCTCATTTTTTTCAAGTACGACATAGTCATCAAACGTAACAACAGAAGCGTTGCATCTTAAACCAGTACGTTTGGAGCACCTCCATGTTTTCTTACTGCCCGTATTTGATCTTAAACTAAACGTGTGTCCTTTAAAGCTCAGCACTTGGCCACCACGTCGAATCGTATAAGAAAGTCCACGGTACACTGCAATAAATAAAATAAGTAGGAATTAGGTACGTACTAAAAAATAAACCAAAATTATAGGAAATACAAGCTGTCACTGTTTCACCCGCGTCTGTGGTTACTGCTCCGATTTCGTTATTTGTAGCGGGATATCATATTTTTATTTTTGTAGCCTATTATATTATTTATCTTATAAAGAAACATTTTTTTAATACACTTACTCGAAAACCCGCTCTTATCCCACCGCTTTTAGGCACGCAATAGACTGTTTTCCGCACTAGTGCAGAAAAGTGCGCGTGCTCTCCCTGCCACAATTTTATTACATTTATCGTATCAGGCTGGACGCGCTTCGTCCCTCAAGAGTCGCCGGTCAACCTCCGTTTATTCATTTTGCAAGTGTATTAAAAAAAGTCGTTTGGTACACGTGCAAATTTGTCACTGTGGCCCTCGGCTCCATCGCAATCCTCGGTCGCAATGACAAACTTTCTGCACTTGTATCAAAATGTACTATTTCTAATCCGACTAGTAGTTCTGTAGCGACATCTATGCTGGCCACATAAGAACTAAATACTACAAATCCTACAGCGCGGTATTAGAGTTCTCCGCGCGATTAAAACATATACGACAGCCTGTAATCAACTATCAGGTCATTACCTGAACCAGCCCCCCTAGCCAAGTTACGATCGTTTCGTTTGCGTCGAACGCCTCGAGTAGGCCACGCCTCCGATTGCTTTGTTCTGACGTGACTGAGCGTTGAGATAACGTCAGAACAAAGATATCTGAGACGTGGCCTACTCGAGGCGTTTGACGCAAACGAAACGATCGTAACTTGGCTAGGGGGCAGGTACAACATCTGGTCGGAGGATCCTCACAGTTCAATAGAAGTTTGTGGGACTTACCCTGTTCGCATACTTCTAAAGTTTCAGAGTTATTTTTTTATCTATACAAAAAAAGTAGGAAACCTTAATAAGTAGGGTGGCAACCATGCTATGCTAGCTAGTTTAGTAAATAAATATTTATGAATAATGTGGAATTATATTTAATCAATTCACATGAGTACAATAATTATTAATAGGAACAATGTTTTTGAATATTTTTTCTTAATTTACCTTACATATAGATACTACTTGTCAAAAACTGAAAGGTGACAAAAAACTCCAATAACATTGAAAAATTATCTTTATTATTACCGTACGTTAAATATACATATTTGTTTTTTTTTTTAATGGAATTTATCCAATGAATTCTCGCGCTCTAGGGTGGAACGGGATGGCATGTCAGACTTTTACTGACTAAGACCACACCTGTATCTTTCAGTTGCTCTTTGCGTTCTAAGACCACGGGTTTCCTTGTCAAAAATTCCACGCGGCCTTAGCTGGCATCGACCCTACTGGGCCCTTACGGCCGCGTGAAACACTTCACACCGTCGTCGGCAACTCAGGTTTAGTCACAAAAAAACCTGCCATCCTAACAGATTTTTGAGTAAATTTATGCAAATTTAAAGTAGTTTTAACTACTGACCGATTCTTGTAGAACTTATAAGTTGTTTTGGTCAATTACAAGTTTTGACAGTAACAAATAGGTCCAGCTGTTCGAAACCCGCAACGACTACTCCATAACTTTGTACTTCATGACCGATATTAGTATATTTGTACTATCCAAGTAGTTTTTTTTTTTTCAATAACGTTGAGTGTGTGTGTGCGTTTAAAAATATGTAAACTCCCATATACCAGACTCGGAACACATATCCATACAAATAATTGTTCCATGCGGGAATCGAACACGCAACTTTATATAATAATATAACTAAGTTTCTTCAAAAAAACAATTATTTTATCCTGACTTCAATCAATAACAAAAATATAGTTTATAATAAATAATTAAAAATCTTGCCATCTTAAAAATAAAATATACAATAAAATAACACTTTGGATTAAATTAACAAAAATTTCTTTCATCAAAAGAAAACATGACTTAGCTCCGATTCGCACAGGATTATAATAATATAACAATGCACTATTAGATTTGAACTGGAGTTGAAATTCCAATAAATCGCTAAAACTGGCCTTTAATAATCACTCAAGCGCTGTTAAATTGCGCATTAATAAAACGCTCGTGGATATGAAATTATTTAATAACTCTTCTCCCACTCTGGGTGGAACGAGAAGGAGTGTTAGGGTGCTTTTAAGATCGTGCGGATTTTATCACGCATGCGGAATTGCCCCGCATCCAGATAATTGTGGTTGTGTACAATGGACGACAAATGCGCGCCCCGCGTGCGTATTCCGCGCATTACAATAAATACTTGTATGAAAAGGACATTTGCGGGGTTTACGCGTGCGGGGCATGCGTGATCAAAACCGCACCATATTAAAAACACCCTTAGACTTTTACTAATTAAAACCCATCCACATTTCTACATTTGCCCTTTGCGTTCTAGGGCCACGACTCTTTTTAATAACCCCGCAGCCTTGGCAGGTATCGGCTCTTAGGGGCCCCGTGGTTTCTAAATGGATTTAAAGTTGAGAATTTGTTAAGTTTTTCTTTGGCAAAGTAATATTACAGTTGAATTTGATAACACGTAACGTCCTAATTATTTATCAATTGAAATACTCAATTGAACTTCTTAATTGAAATTATCAATTGAAATTATCAATTGAAATTATCAATTGAAATTATCAATAGAAATTATCAATAGAGAAATTCTCAATATAAATTCTCAATAGAAATTCTCAATTGAGATTTTTAATTAAAATTCTCAAATGAATTTCTCAATTGAAAAACCAAGGAATGACTTTTCTTTTTCAATGATTATGGTCATTTTTTAAAGCTATTACACTTTCGTTTAAAGTATAAAGCACTGCTTTGCACCCATGATTGTGATGTGTTGAGCACCGCCACCGCTTTCTTGAAAACTCTGATCTGTGGTCTCGTATCTTGCAGTATCGATAGCCGTTATATAATATCAAAGGGTTCCCTCTGAGAGTCGTGCCGTATGAAAATTGTGAGCTATCTAAAAATTCTGAAAACAAAATAAGTAACTTAACTAATATGAAGAACGATGTGCATGATAAATCTTTCAGGAGTGGCGTATAAGCAAAGCCGTAACTAGGAACCGAGCGCTGTTTCTAGAGGGGCGCAAAAATTGTATATCTATTTATTTTTGTTTTTATTGTATTATGGGCACAGTTATAGAAACCCGCACCAGGCGTATAAAAGGCTAATTACGGCACTGCATATAAGTGTTAGAGAAATATTAAAAGAATAGGGAATTCGTAGCTCAACCACTAAGTTCTATTTATTTTAAGTACAGTGGATAAGAAATTGCAGAGCCAACACACAAGATAATAACATAAATTTAATTTTAGAAAGTAGTAACCACGCATAGTAAACAGTAGTGATAAATGAGTATGTGTCATTTAGGCAAATTCTATATATAGAGAGAGAAATATAACGAAACATTTATTTTTATTTATTTAACAATTTTTGTTCAATGATACGCACAAATCAAGACAAGAAGAAACAGAAAGATAATTACAAGGATGATGCTATATATTTCTAAAGAAATCCCTTCCAACATACTTGTGAAAGGACAGTTGGAAAAAAAGAGATGTAGACACTGTGTTTAAGAGGAATAGGAAAAGAGATACAAAAAAAGACAATAATACTTTGATTTTATAAATTATCAAGTCAAAGAACAATAAGTAACATTACGTATAGAGGTCATTATAAATCTTCTCCAGAATATCTAAATTATATTTTTGTGCTAGTCGATTCTCCAAGTTTGGACGGATCACAAAATATATGTCCAATCGGCCAATGAGCAAAAACAGGCCCTCACACTGTTTTATGTCTCAAACAAACTCATGTTGTGGGCCCGACAGTTTATAAACTGCCTGCAGCTATTTCTGGTGCCCCGACTATATGGAGCTTCAAAGTTTGTTTGAAAAAATGGCTTATCGAGCAAGCTTTTTATTCAATTGACGAATTTATGATTTAATTTAATTTAACTTTGACAATTGAATATTAATTTCTATTGAATATTATTGGGACTTTTATTATTATTTATTTTTATTTATATTTGTGATTTGACTTCTATTTATTTGTTTTCTTGTATTTTCTTTTATTTGTTTGACATTCTTTATTATTTGACATTGTATGTAATCATTTGTTGACTTAATGTAATGTAACATTCTGTATATGACTTGTAAGAATCCCTTACCAATAAATGACTATGACCAGTGATCTCTTAAAAAAATATTTTAAGAGATCGCTTGTACTAGAAAAAGAAAAAATGATAATTTAATTATTTGTTAAAAAATGTAAAGTTAAATCTCAAATGTAGAAGGCAAAAAATAACACAAATAAAACAATAAATTAATAATACGTATTTATTCACAAAAAAGATCAATATACGTAATAATACTCACTCGTCGATAGAAAAGAAAGAAAAATAGTTTATTTGGCACACATAAACACACACTGTGTAGAAACAACATGTAAAAACATAAGATTACAAAAAAAAGAAAATTATATAAATGCATACATTTAAACGACACATAAATGCATTAACATTTAAACGGAAAATTGTAAAAAGAGATCAAATTACCTACTTACGTACTACTTACTGTTAAAAGCATAAATAAGTACCTACTAACAGTCGTTTTCTGACTAAAAAATTTTAGTTGACTATTAGTCAAACTTTTCTGGCATTCAAGCAATTTAGACAAGAGTGTAAGACATAGGGCCGTTATTAATCCCTCATTGAAACTGCTACTTGGGTGAGTTAGACAAAGTGATATTTTATAAGCTTATCATTAACAGCCAATAGCCAATATTGACATGACGTTAATAGTGAATAGTCAAAAGAGAAGTTATACTAACAGCGAATTGTTAAAACTGACATGACATTTACAGCAAATAGTCAAAAGTTACATGATATTAATGGCAAATAGTAAAACAATGACCTGGCATTAATGGCAAATTGTCAAAAGTGACGCGGCATTAATGGCAAATAGTCAAAAGTGACATGACATTAATCATTAACTTTTGACATTAATAGCAAATCGATGGCTTATAGTGAATACCTCGTAACTGAGAATTGCGTAACTTTTCAGGAGGTACAAAAACCATATATAAAAACCTTTATTATCATATAATTTGATTGAGCTTCTACATGATTTATTCAAATATTTCAAACACTTAGCTATTTCTTTTGTTTTTCAGTTTTTTCGAAAAATTTTGAAGCGCCATCGCGAGGTTATCACACCAAACTAACTCGAGCGAGGTATGCATTCCACATTGTAGATGGCGCTACGAGTATCGAATAAAAAATTTGCAGTATCAAAAGATTGTGCAATACACAACCTTTCTTGTGTATTCTCTGCAGAAATATAATCCACTTTTAAGCCATCGAAATGCGACATGACGTAACATTTTGCTAACACCTTACAATTAATTACATACATTTTGGATTCTATGGCAATCGTTACCACTAATATAAGGGAACTTTATCACTTTGATCTGCTTTTATCTTTCTATATTGCTGATGATGGTTGTGTTCTTCAAAATACGTAACCAAAGCATCGTCAATGGTCATAGCAGTTGCCTTACAACCTTGACTGTGGTTGGTACACCTCCAATATTTCTTACGCTGATGACCACGGGCTTTCCGCGTACAATATCTATAATCATTGATTACTAATATTATGTTGCCCAAATGAGATTCCACAAAACCATATCGCGGCGGATATTCTGAAAAAAAAAAACAGACTTAGATTTCTGCTTGTAGTAGGAAAAAAAAACACTTATTCTGCAATCAAAAATCAAATAAACAATTTACAAAGAAAGAAAGAGAGACAGAAAAACAGTTTATTTGCTTAGAACATGGCGCATACCATAAAAATAACAACAACAGTACTATAACATATTAGGAAGATATGCGTCACATTCGCGCAACTATGCACTTTTGAATTGTCAATCAAAAAAGTGAAGCTAAATTGCAGGTTCCAAAGCGTAGATCTCTATGGAGAAGAACGTGCAAGAAACTCCATGGACACTCTTTTAAATCATGTTATGAGTTACAAAAATCTTGGTTACATATTTCTTAATGTCGCTTCCATTATGTAAGCACAATATAAATAAGTAATGGAAAAATTAGTAATTATAAATATAAATTGAAAAACGCCACTGGCAGTTAAAAAATGCCCTGTCTCAAGTGACGGCGCCCGTTTACGAGAAGAGAAGAGCAATAATAATAATAATAAATTTGTTTATTGACATAAGCAATATTGTAGAGATTCAATTTTGTAGATCAGAAATGAAGATATCCATCCGCAAGACAACCAAGGTTGCCTATATAGTCCAAAAAAAAATGCTAAACTAAAGTCGTGGTGGGTTGGTTCTGGAGTAGCGACCGCGTAAATGAAGATGCAGCGTTGGAAGGCCTCCCACAAGGTGGACCGATGATCTGATCAGGGTTGACCAATACCATGGTTTTTATTAATCTCTCGATTTAACCAGTTTGGTTGTTCTACGTGAAACTTGTGTAGAATGGTTGTGCTCTCCAAAATAAGTAATCACGTCATTATCAATGGTCACAACGTGAGCCTTGCAGCCTTTGTGTGTGTGGCTGCATCTCCAACGTTTTCTTCTAAGATGATCACGGGATTTCTGCTTGCAAAAGCTATATCCATTCACCTTTAAGACTGTGTTGCCCCTAACAGATTCAACAAAATATATATCTGTCGGTAATTCTGGAAAACGATAAAAACTGTTATTACTTCCACAAAAAGACTTGTACCTATTTGAATATATTTGTATCCCAGCAACTAGGCTACTTCTGTTAAATACACTAGTAATTATATTTGAAATGACAAAGAAAATTTTAAATACGTTTGTGATGATTACAGCATAAACTATTGAATTGTTTAATTAAGCCTAAATAGTCTTCAATACTCATCATCGATATTATGGCCTCATTTCGTTTAAATTGACGTATAATAGTATATTATGTGACTAGGGGATAAAGCAGTGTCTTTAAGTCGCGGGTGGCGGATGTTGAATTCCGAACGAAACGAAGGTTGCTAATTTTAATCCCGAACGATAGTGAGGGATTTATATAATTAACTCCCGAGCATTGCGAGGGAGTTAATAAAGAAACCTGAGTGAAGTGAGGAATTCAAGCCGCCCAAGACAAAGACAGCTTTATCCCCGTGTCGGATACTCTACTTTTTACACCATCTGTGAGATAATTAAAACACAATTTAGTAAAAGAAATCATTTAATACAGAAATATAAGTATTATTTACGAGTTAATCTTAACTATCACTCAAAATGTTTTGAGATTTGAAACAAACAAAATTCACTACTCAAAGATTCTATAGTTTTAATTTTCTATACCTAACGCTCCCGCTTGTTCATTACTTTTTTTTAGAAACTTTTTTTATTCTTTTTTTTTTGTTAGTGGCCAGTTTGAAATTTGAATAAACTTGTTTGATGCACTACATTTTAATTCACATAATGCTGACGGTTTTTCACGTTTCAAATTCAAATCTTATTCCCTAGGGATCGCCCATACTACATTATCTCCCTAGGGACATAATGACTTGCTTTAAGTGATGGTTGTATGACGTATAAAAGGGCATTATCGAGCAGGTGGTGTAAAAAAGTGTTTTTTTAAACCTATTTGCAAAATAAATGTCATATCAATATTAAAACTTAGCTCATCCCATAACGGCCGTCCGGTAACCGTCCGGAACGAGCCCGAGTCATCGCCTCAAAGAGATGTCAGCAAAACTGTAGGGGCCCAGCAGGGCCGAAGCCTACTGGGGCCATCGGTTCACTGACGAAAGGGAAACTCATGGTCTTGGAACGCGAACGCAAACAAGGAACATACGTGTGGTTTTAGTCAGTAAAAGTCTGACACGAAGAACAGGAAGAAGTCATTATACGATTTCCCATCTTAATAAAGCTAATCCCAATACCAATAAAAATTTCGGAGGTCTGTACACCTCAGTAAGAAAGTTTACATACTATATCGTGTGGTATCGGGTAAGGAACCCGAAAAATAATCTTAGAATTCGTTTATTGTCGATTTCTTTGTGCAAAGGTTCATATAATTTGGGTAGTATGATCTTGTTCTCTACGGACTTCTCCATCTAGTTTTCACCATTGACTATATTACTAGTCTATACTAGTATTCCGTCACTGGTGAGATCATTTACCTTACCACCTTGACCTTGGTAGCTGGACCTCCAATGAGTTCTTCTCACGAAATATTTGCTTACAGAATCGATAAATCATTGATAAATTAACTTTGTCCTATTTATAAAGTATCCCAAAGAACTATATTGTAGATCTGAAAAATTATATATAGTGTGACTGGTAATTAGTGTACGATACTTAAACACGTGATTGTGCTCATGATAACCAACAACTTTTACTATGGGAACAAACCTGAAATCGCGAAAAAAAATCAGCTGTTCAGTACATTTATGTTTGCCTAATGTACTGAACAGATGATATTTTTTTTCGTGATTTCGGCTTTGCTACCATAATAAAAAGTTGTTTGTTATCATGAGCACAATCACGTGTTTAAGTGTCGTACACTAATTGCCAGTCACTTTATATATTTTTCAAACACATCAAATTAATTAAAAGCTGGAAGGAAAATAAAAAAAATAAAAACAGTTATTATAAAGGTTACGAAAAAATAGACACAGCGATCACAAATAACTTATTTAATGACTCTAACTTAAATCACACACAAACGACTAGAACATCAAAGTTAAAATTAAGTGCACATAATAAACACACACATACACATATAGTCTTAAGCATTAAGGAGGTTGCCCACTTCGAATTTTGCATCAATCAAATAGCGCGTTTCGTGATCGCTCCGCTGCATCGCTAGTTTAAGACGTTCGTCGCATTTGCAATGTATAACTGTATCGATATAAACAAGTGACTGTATATGACGCGCGTATGTATCGTTACAAATAACAACATTGATAGGTGTTCACAGGCACTCACTACAGCGCGTAACGTATTGATGCTACAACGCGCATTTGTAGCGATGTAAAATTGTGTTTTCATAGGCGAACTACGAACTGCAACAGCAACGCGACTGTATCGCAATTGTGTTACTACTGAATCACTGCAAAATCCCCGGTGGCAAACTTCCTTAAATTATCTTTTAACGATAATATGACATCAATTTAACTTCGTAAACTATTTTATTATTTCTATTATGTGTATAGGTATATAAATCTTTATAACTATGTATTTTATTATTTTTCTTTAATTAATTTTTAATATTATCGATACTTATAGTGTTATTTTTTGTAACAGACTTAAAATATATGAGATCAATAAATAAATTTCAGGTACAATCCAGAAGGAGGGAGGTAGATAATCATCAGACTGGAAAAGGACTAGATTTATATATATCTAAAAGTTTATACAGAATGTTAGTAGCAGTATCAGTTTGTATATGTACCTAATTAATGTTTTGGATACAAGAAAACACTCACTAAAGCAAGTACTAGCCCAGTGTTCCGCAAAGAGTTTGCCTCGGAAAAATATAAAGTTAATAAACAGACGGAAGAAAAATGTAAGCTACATTTTTCTTCCGTCTGTTTATTAACCTACGGACTGGGTTCAAAATTCATTTTCTGAAAGTCGTTTTGACACTTACCGAATAATATGCAGAAAGAATTGTTCAAAATTAAAACCGATCGCACATTAAAATTGAAATTTTCAGAATCTCATTTAAACATTTTTTTTTTGTGGTTAATCATCCAACGTCTTGTCCCGCTTTGGGGTGAACCTAATTGGTAGTCAACGATTATTCAAAATTTGGACTACCTATACCTAGTATGTACAATTAAAAAAAGCTCATGTTTTGCAATAAATACCTTTTCTGCAATTTAAAGTTGAAGCTTGTTGATTAATAATAAAATTTTATTGATTAATTGTAAAAAATGATTTTCATTTTTTAAATGATTTATTTTGATTTTCATTTATGGTGTACCTCCAAAATTTGCAGAACACTGTGCTAGCCAATACATTAGAAACTTACACGAAAAATATTAATATGTAAACTTATTATTTTATTTAACTACATAGATACCTACCTAAAGTAGTACAGTGACTAGATACGACAATAATTTTAGTGATAAATATAATGTTCCTTATAAATAAAGTGATTACATGAGGTTTTTAAGATAATGTATATAATATGTCTAATTAATCTAGTAAATAATGTTGATTACAAACACGTTTACCTACATACTAGACTATGACTTAAAAATCTGTTTGCTCCATCGGTTAGATTACCAGAAACTATTGGACACGCATTTATTTAATTCCCATTAAATCAAAACGGTGTGTGCTCAAGACCACACGACAAAAGTGAAAAATTTATCAAAACGAGGTTAATAACACAAAATTGTAATCGTTCGACTCGGCTCAAGCCAATTTTACCCGAACAAACGATACATAGCCGAGCGTGACGGCACAGTCTCATTCAATATCCAGAAAATAAAGTACTAGTTGTCTGGTATTCATGCTGAACTGGATCTATTTTGGCGAAGCCGTGAGGTTCACAATTGTAGTTTTTTTGCTTCTTTTTTGGTTTCGTGTTTACATAACTATTGTTTGAGCGCACTAGGTTGTGCCAAATAAATTCTTTTTTTTTTCTTTTTTAGCGCGCCTAAAGAAGTTTCACTTCAAAAATGAAGACTATGCATTGCGTTAAAATTTTGCGTGACACCTACTACGTATTATACCAAGCCTACCAAGTGACTTAACAAGCTTGCTTCCTGTAACTTCATTTGATTTATCTTTGGTCTTTTTTATGAATGACTTATTCACCCAGAAAGTATCACTATTACATATCGTGTGCAGTTACTTATAAACAAATCACGATAGGCTTTAATGAAGATCATTAGTACTAACACATCTCTACGTTTAAGTAGGATAAAGAAAGGAATTTTGGCATCAAACGGTGACATTAAAAAAATCTTGTATGCGGGAGTGATTATTCTTGCAAAAGAAAGCCTTGATGTTCTGTAGTATTAGTGTAGTGTACACTTGTCTCGGATACACGGGTAGTAGGGGAAGCCAGTCGCTTGGGAGCCTTGCGGATATGTTGACCCTATATGCTGGTGACGTAACGAGCCAATACCTACCCCCGTTTTAGTACGAGTACTACAGTGTCGATCCCGTCTAGATTCTTATTGTGTCCATCGCACGGACAATTACGAATAACATCATGTAATATTCTGTCTTCGTTGCAATAAAGTGCACCTGTATCACTAAATTCCTTTCTTACCATTACTGTTTGAATATTTAAATGATAATCTACTTCTAAGCAACCACACAGACTAATTCATTCTAAAATATAAGTCTTAAATTACACCAAATAACTTTCTATGACCTCTAACCTAAAAACATATTTCAAGTATATTATATACCTAGTCTGGTCATACCTAAATTTAAGACTGACGATTGGCCCTCAGCTAGCTCAGACCTCATGCACCTGGACTACAAAGTGTGGCCTGTGTTAAAGGACATTGCCTGCTTTTAAAGTCACAATTTGGAATCGTTTAAAAATACCTACTTTACGATCAGCAGTGGACTACTTTCCAATGGACGTAAAGCGGTAGACGCGTGGCTTAAACGGTTAAAAGCCTGTGATAAAATTAAAGGTGGACATTTTGAGTAGAAGTATGTATTAGTTTCTTGTTTAGATTCTCTATCACATGCACAAAATTATTCTAAGAATCATACATTTGTTTTTATGACGGAATTTATGGCCCTACTAGGTATATTTTTACTTTTAACTTAATTTTTCTTCTAAATTTTGTCTTTGCGTAATAATAAATGCTTTTACTTGACTAAATGCGATGACTAGAATAGATTAAATTAGAAAATTATGAATATTTCATACATCTCAGTAGCAAATCGATTTTGCGTCTTTTTTCCAAATTTTTTCGTTCGGGTGTTGTGAACGCACTCTTAATACAAATTGATAATACTTTTGTGGGCCAAGTTCAATTTATTGGGTGTTGTGACATACCCGTGTCTCGATAAGCACGTAAAGCCGTTGGTCTTGCGACTGATCTTTCTCCAGTCGTTCGTTGCCGTCCCATGGGACTATGAGAGTAAAGGAACAGAGCGTGCGCTAGTGTTTGCGCACGCACTTGTACACTATAATATTCCCTGCACACTTTGCTAATCTGTGTTGTGATTGGCCACCGTGATCGAAATTCGGTCGGACGATTATGGATAAATTATTGACTTTTCCGAATTTCTTTATAATTTCTGTCACTGTCCTTTTTCCACGTTACTTTACTTCGATTTATTCCTTCCCTTATGTTTAAAAACGTTTGTTTTATGTTTAGAAATGTATGAAATCTACATAGACACATGTATGAATTTAAGATGTTAATCATAACTAAATTTTAGGTTACATTTTTGTGCGTGTTTGTTTTCACGTTTCAATGATTATGGTCCCCAAGACGGGTCAGCACTGTCTCGTCGACTGTGATAGCAGTAGCCTTGCAGCGTATATGTTGGCTGCTGCACCTCCATCTTTGCTTTCTAGCATCACTGCGGGATTTCTGCAAACAGTAACGGTATTTCCCGATCTGCAATATTGGATTCCCCACGTTCGATTTCACAATGCTCCAAGTAGTTTCTGAAACAAAAGAGTTTTGTTAGACATGGTCCATTATTTTTTATTATTTTCTTAAATATATTAATAGAATAGGTATTTAAAATTAATAAGTAATAAGTGTACAGGAGATTAAAATAACACTGAATAAAAAGATCCCAGAAAGATTAATATTTTTATTTATTGAATGAGATTAACAAGTACTTCATGACATATTTTCTTTATTTTCTTTAAAAAGTGGTTAAACCCGAGCTTATCAATTGCTCGGGTTTGACCACTTTTTACCCTGATGGTGGGTGGAAGTGATGATCTGGTCGAAGATGGAGACGTCTACCTAGAAGTAACTTACTCTTAACCTAAAGCCACCAGGTTGTAGCTATCAGGTAACACAGACTCCAGCAGGGAATCGCACTCTTTAGCTGTACGTAAAATGAATATATTCCCAAAACATTTTGTAAACACTACAGAACAGATTTTGATGAAATTAGGTACGGAGGAAGCTTGAATCCTAAGGAAAGACAAAAATGCTCTTTTTATCTGACTTCGACTTCGCGTGGACGAAATTGATGGCAAAAGCTAATAATAAGGTTTTTACCGAAGAAATTGCCGTTTTTTAAAACAGGTTGCTTTGAGGTGTTATATCTTTGGATTGAATTCGAATTACAAGTTCAAATAAACTTTATATTACAGGAAAAAAAAATTCGAAAAAAGAATAATAATAATAATAATAATAATAATAAAATTTATTTCAGAATTACTTCCATATATTGTTAGTAACAAAGTTCTTAGCCTAGTGTTAGCAAATAAATTAATAATAACAATGAAAGTATATTAGGCGCTTGCTCTCGCATGTAGGCCTATCAAATGTGCCATCAGTACCGAGTCCCATCGGCTGGCACACGCGGTCAGGATGGCGCTGGGGCCGCCGCGTACCCGCGCCAGTAAAGACGCACTTCGCTTTCGTATGACAGCGTGAAAGCCGTCTACGCGCGCCTCCGCGAACATGCCACTCGCGCTACAGTACCGCGGCAGCCCCATCAGCACCCTGAACGCGTTATTATATTGCACACGTAGGGCGTCGTATGTCCTCCGCGTGTATTTGGCCCACAAACTGCACGTGTAAAATAATACTAACATAATAACGTGCTTATTCTTTTTTCGAAATTATCTTTTTATTGGTTTCTTTGTGTTTTGTATTTTTTGTGATATCGCAGTACCTATTATTTTAGACGCAAATTTACAATTTTCTTTAAATTTAGTCACCCGCATGTATACCATGGGTGACCATTGGGTAAAAGTCTATACTTATTGAGTGCTGAAGATGTTTGGCGCCGCTAAGACTGGCCCAGAAAGCGGTGGCGATGGCGGGACGACCTAGATGCTTACCATGAGGGCTAGTACCAATTGGCGCAAAAAAGAATTCCTGGAAGGAGTTGGGTTAAGGGTTGGGGTCTTTGCCTAGCAGCGGTACAGTTATGCTGATATATATAAAAAAACCGTTTCTACAAGATATATTCAAAACACAAACACATATTAACACCATATAATTTATTGATTGACTAAATAATATGATGACTAGTATCTCAAGTGACTAGAACAACAGTAATCTTAATTTAATACACAACATCGATTATACATCAATAAAATGCAATTCAATCTTTGAACTAATATATAATATATTAATAACAATTGTATTTCCACATTGATACTATTACTAGAATATATTTTGTATTATCAACACACAATTTCTTATTTATATTATTAAACACCTACCATCCACACTCTCTCCTACTCCAACACACACACAAACACACGCACACACACACAAAATAATGCTGATCTAAATACCTAATAATAGCTAAGACCTGCTTTTCCACTGGCCCATATAAGATATCGGATCTTTTAGAATTGATAATACACATAAAATACATTTTATTGGGAACAACATTTTCTTCAATCATCATCGTCTGATATTATGATGATAATGATAAAATACACGACGACATCTCGACAATCATTTACCTTATGATAAAATCTTTGATAACATTTATAATATTTAATAAAAAAATACTACCTATTACAAAAAATCATATATTTTGTCATAACTATACTTTTTTATCCAATATTTCTAAGGCTAAGCATAACCTGAGATGTAGGCCAGCCACGACTAGAAGTATGGATTTAGATAGATAGATATATGCTCTATAATGTACACCATAAAAAATTACAGTAGAAGCTTAAAATTAACAGGGTAATAATGGATGGTCTTATCATAAATGTTAAACCTTTGTAGCGACATCTATGGCGTCACATAAAAACTAATCCTGCATCGTGCAATTAAAGTTCTCCGCGCGATTAGAACATATCTAGGACAGCCCGAAATCATCAATCAGGCAGTTGCCCACCAGACATAACACCCGTCTGGTCGGAGGATCCTCCCTTTTCAACGGAAGTTTACGGAACTTTACTCTATGTTCCGCATACCTCCAAACTTGACGTGGAGCGACGTACTTATTTAAATATCAATAATAATAGAATCTTTGGCTATGATTGCGACTGCGTCACATCCACTTCAGCATTATGCTCAGCTTAAATATCACGTGTATTATGGAATTTAAATATCGATAATAATAGAATCTTTGGCTATGATTCCGACTGCGTCACCTCCACTTCAGCATTATGCTCAGCTCATCGATAAATATCACGTGTATTATGGAATGTCTTCACACCAATAAATATAATTATTTATATATTATTTTCAACATCAATAACTAAGATATTGTTACACTACTTAACATGAAATAAATATGTAGTTGTATTTAATATACAGTACTGAAATCAGCATTGCCATCAAATGTGGCAATGCTACCAGCGTTCTGGGCACTTTTCCTATTGACATCGATCTGGACGAATTTTTTGATGCCCAATAAGTTAATTTTTTACCCGTTTGTACATATTATTAATTTCTTTATAGACCTATTAAACTTTAATATTTATTAGTTTAGATGTTCAACAATAAGGTGGAAAAATTAATTCAAATGTAAATATTAAAAAACTTTTAAAGTGTACCTTTAGTATCTTTTTAAATCGTTTAACAATCGCAAAGTTCTTTTTGCACGATCTAGTGCTTTTTGCTTTTTTTTTTGTTTTACTGTATTTTCTTTTGCATTACATACCTATTTTTTACCAATTCATTAAACTAGCTATACCTACCTAGTTACACATAATACATTTAAGCTAATATATGTACCTACTTGTATAAAATGCAATGTTTTTTTAGGTGGGAAATCGAAACGGGAGGGCGTGTCAGACTTTTACTGACCAAAACCCAATCCCATGTTCCTTCTTTGCCTTGACTTCAGCTTGACGTTACTTGACTTGTCATAAAACGATATTGTTCCATCCAGCCCGGTGTTTGCTGTCCTCCCCTAGCTACGTCCCTAAGCCGAGGTCCGTACCCCTTAGTCGTTTAGTTTTAAGTTTTGTAAGTCCTGGTTGAAGGCTATAATTTATTAAGACTTTCACAGGCTAGTCTGGTGAAACAGACGACAACCTCATAGATTGACCTGAGAGAGGCAACACAACACACACACAAAAAAAAGAAATCATGATGCGATGCGTATGTGTGTTTGGCTTCCCAACATACACGAGTTAAACTGTGTAGCGATGGAAGTGTATGACATAAACCAAAAGGATCGTTTTATTTCTTAGCGTAGCTTAGCTAAGCTCAAATGTAAAAGAGTTAAAAAAATATTCACAAACAAATGGCGGATCTTCACAGCCCGTCGCTCATTTACATCACTTTGCTATCGTGAAAACTGACACAATATTTCGTAGTTTAGACACACACTGCATACTCGATAACTAACAAGTTTGATGGCAAAGCAACACAAGTAGTGAAGCGCTAACATAGTCGTATGGTAGAGTACTAACAATATATACGCAGCGTTCGGCCTTAACGCGTTTACTGTGTAGGTATATAAAGTCCATTATCAAGATTCTTTTTGCATATTTAAGTATTTATAAATAAATAAAAAAACAGAAGTAACACTTTGTCCCCAAAAGTGCGTTATAGTGGAGGCGCCTTAACATGTACATGTTACATAAATCAATAAATAATACTGTTCCCTTTTTTAATGATTATGATTTCCTCCTTGTACCACCACTCGGTCGTTCATAGTCATAGCCGTGGCTTTGCACCGCAAATGTTGGCAGCTGCACCGCCAACGTTGTTTGTACGTATCGCTTCGTTTCCTCTGCAAGTTGTAACGGTATCCGTTGATCACCAACATTGGGTTTCCTACGTTCGAATGAGCATATTGGCACTTTGGAAATTGAACTGAAAAAAAAAAAGTTTTGTTTTTAGTGATTGTCGTGAAACAGTTAATTATACATTAATATTATTTTATATGCGTCAACTAATTAATGGGAGTTTAATAGGTACTTGGAGACGCGGGCGTCCCAATTTAACCCATTTCCATTTTCTTCCTGCTCTAGTTAATATTTTATTATGCGTAGAATCGCAATTTTTTTATGTCTTTTCCTGAAATCTTGTGTAAACAAAAATCATCACATTTCATAAAAAGCCACAAAAAAAAATTATATTATATTTATAGAACATCCAACTGCTTCTAGTGTTAAATGACTATTCCTATACTTTTTTTTTTATAGGTGGGAAAATCATCTTATGACAAATCTCGCTCTTGGGCGGGGCGGAAGATAGTGTCAGACTTTACTGACTAAAAACCCACTCCTGTTCCTTCGTTGCCTTCGTCCCAGGGCCCGGGTTTCGTTTTCACACTACCCATGGCCCCAGTAGGCTTCGACCCTGCTAGGCCCCTACGATTTGCTGACATCTCCCTGAGGCGCGCGCGGAACAATACGCGCCGTCGACGACTTGGGCTCGGTCCGGACGGTTACCGGACGGCCGGACTACTAAGTAAGACAATGTTGAATAGTTTTCATTTAAATCCAAAACATTTTCTGTATTTGGAAAAGAAAAAAATCTGGGACACCACAAATAAATTTATTCACCGACTAGATATAAATTTAGTCTCGATCAAAATATACGAGTTATTTTTATAATACAAAATATTAATACCTATTTTGGAAGTGACTAGAATATTCAATTAAATAATTTATTACTGAGTGCATGCATTCAATGCAAAAGGCTACGTGATTTATATTTAATTATTGATGATTATAAAATACTAAGTACATACATAGATCCCTAAATTTAATTAAAACACCCTGAAATTTTAAAATACATACCTAGTCCATAATAAAGTGCAATATGATGCTGTAAACTGTACTAATTTGAAATAACTTGGAAAATACAGTTACACACACACACAGTTAGTACATTTATAAAAAAAAAATTGCAGAGTAAACCGATGTTCTCTTTTTTATGTCACCAAATGTTTTTACACAAATACACACTCAGCTTAACACACTTAGCGCTGAAAAATAGTAGATTATTTACTTTTATTAATGTTTCCCTACACTAGGAATTAGTCCTGTAACGAGGGTGCGTTCAAAAACTACATACACAAGACATCCAGACCCGAAACAACTATCTGTAGGCAATACAAATTTTTGTTCCTCGCGGGAATCGAACCTGCGACACACAGCCCAGCAGCCAAACGCTCAAGCAGCAAGCCCAGCGCCAGCCGCGCCATCAAACATTCTAAAGGCTTTGGTTGCAGAAAAACCTGCATAAACTTGTCTAAAGACATTTGAATCTAATAACTAACGACTTACATAATATGAGTATCATAATATTATCGATCTGAAACATCTATTGGCGGGTGTTGACAGTAAAACAAACTTACCTAAATGCCGTGACTGCAAACGGGATGACGCTGTCGTGCCATGACGGTCAACGGCATGACGCTGTCATACCGTGATGCCCCCACTACGCCACCGCTCTCGACTTGCTTACATGTGCGCGCGCGTATTCTAATAATATAGATATTTCATATCTGCTGTGCTTCCCATGACGGCGACATTTTATTTTTATTACATTATTTTTATTCAGGTATCTAATCAATTATTGACATCAAAAATAATTTAGAATTTACACATTCAACTTGAAACATGGTTTTAAGCCTTAAAGTTAGTGACTAGATTAAATATTGCTTATAGTAACTAAACCTAGTTTAATAAAGTGTATACTGGCACTATTCCAAAAGGATTGACTTAATAAAACTAATATGAATGACTTCTATATTATTACTAGTTAAAATAAAAAATATACTGAAAATATAAGCTAGAACAGTCAAATTATATCACATTTTTTTAAGCGTATTCTAATATATATTTTTTTCAAAATTTTTTAGCAAACATGATACGTCATTTTAAATTAGCAAACAGCAAGATGACATTAAGTCCATTGCACCATTATTTACTATAAATAAATGTAATCAATTTCAATTTTAACAAATCGATTCGCAAAAAAGATTACTTTCTCCGTGGTAGCAATATTTTTAATGAATTCTCAACTGCAACTCAAAGTGAAGTCTCTCTCCGGCCTTTACTTTGTATTTACAAGAAAAAAATAATAAAGACCAGCATTTTTAGGGTTTTCTGAAACGAAGTAGGTAATCCATATGGCAACACTAAAAAGTCCTGACGTCTGAGTTGACCTAGACCTTTTCTGTGACATGATTGACATGTGCCCTTATGTTTTGAAATACAAGTTAAGTTGACGATGATAAAGCATCGTAATTTTTTTTTAGTAATGTTCAGTGGTCGTTTTAATTGTTCACCAATCGATTTACAGTGGATATAGTGAAAAACAATTGATGTAGTTTTGTAACTCAATTGTCTAAACAATATGTAGAATCATTGAAATAAGCGCGATCTCGGTAAAATGGAGCTGAGAATTTTGTTGTATTATAGGAAGTTGCCGAGAAGGCCGACTCCGATACATTTGCTGTCAAATACTGCAAACGCATTAGAATGTATTACATCCACATTCTAATGCAAAACAAACCGACTGTACTACTGAAATACTTTCTAAACTTGACACTGTTTGATTGGCTGAATGCTTTTGTGAAGCCATAATAAAAAAAACTGGGCAAGTGTAAGTCGGACTCGCGCACTGAAGGTTCCGTACAAACTTACCTATGAAAACAGTTCAATTCTCGAATCGAGTTACGAAGATTTTTGAATCGAAAAAAAGATTTTTTTTGTGACATAACTACCAATTTACAGTTTTTAGATTTTTTCCCTTTACTTGTGCTATAAGACCTTGCTTCATGCCAAATTTCAGGATTCTAGGTCAACGGGAAGTACCCTATGAATTTTGATTCCCTTGAATGTCGAAATATACGTTTTTTGCGAAATAAACGGCCGTATATTTTTTTTTCGTAAACTTAGAAGTTTGATTTTTCCACAGCTTCAACAGACCTGAGTTTATGGTATTAATTTCAATTCGATACCACCACGCGTACCCGAGATAAAGGGTCTTGACAGAGAGACAGACAATAAAGTGATCCTATAAGGGTTCTGATTTTTTTCCTTTTGAGGTACGGAACCCTAAAAAGGAAGTGGAAGACATCTTGCCTTAGTGGCGCCCACTAACAGCGTGATTTTTCCAGAAAACCCTCGTTCAGAAATATGTTTAGTACCCTCAAACTGGGTGAATAGGAACACAGGGGCAAATAGAAACTAAAACTTTGATTTATGATTTTCACGTTGGTTTATATTTATATTATTTTTTGATTTCTATCAAATCCTTAAAAGCTGGGAAAAATTGTTAATTAAAGTGAAAATCCCTTTCAAATTTTTATTCCTAGTTACCCCTGTGTTTCTATTTACCCCTTTTGGCTCTATTGACAAAATTAATGGTAGAGATTCCTCCTATGATTATGGTCTGCACCCAATATGACCACGGTATCGTTGACAGTCGTTGCAGTAGCCTTGCAGCGTGCGTGCTGGCTGCTGCACCTCCATCTCTTTTTTATTGCATCACTGCGTTTCTTCTGCAGACAGAATCGGTATCCATCTATTACCAACATTGGGTTACCCAAACTGGATTGCACGTATCGGCAACGCGAAGCTACTGAAAAATTTTGATGGTTAGTAACGATAGTGAATAGAATTTTGAAATATCTACAACATAGAGATGAGTACCTATACTCCACCTAAATGTAAACAATCTTGACCTTTTTATCAAAAAATTGTGTAAAAATTTTTACAATTTGTTATTTACCTATACCGATGTTTGGTAATTAACTAAATTTAAATAATCTTTGTATGTCTTTTATACGATTTTTTATATATATTTATATCAAGATTATCAACAAATGGAGTATAGATCAGGAGACTTACAATGACGTTTTAAAATGTCAGTCGTGAGAGCGAGAAAGAGGGATGGACATATACACCCTATATAGCTCCATCCCTTTCACAGCTCAATTTAGGTCGTAAAATGGATCACGTTAAGAGTTCCTGGTAGTGCTGCAGTCGATTCATAACGACCCTTTTCAGGAAGAATATTATAAACGACAATATGCGTTTTTTGCAGGAATAGGTTTTCTAAGTATTTATGAAAATATGCTAATAGCAACTGTTCTATTAGATCGATAGTGATAGGAATTGTAAGTTGTATATTTTTTTAAATTATATTATAAGTATTATTTTTAAATAATGGAAGAGATAACCCATTACTGAAAAAAAAACAAATTGTCACTTACGATGTTCTTCCTAAAAAGGGTCGACATATTATTTTTATTTTTTGAAAATTAAAAATATACATCACTTTATGAAAATGAATGAAAAAAAAAGCCCAAATTTACAAAGTTCTTCCATATTTATTCATGAAATTGTTTTTTTAAAGATATTATATAGGAATATATAACTTAAATATTGATATACAGGTATATCAATTCTATTTATATTTCGTAAGAAAAAGTAGACTTAGTTACTCCCGGTTTCTGAATTAAGAATGTAGGTACTTGTGCAACTGTATTTTGGTAGATATTTTTATACTTGTCACTTTGCCATTAAAGTAGAGTTTGACACGTTCTTATATAAAAATTCTCATTTCAGAAACCAGGTGATAGATAAGTACTTAGAAGGATTAGGTATTATAGTTTATTAATTATATTAAATAAATATTTTTTTTTAAAGTAAGTTTTTCTAGTCTAGGAATTACCTCTTCTATTGTGGGTGCGTTTATAAACATATAATTAGATTATGAATGCACCCACGATAGTATTTGCACGATCTGCGCATGGAGATGCAACGCCGGGGCGAAACTCCGGTGCCGCGCCAAGTCGCGGCATGGCGGAAAGACTCCCGGCGCGATCTCATGGTAGAATGGCGACAACGACTGTCGCAACCCAGTGCTGGGCACGCCATAATTATGGCGATAAGGCCCCTCTTTGAGGAGTGGCTGGAAAGACCTCACGGCGTCCTTACCTACCGCATGACGCAGGTCCTCGCCGGACATGGTAAGTTCGGGAGGTTCCTGCATCGGATTCGTGCAAAAGAGACGCCCGGGTGCCAACATTGTGTGGACCGCCCGGAGGACACGGTGGAGCATACGGTAGAGGTGTGGCCCGCTTGGGCAGAGCACCGCCGTGTCCTCGTGGGGGCGATCGGTGGCAGCGATCTCTCGCGCCGGGCCTTGGTACAGGCCATGGTCCGGAGCGAGGAGGAGTGGCAGGCAGTTGCCTCCTTCTGCGAAGCAGTAATGCTAGCAAAGGAAGCGGCCGATCGCGTGAGGCAACGGTCCTCACGCCCCAACCGCCGCCGGGATTCCGATCCCGATTTCAGGCCGCCGTAGGCGCGGGCTTGTGGACGGTGAGCAATGGGTGGCTCGCCGTCCGATCGTCCGGTAACCGTCCGGACCGAGCCCAAGTCGTCGACGGCGCGTAGTGTTCCACGCGCGCCTCAAGGAGATGTCAGCAACCGTAGGGGCCCAGCAGGGTCGAAGCCTACTGGGGCCATGGGTGATGCGAAAGTGACCCCCGGGGCCCTGGAAAAAAATGGCAAAGAAGGAACAGGAGTGGGTTTTTAGTCAGTAAAAGTCTGACACTATCTCACGCTCCGCCCAAGAGCGGGGGATGTCATTAGATGATTTTCCCACCCGAAAAAAAAAAAAAAAACCCTCGATAGTATTTGCATAGTATTTGTCCCGTGCGGGAATCGAACCTGGGTCACGCAGCGCATCAGCCAATCGCTCAACTACCAACTACTGTGACAACCGTACCGTCAAAATGTATTATCGCTCACTAATTAATACAAGCCCATTCCGATACAATGACTTAATAGGCTATAGTGTGAGTATTATTATATTCTTACATTTATTTATAAAAAAATAAATACAAAAATCACAAAAACATGTCACGCATTATTTACATAAAGGTGCCATTCGAACCTCAGCTGCAGGCTGCGGATGCAGCTAGCACACGCATGACACGCAACCGTTGCCTACATCCGCAGCCGGGAGTGATTCCGAGGCTAGCTGCACGTGCTGCCAGTCGCAAATCTATGCTTCAATCCAATATGAGCGCTATCGGCTCCGACTAGCAATTATTTCGGGACTTGTCTAAACAGGTTGGAGTGACGTAATTACGTGCGCATTGACTTGCTGCCGCAGCACTACTAGTCTGTGATCGGCTGCAGCTGCAGGTTGCGGCAGCACTCGCAGCCGAAACTCGGTAGCACGTGCAGCCGCAGCCGCGTTCGGAATGGTTTTCAGAAAAATCCATACTACTACATAGAAAACCAGTCGTGCAGCTGCAGCCGCCGCATGTGCTGCCTGCATCCGCAGCCTGCAGCCGAGGTTCGAATGGCTCCTTACATTTGAGTTTAAAACTCAATATAAACATCATCAAATCAAATCAAATCAAATCAACATCATTGTCCTGCCCTTGTCCCATATTACTTGGGGTTGGTACAACACGTTTTTTCGTCCATTCTGTCCCATTCATGATCATCATTTCAACCCACTGTTGGACATAGGCCTCCCTCAAATTTCGCCACAACGAACGTTCCTGTGCGTCTCATATTCATCGGATTCTGCAACCTTCACCAGGTTTTCAGTAGATTCTTAACAACCCTTGCCACGCCGTAACCTTGACTGTAAACTTGAAGGCTACCGGGACTAGGGGGCATTTTTTGGTTGTGCTTTTCATGTAGGTTTGCCATAAACGCCACGCTTTGTAAGCGTGTTGGCGATCGCAGTGTGGTTGTTGCAATGTACAGAGAATGCTGCTGCCTATTCTCTAGTGTGTCCCTTAGTCGCCTCTTACGACACCCACGGGAAGAGATGGGATGGTGCTATTCTTTACGTCCAGACACCATACGGTACACGTTACACACGGTCACACTCTTTACTTTCATAAAATTCTCACAACATCCATCCATCTTTTCTTTGGCCTCCCTCTACCCCTCTATCCATCCATATTTACAAACAGAACTCCTTTTAAAACTCACTATAGTACCTAAATATTAAAATAAAAGCTATAAGCCCCAGCGTCACTAGTTTTATACTAGATGGCGCTGAAATTAATATTTTTAGTTTATTTTGTTTTTAGTGTATGAGAGCATTAAAAAAAAATCAAAGAAATGATATTTGTTAAAATCGGACATTCCACTTTATTGAACTTATTCAAATTATAAGCAAACTTGTAAGTAAGAATCATCTGATTTCTTTTTCTTGACTTCAGCGCCATCTAGCGAAGAATCGGTCACACCCAAACCTTACCTTTAACCTTAAACTTATTTTTAACACTACGAAGAATACATAGTTCTATCAGTCTAGTTACTAGTACGAGTATAGGCATAGGAGATTAAATATTAATATTACAATATAGTAAAGGTGGGTATTATTGCATTTTTTTACATACTAGCTTTTGCCAGCGGCTTTGCCCGCGAAGCAGTAGAAAATTATCATAAGGTAACATACTGCTGGGATAAAAAGTATATCCTTTGTGCTTCCGAATCCATTCAGCCGTTTGAGCATAAAACGATAACAAACATACATACTTAAGTACAACTTTTCGCGTTATAATTTTAGCGTGATAAAAACAATTCAGCATATTAATTAAAAGTCTCTTCAGAAAGCAATTATCTTAAATTATTATTTCAAGCATTCTGATAGCTCAATCTGTGAACGCTTCTACTGAAGCTACTATTTATATTTACCTAAGGGATATTTTTAACTTTGCATCAAAAATCTTATTCTTCACTTATTCTTCACTTAAGATACCGATTGTACAACAAAAATTAATGGAATTTTAACAATTATCAAGGGCCTTGGTGCACCCCGACTCGGACAGGTAAGGTTAGAAGGGGTTGGTGGGGTCTAATGAGCGAAAAAAGCGAGCGAACACAGACCCCGCCATCCCCTTTGTGGTTATTTTTTTTTTATAAACCCAGTAGAGCATATTTTAGTGGATGTATTTTGGTGGAACAAAGGCATATTTTGTTGTAGAATAAATTGAGGAATAGTTAAAACTATCCTTTACCAAAATTTCTGACCGCCTGAGCGTTTTAAAAACTTCTTCACGTTGCTTGTATTCCTGACCTGTCTTGCGTGGTCATGCCAACGGTGCATAGACACTAAATTCTTGTTGACAGTAACTGCAGTAGCCCTGCAGCCAAGACTATGACGGCCACATCTCCATCGATCCTTAATAGTGTGACCAGCATTCCGAATAAGAGTGTATCGATACCCATCAATGACCAGCATCTGATTTCCCATGCACGATTTCTCGAAGAAAAACGAGTGTGTGACCACTGCAAAAAAAGACGATAGTTTAGTAAATATTTTAATTTTGACTTTGAACATGCTAGTAAGCCAATTCCTGCAGAAAGCAAATTAGGTACGTGCAGTAGGTATATAAAAATTATGATAGTTACTAAGCATATTTTAAAAATAAATTTATAGAATCCAAAGGGGATTGATCAAGTAAAAAAAAATGGAAAACAGCAATGTCATTTATTAGTAAATACAGTTTGACAGTGCTGCGATATTTTATTAAAATATCGGAGCATTTAAAAATTATAATAAATTTGTTTATTGACACAAAAAAAATCGGCTCTTAGGACAAGGACCGCGGTCCAAACTTCCACCTATAAAAATAATTAAAAAAATTATTAGTATTTTGGGACCACAAGGAAAAAAAAACTAAAATATCGTTACGAAAAAAAAACTGTATTTGCTTTATTTGTGGTCCCAAAATACAAAATACACAAAAATATTTTTATAGATTGAAGTTGGCACCGCGGTCCTGGTCCTATGACAAAAAAACGGGTAACAAACTTTTTGAAGCCCTGGCTCCTGAGCTAGGTTTGACCCGCGTGACAGGAGACAGACCTTTTTATTCTCGCACAGGTTTTTTTTTAAGCCTTTGAAATTTTGTTGGTATTATTTTTTATGTTAGTTTGTTAATGTTTGCACGTAAAAGATTGCACGTAGCGGAGATGAGAATATTAAGATGTATGTGTGGTGTGACGAGAATGGATAAAGTGAGAAATGAGTATATTAGGGGAGGGAAGTTTGAAAGTGGCGCCAGTGACTGAAAAGTTGAAATGGAATTGTTTGTCTTGGTATGGTTATGTGAAGAGGAGGGATGAAACGCATGTTACTAAAAGAGTTATGAGTTTAAATGTGGATGGATGGAGAGGGAGAGGGAGACCAAAGAAAAGATGGATGGATTGTGTGAGAAGTGGTATTATTATGAACGAAAAGGGAGTTAGTGATAGCGTGACGAGTGACAGGACAGAATGGAAGAAAAAAACGTGTTGCGTCGACCACAAATAAAACGGGACAAGGGCAGGAAGATGATGATGTGATTTGTTAATATTTTTATTTTATTCTTTTGTTTGTCTTGTGCGAGTTTCAAATAAACGTTTTCTTGTCTCTCTTTCTGTCGGTTTTGAGCGTTTGAGCGCTGGGGTACAAGAGTCCAAGTGCACGTTGCAATTAAGATGACGTGCCATCCTTTTGAAACCTTCAACGGTTTGCCACCATTTTTTTTTTTTACAAGATTCTCAAAATCATTTCTTTAAAACTCAGTCATGGTTGTGATAGTCATGAGCAAAAATTATTTTATTGTCAAGAGTCCGTAACTTGGCTAAACATCGGTACCTCATTCTTCTTGAACATGTCCACCTTTGGACCATCGTTTTTTGACGTTTGTCCTTCATTTCAGTAAATGTGAATCCTTTATATAAAACCATTTTGTTACCCCTGTTTGATATCACATATGTAACTGAAAGGAAAATTTTATTAATTTTGAATCGTTTATACGTGAAACAAAATAAAAACATTTGGGAAAATATTGTGGCTCTTGTCATATGTTTCATACAAACGTTTGCCTTTGTAATATTAGTGCGATGATAAAGGTAGTTATACACATTCTGTGTTATTCATCCATTAACCGCTTACGATTAATCCGAAAAATATTTACGACCAAATACTTCGTGATTTTTTTTCTTTTGGGAGTCATGGGTGATGCGAAAGAGAACCCCGGGCCCTTGGAACGAAGGCAAAGAAAAAATAGGAGTTTTTTTTTAAAGTGGGAAATCATCCAAATGACTTCTCGCGCTCTGGGTGGTGCGGGAGGGCGTGTCAGACTTTTACTGACTAAAACCACACCTGTATCCTTCAATTACCCTTTGCGTTCTAGGACTACGGGATTCCCTTCCAGAAATTCTCCGCGGTCCTAGCTAGCGGGCATCGGCCCTACTGGAAGGAACAGGAGTGGGTTTTAGTCAGTAAAAGTCTGACACGATGGGCGGAAGATGTCATCATCAATCAGATGATTTATCACCTAAAAAAAAAACATCTAATGACTTTTCCCGCCCCAGGGTGGAGCAGTTGTGTTTTATCTTATAAAGTTTTCTTTTTAACTTAAAGTTACTTGTGTATTACAAGAATTGTCTAACTTGAAGGTATTAGTGGTTCCAGAATAAGAGTCATAAGAAGTATAAAACAAACTTTATTGGATACTAGCTTTCGCCCGCATCTTCGCCTGCGTACAAAAAACATAGCCTATGTCACTCAGGAATAAAGCAGCTTTTCTATCGGTGAAAAAAATTTAACAATCGGACCAACACTTTCAGATATTACAAACAAAAAAAAAACAAAAAAAAACAAACTTTACCTCTTTATAATATTAGTGTAGATAGTTAACCACGTTACGATTTTATTAATGGCCAGAAAAAAAATTACAAGTTTTAGTAAAACAAACAATTTTTTTATAAGATACGTTTCCCCACACACGTATATCTTATATCTTATATATGTATATATAGGATAGTATTTCACGGGGGTTGAATGATTTGATATTATTATTATTTATTACAGCTCGAAGGACTTACAGCTTATAAAAAAAAAACTAATTTAAAATAAAAACAATCGTAAATGACAGCAAGCCAATTTTTAGTTTATATAATATAAAAAAGAAAGAAAAAACATTTATAATTATAGAACTAGCAGAAGACCAGGTGATGAAGATTGGTTGATGCCCTAACATTTTGAGATCAACCAATAACACCTGGCTACCCCTGGTCGTTTCTTTGAACTTTTTTTAAAAACTTTGTCCCACACTAGGAATTACTCCTATATCGTGGATGCATTTACAAACGTGTAAACTCAGATACAAGACGCCTACACAGGAAATCCCTGTCGCGACACCCGCATCGAACAAGGCAGTATCTTGGATAACAGTCCAAACAAAATTCAAACATGGCACTATCACTTTTAGGTTCATTTAAAAAAAAATACTGAATTAACGTTACAACCTTGTTCGTTGCGGGTGTCAATCTGTAAGCCATTCAAATAAAATCCGCCCAAGTGCGAGTCAGACTCGCGCACGAAAGGTTCCGTAACGATCGTAGCAAAAAAAAACGACAAAAAAATACGTTTGCTGTATGGGGGCCTCCCTTAAATATTTATTTTATTCTATATTTTAGTATTTGTTGTTATAGCGGCAACAGAAATACATAATTTGTGAAAATTTCAACTGTCTAGCTATCACGGTTCATGAGATACAGCCTGATGACAGACGGACGGACGGACAGCGGAGTTCCTAATAAACTAAACCCACTTTACAATCTCTGGTGGTGTTCGCCGTGGACACGTGCTCATATTGTGACCTTCCAGTCGGCAATAGCCACATTTTCGCGGTTTCACACGTCGCGGACGTTTTGTCTTAGCCTTGCTTCCTACCCATCTGATTTTTTCCTCAAAAAAGTGTTTTACTGTAAAAAGTAATATAATCTTTAAACACTTATAGATGGATTATGATTTGTGTATTTTTTATGGATGATATTTTTCGTATCGTTATTTCTGACCATTTGGTATTTTTTGGCCCACACGCTCGAACATGTTTACAAAATACTGACTTATCTTCAAATAAAACAACACAAGAAACAAGACGATAAACATATTTTATTTCAAAATATTTTTATATGACCACAATTACACACGAATACATTTATAATAAAAAAGAGAGGTAGTAATGCTACCTAACAGAAGTCAAAAAGGCATCGAAGTATTTTTACTCTCTTATGTCTTTGAAAAATATAGGTACCTACTTCAAAAGGAGTAGGTACCTATATTTATTATATTCTTAAATGCTATACAAAAAAGTAAAAAAAAAATAATTATACATCGGAGTTGTAAAAATAAAATATCAACGCCAAAAATTAAGCGCCAATCAAGAGATGCGGTTGGAAAAAATCATTTAACTCTAATCAAAACAGCAATGTCACATTCATCTTGCAATAATATTCGTTTTAGTAACTGGATTTTAGGCACTAGTCAGGTATGGGTTGCTGAAGCACACGCTCAGTACGTTGCGTTTCGGGCACTCAATAAAATTTAACCTTTTGAGTGCGTAATTAGAGACACAATAGAAAGACAATGGCGCGTTAACGCCGGCGTTAATGCGGGGATCAACAGCTTAAAGAAGAAAGAAAAATATTTTGTTTGGCACGCATAGATACACACTGTAAAAACAAAATTTAGAAAACTTAAGATAAGAAAAACACTGACACAATGTGTGTCTCAAGGCTGTGCCAAATAGGCCCAAATTTTGTTATTTTTTATTTTGAATTGCATCAAGCGCTGCCGTCCAAGAACGCATTTCTCCACGCGAAGACGCAAGATCATACAGGTTTCAGTGCACCAGTAATACATAAAAAATCAGTTATACTGAGCACGTTAAGGATTCAAAAAAACAACAACATAAATTCATATTACAGAAGTAAGCTTGAAAACCAGCTGTCAAGCCCGTTCCATAATCGGGCCACCAGACACCTTCTAGTCAAGCGTGCATCATCTATCACATCGTCGCCTTCCATCAGGTGATATAGTGGTCAAGCGCGAGCCTATCAACAGCAAAAAAGTGGTTTTGCTCGTTCTTAAGAAGTTCCCGCTTTTTTCGACTAAAGTTACCCTTCTTCAGTCTTTTCTTCTACTTTTTCTGAACTATGCTGATATCATTTGGGGCCGAGTGGTAACGGCCCCGACTTACGGGTGGTAGGTCGCAGGTTCAAACCCAGCCAGGCGCTTTACTTTGTGTAATTTATTTCATCATCACTGCTCTCTAAACGGTGAAGGAAAACATCGTGAGGAAACCAAAATGTCCTAGAGCCAAAAACATCTAAGACATGTGACATTCACCAACCCGCACGGGCCCGCGTGGTGGATTACGGCCCATTCCCTCTCCTAGAGAGGAGGCTTAAGTCCCAGCAGCGGGAACATTAAAAAAGGCTGGTTATGCTATGCTTATGCTTATGCTGATGTCTACTTCTTTGATGCTACTGAGAAACTGCTTGATAAGCTTGAACGTCTGAAAAATTTGTTGCTTCCACCTCATTTTTTTCTTTCAAAATAAGTACAGAATTAGAAGTGGGAGCCTCTTCAGTAACTGTAGTGTCGGGATACTCATACCCTTTTTTTCTTTTCTGTTCATTACAATCCCGTTTTCCCTTTGTATATTCGGGAATGTCTTGATTATCTTGTTCTGTGAGGGAAACTTTGCTGTTTATCATCCTCTCTTCTTCGGTTTTCTTCTCACCGCTCAAGTCGTTACGCTATTTCCTTTATTATTCATGCTGTGCGCCTTTGGTATTCTCTTTGGAAAATTAGGAAACATTTTCTGTCAATATCACCCATAAGTATATACAGGATTGTATATTTAATTTATATACAACTGTGTTTAGTTTATTTTTATTTACAAGTAAATTAAAGCACGTCCTCGTTTTGTTGTGCTCTTATTCATTGTCCTCATATGCAAAATTTCTATCGCTTTTAGGATTGTTAATAGAAAAATTAATTGTGGGTTAAGCTCGTCTTGTTCATCAGCAGTCTTGATGATGTTGTTTCTAAAGTTTCCGTATACAATGCGTGAATATGTGTGTAGACATCTTGTTGCTTTTGATGAGCGTTTATCTCGCTGGGAATAGCGTATTGAGTACGCGTAGTTTCTTACGGATATCGGTTTAAAATAAATTATATTTCTCACTATTCATTTCTTGATGATTATGTTCATTTTTTATCGAAACGATGATGTCATCAATCGTGTAGATGACAGCTTTGCATCCTCTACAGAAATGAGTGGAACAAACCCACCGCTTTTTGAGGCATGAACCATTGGGCGACTTCTTGTAATAGAAATTGAATCCATTCAGTCGGATCATAGTATTACCTCGTTGCGATGTAACGAAAATTGCTGAAAAAAAAAAAACAGTTACATTAATTTTTTATGATTTTTTTTATGTCGATTTCCGTATTATTGTATCGCGATTGTTTTCCTCTCTTCGTTGGATTCATTATAATTCCGATGTTCACTCCAGTTCAATTATTAATAAAAATGTACCTATAGTGTATGTAATGTACGTAGACCGTACATATAGTTTAATTTTGGCCCATCTAAATTTGCTTTTGTATTGTTTTTATTTATTTATAATATTTATATACATTTAAACCTTAAATTAAAAAAATACAATCAGCGGTATTATCGCACTCGGCGATTTGTTCCAGGCAACCTGGAACCTGTTTTTGTCAAAATAACAATGTGCGTTAAAAGGAGATCATAAGTAAAATTAGTAAAAACTCTCATCATCATCATTCATCATTTCAGCCGGAGGACGTCCACTGCTGGACATAAGCCTCTCCCAAGTATCGCCACAATGACAGGTCCTGTGCGTCTCGCATCCATCGGACTCCCTCAATCGTTACCAAGTCATCTGTCCACCTTGTAAGAGGCCTTCCAACGCTACGTCTTCCGGTACGTGGAAAAACTCTACTGAAGTTAATTAAAATTCATAATTCAGAAATATAATGTATGGTAGGGTACATGACAAAACACTCAAAAGATAGGCATTGTAAGATATTGCGCAAATAAATCAGGAGATTTGTTCGCACAAAGTCACACAATGCCCAAACTGACTGTCATAAACTACTAAACAGATCTTCATGCAGTTTTCATCAAAAGACAGAGTGATTCATGATGATTAAGTGTATAATACATGCATATTATAGTAGGAAAAGCCAAGAATTTCTAACATCAGAACGTCCGTGCGAAACTGGGGCTAGTCGGTAGTAATAAGTAGATAGATAGATAAGGAACTGAAAAAGCAACTTAGACAAAAAAATGTCAAATTTTATTTATTATTTATTTTATTTTTTATTTTGCGGCAGTTTGCACAAAATGACCATCGCTCAGCGTAATGCAATGGACTGAGACGTTGGTTTTCAGCGACAGCAAGCGTTGAATTGATGACGTCTAGGTAGGGTCTTCTTAACAAAACGGTGAAGAGAAATATCGTGAGGAAACCAAACATATCTTGGAACTAAAAATAGATACGGTCGTTTATGTCGCAAAAAACGTATATTTCGACACTCTCAAGGGAATCAATATTCATAGGGTACTTCGCGTTGACCCATAATCCTGGAAATTTGCATAAAACAAGGTCTTTTAGCAAAGGTACCTATATAGTAATACCTCAATCTGAAAAGAGTTTCGTTACGTCACATTTTTTTTTGCGTTTCGGAAAAATCTACGGAACCCTCAGTGGGCGAGTTCGACTCACACTTGCCCATTTTTTTTTCTTTTGGAGTGATTGAAGAAGAAATCTTGTAGGTAGCAGATTTATTGGGAATGAGAATGTTCATCATAGGCAAAAATAATAATATCATCGACCGTAGTAAGCCTGGCTCTGCAACGATTAGTCATTCGCTTAGAACAAGCCCATCTTACTTTCATTGATTTTTCTTGTTCTTTTTTATTGCTGATCATAATAAAATTGTTTTCTCCGTACACTATCATTTTTTTTCCGGTCCGTGTACGTCCGAAAATCGTTGTCTCTGAAAATGAAATTAATTACTACTTAATATAAATAAAACTGAAGGTAACTGTATCAGTCTGTTTGTGTGTTTGTTACCTTTTCGCACGGATCCTTATAAAACATAGCATACGGGTAGTCCATGAACTAAGTTCAAACAGGTGGTAGCTGGGTTTGAACCTGCGACTTACAATTCGTAAGCTGGGATCTTTATCACTGGGTCACTAGTAAGTGCAGTAAGAAGTATGGTGGTAACTATAAAAGATGTAAAGATAGATAACGGTTATTTACTGTGCATCAAAGTTCATATGACTGTGGTGCTCAATTTATAAGTAAAGCATTTAATATTTGTACACACAACAATATTACCCTTGTTAGGCACTTCAACATTAGATTCAAGCTTTATAAATAATATAATAATATATAATATTCCACAACTATCACACAACGCCGTCTAGTCCCGAGCTAAGCAGAGCTTGTGTTATGAGTACTAGACAACTGATAAACATACTTATATATTTCTAAATACATACATATTATAGATAAATTACACCCAAACACAGAACAAATGATCGTGCTCATCATTACCACAGAATCCACGACCTCTGGCATAGCAGTCAGGGCCACTAACCACTAGACCAACAGGCCAGTAAAAATGTTACCAATGTAAAAAAAAAAAACAGAGTGAATAGGCTCTTAATAAACTAGTGCGCCTCACCATCAATGATTGCATCACTGCTTACCATCAGGTGGGATCGCAGTCAAGCACTGGTTTATATCAATTAAAAAAAAAAAAACTAAAAATATTCATGAAAAATGAAAAATCATAATTTAATTAAATCATATATATTATATAATATAGAATCTAATACACTCATAAACATAGAACTCATAGAATAGAACATAGAATATTTTTATTTCGGTAGTACCTATATTCACTTCATCATTAAGTAACGTCTTCAAAATTACGAGTAAAAGAAATAATTATAGTACATTTTGATACAAGTGCAGAAAGTTTGTCATTGCGACCGAGGTGGAATTCGCACGAGCCGTAGGCGAGTATGTTATGGAGCCGAGGGCTGCAGTGATAAATTTGCACGTGTGTCAAACGACTTTTTTCAATACACTTACGAAGAAATGAATAAACGGGGGTTGACCGGCGACTCGTGGGGGTCGACGCGCGCCCAGCCTGATGCGATAAATGTAATAATATTGTGGCGGGGGACAGCACGCGCTATTTCTGCACTAGAGCGGAAAGCAGTCTATTGCATGCCTAAAAGCGGTGGGATAAGAGCGGGTTTTCGAGTAAGTGTATTGAAAATGAATAAACGGGGGTTGACCGGCGACTCGTGGGGGTCGACGCGCGCCCAGCCTGATGCGATAAATGTAATAATATAGTGGCGGGGGACAGCACGCGCTATTTCTGCACTAGAGCGGAAAACAGTCTATTGCGTGCCTAAAAGCGCTGGGATAAGAGCGGGTTTTCGAGTAAGTTTATTGAAAAATATTTATCTCTTTTCATGATTATGTTCGTTATAAATGGAAATAATTATATCATCTTCCATGTGAATACAAGCCCTGCAATATCTATTTTGTGTACAGCTCCACCTCTTTCTGTTCTTTCTATATTTGCCAGGTTTCAAGTAGAACGTGTTATCTCCAAATTTTATATTTGTCTTTCCTTTCTTCGTTGTTATTAGAGTCACTGAAAAAATAAACAAGATTAGTTCAAGCTTTACATCTATATATATAAAAATAAAAGAAAGTCGTGTTAGTTACACTATTTATAACTCAAGAACGGCTGAACCGATTTGGCTGAAAATTGATGGGGAGGTAGCTTTAGCTTAGAACTAGGAGACGAACATAGGAATTTTTATCGAGTAGGGTAGAGGAAGGTAGAGTTGGTAGAGTAGAATATAGTAGTCAGTTGACGGGAGCGAAGCCGCGAGCAAAAGCTAGTTATATATAACAAAAGGACAACGCCCAGAAGCGCCAATGCCTGCCAAGACTGCACGTTTGTTTGAAAGTGTTACCGCGGCCCTGGAACGCGAAAAGGTATTATATATTTTTTAATAACCCGGATAACTATCAGTAAGCCAAACAAACCTTTGTTCCGAGCGTTCTGAATTCAGACGGGTGTTAGCTTGAAAGTTTGAACCCGCGATCTACAATTCGTAAGTTGGATCCGTTACCACTGAGCCACCATTACTCTCATAGACATAAATCTTTTAGAATAAGACATAGGATATTTTTATTCCAGGAGGATATTCCCTTCATCAATTAATAAGGTCTAAAAATGAGAAATAAAAAAATAAAAATTTATTTCTTTTCATGATTATGTTCGTTATAAATGGCAATAATTTTATCGTCCACCATGTGAATACAAGCCCTGCAATATCTATTTTGTGTGCAGCTCCATCTCTTTTTGTTCTTTTTGTAGTTGCCAGGTTTCAAGTAGAATGTGTTATCTCCCACTTTTATATTTGTCTTTCCTTTCTTCGTTCTTATTAGAGTCACTGAAAAAAAAAAACAAGATGAGTTCAAGCCGTTCGACCCAGAACAATTACCTGTAAGCCACACAAGTATTTACTCCGAGCGGGAATTGACACAGCGCAGTAGTCAAACACTCAACTACTACCGCGACAACAGTGATGTCCTAATTAATGGGACACAGGAGCGGTTTAGTCAGTAAAAATGTGACACAGCAAAAGGAATCTCACTGCATCCAGAGCGGGGAGTTTATTTGATGATTTACCACCGACAAAAAAAAACTCTATACAGGGTGTAAGGGACAGGTCTCCGCAAATTTTAAGGGATTGCTTAGTAGATGAAACTGAACAACCTTCCACAAGATTTTTTTTCAACAAACGAAAAAAAAAATTGGACTCTCCATACAAAATTATAAACTTTATTGGACAGTTTGTATAGAGAGGCCGATATTTTATTCGTTTCCTGAAAAAAAAAAACTTGTTGAAGGTTGTTCAGTTTCGTCTACTGAGCAAGCCCTAAAAGTTTGTGGAGGCCTGCCCTTTACACCCTGTATTATCTCTACAAACTGTTATTATTTTGCCTCACTTAAGTTTCATAGGGATACTTTCAAACCGTGCCTCCACAATTTGTCCTTTGCCCATTATTGTCTTGGAATTAATTATCTTTTTTTTGACTGGCTTGTTGGTCTAGTGGTTAGTGGCCGTGACTGCTATGTTGGAGGTCGTGGGTTCCATTCCCACCCAAAACAAATGTTTGTGTGATGAGCACGATCGTTTGTTCTGTGTCTGGGTGAAATTTAACTATAATATGCATCTTTAGTATTAAGAAATATATAAGTATGTTTATCATTAGTCTAGTACTCATAGCACAAGCTCTGCTTAGTTTGGGACTAGATGGCGTTGTGTCAAAGTAGTGGAATATTATGTTGATCTTCGTTAGATTACTACCTACCATTCTGCCAGTAGCTTTCCCAGAGCGAAACTGGAAATTTATCGTAATGGAACATACTCTCGGTATAAAAAGTATCATATATTTCAAGACATGGTCTACGCTTGGGCCAAATTTCATCAAAATCCGTTCAATCGTTTGAGCGTGAAGGAGTAACAAACATATACCCACACACATGTATATACATCCAAACTTGCGTTTTTGTAATATTATTGTGATATCATAAACCATTTTCCATAAGCGATGAAGACTAACAGTGCTAGTTTTGCACTGTTAGTTTAAAGAAGTGGTTCTAATATACTGATAAATTTTATAGGCTAAGTTGCTACAGATTTTAAATTAGGGGATGTTTGAAAGTGGCGCCAGTGACTGAAAAGTTGATTGAAAGGGAATCGTTTGTTTTGGTATGGTCATGTGAAGAGGAGGTCACTAAAGGAGTTGTGAGTTTACATGTGGATGGATGGAGAGGGAGAGGGAGGCCAAAGAAAAGATGAATGGATTGTGTGAGAAGTGATATGAAAGAAAAGGGAGTTAGTGATAGCGTGACGAATACCAGGACAGAATGGAAGAAAAAAAAACTTGTTGCGCCGACCCCAAATAAAACTGGATAAGGGCAGGAAGATGATAAAGTTGCTACAGATTAGATAATTGTGTCTTACCAACAACAGTTTAAAATTTTAAAAGGTATTAAAAGAAACCAATTGAGTTTTTATCTTTCTTAATAATTAATTATACCACAATAACTTGATCACGTCTTACAAGCTAATCAACAACATTAAAGATAAGAAATCTGAAGCTAAATATTGAGCCTTTTCACGAAGAACTCTGTAAGTGCCATTTTGCGTTTTTTGCAGAATGGGCTTTTTCCTTTTTTAATCAAAAAGTATTAAAAAATAAACGTTAATATGAACTATTCTAATAGATGAGTAGTTATATGAATAACAAGTCGTATTTTTATACTTTTAATTAGCCAAGTAAAATCACATTCAAGCAAAAAATGTAAATTGTCACTTACGTTGCTCTTCCTATAAAGGGTCAATATAAAGTTTTTTTTTTATATACACTTGCTTTTTAAACTAAAATAAAATAATACCATCGTTTTAAGTCTTCAGGGATATTTACTTTTTAAGATTTTTAATAGGATCAAATTTACTAACGCTAACCAATTATGCCAAAAAAATCCACGAGCAATTTTGTACTATCCATAGAAAATCGTAAATACTTTCTACATAATTTACTAATACATTTATTATGCATAATAATACTTTTAATTGTGACATACATTTTTCTTGAATTTACAATTATCGACTCTTCTATCTAGCAAGGTAAATTGATTTAAGTATCACAATCTCTAGAATTTAAACATAATACGCAAACCATTGTCACCATAAACCACATCATTGCTTACCATCAGGTAAAACAGCGGTCAAACACAAACAGATCAATAAAAAGAAAGTAGGTTACCTAATTATATTCTATTCACTAATAAAGAAAAATCAGAAATTAACGTACAGGGTCCAAGTAAAATTAGCCAGTGAAACTCAACGGACGGGGTACTACTGTACCTATACGACAAAACATTTTTATCTCTTAATTATGGCGGTAAGTCCCCTCTTTGAGGAGTGCCTGAAAAGACATCACGGCGTCCTTACCTTCCGCATGACGCAGGTCTTCACTGGACATGGTAAGTTCGGGAGGTTCCTGCACCGGATTCGTGCGGAAGAAACGCCCGTGTGCCACTATTGTGCGGACCGCCCGGAGGACATGGTGGAGCATACGGTAAAGGTGTGCCCCGCCCCCCCATTGGTACAGGCCATGGTCCGGAGCGAGGAGGAGTGGCAGGTGGTGGGTTTTTAGTCAGTAAAAGTCTGACAACCATCTCCCGCTCCACCTAAGAACGAGGGATGTCATTAGATAATTTTCCCACACGAAAAAAAAAATGGATGGAATTATGAAAAAATGAAACCGGCTCGTCCTAAAACAAAG
The DNA here is from genome assembly GCA_905147345.3 of Mythimna impura. Taxonomy (NCBI): domain Eukaryota; kingdom Metazoa; phylum Arthropoda; class Insecta; order Lepidoptera; family Noctuidae; genus Mythimna; species Mythimna impura. Next base: position 23,652,664 of record LR990351.1, on the reverse strand, counting down.
TAATTCGAAGACATGTGACAACCATCAACTGGCACTAGGCCCGTGTGGTGGATATTACGATCCTCTTCTCTCTTAGAGAAGAGGCCTGAATCTCAGCAGTGGGAACATTAAACATTATTGGGTCTTTGAATCCAATGAATAAACTGCAGCGATTGAATGCTGACTAGACGATCGAATTTTGATCACGGTAGCCAAACTCAACAGATATTAGCGAAGTACGCAGAAGGTATTATAGTGCACAAGTACGTGTGCAAACACAGATGCACAGTTTGTTCCTTTAGTCTCATAGTCCGATGTGATGGTATTCCGAAACGACTGGACAGAGATCAGGCGCAGGACCCATGGCTTTACGTGTTTTCCGAGGCACGGGGGTATCACATCAGTAACTTCTAAAATTCGGGCATTTACAGAGTAATTTCTAATGGAAAAACCGAATAGCACTATTTGCCCGAACCGGGAATTGAATCCAGGTCCTCACGTTTAGAATAGAATAGAATAGACTTACCTAAACTCATTCAATAAATCAACACTAAAGGTAGAACTACATTGGACCCACGTGGGCCACGTACGCCGATCTGGGCGCGTCGGTTTCCATACATTTTATATGGCGCCTAGACTTGTAGAGCTACATCAGACCCACGCCACGCAACGCCACGCGAACGTACAATAAGTACATACAACTCAGGCGACTTTTATGATTTTTACCCCTCTTCCTAACTTAATAATAAAAATTGTGGACTAATAATACAATATTAACAACATGGTTGAATTCAAACTTTTGATCACAAAAACATTTAACTAACGACTAGAGTTTTTTTTATTAATGGATTCAGATTCTAAACTATTTTAATGTAGAATAAAACTATTTAGAATTATATTAATACACTGACAAACGTTCAAATGTATAATTTTGTTTCATTTATTATTTGCAAGCAGTTTGCCGCACACTACCTCCTAGGGGTGACCAGACGGTTGCAAACTAGCGTTCCAACCAAGTTGACCTTGGTTTATGTGTTTGGTTTGTGTTGTAGCTACATGGATGTAGACCACGCGCCAACACGTTCGGTGGTTGGGAAAACGCGCTTCCCAACCAATTGCGTTGAAGGTCATGGATTACAACTTACTGCTGTCTACACGGATTGACACTAGCAAGGTCACCTTGGTTGGGACGTTGGTTTGCAACTATTTGGTCACCCCTTAAGTTATTATAGTCCATCCTAAGGTTGTCTAGATATCGCTGTCAGCGATAAGACCGCCATTGTACTAATAGATTTAAGTTTTTGTAAAATTATGTTACTATTTTGATGTACAATAAATTTTATTCTATTCTAAGATCTATTTGTCTATTATCTCAGAATAAAGTTAACAATTATTATTATTGTTTTATAGATAAAATGGGTCATGGGGCTCTTTGGACCGGGGACCACGGTCCCAATTTCCACCTGTAGAAAAAGTTAATTTGTTTTTAGTAGTATTTTGGGACCAGAAATAAAATAAATAAGTACAGTTTTTTGGTAACTGTGCTTTAATGCCTTTTTACTAGTGGTCCCAAAATACTACTAAAAAAATATATATTTTTACAGGTGGAAGTTGGGACCGCGGTCCCGGTCCAAAGAGCCCCACGACCCGATAAAATTGAAGTTTTTATTGAAATGAAGATAGTTTTAAGTTATTCATCATCTGTTTATTTACTTTTTGACGATTGATCCCAAATTTAAGACTACGAATATAATTGTAACTATTTTCAGAATAACCATAATAACGGACTTTTTATAGAGATACAATTTGGTTCGAAAAATAGTGGTTACCTGGAAAGTTTTCCGGGCGTTTTAAAAATTGATAAGATGATAGATTTTGATGTGCTCTTTCCGAATTTCAACTTTGCCACCTCGTATTTTTGCCGCTCTCGCAAAGATGTCGCGATTAACTTCTCATTATTATAATATCGTTTTCGACATGCATCGTGAACCACTATCGATCTCAGTCCCACTAAAAGTTTATCGTTATTGTCAACTCTTTTAATACTTGACTTACGAAAAGTCTCAAATCTTTTTTTCCTTTATTTCAATTACTTCACTTTCTTCCAATGGATTTGCACAAATAAATCAGTTTATTTAATTAGAAGCCATAGCTTCATAAATGTAATCCACACTGTGAATCGATAGACGTATACTGATGACTCAGACTAAATATTTCTATTGAGCTCTAGCGGCAGATGTTTCTTAGACGATAGAGAAAGGGGCTCGACACAAAGACGACGCATTCCCTTATACCTGGGAAGGACAGGCCATAATAAGTTGGTTTTTCAACGTATAGTATAATATCTATATTATAAAAATAATAATACTACCGAACGGATTTCGATCACGGTGGCCAATATCAACAGAGATTAGCCAAGTACGCAGGAGATATTATAGTGCACAATTTATTAGTGTGTGCACCTGTGTTTGCGCGAAAACGCGTGTTGGAGTATACTTTGCGGCGCTCGTACGCCAAAACTATTGACTTTATGAAAAAAAGGTTAATACATAAACTGTAGGCAATAGTCTCTAGTTTCATTTTGTATGTAACTGTTTTTATCGTTAAATGAATCGGAAAGGAGATATTGCACAAAAAAACTGCATTTAAGTGCCATTTTTCCAATATGGCGGCGGGGTCGGCAAAAATAGGAGGTGGCAAAGTTGAAATTCGGAGAGAATTATACATCAAAATCTATAAAATTGCCAATTTTTAAAACTCCTGGAAAGCTTTCCAGATAAACTACCAAATGAATGTTGTGTACTTACAATTATTTCTATAATACCGCATTGACACGTTTGTGCTCGACATTTGCCTCGCCACACACACGAATGTCATAGTGTGGCTTAACGAAAATGGAGACTACAAAAATTTTGTAAAGAAATAAAAATAATAATTAATTTAGCTACGAGACATTATAACAATTTCTTTTTTGGATGATTATGAAAGTTGTTCATTTTGATGATGTTATTTTCCACTGTGTAGATTTGAGCTTTACATCCTCGAAAGCAGTGGCTGGAGCAGACCCATCGGACCTTCAACCCTCTTGAAGACTTGTGTGTGAACAGGTAATCACCCACTCTTAACATCGTTCGTCCAGTAGTGCTTGATTCCGTGAATTCGCAAAAATCTATAAAAGAAAGGTAGACATAAATTATTACTAAAATTACCTATTGCAGCAAAATTTTATTGCTAGTTAGTTTAATAAAGGCTTATGAGCTACTTTAGTTACTCTTGAAATTCAAGCAAATATAACAATATTTCTTTCGTATTTGCATCTGCTGGTACATGATCTCCACAGTCATGGGATGCGGCCGCCTTCTTCTACAAAGCTGTAATACTTGCGAAGGAGATGAACGGACCCGTGAGGGAACAAACATTCTCAACCTCCAGTCGCCACTACAGGAGATGCCCCGGGCATCGGGAGTCGCACGGCGATCCCCGGCCACAACAAGCAATGGTTAGCACACCATCCAGCCGTCCAGTAAGAACCTAACCCGAATCATCGACGACATGTAGTGTTCCACGCGCGCCTCAATGAGCTGTCAACAAAACCATAGGGACCTAGTAAGGCCAATACCAGCAAGGGCCACAGGTAAATTCTGAAAGTGATACCGTGGTCCAAGAACGCAAAGAGCAACTGAATGATACAGATGTGTTTCTAGTCAGTAAAAGTCGGACACGCCCACTCGCTCCACCCGAGATAGGGAGTAGTCATTGGATGATTTCCAAAATAAATCACTCTATATCAATTTCGGCAGGTTATAAGAAAGAATCTCATAGAGGAGGAATAGGATAGGAAAAGAGCTCACAAAAAAACAATTAAACGTCAACTAGTTATCAATACTACAACATTTTTTTTAGCTCATTTTAATAAATAAATAAGTTTCATACGTTTCTTATAATATAAAAGCCAATACACTTCAATGTAAATTTTTATATTTATTTTGTAGAACCGACAATTTTAATTATTATTTATAATTATAGGATAGTTTGTGAATTTGTTTGCTTTTCACACAACTGCTTTTCATAAGCTCATTTCTACGTAAATTATGACTATGATTTTTTGACGTCTTTCAACGTTCCTCAAGGATACAAATTTAACCGTAACAAACAGTTTTTATGAATAATCATAAATATGTGCTCATAGACACAAATTATATATTATATTATAGTATCTACCAATAAACAATCTTTAGTTATTTTTGACTAGAGAATGTTGTATGTAAACCAACTCTTATTTAATTATAATACAAACCACGATAAATTACAAAAAAAAAAAAACATTCAATGTCAAACAATAGAAATCTGCTTTAAATCTGCATCTACGATGACGTAAAAATTACGTTAACTGAACGTCATTGCGGACACACATACTTACAAGTTTATAAATAAGTAATGGAATGCTAACACGCACGTCCATCGTGGACGCCTGTTGAACGCGTTGTGTGGTACACACTTTAGAAAACTCTTTTCACTGATGAATACACACAGATATGATCGGTAACTTGACATTGAGATAATTGATGTTTTTAGGCTTGGGCTCGGTCCGGACGGTTACCGGACGGTCGGACAACGAGCTACCCATTGCTCAAAGTCCGCAAGCCCGCGCCTACTGTGGCCGGAAATCGGGATCGGAATCCCGGCGGCGGCTGGGGCGCGAGGGCCATCGCCTCGCGCGTTCGCCCACCTGCTTTGCTAGCATTCCTGTCCTCCGGGCGATCCACACAATGGTGGCACCCGGGCGTTTCTTCCGCACGAATCCGGTGCAGGAACTTCCCGAACTTACCATGTCCGGTGAGAACATGCGTTATGCGGAAGGTAAGGACGCCGTGTTGTATTTCCAGCCACTCCTCTAAGAGGGGACTTACCGCCATAATTATGGCGTGCCCAGAGATAATTGATGTGCGTTTAATGTAATTATGAACCTTATAACTAACTATCCTTACTAACCTTTTTTATCTTACTTTCTACTTGTTCACCCAACAAGCAATGGCGAATGGCTCGAAGTTTCTTGCATGATCGAATCAGAAATGAAGATATCCACAGGAGAAACAAGGTTACCGACATAGCCTGAAGAATCACGAAACTTAAGTGGCAGTGGCCAGTGCCCATTGCTCGCAGAACAAATAATCGATGGGTCCGAAAGTTAGGCACTCCAGAGACTGGCAACCATGTACCGGAAGACGCAGCGTTGGAAGGCATCTCACAAGATGGGCCAACGACCTGATGAGGGTCGCGAGAATCCGATGGATGTGAGGCGCACAGAACCGGTAATTGTAGCGACACTTGGAGGAGGTCTATATCGCTGGATATAGACCTCCATATCAGCCGGAAGACGTCCACTGCTGAGTGGACGTCTTTCGGCTGATATGATGATAATGACTTGTACCATTATTTAATATTATAAAATTGAGACCTCCACGATTTTGCATGGTTATGTTGGCCTCTGACTGACAAAATGTGGTCGCGAATAGACATGATGGTCGCTGTACACTTCTTGCTGTGGTGCGTCGAGCATTTCCATAGATCTTTGACGCCGTTGCTGCTCTTCTTGAAAAATGTGTAACCCTTGTAGTTCAACATTCGGTTACCTCTTAGAGATTTTGTGAAAGTAACTGTAAAGTTAAAAATATATTTATGAAAGTTTTTACAGCAGCAGCACCATTAGTCGTTGAAATGATCACCGGTTCAGGTTTATGCAACCATTGTATTTTTATTTCGAATAAAATAAAAATTTAAAGTAAATTTAGCAAGAAATAAATAAAAGATTTTTTTTTCAATTTTTTCAAAGCAGTAAATAATAAAAGAAACATTTGTGTATTATGTTTAAAATAGTAATTGTGTAATAAATTACGTAAATTGTAAATATATCTACAAATAAAATGAATAACTATTATTAAAGTTTACGATAAAAAAGAACTTTAGGTTTACACTTTAAGTGCATAACTTTTTAAAGTTTATTAATAATAAAAAAATAGTGCTTTTTTTAAAGTTTATTTATATTAAACAATTTTTAAATATTTTGGTATACATGCAGTTACCTATCTTAATAATGAGATACAATTAACAATCAAGGTACCCGACCGCGATGATTATGTTTACCTCGGACATAAGGTATAAAAAAATTACCTTTACTGTATAACACACCGGCTTTACAATGCTTATTGTGATGTGTTGAGCACATCCACCAGTCGCCAGATTTTCGGCAATACTTCTTGAAATAGTAATATAGTAAATAAAAAATAAAAAATAGTAAATACCCTCTGTAGATCAATAACTGTTTACCTTTTCGGGATGTCTCAAAGGAGACTGAAAAAAATAATTGAACTGACCATAAATCAATTGGATACATTCCAACAGAGGTTACTTTTAGGCAAGCGTTCTCGATCGTCGGCCACATAATCGCTTACCATCAGCCCCCCTAGCCAAGTTACGATCGTTTCGTTTGCGTCGAACGCCTCGAGTAGGCCACGCCTCCGATTCCTTTGTTCTGACGTCATCTCAACGCTCAGTCACGTGGTCAGAACAAAGCAATCACAGGCGTGGCCTACTCGAGGCGTTCGATGCAAACGAAACGATCGTAACTTGGCTAGGGGGGCTAGTGAGATAGTGGTCAAACGCGAGCCTATCTAATAATAATAATAAAAAAAACGGGCACAGTTCTGAAGGCGATTACTACTAACTCCTTACAAAAAGGTACTGTGGTGTCATTGGTCGGTTACAGAATAATAAATACATGATGCAAGGTCTAAAGTTTAAGTGCGCCAGTGCACTTATATGCCTTGTTAATAATAAGTATTTATTTAATAGTGGTGTAAAGAAAACAAAAATCAATTAGTGCAATGATTTGTAATTTGTCAAAAACAAACACCTAATTTCATACTAAGTTAAGAACAATAGTAACAATAATTATTTCTTGCTAGAATTATGTATTAAGGGTTTCGGGCCGTATTATGAAGTATTACCTAAAGTGGTAATAACTTTATTTTATACCTTATGAGGTATAAAATAAAGTCTACTTATAATTATTTTTTTATTAGCCTTATTCGAATCCTCTAACCTCGGTAAACTCTGGGCAAGTATGCTATGTCCCGTAAGCATTATGAAAACGTTATGATATCGAAAGAGATCGCATAAAAAAAGCTTCTATTCACTTACGAACTGACAAGACAAGTGTATATTTACACAGGTTTATAAATTTTATTTAAAAAAAAAATGCTTTTAAAAGTTAGAGACTAGAACGGCAGTCAAGCTGGTACGCGGTTAAATATTGTATAAATAATATTATTTAATAAAAGTAATGCTTCAAGGAATAAACCCGAGAATTTAATGCACAAAAGTTTTTGATTAACTTCCATCCCCAACAATATTACGCCCCAAAAAAAACCCTAACAATATTGTTATCAAATTATTGTTGTTAAAAACAAAGAGAGACTAAAAACGAAAATAGAAAACGGCTGTTTCTAAAGTTTGCTAAATGTCTAGTCATGCGAGCAATAGTCCTGACCGGCAGGTTCTTTTTTCTTTTTAAAGGTAGATGGCAGACGCATCGTTGGAAGGCCTCCCACAAGGTGGACCTATGACCTGATGGGTCGCCGGAATCCGATGGATCTGAGATACACAGGATCCTTCGTATTGGCTACACTTCGGGGAGGCCTATGCCCAGCAGTGGACGTCTTTCGGCTGAAATGATGATGATGGTAACAATCTCATCAGTATCATTTCAGGACAAAGATGTCAACTGCTGGACATGGGCCGCCTACAAAAAAAATGTATTGTGATACAACACACACACACACACACACACATTGTTCTTCTTTCTTATACTTATGTATGTCGTTGCCAGATCTTAGAAATTGATCACTGCATGACATGGCCAAGTTAAACTGGCCAGATCGTTTTAAAAATGTTAAAGTTTGATGATATGTCAATCCTCGTTTGGCCTAAAGTAGGCCTTTTGACCTTTTATTATCATAGAAATCCTACATCAATGATATGGTCAAACGAAGATTGTTATATCATCAAACATTTAAACGATCTGGATAGTTTTAGCTGGCCATATCATGAAGTGATCGGTTCTATGATCTGGCCACGACATATTTTATATAGGGTGACTGGTAATTAGTGACCGATACTTAAACACGTGATTGTACTCATAATTACAAACAACTTTCCCAAAGAAACTTTTTTTTTAAATTATTTAACTCAAGTGGTTAACAACTGAAACGTAGGTACATGCACTGATTACGTACACCGCTGGGTTTGCAAGCCACGCAGGTGTTCTATCACTATTGCAGGAACGACGGCGTCACACGGCTAATAGCTGAACAGTCGCTGGTCACAGGCGCGCGCGTATTACAAACAGCCTTAGATTCAAACAGCTGTTTTGGTATTGTGATAAAACTATTGAGCATATAAAAAAGTTTCTTTGGGAAAGTTGTTTGTAATCATGAGGACAATCACGTGTTTAAGTATCGGTCACTAATTACCAGTCACCCTATATATATCACGTTTTTTCTCGCATTAGAAAAATGAGGGCATACTTTATTAAATAATACTTTAATATACGGCCTTGCACTAAAGCCCAAGTTATCAGTGATTATGATTATGCACACAATACACGATTTCTCGGTCTATTGTGTGAACTCTAGCCTTACATCCTTTATTGCAATGTGTTGAACATCGCCATATGCGTTTTCTAGATCCTGTCGAGTTCTTTTTCAAACAGTAACTGTAACGCCCGACCCAAAGAATATGGTTTCCACGTTTTGACACGGTGAAGTAGTAATCTGAAAAATGTTTTAAAATATCTTTGAATAGGTACAGAGGTGTATAGAAATATTGAAGCAAAAGAAAAATCAAAAAGTACTTTTGAATCGTTTTCGCTTAGGCTTTCTTACTAAGTAAACATATATTTAAATTAAAAAAAAACCTTCGGTAAATATATTTTATTTATATATTTTTGGTTACACATAACATATTATAACGATACCCGCATAAACACAATGGTCATGTCTGCCAAAAGCCACTTGTGCACAGTCAGTTTCATAAATCACCCGGCAAATGAGTGGAGATTTCACAATCTAACAAAAAAAATATCATCGCGTGCACAAACGGTGTTAGCTTTTCTCTTAGAATTAATGTAAAAATGTAATTATTAATAATAATTAATAGTACTGAATATTTTTAAATTATATAATATTATTTATTCATTAAAATTTTATGCACTAATAAAAACATACAAAAATCATAATTCTTTAGGCATTTTCCATTAATGGATCTTAGGGTGGTGCACAAAACAATATGGCAGGTGCCACTTAATATAAGACAAATAGAAAAGTAACCAGAACAATAATAAATACATACATACAAATAAAGAATGTTACTAAAAAAAAATTAATTATTCAATCAATTTTGTATTGATTTTAGCAACTTTTTTTATTTATCTTTTTACATATAATATTTATTATTAAATATTAAAGTTTAAAAATATTAAAAAAGAAAACAAAACGTTACACTTATAAATATTTAGATTATGTCCTCTTCATTTTTATTTTCTGTCTTGTGATGTCTGCCATCTTCTTTTATCTCATCATTGGAAGCTTCGTAACAATTTGAGTAACGCAGTGGTTATGTTCATTTGTCATATCTATGATATCATCACCTATAGTCAGGATAGTAGCCTTACAACCTTTGGCATGATGAGTGGTACACTTCCAATAGTTCTTGACCCCTGAACTGTACTTCTTGAAAAACGTGAACCCGTTCCATTTCAAAACCGGTTTCCCTTTTTGAGATGTCGACATGGTAACTGAAATTAAAACAAGATTTAACTATTTGTGTTGGTATTGAGAATGGTTAATTAGAACTAAATCATTTCATAGCCTGCAAAAATCTTTAAAGTCACTCGGTAGATGCTTTCTCTCCTCTCTACCTTAATATTTGTTCTTCTCCCCGTCGTTGTGTCGTTTGCCCCAATGCCCTTAGTATTGGGCACGCCACAGTTGCAGGGGTAAGTCTTCTCTTTGAGGAGTGGTTACAGAACCACCACGGCTTCCTCACTTTCCACACGACACAGGTCTTCACTGGACATGGGTGCTGTTATGGATTCATTGGTCTCATGCTCTGTTTAGCGAATTCAGAAGATTTCCTATAAACCTACATTTCAAAAGCTTTCATATTTTTTCTTACTTACCTACGTTATTTCAATTAGATACTAGTCTAAAACAATATTTGAAAAAAACTAACTTTGGATAAATTATACCTATTTATTTATTTGTTTGTTCTTGAATTCTCAATATTATGAAAATATACCTATGGTAATACACACTGGTTACTACACACTACATTATTTATTTCCTGGATATATAAAATTTTGCGATGGCTAAATTAACATTTATCGCAAAGAGTGCAAAATTCACTTCCTGACAGTAACCTGTCAGGGTGTGAATTCTGCACTAGATTTCATATTCTGACAGTTTAATGAAGTGCACAAGCTGTCTTATTTCGTAGTATTTTTATACAGGGGCTGTAACGGAAAGGTGTGGTTATACTTTGAATAATAAATTCGTACATCCCATGCTAATTTTGATCAAGTGATGTTTGATGCGAACTTTATGCAGAAAGTCCAATAATTATTTTGTAGGAAATAAATTATTTTTTTCCATAAGAAAGTTTTTCATTTCAGTGGACAGAAACAGTTTATTAACATGTATAACCTCTTCATTGTTGCCTATATGTTACACATATATATGTATACAGGGTACAAAGGATATTTTATGAGGATGTTATTATGTAGACCTTTTGATAAAGATTCTATAAAGAGAAAATCCCCTCATCCGCTTAATTATGATCGGTAAAACTTTTGTCGGAGTTAGTTTCTGCACATATTAAAAGTGTTTCTTTAGTGGTTATGTTTGTCCATCACTTTAATAATGGAGTCATAAACTTTTATTATGGTAGCCTTACACCCTTTGGTGTGATGAGAGGAACACTTCCAATGGTCTTTGACCCCATAACTGTACTTATTGAAAAACTTATAACCGTTCCATTTCAAAACTGGTTTTCCTTTTGCAGATGTGGACATCATAACTGAAATTTAATTACGATTAACGATTTATATTGGTATGCAGATACAGATTGGTTACTTAAAATTAACAATCATAATATGTCTTGTGATTTTTAATAATAACTAACGAAGCAAAAGGTTTTAAAAGTAAACTACTGTTTATGGGTAATTTAATTCAGTACCCAATTATTTTTTTTAACAGATACTGAATTAATAAAAATACTCATTTGATTAAAGAACTATAGAAATGAGTAAAAATACACACTGAATGACTGTAAATATATATTTATTCAAATAAGAAACAACTATAAAACGCAATACTTAGCATTTATATTTCATTAGTACATGTAAATAATTATTTCTGTAACTTAAAATATAATTAAATAAAACTAGTGCGCCTCACCATATACAACGATTGCATCACTACTTACCATCAGGTGGGATCGCTGTCAAGCACTAGTTTATAACAATTTAAAATAAAACTCAAATTAAAATTTTAAAAACCTCCGACCTGCAATTTCTTAATGTACAACTTATACCCTTTCACTCATAATTTATCCCAGCCACCAGGGGGAGTGGAAACGACTGATGTCAGAGATGTCGTGCGGTGTTCCGCAGGGATCGGTACTAGAACCACCTTTGTTGTAAAAGCTACAGTGCCAAAGATAAACAGACACACACGTTTAGCGATCAAAATTATAACACCCCTCTTTTTACGTCGGGGTTAACTACTGCTTTATAATGAAATCAACTGATATTAATTTAATAAGTCATTTTATCATTCAATCATTATTTAAAATAATTAATTCGATACGTAAAACCAATTTTAAAATAATTCTATTCATCTGTTTGTTCTTGAATACTTAATATTAAGAAAATAAACATAGATATGCCTAACAACTACTTAAGACTTATGTTCTAACTTTTTTGTACTATACGGTATTAGCAGTATTACAATTTATTTGCGAATATGTTACTGTCAGGGTGTGAGCTCTGCATTACTTTCACAGTCTGACAGTGCGATTTCATGAATTGCACAAGCAACCTCATTTCGAGGTGTGTACATGTACAAAGATAAGACTTATATAAATGACTAGTTAATACATATAAATGTATTACCGATTTGTATTATTATCAGAGGTCGTAATTAGGTAGAGTTTTCATGTACTTGCATCGAAATGTTGATATTAATATGGATCTTCCCAGAATTTCTAATGAAAAATCCCGTGTTGCCAACAATACTACAAATAAATAATAATAAAAACCTCAGATATAGATAAGACAAATAAAACAAAGATAATTAACATACCATTTTTATTAGTATTTTTCATTGAAAAAGATCTCTCTACGTCAACTTGTGGTGAGTTAAACCAATTTCTACACTTCTTCCTCCTCGTCATTAATGCAGGAAGAATTTGTTTCTGCTACATTTCTGAGTGTCATAAAAAAATCTGGTCTTTAAATTTAATCTCCGGATTGAGGCATATCCACTTTATTCTTTCGTTGTATGAAGTCGGTATAAGTACTTAAATAACTCTACCTAATTCTGAACTCTGGTATTATGTAGAACAGAAACCAGGTACAGAAAATATCTTCATTTACTTTATAAGGTCACTACTTCTAGCCTCTGACACGACTCCTCTACCATTGTGCTAATCAAAACTGTGAGGGGTTCTTCATACCAGTTTTCATCTCTTGAGTCATCCGGATATTTATTATTTAGTTCCTGTCTTCGCCGCTTACTGACGTAAATCGTTCAACTTTTTCTTGCATATCGGCGTAGGTATGACATAGCAGACATAGACTGACCGGTTGGTCTAGTGGTTAGTGGCCCTGACTGCTATGCCGAGGGTCGTGGGTTCGATTCCCACCCAGGACAAATGTTTGTGTGATGAGCACGATCATTTGTTCTGTGTCTGGGTGTAATTTATCTATAACATGTATGTATTTAGAAATATATAAGTATGTTTATCAGTTGTCTAGTACTCATAACACAAGCTCTGCTTAGCTTGGGAATATTATATATTATTATATATAGTTCACTTGCGGCGTAACCCAAGTCTTCCAAGACGTGTCGACATAATAACTGAAAATTAATATTAAATTAATGATTCTCTAACCAATATTTTTTTATTTGTTGCGTCGGGCTGGTGGTTTGTTGACAACAAAATAAAAACGCCATCTAGTGGCAACTATAAGAAATAGAGTTGGCGCGCTTTGGCAGAGTTGGAGCGTTTCCATTTTGCTACAAGGTTCAGAAGGACCTACCGGGACGGACGCTTTCAACCAGTCAGTCGCTGAGTGAAGACGCGCCGAACCTGTCTTACGTTTTGTTGTTTATTTATTTATTAAAACTTGTTACAACACAAAAAAAGATACAAAGGTGGTCTTAATACCTTAGGCATTCTCTATCAGTCAACCAAGGGTGGTGGAGAGAGAACATGGCAAATACCAAAAAAAGGCAATATTATTCAAAAAACAAAGAAAAAAAACAAGTATCTTGCCATTCTTATTTATTTCACGATACTCTCATAGACCCGTTTGATCGTAGCTCGAACCATCCTGAAGATTCGTCTTATTGTATCCGGGCTATATTGTTAGATGTCTACATTACACTGAACACACTCTTATCAAATATGTCGTCATCATGTTTTATGAAAAATTTAGACCATTCCAATTTTACTGTTATCTGTCAAGATTCTTATTGCTGGTCATAAAACGTTAGTGATTGATTATTTTTAAGAGACTTCTCTGAGTGTGGCAGTTTGACTTATTACATTAAAATTTGAGTGAACCTGCCGTAGTAGATTTTGTCGTGGTGGGGAATAAAAGGAAATAAATTTTAAAATATATTTATTACAACAACAAAACCACACTTATTTAAATCTACATGTCCACACGGATTATAAACCTGAACTTGATTGATAAGGAAACAAGCGATCGGTAAAAATTTAAAAGAATAACCATAGGTACCAAAGTCCGCTCGACACTTTGACTTTGACTCACTTTGACTTTGACTCAATTTGACCTAGACTCACTTTGACCTTGAGACACTTTGACCCTGTGCTAGCCTAGTGACTAGTACAAAGTCAAAGTAAATAAAATAAAGGCATCAGCCTAAATTGGTTTTACTCATCTTAAAATCTCTCATGAATCAAGCTTGGGTTGGTGACTATGACAATTGTTTATGTAAATGAATTTATCGTCAAAAGTAATAAGTTTTGTGCCGCATCCTTTACTACAATGAGTTGAACATCGCCAGTAACATTTCCTTCCTTTGCTTATTCTTTTGCAGTAACTGTAGCCCCCCATCTGAATTAGTATTTGACCTCGTCTTGAAGTCCTAAAGAAGCATCCTGAAAAATGGTTTCTCCTTGAATGAGTAAAAAAGTAATACAGCTTTACAAAACAAAACACAGTGCATTAAATACACGTGGCGGGAAGACCTGAAGTAAATGGGACAAGGTGATAATATTCTACTCACAACATAAAACATACGAGGGTGATCTGAAAAGTTTCCGACCTGAACGTGAAGATAGCAGTACTGCTCAATAAAACTTAATAAATATATTTGTGCGTGTTTTGATAGTTACTCACCAACTTTTCAACCATTTTGAATACGCAGTTGTTATTTGACAGCCGATTGAGTGAGTCGATGTGAGATGCAAAAAACAAAATCTTGTTTCACCAAGACCACCAACCTTTTCCCACCTCAGTGGTTACCACGGCAAAAATCCATAAATTACTGTTTGAACTGCTTGACCATCCGCCTTACTCACCAGATCTAACCCCAAACGACTTTTTTGTTCCATCATCTGTATAATTGCGCTTGCAGAATAGAGATTTTCGTCAAATCACCTTCGTGAACAATTATTTTGCAGAGAAAAGCGCCGACTGCTATTTGAATGGGTTAGAGACATGGGGGCATCGATGGGAGAAGTGTGTAGACTTACAAGAAGACAATTTGGAAAAAGAAAAATAAATTGTAAGAAAAATGTCTTGTATCTTTGTTAGGTTAGAAACTTTTCAGACCACCTGTGTAAATACAGGAAAAATAAACTGCACTACTGAATTACTGAAAAAAATATGGAAGAAATAAAGACTCAGTTATTATAACTTATTTTCTATATAATAAAATATCTGTTATATAAATTTATATATGTGTCATGTCACTAAAACTGGCCAGATCGTTTAATTGTTAACATAATTGATGATACGTCAATCCTCTATTGGCCATATCATTGATGTAGGATTTCAATGATAATAAAAGGTTCTACAGAAAGAAGGCCAAACGAGGATTGAAATATCATCAAACTTTAACGTTTAAAACGATCTGGCCAGTTTTACTTGGCCATATCATGAAGTGATAAATTTTTAAGATCTGACCACGACATATGGATAACGATTACTATAATACTACTGGAAATAGGGAAGTAGAACAAAATACTATTTAAAACAGAAACTATTTTAATTCTTAGTTGGTTAAGAATAATAGAAAGCTTGTTAACTTATACTAGGTAATTACTATTCTTAACATTTTACAATTTATTGTATACAGTCTTATTTCTGTAAAATAATTTAAATTACATAATTAATAATTGCACATAAACTTCCAAACGTTTAATAAAATTCTGCTTATTCCTGCGCACGCACTGGTTTAAAAGTCAATTGACAAAATATACCTACAACTCATAATAATATTAATCAGAGAGCTGTTAAATGTTACACAAGACATGCTTTTGAAAGCGACATTTATTTTTAGTTATGAATATAATTAAATGTATGATATTAAACAGCATTAATTTCTTAGCGCAAGGCCTAAAATCAGTGTTCTATATTAAACATAAACGCTAAGTATGGATTTGTTATATTTATTACAATAATACTAATAAATCCGTACACATTATTTAATATCATCTAACTGATCTAACTAAAATAGAAAGGGAACACAATCGTTATGCGTACAGCTAAGAAGTGGAATTCCCTGCCGGATTCTATTTCCTGATAGCTACAACCTAGGGGTCTTTAAGTCAAGACTGAATAGGTTACTTTTAGGCAAGCGTGCTCCATCGTCGGCCACATCATCGTTTACCATCAGGTAAGATAGTGATCAAACGCAAGCCTATCAATAATAAAAAAAAGTATAAACAAAACTTTTTCCTGGGTATTTTAAAGCACATTTCAATTATTACCTACGTATGTATATGATTATTATTAACTCGAATAATTTCATTCCATACAGTATGAACAGTAGCACGGCATCGCTTATGGTTATGCGTTGAGCACACCCATCTTGACTTTGGCCCAGACACATGTTGCTTGCAAAATGTAAAGTCTCCGATCCGTAGAAGTGTTCTACCACGACGTGACATCACGAATGTTGCTGAAAAAGAACAAAAATATTAATATATTTTTATATAATTTATCTTTTTAAATATTTCTTGAAAAAAAATATTATTTTTATTTTCTTTACTTACATTTTTAAATATTTCTTAAAACACATATGAAAAAAAAAAACAAAAATATAAAAAAAATTGTAGTCCGCCGGTGTCGGGAGTAGGGTCCAAGCTACCGGTGGTTAGGGCTCCAGAGACAGGAACCTCCTCACAATGCGATATAGCCGTCGCAGCTTTTGGCATTAAGCCATTGGTGGTCACAACAATCGGCACAATGAAAGCCGAGTCCACATTCCACATGCTGACAACCTCGTGTGCTAAGTCGAGATATTTCATTATATTATTATACCATGTAAAGAAGATTTAGAGAAACAACACCATGGAAGCACCCTACTAGCTCACGCTCTTTAAAGTATACTGTACATCCCTGCCCCCCTAACCAAGTCACAAACGATAAACGTAAACTCTCAGTAGTCTTTAATAGATTTTCAACTTTATGGTATTGGATATAAAGTTGAAAATCTATTGAAGATTACATAGTGTTTTCGTTCGTTCCGGTCGCTAACGCTCAGTAGTCTTTAATAGATTTTCAACTTTATGCTCTTAGGTACAAAGTTGAAAATTTATTGGAGATTACTAAGCGTTCACGTTTATCGTTTGCAACTTGGCTAGGGGGGCTATACTCGAGCGCTCTAAGGAGCAACTGCACGAAACGGGCTGCCACTGCGAGCCATGTTATTGCAGAGCTCCGGAGATGTTTGCTCAAGCGCAAAAAAGGACGTCTCTTCACCAACAACCTCCTGAAAGTCATTGCTGAAAGATATGATGAGAGCCCTATAGTGAGGCATCTTACAAAACTTAAAACAACATTGTCTTTAGTAGTGTATAAGTATTAATATCTACACTAATACTATAAAGAGGTAAAGTTTGTTTTTTTGTTTGTAGGAGGTAATCTCTGAAAGTACTGTTCACCGATAGAAAGCTGCTTTATTCCTGAGTGACATAGGCTATATTTTATGTACGTGGGCGAAGCCGCGTGCTAAAGCTAGTAGGTTATAAGGTAAAATTGTTACTAACA
This sequence comes from Mythimna impura, assembly GCA_905147345.3. NCBI lineage: Eukaryota > Metazoa > Arthropoda > Insecta > Lepidoptera > Noctuidae > Mythimna > Mythimna impura. The sequence goes on along the minus strand of LR990351.1, from coordinate 23,635,101 downwards.
TCCTATACATTTTTTTGTGTGGGTTATGTTGTCTAAAATAATAAAATAAAATGTGGACTGATGGACCTGGCGAAGTTCATCGGTCTAGAAGCACATGATTGGCCGATATGGTGAGGAGACTAAGTCCTGTAGAGGACGTCTTTTGGCCGAAGTGATGATAAAAATTTTAAAACAACAAATCTTTAAAACATTTTATTCGTATATTTTCTTCAAAAATACACTAAAAATTAACTTCAATATCTTTAGTCAAAACACTAACTGATAGGACAGAAAAGAAAAAAATATCAAATTGCAGTAGGATACAATTTGTTACTTATATAATAATGTAAAAAAAAGTTTTTTGTTACTTAATAACTATTTAACTAAGAATAAACCATTTATTTTTAACAATGATTTCCTTAAAATACAAATTATATTGGCACTCTCCTTCTTCATCACAACGTGGTCTGATTGGAATTGTTCTAAATTCAAACGGGCGGAATTTGTAACATTACTTTTCGGATTCTAATTCAGTGCTTACAATCCGTTTTTTTCTAAAATTTTGAGTTCAGTCATGTTTTAATCGTTTATTCACCGTCATAAGGAGCATGACAATCAGCATAACGCACTATAATATCGTCCACAGTGTGTACTACGGCTCTACACTTCAATCTCTCATGAGTCGCGCAACGCCATCTGACTTTGCTGCCCGCGAAACCATTGTATCTGAATTTTATGTTGTTTAGCACCAACACTTTGTTGCCTCGAGGAGTATATTCAAAATGTGCAGCCATTCCTGCAGAAAGAAGTGAAAGAAATTATATATATTATGTTGTTTGGGGGTCAACGAAAATCTCACTCGGTTTTCAGTCCAACCACACTTGGTTTTTTTTTTGTTGTGACCAGTTAGGTCCAACGCCTGCCAGGGCTGCGGATAGTTCGAAGGAAAGGGCATCTGAAGGAATACCGTGGGTCAGTAAAAGTCTGAAGCCTCCTCCCGCTCCACCCAGAGTGAAAGAAGTTATTTGTTGATTTCCCACATAAAAATGGCTATCCTGGTTTGAAATTAATTTATTTTAGTACTAGATGATTTCGATCCGTATAAAATTTGAGGACACACTTAAGTGATTTTAATTTTTTTTATTATAAAAATATTAATTACAATACAATCAGTTCCAATTCGTCATTTCCTTACTTCGTTTAGGTCTGTCATTTAAACATCTAACTTAGAAAAATAAAATAATCTACATAAAGTTTAAAATAATTAGTAAAATGCGTGAAACTATTTCAAGCTTTTGTTTCACACTAGGATTCTCGTACCGTGGGTTAACTTAATGTTAGAGAGTAAAAATCTAGGTGATGAAGATAACAGCACTTTTTCTTAATTAAAAAAAAAATCTTTACTTTTTAAAATTTAAACCGTAAAATGGTTATTCTATTCCCCAATGATATTTTTAGTAAAATATATATACATATATATATATTTAATTTAAAATTAATTAATTTAAAAGTCATCAGGGTAGATAAAATCGTTATTCTAATCAATCCCGATGACATTTTTAATTTTAAAAGTAATTCATTCATTTTTTTTTTCACAAAAAATGTTAACAATAACGATTTTGTACAGTTTAAATTAAAAAACGTAAGGATTTTTTTTTAATTAGGAAAAAACCGACGAAAAGTTCCACCACTGGGGAGTCTAGAATCATGTACTGAATCCGAGGAATACCTCGGATTCAGTACATGATTCTAGATAAGTATTATTTCTTCATCGACGCACAAGCGAATATGCTTGTGCGTCGATGAAGAAATAATACTTATTAAAACCATTTACCAAACCAAAACACTGCAAGTTGCAAAAAAACTTTTAATAATTTCAAAGTATATCGCAATTTGCAGCTCAATAAGATTAGCTGTTGAATCGTGATTGATAAACAAACATAAAAAAAACATCCCACTAAACTTTCATATTTAAATTAGTAGGATTAGACAAATTAGTTTATACAAATTATATTATGACAGCTTGTACTTTACGACAATTTGTCCTTTTGTTTGTGTTACATTAAAACTAAAAATAGGCCCAATAATACCTCATTCCTTAGGAACTTTAAAATAACTAACATCAAAATATTTTTTTTGGTATACGTAGAGATATCTTCTATAAATTTATAATACTAAGTAAGTAATAATTTCAAAACAAATCAGCCAATCTAAAACAAATTTCAGTAAAAGTAATATTTAAATTCATTAAAAATCCTTAATTTTAACATCAATAAAAAAATTAAATCTACTAAATAACTTAATATTATGAATCAATGCTATATGGCAATACATTTTGATTAGGAGTACTTTGCGATTTTTTAGTATACATAACTTAGATAGGTTAGGATATTGTTAACCAGATTAATTTAACTATATAAAGTTTGCCAGTCAAAAATTTACAATAAAGTAAATCCGTGTATTTCATAAAATTTTAATCATTTTTGATCTTCTAATGACGACCGCATTTAACATAATACAAATAGACCCTGTAGTTTTTATAAAACGCTTTCTTTATGTGTCGTAATCTCATCGCCGTCCGGCCGTCCGGTATGGCCACGCCCGAGTTGAGCGACGGAGCGTTGTGTTCCATGCGCGCCTCAAAGAAATGTCAGCAAAAACTGAAGGGAACCAGCAGGGCTGAAGCCTGCTAAGGCTGTGTGATTGTTCGACAGAGTTACCGTGGCCCTGAAACGCAACTGAAGGAACCCAGGTGGGTTTTCGACAGTAAAAGTCTGACGCAGGAGGGCGTCAGACTCTTCCACCTAGATCGAGAGAAATTATTTGACGACTAGCTCCAGAGCAGCTTCGCTCGCGTGAAAGTAGTTTTCTGCATATAAACTTTGGACCCACGTTTCACCTTAGGGTTTTTTTTTACCCCCTTAAGGGGTGAATTTTGGAAAATCCTCTCTTAGTGCTCGCCTACGTCATAAGAGGAAACCTTATGCCAAATTTCACACTCCTACTCCCAGTAGTTTCGGCTGTGCGTTGTTATGTCAGTCAGTCAGTTTCTCCTTTTATATATATAGATAACATAGCTAAAAAATGGTACCGTTAAAATTGGTTACAGTTGCTAAGTTTAGAAAACCAAACCCAAGTTACATAAAATAAAGCGCCTATTACACCACTCGATATTCAGACAGTCTTAGTCTATGTAGCGTCACACAAGAAAAAGAGCAACTACGCCAGTGTAAAAGAATGAAACAGAACGATGAGATAAATAAATAAACATAGACTAAGACTGTCTGAATATCGACTGGTGTGATAAGCGCTTTAGAACTGTGACCAAGAAAGTGCTAACCACGCGAGAGAAGTGAGCGGTTATTTTTTATATGAGTGGTTTTTCGCAGGTCTACCTGTAAGATTGTCGTCTACTTAAGCGGACTTGCCTTCGGCGGCTTAAAAGCCTCCAGCCAAAACTTACATGAAAAAAAACTAAAGAAATCCCTTGTGGGATGGACCTCGACTTAGAGTGTCGCTGGGGGGAAAACAGGAACTGAGTGGTGTCACGGCAGCTAAGGTTACGGTTATTCTATTTTACGAAAGCGTTTATACGTACACACAGAAAAAAAAAGTGATCCTAGATACACACATTCAAGACTAACCCGCCTTGGTGACAACTATACGTAGGTGCTTAGTAGCACATCACAGGTAATCATCAGAGCAGCTTCATGGTACCATATTAATGCATTGTCATACAAATTACATAAGTATACCAAATTTCAGTTCAATCGGTTATGGATTACTGTTTTAAAATCCATTTGCAAGATTCGCTCCAAACAATACTACAAGCACAGCTTGTAAAAAGGCGATCAGTGAATACATGAGCGAATCGATTAGCTTTGATTAGAAAATTATCAAGGAGCATGTTCATTAAAATAAAATATTAATGAATATGCTCGTTAATCATTTTAACAATTGTTCCATCAATAGTGTAGATTGAAGCCCCACATCCTCTGTTATGGTGAGTCGAACATACCCATCGAATTTTACTATTATGGGACGCCTTCATATAATAAGTGTAAGGGCCCATCCCGATCAATGGCTTCCCTTTCTGTGATCGTAAGAGAACAATACCTGTAAAAAATAAAATTGTTTAATTCTTCCACGAAATCTTATATTATTTTAGGCGTGCAGGCAATAATGTGATGGAAACAAATTTCGTTTTATTTTGAAAAATCTTTTACCTTATATTTTTTACATGCACTTCACTTTAAGTGCTCAAAGTGCCTCATAATTATCTTACATTATTATTACCAGACTAAATCTCAGTATAAAACATTTGATACAATTTTTCAACAAGGACTTAAAAAATAAAATTCCTTAATAATTTTTAAATTTTATAATAATAAATAATAATTAGTCTAATTAATTACATTCACTCCATATTTCTTACATATTTAATTGTACAAAAATAGGTACATTCTCTAACTAAAACAAACTGTTTGACGACAATATGCTGATTAAATTCTTAAATATTAATAAAAAATATCTACACATAAAATTGGCAAAAACCTTTATCTTTCCTAAATTTTGTTCGTTTTTCTGCTCGACACTGATTAATTTCTTTTTACCATCCAGTGCGTTTATTTCTCTAAATTAATACAACTTAGATAAAAATATATTTTTATAAACAAAATAATTATTTATGGCTACAGTAACAACGATGATCGTAATCATCCTATCTCATACCAGATAGTTACGAGGTTCTATAGAACTTATACTGCGCTATGTACACACTACAAACTAGATAGGTTTGCAGGGCACACTAACATATACGTTGGTGTGCGTAAAATCAACGGGTATTATTTTGACTAGTTATAAGTGTTTCCTTATGAAAAGTTGAAAGGGCGTTTGGCTTGGTATGGTCATGTGAAGAGCAAGGATGAGACGCATGTTACTAAAATAGTTATGAGTATAGATGCAGACGGATGCAGAGGGAGAGAGAGGCCAAAGAAAAAATGGATGTATTGTGCAAAGTGATATGAAAGGAAAGGGAGTTAGTGATAACGTGACGGGTGACAGTACAGAATAGAAGAAAAAAATGTGCTGCGGCAACTCCAAATAACTAAAGACAAGGGCAGAAAAATGATGCTGATTATGATAATGCTTCTCAATAACCCGTTGTCCACCCAGACACTTGTAATTTCTTGTCACTTTAATGTTGCAAACTAGTTTGCCATGTGTACATATTTGTATAGCAATAAACTATTCGGGCGGTACAAAACGAAATATTCCAGTACAGTCTCATTCAAAATTTAAATAAGAGGATATTGAAAAGAAAGTTGCTGAGGATATTTTAACCAATAGTAGACATTTTATTCATACAATATAAATTGTGTTAAAAATTCAAACCACACATTGAGTAGATACGAACACCGTACGTGTAATATTAATATCAATTTTGAACTATCTATTGTTAGGTTTTGGTACGAAATCAGATTATTTACTCAGTTTTTGTAACCTAATATTATTTAATTTATTTTGTATTCGATTATTTACTCCAATCGACTAATTATTCTAAAGCAAAAAGAAAAAAGTAAAGCTGTCGATGTAGGGTAATGGCGGGTGACAGCTCTATTCGTCGATCGGCAACCGTTGAGGTAAGACGCACGATTTGACTCTTGCATTATTATAGCGTTAAGAAATATGTAACAACATAATTTAAATTAAAAGAGTGTCCATGGAGTTTCTTGCACATACTTCTCCATGAGATCTACCCTTTGGAATGTGCAATTAGCATCACTTTTATGACTGACTGACAATTCAAAGGATTGAGTAATAAATATATCATTTTATACTGAAGTGAGAGTCGTGGGAATGCGGTGAATGCAAGACGCACAGGATCGGTCGTTGTGGAGACGCTTGGGGGAGGCCTATGTCCAACAATGGACATCTTTCGGCTAAAATGATGATGATGATGATACTGAAGTGAGCAGTTTTATTACACTATAGGTACTTCTATAGAGTGTTTAACATAGCAGCTTCATAGCTAGTAGTATGGAAATCTGAAAAATATACTATTTGATCGTTGATCGTGTGTACGACTGCCTTGCATCCGTATTTGGCATGGCTGGTGCATCTCCAGCGCATCTTGAAAGAATCTCCTGCACCGTTTCTTCTATATCTATTTTTACCAATCATGAGAATTCTGGATCCTTTGCTATTTGTGAAGAATACTGGACGAAAGTCTGAAATTTGATGATAATATGTTATTGTACGCTGTTAATAAAATATTAAATAAAATTCATCCTCATTATTTTGTTTAACTTTTGATTATAATTCAAAAGTTTACCATAACACCTTGCCCTCAAGACAACGTAACATTGAACCAGCGACAAGTAAAAAGTTCAAAACGTTCGAGATTTACTTTTTTTAAAGGTGTTTTTAAGTCATCAAATATATTTCCCGCTTTGGATGGAGTGAGATGAAGTGTCAGACTTTTGCTGACAAAATCTCTTAACCGACTGCGGACTCAGGTTGGCCACTGCACGAACAATTTTGCCAAATGGGGCTTCCTCAACCCATCTCAAGCACAGTGCCAGTGTGGAGTCGCTTCACAGGACATGCGTTACCTGCTATGCTGCCGTCCTGCAATTTACAGGCCAACAGAGCTGTACAGGTTGCCAAAAACTGGTAAAAAAAAAGTCGATCGACAAGAAAAGAAGAAGGTTCACCATCTGTGTTCTTTATTGCCCTTTGCATTCCAGAGCCATGGGTAGCTCTTAACGTTCTCTCAAACGTTCCCGCATCGGTCCTTTCAGTTTTGATGACGTCAGAAGAACATTAGAGGGTTTAGATCAGTAAAATTGTGACATTCCTTCTCGCTCCACCTAGAAATCATCAAATGCCATCCCCTGCAGATGTCATTTCATGATTTCCCAAAGAAAAGGATTTAAATGAAACAATAGCATTGTATTTAAATTTTATTGAAACAACCCGCTTATGAAATGTCACAATGCTCATTAGTAAATAAATCATGCATACTGAGATTCTGATCAGCCTTTAGCGACCATTTTAATATCCGACTTGTTGAGCGTTATAGTATTAACAGACCCCCGAACTTGGTACGACGGATTTGGTCCGTCCGTACCGAGTTCAAGCGTGTCTCAGCGTGAGTTAATACTAATTAGTATGATTACTTAGTATTAATTCACTCTCGAACTTCGTACGACGAACCAAACCCGTCGTACCCGGAGACCGTGCGGTTTTCCCCGTTTCCCCGCACCATCCAGATAACCATGACTCACTGGGAGGTGTTCAGCTTGGCCACCAGTCACTTCCGCAGCGGCGCGGCGGCACCCACACCGGCAAGGCCTTTTACATGGCCTTTTACGGAGGTAAAAGGCCTGCACGATCCCCGTGTAGAGTCACCGGTAGGAGGCGTCTAGGCCTCTTAGATTAGGTAGGAGCCGCTTAAGGGCAGCCCGGCCCACTCCAGTTTGGGAGACAGCCGTCGGGAGTGCTTCTCGAAATTCCACCGGCTGTCAAGGATTGTTATTTGGGAACACGGTGTATCTAGTCTTTACACGATACAAACTTAATATGACAGCTCATAAAACGCTTCACAAATTGAATAATGTATAGGTCGCTTAACATTACTAATATGGTGTATTTTGGACTGAAACAGATATTCACTGTCCACAATATTATCTCGCCAATACGACAACGTCCACTGACGCATACGACACCTGGTCACTATAGCAATCTTTTGTATTACCCTCACTATAACTTAAGCAGAACTAGTATTCCAGAAACAAGCTCACTAAAAATAGTTCGGGAATAATTTGAATAAAGGAAATTATTGACGTATCACGAATTAAATACCACTCTCATGACGTGATTTGCTGTTGAACGTTTTATTAACATAGCAACAACAAAAACAAAAGTTAATGCGCGTTTGACAATTAATACTTACACTAAATTTGCTATTAATTTTAAAGAACGATATTATTTGATAAAAAAAAGGAAAGCTTTCAACGTTTTGAATACTATTTTTTACAATACTGGGAAGTAAAATGTGTTCTATTGGGCTATAGTAAAGTCATAAATATAAGAATGATAAATTCGAAATTTATTTTTCATGATTCTCATAATTATAACTTTCTTTGTTATAAGAAAGCTATCTAATTTCTTGGGCACTTTCATCACATTTTCGGCATACTTATTTACATTATTTTATGCATACATACATAAAATACTTAAATACTAATGATCTCGTGTAGGTACAATTTTAAAAACAAAATCACACCAATGAATTGTGTACACTTACACGTTAAGTGCTCTATGGTATCAAGTATGTTTTAATAACAATTGCTTAACATTTGCTGCAGCTAATATTTCCAGTTGCAAAAAAGACTTAACCAAAAAAAAAAAAAACAAATTTAGCCTATCCTTATTTAATTGAAAAAATGGAAGGTCCAAACAAAACCAGGACCAACTTAAAAGTCATCGTGCTTACTAATAAATAGGAATAAGTATAAAAAATATAAAAAATACTGTTTTTTTTATTTGGGGAATCGTCTAGAGTGGACAGGTTTTAAGTAAACTGTGTGTAACATCCAATTTTATTTATTGGGAAACCATCCAATGACCTCTCTTGCTCTAGAGTGGACAGATTACTTAAGTGCAACAGCCAATTTTATTTATTTGGAAAATTATCCAATGACCTCTCTTGCCCTAGAGTTGACAGGTTACTTAAGTGCAACATCCAATTTTATTTATTTGGGAAATCATCCAATGACCTCTCTTGTTCTAGAGTTGACAGGTTACTTAAGTGCAACAGCCAATTTTATTTATTTGGGAAATCATCCAATGACCTCTCTTGCTCTAGAGTTGAAAGGTTACTTATGTGCAACATCCAATTTTAGTTATTTGGGAAATCATCCAATGACCTCTCTTGCTCTAGAGTTGACAGGTTACTTAAGTGCAACATCCAATTTTATTTATTTGGGAAATCATCCAATGACCTTTCTTGCTCTAGAGTTGACAGGTTACTTAAGTGCAACATCCAATTTATTTATTTGGGAAATCATCCAATGACCTTTCTTGCTCTAGGTTACTTAAGTGCAATTTTTTTTTTTATGTGCCTGTAAAAAGTTTGTCCATAAGGTCAATTCTCGTACTTGAAAATGTTCAAATTCAACTTACAATGAAGCTTTCAAAAACTAGTCCCTTTCCTTAAATACCAGAATTGCTTGTCTGGTATCTGTTTAGACCTTACATTACCTAACTACAAGCTAATTTAACTTAATTTGTGTTTATTAATAAAGTAAACGACATCGTTATCAACCGTGTGTAGTCTGGCTGGACAACCGAAACGTTCGTGTGTCGCACACCGCCATCTTGTTTTATCCGAACAAATTCTATTAATTCTGTACTTTATGTCTCCAATCATAAGCATGTTTTTCCCACGGCTGCTTCTAAAAAAATATGGTGTCAGCGAAAGTCCTGAAATAATAAAAAAACACCTTGTTACAGTACCTATTAAAATGTATGTTTAAACATAAAAAAAACTATACAATACTGTGCAACAATCTTTTTTATCTATACTTACATTAAAAAAATACCAATCTGGTTTTAAAATCGTTTTCTTTCAGCATCAAGTATTATTTAACATATCGACTTGGCAATAAATAAATAAAACAACAAAAGGGCAAACAAATTGCGTAAAAAAAACTATATTTTTTACAAAAATTCAAAATAAAGTAGCATAAACCTCTGTATTTATTTCACATAAACAAAATTTCCTTTCCAACATAGTGACATTGAGACTGCGTTGAAATTGTAACTTAAATTGTATAGTTTTATAAGTAAGGCAATTGGCCTTCAGCTCTCTAACATCTGAATTTAACGCTTACTACCCAAGGACAACAACCGGTAGGTGGGATACTATTGTGACATATTGAAAACAAAGATATTGTAATGTAGAATTAAGTATGTATAATTATGTTACCGACCAAACTTGATTTTAGGATAAACAAGTTTCGCCTAGGTCAAACCAGTCCTCCCAACACGCGCGGAGACACGCGGGATTTCTGGATGTTTATAAAAAAAAAAAAACACGATGGCTAAGATGGGAACTCCGCTTCGCTCCGCACCCGCCTTAGCCTTTTAACCGAATCTCGCGTCACTCGCTCTTGGACTAATACCGCGGGTTTAGCCTAGACGAAACTAGTTCATCCTAAAATCGGGTTTGGCTGGTAACATATACACTCATTAGCTCTTACACTATATATTATATTCGATGATACTCTTTAATGAAGGATCAGTTCAGTACTATTCCAGCACTCAAGTGTTTAATTTCATACTTCCCTACATGGCTACCCCGCCTGTAGCGGATAAGTACCTGACACGTCGGTTTCCGATAATGTCTCGCGTCGTGAAACAATAGTACAATGCGTTTAATTGCAAAATAATACACGAACTTTTACCGCAAATATCATGATAAAATCAAACAACATTTTTATCAATATACATAACCATTAAACCATAGCCCTCTATGGTTTTGTGAGGCTTAAGTGGACTGGTTACCAGGGGCCCAAGTCTGCTATTTTTATAAATTGGTCATTCCAACACAATCCCATTGTCATTTTGCTAAAAGTTCGTAATCTGCAAATTGATAATGGTCGATCATTGATCGGTCAATAGTCTCGTAATAGAGTTGTGGTAGAATGACAATATCTAGCTTATTAAAAGCAATGAATACACAATGATGTTCTAATGATAGGTCACTGATCAAAGGAATTGTCAAAATTTTAGCAGATTACCGCATACGTCAGACATTCATATGTCAATATTTAAGAGACTACCATTCTATTCCACTTCTGTCAATGGAGTGTTAGTGGTTGACCATTGGAAAGTCATAATGACGCCATTATATTAGTAGATTCCCAAACTTGTCAAAATCAACCATTATGAAATCAATGATGGACCATTCTGACACTATTGTAATAGCAGATTTGAGGCCCTGATACTATGTTAGGACTATGGTCCCTGCCTATTCAAAGACATCGATAAAAAAAAACATTATTATTTGGTATATATTTTATCTATGTATCGTATTTTTTAATTTTGTTTTTGTTTAATGTTTGCTAGCACACACCGCAGATTACTCCTTTTTTAGTTTAAGTTCTTACAGTCCATCCTAAGGTTGTCTGATAGATATCGTTTACAGCAATAAGACCGCCATTGTACCCACAGATTTAAGTTTCTGTAAAATTGTAATTAACTATTTTGGTGTACAACACAGTTTATTCTATTCTATTATATATTATATAATACAGGTATTGTTGGGAAATAAGGATTCTCTTGCCGGTTGTGGTTTTGGATGCGTATGGTCTTCATGGGCTTTCACTATAACGTTATCAACGGTAAAGATTTTAGCGTAGCAAGACCTAGTTGAACATCGCCACCTGATCTTATATCCTGATTCATACAGTTTCGTAAACGTGTATCCATTTAAGTATAATGACTGGCGACCTCTTCTTGACGAAATAAATTTGACTGGAACATAAAAATTTATTTATTATTTACATTATTTTATTTAGATAATGGTTACAATTTCAGGTAAGTAGCTTATAAATGGTACCTAGGTAATGATATGGTAACATTTTTCTCGTATTAATAATTATTTATTTATAAGGTACTAACGATGGAGTGATGACATAGTTGCCACGGCTGCAATTACTTGGAACAGACTGGGAAGGGGTAGAACAAAATGGAAAGAAATTGAGGAAGCTTTCACCGCCAGAGCGGTTTTTACAACAGAACATGATATAAACTAATTAGAATACCTAAGCAAAATAAGTACTAACACAACCAATAATGTGTAGAAATATAATAATAATATACAACATTACTTTTAGCATATGCGAAACCCGAAACACGTGTATAGTATTTTTAAATCACAAAATAAGCTTGTTATTTTACCTGGTTGCCGCACAATTACATGTTCACCGGGCCATCCGGGCGACAGGGGTTATTTTACTCCCGCACCTAGCTGTGCGCTGGCACCTAATGCCCGCTATGGCCGGCTGTGACCTGTGTTATACTTAGTGTCGGTGGTATCTAACTTGTGACCTTTTAAATATTTTTGGGAAAAAATATAACAAGGCGTTAAAATTATTGGAATCGATTCAGTTACTAATTCCGTAAAAACTATATTAAGGTTTCGCATATACTAAAAATAACGTTTAATAATAATATTATTTCCACAACTATCACAACGCAATCTAGTCCCAAACTAATCAGAGCTTGTATTATGAATACTAAACAACTGATAAACATACTTATATATTTCTAAATACATACATATTTACAAATAAATTACACCCAGATACAGAACAAATGATCGTGCTCATCACACGAACATTTGTCCTGGGTGGGAATCGAACGCGCATAGCAGTCAGGGCTACTGACCACTAGACCAACAGGCCTGTCCTGTCCTGTTGTAGGTTGCAAATAAGTTAATATAAAATCTGTGTAAGAAATAAATAACGCTATAATTTATTTATTTGTAAAGTCATGAATCAAAGGATGTTCAAAAAATTGGATGTTCTTGACTTCTTTTGGTGGATGGTTGTGATCTTCAAGAGCGTTCACTACGACGTCATCAATAGTATGAATTTTAGCGTAACAGGATCTGTTTGTACATCGCCATCTGATCTTGTTTTGAGTCCCTTTATGTCGACTATAAGTGTATCCATTCCAGATTAGTAACTTATGACCTCTGGTCGACCAAGTATATGTTCCTGGAATACGAATTGAAATTTATAAATTAACACATGAAATATTAAGAAAAAAAGATACCACAAAACAATAAAGTATCAAAAATATTCTTATTTAACTTATATGTGTATATTTCACAATTTTTATAAGAAACATCTAGAATGAAAAGCAATGAAGTAGTAGCCTAGTAGTATCTTTCGTCAAATCTAAGGTCCATCTAAAACAATTGGTGATTTAAACATAAAAAGACAACAGACAGACAGAGTTACTTTCGCAGTTATAGTGGAAATTTTAACATTCATTATGATACAAATATTTCTTTTATTTATGTACAACAATGGAACATACATTAAGAAATTACTTAGTATGTACAAACTAATATTAATGTACAAGCGCATAAAAAAGAGGACAAGGTAGAATTGATTTAGCTTATAAAATCGTCCCCATTGCTGTGAATGGTGGCCAAAACCCTCGGTAGCATTGCCACATTGAATGGCAATGCTGATTCTTTTGCTGATATTCTAAAAAACTTGATGAGCTCTCTGACCCTAATGTTTTATTCAAAATGCTCAAATATATAACTCCCAATAAAGTTGTTATAATAGGTCTTTACCTATGAAATTGCCGCTTTTATTAAACGGGTTGCTTTGAAGTTTTTTTATCTTTGGATTAACTTGGAATTATAAGTTCAAATAAACATTATATTAAAGATACGTTATTTTTTTTTTTTTTGAAATTAGGTATTTATTGGTTTCTTTGCGTTTTCTGTAATATCGCAGTACTTATACCTATTATTTGTAGTGTTTCAAATATTCTAAGCCACCTGCACAGACCACTGTGCTGACAAGAAGTGCTGGCATGTGTTATTCTCTCACCAAAGGCCTACCCAACTTCCAAGGCATCATGATCATCCCATCTGGCCTTTCTACATTGTCATATGTTTTGACATTAAGACATTAAGTTCTTAAACAGCTGGCGCTCCAGTGGTGATAAGTATCCGAATGGAGATGGAACTATTGCTGGCGTGCTGTACTATTCGACCAGTGCTTCTACTACGTTTCCAAGTAGTCCAGTGAGGTCGACTGCTTCACCGTATTGACTACAATCTGGAGCTTCGCTAGGAGGAGCACTCAGATGCAGACATGCAGCAATTAAGAAGGTGGTATCACTTAGCATACGAGTAGTACTGATGTTTAGTGACGGTAGTGCCTGTAGTCAGAGACCCGACTCCCATTCATCCACAGCCAGCAGGCGATCACGCTCAGTAATATTAGAGGACATAAATTTATGAGATCATTCCGTACTAATCTGCAAACCAACTCGTGCTACTGTCTCTGGGAAGATGGTTAACATATGAGGTAAAAATACAAGAAAAAATAATTCAAAAAACAATTCGTGTATGGATATCTTTTGGTGGATGGTTGTGGTCTTCAAGAGCGTACACGATGACATTTTCAACGGTGTGAACCCTAGCCGTGCATTTCCTGAATGAACATCGCCAATTGATTTTGTGTTCATTTCCATAACGACGATTATAAGTGTATCCATGTAGGAGAAGTAGCTTATGTCCTCTTGTTGACGTGATGAAGTTGACTGAAATACATTTAAATCGTAAATTATACCGACATTTGGATTTGAAGGCACCAATAAATTAAAAACTATAACATCAACGCACAGCCGAAACTACAGAGTCTAGGAACGTGAAATTTTGCACTAGGTTTCCTTTTATAAGGTAGGTACCTAAGCGAGCACTAAGAGAGGGTTTTCCAAAATTCACACCTTAAAGGGATGAAGCGGGGGTCCAAAGTTTATATGGAGAAACTAACTTTTACGTGGGCGAAGCCGTGGACAGAAGCTATCAATATATGAGATTACATTAATAACATTAAACAGAACAATTTTGTATTAAAGATGTTTTTATTTAAAATAAAGAAAGAATTATTAATTCATTACAACAATAAGACAACAAATTACTTATAATGATCTTTATTTCCTCTTTTACACAACATGTAACAGCCACAAGTAAATCTTAATTCAATAATTATGCTAGTGACCAAGGAATAAAAAATTGTCTTTATTAACCTAGAATTATGTGTAATTAGCGTGTTGCCCGAGCTAGGTTTATAAAACCTGTGTTTCGGGTCATCACTTGCAAGACTATCACTACGGATGCATGTTTTGCAGTAAATTAGAAAATAACAATTTACAAACTAAACGTTTAATCATACTAATACTTCTATTATATAATTATAAATATATACTAACTTTTATTATTTGAGGGGAATGGCGCTGATAGCCGAAATACAGGTTTTTGTCTGGTCCGGCTACAGATGTCTCATTCTTTTATCTTACAATAATATAGCCTACAAATCTGTTGCAAAACTGTAAATTTATTTTAATAAGTTCATTATTATTATATAAATCACGAAAGCTTTTCACACAGTTACAAATTTTACTTTATAAAATTTTCCAAAAGATTTTTTCTCTTTTCCTTTATCTTTTGATACAGTAAATTTAAATCTACCAGCCGTTTCTATCTATCAGCTTTTATTTTCCGTACACAGCTTTTTGGTATTTTATGTGAGGGTAGGCGCATATTTACGAATTTAACACAGTGTTGATATAAGTTAAGATAAAATTATAGCGATGTCTACATCAAAGAAACGTTGTTTAAACAATATGGAGTGTTTTTGCTTCATTTATAGCGATTATGTTTTAAAAAATTATAGGAAATCGATTTCGTAAAACTGCGTATACCAACTATTTTATAGAGAGAGATTTTTATAGGGAAAATCAAATAGCATGAAAATAACAGGCGAATATGTGAGGATTTTAAAATGGTAAATTTTCTTCTAGGAAAGCAAAGTGGGTTTACAAAGTATTCGTGTTTTACTTGTCTTTGGGGCAGCAGAGATAGAGAACATCATTGGACTTGGAAAAAGTGACCTCCAAGAGAAAAATTAGTGCCTGGAAAGCAGAATATAATACATTCTCCTCTCGTTTACAAAGATCGCATTATTTTTCCACAACTGCACATAAAACTTGGTATAATGAAGCAGTTCGTTAAGGCGCTTAGTACAAATGGTGACTCTTTTGAGTATATTACACAGAAATTCCCTGGAATAACCACAGAAAAATTTAAAGCTGGAATATTTGATGGACCACAAATACGTCTCTAGTTAATGATGAAAATTTTGTCCAAACAATGAATGAAAAAAAGAGTCCAAAGCATGGAAATAATTTGTGTCAGAAATAAAAAACTTTCTTGGTAATACTAAGACCAAACTACCGAGACTTACAAACACCCACACACACACACACACACTGCACTACAACAACATGACAAACAACAACAACAGCGTAACATGAGCGTAAAACTTCATTATTTACTCTCATTTGGACCACTTTCCTGAAAATCTTGGCCACTTTAATGATGAACAAGGAGAAAGATTCCACCACGAAATTCGCACCATGGAGGAATGATATAAGGGCAGATGGGTTTTGCATATATGTCAGATTGTTACTGGAGTTTGAAAAGAGACCTACCACAAGCATCTCATGCAAGAAAATCAATGAAAAGATCATTTTTGGCTGCTTCCAAAAATTAAAAAAAAATTATGGTATTATTATTTTTTTTGTATTTTTATACAAAATTACACATACGCCATACCTTAAATACTAAAGCTGATAGATGAAAACGATTTTTATTTTCAGAGTCAGGATGCCATACGTCTTCATAAAAGCTAATTAACCGTCTGGAAAAAAAACTTTGTAACTATGTGCTTTTTTTACAAAATTATATTGGGTATATGGTTGTGGTCTTCAAGAGCGTACACTATGACGTCATCGACGGTATGGATCCTAGCCGAACACGTCCTCATTGAACATCGCCACCTGGTCTTATATTTCGTCACAGTATTTCGACTGTACCTGTATCCATTCAGGAGTAGTAGCTTATGTCCTCTAGTCGTGACAACAATCTTGGCTGAAATATAAAAATGCCAATGGCAAAAATGGATTTAAGTAAATTCTGACACAAACATGACTCAGAATGTGAAGTTCATAAAAGAACTTATAATGTAAGAGGGACTACTCTAAAGCTAGAACTACATTAGACCGACGCACACGTGTAACACGCCCGATTTGTACGTAGAACGACGTCACGTGGCGTGGATCTAGTGTAGCTCTACAAGTCTAGTTTCCATATAAAATGTATGGAGACCGACGCGCCCAATTCGGCGTGTGTGGCACACGTGTGCGCAGTGTAATTCTAGCTTAAATATTTTGCTCTGTCTTCCAACTGTGTACTTTTAGGTAACTTGTCTTGAGAAGAGAAAAGAAAAACAAGTAAATAAAGTCATATTTTTATATCAATAAAACAATGTAATAAACAAAATAACAACACATTATTACAAAACTAGTACAGATATACTCTTAGGCCTATTGTCCACTGACGCGTAGCTTCATAGATATATTCGTCATTATACGCTTATTGTACGCCTGCTCACAACTTACATACAAATCTATGAAACTGTCGACGAAGCGGTAATATGGTGCCGTCGTTTTGTTGCAACCAAGAGTACGTATATAATGATAAATACGCGTCTATGAAGCTATGCGTCCATGGAGAGTAGGCCTTAAGCGGCCTTATCAGTTTTGACTAGTTTGGGGTTGAAACGCTGGGGTCATGGAGTCTGAGTGCAAGTAATCTTGTCAAAGACATTTTTCATCGACTGATCAACATTTTGCGCGATCAGAGGGTTAAGTCGATTTTTACCTAAAAAATTAGCATTGCCATTCAACGTGGCAATACTGCCAGTCTTCTGGGCACGGTGTCTAAATACGGATCCAAAAAAAGACTACTTCGACGCCTAAGTGTATTTAATTTTGTCTTTTCTTATGTACGTAATTAGGTTGTAAATACTCGAATATATTAGTAATATATAGATTATTATTATTATATTTAGCCCGTACTGTCCCACGGCTGGGCAAAGATACTTTAATAATTTAAAAATAGTTATATATCTTTACTTATATTTCGATTTTAAAAAGGAATTCAAAATTTTCGTAGCTAAGAAACTGCAAAACCGCAAGCGGCTTCAGTTCTGTTTACTCCTCACATGGGAAAAAGGTGTGAGCTTATGAATGTATGTTTTCACTATATAATGAAAAGAATGTCAAAGTAATATCGATATATAAAATCGCTTACAATGACTACACTAGCTTTTTAATAATAAACTTTTTTTTCTTTTTCTTTTTATTACATTGCTTTTGCAATATATTTTTATATTATTTAGACATTTTTAGTAATATTTTATTTTTTACATAGCCTCTTAAAGTGTGTGTGAATATGAGAACACTGCAGACTCCACGGATTCATAAATTACTTTCTATTTTGACCCACTATTTTATAATATTTTTTAAATTGTATTTTTGGGTACAATAATGACTGGTCTACACTGTCCTCATATATCTATTAATATTGTACGTAATAAATGGTAGTAATGTAAAAAAAAAGAGTAACCATGGAGTTTCTTGCCGGTTCTTCTCCATAGGAAACGACCATTTGGAACCGTGCACTAGCTTCTGACGTTTTATAAGTACCCATGTAGGCCTATGTGAAATAAAAAGTTTTTGAAATGAATAGCAATTCAATATTCTTTAGTAGCTATTTATCGATATCTTTAAGCACACAACGATCTTAAGCACCTTATATACCTACATTTGTGACATTCAACGGACTAGTCCGTTGAATGTCACAAATGTAGGTATAGTATAGTGTCTAGACACTGACAGTGAAAAGTACAACTGATTAACAATGATCGAGATCCATTTTGAAATGAAATTTTGACATTGTATCAAGATCACTGTCCATCATTTTCTGCTCCTGTTCTATACTTGAGGTACAACAAGTTTTCTGCTTTTAACTAATTCATTTTTTTTTGGCTCTCTACTATGTAGAAGAGAGCCAAAACAAAATGTTATTTCCAGTTTGGTTTGGTAGAAAACACACATGCTCCAAAATAACAAATTATGTCTTAGAATCCATACAAAAATGGTTATAGGACGTTCTTTTTTTACGGTTTTTTTTTTTATAAAAAGTAATACCTAGGTATTAAATAAATAAAATGAAATAATAATATAAGGAATATTAGGTGGTATTAAAAGGGCTTTTTTAAATTGGGTAACAATATTTTACGTTCATTTGCGTGACAAAGTGAACTAAATACGTATCTGTCACATTTTATTGTACTGATTGATTGTCGGTAAAAAACAAAAACGTCCCTTATAAAATTAGCAAAACTACAAAAAATATAAGAAAGAAAGAAAGAAAGAAGAAGGAAAGAAAGAAAAAGAGTTTTTCACTCGCCTATCGTCAACATCGAGCATAGTTTAAAAGCTTGTTATTTCATCTAGAGCAATCCAATCCAACGCGATGTTTGACAAAAAGGCAACGCGAAAAAAGAGAGATGACGCCTGAAAACTCTGTTAGCATTCGGTAATTCCGTGATTTAATTGAATATTTTTTTTTTTTTTTTATATAATTATTATTTTTATTTTTTTATTTAATATTTTACAAAACTTGTTCTAGGAAATACGTGTTTTTTTAAATTCTTAAAAGTTTTTGAAAAAAATTTTCGTCACTCAGAATCTTGATTAAATTTGCTAGGCTTCTTTGTATTGTTATACTTTTTAATTTTTGAGTAAATTATGAAGTGTCAAAGTGCATGCAAAATAGCAGATTTTCGGAGGTTTTTACTGAATTAGGTTTACACAAATTTATAAATTGATTTCAATAGAAGCCTAGATAATATCCACAAGATACAGTGTTTCCAAAATATCTAATGAAAAATTGGTAATCAAACGAGCTTACCTGTTAAGCGAAGTCTTGATTCTAATTTTATGAGCGCCGAAACTGAAATGCAATTCTATTATTGTTCACATAATGTAGTAATATTTTCATTACGGGTCAAGTAATATTTTCATTACGGGTCAAAGGATTCGCAAGTTTAGATATATATAAAAAAATACAATCAATGTATCCTGGCAACACCATCGCGTCTAGATGTCACTTACTTTAGAGATTATAGGACAAGGAACAAGCTGTCTTTTGGACAGACTTGTTACCGCATACTTACATTCACTATTTCCCTGTAAGGATAACTGTGAGTTAGGTAGGTTAATTATTGCAGCTTTGGGGCTATTAACTAGTGGTGGGTGGGTGATTGCATTTCAGTTTCGGCGCTCATAAAATTAGAATCAAGACTTCGCTTAACAGGTAAGCTCGTTTGATTCCCAATTTTACTTCGCGCCGAAACTGAAATGCAATTCTATTATTGTTCACATAATGTAGATGTTTAGAGTTTGCTGCAATAATTAATTGTTACGCTATTGTTAGTACTGGTACTATCAACTCAAGTGCGGTTTCTTTTTATAGTAAGATATGAGTTGATTTCAGTTTTCCCTAAGGTTTTTTTGTCGCTACAGTCATACGTTCTTGCTGGGAGTGTCCCAAGGTGTTGACTAGACTATCCGTTCATTTTTTTAAAGTATTGTGTGACAAGTATTCTCGTATTGTAAAAATATATTTGATTCATTGATAGGCAACTGATTTAGATGAGAAGCATGTTATCTTCAACAGGGGCAGTTATAATACCACGGTGTGAGACGTGTATTGTAATTAATTGGATTATTCTTAATGAAAGTCACTTATGACTTACTAGCTTATTTTAGAAATATTGTATCATTACTCTCAGTATATTTTAGTACTTACTTGGTTATTTGTACATCATCGTTATATGTACCTAGCCAGGGGCGCCGATTATGAGAAATAAACAGTGGGTGCCGAGCACCCCTGAGAATAGATATCAAGAAACAGATAAGTAATCGCCTTTTAGGTTACGGTTACATTATAATATTTCTTGATACTAAAAACTAGTTTCATTTTTATAAAATGATTTCATTTTATATTTTTATCGAACATAATTAGTAATTAGGTACGCAGTATGTAAGTAGGACATTTATTTATTTGTCGGTTGATCAGTGTGCATTTTTCTTCTCACACTTCGCCACTTTTTCGAGTCCATCAAATGAGCGTGAGCACCCATGGGGTTTTCTAAAAGCCAGCGCCCCTGTACCTAGCCGTTGATGTCGGCTATATTACAAGATCATTATTACTAAATGTAATCAGACAAAAAGTTACTTTGGTTTTATAGTACTGCTGTTCCCACTTAACACAAAGACAATTTGTTGAAATCTATTGAAGTAGAATAATCTCATTAGTTGTTTTTATCATACCATAGTGATGTTTTAAATGTCACTGGGGGTAATGTAATTACATTACATGCATCATATAATTAGCCTTGCATTAGGCAATGCAATTAGGTACATGCATTATATATTATCACATTCATCATTTTCGTTTCAAACGATAAGTATCTATTCACATCTAAGTTATATTTGTGTTGACATTGTAGGTGACTGGTATGGAAGTCTAGCTTATCGATTTTATTATTATTATTCCGTTTGTTCATTTAACATAACATATAAATTATATTTTATTATATTAAATTATTATTATTATTATTACAATTTTTTTTTTTTTTTTTTTTTTTTTCTACTGCATGATACAGCTAGTATACTAACGTTTATTTCAGCATGTATGTGTATACTTGTATATACCTGTATGTATATGCATATGGGTCTATCTAAATATATGTAAATACAATTATTTTATACTTATGAAGACCATTTTATGTCATTTTTTTGTGCCTCCCGAAATGGAAGTTAATGCGATTGTCTTTCTCTGTCATCACAGTAGTATTTTTGTGTCACAGTTTATGTTATATGTAACGAGAAACTTTGTTTCTTGAGGGAGGGGTTTATGTCATGTCGATGGAATGAACTTCCTGCTAGGGACTAGATACCTAGAGAAGTTGTATGGTCACTGACTTTTCACGAGGACCTGTTGCACTAGTTGGTCCCCAGCATACACCCCCCCCCCCCTTTTTGTTTCAATGCAATTTTACTTTTGTATTGGTAAGTTAAGTACTTATAGTTTTGATGATACTAGTAATTCAAATGGGGTAATTCATTGCCTCAATTAAGTAAGTGTATTTTGAACATTCAGTCCCACTTAGCTATTTTAGAGAATAAAGAGGAGATAAGATATGTTTATTCTACCTGGATAAACATGAAATAAATTTAAAAGTATCAGCCAAAGAAAAGACTAGTTTTACTGTAGGTCATGTGTGGACCGGGTTTTAGCTGCACCGTAGACAAAGTTGTCTATTGCATTTCTGACACTGTTTGACAGTGACAACCTAACAAAGTAGAGAGAAGCCATAATTTCACCATATGACTTATAGGATACATAATTATAGGCTTATAGGCATGATATTAAACTGTGTTCAGCAAACCATCCCTGTTCCAAAATTGGTGGGTATGCCATGCATGTTTTGGGAATGTCTGAATGATCTAACATAAAATCTAACATTACATTTCTTTACCAAGTGGTAGATAGTTGTCTACTTTTATGTTAAATTTTTAAGTTCAGGAGTCATGTATACTGCAAAGTAATTTTTCTATTAAGCGCAGTGAGATTTTTTGATTGTCATAGAAGTGAGTCCTTTGTGAAACAAGTTGCTTTGGTGCACACTTTTTGTGTCCCGTGGCATGAGAGCTCTTATGTGCCAAATGCATCAGAAGTAATGTTTCCATGACAAGGCCAGTTGTCTAGTCATGGGAAGCTTGTTCCTAGGTATTCCCTATAATAAGGCAATTTCCCTCCATACAATATTTGCTTTGAACACAGAAAATATTGTCAATATAAGACAATTGCTACTGGAAATGTTATACCAGTGCAGATCAAATTAAATCTGAATCTTGTTATTTCTGTTTTGTTACAACAAAGATTTCCCTGTTTATTCATTTATTAGGAGCACCAACCAGGTAAGTTTTTACAAAAGATTTGAATTTAGGTTTAGTTCTGTGCAATTATGTCAATAGCAGGCGTACACGGTTTGTGTAATTTGACATTCATTTATATTGAATTTTAGTTTATTGAGTGATTTAGGCATTAAGTACGAGTAAGGTAGATACCTCATACCATTTTGTTCTAACAACTATTTACAAATATATCAGCACATATTTTATTATTTAGTTGTTGTATATCATTATAAGTTTATTGCTGACTTACTCCCTTGGGGTGATTATAAGTAAGTAGGGCTGGTGGTTTTGCCCGTCAATATTATTCCCTTCTGCTTTCAACAGTGAGAAGTTACTTCTTCTTAAAATCAATGGTAGCTTCCTCAAACCGCTCAGCCCAGCGGGTGGCCACACCAATTGTGGCATTGGTGTCATACATCAAGTATTCCAAGGTGCTGGTGCACGGGTTCTTCGAGCCTGTGAGGAGTTCCTGTAATTCTGGTATTGAAACTTTAGAACCTTATAATTTTATTCAGGACTGCTGGTATCAGCAGAGGACTTAACCTGCGATTTCCTTAGGTTTTGGTTCCTTAAAAGTTAGCTTACATGCTCTTTGAGCAAGGTTTTTACTATAAGCTTAAATACTGAGGATGTGGAATGATATGCTGTACCTATGAATTTAATCCGTTTAAATTATATCAAGATTTTCCATAGATATTATTACATGGAGTCCTATCATAATCAACACTTACTGATATTTGTTGCTATAAGTGAACATATCATTTGTAAATTGTTGATGAAGTATTCATGTCACTTAGTGCTTAGATATATATCATTGTGAACATCTCGTGTTCCATGGTTTGTTTTCGTTTTTATTATTTTGAATATATTGCAGGTCAGTGTACAACATAACCATAAGGAAATAATAATATTTCTATTGAATAGGTCTTTACTATTTAACTCAGCAAAAAATAGGTTTGATAATCGGCCACCGTTATGCTCGCACTATGGCAGTATTTTCCACCAGCATTGTAGCCGGTGAGGGTGTCAATAATTCTGCCTTGCCTTCTCCCATGGTTTTGGGTTGGCTTCTAGTCCAACAACTGGACACAGGTGGGTATCTACCGGCAATCCGGCTAGGTACATTGGATTAACTTATGACAGTTTGGAATATCTCGTATTCTTTAGCATTACTTTGGAAAGTTTATAATTTACATATTAGGCAGTATAACTTGCCACCTTATGGTGGTTTGGAATATCTCGTATTCACTAAAGGAGTTTGAATGTTTTGTAGCGATCTACACATAGGTGGTGTACTGTTTTTACACGAATTAATAATACACAGATGGGTAGTATGAACTTGGCCTTCTCGTGACCTTTATAGGCACTGATAAAGTGGAGCACGTCGAACTTAGTCTTTTTGCCATTTTTGTTCTTTGGATTATAAATGAATGGGACTCACCTGCTATAACAGATGCATACCAGATTAGCAACGTAGAGTAACGAAGCCAAGAGTATCGCGTACTAGTCTGGTAGCTTACAATCAGTTGGCGCGTAAAAATTAACGTCGCCAATGGTATCTCGTACCCTGATTGAAGTTTGAACGAGGCCTCGACTCGCAAGTCCGAAAAACAGCACTCGCTATGATCACTTAGTGCCTCCGCCATTGCCCGATGAGGATCGCGTCCTCGATGACAGGTTTCAGGGGCCTTTTCAGACTAGCAACGTAGAATAAACCGCTAAGAGCATCACGTACCAGTCTGGCAGCTTCCAATCAGTTAGCGTGCAAAACAACTTCGCTAATGGTATCTCGTACCCTGATTGAAGAATGAGCAAGGTTTCGACTTGTAAGTCTGAGATGCAGTACTCGCTATGATCACTTAGTGCTTTGGCTTTTGCTGGATATCGGTTCTTCATCCTGTGTGATTGTAGATTCAAGGCTTAAATTCGACACTGAAATTCGTTATTGCACAATACACTTTATAGGTTATCACTTGAAATTTTGTTATTTTGCTAAAGAAGGAACTATTTCATGTATTATAAATGAATAATAAGATGTATCACTTGGGATTTTGTTAAATTGCTAAAAAAATACTATTCCATGTATCTTAAATGAATAATTAGATAGGATAAAGTTTTTTCCATGCGAAACTTTTACCGCAAAAAAAATAAGTGACATCTAGACGCGATGGTGTTGCCAGGATACATTGATTGTATTTTTTTATATATATCTAAACTTGCGAATCCTTTGACCCGTAATGAAAATATTACTTGACCCGTAATGAAAATATTACTACATTATGTGAACAATAATAGAATTGCATTTCAGTTTCGGCGCGAAGTAAAATGTGTAATAACGTAATAATCGCGTAAGAGCGGTTGTATGAAAAACAGTGAAAATGTATGTCGAGTTGCATCCCCTTAATATGTCAGATTATATGACTTTCTATGAAGACTTGGTAAATGTGTGTGTTCCTCGTGCTTTCTTGTTAAAACTCCATCTGTCTCGAAGTAAAAGGCCTTGCATCCTCTCTTGGTACATCTCCATCTTATGCCTAAGCCTTCTATTTGTTGGTAGTACTTCGCATTCTTATATATCATCCCGTGTTTCCCTCTAGGTGTTAAGAAAAACACTGAAAGCATAATATATGTTTTATTTTAATTTTTGTTTGCAGTCAAAGCTACAAGACATTCTCTACTAGTCAACCTTTGGGTTAAAAAAAGATAGCACATTAAATAAATAATAGATATTTCAAATAGAATCAAATAACATTAAATTAAGTTGCTTATAATAATAAAATACATATATATCCTAAAATTATAAACTAATAAATACTATGATAAATATCAAATCATTACAATTAAGAGAATTAAAAATATAACAATTATGATGAAGACCGAACTAAGGTTGAGAGGACTTCAAGTAGTAGTTCCGAATTGACTTAAAGGAAAATTTACTTTCAGCTTTTTTAATGTCAAGGGGAAGCATTATGTGTACACCATAAAATAAAAAATGACACTAATACCAAAATTTTAATCATGTATTCAATAAATAAACTTCGAAAACCGATGAGTACAATATCTCTACCAAAAATCAAAACGAGAAGGGATTTGCAATACATTTAATTCATAAATTCTACACGATTAATTCTTGAAATATATTTACTTAAATTGATGCTTAAATTTTAAATCAAATTACGCTAAATCTTCCTGGATGCTTATGGTGACCATAAACTCCAACAATATGTTTCTCGTAAGTCCTAATGCTAGCTGAACATAGCATGGTTTTCTTTTTGGAGCAGTACCATCGGTGTCTCTTTTTATCTAATGATTTTGTGGGGACGTCAGAATAGAATGTGTGATCGCCATAACGTAACAAATAGTTTCCTCGCTTTGATTGCATGAATTCTACTATTTCTGAAAAACAATACACCTTTTTACAAATGTATACTTTTAAACATACTTAATGACTATAATTCTGATAATAAAGTACACTGGTTGAGAAAAGTCTGACACTCAGAGCGAGTGTCAGACTTTTCTCACTCACGCACACGCTACAATTAAGGGCCTGCGCACACCACGTTTTTTAAACGCGCCGTTAATGCACGTTTATGGCAATACAGACGCGACACGCACGCGAGTCAGACGCAGCCTGTAGACCTTTGCACACCTGTATAAATTCAAACACGCGTTTGAATCGCTCAATTGTAACTAGCGTAGATTCACGCCTCCCTTGTTGCGGGAGAAACCCCGCCCGTAGAGGAGGCGCGCACGCTAGCGACGCACCAGTATCGCGCGTTTGAATCGATACAAACGCGATGCTAACGCGCGTATGTTACAATACAAACGACAACAAACTGCTCTGAAGGATAAAGCACGCCGTTTCTAAAACGCGCGTCAACGGCGCGTTTAAGAAAAACGTGGTGTGCACAGGCCCTAAAGCAGGAAAATTTATTCGATGAATTACAAAGAAAAAAAAGATTGTATTTACTAAAATTGTGGAATTTTAAAGTTGTAGGTTGCAAAAAAGCTGCTTTAGAAGTTATTTTTTATTGTAATCATAACAGTAGAAAAAACTAAACTATTAACTTAAATCTACACAATTATAATCATAGAAATAATAAATTATAATAGTGTTTTTTTAATATGTTCTTTTAAAGAACTATTTAAATAATATGTTTAGACAGAAAATAAATGAAATAATAATATTCCACAACTATCACACAACGGCGTCTAGCCCCAAGCTAAGCAGAGCTTGTGTTATGAGTACTAGACAACTGATAAACATAATTAAATATATTTATCCATATTACATATAAATAAATTAAAAATAAGATAAAATTAAATTAATTTTAATTAATGTTATAACAATTAAAATTAATTTAAAATAAGCAATGATGGTTGAATAAAAAGAAAAACATCTGAAAAAAAAAAATTACAAAAATAAAGTTTATGCCGTATGACAGACTAAAAACCAAATCATCATTTCATCATATTCACAACAAAACAGTGTTGAGAAAATGACGAATCAATTTATTAAATGCGAATATATGTTCCATTTCTTACATAAAATTGAGGAGCTTTATGAGTGTGGTATCCCTTAACTATTACCTCTTTAGTATCATTATATATAGCTAAACCAGCATTACAGTTTCTACTATTAAATGATGAACAACGCCAATGAACTAAGTTCTTATTTTCACAAAATCTCTTGTATATATATGTAAAATTCTTGAATAAAACTTGCGGTTTGCCACATCTCGATGTTATGTATTGTATTCCTGAAATAAAACAGAAAAATTAAAACAAAAAAAATATTTAAGACAGCATCATCATGTCTTGCCCTTATCTTATGTTACTTGGGGTCGATGCCACATGTTATTTTTTTCATCTGTTAACAGTTACGTTTCACTGCCTTCTTTTGCTTTCATATCACTTCTTACATAATCCACCCATCTTTTCTTTGGCCTCTTTCGGCTATCTTTAATAAAACGAAATTAAAACCATACATATCATATTATTATTATTATTAAAAGAATGATTTGATTTAATTTTATTTACTGACTACTGTAATTATTATAATTACACACAATACCAAAAAAAATGCAACACAATTCACATTTAAGCCTCATTTTACACAAAATAAACAAATCATTAAGCAATTATTCAGGTACGATAATTCTAGACTATTGATAAAATCGACTAAATGATTGTGATGACACAATGACGATTAAGGGGCTATGCACACGTGGACACTTGTGTCTTGTATCAAATACAAGCTACCAATGAATATTTGATTTCTATTTAACCAATGTGAAATAAAACTTGTTCGGTGTCCGATAACTAAAAACTAAACGTCGTCAGTTGAAGACACAACGGCATTAACAAATTTACCGTACTGAGCCGCTAAAGGGACGATTTACAATCGGCGTCCGTATCCTGTAGATAGCGAGACACACGTGAAACTGACGGAAAACCAACAACGAATTGTACCAGTGACCAGAAGTAGTGACTGGTGACTGTGTCTGATTGCCGCCACCGGACACAGCAACTACGGTTACCAGTGACCAGAATTATCAACCGGCGACTGTCCGATCGCCGCTACAGGACACAGCAACTATGGTTTCCTGTGGCAGAGTGCCTGTCGATTGTAAAAAGTGTCTACGTTTGCGTTCCCCTTAGTTTACCTAGTCAGGCTAATATGCTTTCCTTTATATATGTTACCGGAATATTGCAAACGCGGTAAGATTGTAAAATATTTTTTCTAAATAAGACACGGTTATGTTAGAAACTAATGAATTTGAATGTGATTTATCGTATATAAAACGATTTTTTAATAATACAAATATCGAGAAATTACAATCTAATAAAGATTTATTGCAATCATACGGATTCTGCAATTTTCCGGATATATACATCAAATTGAGAAGCTAGTTAATTACGAAGTAATTAGCGTACGCTAATTCTAGACTACGAACAAATTCGATCAAATTGTTGTGTTGACAAAATGACGATTCACTTTACCTAGTTATACGAATATATTCTCCATTACATACAACAAATTGCGGAGCTTCGTGGTTATGGCAGCCCGTTACTACAACTTCTTTGGTTATATTATCTACGACTAAACGAGCTTTACAATTCTTGTAAACAGATGACGAACAACGCCAATGCACTAAAATTTTCTTCTTACAAATTCTCGCGAACGAATATGTGTAGTTGTCATATAGAATTTGATCCTTGCCAGCTCTGGATTTTATGTAATGTATGCCTGGAATTAGAAAAGTAATTGTGAGTCTCATATCACTTACTTATATATCTTTTTTTTTCACACTAGGAATTACTTCTGTATCGTGGTGTGTTTATAAAGATATAAACACATATAAATGATGCCCAGAACCGAAACAATAATCTGCAGTTAACCAATATGTACTTATACGTACACCCGTTTCTGAATTGAGATTTTGAAGTTGAAAACATGTCAAAATTTACTTTAACACTTTTTTTTTTTATATTACAAATTCATGTTAGAGTAGAGTTTGACGAGTTCAATTTCCAAATTCGCAATTTAGAATTTAAAAATCAAGTGTAAATTTCTTTTTTACACCAAGTTATGCTTTTGATTAATTGAAACAAGATAAGTCGATAATATTGTTTAATACTATTATTTTCGTATAGGTTTCCTATTGACCAATATAGATACAGATTAAAAACTGAAAAAAAAAACAAACAAAAGACGAAATAATTAAAAAATCAGCAAAAACTAGGTATATCGAAACTAAATATAATGTTTGTTTGTAAATAGTTATTTAATATTGCGACTTGGCAATTTGACAAATATGTATGTACTTGACTAAATGGTACATAAGAGCTGCGGAATTTTAGATAGAGCTGAAGGAACTTAATTGGGTTTTAGTCAGTAAAAGTCTGACACTCCCTCTCGCTCCACCCAGATCGCGAGGGGTCATAAATTACCACGAAAAATAAGTTATTGAAATTGAATGACTTCTACCGTTCTAGAGCGGACTTTTCACGCTCTGGGATGCGAGAGGGAGAAATAGAGCGAGAGGACGTTTCAAACTTTTACTAACTAAAATCCACACCTATGTTCCTTTTTTGCATTGCGTTCCAGGACCCCGGGTTTCCCTTTCAGAAGCCAACCCTCGTTCCCAGTAGGCTTCACTATTAAGTGACTGAGAACATAACACATTTTCCTTTTAAAATATCTGAAGAATTTTATGCATAAGAGAACTACACAAAACCCACTAGTTTTATCCGCGGAACCGTTTATCAAGAACTTAACTTTCTTTTACATTTCTGTCTCGGATTGGATTCTTTTTTTCTTATTAATTTTAAAATTATGATATTAATAAATGCAATTATAGATTGGTACATTAAATTTTCTTAAAACTAAAGGCGTTTACATACTTTTTAGTAGCTTTTACTAGGAGTATACATGGCTTTATACAATTTTATTCGATTTGTTTTTTTTCGTGCTGTCCTATCAAGCTGCATCAATTTATCTACTTTCAAAGTTATACTTGACTATAATTTATTATTTTAATTTTCGTACAGATTTACAAAACAATATTTATATTCAGTGTCTTCTCTAGGACATCAACATATCAATGAAATATTTACAACTATGATACAAATCGGAACAGAAATCGAGTCTTGGTATTACATAACGTGTATACGAAATACCAAGAGACCATTTCTGTCTGTCTGTCTCTTGTCTGCTATGAACGTCGATTTCTTACAGCTCAGTTAAAACTGCAAAGCACCGAGAAAACTCAGCTGCCACTGCTTTGAAACTCATTCCACAGAAACCAAGATTTTTAGCAAGTGAAGACTGTGAAGTTTTTTTAAGTAGGTATTAATTT
Source organism: Mythimna impura (assembly GCA_905147345.3). Lineage (NCBI taxonomy): Eukaryota > Metazoa > Arthropoda > Insecta > Lepidoptera > Noctuidae > Mythimna > Mythimna impura. Next base: position 23,604,544 of record LR990351.1, on the reverse strand, counting down.
TTTTTTTGGATCAAAGAGTAACTTTTTCCAAAATCGTAAATAGAAAGATTTTTTTAAATCCGTTCAAAATTAAAAACATATCAAATTTTATGGAAGGGGAAACTGTCAAGAAAGAGAAAAAGAATGCAAAAACTACAATGTGACGTCACCACCTTTAGATTACGCGCGCAGAAAAGAGACAGCTAGATGTTCCCACCACTCCCCCACTCATCCTTATACAAATATTTGAGATAATAATTTGCTATTTCATTTTATAATCAATTGTATAGAACAAAATATTTTACAAAAACCGGCCAAGTGTGAGTCGGAAACGTGGACGAAGGGTTCCGTACCATTATCGACAAAAACGGTAAAAAAAAATCACGTTTGTTGTATGGGAGCCCCCTCAAATATTTATTCTATTCTGTTTTTTAGTATTTTTTATTACAGTGACAACAGAAATACATCATCTGTGAAATTTTCAACTGTCTAACTATCACGGTTCATGAGGTACAACCTGGTGAACGACGCACAGACAGACGGACGGACAGCGGAGTCTTACTTATAGGGTCCCGTTTTACTCTTTGGGTACGGAACTCTAAAAGTAAACAACGATGCAGCGCGCATGGAAAAATCAATTGATACTCTATTGCAGTGGCATAATATGTGACCAACGGTACGTAGGTGCGATGCGACGATGAGCGAAGCGAAACGGACGCACACAGTTGATTAATTAGGTTTTATTTTTTCCAACGGGTCATTTATAAAATACCCGTTTATCTATTATATATTTAAAAGGAGAAACTGACTGACTGACATATCAACACACACCCGAAACTACAGTGACTAGAAGCATGAAATTTTGCACAAGGTTTTCTTTTATGACGTAGACGAGTACTAAGAGAGGATTTTCCAAAATTCACCCCCTAAGTGGATGAAACAGGGGTCCAAAGTTTGTATGGAGAAACCTACTTTAACGCGGACGAAACCGTTGGCAGAATTATATGCAAATACTAAATCGATTTTCTCAGAACATCTATTAATAATATTATAAAGAGGAAAGATTTGATTTTTTGTTTGTTTGCTTGTTTGTTTGTATATTACGATTTTACTCAAAAACTACTGGACCGATTTTCAAAATTCTTTCACCAAAAGAAAGCTACTTTATTACTGAGTAACATAGGCCTATATTTTCTATTTTCACGCAGGCGAAGCCGCTGGCAAAAGCTAGTTCGTTATATAGTGGCAGTCATTAAAGTGCAATTCGTTCATTTTGGATTTATTTTTCCACTCAGTGGTGTCATGTGAGTGTTCTCCCGTGCAGCTTACGACCTCCTTGTTAATCATCTTGACTCGCACTTGACATTTTTTGCTGATCCTTTTCGAACAGTACCAGGTGCAATGACCGGAGAAATTAACCCGGTTCGTAGAGTACGTGTGGTCTCCAATCTTGAGCAAGTAGCTTCCAGTGGGTAGTGGAATCAACTTGAATTCTGAAAATAAGATATATATGAAGAGTGTTGAAGAATTTACAGTGTATTTACTTGATTATACAAATAACTAAATTAAATTTAGGCCTCCCAGAAAGTGGACCGATGACCTGGTGAGAGTCGCGGGAATACTATGGATGCGACGCATAGGACCGTTTGTTGTGGCGACACTTGGAGGAGGCCTATGTCCAGCAGTGGATGTCTTTCAGCTAAAATGATGATGAAGGTGATGAATTAGATTTTAGCGAGACGTCTATTAATTACAAAAGGTTTAGGGGATGAGGGGGTCAAGCCGAATCGCACATAATATCACGTGGGGAAGGGCAAGAAACGGTGTAGGTAATATTTGAGAAAACTGGGTCAATTGAGTAAACATGAGCTAGCTATAAATAAAAAAAAAAATTGCATTTGTTTTTTTATTAAATCGCAACGCAATCAAATATGGGTTGAAAAAAATATGCATTTTGAACAACTCACGTGACATTGGGGGAGGAAGGGGATTGGGTCAAATCTCACGACATCTCAGCAAGAGGAGTCATTCAATAAAATTAAAAAAAAAAAACTAAAACTTTTTATTTCACATAATCCAACATGGGCAGTTATAAAACGTCAGAAGCTAGTGCACGGTTTCAATTGGTCGTTTCTTAAGGGGAAGAACCGGTATGAAACCACATCCACACAACTACTACAGGTTGCGCTTTTTAAAAAAATAATTGGTTTTACATTTTTATATTAAATCGCCAAAATAACTCTACGTTGATATTGGACGCCACATTTCGTCATTTTCGTCAAAAGGATAGACACATATCGTCATATTCAAATTATTGTAAATAAAAGAAAAAAATTGTATTATGTAAAATATTTTTTCTTTATTTCGTAACTTTTACATAATAGACAATAAATTAATTATTTATTATTTAATTGGAAATAAAAAGTTGTACAAAATAAAAAATATAATAATAACCCTGACCATGATTTAATATACGTATCTCTTAAGCACTTTAAAATGATTGTGAATAACCAACACAGTTGGTATTAAGCAGTAAAGCTATGACCACAAAATAGCCAAAAATTGGCAAAAATGTCACACAAATAATATCTGTCAAATTGTACGGAGTAATGTCCGTTTAAAGGTCATAGCTCATTAGAGCCACCCAACACCCGACCGGCACCACCTCGCCTCGAGAGGTTAATATTCTTTATACAGAGTACTAGGGATATACGCTCACTACATCCACTCCGGAGCACCTCGCCCGCGGGCTGACCACGCATGAACGGCGAGTGGACCACTCGGTGGTCACCCGTTGCTCGCACGCTTGCCTTGCGTTGCCCACGCGCTGGTCCCGAAGGGATCGTATGCTGTTTGCGAATGGTTCACGCGCGAAGACGATGTATTGACGACACACTGCACTCTTCCCCGTCATTTCTTGATAAACTATTCATCGATCATCTATTCGCGGACAGCGCAATTTCCATTGTGTTAACCCGTAGTTTACTTGACGTTTACTGGTTGACATGCGGCATTCAACCGTGGACCTCCTGTCGACAACGAGTGGACACCGAGCGATGAGGCGGTACTGGTTGAGTGTCGGGTGGGCCTAATGAGCTATCGTCAAAGGTTGACTTCATGTGTCTAATAGTGATTATGTTCACCAGTTAATAGTACCGTTTGGTTGTAATAGGTGACAAGTGAAACCTCACAAGCAGTATGCTTCCTATGTTTACAATACCAGCGAACACGCGGACCTTTGTTTCTTTTACAGTAATACATAAATCCACCCCTTTCCATACTCCATTTGCTATCTGAAAAGAGACAAAAAGAGGGGAGATATTAGAACGGTATATTTGATGCAAAATTTTAGACACCGTCAAGGAAATATTTCTTACAAAAATGCGAAAAAAATTATGTAGGTACTTGTTGAATTTAATTTTTTTTTAAAAACATTAATATTTGCTTTTTATGTTAAAAATCGAAGCTACTGTTAGACAATGCTTACTTTAAGAATAGATATTAATTAATTATCCTTATTTTATCATCTAGGCACAAAGAGAGAATATTTAAAATAGCGAGCAAATTTATTCTCATTCCGAATCAGCTATTAAAAAAGCTGCATCTTGTCCTTATGCCAATTATTATTACATTATTATGTATATTCCTATAAATACTTTTTTATTGCTCATAGTTTTAATAAAGTTTATAAACTTTGCTTATAATATTATATATAATTCTAGGGGTGAACAAGAGTTCAAACTTGATATAATTCACAATAGGTTTAACCGCACATATCCGTACCTTGGAAGCAACCAAGTCGCTGGCGTTTTAGTTTTCTGTGATTATGTTATAAAAAGAACTACACTCACCACTATACCGTAATTAGAGACACAATAGAAAGAAAATGAGAGAACGAAGCCGGCGTTCGCTCAGGGTTTTTATGAAATAAAGCATAATGAACTAAACATAAATTTAAGCAAGCATGTACTTATTCATTGTTTTACCTTGTGATTTTAATAAACTTTATTATTATTAAAAAACAAGCACCAGTCAAGTACGAGTTGCTCGTACCGATAGTTCCGTACAAATATAAGCTTCTAATCGCAAAATGTAATTGTTTTGTGATGTAAAGACAAATTTGCAGTTTCAGGATATACTATAAAAGTTTGTTAACAACTAATATACAATATAGATTTTATCTGTCTAATATACACGGTCGCCTTTTCACTATTATACATTCTGTATTTTTTTTATAATCACAATAATTAAAACTCGTCATAATTTTTATTCCATAATCGGACTGAATTCTTTGGCAATTATCTCAGTCTTACAGCTTTCAGCTTACAAACTCCGCCTGTTTACTATCATAGACAAGATTCTAAACTGAGAATTCAAAGTTGAGTACGTATAGAACTTTAGCATTAAAATAGAGTGTGACAAATTCAAATCCACAATTAAAAAACCTCAACGACTTGTGTCTTTGGAGGTCTGCGGAACAGAGAGTAAAGTCCCGCAAACCTCCTTTAAAAAGGGAGGATCCTCCGACCAGACGGATGTTATGTCTGGCGGGCTACTGCCCGATAGATGATTTCGGGCTGTTCTATATGTTCCTATCGCACAAAGAACTTTGGTTGCGCGATGCAGGATTAGTTCTTTTGTGACGCCATAGATGTCGCTACATGTCTACACTTACTCATTTAATATTGCTTAAAGATAACATTTTATTAAAACTTATTACTCCTAAATCATGGATGCGTTCACAAACATGTAAAATCAAATATTATACAAGACACGCAAATCCCCAACCACTACCAGGCCATACAAATATTTTTTGCGTGCCGGAATCGAGCCCTCGATAAACAGCGCAGCACCTAAGGTCTATATTTCACCGGGACACCATGGCGGCGCGACCAGTCGCCGCTACCAACAAAATGTATACAGCTCTATAGAGAGTTACTCACCTGGTGTCCGTTTGGTTGCGCAACCAATTTGTTGGCGCGACCTGCTCGAACGCCAGTCCGGCCGCCAGTGACGCCCCAACCAAAGAGTGTGTTAGGGGTATATTTCACCGGGACACCATGGCGGTGCAACTGGTCGCGCCGCCATGGTGTCTCGGTGAAATATAGCCCTAATCGCTCAATAAGTATACCAACCTTTTATTACTCAACTTTAACAAACTTATTCTGATAAATATAATACTTATAAGGGGGGTGTGTGTGGTCTAAATTTACAAATTCTATGGCGTTTTCGCTATTTAAGATTAATCTGGCTCGACAGCCCTTGCTGTGATGTGTCGAACACCGCCAATGGGTAGTCCCTTTCATTTTAAAAGTCTTGATATAACTGTAGGTGTAGTCCTTGTAAAGAGCTAGTATCTTCCCATACCGTGATTGTATGAATTTCACTGAAAATTAAATGTTTTTAATGTTGATCTTACCTGACCAATCTTGCTGTATACGGAGGCACATGCTTACAACATCTATTGAAAATGAAGCAACACCTTAAGTTATATTAAATGTAAGTGCGAGTAAAAAAGAAAAATAAGATATTGATAAAGTAATAAAACAACGATGATGGCGAAAGGTTCCGGAAGACGCAGCGTTGGAAGGCCTCCCACAAGGTGGACCGATGACCTGGTGACGGTCGCGAGAATCCGATGGATGCGAGACGCACAGGTCCGGTCCATATAGCGACACTAGGGGGAGGCCTATGTCCAACGCCTTTCGGCTGAAATGATGTTGAATAAAACCACATTTTACTTTGTTTATATCATTTTTATTTACAAACACATTAACTTACACAGAAATTGCTTTATTTTAACTCACATAATGAAAACTGAAGCATGATCCTCTTGGTTCGCTTCTCAATTGACTCAAGCGCAATGGTATCTGGCAGATCCGTCCCAAAGAACTGGGGCCTGAACATGACGTGTTAAAATGATGTGTGAATGTGTGTGATGTGTGTGTGTGATGCGTGTGAGCCAGAAAGACGGATGGCTATATGTATAGCTCAGTTTAGGTCAGCCAATACATTACGTTAAGAGCTCGTGGTATGGTCTCAGCAGGCCTAGCCAAAATACGACCGTTTCGTTTCTAATCTCTTTCGTCGATCACCTCGAATCGACAACTCCTCCGATTCCTATGTTCTGACCACGTGACTGAGCGTTGAGATGACGTCATTCCCATACATTTAAAGTTTTCTACCAGCGTTAACGATTATAGATTATTAACTTGGCTAGCCCTTTGTTCTCCATACACGATCGAACTTACGCTTGTTAAAGTATGAGCAGCTATACCGGCGTGAAGTATTGTCTCAATTTTGTTTGCATACCCAACTTTTTTGCAATGTCGAGCAATTGAATGTGGAAAAAAAAGATTTTTTATTTTACTAGGTACTTCTATTCTTTAATACTTCGATTACATTAATCTTAATATCTGTCTATTGAATTGAAAATTTTAACACTAGCCACATTTGTTCTTAATGCTTGCCACACAGATGGCGTTATTGTCTGTGTTTTTGTCTATGCTGTCAGATTTTCAATTTTCACGTATTCTTGCCTGTATATGTACAAAGCTAATAAAGAAAACAATACTGTCTATAAAAATAAAGGTCACAGTCGCCACGAATCAACGAGAGCTATATCAGTCTTAGGCGGGTGATTGTGTTCATACTGTCCCAATACGATACCGCCTTTGTTGAATAACACTCTTGAGTTGCATCCTATCCCGTTGTGTGTGAAACACCGCCACTCTCCAACACCAGTCTTCAGGGACTTCTTAATCTGGTAATATGCATATTCATGTATTACCAACAACGGTTTGCCTTCTTGTGACATTACTATATTATAACCTGGAACCAAAAAAAAATTGGTATTAGTGAACGGTACCATGTGAAGTAGATTGATGTAAACCTTCACCATATTTATAACCATTTCATGGTACAAGATTAAAATTAATAAATATACTCTTTTAGGAAATAAAAATCAATAGGTAATCTACCAAAGGTACTTATTTTTTTAACCCCAGAGCGGGAGGTCCCTTAGGTCCGTGAGGAAACTGAGGATACATTCAATGATGCGTCTGACGGTATTGGAAAGAAGTCGCAGATATCTAGGTCTGAAGTGGCCCCACGGCCGGAGACACCACCACCACCGTCAGGTGCGTCTACCCGCGCCCTGTGAGCTTATAATCGGGCTCGAACAACTAAATAAAATGCTTTGTTTCTTTTCGATTGTTTTATTAATTATATTACGTATACTAACTTAAGGGGGAAAAATGTACCGATGGTTACTTTATTATGTCTATGATATTGGTATGGTGGCGGGTGGTAGATTCCTAAACTTATTAAATATATCAATGTACCGCTAACTCTTGCCTCTCATTGTCGCAGCAAATATAAATGAATCTACAGTCGTATTGCCTTTTTAAACTTTAGGAGTGTACGGAACCGAGTGAAAAGTCCCAACAAAATTCCGTTGAAAAGGGAGGATCTTCCGACCAGACCGGTGTTCCAACTACCTGATAGTGGATTTCGGGCTGTTGTATATTGTGTTATAATCGCGCGGAGAACTCTAATAATAAAAAATAAAACAAATTGTTATGCCTTTTCTTTTATTTGGATTTACAAATTGATTATTTTAAGATTATTTTAGCATAATAATAATAATAATTTTTATTTGCTCAGTTAGTAGGTAGGTAAATGATAAAGATGTTCAGAAAAAAAAATGTACAAGGATCCATTACTAACTACCTTAAACTAGGCATGCAAAACAGTTTTATTTAATTTGAATTCAATGGACACATATAACATCTGATTACAATATAATTACCTTTTCAACATAAATTAATGTATTTAATAATTATGTGTAATATGTCAAATTCAAATAATGTGTCAAAATAATTATAAAAATTGTGCGCATTAGTAATTACAAAATAATATGTCAAATAAAACTTAAACAAATTGATGTCATTAATGATTATAAAATAATATGTCAAATAAAAGTTATACAAATTGATGTCATTAATAATTACAAAATAATATGTCAAATGAGAGTTATACAAATTGACGCTATTAATAATCACAAAACATGTCAAAAAAAAGATAATAACAATATAAATCAACGTCATTAATAATCACAAGATAATATGTCAAAAAATAATAATAATAAAGTCAAAGTGTCAAATAAAAAATTATCATCATTTAGAAATTCGGAGATCGAATAATAACATTTTGAAATTAATAAAGTTGACAATTTCTTCTTAAAAAGTGTAATAGTTTCATTTTTAAAATTATCGGGAATTTTATTAAATATTGACATAAAATTAAAAATATTTTTTACTCATAAGTAAATAAAAACTCAGTAAATTTCAAAGTAAATACCTAGTCTATAAACTATAGGTATACACGATACGAAACGACACGCCTTTCTTTACAGAGTTTAGAATTTCCATGGTACCCTTGGCTTATGGTTGTGTTCGTAATGTCCATATACAATGTAGCCTTTATCGTCGATAACCACTTTGGCGTTGCATCCCTTGCCATTATGTGAAGAACATTTCCAGTGGTCGATGCCAGTCTTTGTTTTTTTAAGATGGCAATAAGTATAACGATTCATCACAAGCAAGTTCTTGCCTGAACGAGACCTCATGAAAGTGTAACCTTAAACAATACAAAATTAAACATAATTATAGAAAACATTATAGAAAATAATAATTATAGAAAATATATTCATCATTTCTGTAATTGCTGACTACGAAGTGAGGTTCTTGTACTCTGAGTATCTGGTGTAGCAGAAAAAAAAAGTTTTCAGACAATAAATCAAGATTGTCGTGTTGTGCTGGTGCTGCCGGCGAAAATTTAATAACCTTGTTAGCAGTTATATTTTAGATTTTTTATTTTGGAATCATTACAACCCAGCATATACAAACGCTCTTCAAGTGGACCAACCTTTTATTATTCAACTTTAACAAACTTATTCTGACAAATACAATACTTATAAGGGGGGGTGTGTGTGATCTACATTTACAAATTCTACAGCGTTTTTGCTATTTAAGATTAATCTGGCTCGACAGCGCTTGCTGTGATGTGTCGAACACCGCCAATGGGTAGTCCCTTTCATTTTAAAAGTCTTGATATAACTGTAGGTGTAATCCTTGTAAAGAGCTAGTATCTTCCCATACCGTGATTGTATGAATTTCACTGAAAATTAAATGTTTTTAATGTTGATCTTACCTGCCCAATATTGCTATATACAAATGAAGTAATAAGTTATATTAAATGTAAGTGCATAATAATAAAACAACGATGGGGGCGAAAGGTTCTGGAGTAGTGAAGGGACCACGTACCGGAAGACGCAGCGTTGGAAGTCCTCCACAAGGTGAACCGATGGCTAGTGACGGTCGCAACAATCCGATGGATGCGTGACGCACAGGACCGGTCGTTATGGCGACACTTGGGGCAGACCTATGTCCAACAGGGGACGCTTTTCGGCTGAAATGATGAAGAATAAAAATACATTTTACTTTGTTCTTCTTAATCTGGTAATATGCATATTCATTTATTACCAACAACGGTTTGCCTTCTTGTGACATTACTATATCCCTACCTGGAACCAAAAAAATAGGTATTAGTGAAAGGTACCATGTGAAGTAGATTGATGAAAACCTTCACCATATATAAAATACACTCTTGAAATAAAAATCAATAGGTATCTACCAAAGGTACTTTTTTTCTAATCAATATATAATATAATATAAATGCATCTACAGCCAAATTGCCTTTTTAAACTTTAGGAGTATTCGGAACAGAGTGAAAAGTTCCAACAAAATTCTGTTGAAAAGGATCCTCCGACCAGACCGGTGTTCCAACTACCTGATAGTGGATTTCGGGCTGTTGTATATTGTGTTATAATCGCGCGGAGAACTCTAATAATAAAAAATAAAACAAATTGTTATGCCTTTTCTTTTATTTGGATTTACAAATTGGTTATTTTAAGATTATTTTAGCATAATAATAATAACAATTTTTATTTTTATTTATTTATTTATTTAACAATTTATGTACACACACAGAAAAAAAAGATTCGAAGAAGGAAACAGAAAAATAGGATAGGGTTTATTTGCTCAGTTAGTAGGTAAATGATAAAGATGTTCAGAAAAAAAATGTACAAGGATCCATTACTAACTACCTTAAATTAGGCATGCAAAACAGTTTTATTTAATTTGAATTCAATGGACACATATAACATCTCTACACATAACATCGTTTGGGGGAGGCCTATGTTCAGCAGTGGACGTCTATCGGCTGAAATGATGATGATGATGATATAACATCTGATTACAATATAATTACCTTTTCAACATAAATTAATGTATTTAATAATTATGTGTAATATGTCAAATTCAAATAATGTGTCAAAATAATTATAAAAATTGTGAGCATTAGTAATTACAAAATAATATGTCAAATAAAACTTAAACAAATTGATGTCATTAATGATTATAAAATGTCAAATAAAAGTTATACAAATTGATGTCATTAATAATTACAAAATAATATGTCAAATGAAAGTTATACAAATTGACGATATTAATAATCACAAAACATGTCAAAAAAAGATAATATTAATATAAATCAATGTCATTAATAATCACAAGATAATACGTCAAAAAAAAAAAATAATAATGTCAAAGTGTCAAAAAAAAATTTATCATCATTTAGAAATTCGGAGATCGAATAATAACATTTTGAAATTAATAAAGCTGACAGTTTCTTCTTAAAAAGTGTAATAGTTTCATTTTTAAAATCATCGGGAATTTTATTAAATATCGACATAAAATTAAAAATATTTTTTACTCATAAGTAACTAAAAACTCAGTAAATTCCAAAGTAAATACTTAGTCTAACAACTATTGGTATACACGACACGAAACGACACGCCTTTCTTTACAGAGTTTAGAATTTCCATGGTACCCTTGGCTTATGGTTGTGTTCGTATTGTCCATATACAATATAGCCTTTATCGTCGATAACCACTTTGGCGTTGCATCCCTTGCCATTATGTGAAGAACATTTCCAGTGGTCGATGCCAGTCTTTGTTTTTTTAAGATGGCAATAAGTATAACGATTCATCACAAGCAAGTTCTTGCCTGAACGAGACCTCATGAAAGTGTAACCTTAAACAATACAAAATTAAACATAATTATAGAAAACATTATGGAAAATAATAATTATAGAAATTAGATTCATCATTTTTGTAATTGCTGACTACGAAGTGAGGTTCTTGTACTCTGAGTATCTGGTGTAGTAGAAAAAAAAAAGTTTTCAGACAATAAATCAAGATTGTCGTGTGGTGCTGGTGCTGCCGGCGAAAATTTAATAACCTTGTTAGCAGTTACATTTTAGATTTTTTATTTTGGAATCATTACAACCCAGCATATACAAACGCTCTTCAAGTGGACCAACCTTTTATTATTCAATTTTAACAAACTTATTCTGACAAATACAATACTTAATGTGTGTGATCTATATTTACAAATTCTACAGCGTTTTTGCTATTTAAAATTAATCTGGCTCGACAGCGCTTGCTGTGATGTGTCGAACACCGCCAATGAGTAGTCCCTTTCATTTTAAAAGTCTTGATATAACTGTAGGTGTAGTCCTTGTAAAGAGCTAGTATCTTCCCATACCGTGATTGTATGAATTTCACTGAAAATTAAATGTTTTTAATGTTGATCTTACCTGCCCGATCTTGCTGTATACGGAGGCACATGCTTACAATATGTATTGAAAATGAAGTAATAAGTTATATTAAATGTAAGTGCATAAAGTAATAAAACAACGATGGGGGCGAAAGGTTCTGGAGTAGTGAAGGGACCACGTACCGGAAGATGCAGCGTTGGAAGGCCTCCCACAAGGTGAACCGATGGCTAGTGACGGTCGCAAGAATCCGATGGATGCGTGACGCACAGGACCGGTCGTTATGGCGACACTTGGGGCCGACCTATGTCCAACAGGGGACGCTTTTCGTCTGAAATGATGATAAATAAAAATACATTTTACTTTGTTAATATTATTTTTATTTACAAACGCATAAACTTACACACAAATTGCCTTAAAGATTTAATTATTCGGAATATTAAAAAAAAAACTTTAATTATACGTTCAACTCTACACTCTTTTAGGAAATAAAAACCAATAGGTATCTACCAAAGGTACTTTTTTTCTAATCAATATATAATATAATATAAATGCATCTACAGCCAAATTGCTTTTTTAAACTTTAGGAGTATTCGGAACAGAGTGAAAAGTTCCAACAAAATTCTGTTGAAAAAGGAGGATCCTCCGACCAGACAGTTGTTCCAACTGCCTGATAGTGGATTTCGGGCTGTTGTATATTAAATTCTAATCGCGCGGAGAACTATAATAACAAAAAATAAAATAAATTGTTATGCCTTTTCTTTTATTTGGATATACAAATTGATTATTTTAAGATTATTATAGCATAAAATTAAAAATATTTTTTACTCATAAGTAAATAAAAACTTAGCCAATTCCATAATAAATACATAGTCTAACAAAAACCAACTATTGGTATACACGACACGACACGAAACGACACGCCTTTCTTTGCAGAGTTTAGAATTTCCATGGTACCCTTGGCTTATGGTTGTGTTCGTAATGTCCATATACAATGTAGCCTTTATCGTCGATAACCACTTTGGCGTTGCATCCCTTGCCATTATGTGAAGAACATTTCCAGTGGTCGATGCCAGTCTTTGTTTTTTTAAGATGGCAATAAGTATAACGATTCATCACAAGCAAGTTCTTGCCTGAACGAGACCTCATGAAAGTGTAACCTTAAACAATAGAAAATTAAACATAATTAAAGAAAACAATATATACAATAATAATTATAGAAAATATATTCATCATTTCTATAATTGCTGACTACCAAGTGAGGTTCTTGAACTCTGAGTATCTGGTGTAGCAGAAAAAAAAAAGTTTTCAGGCAATAAATCAAGATCGTCGTGCTGTGCTGGTGCTGCCGGCGAAAATTTAATAACCTTGTTAGCAGTTATATTTTAGATTTTTTATTTTGGAATCATTACAACCCAGCATATACAAACGCTCTTCAAGTGGACCAACCTTTTATTATTCAACTTTAACAAACTTATTCTGACAAATACAATACTTATAAGGGGGGGTGTGTGTGATCTACATTTACAAATTCTACAGTGTTTTTGCTATTTAAGATTAATCTGGCTCGACAGCGCTTGCTGTGATGTGTCGAACAACGCCAATGGGTAGTCCCTTTCATTTTAAAAGTCTTGATATAACTGTAGGTGTAGTCCTTGTAAAGAGCTAGTAGTATCTTCCCATACCGTGATTGTATGAATTTCACTGAAAATTAAATGTTTTTAATGTTGATCTTACCTGACCAATCTTCCTGTATACGGAGGCATATGTTTACAATATCTATTGAAAATGAATCAACACCTTAAGCTATATTAAATGTAAGTGCAAGTAAAAAAGCGAAATAAGATATTGATAAAGTAATAAAACAACGATGGGAGCGAAAGGTTTTGCCCCCCTAGCCAAGTTACAACCGTTTCGTTTCGATTCTCTTTTCGTTAATCGCTACAAGTCGGCCACGCTTCCTATTCCTTTGTTATGACCACGTGACTGAGCGTTGAAATGACGTCAGAATAAAGGAATCAGAGGCGTGGCCTAGTCGAGGCGATCGACAAAAAAAGAATCGAAACGAAACGGTTGTAACTTGGCTAGGGGGGCTGGAGTGGGGACTACGTACCGAAAGACGCAGCGTTGGAAGGCCTCCCACAAGGTGAACCGATGGCTAGTGACGGTCGCAAGAATCCGATGGATGCGTGACGCATAGGACCGGTCGTTATGGCGACACTTGGGGCAGACCTATGTCCAACAGGGGACGCTTTTCGGCTGAAATTATGATGAATAAAAATACATTTTACTTTGTTAATATTATTTTTATTTACAAACACATAAACTTACACACAAATTGCCTTATAGACATCATTATTCGGAAAATTAAAAAAAAAAACTTTAATTTTACGTTCAACTTTATTATTAATTAGGTACTTGTATCGATAAAATAAATAATACAGCTTAACTAAATCTACGTTAGCCTGCCAGTGCAATAACTTGATTGCCACAGATTGGCTACGTTAGCCTGACTGCGTTAGCCTAGTAGCCTGGTTACGTTAGCCTGACTGCGTTAGCCTTGTAGCACGCCAACGTTTATCTGACTGCCTTAGCCCAGTAACCTGGCTACGTTAACCTGACTGCGTTAGGAGACTGGGCTAACTTAGCCTGGTTATGTTAGCATGACTACTTTAGCGTAGTAGCCTAGTTACGTTAGCCTGACTGCGTTAGCCTTGTAGCACGCCAACGTTTATCTGACTGCCTTAGCCCAGTAACCTGGCTACGTAAACCTGACTGCGTTAGGAGACTGGGCTAACTTAGCCTGGTTATGTTAGCATGACTACTTTAGCGTAGTAGCCTGACTTCGTTAGCATGACTGCGTTAAACTTATAGTGTGGCTACATTAGTTTGTCTGCAGTAGTTTAGCTGCGATAGCCTGGATGCGGCTACCACGTTGAAGCTGCTTATCTGCATCAGCTTGACTTTCCAATTTTACACGTGAACTGTAAGCTTTGAGCTGCTTCTTAGTAGGAGGATGGTTATGCATGAAGTTGCCAGTTATCTTATTCTTGTCATTTAACACCACTCTTGCTTTACACCCCTTGCCATTATGAGAGGAACATCGCCAGTGAGCTACGCCATTCTCCACTACTTGTCTATGGTGAGAATATGTGTACTTATTAAATAGCACTAGCTTTTTGCCTGATCGAGACTTTATAAATGTGTAACCTGAAACAAAAAAAAATATACATTTTCAGTTATCTATATTATGCATGTATTTAGAAATATATAAGTATGTTTATCAGTTATCTTGTACTCACAACACAAGCTCTGCTTAGTTTGGGACTAGATGGCGTTGTGTGATAGTTGTGGAATATTATTGTTATTCCCTTTATTTATTGAATAGACATATAAATTACATTTTTAAATATTTTTTTATTTAAAAATTATTATTATTATTAGTTGGAATTACACTTATCATGGTAAGAACTAATTTTGCTGTATTTGAAAATGGTAGGCATATCATTATCATCATTTTGACTTTGTCACAATTTATTACGTTACCTACTTGAATTGTTAATTGATATCATAAATACTGAGAGTGGTTATGGTCTTCTTTTGCCTAACAGTGGGCTAAATCGGGCTTTAGCAGTTTATACTCCATTCGCAATAACATTAGACATTTAAATAGACCTTTTTACTGTCCGTTCAACCGATTTTGACTTTTATTGCATGGCATGACAAAAGGCGGCTGCAGTAGATAAATGGTTGGTATGGTAACCATTTTTTTTGCTTTTAATGCCATCCTTATGTCTACGAAATAGAAGTCAAAATCGGTTAAACGGACAGTAAAAACGGTTTGTCTAATCTTATTGCGAATGAAGTATATATATTTATATTATTCTTTATTTATTTATTTTATAATTTATGTACACACATAAATACGAAAGAAGATACATTATTATAAAAATTGTACAAAGGTATATACGTGTGCGTGGTGTGTAGGTATATTTGTTTTATAATAAATTAGGAGTTAAAAAACGAGTCAAAACCAACTTGAATGCTAAAATTCGACAGGGATTTAGGTTAGACTTTAAAATACCTACTTAACTTTAAAATCTTAATTAATCGAGTTATATAAGTGTAAATAAAAACTTCGAAATTAAAATGCGCCTATTATTATTTAGATAATAATAATAAATTTATTAGACCATTGTTACTAGAGTTTGCCGTAAATTATAATAATTTCAA
This sequence comes from Mythimna impura, assembly GCA_905147345.3. Taxonomy (NCBI): domain Eukaryota; kingdom Metazoa; phylum Arthropoda; class Insecta; order Lepidoptera; family Noctuidae; genus Mythimna; species Mythimna impura. Next base: position 23,588,653 of record LR990351.1, on the reverse strand, counting down.
CTTAATCTAGGACTGTAACTATTGACGAGAATTATTGTGTAGTCTATATGGTGGTCCCCAAACTCGGCAGTGCCTGTATCTTGGGGACCGGAGTTGAGATATAAGTACAATTTGTATACAAATGTAAATGACTAAAAAAAAAAGTTATAAAAAATGGTACCTACTTATCATAAATTAAAACAAATAAAGACTTGAGATCAAAGTGTCTTAAAACTAACTATTACCTAAAAAAATAATATATATTTTTATTTCACACAGGCCTACATGGGCACTTATAAACCGTCAGAAGCTAGTGCACGGTTCCAAATTGGTAGTTTCCTATGGAGAAGAACCGGCAAGAAACTCCATGGTTACTGTTTTAAAAAAAAGTGGTTGTTTACAATATTTTCATATTACACTATCTATTAATAGATATTATGTAAGAACAGTGTAGACCAGTCAAAATTGTACAAAAAGAACAATAAAAATAATCATATTAAAAAAAAAGTGAGTCGTAATAGGAAGTAATCTAAGAATTCGAATAAGAAGAAATCTAAGAATCAATTTTTTTTTTTTTAATAACAAAACAGAAGTAAAAATTAAAAAATTGTGCTGAGCCTAGCAAAGAATTATTTTGTTTATTATAACTTCATGTATCACAAAGGTTTAATGCCTTAGGCATACTCCACCAGTCTACCAAGGGTGGTGAAGAGATAACATGGCGCATACATAAAACAATCAAACGAAATATATGTACGTATGTATACGACAGTATATTACGTTTGTATCGGCTATGGAATTGTTCGAAAGAGTTACTCCAGTTCTGGAACGCAAAGGGCAAAGTTGTTGTTTCTCCCTCTCGCTCCAATCAGAGCGGGAGGAGTACGTTTCTCGCGTTTCACCACTATCTCACCTTTTTTTTTAGTTGGAAACATCCAATGACATCTCGCGCTCTTGGGCGGAGCGAGAGGGCGTGTCAGACTTTTACTGACTAAAAACCCACCCCTGTTCCTTCTTTGCCTTCGTCCCAGGGCCCCGGGTTTCACTACTATCTCACCTGATGGCATGATGTGGTCGACGAGGGAGCACGTTTGAGTAAAAGTAACCTATTCACTCTTGATAAACCAAGATTGTAGCTATCAGGAAATACAGACTCTGGCAGGGAATCCCACTCCTTAGCTGTACGCACAATGAATGTGTTCCCTAAACATTTTGTATTTATTTATTTATATATTTATGTACACACAAACACTTAAAAATGAAAAGAACAAAAGCAGATAGAAGAGCACAAAGGTAGTGCTTATTACAAATGAAATTTCTTCCAGCAGACCTGCGACAGGAGAGTTGGATGAGAGATGCAGACACAGTGTATACAAATAAGTTAGAAAATTAAAAATATGTATTGTGTGTATGGGTGGGGATGGTATGAGTAGCGGTATGTTGTATACCAAAATATCTTACTTTTGCCTTTATGACTTTTCACTTCACGTTGATGTAGACTAGTCAAAGCTTTTTTTTAGCTTTTTTTTTAGTTGGGAAAATCATCTGATGACAAATCCCGCTCGGGAAAATCATCTTATGACAAATCCCGCTCTTGGGCGGAACGGGAGATAGTGTCAGACTTTTACTGACTAAAAACCCACTCCTATTCCTTCTGTGGTGTGAAGTCACGTTCATCAGCACATCACGTATAGCACATAGTTTAAGATAGATAAGATGTTCGTAGCTTTGTAAGCATATTGTCACATACGAACTGTGTATATCTATATAGGGTGACTGGTAATTAGTGTACGATACTTAAACACGTGATTGTGCTCATGATAACCAACAACTTTTACTATGGGAACAAACCTGAAATCGCGAAAAAAAATCAGCTGTTCACTCACATTTATGTTTGCCTAATGTACTGAACAGCTGATATTTTTTTCGCGATTTCGGCTTTGCTCCCATAATAAAAATTGTTTGTTATCATGAGCACAATCACGTGTTTAAGTATCGTACACTAATTGCCAGTCACCCTATATATGCCACTAATTAAAGGAAAATCACCAGTTGACTCATGGAGTAGTACACATCACGTTGTTTACTTAACCCGTCCTTCCCCCCACATCGCACTTCTTTGCCTTCGTCCCAGGGCCCCGGGTTTCACTTTCAGACTAGTTAAAGTGTGATATACTTCCCTCCAACAAAGCAATATTCCAAAGGTTGATGTGTGTGTTCCGTATTCGCATATTCGATCACATTTTCGCTGTTACATACCAATCTTGCGTTGCAACGTTTACGATAGTGCGAAGAGCATCGCCAACCACTGGTGCCTTTCTTCATACACTGACGGTACTGGCTATACGTGTAGCTTTTAAGAAGAATCAAGTTTTTTCCAGAACGCGATTGCACTAACTCATAATCTGAAAGCATTTAAAATATTAGATTTTATTAATTACACAATACTGTTTTTTTTTCCAATGACATCCGCTCTTGGGCGGGGCGGGAGATAGCGTCAGACTTTTACTGACTAAAAACCCACTCCTATTCCTTCGTTGCCTTTCATACCAGGCGCCGAGTCTTCCTTTCAGAAGCCTTGGACACAATACTGGTAGTAATTCAATCTCCAACTTTCCACATGAGATGGTATAGACATGTTAGCAGAAGAAGCGAGGACCATGTTTTTCTTTTTCAGTGGGAAAATCCCCCGTACTTGGGCGGAGCGGAAAATAGTGTCAGACTTTTACTGACTGAAAACCCACTCCTGTTCCTTCGTTGCCGTAAAAAATACACTAAACCTGCCAGAACAAAAGAAAAGCAGAGGTCGCCCACCATTGACAATCGAGAAAGACCTCAAGGTAGCCCATTTGCCAGAGCCGACAGCCCAGGACAGAATATCCTGGCGCCGATTTGTAAGAAGACCCGACACCAAATAAAGGGAACAGGGAGAGGCCAAAGAAGAAGATTCGATCTTCATCTGTCAGCCTATATGTTATCCTTACATACCTATCTGTCTGTTTACTATAAACTCAAACATCACTGAAAAAAATTTCATGCAGTTTCCACCAATAGACAGAGTATTCATGAGGAAGGTATATATGCGATATCCTTCGCCAGTGTTACTGCTTTACATAAGGAGGCGACCGCATCCTATTCCGTCTCGCTCCAGACCATGGCTTGAACCAGGGCCTGGCGCGTGAGTTCACCGCCGCCGATCATCTCCACGAGGATACAGCGATGTTCCACTCAAGTAACAGGAACCTCCAGAACTTATCATGTCAGGTGAGAACCTGCGTCATGCGGAAAGTGGGGGACGCTGGGGTAGTTTAATTAAATAATTTCATGCATCAAAAAATAAACTTTCAATGGTGTAATTGTATGGGGCAGCTTATATTTTTGCTGATTATTTTATCACATTTTAGATTTACTCCCATAATAAAAGTTGTGCTAAATAGTCATAATTGCCAGTGTTCTTATTTATTCTTGTATTGTCGTCTCCGTATTGTATATTCCTCCCCCCTCTCCCTCTGGGAGTTTCCTTGTTCCTCAGTTACTAAAAAAAAATATTTTAGCGGTGCCATTGAAATAAAAATTCAAAATACAAGAATAATCAACACGACGTATATTTTAATAGCAATAATTGACAAAAATGCAATATTATTGAAAGCTTGCCAATTTTATGACAACTTAATATATTTCCCATTAAGAATAAAATGTTCTGGCGGTGGATGGGTATGCTGACTGTTGACAGAAAAAATGTTTTTATAACTATCAAGCACGAGTCTTGCTCTGCATCTTTTCCTGTTGTGTGCTGGACACCTCCAATTTTGAGTCCCTTTCTTTCCGGCACGATAGAGAGTAAAATTGTAACCTTTATACAGTAAAAACTCCTTTCCTGATTGGGTTTTTATTAATCTGTATTCTGAAAAAAAATTAAAACAATAATTTACACTCCATTTGAATCGAAAGAAAAATTCGAAATTTGAATTTTTCAAAATTCGAATAATACCATACAAAAGTTTGTATCAAAATAGGGTGTGTTCTAAACATGACATTGGCTAGATGCACAAACCTTGCGAAGCCAAAAAGAGGAAGAAGAAAAAAAAGTAGGGTGACATTCATTCTCAATTCAAAATTCTCAAACTGGCCCATAGTCTAGTAACTGACGCTTAAAATTAAATGTATCGTCGTTTTCTTATTGTTTTACTACCTAGGCTATGATGGCCTAGTTAGACAGAGTGACTTTCTACCAGTAACAATGGTTATAAAAAAAACCATCAATAACAACATCATTTCAGCAGAAAAACGTCCATTGTAAGACATAGACCTCCCCCAAGTGTCGCCACAACGACCAATCATGCCAATTGCCACTTAAGTTTTAAAAAAAAGATTCTTCGGGTTATTTCGGTAACCTTGATTCCCCTACACAAAAATACCAATTCCAAGACTTCTGACAATTTTATTGTAATCATTAACTGAATGTCACTTCGTCTAGACTCTGACATATTTTTAATTTAAGACCAATATTGTAGATAGTTTTTGCCGTTGTGAAGTTTCAATTTATTGGGTGGTTGATTATACCTGAATTAAAACTATGGATTTTTTATATATCTTTATTTTTAAGAATTCTTATGACATTTTGTATTCAATATTAATAAGAATACTGTATGGAGAAAAGAGACAAAATGTATAATGCTATTAAAATCAGAGAAGAAAATAATAAAACAGAATGAAAAACTTCGGAATGTTATTTTGATAATATTTATATAATTGCATTTTTAGAATGAAAACCACAGGCCATCTTATTTTCACACAAAAAAAAATTAACACCGTCATCAATGAATGACGGTTCATGACAGACCATTTAAAAATTTGCAACTATCTCTACGAAAACCTCGCAAGTAACATTTGACGTTTTTTCGACAATAATTTGAAATAAATAACGATCTGCAAAAGTTTCCAAATCGCAAACTAAAATAAACATAATTATAAAAATCAGCTGTGTAATAAAATTTTACAGGGTGTAGATTTTTCTTCCTCCTGTATCCTAGCAGTTTTCAGTTTTTCAGACAGTAAGGGCGCCTTCAAATTAGCCGCAAAATGCCGCGCGACGGCAGCATGGCTGCAACGCCGCCACCATGTTATTCCATGTAAATAACAAAGTAGCGTGCAGCGCAACTGCAGCGCGGGTGTAGCGCAGTAGTCGCGCGTTTTTTATTTATATGGAATAACAAGACAGCGCGGCACTTTGCGGCTAATTTGAAGGCGCCCTAAGTGAAACGCTCACAAAAAAACATTAACATGAGTGTAATTCAAAAGTTATGCAAATATTTGTTACATTATTATTATAATTATTATTAACATCTACACCTACATGACATTCTACTTTTAGATATAATAATTATTTTTTACATAACTAATTAAATTTGATGCAAACATCGAGATCATAAAATGACTACTACGTGGTATGATAAAAATAAATAAAATAAAAAATAACTAGTGAAAGTACGCAGACGATATTTTCATTAATTCATGTATTTAAAAAATTTATTTTTTAATATTTGCATACCTGTAACTTAAGTGAAATATGTATCGGTCTATAACTATTACTATAACAACTGCTGTACCACATTTATAGCAGATAAATGATTGATTAATAAATGAACTTGGACGAAGCAAACGAAGTACCTACCCGTTAGCATGGTATAAGCGAAGATGACCATTTGCTAAGTAATTTTTCCCTACCAAACAAAACAAACATGATGTGTGTCATAATTGAATATCATGAATAACAGAAGGCTCACGGATATGACGTTACTCCAGATATTTTAATTTGAACCTGAGCAATGGTTACCCAGTGGTAACAGCTCTGACTTATGAGCTGGGTCATGGATTCACAACCAGCCAGGTGCATTACTTTGTGTAATTTATTTCATCACCACTGCTCTCAAAACGGTGAAGGTATACATCGTTAAGAAACTGACATGTCCTAGAACTATAAGTTCGAAGTTATGTCACCTCCACCTTGCATGGCGGGTTATGGCCCATTCTCTCTCCTAGAGAGGGGGCCTAAGTCCCAGCAGCAAAGAACATTTAAAAAATGGCTGATTAAATGATGTACAAATTAAAGTGTTTAGTATACTCAGGTACCAGGAATCTATTCAAAAGCTTATAATAACACCTAATGATTATGTTATTTACTACGATTGTACATCCAAATACTTACTGCCAATAGCAAAAACCTTATTTGGTATCTACTAAATGTTTTTTTTTCTTTCTTATCTATATTATTATAAAAAGGAAAGATTAGTATTTTTATTTTCAATGAACACAAACTCAAAATTGTTTGTTTCACATAGGCCTAAATGGGCACTAATAAACCGTCAGAAGCTAGCGCACGGTTCCAACAAAACAACAAATTAACCAACAATAACAACAACAAAAAAAATTAAAAAAAATACTTTCACCAATGGAATGCTACTATACCTTATGATTAAATGACATAAGCATATTTTCTAATTTACTTTTTTATATTCTATTTTTGACAGAAGCAAGTTTTAAATATAAATAACAGTTAAATAAAAATATCATCTATACTGTATTTTTATAAAATATTTATTTTTTTACAAAAATATAGCATGGATAATAAGAGTAAAAAAAATATATAATTGCATGCTTGATTTCAAGTACCATAAAATATTAACTGCAACGTTGCGCTATTTAGAGAAGGGAAAATAAAACAAATTAGAAAATGCTTCTATATCGTCAAAGCATAGAGAACTAGACACAGCTAGACATTACATACTTCAAAAGAGTGGAGTGGTGTTGTCACTAAAAAATTAAAAACAAAAAGGTGGTGGATGACTGTGTTCATAGTTCAGAGATATGACATTCCTGTACTGGTCCAGTACCAGCATCGTCTTGCAGTGTTTACTCTTGTTAGAAGTACATCTCCAATAATCGTATCCTTCCTTAGAAGAGTGACGTAGATAGTAGTACTTATAATTCCCAAACAACAGTATGGTCCGGCCTTTACTAGATTGTAGAAATTGCAATCCTGAAAGGTATTTTGTATTAAGGTAATTTTTAAAACGGTATTAGGATCTTAGTAGATAAAACTATATAAAACCAAGCTGTAATAACTACCTTTTCTAAATGCGTAAGGACTTAATGATTACGTCAGTTAATGACTGAATACCAGGACTAACAGAAAATTAAATAAAAAAATCCTTATTTTTTAGCATTCATGGGTACATATATAGTTATTTTTCTTTTATTTTTTATTCAATTACTTTCACACAACGCCATCTAGTCCCAAACTAAGCAGAGCTTGTGCTATGAGTACTAGAAAACTGATAAACATATTTATATATTTCTAAATACATACATATAGATAAATTATACCCAGACACAGAACAAATGATTGTGCTCACCACACAAACATTTGTCCTGGTTGGGAATCGAGTCAGAGCCACTGACCACTAGACCAACAGGCCTGTCATATGTAACGCCAGAAGCTGGAGCACGGTTCCATTTAGTCGTTTCCTATGGAGAAGAACCTGCAAGAAACTTTACGATTACTCTTTAAAAAAAAACTCGTCATCGTCATTCTAAGAAGCACCTTCTCTTACGAGGAAGTACCTTCTCATTTCACCAAAAAGACACATCCATCTTGTGTTCGACGTCGACGATGTAATGAAACCAAGAATACATGGATTCGTCGTAATAAGTATCGACTTAGAGGGAATAATAATTTGTCTTAGACTCTGGAAGCTTCTGCACTATGAAGTACAAAGAAATCTCGTTTATCGTATCACCACAGTCCTACAGTGAAAATTCACCAAGTCGTTTAGACAAAAAGGCGTGTCAAAGAAAGCATATCTACAACTTCATCCGGAAAAAAGCCAGGCTTACGAATTGAGAACTACCTCTTTTTTTTTAAATCGATTAAAAGAATCCACACGAGTACGTATTATTATTTAGTTTATTTGAACCGTAACATTACTGGTATTTAGTATAGACATAGATTCTGCATTAAATACTAAATACTTTCTAAATTTGACACGGCTAAATTCATAAGTGTGAAAAAAAAACGAGTTGTCTTTTTTTTACTTCATCGTTTTCAAGGCGGTGATTATGAAGTAATTACTTGTATTCATTAACTAGTAATTATTGAGAAAACAAAACATTTTTCAAAATCATTGAATCCAATAATTTGAGAAAACAATTATTGTATCTACATAAAATTAATATCTACACATTTAATTATCTATAACCTACATGAAATTTCTATAAAATAATACACAGATTCATTATAAATTTTCATATTCTAATAAGTACCGATAGGCTCAGTTTCTGGTACGAAAATTCATTTGGCAAACTGTCAAACGTGCGTCAGTAGATGATATTTCAGAAGCCAGAAACCGGGGCTTAATAATCACCATAATGTTCATTTCAGCCGAAAGACGTCCACAGTTGGACTCAGGCTTCTCCAATCCATCGCGGGAATCAGTCCACCTTGTAGGAGGACGGAAGACGCAACCTACCCACCTATCTTCAATTACACCATCGATTTCAGTACAACGATCTTTCTTTGGTTATAATTATACATAGGGGGTGAATGTGTATGCTCATAGTTGCCGTCAAGAATGGTAGTATAGTCGCTATCCAGCAGTAGTAGCGCCTTACAGCATTTGCTTTTCATTGAAGAACATCTCCAGCGGGACAGCCCAGGCTTCGACTGACGAGTATTGTAATATGTGTACCCCTTGTGTAGAATCAATGAGCTCCCTTTCTGAGACCTGATGAATCTGAAATCTGAAAAAGGATAACATATTACAATCTTTTCATTTCTGAGTATCGCTTGATAGTAGTTGGTCTGTGAGGCTCTAAAAAAATTGAAAAACTTCATTACTTTGTACTATTTTAATTAATAAACAGTTTTTTAGGGTGTCATATCTGAAAAAGAGAAATATAACCCTTGTGGGATCACTTTTCTGCCTGTCTGTCAAGTAGGGGCCTCTCACAGCCCTCATCATTGTTCCTCAAGGAAGATTTTTTATTATAGATAGGCTCGTCTCACCTGATGGAAAGCGACAATGTGTTCGATGATGGAGCACGCTTGCCTAGAAGTAACCTATTCAGTTTTGGCTTAAAGACCCGAGGTTGTAGTTATCAGGAAACACAGACTCCGTCAGAGAATCCTACTCCTTAGCTATACCTATGCACGATGAATGTGTTCCCAAAACGTTTTGTGCTTCTGGGTGGGATGTCGACCATGTACCAGTGGCGCATCGCCATACGCCTTTCGGACTCATCGACCATCCACTCTGCGAGCCCTTCTATGCCCACTGTCATTCTAGTCCACTTTAAATTTTTCAGGTTTATTCTCACGTGTTACAGGATATGACGAGGTGTCAATATTCGCCAGTCGCAGAGCTGACTGGTTAGCTTTAAGACCTTGCAAGTAATTATTGGAACTCGTGAAAGCTGCTTGAAAACATATTATGTGATCTGTCCCAATCCTTAACATATTCAATGTTTTTATTTGTTTTTTTTTTAATATAAAAAACGTGGCTCACACTAGGTATAAATACACAACATACACAAGACACCCAGATCCGGAACACCTATCTGTAGGTCATACAATTATTTGTCTCATGCGGGAATCGAACCCGCGACACAACGCAACAGTTATTCGCTAAACCAATGCGCCAATCAATGTATATGTCTTGAAAGGAGAATGACGAGATGGTTTGGATGGCTTCCTCGAGAACTGCCCCCCCAGCCAAGTTACGATCGTTTTGTCTGCGTCGAACGCCTCGAGTAGGCCACGCCTCCGATTCCTTTGCTCTGACAACGTGACTGAGCGTTGAGATGACGTCAGAACAAAGGAATCGGAGGCGTGGCCTACTCGAGGCGTTTGATGCAAACGAAACGATCGTAACTTGGCTAGGGGGGCTGGCGTGAAGAGAACACAGAGACGTTTAAATATACCGTTTAAAAAATATTGAACTTTAAGATCAAAAAATTAGTCATCGAAGAATAATTTCGGTGATTATACCAAGTCTCTATATATTTTTTGCAATGTAAACCATTCATTACCTTATTTATAAAATAAATAATAGAGCGCGTTTGAAAGAAACATAAGATTTATTTTAAATTCTATAACAAGAGAAAAATGTGTCTTTGGTTAGAAAAACTAAAACCTTATTTATTGAATAAGGAAACACCTTTAATCAAATTAAAAAAAAAAGAACAATCATAACAAAAAAGTGTTCAAAATACTAACAATGATAATATTTACTTCGTATCGAAACAAAACAAAAAACAATTAACTAATAACAAAAAAAACGAAAAAAAAACTTCATATCAGGCATCAATAAAAGTATTTGTCACGGAAGAAACGGATGAAAAAGACCGCAGCAGACTTGGAATTCTGGTAGCGTGTTATAAGCATGTTCCTACCCTTAGCCGATTCTAAAATATTTCCCATTATCTGTGAAATATTGAGGTGGTGGATGGTTATGATTTAAATTAGCCTGTATAATGTGTTTGAAACGGTCTAATTCTAACTTAGCTTTGCATTTCTTACTATTATGGGAAGAGCATCTCCAACGCCCTATTCTTTTCTTCCTGGCTTGGTTCGCATGCCAATACGTATAGTCATTCAATAATATTAACTGCTTGCCTTTTTGCGACATTATAAACTTATAGTCTGAAACATTTCTTTGTCACTATATACTTCATATTTTCTGTTCTTTACTGACAACCTCTATCTTAATTTTTACCAACTACATTCACCATCTACGTACAAATCAACACTACTTTCTATTTTAAACGGCACAAGTCATAATATTACTTCCAACACCGCAACATTTAACTAGTCTATAATTCTATGGATACTTGCACCGAGTCCAGATGTTTATATCGTAATGATATTGTCCCAACTCTTAGGCCTATCTGTCCACGGACGCGTAGCTTCATAGACGCGTGTTCGTCATTATACGCTTGGTGTACGCCTGCTCACAGCTTAGGCCCGCTGTCCACGGACGTATAGCTTCATAGACGTTTCAAAATACGCCATACAGTTTGAGCACACAGTACCGAACCCTGTCCCTATCAACGCTGTCGGACGACGAAGACGTTCTCGCCATTTTTACAAAAATAAAAACTTGTTTTCACTCGATGTACGCCCCGACGTATGACATGCGGTACGGCAGGCGTTATGAAGCCTGCATGCAGCGACGCAGACACAACGTTGCCGCTCCGTCTACAGAGTTTCATAGTTTTGTATGTAAGCTGTGAGCAGGCGTACACCAAGCGTAAAATTACGAATACGCGTGTATGAAGCTACGCGTCCAGTTGGCCTTATAGTTTTTATTTATAAGTTCAGTAGCATCCATGATCGGTTTATACTAAATGTTAAGGTTCCCTTTCATTCTAAACGCTTTGAAATGGCAGCTGGAGGTGAGACACCGCCGTGCCTCGGAAAGCACGTCAAGCCCTTGGTCCTGCGCCTGATCCCTCTCTGGTTGTGTCAGATTGCCGTCCCATCAGAGAATAAAAGAAAAGACAGTGCCTCTATTTAAACGCACACACTCGTGCTCTACATTTTCTGCAGGAGGAAATGTAGAGCATGAGTGTGTGCGTACTTGGCTAATCTCTGGTAAGATTGGCTACCATGATCGAAATTCGGTCGCGAAGATTATTATTTATCATTTAATCAACTGTATAACGATTATGTATACCCTTTTTGCTTCGTTTTAAACACTTCAAATGAAGAAGGTTAAAAAACCTTTGAGTTTTAGTTGTTTAAAACAATCCTAGTCATGTGCACGAACGCAAATTAAACAAAAAGAGGATACATAATCGTAATACATAGCATTATATATATAACTAGCGGTCCCAACAGACGTTGTCCTGCCCGAAAGTTGACTTTTCGTCAAACAAAAATTGAGTACCAGATTGTAGCGCCACCTACTGGGTTACATTTTATTTTCAAACCATCCAGGAACCCACTCAAATATACAAACTAAATTTCATCCAAATCGGTCAAGTCATGTAGGAGAAATTAGGTGACAAACACACGTAGGTACAGAAGAATTGTATGGGTATATAAAGACTTCTACCTTATGTAAGTTGAAATAAAACAAACGAAAAACTGTTACTGAAATATACATTTAATAGCTTTATTATCAAATTGTTTCAGGGTTAGTTTTTTTTTTTTGTGTGGCATGACCAATACTTACAGATACAGATACAACATGTCAATGACATTAAAAAGTTGTATCTTTTTAATTTAATATAATTATAATGACATTATACGTATTTATGCTTAGAGGGAGAGGGAGGCCAAAGAAAAGATGGATGGATCATGTAAGGAGTGATATGAAAGAAAAGTTTGTGATAGCGTGACGAGTGACAGGACAGAATGGAAATAAAAAAACGTGTTACGCTGACTTCAAATAATACGAGACAGTGGTAGGAAGATGATAATGATGATGATGATAATGACGTATTTATGTATACTATAACTTACAATAACTAAAAAATATCCCATGATTGCCATAATTTATAAAAAAAAATGTATTAAGTACTAAACATACTTATTATTTTTTTAACACTTAATAAAAAAAGGAGATGAGCCTGGTACATGATTTTAATCTTATTAAGACACTCACGACTCAGTAAGAAAATTCTAAAGACCACTAAAGTCATTTAGATTAATCATAAAACATTTAATAAATTACTTACCTACTTATATAAATTGCTACCATTTAGAATTTAGATTCATCCAACTACACTGATGTTAGGTCTCGGTTGATATATCCATATTATAGTGAGGAAAATGATGTTCAGATGATGAATACTTAAAAGATTTTATTCAGTAATTATTTATTGATAATATAATTAAATTGGTTGTGACAAAAAAATCGTTACACAACCAATTTAAGAAAATACTTTTTATTATTTGGTATTGGAAATTATTAAAGAACTTCTCCCGCCCTGCGGTGTCAGACTTTTACTGACTACTTTTCCTTCAGATGCCTTTTGCGTTCAAAGGCCGCGGTTAATCTTTCAAAAATAATTCCACGGCGCATAAAAGACTACCCCAATAACAAGTCAGTCTCAGATTATTCGTTGTTGTTCTTTAAAGGGAGATGCTCAAAGATAGCCCACGAAATTATTTTTTTCTTAAGTTTTTCAACTTGACACTGACCGGCAAAATGTAAAAAAACTTAAGAAAATTTGAACTTACCGGATCCTTAAGCATTCGCCTCACTTAGTGGTAATCACTTATTTAGTGCTAATTCTATTTTAAAATCTATTTTTAAGGTTATTTGTATCTTTCCAGATTGAAAGTCGCCATATTTGCTGTCGCCGTATTTTGATGAAGTTTCTTTAAACATCAGTGTAGTTTTAAAATTAAAGGCACTACAAATATACTTACTTAGTTGCCTATTAATAATAGATCTAATAATTAAAAATATTATTTAAATTAAAACTTAAAAATATTACAATAAAGTAGATAAACATACTGAGTAGCTTTCTAAACCCTTGGATTTTCAAAGGATGAAAGTGTATAATAATATAATTTTTTCACTTGGATGAATTCTGAAATATTAAATTAAAAATCAAATCTGCCATAAATTCTGTCAAGTTAGAAGCACAAGCAAGCATTTCATGTTTCTAGGAATTACATCTGTATCAAAAACATGATAATTACATAGACGAGTCAACCAGACCCGGAACAACTATCTAGTTGTTCTGGGGTCTGGTTGTCTCGTTTTTTTTTTTGACCGCCACGTCAAAAAAGCAAAGACGTGCTCTCCGTGCCAAGTTACGGTGTCATCCTTTAATCTGTCATGTAATCGTGACTATGGCGTGTCGGGTACATTTTCTTTTGTAATTTATTTATGACTCTGGCGATCAATAGGATAATTAACTGCATCTGGTTACTGGAAGCCGACCCTCACATAGTTGGTATGGAAAAAGGCTGGTCATCCTAGTTTCGATGACCATCATCTCCATAAGTTATACACAAGTGATCAGTTGGTAACGATATTGGCTGATAGTACTGTGGGTTTAGTTTGGGTGGAGGATGGGTGTGCTCTATGTCCGGGTCCACAATTTTATTTCCATAATCCAACTCCAAAGCGGCTTTACATTTCTTGCTGTTGTGCGAGGAACATTTCCAAGTCGTGGTTCTTCTTTTTATGTTTCTGCGTACATACCAATATGTGTAATCTTTATGGAGTATCAGCTTACTGCTTTGCTGCGATTTTATGAACTGGAAGCCTGAAAAAAATTAGATTGATTTAAAAATGTTCTGATTTTAGTAGGCGGTAAATTGAATATGTTGTTATGGTTACATGGTTGATGGTCAAGTGATTAAGGCATCCACCTTTTACCGGGCAAGTATCAATGTGAATTTTCCAATTCATATGTAGTACTTTTCTAAGTTTATTTAGGACATTACTGACACCCCGTGCCTCGGAAAGCACGTAAAGCTATTGGTCCCGGTTATCATTCGTAGATCTTTGACAGTCGTTACAGATAGTCAGACGCCAGAAAGTCAGAACTTCAGTTTATCCAAGGAGTATCGTGGTGCCCAGTAATTGGGTTGTTGCAGGCTGCGGATGCAGGCAGCACATGCAGCGGCTGCACGAAGCCGGCTGCAGCTGCACGACTGATTTTCTATATAGTAATGTGAAAACCATTCCGAACGCGGCTGCGGCCGCACGTGCTGTCGAGCTTCGGTTGCGAGTGCTGCCGCGACCTGCAGTCGCAGCCGATCGCAGACCAGTAGTGCTGCGGTCGATGTGCACGAAGTTACGTTACTCCAATCTGCTTAGACAAGTCTGGAATAATCGCTACTCGGAGCCGATAGCGCTCATGTAGGATTGAATCGTAGATTTGGTACTGGCAGCACGTGCAGCCAGCCTCGGAATCGCTCCCGGCTGCGATGCAGGTAACGGCTGCGTGTTATGCGTGTGCTACCTGCATAGCCTGCATCCACCGCCTGCAGCCGAGATTCGAATGGTACCTTTAAACAGGAGTATTCAGCCGCTTCCAGTTAGACTGGAAACC
This sequence comes from Mythimna impura, assembly GCA_905147345.3. Lineage (NCBI taxonomy): Eukaryota > Metazoa > Arthropoda > Insecta > Lepidoptera > Noctuidae > Mythimna > Mythimna impura. Next base: position 23,573,599 of record LR990351.1, on the reverse strand, counting down.
AATACCAAGCTAGTCGGGAAAAGGGATAGGATGTTATGGTTAATTTGAAATCGTTTTTCAATGTTTAATTTTTATTATAAATTTTCCATTTACGAGTAAACATGCATTTATTACTACAGATAAAGGTCCAATAAAGAAAACAAAGATAATTTTAAGATGAGACTCATTGTATAATATGAGTAATCGAATCAGATTCCTGATAGTACTATTAAAGATAAACGCAGTTTTAACACATAAAACATTTAATTACAACTTCAAAACTATTCAAATGTGTAACACCGTGAAAAGGGCACATAATTCTCTATTTATAAATAAAAAATAAATAAATAAAAAATATTTATTGTCTCATAATTTTTTTTACAAACGTAGATGAAGCCCTGAACCCCACACTAGAATTCCCTGTGTTGTGGGGTCCAGTCTCTTTCAATCCATATTCTGAAGGTACAGTAACAAAGACAATAGTTTTAGGTAACTAAACTATATGTTTAAGAAATTTTCAGTAGTTTAGGTATAGTGTGGTGTAGTGAGTGTAGTGTGGGAAGTGTAGTGCGGTAGGTGTAGTGAGTGTAGTTTTTTTTTATTATTATTGATAGGCTCGCGTTTGACCACTATCTCTATGTATGAATTTGTTGACAAAACTGTAACAACAATATGGGGAATACATTGGCTCCTGTAATACCGTTCCTAACTAGCTCAGGAGCCAGGGAATTTTATTTATGTGTAAAAACTTTATGTCAATAAATAATTTATTATTATTATTATTATCTCACCTGTAGTCATGTTTTTTTTTTTTTTTCGGTGTGAAAATCATCTTATGACATCCCCCGCCCTTGGGCGGGGCGGGAGATAGTGTCAGACTTTTACTGACTAAAAACCCACTCCTGTTCCTTCATTGCCTTTCGTACCAGGGCCGAGTCTTCCTTTCAGAATCAGACCCTTGGCCCCAGTAGGCTTCGACCCTGCTAGGCCCCTACAGTTGCTGACATCTCCTTGAGGCGCGCGTGTGAGGGTGTGTGAGTGCATGTGAGAAGGGTAAGAGTGGTAAGTAAGTGTTAGTGTGATACTCTTAAACCAGTGCGTTTATTGATATTACTTTGTTTTACTTTTTTTATGACGTTATTTTTACACTTTAACTGTCATAGTTGCTAGTGCGGGGGTAATGAGACACGGCGACAATAGTGATGCGCTTATTAATCGACTTTTTAATATTATAACAGTACTAAAAGCACCGAAATCTAATTAGAAAAATTAATAATAAAACATATATAAGGCGATTCGTGCTAGTTACGATACACAATAATATTATAAAGACGAAACTTTGTGTGTATGTCATACATATATTATTTGGTCTTTATCATATTAGCATTATTAGATGTTCACAAATTTACAGACATATTGACTATAAAATAAATACATAATACTGAAATTTGAATGCCACTCATGGAATTTTAGAGGGCAATTTTTCATCAAATAACTTCTCACGCTCTAGGTGAAGTGGGAGGAAGTGTCAGACTTTTACTGACCAAAACCCACAGTGTTCCTTCAATTACCCTTTTTTGCAAGGGCTACGGTGACTCCTTCGAACAATCCGCAATACTGCCCTACCGGGGCCCTGGAACGAACGCAAAGAAGGAACAGGAGTGAGTTTTAGTAAAAGTCTGACACACCCTCTCCGCCTCAGAAGCGAGAGAAGTCACTGAATGATTACCCACCTAAAAAATAGCCCTGGCAGGTGTATATTATGCTGAAACCTCTTTGAGGCGTCCGTCGACCCAGGCTCAGTCCTTATCGGAGCTACCCATAGCTCGCCGTCCGCACGCCCGCGCCAAATAACTAACAGATACAAAATTAAATTTTAATATAAATCCCTTTATTAATAAAGAATTTTCGAGCTGGATGATTATGACTTTCATCGGCAGAAACAAATTGGTTATTCAAATCCAGCACCAGTTTCGCCCTGCAGCTTTTGTGAGCACATAAAGTGCAGCGCCAATGATGAGCATCTTTGCTTAAACGGGCATAGCAGTATGTATGATTATTGTATAGTATCAGCGTCTTCCCTCGTTGCGACTTGATGAACTGGATACCTGTAAAATGTTAAATGTCACGTCTTTTTAATCTACACAAAACACATTCTATTTATAGGGTAGATACTAAAATCCTCACAGGTTAATCTATTTTTTTTTATTGTTATAAACTAGTGCTTGACTGCGATCCCACCTGATGGTAAGTAGTGATGCAATCGTTGATGGTGAGACGCATTAGTTTATTAAGGGCCTATTCACTCTAGCCTTGAAGATACCTAAATTATAATCGGACGGGAAGACCGCAGCAGGCAAAGATAAGCAATGCTATTGCCCTGGAACGTAAAGGGTAATTAAAGGACCGCAGGTGGATTTTAGTCAGTCTGACACACCCTCTCGGTTCAGCGAGATCGGGAGAAATATCCTACCTTAAAAGAAAGGCTAATGCTAATGTAGAATTACACTGCGCACACGTGTGCCATACACGTCGACCTGGGCGCGTCGGTGTCCATACATTTTACATGGAAACTAGACTTGTAGAGCTACACTTGATCCACGCCACGCGACGTCGTTCTACGTACAAATCAGGCGTGTTACACGTGTGCGTCGGTCTAATGTAGTTCTAGCTTTAGGGACGCTAGCTAAAGTCAGCTCGTAGGTGGGTGACCGTTCAATACAAATAGTTTTTTCAATACCGAGACAAGAAAATATGTAGCGTGGGGTGCAGACTTTGCACTATCGACATTTTCAAGATTTTAGACGCACTACAACAAGTTAAGATCATCACAAATAGGAGACTGTCAAATTTTGAAGTATCCTCCTACAGTACTCTTTTTCTACGGTATAACAATCCTCTTATCTACGCTGGTACAGTGCAAAACAGTGCTAGTGCAATGATTTTCTCTGTCATTTATGTAATTCATCCCATGTAATTCTTTAGTACGTTCATACCATAGAAATATTTACTTTCTTATATCTCTGTTTCGTACGTAATTAGTTTTGATCGTGCAGTATAGCACCTCCTCATGAAGAACATTTCAAACAGCTCAAATAAGATGGGGTTATCTTTTTGCGCTCTGTAGTTACTATGGCCACTATCCGTCAGTTTTGACAAAAAGCTGTTATTACAGTATCTTAATATATTAGTTTTTATTTATAATTTAGTACATACCTACTTATTACGTAATATTTTTTTCTTAGACTGTTCTTCAAGCATCTTGTAGTCACTCCGGCCGCACTCAATGTTGACAAACCACAGAAAGTAAACTCAGGAGTTACTTAGTATGAAATGCATTAGATTAGTATAAAAATGACAGTTAAGAATTAAAATTCAAATTCAAGTATCATTCATTGTTTTAGAATAGAAATAATAAGATTAATAAATTAATTGAATATGTTGTTGGGATTTGAGACAAGAAAATTTTGGTGTTATTTATAAAACCATTAACATTTAAAATATAGTTTTATTTTATTTGCTTGTGATACATTAATATACCTAAAGCTTTTCAAACACATATCCCCAAACGGAAACATAACTTTTCATTTTATTTATTTTTGTTTTATTACCATCACACTATCTCGCCTGATGTAAAGCGACGATATGGTCGACGATGGAGCACGCTTCCCTAGAAGTAATCTATTCAATCTTGACTTGGTATTACAGTATGATAATCTTCAAAGCAACCTCGTTCAAGACATAAAGTTTTTACACACTTTTTGCATTGCCAACGAGCCCTCTTTTTGCAGACAGTACATCTCAGCTGTTTTGCTAACTTTTTGGGAAAATGACCTACGTCCTCAAGCGGGAACTTCGATGGAAATGAAGTAGGTTGTAACCGGAGCGGGTCTCTACACTTGAACTTTTGGTTTGCTGAAAATTGCAATGAAGATAAATAATTTATCAACGCTTTTAGTTAAAAGGGATCTGCAAATGAGTAATTTTTCGCTATGTAACATGTAATTTTTATAGTTTCGAAAATGACGGTGCACATGCACTTAGAGTAGGCACTTTGTAACATGAAATGTAACCGCAAAGGCTGGTTCGAGATCCTTGGAACGAAAAAAAAAACACAGGTACACAGGTGGGTTTTATTAAAAGTCTGACACGCCCTCTCGCTTCAACCAGAACGGGAGAAGTTATTTCTCAACTCAAAAAAGGGTGGTTTGAGAAAAAATTACCTTGAATTTGTGGCCTTTGCCCAGCTAGGGGAAAGTATAGTTAACCTAAATAAAAAAAAAATGTGAGGTCAATAAAAACGAATGTTGTTTGTTGCAAAAATATTAACCAATTTAATAAGCAATACTTTGTGTTATTTTAATCAATCTTGGCTGGAGACGGACAAAAGATTAACTTAAATACAAAGCTGGGTTTAAACCCGTTTGTGAATTCCTAATTTCTAATTAAGTCTGATAATTTGTCCTTTATTGATTATATATTTCCGGGGTGGATGATTGTGTCCATTATTGCGAGCTGAATGTTGAAAGTTCCCATCTTCGTCTAAAAGTAACGTGAAGTTGCAGCGGGTGCGCTTGCTATTCGTGCAAAGCCAATAATGTAGGCCTTTAGATTTAACATGACGTTTGTGGAAGTAGGTAAAGTCGTTGTGTAGTATTAACTGTGATCCCCGGTGAGAACTAACGTACGATATACCTGAAATTAGAGATTTTCTTTTAATTTCATCATCAGAAAATGAGTTTTAAGATTATGTGGTTGTAATGAAGTATTTCTCTTGTTGTAAATTTAAGTAATTTTAATTGCAATTATAAACATTTATTAAATCACAAAAAATCTGCATTTCTATAAAAATCTTCGTCTTTTCAAACGGCCTCAATAGTTTTTTTTTTTCGTTTTAATTTAATTATCTTATACACTGTTAAGATTCTAAAGCCGCTTTTCCACCAAAATTGACATTACGACTACTTATAGCACGGTCGAAATATCTCGACCGCTCCGAACTTCGAATAGTTGGCTGCGCAGTAATTATTTTTTAAAATTGAATGGCGAATGCTTATTACGTATTTTTGCGCGTTTCCGCATAGTTTAGAACGCTTAACTTCAGAGTGGCAAACATATTTCGACAGTACTATTTTTGATACGTTTTAACAAAATTTATCAGATCTTCTTTGGTTACCAGTAACTTTATCGTCATTATTATCACCATTTCAGCCGAAAGACGGTCACTGCTAGACATAAGCCTCCCCCAAATTTGCCACAACGAACGGTCCTTTGCGTCTCGCATCCAGCGCATTCTAGCGACTCTCACCAGGGGCCCAAGTCTGCTATTTTTATAAATTCATCATTCCAACACGATCCCATTGTCATTTTGCTAAAGGTTCGTAATCTCTTAATTCATAATGATCGATCATTGATCGGTCAATGGTCTCGTAATAGAGTTGTGGTGGTTGTGGTTGTGGTTATCGAGTTTATTAAAAGCAATGACTGCACAATAACGTTCTTATGGTAGGTCACTGATCAAAGGAACTGTCAAAATTTTAGCAGATTACCGCATAACTCATACATTTAATTGTCAATATGTACGAGATTACCATTATATACCACTTCTTTCAATGAGTGTCAGTGGTTGACCATTGGAAAGTCATAATGACGCCATTATTATAGTAGATTACCAAACCTTTCAAAATCAACAATTATGAACTCAATGATAGACCATTCTGACACTATTGTAATAGCAGACTTGAGGCCCTGGTCATCGGTCCACCTTGTGGGAGGCCTTCCAATGCTGTGTCTTCCGGTGCGCTCCCGGCTCGGCTCCATCGACCATCTGTTCTACGATCAATGTGCCCTGCCCATACTTAAATTTGGCGATTCTTCAGGCTATGTCGGCGACCTTGGTTTTCCTGCGATATTTTTATTCCTGCCCCCTTAGCCAAGTTACGACCGTTTCGTTTAGATTCTCTTGCGTTGAACGCCTCGAGTAGGCCACGCCACGGATTCCTTTGTTCTGACGTCATCTCAACGTTCAGTCACGTGGTCAGAACAAAGGAAAACGAAATGGTCGTATTTTGGCTAGGGGGGCTGAAGCGATAATGCAAGGAAACTCCAAGCGTAACCCTTTCCATTGCCCCCGGGGTGGCTTTAAGCCTTCTGATGAGGTGACTTTATCATCAACAGTAGAGACTTTCGGAGCAATTCTTAAATACTTTTTCTTTCCGAGTACCTACTAGTGACAGGGATGAAAGTAATTATCACCCTGTATAATAATAATACAAACACGGCATTCCTAATATTATCTATAATTATGTGATAAATAAATATAAATGAGGCATAGCGTGTATATAGGGTGACTGGTAATTAGTGTACGATACTTAAACACGTGATTGTGCTCATGATAAATAACAACTTTTACTATGGGAACAAACCTGAAATCGCGAAAAAAAAATCAGCTGTTCAGTACATTTATGTTTGCCTAATGTAATTAGTTAGTGTGTAATTAATTAGTTAGTAATTGCAATTAGTGTACGATACTTAAGTATCGTACACTAATTGCCAGTCACCCTATATGATTGTTTTTTTTTTTAAATCAAATAAAAATGCATTCGAAACTTGAATATTTTATTTATTTATTTATCTACTATTTGACTAAAGAAAAAAAATATATACAAAAGATGAGAAGAGAAAAATTTTAAACATTAATGTTTATTTCTGTACAAATACAATAATACAATTGAAGACACCGAATATACAGAAAATTACATTTAATAATTTATTACTTAATTTTTCAATATAATTTTTAAAAATTCATTTTGTAAAATTCATAAATTCACTTCGTTTTGAAATATTCACCTTTATGATAATAATATTTCGGTGGCGAATGGTTGTGGTAATCGTGTACGAATAAAATTTTCCCATCCAAGTCTAGGGCTAATTTTGCTTTGCAGTTTCTGTGAGCGCAGGCTGAGCATCTCCAATGATGAAGGCCTTTGTTCTTAACGAGGCGAGCGTGACAGAAAGTGTACCCATTGTACATAATGAGCTTTTTGGTGCCTTCTATTGACTTGATCACGTGGTAATCTGAAACAGATGTATTTCGTATTTTTCAATTATCAGAATTATAGTTTGTAGTTAACATGCATCCTGTGTGGTTTTCACATTCTTTTAGTAATCTTTCTCTAAAAAAGTTTTTTGTTTTTCTTAACTTTACTTAGGTGCGATTCGCCCCGAAATCTACCAAACAGGAAATGAGAAATAAACAAGGGAAGCGGCAGGCCGATATTGACCTGAACCGCACTAGAAAGATATTTTTTCTTTTTTGTTTTTTTTTAGTAGTGATGGGAGAGACAAAAATAAGGGGCATATTGAAAATTAAACAGAATTATCGTAAAAAAATTAAAAAGTGTTTTATTTACTTATGCCTGTCTTTAAAACATGTCAAGCAAAGGTTTTGGTTGCATTTCCTGCAATATTTTTTTATTTTTTTAACTTTTCTTTTTGCTTCGGTACTATCAAAGGTTCTCCGCAGTCTCTCGTAGCACCCTGCACAATTTCTCCGTTTAGCGCTCATCTCAAGGGCATGATCATTGTCCTTAGATTTTACTTGATTTTCTGAAATTATGTTTTTTTAAATTCCGTGTGATTTATTTACCATATGAGTGGACTCTTTTGAAAGTTTGAAAGTGGCGCCAGTGACTGAAAAGTTGAAAGGGAATCGTTTGTCTTGGTATGGTCATGTAAAAAGGAGGGATGAAACGCATGTTACTATAAGAGTTATGAGTATACATATGGATAGATGGAGAGGGAGAGGGAGACCAAAGAAAAGGATGGATGGATTGTGTGAGAAGTGTCATGAAAGAAAAAGGAGTTAGTGATAGCATGACGGGTGACAGGACAGAATGGAAAGAAAAAAACGTGCTGCGCTGACCCCAAATAAAACGGGATAATGGCAGGTGATGATGATGATGAGTGGACTCACTCTTTGGAACTAATAAATATATTCTCAAATGAAATTAAAGAATTAAGATAGAACGCTTTGAACTAGAAGTGAGACAGTTTTTGGTAAACACTATGTCACGTCGCCGTAGTGTTGATTGCATGTGTGTGCGTTTACCCTGTGTCTATACACGGAAGTCGTAGTTTTTTTGTGCTTACCTTCCTGTCCGCAGAGTTCTATCTTAACTTTTTTATTTCATCTGAGAATAGGTTATGATGAATAGTGCAATTTAATAACTGTAAAGTTCCAGTTCCCACTATGCTAAATTTTGACCAAAACTGGTGCGTTCATACAGAAATCCTCAAATAGTTCCTGGTAACCAATGCACTTAAGCCTCTCAAAACCATAGCCCTATATCATTATACTTAGTTATTAAACATTCAATTTTTTATTATATATTAATTATTCACAATATTTTTGTTTATTAGGATTTTGTAGTATGTTGTACGTTTTTTTCTTCTTTGACTATCACTGCAATTGTTTATTTTTTATATTTTATTTTCACACAATTTTCCATTTTTATGAAATTAAATGACATGATCACATGACTAATTGTTTTCCATGTGTCGCAATTGTTTCCCACCAACTGAGGAATGTGCTTGGGTGCACTAGCATAGCGCGTACAGGGATAAACCTCAGCCCCCCTAGCCAAGTTGCAAACGATAACCGTGAACGCTTAGTAATCTCCAATAGATTTTCAACTTTATACCTAAGAGCATAAAGTTGAAAATCTATTAAAGACTACTGAGCGTTAGCGACCGGAACGAACGAAAACACTATGTAATCTTCAATAGATTTTCAACTTTATATCCAATAACATAAAGTTGAAAATCTATTGGAGATTACTAAGCGTTCACGTTTATCGTTTGCAACTTGGCTAGGGGGGCAGTTGGTAACACGTTTCACGAAAAGCGTCTAAGGGCCACTGCGAGTTAGCTATGGCCTCTCGTACACCTTCCAAAGGTCTAGAACCCCAGGGTCCTAAAATTTACAAACACATGAAAATAATAGTATTAATATATTTAAAAAAACGAGTACAATAATTTACAATTATATCTAAAAATGTATCGAATAAGTATTTATTTATTTATTTACAAGCACTTGTACAAAGTTACAGAGGATGTCCAAGGCGTTGTACAATAGAAACTAACAAACTATAAAAATACTTTTAATAAAACAATAATAGCCTAATAACAAATCTATAATAAGGGCAGTGGTGGCCGAGTGGTAACGGCCCCGACTTACGAGTTGTAGGATGCGGGTTCAAACCTAGCCAGGCGCATTAGTTTGTGTAATTTATTTCATCACCACTGTTCTCAAAACGGTGAAGGAAAACATAGTGAGGAAACCGGCATGTCCTAAAACTAAAAATTCGAAGACATGTGACATCCACCAACCCGCACTGGGCCCGCGTGGTGGATTACGGCCCATTCCCTCTCCTAGGAAGGAACCCTGAGTCCCAGCATTGGGAACATTATTAGGGTGACTATGCTATACTATGCTATGCTAACAAATCCATACACATAAAAGAAAATAAAAAGAACTAACATATAATTTAGAAATAAAAGTATGATATAGTCACGGATATCGATAGTAATCATAATCATAATCATAATCATTTATTTGCTAATATGGGTAATTACATAAAGTTATTGAAATTATATTACAGTCCAACCATATTATACCTTGAGGCATGCAAATGACGAGCTTTATTATTATAATAATACATTTTCTTGCAAAATTTATTTATAATTAGATAATATTACAATTAAGTTTTATTTATTTCACCGTATCAAATAACAAAGAAAAATATTAAATGAAGTTGATAATGTCACCTGAAGAATTGAAGTAAAAATGTCATTTGTTAAATAATAATGTCAAGATACAATTGTAAATAAATGTCAAAGTAAGAATAACATATAAAAAAATAAATTCGTTGGTAAACTCACTGAAAAATAATAAAATCATTCAAATATCTCAACATAAAATAACCGCCTGCCTGTCAAACCTACTTAGATATATTTCAGTCAAAATACTTGTCATTTAGAAATTCATTGATTGTGTAATATACTTTTTGTATCAGTAATTCTTTGAGTTTGTATTTAAAAGTAGTTAATGTTTCAATATTTTTAATAAAATCTGGCAATTTATTATAAATTCTGACACCTATACCAAATATGCTTGATTTAAACTTAACTGTTCTACTTTTAGCTGCCTTAAGTTCGTTTTTATGTCTTGTACTTCTCATTGTCTCATAATTACTGATATCGCGCTTTGTGATTGAGGCTGCTTCCAATATATACATTGACGCTAGAGTTAAGATTTTTAATCTTCTGAATTCCGTTCTGCATGAATCGGTCTGTTTAAGCCCACATATACTTCGGATACATTTTTTTTGGGCTTTAAATGCAAATTCTTTGTTAGTAGAGTTACCCCAACACAATATACCATATTTTAGTGTAGAACCCACGTACGCATGATAAACATTCAGTAATACGTTTTCATTTACTACTTTTCGAAGGACATGGAGAGCATATGAAAACTGGTTAAGTTTTTTGCAGACAACGTCTACTTGGATTTTCCAGTTAAGTTCCGAGTCGATATGGACTCCTAGGAACTTTGTGCAATTAACCTGATTTATTGTTTTGCCTTTATAATTTACATTGATTTTATTCGACTTTGTATTTTTATTTGTGAAGGACATATAGTTTGTTTTATCAATATTTATTTTTAAATTATTCATTATCAGCCAGTTTATTTATTTATCTTCGAGAGATTTATTCTCCTGTACTTCAAAATTTTCTTGACCGCTATCAGCAAAAATAGCCGTGCTATCGTCAGCAAACAATATAATGTCCTGGTTTATAGACCTTGGTAGGTCATTAATATATATAATGAATAGAAGAGGCCCAAGGATACTTCCCTGGGGGACGCCAAATTTAACAAGTTTAGGGTCCGACATATATATATGTTCGAATTTTGTGTCCTTATCTATTTTCGTTATTCGTGTGATTTGAAATCTGTTTGATAAATAAGACTTAATCAAATCTAAGGCATTCCCTCTTATCCCATATCTATCCAATTTGTCAAGTAAGATATTATGGTCAACGTGGTCAAAAGCCTTAGTCATATCCATAAAAATAGCGGTCATTTGTTTTTTACTATCCAATCCAGTCATTACTTTCTTAAGAAAATTAAAAAGAGCATCGTTGGTGGATCTTCCTTTAGTAGTAGTATGAGAGATGATGTACCTATACAAAAGTTATAACTGAATCCGAACAAGGAAGAACCTGTATTTCGGATTTTAGCAACTAACCCCTTCGAGATAAAAGAAGTAATTCTTTAATCATATTCAGATGGAGTTACTTTAACCGCGTATTGAAAAGATAATAGTTTACGGTCGATCTGACCGCGGGTAAGTGCTAGATGACTATGGTCATAACGAGCATAAACAACTTTATGTTGATTATCGAGAACTATTTTTGCTCGACATTTTCTGGTATTATGGCAGGAACAGCGCCAATGGTGTCTCCCATTCATTTGGCCTCGCGAATGGTAGCTGTAAGAGAATCCATTGTGGAGTATCAACTTATTTCCTTTACGCGACTTCACAAACATGAATTCTGAAACAAAAAAACAACATTTTTAGATGGGAAATCATCGAATGACTTCTCTCGTTCTAGGCCGGAGCGAGACCGGTACTAACCGCCGGTAACAACTGTCACCTGTTGTTAGTCGCTGTGTCGCAGGCGACACAGTGTATCCTAGTGCGGAATCCAGTGTTATACATAATTATTATAACACTTTATGTAAACAAATAAACTATTATTATTTGTTGGAAGCTCTATCCGAATAAAATAATATTACTGACCCAAAAAGGAGTCTAAAAAAATAAGTTACCTAACCAACATTGTAAGGGTTAATTAGGGACCCAACAAAATGTATATTTGATTTGCCCCACTGCCTATTCAAAATATCGTTTATATCAGTGTTATAGTACTAAAATAAAAGAAAAAGTATGTGTAGATTCAATTTGATACGACATTCAAACTGTAGTTCTGTTTATTAATGTAACAAGATAATAAAAAAAATACATTACCCTTGAAGGGCATTCAATTTTACTGATTGATGGGGTAGATTGTATTGGACAATCTACCCCATCAATCAGTAAAATTAAACCAGTAAAATCATCTTTTCTTCATAGATTTTATAATCAAACACTTTTCGACTCAGAAAACATATTTATTTCGGGTTCCTTCTATCTGGCAGAATCTTGATGCTCCGTTTATTTTGTATAACATACTTGGCATAATCTTCTTCAAACGAAAATTTTTAGGTATAAATATTTTGTAACGATTTTCTGCGAAATGAAGTTTATGCTATCCGCTGATATGCAAAATAAAATTATGATATTAAAAAGTTCTGCTATAAAAGGTAGACCCATTTATTACACAACCATAACAAGAATATTACTAACATATTAATCGATCATTGCAAATTTAAAATCTCCAATGTACCATTTTTAACAATTACGAAAAAAATACCCATCTTAATATTTCGTTAGCATAAGCCTCGTTTAATAATCCTAAGTGAACGTTTACAAATAAATAAAAATGTATGCTTAATAGATGTTCTTATATCAAATTCTATGTCAATGCAATTATAATTATTTATTTTCTTAGTAGGGTTTTTTTTTTCTTTTATCGGTGGGAAAATCATCCAATGACATCCTCCGCTCTTGGGCGGAGCGAGAAATAGTATCAGACTTTTACTGCCTAAAAACCCACTCCTGTTCCTTCGTTGCCTTTCATACCAGGGCCGAGTCTTCCTTTCAGAATCAGACCCTTGGCCCCAGTAGGTTTCAACCCTGCTGGGCCCCTACGGTTGCTGACATCTCCTTGAGGCGCGCGTGTAACACTACGCGCCGTGGGTAAACGAGCCTAAAAGATACATTTAAAATTACATAAACTATACAGCATAAGTTAAACTTGCGTTGTATAGTTTGCATCGGCGTCATACTTTCAAACTAACTAGAACGGCTCGAATAAACACCAAATTATAAATACGTGTCTAAGTTTTGCAGGTGGGGCACATTATCGACCGGGGCATTTATGCCTGGCTTATGAAAATATTTTTGTACTTTTGGATAAATGATAAATCCAAAAGTATAAAAATATTTTCTTAGAAATTTTTAGAAGGTAACTTTTATCGTTATTCTCGAAAAGTAATTTTATACTAATAGGAGATTTTAAATTTGCAACAACGTAATATTGATAAATGATTTTCACTTTACCAAACTTTAACATAGACAATAAAATTCAATAGTCAGTCAATCGCACTTCTAGTGTTAACACTTGAACTTGAACACTTGAACTACAAAAACCACTCTTACTACAATAGAATTAAGGCACTTTGAATGTCAAATTGTTGCCGATGAGGCGTGGTTTTGGTACTGTACAACAGTCAACAAAGTTCATTGAACTGATATTTTCGTTTACCTAATAATTCAAAATTGACATATGGAATTATTTATATTAAAACTTTTTAGTATCTTAAGTCTAGTTAGTAGGTCGTATAAAAATATAAAAAAATATTTTATGTGTCTGTGTTAAGTGATAAAAAAATATATGGAAAATATGATTGTCAAAAATTCACTGTACTCAAAGAAACTAGAGTACACATGATATACTCTACTTTTTTTCCAATTCGTCATTTGTTTTACGACATGTTCTCAAGTTTCATTTAAATTATTTAACTTTAAAGTATTTTCCATTTCGAATAATAAAATGGGGAGGTGGATGATTGTGATCATGATTCGCCATTTTGATCGTGTTGTCATCAAATAATATGATTGTTGCTCGACATTTCTTGCTCTGTTTAGACGAACATCGCCAATGGTTGGTACAGGCTCTCGCGTATTTTCGCTGGTGACAGAATGTGAAGCCATAGGCCAAAATTAATCTTGAACCGTGACTTGTGTTTATAAACTGGTAGGATAGTGGAAGTCCTGAAACAAAAACAATTTATTTAATCTTCTGGCAGCTTTATAGGTTTTTGATATACAACCAGAAATGGAACAGAAAAGCATTTTGTTTCCTTTTCAAAACTAAAAGAAACAGTAGAATATAATAAATAGTTTTTTCAGTGTATATTCCAATCGTATTCGTTATAGACTCTATCCAAATAAAATAAAATGACTGTGCCAAAAAGTAAAATAAGTATCTAGAAAAATGAATTACCTACCAGACCAACATTGTAAGAAGCAAGAAGGGGTTAAACATGGACCAGTTAAACCAAAATGTATGTTTAATTTGCCCCTTTGCCTATTAAAAATGTCTTATAAATGAGTGTCGTGTGGTACTAAAATAAAAGTAAAAGATACATATAGATGGAATTTGAAACGCCGCACAAACGGTGGCTCAGTTTTTTAATGTATAACAAAATAATAAAATTGCAAAACAAAAAAATAACCTAAAAAATATACTCGAAAAACAAAAAAGGAATTCTCTTCATAAAATAAAAAAAAAACAAGAACAAAAAAAATGCTTAACAAATTGCATGAAAATGAGATAAGTCAAAAGTTGCTATAAATTGCTTCTTTCTTTTCTTTCATTAAATTAAAAAAAGTATAGGATTGAATACACATTTTGGTAGCGCAAGTCGACCCCATATATTCCCTGATACAATGTCATTAAATATCTAGGCCACCTTAATTCACCTCGAAACTTACTTACCCATAGCAATTTTCACCTTGGTACCCATACACAAAACGCAGTACGATGCGGTTTTAGCAACCATACTTCAATCTAAATTCTAATATAATGTTTGCTGGGTTTGAATGACACTTGGCACACGGGTAGACCATGTTCTGAAATAGGATCCCTTTATACACACACAGGCTACAAAACAGGTAAAATCATGAAAAACAAAACAAAAGTAGAAGTTTACAAACTACGACGCTCGGTGGCCATCGGTGCGGCTCGGGCGCCTTACGGTGGTTTCGGGCGCCTGATGGCTGTTTCGGGCGACTACAGGCACCTGAGAATTGCCTCGGCAATCGTAAGCATACCTAAGGACACCGAGGCTGGTTTCGGATAGCTTCGGTAAAACAAAGAATAGTTCGGGTAACAGTCACGTCGCAGAACAGTCGCAACGTTACGTGAAAACAGTTGTGCGTGTGTATTTATAATGGTGGATTGGGACTTAGTTCTTATTGTTCATCTTACTGAAGAAGAAGAGAAACTTGGAGCGTTAAGGCAAAAAAGAAGATTTTGGGTGAATAATCTTTGGAAGCAAAGATGTACTTTCAGTGAATTTCATATCTTGTTTAATGATATACGATATGACTGCTATAGGTGTTGCCACGACTGCCAAGGCAGCCCGAAGCCGCCCGAAGCAGCTCTCAGGCGCCCGAAGCCCGAGCTGTATCGAGCCGCACCGACGATGCTCCCCGATAGTGGGCGCCGCGCCTTAATATTGTCAAAAGTGTGGAAGTGACATGCGCTTCCAAAATGTCACCTACCACCCTACCATTTTGGCATTTTCGCTAATTAATTGTCATATTGTCTAGGTCATTTACTATTCTAGAAACCCGCAACTGTCGCCGGTTCAAAGGAAACTGTGGATTGGAAGATCGCACTGCTCAACTCTATTCAACCATTCTCCATAATTGGCGATCATTCTTGTTCTCGAACAACGAACAGTTTTCCAAAAAGTGACAAAATTAATGCAGATACAAGAAACCCTTGCTTTTAACAAACTGATATCGACATTTGAAACGTTAGGGATAGTTTTAATTAAGGACTGTAGGACATATTTAGTTCTTGCTTTGGGGTTCGCTTTTTCAGACAACCAATAGTTCAGTAAGTGCATTCTGCTAAAACTATATACATATCGTGTTTCTGAAAGAAATGAAAAATAATAGAAGAACAGAAAGAAAATATATAAGTAAAAAGCGGTGAGAAATGGCAATAAATAATAAAACTGATGAAGGAAAAGAATAAGTAAGTAATTCAGGAACAGGCGAGTTACTGAGGATTCGGACACAATATATTCGGACACAGTGTCCCAATTGGCACATTCTTATTTCTGTATTTTTTTCACTAAGTTGTCAGTGTATTGTACACACACTGTACAGTCAGATAACATTTTTAGAGTATAGTTAAAAGGTATGTGGGAAAAAAGCGTATTATCATATACCAGAGCTGCCGTCTTAAATCAACCCTAAAATAGTTTTGGTAACGCTTTTTTTCCATAATTATATTATATTTTAAAACTTTTTCTGACTGTATTAAACAGCTCCAATAAATATAGTGGTGTCCGAATATATTGTGTTAGACAGAACCATCAGCAACTCGAACAGGCAAACAAATAAAATTTTGAAAATAAATTATACAAGAGTTTAATTAAATTGCATAAGTAAGAACCGACACATTTTTATTTTTATTCAAAAAATAACAACAGACTCCCAAAAAATACTAAATATTACAAAAGCCGGTATTTCTGGTTTTGTTTATTCGAATTTAGACATCGACTTCCGAAATTAACTACCACGGAATTATAATTTAACCCACACGAAAAGAATCATCAGGATCGGTCCATAATATAACTACAAAAAAGTTAGTTATATAATTGGTGAAATTAGTTATTGGTAATACAACGGAATAAATCGATTTTTTTAGGGTTCCGTACCTCATAAGGAAAAAACGGAACCCTTATAGGATCACTTTTTTGTCCGTCTAGACGTCTGTCTGTCTGTCTGTCATAACCCTTTATCTCGGGAGTTGAAATTAAAACCATATACTCAGGTCTGCGGTCCCTTGAAGCTGTGAAAAAATCAAACTTCTGAGGTAACAAAAAAAAAATGCAGCCGTTTATATCGCAAAAAACATGTATTTCGACACCCTCAAGGGAATGAAAATTCATAGGATACTTCCCGTAGACCTAAAATCCTGAAAATTGGCATTTAGCAAGGTCAGTACAATTATAGGAAAAAATCTGAAAACTGTAAATTTGTAGTTACGTCACAAAAAAAAAATTAGCGATTCGGAAAAATCGTAGCAACTCAATTCGGGAATTGAATTGTTTTCATAGGTAAGTTTTTACGGGACCCTCAGTGCGCGACTCCGACTCGCACTTGTCCGGTTTTTATTTGCTTAGAAAAACTGCAGATTATTAAAGGCATTTTATTGGGAGTAAATAAATCTTAAGAACTTAACAATAATATAGTAAAAAGTATAAGTACCTAGATAAAATAAAAATATTTAAACATTTTAATAAACATTTACAAAGTAAGCTATACTTTTTATATTCTTATATATTGTCCATTACTTATATAGTATTTGGGTGGAGGATGGCAATGCTGTTGATTGCTAGATTTTACTGTACCATGATCAATATTTAAGTTCGCCTTGCATTTTTTTACGCTGCATTGCCAATAGGTAGTTTTATTTCTTACAGCAGTGTATCTAAATCGGTATGTGTGTTCATTGTACATAAGTAATTGCTTGCCTTGTCTCGAATATATGTACGTGAAATCTAAAACAAACAAAAAACACAATAAATACTTTTCTTGAAATGCAACTTGGCTGATAAAACAACTTGGCTGATAACTTGGCTTGGCTAATATTATGGTTTGTTAATAAATTTATTTTATTGTTAATCCTATGCGAGTCGCAAACAAACTTTTTCTTTTCCTTCTTTCTTTTCCTTTTTTCTTTTTTCTTCTTTCCTTTCTTTCAAACTCAATCATTATTCAGACAATTAAAGAGTAGTACATTATAAAACAACGATCACTAAAACATATAGAAGAATAAAAAAATGTAAAAGTAAACCAATAATAAACACGAAATAAAATTGAAGTATACTTATGTCATGCAAGCAATAAAATATTTACCTAAATATTCGTTTTAAGAATTTATTTCTCCAAAGAATATTACAATATTAATTTATGACAAAAATAACCAAACTATCTTAAATCTAACAATAACATAAACATTAAAATTTTATTTCTTAAAGCCATGTTACTTCATACCTTTGCTTCAAGTCTTGAAACATTTTTCTATTTTGCTGGTAAAAAAGTTGTATTTCAAATGTTTTTTCTCGGTTTTGAGGTAGATAATAATTATTTTTCAAACTTTGACGTATTGGCCATTAGGATCAATATAAAAATGAGGTGGTGGATGGGTATGGTCTAGGGTACCTGTTATAATTTTACCATTACTACCAACTAATATTTTTGCCCTGCATTTTTTTCCGGTTCTTCCTGAACATTGCCAGTGGACAGTTCCTTTAGCAGACGACTCATGATTAAAGTTATAGGTGTATCCTCCATACAGAGCTAAACGTTTCCCTTTTAACGTATATATGTACTGGACATCTGAAATAAAGCTATGTTTATTTATCAAGTTTGAAGATTTTTTAACAAAGGCAATCTTTGGGGGTACACTGATAATTGGAATGATATGTGTATCCTTTAGAGTAGAGATAATCTCTTGCCTTGCATTTTATTTATGAACTAAATCTCTGAAATAAAAACATGTTTACTTGCAGGAAAATGCACAGGTAAAAATATTCAACCGTTAAAAAAAGTCTTCACATATAAAAAAAAGATTATATTAGGATAACAATAAAATTAATTTACTCTAATTTTAAGAATAAAATATGGAATCACATATGTAATAAATACATAGATTAAATAATAGTATTTATTTTATTAAACTTCTCCAAAATAAACTATTTAAAAAAACAATTGAATTATGACTTTCTTTTTTATTATATATTTTTAGTTTATACGATTGTGTGGGGCACAAATAAAAGTTTTTTTTTTCTTTCTTTCTTTTAAATCCTAATATATTGTCCATCACTGATGATGTATTTAGGTGGGGTATGGCAGTGTTCTTGGCTGCCAGGTATTATTTCACCATGATCATCAACGTGTAATATCGCCTTGCAGTTTGTAACGCTGCAATGCCAATAGGCCGTTTTTTTGACAAAAGAGCGATGCTTGAAGTGGTATGTGTAGTCTTTGTACAGAAGTAACTGCTTGCCCTTCCTAGAATTTACGTACTGGAAATCTAAAACAAACAAGGTAACATGATAAAAACTTTTATTAAAATTCAATATGGCCGACATATACTTACAACTATGTAATCGCAAGAGTTAGCCAGGCAATACAAGACTGGTAGGTAATTAAAAAAAAACAGTCATAAAAAGAGGGAATTATCATTTATTAGCGGCAAACATGATGTATAAACGGATGACCAAACGGTTGTAAACCAACGTCCCAACCAAGGTGACCTTGCTAGTTTCAATCCGTGTAGACAGCAGTTGTAATCCATGATCTTCAAGGGAGGTGCGTTTTCCCAACCACCGAACGTGTTGGCGTGTGGTTTATATCCATGTAGCCGCAACACAAACCAAACACATAAACCAAGGTCACCTTGGTTGGAACGCTAGTTTGCAACCAAATATCAACATCATAAAAATCATCATTATCATCATCATTATTTGATCATTATCATAAAAAGAACATAATAATAATAATAACTTCTCGATACGGCTCGCATCGTGAGGAGGTTCCTGTCTCTGGAGCTCTAACCACCGGTAGCTTGGACCCTGTCTCGATACCGGCGGACTACTATTTTTTATGTTTTTAAATGTTTTTTTTTTAATATGATTTTGTTAAAAAAAATAATAATTAATTAATATGTATATTGAATGAATAAAGAAAATAATAATAATAATAAAAGCCTTTATTCGCTGACCATATAATTCTTACTTTTGAATATACATAATTTTTTATTTATTTGCAACAACTTAGTCAGGTTGTCTTTTGACCCTATGTCAAAAAAGAACATACTTGTATATTAAATCGTAACTACAGAAGATAAGGCCGTCACCACATGACACTGGCAGAATAGTCGACATCGGCTCAGTAGCCAAAAAAAAAGTTTGCCTTGCCTACTAAAAGGTGCAACATATTATTAGCCTAAAGAATCACCAAACTTAAGAGGCAGTGGGCAGGGCACGTTGCTCACAGAACACTGATGGTCGATGGGGCTGAAAGGTTCTAAAGTGGTGACCGTGTGGACCGTATCTCAAATTTTGACATATTGGCCGTAAGGATCAATGAAAAAACGTGGCGGTGGATGGGTATGGTTTAAGTTGTCTGATATAATTTTACCCTGACCATCAACAATAATTTTCGCCCTGCATTTTTTCCTGGTTCTTCCTGAACATTGCCAGTGGACAGTTCCTTTGGTAGACGACTGATGGTTGAAGTTATAGGTGTATCCACCATACAGAGCTAGCCGCGTGCCTTGCATGGTATGTATGTACTGGACGTCTGAAATAAACCTGTGTTTATTTGTCAAGTTGAAAGATTTTTTAACAAGAATTATTTTTATTGTGTAAGCTGCTATTTATGAATATTGTATAGGGATTAACTACTCATACTCTTGTGACTGCAAACGTGACTGCCGATCTGCTGGTGTTGTACCTGTACTTGAGCACACGCATATGCACCCCCTTCGCACTTGAGTAATTACATTAAAAATTTACATTATTTAACATTTTATATTAAGAACTTTATTAATAGTAAATAGTTATATGTACAATTACAAGTATTAGTATTTGTTATAAATTAAATGTTTAAGTTTATTTGGTAATAATACTCGTCTTCTCTTGTTTTTTACACACTATTGTCTATTTTTATTTTAATATCTCCTTTCGCAGGTCTGCTGGAACAAATTCCTAAATATATTTATTACTTTTACTATTATGTAAAATAAATAAACTTTATTACACTTACGACTCCAAACTAGATTACAAAATACAATAAGGCTTTTTGGAACTGACAAAGTTACAGAATTAAACAATAATATTTCAAGAAATCTGTTCTCTCTCCAAAATGTTTTTCTTCCCATTCTTCAATTGAGCCACAAGGACCTAGTTTAGAAGTCAGAGCGTTTAAAAAAACCTGACTCTAAGCCTTTATTTAATTAATGTTTTTAGACTTGTTTTATTATTTTTTATATAATATTTATATACTCGTTACGAATTACACGTGCTAGATGTAAGTCAACCAACAACCTATGACAGGGGAGCGCAACTGTCTCTTTTAAACACAGATTACCTAGGAACCTATTTAGAAGAACAGTACTGCACCCAGTAACTAGTCTAAGTAAATATGTGGCTGTGTAACCCAACAATGTACCTAAGCTAGTTTTAAATTCGTCAATAAATTTATTATTACTTAAATAATTTTGTAAATTAAAATATACAACAGAATAAAAGTATATTTTTAGACAACTAAACATTAGTAAACTTTATTAACAACAATAAAAGCATTCGTTAATATTAAGTTTCAACTAGATTTTAATATACTGCCCATTACTAATGAAAAATTCTGGAGGTGGATGTGTGTGCTGGTCTCTGTTACCCGGAATAATCCTGCCATAGTCATCCACTACCAATTTCGCTTTACATTTGCTAGTGGTACATCTCGTACACTGCCAGTAAGTAGTCCCTTTCGTAGACGAGTAGTTATTGAAGCTATAAGTAAACTTTTTGTATAAAATCAACTTCTTCCCTCTCTTCGAATTGATGTACTTGAAATCTGAAATAAAGTTAAGTTAATAGCATAGTACTTACTTGATCGTTTTCTTCATGTATTATGAAAAAGCCACATCGAGCTAATCCTACTACAAATCATAAGACGTAATAATTTTAAAGGATTTTATTTTACTACCATCCGCTCGTTTAGGCTATATTTCGTAATATCAAGATAAATGTCCATCTTAAACAATGTTTATTCCAAAACGTGAAAGAACTTTTCAAACATATACGTGGTTCCGGAGATTACCGTCCACATATACCCACACACACTTATTAAAATTCGAACTCTCTCTGAATCTTCTAAATATTATTTTTCCTAACAAAAAATGCTATAAAATAACTTTTTTCTAATAACACAGCTCATTCATACTTCATTCGATCGTATAGTTTTCAAAACATAAGTTTTATTTGTACGCAACTCAATAGTGTCCTTTTAATTGAAAATAAGTTAACAACTATGACCATTAAATTGATAAATAAAATAAAAACGATTTCAATGATATTTTTTGTCAATACCAATATTAATGAATAAATGCACAATGGACTCGGACAAGCCCCGTTTTTACATTATCTGTGGCAGCGCTAGTAGATAAAGTAGTGTATGATACTGCACATAACTATGTAATAAAATATTCGTGTGATACATAAACCACGCTTGCGGTTCAGCTTATAAACTCACACTCATATTTCAATAACTTTTGTTGTAACAGCATCATAAACTACTATTATTTAACTTTAGGTACCTACACAAAGTCCGCTTTTATACACAAAGGGTAAACTTGTAGGCGGATTGTTAATTAGCTATCTATTCTAAATATAAATTACAGGTTTTGTTTTTATTTTAGGTGGATGACTGTGTTCTAGGCGACCAAATACAATTTTGTCACGATCGTTCACAAACATAGAGGCGTTGCAATTTTTTGTGTTGCGGCTTGTACTGCATCGCCAAAAAGTAGTTTTCTTGACAGCAGAGTAATTACTAAAGCTGTACGTGTACTCTTTGTGAAGAATTAAATGTTTGCCTTTCTTTGATCTTATGTACCTTACATCTGAAACAGCAAAATTATTATCAACTTGGCACCTGGCATTTCAAGTATATTAGTATAAAAATGTAACAAGCCTTATTGAAAGGCATTTTTTTCATAGGATTTTATTGACATGAAAATACTTACATATAAATATGATATGGAGGACACATACAATTACAATTAGCTTCATCAGACTAAAATATAAAATAGTAATAGAAGTTCCACAATGATAAATTACATAATTTACACATATATACACACACACACGCACACGTTCTATCGATAGGTTTAGACATAAAGTACAGAATGCCTGCTTTTTTTTTTAAGTGTTGAAATCATCCAATGACTTCTCTCGCTCTAGGTGGAGCGGGAGGGCGTGTCAGACTTTTACTGACTAAAACCACACCTGTGTCCTTCATTTACCCTTTGCGTTCTAGGACTACGGGTTTCCTTTTCAGAAATTCCCCGCGGTCCTAGCTAGTGGGCGTCGGCCCTGCCGGGCCCCTACGGTTTGCTGACATCTCTATGAGGAGCGCGTGGATCACAACGTGCTGCTGACGACTGGGCTCGGTCCGGTCAACTACCGCACGGCCGGACGGCAAGCTACCCATTGCACGACGTCCGCAAGCCCGCGTCTACCGTGGCTGGTAGTCGGGGTCAGAATCTCGGCGGCTGAGGCGTGAGGAGATTCGTTCCCTCACGCATGCGGCCTCCTCCTTCGCTAGCATTACTGCTTCGCAGAAGGAGGCCACCGCCTGCCATTCCTTCTCTCTTCGGACCACAGCCCGAGCCAGGGCCCGACGCGAGAGGACAGAACGCCTGCTACGATCCTAAGATAATTCAGTTTTCATATTAATTGGAATGCTAAAAATCTTTTTGGCGTTAAGAGTGAGCACTGAGCTGCCATCCCATAACTTCAGTAGTTCAGATTGCAATCTCAGGATGTCTCTTCAAAAAGAGTTTCATCCACTTTTTCCCTGGTTGATCGTTTTTAAAAGAATTTTTTCTTTTAGTATTTCTCAAAAATTCGGTGACACTGGATTCAATGTCCTCTTTGGACCTTGGGAACCCTTTTTTTGAGCTGTTCATTATCCAGTTGACTAGTGAAGCTTCTTCTTCAGGTGTTAAAATTGTAGGTTGACCTGGACGTTGACTAGTTTTGTCCGGATTGTTGAAACGAATTTGAATGGCTGATCTTGGTACTTGAAACAGTTTGGCTGCATTTTTTCTACTCATGCCAGACTTTACTGCATTTATTGCATTTACTACGTCCTCTTCGTTATAATTTTTCCTTTTTTCTTTAATATTATCTTTTGTCATTTTCATTTCTTTCTCTGTAAAAATCAAACATTGATTTATTAGTATAAAACGGTGCCAACTATTGTGTTGAAAGATGCGAATAATAAAACAATGGGTATTTATAACCATATATTGATTGGAATCTAAATTATTATCTCAATATTATTCATAAAAGTGTAAAATGTGTAAATTTTCACGCTTATTCACATTTGTATATACGAACATATCATTAGATATTACACCCATAAAATATAACTTTTTTACTGAATGAAGCGCTGACAGTAATTTATTTTTTTTTACAAAATTTGACAAAAATATAATTTAGTTTTGTCTCAAGGTGACAGTTTTTTAAAACTTCATTTAGGCATATCATTTTTATGGTCAGAATAGTTTAGAGTCGTAGTTTTAGAGTCTGATGTATTTTCCATTTATGAAGTAGAGTTCGGGTGGGAGATGGGTGTGGTCAAATATACCAGATATTATCCTATCATGTACATCTACTAATAACGTAGCTTTGCACTTTTTCGAGCAGCGTCCGGTGCAACGCCAGTAGTTCGTTTTTTTTGTAGAAGAGAAACTTTTAAAGCAGTATATGTACTTGTTGAATAGAATCTGCCGCCTGCCCGTATTTGAATTGATGTACTGAAAATCTGAAATAAAGTAAATAAATTATTTAATGAAATAAATATATCTAAACTTGAAAATTATACAAGATCCAATATTTTAAACCGGAAAAAGCAAAATAAGGCAACCGAATGTCTTTTACTTATATTTTATTTATTATTGCCACATCACACAGATTTAATATAAATAAAAGAAAATTGCTTTACAATCACAAGTTATGCTGTTCAAGAAATAAGTGTAGGCCAAAGAACGATGATCAAATTTGTTTGAGTCCCGTCCCCCTATCTAACAGATACCAACAAATTTGAAACAGGTGTCATTCGAAACTCCGAGTTGAACACTATGTTATGAGTATATTTAAGGTCTAAAACACTTGGGTTAGGTTAGGTTAAAATAAAAATATTTATAAAACCTAAACCCCATACTTTTAAGGTATGTCATAGTAAAAAATTCTCACCTAACAAAAATCTTTAGATTGAGTTACATTTCAAATCTGTTGGTCGATGTAAGAGTAGAGGGACGTTTTGATGCATCGTCCTTTACTATTAATTACCTAACGACAAAGTAATGTCTTATGACTGTATGTGACAACAATAATGTACTTACATGACCATTACAGTTTGTTTACAAATCTTCACCAAGCTTCTTCAGGGATTTAATTTTATTGCTTTCTTAAAAGATGTTAAGAGAAGTCATATAAAAAAACTGGGTAAATGCGAGTCGGACTCGCGCACCGAGAGTTCCGTACAAACTTACCTATGAAAACAGTTCAATTCCCAAATTGAGTGAGAAAGATTTTTCCGAATCGCAAAAAGTTTTTTTTTTGTGACAAATTCACAGTTTTCAGATTTTTTCCTATTCTTGTGCTATGAGACCTTACTTCATACCAAATTTCAGGATTCTAGGTTAACGGGAAGTACCCTATAAACTTTGATTCCCTTGAGAGTGTCGAAATACACGTTTTTGCGACATACACGGCCGTATCTTTTTTTTCCGATAATTCAGAAGTTTGGTTTTTTCACAGCTTTAAGTGACCGCAGACCTGAGTATATGGTTTAATTTCAACTCGATACCTCCACGCGTTCCCGAGATAAAGGGTCTTGATAAACAGACGGACGGACAACAAAGTGATCCTATAAGAGTTCCGTTATTTCCTTTTGAGGTACGGAACCCTAAAAACACGAGAAATTTTCAAATAGAACGGAGTCAGGGTTAAGACAGTGAAAGGAACCAATAAAATGCCTTCATCGGACATAAAATACCCAGTATTGGTCTTCTTGCATGATCGCATCAGGAATGAAGACATCCACAGGAGAACCAAGGTTACCGACAAAGCCCGGAGAATCGCTAAACTTAACTGGCAGTGGATAGGGCACATTGCTCGCAGAACAGACGGTCGATGAAACCGAAAAGCAACATTGGACGGCCTCCCACAAGGTGGATGACTTTGGATGGATGTGTGCTGCACAGGACCGGTCGTTGTGGCGATCAAGTGTCGCCACAACGAGCCGGGAGCGTACCGGAAGACACAGCGTTGGAAGGCCTCCCACAAGGTTGACACAAGGTTGATGCGAGACGCACAGGACCGTTCGTTGTGGCGTCATATGGGGTAGGCCTATGTCCTGCAATGGACGTTTTTCGGCTAAAATTATAATGATGATATTTCTTTTTATTAATGGATTAGGATATAGTTTCCATTACTGATAAAGTATTCGGGTGGGAGATGGCAATGTTCTTGATCACAAGATATAACTTTACCATCATCGTCTACAACTAGTTTCGACTTGCAATGAACTGTTGTGGTCTTCTTTGAGCATTGCCAGTAAGACGTTCCTTTCTTAGGGGCGCGGTGACGTAAGTAGTATGTGTACTCTTTGTATAGAATTAACTGCTTGCCTTTCTTCGAAGTGATGTATTTAAAATCTGAAAAAAAAAGCAAAGTGCGTAATGAATTTAAACTATCATAATGTTTAAGAGCAATGGGTAGCTCGCCGTCTGGCTGTCCGTTAACCATCCGAACCGAGCGGCGCTTAGTATTCCACGCGCGCCTCAAAGAGATCTCAGCAAAACTTTAGGGGCTCAGTAGGACCGAAGTCTACTGGGGTCATGGGTTGACTTCCAAAAGGGAACCACGAGGTCTTGGTACTCAAGGCAAGGAACATAGGTTTGGTTTTAGTCAGTAAAAGTCTGACATGTCCTCCCACTCCGCTGTAGAGCGAAAAAAGTTGTTGGATGATTTCCCCACCTTAAAAAGTAACTATCTTAATACTTATTTTCTAGAGTCGGGTTCAAACCTACCCTGTCTAAACAATTAATTATTGTAGTGATATAGTCGATTTCCGTTTTAATTTGCTTAGTAAGCTCAAATGTATGGTGTGTTTACAGGTGGGCCCAGCCTCGGCCAATTGCCATTGTTTAAAAGGAGTTTCCCCATTAACACCATGGCAAGGGATGGCATTTGGCCGATTCTGGGCCCACGTGTAAACGGGGCATAATAATTCTGAACTATTGATCTGATTTGTCGTAAAGTTTTTTAGACTGCGTTTATGTTACTGTTTAAGTTCTGATTATTTCCACACTAAGTTTACTTCACTTGTATTTACATATAGCTTATTATTAATGTAATTAATTTAGTTCTTGTGTCGCTTACCCTTCAGTAATTGTTGCGCTGTACAAAACTTTAAACGTTTACATTAAAATCTTATAAGATTTAAATGTAAACAACTATTGTTAGACCTCATAAATAAATAAAAATCTTAGCATGAAGATTTAATATCGAGATAATCCCAGCATATCTGACTGGTCTGTTGGTCTAGTGGTTAGTGGCCCTGACTGCTATGCCGGAGGTCGTGGGTTCGATTCCCACCCAGGACAAATGTTTGTGTGATGAGCACGATCATTTGTTCTGTGTCTGGGTGTAATTTATCTATAATATGTATGTGTTTAGAAATATATATAAGTATGTTTATCAGTTGTCTAGTACTCATAACACAAGCTCTGCTTAGCTTGGGGCTAGACGGCGTTGTGTGATAGTTGTGGAATATTATTATTATTATTATTATTATTTTTTATATATATTTTATTTATCTCAGGACCCTGAGGTCCTGGACCTTTGGGAGGCGTACAAGGAGCCGAAGCCAACTCGCAGAGGCCCTTTAGATAATTATAATGGAACATGATACCATATTATTATTTTTTTTTTTTATTTATCTCAGGACCCTGAGGTCCTGGACCTTTGGGAGGCGTACGAGGAGCCGAAGCCAACTCGCAGAGGCCCTTTAGACAATTATAATGGAACATGATACCAACCGACGATTATCCCTGTACGCGCTATGTTAGTGCACCCAAGGACAACCCCCGGTTATTGAAAAACTGTTGCGACATATGGAGAACAAAGATAATAGGGCTATGGTTTTTGGAGTCTTAAGTGGACTGGTAACATGGAACTATGTCAAGACTATGGCCCCTGCCTGAACAACGTTATTAATATGCATCGAAAAAAGGCTGGGGGTGACTTGCACACTCAATAAATGGGCCCCCAAAAACGGCCGCTAGCACGAAGTGACGTAGCAACAAGAGGGCAACATATCCTGAGGTGCTTAAGGAGTGGAGAGGTATACCACGGCTATCAGGACAATCCCGGAAGTACGGTCAAGATCCCTACCAGCACCTTACTGGATTATACATCCTTCTCCCGAGCACGTTTGCTCTTGCGAATCTCCACTCAAGCCAGCCAATAAAGGCAAGAGAGAGGTGGGAGCTCAGTTCCTCGTCAGTGTTCACTACGGCCGGCCAATAAAGGCAAGCCGGAGATGAAGAACAAGAATTCTCCCGGGAGATCGGGTCCGTGGGGTCGCTAATGCCCAACAGTTCGCCACAAAACTGCACTGCGGATTGTATCTCTCTTAGTCTGGCCCCTCACCCTAGGCATATTACGGCAAAGCAAACTTTACCGATACAGACCTAGGGTATATTGGAGCACGCAAGCCCCACCACGACGTCAACGTAGAGATACGGCGATGGGGTTATTATTATTATTATTATTATTATTATTATTATTATATATTTCTCGTAAAAAGAAAACCACAAGTCAAGTCTTATTATAAAAGCAATTTTACAATTGTCCTATGGTTAATGCGGTTTTCGTTTTTATTATTTCATAATAACAAATTACTCACAAATCAAAATATATTTAAGGCATATTATTTCATATATTTTCTTTATATACATATACCAATTTACATTTTTAAATATCATATGAAAATATAATAAATAGTAGCCCACCGGTATCGGGAATAGGGTCCAAGCTACCGGTGGTTAGGGCTCCTGAGAGAGGAACCTCTTAACAATTCGCGGGGTGTCTAGAAGTTGGACTGCTTTCTGGATCAAGCCCTTGATCCAACTGCCCAACGCGAGCTTCCAAAGATGTTGGTCGAGACTCTTAGCAAATCGTCTCAAACGTGCTGCAAACTTAACGATAAACTGGATCGTGTATCGCGTCAATTCGCGTCCATAAGCCGATGTTGAGTCGAGTGGCGAAAATGAATCAATGGAGACGTATTAATAAAACTATAGAGTAGCACGAATCAGTTTATTTATACTCAAAATTATAAAGAAAAAAAAAAAAACATCAATCAATTCTCAAACAAAATCTGGGCTACAATCTAGGCATAAATGTTCAGACGATAGATGCCCTAAAAGCTGAAATTTCAAACCTAGTAGTTACTTATTTCTAGACTCTAAAGTATTGTCCGTTGTTTATGAAGAATTTGGGTGGTGAATGTGTGTGGCCTTGCTTAACACATACAATTTTACCATAATCATCTACAAATATTGACGCCTTACAGTTATTTAAGGTACGGCTCGTACATCGCCAGTGGGCCCTTTTTTTCGTAGCAGAATATTTAGCGAAGAAGTATGGATACTCTTTGTACAAAATTAACTCTTTGCCTCTCTTTGATTTGATGAACTTGAAATCTGAAACATATAAAGGTTTGTATGTGTGTGTGTGTGTGGGTGTGAGTATGTTTAATAATAATAATAATCAGCCTTTTAATGTTCCCACTGCTGGGACTCAGGCCTCCTCTCTCTAGGAGAGGGAATGGGCCGTAATCAACCACTCGGGCCCAATGCCACATGTCTTCGAATTTTTGGTTCTAGGACATGCCGGTTTCCTCACGATGTTTTCCTTCACCGTTTTGAGAGCAGTGGTGATGAAATAAATTACACAAAGTAATGCGCCTGGCTGGGTTTGAACCCGCGACCTACAACTCGTAAGTCGTGGCCGGGGCCTTTACCACTCGGCCACCACTGCTCTGAGTATGTGAGTATGTTTATTACTCCTGTAATTTGGCACACAAGTAGACCATGTCTTGGAATATTAAAAGGACACAGGATAATTTTTATCCCGGAGCATGTTCCTTTGAGATAATTTGTTACCTTCACGCGCGAAACCGCTGGCAGAAGGTAGTGTTATTACTAAATTAAAAAAGAGTGATATTTTATTACAAAAAGCGCGATATTCAACCTATTTTTAACTTGTTATTCAAAGACGCAATCAATTTAAAATATTTAATTAGAATAAAAACACTGAACACACTAAACTCAATTGAAATAAATCATAATATTTTCGACATAAAAATAAATCAGAACTTACATGTTGATTTATACAGTAGGTATACGTTATGAACACTGAAATGCATATAAATTAACATATCAACAGTGAAACCTTACTAATAAATAGCATAAATGTGCGAGTTCACCGTCTTGAAAAGGAAAGATTGATTTTTTGTTTGTTTGTATGTTACGATTTAACTCATAAACCACAGAACCGATTCACAAAATTCTTTCATCAGTATAAAGCTACTTTATCACTGAGTAACATAGGCCTATATTTTCTATATTCACGTGGGTAGAACCGCTGGCCAAAGCTTCATACTTACATACATATAATTTTAATAACCAATTTCGACGCTGGTTACGGTAAAACAATTCTTATTGGTGTTATTTGTTGTTACGTAAAAAAAAATATCTACCAAAATAAACAGAAGACTCACACAATCATATCGTACCCTTATTGCAAAAACCAACTATCTACAATTTTTACCCAAATTAAAGTTAAATCCATTCATCCATTCGTCTCATCAAGATGAATCTAAAGGTAAAACCGGTTATTAGCTACGACACTTATTTACAAAGATAGTTTCGGCAAAAAGTAAATAACCTACAAATTTGATTGAATATAATAGTAATAACATAATATAATAATCCAAAAATGTTGGTGCATTTAGTTGGTTTTTGCAATAAGGGTACGATATAATTAGTTTTACGTTAAGTCATATTATTTTAAATTCTTACGTATCGAATCGTATCATTACAGATGACAAAGTTGGGCGGCGGATGGGTATGTTCTTTGTTACCAGCTATAATTTGACCATGATCGTTTACAGATACGGTCGCCTTGCACATTTTTGCAGATTGGCTGGAACATACCCAGTACGTTGTTTTTTTGGTAATTAAGTATTTATTAAAGCAGTAACAATAGTTTTTATATAAAACCAACTTTTTCCCTTTCTTCGATCTGATGTAACTGAAATCTGAAAGAAATTAATATCATTATTTATTGAAAAGTGATTGGTATCTTGACATAACATAGCTATTGATCATACCTATGATCAATGTTTGTATTGTTTTTTTAGTTTGTTGGCTTGATGCATACTGTAAATACAGCAAAAACTTGATACAATGAAATTATTGTTAATAAATAAATTATTATTAGGAGGTAATTAATAGCAAGAAAACTAACGAATTTATGGTTAACCTACCTGAAACAAAAATAATAAATAAATAATAAATGCGTCATTCAAGCCTACCAACGAATAATAAAAAGTACAAAAAAAAGTTTAAAAGGTTTAATTAGGATAAAGGCAAAAACATATCACTCAATCTGTAGATGATTTACAACATAAAATCAAACAAAAAATTACATGCTAATAACTATATAATACATTGCGATTACTGTAATACAAATGACTAACGAAGGTGAAGACTCACTAATAAATAGCACGAATGTGTCTTTTTTCAGTTCGTAATTTTTGTTACTCTTGGGCATCACAGACAACGGTAATCTTCTATATATATATATATGTATATAAATAAATAGCTGTTCGTTAGTCTCGCTAAAACTTGAGAACAGCTAGTCTATTTGGATAATTTTTGTCTTGAAATATCATAATATATTTAAACGGTGAGAAAATATGGAAACACTTACGAAAAGAAAAATCGAATACAACGCCATCTGCTGTGCAACCATTATGTTGTTATGGTAATACCAGTAGATGGCGTTATCCTTTGACAGTTTAGCTAACATAACATTCATTGACTAAGTATTAGGCGGTACGAAATTCGCTGTGTCAGCTACTCGTGAATAAATCTGGATTACATTTTCAGAATTATGTTTCAATAACAATTTTTTTTTGACACTACCGCTTTTCCTTACATTTTTATTTAACTTAACCCACCACTAAGAACTACTTCTGTATCGTGGGTGGGCACAGATGCCCTAACACGAGCTCTTAACACGATCCATTTTACGACCTAAACTGAACTGTTACAGGGATGGAGTTACATAGGGTATATAGCTCCATCCCTCTTTCTCACTCGTACGAATGATATTGCAATACGTCGTGGTAAGGCCCCAGCCCCCCTAGCCAAGTTACAACCGTTTCGTTTAGATTCTCATTTCGTTGATCGCCTCGAGTCGGCCACGCCTCCTATTCCTTTATTCTGACCACGTGACTGAGCGTTGAGATGACGTCATAACAAAGGAATCAGAGGCGTGGCCGACTCGAGGCGATCAATGAAAAGAGAATAGAAACGAAACAGTTGTAACTTGGCTAGGGGGGCTGATAAGTAAACTGGTAGCGCCATCTATATCGCCATATAAGAACTAAAAATTCAAAATCCCGCACCGCGGTATCAGAGTTCTTCACGCGATTAGAACATATAAAACAATATGAAATAACTATCGGGCAGTTCATTATTTCTTCTATGAATAGTAAATACACACAGTAATTATAAGTAATTTTATTTTAAATTCTGATGTATTGTCCATTACTGACGATAAATGTGGGTGGTGGATGGGTGTGATCCTGGTTACCAGATATAATTTGGCCATGATCGTTTAAGAATATTGTAGCCTTGCACAGTTTTGCAGAGCGGCTGGTGCACACCCAGTACGTTGTTTTTTTGGAAGATTTATTGAATCCGTAAGAATATTTTTTGTACAAAATTAACTGTTTGCCTTTCTTGGACTTGATGTACTTGAAATCTGAAACAAAGCGAAATCATTATCTATATGCTATCTAGTTTTTTTCTCAGTTTGAAAATGTCAAGTGAAACTGAACATTTTCATTAACAGGTAGCTCGCCGTCCATTAAGGACCAGCCCCCCTAGCCAAGTTACAATCGTATCGTTCGTGCCGAACGCCTCGAGTATGCCACGCCTCCGATTCCTTTCTTCTGACGTCATCTCAACGCTCAGTCACGTGGTCAGAACAAAGGAATCGGAGGCGTGGCCTACTCGAGGCGTTCGATGCGAACGAAACGATTGTAACTTGGCTAGGGGGGCAGGCCCGAGTCGACAGCACGCTGTGTTCCACGTGTACCTCAAAGAGATGTCAGCGTAAGTGACGGGGCGTGCTAGACCCGATTTCTACCACCGCTGCGGGAATATGCGAAAAAATTACTGCGGCCCTTTTTTATGTGTAAAAATCATCCAATGAAATCTTCCACTCTTGGGCGGAGCAAGAGGGAACCCTTGGCCCCAGTAGGCTTCGACCCTGCTGGGTCCCTACGGTTTGCTGACATCTCCTTGAGGCGCGCGTGGAACAGTACGCCCCGTCGACGACTTGGGCTCGGTCCGGACGGTTACCGGACGGTCGGACGGTGAGCTACCCATCGCCGTCCGCAAGCTCGCACCTACAATGATCGGAAACACACAAAACAATTGAAGAATCACATTATTTTACTCTATAATAAATTTTATTAAAATAAACATATTACGAGACAAAAATCTATAGTCTGAAAAATACATGATACCTAAAAACAAAAACAGAAAAAAAAGTAATTAGAGTTTTGAGTTAAAAGTACAATAGAGAGATGATAATAACTCAGAAGTTTATTTTTTAAATTCTGATATACTTTCCATTTTTAACGAAAAATCGTGGCGGTGGATGACTGTGTTCTGGGTCACCAGATCTAATTATACCATTATCATCTACTATTATTTTAGCTTTACACTTGCTTGCTGTTCGCGCTGAACATTGCCAGTAAGAGGTTTTTTTGAGAGGAGATGAAAACGTGAAACTGTACGTGTACTCTTTGTATAAAAGTAACTTCTTTCCTTGCTTAGACTCCACGTATGTAATATCTGAAATAGAACAAAAAAAGAAAAATATAAATTATATTTACACTACAATTGCAATAGGATGGTGCGGGTGACAGCTGTCGGATTGTCGAAAGTGATCCCCGAGGCCCTGGAAAAATGGCAAAGAAGGAACAGGAGTGGGTTTTTAGTCAATAAAAGTCTGATACTATCTCTCGCTCCGCCCAAGAGCGGGGGATGTCATTAAATGATTGTCCCACGCGAAAAAAAAAAAAAAAGCTGTCGGATTCATACAATGTAGCAATCTATCCTTTTCTCAAATAAATAAATAAAAATAAAATATACCATCAACACATTAAGAAGAAGAGCATAGATGGCAAAGTCAAACCAATACAAAATCTAAAAAAAAAACAATATATTTTAATGATTATATTGTAATAAAATAATAATAATCAAACTGAAGAAACTGGTTTAATATTTAACAGAAAACATATTTATTTATTTATAATATTCTTTATTCTACACCGCATAAACAAAAAATATAGGATAAACATTATTAAAAATAGGGCGGTCTTATTGCATAGTTGCGGGGTACACCTCCACCGTATCCACCGCGCAGTCCGCATAATGGTGACTCCCGGGCGCTTCTTCTGCAGAATCCGGTGGTACGTCAAAGTAATTTATGCTCGAAAAACATAACCCGCCTACACCAGAAGGCGTAGTCGGATAAAATTAAAGACAGTGCCATTTTTAGTGTTTTTATTTCAAATTCTGATATAAAGGCCATCTTTCACAAAAAATCGAGGCGGTGGATGATTATGATAAAGGTTACCAGAAATAACAGTTTCATATGCATCTACTATTATTTTTGCTTTGCATTTTTTCCTAGAGCATCCGGTGCATTGCCAGTAAGAAGTATTTTTCGTAGGAGAGTATTTAGTGAAACTGTAACTGTACTCTTTGAACAGAATTAACCGCTTGCCTCTGTTTGAAGTAATGTATTTCAAATCTGAAACAAAGTAGGTAAAGTAAGTAGAACAATTAAAACTTCAAAAAATACGGTGTCTTCATACTATAATATTAAAAAGGCTAAAGTTTGTATGTACGAGTATATAGCTTCGTCTTTAGAGTACGCTGTTAAATGTGCCGGTTCGTTTAAGAGATTTTGACGTATATCACTTTTTTTTCCATGGGCAATACTCGTAAAATTTCGACAATGAATGCTTCTTCGGTTTCCCCTTGAGATCTCAATCCCTGAAGATATGAATTCAGTATAAAATCAAAGCCACATGTTTCAAGCAACTCCTTATTTTTTCGTCTTTGTGTTCTATCGGAACTGTCTTCGTAGGTTTTCGAAGGGCATCCTCGCTTCCCCTTCGAACCTTTGACAGGATGTCGATGTCGAAGGTTCAGATTCACAAGTAGGTTCTTCCAGATTCACAGTAAATATGACGTCCAACCACGCGCTATTCTTGTTTAAAAATATTTGCTTATTTCTGCCAGATTTTGTGTAACTTTGACGAAAGTTTGTAATAAGATTTTTTTGCACACTTGCTACAATTTTAGCGATATTTGCCTCGGAAAAGTTGGTAAAATTATCGAAAAATATAAAATATATATTTTATACGTATACGTATTTATATTTTATATATATTTTATATGTATAACTTGTTAAAGGAACAACATAATTCCCGTCACTTTCAATTAAAACAAGACATAAGTCACGTCTGGTACAGTTGAATTCACTCATTGTTACGAGAAGGTAGATGGTTAGGTTACTACTTTAAGTAACGACAATGACGAACGAAAAACAGTATGTAATTATTGAGTATTCAGAATCCCTATTTTATATAAAAGTATTGATTTGAAACGTGTGCAAAATTGTGGTAGAAAGAACGAATTATCATTATGTGGTTATGCGGTTTACGATATGTATAATTGATAATTTATTATGTATGTGAACTAAAAAATGGTGGGAAACACTCGATACATTATCTTAACCTAAACCGCAATTAATAAAATATCACAAATAAGACGTATAATAAGCAAGTAGTCAAATAGCATCACCTACGTATTTGTAGGATTTTTTACTGTTTTATGCTGTAATAGATTAACATATGTTGTGCAACGAAATTGCAACTTTTCTTTTCTTATTTTATTATAATATTAAATTTCCTATCAAATAACATAATTTACAGACCTTCGGCAAATTTCGGCAACTGTCAAAACTCTAATTGAAAGTTTCAGGTAAGCAAAAATGATATGTCACGAGATAAATATTTCTAGTAAATATATTTACACATATATAGCATTTTTATGCATACCAGTCAAAAGTACATAGTATAAGCTTTCTGTAATGGTATAATACTTGTATAGTTTTCATTGCTAGGTGGCTAGAAAATAATCTTGAAAAAAATACAAATTCAGATTGTTTTGTGATAGTTTAGGAATGATCGTGTTTAGATGATCTTTTTTATAAACCAGTACCGACCACATATATAATTTATGTATAATATAGTAGATTAACTTCTTAGCTACAGTTTGAGGTATAATACGAGTACCTGCACCCATTTTTACAAAATGTATTTATGGCCAGGCTCTCTTAGGCACCTCCACATAGTGAGGCGAAGCCATTGACAGAAATTTATTAATACATAAATTAGTCATTAATATAAAAGTAAACAAAGTTACGTAACGAAATAAAACAAATTTAACTAGTATTTTGAAGTACAAAAAAATTACTCAACCAAAATTCAATAACACATCAAACATTTTTTATATTTAAAATACTTTATTTTAATTGCAAAACAACATGTACATAAATATGAAAAATATACATCTTCTTAATAAAACATGAAGTTTTAATTACAAGCTTTGTAATGCCCTGACTTATTAAAAATAAATCTTTAATTCGAGCAGAACTTACATAGTGTTAGTAGCAATAATCTTAAACTAAGTGTTAGTAAATAACGCACAGCAAATGTAAATTACAGCAGTGAACCATGTAGGGACGGTCAATACAACAATACTTACATAGATACTGTAGAAAGTGTCTAAATTATTTTTTTTATTATTATTAGGCTTGCGTTTGACCACTATCTCACCTGATGGTAAGCGATGATGTGGCCGACGATGGAGCACACTTGCCTAGAAGTAACCTATTCACTCTTAAAAAAAATAAAAATAGTAACTATTTTAAATTCTAAAATATCGTCCATGACTGATGATGAAATTAGGTGGTGGGTGGGTATGGTCCAGGTTGCCAGATATAATTTTACCGTGACTATCAACTACAATTTTCCCCTTGCAATCGCTTTTCGATCGTCCTGAACATTGCCAGTAGGTGGCATTCTTTCTAGAATAGTATTTAGTGAAGCAATATGTATGACCTCCGTGCAGAATCAACTGCTTTCCTCTCTTCGAATTTATAAACTTGATTTCTGCAAATGATATTTATTTTATTGATAAATAACAAACAACCAATAGGAAGTAAATAAGATAAGACTAAATTACCAATATATATATATATATATATTTTTATATAAGTATAAAAATTAGTTCCAACTAAATTCTTTCATTTAAAAACTTATTAAGTGTAAAAGACTTTATTATAATCCCAAAACAAAATAAAAATCCTAGATCTGAATTTGACAGTATTTATTACATGTTAATAATAAGTTAATATTTCGCTCACCTAGCAATATATTGGCACATTTACATTTTACATATTTTACAGATACTAGAGTCAAAGATTGTATAAATATTTAAAACGAAGTTTGGTGTTCATTTTACATGTTTATATCAGAAATAGTGATGTAGGCTACTAATAAAGACCATAAAATATGTCGTATGTGTGAGTAAATGTGTCGTGCGTGTGTGTGTGTGTGTATGTTGTGTCGTGTGTGTTGTGTATGTGTGTGTTGTGTATGTGCGTGTATATTGAATAGATATCTATTCAAGGATATAAATTATCACGCAGGCCGTTAAAATTAAATTTCTAATTTATTGTACATGTGCCAATAGTTTACTAGGTGAGCAATTCGCTCTTTTTTCAAGAATTAATTTGCAGCACAATAACGAAGCCCCTTTGTGCTTGCGACACGATAATATGTTCATCAGCAATTAAAAAATAATTATTATACATTTTGATATACTGCATTACTTACAATATATTTTGGTGGTGGATGGGTGTGTTCCAGGTTACTAGATATGATTTTACTATGAACATCAACTACTAATTTCGCCTTGCAATTCTTTAAGGTTCGCCCGTTTGAACATTGCCAGTAGGTAGCATTTCTTCTGGAATAGTATTTCGTGAAGCAGTATGTGTAGTCTCTGTGCAAAATCAACTGCTTGCCTCGAGTCGAATTTATAAACTTGATTTCTGAATATAACAAATAAATTAATTAATTTATGATATTGGTAAACATTTATTTACTTGTATTAATATTATTTTATACAAACAATATGTATTTATTATTTAAAGGTTTTGAATAAAATGTGTCCAATTTTAAAGCATAAAAATGAGCTCAACTAAATACACACATTAAAATAATGAAAGTTCAATTTGTGTTTAAATTAAGTAAAGGAATTTGTTATGATCACACCAGAAATAACAATTTATTTATTTACTTTAACATAACATATTACATAGGTAGTCTTAGGTTTTACATTTATTAAAGATATGTTTTTGACATAAAATATGAACAAAATGTGTTTTAAATTTTGATATACTGTCCATTACTAATGATATATTTAGGAGGAAGATGGGTATGGTTTAGGTGACTAGATAGAATTTTATTATGAACATAAAATAATGGCGTGTTTTTTTTAGGTTGGAAATCATCCAATGACTTCTCTCGCTCTGGAGCGGAGCGAGAGGGCGTGTTAGACTTTTACTGACCAAAACACATTCCTATTTCCTTCTTTGCCTTGTGTCCAGGACCCCGGGCTTTCCTTTCAGAAGCGAACCCATGGCCCCAGTAGGCTTCGACCCTGCGGTTTTGCTGACATCTCCTTGAGGCACGCGTGGAAAACTACGAGCCGTCGACGACTCGAGCTTGGTCCGGACGGTTACCGGACCGCCGGACGACGAGCTACCCATTGCTCCCCGTCCGCAAGTCCACACCTACGGTGGAATTAATGGCGCTTTGTAATTATTTTCTAAGTTTCGCCCTTTTGAACATTGCTAGTAAGGTACATTTTTGTTTAAATGCTTAACAAAGTTGTAAGAGTAATTCTCTGTGCAGAATTAACTGCTTACCTTTGTTAAAATTTATGTACATGATATCTGAAAATGATAGTTACATATTTAGTAACCATGTAATACAAGTTAGTTGTCTATTAGTATATATACAATGTATATTTATTGATTGTAATATAACAAGATTAAATGCAAAGTTGGAAAGCGAAAGCGTTGGAAGACCGCCACAAGGTGGACCGATGACCTGGTGAGAGTCGCAGGAATGGGGTGGATGCGAGACACACAGGATCGTTCGTTGTGGCGACACTTGGAGGAGGCTTATATCCAACAGTGGACGACCTTCGGTTGAAATGATGATGATGATGAAATGCAAAGTTTATGTGAAAATAAACTCAAGCAAATACAAATGTTTTAATTTTCAAGTATGGTTGAATTTGCGAATTGAGTATTCAAAGTTAGATAAATAGGATATTAACTACTGAATTTTAAATATACCTAATGTATATTTAGACTAATTTTTATAGTTAACTACTTAAATATACCAATAAAAATATACTCAGATTACAACTTTTTCAAGTACAGTTTTAAAGTACTCTAACATAATTTGGAAATAAACAACACCATTTAATGGTTTTCTGAGTATTTTAAAGTCTGAAATACTTTCCATGAACGGTAACGTATTTAGGTGGTGGATGGGTATGGTCTAGGATCCCAGATATAATTTTATTACTGTTATCGACTATTATTTTCGCCTTGCAATTTCTTGAGGTTCGCGCTGTGCATTGCCAGTACCTAGTTATTTTCGTATTATATTTAGTAAAGCTGTATGTGTACTCTTTGTATAAAATTAACTGTTTGCCTTTCTTCGAATCAATGTACTCAAATTCTGAAAAAAGAACAACGAATTTAAAACACTTTTTAAGCTTACCATTTTTTATTAAATTTTTATTAAAAAGGTACTCGATCTCTAGGATTAATTAATTTAAAAGTTAAACCATAAAATAAAGATAGAATATAATAGAATACAATAAAATTTATTGTTCACCAAAATAGTAACAATTTCACAAATACTTAAATCTTTGAGAAATGTCTATCTGAGACAGATTGAATATATTTAGTTTATTTTGCACCAAAATAGTAACACAGCCATTTTACAATATACTAGTTAAGTTACGGTGTGGCAAGGCTCTATAGTAAATAACCTTCAAATTCTGATGTAGAGCCCATCTTTGATTAAAAACCGAGGTGGCGGATGGTTATGATCCAGTATACTAGATTCTAGGATACTAGTTCCAATTTCATCGTGACTGTCAACTACTATTTTTGCTTTGCAGTTACCGTAGGTCCGTTTCACACAAAGCCAATGAGCAGTTCCTTTAGCCAAAGAGCTATGATGAAAATTATATGTAAACCCATTGTGCAGAATCAACTGATTGCCGTTTCTCGAGTATATGTACTTGAAATCTGAAATAAATCATTTTTATTTGGACGATATACATATTTAAACTGAGTAAGGAACGCACCTCAATTAAGTAAGATCTATAGCTGATATGTACTCGATCATCTACTATTAGTGCCCTCTCTAACATAACGTTCCTATCGGGGGCAGTTTTGCTATGGAAGTACGGCTAGACCCTTTCAAATAAAAAATAAAGTATACATAGACTACGACAACTTTTATATATTTTATTTTTATTAATTTTTTACATTTTAGGAAAGCTTACAAATCAATAACAACATAATGACAATAGTAAATAACTAAATTGCTAATTACAAGCTTCCACATATAAAATGACAAAAAAATATTTAAAGTTGGTCCCACAATATCTTATACGGTTAGAAAATTAATTTAAACAAACAGTAATAATATAAATTTCAGGTGCAAATAGGTGCCAGTTGCTCAAAAAATGGCTTTGCTAAGAGCTTCCTAACTGTGCCCGCGTTGGTGCAAAATAGGTCAATGCCGGGTTCACATGAAAACCTGTTAAAACTGCGACTGGCTCTCAGAAAAAATGCATTACGCCTATAATTAGTGTTTGCACTAGGTACATGCAGAAGTGGCCGCTGTCTTAGCCCCATCTGATTAGTGCGTAGTGATAATTTTGAGACAAGTTCAGGACAGTCAATTGAATCATTTGCGATATTAATCAGGTAGCACACATCATTAATATCACGTCTCTGGTCAAGCGGTAGAAAATGGTATCTTTTGCATCGGTGAGTATAGGTAGTTAGAAAAAAAAGAAAGAATTTTTTTCTGGATGTCCTGAATACGAGACTTATATTGAGGGTTCTTTTACTTTTTCAAGTACTGTTTTGAAGTACTCTTACATAATTTGGAAATAAACAACACCATTTAAAGTTCTTCGATGTATTTTAAAGTCTGAAATACTTTCCACTAACGATTATGAATTTAGGTGGTGGATGGGTATGGTCTAGGATCCCAGATATAATTTTCTATTATTTTCGCCATGCAATTTCTTGAGGTCGGCCCTGTACATTGCCAGTACGTAGTTATTTTTTTTAAATTGTATTTAGTAAAGCTGTATGTGTACTTGTTGTACAGCAGGGCAGGATTCCCGTCTTTCGCATTAATGTAATCAATTTCTGAAAAAAAAAATACAAATAACTTAAAACACTTTTTAAGAGGGTCCTTTTTCACTCGCCTATCATCAACATCGAGCATGGTTTAGAAGCTTGTTACTTCATTTAACGCAATCCAACGCGATGTTTGACGAAAAGGCAACGCGAAAAAAGAGAGATAACGCCTTAAACCCTTAAGTTTAAAAAAAAAATGACTTTTTAATTTTTAAGTAAATTATGAAGTGTCAAAGTTCATGCAAAATAGCAGATTTTCAGAGGTCTTTACTGAATTAGTTTTGCACAAATTTATTAATTGATTTCAATAGAAGCCTAGATAATATCTACAAGATACTGTGTTTCCAAAATATCTAATGAAAATTGTGTAATAACGTTGGAAAGGCGTGTAAATAGCTTCACCTGAATTTGTGGCGTTTTAAGACGACCAATATGGCGGTGAAGTTATTTTTAAGTTGCACAAAATTAAATCCCTGTTGACGATTCCCTGAGACACCAATACCCACTACATCTATTTGCAGCATCAAAGCCCACGTACCTTGCTAATCCAGGGACCCCACTTGAAGGTAGGAAGGAGCCTCGTTCACGGGTGCGTGGTTTGCTGCGTGGGCTGCAGGCCGGCGAGCTATCTTGATTCATCCACCGGTGGGCTGGTCAGAACTCGTGAAACCAACACTGCACTATAAGGTCTCAATGTCTCGCAGTAGCAGATACACTTATTACACGAGAATTCTCAGGTTTTCAACATATATGGGATTTATATCGCGGAGCGGTTTTTATTCGACGCAATGTCGAAAATGACGGAGCGGAAACTTCTTTTAGCGGGAAGACGCCCTCTAGCGGTCTTTAGTGAGCGTCTCAAGAAAGCATTCGATACGTCAACCAATGGGCGCTGCGGTCGTAGATATTGGTGAATGAAACCCTCAACAGAGACTCAATTGTCTTACTTTTTCTTAAACTAAATAATGTTTTTATTAGATTGCGGAGAATGCGGGAGAGGTAACTAATCTATATTATTTATTCTCTAAAAATGTATACACATTGAAAAAAGGCATTGACGCTTCACCAAACGTCATAATCGCGTAAGAGAAAAAGAAAAACTTAAAAAAATTAAAAGAAATGGTAAGCCACTTTTTTTTTTAATTTTTAATAAGTACTCGATCTCTAAAATCAATTTAGACGTTGAAACATAAAATAAAGATAAATAGAATATAGTTTATTTTATACCAAAATTGTAACACAGTTACAACTTTGGTATAAAATAAACTAATATAATAAACACACTAGTTACGTTGTGGCAACGCTCTATAATGACTAAACTTTAAATTCTGATGTATAGGCCATTCTTGATTAAAAACCGAGGTGGCGGATGGTTATGATCCAGTATACTAGATTCTAGGATACTAGTTTTAATTTCATCATGACTGTTTACTACTATTTTTGCTTTGCAGTTACTGTAGGTCCGTCTCGCGCAAAGCCAATGAGCAGTTCCTTTAGCCAATGAGCTGTGATGGAAATTATATGTAAACCCTTTGTGTAGAATCAACCGTTTGCCATTCCACGAGTCTATGTATTTGAAATCTGAAATAAAGTATATTTATTTGGATGATATACATATTTAAACTGAGCAAAGAAACACAAAATGAAAAAAACAAAAATTACAGAATGAAGTTAGATTATAAACCTTAGTAATCTATTTTTATGTGCCACAAGGTTGGAATAGCCAGCCTAATTACACGAAGCTGATGAGGTGAGATGATTAAAAGACGTTTAGAGCTTAAAATATTTTAATAACAAAGAAACAATCGACATAATCCTTAATACAGATGTGTATAAAAATAAATTGGTAGTCACCTTAATGTGACGTCCGTACTCTGCCCACTGCTACTTAAGTTTGGCGATTCCAAATTCTAATAGGGGATGTATTCGAATTTGGAATCGCCAAATGAAGAGATATTAATCAAAGGGTTAACCTATTAACCGCCTATAACGTCGGATAAATCTGACAAACACTCGCGTTTATTCCGCCAGGGTTATACATCCACGACCAAATACTTCATCTCGTCAGCTCTTCTGTCACCTAATTGAAGAGCTAAACGAGATGGACTAAACAAGATGGAGTACCTAGTCGTAAACACACGACCCTGGAAAATAGGATGCGAAAACAGTCGTCGGACCAATGCGCGCAAGCAGTTAAAGGGTTAACCTTTTAATCACCTATGTTGGATATATCCGACCAACACTCGCGTTTATTCCGCCAGGGAATGAACGCGACCAAATACTTTATCTCGTCATTTTTTCTGTCACTTATGGGGATTGAAGAGCAAAACGAGATGGAGTACCCAGTCGCATACACATGA
The DNA here is from genome assembly GCA_905147345.3 of Mythimna impura. Lineage (NCBI taxonomy): Eukaryota > Metazoa > Arthropoda > Insecta > Lepidoptera > Noctuidae > Mythimna > Mythimna impura. Next base: position 23,529,517 of record LR990351.1, on the reverse strand, counting down.
CCCTGGCAAATAGGACGGGAAAACAGTCGTCGGACCAATGCGCGCAAGCAGTTAAAGGGTTAACCTTTTAATCACCTATGTCGGATATATCCGAAAAACACGTTTATTCTGCCAGGGTCGTACATCCACGACCAAATACTTCATTTCGTCAGTTTTTCTGTCACGCTAAACGAGATGGAGTACCCAGTCGCATACACGCGACCTTGGGCAATGGGGCACGAAAACATGCGTCGGACAAATCTGACGTAAGCGGTAAAAGGGTTAAGGGGCGGGCAGAGACGCTCATTGCCATGCTAAAAAGCAACAACTATAATAATATGTACAGTCCATTACTGACGTGAAATTTTGGCGCTGGATGGGTGTGGTATGTGTCCGCAAATACTATGTAACCATGATCATTTATTGATAACGTCGCTCTGCAATTTTTTCTGATGCGTCCAGAACATTTCCAGCGGGTTGTGCCTTTGGTAGAAGAGTAATTATTGAAGCAGTATGTGTACTCTTTGTGTAGAACTAGCTGCTTGCCTTGCTTCGAATTGATGTACTTGAAATCTAAAATAAAAAAAAGTTATAACGTTACTATCACACACCCAACACTTTCATTGTGCGTACAGCTGATGAGCATAAATATAATAATATTCCACAACTTTCACACAACGCCATCTAGTCGCAAACTAAGCAAGCTTGTGCTATGAGTACTAGACAGCTGATAAACATACATATTATAGATAAATTACACCCAGGCACAGAACAAAAAATCGTGCTCATCAAACAAACATTTGTCCGGGTGGGAATTGGAGCCATGACCTCCGGCATAGCAGTTCGAGCCACTGACCACTAGACCAGCAGGCTTGTCAAAAATTTCCTGCCGGTGTCTGTTTCCTGATAACTAAAACGGGGGTCTTTAAGTTAAGATTAGGTTACTTCTAGGCAGGCATACTTCATCGTCGCCCATATCATCGCTTACCATCAGGTGAGATAATGGTCAAGCGCGAGCCTATTAATAATACAAAACAAATAACAAGTTGGTAAGTAGCCCCGTTCTTGTTAATAATCAAAACAAAAGAAAACAATTTATTGAATTTTAATGTTCTAGTAAATCAACATTCACAAAAACAATATCAATGGATCCAAAAGTAAAATATTAAAATAATTACATAATTTTTTAAATTTATAAATTTGTGTAAAACTAATCCAGTAAAGACCGCTGAAAATCTGCTATTTTGCATAAACTTTGAATGAACATGAACACTTCATAATTTACTTAAAAATTTAAAAAGTCAAAAAAGTAAGCAATAGAAGCCTTGCAAATTTAATCAAGATTTTGACAGAAATTTTTTTTTCAAAAACTTTTAAGGGTTTAAAAAAAACAAGTTTTGTAAAATATTCGAGTAAATAACGGAATTACCAAATGCTAACAGAGTTTTCAGGCATTATCTCTCTTTTTTCGCGTTGCCTTTTCGTCAAACATGATACAAACTCGATATTGACGATAGGAGAGTGAAAAAGGACCCTCTTAAGCACTATAGGTCGAGTCATAAACAGTCAGCATTAAGTGGATTTTGAGGCAATAACTTAACGAAGTTCAATAAAGTTATTTTCTTAACTAAAAAGCTCATTTACACTAAAACAGCAAGAACATCGACCCTTTTTAGGAACAGCATCATAAGCGACAGTATGCGTTTTTTGGAGGAAATTATTATTTTTCTTTTTAAATTAAAAAGTAACTTGCAATATTTTTCCTAAAAAAATATAACTTGTTATTCATAGGACTACTGGTCTATTAGAATAGTTCCTATATACTTATTGCCATAAATACTTCTTAATTAGGAAAGAAAAAATCTTTCTTACAATATTCTTTCTGAAAATGATCAACATTACCACGGACGGGCCCGTAGCTTAAGGGTGCTTTTCTACCAGAAATTTGAGACGTAACTATGCTATTGTGTGAGTCTGTGAAAGTTAAATTACGAAACTATGTAACCGTTTCCAGTAATGCTAAGCTGTGTAGCGGAGCGAGAAATATGTGCTATGAAGATGCGTCACCACAAGGAAAATACGCAGCTAAAGCTATGCGATGTATCGATAGTAGAGATCGCGCGCCTACTGTAGGTACGCTGCTCTGCACTTAGCTACACCACTATAGCACACATCTATTAAGCTGTTGATCCCCGCACGAACGCCGGCGGTCGTGCGCTATTGTCTTACTATTGTGTCTCTAATTACGCTACTCAAGAAGTTAAAAAACAAAAGAGATAGCTAGGTTGAATCTGTTTCCACCTGTGCTCAGCTGGGCACGCCACAATTATGGCAGTAAGTCCCCTCTATGAGGCGTGGTTGGCAAGACCTCACGGCGTCCTCACCTTTCGCATGACGCAGGTTCTCACCGAACACGGTAAGTTCGGGAAGTTTCTGCACCGGATTCGTGCGTAAGCGACGCCCGGGTGTCGCCACTGTGTGGACCGCCCGGAGGACACGGTGGAGCACACGGTGGAGGTGTGCCCCGCTTGGGCAGAGCAACGCCGTGTCCTCGTGGGGGCGATCGGCGGCGGCGATCTCTCGCGCCGGGCTTTGGTACAGGCCATGGTCCGGAGCGAGGAGGAGTGGCAGGCGGTCGCCTCCTTCTGCGAAGCAGTAATGCTAGCAAAGGAGGCGGCCGATCGCGTGAGGCAGCGGTCCTCACGCCCCAACCGCCGCCGGGATTCCGATCCCGATTTCCGGCCACCGTAGGCGTGGGCTAGCGGACGGCGAGCAATGGGTAGCCCGCCGTCCGACCGTCCGGTAACCGTCCGGACCGAGCCCAAGTCGTCGACGGCGCGTATTGTTCCACGCGCGCCTCAGGGAGATGTCAGCAAATCGTAGGGGCCCAGCAGGGTCGAAGCCTACTGGGGCCATGGGTAGTGTGAAAACGAAACCCGGGGCCCTGGGACGAAGGCAACGAAGGAACAGGAGTGGGTTTTTAGTCAGTAAAAGTCTGACACTATCTCCTGCTCCACCCAAGAGCGAGATTTGTCATTAGATGATTTTCCCACCTAAAAAAAAAAAAAAAAAAAACCTGTGCTCAGCTATATGGACCAATGAATATGATTGGTGGATATCAAACGCAACCATAGCAATTCAGCATAGTTCATCTCTAGTGCTAAAGCACACGTAACTTAAAGGACAGTAGTGATTTCACATTTCACCTTTTGACAAATGATCGAATAAAATGACCAAAAAAAGTGAAGCGATACTTCACACCAAGACAACTCTTAATTCGTACAAAACACAGATCGGTTTTTGTTTGGAGTATTAAAACCAATTAAAGAATGGTTTTTAAACTACTGCTTGACTGCGATCCCTACATAATAAATACACCAAAATTATAATCGGACAGGAAGACAAATTGTTCCCATCCTTCGATGTACACGGTATAAACGACGCTGTATAATGATTTGATGAATAGTTAAGTAAAAAGGTTTATGTGACACGAGGCGTAGTTGTCATTGTCAAACTCCACATGTGCATCGGCGGAACGTTGCTTGTCTGTTGAACGAACTGTTCATTGAAGAGTGATTTCCACGAGATGATCCCACCATTTATTTAACACTATCAGGTCATAGATAGTGGCATCTAATGGTGTTGTTGTCATCGTTAGTTGCTGTTTGTACGGTAAGCGGTCAGGAAGAAGACTTGAGTACGTTTTCATAGTCTTACTTTTGGCCAGTTAGGAAGAGTTGACCACATACTCTGATATGTACATTCCATCATGAATGCCAGCAGCTGGTGGTGGGTGATTATGTTTAATATTACCATATATCTTGCTATCCTTGTCTGAAGTTATCATTGCTTTGCATCCTTTTCGGTAAGCTTTGCATCGCCAAAAGTCAGTGCGAGTTTTAAGAAAATGCCTGCGATGCCAGAAAAGATAACCTTTGTGCACCATCATGGGTTTTCCTTTTGTTGATTTCTGTTTGATCTCTGTAAAAATAATAAGATAATTATAAAACTTTATTTGGGCGCACGGGAGTCGCAGGGCCAGGCCCAAGTCGACGGCGCGTAGTGTTCCACGCACACACGTTTCGTTTCGATGACAATGCACGGTTAGCTAATAGACATTATTCTGAATTCAATATGGCGGACTGCCAGATCACTGATAATTTTTTTCATCTCCTAATATGGGTATTAAATAAAAGAATTTGCTGAGAGGACATGTTAAAATTATTGTATTTATTTTATGTGAATGTAAAAATTATTGAATTTATTTTATGTGAATGTTAAAATTATTGAATTGGTAAATTATTAATTTAATCAAATTATTAAAAATGTTAATGTAAATGAAATGTTAAATTATATTAAGGAAATAATAAAGGCTATAATACTATATAATTTATTTTCATATAAGATCTGTTTGGCACTTAATGTTTTTTTTTCACACGGTTTCAGGGTTTCGCTTTTTCACAAATTTGGTTTATCACGGCCTTTGTCATAACTTAATATTCTAACATACCCTCCGTCAGAAAAATGAAATGATGGTTTGGGATGGCTGTGGTCACGCACAACCATTACGATATGGCCGTTCGTATGCAGTGTGATCCTAGCATGACAGGTTTTACTGCGGCGAGATGAACACTTCCAGTGGATACTGTCCTTTGTTGTACGATGGTGGCAGAAGGTGTAACCATCGTAGAGAACTAAAGGATGTCCTTTTCTCGATGTTATGTACTGGTAATCTGCAAAGATATTGTTGTTTGAGAAGTTGAAATATTTAGTCAACAATATATGTGTTTAGATAACATTTTACAGGCAAAAATTTACGTTGTGTGCAATCTTCTAGGGTCAATGTTTACTATGAAATTAAGTCTAAAATAAAGTACCTACCTACATATCGAATTGATGCTATTTTTTTACAAATAATAAAAAAATATAATATGTAACTAAAATTACAACTTAAATTTTAATTATTTATTTTTTTATAATCAATTATGGACTTAGAATTCTAGCAGGCAACTCTTTTATGTCATACAAGTTTAAATTACACATTAGTTACAACCACTATATTTAGTTTTACAAGAGAAAAACGTGGAGTTTCTTGAGTTCTAACCATGCTTGTTAAGGGGATGCAATTCGACATACATTTTCACTGTTTTTCATACAACCGCTCTTACGCGATTATGACGTTATTTACACATGTTTCACTAAATATTTTAGAAACACAGTATCTTGTGGATATTATCTAGGCTTCTATTAAAATCAATTTATAAATTTGTGTAAAACTAATCCAGTAAAGACCTCTGAAAATCTGCTATTCTATTTTGCATGAACTTTGACACTTCATAATTTACCCAAAAATTTAAAAAGTAAAAATAGTATAACAATAGAAGCCTTGCAAATTTAATCAAGGTTCTAAATGACGACAATTTTTTTCAAAAACTTTTAAGGTTTTAAAAAAAAACACGTATTTCTTGGAACAAGTTTTGTAAAATATTCGAATAAATCACGGAATTACCGAATGCTAACAGAGTTTTCAGGCGTTATCTCCCTTTTTTCGCGTTGCATTTTCGTCAAACATCGCGTTGGATTGCGTTAGATAAAGTAACAAGCCACCACCAACCAACCAACCATGCAACCATGCTCGATTTTGATGATAAGCAAGTGAAACCTTTCCATCAGAAAATACGCAAGTATACGAGTATCTACAGATAGTCAGTGCAATTATACTCTTGAGACACCCTAAAAAGTTCTTCTACATTATAGGTACCTACTATTTAAATTTCGACTGACGAAATTACATAACATTTTATTCATTTTATTATCTATCAAGTTTTCAGAACACAGACTTAATGTTAATGAAAAACAATTATAAAATTTAAATTCCTTTTTAATAAAAAAAAAAACAGATAAACAAAAACTGAACTTAGACTACATAACTCTAAAGTAGATAGTTAATTGAGAAGTGGCAATATAGAGGGCCCAAAAATGGAGCATACGAGATACAGCAGATCACAGCTCCTAACAATCACAGGAGTCTTCACGGGGCACTATGCCACCAACAAATAGCTCCACAACATGGGGCTAGCAAGCGACCCGACTTGCAGGATCTGTGGAGATGCAGAGGAGACTATGTTACACTTGCTGTGCGAACGTGCAGCACTAGGCTCCAAAAGACTAGGGTATCTGGGCCAACCATTCCCAAGACCAGAGGACTACAGGCTCAGCCCCATCAAGGCCATACTGGGACTCATGAAGGAAGTGCACTTCCTTCCGCTAGGGGTTGAGTAGACAGGAGGGGGGGGCATAGCACAAAAGATCCAGAAGGGTCGAAGTGCTCTGGCCCAAGGCCAGCCACACAATAAGATAAGATAAGATAACTAAAACCTATCTGTAGGAATTTCAGTTGAACTTTGCATTGCCTCAGCAACTCAGACATTCAATCATTTTTACTGCGAACGTTTTTATCATAAGTTCTGATATACTCTCCATTTAGGACACAAAACTGAGGAGGTTCGTGGCTGTGGGTGTTGTTACTGGCTATAACTTTACGGTCACTGTCCATTACCAGCGACGCCTTGCACTGCTTGCTCCGTGTTGAAGTACACGTCCAGTGGTCAGTGCGTTTAGTTGGCACGTGCCGACGATGAGAGTACGTGTATTCTTTGTACAGGATTATCTGATTGCCTTTCATAGATTTTATGTACTTGTACTCTGAAAAAAAAATGAGACATACAATATGAATAGTCACAATATTATCTTCTAAATTTATATTTGGTCAAGAAACAAAAAAAAAATTAAGGCACATTTCCACGGTACCTACACTATGTTTTTTCCAATTTTAATTATTTCTTAGTTAGGTAAAATCAAATCAATCAAAAATGGTAAAAATCCTTAACTAGTTAAAACTAACAAAAAACTCTTAAATATGGCGTCGAAAAACTCCTCTGCTGTCGACTGGTAACGTGCCCAAAAGACTGACGGTATTGCCACGCTGTATGGCAATGCTTTTTCTCTGATATTTCGTAGTAGGTAGTATTAGGTACAACCTATTTTATTTACGTTTCAAAGATGGGAGAATTTTTCGCTAGTTCAAGAAGGATTGTTAATCAGGTTTGGGGCCCCCAAGCTTGATATCTACGCCAGTGTTTGGTGGTTCAAAATTGAGAGAGACCTGAAGTTAGTCCTGTTGCCAGAGCCAAGAACACAGGATACAATATCTTGACGCCAAATAGTGAGGAGACTCAACCACAATTAATGGGAACAAAAGAGGACGCAGAAGATTAAAAAAAAGCCGTTTTTGAACTCTGTATTCCATGTTTTAATAAATGTATTAAAGTTATAATCTATAATGCACTCCGTCAACCACTGAATATTGTGGTGGTGGATGATTGTGTTCATAATTTGCCATAATAATTTTTTTGCATGAGTCTAATACTAATTTCCCTTTGCATCTTTTGCTCCGACTTGAAGTGTTCATACATATCCAATGTTCTATGCCTTGCGATTGAAGCGTCCGCTGCCAAAAGTAAGTGTATTCTCTGAGCAATATTATCTGTTTGCCCTTCAGTGACCTAATGTATATCATATTATCTGAAAAAAAGAAAAAAAACTTTGGAGAATTTGGCATGTTGTATTAGTGGATCCACATTTTCGAAAGCAGTTCAGTAAAGCTGTGAAAACGATTCACGTAAACTTTTCATTACAATATTCTCTTTTTAAAATCATCTATATATAAATGGAGAAACTGACTGACTGACATATCAACGCACAGTCGAAACTACTGGGACTAGGAGCTTGAAATTTTGCACAAGGTTTCCTTTTATGACGTAGGCGAGCACTAAGAGAGGATTTTCCAAAATTCACCCTCTAAGGGAAGGAAACGGGTATTCAAAGTTTGTAGGGAGAAACTAACTTTTATGCGCGCGAAGCCGCTGACAGAAGCTAGTAATCTATGTATATAAAAAAGGTGAAACTGACTGTCCGACATATCAACACATAGCCGAAACTACCGAGTCTAGGATCTTGAAATTTTGCACAAGGCTTCCTTTTACGATGTAGACGAGCACTATGAAGGGGTTTTTTGAAAACTCAACTTTTAAGGGATGAAAATAATGAAATTCTAAATAAATTTGTATGCAAATTTTTATTCCTTGTAATCCAAGTAAATAAAAAAAAGATTTTTTATTTATTTATTTATTATTTATTAAAACTTTATGCACTAGTAAGGAACACTGTACAAAGGCGGACTTAATGCCTTAGGCATTTTCTACCAGTCGACCTTAGGGTGGTGCAGAAATATAACATGGTAGGTGCAACAAAATGATAAACTGGATTAGAAATAAAATAATAAATATATAGGGTGACAGGCAATTAGTGTACGATACTTAAACACGTGATTGTGCTCATGATAACAAAATTTATTATGGGAGCAAAACCGAAATCGCGAAAAAAATATCAGCTGTTCAGTACATTGGGCAAACATAAATGTACTGAACAGCTGATTTTTTTTCGCGATTTCAGGTTTGATCCCATAGTAAAAGTTGTTGGTTATCATGAGCACAATCATGTGTTTAAGTATCGTACACTAATTACCAGTCACCCTATATACTTAGATACATACATACAAATTAACAATGTGATTTTCATTATTTGTTTTTAAAACCATTCCTACAAAACGATTTAAAGAGTGTTAAAGGTTATATGGAAGAATCTTATTCCTTAGGTTAATAAACTTTATACTTAGCACAAATTTTAATAAAACAAAATGAATAATAAAAACTGTCATTTATTAGTTTTTAAAGACTATGTTTAAATTACGGTATGGGTGTTACAGTTTTAACAAAAACATTTTCACGAATGAAGTCGCAGGCAAGGTTTTTTTTTTAATTAATATTAGTAGTGCTTGACTGCGATCCCAATAAAACGATTTAGAGTAGGTTATATGGAAGAATCTTATTCCTTAGGTTAATAAACTTTATACTTAGCACAAATTCTAATAGTACTAGTTATATATAGATACAAGATCATTTATTTTGCTAAAACATGAGTAGGTACTTATACATATAAATGCAAGATGTTACATAAAGTTCAGTTGAATCTCTGTCATGTTTTGCCTTAATGGCGTACAAAATATAATTGAGTGAGAATAAATGTTATAAAATTGTTTACTCGTACATGCATTACATAAAAACAATAATTAACGGCAAAGTTCTGAACTATTTAATGTCAGAAATTATTTGTTCCACACGTCATAGTCAATAATTAAAAAAAAAGTCAAAAAATAATAATAACAATAAAAATAGTCTAAACATGGCGAAAAGTCAGAGTTATGTTAGGTTATTAGTCAAAAACTCCTTAGAATAAGCTTTCACTAATAAAACATTTTTTAACCTATTTCTTAATTTTGCTGTTGTATCTTCCCTTCAATATTTAGGTAATTTATTATAAAGAATTGGCGCTATACAGAATACACTCTTACGTAGTAATGCAATTCTTAGCAGTTATTTCACTCTGTATTTTTTAAGTTCCGATATAATTCGTTCTATACATTACTTCGCATTACTTCGCGCAGTTTTACATCGTGAGGAAACCGGCATACTTATCCTAGAACCAAAAATTCGAAGACATGTGACATTCACCACCCCCACTGGGCCCGCGTGGTAGATTACGGCCCATTCCCTCTCCTAAAGAGGAGGCCTGAGTCCCAGCAGTGGGAACATTATAAGGCCGACTATACTATGCTATGCTATACATATTATTTCACAAGTTTATTTTGTTATATGGGACTCTAACGTGCACTCCATCCATGAGATTGAATTTCGGTGGTTGATGATTATGATCATAATTAGCTCTTATTATACGTTTACTAGAATCTAATACTAATTTTCCTTTGCATTTTTTACTGCGACTCGACGTGCATATCCAGTGTTCAATAGCTTTCGACTGAATGGTCCGCTGCCAAAAATACGTGTACCCTCTCAGCATAATCAACTCATTGCCTCTCATCGATTTAATATATTTGATTTCTGCAACAAATATAATTAAACAAAAAAATGTTAGACAAGATTTTGGAAGACTGATCAAGCAAAAATTACTAAAGCTTTCAAGACTCTTATATACCTTTTCATTTGGATCAACAATTTGTTTTTTGCCTGTAAGTCGACAAAATTAACCAAAAATTTCACGTTTAAGTATATCATCAAAGACGTCGACGAAAGTAAGTAATTTTAATTGCAGTTAAAAACATTTATTAAATCACAAAAAAATCTGCATGTCTATAAAAATCATCATCTAACGGCCTCAGCAGTTTTTTTTTAATATTAATTATCTTAAACACTGTTAAGATTCTAAAGCCGCTTGTCGACCAAACTTGATATTACGATTACTTCAAGTCATCCTCATCATCATCATTCCAGCCGAAAGACGTCCACTGTTGGACATAGGCTTCCCTCTCGCCATAATGACCGGTCCTGTGCGTCTCGCATCCATCGGAATCCCATGCCCCTCACCAAATCATCGGTCCACCTTGTGGGACGCCTTCCAACGCTGCGTCCTCCGGTACGCAGACGCTACTATAGGTAGGTACTATACACACCTATATCAATAACAGGTGTTAAGAAGAAGCATTACTTAACTATGTATTAACTTACCTAAATAAAATAACAAAACACTTTTCTAATTGGAATCTATATTAGCCGTAAAAGTACAATGTATTTATTTTTAATAAGTCTAACAACAAACGGATATCAATGATTACGCTATTTAAAGACAAAATTGTTACACAAAAATCACTTATCTCCAGAAATTCTAAACACAACATTGACATAATTGTCTACGCGATGATTATATAAGAAGTACCGACGTAAGTAACTAACCAACTACATTACACTAAAATTGCTATAGGAAGGTGCGGGTGACAGCTGTCAGATTCATACAATGTAGCTACCTGTCCTTTTCTCTCATCTTAAAGACGCATATTTCCATCTTGCTGTCATCCTATCCATGCTATAAAAGACTTTAGGTCCTAAACTGGAATATATTGAATATAATATAATTTCTTAATAATATTTTTTTAATATAATTATAAATAAATAAGTTAATATTAAGACTGCCTTGTTGAATTAGGTATTTACCTGTAATGATAGTTGTAAGGGAGATAATAATAAATACATAATTTCAAAGTATTAAATATATACGAAATAACTGGCCTAGATTATTATAAGACAAAATTGTGACATAAATTCAATCACTCATCGCATATAACTCTAGACACAGTTACTGACATAATTGCTTTACGCATTGATTAAAAAGATGGTAGGTTAATTTATTAAACGACTTAATTAATTAACGCGGGCGAAGCCACTGGCAGAATCTAGTATCAACATATTTATTTTTACTTGAACAATAAACGGCCATAACCTACAATATTATACGATAAAATTGTTACACAAATGCAATCGCTTATCTCCACACACTCTAAATAGAACTACTGACATAAATTATCCTACACGATGATTAGATAATAATAATTAATTAACCTATTAAATGCCAACTACGCAATATTACGTAGCTGGTATAATGATGGCAGATACCGACTACGTATTATTACGTAGGTTTTCAGTACAGAATAAGGTAAGCAACCTGGATAAAATTAATGTTGGTGGTTCCTACCCACGTGATATACGGATCCCATCTATAGATTGGTATCCATATGTCAACAACGAGATATTACGTAGCAGGCCATTTCTATAGTGGCCTGCACTGATTGTTATTTCGTGATAAACTTCGGTATTCAATGGGTTAACTGGACTTAATAAACTAGAGAATATTGAATATAAATTTGAAACTGTATTTGTCATGAAAGTCAAAAATTTATTTATTTTGACTGTAACAATAAATGGCTATTGGCGCCTACGCTACTTAAAGACAAAAATGTTACTCAACTTAATTAGAATTTTGTGAGAGAAGAATCTCACAAAATTCTAATTACCTACAACTGCTGATATAATTGTCCTACGCGATGATTAGATTAAGTAATTATAAACTAACTTAGTTCCTAAGCTAGATAATATTGAATAATATAATTTTAAGCTGTATTTGACGTGAAACAACATTGTATGTATTTTTACTTTAACAATCTAACAGTCACTACCTTACTCATTAAAAGACAAAAATGCTACACAAATAGAATCAATCTAAACTCTAGACACATAGCTACTGACATGATCATCTTATACGATAGTAAAATAAAAATAATAAAAATAGATAAAAGTTTTATTACATACGATACATGTTACCATTAAGCATGTTTAGTATTTGAGTTAATTATGTATATAAACGTCTCTGTGACATTTTTAGGGTTCCGTACCCATAGCATAGTAACGGAACCACATTTCTAAACCTCAGCTGTTCGTCCATTTGTCTGTCAGCGGGCTGTATCTGATCAACCGTATTAGGTAAACGGTTGAAAATTACAGAGAATGTGTATTCATATAGAATAGAATAAACTTTATTGTACACGGTGTACACCAAAATAGTAACTTACTCGTAACTTATAGACATTTAAATCCACGGGTACAATGACGGTTTTATCGCTGACAGCGGTGTACCGCTAACATATTAAAAAAAAACATTACATTATAAGTAAACATAGATAGCCGATATAACAACAAATAATAAAATATAAATTAATTATAGACTACTTTATTTTTTTAAATGGAATCTTTCGTATGCGAGCTCATATTTTTGACAGGTTATTTTTCTTTACAATTTATAATACTGTCCGTCAGTGTAGAAAAATTCTGGTGGCTGATGATTGTGATATCTTTTTTCGGTTATTAAATTCTTATCCAGGTCCAATACAAGTTTTGCTCGACACTGCTTACTGATGTCCGAAATGCAGTACCAATAGTCACAGGTAGTCGACCGAATGTTGCGCTGATGGTAGTAGATATAACCATTATAGTTTATCACCTGCTTGCACTTTGTTGCTTTTATGTACTTGATAACATCTGAAACAATGAAAAAAAAAATGTTATTTTGCCGCAGTTACTAAAATTTTGAACGAAAGCATTAGTAAAGTTTTTAAACTACACACGCACATGCAAATATGTATATTGAATTATACAACGACAATATTACTGACATGATCTGTTACGATATTTTTTTATTAATAATTGTCATAAATAAATTGTCGTGCGATGTTAAAGAGGTCATATTTTATTGGTTATCAAAATGACATGAAAGTTTGCATTAATTTATATTTTTTATTTGAAGATTTAACCCAAAACTTTAAAAAATCATTATAGGTACTAATTTAAACTTAAAATTTACTGTGCGATTTAATTAAATCTATACTTAACACTATAAACATGAAAATATGTCTCTGTGTGTGTTATTTTTATGTTTACACCGATTTTTACAAACAAGCATATGAATGGATAAACTATAGAATACAATAAAATAGAACATAACAGTACCAAATAGAACAGAAGACAACACAACACAACCGAATAGAACAGCCCCCCTAGCCAAGTTACAACTGTTTCGTTTCGATTCTCTTTTCGTTGATCGCCTCGAGTCGGCCACACTTCCTAATCCTTTGTTCTGACCACGAGACTGAGCGTTGATATGACGTCATAATAAAACAATCGGAGGCGCGGCCTACTCGAGGCTATCAACGAAACGCTTCTAGGCAAGCGTGCTTCATAACCGACCACATCATCGCTTACTATCAGGTGAGATACTAGTCAAACACAAGCCTCATCATCATCATCATCATCATTTCAGCCGAAAGAAGTCCACTGCTGGACATAGGCCTCCCCCAAGCGTCGCCACAGCGAACGGTCCTGTGCGTCTCGCATCCATCGGACTCCCGCAACCGTTACCAAGTCATCGGTCCACCTTGTAGGAGGCCTTCCAACGCTACGTCTTCCGGTACGTAGTCGCCATTCCAGAACCTTTCGGCCCCAACGGCCATCTGTTCTGTGAGCAATGTGCCCTGCCCATTGCCACTTTAGTTTGGCGATTCTTCGTGCTATGTCGGCAACCTTGGTTCTCCGGCGGATATCCTCATTCCTGATTCGATCACGCAAGGAAACTCCGATACACCAAAAAAACACAAGCCTATCATAATTAAAAAAGACCAGAACAGTACAGAACAAAATATAATAAAATAAACTAAACTTTATTACAGTACCTAACCTAAATTATATACAATACTTTTCGTTCCAGAAGTAAATTCTCATGGGATAACAAACGCTTAGCAGGTGGAAGACAGTTTCAATTATATTCTAACGTATTCTCCATTCAAGATATGAAATCGCGGAGCTTGATGATTATGTTCAAACTTTCCACTGAGAATATTTTTGCCGGAGTCTAACACTACTTTTCCTTTGCATTGTCTGCTGCGGCTCGAGGTGCATATCCAATGTTCAACGCCTGTGGTCTGGACGGTCCGCTGCCAGCAATAAGTGTAATCTCTCAGCAGTATCAACTGTTTACCCTTCATCGATTGTATGTACTTGATATCTAAAAAAAATAGGAAAATACATTTTTACTTACGATAACATGTTAAATTATGCAAAGTAGGCATAACCATTGTTTCTGTTATTTATTTATTAAAACTTTATTTATTTTCCACCACTGCTTTATCGCACGAATTTATTTATTTATTCAATATTATTCATTACTCATACATATATTATAACAAATTAATTTACATTTGTATTAACTTATTCAATACTCGAAGTTGTAGACGACTACGTTTACCTGGGACAGACGGTCCAGTTGGGAAGGTCTAACTTCGAGAAAGAGATCAATCTTCGAATCCGACTCGGCTGGGCAGCGTTCGGGAAGCTGAGCGGTATCTTCTCGTCCAATAAACCACAGTGTCTCAAGACGAAAGTCTATGACCAGTGCGTGTTGCCAGTGATGACATATGGCTCCGAAACGTGGTCGCTTACAATGGGCCTCATCAGAAGACTTAAAGTCACCCAAAGGGCAATGGAGAGGGCTATGCTCGGAGTTTCCTTGCGTGATCGAATCAGGAATGAGGATATCCGCAGGAGAACCAAGGTTACCGACATAGCACGAAGAATCGCCAAACTAAAGTGGCAATGGGCAGGGCACATTGCTCGCAGAACAGATGGCCGTTGGGGCCGAAAGGTTCTGGAATGGCGACCACGTACCGGAAGACGTAGCGTTGGAAGGCCTCCTACAAGGTGGACCGATGACTTGGTAACGGTTGCGGGAGTCCGATAGATGCGAGACGCACAGGACCGTTCATTGTGGCGACACTTGGGGGAGGCCTATGTCCAGCAGTGGACGTCTTTCGGCTGAAATGATGATGATGATGATTCAATACTATATTCATTTATTATATTTTATTGTATACAATATTTTCTAAATTATAATTATTAATTTATTTTTTTGTTCGCACAGTATTTTTAACCAACAAGATTTTTATTGAAAGTAACAGCACAAAAAAAATTGCCCTTGGTTCACTTCACTTTAAACAAAAAAACACGAGATGTAATAGTATTAGTATTCAAAATACAACTAATTTTAAATATTAAACCCAACTTTCTTTGACCGTCATCGCAAATGATATGACTCATTTATCACAAAACAATATTTGTCATGTAATGATAACCATTAAGATACCATAACGATTCTCATAATTGTTAATGTAGTTATTGTCCAGCTATACTGCATTCACAATAAGATTAAACAAATATTTTATGCTGTCCGTTCAAACGATTTTGACTTTTATTACGTAGACATAAGTATGACATTAAAAGCAAAAAAGCGGTTACAATACCAACAATTTACTGCAGCCGCCATTTATCATGCCAACAACGCAATAAAGATCAAAATCGGTTGAACAGATAGTAAAAAATTATGTATAGTTTATTTCGAATGGAGTATAGCTTGTTTTAGGCGACACGGATTTGTTCCATCAACTAACACCACTGGTATTTGTTAAGACCCATATTTAAAATTCATTTTGATTAGGTTGACGGTTTGAGGTTTTTTTTTTTAGGTGGGAAAATCATCTAATGACAAATCACGCTCTTGGGCGGAGCGAGAGATAGTGTCAGACTTTTACTGACTAAAAACCTTCTCAACACTCCTGTTCCTTCTTTGCCTTCATCCCGAGGCCCCGGGCTTCGCTTTCACACTACCCGTGGCCCCGTAGGCTTCGGCCCTGCTGGGCCCCTACGATTTATTGACATCTCCCTGAGGCGCGCGTGGAACAATACGCGCCGTCGACGACTTGGGCTCGGTCCGGACAGTTACCGGACGGTCGGACGGTCGGACGGCGAGCCACC
The DNA here is from genome assembly GCA_905147345.3 of Mythimna impura. Lineage (NCBI taxonomy): Eukaryota > Metazoa > Arthropoda > Insecta > Lepidoptera > Noctuidae > Mythimna > Mythimna impura. The sequence goes on along the minus strand of LR990351.1, from coordinate 23,513,213 downwards.
CATTACTCGCCGTCCGCAAGCCCGCGCCTACGGTGGTCGGAAATCGGGATCGGAATCCCGGCGGCGGTTAGGGCGTGAGGACCGTTGCCTCACGCGATCGGCTGCTTCCTTTGCTAGCATTACTGCTTCGCAGAAGGAGGCGCGAGATGCCCGGCGCGAGAGATCACTGCCGCCGATCGCCCCCACGAGGACACGGTGTTGCTCTGCCCAGGCGGGGCACACTTCTACCGTATGCTCCACCGTGTCCTCCGGACGGTCCACACAATGGCGGCACCCAGGCGTTTCTTCCGCACGAATTCGGTACAGGAACCTCCCGAACTTACCATGTCCGGTGAGGACCTGCGTCATGCGGTAGGTAAGGACGCCATGTGGTCTTTCCAGCCACTCCTCAAAGAGGGGACTTACCGCCATAATTGTGGCGTTCCCAACGGGTTGAGGTGACTGCACCAAATTCAAGTTGTTGGTATTCGTTCGGAATGGAAAATAAATATGATTTTACAAAAATACAAGTGGTATTAGTTTTTGGTATTAGAACGGAATAAATCTCGACACACAGTGCAATGATGTCGAAGAGTGGTCGCTAACGCTACAACAAAGGTTCCCAGGTTCGATTGCCGAGTCGCGTTTATTTTTATTGGGTTCTTCCATCTGGTATTTCTCAATAGCAGCTCGGAGTCAGGACTCATACCCGTTTCATGGCAATACGCTTATATCCCGTGGCTAAAGTAGGATTGACGGGTAAAGGACTTGATACAGATGTACTTACCTATGTAGCGCTGGTTCGAGAAAGATGGAAAAAGTGGAGACCTTTACCAGGAGTGGGTCAGAATAATAGAGTAGGACAATAACAAAAAAAATGCAATTATAATACCATTTAATCTGTTAAATCTAAATACTTAAAAATTTGTTAGCAAACGTCCAGTTCAATAATAAAATATGAATAATAATAATCAACTTAAACTTTTAGTTCCACCTCTCATACCTGCATATATTTTTTTTTGCAAAAAACATCAAATAAAAACTATTTATTTATAATCTTAATTTGTATTAAAATTACCTCATTAATATTGAAAGGTACGTAAATATTTATGTCTAACTATCTAATAATAACTATGCCAGGTAAACTTTTCACAAAAACTAATCACTTTTAATCTGACAAAAGTAAAATATCACAGAAAATCAAATTTTATGTATAATCAAACCATTCATCACCTATTTAGCAATAAATTTGCTTGCTTGACGTCCCCCTTTTTTCCTAACATAAAACACATTTTTCAATACACTTATTTGAAAACCCATCCCTACCGCTTTTAGACACGCAATTTACTGTTTTTCGCACTAGTGCGGAAAAGTACGCGTGTTTGCCTCGGTCACAATTCCACGAGTCCAGTTCCAGCCCACGAGTCGCGCGTCGACCCCTGTTTATTTGTGTTTTCGTAAGTGTAGGTATTGAAAAACGTCGTTTGATAAACATGGTTTGTCACAACCCTCGGTCCCAATGAAAAACTTTCTCCACTTGAATCAAAATGTACGTTTATGATTTTATGTTTTCATGGAACATCTACGGTACAGACTTTGACTGCGGCAATTGCCTTTTTTTTCTGGTTCCTGCGCTGTTCCTTACATAATATAGTTTTGATTTGATGTTTGCAAACGATGGGATATTTGTCACTAAATCTGATTCAGTACCGCAGAATTCTGATTTGAATTTGTTATAAATATTTGGTATTGGGGTGAAATCAGACTTTAACACGTTATCTTTTAAACTGTCCAGTGTTTTTGCCATAAAATTTTTGACTTCATCGGGCTCGCATCTATGACTTTTCTCATTGGAAATATTGCCATCCTGTGAGGACAATAAAATAGATTTAAATAAAAAATTTAAGACACATATAAAGACTGTCATTGAAGAAGCCAAATAATGCACAGATAACTAAACTAAACAATTTAAGGGTTGACTAGACGGTTGCAAACTAGCGTTCCAACCAAGGTCACCTTGGTTTATATGTTTGGTTTGTGTTGCGGCTACATGGATGTAAACCACGCGCCAACACGTTCGGTGGTTAGGAAAACGCGCCTCCCAACCAAGTGCGTTGAAGGTCATAGATTACAACTGCTGTCTACACGGATTGAAACTAGCAAGGTCACCTTGGTTGGGACGTTGGTTTGCAACCGTCTGGTCACCCCTTAAAGCTCCATCCCAACCCATTGACAAGCATGCTTCTAATACGAAACCCAATCAATCGATTGAAAATTATTATTATTGTCACTCTAATTGTTTAATTCAGTTTTAATTCAAATTTATCAATGACCAATGTATCATCTCCTTTGACCTTTGTATGTTGATTCTCATTTTTTAGTTTTAATTTGACATAATTTTTTTGAATTAGTTTTTTGTCTTATCTGTTTGGTATTTTTTTATGAATCTTTCACCTAGTTATATGTGCATGCTGTGGTCTCCTGTAACTGAAGGAGCGCGAGTTAAAGGACCCCATGCCCAATGATTTCTATTGTATCTGTGTGACCTTTGTTGGAGATCCAAATAAATAAAAGAGCAAAATTGCTATATAATGACTAAGGAGAGTTAAGGCAGTGGCTTTAACCCACCAAAAATTTCTATCTACTGAAACGTCAGATACATTCATTGTAGTCAACTGGACTGATCGCAGATTATATAATAAAAAAAATGGATAAAATACATATTGATAAATTAAACACCAACTGTTTAATTCATAACTAGCACTTTGGCCGCGAATTCATTTGTGTTAACTTTGTGATTTCTTCTACATAGCATACGACAACTTAAAAAAAAAAACAGCCAGTCAAGGCCTTCTGTCCACAGACGCGTAGCTTCAGAGACGCGTATTCGCCACAATAGGCTTAACGTACGCCTTTCACAGCTTACATACAAAACTATGAAACTCTGTCGGAAATTAATAAATATAAATGTATATTTAATCAGGCCTCCTCTCTAGGAGAGGGAATATAAATGATATTTTATTTAATATTGTAAAGAGGTAAAGTTTGTTTTCTTGTTTGTAGGAGGTTAATCTCTGAAAGTACTGGTCCGATAGCGAATTTGTTTTTACCTATAGTAAGCTGATTTATTTCTGAGTGACATAAGCTATATTTTATGTATGCGGGCGAAGCCGCGGGCAAAAGCTAGTGAATGATAAAGAATGTCATTATTAGCTTTTAAAAACTACCTTTTAAACACGGTTTAAGGAGTCTTTAAGTTTTTATGAAAACATTCAAAGATTCAAAGCATTGTATTTCAAATAAACCATATAAAGACACTTTTGAAATGTCAAGAAGTAAGTCAGTCAGAAAATAAAAAAAATGATGCTAATTGCACATTCCAAAGTGTAGATCTCTATGGAGAAGAAAGTGCAAGAAACTCCATGGACACACTTTTCAATCATGTTTTGTAATTACAAATATCTCTGTTACATGTTTCTTGTCGCTATCATTCCCTCGAACGAAGTGGCTAGCAAAGTTCTAGTCTTAAATATAAAATACCTTTATCTGTAATGATCCACTGCACTCTTTAACATTCACACATCTCCAATGGGTCCAGCCATTTTTATTCGTCCTTTTTTTGTGTACTGGTAACCAGCTCTCATTAACACCATGCCACCATTTCTTGTTATAAAAGTCAAATTTTCTGTTTTCCCCGAAGATGTTGAAGGCTGATTATAAGTTTTCTCAAACATATCTAAAAAAAGTGATTATTTTCATCGCATATGGTCAACGCGAGACGGTCAATAATAACAAAACAATGTAACTTTACATTTGATTAGAATATGATAAAAAAAAACAATCAAGTAATATTTAAAAAGCAAAAAATTTAATAAAGATTAAATTATACATCTACTTATATTTAAAAATCAATTGCTGTTCGGTAGTCTCACTAAAACTCAAAAACAAAAACCAAATTTAAAAATTTTTATGTTGTTTTGATCGCTTTAATGGAAGTTTAAGAAAAAAATGGGGAAAAACAGTTGAAAATTTTAAAATTGTTTTAAAGGTGGGTAGGAGACGCGGGCGGCCACTAGTTGATTATATAAAATAATATATCACTACTAACTAAATCACTCGCTTAATAAATAAAAATTACGGGCACTGTGATACAAATACAGCACCGGCACTGCACGGAAATGTACTGAGGAATTTATGCAGATACAATTTATCTCTGAGTGAAAGTACAAAAGAAATAATAATAATTCCAAGATCATCAAAATAAAAATGGACCTTATTCCATTGACTTAAGTAGGTATACCCCACCAAAACAATAAAACACAAACAGAGCCAAGGGGCTCTGATTGTTGTTTACTCTATTGTTCCATATTTTGGTACAATAGAGCAAATTCGCCCTTTCTCGCAGGTAAAAAAATTGCGTTTAGTTTTTAGTGAAACAAGATGTTTCACACTACTGTGAAAAACGCTCAGAAGGATGGGGTTCTTGATATAAACACAAACTTTCACAAAGTATTTTATTTTTCTCGTGCTGCACAAAATGTACCCGACGGGTCTCACAATTCGAATGGCTGACCGAGACAGTGTTGCAACGTTCGAAAAATGAATCGATTCATGAGTCGATTTAAAATTATGATTATGGATATTTTGGGTTTTTAAGGATGTTACTATTTGAAAGATTAGTGTTTAAAGTGAATAATATTATTAATTAGTAACGAGTATAAATATGGTAAGCGATAAAATTAATGACTGTTACAGTCGGCCATCCGTCACATAAACGGGTCCCTTCGTTTAAGGTCATAATCATTTAATTTTTAATCTTACTTATAAATTTGAATCTAATTTTTAATTTAATTTTATACAGAGAAGTAAATCTTCGTAATTCTAATTCTACTGTTTTACTTAGATATAGCTAAACAAAAGGAGGTTACTTCACGTCTTTCACCATCAATTTGCCTTGGCTGCGTGTTATATCATATCACTCATACGTGGTTAGATTCTGCTTGAACTCTGTGCTATGACCCTCAAGGACATATCACTCATGTCCAGCTCGCATCTAACCAAGCTCTGTGCTATGAAACACCCTCACTAATCACATAATCGTTCTCATGTTAGGCTCGAATCTGCCAAAGCTCTCAATTAAGGTAAGCAGTTATCCTTTTCAAAATGCACTCATGCTCGGTTTAAACCAACCGAAGCTCTATGCAGGGTGTGAAAAGCTCACGTTTCTATATAAACAGTGTCTCATGTAAATCAGTATCATCATTGTTGTAATTCACAGTCGGTACCAATTGGTTTACTCAACTTAATTAACTTCTCTTATTAAGATAATCGATTTGATTAAAATACCTATTTAAAATTGCCTATGAAATAATGTCATATAAATAGATCATTGGTACTTAAGTTACCGTTATTAGAGTTTTTTGGAGTTCTTTTTAGGGCAAGCATTTGAGTCGTGCCCTAAAAAATTACATTCAGAGCATTTAGTTATCGGTTTACGACACTGGTAGCTCATATGGCCAGTTTCCTTACAATTGAAGCAAACTGCATTCCCTTTCGGTCGATTTCTAAAAGTTTTATCAACGGTTTCAGATGGTACGGGGCTGGTCAAGGTTGAAGTAGAACTTTGAAAACGCCTGTCCTTACTTGTCTCCTCTCTCCTAATACCCTCATTGTACACCCTAGGGTGAGGCTTAACTGTTTTAAAGAACTCTAAAGTTTCCTCGGGTTTGTTAAATTTTCCTGCTTGAGCGCTTAACCGAATGCCTTTGTCTTCAATTCCAAATATTAAGCAGTCTACGGCCTGCTTACCAAATATTTTACATCTATTTAATAAGTTAATCTTGGAAAAATAGTATAATTCTAAGGAGTCACCAGGGCGCGCCCTTCTATCAAGCATTTCGGTCAGAAGTTCAGCATAATTCTCAGTAGATGGAAAAGATTCTCTCAATAAAGTCTTCCACTCTTCCCACGAATGCCTAATAGATGGCAAGCCCTGGTACCAGGTCTTAGCATGTCCTACTAGTTTGGGCAGGGCATAGTGAACCGTTTGCCGGTCATTCCAATTATAGATTTCCGCGCATTCGTCCACTTTACTTATCCACATCTCGATGGTCTGTTCTCGAGAAAGCGGGTCAAAATCAGAAAGAACATTATTTAGTACAGGAAACGATTCACGATCCCTGCCCTTAAAAATATTAACAAACTCTTCAAAGAACTTAGCGGGCTCCGCAACCCTTGGCCGTTGGAGACCTGGATTCCTAGTGTCACTTCCGAGGGGGCTGCGAATCGTTCTAGACGGGGAAACATGCCGTCGATGGCTATCAGCGACTTCGTGTGATATCACGTTGCGGCTACGTTGTCTAATCAACTCTTGCTCTAACAGACATAGCCTCTCACGCAACTCATCATTCTCATCATTGGTTTCTCTACGAGAATGACTATGACGGCTGCTCCTAGGTCTACTGCGACTACGACTGCGTTGCTGATATCCATCACATATTTCCCGTCTACGACTGGGTCTATTTTCGAGTAAGTTACGGTTCGTATTCAGATCCTGATGTAATAACTCACGGTTACTGTGGTGGTTGCTTTGGTTGCTCCGGATGCGGTGACGGCTCCGGCTTTGGCTTCGATCCTGACTTCGAAGTTTGTGCCTCACACGGCTTCGGCTTCGTCGCGTATTACCGCTGTTCATTGCGTTCCGTTCGACTTTCATTGTTGGAAGTATGGGGCTCCCAGGTGGTACAGGTGTTTGAAGTCTACGACTTCGACACCGTTTCTCATCAGGGCTACCTCGTTCCATTATCTGAAACTCGAAACGAATTTCTTGTATTTCTTGTCTTGAGGCTTATTCAAATTAAAATGGGGCAAGAGATTTTCTAAGATTTGTTAAATTCTTTTTAATCGATGTTCATCACGCCAGTGTCTTAAGTTCCCTATTGTTGTGCATAGATAGCGTATTTAACTACCCGCACTACTATCAAATACGTGTATATTTTTTTAAGACTGATTGCAAAAATTAGGAGATACTAAAATTAATTAAATCCAATCGCATCTCAGATCTTGACCTTTATTTTCAGTTCTGTTGTAATCGAAATGAAATATAAATAGGTTTAGAACTATTTAGTAACCATATTTCGATTTATTTCCGACATAAAAAAAATACTATCCTACGTTTTTTTTTTTAACGCTCAGAAGGATGGGGTTCTTGATATAAACACAAACTTTCACAAAGTATTTTATTTTTCTCGTGCTGCACAAAATGTACCCGACGGGTCTCACAATTCGAATGGCTGACCGAGACAGTGTTGCAACGTTCGAAAAATGAATCGATTCATGAGTCGATTTAAAATTATGATTATGAATATTTTGGGTTTTTAAGGATGTTACTATTTGAAAGATTAGTGTTTAAAGTGAATAATATTATTAATTAGTAACGAGTATAAATATGGTAAGCGATAAAATTAATGACTGTTACAACTGTTACTTATATTCTTGTAAAAATATATTAAAATATGGTGATTTTTTTTACATTATATTACATCATAATTTCAGCCGAAAGACGTCCACTGTTAGACATATAACTCCCCAAGTGTCGCCACAATGAAAGGTTCCGTCCGTCTCGGATTCATCGGATTCCCGCGACCCTTAGCAGGTCATTGGTCCACCTTGTGGGAGGTCTTCCATCGCTTCATCTTCTGGTACGCAGTCGCCACTCCAAAACCTTTTGGCCCCAACGACCCATCTGTACTGCGAGCAACGTGACCTGCCCACTGCCGTGTACTCAAGTAAATAAATGTGGAACGGTGTTTTGTTGACATTAGCTTTTAAGAGCTGATTGGTTAAAATAAATTTTACTATTTATGAAAGTTTGTTACAGGACTGTATTCGAAGTTCCAATACACATATTTTGTTTATTAGATCTAATAAACATTTAAAGTTTTGACATCTGTTAAATCGAATACTTAAATATGCAAAAAAAAAACTTTACAAAAAAAAAGTACAACAGAAATCAATGTAAAAAAAATAATTGTAAAAAGTTTTTTATTTTACACTTTTTAGTTATGGTACTACCACTAAAAAGTATCCCTCAGTCAAACTTAAATACCTTATAGCCAGAGTGCATCTCATGACAATTCTAATAATCCCAAACACGGTTAGATTACATTAATTTATTACAGAGTTCCGGTGCCTAACTTCAGGCTTCATCATCAGAACAGTTCGCTATATTCCCCCTCTTCTTTCAGTCAGTCATCGAGTACACGTATAAACAAAGCAATTTTACTTGTTACGACGGTTCTGTTGTGATCCTATGAGGAGTTCTGTTCCATATCTTCGAAGTTCATGATCAGATCATAACAATATTTCTATTGGACCAACTCGGAAGCATAATCTTTCAATCACAAAAAAATATTCATAATCGGTGAAATAAATAAAATAAAAAAAATTACATTCAACCGAACATCGCCTCCTTCTTTTTGAAGTCGGTTAAAAAGAATACTCACAATATATTCCATCTTATTATTTAACGCGCCAAAAAATATATAGTATTTTTTTAAAACACTGTAATTAATTTTTATTTTATTGTTTCTTTAATTTTCGTTCCAAGTTACATTCCTTGGGTATTTCTCAAATGTCAAAACGGGCCTTTTATTTTTTAAAGAGTTCAAAATTAATCCCTATTTGTTGGGTCGTTTTTTTTCGCATACACTACAGGTATAAATTTGCTAAACCCTTCAGGAAATACAGGCTTGGCCCTATTTTTTATACTTTTTTCAGGTGAGTCATGGTTGTGGTCAAAAACTGCAGTGATGATTAAATTCCTGCTGGTGTCAATTACTAATTTCGCTTTGCAATTTTTACTGCGACTCGACGTGCAAATCCAATGATTAATGGGCTGTGATAAGAGTTTCCGCTGCCAGAAGTACGTGTAGCCTCTCATCAGTATTAAATTCTTGCCTTGCCTTGATTTTATGTAACTGAAAGCTAAAATAAAAAACCTTTAGTCATAATAGAACACTGTACAGACAGCAGCTTCAATTGGGTGCCCCTGTAGACCTGTCACATTGAAATAACTTTGAAAAGTGAGGTAACCAGTTGATGCTGCTATCCGTACCCACAGTAGGTACCCAGTATCTGAAAGCTTGGTAAAGTAAATTGGTGGTCAACTTATCAATTAAGTTCTTTTTTTTTTTTTTTAATTGATATAAACCAGCGCTTGACTGCGATCCCACCTGATGGTAAGCAGTGATGCAATCATTGATGGTGAGGCACGAAGTACCTTAACAAATAGAATACATATTACTTAATAGTGAATATATGTATGAAACGTGTTTCATTGCAATTAACTGGTACGTAACCAGTTACTCGGCGAGTGCCAATGTAAAATTATTGAAGAGGAGGTAGATCTCTTCAATAATTTTACATTGGCACACGGATGATGATTTCCCCTTTCCCTCCTTCTTTGAATTCTATACTCAAGTATAGAATTCAGAAGAAGGAGGAAAAGGGAAAATAGTAAAAATATGCTCCTTGTAATAGGAGTAATAGTTATTTATAAGTGATAAATGTAACATATAAAAGAGTCAGCAGTTGAACAGTCGGAGAGAGTGGTTATACTAGCTAACTGCACATTAACATTTTATTGTAAGATTTCCAGAAATTTGAGAATTTAAGTAAGTTTTTTTTATTTGTTGTCAGAAACTGAAAGCTAAACTAAAATATCAACACTCTCTTATTTCAAAACTTTATTTTACGTAAGCATAAAAATAATCACTCTGATTATTTTTAATAGTAGCAGGCACACAAATCAAAGTCAAGAGCTTACATTTTTACTATGCCTTAGAAAATTAGAAATAAGTACGATACAATCTGAATAAAATATTATTATTATAAAAATAATATGTAAACTAACAGATCGCGTTCGAAATACTATACTGCGCTTCAAAACACAGATCGTTGACGTGGCTCAGAAGGCTGCCTAGCTTAAGTGGAACTAAGCTAGACATGTCTGCCACATACCATTCATGCGATGGGCACACACACACACACAAAAACACTACATTTGCGCCCTGAAATCGAACGATGGGGTCGCAGTAGATCAAGGAGATGGCGGGACGATTTGGATGTCTTCGTTCGAACTGGCCAGAGGTGACTCAGAGCTGAAAACAAAAGAAGGAATGGAGGGAGGCCTTTGGCCATCAGTAGGACAGTATAGGCAACATAATTATGATAAATGAGTATTAAAAGAAGAAAAATCTGATTAATCTTCCTTGCTATTGGAAACTTAGGTAGTGGCCATATAACTTACTTCAAAATGTAGGACACTCCTTCAACTGGCAATTCATGGTTATGCTCATAAATGCCTCTGATAATGTTTTTATCATTATCTAATACTAGTTTCCCTTTGCACCTGTGACGAAAAATCATTGTGCAGACCCAATGTTCATTATCTGTGGGCCCCCTTTTTATCTGAAGGGAGTACGTGTATCCTTTGCAGAGTATCCACTTCTTGCCATTCTTTGATTTAATGAACTTGATGTCTGAAAACAATACAAAATCAATTAAGTACATATTTTTAATCTTACCTCACCTTAATATTATTAAAACTTTTGCACACCTTACCTTATGACAGGATAAACATTTATAAAAAAAAGTGTACAATAGGCGGTCTTATTGCACAGGACAATTTATTATTATTATACTATTTATCTATTTATTTTTTTATTATGTTATCAGATGAAGACCCATGGTCTAAAAACATGGCACGAAAATCAATCAAGCAGAGAAATCTCACGATAGAATAGTACGACAAAGCGATCCCATGCGGTACACGGGAATCCAACGCGATGCGGCGGCTTAGTTCGCTTCAGCCACTATTTATATAAAATATACTCGCGTCGATCGTCGCCTCACCACTCCCACTTGTGGTTTGTGACGTAGGCTACCACAATACAATAGACTATCAATTGTTACTTTCATTCGCGCTAAAAGGCAAAGTTTGTGAGTATGTATGTTTTTATGTTTGTTACTCCTTCAAGCTGAAACTGCTAAAAGGATTTGGATGAGATTTGGCATACGGGTAAACCATGTCCTGTAATAGTACATAGGATAATTTTTGTCCCGGGTGTATGTTCCCTCATAATATGTAACCAAGATTTATGTAACTCATAATATGATTTAAAAGAGTGTCCATGGTGTTTCTTGCACGTTCTTCTCCATAGAGATCCGGAACGTGCAATTTATCGTCACTTTTTTTTACTGGTCGATATTTTGACAATAAAAAAGTGCTCGTAATTGGTCTATTTGAAATAAACGCTTCTGATTTCTGATTTCTTAGTATAATATTCTAGCAGCAAGTTAATTATGAGAATAAAATAGAGCTCTTGACACTGTATTGATATACATAGGCACATAGGTATATAATATACTTGTAATGCACTAGGTTACTGATAAATAGTTAAATAAACTCACAACACACAAACAAAACATTTTATTTTTACCGTGAAATATACACAATATTAAAAACCTTAATTAGCTGTATTTACTATAAAATTTGTATGTTACCGCTAATGTGCGTTAATCAGTTAGAGTGCAGATTTTAACTTGTTAACCTGCAGATTATCTACGTTATTAACGTACTTATTCCGTATTCTAACGGTAACATAAACAATGAAATCTAGTGCTCCTAACTATCAATTTTAAAATATGGCGTCAAAAAATTCCTCCACATCGCTGTCAACTGAAAGTGTGCCCAAAAGACTGTCGGTATTGCCATGTTGAATGACAATGAATTATCTCTGGCATAGTAAGACCTAGATTTTTAGTAACGGACAAGCTTTGGACAAATCAAGTGCGAGCCGCATAGCGCGTCACACAAATATTAATGACATCCTCCATCATCCCGCTCTTGTCACTGTCAGCGTTACGTTAACTGTTTTAGAACACCATGGTAAGGTAACAAAGTAGGAACACCATGGTCACACAACGATGGTAAGAAACCGGCCGGTCTTTATTTCCACAGAAGCTAGGTAAGGCTTTAGTGTGGGACGCTACTTTTGTTGATATTCTTGCACCGTTCTGTTTTCCTATAGTAGCTGCCAGATAAATATGAAATAGCGGTTATTGACCCTACAAAAACAGAAATAAAGACATAAAGCTGTCTTCATTAGACATCTATCGTGACCCTTTAAATTTTCTCGTTTAAGAAACATAACCGAGATATTATAGACTGGCCTGTTGGTCTAGTGGTTAGTGGCCCTGACTGCTATACCGGAGGTCGTGGGTTCGATTCCCACCCAGGACAAATGTTTGTGTGATGAGCACGATCATTTGTTCTGTGTCTGGGTGTAATTTATCTATAATATGTATGTATTTAGAAATATATAAGTATGTTTATCAGTTGTCTAGTATCCATAACACAAGCTCTGCTTAGCTTGGGACTAGACGGCGTTGTGTGATAGTTGTGGGAATATTATTATTATTATTATTATATTTGTAATGTAACATGATTTCTAAAGTGCAAGTGCAGTTTATTTGAAATAAAATGCTAAAAATAGTATCCTAGATTTAAAAAAAATCTTAATGTTTTACACAAAATAATTCATACCAAATGACTAATACATACATAATTGAACTATCTTTGTAATAATAATAATATAATAAAAATAATAATTTATTTATTAACATAGGTAAAGAGATACAGGTCTTATTTTTAATAAACAGAGCGCTATGTTATGCCTGGAAGCGTACAAATATGGGGTGCAATTGTCGCTGAGAATTACAAATTATATTTGAGAAAAAAAACATGCATAATTTATGGTATTACATTGGAAAAATAAATTTAACAATTACATATTACTCTAATTTTTAATTTAAATAATTTGCAAATCAATTAAATGTCAATACGATTAAAATTATTATATTATATATATATATATATTATATATTAAAATTATTATATATATTAAATTTGTATTACATTATTAGGGGGTAAGAAGCAATTCTAGGAGCACAATATGATAATAGATCTGCATAATAAAAATGTTTTGTCGAACCGTGTGCTCATACACTATTTACAGACATTTAAGCTATTGAGAAACTCATCTACATATTTTTTTAATCTTTGGCTAGTAATCCCCGACGCAAAAAAGAGAGTGTTATAAGTTTGATCGCTATGAATGCATGTCAGCCTGTGGCACCGTAACTCTTAAAAGAGTGAACCGATTTGGATGCGGTTTTTATTTATTTGAAAAAAGGTTTTCAAGCAGTTCTTAGACGTCTGATCTAAATCGGTCCAGTCATCACAAGATATGGGGGGAGTGTGAAAGTGGGAATGAACAATGTTATATTGCGACGGGTGCAAAGTAAAGAAAGTTACCTGCAATTTTGCGATTTTCTGATAATTAGTAATTATAAGTGAATGTTAAGCAGTGAAAAATGAGTACATTAGGGGAAGTTTGAAAGTGGAGCTAGTGACTGAAAAGTTGAAAGGGAATCGTTTGTCTTGGTATGGCCATATGAAGAGTAGGGATGAAACGCATGTTAATAAAAGAGTTATGAGTTTACATGTGGATGGATGGAGAGGGAGAGGGAGAGGGAGAGGGAGACTAAAGAAAAGATGGATGGATTGTGTGAAGAGTGATATGAAAGAAAAGGAAGTTAGTGATAGCATGACGAGTGACATGGCAGAATGGAAGAAAAAAACGTGTTGCGCCGACCCCAAATAACACGGGACAAGGGCAGGAAGATGATAATGATGATGAAGTGAATATTATGCAGTTATTCAGTAATTATTTTTTCAATTTATTTTTATTATTTCTGCATTATTGACACTTGAAAGACGATTTGCCATGTCTTAGGATCTGAAGTGTTAATGAGTTACTGCAACTATCAGAAAATCGCAAAATTGCTAACTTCCTTTACTTTGCACCCGTCGATTTGCCATGGCCAAGTGGGGTATCAAATGAAAAGGTATAAAATGTACAGTCAGGTAGTTTATATATCATTGCAGTCAGGGGTCAAAAGTGCAGTTCCACCTTACCAATGCTAAAATGTCCAAAATTTCTTTGTAGAATAGGGTCAATGGTTCATGACTGATTTAATTGGTAGCATAGAATCTAAAGTATTGAATAAACTAGTTGTGGACTATTGAACTTCTACAACAAAGAAATTTTAGACACTTTAGCATTGGTAGAGTGCAACTGCACTTTTGATTCCTGACTGTACATTATAAGGTCGGGGCTTGTTGCAATTTTTAAAAAGTTTTACAATATTGATAATGACACAGTTTTATGCAATCCTCATATAATTTCCATTACTATAAAAATATCTTGGCGGCGGATGACTGTGCTCATTATTACAAACAACGACACTATTGTCTATACCTAAGGTAAGTTTTCCTTTGCACTTCTTACTACTACGTGAAGTACACAGCCAGTGATTAGTCCCTTTACTGGGACACGATTTGAAATGAAAGTACGTGTACTCATCAAACATTATTAACTGATTGCCAGTTCTTGACGAGATATACTTGATATTATCTGAAACAAAATACATTCAATAAATTAAACTGTTCGAAAAAAACTGCAGCTTCTGACTTGACTTGCAGAGTTATCAAACTGAAATAGCATTGAACTGACCAGGTCTACCAAAGTACTGGTGGTGAGAAATCATCATATAACGTCTCTCACTATGCATAGGTATGTCCCGTGAAATTTCTGATAGGGAAGCGTGTGGTCCTAGACGCAAAGAACAACTGAAGGATACAGGTGTGGTTTTAATGAGTAAAAGTATGACACGCCCTCTCGCTCTATTTCTACCTTTCGCATCCCAGTGAAAAGTCCTTGGATGATTCCCAACTTCAAAAAATATGTGTCAGATTTTCACTGACCAAAACCCACCATATTCTTTCAGTTACCGTTTGCGTTCCAAGGCCGCGGTAACTCTTTTGAATAATCCAGCAGATCAAGTACAGATGGCTGACGAAGCGAAGACGTCCTGGTGTGGAACCGCGTAAGCATGGACAAGTAAAGGTTTAAGTTTGCGCCTTTTCCGGCAAATAAAATGTTTTTCTTTCTTTCTTTCTTTCTAAGGGTCGCAGAACACGGGCCACCGGCCACAACCACAAAACGCCGCCACCGGCATATTTCCTGGTTTCATACAATTTATATGGATTCGCTGCACACGGTTGACGCCGGTGGCCGCCACACGCTACAATCGCCGCTGCACCCTTTGTGGCACGAACCGGCCACAAAATGCTGCCGCACGCCATTCGCGCATTTAAACCTTCTTCGACAGAGTCCATTATGATACTGCGCGCATGGGTTAAAAAAAGTAGCAGCCACTGGCCACAAGTGGCTTGTGGCCGCTTCATGCTTCTCGTGGCGGCATTTGTGGCTGTAGAATGTAGCCCATGTGCGGCGACACTAAAAAGCGGCTGGAACAAGCTGGATACGGAAAATTGAGAACTAGGTGTTCTGATGCAAAACAAAAGTCAGTTTTTTTTTTTCAATGAAAACATGTTTTAACCAAAACATATATAATAAATTAATTAACACTTAAAACAGCTTTAAAGTAAAAGTCTTCACATCTCCAGTATAACATTAAACCACTTACATAATATGTATCTAGCTAGGATAATCGACTATCGATCAGAGTGCCTACTGCGAGTTTTTTTTATTATTATTATTATTTTTTGCGGCGTTCCTATTGGTCTTAACCAATCAGAGAGCCAAACGCAGTAAACGTTTTGCCTGCGTTAACATAAAAACAACTTGCATTCAGCACAAAAAAAAGGTGTGATGGAGTTATATTTCGTCCACTCTGTCACACAAAATTAAAAAAAAAACTAATAATATTCAATTTAAATTCCTTGAATAGTATGAATTTAATACATAACCTTAAAATAAATAACTAAAACATTTTAAGCGTGAGATACAATATTTAGGTACATTATTTGGGTTGGCGTATCCATGCAGATAAAAACCCCGAATTCAATAAATTAAAAAAAGGTACATTAGTTTTAAGTAAAAAAAAAACATTATCCTTGATACGTCTTGAGTATTAGCGATATTTGCAGACAATAACATTTTTGGGATATATTATAATAGTATGTAGTGTTCATAATACATATATAGTATTCACTCTCGACTTAAAAACCCTAGGTTGAAACACAGATGCCGGCAGAGCACCACTCCTTAGCTGTACGCACAAAGAATGCGTTCCCAAAATGTTTTGTGCGTATGGGTGGATGTCCACCATATACCCGTGCCGCAACGCCCTTCGTCTAGTAGTCCGATAATGGAACTTTATCACAATACCTAACTCTTTCGAACAATCCCGGGGCCCTACTTGTACCCCCGGGGCATCTAACCAGGTCCTACCCTACCCTATGTGTTATATTACTCACAGAAACGCTACCCAACCCTCAAATATTGTCCATTGTATACATAATATTTAGGTGGTACATGATTATGATAGCGATTGCCAGATAAAATATTATTGAAGTTATCCAATATAAGTCTTGCCCTACAGTGCTTCCTGCTGCTAGCAGTACATAACCAATGATGAGTTCCTTTTATTTGAAAATGTTTTTGATGCCAGAAAGTATACTCTTTGTACAATATCAATGGCCTTCCTGCTCTTGATCTTATGTACTTGTAATCTGAAATTAAAAAGATTATTTACTTATATAACAATCAATGTACACACACACATAAGTAGCTAAAGAAGGAAACATAAAAATAGGTACAAAGGTGATGCTTATTTCTAAAAAAAATCCTTTCCAGCGAAAGGAGAGTTGGAAAAAAAGTAAAAAAAAAAGCATTGAAATATTTTAACGAATGTTACAATTATATATTTACTTAATAGCAAAATAAGCATCAGAATAACACATACCAAATAAATAATATTATAAGATATATAATTATACAATATACATACCTACTTATATGTAACTACGACGAAATGGAAATATAGTGTTCTATCACTCAACTTTTAAAAACTGCATTAATTTGGCAGTCCATAATTATATTGAAATTATGTTTCAAGTCTTCAGACAGACAAAACGCAAGTTATGCTTCTTTTACACTTGCTTTCTTACTTGGGTTGTTTATGTTGATTTAAATCTAAAACACTAGTAAGCGGTTTTATTTTTTTATTTATAGTTTTCTAAAAACATAGTTGGTACATGGTTTATAAAATAATCATTAGTCACATTGTAAGAAGTAAGATATTACATGAAATCTTAGTGAAGATAAAACAACAGAGGATGCATGGTATATTGGTGTGATACCTACTTTAAATGCTCCGAAGTTCTATTTTTTTAAACGAGGTTTTAAACCTTTTTAGATAGACAAAAGACATGTGTGACGCTATAACGCGGAAAGGAAGTGACGACGGCTTATCTTAGGAACATTCTCTATCTGTTGAGCAACTTTAGAAAAATGTTTATTAAAAGGGCTACAGAAGCAAAAGCGTATAAAAAAAAGCATTTTATTTTCAGGCATCAGATGCCCATAGAAAAAAAAATGATAAAATAATCCTAAACAATAATAAACTAATAGATATTATAAAAACAAAACTTATTTAACTAAAATTATTATAATAAATTAAATAATAATAATTATTATTATATTTAATTTTTTTTTTCTTTTTTTATGCAGTCCGCAAAAGAAAGAAATGCGCAGACACTCTGATTTCAAAATATGAAGCATTTTAGCGATTTATTAAAAATCTACAGATTTGGTTATAAAATTGAAAAGTCGCTTGTAGAATAATCTGACAAACAATCAGAATGATTGCATGTATATTAGTCCGGTTTTTAATCGATAAAAGTCATTTTTAGAGGCATATTAGTGATGTTTTTCGATAGTACTATATTAGCTGTATTATGTTTTGAACCAACTGAACGCATTTGTCTTAACAAAATAATTTAAAAAAAATCTGATTCTAATTACTGCAGTAGATTATATACTTTTGAGCATTATAAAACTTGTGATTAGCTCCTGTAGTCCTCTTAAAACTCATCGTTGTATCATTCTAGCATTATCGCGTCGCGCCTGTCTGCAAGGGCCTTTACCCAGAGGTAAAGGTCATACAATCGTCAAAATTTTTCTTTAGATAGTACAAACCAGTCTTTATATCCGCTATTTCCTCCTAAACCACACAAAGTGATGTGATTTTCACAAATAGATAGAGCGACAAAAGAGAAAGGTATTGCATATAATTTGAGGCCGTGTGAATTCGGGATGTGTAAGTACTATTTAAATAAAAAGTAAGTCATATATGTACCATCACTAGACTTTGAATTATATGCAATATTAATATGCGTGATTAATAGAGACGCATGCGCAGCACGTCACTGTCAGCGGCTATCCACCATTCCCGTATAATAAAAATATAACAAAACGCCTGACACATTTAACTACTGAAATAAGCTCAATTAATAAAATTGAATTAAAATATGCAATAACGCTGTAAAAATTGCCTTTTGTGGATTTGCATACGCAAGTATACAAATGTATATAATTCAATGTCTAGCCATCACTTACTTATCGATATTTTATATATTCTCCATTAACACAAAGATACTTTGGTGGAGAATGGGTATGATCCAATACTGCTGACACAATCGCTTGCTTGCTATCCAATACGATCCTAGCTTTGCAGTTACTTTGGAAATGGGAAGTACATTTCCATCGAACTGTGCCTCTCTTTTCAGATCGTGTAGCGAAAGTGTACGTATAATCATTCAGCATTACCAACGGCTTGCCTTTTTGCGATGTTATAAACTTGATGCCTAAAAAAAAAAAACATGCGATAATTCCCGCGCGAAAATCTTGGACAGCGGATTACTGGGGGCTCGTACAGGCAGCGTCATCAACTGATTACCTCCCTTTTCTAAGTTTGTTTAAAGTAAGAGGGGCACTTAATTAATGCAGCTGTGTGTACTATGTAAGGTTTCTACAGAAAAGTGTGACGCGTGTATTTGACGCCAATTTTTCATAGAAATTGTTCAATGACATACTAAATAGAAATTTTAGAACAATTTCTATGAAATACTTTTAGCGCATTAATAACCTGATTGCACATGAGTGTTGCTTGCTACTGGAGTTAATGGTAGATGGGCCAGTTTTTAGTTGTGCTTTTCATTTGGGGGGGGGAGGGGTGCGATTCACTGGTATGTCCCTTAGTCGCCTCTTACGGAAGAGATGGGATGCTATGGAAGATATGGATGGATGGTGCTATTTTTACATCTGGACAGCATACAGTACGGGTGCATGACCTAGAAAAATAAAAAATAATGACAACAAGAAGGAAACAGAAAAATAGCGAAAGGAGAGTTGAAAAAAAAAGATGCAGACGCATATTAATATTTTTTATACTTACTTTTTTAGTTGGGTTATTAAGTTGATTTAAATTTAAAACACTAGTTGGCGGTTTTAGTTTTTTTACTATTAGTTTTCTAAAAACACAGTAGGTACATTTGGTTTATAAATCTTAAAATACACAGTGTAAGAAGTAAAATATTACATTAAATCTAAGTGAAGATAAAACAACATAGGACGCATATGGTACTTTGGTGTGATACCTACATTAAATGCTTCAAACTTTTAATTCTTTAAACGAGTTTTTAAACCTTTCAAAACGGACAAAAGTCATGTGTGACACTATAACGCGAAAAGGATGTGACGACGGTTTTTTATAGGAACACTCTCTATCTGTTGACAAACTTTAGAAAAATGTATATTAAGAGGACTACAGCACCAAAAGCGCGGTCACTCTCGGACTTATAATAATAATAAGCATTTTATTTTTAGGTATCAGAGGCTCATAGAAAAAAAATACATAAAATAAAGTATTGTTTTTTATAATATGTACAATAAACTAATACATATTATAAAAACAATACCTATTTAAAAAATTGCTTTATTTTTTATAGGAATATTCACTCTCTGTAAAGCAATTTTAGAAAAAAATATATTAAGAAGACTACAGGACATAAAACGCAGTCACTCTCAGACTTATGCAGTCTGCAACAGAAACAGATGCGCCAAGACACAATGTTTTGATTTTAAAATTAAAATACTATAGCGATGAAACGGTGCTTGTAGAATAATATCTGACAAACAATCAGGGCCTCAAGTCTGCTATTACAATAATGTCAGAATGGTCAATCATTGACTTCATAATTGTTGATTTTGACAAGTTTGGTAATCTACTACTATAATGATATTAGGCCCCCTAGGACTTTCCAATGGTCAACCACTGACACTCCATTGAAAGAAATGGCATAGAATGGTAATCTCGTACATAATGACAAATGAATATTTGACGTATGCGGATAACTGCCAAAATTTTGATAGTTCCTTTGAATCTACCGTTAGAACGTCATTTTGCAGTCATTGCTTTTAATTTGTTTGGAGACAGCTCGATATTGTCAATCTACCACAAGATCATTGACCGATCAATGACCGACCATTATGAATTATCATATTACGAACTTTTAGCAAAATGACAATGGGATCGTGTTGGAATGACGTATTTATAAAAATAGCAGACCTGGGCCCCAGAATGATTGTATGTATATTAGTCCGGTTTTTCATCGACAAAATTATTGTTTAGAGGCATCTTCGTAATGTTTTTCTATCGTATTAAATTTGCTGTAAAATTATGTTTTGAACACACAGTCTATCTAGCATTTTTTATTCTGTAGAATAATTGATTATGATTACTGCAGTGGACCATATACTTATGCGCATTATAAAAATCGCGATAGCTCCAGTAGTCGTCTTAAAACACATAATTGTATCATTCCAGCATTATCGCGTTGCACCTGTCTTTAGTGGCCTTTACCCAGAGGTGAAGGTCAAATGCATATAATCTGATGTCTAATAACCATCACCTTATTATCGATATTTTATATATTCCCCATTAAAACAAAAGTACTTTGGTGGAGAATGGGTATGATCAAATACTGCTGACACAATCGTTTGCTTGGTATCCAATATGATCCTAGCTTTGCAGTTACTTTGGAAATGGGAAGTGCATACCCATCGAAATGTGCCTCTCTTTTCAGATCGTGTAGCAAAAGTGTACGTATAATCATTCAGCATTATCAACGGCCTGCCTTTTTGTGATGTTATGAACTTGAAGCCTAGAAAAAAAACAAAACATACGATAATTCCAGCGAAAACCTTGGACAGGGTACTACTGGGCTCGTATAGGCTGCGTTACTAACTGATTAGCTCCCTTTTATAAGGTATTTTAATGTAAGAGGGGCACCCAATAAATGCAGCCGTATGTACCATGTAAGGTTCCTACACAAAGGTACAACGCATTATATTTAATGACAATTTTTCATAGAAATTGTTCAATAACATGCTGTATAGAAAATTTTGAACAATTTTTATGAAATTTTTAGTGTTGTCGCATTATCTTGATTGCCCTTAAGTATTGTTTGCTACGAAGTCAAGGGTAGATGGGCCATTTTTTGGTTCTGCTTTTCATAATTAAAAACGCACATTAATATTTTTTTACACTTGCTTTCTTGGTTGGGTTATTATGTTGGTTTAAATATAAAATACTAGTTGGCGGTTTTATATTTTTATTTAAAGTTTTTTTTAAAACACTGTTAGTTTTTTTTTATTTTACAAATCAATAGTTTTTATACATTGTAAAAAGTAAGACATTTCATTAAATCTTAGTGAAGATAAAACAACATAGGATGCATAATTAAGGTACTTTGCGTGATACCTATTTTAAATGCTTCGAACCTCTAATTCTTTAAACGATTTTTTAAACATTTCAAGACAGACTAAAGAAATGTGTGACACTAAAACGTGAAAAAGATGTGGCGACAGTTTTCATAGGAACATTCTCTCAGTAGAGCAATTTTAGAAATATGTATATTAAGAGGACTACAGAACCTAAAGCGCAGTCACTCAAGGACTTATGCAGTCTGCAAAAGGAAGAAATACGCCAAGACACAACGCTTACAAAATAAAACGCCGATCGATTATAAAATTAAAACACTATAGCGATAAAACGTTGCTTGTAGAATAATCTGACAAACAATCAGAATGATTATGCAATCATTCTGATTATATTGATTATTATTAAAACTCGGACTGATATATCAGTCCGAATTTTAATATTAATTCTTTATATCCTAATATTTTTTTTTTTTTTTTTTATAGATGAAAGCAATTTTTAAAGACATCCTTCCTTTTTTATATGGTACTAAATTAGCTGTAATATATTTTAAATACTTTATATTTCTAGCATTTAATCTGAAGAATAACATATATTTTTTCTGATTCTGTTTACTGCAGTGGGTTATATACTTTTTATAAAATTATCGACTAGGTCCTGTAATCATCTTAAAATACATAACTGTATCATTCCAGAATTATCACGTCGCATAAATTTTCAGGGGTCTTTACCAAGAGTTGGAGGTCATAACCACCGTCAACCTTTTTGTCTATATACTACAAAACAATGTCGTCTTCTGCGTCTCCGTCTGCGTCCGTATATCCATTAATCACTATTAACAAAATTGAATTAAAATATGCAATAACAATATATCTGTAAGAACTAAATGTCAAGAACTAATTTAAATCAATTAAAAAAACATGCGTTTTATGGATTTACATACGCAAGCATGCAAATGCATATAATCCTATGGCGTCCATTACACGGTCATGCAAACGTCAATCAAAACCATCAATCATGAATGATGTTTGAATGACGGAATTTTATCGCCATACGTTTTTCGCCATGCAAACATTACACGGTAGGTTTTTCGTCAGTCAAAATATTTGACTGTGGCAAAACTGACAGCAAAACCTATCGTGTAATGGACGCCTATGTCTGACCATCAACTAGGCATTTATCGATATTTTATATAGGCTTTCCCCATTATGACAATAATACTCAGGTTGATTATGGGTATGATCAAATACTGCTGACACAATCTCTTGCTTGGTATCGAATAATATGATATTAGCTTTGCAGTTGTTTTGGAAATGGGAAGTACATATCCATCGAAATGTGCCTCTTTTTCCAGATCGTGTGGCGAAAGTGTACGTATAACCGTTCAGAATTATCAGTGGCTTGCCTTTTTGCGATGTTATGAACTTGATGCCTAAAAAAGAAACAAAACATACGATAAATCCCGCGAAAATCTTTGACAGTGTATTATTAGGCTCGTACGGGCAGCTTCATCAATTGATTACCCCCTTTTTCTAAGTTATTTGAACGTAAGAAGGGCACCCAATTGATGCAGCTGTCTGTGAAAGTGGCGCCAGTGACTGAAAAGTTGAAAGGGAATCGTTTGTCTTGGTATGGTCATGTGAAGAGGAGAGATGAAACGCATGTTACTAAAAGAGTTATGAGTTTACATGTGGATGGATGGAGAGGGAGAGGGAGACCAAAGAAAAGATGGATGGATTGTGTTAAGAGTGATATGAAAGAAAAGGAAGTTAGTGATAGTATGACGAGTGACAGGGCAGAATGGAAGAAAAAAACGTGTTGCGCCGACCCCAAATAACACGGGACAAGGGCAGGAAGATGATGATGTCTGTACCATGCAAGGCTCCTACAGAAAGGTACGACGCGTCTGTTTGACGACAAGTTTTCATAGAAATTGTTCAATGAGATAGAAATTTTAGAACAATTTTAATGAAATACTTTTCACGCATTGTCCTAAGAAAAGTTTCTGAAAAAAAAAAACAAGTTTATTTGCCCCATACTACGAGTTCCTTTAATGCTACTGGCTTTACAATAGGTACAGATAGTACAACTTACACAAAACGCCATCTAGACCCAAAATAAGCAGAGCTTGCTATGAGTATTAGACAACTGATAAACATACTTATACATACATATTATAGATAAATTACACCTAGACACAGAACAAATGGTCGTGCTCACAAACATTTGTCTCGGGTGAAAATCGAACCGACAACCTCCAGCATAGCAGTCAGGGCCACTAACCACTAGACCAAGAGGCCAGTCAAATATCAATGAGGGATAGGTCACAGAGATAGTAAAACACGTAGTAGCTACAACATAAAAAAAAAAAACTATTGTTTATTCCGTAACTCGTATTCTACATAATACTACACTTGAATCGATTGAAGATTTTCTTCAGAAGCGTGTGTGTATATGTATTTATAGAGGGTTCACACACATACATCCTTCTACAATACACCAATTCTATAAATCGACAACTCCCACGCATAATTTCGTAATGGAAAAAGTATTTTTTTTTCAGAAGGGTTTTTGTCATTGTTAACGTTGTTTTGTCGTTGGAACATGCAATTTAGCTTCACTTTTTTTTTTGGACTGGCCTACATTTGACTATTCAAAAGTGCCTGTAAATGGTCTATTTGAAATAAATGTTTTTGACTTTGACTTTGTTAATCATTTAAATAATTTGTGAAAATTATTTAATCAATAATCAGTTTAAGATCACAGTACCAGACGATAGATCTAGCATAGTCGGCCTTATAATGTTGCCACTGTTGGGACTCAGGCCTCCTCTCTAGGACAGGCAATGGGCTGTAATCCACTACGCGGGCCCAGTGCGGATTGGTGGGTGTCACATGTCTTCGAATTTTTGGTCCTAGGACATGCCGGTTTCCTCACGACGATAGATGTAATAAGAAAAAATAATACCTATTTATTTTTACATTCGTCTGCTGCGGTCTTCCCGTCGGATTATAATTTGGGTGTCTTCAAGGCTAGAGAGAATAGGCTCCTCATAAACTATTGCGCCTCACCATTAACGATTGGATCACTGCTTACCATCAGGTGGGGTCGCAACTTTATGCGTTGGAGGTATCGACATATAAATTTATTTAAGCTAGAACTACACTGCGCACACGTGTGCCACACACGCCGATCTGGGCGCGTCGGTCTCCATATATTTTATACGGAAACTAGACTTGTAGAGCTATAGTTGATCCACGCCACACGACGTCGTTCTACGAACAAATCAGGCGTGTTACACGTGTGCGTCGGTCTAATGTAGTTCTAGCTTTACATTCTCCTAAGTATCCCATTACAAACGTAGTACATTGTTGGTGGGTGATTATGGTAAGCACGTTTGGACACAACTTTTCTATCAGCATCTAGTTGGAACTCCGCTTTACAGTTCAATTTGCTGTAAGAAGTACACACCCATTGATGAGCTCCTTGCTTCCGACATAGTTGACGTCGAAATGAAAACGTGTAATCTTGACATAACAGTAATGTCTGGCCTCTTTCGGATTCAACGAATCTTATCTGGTAATCTGAAAAAAACAATATCGAGGTCACGAACTGTGTAACAAACAGTTATATGCCGAATAACTGAACGAATTCATGTGTAAGTTTTTTAAATAACTTTTTACAAAAAGAAATCACTTTAAAAGAACTGAAATTTTTTTTTTTTTTTTTTTTTATTCTTGATAGGTTCGCGCTTGACCGCTAACTCACCTGATGGAAAGCGACGATGCGGTCGACGATGGAACGCGCTTACCTAGAAGTAACCTATTCACTCTTGACTTAAAGATTCCCGGGTTGTAGCCATCAGGAAAAACAGTAACTTTAAACTTTAACTATTTTTTTTCTCAGTTCTCAACAAACATACTACCGGGGAAAAGTATTTTATATGCTATTCCAGGATATAGTCTATCTGTGTGCCAAATTTCATCCAAATCCGGTCAGCCGATCGAGTGTAAAGAAGTAACAAACATACACACTCACTCACAAACTTCGCCTTTATAATATTAATGTCATTATACGCCAATGATATTTTTAAAACACTACTTCCTAAATAAATAACTGAAGATAACTTGAAAAACACGAAAGCAAAATAAAAAAATTAGGTGACCACATAGGTAATCAAAATTCTACCGCTAACTGAAAAATATAATGACTGATACATTTATCAAAAAGTATGATTGCAGTGGGTGAAAATAAAAGAAGAATAAAAAAGTAAGATAAAAACAGTAGAAAATGTCAACGACGGATATAATGAGGGATTGGAAGTTGACTAGATACCTTTTTTATAAAAAAAAATCCAACATTAAGAAATAAGCCGTAAGGTGGAAAAATTAATTTAAATGAAAATAGTCATAGTATTTTATTGAAAAAGTATTCTTAGAAGTCATATAACAAAATACACATTACATTAATGTAAAAAAAAATCCGTTACATCCTTAAACAATATCAAATCAATAAAAATAAAAGATGTCAAACCAATAAAAGTGTGACAAATAATATTCTGGAGCAAAACAAGCACTACCCATTTTACCGCACACTTTACTTATCTGACCATCCCAATTGAGGAAAAGACCCGCTTTTCTATATTGTCGATTTTTGGTATCATTTTCTCGTAAATGTATTTGTGTAAAACATTATATGATACACGTGCGAAAATGTCTTTTTCACTCATCTCGAGTCTTGCATCTCGCCCTCATTTTTTGCGTTAGAAATCAAATTACTCCTCCCGCATTGAAAGGAGCAGGAGAGTGTCAGATTTTAACTGACTAAAACCCACCTGTGCTCCTTCGGCTGCCCTTTACAGAACGGGCCCTTTTTTATGTGGAAAATCATCCAATGACTTATCTCGCTCTAGGACGGATCGCGAGGGCGTCTCAGACTATTAATGACTAAAACCCATTCCTATGTTCCTTCATTGCCTTGAGTTCCAAGACCCCAGAGTTCCCTTTCGGCCCTGACGGGCCCTTTCAATCTTGCTGCCACCTCATTGAGTCGTGCGTGGAACACAACTCGCCGTCGCGTATTTACATTCTATACATGGCCAAAACGCAAGGGTGTGAAACTAGTCGCGTATAGATTGTAAATCACTTTATAATCAAGTTCTTCCAATGTATACAAGAGTAGTACGTAAATATTCGCGTACACTTCGTAATGACCTAACTACCTAAACTTATTTCATAATATACAGTGCCAGTACGAATATAGACTAATCGTGCGTAGATCGGAATAATCGCGTCTGGATTAGGTCACGTTAAAATAGTGACCATTAGAACACGATGGCGAGCGAGCGAAGCGAGCGTGCCGCGACAGCGGCCGCCGAGTTTGAGTTAGGTTAAATTAAAAGTCATTATTATTTATCTAATTCTACATTAATAATATTTAAACATATTTTCATTAAATGAATAAATGATTTTATATAATTACATCTCAGATTTTGTCAGGCGTAAGTGATGTTATCTGTAGTATAGTTTGGAAGCAGGACGCGCGCGTACACGTTACAAACTATATAAGACCAGCACGCAGAATTCGTGTATATATTGTAATTATAGATTTAAAAATAGCAATACAAAGTATACGCGAGCAGTTTCCTATGGCATCGTTCAGGTCATGTATAGAATGGAAACACGCCTCGCTGTCGACCCGGGCCTGGTTCTTATCGGACGACAAGTTGCCCATTGCTGGACGTCCACGAGCACAAGCCTACAGTAAAACAGGAGACGCCCTGTAGACGCCTGGGGCGGGGGCCTTTACGTGAGGATTGTCTCCGAATCACATTTTTCCGCTACCCCCTTCGCTCTCATTACTGCTTCGCTGAAGGTAGTGAGGACTTCCTATTCTCTCTCGCTTTGTATTATGGCCTGGACTCAGAATCAGACGCGAGAGGTCATAGCCACTGATCGCCTCTAAGAGAACAGGGCGGTGTTCTGCCCAACCGGGGCAGACCTCCACCGTATGTTCCATCGTATCTTTCGGGCGATCCGCACTATGGTAACATACGAAGCTCGAGCGTTTCTTCGAACGTTCAAATTCAAAACATTAACCTCCCGAAATAATTATTTCCGGTGAGGACCTGCGTCAGGCTGAAAGTGTGGACGTGGCATCGTTTTAGCCACTTCACAAAGAGAAGTCTTACCCCCGCGATTGTGGCATGACCAGCGCTGGGTTAGAGATGCCGCCGGAGCTTTATCCGTCAGTGTGTCTGACAGCGGAGTTTCACTTGCCACTTGCCCTTGGTTTTGAGGCAAGATCTCTCGGGAGTCATGAAGTAGTGACATGTTTTCCGCACTTGCATCAAAATGTTCCTAATATTGTCATTCAATTTGTGCTAATAAAAAAATTCACGCATTTCATCTATTTGTGTTATGACCTGTCCACTCCTAAGACTTTCTACATTTTCGTGTTTGCCGAATATATTTCTCTTCTCATGAAACAATTTGCTTGGAGGATGATTGTGTTCACAGTTAGCGAAAATAATTTTATTTTCTTCACTCATGATAAGCTTAGCCTTGCATTTTTTATTTTTGTGAGTAGAACAGGTCCAACGAGTGGTATTCAAATTCTTCCCCTGGCAGCCGTAGGTGTAGTCGTCAATAAGAATTAGTTGCGCCCCTCTTCGGGACTCTACGTAATTGAAGACGACTGTAAAGAAAACAATGGTAGATTTACATTAAAAAAAAAAACACCGTTTTATATGAAGTTGGTAACCAACTAAAGAAAGGAAAATATCTAAGAAAAATTTAGCCAGTAAAAGCAGTTATATCCGAAGTCATTTCTTTTGACATATAACGATCGTCGTAATCATTAATATGAACTAGTTGTGATCTTTTCCGGGATTCCATATAATTAAAGTGTACTGCAAAATGATATAACAATAATAATATATTTATTCAGAGTTAAAATTTGTTAAAACAGTTACATAAAATCTTAGGAATAATTACAAAGGTATGGCTATATTATGTAAATTAAATCACCCATCATCAATCAATCATCGATGTATCTACTCTCAATGATGCTGAGGCATTGCTATGCAAAGTGGCAATACTGTCAGCGTTCTGGGCAAAGCCCATTGAAATCGATGTGGATGAATTTTTCGATGCCCAATAAGTTCTTTTTCTACCCGTTTGTAAATATTATTATTTTTAATTTGTACATATACCTATTGAGTTATAATATTTATTAGTTTAGATGTTTATAAGTAGTTGTATAATTATGATTTCTAATTGATAACAGAAAAACTAGCACAATTGAAAATCTTCATATTTCTTAGAGGTAGTAAAAACGATCAAAAGGAAAAAAAAACAAAGATAAGGAAAAAACAAGCCTGTTATAGTAGTTATGCCCGAATATATTTCCCTTGACAAAAAACATATTTAATTTTAGAATGATTATGTTCATAGCTTGCGGAAAATATCTTCGTTTTGCCCAGAGTGACAATTTTAGCCTTGCACTTCCTACTACCGTGAGTGGAACATTTCCAATAAATTTTGTTGTTTGTCTGACGTGTGACACAGTAGGTGTAGTCGTCAATAAGAAGTAATTGTGACCCTGTCTGTGATTCTACGTACTTGAAGTTTACTGAAAAATAAAACAATAATAGATTAATATCAGAAAAGATATGAGAGCAGTGGTGGCCGAGTGGTAACGGCCCCGACTTAAGAGTTGTAGGTCGCGGATTCAAACCCAGCCAGGCGCATTACTTTGTGTAATTAGTGTAGGTGTAGTTTCATCATCACTGCTCTCAAAATGGTGAAGGAAAACATCGTGAGGAAACCGGCATGTCCTAGAACCAAAAACTCGAAGACATGTGACATTCACCAACCTGTACTGGGCCCGCGTGGTGGATTACGGCCCATTCCCTCTCCCAGAGAGAAGGCCTGAGTCCCAGCAGAGGGAACATATAAAAAAAAGCTGATTATGCTAGATTAATATCAGAATAATAAACCTTCTTATTTCTTGAGGGCAGTAAAAACCTGAGCAAAAAAGTAACAAAGATAAGAAATAAACAAGCCCGCTAAGGAAAATAATAATAAATTTATTGATAAATTTAGAACTACTAGCGTATAGCGGATAACATGGCTGTGTAACCCAACAATATACCTTAGTAGATTGTTGGGTTACACAGCCACATATTTGCTTAGACTAGTTAGTGGGTGCATTACTGTTCTTCTAGATAGGTTACGAGGTAAACTGTGTTTAAAAGAGACAGTTGCGATCCCCTGTCATAGCTTGTTGGTTGACTTATACCTAGCACGTGTATTTAGTTTCGGGTATATAAATTTATATAAAAAATAAAAATTATTAAATAAAAAAGAACTAAATCATTTATTTGTGACTCGCACAGGACAAACAGCAAAAAATTAAAAAATATATTAACTAATCTACAAAAAATAAAAAATAAAAACTAAGTTATTTAAATCCGAATATATTTTCCATCGCATAAAAAGAACTTGCTCTTAGGATGATTGTGTTCATAATTTGCAGCAATTATTTTTGTTTTGCCATAAGTGACAATTTTAGCCTTGCACTGTTTATTACTGTGTGTGGAACAGGCCCAACGAATGTTATTCTTAGTCCGATGTTTGACACTATAGGTATAGTCGTCAATAAGAATCAATTCTGACCCTATTCGAGACTCTATGAACTTGAAGTTTACTGTAAAATAAAACATTAATAGATTAATGTACTCGTTGTTACTTGACGGCAAGGTTGTGACTGGCTGCTGAGTTGCGTATCTGAGTTTTGATTCCCGTTCGAAAAAAATAATTTGTACGACCTACAGATACCTAGTTGTTCCGGGTCTGAGTGTCTTTTGTATGCGAGATTAAATGTTTGTGAACGCACCTATAGTATGATACAGGTGGGTTGACTTCCGAAAGCGAAACCCGGAGTCCTAGAATGTAAGGCAAAGAAGGAACAGGAGTGGGTTTTAGTCAGTAAAAGACTGACACGCCCTCCCGCAACATCCAAGAGTGGAAGAAGTCTGTGGATAATTTCCCAACTTAAAAAATAAAACTTACGATACAGGAGTAATTCCTAGCGTGGAGCAACGAATTTAAATAAAATAACTTTCTTTTTCTTGAAGGAAAAAGAGAAGAAAAAAAATCCAGTAAAATTAGTTATATCCGAATATATTTCCCTTGACATAAAACGAATTTGCTTGGAGGATGATTATGGTCATAGTTAGCAGAAATAATTTTGTTATCGTTCGTGAAGAGTTTAGCCTTGCACATTTTATTACTGTGGGTAGAACAGATCCAACGACTTGTAAGTTTATTCTTATCCTGACAGCGATAGGTATAGCCGTTGATAAGAATTAGTTGTGAACCTTTCCGGGATACCACGAAGTCGAAGTTCCCTGGAAATAAAACATTTATAGCAAAATCAAAAACCTTCTTCTTAAATACATTCATCATCAAAACATTTGTATCGAACAGTTTAAAATTGAACAACATGTAAAACACAACATTAAAAAAACAACAATGAATTACTAAAAATAAAAATCAATTTATCTAGACAGCGAATAAATAAAATTACATTCCACATTTGTCATAACAGTAATATCATTGATTTAAAATAACAATAAAAAAAACTAAATAACTAAACTAATTCATAATTTCAGCCAAATGACGTCCACTGTTGGACATAGGCCTCCCCCAAGTGTCACCATAACGAACGGTCCTGTGCGTCTTGCATCCCTCGGATTCCGGTGACCCTCACCAGGTCATCGGTCCACCTTGGGCCTTCCAACGCTGCGTCTTCCGGCGTGAATATTAATAAAAAGTAAATAATATCAATAAAATGTAAATAGGTACTTAATGTCAATAAATTTCTAAAAATAATAAATATAATATCAATAAAATTCAAGAAATGTAATGTCAATAAAAACCATTATGATAGTAATAATATTTTCTTAAAACAGATATGGATACCCATATCTCGCACCGAGACTGAGCGTGTAAAAAATAAAGCCACAATTCGGATGTGTGATCTTCGAAAAAGATTTTTAGTAAAACATTTTTCAATACTCAAAAAATAGGTTTTTAATGGCTGATACATTTTTAAAACCCTGTCCAAGGCAGGCATAAGAGCAAGCCATCTAGTTTTGCTATAGCCTAGCATTTGTTGATATTCCGTTTCAGTTTCGGCGCAAAACTCCTTTAGAGCTTCAACTCGAATCCTCGTTCCTCGCCTAGCCGCGCTTCCGAAATTGACGTTGGCATTGTCCCCATAAAATGCCACGACTTTTTTTGTCAAATTATTATCTGTCAATACTTGGTTTAAATAATTGACAATGATATCAGAAGTCTCACCTGGTTGGTCTTGGAGATCTAAAATGTTTAATTGCACACCTACTACATAAGGTTGAAAATAGCGCACTGCAATATATATTTTCTTGTTACCGTGATTTGAAGCGTCGTTTAGTATAGTAATACAATTAGACTTATATCAAGATCAT
Source organism: Mythimna impura (assembly GCA_905147345.3). Taxonomy (NCBI): domain Eukaryota; kingdom Metazoa; phylum Arthropoda; class Insecta; order Lepidoptera; family Noctuidae; genus Mythimna; species Mythimna impura. The sequence continues at coordinate 23,481,007 of LR990351.1, read as the reverse complement.
CTTTTAATTCTTTCATCGCTGTAGGCGTCAAAACATTTACTACAATTGCTTCTGATTTCGTACGTGCGCATGTAAATTTCGGTTCAAAACATGATTGAATTAATTTCGATGCACAATCATTAGACCGAAAACTGTGGTTTTCTTGTATTGTGTAAGCCCAGACGCCTTCTGCCGCGGCGATATCCAAATCCTTTGAAGTTGGCGCGTCCGATTTCTTGAAAAAGTTTAATATCGAAAGAACTCGAAGCGGCGGCACGATCGGCATTTTTATGCTTTTCAGACTTTAAATGCTGTTCAATATCACCGGCACCACTGTGAGAAACACTAAACACACACACAATCTGTACGACACTTTTCGCATCTAACATCTGAGAGAGTATTTATTTGCTTGATAAACGGATATTTTGCTTGTAAGCTAACATTAAACGAACACTTGCGTTTTGGCATTTTAACTTATGATTCTAAAATAAAAGAAGTTTAAGTTACTCGTACTAACTACACGAGCATCAAACAACAACAAAACAAATAGCGAGAAATGGGTGAGCAAAAAATCTGTCAAACAAATGTTCAAATTTTAAACAAAGGGCGGGCGACGTTTCGTTCACTCTCGCCTATCTTTGCGTCGACCGACGTCGCGGTCTCGTTCTCGCGTACCGCTCGCTCTGAAAGGCGCGACGCCGCGCGGCGCGACGGCCATCCGGCCGACTCGACTACTCTTTTCGCGCGTTTTCCGAAAACGGGACAATTTTGGGTCCCAAAGTTAATTTCGGGGACACCGGGACTCGTAATTACAAAAAGGGACAGTCCCGTTCAAAACGGGACGTCTGGACACGTCATGCCACTATTCGGATGAGTTTATCAGACATATTATCTCTGTTTTTTTTTTTTGCTAACGGTGAGTATTTGCACAGGCAACCAAGTAGCCAGGATTATTCACCAGCAACTTGCTTTGAAGTACAACCTAGTGGATTCTGAGGTACCTACCGAATTACAAGTATGTGCCCGACCCAGTTCTCGAAAATGATCATGTCACGTTGTACCTACTGGAATCGGTCTATCATCACTGACAGGACTATAGTAGCCAATAAGCCGGATATAGTGGTGATAGATCGATTAGCGCGACGTGCAAGTCGATGTCACCATCCCACATGACGAGAATCTCGTGAAAGCTGAGAAAAAGAAACAAATCAAATACCTCGACTTAGCGCACGAGGTTGTCGACATGTGGAATGTGGACTTCACTGTCATTGTGCCGATTGTCGTGACCGCCATTGGCCTTACACTCAAATGCTTCGACGACCATCTGTCGAAGCTGTCGTTGCGCGGCTGGATCAAGGGCCTGATACAGAAGGCAGTACTCCTTGATACGGCTCGCATTGTGAGGAGGTTCCTGTCTCTGGAGCCCTAACCACTGGTAGCTTAGACCCTGCTTCTGACACTGGCGGACTACTATTTTTTATATTTTTAAATGTTAATTTAAAAATAAAAAGATAGTAAATTTAAAAATGTAATTTTATTTTTAAATTATATTTTTTATGAAATATTTTAAAATATAAATTATATGTAAATAAGAGAAATAAATAGATAATAATAATATAATAATAATCGTTTATTAGGAACTTAAAACAAAATACAGGAAGCAAAAGATAAACGATGATGGCTGCAAAAGTTAAAACTGTGGCGCAGCCATCAACGCCCGACTCCTGTGAGAGGGATAGTTGTTCGAGACTAATGAAATAACAATTTAAGAACTTAACAATGTTATGAGAAGAAATAAAATACAAAAATAATAAATTACTAATAAGTGCCGAGTGTGTGACACCTAATGTTGTGTGAGAGTGAATGAATGTGTTTTTTTGCATGTTATGCAAAGAAATTGTTCCACGCGTGCCTCAAGGAGATGTCAGCAACCGTAGGGGCCCAGCAGGGTCGAAGCCTACTGGGGCCAAGGGTCTGATTCTGAAAGGCAGACTTGGCCCTGGTATGAAAGGAACAGGAGTGGGTTTTCAGTCAGTAAAAGTTTGACACTATTGGGGATGTCATTGGATGATTGAGCTGCAAAATGGTTGAGCTGAGTGGTGCTAATATTGGCGTCATGTTCGTGAACGGGCGCTGTCAGTTGAGACTGGTCATCTCTTAGCTGCCAGTTGCTATTTTAATATCTATATTTAGTTTGTATTTTTACTTTATTTACATTGTTCTCACATGATAGCGACAAGAAACATGTAACAGAGATATTTGTAATTACAAAACATGATTGAAAAGAGTGTCCATGGAGTTTCTTGCACATTCTTCTCCATAGAGATCTACGCTTTGGAATGTGCAATTAGCATCATTTTTTTTTCTGACTGACTGACTTCATGACTTTTCAAAAGTGCCTGTAAATGGTTTATTTGAAATAAAATGCTTTGAATCTTTGATTTTCGCACCGAAAAAAAAAAAACAGCTAAGGAGTGGAATTCCCTGTCCTATGTTTCCTGATAAATACAAACTACTCTTTAAATAGGTAACTTCTAGGCAAGCGTGCTCCATCGTCGAGCACATCGTTGTTAAACAAGGTGAGATAGTGACCAAACGCAATCCTATCAATTATAAAATAAAAACACAAATTAAAGAAAAATAAAGAACGTATCAAAATAGTTATATCTGAATATATTTCCCTTGAGATAAAACGAATTTTCTTGCAGGATGATTGTGTTCATAATTAGCGGAAATTATTTTATTTTCCTCATAAAGTACGAGCTCTGCTTTACATTTTTTATTGATATGTGTAGAACAGTTCCAGCGTGTCATATGTTCGCTCTTTGATGGACGATAGCGTCCATAAGTGTACCCGTTTATAAGAATCAGTTGTGACCCTTTCTTGGATTCAATGTATTGAAAATTCACTGAAAAATAAGACAATGGCAGATTAATACTCAAATTGAGAAGTTCACTTTTTTTTAAGTTCGTCGGACGATGAGCTACACATTACGCCTATTATTAGTTACCGGTTACAGTACAGTGGTCATCCTATTGTATCACCTCATCACTTAAAAAAAACAAAAACATGTAACATCCACCAACCCGCACTGGGCCCGCGTGGTGTATTACGGCCCATTCCCTCTCCTAGAGAGGAGGCCTGAGTCCCAGCAGTGGGAACATTACAAGGCCGATTATGCTTATGCTAGTGCAAAGAATATGTTAGATACATCTGTAGCTAACATCAATCTAAATAGAAACAACAAAAATGAAAAACAGTAATCAAGTAAATTATACCCGAATAAATATCCCTTTATTTAAAACAAATTTGCGTGGAGGATGATTGTGTTCATAATTAGCGTTAACTATTTTATTTTCTTTGATAATGGTAAGCTTAGCATTGCACCTCTTATTGTTGTGAGTGGAACAGACCCATTGTGCGTGATCCTGTGTCTGACGTTTGAGATAATAGGTATAGCCGTTAACAAGAACCAGTCGTTTCCCCAATTGGGACTTGGCATATTGGATTTCCACTGAAAAATAATATAATAATAAGTTAGTTAAATTGAAATACACCTCTTTTTAAATCAATAAAGAAAGGAAATCAAACAGGAATTTTCTCTTGTATTATAAAAGCATACACCATACTTATATTGCATTAATATATTAAACTTATTAATTTATTTTTACAACAAAATTTTAAGTTTCGCTAAAATCTGTGTAAGAAAAATGCTAACAAATAAAATTACTAGTAAATACTCTCTTTCACGGCATTTTTTCACAATAACTTTTAAATAACTAGATTTAATGAGATATATTTTTTGATCTAACTAACTAACCTCGGACTAATCCGAGGCCATGTGCTTTCACGGCCCTCGGAACGCGCCAACACCGGGTTCCCAACTAACGGTAGGAGGAGTCCAGATCGGCGTCGGGTCGACGATGAAGTACCTGGGACTCGTTCTCGACAGCCGATGGGATTTCGAGGAGCACTTCCGACGTCTGGCTCCCAAGCTAAATCGGACTGGGGCTGCCCTCGGGCGGCTCCTGCCCAACCTGAGGGGTTCAAACGCCTCCTGCCGGAGGCTCTACGCGGGAATCATTCGGTCCATGGCCCTTTATGGCGCACCAGTATGAGCACCGGCGCTGCGGAAGCAGCCGGCTGCCCGGCTAAACGCATGCCAGAGGGTCATGGCCTTACGGATGATGCGAGGATACCGGACGATTTCCCACGAAGCGGCGAGCCTTCTTGCTGGCCAGCCATCATGGGATCTGAAGGCAACAGTCCTTGCACACATGCACGATCTGCGCATGGAGATGCAACGCCGCCGCCGGGGCGAAACTCCGCTGCCGCGACAAGTCGCAGCATGGCGGAAAGAGCTCTGGCGGATTCTCATAGAGAAATGGCGACAGCGACTGTCGCAACCCAGTGCTGGGCACGCCACAACTATGGTGGTAAGTCCCCTATTTGAGGCGTGGTTGGAAAGACATCACGGCGTCCTCACCTTCCGCATGACGCAGGTTCTCACCGAACACGGTAAGTTCGGGAAGTTCTTGCACTTGATTCGTGCGGAAGCGACGCTTGGGTGTCGCCACTGTGTAGACCGCCTGGAGGACACGGTGGAGCACACGGTGGAGGTGTGCCCCACTTGGGCAGAGCAACGCCGTGTCTTCGTGGGGGCGATCGGCGGCGGCGACAGTTAGGACTGGGCACAGAGAGTACAGAGATGCCGTGGGAAAACGAATTGGTTTTTTCGACAGGACTTTCAAAACCGCCCTCTGAGCTCTTTCAATCCGTAACATCGCTGTTTTGTGCGCCCCGCCCAGACCGACCAGCAGTATTCCAAGAGTGACTGAGCAATTGCAAAATATATATTTATTAGCATTTTGAAGTCCGCCGAGCCTCTCAGTTTCTTATACATGTATAAAAATTTTCTCTGGCGGGCCACGACATAGTTAACGTATTGATGCCATTTAAGATGACAATCGATTACTCATCATCATCATCTTCCTGCCCTTGTCCCGTGTTATTTGGGGACAATCGATTACTACGCCAAGATATTTAATCGATTGGGTCTCCACTTGGTGAGAGCAGTCACAGTTTGTGGCTGATTCTGGATCAAGACAACTATGGGCGTAAAGGGAATGGGCATTGAAGGTTGACCTGACTTATTTAGATAAATCTAAAAAGATAGCTAAAGTTTTATGTTTATATAATACGACGTCATCAGTGATTTTGCCACTTCTGAAACCGAATTGATTATTGGCTAAAGTCTTAAATTTTGAAAAGAATTTAGTTAATCTGTTGTTAATGATTTTTTCCAAAATTTTTGAGAGAGTTGTGAGGATTGATATGGGTCTGTAATTAGTGATACTGCCTCTGTCACCAGACTTATAAATTGGGTGGACAATCGCGGTTTTAAAACTGTCGGGGAAAATACCCGACTCTGTCCGTACGGCGTTGCGCCATCGGTACATGGTGGATATCCCACCCATATGTACAAAATGTTTTGGGAACACATTCATTGTACGTGAAGCTAAAGAGTGGAATTCCCTGCCGGCGGCGCCTATGTTTCCTGATAGCTACAAACTAGGGGTCTTTAAATAGGTTACTTCTAGGCAAGCGTGCTCCATCGTCGAGCACATCGTTGCTAACCAGGTGAGATAGTGGCCAAACGCGATTCGTGAACGGGCGCTGTCAGTTGAGACTGGTCATCTCTTAGCTGCCAGTTGCTATTTTAATATCTATATTTAGTTTGTATTTTTACTTTATTTACATTGTTCTCACATGATAGCGACAAGAAACATGTAACAGAGATATTTGTAATTACAAAACATGATTGAAAAGAGTGTCCATGGAGTTTCTTGCACATTCTTCTCCATAGAGATCTACGCTTTGGAATGTGCAATTAGCATCATTTTTTTTTTCTGACTGACTGACTTCATGACTTTTCAAAAGTGCCTGTAAATGGTTTATTTGAAATAAAATGCTTTGAATCTTTGAATCTTTGATTTTCGCACCGAAAAAAAAAACAGCTAAGGAGTGGAATTCCCTGTCCTGTTTCCTGATAAATACAAACTACTCTTTAAATAGGTAACTTCTAGGCAAGCGTGCTCCATCGTCGAGCACATCGTTGTTAAACAAGGTGAGATAGTGACCAAACGCAATCCTATCAATTATAAAATAAAAACACAAATTAAAGAAAAATAAAGAACGTATCAAAATAGTTATATCTGAATATATTTCCCTTGAGATAAAACGAATTTTCTTGCAGGATGATTGTGTTCATAATTAGCGGAAATTATTTTATTTTCCTCATAAAGTACGAGCTCTGCTTTACATTTTTTATTGATATGTGTAGAACAGTTCCAGCGTGTCATATGTTCGCTCTTTGATGGACGATAGCGTCCATAAGTGTACCCGTTTATAAGAATCAGTTGTGACCCTTTCTTGGATTCAATGTATTGAAAATTCACTGAAAAATAAGACAATGGCAGATTAATACTCAAATTGAGAAGTTAACTTTTTTTTAAGTTCGTCGGACGATGAGCTACACATTGCTCGTCGTCCGTACGCCTATTATTAGTTACCGGTTACAGTACGGTGGTCATCCTATTGTATCACCTCATCACTTAAAAAAAACAGAAACATGTAACATCCACCAACCCGCACTGGGCCCGCGTGGTGTATTACGGCCCATTCCCTCTCCTAGAGAGGAGGCCTGAGTCCCAGCAGTGGGAACATTACAAGGCCGATTATGCTTATGCTAGTGCAAAGAATATGTTAGATACATCTGTAGCTAACATCAATCTAAATAGAAACAACAAAAATGAAAAACAGTAATCAAGTAAATTATACCCGAATAAATATCCCTTTATTTAAAACAAATTTGCGTGGAGGATGATTGTGTTCATAATTAGCGTTAACTATTTTATTTTCTTTGATAATGGTAAGCTTAGCATTGCACCCCTTATTTTTGTGAGTGGAACAGATCCATTGTGCGTGATCCTGTGTCTGACGTTTGAGATAATAGGTATAGCCGTTAACAAGAACCAGTCGTTTCCCCAATTGGGACTTGGCATATTGGATTTCCACTGAAAAATAATATAATAATAAGTTAGTTAAATTGAAATACACCTCCTTTTTAAATCGATAAAGAAAGGAAATCAAACAGGAATTTTCTCTTGTATTATAAAAGCATACACCCATATTTATATTGCATTAATATATTAAACTTATTCATTTATTTTTACAACAAAATTTTACAAATTTCGCTAAAATCTGTGTAAGAAAAATGCTAACAAATAAAATTACTAGTAAGTACTCTCTTTCACAGCATTTTTTCACAATAACTTTTAAATAACTAGATTTAATGAGATATATTTTTTGATCTAACATTAGTCCGAGGCCATGTGCTTTCACGGCCCTCGGAACGCGCCACCACCGGGTTCCCAACTAACGGTAGGAGGAGTCCACATCGGCGTCGGGTCAACGATGAACTCGTTCTCGACAGCCGATGGAATTTCGAGGAGCACTTCCGACGTCTGGCTCCCAAACTAAATCGGACTGGAGCTGCCCTCGGGCGGCTCCTGCCCAACCTTGGGGGTGCAGACGCCTCCTGCCGGAGGCTCTACGCGGGAATCGTTCGGTCCATGGCCCTTTATGTCGCACTGGTATGGGCGCCGGCGCTGCGGAAGCAGCCGGCGGCCCGGCTAAACGCATGCCAGAGGGTCATGGCCATAAGGATGGTGCGAGGATACCGGACGATTGCCCGCAAAGCAGCGAGCCTCCTTGCTGGCCAGCCACCATGGGATCTGGAGGCAACAGTCCTTGCACACATGCACGATCTGCGCATGGAGATGCAACGCCGGGGCGAAACTCCGCTGCCGCGACAAGTCGCAGCATGGCGGACAGAGCTCCGGCGGGTTCTCATGGAGAAATGGCGACAGCAACTGTCGCAACCCAGTGCTGGGCACGCCACAACTATGGCGGTAAGTCCCCTCTTTGAGGCGTAGTTGGAAAGACCTCACGGCATCCTCACCTTCCACATGACGCAGGTTCTCACCGAACACGGTAAGTTCGGGAAGTTCCTGCACCGGATTCGTGCGGAAGCGACGCCCGGGTGTTGCCACTGTATGGACCGCCCGGAGGACACGGTGGAGCACACGGTGGAGGTGTGGCCCGCTTGGGCAGAGCAACGCCGTGTCCTCGTGGGGGCGATCGGCGGCGGCGATCTCTCGCGCCGGGCTTTGGTACAGGCCATGGTCCGGAGCGAGGAAGAGTGGCAGGCGGTCGCCTCCTTCTGCGAAGCAGTAATGCTAGCAAAAGAGACGGCCGATCGCGTGAGGTAACGGTCCTCACGCCCCTACCGCCACCGGGATTCCGATCCCGATTTCCGGCCACCGTAGGCGTGGGCTTGCGGACGGTGAGCAACGGGTGGCTCGCCGTCCGACCGTCCGATAACCGTCCGGAATGAGCCCAAGTCGTCGACGGCGCGTACTGTTCCACGCGCGCCTCAGGGAGATGTCAGCAAATCGTAGGGGCCCAGCAGGGTCGAAGCCTATTGGGGCCACGGATAGTGTGAAAGTGAAACCCGGGGCCCTGAGACGAAGGCAAAGAAGGAACAGGAGTGGGTTTTTAGTCAGTAAAAGTCTGACACTATCTTTCGCTCCGCCCAAGAGCGAGATAACCGCGTTTTTCCATAAACCGGATCATAGTGGACCGGACATTTGCCTGGTTCGTAGATTAGCTGGTTATGTTTACGGAGCACCGCTTGAGATATAAACAACTGTCTGTCAGTTAGGACTGGGCACATAGAGTACAGGGATGCCGTAGGAAAACAAATTAGTTTTTTCGACAGGACTTTCACTCAACTTTGGGCCATACATCGAAGCAAAGGCTCAACTGGCAGCAAAAAAGCTGGGAATCCTCGCGAAGGTCAGACAGTACTTCACGCCGGAACAGCTGCTCAAACTTTATCAAGCGCAAGTTCGATCGTGTATGGAGTACTGCTCTCATCTTTGGGACGGATCTGCCCGATACCAGCTTGATGCACTTGAGGCAATTGAGAGGCGAGCCAAGAGGATCATTGGCAATGATGCACTCGTTGAGTCGAGGCTTCAAAGTCTTGAGCATCGACGCAGAGTTGCTAGCCTGTCGGTTTTCTACCGGTTGCATTTCGGGGAGTGTGCGTCGGAATTGCATAACCTAATTCCGCCTAGCCCGTTCCATCATCGGACCACCAGGCGTACGGCAATGCGCCACCGGTACATGGTGGACATCCCACCTATACGCACAAAACGTTTTGCGAACACATTCATAGTGCGTACAGCTAAGGAGTGGAATTCCTTGCCGGAATCTGTTTTTCCTGATGGCTACAACCCGGGAATCTTTAAGTCAAGAGTGAATAGGTTACTTCTAGGTAAGCGCGTTCCATCGTCGACCGCATCGTCGCTTTCCATCAGGTGAGTTAGCGGTCAAGCGCGAACCTATCAAGAATAAAAATAAAAAAAAAAAAAAACCGCCCTCTGAGCTCTTTCAATCCGTAACATCGCTGTTTTGTGCGCCCCGCCCAGACCGTCAAGCAGTATCCCAAGAGTGACTGAGCAAGTGCAAAATATATATTTATTAGGATTTTGAAGTCCGCCGAACCTCTCAGTTTCTTAAACATGTATAAATAATTTCTCAGGCGGTCCACGACAGAGTCAACGTGTTGATGCCATTTAAGATGACAATCGATTACTACGCCAAGATATTTAATCGATTGGGTCTCCACTTGGTGAGAGCAGTCACAGTTTGTGGCAAGAAAACTATGGGCGTGAAGGGAATAGGCATTAAAGGTTGACCTGACTTATTTAGATAAATCTAAAAAGATAGCTAAAGTTTTATGTTTATATAATACGACGTCGTCAGTGGTTTTGCTACTTCTGAAACCGAATTGATTATTGGCTAAAGTGTTAAATTTTGAAAAGAATTTAGTTAATCTGTTGTTAAAGACTTTTTCCAAAATTTTTGAGAGTGTTGTGAGGATTGATATGGGTCTGTAATTAGTGATACTGCCTCTGTCACCAGACTTATAAATTGGGTGGACAACCGCGGTTTTAAAACTGTCAGGGAAAATACCCGAATCTGTCCGTACGGCGTTGCGCCATCGGTACATGGTGGATATCCCACCCTTATGCACAAAATGTTTTGGGAACACATTCATTGTACGTGAAGCTAAAGAGTGGAATTCCCTGCCGGCGGCGCTTATGTTTTCTGATAGCTACAAACTAGAGGTCTTTAAATAGGTTACTTCTAGGCAAGCGTGCTCCATCTTTGAGCACATCGTTGCTAACCAGGTAAGATAGTGGCCAAACGCGATCCTCTCAATTATAAAATAAAAACACAAATTCAAAAAAAATAAAGACAGTTTTAAAATACTCGTAGTTATATCTGAATATATTTCCCTTGAGATAAAACGAATTTTCTTGCAGGATGATTGTGTTCATAATTAGCGGAAATTATTTTATTTTCCTCATAAAGTACGAGCTCTGCTTTACATTTTTTATTGATATGTGTAGAACAGTTCCAGCGTGTTATATGTTCGCTCTTTGATGGACGATAGCGTCCATAAGTGTACCCGTTAATAAGAATCAGTTGAGACCCTTTCTTGGATTCAATGTATTGAAAATTCACTGAAAAATAAGACAATGGCAGATTAATACTCAAATTGAGAAGTTCACTTTGTTTAAGTTCTTCGGACGATGAGCTACGCATTGCTCGTACGTCCGTACACCTATTATTAGTTACCGGTTACAGTACGGTGGTCATCCTATTGTATCACCTCTTGATTGTGCTACTCAAGGAATATGAAAACAGTGAAGGAAAACTTTATGAGGAAATCGGTATGTCCTAGAACCAAAAATTCGAATGACAAAAACATGCAACATCCACCAACCCGCACTGGGCCAGCGTGGTGTATTACAGCCCATTCCCTTTCCTAGAGAGGAGGCCTGATTCCCAGCAGTGGGAACATTATAAGGCCGATTATGCCTATGCTAATGCAAAGAATATGTTAGATACATCTGTAGCTAACATCAATCTAAATAGAAACAACAAAAATGAAAAACAGTAATCAAGTAAATTATACCCGAATAAATATCCCTTTATTTAAAACAAATTTGCGTGGAGGATGATTGTGTTCATAATTAGCGTTAACTATTTTATTTTCTTTAATAATGGTAAGCTTAGCCTTGCACCCCTTATTTTTGTGAGTGGAACAGATCCATTGTGCGTGATCCTGTGTCTGACGTTTGAGATAATAGGTATAGCCGTTAACAAGAACCAGTCGTTTCCCCAATTGGGACCTGGCATATTGGATTTCCACTGAAAAATAATACAATGATAAGTTAGTTAAATTGAAATACACCTCTTTTTAAATCGATAAAGAAATGAAATCAAACAGGAATTTTCTCTTGTGTTATAAAAACATACACCATATTTATATTGCATTAATATATTAAACTTATTAATTTATTTTTACAACCAAATTTTACAAATTTCTCTAAAATCTGTTGTAAGAAAACAGCTAACAAATAAAATTACTAGTAAGTACTTTCTATCATAGCATTTTTTCACAATAACTTTTAAATAACTAGATTTAATGAGATACGAATATAAAGATACGATATAAAGCAGTGCATACCTACTTAATTTTCAGTTAATCTACTAGGTATACATGTCAGATGAATTGAAGAGATAGTTAAAGCCTTAACAAAAATATACATGACAACATTTGGTTGTCATGTATATTTTTGTTAAGGCTTTCATTTCATTCCCTATGGTTGAATGGCATAAAATCACAGGGTTATAAGCTACAGGTAATCTATGCCTTATATAGCCAACATTGAAGAATTCAGTTTTATATTCAGACAATTCAATTTGGTTGGTACAACACATAACATTACATTGTATAAAAAAAGAGTTCCAAAAGCTTAAAAAGCCAATATAGTATTATAACAAGAGTTTTTGAAATCTACTAAAGCCATATGTACAGGAAAGCCTATGTTGGTTTCCATGTTGTTTACTTTATAAAAATACCAAACAAGACAATTTAAATAATCGGTCAGGTGCGAGTTCACTCGTTTACGATTTTTCCAATACACGCTGTAAAAAATTTAACCACATTCTCACCTTCAATATGCCGACGATCTCAAGCCTCAATACAATGCTCGATGACCTCAGTAGTGCTTCAGAAAGTCTTAAAACGAACATGGATAACCAAGGTCATGGTAAACATCCACGTAACACCCACTTCTATCAAAATCGAAGACTCTACACTCGATGTTGTAAACGATTACGTTTACCTAGGACATACGGTCCAGGTAGGTAGGTCCAACTTCGAAATATTTGAAAAATGACAACTGTACTCGTAACTTTAACGTTCATGAGATCTATTTAAAAGTAAATTTCTACATTAGACACCCATTGATAGATAGATAAACGGAAAGCGGAGGTAAGGTAATAGGATTCCACTGGTTACCCATTTTTAGGGTCCTGTACCCACAGGACCCTGAAAACGCGGTTTAATGCGGTATACTGACCGACCAATTGTCTGATTGGCTGGTTCAGCTGAACAAGTAACTAAACACCTATCATAGTCAGTACTAGCCAGCACTCCTATCGCGTTACCCAATCCTAATATACACTCCTTTGATCACAGCATACTTATAAGGAGCATGCGTATGGACCGAGTTCCCGCTTATGTTCCCTGTGGTATCCGTAATAAGTTTCGCCTTGCATTTCTTGCCGTTGTGAGAAGAACATCGCCAATGAGTGGTGCCTTTAGTTGGAGACCGCCAGACAAGGCAGTATGTGTAATCGTTCAGTAGAATCATACTTGTGCCTGTTCTGGACTTAACGTACTGGACCCCTGTAACAAAATGTCCGGTCAGTAGCGATACTGAAGAAGCAAACAATCACTTAGATGTACCAACTACTACATACATACTAAAAATTAAATTTTATTAGATAACCTTGGTCATGACGTTTTTATTTACCATAGTTATTAAACAGGCTTAAGAGAACGGAAACACCAAAGTAATGTTTTATAAAGTTGTTTTGTTAGAACTTTCATAGCTTTTTTGAAAGCTTATCAATATGTTCTTGAAGTTTTATAGACTGTACATTCATGCAAGTCTAGGAGAACACAGGAGATAACCGTGCTGCTAGATTTTTTCTTTATTGAGAAGTAAAAACACTAATAGTTCCTGACTTTTTCAGAGGTGTTTTTTTAAACTATTCTGTAGGTGTGCTATACATCATCAAAATTGATGCTAACTTGGATTTGATGTTATTTTTCCTGTAAAAATCTAAGTACCTATCACCTATTATTAACTACCTCTTTGTTACCTACATAATTCGACGATTATTTCAAGTCAAAAGTACATTTGTTGTTTTTTATCATATATAACAGAAGATACAATACATAATCAGCTTTATAATGTACCCATTGCTGGAACTCAATCCTCCTCTCTAGGAGAGGGAGTAAACATAAACTACCACACGGGTCTAATAATTATATAGTGGATGACACATGTCTTCGAGTTTATAATCGTTATTTATCAAGATTTTTTTTACCATCGTCACAGTACCAGTACACCTTACCTATTTATAAAATAAGAACTTGACAGAAAATGTAACTGAACCTTTGAGTTTTAACTTTCCATAAAACAACACTACAACATTACGAGTCCCTTTATTCTAAAATAAAATTACATAATCCAAGTCAACAATGTCCTATGTGATCGTCTTAGGCTGAAAGCACACTTATTTTTACTTAAACACTAATACTATCTACAGCATTTTTTTTTTTAAAAAAAGAAGATGAAAGCAAAGTAATTGTATCCGGAGATAAAGGTTCCATAATAAAGGAAGCACAGGGTAAAAAAATACATATCTTTGATAAAAGCGAACCTACATTACATGTAGGCAGAATATACCTAGTACTAGATGCATTCCAATAATATTGTTCTTGATCTCTATTTGATTTACAATCACATATATTATGTAATTAATTAATTTAGTTACTCTACCTTCATTTTTTAAAGTAAGGACAAAAATTTATCTACAGCTAAAAATTTATGAATAAAGTTTTATTTTTTCCATGGAATTTGAATGAAAAAATAAATGATTTGGGTGATTTTGTGACAACAGAGGCCACGCATGATCTACTTTAACAAAATGTCACTCCGTATAAGATTGAGAAAATAATTCTGAAAAAAAATCTTTTTAGAAAACTTAATAAAGCAGCAGTTTATTATGAAAGCATTGGAGGAAAAAAAAACAGAAAATTAAAAGGGAAGACATATTTTTACACGTACCCGGCACGTAAGAATAGGTATTGTCGTGGCGAAATATAAGCTGTTCAGAAAAGCGACAGCAGAAATAATGGGCTAGAGGGCCCTAGATGTTTATCGTGGAGACTTTGATAATAGACATCATAGAAACGAAGTTTTTAGCAGTAATAATTCTCTGTTTTGAGTTGAGTTTGCACAAACCAATAGTAAATGCTGGTTTGAAAAACGAGTAGTGACGTATGTAGCCGCCTTTACAGATATATGCAACGTCAAATGACGTTGTCTGTATTGTAAATGTTAAATCTTTATATACTGCCCACCATGAATGCAATATTTGGCTGGAGGATGAGTGTGTTCATTCTCAAGGCCTACAATGGCGAATTTCTCATCTAACTTCAGTTTAGCATTGCATCCCCTACAGTTATGTGTGGAACAGTACCAGTGAAAGTATTTAGTCTTCTTGCATTGTTTCTTGCAGTAGTAAGTGTAGTCGTTGAACATAACCAGATGTTTTCCTGAGTACCGCGATTTTGCCAGGAGAATCACTGAAAAGAAAAACTGGTAAATGTTGATCCATGAGCATTTTATTTTCATAGCCATTTCCCTAAAAAGTGAATTGAAGACTGCCCAAATGTGACAGATTTTTTGGATGAAGCAAAAAACTGAAATGCGCGATAAAAATGAGGGTTGGTTGACCGATTAATGAAATTTAGGACTACTAAGACGGTAATAGATTTCGGTTCAACATATCATGAAACTATAGAAACACATCAACAGTATCATTCAGTTGCATAGTTCAGTCCAATAAGTCGGGTGTGCAAGTGGAATCAAAGTTTCAACCATCATTATATTTGGGCAGGCGATAGAAACAGAAAGTACCCGGAATAAAAACAAAAGAATGCTCACCACAAGTTTATTTATTTATGTGTACTTTTAACTTCCTACATACCTGTATGTTTGCCTTTAAGTAAAGTTAATTTAAATACGTAAATGTACAGTAAAAGAGAGTACATTTTAAGCTTTCACACAAACTACTTTAAGATGTTAATATATTTTATCTTTTTTTACGAAATTCTACTTACTACGTAATTTTAATTGAAAAGGGATTATTTACTATACTCATAAAGTTTTTGGCCTCATTTAACTTATATGAATAAACATTATCAAAGGATATTAATACATACGTACAAAAGGAAACGTTTCACTTAGATATTAACTAATGGGCCTACCATACGCACAAGTTTTCCCACAGTTTTGCCTGCGCAGGTCGGTTTGTACAAGGAACACAGTTTGTGTGTGGTTGATAAAACTCGTACAATTTTAAACGGTGTTTAAACAGGCCTGCGCAGGCAAAACTGTGGTGAAGCTTGTGCGTATGGTAGCCTACGAGTAGATGCCAGCAAAATCGTAGGGGCCCAACAGGATCGAAGCCTACTGGGGCCATCGGTTGTGCGAAAGAGAACCCTGGTGCCCTGGAACGAAGGCAAAGAAGGAACAGGAGTGGGTTTTAGTCATTAAAGTTTGACACGCCCTCGCGCTCCGTCCAAGGGCGGGAGATGTCATTGGATGATTACTACCCAAGGCTAACCAAACTAAATCTTTGATAACTTCTATCGGAAGACACAAAATTATGTCTATCATCATATAATGCCTTCTGATGAAAATGGCTCAATTTTGTTGAACCGATTGTCCGTGTATAATTATCACTAAAATAAAGTTATAAAAATAATGAGAATGCCTTGTTGCATTAAGTCCTCCTATGTACCACTACTGTACATGAAGTTTAAATAAATAAAAAAAATACTACTATCACCGCACCAGTTAAGTGTGTTCGAGATCTCAGTACTTACAACAATAATTATTAATATTATGTAGTATTTCTTATACACATTTTACAACACCCATATAAGAATTAAGTTTTAGTAATAATAACCTTTGGCAAGTTTTCTAATTACGCAACTTCACACGACCAAAACTTAAGATTAGTTCTTGAAAAGAATATCAGTTGCAAAGGTTTTTCTACCATTAATTCAAACTTATTAAAGTTTTCGATGTGTCTTTCATTTTTTAGTTTAAATAATTCTACATTACATTAAACACGCTTTACACAATAAAACAAATAAATATAAAATACTCAAAATGTTACCATTACAAGCACAAAAAATGCACATCAAAAGCAAATAATCTAAATAAGACCTGATGAAGAAATATCTTAAGCAGGTTTTTTTAGTAATATAAGAGTACAAGAATATATTAGACACACACGTGATTAAACTGCAAAATTAATTAGTTACTATTATAATATCAATAAAACACTAGAATATTATGTTTCAAAAATTTGTTAAATATCTGATAGTAAAAAGTCACTTTAAATTATAACCAAAATTATAGAATCCTATTAACGAACTTTATATATATATTGAGCACGATCATTTGTTCTGTGCTGGGGTGTAATTAATTTATAATATGTATTTATTTAGAAATATATAAGTATGTTTATCAGTTGTCTAGTACTCATAGCACAAGCTCTGCTTAGTTTAGGACTAGATGGCGTTGTGTGAAAGTTGTAGCATATTATTATATTGATTTATTCAGTCAATTTAGTTGCACCGTGTATTAGTTATATTATTAAAGGTGACAATTAGCGCCACGACTGAGACCGAAGACTGACCTTAACGTACTTATTTGATCTTTGTAATCGGAATTTTCAGATAGTTGACGAATTTTAGTGACATTTCATTTACATGGTGAATTTTATATTGCTTTTATATTACTTGTTCAACTATCAAATAATTAAAATGCTCCACATAAAACTAAACTTCCTGAAATATTTGATGTCTCTAAGATTAAAATGAAAGAAATATGCCAATATTAAACACCGATAATGATAACATTGGTTGGCGTGAGTCACAAAAATAGCTTTCTATTTATCATTCAGCCGAAAGGCGTCCACTACTGGATAAAGACCTTCCTCAACCGTTGCCATTCTTGACTGGTTTTCATAACTGCTAGCTGACAACTTCCTATATTTTGACATAAAATCCATTCGATATGACAAATGCTGGTGGTGCATGAACGTGTTCCAGTTTCGCTGACACTACAGTCCGATGCGATGCCCTGATGTCGTTGGTGATAATGAGCCTTGCTTTGCAGAACCCTCCCTTGGTACAACTCCAAGTTTTAGTCTTCACATTGCTCTTGTGGCAATAGAAAGTGTAGCCGTTGACCACAGCTAGTTCCTTCCCATCTTTCTTTCTCACCCATTGCAGTACTGAAAATAAAGTATGCATTTTATGCTGTAGCAGAAGTTATGGGTAGATTTTGTTATCAGCTAAGTTTGACAGGCGGACTGCGTTAGCAAATCAACGTGATTATTACAGACAGGGCAGAAAAGCTATCGCAGTCTGACTGGATCATGCAATATTTGTTAGTGCAGAATAAAAAAGGGTTTGCTATATAAGTAGGATGAGTTTGTTAGTCATTTAGTATTAAGACTGCAGTGCGTCAGTAAGCATGTTAAACCAAAAATCTCGGTTATCAATTGAAGATCGTTATTAACAGTCATTATGTTGATTCAGAAACCCGAAAGTTAGTTTGACAAATGTTTTACCAAGGGCATTCGTACACATGGCGTTGTATTACACGCTCAGAGAGTTATCGTCAAGATTGACGGGGCCCATTAGGGACGATGCCTAATAGGGCTGCGGGATTGGTCGAAAGTATTACCGAGGCCCCGAACCAGAAAGGGCAAGAACACTAGTGGGTTTTGATCAGTAAAATTCTGACACTCCCTCTTGCTTCACGCAAGGCTTGTGGAGTCAATAGAAGGTCTCCCACAACAAAAAAAAAACCGATGTACTCTTGTAATAGTAGAAAGTGTATTCGTTTAAAACAGTAAGCTCTTTCTGATCTTAGTTTGGCACAAACTGCACAAATTAATTTTTATATGATTACTAAAACAGTTTGACTAATTTAAAAAACTAAAATAAATAAGATACGAGATTATATTAGTTAAGTACCGAAATACAAAGGTATAAAACCGACCAAACATTCCTTACTTTTTAATTTAATAAAAAAAAAATATGTAAAAAACAATTTAAAATATTTTTTATGTGTAAAATATTCTAGAGCACCTCAAATCAATATTAGTCGTTAGACATGAGAGAGGGCACCATTTCCATACATTCCATATTAGTATTTTATTACGTTCACAACAACAAAACTCTTCAACAAAAATGAATAAAATTTAAAACATTACTGATATACAAAAAGAAAACCGAACAATGTTTAATATCTCATCATCATCATTTCAGCCGAAAGACGTCCACTGCTGGACACAGGCCTCCCCCAAGTGTCGCCACAATGAACAGTCCTGTGCGTCTCGCATCCATCGGACTCCCGCAACCGTTACCAAGTCATCGGTCCACCTTGTAGGAGGCCTTCCAACGCTACGTCTTCCGGTACGTGACCGCCATTCCAGAACCTTTCGGCCCCAACGGCCATCTGTTCTGTGAGCAATATGCCCTGCCCATTGCCACTTTAGTTCGGCGATTCTTCATGCTATGTCGGTAACCTTGGTTCTGCGGATATCCTCATTCCTGATTCGAATTTTAATATCTATATAATTTCAAATATATTTGAACCGTAAACACATCATCCTCATCTTAAGGTATCTTTACAATAACATCCTTCGCTATCACAAACTTTGGGGGCAAATGAACGTGTTTCAACTTAGCCGATTTTAGTACCCGCTTCAAAGGGTCGATGTTTCTGGTTGTTATCAGCCTCGCTTTGCAATTCTTCCCAAACGTGCAAGTCCAGATAAGAGTTGACATACTTTGTACTCTACAGTAAAATGTGTACCCATCAACAATTGCCAGTTCTTTATCAGTATTATTTTTTGCCCATTTCACTGTGAAAATTTAGAGACGTGAGTTGTCAGTTAAAATACATTGTAATAAATATTAGTGCTTTTTTTTTCAAACTATGCTGGGGTCATCCCAGCCTAGGCCCCTTATCATGTTCTGACAATTACTGTCCACTCCAGGTTGCCTGGAAGAGATCGCGGAATGCGATAAGGCTGCCCATTGTATGTGTTTTAGACGTAAGTTGCAAGGGCCAAGGATTTATTTCTGAAAAAGGAAAGGAAAACTCGGCCTTGGGACGAAAGTAAAGAAGGAACAGGAGTGGGTTTTTAGTCAGTAAAAGTCTGACACGCCCGCTGCACCCAAGAGCGGGGGATGTCATTGTATGATTTTCCCAACTACAAAAAGAGACGTAAGTTTTTCTTTGGTTTCTTGTTGTAAGTACCTACAATAAAGTATATAATAAATGAAAATAATAATATAGTTTTAGGCTGGCGCGTGACACCAGAACCAGACGTCATAACCTTGATTTCTGAATGAAGAATTTGAAGTTGAGTATTTCTGAAACTGTATTTCATTTAGCCTAAAAACCTATCAAAATTTAGAATTCAAGTTATTTAATTTTCTTATTATAAATAAACCACAATATCTATTTATATCTACTAAATCTAAAAAAAAAACATGACACGAATATTTACAAGCAAGTGGATTGTTGTACTCTGTTGTAAAATAAAAATAAAACCACCATCGTTTAAAAATTGTATTTTCAGTTTTTTTTTAAAATGTACATAAAGATAGTATTAAGTCTATCTACCCAAACTAATTTAACGAGCAGTTGTGTATATTATTTTTTTTTTTCAATAAAATAATTTAACGAATAAAATTACATTGTTTTTTTTTTAGCGTTTTATTAAAATACGGTTGAATAGAGCTTTTCGAAATACCCGTTCGAAACAATAAACTGTGGAGGGTAGTGAACATGCTCCAACCTGGCTGATTTTAAAACCCTCTGTAATGGATCAGTCTCATTCGTGCTGATTAACCTGGCTTTGCAATCCTTCCCAGCCGTACAAGTCCAAAACAGTGTTGTTTTAGATTGTACTCGACAGTAAAAAGTATAGCCATTCACAATGGCTATTTCTTTCCCGTTATTCTTTTTTGCCCATTGCACTGTAAAAAATACAGATTCATTTGACTGTTATTTCACAGAAAGTAGCTTATAGTTTCAACTTCCATTACTCCTATATTACGAGTATTCACATTGACATAATACAAAACGAAAACAAATATTTCGAATACAAAAATACAATTAATAATAATTGATTTACATTTACACCTCGTCGTTTTGCATAAACATCGAAACATGTACCATTGTACCTATCATGCAACTTTGTTACATTATATAATATGTATGTAGGTATGTACCTATAATGTATATCAAATTTTTTAAAAAAAAACAAGATTTTTATATTCTTAATTTTATTGGAGACATACATTCATATAATTAATAAAATAGTAACTGCACAGGCGCATTAGATTAGAGAGAGTTGTATGAGGATAAATAAATAAATAATATTTTATTTTATCGGACATTAGAAAGTATCACTCACCTTATTGAAAAACAATACCTATGTTAGTAATCTTACAATTAATATTTACTTTCACTGGAACATAAAAGACCTTTAAATCTCAAAGTTTAATATAATATCCTTTAGAAATCACAAACTTCGGAGCTGCGTGCGTATGGTTCTCCTTAACAGACATTATTGCACGCATCGCGGGTATGACTTCGTTGGTAATAATCATTCTTGCTGTACACTCTCGTCCAAAAGTGCAATTCCAGATGTTAGTTTTGGCAAATTTTTGTTTACAAAAGAAAGTATATCCGTTCATCACAGCAAGCTCCTTTCCGTTGTGTTTTTTTACCCACGTAACTGAAAATATAAAAAAATGGTTATTTTAATTAAAACAAACAATCAGAATATGGTAGATTTTGAGGGAATAATTTGACAAAGCTCAATAAAGTGCAATATCTGATTTTAACAAATACAATTTCTTTGACTTAATAATGCTCCAATACACTAAAAACAAAAAAAAAGGTGAGGTCTGCGCCATCTAGCAAGAACATGGCCACGTACTGGCCTGTAACAAACCTAACCTAACCTAGATTATAAGCTTTTGTTAATCATATGAAGTGTGTAATTGTTAGTTTTCCCTAATAAATAAAATAAAAATAAAATAAAATAAAATAACCCAACCCGAGATACATTTCCAAACAACCGCTCTTACGTAATTATGACTTTATTACTCTGTCTGTCTCTCTATTTTGGTAACATATCTTGTGGATATTATCTAGATTTCTATAGCTTTTTTTTTAAATTGATATAAAACGCGCTTGACTGCGATCCCACCTGACGGTAAGCAGTGATGCAATCATTGATGTTGAGGCGCACTAGTTTATCAAGAGCCTATTCACTCTAGCCTTGAAGACACCTAAATTATAGTTGGACGGGAAGACCGCAGCAGGCAAATTGTTCCAGTCCTTCGATGTACGCGGTATAATCGACAAAGCGAAACGTTTAGTCCGGACCGTTGAAGTTTCAACAACGTAAGGGTGGATACTCGCCGTACGTCGGGTTGTCCGATGGTAGAAAGGAGATGGCGGAATCAAGTCATGCAATTCCCGCGCACACTCTCCAAAATGCAACTTGTAAAATACCGATAGGCTGGCTACCCTGCGCCTGTGCCCGAGGCTTATTGTATTCAAATGATAAACTTGTGTAAAACTAATCCCGTAAAGAGCTCTGAAAGTCTGCTATTTTGTGTGAACTTTGACCCTTAATAATATATCTACTCATAAATTTAATTGTAAAAAAAATATAACTATGAAAACTTTTCACATTTAATCGTAATTCTGAATAACACTAAATACACTAAACACTTTTAAAGGTTTAAAAAAGAACACGTAGTTTTTGGAGTTCCAAGAAATACGTGTTTTTTTTTAAAAAAAACCTTCCGCTAGGTGACGGAATTACCGAATTTATTTATTTATTTATTAGGCTCACCAACAATTGTTAACACTTAAAATTATTACAAAAATTCACTTAAATCTATAGTCTAGTGTCACAATTTATTACAGGTAAGCACCACATGTGCTAAAAAGTACAAAATGATTTATGTGTCCAATTCCAAGGTAAAATTAGACATTGTAAATGTGATACAATAAATATATTTGCGAATGCCAACAAAGCATTCAGGTGTTATGTTTCTTTTTTCACGTTGCCTTCTTTATCAAACATTGCGTTGGACTGCGTTGGATGAACCAACAAGCTTTTAAACAATGCTCAAGTTGACGATAGACGGATCGAGAAGGAGGACCCTTCCCAAAGCTAAAATATTTAATTTTAATAAAAACTTGACGAAACGAGACCTTGTCTTTATGTTAGAAATTTATGAAGATGGTTTTAATGTGTATAGTTGTGTAAATGCATACATGTCTTTACCACTAATATAATTTCTGTTACCATACTATCTAATAATGAGATGCAAATTGACTGCAACTTTTGGAAATTTGAATTTCGCGGGTTTCTTTGGAACATCCAGTTTAATCAACCGACGCGTTTAAGAATTGTTTTATTGGTTGGTTGCGTCCTATATTGGTAGAGTAGCTTTATAGTTTGCCTACCCTCATAAGACAGAACTAGCTCTAAAGTCTGCCTACCCTCATATTTTTTTTTACTGTCACAACCAGAATACACAGATCTGAAAATTTGCAATATCAAAAGATAAGGATTTAAAAGAAAGATAAATAAAATTACGAGTTTTATTTTAAGAATCGCTTTTTTATTACCAATTTTAACAAAATAATATAAAAAAAACATAGTCTACCATATTGGTTTTATTGTGACGATTTTTTATTATTATTAACAATCCCTTATAATTGATACAAATTATTAACTAAACCACCATTTTTAGGACTCATATTGGATTTAGAATGAGGTCTCATAGCTAAGCATACATAGTCATCCAAACTAAATATGTCTGCAATACAGCTTAATCGATTTGGGGTACCTATTTTAAAATTCATTAGACCGAAACAATCAATAAACACAACACAATACACAACCACAAAATTTAAATATATTTTTTTAAAAAGCTCAAACTTTAATATAAAATCCTTTAGTAATCACAAATGACGGAGCTGCATGCGTATGATTCTCTTTAACAGATATTATTGTACGTTTCACGGGTGTTACTTCGTTGGTAATAATCAATCTTGCTGTACACCCTCTTCCGAACGTGCAATTCCAGATGTTAGTCTTAGCAAATTTATGCTTGCAAAAGAAAGTATATCCGTTCATCACAGCGACTTCCTTTCCATTAGGTTTTGTTACCCATTGAACTGGAAATAAAATAACTGGGTTATTTTAATTATAGAAACAAAGAAAGAAGGAAAGAAAGAAATAAATAAAATACGTTTATTCGTGCCTCACATAACCGTGTAAACTAAAAATACACAATGAAAAAAGGAAGTTACAATCGGTGCGAGGTCCAAAAGGCGCCTAACTCAGCATATAATATTATTTAAAACGATAAATAACGGAGCGCTGGCATTCTATATCGCTGGTATTTTATCGTTACTAGCTGTATCGGCAAACATTGTTCTGCCATATAAATTATTATCAAAAAAAAATGGGAGGTGGGGGCAGGTAAAAAAAAAAACCAACGACCTATTCTCAGACCTACCAAATGTACACAAAAAAATTATATCAAATTTTTTTTTTTAATAAAATCCGAAAGTAAAATTCAAGCAAGGTAAATGAAATTACAAGATTTACGTTAGAGATATATTTCTTATCGTTTAATTAAAATTATAATTCAAAACTACCAATTATTGTTTACCAAATTAAAAAACTCAAACTTTAAAAAAGCATCCATTATTGATCACAAATGATGGTGGTGCATGTGTATGATTCTCCCTAACCGCCATTATTTCGCGGTTCTCAGTTATGACTTTGTTGGTCATGATTAACCTGGCTTTACAATGTTTTCCAAAAGTGCATAGCCATATAGCCGTCTTAGCAGTTTTCTTTTTACAATAAAAAGTATATCCGTTCATAACAAGAAGTTCCTTTCCGTCTTGTTTCCTTACCCATGCCACTGGAAATAAATATGTCAGTTAAAATAATTGTAACTGACCGCTTCTTTATCCCTTAAATTGACATCTAGGTAATATATCGAGATCTGAAGTTCGGTCACGAAAAAAAGTCGGTTCTCAAATAAATAATATATAATAATATTTGGCTAAGTTTGCAGAAAAATATAAACTTGCAAAAACTGCATGAATTCGGAATTCCAGGACATGTCCTAGATAATTGTCATTACAGTCCCTTGGGATAATTTTCTACTATAACACGGGCGAAACCACTGGCAGCAACAAGTTAATTTATAAAGCTTAAATTTTGAAATAAAATCCATTAGAAATTACAAATGACGGAGGTGTATGTGTATGATTCTCCTTAACAGACACTATCTTGCGCTCCGAGGGTGAGACTTCGTTAGTAATGATTAGCCTGGCTTTGCATGGTCTTCCAGAGGTACAATTCCAGTGACTTGTCTGGTTGGCCTTCTGTCGACAGTAAAAAGTATATCCGTTCATAACAACAAGTTCCGTACCGTTTGATTTGTATACCCATGACACTGAAAATAAATAAGCTGATTATAATCATTGTTACTGACTGCCTTTTTGTCCAAGATTTTTTTTTCGCATTAGGGATTATTCCTATATCGTGATAACGTTCACAAACATTTAAAATCACCTACACTACACAAGACACCCAGACTCGGAAGAACTATGTGTACATTCAAATATTAGGTGCACGCGGTAATTGAACCTGCAAAACGCAGTGTAACAAGCAATCGCTCATCCACTGCACCGGTTCCATGTGTGCCACAAATAAGTTGGTTTGGTATTAGGCGAGGAAGCCAGGATACTCATGGGCTCTATTATCAGCTCGTATATTATGTAGACTGTCACATCCAACACACCTTCCATCTTTCGCAAACCCATGATTCCACCACCACCACCACCACCACCACCACCACCACCATCACCACCACCACCTCACCACCACTACCCACCAATTAGTATTTGCTCATAGGTAAACTTTAAGTTTGGACTTCTTTCTGGCTATTAGTCAAAGTCATATAATGATCTAAAAATTATACATAGCCTAAGTGCTCAGAATTATACAGAAAAGTTACAATATTAAAATGCACGAACTGGTAAGGCTTATGGCGTTGAATATAAGTTGTCCTGTTTATATCAGATAGCATACAAATTGCAAGTTATGTGATCTATACAGTTCACAACTGTGACGCAGCATTGCAGGAACCTGCGAAGCGTATTGCTGCGATGCGATTTCGTTCGGCAAAGCATCGGTTCAGGTGACTATACAATAAACGATGCGAATCAATTCACAACTTCTTACTAATCGATTTGCGTTGTGCAAGCCAATAGATTTTTGAGAGGCCCAAAAACCATAGTTACCGTCGGGTTCTCAAACATTGGTGCAAATTGAACAGTCAAAGATTGACACCTAAAACAGCCCTGAGTGATTTTAGTGAAACACATCAAGAAAGGTAAATAAAGTTACATGCTTTGATCGTTTCTTTATTGGATTTAGACTTAATTATAATTATCATACTTTAAAATAATATCCATTAGTAATCACAAATGATGGAGGTGTATGTGTATGATTCTCTTTAACAGCTACTACTATGCGCTCCAAGGAACTGATTTCGTTGGTAATGATTAACCTGGCTTTACACTGCCTTCCAAAGGTGCAAGCCCAGTAATTTGTCTGAGCAGTTTTCTTATGACAATAAAATGTGTATCCGTTTAAAATGGCAAGTTCCCTTCCACCTGCTTTCGTTGCCCATTTTACTGTAAATAAATAATTCGATTATTTTAACACTTTTTTTTCGAATATTATAGATAGACTAGCTTCTGTCAGAGGCTTCGCCCGCGTGAAAATAGGTTTCTTCATACAAACTTTGAACCCCCGTTTCATCCCCTTAGGAGGTGAATTTTGGAAAATCTCTTAGTGCTCGCCTACATCATAAAAGGAAGCTTTGTGCAAAATTTCACGCGCCTAGTCCTAGTAGTTTCAGCTGTGCGTTGATATAATAATAATAATAATTTTTATTTTTATATGTCAGTCGGTTAGTTTCTCCTTTTTTAAATATAGATATACTCTTTATTGTACACCATAAAAAAACAGTAGACACTTAACATTAATGGCTTGGGGTAGGATGGGGTGGGGTTATTATTTTACTATTTTAGTGTACAGTAAAACTAGTTTGGAGGTAGGCGAAACAGAGTGTAAAGTCCCGCAAACCTCCGTTGAAAAGGGAGGATCCTCCGACCAGATGGGTGTTATGTCTGGTGGGCAACTGCCCGATAGATAATTTCGGGCTGTTCTATATGTTCTAATCGCGCGGAGAACTTTAATTGCGCGATGCAGGATTAGTTATGTGACGCCATAGATGTCGCTACAAGAGTATAATCTATGTATCTATTTCTACTCAAGCACAAGAAGACTGCAGTCGATTTAAAAAAAAAACATACGTAGAAATGCGAGGAATTTTATCTGCCAGCGGCTTTATCCGGGTGAAAGTAGTTTTCCAAATACAAACTTTGGACCCAGTTTAATCCTCTTACCCCCGATTTCTGATTTAAGCATTTGAAGTTGAGTATTTCTCAAACTCTACTTTAGCCTGCAAACCTGTCAAAATTTGGCATTTAAGTACGGTTTGAGACATACTTAATTCAAAATACTCAATTCAGAAACCCGCCCTTAGAATAAAGGGAATCTCTGTGTAAAATTTCAGAGGTCTATGTGAAAGGGATTGAGCTAGGCGTTAATAAGTCAGTGAGTGAACCATTATTTTACCTTATATGTAACGGATGAATAATAAAGGATCACAAGATTTCTTTGTATAATTTATTCAAATCGATTTTAAACTTTAATATACATTCCATTAGTTATCACAAATATTGGAGGTGCATGTGTGTGGTCTTCTTTGGCAGACACTATTTTGCGCTTCGAAGGCGTGATGTCATTGGTAATGATTAACCTGGCTTTACACGGTCTTCCAGAAGTGCAACCCCAGGTATTTGTCAGATTAGTTCTCTTCTTACAGTAAAAAGTATATCGGTTCTTGACAGCAAGTTCCTTTCCGTTTGGTTTCAGTACCCATGATACTGGAAAAAATAGCTTAGTTTTATTCATTGTAGCGTTTGTATTTACGTACAACTAAAGGATGGAATTCCCTGCCGGAGTCTTTGTTTCCTGATGGCTATTATAACCTGGGGGTTGTCTTTATGCCAAGAGTGGATAGGTTACTTCTAGACAAGCGTGCTCCATCTTCGGCCACATCGTCGCTTTCCATTAGGTGATATAGTGATGAGTCTTTCAATAATAATAACAACCCTACACCATAAGCATTACTCGGACTCATACCCCAGTTTTTGGAAGGAAATAGAACCCTGCCCGCGTTTAATTTTTTCAAGTAACTCAGTGTCAGCCCAGAGTTCGTAGACTTTTTTTTACAAAATTTCTTACATTGACTCCATCGAGATATAAGTACTAACGTTAGTACTTATATCTCGATGATTGACTCCGAATTTTTGATCTGTAGTTATGTTGTCAACCTAGTTAAAAATAATCTAACAGGGTAAAACCAACATCTCCGATGACAAATTAAAAATATTTTTCTTTTGTGCAACAGGATACCCAGTGCTTTTTCTCCACAACTGAAAAATATCTTGCTATAAGAAACGGATATACCGTTTATTATAGTTAAATATTTTCAGTCATTTTTAACTCATTTAACTGCAAAAAAAAACTGATTTTGAAACCAGAATTGCAGTACAAAAAAAAAATTTAGCATATATATTTTTCTTTCTTTATTTTAATAAGAAAAACCAGCCAAGTGCGAGTCGGACTCGCACACGAAGGGTTCCGTACCGTCCGTAGCAAAAAACGACAAAAAAAAAATCATGGTTGTTGTATCGGAGACGGGGAGTCCCACTTAAATATTTATTTTATTCTGTTTTTAATATACATCATCTGTGAAAATTTGAACTGTCTAGCTATCACGGTTCATGAGATACAGCCTGGTGACAGTCCGACGGTCAGCGGAGTGACAGCAATAGGGCCCCGTTTTTATCCTTTGGGTACGGTATCCTAAAAAACGAGGTTGCAGCCCCCCTAGCCAAGTTACGATCGTTTCGTTTGCGTCGAACTCCTCGATTAGGCCACGCCTCCGATTCCTTTGTTCTGACATCATCTCAACGCTCAGTCACGTGGTCAGAACAAAGGAATCGGAGACGTGGCCTACTCGAGGCGTTCGACGCAAACGAAACGATCGTAACTTGGCTAGGGGGGCAGGTATAATCAGAGGAAATAATATAGCAATATTTATTCCTTTATTTATGTAATAAAAATTGTTACATTTTATAATAATATCCGTAAGAAATCTTAAACTTCGGACGTCGATGCGTATGGTTCTCCTCAAGAGACACTACTTGGCGCTCCGAGGATGTAATGTCGTTGTTAACGACAAACTTAGCTTTACACAATTCTTTTCCGGACCTCTTGCGGCAACACCACACATTTGCCTGGTTAGATTTCTTTTTATTATAGAAGATATATCCGTTAACAACAGCAAGTTCCTTTCCCGAAGGTTTTTGTGCCCATGTAACTAAAAAAAAGGAAAAACTATAATAAATAAAACATGTACTTCGATAGGGCTTTTTTAGCAAAAAATAAAAGCACAATAAAACTATGTTGGTAAATTTGCCGCTGTATTTATTCAACACAGCTGCTGCCAGCGGCTTCGCTTGAGTTAAAGTAGAAAATTGTCTCAAGGGAACATACTAGCGGGATAAAAAAAATATTCTATGTGCTATTTCAGGACATGGACTACCGATGTACCAAGTTTCATCGAAATCCATTCGGTTGAATGGATTTGGTTGGTACATCGGTCGAACGGTTGTTCGTGCGTGAAGAAGTAAAAAATTCTATAAGTAATCATGAGACACCATACTTTATGTCTTCACACATGTCCATTTTTTTGCAACCCATCAGATCACTTGCTCAGTAAAAAAAGATTTATTGTTAAATAATATTATAATTACAAGATATTGTTCATTTATTCATAAAAAAAAAACATAGGAAGACAGACTTTTCAAAAATATATTTAGTAATAAAACAAAAATGAATACAAATCACCTTCTTATTGATGTTTAATAGGTATTATGTGCTATTAAATTTGTTTTAAATAAAGGTGTTTTTTTTCTTTTGAATATCGTTTTATTATTCGCTAAGAATCACATCCATTAAAATTTAATATACATTCCATTAGTAATCACAAACGAAGGAGGTTCATGGGAATGGTCCCCTTCGATTGCCAATATTTGGCGTTTTGTGGGTATCTCATCATACAAGAACGTAAGGCGGGCTCGACATGATCTTCCGTACGTACAATACCAGGTATTTAAACGAGGACTGAATTTTCTGCAGTAAAATGTGTACCCGTTTACAATGGCATGTTCCTTCCCGTTACATTTTTTCACCCATTGAACTGAAAACATTTTTTTTATTCATAGCGTGAAACAAATAGGTACTACAAATGAATGAAATTACTAAAATTAAATTGAGAGAATTGATAAATTATCTGTTTTTTTTTTTAATTGATATAAACCAGTGTTTGACTGCGATCCCACCTGATAGTAAGCAGTGATGCAATCATTGATCGTGAGACGCAAATTGATATTTAAATTAAATTATTAACAGAATATAAGACAGTCAAATAAAAATCTTTTTTTTTTTATTAATTTATATATTCTTAGACAATTGGCTAGGAAACTGTTACAATTAACAATATTTTAAAAAATATATATTATTTTATATTTACTGTTAAATTAAAATTACCTGATACTGTGTTCATTTATGTTTATTTAAAAAAATAAAATAAGTCGGGTGCTTCCAGTTTTATTTTTATTTTTTTACACCGACTTCCAAAATATTTTTTTTAATGTTTTTTTTTGAAGTCGGTTCGGTATAAATTAAAATGTTTGTTTCTTATTTTTCTTTTTTATTTGAAAATTGTCTAAGGTACAAGGTTTATAGGAATGACAAAATGATCTTAACGGCTCATTACGTGGGTAAGGAATTCTAAAAATATGTATTTGACACAAAGATGATTGATTTGCGTACAAGAAATACTTAATTAAAAACACTTAAAGATAAAACAATTTAAGTGTATTGGAAGACGCAGCGGTAGTAGGCCTTCCACAAGGTGGACCGATGAAATGGTGAGGGTCGCGGGAATCGGAAATTCGATGGATGCGAGACGCACAGAGGCGGTCGTTACGGCGACACTTGGGGGAGGCCTATGACCAACTGTGGATATCTTTAGATCAAAATGATAAAAACAAATATCTACTAAGAGAGTTTTCGCGATACACCGCCAGACTTTTTCCTTCTAAAATAAAAGAATCCATCAGAAATCTCAAACGATTGAGGGCCATGGGTATGGTTCTGCTCTTTGATGGTCACCAGTTGACGTTTTGAAGGATCGATGTCATGTATGAATACAAGACTAGCTTTGCAGGCTCCATAGGTGCAGTACCAGGTGTTCACTCGATCTCTCAGTCTTCTGCAGTAGAAAGTGTATCCATTGAAGATAACCAGTTCCTTTCCGTTGAATTTTTTGACCCATCGCACTGAAAAAAATTTAAATAAAACATTATTACTAATATAACATAAATTATTCTTGTCTAGTAGGTAGATAATAAATTCATAAAAAAATATCACAGACATAACATCTGTCTAGTCAAAAAAAAAAAAATGTAGATAGGAACAATACTATATACAATAATAAATAAAATGAAAACTCAATCATAAACGGGACTTTAAGCACGTAGCAATGTTTAAAACTAGCTGTCCCCGCCCCGGCTTCGAAAGGATATATATTTTTTTTCTTAATAAAAGTTATAAAGTTAAGTTAGTTTTTTTTTTTTTTTTTAATTGATATAAACTAGTGCTTGACTATGATCCTACCAAAAGTCTAACACACGCTCCCGCTCCGCCCAAGAACGGGGGATGTCTTTGGATGATTTTCCCACCGAAAAAAAAACCTTGTGCTTATGTAAGGACAAGAAAAAAGATTTAAAAACGAAGAAAAGGAAAGGACAAGAGATTTTTTTTGAGACAACACAAAAAAAAGTAATACCTATTCAATTTGGTGCAGTCGTTTGAAAGTTATACACGTAGATAAGTATATGACGGCTAATCATTTTTATTTATTTAGATTATGTGCAGTTTCATTTTCTGTTATCACTTATCAGAATACACTTTAATCATTACATATTATCTTATGAAAGTATGAAACTTAAAAATACTAGTGCTTTTAAAGTCTATGAAATACAGATTTAGTTTACAATTTTTACTTTCATATAATTTACACAGTAAATTCAAGTTTGATAATTTATAAGAATTTATTAATAAATATGAGTATCAATTATTAATATAAACTAGTGATCCCAGGAAAATAAGGAATCAAAATGGCGGTTAGACAGCTTTTTTAAAGAAAATATTTCACATAGCCGTAATTAATATATAGTTGAAAAATCAGCCCTAAGAGAAAACTTTTATAATAGAAAAGATTCTGACAACGGGTCCATCCGCGTGAAATCAGTACTTAACCCCTATTAATAATAATAATAATAATAATATTTCACAACTATCACACAACGCCGTCTAGTCCCAAGCTAAGCAGAGCTTGTGTTATGAGTACTTGACAACTGATAAACGTACTTATATATTTCTAAACACATACATATTATATATAAATTACACCCAGACACAGAACAAATGATCGTGCTCATCACACAAACATTTGTCCTGGGTGGGAATCGAACCCACGACCTCCGGCATAGCAGTCAAGGTCTCTAACTACTAGACCAACAGGCCAGGCAAACCAACAGGCCAGGCATGAATAAATCATGTACCTATATGTTATTCTGAAGTATAAATGGATGGACTAAATTACTGTAAAGTTTCAGCCAAATCCGTTCAGCCGTTTCAGCTAAGAGGAAAGTTAGTTTTATAATAGAGCAGCTTCTGTTAACGGCTCCATCCGCGTGAAATTAGTACTTAACCCCCATTAATAAATCATCAGTGAGTGATCACGTCGGGGTCACCAGTTTGGAGGTAAGCGGAACAGATAGTAAAGTCCCGCAAACCTCCGTTGAAAAGGGAGGATCCTCTGGTGGACAACAGCCCGATAGATGATTTTGGGCTGTTCTATATGTTCCAATCGCGCGGAGAACTTTGATTGTGCGATGCAGGATTAGTTCTTATGTGACGCCAAAGATGTCGCTACATACCTATATGTTATTCTGAAGTATAAATGGATGGGCTAAATAACCTACTGTAAAGTTTCAGCCAAACCCGATCAGCCGTTACTGCTTGAAAGGGTGACCAACATGTACAGACTTTCACCTTTACAATATTAGTGTGATAAATACAATAACAAACCAATGATAACACAACAAAATATCTTATTCTGACTGATTGTGTCATTCATCTCCGTCAATACGACATAGAACCTTAGACTTCAGAATTTATTCTTAGATTTTCATGTAAACTCCGTTAGAAATCAAAAACGTGGGAGGCGCATGCGAATGTGTCGACCTAAATGACCCCAACTGACGCTCAAGGGGTGTGGCGCCGTTTATGAAGGTCATCCTGGCTCTACACGAGTTTCCTTTGGTGCAATACCAGACACTAGTTTGTGAAAATTGTTTTTTACAGAAAAATGTGTAACTATCAACAATAGCCAACTCTTTTCCATCTGCTTTTCTTACCCATAAAACTGTAAAGAAAAAAAAACCGTAAATCAGTGTGAAATGTAATAGAAAAGGCCTAAGAGCAGCAGTGGATAAATTTATATTATTTAGAAAACATAAGGGAAGCTTTTTCCTAGCAGTGAGACATAAAAAGCTAATTAGTTCGTATTGGACGTTAATTTATTTACGATATTACAATAAAACTACAATAGGTACTAAAATATTCATAAATAAACCAACGTCATATTGAGGTACACTAAAGCTTCGGATACATTAGGGGACAAATTGTCCCGAAAAAAACATGACACGCAACGCGCAATCTACGTAACGCTGCAACCTTGTCCAGTGCAAGTTGCAAGTTGTGGGACACTGGGCATTTTACGATGCATTGACGAAACGCGGGACATATGGTTGGACAATTTGACAGCGTTGCGTGTCATGTTGTGGGACATTTTGTCCTCTAGTGTATCTGAGGCTTCACATTAACATTCATAGTACCTTCGCTGGGCCAATGAATCTTAAATTTTGACATAAAATCCGTTGGCAATCACAAACGATGGAGGCGTATGCATAT
Source organism: Mythimna impura (assembly GCA_905147345.3). Classification (NCBI taxonomy): domain Eukaryota; kingdom Metazoa; phylum Arthropoda; class Insecta; order Lepidoptera; family Noctuidae; genus Mythimna; species Mythimna impura. The sequence continues at coordinate 23,447,346 of LR990351.1, read as the reverse complement.
GGTTCTCCTTAAGAGATATTATTTGACGATTTTCAGGTACGTCACTATTCGTAAAGATCAGCCTGGCGGGACATCCTCTTCCGTGGGTGCAATACCAGATACTTGTCCGTGAAAATATTTTATTGCAAAAGAATGTGTAGCGGTTTATGATGGCTAGCTCCTTTCCGTTTTTTTTCATAACCCATTGTACTGAAATTTTAAATTAATTCCTCATTGTTATAAGTGGGTTAAAACAGAATATCGCAGACCATACAAAGAAAGAAAAGAAAGAAACACGTTTATTTGGCACACAGATACACAAAATTATATACGAACTTAAATACATCAACATTGTGTCCCAACGGCTGCGCCAAATTGACCGAACCAGCTGCTAGTGTATTTAAAAAAATATATATTTTAAATAAGAATACTCGTACTTTTTCGAACACAATTTAATTCACTTATTAAAAAAAACAAGATCGAATATGGACGGACTTCTATACCTAGAAAATTGTTATATAATTTGTCTTAAAATTGCCTAGATACAAGACAGTGTGTCAGCCAAGTTCGCAGAGCAAAAGAGTGACACACCTAGAGGGTTATAAGTAATACACGAACCATTTCGGGCAACTTTCTACCCTTGCAGTTTTTGATGTACCTATAGTGAAAGTTCTCTTGTAATGATCAATTATCAAATTTTATTAAAAAAGAAACAAATTACTAACCATTCACCAGATAATGACATCCAAAAATCACAATTTTTATCACTCACTCACTCATCAAAAGTTTAGACTACTTCCAGGTGACCCAAGAAGTTGCGAATTGTTATGGAAGTACGAGTAGATTATTATAACACAGCTCAGAAGACAGAGTTATAAATGCGGCTAATTTTGAACATTATGTTTGGTGCTGGTGAATAGAATAACTTTGTATTGTCATTTAGAACGATTTTATTTTCAAATAACCGAGAAAGTGTCATGAACATTATATTGTTATCGTTATTGGCATCGAATCGGATCTGGACATGGTTTCGAGAGAAAAAAAATGTTAATCGTTGCCCTTATTATATAATATCTTGGCTTTTTCCACATTTAGAACGTCTTTCTTTTTTACCGACAATTGATCAGTAAAAAAAGTAACTAAAACGTGTTTTGTCCACTTTGCCACGATTTTTTTTTTAATTAAAATATTATTACCCTTACAAAAAAAAAAGAAAAATAATAGAAAATTGAAACTTAAAAATTTCAAGCACAAATACAAGCGAAGACCAAGCGATTGTCGATAAAAAAGATGTCTTTGCTAGGATAATAATTAATGTGCATTTTTGTAAAAAATTTGTCATCAAAACTAACTGATACACTGGTAGGTACAACGGGTCTCATAATTTAATATAAACACCATTAGAAACCATAAAATTGGGAGGTGCATGAGTGTGTTCTAGATTAGCAGTATATATGACAGGTGAATCCGAAAAAGTTTCCTTTACGACTACCATTCTTGCTTTACACCTTGCCGAGTTAGTACACCTCCAATTAGATCTCCTGGAATTTTTGTATCTGAACTTGCAGCAATAAAAGGTGTAGCCATTTACGATGCCAAGTTCCCTTCCATTTGCTTTCTTCACCCATTGCACTGGAAACAAAAAAAGTCACGATAGAAAATTTATTATTTTTCTTCACTTGCCTTAGTATGATTTACCACAACCTTGTTAGCCATTACTCAAAATATTTATTTCTTATACTATACCGTTGCTTGGCAAATGTTTTTGTTTGCCAGGCACGACTCATCAAAAACTTCGACGAAATCCACGATACGAAATTGTCTAATGCTAATGAGTAATGACTATCACGCGCCCACAAGCGGAGAAACATGCGCACACGCGCGTGGGTGCGGGACGAGACGCAAGGTATGGCACACCGAGCCGCCGAGGCTTTGAATGAAATGAGTCAGAGCCGCCGTGAATCCACAAAACGCAACTACGCGCGTGAGTGCGTGAAAAACCCGCACGATGATGCAGATCCGAACTCCCGCAAGTACGCGCGTAGGTGCGTTGATACGCAACATGCAGCGTGATGTGTGGCAGTGTAATTATCGCCTATATCACAAAACAATTTATGTTAGCGATCGGCGGCGACGAACTCTCGTGCCGGGCCAGGATAAGGTCCGGGGCGAGGAGGAGTGGCATGCAGTCGCCTCCTTCAAAGGAGGCGCCGCACGTGCGAGGGAACGCTCCTCACGCCCAAGCCGCCGGGATCCCGAACCCGATTTCCAACCACCGTAGGCGCAGGTTTACGGACGGCGAGCAATGGGTAGACGAGACGGTTACCGGTCGTCTGGTAACCGTCCGGACCGAGCCCAAGTCGTCGACGGAGCGTAGTGTTCCACGCGCGCCTCAAGGAAATGTCAGCAAATCGTAGGGGCCCAGCAGGGTCGAAACCTACTGGGGCCATGGGTTAAGTGAAAATTAACCCCGGGGCCCTGGAACGCAAAGCAAAGAAGGAACAAACGAGTGGGTTTTAGTCAGTAAAAGTATGACACACCCTCTCACTCCGCCCAAGGGCGCGAGATGTCATTAGATGATATCCCACCTAAAAAAAAAACAATTTGTGTTAAAACAGTTTATTAATATACTACAAATTATGATTAAGACTACACCAACATAGGAGCGTATACAAAGTTTCCGAGAGTTTTATTGGCTTCTACAAAATTACTATACTCTTACAAGACCCTATTTATTATAACTGACAATGCGACATACTTGTCAACAAATTACATGCTCCTTCTGTTTTAATAAACAGCAAAAAGCTGTTCAATAAAACAGAAAATGTATGTAATAAACTTACACAATTATCGTCATGTCACCCGTCGCTGATCGGTTCATATACAGTAGGGTGTTTCATGTTCTTTTTTAATTTACAATTTTCATTTGACTTTGCTCGGATTCTTGATAGCACTCATTCACAATGTTCATATACCAAAAATCACCATAATAGTTAATATTTAGAGGTTGAACAACGCCATTAAGTACGTCATCAATGAAGATTAAATTTTTAATATTATTATTTTTTATAGAGGAGAGAAGTAAGTTTTACTAGACACAACAACACACTAGTAACACTTGCTACCCTCACTGTAAAAAATATTAAAAATTTAACCTACACTGATGACGTACAAACTGTATGAGAAACCTTTATTGGCGTTTTGCAACCTCTAAATATTAACCAATTGTGGTGATTTTTGGCATAAGAACACCGTGCATGAGTGCTATCAAGAATTCGAGCGAAGTCAAAAATCAAACATTTAAAACACATGAAACACCCTAATATACAGGATACTACTTATATACAGGATAAACTCATAATACATATTCAAGATTTCAGTAATTATATACATAGATACTTTATAAAACAGATTTTACAATATTAATTTTCAAACATGAATATAGTTTAGGTATTCACATCACATATACATATCGATGGGTATTCTTTATTTTTAACCGACTTCAAAAAGGAGGAGGTTATATGTTCGGTTGAATGTATGTTTTTTATTTTTATTTTTTATGTATGTTCACCGATTTCTCGGTCAATTGTGGACCGAATAAAATTTTTTTTTTTTTTGATTGAAAGGTTATGCTTCCGAGTTGGTCCCATAGAAATATTGTTATGATGTGATCATGAACTTCGAAGATATAGAACAGAACTCCTCATAGGATAACAGCAGAACCATCGTAAAAAGTAAAATTGCTTTGTTTATACGTGTAGTCGATGACTGACTGAAAGTAGAGGAGGAATATATCGAACTGATCTGATGATGAAGCCTGAAGTTAGGCACCGGAACTCTGTAATAAATTAATGTAATCTAACCGTGTTTGGGATTATTAGAATTGTCATGAGATGCACTCTGGCTATAAGGTATTTAAGTTTAGCTGAGGGGTACTTTTTAGTGGTGGTACCATAACTAAAAAGTGCAAAATAAAAACTTTTTACAAAAAAAATACAACCAACTTCAAAGTAAAAATAAACACTGAAAAGTGCAAAATAACTTTAATTTCGGAAGTCGGTGTTAAATAACGAAGAGACAAAACTATTATAGAAACACCGACTTCCGAAATTAAAGTTATTTTGCACTTTCCAGTGTTTATTTTTACTTTGAAGTTGGTTGTATTTTTTTTGTAAAAAGTTTTTTGTAGTAAAGTTTGTACATTGTTTTTGTTTTTTTAACCGAACCCTGTAGAGAATGTTTTGTTGCATATCCGTCTATTTATATAAAGTTTAAATAAACGATTAAGTCACTGTTTGTTGATATATCAAATCGAAGGAGAGAAATACGGGTTCTACGTACACACCTACATAACGACTTACTTGAAATATTATTTTAACTATAACCTATTAGAGACGAAAAACCACAGGTACCCAGGTAATTGTAATACCTACAATGTGTTTTTTTTATAATACAATGTTTTGATAAATATGTATACATAGGGAACGGTTTACAACCTCATACCTCAAGAGGTATAAAGACTAACACACAGAGTCCATTCGAGTCTCGAAGTCAACAACTTCAGAAGCTGAAGTCAGAAGCTGTTGTTGAAGTCTATTTTTTTTTCACTAATTCTTAGATTACTTCCTATTATACAAATCACTTTTTTTATTATGATTTTTTTTATTGTGCTTTTGGGTACAATATTGACTGGTCTACACTGTTCTTACATAATATTTATTAATACTGTAATATGGAAATATTGTAACATCAATTATTTTTTTTAACCTTTTGACGTGCGTAATTAGAGACACAATAGTAAGACAATGGCTTCCGGGCGCCGGCTACCGCCTGAGCGTTAATGAATTAAAACAGTAACCATTGAGTTTCTTGCCGGTTCTTCTCCATAGGAAACGACCAATTTGGAACCGTGCACTAGCTTCTGACGGTTTTATAAGTGACCATGTAGGCCTATGTGAAATAAAAATATTTAGAATTTTGAATCAAGACAACTAATTATAATGATAAATATTTCTATAATCTCAACGAATCATTAATATACACATACGAAAAGCAGTAAAACCGTATTTGCTAAAAGTTTGCATTTAGCACTCATGTGCTAAATGTAAACTTTTAGCAAATACACACAAGTAATCATTTACTTGTGTCAATTAAAAGTAAAAAACTGGAGATCAAAATTAGGACTTTCTTTTTGTTCCTTACTTGTTAAGGAAAAATAACCCAAAATATATAATTGACATGATAAGCCAAATCAAATCACACACATCACATCACACCACACAGAATCACAATGAAATATTGCATAATATTGCATGCACAAATACATCGAGAGCTAAGTCCAATCCGAGTTAAATTACTAGATTTTGACCGTTACAAACACTCACATGCATCAATCACTTCTTGCCACGTGCCTCACTGAAGTAAGAGGGAGCAACTGAGTCGCCACGGTCTTGTAAGACTTGTTTGGGGTTGCTACATTACAATTGTTATAGGATGGTGCGGGTGACAGCTGTCGGATTCATACAATGTAGCTACCTATCCTTTTCTCTCATCTCAAAGATGCGTATTTTTGTCCTGCTGTCATCCTACCCATGCTATCTAAAAAAGACCTTATCTTGCAATTTTGGTAGTCTAATGAAAGAGCTAGCCTAATGATTGAATAGCGATGAATTGAAAGTTAGCTCAATAAACCTTCCTTTTAAACAAATGTTAATAAATTACTTAACGTTAATAACTATAGTAGTAGCTACATAAATTTGCAATAAAGTGCATTGATCCTTCCCTAATATCTCTGTGGGTACCTAACCGAACAATAAATTATATTTGACCCGTTTTTCATTACTAGAAAATGTAAAGGATTACAATAGCTCATAATTTTAATTAACAGCTTTATGTATTTACAACTCCTACCAGGGGCTTTGTCCGCATAAAAGTCATAAATATATGCCTATGTCACATGAAGTAGTATACCTACTACTGGTTTAAAAATTTTTAAATCGGTCTAGTAACATTAAAGTTTGTTAAATACTAACAAAAATACAATTGCTTATTTCCTTTATAATATTAGTCAAGATTTCTGTTTTAGGAATTAAGAAATTTATGTCAATAAATATAGGTTCAATGACCGTTATTGCAAATTTATCTAGCGCCTACCATATTATGTTCATATAAAAATCGTATTTTTTTTTCGTAATTTTATTTTATTACCTTTTACCCTACAGGGTCCTTAATTGTACTTTAGTTTTAATCTATTGTACTTTAGATATAAGATCTTGTTAACATTACGGAATGTAAAATAAATATGCCACCATCATTTTCCAACCTTGACGAAACGTCCTTTACACATGACAAACCTTGGAGGCGCATGATTATGTTCCAGATTAGCTCTTACCAGGTACCGGGCAGGGTTGTTGGCAGTAATCAGTTGAGCCTTGCAGATGTGGCCAGAGGAACAGCTCCATGTGCTGGTGAGCTGACGCTTCCAGTGACAGTAGAATGAGTATCCGTTTACAAGAGCTAGCTCCCTGCCGTCCTTTTTCATTACAAAGCTCACTGAAAAAGATAAAATATATTAATGATTAAACATAAATGCTTTTGTCTCATATGTACCATATTATAGGAGTATTAATTTCACACCAAGCCAAAAATACTTGTTAGTCACCACAGTGGTAGTGAGAGGGTAACGATTGCATAATTAAGCTTTTGTTGAAAACCAGCGTCAGGTACTAGTTGTCCGCCTTGCATGCTGAACTGGACCTATTTTGGCGCAGCCGTGAGTCTCACTTTTTATTTTTATTACTATTTGTGCCTACCTTGAAACTTGTTGTGTTAGTTGCCTTTGTATTTTGCCAAATAAATATATTTCCTTTATTTTTTTTTTCTTTCTTTATAAAAAGTGGAAAAAAAAAATAGAGAACATTGGCGCCGCAAAGTACCCAATATACATAAAGACGAAGAAGTAGCACAACGCTACTTCCAAGGCAAAACCATAGCGCAACTAAAATGGATTTAAAATAGTTCCTCGAAAAAACATACAAATTATTTGTGCACACATACAATTTTATTATCCTAAAAACATACATTAAAGGTGCCTATCAACATAGTCGGTTGGAGCGCACGGATTTGTTTTCTTCTGAGCGCTCTGAGATCTTGGACAATAAGATTCCTACTTAGGGGCCATTCAAGTTTTATGTAAGCAGATTTTTTGCAAATATAACCCTCCTGTCAGCAAAAGTAAGCAAAGCTCTCTTCCCCCCTTGCTTATGTAAACATTGGTACATGCATTTATCAATGTGTTCTGGTTTCGTTATTAATTTATGAGCAGAAGTTATAAGTCTACAAATAAAGAATAGGCTCGAAATAGAAGAACAAAACCAACTTTATTTAAAATGTTGGCATATTTTTTTTAAATTAACAGTCTTTAGTCCAGACACACGAATCCATGACTCTAAGTCTTCAATAACATTGGATATTTGCTGCTCAGTGATGTGTCTGTTCACTTTCGTGTGATTTAGAAACATCGACATCATTTTCATAAAAAACATAACATAACAAAAACATGTACTGACGTAATTACCATCCAGACACCAAAATCATGTTATCAAAGATAAGCAAAGTAAAGACCCCCTTACCCCTATGTAGTACTTACGTAGAATAGAATGCATTTAATTTTCAGAATATTGTACAAAGTTGTTAAGTGCTTTATATATTATGATCATAATATTCTACCGTTTCCAGCGTACAAATATGGTTTGTAAAATTATTGGTCACATTAAAATTACATTATTTATTAATATAACAAATAATTGAAATTAATTGAGCAATAAATAAAACAGATATTAATTATTTAAGTCAAAGTAATTCACAGGTAATAATGTCATATATTTAGGCAAATTTTTCAGTCATAAAATCTTCAGTCGAGTAATTTGCTGCATTTGCTTAAAAGTAACTTAAATAGTTTATATTTAAATGTTTTGAGGTTTAGGGTTTTGAAGCGTAATACGTGAATGGCCCCTTAGTACAAATAAAATCATTTCCAAAGCTTGACATAAACTCCTTCACGAATAGCAAATTTTGGAGGTAAATGATTGTGCTCCAGCTTAGTTTTTGTAAGTTTCTCAGTATCGTTAGAAAAGGACAACTGAGCCTTGCAGGGGGGTCCGTTCGAACAGCTCCATACAGTCGTGCGCTTACGTCGCCAATGACAATAGAATGAGTATCCATTTAGAATAGCAACCTTTTTGCCTGTATTTTTCGTTGCCCATTTTACTGAAAAATAAAAACATTTTAAGTGTCAACTGGTCAAATATATATTTTGTAACACAGCAAGGAGGTTCTTATTATTATTTCTTTATTTATCTTTTTCACATACATATAATTTACATTTATAAATATTTCTTAAAATATAACATCTAGTAAAAAAAAACATTTAAAAATATAAAAAATAGTCGATAGTCCACCGGTGTCGGGAGCAGGGTCCAAGCTACCGGTGGTTAGGGCTCCAGAGGCAGGAACCTTATCACAATAATTAATATTATTATTATTGATAGGCTCGCGTTTGACCACTATCTTACCTGATCACAAAAAACACAACGATTCTAATCATTTAGAATTATAGTCTCCATCGGTTTCTGGTTTGCTGCTAAAGAACCTTTGGAGTTTTTTTTTTTTAAGGTGGCAAATCATCCAATGACATCTCCTGCCCTTACGTGTCAGACTTTTACTGACTAAAACCTACTCCTGTTCCTTCTTTTCCCTCGTTATAGGGCCCCGGGGTTCTCTTTCGCATCACCCATGGCCCCAGTAGGCTTCGACACTGCTAGGCCCCTACGGTTGCTGACATCTCCTTGAGGCGCGCGTGGAACACTACGCGCCGTCGACGACTTGGGCTCGGTCGGACGGCGAGCTGTTGCTATTGCTCGCCGTCCGCAAGCCCGCACTAATCCTTATACATACTCGTATGCATTTGTGTTTTGTGTGGATGATAAAAATAAGAATTTACTTAAGTGATTTTAACAAAAATATTAAACTTTATTTTCAGAAAAGTGCTAATTAACTACAGCGTGCGAAGTACACTTTAACTTCAAATTATCTGACCAACAAATAGGCAATTCTTTGTAAATTGTTGTATCACAATTAAATACTTTGTCCTTGATCTGCGTGCGAATCCATGTCGGACACATCGTCATTTAGAATGAAGAAAACAAATGCAGACGCTAAGAACGCACCGATACGAACGCGCGACACATAAGACATACCACTTAAGGCCCAGTTACTAACTGATTGTGTAGAGAAGATCTACAACAACACAGTGCATATAATTTACACAAAATAGAGTGTATGTCACCTAAGTCCTCCGAAACGGCTTAACCGATTTGGATATTTTTTTTGTGTGGGTATATTTGAGTGGTTCTCTGGATGATTGAAAAATACAATTGAACTTAGTAGTGCTGCAAACGGGCCTAATTTTTTTTTTTAATGAAAAGCCAGCTTTCGGGCAGGACAACGTCTGCCGGGACCGTTATAGTGTAATATATTTTTTCTGGCTTTTACGATACCAGCAATTTTTGAGTTTTCACAGACAGCTATGTAATTTTAACGTAATGTAACATTTTCTTAGCAAAACATATAAAAATAAACATTAGTTTTACATTATAAACACTACCTAATTAATATTACAGTTTCAAAAACTGCCCTTGTGAAATAATAAATTTTGAAGGCGCATGACCGGAGTGATCAAGTCTAGATTTTACTACTGTCCTGGATGCATTGATATCTTCATTGGTGATGATCAGTTGACCTTTGCAGGGTCTTCCGAATGAGCATCTCCAGATGTCTGTGTACCGGTTTCGCTTATGGCAATAGAATGTGTAGCCGTTAACAATAGCCAGTTCTTTGCCATTTGGTTTCATTGCCCATGTAACTAAAAAGAAGAATAGATTAAGTATCCTTCACTTGTATGTCCTGTGTGTATCCTTGCTGTCTCCACAGCATGAGAAAATTTTAACGGTCTATCATAAAACGGCCATCATGTACATTTAAGGAACGAAAACTGTGCTTAAATCGGTTTTCCTAAAAAATACTAGTTCATTGTGCAAAGTAGATTATTAAATGTTAAATGACATTTATTTTGCAAATAGGTTTTTTAAAAACACTTTTACACGTAATTTTTTTCGTTAGTTTAAACTAGATGAGGCCGGTGTTTCCTAGCTGACGGGTAGTCAGCTAGGAAACACCGGCCTCATCTAGAAGAGTTGAGAAGAAACACCAAAACAAACTCAGGCGTCAAAGTGTCTTATAAAGTCCATACAGCAAACATGTAATGGTCATATCATATGAGAACCATGCAGATTAGTGTGTATTATAAAACTTTACCAATAAATTAAAAATAAGAGCGTACAAAGTCTACGGATTTGCTTGCATTTTGTCGGTTCCAGGACTGAGTAATTAATAAGTAATCGACAGACCTGCACGAACTAAAATCTAAGAAAAAAAAAGCCCGCCAATCAAAACGTTCGATGAGGACGTAGTGGAAGAACAAATTAAGTGGTAGCAAAGTTTAAAATGAGTCAAAGCAAAGAAACAAATAATATATATTTATTAGCCTTAAATATAAAATCACAAAAATACAATAATTAATAATAATATTATTGTGAACCTAAAGGCTGTACCCGTATGATGCTTGTGATGCGTATGATGTTTAAAATTTCACCTCGTGAGAAAAACTCATTAGCATACCAGATCGATATAATATCCCTTGGAAATCACGAATTTTGTAGGGGCATGCCCGGAGTGATAGAATGTAGATCTAGGTTCCAAGACCCTGGACATGGGGTTTTCATCATTGGTGATGATCAGCTCGGCTTTGCAGGGTTTTCCAAAGGAGCATCTCCAAATATTTGTGAACTCATTTTGCTCTTGACAATAGAATGAGTAGCCGTTGACAATAGCAACTTCTTTGCCGTCTTCTTTCTTTGCCCATCTCACTGAAAAACAAAAAAGCGTAAGTTTTCTATAACATGAAGAGTAGTAAGTAATTGCTGGTTCGTCAACATGTTTGTAAGAGATACGATATGAGTTCGAGAATTCTTTTAATGCCTGATTATTTTTTTAAACTTTGCCTCTCACTAGAAATTACTCCAGTGTCGTAGATGTATTCACAAAAATTTAAACTCGCATGCACACTACACTCTGATGTGAAACAACAATCTTTAGGCCATGTTTCGTGCAGGAATCGAACCCGCAATACGCAGTGCAGCTGCCAACCGTGCCGTCATAACTACAGTATCGCTAAATGCCATATATCTTACTGCCCTTCTTTGTTTCCCGATGATATTTAAGGTTACTGTGGCATGTAGTTCGCCGTCCGATGAGGACCAAAACTGCTACCATGAGCTCTTAACGCGATCCATTTTACGACCCAAACTGAACTGTTAAAGGGATGGAGTTATATATGGTATATGGCTCCATCCCTCTTTCTCGCTCGCACGGCTGACAGGCCCGGGTCACAGTATAGATATATGGAACAGTACGTAAACTACCTACAAATATTCGAAACAGCACACTCACACAAACATACGCATCGACGAGACTCCTAGGCGTTTCTCGCGGTCCTGTCAGTAGCGAATGCCGCTTAGGAGTTTCGTTGATGCGTATGTTTGTGTGAGTGAGCCGTTTCGAACATTTGTAGGTAGTTTCTGTACTGTTCCATATATCTATACTGTGCCCGGGTCGACGGCGCGTTGTGTTCCAAGCGCGGCTCAAAGAGATGTGAACATAATTGACAGAGCCCGCTAAGGCTGATGCCTGCTAGTGCTGTAGAATCAGAAGTTTGAAAGATTCACCGTGGCCATGAAACACTAAGGGGAACTGAAGGAAAAAGGATTTTTTTTTAACTGGGAAATCTTCAATGAAATCTATCGTTCTAGAATAGAATAGAATAGAATAGAATAGAATAGAATAGAATAGAATAGAATAGAATAGAATAGAATAGAATAGAATAGAATAGAATAGAATAGAATAGAATAGAATAGAATAGAATAGAATAGAATAGAATAGAATAGAATAGAATAGAATAGAATAGAATAGAATAGAATAGAATAGAATAGAATAGAATAGAATAGAATAGAATAGAATAGAATAGAATAGAATAGAATAGAATAGAATAGAATAGAATAGAATAGAATAGAATAGAATAGAATAGAATAGAATAGAATAGAATAGAATAGAATAGAATAGAATAGAATAGAATAGAATAGAATAGAATAGAATAGAATAGAATAGAATAGAATAGAATAGAATAGAATAGAATAGAATAGAATAGAATAGAATAGAATAGAATAGAATAGAATAGAATAGAATAGAATAGAATAGAATAGAATAGAATAGAATAGAATAGAATAGAATAGAATAGAATAGAACAGAATAGAATAGAACAGAATAGAACAGAATAGAACAGAACAGAAAAGAAAAGAATAGAATAGAATAGAATAGAATAGAATAGAATAGAATAGAATAGAATAGAATTATACAATAACTCAAATAGCCATACGCGTCAAAAAGTGAATCTATAAGTGCCCAATCTCCTTTGTCTTTTTTTCTTCAATCAATTTATTTGTTTTTAATTTCTGTGCATCAATAAAAACTGACTGACACATGCTTGCAAGTGACAAGAAATCCGTCTTCATTATGGCAGTCTAAATAAATATTTTTTGCCATTGTATTTCTTAGATGAGTATAACAGCTTTTTCGCTCAGCATAGCTCTTGTGAGGGAAGAGAGGGAGTATCAGACCTCTACTGATTATAACTCGGCACCCGGTAAGGACCGAGTTTGAGTCTACACCACGCGCGCCTCAAAGAGACATCAATTCTATAAAATTAATTTATTTATTTATTTATTATTATTAATTCTATTTTCATTTAAATGTATATATACATCTTAACTATTAAATATTATAACTTAATAAATATATAAACAAACTGAAAATAATATATTATGTACAAACGGGTGGAAATAAAACTCATAGGGCATCAAAAAATTCGTCCACATCGATGTCAATGGGAGATGTGCCCAGAACGCTGGCAGCATTGCCACGCTGGATGGCAATGCTGATTCGTTGACCGAAGAAAAGCCCAGCCCTCTGGTCACGCGAAGAGTCGACCAGCTGTTTGCTGATATCCCGAACAACTCGATGAGCGCTCGGACCCTAGTGTTTCAACCCCAAACGGCTCAAATATATAACCTCCGATGAGGTTATTATATTTACGCCGTTTGAGGTTTTCTGCACCTGCAGCAGCCGCCCCAGCACAGCCCGCCGTACTCAGAAGATGGGATGGCGCAAGGGTGTCGACACATGTTGCAACCAAAGGCCTACCCAATATCCAAGGCATTATAGTCATCCCGTCTGGTCTCTTCCCATCGTCACGTGCCAAGCCATTGGGTTCTAAAACAGCTGGCACCCCGGCGGTGACAAAAGCTCGGCGGATGATGTCATTAATACTGGCATGTCGTGCTATCCGACCAGCGCTTCTACGGCATGATAGGCCATGGTGTCCGAGGCGGTCAACTACTTCGCCGCACTGACATCGATGTGGAGCTCCACTAGGAGCACCCAGACGCAGGCATGTAGCGATCCGGAAGGTGGTGTCACTCAGCATAGTACCTATGTTAGGTGACGGTAGAGCCTGCAGCCAGAGGCCCGACTCCCATTCACCCACAGCCAGTAGGCGGGCGCGCTCAGCAGTGTTGGTGGACGTATTAATAAGATTATTCCGTACCAGCCTGCAGAGCGGCTCATCCCACTGTCTCTGGGAAGATGGATTCTCGGGCAACGCCTTGTCCGGGCAAGCCACTTTCCAGGCGTTCACGGCGTCGGTCAAGCACGGCACCTCACAGTCAACCAGTGATGGAGTTAAGATACGTTCGACTAACTGTTGAGTGCTGTGGACCGAAGACAGAAACGCCGGTAGACTTATACTAGAAATTCTGCGGATGCCGAGCCCGCCAAAACGGATGGGTAACGTGGCTTGTACCCACGCTCGGTCATCCAGGGTCACATTTAAGATGGACGTTAAAGCGGATCGAATGGTTTGATCAATTTTGTCCAAGAGATGTGGTTGTTTCCGAGGAAGAGCGAAGGAAATACATAAAATTTGGAGCAAAACAGCAATATTTAATTAGGGTGAAAGCCGAATGTAAGTTAATTTTTTAAAGTCTATCTGAAATATCGTTAAAACGTTTAATTTTATCGTCAACGAATAAAGGAAAACTGTCTTCTAAAATTGGAGAACCTAGGAGGCGCAGTGAATATTTTTCTAAAATTTTGATCTCTGGGGCAATAGCCCCAATAACAATAGCACTGAATTTCTGAAGTGTCGATTGTCTGTCAGTATTGTCAGAAACAAAAATTTCGCATTTAGAATGATTGAGGTCAAGGCCGATGGATCGAAACTGCTCCTTCAGAAATTGAAGATCATTTAAAACAGTATTTACGTCACCTCTCAGGGTTCCATCATCTAAATACCAAAGGTTAAATTTTGAATTTAATTGTTGAATGATTCATCCTGAATAGCCAAACTAAAAATGACTGGCCCGAGAGGGTCACCTTGTTGGCATCCAACTGCAGATTCCAAAACATTGTCTTTATATAATAATTTTGATGGATGCCTATAGCATTGCCACAAAAAGCCGAAAATTTCTGGAAGTTCTTTTTTTGCTTTACTTAGTATTTAATACAATAAATACGTCATTCGTTCCATTATAGTGAAGCGACTTATTACTCAATTATAATCGATCGATTAAACACTAACGTAAATCGTGGAACAGCAAAACAATCTACATTCGCAACTAAAAAATATTAAGAGTTGTCATTATTATTTTTCTTTAATTATGTTAATATTTCTTTTGTTAAAAATCAATTTCTGGGCAAAAATAAAACAATTAAGATATAATCGATAATGTTATAACGCCGTAGTCAATTGATGTGTCACAACACTATTCGATGAAATGTCAAACAAAATCGTTTACCGTGTTAACTGCCGGCAAGCCGAGAATATTGTTTTTAGCTTTTCTTTGCTAACAAATATAAATTCGTGTCGAGTTGAGTTTTAGGATTCTTGCACGTTCATTTACTACATCGAGCGATTTGACTCTTTTTGTGTGTGCTGTGAAGTGAATTATTAGAACGTTTTTACGTCCATGGTGATTTGATCTAGACTTAAAATAAAATATGTCATGCTGTTTAATTGTTCTCTTTTATATTAGCACACCCACTGTCTAGCCGCCAAATCAGAAAGGCAACTGATTGCCTGGTCCGGAGGTAAGATTTCAAAACGAATTGTTTTGAGATGTAACATAACCTCAATACTCAACTTATTTTTTTTCAAAAACTCCTTAATATATCATTTTGAATTTACCCTTGTTTTAAACACTACCCCTTGTTTGTTTATAATTTTCACTATTATACTGTGTCAAAAGTTGCGCAACCAAGTCTCATAGTAACTTGCCCAATCTCTTTTGATTTTATTTTTGCCCATTACAGCTTCATATAATATCCATGATGGATGACAAAGCGTGGTGGTGAATGAGTGTGTTCCAAAGCAGCTTTGATTAGGAGCCTTGTCTCATCATTGGAGAAAATCAGCTGAGATTTGCAAGCTCTACGTCCAGATGAACATCTCCAGACCGTTGTGAGCCGATACTGCGCGTGACAGTAATATGTGTATCCATTTGCAACAACAACATCTTTGCCGTTTTGTTTCTTTGCCCATAACACTGGAACAGAAATGATCTTTAGTGTCCTTCGCTCAGCAAAAACGTAGGGACCCAGCAGGCCCGATGTCCGCTAGGCACACGGGAAATTTCTGAAAAGGAAACCCTAGTGAACCCTAAAAAGTGATCCTAGAGCGCGAAGGGCAACTGAAAGACACGGGTGTGGTTTTAGTCAGTAAAAATGTGTTAAGCCAAGTGACAAAATTTGGTACTATAAAAGCCCTGAGAACGATTTAAAATGTGCTAATCAGTATTCATGATTAATACTATAACGGTGTTGTAAACGTTTACAGAACCCCAAAAAGAGCCTAGTTTTATCACTGATTTATTCTATAAACATTACGTAAAGGCTAAGAGCTGATGTATCACCGTGAGGTGATAAATCAGCTCTATAGTTGAAATGTAAAAGTGTCGAGAAATGCTTTCTAGTAATAAAATAGTGCTGCCTGCAACATTTATATCACAAATTTGGACTATAAAAGTAACCAAAACATGTTTTTAGTGCTATTTTGCACCGTAAACGATTCCAGTGATCTTTTTCATCACACTTGTTCGTATTGAGATCGTGTCGTCGTGATTGTTTCCCAAGAAAACAAAATGCTTTATGTCATTTGCCATTGTTACTTAACGTAACATGTACCTAATAAAAAAGACATTCTACAAAACATTCATGAACTAACTCTGTCATAACTTGCACTTTTGTATCGATAAAATCATTAAACTGATTTCAAATTTGACAATGCGCCCTTAAAATTATTAATAAAATAACTTCTCCCGACTATGGCTGCTATAGTACACATTGGCCCCAGCCGTGCTCTTAAATGACACGAGCTCTTAACGCGAGCCATTTGACGACATAAACTGAACTGTTAAAGGGATGGAGCTATTAAGGTATTAAGGGTATATAGCTCCATCCCTCTTCCTCGCCCAACCGTCGTCGTAGGCCCAGCAGGGTCGAAGCCTACTTGGGCCATGGGTGATGCGTAAGAGATCCCCGGGGCCCTGGAATAAATGGAAAAGAAGGAACAGGAGTGGGTTTTTAGTCAGTAAAAGTCTGACACTATTTCTCGCTCCGCCCAAGAGCGGGGGATGTCATTAGATGATTTTCCCCCCCGAAAAAAAAAACCCTCTTCCTCGCTCGTCTTATTTTTTATTTTATCACGTCATGGTAAAGAAAAGGCCTCAGAACTTAAATTGGTTTTCAAGAAAAAATAAACAAATTAATTATAAAATCAAAGAATTTTATTAAAATAAAAACAAAGGATATTAAGATGAGAAACCAATCGTGGTGTTAAGATAGTCAAGTACAAGTCACGTCGCGGTCAGTCACGTCTAAAAACTTGCCCTGCACTAGAAATTACTCCTGTATTGAGAGTGCATTCACAAACATTTAAGGTGCTATTCGAACCTCGGCTGCTGGCTGCGGATGCAGGCAGCACATGCGGCGGCTGCACGACTGGTTTTCTACCTATGTAGTAGTGTGGATTTCTGTGAAAACATTCCGAAAGCAGCTGCAGCAGCACATGCTGCCGAGCCTCGGCTGCGAGTGCTGCCGCGACCTGCATTCGCAGCCTGCAGTCGAGGTTCGAATAGCACCTTTAATCTCACACACAAAAGACACCCAGACACGGAACAACAATCTGTGGGCCATACAAATATTTGTCCAGTGCGGGAATCGAACCCGCGACACGCAGCTTAGAAGCCAATCTCTCTACCACTGCGCCAACCGTGCCATCGATTAGTAGGAGACCAGTTATACACATCAGTAACACCACGACCGGTGCATCTCAGTTATTCATATACAATCAGTGAATGATCGGATACGTGATGGTGAAAATCAAATGCCGAGCTTTTGCATGAATACAAAAACATAATTTAAATGCAGTATAGATATCCAAAGTCACGAAGGCGATTTGGTTTTAGGTGTGTGTGTACATTGACACACACATTGTTTCTGTGTGTGTGTGTATCTAAATTCTATGACACCGAGCACTCCGAGCTTACGCACACAGACTAAAAGTGTTATACGAGGTGCATTCAATAAGTACCTAGCCTCATCGCCAGAGGGCGCTGTAGTTTCAAAAGAGTTTTACCACAGTGTAGCACATTCTTTTTTAATTCTTTTTTTCAAATTTTCATTCCAATCCCTTCATTTGTTTTAATTTGACAACTTATGGAAGCGAACGTGTCGATCGGTTTTACAAAAATGGAAAAAGACTAAAAGAGCAATATCGTTCGGTGATTCGATTCCTATTTTTGGAAGGGAGAACGCGCATCGAAATCAAAGAGCGCTTGGATGCTGTGTACGGTGACTCTTCTCCATCGATGGCCACCGTCAAGAATTGGTTCAACGAGTTTGCACGTGGCCGTACGTCGGTTTTTGATGAACCACGTCCAGGTGCACCGAAAACAGCTGCTACGGAGGAAAACATTAAAAAAATCCATGATTTCGTATTGGCAGATCGCCGATTGAAGGTTCGGGAGCTAGCTGAGACTGTAGGCATTTCAGAAGGAACAGTGCATCATATTCTTCACGAGGAACTCGGCATGAGAAAGCTGTCGGCGCGATGGGTGCCGCGTTTACTCACACCAGAAAACAAGCGCAACCGTGAGACCACATCGGAGACGTGTTTGGCGCTGTTTAAGCGGAATCCAGCGGAGTTTTTGCGTCGTTTTGTGACCGTCGATGAAACCTGGATCCACTGGTACACACCAGAGACCAAGGAGCAATCAAAACAATGGATCCAGACCGGGGAACGTGCTCCAAAGAAGGCGAAAACTGTAAAATCGGCCGGAAAAGTTATGGCCACCGTTTTCTGGGATTCACAAGGTGTGATCTACATCGATTACCTCGAGAAGGGTAAAACAACATTACAGGGCTTTACTATGCCGATTTATTGGGCCGATTCGACGCCGAATTAAAGAAAAAACGACCCCATCTGGCGAAGAAAAAAGTGCTGTTTCACCACGACAACGCACCGGTTCACACGTCTGCCGCTGCCATGGCCAAATTGGTCGAATTACGCTACGAATTGCTGCCCCATCCACCGTATTCTCCAGATTTGGCCCCTTGTGACTTCTTTCTGTTTCCTAATCTGAAAAAATCACTCGCCGGGAATAGATATGGATCGAATGAGGAGGTCATCGCCGCCACGGAGGCCTATTTTGCAGAGTTTGACAAAAATTATTTTTCCGACGGGTTAAAAAAGTTGGAGCATCGCTGGGCTAAGTGTATCGAACTAAAAGGAGACTATGTTGAAAAATAAATTTCCACTTTTCCAAAATTTTCGTTTACTTTTGTAGGCTAAGTATTTATTGAATGACCCTCGTATGTATATTTTTTTCATCTAAAATCAACCCGCCTTGGAGACTTAATAAAAAAAACTATTAGAAACATTGTTATAATATAGTACCACCATTTTTGAATTAATTTTAACTTACTGCTTACTTTGAAAAAAAAAGAGCAATTGGTGATTTTATATCATAGTTTGACATAACAACCTTTAGAAATAAGAAAATTTGGAGGTGGATGAGTGTGTTCGAGTTTAGCCTTTATCAGGAATCTTCGGTCATCATTGCTGAGCATCAGCAGGGCTTTACAGGAACGACCAGAAGAGCAGGACCAGGTATTAGACCAAAGATTTCGAAAGTGACAGTAGAATGTGTAGCCATTCACGACGGCAAGCTCTTTACCGTTCATTTTCTTTACAAATGTCACTGGAAAACCAAAAGAAGTTTATGTTATACCAAGTGATTATACCAAGTGTATTAAGAGACATACATCTGTCGGTGTTACATAATTATTTTTTGTATTATAAATAATTTTGTATTTTATTTTCACCTTTTTTTCATTAAAGAAATAAGTAAGGAAAAAAAAACTTTGTTTCACATACATTTATATATTAATATATTTATACATGACTATATTTATAAATGAATATATTAATTTCAATAAATGGAAAATTACAAAAAATCACAACTTCTTATACTATAATAGAATATAAAATGGATTAATATGTAAAAAACTGTCATTCCTAAAGGTAAACCTAAGACCACGTAACATAGGTACAGATTTACAGATAATATTGTTGGAAAATTTGCGGTTTTGTGAGAAGATAGAGTAAAATGATTAACTTATTTTAGTGACAATGGCTATTTTGCTGTATTATCTTTTTATATAAAAAATCATTGCTCCACACTAAGAAATTCTCTTATATCGTGAGTGCATACACAAATATGTGACCTTACATACACAAGACACCCAGACCCAGAATATCAAGGTAGGTCACATATATAGGGTGACTGGTAATTAGTGTACGATACTTAAACACGTGATTGTGCTCATGATAACCAACAACTTTTACTATGGGAACAAACCTGAAATCGCAAAAAAAAAAGCAGCTGTTTAGTAAAGTTATGTTTGCCTAATGTACTGAACAGCTGATATTTTTTTCGCGATTTCGGCTTTGCTCCCATAATAAAAATTGTTTTTTATCATGAGCACAATCACGTGTTTAAGTATCGTACACTAATTGCCAGTCACCCTATATATTTGTTTCGTGCGGGAATCGAACCCGCGACACGCAGCGCAGTAGCCAATCGCTTAACCACTGCGCCAACTGTGCCGTCAAATATTAACTTAATACCTACGATATTCTAACAAATAAATGACTATAATTCCTCTATGGCCATAATTGTGACTAGACAGACCAACGAACAGGGCCTCAAGTCTGCTATTACGAGTACAATAGTGTCAGAATTGTCTATCACTGACTTCATAATTGTTTTTTTTTTTCTTTGGCAACTGAGCCGGTGTCGGCTATTCTGCCAGTGTCTTCATAATTGTTGATTTTGACAATTTTGGTAATCTACTAATATGATGGCGTCATTATGACTTTCCGATGGTCAACCACTGACACACCATTGAAAGAAATGGCATAGAATGGTAATCTCGTACGAGTACATAATGACAAATGAATGTCTGACGTACTTATGCGGTAATCTGCTAAAATTTTGACAGTTCCTTTGGTCAGTATCCTACCATTAGAACGTCGTTGTGCAGTCATCGCTTTAAATTTGTTACGAGACAGCTCGAATTGTCATTCTACCACAATTCTATTACGAGACCAATGACTGACCAACGATCGACCATTATGAATTTAGCAGACTACGAGTTTTCAACAAAATGACAATGGGATTGTGTTGGAATGACAAATTTATAAAAATAACATACTTGCCCCTGGTTTCAAGAAACATCAACAATACAATGACTAGATATTATTAAATCTAAAGATCTATCCACTTAACTAATTTCTTCACTGATATTCTTCAATCGTGTCAGTATGAACTAAGACAATTGAAGAATCGCGACGTTGAGTCTGAATTTATGATCTTGCTAATGGCAATAAAATTGCCTTCTACGAAATTTTTCAATTAATTTACAATTATTATTTTCATCAATTTACACCAATATTATACAAACATACCACTAGTCTAAAACCTTTAAAGGTTTATGTAACAAAATGGAGGAATCAAGCTCGCTCATTACTTAATATATAAACTTACACCCACTTAAATCTTAACATATTTTTTTAGGTGGGAAATCATTCAATGACTACTCTCGCTCTAGGGTGAAGCGCGAGGCCGTGTCAGACTTTTACTGACTAAAACCAGACCCGTGTCCTTCAGTTGCCCTTTGCGTTCTAGGACCGCGTGTTTCCTTTTCGGAAATTCCACGCGGCTCAAGCGGGCACCGGCCCTGCTGGGCCCCTATGGTTTTGCTGACATCTCTTTGAGGCTGTCTCCAACTTATGCCTATATGAGTGAAATGGGTGTGAACTTGTGCATCTCTACGTAACCCTTCAAGAAATACATGCATGATGTGACTCAAATGGCAATGCCCTTTGGGTCACAAGATTCAAGATTCAAAGCATTCTATTTCAAATAAACCATTTATAGGCACTTTTGAAATGTCATGAAGTCAGAAAAAAAAAGTGATGCTAATTATAAATATAAAATTATATTTATAATTAGCATCATTTTTATATAAATTATAAATATTTTATAAACACGATCATGCATGCCTTGCCTTGGTGCCTTGGTCCATGCGTGATCACATCAGAAATGAAGATAACTGCAGGAGAACCAAGGTTACCGACTTAGCCCGAAGAATCGCCAAACTTAAGTGACAGTGGGCCGAGCATATTGCTCGCGGAACAGATGGTCGATGGGGATGAATGGTTCTGGAGTGCTGAATCCACGCACAGGACCGGTCGTTATGGCGATACTTGGGGCTGGCCTATGTCCAACAGTGGATGTCTTTTGACTGAAATGATGATGATGATTTTACGAGTACATGATGATAAAGATATCTAACTAATAAAAAGAGTTGTCTTTTCGTAAAACCCATTAACTATTCTATAACATGGCGGCTTATGATTGTGTTCGAGCCTCTTCGAATATATAATTCGATCTGCTGGGTTGAGTCTGTTCGCCATCAGCATTCTCGCTTTGCACCTCATAGCGTTGGTGCACGTCCAAGTGCTTTTGTTGGCGTTTTGCTTGTGACAGTAGAAGGTAAACCCGCCCACAATAGCCAGTTCCCTTCCGTTGGCTTTTTTTACCCAGGTCACTAAAAAGAGAAATAGAATTTTTTTATTGATGTACCGACGGTAAAAAATAGACTAACTAGTGTATAACTACAATAGGATTAGTGACCATGAACAAGCGGAATTAAAGCTTCAAAACGTGCAGCATTACAAATGAAACAGCTCTTCTCGGTAGCATAAATATTTAATAAATTACTAAAAGTATTGGACGGAAAACAAGATAACAATATAATATTCAAATCTCGTTTACAAACTTTATTAATATCTTATAAATAACATACCCATTATCCAATTAATATAAGCTACTCAAACTTCTTCTTTTAACCAATGAATTAAAAAAAAAAAGATTGTTCAAAAATCCATCAATATGGAAAAAAGAGGTAAATCAAGACACATTTCCAACACTAAGAAATTCTCTTATAGGTATCGTGAGTGCATACACAAATATGTGACATTACATACACAAGACACCCAGACCCAGAATATCAAGGTAGGTCATATATATAGGGTGACTGGTAATTAGTGTACGATACTTAAACACGTGATTGTGCTCATGATAACCAACAACTTTTACTATGGGAACAAACCTGAAATCACGAAAAAAAATCAGCTGTTCAGTACATTTATGTTTGCCTAATGTACTGAACAGCTGATATTTTTTTCGCGATTTCGGCTTTGCTCCCATAGTAAAAATTGTTTGTTATCATGAGCACAATCCGTGTTTAAGTATCGTACACTAATTGCCAGTCACCCTATATATTTGTTTCGTGCGGGAATCGAAGCCGCGACACGCAGCGCAGTAGCCAATCGCTTAACCACTGCGCCAACAGACTGTGCCGTCAAATATTAACTTAATACCTACGATATTCTAATAAATAAATGACTATAATTCCTCTATGGCCATAATTGTGACTAGACAGACCAACGAACAGGGCCTCAAGTCTGCTATTACAATAGTATCAGAATTGTCTATCTTAAATTAGTCAGAGCAATTAACTCACCACTGGACTCAGTTCTCTTACAAGAAGATCTCGACAGACTATCCGTTTGGTGTGACAAAAATGAAATGAAACTTAATATCGAGAAATGCTTTCATATAAAATTCTACAGAAACAAATCTGTATTGCACACCAAGTATAAATTAAACAATAACGTTCTCACAAAAGTCGACGAAATAAAGGATCTTGGAGTGGTTTTTGACCGGGCCTTAAAATTTAACTTACACATTGACAGAATGATAACGAAACAATTCAAAACACTTGGTTTCATCATTAGAAATTGTAAATTATTCAAAAAACCCTCAACTAAAATAATGCTGTTCCAATCCCTTGTCAGGAGTGGAGTAGAGTACTGCAGCTCAATATGGAACCCCCATTATGATATTTATAAGAAAAATATAGAAAAAATACAAAAGCGCTTTCTCTGGCACCTTTCGTATAGCTGCCATTTAGCTAGGAAAATCCCGAGGTACTCAGATCGACTTCAACATTTTAAATTGACTTCCTTGTGCGATAGGCGGCAACTTCTTGACCAAATGTTTTTGTACAAACTACTTAATGGAGAAGTTGATTGTTCAGAGTTGGTGTCAAAAGTATTAATAGATGTCCCCGCAAAGATCCCCCGGCCAAGCAAGTACAACCTGTTTCGCTCTCGACAAAGTAAAACTAATCTAGGCAAATACTCGCCTCTGAACAGAATAACGGCCGATTACAATGTTATTGCTAAAGTCTGCTCTATCGACATTCTGCATGACAAAAAACAAAAGTTTAAGAAATCTATCTTGACTTACCAATCCCAAGCATGTAAATCCATTTGAATTAATTTTTAATTTTTTAATTTTTAATTTTTGATTTGATTTAATTTTTATTTTATTTTATTTTAATTTTATTTTATTTTTGTATTCTTTTTTTATAATTTAATTTTATTTAATTCAATTTGACATTCATGTATTTCTATAATGTTAATTCTAATTATTACTATTAATCTCCTTGACATCGCAATGCTAATTAACAAATCTTATGTGTTTTAAAAATCAAATGTTTTGTGTTAATGTTGTGATTGTCTCTAAGTGTTGCAGCACTTGAATATAGTTTTATAATTGATCGTGTAAATTCCCAGTGCATGTAATGTTGACGATCCTAATAATAAATAAATAAATAAATAAATCACTGACTTCATAATTGTTGATTTTGACCATTTTGGTAATCTACTAATATGATGGCGTCATTATGACTTTCCGATGGTCAACCACTGACACTCCATCGAAAGAAATGCATAGAATGGTAATCTCGTACATAATGACAAATGAATGTAGTCTGACGTACGTATGCGGTAATCTGCTAAAATTGTGACAGTTCCTTTGGTCAGTATCCTACCATTAGAACGTCGTTGTGCAGTCATCGCTTTAAATTTGTTACGAGACAGCTCGAATTGTCATTCTACCACAATTCTATTACGAGACCAATGACTGACCAATGATCGACCATTATGAATTTAGCAGACTACGAGTTTTTAGCAAAATGACAATGGCATTGTGTTGGAATTACGAATTTATAAAAATAACAGACTTTTTTCCCTGGTTTCAAGAAACATCAACAATACAATGACTAGATATTATTAAATCTAAAAATCTATCCACTTAACTAATTTCTTCACTGATATTCTTCAATTGTGTCAGTATGAACTAAGACAATTGAAGAATCGCGACGTTGAGTCTGAATTTATGATCTTGCTAATGGCAATAAAATTGCCTTCTACGAAATTTTTCAATTAATTTACAATTATTATTTTCATCAATTTACACCAATATTATACAAACATACCACTAGTCTAAAACCTTTAAAGGTTTATGTAACAAAATGCAGGAATCAAGCTCGCTCATTACTTTATAAATAAACTTACACCCACTTAAATCTTAACATATTTTTTTAGGTGGGAAATCATTCAATGACTACTCTCGCTCTAGGGTGAAGCGCGAGGCCGTGTCAGACTTTTACTGACTAAAACCAGACCCGTGTCCTTCAGTTGCCCTTTGCGTTCTAGGACCGCGTGTTTCCTTTTCGGAAATTCCACGCGGCTCAAGCGGGCACCGGCCCTGCTGGGCCCCTATGGTTTTGCTGACATCTCTTTGAGGCTGTCTCCAACTTATGCCTATATGAGTGAAATGGGTGTGAACTTGTGCATCTCTACGTAACCCTTCAAGAAATACCAAGTCCAAGTCCGTTCCTTCATCGGACCACTAGACGTACGGCGTTGCGCCATCGTACATGGTGGACATCCCACCCATACGTACAAAGCGTTTTGGGAACACATTCATAATGCGTACAGCTAAGGAGTGGAATTCCCTGCCGGAGTCTGTGTTCCCTGATAGCTACAACCTAGGGGTCTTTAAGTCAAGAGTGAATAGGTTACTTCTAGGCAAGCGTGCTCCATCGTCGGCCACATCATCGCTTACCATCAGGTGAGATGGTGGTCAAACGCGAGCCTACCAATAAAAAAAAAAATAATAATAAAAAAATACATGCATGATGTGACTCAAATGGCAATGGCTTTCCAATGCCCTTTGGGTCACAAGATTCAAGATTCAAAGCATTTTATTTCAAATAAACCATTTATAGGCACTTTTGAAATGTCATGAAGTCAGACAGTCAGAAAAAAAAAATGATGCTAATTATAAATATAAAATTATATTTATAATTAGCATCATTTTTATATATTATATAAATTATAAATATATTATAAACACGATCATGCATGCTGGCCTTGGTGCCTTGGTCCTTGCGTGATCACATCAGAAATGAAGATAACTGCAGGAGAACCAAGGTTACCAACTTAGCCCGAAGAATCGCCAAACTTAAGTGGCAGTGGGCCGAGCATATTGCTCGCGGAACAGATGGTCGATGGGGATGAATGGATCTGGAGTGGTGAATCCACGCACAGGACCGGTCGTTATGGCGATACTTGGGGCTGGCCTATGTCCAACAGTGGATGTCTTTTGACTGAAATGATGATGATGATTTTACGAGTACATGATGATAAAGATATCTAAATAATATAAAGAGTTTTCTTTACGTAAAACCCATTAACCATTCTATAACATGGCGGCTTATGATTGTGTTCGAGCCTCTTCGAATATATAATTCGATCTGCTGGGTTGACTCTGTTCGCCATCAGCATTCTCGCTTTGCACCTCATAGCGTTGGTGCACATCCAAGTGCTTTTGTTGGCGTTTTGCTTGTGACAGTAGAAGGTAAATCCGCCCACAATAGCCAGTTCCCTTCCGTTGGCTTTTTTTACCCAGGTCACTAAAAAGAGAAATAGAATTTTGTTAATGATGTACCGACGGTAAAAAATAGACTAACTAGTGTATAACTACAATAGGATTAGTGACCATGCACAAGCGGAATTAAAGCTTCAAAACGTGCAGCATTACAAATGAAACAGCTCTTCTCGGTAGCATAAATATTTAATAAATTACTAAAAGTATTGGACGGAAAACAAGATAACAATATAATATTCAAATCTCGTTTACAAACTTTATTAATATCTTATAAATTACATACCCATTATCCAATTAATATAAGCTACTCAAACTTCTTCTTTTAACCAATGAATTAAAAAAAAAAAGATTGTTCAAAAATCCATCAATATGGAAAAAAGAGGTAAATCAAGACACATTTCCAACACTAAGAAATTCTCTTATAGGTATCGTGAGTGCATACACAAATATGTGACATTACATACACAAGACACCCAGACCCAGAATATCAAGGTAGGTCATATATATAGGGTGACTGGTAATTAGTGTACGATACTTAAACACGTGATTGTGCTCATGATAACCAACAACTTTTACTATGGGAACAAACCTGAAATCACGAAAAAAAATCAGCTGTTCAGTACATTTATGTTTGCCTAATGTACTGAACAGCTGATAATTTTTTCGCGATTTCGGCTTTGCTCCCATAATAAAAATTGTTTGTTATCATGAGCACAATCACGTGTTTAAGTATCGTACACTAATTGCCAGTCACCCTATATATTTGTTTCGTGCGGGAATCGAAGCCGCGACACGCAGCGCAGTAGCCAATCGCTTAACCACTGCGCCAACTGTGCCGTCAAATATTAACTTAATACCTACGATATTCTAACAAATAAATGACTATAATTCCTCTATGGCCATAATTGTGACTAGACAGACCAACGAACAGGGCCTCAAGTCTGCTATTACAATAGTATCAGAATTGTCTATCACTGACTTCATAATTGTTGATTTTGACCATTTTGGTAATCTACTTATATGATGGCGTCATTATGACTTTCCGATGGTCAACCACTGACACTCCATCGAAAGAAATGCATAGAATGGTAATCTCGTACATAATGACAAATGAATGTAGTCTGACGTACGTATGCGGTAATCTGCTAAAATTGTGACAGTTCCTTTGGTCAGTATCCTACCATTAGAACGTCGTTGTGCAGTCATCGCTTTAAATTTGTTACGAGACAGCTCGAATTGTCATTCTACCACAATTCTATTACGAGACCAATGACTGACCAATGATCGACCATTATGAATTTAGCAGACTACGAGTTTTTAGCAAAATGACAATGGCATTGTGTTGGAATTAGCATAGCATAGCATAGCATAGTCGGCCTTATAATGATCCCACTGTTGGGACTCAGGCCTCCTCTCTAGGAGAGGGAATGGGCCGTAATCCACCACGCGGGCCCAGTGCGGGTTGGTGGATGTCACATGTCTTCGAATTTTTGGTTCTAGGACATGCCGGTTTCCTTACGATGTTTTCCTTCACCGTTTTGAGAGCAGTGGTGATGAAATAAATTACACAAAGTAATGCGCCTGGCTGGGTTTGAACCCGCGACCTACAACTCCGTAAGTCGGGGCCATTACCACTCGGCCACCACTGCTCAATTAGTAGTAGTAGTTAATTAGTGTTGGAATTACGAATTTATAAAAATAACAGACTTTTTTCCCTGGTTTCAAGAAACATCAACAATACAATGACTAGATATTATTAAATCTAAAGATCTATCCACTTAACTAATTTCTTCACTGATATTCTTCAATCGTGTCAGTATGAACTAAGACAATTGAAGAATCGCGACGTTGAGTCTGAATTTATGATCTTGCTAATGGCAATAAAATTGCCTTCTACGAAATTTTTCAATTAATTTACAATTATTATTTTCATCAATTTACACCAATATTATACAAACATACCACTAGTCTAAAACCTTTAAAGGTTTATGTAACAAAATGGAGGAATCAAGCTCGCTCATTACTTAATATATAAACTTACACCCACTTAAATCTTAACATATTTTTTTAGGTGGGAAATCATTCAATGACTACTCTCGCTCTAGGGTGAAGCGCGAGGCCGTGTCAGACTTTTACTGACTAAAACCAGACCCGTGTCCTTCAGTTGCCCTTTGCGTTCTAGGACCGCGTGTTTCCTTTTCGGAAATTCCACGCGGCTCAAGCGGGCACCGGCCCTGCTGGGCCCCTATGGTTTTGCTGACATCTCTTTGAGGCTGTCTCCAACTTATGCCTATATGAGTGAAATGGGTGTGAACTTGTGCATCTCTACGTAACCCTTCAAGAAATACCAAGTCCAAGTCCGTTCCATCATCGGACCACTAGACGTACGGCGTTGCGCCATCGGTACATGGTGGACATCCCACCCATACGTACAAAGCGTTTTGGGAACACATTCATAATGCGTACGCATTATGAATGTGGCTAAGGAGTGGAATTCCCTGCCGGAGTCTGTGTTCCCTGATAGCTACAACCTAGGGGTCTTTAAGTCAAGAGTGAATAGGTTACTTCTAGGCAAGCGTGCTCCATCGTCGGCCACATCATCGCTTACCATCAGGTGAGATGGTGATCAAACGCGAGCCTATCAATAATAAAAAAAAAATACATGCATGATGTGACTCAAATGGCAATGGCTTTCCAATGCCCTTTGGGTCACAAGATTCAAGATTCAAAGCATTTTATTTCAAATAAACCATTTATAGGCGCTTTTGAAATGTCATGAAGTCAGACAGTCAGAAAAAAAAATGATGCTAATTATAAATATAAATTATATTTATAATTAGCATCATTTTTATATATTATATAAATTATAAATATATTATAAACACGATCATGCATGCTGGCCTTGGTGCCTTGGTCCTTGCGTGATCACATCAGAAATGAAGATAACTGCAGGAGAACCAAGGTTACCAACTTAGCCCGAAGAATCGCCAAACTTAAGTGACAGTGGGCCGAGCATATTGCTCGCGGAACAGATGGTCGATGGGGATGAATGGTTCTGGAGTGCTGAATCCACGCACAGGACCGGTCGTTATGGCGATACTTGGGGCTGGCCTATGTCCAACAGTGGATGTCTTTTGACTGAAATGATGATGATGATTTTACGAGTACATGATGATAAAGATATCTAAATAATATAAAGAGTTTTCTTTTCGTAAAACCCATTAACCATTCTATAACATGGCGGCTTATGATTGTGTTCGAGCCTCTTCGAATATATAATTCGATCTGCTGGGTTGACTCTGTTCGCCATCAGCATTCTCGCTTTGCACCTCATAGCGTTGGTGCACATCCAAGTGCTTTTGTTGGCGTTTTGCTTGTGACAGTAGAAGGTAAATCCGCCCACAATAGCCAGTTCCCTTCCGTTGGCTTTTTTTACCCAGGTCACTAAAAAGAGAAATAGAATTTTGTTATTGATGTACCGACGGTAAAAAATAGACTAACTAGTGTATAACTACAATAGGATTAGTGATCATGAACAAGCGGAATTAAAGCTTCAAAACGTGCAGCATTACAAATGAAACAGCTCTTCTCGGTAGCATAAATATTTAATAAATTACTAAAAGTATTGGACGGAAAACAAGATAACAATATAATATTCAAATCTCGTTTACAAACTTTATTAATATCTAATAAATAATATACCCATTACCCAATTAATATAAGCTACTCAAACTTCTTCTTTTAACCAATGAATTTAAAAAAAAAGATTGTTCAAAAATCCATCCATATGGAAAAAAGAGGTAAATCAAGACACATTTCCAACACAGCATGAATCAAACAGGATATTATTAAATTATTATTATTTTTCTTTTTAATTAATAAACTGACACCTACATTAATAGGATGGGAATATCGTAGTAGGCAAATTGTTCCAATCCTAGAAGGATTTGATATACGCGGTATAAATGCATAAACTAAACTCTAAAAAAATTCCCAAAAAAAAATATCTATATTTTATATCTTGATATCCTTCTGTCGATAGAGTAGCAGTGCCAATGTGGAAAAGGATAACCCATGACCGCGAACTGTAGAAGAATATGGAGGAGGCCGTGGGGAGGCCTATGCTAAAGCAAAACCACCTTCTAAAATCTATTATGAGAATCAGAATCATTTATTTGTAAACATAGGTGATAAAAATTAGGTAGTGCGCTATGTTTTGCCAATTGGCATACAAACTATTAAGAAAAAAATATTATACTATTAAATTAAAATGTAAATGTGTCATAATATGATTATGCAAGCAAGTAAAATATCAATATTCATAATTAATTTCATTTTATGTCAAAATTTATAGTCAATTCAGAAGATTAATTTAAAAATAAAATAAGTAAAAAAATATATTAAAAATATAAATATTATAAAGTTACAGAGATTCGTCATTAAGAAATTCACCTAGAGTATAATAACATTTTTCAAGTAGTAACCCATTAAGCGTTTTATTAAACTTCTGCACTGGCATACATTTTATTTCATCGGGTATTTTATTCTAAATTTGCGGTGCAATACCAAAGAACCTTTTCCTCATAAGAGAGGTTTTACATTTCACAAGGCATAAATCATTATTATATTGAGCACGCATGGGTGTTTTCTTTACTGCGCTTAATTTCTTGAATAAATGTGGATTCATTTTTACAAATAGTTCAATTTCTAGGATGTATAGTATAAAGCCGGTAGAGGTAATATTTTTAACTTTTTTAAATAAGGAATGCAATGTTTTTAAACCACACATACACCGTAATAAGCGTTCCAAATAAGAATAGGATCGATTGCCATGTTGTGACGTCACGTCATACTGTCAAATCGAAGAAATTGTGTAGGATGAACAAAACAAGAAAATTTTAAAATTTTATTTATTTACGAATCGTGAACGTAAAAAGTTTAATCAGAATCCAGTTCTTTAATTTTGCTCATCTCTGCGTCACTGTCAAGTGTTTGAGAAGTAGCAAATGGAAAAAGAAGGCGAATTGTTCCTAACAATGAAAATAAGAAAGAAAATTTTTTTTTTAAATTTATTATTTCTTATAACAATATATTTAGCTAATTTATATTAAACAATAACGTTTTTACTTAACTCAGATTTAACTAACTTAGTAATACAAAGCAAAAAAATCCCTTTATTGATACGCAAATAAGCTTTCTTTGCAAACCGTACTCTCACCGTACACTCAACATTTGACAGATCGAGGTTATTCACTTTCCTATTCTTATTTGGAACGCATGGTACACATCTTTACTGCATCCTAAAAACAAGTTCCCTATTTATTGACTGTCCCCAAAAATAACACCGTATCCTAGAACTGAGGCGACAAGTCCATGATATGCCATTATCAGTGTATCAATATTTACTTTTTTTTGAAAGTTAAAATAACAAATATGCTGATTTACTTAATCGCTTGCAAATTTCCTCCGAATGAGGTTTCTAAGTTAGCTTTTTATCGTATTAGATTGTTAATAAAGGTTATTATTATTATGAGTCCGGCTGTCAATAACTACAATACTATTGACAACCGGACTGATTATTATTTTCCTCCAGTCCACTCGATTTTTACTGTGTTGGTCTTTACATATATTCCATTGCAGATGACAAAAGACGGTGGTGCATGGTTGTGGTCAAGTCTAACTGAAAGAACCCTGTACTCTGAATCCACATCTTCAACAGAAACCAGTAATCTTGCTTTGCACTTTCCAGCCTGGGTGCAACTCCATGTACTTTTTTTTGGAAGAAATCTGCTGCAGCAGAATGTGTATCCATTTACAATGGCTAGTACCTCGCCATTTTCTTTCGTCACCCACGTTACTGGAAAAAAAAAATGTATTTAATTATTTGATCGCAGAATTTTTTTTTTGGTTTTAGTAATAGGTTAATTGCGAAAGACAAAAAAATATATCAATGTGTGTAAAGTTAACTAGGCTCACAGAAATTTTATTTCCTTTTATACATTATTTTATACCGTTACCACCCGTAATGATGCTTCTCTTGTCAAGTGGCTTGTAATAATTGGGCCATTTTTATGATTCCGTACCCAAAGGATAAAACGGGACCCTATTACTAAGACTCCGCTATTCGTCCGTCTGTCTGTCACCAAGCTGTGTCTCATGAACCGTGACAGTTAGACAGTTGATATTTTCACAGGTGATGTATTTCTGTTGCCGCTTTAACAACAAATAATAAAAACAGAATAAAACAAAAAGTTTAAGGGGGCTTCCATACCACAGATATGATTTTTTTTGCCGTTTTAATAGATTTTATAGGTTTTTTTTTATATTAAAATATAAATAACATTACTTGGTCACACTATTGAAGCTTAGATTTTTAAGATCAATTCTAGATGTCTGGATCCGGAAGACCAAACAATAGATGCGTCATAACATTATCATCATCATCACTATTATTGTGTCACAACGTATAATATATTTATTGTTTCCTGTTGTGCCGGGCCTAACTGTCTTTTTCAAAATAAATTTATAATTTTGTTAGTTTCAATAAAATATTATTTTAAAAGACACCGAATCAAAACGAAATAAATTATAAATTATCCACTGAGAATACCCTAATAAAATATTGATAAAAGCCAAAACTGTACATATATAACAACAAAGACCAGAGATATAACAGCAAAAATATAAAGGTATGAGCAACGTGAGCATTTAGTACAATTTTATTTCGCCCTTTGATAATAACCTGTCGATCTGCATAAACCTGTTAATTGTTATTATTACTGATGATCAGCCTGGCTTTGCAGGAGTAGATACTACAGCAGGTGCTACAGGTGGAGTTCCGGCTGTATATCTTGGTACTGTGGGTATGGCAACAGTAAGTGTATCAGTTCACAAGAGCAAGCTCCGTACCATTTTGTTTCGTCTTCTGGATTAGGTACTCAAATTGTAGACCAGGTTTAATTTATCAAAAGCAGTAACAATTTTTTTTTTTTTGTGATTTTAGACCAACGCGCAGAATTATAGTATCTTGCTCAATATAAAACCTTTTGACGTGCGTAATTAGAGACACAATAGTAAGACAATGGCTTGTGGACGCCGGCTACCGCCTGAGCGTTAATGAATTAATTCATTAACGCTCAGGCGGTAGCCGGCGTCCGCAGAAGAAAATCAAAGAAATCAAAGCTCAAATAATTATTGAGAAAGGTCTGGACATTACATCCTAATTAATTTAACCTTTTGAGTGCGTAATTAGAGACACAATAGTAAGACAATGGCGCGTGAACGCCGGCGTTAATGCGGGGATCAACAGCTTAATAATATCATAACTATGTACATATTATATTAAGTGTTAGTTATAACATCGCCTTGGAATAGTCTGTAAAGGTGTTATAATATAATAAATAAATAAAATGCATAAAGAATATTTGAATGTTTTTAAGAAAACAACTTACCTATATGGAAAGTCCTCATAGCACTATTAGCTCTATTTCACAGAGAGAATGCTTCTGTGTATCTTACGTACCTACACAAAAAAACATAGAAATCAAACACAAGCTCCACCTAGACAGTTTATTAAGTGAGATCGGGTATCCAGAAAAACATCAATAATTTTTTTTATTTTTATTTATTTATGTTCAAAATTGCAATATACATTATTTTTTTATACTAAAAACCACAAAAGCCTTTACTGGCTATATGGCTAGTGAGTTCGGATAAATTAAATTATAAATAGGTTAGGTAGTAAGTAGACTTTAATTTTTATTTAGACTAAAATCAAAAAACAAGAAACGAAAAAACAACTTTTGTTTATTTTACTTCTATTCAATAAGGTAAAATCTTCAATTAGATTACCGAAAAATATTGAACATATTAATTTTTTTTTTACCAAAAACACACATCTCGCCTATGTAGAAGTTACCAAATTTTACTAAGAGATGAAACCAGCCCCACTTGAATTTTGATGCATTTAATCTGTGTCAATTTAAACCAATTAAAATGGAAAATTCATTCTTTGGAATGCGCTCCCTCTGAACATCAGGACGGCAACCAGTAGGTTCTCCTTCAAAGTGAGAGAGAACACATTCGCAAGAAGTTGGTAGAATCATCACACTGCTGATTCGTTGTATTCGTTTTTTTCTTTTTCACCATAACTTTCTTTATTTGTATGTACAGAGGCGACGCAAGGCTTGTGCGACGTGGGCCACCGCCTACGGCCTCGTGGTCCGGGGGGCCTCGCACCTGACTTGAAACTATATTACTTAAAAGCCTTGTCTCTAGTCATTCTATATTACAGCCTGAGTATTCTTGGTTCTTAATCATTTTGCGAGAGACAACAAAGATACTGTTATTACTTAGTGTGGAAATGGTAATTAAAACCAGTTATAACCTATCCACGCTGCGTCTTCCGGTACGCGGTCGTCACTCCAGGTCCTTTCGGCCCCAACAGCCATCTGTTGCTGCGAGCAATGTGCCCTGCCCATTGCCACTTAAGCAGCATTGGAAGGCCTCCTACAAGGTGGACCAATGACTTGGTGAGGGTTGCAGGAATCTGATGGATGCGAGACGCACAGGACCGTTCATTATGGCGATACTTGGGGGAGACCTATACCCACCAGTGGACGTTTTAAGTTTACGTCAGATTCGCACTGTTCGATTGTGATATACTTGAAAAAATCCGTCTTCTTACGCCACCAGATTGATTTTGATTTCTGAAGGTCTTTATTTTCATAATATTTTGTGAATTGCATACAATAAGATCTTATTCTAATTGTTTACAACCTTAAATGTTACTAGTTTATAGGTTAACTTACCTTTACAAACATTTCACATTGACATTATTGTTAACTATTGTGTTGTATCATAAGTTCATAAAGAACAGAGTATTAAATTATGAGGCACAAAGAAGTCTTAGTACTGACTTATTTACACTATAACTGCACTATTTAATTACACAAAGTTGTAATGCGACTCGATCGCAGGCTAAATATGTGGTTACATTCATTAATTTTGTTAGTCTATCTAAATTGTGGGTAATTTGTTATTGTGATAGTTACGATGGCCAGGTGAGGGTAGCCCGGCCGGTCCGGTGATAAGTTCATATTGTTATTCACCTAGGAAATAGTGATGTGGTAAACGATATCGATTAAATGTTTTTAAATACGGCAAATTATTTTATCTACTTTTACCTATGGATGAAACTAAAGGATTGTAGTGTTTGGGATTTTTAAATAAATAGAATTTACTAGCTGATTTTAAAATGAAATTTTTAATAAAGGGAAATTTAATTTGTTCATGCAGTCGTTTTAGGTTGGTTCGGAAAGCAGTGTTGTATGAAGTTTTAATTGCCTTATTCTGAACAATTTGCAATTTGTTGTAGATTTTGTCAGTCAGGCAACTCCAGACTGGCGCAGCATATGTCTAACATGGTCTAACGAGGGTGGTATAAATACGTAATTTTGTAGTAGCGCTCAACTTTGACTTTCTATTTAAAATAGGTTTTAAAGCATTTATAGCCTTCAGACCCTTTTCGCGAAGTGCGTCAGTGTTTTCATTCCAGATCATTTTACTATCTAGAACTACACCCAGATATTTTAGCGAACGACTCCATGGTATGGAAATTGTTTTAAAATTACAATACGCCACCAGAAGGCCTAGCAAAATGTACCTTGCCCACATCAAATTTAGAACTTACCCCGCCACTGTGTATGTACGGCCAAAAGCAAAAGTGCATAGGTACTGCAGAAATAAAATCGTGTGAAGCGAGAAATGACGTCATCTAGCGTAAAACCAGATTGAAATGTTGCTATCGACAACATTACATTATACTGTTAATAGATGGCGCTGCTGTGCTTCAAATGATTAATACTTAATTAATGCTTATTTTTGTACTTTCTTTTTGTTTCTTCAAACATTGAAATAATTTATAATTTCTTTTAAAGAGATGAAGATATTTAAAATTGAATATCAATTTATAAAAATTTGATTATCTATGTGTTAGTTTTCAAACTTGAGAGGGTAGGTTGAATATGGATTTACTTATAAAAAATAACTAGTACTTAGGTAGTATAAATAATACTTAGACCAAAGAGTTATGACTAAGCTCAATTGGTTGTTCGCTAAGTTAATTTCGATTATCTCGTTCCAGCGCCTTTCGTTCAATTTTATTTTTAACCAGGTGTATTGTCTACTTATTTTACCAAAATGAGTAAATATGCATTGTTATATAGATTTAGTAAAAAGAACTCAAATAATTGCTATGCATAATCAAGGTAAAAACTTGTCAGAAGTAGCCAGAGAGACCGGTGTAAACGTAAGTAGTTTTTTTTACCGCTTTTAAACAAAAAACTCCTATATAATAATCATTATTGGATATTATATATTTCTGTTTTATTGTTGCAGAGAAAAACAGTTGTTCTATGGATATGATGATTTAAAGAAGAGGGTTCTTTGAAACACCATCAAAGAGCTGGCAGACTAAAACTAATAAACATGTTGCAGCATCAAACCATGATAAGGGAGTACGAAGAAAACGGACGTCGGTCGACGAACCACTATGCTATATATATAATTATTCTCTGTATTAACTGGAGACCTTGTTATGTGTGTTTAACTTAATATCCGTATTTAAAACAACTTAAAAAAGTTATGAACACTTGATGTGTTGTTGTGCAATTTTATAGTTTTTAGCCTACATTTTTAATCCTTTTGACCTTTGTGATACAATTATCTGGTCTTTTGTTTGTTTTTGTTAAGGTTACATAAGCTTCAATCCTCTTTCCAATTTTGGAAACGAATACTTAAGCTATGGCCTCAATAAGAAATTATATATAATATTATAATCTTATTCGGTTATTAATAAACGGTGGTTGTTAAATTTGATTAAGAAATTGTGAGAAATAAACATATTATTTTTTAATAGTGCCTTTTGGCAACTGTTTACCTGCATTTTTTTCGTTTTGCTGAGTAACTACCCACTTGAATATTATATTACAAATAAATATCCACTTGTTAGCTTTGATATAATATTCCTTCCAACTTCTTTTGTTACTTACAAAAATACTTACAAAAAAACTTACAAAAAGTGTGAGTACTACGTGAGATTTGAACTCATGGCTCATTGATTTACACATCTATCTGCACATGCTAAACCGCTAGGTCAACATGACTCTAATTTAAACGATGAAATTATGAACTACAATCAGTTGTTGACGACAATGATGACGCATGTGTCTATTATTTGTTAAACTAAAAGTCAAGTTTATACTTTGTGAGATTGCCTTTGCTCGCCATTTAGCTGTGAAGAAACCAACGCCATCTAGTTTTATTTTCGAAAACTTGAACTCTAACGTGCAAGGGAAAATAGGCGTTAAGGTATCCAAGCACTTTTGCTGGGTCACTGTACCTATGTATATATTTACAATCGTACTTTATTTCATTTCTCATTGTCTTCTATTCAGTTGCACCTGCTGCCATGATATGTTTCTGCACCACCATAAGGTCGACTGGTAGAAAATGCCAGTCACCCCTCGTTTAAAAGCTTGTTGCTTTATCTAACGCAATCCAACGCGATGTTTGACGAAGAGGCAACACGAAAAAAGAGAGATAACGCCTGAAAACTCTGTTAGCATTCGGTAATTCCGTGATTTACTCGAATATTTCACAAAACTTCATCATCATCATCATTTCAGCCGAAAGACGTCCACTGCTGGACATAGGCCTCCCCCAAGCGTCGCCACAACGAACGGTCCTGTGCGTCTCGCATCCATCGGACTCCCGCAATCGTTACCAAGTCATCGGTCCACCTTGTAGGAGGCCTTCCAACGCTACGTCTTCCGGTACGTGGTCGCCATTCCAGAACCTTTCGGCCCCAACGGCCATCTGTTCTGCGAGCAATGTGCCCTGCCCATTGCCACTTTAGTTTGGCGATTCTTCGTGCTATGTCGGCAACCTTGGTTCTCCTGCGGATATCCTCATTCCTGATTCGATCACGCAAGGAAACTCCGAGCATAGCCCTCTCCATTGCCCTTTGGGTGACTTTAAGCCTTCTAATGAGGCCCATTGTAAGCGACCACGTTTCGGAGCCATATGTCATCACTGGCAACACGCACTGGTCATAGACTTTCGTCTTGAGACACTGTGGTATATTGGACGAGAAGACACCGCGCAGCTTCCCGAACGCTGCCCAGCCGAGTCGGATTCGACGATTGATCTCTTTCTCGAAGTTAGACCTTCCCAACTGGACCGTCTGTCCCAGGTAAACGTATTCGTCTACAACTTCGAGTGTAGAGTCCCCGACCTTGATAGGAGTGGGTGCTACATGGCTGTTTACCATGACTTTGGTTTTGTCCATGTTCATTTTAAGTCCCACTCTTTCGGAAGCTCTACTGAGGTCACCAAGCATTATACTGAGCTCCTCCGTAGTCTCAGCCATGACTACTATGTCGTCGGCAAACCGAAGGTGAGTGATGTACTCGCCATTGACATTAATGCCTAGCCCTCTCCATTCCAAAACCTTGAAGACATCCTCCATTGCTGCCGTGAACAGTTTCGGAGAAATAACGTCTCCCTGCCTCACACCCCGCTGCAAGAGGATAGGTTTCGAGGTCTGGTCTTGTAGTCGGACTGACATAGTGGCGTTTTGGTACAAACACTTCAGCACTTCGATATACCGATAGTCAATTTGGCACCGTTGGAGAGACTGCAGTACAGCCCAAGTTTCAATCGAATCAAAGGCTTTCTCGTAGTCCACAAACGCTAAGCAGAGAGGCTGATTATACTCCTCAGTCTTCTGTATAACCTGCCGCAGCGTATGTATGTGGTCCACGGTGCTGAAGCCTTTACGAAATCCGGCTTGTTCGGGAGGCTGGAAGTCGTCGAACCTGCGCGCGAGACGATTCGTGATGACTCTGGAAAACAGCTTGTAGACATGGCTCAGAAGCGAGATGGGCCTATAATTCTTAAGCAGGGCATTATCGCCCTTCTTAAAGAAGAGTACCACCACGCCTCTGCTCCACGCCTGTGGCGTTTTTCCCTCGAGTATGACGGAATCAAATAGCTTCTGAAGGGCCTTAAGGACCGGTTTTCCACCCGCCTTCAGGAGTTCGGCCGTAATTCCGTCCTCACCCGACGCCTTGTTGTTTTTCAGCTGCTTCAGAGCCATCCTAATCTCGTACAGGCTGACGTCCGGGATATCTTCGGTATAGTGTCGAGTCAATCTAGCTCTTGGGTCGTTCACTAGATTTACAGGGGGTTTAGCGATAGACGTGTATAACTGTCCATAAAAAGCCTCGATCTCTCCCAGAA
The DNA here is from genome assembly GCA_905147345.3 of Mythimna impura. Taxonomy (NCBI): domain Eukaryota; kingdom Metazoa; phylum Arthropoda; class Insecta; order Lepidoptera; family Noctuidae; genus Mythimna; species Mythimna impura. The sequence goes on along the minus strand of LR990351.1, from coordinate 23,407,408 downwards.
GCTCCGATTTGGCGGATATGACTCTGCCATCGTCGGTCTTCAGTTTCGTGAGCTGGCTTTGCCCAATAGACAGATCTCGTGCAAATACTTTAGAGCCCTTATTCCGCTCAATCGCATCCTTAATCCTTGCGGTATTAAAGCGGCGAAGGTCACGTTTCAGGGACTTCGAGATTTGTCTATTGAGCTGCCGGTATATGCACGCATCGTCTGAAGACTGCAGAATCATCTCACGCCTCTTCTTCATTAGCTCGAGGGTCGGATCGGAGAGCTTCTTGTTTTTATTTGTACGGTGAGTCTTGAAAAACTTAGACCCGACCGTATGGACAGTTTCCACGAACCCATCGTTATATTCATCCACGGAGCTTCCTAGGCACTCGAAACGATTGTGGAGTTCGAGCTGAAAGCTCTCGGGGTTTTGGATCCGGATCTGTGCTGGACGGAGCGTAGACTTCATCAGTCGAGACCTTTCAAGCTTAATGTTAATATTCAATGTGCCTCTTACGACGCGGTGATCACTTCCAGTTTTCACCGCGTTGATCACAGAGACATCATTGAATATTTGCTTTTTCGTCGACAGGATGAAGTCAATCTCATTTCTAGTTGCACCGTCAGGACTTTGCCAGGTCCACCTTCTATGCTCACGCTTTTTGAAGAAGGAATTCATCATATAGAGGTCCTCCTTCTCCATAAAGCTAGCCAGTAGGTGTCCCCGGTGATTCCGACGTCCAAATCCAAATTGCCCCACTCGCAGCTCGTCACCGTCTCGTTTGCCCAGTTTCGCGTTAAAGTCCCCCATGACCACGGTGAAGTGAGTCTTAGAACCATGCATGGCTCTTGATATATCCTCATACATGGATTCTACTTCGTCGTCGGGATGTGTCGAGGTCGGGGCGTAGACCTGTATGACCTTCAGCGAATATCTTGATGATATTCTGAGTATAAGGTACGCCACCCTGGTCGACACACTCTCGATCCTCACCACATTGTTCACAAGGGACTTGTGGACGATAAACCCGACACCACCCTGGGACTGCTGGTCACCCTCCCGGAAATAGAGCAGGTTACCGGATTTGAGAATTATCGTATCCTCCCCCTGTCTTCGGACTTCAGACAATCCCACAATACTCCATCGCAACCTGCTCAATTCCTCCTCCAGTTCGGTGATCTTCTCGTCAGTCCTCAGTGTACGCGTGTTAAAAGTTGCCAGGTCGAGTCGTTTCATAGATGGGTAGCCAAATCTCATCCGGAGATTCTTCGCACCCCTTGCCTCGTCGTGGCCTTGACCGCTACCGGAGTCAAGGGTAGACGGGCTGCCGGGCACTAGGGGCCATTTTTTGTTTCTGTTTTTCATGTTGGGGGGGGTTGCCATAATCGCCACGCTTGGCAGACGGGTTGGCGATCGCAGTTTGGTTGTTGTAATGTACAGAGGATGCTGCTGCCCATTCTCTGGTATGTCCCTTAGTCGCCTCTTACGACACCCTCGGGAAGAGATGGGATGGTGTTATTCTTAACGTCCGAACACCATACGGAACAAAACTTATTCCAGGAAATACGTGTTTTTTTTTAAACTCTTAAAAGTTTTTAAAAAAAAATCATCATTCAGAATCTCGATTAAATGTGCAAGGCTTCTATGGATGTACTTTTTTATATTTTTAACATAGCATAGCATAGTCGGCCTTATAATGTTCCCACTGCTGGGACTCAGGCCTCCTCTATTTTTATTTTTAACATATGAGTACATTATGGAGGTCCAAAGTTCACGTAAAATAGCAGATTTAATATTTTGATTTTCATAGAAGCCTAGATAATATCCACAAGACATCTATATATCCAAAATATCTGGAGAAATATGTGTAATAACATCATAATCACGTAAGAGCGGTTGTATGACAATGTACCTCGAGTTGGACGGTCTTAAATAAAATAAATAAAACATACGTACCCGATTTTCTTTTTATTATAATCAAACTGACGGATTGGAGTTTTTTTTTTCAAATCCAGGAATCGTTCCTTATTTATAGTATGAAACAAACACGATCTAATGAAGATGTCATCGTAGCTGATATTTCAATGATGGAGCTGGATGCGTGTGGTCTAATTTGGCTGATACCACATACCGTTCCACAGGTACCATATGAGGAGTCGTGACCAGCTGTGCTCGACACTTCTTCTTCCCTAAACTGCACAGCCAAGCCCAATTCGTGCCAGCACTTTTTTTGAGACAAGTGAATGTGTATCCGTCTATAATAGCAAGTTCTTTCCCATCCTTTTTGTTCGCCCATTTCACGTGGAATGCTTTGACATTTTCTGGAATTAATTTAATTATAAGTACTTAACTTAGTTAATATTGATATTGCACAGACAAATGAAATGCTTACTTTTTCCTTTCAGTTTGACGATCCAGGTGCGTTGTGTGGAGGCTATTTTTGCATATATTATGATTCTTGTGCCGAAATATCATATCTGAAAAGCATGTATTAAATGTACGGCGAAGGACCATCTTCTATTTCCACACAATTCTGTTTTCTGATGATTTGGGCCAGTTTTTCCGGTAAGGGTCGAACGCTGTCATCTATTTTAATTAGGCCCATTCGGACCAATATAGATTCTGATCTGTTTAAATTTCCATATAAGTAGTAAATAAATCACATTTTAAAACGTTTTGTATTTTTCGAACATTATTTATTTGTAATACATAAACACACGCACACGAATACATAATTATGTGAGATCATTAAAATAGTATTTTGCAAACATTTAACATAAAATATTATTAACCTTCTAACTTATTATTATTATTATTATTTTATTAATTGTAGGCTCGCGTTTGACCACCATCTCACCTGATGGTAAGCGATGATGTGGTCGACGATGGAGCACGCCTAAATGTGTCATGTCTAAATTACTTTGCTTAAAGTGATTTATTTATTAAAAAAAAGTAGTTTAAATACTGATTCCTATTATGAGATTGTATCGAGAATTTTTATTTTTAGAATTTAATTGAAAATCTTTAAATCAGTATTTAAACTATAAATACATATTATGTTTTTTTTTTTTTTATAAATAAGGTCCTCTACAATACGTTGTGTTTAAATATCTATAGCTAAAGCAGGTACTTGAGTTTAAAATTTGACTACATTTTCCGAGTGTGTAGGTAAGTAATAGTATATAGTTTCTTTGCAACACACGTTTCTACATTAATACATTAAATTAATTTGAAAATATGACTAGATTTGAACGGTACGTAAAATAGTACTTTGGAAATATTTAACATACTCGCGAGTACACTCATGATTGTACTGTGTTTTGAATTATAATTAGACCTAATAGTACTATATTATTATACTATTGTAAGTAAAATAGATTTTTGCAAACATTTACACTTATAAATACGACTAGATTATTTTTTTCTACATTTATAATGAAAGAACATTTTACTTTCTACGAATTAACGTTACTTGCACACCACACTGGACAAAAGAGTGATTCAAAAACTTAGAACACCTGAGCGCTGAGTGCGAAAAGTTTTTAAATTAACGAGATCAAAATGTTTACCGCGTTTGGCTCTCTGATTGGTTAAGAGCTTGGAGCGGTCCAATAGGAGCGCTGAACATTATAGACGTATCGATCGCGGTAACGTATAACAAATTCGCACTAGGCACTCTGAATACCAAGGTGAAGATGGGACTTGCTGAGACACAGTCTTGAGAAGAGCCGAAGACGAAATGGTCTTGAAGCAGTTCGTCAATGACTCCGTCAAGACTGTCTTCAGCAATAAAGGATACGAATAAGAAGAAGAAAGATTTTGTTTATCTTGTGAAATGGGTTCAATAAAGATACAAAGAAACGCTCAAATTTAATCGCAAAGTTATGAATGCTGCGAGCACTAGAGTAATAAACTGAACACAATTTGAGCGACTTTCTGTTCTGTCTGAGATTTTGTTTCACGAACATTCTACATAGCTTCCTACTGACTAAAGATAAACCTCATAACTACTTAACAGCATAAATAAATAACCTAGAGCTGCTAGTAATCGCTAATCCATAAATATTTCACCATTATCTTTTTTTTGAGTACTCACTCCTCTCTGAAGGACGCAGAGGAGCGCTGGTACACGTAGATATTTTTTACATATAATATAAATTTTTACGAAGAACAGTGCTCGAGTGCCATAATTACATTCTACTATAACTCCACATATCTCTGACTTTGGAATAGTGCAAGTTTTTGAGCTGCAAGACTAGATATTTGGAAAATGCGGACAAACCACAAAATAGACGATGAAGAGACAATAAACGTTGATGCTGATTTATGTGAAATAATTGACTACTAGCATCTACCAATGGTTTCGCGGTATCATGCTATGCTATGATATTAGTATACATGAAAGATTATTTACGTTGGTAAATGGTAATATGCTTTACTTGTAATACGTGTTATTATAGCAGACACAGTACTTCCAAGTGGTGGTTCCCTCCCTTGCCTTAAAATTTATTTATTATTATTACCAGAACCCTGGGGTCCTGGTTCTTAAAAGGCGTACGAGAGGCCGAAGTCTAGGTAATTTTCATGGTACGTGGTAACGTGGTACTTATTATTACTATTTAGTACAGCAAAATAGCCATTAACACTAAAATAAGTTAATTCACTTACTCTGTCTACTCACAGAACCACAAACTTTCTAATAATATCGTCTTCCATTCATCAGCAAACAAATCCAATCTATTAGGTAAACCTTCATTACAACGAGGACAACAACAAACTCGATATCCCACCAGAGGAGGAAGTATCCCACCAGTAACTATGCTTAAGATCATGGGTCATTTGAGCCACCCGACACCCGACCAGCAACGCTTGGCCTCGAGCGGTTAGTATTCTTTTTATGGAGTACAGTGAGTGGGTACACGCTCACTACATCAACCCCGTTAGCGCCTCGCCCGCGGGCTGATCATGCGCGGACGGTGTGTGGATCGTGCGTTATCCGCGAGTGGTTCACGCGCGAGGACGATGCATCGGCGGCACACACCACCCCCCTTCCCTTCATTCCTAGCCCTAACAAACTACTAACCCATTCGCGGACAACGCAATGTACACTCGTTAACCACGTGACGTATTTTTACTGATTAACAACGTGGCGTCCACCCGTGGATCATCTGACGTTCACCGGTTGACACAGCCGTGGACGTTGGTCCACGGTCAGATGTCGTGCCGATGCCGACGATGAGTGGACACCGAGCGACGAGGTGGTGCTGGTCGGGTGTCAGGTGGATCTAATAAGCTATGACCTTACACTTTACTCCTTTTCCTAACCTCGGAAACGACTTATATTTTTTTTTTTATATCTTCTTTTAACAGTTAAAAACGGTATCACTTATAATTTAACATAGAATCCATTACTGATGCAGTATTCGGATGGTTCGTGCTTATGTTCCAATTTCGCTGATAACACGATACGATTCGATGGCTTGGCGTGGTTGGTGATCTCCATCCTGGCATGGCAAGTCCCTCCGTAGGTACAGTTCCAGACCTTTGTAGACTTCTTCAAGCTTTGCTTGCGACAATAATATGTATAGCCGTTGACTAAAGCCACTTCTTTGCCGTTGACTCTCTGCACGAACTTGACTGTAATATTTTGGAGTGTTAATAGCGGAAATGTGGTTACTGGGTTAGCACAGCACACGTGTTTCATTCATACACTAAAACCATGCAAAGCGTTTGATACCATGCGAATATATTGTGTTACAGTAAAACAAACAATAAATTAGGTGTTAGGTTGGAGAAACCAATTATTTCTTTAAAAAAAAACCTTTTATTATAAGTATGACAAAACTATGAAAAAAATGGAACCTTGCAACTGAAACCTTTTTGATTCCACAGTTTCACTTTTCAATTAAAAAATATAACCGACTTCAATGTAAAAAAGAAACACAAAAAAAAGTGTAAAATAAATGCCATCAAAAACTTAACTTGTTAAAAAACCAAGGCTCGCCACTCAGTTCTTCTACCGTAAAAAGTTGTGAGATCCATGTAATACCAAGTCGGTTAATTTATTCAGTCCTTACTTAAGGGACCTTGATGACCTAGATTGACTCGGCAATCGGACTAAACAATCTAATTTAATATAATACGGTATTACTTGTGATATACATGCGATTGCCAAGTCAATCTAGTCTCCCCTTAAGTAAGTAAGGACTGAAATAACTTTAATTTCGGAAGTCGGTGTTTCTATAATAGATCTCTTCGTTTTTGAATACCGACTTCCGGAATTAAAGTTATTTCGCAATTATCTAGTGTTTTTGTTACATTGAAGTCAGTTGTATTTTTTATTTTACACTTTTTAATTGTGGTACCTGTCAGCCAAACTTAAATAGTGTGCAAGTTAAATAGTAAGGTACCTACGAAATTTAATCATTAATCGGTTAAAAACAAATATTTTCATTAAGACTGAAGTTTATGAAGCTTCGTATAAATTCCTTTAGTAATAGAAAAAGTTGGAGGAGCATGTTTGTGCACCAGCCTTGATGATATCACTTTCCGTTCTAAATAATTTAAACTCTTTGTAATGATCATTCTTGCTCTGCATTGTCCAGCTGTACAAGTCCAGGTGTTATTATTCAAATGACGTCTGTGACAGTAAAAAGTGTACCCATCCACAATGGCAAGCTCCTTGCCGTCAATCTTTCTTACGAATTTTACTGTAATTAAATATGACTGCTTTTTAAAGAAGATAAATTTTGTTTTGACAGAAATAGGTTACACAATATCGGACATATAAGAATAGAATTTAGCAGTATGTGGAGAATGGATCATAAGTTAAAAAAAACCCTAGGTACTGCAGTAATACTCCTAGGGTTTTTTTCACTTTTGACTTAAAGACCTAGTATTTAAGTCAAAAGTGAATAGATTATTTCTAGGTAAGCATGCTCTATCGTCGACCAGATCATGGCTTACCATCAGGTAAGATAGTGGTCAAACGCGAGCCTATCAATAATAATAATAAATAAAAACCAATGATGATATAATATCATAAAATAGCATAACCAAACATCAAACAAAATATTTACTGTTAAAAGTAATTTTATTTCTTTTCAATAAATTACACAGCTTAGAAGCTTCTAAAAAAAAATATTCTAGCCTTTTAGGCTTTAATCTTTATCAAAATATTTAGTTACTAAACGAAAGTGTTTCCAATTTCAGCGAAAAAAAATATGATGCATGTTACATGCGCATCTTTAAAATTATATTTCTTGATCATGGTCTTTCTGCTATTGTAGCCGAAATACGTCCATTTATAAAATTAAGAAATTAAGCAAGTTAAATCAAATCGAACCCTTTATTTTAAATAAACCATTCACAGGCTTTTTTGAATTGTCAAGAAGTCAGTCAATCAGTCAGAAAAATGATGCTGATTGCACATTCTAAAGCGTGTCTAATCTCTATGGACAAGGACGTGCAAGAAATTATTTAGAAATTACGAGTATTATTATATTTCTTGTCACTTCTCATATGTGGGAAAAATTAAAATAAAGTAAAATAGAAACAACTCAAAGTATAGAAATTAAAATATGCCACTAGCAGTTACAAGCGATGTACCAGTTTCAACTGACAGCGCCCGTTCACGGACATGACGCGTATATCAGCACCATTTAGCCATTTTGAAGGGAACCGAATGATCCAACACACGCGTCATCAGTGAGATATTTGAGTGAGTATGACAAACTTTCAACTGCCATGCTCTTTTATGTCAAACAAGTCACCTAGACATAAATTGTTCCATGGCACAAAATAAAAAAAAATGCTTTTATATTATACAATATGTACCTACCTACTAATTAATAATGTTTTCAAAATTCAAGGATAATTAATTTTCAAATTCTAATACCAATCAATTAGTATGTGGGCCCTAGTGGCAGCGGAGCTGGACCAGTAGGCGTCATCCCCCATCACATCAACAGGTCCTATACTGCCGTTCCCATCGAAAACCGGTTTCCATTTTCGCAACCTTCTTAAAAACAGACGTTGTTGCCATCATATCCTAACATAAAAGCCATCAACAATCACGAAGGTTGGCGGGGGATGGCTGTGTTCCAGTTTAGCAGATATGACAGTTCTCTTCAAGGGTTCCAGTTCATTGCCAGTGATCAACCTGGCTTTACACAGCCATCCATTAGTGCAGGTCCAGATCTTCGTCTTCACGTTATTCTTGTGGCAATAGAACGTGTACCCGTTGACCATCGCCAGTTCTTTGCCGTTCCTCTTCAACATCCATTTTACTGAAATAGAACTGTTTTATAGTAATACTAGCTTTTGCCCGCGGCTTCGCTCCTGTCAACTGACTACTATATCCTACTCTACCCAACTCTACCTTACTCTACCCTACTCTACCCTACAAAAAAAAAGTATCCTATGTCCGTCTTCTGGTTCTAAGCTACCTCCCCACCAACTTTCAGCCAAATCGGTTCAGCCGTCCTTGAGTTATAAATAGCACGACTAACACGACTTTCTTTTATATATATATAGATTGTGAGCACACTGCATATATTTCCTACCTTTTTTTTTGTTTTCGAGGGGAAACCTTCAAAAGGCGCCTAGTCTTTTGGGATAAGTCCGGGGACAGTGAAATTTTTACCTCACTAAAACCACCCTAGTGATCATCATCACTACATAGAAGGGGCCCCATTACCTCCCAAAAAACCATTCCAGAATCCCTTCTGTGCATCGCCTGTTATGGCACTTGTGCCACCGTCTTTCCTGGAATCACTCGATGGGCGAAAGACCTACCTACCTACCTAAAAACTTCCCGAGTAAATGAAACATGGAAAACAGTAAAACGTAAAATAACAGTAGAAGTGTGTGTATTGAGAGTGTGTGTGTGTAATAGTAGTGACTGTTTACATCCCTAAGTTGACTGGCTGGTAGAAAATGCCTGAGGCCTCATTTACGGAGACGCGGGGCGTCTCGCGTCGCGTGTGGCGTGGCGTCTCGCGGCGCGTCGGACGTTTTTTCTGTTTACGGTGGGGCGGCGCGTGAAGCGGCACGCATCATCGCACGCGTAAACACAAACTTATAGCAATATACGACCATGTTCATAGAGAAGCGAGACGGGAAGCGTGGCGGTGCCCGCCGCGGCGCCCGCGGCGAATCCTCTAGCGTGTAGCGAAGCACGCGGCGGGCATCGCGGCGGCGCACGCTCGCCGTGACTACGTCTGTGTTGCACGATTTCTAAATAAGACTGACAGAAGATTCCGCCACGGACATAGCTTCATCGAGAATTGCCGCTGCGTGCGCCGCCGCGATAAACGCCGCGTGGGACGCGTCGGTGCCATCCGCGGGCTCGGCCGCAAAAAACGCCCTAATTCAAACAAACGCGTCTAAAATCGCTGCTCCGTAAACGCACTCATACAACGCCATATATTTGAATTCAGTGCGGGCCGCGCCGCTCAACGCAGCGCGCGACGCCCCGCGTCTCCGTAAATGAGGCCTTAGGCATTACGTCCGCCTTTGTACTTTTGTGTTGCATGAAAAATAAATAAATAAACTAACAGTAAAAGAATATTTATTAAAATGAAACAAAAGTACAATATGATCAGAAACTGTGTTACAAGGACCAAGGTCCAGATTAGTAATTGACATATTAAAGACATATTTTCCATACACGAATACTCATCCCATTCATCCATCTAATTGCTGACAGAATAATTTAACATTTCCATAATAAACTGTTTTTCTAATACTGTTGAGGTTAAGAGCTGCTGTGGTGCCCAAGTGGTACCGACCGACCCCAACTTACGAGTTATAGGTCACGTGTTCAAACCCAGCCAGGCGAATTATTTTGTGTAATTTATTTCATCACCACTGCTCTCAAAACGGTGAAGGAAACGGGCATGTCCTAGAACCGAATTCAAAGACATGTGACATCCATTAACCCGCACTGGGCCCGCGTGGTGGATTACGGCCCATTCCCACTCCTAGAGAAGAGGCCTGAGTCCCAGCAGTGGGAACATTATAAAGCTGATTATGCTATGCGGTTTAGGAGAAAAAGTGGTCCACATCTTCGTTTTTTAGTTTGAAAACCGAGAGTAGGAAGCACCTAGCTTTGTGTTTAAAGGATATCTTAAACCAAAATAAAACAACATCCTTAGCAACAACGATTTAAAAAAATAGTATAAAAAACAATTAAGGATTTTCAATGGTTATGCTTGTTTTTCATTCTTACAATGATTCCATTGATGGTAAAAACAACTGATTTACATCCTGAAGCTCTCCGGATACACCGCCACCTAATACGGCTCATTTTGTCCGCTTGGACGAGGGTGCCTCGATTGAACCGATATCGTCCTATATTGAGAGACGGATTACCTCTATTTGTTGTACTAAATATGATCGGAGAATCGATGTCAGAATCATCTGTAACAAAAGACCAACAGTAGAAATATTAATCTGTGATCGCGACGATAAGTCGTGATGGAGAAAAAGAAAGTTGTAGACTACCTACATGTATAATTAAATAACAAAAGAAAGTACACCGGTCTCTTTCGTCTTTTCGAATTGATGGTAAACTTGTTGAACGGTTTGAGCCCAGTAGGTGGCTACGTTAAATGTAGCATCGGTGGCACTCATTAAATCCTGCAAGGTGCAGGTTTGTGGGCATTTAGGGCACTCTAACATGTGGCTCATGTTCAAACTAGGGCACCGCACTCACATCATTAAGTTGTATTTGCAGCGGCTTACCTGGTTGCGCAACCAATTTTGTGTTTTTGCTAAAGACCATTGCAATTCACATCCAGGCGGGATATGTTCCGGGGGTTTCAAGTAGTCGGATGGTGGTAGGTGATGTTCTTTCTAAAGCTTAATTCTTTCTTTAGGTGGTAGGTCAAGAAGGATGGCCTGTGTGCTACGAAGAAGCTCATAGCTTACATACAAAACTATGAAACTCAACAACACGACGGCACGACGAATATGCGTCCATGAAGCTACGCGTCCGTGGACAATAGGCCTAAGAAATGCGTCATAATTTATAAATTAAAATACTGGCGAAATGAGAAACTTCCTCAGTTTTATTTTGTCAGTTAAAAACAAAACACACTACAATGTACAATTACAAAATAAATATCACTCATTTTTATTTATCCTAATAATGGTTTATATGCTTTTACAAGTATGGCGAAACGGAGAGATTCTTTCAACAATCTTTCAACTACTGCAAGTTCAAATAAATAAATATTATAATGCCGCGAAAGCAAATAATTGTACATAATTGGATTTTATAAAGAAACAATTTAATAAAACTTATTTTTTTATATCACTATTGATAGGCTCGCGTTTGACCACTATCTCACCTGATGGTAAGCGATGATGTGGTTGACAATGGAGCATGCTTGCCTAGAAGTAACCTATTCACTCTTGACGTACGACTTCTAGGTTGAAGCTATGAGGACCGGCAGGGAATTTCATTCCTAAGCTCACAATAATAGCAAAAAACCCAGCTTATTTTTTTTTTTAAATAAAATAAAACTTTTATATCAAATAATATTTTACCAGACTTTTTGTAATATTGATAAACATATGCCCGTTTTCATTAACATTAGAAAACATCCAAATGGGCACGTAAATATTTTTGAACTGTTAGATTTTCGAAGTTGAAATGTTTTGTATTTCACTTGATTACAATCACCAATAATTTCCTACTTTTCAGAAAATACATGAATATAAAAAAAACTTAAATATTATCATCTGGGCACGCCGGGAACGTGCACAGAAGACTAGCAGTATTGCAACGTTGGATGACAATGCTAATTCTTTGGGCAAAAATTGAGCCAGCCAGAAAACTGGCTTCGTGACCAGAAAGTCACGCAACATAAAACTTTGGTTGTCTCATGTTACAAATGAGTAATTTTTTACTATCCAATAATTTAATTTTTTATACTTAACAATTTTTTTTTAATCCAAGTACCTAACTAGACAAAGCCTGCCAACTTGTTTCCCGTTTTAAATTATGTAAATGTTCTCTTTTATGTGAAACTATAATATTGTCTATTGTAACGATAACTGATTTACATCCCAACGCTGTTCGAGAACAGCGCCATCGTTGTTTGGACCCTTTGTACCTGTTCACTCGATTATACCGATAGGGACCATAGATCATGACGTCGTTACCTTTCCTTGACGTACCGAAAACTGGCTCGAAATCTGTAACAAAACATTAAATCCATTAAAAACAGGTTAATATTGCAAAATGAACCGGTTTTGCAATTGTGTCTCAGGGTTTTTTTTTAAAAGATGGGAAATCATCTGCCTAATGACTTCTCTCGCCCTAGTGTGGAGCGAGAGGCCGAGTCAGACTTTTACTGACTAAAACCACACCTATGTTCCTTCAGTTGCTTTTTGCGTTCTAGGACCAAGATTAATCATACTTTTCCCCATGGCCCTAGCAGACATCAGCCCTGGTAGGCCCCTACGGACACTGTTTTGAGAGCAATCTCTCAAAACAGTGAAGGAAAAAACATCATGAAGAAACGTGCGCTCCGATTGGTTAATGCGCGACGCCCTCACTTCACTTACCACTGCGGCCACCATCGCTATTGCGTAAGAACCAAAAAACAGTTTCAGAACTAACCTCCCGCATACCCAAAACGCGTAAAAACGCGCGTCTACGCATTCTTATCTAGCGGTCGATTTAGCAAATTCGCATTTTCCTTTTTATACTACCAACCAACACCCCGCAGCTACAACACTATATCACTTTTCTAGTATGAACTGAGCAGTGGCCCACGTCAGGTGAAAGTGAATAACACAACCGCATTATGAAAAGGAGTTACTTCAAATGAGAAATAAATAAATAAAAAACTTTTTAACAAAACTTTACTTATCTTCTTCTTAAAAAAATAATATTTTTAACATACATGTTGCTTTATTGATAATGGTATGGCTGTTTCTCTTAACATTAGGAACGTCTCACTTCTTATTCGATGAGCAAATAGGTATTTCGTAAGTAATCAATATATTTGGCGCCATATTGTGTAGTTGCTTATTGTCTAAGACCATGACTAGTGTGACACTCGCAATATCTTCAGAACTTGATAGAGTTCATTCATGGATTGAAATAAGATACAATTTTCCAATGAATGATAAAAGTACAGAATACCATTTTGTTGACAAGGGAATTCACGGTTCGTACCAACTTTTTTCAATGGGATTATCTGAGGTCAATCTTTTGAACACTGAAAGCGGTACACTTACGTAGACCTACCTATATAGAGAGGGGGAGGGGGGCAAATGGGCCAAACCCGTCACAGTATGGTCTAGAGCCATCTAGAGCTCACCCGAGGATGTTGGGCTACTGAATCGAAATTCTATGATGCCAAAATTCTGATAACTTCACAACATTCAGGCATAACAGGGGCCAGAACCCCCCCCCCCTTCTCCTCTAAAAAATAACCAAAAATGAACACTTATTTATGACTTTGTTAGTAGAATTAATGAGATGTAAAATAAGACTACAACGACGTGTATAACGGGCCTCCTACTAATCGATGGCACGGTTGGCGCAGTGGTAGAGAGATTGGCTTCTAAGCTGCGTGTCGCGGGTTTGATTCCCGCACGGAACAAATGTTTGTATGGCCCACAGATTATTGTTCCGTGTCTGGGTGTCTTGTGTATGTGAGATTAAAGGTGCTATTCGAACCTCGGCTGCAGGCTGCGAATGCAGGTCGCGGCAGCACGTGCAGCTGCAGCTGCTTTCGGATTGTTTTCTCAGAAATCCATACTACTACATAGAAAACCAGTCGTGCAGCCGCAGCCAGCAACCAAGGTTCGAATAACACCGTAAATGTTTGTGAATGCACTCTCAATACAAGAGTAATTCCTAGTGTAGGGCAAGTTAAAAAAAAAATCTACTTAATATTTTAGACGTGACTGACCGCGACGTGACTTGGTACTTGACTATCTTAACACCGCGATTGGTTTCTCATCTTAATATCCTTTGTTTTTATTTTAATATAAGTAATTCTTTGATTTTATAAATTTGTTTTCAACACACTTGCTCAGAAAGTGGCTCTTATTGCACTGCACTTAGGTATGTAATGGCACTCATTTTCATCCAATTTACAAGTTAAAATGGACAAATTTAACTTGAACAAACGATTTATTTAATGAAAAACATTTAGTAAATAAATCGTACATTCAAATTTTTTTTTGTGATCTATGGCCGCCATTTTAAGATGCGCGCGGTTTTTGGGGTGAATTTTTTTTATTCCAGTGAAGTTCAGTGGCATTAAATACTACAAAATCATTAGAAAATGTTACATCCGTATTCTATTGTCACTACGAAAGACATTATCGTAAAAACTTTTCACGCAAGAAAACATAAACGTAAGACTAGGCAGTATGATCAAAATACCTTAGCCTTCCTCTAGGGGTAAATAAAAAAAATGATGCGCGCGCTTATGGAAACAGATTTTTACCGCCATGTCACAGAAAATTTTACTAGTTTTACTGTTGTTTTCTTCACAAGTGTATTGAAAAACGTCGTATGACACTCGTGAGTAATTAATGATTACCGTTCTTGGCTCTCTTAAGACCCTCGCCACGGCTCGGGTCTAAATACCGCCTCGACGGTAATCACTAACATTACACACTTATATCATAATACATAGTACTATTATTTTTTCGTACAAACCAATTTAAGTTCTGAGGCTTTACCATGACGTGATAAAATGAAAAATGAGACGAGCGAGGAAGAGGGATGGAGCTAAACACCCTTAATAGCTCCATCCCTTTTAACAGTTCAGTTTAGGTCGTCAATTGGATCGCGTTAAGAGCTGGTGGTAGGAGGGCCTGAGCTACCTAATTTTTCGTCTTAAATAATGATGGTTATGTTCTCTTCTATGTGATACTATTTCATTGTCGACTGTGACGATAACCGACTTACACCCCAACGTGGCACGAGTACAGGTCCATCGTTGTTTGGACCCTTTATATCTTTTCACTCGATTATATCGATAGTAACCGTAATTGATGACGTCATTACCAGTTCTTGACGTACTGAAAACTGGCTTGAAATCTGTAACAAAAGGAATGTAATATATAAAAATCATGTGTCACAGTGTTTGTTATATCGAAATGCTCCGAAACGGCTGCTCCGAAAAACATGGAGGTGTAGATAGCGTGAGCAAGGGAAAAGATAATAAAATATACACAAATAATACTCATCCAACTGTAATGAGATAGAAAGGTCTGTTCAGTTCTTTCATCTTGTTTTAAATATTGAAAAAGTTTTCAAACCCTCATGCCTACTGGGGCCACGGGTAGTGTGAAAGTGAAACCCGGGGCCCTGGAACGAACGCAAAGAAGGAACAGGAGTGAGTTTTTAGTCAGTAAAAGTCTGACACTATCTCCCACTCCGCCCAAGAGCGCAATTTTCCCAGCTAAAAAAAAACCCTAATGTCAGGTGGAAATGAATTCCAAAATTAAACAGAATACCGGAAGCCATTGTGTCTATTTTTTATTATTGATAAGCTCGCACTTGACCATTATCTCACCTGATGGTAAGCGATCATGAGGTAGATGATATAGCACTCGTGCCTAGAAGTAACCTCTTCACTTTCGACTTAAAAAAACCCCAAGGTTGTAGGTAGCTAACAGGAAACAGACTCTGGCAGGTATTTTTAGCCTTAGCTGTACGCACGACGAACGTATTCCCAGAACGTTTTGTTCAATGGGTGGGATCTCTATCCATGTACCAGTCTTAATGAAAGGAAACTTCAATCAAGTTTATACAAACAGTTTAATGAAACATTTGAACTTATCTTAACTGTTAAAAACATTACAGAAATAATACTTTAACCATTTTGCAACATTAATAGAACAGCCTTCTTACATTTTCCGTTTTTAAGTATGTGTATGCTCTTTTCTATGTATAACGATAGTATTATTCACTGTGACGATAACTGATTTACATCCATATACTGTGCGATTACAGTGCCATCTTTGTTTGGACCCTTTGTATCTATTCACCCGATTATACCGATAGGGACCATAGATAATGACACTATTACCCCTCTTTGTCGTGCCGAAAACTGGTTCAAAATCTGTAACAAAACAGTTTAATTAAAAGGCAGAAATAAAAGGCAGAAATAAAAGGCAGTCAAAATACTTCTCCATCGAACTCGGTCGTCCTCGATTAGCCTGAGCAATCAGCCGCAGGACTCCACAAAATAATATGAAATAGCATAATCAGCCCTATACTTACTATGTTAACTTTTTATATAAAATACTAGCTTTTGCCCGCGATTTCGCTCGCGTACATAAAATATAGCCTATGTCACTCAGAAATAAAGCAGCTTTCTATCGGTGAAAAAATTTTTGCAATCGGACCAATACTTTCAAAGATTACCTCCTACAAACAAAAAAACATAAAAACAAACTTAATAATAAGTAATATAACTATACACTATGCACTATACACTATATATTCACTACTAGTTACACTACACATGGCAGATTGGACATATGGTGGCAGACTGGAGAGTGTTGGTCTAAAATTGAGCAGAGCAAAAAGGGAGTACTTGTTTTGCGATTTCGGCGGTCTCTCCAGTTCTGTGGTCTTAGCTCTCGTCAGAACGTCCATACCTACCAATCTATTCCAACCTCATGTCGCATGTCCAAGGGGATGGTGAGGTAGACCGAGACGTAACACAGTGAATCTACTCCGGATGGATGAAATGGCGACAGGTCAATGAAACAACTTGTGATCCACGGATGGCCCCTCAGGTGAAGGGTAAAATCTACAAATCTGTGATAAGGTATCTAAGCTATCTATAAGGTATATAATCTGTGAAGGATATACTGTAGGGATCAGAATGTTGTGCTGTGAAAAAGACGGACAGAGTTCATAAAATGTTTTGTTCATATGGGTTTTTTTTTAGGTGGGAAAATCATCTAATGACAAATTCCGCTCTTGGGCGAAGCGAGAGAAAGTGTCAGACTTTTACTGACTAAAAACCCACTCCTGTTCTTGCGTTGCCTTCGTCCCCGGGTTTCGTTTTCACACTACCCATGGCCCCAGTAGGCTTCGACCCTGCTGGGCCCCTACGATTTGCTGACATGTCCCTGAGGCGCGCGTGGAACAATACGTGACGTCGGCGACTTGGGCTCGGTCCGGATGGTTACCGGGCGGTCGGACGGCGTTTTTATATAGGTGGGATCTCTATCCAAGTACCGGTTTTAATGAAAGGAAACTTTAATCAAGTTTATACAAACAGTTTAATGAGATTAAACTTATCTTAACTGTAGAAAAAATTACAGAAATAATACTTTAACCATTTTGCAACATTAATACAACAGCCTTCTTATATTTTCCGTTTTTAAGTATGTATATGATCTTTTCTATGTGTAACGATAGTATTATTCACTGTAACGATAACTGATTTACATCCATATGTCGTGCGAGTACAGTGCCATCGTTGTTTGGACCCTTTGTATCTATTCACGCGATTATACCGATAGAGACCATAGATGATGACGTCATTACCCTTCGCTGTCGTACCGAAAACTGGTTCAAAATCTGTAACAAAACTATTTAATTAAAGGGTAGAAATAAAAGAAAGTCGGTATGCTTCTCCTCCAAACCCGACCGTCCTCGATTAGCCTGAGCAACCAGTCACGGGGCTCCGTAACTATAGAATAGCAGTTGGCAGTTGGGAGTCTTCAAGGCTAGAGTGAATAGGCTCTTAATAAACTAGTAGTAGTAGTCTTAGTAAACCATCAACGATTGCAACACTGCTTACCATCAGGTGGGATCGCAGTCAAGCACTAGTTTAGGTATATCAAATAAAAATACAAAAAAAAAAGTTCAATCAGCCTTATAATGTCACTACTATTGGGACTTAGCCCCCACTCTTGGAGAGAGAATGGGTCTAATCCACCATGCAGGCCCTATGCGGATTGGTAGATTTCACATATCTTCGAATTTTTGGTTCTATGACATGTATCTCTAGGATAGGGAATGGGCCATCATTGCTCTAAAATAAAATAAATAAATACGGAATGCCAGCAACATATATTAACAATAAGCAAAGCCAACAAGTTGGTTGGCAGGTACTTTAAAATTGATTGCCACCCGAGATATGTGCGGGTATATGACCCGACTATCTGTGTCTGCATCTCCAGACCAGATATACCATCCAATGACTTCTCTCGCTTTAGAGTGAAGCAAGAGGGCGTGTCACATTTTTACTGACTAACACCCACTTGTGTCCTTCAGTTGCCCTTTGCGTTCTAAGACCACTGTTTTCCTTTCAGAAATTAACAACCAGGGTTAAAGAGTTTGTAGCGGCTTATACTTACGTACCTACGTACATACAACACAGTGGAGCGCACACGGCCGATCGTCACCGCGCGTTTTTGAACACTGAACTACGAGGTGTCTCGAGGTGAAAGGAATGCGGCTGGCCGGCCGCTCATCGCGCTTGCTAGTCGAAGGGAGCCAGGCACGTCCTACCGTCATTATCAAATAGTGTTCGGAGTGTTTCTTTTACATTTATCAATGTACCCTTTAATTTATAATTCTCCTGACCAGTACTGTACCTATATAGGGTGACTGGTAATTAGTGTACGATACTTAAACACGTGATTGTGCTCATGATAACTAACAACTTTTACTATGGGAACAAACCTGAAATCGCGAAAAAAAAATCAGCTGTTCAGTACATTTATGTTTGCCTAATGTACTGAACAGCTGATATTTTTTTCGCGATTTCGGCTTTGCTCCCATAATAAAAAATGTTTGCTATCATGAGCACAATCACGTGTTTAAGTATCGTACACTAATTACCAGTCACCCTATATAAGCAGCGTTTTATAATAAATGACACAGATCGTTATTCGCCTTTTAATTACCAACACGCAACCCCTAAAAGTTGATCAAGAGGAACTGAAATATAAAATGGTGTGAGTTGATGTAGCAAGAACATTACTCTGTCATTACAGTGTAGATAATATACCTATACAACATTTGTCTTAGTACATGCGAAACCTGAAACATGTGTCTATTATTTTTATGTAAAGAATCTATGTACAAAATTTTATATCTGTATCATAAAAAAGTTATAAGCTTCTTTTGCTACCTGGTTGTCCGCACAAATACAGGGTCACTGGGACATCCGGAAAACTGAGGGGTTGTTTTGCTCCCACACCCTACGCCCCTGCGCTAGCGCCTATTGCCCGCTATGACCTGCCGTGACCTGTGTTGTACTTAGTGTTGGTGGTGTCCAGCTTGTAACCTTTTTTAATTATTTTTGGGGAAAATAACATGGTGTAAAAATTATTGGAATCGATTCAGTTACTGATTCTGAACTAACTATATTCAGGTTTCTCATATACTAAAATTAATATTGTATATATAAATCAATTACAAGATAATCAAATATAACGTTTGCATGTAACTATGATGAGTGATGACATCTAGTAGAAAGAAAATAGGATTTCAGCTGACATTAAGTCAGGCCAAAGATATATTATTTAAAAAAAAAAATAAAAAAAAATTTATGAGGTATAAAAACTATTTAATAAAACATTTGAACTTATCGTAAATTGTCATTAAAAATAAACTTTGAAAAACATTATTTTATCTTATATTTAGTAACATCGACAAAATTATGCTATGTTTCATAAACTCATCATCATCTTCCTGCCCTTGTCCCGTTTATTTGAGGTCAGCGCAACACGTTTTTTTCTTCCATTCTGTCCTGTCACTCGTCACGCTATTCTTTGGTCGCCCTCTCCATCCATCCACATGTAAACTCATAATTCTTTTAGGAACATGCGTTTCATCCCTCCTCTTCACATGACCATACCAAGACAAACGATTCCCTTTAACTTTTCAGTCACTGGCGCCACTTTCAAACTTCCCCTAATATACTTATTTCTCACTTTGTCCATTCTCGTCACACCACACATCCATCTTAACATTCTCATCTCCACTACGTGCAATCTTTTTTCATCCATCTTTTTCACAGCCCAACATTCCAACATTTATTTATTTATTTATTTAATGCTTTATGCACACAAAAAGTACAGAGGCGGACTTAATGCCAACAAACATGATGATAACATTCTCATACACTAAACCTATTTGCCTAAATACATTGAGCTTTATTGAAAAGACTCACAGTGTTGAGCCGAGGAGTAAAATTATTATTCTATTATGTAATAGTTTCTCTGAAAACATTGGTAAGTAATAAAAAAATAAAATATTAAGAAAATTCCTATGAAAATTAACAGCCTATCTATATTTTAAAGTATGCATATGTTCTTTTTTATGTAAAACGATTTCATTGTCAACTGTGACGATAATTGATTTACATCCCAAATTCGTGCGAGTACAGTGCCATCGTTGTTTAGGCCCTTTATATCTGTTCACTCGATTATACCGATAGGGACCATAGAGAATGACGTCATTACCATTCCTTGATCTAGTGAACACTGCCTCGAAATCTGGAACAATTGTTTTTTATTAAATTAAGCTGAAAAATATATTTACATTACCACCCAAGTGGTCTTCGGGTACATGATGGTACATAATAGTCCTTGAATAGAGCCTAGCGATAGCTACCTAGGATGATAATGGTATGAGTAGATAGAGCAAAAATATTGCTGTTATCACAGACTGAGTAGGAGACAATAATATAGGATAGTCATAACTCGCAATACTTTTTATTGACACATTTATTGAACACACAGATAAACAGACAATACGAAAAGAACAGGAAAGTATGAAGGACAAAGGTGACGCTTATTTTTAATGAAATGGCTTCAAGCATTAAAAAAAGTTAAAAATTTTGACTAAAACAAGATGGGATCACAGTCAGGCACTAGTTTAAATTATTAAAAAAACCGCATCAAAATCGATCCATTCGTTTAAGAGCTACGATGCCACGGACAGACACACAGACACACAGATACACGGATACACAGACACACAGACACACAGACACACAGATACACGGATACACAGACACACAGACACGTCCAACTTATAACTACTTATATCTTATCCGTCGAAGGTTAAAAAAAATAATTATGTATACATCTGAGTTACACTACACGAGAATATTAAATGCAATTCATTTGTTTTAATTAAAACAGTATATTGCAATGAGACTTACAAACATGATATCCACACATAAATAAAATAAATATCAATAACTCTGATATACTAATAGATACTGAAGTTATAACAAATCCAAGGAACGACTTATTAACAAAAGGATTATTTTAACTTTTAATAAGTTTGAAATTAATAAAAATGCTCCCTGTAATAAAATTATCGACGTATATATAACACAATGAACGCAAGGCACGAGCTGTTTTTTAATATATTAATTCAAGTGCTTTTGTTAAAAATATTTATTTATTTATATTATATACTTTATTGCATACCAAGATTACAAATATACAAATTGAAACCTTATAATACAAAAAAAAAACATACAATTGGCGGCCTTACCGCACTCGGCGATTTCTTTCAGGCACCCCAGAATGGATAGAGATTGCCTGGACACAAAATGGGGTTGCACTTGGTGCAAATATAAAAGTAAACAAAACTTGATAGATACTTAATACTAATATAGATACACATATACATACATACAAAATTTAAATATATAAGCAAGAGAATAAGTGATGAAACGAATACATGATCACAGTGACAAGTAATGGACCTTCACAAGCCTATTAAATATAAGCAGTGTTTGCGCACGTTTTATTGCCACAGGCAATGCATTCCATAGACGAGCGGCCTGGACAGTAAAAGACTTATCCAGGAAAGTAGTCATATATTCTTCGCGACAATTTCCAACCGAGAAATTGCGTTTAATGACAGTACATAATATACCAAAAGTACCAGTTACACTATATTAGTATTTAATGTGTGATATACTATAAAATATTTTCTCTTAGAGAGCAATCAGCTGCAGATGCTACTCTCTAAGGCTAGACTGGCAAGAAGCTTACTCCATGAGAGCCATTTTTAACAACAAATATTCAGAATTTTGTCAAGGCTTTGACTTAATTTTTATTTTGGTTTATCATCAAGTTTATTTTTTTTATTAAATTTACACAAACCGTTTTTTAAGAATGGTTATGTTCTTTTTTATGTAAAACTATTATATTATCAACTGTGACGATTACTGATTTACAACCCAAAGCTGTTCGGGTACAGAGCCATCGTTGCTTGGACCCTTTGTATCTGTTCACTCGATTATACCGATAGGGACCATAGACCATGACGACATTACCACTCTTTGTGGGATGGAAAACTGGTTCGAAATCTGAAACAAAAATGTTAGTTAAAAATAAAAAATATAAGAAAGAGCAATTTTTTGCCACCAGAATCTTCTTCGGGTACCTGACCATAGTGTTTTTGCAACTCCTGGCCAGATGATATCGACAGCTATCAGAAGACTAGATCCTGAGTTAATCACACATTTCGGCTGTCTGTACTTACGGCCTAGCCAGCAGGCTTACTCTCCAAATTAATTTTAATTTCAATCTCAAGCCAATACGATTCTAATTTCAATTTTGTAGTTACGTGAGTTGGTGCTTGAAAACAATATTGTCAACATTGGATTGAAATTAGTTAGTTCTTCAAAATAGTCACGCAATTTGAAACCAATTTTATTTTGATTAAAACCAAATGTAAGCCTGCTGATGGGAAAGAAGCGTAAGTTTATGTAACTTATGTTTAGCTCTGTTATCATTATATATTTCAATGTAAATAAACAATAATAATAATATTACCTTGCAGCCAGGAATTTCTATCAGCAACTATTGTGTATGTATTTAAGAGCATTAAATACAATCTTGTGAAGTTGGAATTACCGTACTATACCTATACATATGCCAAACCAGTTCTAGACAATGGCCATATTACATTTTATTGGAATCGATCTATCATTACTGACCAGACTATTGTAACCAATAAGCCTGATATAGTGATGATAGATCGATTAGAGCATTGCACAATAATTGATGTTATAGCGGTCCCGACCTCTTGAACCTCTTGAAAGCTCTGGCTTGCGAAATTTTCAACATGTGGTACCTCTCGTTGAACGGTTGGATCCAAAAATAGTACACTTGGATATAGTGAATAACAATTATTAGAAGATTCCTCAATCAAAAGTCCTGACAAACGGTATCTTGGCTCTATTTCCGGTGCCGCTGGGATATGTAAATAATTAAAAATATAAATTTGACAAACGGTATAAATATACATATTTTACGTTGTTTTTTTATATTCCAAGAAAAAAGAGGACTAACTTTATAGTTATAAAAAAAACAGTTGATTAGTTATTTATATTATTATTTAAAGATTGTTTTATATTTAATAAATCATATTTTGGACGTATCTTAAATTTTAAAACGGTTGAATAGTACTTTATTATGTGTACACTGGCGCATAACAAATATTACTATTGAAATATTTTTAAGAGCTTATATCTCATATATGACACGAATGGTTTAGTAGTTACATAAGTGGAGTTTCATATACTATTTCTCTAATGTCATCAAAATATACGTACATAAGCCGCCAAAATACAATACATACTTATATCTACGAGGCTATGAGTAGGAGCACGCAGGGCTGTTATAATGATGCACCACACCATTGGTACAACGATTAACGTAGTTGCCCTCGAGCCCACTCTCAAAACCCACCCCGAAATATACATATACGCTAATATCTCCCTACCTGACCTACCACCATTTCACGTTTGTAAGAATGGATATGAACATTTTTGTGTGAAATTATTAATTTATTGAATGTAACGATAACTGATTTACAGCCCCGTGATGCGTGAGTACACTGCCATCGTTGTTTGGACCCTTTGTATCTGTTCAACCGATTATACCGATAAGGACCAAAAATTATGACGTCATTGCCAGTCCTTGACGTACTGAAAACTGGATTGTAATCTGTAACAAGGCTAATCGTTACAAAAGGAAATACAAGAAAAAAATATATTGCGTTTCAATTACTAATAGTTAAAGATCACAAAGTTGCCATTCCTCGAGTGTCCTGTCTACAGTTTCAATCCATTTCCTTCAAAAGAGGCGTGAATTTTTCCATGAATGTATTGTTTATTTATATAAAAGTTCATGCACACATATAAAAGAAGACAAGACGGAGGAAACGGAAAATAAGTACAAAGGTGATGTTTATTTCTAAATAAATCTCATATAGTTTGCCTGCGAAAGGAGAGTTGGAAAAAAATAATCTAAATACCGTGTGTGGAATAGGAATAATAACAAAAATAATAAATTCAACTTTGACTTGATTCTATCGTCTCAATGCCGATGTGATTGATATTGTGCATTTTTATTTTTTATATTAAAAAGCCGGTGTGACATTTTATTTAATGAAAGGATGCTTTAATTAAGGCTACGCCATATATATATAAATTTAATGAAAAAAATACACTTTGAAAACATATTACTGCATCATGCAGTTTACAACATTATTGGTAATGACTTATTACAATAAAACTATAAAACACATTTAGAGTTGATGCTTTGTTTAGCACATATTCCAAAAATTAACTTACTTTTCCGTAACTGGAAATTGCGCGCATTCCTTGAAATAATTTTCAATTTGTGGCTTTATTAGAAAGCCGAAAAGTTGAAACGCAGTAGGTTCGAAAGATTTTTTTGATCTGAATATACAAAAAAGTTTTTGTGCCAAATATCCGATTTCTTGCTGACTGTTTTTTTTTTTTTTTAAATTGGGATATCCATTTGTAGGTACCTAATTTTAAAATTGTCAAAAGTTTTTTTTTAAATAGTTATTTGCAATCTCCTAAGATAGTTGCTTTATAGCTACAACGATTAACATACGTGCCCTTGCTGCTCAGTCCCAAAAATCCACCTTGTATAAACATAATAAACTTTCATTCTCAAATAAACTAATATTTATATAACAAATACATAAAGTAAAACAATCCTACCGACCTACCACTATATCTGAATTCTTAACATGGAAATGGTCTTTTCTATGTGAAATTATCATATTATCGACTGTAACGACGACTGATTTACAACCCCGTGGAGCGTAAGTACATCGCCATCGTTGTTTGGGCCCTTTATATCTGTTCACTCGATTATACCGATAGGGACCATAGAGGATGACGTTATTCCCAGTTCTTGACGTACTTAAAACTAACTCGAAATCTGTAACAAAACTATTCGTTAAATATAAAAATTAAAAGAAAGAATATTCTTCTACGGAACATGAGATTTTAAGGCAATGTATCGTGGGGCTAGATTACGCCAACCCATCCAGTAAGGTCACAGGATTATTTGTAGTTTTTACCTTTCACCAAAGAAAAAGGGCGTAAGTTTATGCATTACAAACATACATAAACATACGTCTTGAGCTGTAATCGCAGTGTATGTGATAGGTTTTATGCGTTATTTTTTTTTACCGGTGTGCCGCTATATTTTAATAATGGTTTAATAAAACATTTAAGCCAACTTAACATTTTTTTCTTTGATAACTTATTGCTAAGTTACAATATTACTTACACGCTACTCGTGTATTGGTCGATGAAAGCGGAATTCTCACAATTCTCACATTTAGAATTTTTTGATTGTGAGGCAGAAAATGTAAAAAAAAAACTAACTACCTAGAAAACATTATAATTTGAACCCAAAGTCATCGGTTCTAAATCATTGCAATTTAGATCTAGTATAACCAATTTAAAAGAATACAACCCACTACCATTCTGTAGATATTATAAATTTTCTTCCCCAAGTACACTCATACCCAAAAATCATATATGTATTATAAACTGAAACAATTCAATTTAGCTACCATCATTCTTGTTTCTTAGAATGATTATGGTCGTTTTTATATGAAACTATAATATTATCGATTGTAACGATAACTGATTTACATCCTATTGGTCTGCGAGTACAGCGCCATCGTTGTTTGGGCCCTTTGTATGTATTCACCCGGTTATACCGATAGGGACCATAAATAAGCACGTCATTGCCACGTTTTGTCGTACTGAAAACTGGGCCAAAATCTGCAACCAAATCTTTAAAGTCAGAATTCTTTGAGCCACCCAAGCAATCTTCGGGTACAAGATTGTGCAATTTTGTTACCCTTGCATCTCCGATTAGGTTATACTAATAGATAAGCACAGAAAAACGGGACCCACTAAATCTAAATAAAAGAAAACTCAAATAAAAATCAAAATACAGTTTAATAAAACTTTCGGTCTTCAATTAAACACGTCGATTAAAAAAAAATACACCACATTATTACATGTTTGTCCTGTGCGAATCACAAATAAATGTTTGTCTTTCTTTCTTTTCACTTTTTTGAGCCACGTATGTACCATTTTCAGTTTTTCAATCAGCCGTATGTCTGAATGAAAAACTGAATTCTTTAGGATGTTTGTGTGGCTGTAGTGTGTGGCTTTGTCCGTAGATCATGACATAACCTATTTGCTCCGAACCTATCAATTGGATCGATTCAGTTGAAATTTGGTACACATATGAGTATATGAACTTTTTTTTTATTTTTTATTATTATTGATAGGCTCCCATTTGACCACTATCTCAACTTCTGTGACACAAATTTTGTATATGTCGTCACTGTTGCAGAACAAATTCGAAAAATAATAAAATGTATCGTGTGAAATTAAAGAACTTGTTCTGCGAATCTTAAGTATACTTTACACATAATTTTAAATAAAAGTAGTTCAATGTTATGAAAATAAATATAGGGAACTATTCCCATTTATCTCCAAAATCATTAAGAAAATAATTTTGAAAAAAAAATAGTCCTGTACATATAAATTACAGGAAAACCTATATACTATAACTAGTCTATAGCTATAAATATATTTTGTTAAAAAAGTAAGATTTTTTCGGAACCCTTTATGCGGGAGTTGAACTTGCACCTAATAAATTATTTTGTTAAAGCAAATATTTATTTATATTCTACATTATAATTTCTTTTAAGCTCAAAGCTACTTGATATTATTGAATATAAATTTTATGTATGGAATAAAAGTTTCTCTCAGGATCTTTACCAAGATTGCTGAACACACAAGATAAAAAAACCAAATTTTAAAATTACAAAATTACGGAAAACAAAATGTTTCTTTGTACTGTCCTAACTAAGCTCATGTTCGAATTGTTAAAATAATTATATTACATATTCAGCCTTTTAATGTTCACAGTGCTGGGACTCAGGCCTCCTCTCTAGGAGAGGGAATGAGCCGTAATTCACCACGCGGGTCCAGTGCGGGTTGGTAATAATATAACAAAATTTAATAAAAATAAACTAATACAAACCCGTCCCAAGATGTGTATGTTTCTTTGTATGTAAAACTATTACATTATCTACTGTAACAATAACTGATTTACATCCAGAACCCACCCGAGTACAGTGCCATCGTTTTTTGGACCCTTTGTACCTATTCACTCGATTATACCGGTAGGGACCATAGACGATGACGTCATTACCACTCCGTGAAGTACCGAAAACTGGCTCGAAATCTGTAACAAAATTTAATTGTTTCTTATTTTCTTCAATCCTTATCTTACTTATTTGTAAATGTGTGAAATTATTAAGCATATCAGTTACAAGATATGCTAAAATAATTGTCAAACTCTAAAATTGCATTAAACCAATCTAGCACAATCCTGTCCCGTTACCAAAGATGGACATGTTATTTTTGTGTAAAACTAATAGTATGTGTCGATAACTAATTTACATCCCATGGCTGATCAGGTACAGAACCGTCGATGTTTAGATTCACCCAAATATACCGACACAGATCATATCAGGACATCATTACCAATTCTCGACGTTCTGAAAACTGGCTCGAAATCTATTAAAGAACTAAATTATTTCTTCTTCTTCAACTCTTATTTTACTCATTTCCTGCAACAGTCTTTTTTCTGTAACTAAGGTTGGCATTATACCTGTCTGGGAACATATGTGTCTACGATTTTCCACGCGGCGTCTTTACAAGCGTTCTCTCAGCGTCGGTATTACACAGGATCTACGTGGCGGCTTCACAAAGAACGTTAACCCAGCGTAGGTATCTTTACGGATTCTACGTAGCGCTTACCTAAATCACACGACATTTTCACTATGAGCGTTGTTCTAGCATAGGTATCCATACTGCATCCACATTCTATAATGTGTAAATAAATATTTATCATTACATATAATTCTTTATTGAACCCCAACTACCTTTCTGGTAGAATTGTAAAGTATATTAAGTAATAAAAACAAATAATGCTGGTTTCCCTAATCACAATATTCAACGCACACTAAATCACAATAATATAGTTAGATTATTATCATTATAATATTATATTACTATGACATTAATAGTATCGCAAAAATTATGACTACAAACGAAGTAACAGTAGTGTCGCTTGCATCCTTAAGATTCAGTATGCAATCTTCATTAAAATATTATATTTTTAAAATTACTTAGTAAAAAACTATTTTAATGGTTATGTTCGTTTTTAGTTACAACCACAACATCATTAACTGTTGTGATAACAGCTTTGCAGCCAGTCATTTTTTTACCACATCTCCAACGCATTTTGGCTCCCATTATAGAACCGGAGGCTGTCTGATAATATCGATGTCCACCAAAGTGCAACACAGAATTGCCATTCTTCGTTGATGTGAATATCACCTTTGCTGTAAGTAAATAAAATTATTTATTGATTACCAAATATTTAAATACCTAATTAAAACATACTAGTACTTTGCCTTTCCGAAATTCTTTGTTAAATCAAACACTATACATATATGGGAAAACTATTTATTTTCACATTGATTTGAATAACCTATACTATTAGATATTATAGACTCCGAAAGAACGTAGTTACGAAGTAATGTTTTTCTGTCGATAAATGTATTCGAACAAAAGGCCTGCAACAAGCCAGTGACTGAATTGTCAACTGAACTGACTCTTGAACTAGCCTCTTCTACCGGTGCTCATAAGGATTTTATAGACATATTGTTACATAAAATTATTACATAAATGAATACTTTGAGGCAAAATTATATTATAAAATATTAGCGTTTGCGTGAAAGTAGAAAATACCTACAGTGAAACTCGGTTAAATGGGACCTGGATAAGTGAGAAACCTCCATAGCTGGAACTCATGCTGAGGTCACGACACTTTAACACTATATTACATCTGTTAGTGAGACAAAGCAAACTTCTATATCTGGGATTCGTTCTTTCGATTTTATCGTCTTAATTACCTCTATAATTGAGACAGCACGTTGTGTATTTCACCTCTTTTACTGAGACTTTATTATAAAGAATACTTTTTCTAAATTATTTTCTTTGAATTTTATAGTATTAACTTCTGTAACTGAGATAACATCAATTTCTCACCTCTCTAACTTGCACTATATGATTACTCGCTTGTTTATTAATTCTTAGTCTAAACACAAATTTCGTACGTGGCTAATTTTGTGTCTTAATGACCCCCAGTTTTAGTTTTGTTTTGCTATCATTTTAATGTTTATTTGAAAAATGCCGAAACCAAGGCTCAAATCTTTATGTAGTAAGTAATATCCGTTTATGAAAGTGGGAAGACACGTGACGAAGTTGTGTTGAATTTAATGTGCCAAAAGACCAAAAGATTTTTATAATTGACGCGAATTTTGAACTGTTTATAAAAAAACGTGCTTGATTATTTCTGTTTAATACCTTTGTTTAACTACTATTAAAGATTTACAAGTCATGGATAATATTTACATAAATACGTTATTTTATTTAATAATCGCACCTCTATAACTGAGACGCCCGGGTGCCACCATTGTGTGGACCGCCCAGAGGACACGGTGGAGCATACGGTAGAGGTATGCCCCGCTTGGGCAGAGCACCGCCGTGTCCTCGTGGGGGCGATCGGCGGCAGCGATCTCTCGCGCCGGGCCTTGGTACAGGCCATGCTCCGGAGCGAGGAGGAGTGCCAGGCGGTTGCCTCCTTCTGCGAAGCAGTAATGCTAGCAAAGGAGGCGGCCGATCGCGTGAGACAACGGTCCTCACGCCCCAACCGCCGCCGGGATTCCGATCCCGATTTCCGGCCACCGTAGGCGCGGGCTTGCGGACGGCGAGCAATGGGTGGCTCGCCGTCCGATCGTCCGGTAACTGTCCGGACCGAGCCCAAGTCGTCGACGGCGCGTAGTGTTCCACGCGCACCTCAAGGAAATGTCAGCAACCGTAGGGGCCCAGCAGGGTCGAGGCCTTCTGGGGCCATGGGTGATGCGAAAGTGACCCCCGGGGCCCTGGAAAAAAATGGCAAAGAAGGAACAGGAGTGGGTTTTTAGTCAGTAAAAGTCTGACACTATCTCCCGCTCCGCCCAAGAGCGGGGGATGTCATTAGATGATTTTACCACCCGAAAAAAAAAAAAAACCTCTATAACTGAAATAACCTCTATTAATGGAACCCTCTGTAAATGAGACCAATATTTATTTATACCTGGATATCTGAGACACTGGGTAAGTGGAATACCTCTTTAAGTGAGACAAATTTGCAGGTCCCATAAAGTCCCAGTAATCCAGGTTTCTCTGCATATAGACTATGTCACTCAATGATAAAGAAACTTTTCACTGGTGAAAGAATGTTTAAAATCGGTGCAATAGTTTTTGAGTTTATTTATTATAAAAGCAAGCCCAAAAACTCCATTAATAAAAATCAATATCTAATCTAATCAGTACAGATTATGTTAATGGGTATGTTCTTTTTTATGTGATACAATGATATTATCAATAGTAACAATAAGTGACTTGCATCCCCAGTCCGTCCGAGTACAGATCCAGCGCACTTTGGGCCCTTTGCAAGTAGTAACTCGATTATACCGATAGCGCCCTAAGATGATCACTGCGTTGCCACTCCGCGTCGTGCTGAATACCGGCTGCAAATCAGTAACTGTAATAAAATATAAGTGTAAAATATAATTTTTTATATTTAAATAAATAAAATAAAAAAGCCTGTATTTTTTTAATTACAATTTTATATTAGTTATTTAACTTAAGAATCCTAGATCCCTTAGGACCCCTGTTTGAGTAAACCTCCTCTGGCCTCTCCAATTTGTGCCTTTTTTCCCAGTATTTTGCCAGTGTTGCCTACCTCCATTTCTTGCCGGCCACTTTAATTACCTCATAAATTTGATTTGTAGGTATTAATATCTTGTAAGACTAAACACAAGAATTTTGAAGGAATCTCACCAGCAGATTAACGCGGATATGTTTGCATAACAGATTGAATATAGTATTTAGTCTCAGAAGATTGATTATTTTACAAAGACATGCCATTTAAATCGTCAAAAAAAAACATAAACAGACGATAATTAACAAATGAAACAAAACATGTTAGACATAATATTTAATAACGCTAACAAACAAATACGAAACGGCATCTATAACTCATCTGTACTTTGTAATATTTTATTATGTGGCAATTTCCTATAAATTGTTTAAAAGTCCAAAAAAAAAAACAGTTTTTGTCTTTTCTATAAAAAAATATGTGAAAACAGTATTTGGATTATTTTGTACCTATGATTTTTACTTAAACCTTGTTACCAATAAAAATAAAATCAAACATCCAAAAGATTTAAGATATTAATACTCAATAATTTTAATGGTTATGTTCAGTCTTATGGTTAATAATTACACTGTCAAAAGTGAATATAGTGCATCGGCACCCCTATGGGTACTTGGTACAAGTCCATCGCACTTTTGCTCCTTGACAACACAAAACACGATTAAACCGAAAGGGCCCGACAATTATAACAAAATAAATAAATAAGATTTAAAAAAATAATACTCAATCATTTTAATGGTTATGTTCAGTTTTATGGTTAATAATTACACTGTCAAAAGTGAGTATAGTTGATCGGCACCCCGATGGGTACTTGGTACAAGTCCATCGCACTTTTGCTCCTTTACAAGTCAAAACGCGATTATACCGATAGGGCCCGAAAATTATAACAGGGTTACCACTATAAGTCGTGGCAAAAACTGGCTGCATATCTGTAATAAAAAATGAACAAACAATGTATAATCATTTAATTTGCTTTGTTAGACACAATAAAAACAAAATTATATCAAAGCAGTAGCAATAGATATAAGTCATTTTTGCTACCTTCGGATTTTTAATAGCTTCTGAATTAAATAGTTAATTAAAATATCTTGAAAGCTTCTCCATATTGTGAATCACGCAATAAAGAAGGAAAGAAATAAAGACGTTTTCGTTTATTTCAAACAAACATTTAATGGTGTAAAAAAAGAAACACGAAAAGCAGTAAAATCCTGCAATTTCAAATTAAGTTAATCGTCTCCATAATCTCAATGGTCATGATTAATCTTGTGATCAACAATTTTTCCATACACAGTTACTATAACAGATCGGCAGCCATCCGAGTACCGAGTACAGGTCCATCGCACTTTAGCGCCTTTATAACTATTTACCCGATTATACCGATAGGGACCGTAGATGATGACATCATTACCGCTCCTCGTCTTGCTAAAAACTGGTTCGTAATCTGTAATACAACAAAACATTAATGTTTAACTTGGTATTTATTTTGCTTAGATTTGGTATTAAAATTGCTACTGCAATCTATGTATGTTTGGCAATAAATGGCGCAAGGTCGCCTTGCGTGATCGCATAAAGAATGAAGATATCCGCAGGAGAACCAAGGTCGCCGACATAGCCCGAAGAATCGCCAAACTAAAGTGGCAGTGGGCAGGGCACATTGCTCGTAGAACAGATGGTCGTTGGGGCCGAAAGGTTCTAGAATGGCGACCGCATAACGGAAAACGCAGCGTTGGAAGGCCTCCCACAAGGTGGACC
Source organism: Mythimna impura (assembly GCA_905147345.3). Lineage (NCBI taxonomy): Eukaryota > Metazoa > Arthropoda > Insecta > Lepidoptera > Noctuidae > Mythimna > Mythimna impura. Next base: position 23,374,503 of record LR990351.1, on the reverse strand, counting down.
GACGACCTGGTAAGAGTCGCGGGAATGCGGTCGATGCGAGACGCACATGATCGGTCGTTGCGGCGACGCTTGGGGAGGCCTATGTCCAACAGTGGACGTCTTTCGGCTGAAATGATGATGATGATGAATAAATGGCGGTGAAATAAAACTAAGTGTATGTTGTGAATTTATTTTGTGCCTACTAAAATAGTTCATAAATTCCAATTGTTACAAACCATGGATTATTGTTATCTGATTAAATTATTATTAGTAAACCTCGTTCTTTGGAGTCAAGCTGTCGGAAAATGAGATTTACCACTACGACGTCCTGTTGTTGTGCATAGAAAGTACCGAAACCTCAATTAAATTGGAAAGGGAGATTCCTCCCACCAGAGGGATACTTTCAGCGGTTTAACGCGCGGACAATATTGAAGTGATTTCAAGTCGTGGCAGCATAAATGTTATGGCGTAAATGTGGGAAGAAGAATCTAAATAAAAATATTTCATTAAGTTGTAAAATCATTTATTCGTATCCACAAAAGATCTTGATCTTCGTTGAAATGAGGAATATTGAATAATAATCTCTTATTATTATTTAAAGCATTAATTCTAGTGGCTGTGTTCAGTCTTATGGTTAACTATTACATTGTCAATAGTTATGATAACCGATCGACATCCTACCGGGTATCTCGTACAGGTCCATCGCACTTTAGCACCTTTACAACTATTAACCCGATTATACCGATAGGGACCATAGATGATGACATCGTTACCACTCCTCGTCCTGCTAAAAACTGGCACGAAATCTGTAATAAAACAAAATAATTTTGTTTAATTTGTACTTTATTTTTTCACATTTGGAATAAGATTTTTCCCGTGGTTTCGTTCACCACTGAATTTATGATACAGCCAACCACCATTTACAAACATACAATGGCATCGAACTCTTTATTATGTCTACTATGTAGGTGTGACAGATGATATAATAAATAAATTAATAAATAGTGGTTTACACTACACAGAAAAAGCTTGAGACGGTCTTGATATATTTAATGTATAGGTTGGAAAAAGAGTCTGAACAAATAAAATCATTTCATAAAGTTAGAAAAAACATTTACTCTATCTACAGACAAATTTTAATACGGAATTAAACATGATGCATAAAAGTATGAAATATTGAACAAATTAATAGGTAAAAGAGAATAGAAAAGAGATAGAAACAAATAGAGAGCAGTGGTGGCCGAGTAGTAACGGCCCCGACTTACGAGTGAAACAAAAAGAAAAACATCGTGAGGAAACCGAAATGTCCAAGAATCAAAAATTCTAAAACATGTGACATTCACCAACCCGCGGGCCCGCTTACTGGATTACGGCCCATTCCCTCTCCTAGAGAGGAGGCCTGAGTCCCAGCAGTGGAAACATTAAAAGGCAGATAATGCTTATGCTTTATTTAAAGGCTATTTATCCAAGAACGTAAATAAAAAGTTCTTCATTAAGTAGTCTGTAAATATCGAAAATAAGCAAACATTTCCGTTATTCTCTATAACTTCCTATAATAATACAAGCTCGAAAAGTTAAATAGGTAAAATATAAATTGCAGCCATCGATTGCAGCTTTAATCCTAGTGGTTATGTTCATTCTTATGGTTAACAATCTCATTGTCTACGGTGACGATTGAAGATCGGCATCCTAATGAAATCCGAGTACAGGTCCATCGTATTTTGGGCCCTTTACAACTATTTACCCGATTATACCGATAGGGACCAAAGATGATCACAAGGTTACCACTCTTTGTCGTGCTAAAAACTGGCTGTATATCTGTAACAAAACATGATAATATTGTACAAATTGGCAAAACAAACTTTGAATTGAAAACCCAATTTTGGTTTAAGCTCACCTGTGTTCTTTAACCCCACAGTCAAATCACTGTAACATTTTATAATTTTACTTACCATTTTGGAATAAAATAATAAGCTGCTGTTTTAAATCGTTTTTAAAGTTTTGTTGTACAATAAAGTTAAGAATTGCTATTTTTCAGTAAATAAACAACTCAATATAATATAAAATTAAAATTTATTCATCCATTTATTGATTTTTATGAAGACTTCAACTATATCTGACGTCCATGGTTACTTATCTCTTTTATTTATTTATTTATAATGAGCACACCAACAGCACTGTCACTTACAATTCAAATAAACTAACATCTAAAATTGGCATTTCAGTAACCATATAAATAACAGGTATGCATGACAGTGACATAATGAATATTAGAGACAAATAGAGAAAATAAAAAGTGTGTCCAGTACACCTAACTCCAGAACACTACAAAGACAAAACACACCAAACTATAAAGACGAAACTAAAATTGATATCAGTATTTTTTATTCGTAAAAATATTACAAAAAGACCGTGAGTATAAAACAAAAATTAAGCGACCAACAAGATATGCTTAGGACAATCCTGCAGCATTATTTGGTGATACCCTTAACTTTGAGAGTAAATGAGTATCTCTCCGCAGACCATGTCCCACCTTCCATTTTGCGTCACGTGCTCACCTATTTACGTAAAGGTCTAATGACAGCATCACCTGACGGTATTTCCGTGGACGAATGGACCAGGCAAAATAAAATGACACGCTAAAAACAAATAAATAAAGAGAAAAATGAAAAACAAAATAATTTAGTAAACATATATTTACTCACCACCTATATACAAGCAAACATGATTTAACACAGCAATTAATAACTAACACCACCACATATTAGTAAATGCAATCAATATAAGTTTTTTTTTTTTAACTTTACCCCAACACTAGGAAATACTCCAGTATCGTGGGTGCGTTCGCAAAGATAAAAAACTCATACACAAGACTCGTAGACTTGAAGCAACTATCTGTAGAACATACAAACATAATGTATGCGTACCGAGTGGGCACCGAACCCGCAACACGTAACACAGTAAGCAAGAACCGTGCCTTCAATAATATTAAAAAAAAAAGCTTTATACAATCAATCCTAGTGGTTATGTTCAATTTTATGATTAAAAATAACATTATCAATAGTAACGATTACGGACTTGCAACCCGACGCAATACGGGTACACGTCCATCGCACTTTGGGTCCCTTACAAACACTAACGCGGTTATACCGGTAGGGACCAAAGATGATCACTGGCTTGCCACACCTTGATGTACTAAATACGGGATCTGTATCTGTAAACCATAAACATATTTAATTTTTTTTTTTAATCAATATTCAGAATATCATAAAACTATTCAATTATTGAAAGACAAGAATTGTTTTTTTTTTTTCTTAAATTAATTTCAGCAATTGGTAGTTATCTACCAATGCACAAAAAAAAAACCTTAAATCAATCCCAAAGCACGCATCATGAAAGCTACGGGCAAAAAAAGAGTCCTGCAAGTTCGTTAGAAAGAGGTACTGTGACCCTGGAACACAAAGGGCAACTATAGGAACACGGGTGGGTTTTATTTATTTATTTAAACCTCATGTACAGTAGTGGTATATAGGCGGACTTAATGCAACAAGGCATTCTCTACCAGTCAACTTTTGGGTTAAAAAAGACAACACTGTGGTAGGTGTGCACAATAAACAAATAATAAATACTTCAAACAGAAAAAAATGAATAACTTATTTATAATAATAAAATACATATATATGTTTTAGTCAGTGAAAGCCTACTCCCACTCGCTAAACCCGTCATCACGGCCTGGAACGCAAAGAGTAACTGAAAGAACATGGGTGGGTTTTATTCAATAAAAGCTTTACGCACCATCTCGCTTCACCTCTAGCACGAGAAGTTTTTTGATGATTTCCGTTACAAAAAAAAACCGGACAAGTGCGAGTCGGACTCGCGCATTGAGGGTTCCGTACAAACTTATTTATGAAAACAGTTCAATTCCCGAATTGAGTTACGAAGATTTTTCCGAATAACAAAAAATGTTTTTTTTTTGTGACGTAACTACAAATTTACAGTTTTCAGATTTTTTCCTATATTTGTGCTATGAGACCTTGCTTTATACCAAATTTCAGGATTCTAGGTCAACGGGAAATACCCTACGAATTTTGATTCCCTTGAGAGTGTAGAAATACACGTTTTTTGCGACATTTTTTTTTTTTTTTTTTTTGATAGGCTCGCGTTTGACCACCATCTCACCTGATGGTAAGCGATGATGTGGTCGACGATGGAGCACGCCTGCCCAGAAGTAGCCTATAGACATAAATTGCAGTAACTTTTTTTTTCGTTAACACAGAAGTTTGAATTTTTCAAAGCTTCACGGAATTGCAGACATGAGTATATGGTTTTAATTTCAGATCGATACTTCCACGTGTTCCCGAAATAAATTGTCTTGACAGACAGACGGACGGACGGACAACAATGTGATCTTATAAGGGTTCCGTTTTTTACTTTTGAGGTACAGAACCCTAAAAAAAACCAAAGAGTTAAAAAAATAAAAACTATTTAATTTATAAAAACACCTTTTTCTAATAACCTACTCTTACAAGAAGTTCTACTTAAAATAACATACATGAGCTGCTTAGCTTAGTTGCTTTATAACTAAGTTGCCACAACAATAAATATTTAATAATATGCAGTCAATTTTTATTCTAGAGTATAGAATAGTATTGGAGTAGTTAGTAGTAGTTTTACTGTAGAGTAGAGTATGAGTGAGAATGGTAGTAGTAGTATTTTTATTCTGAAGTAGATAAGTGAGTGTAGTTTCCAGAAAGCAATTTTTAACATAAAAATCTCTGCCTAGTGGTTATGTTCAGTTTTATGGCTCACAATGACACTGTCAATAGTTACTATAGTAGATCTGCATCCCAAAGAGACCCGGGTACATGTCCACCGCTTTTTACTCCCTTTACAAGTGTTAACCCTATTATATCGATAGGGACCAAATATGATCACCGGGTTACCACACCTTGATGTACTAAACACGGGATGTGTACCTGTAAATCATAAACGTATTTTACAATTTCTTCTTTATTTCGTTTGATCTGTAGTGACCATAAAAAAAAATGCAATATAGGTCACATTATCATCACAAGAATATTCTCTACCTTTTAGTACGCAACATAGAGTGCTAGTACCAATTAAGTAGAATTAATATTGTGATTAAAACGCCAAAAGAGATATAATTTTGTTACTTATTTATTATTACAACAAAAGAAACAGATTCGAAACAGCTCTAATGAGAAAAAACATATACTACATAACTCCACAAGTGTTTAAATAAATCTTAAAACCAATAAATGATTATTTTACTTTAGAAGACATTAAATTTAATTTATTTTAGAAGACATTAAAAACAATTTAAATGGGTTTATAAAGAGTTCGTTTTTAAAAGACTTATTGTGTTAAAAAATTTACTATAATTTAAACGACTATTTGAACGATACTTTGACATCCTAATTGAATTGTAATATTATAAACTGAAATCTCTCACAATTGAATAATAATTAAAATTTATTCTACATTATATTTTAGATGGCATGCCACTAATTATAATTTTTAATTCGTACTAACCTATTTTTTTTATTTTATTTTTGATGTACCAAACATTTGCACGCCCCACGTGGCAGAACTGAAATCTCTCACAATTGAATAATAATTAAAATTTATTCTACATTATATTTTAGATGGCATGCCACTAATTATAATTTTTAATTCGTACTAACCTATTTTTTTTTATTTTTTTTTTTGATGTACCAAAAATTTGCACGCCCCACGTGGCAAAATGTGATGAGACCAATATTTTAATTGAAGACCATAATAATGTACCATATTCTGACAAATAAATGAATTTGACACAATAATAAATAAAATTGATTTACAAGTAAAGATCAATGGTTATGTATATTGTTATGAGTAATAATCTCTTCATTATAAGTGACGATAGTAGATCTGCACCTCGATGCGTACCGCGTACAGGTCCATCGTATTTTGGGTCCTTTATAAGTATTAACCCTATTATATCGATAGGGACCAAAGATGATCACAGGGTTGCCACTTTTAGTTGTACTAAAAACTGGTTCGAAATCTGTAAAAATATTTTTTTTTAAATAATTTTGTATTTGGAATTATTTAATTGAAACTACACTTCACTTGTCAACTGACGAAGATGCTATAATCCCTATACTACTGGTTTTATAGAAACTGCTGTAGTGAACCATCGCAGAATGATTTTCAAATAATTCTTTAATATTGATATGAAGGATTGCATGATTGCTCGAAAGAGTTACTGAGGCTTTGGATCGCAAATAGCTACTGAAGGAACACAGGTGGGTTTAATCAGTAAAAGTCTGACACTCTCTCGCTCCTCAAAGAGCCGGAGGGGTCCTTTGATGATTTCTCACATGAAATAAAATTATTGGTATGAAATGTAGAAAGAAAAAAAAAACCGCTAGATACAAAAATAATTTATTTTAATCCAGTAATATAATACACAGGTACTTCATAATAATTAAAGCTACATAAAGAACAAACTAAGCTATAATTATACGTATATATGTTATATTCAGACCGAAATCAGTTAATGGACGAAAACTAGCTAACTACAACGGTTGTGTCTTTCAACAGTCACATCTATAAGTAATACATAATGTATTATAAAGCTGAAGAGTTTGTTTGTTTGACCGCGCTAATCTCAGGAACTACTGGTTTGAAATTAAAAAAAAAAACTCTTAGTGTTGAATAGTCGATTTATCGAGAAAGGCGTTTAACGTCACGCTATATTCGCTCATTAAGTGATTTCGATTTCTAAACATTGAAATACCTATTATGTATAAGTATATTATACGTACCCACATATTATTTAAGAGTAGATAGATTAGATTTAATTTACCTAATTAATTAGATATAAATTATAGGTTTAAAGCTAATCGTAAATGGATCGGTAGACGCAGCGTTGGAAGCCCTCCCACAAGTTGGACCTATGACCTGATCAGGGCCGCAAGAGTCTGCTCAATGCTCAAAGACTATCCAGCAAAACATCTAACTGCTACTTCTTCTTGCTTCAATGATTGTGATCCACCTTATGATGAACAATAACACTGTCGATAGTTATAATGGTAGACCGGCATCCCAACGGGTACCTGGTACATGTCCATCGAATTTTGGGCCCTTTGTAACGACTAGACTTATTATACCGATAGGGACCATAATTAATCACAGGGTTTCCATTCTTCGTTGTACCAAAAACAGGTTCTGAAAATAAAAACTTGATGTAAGATTTTGCGATGACGAAAATGTGGAAGAGACAAACAAACGATACAATGACAAACTATAATATATATATAATAAAAAGATAAAAACCAGAGATGTTACGGAGTTACTCATAGTAATACTTATCCGACTTTTCGATTAGTTTTAGTAGCGTATTTCATTTGACGCTTCTGCCTCCGCTTCCGTTTTTGGTTCCGATTCCGATAAATCAAATTTAAAACCTCCGGTTCCGAATTTGATTCCGATATAATCATCCCAGTTCCATGCCTAGCAAAAACACTATAAAACGTTTGTGTTATAGGGCAGCATCTTTTTGCCTCACAACGAGTACAAACTTGTAGGATGTTTTCTTATTTTTTGAGGCGGGAAATCTATAACTTTTCCGCTTTAGGGTGGATCGAGACAGCATTTCAAACTTTTACTAACTAAAGCTCACCTGTGTTTTAGTTGCCCTTTGCGTACCAAGACCACAGTATCCCTTTTAAAAATTCCCCGTGGCCCTGTGGCGAACAAGTATTTATGGAATTGTATAAAAAATGCATTTGCATTTTGTTTTGTATGACTTTGTGCGAAATTCACTACAACGTGCTGTTTGGCAGATGTTATATTAAGACTTGCAAAAAAAAAAGTAAATAATTTATTTTGAAAATAATATTGATACCTACATTCATTTATTTATCAAAACTTCAAGCATCACAAAAGTACAGTTAACAAAGGAGAGAAGTAGCCAAAGTTACTTATCTCCGTTGTTAACTGTACATAGGTGGACTTAATACCTACGTACATTTATTTTACACTATTTATATATTTATTAACGCTGCTAGCGTTAACAATCTCAATGATTATGGTCTGTCTTATGCACAATCTTATCGCCAATAGTGGAGAGGGAAGCCCGGCAGCCCAACGAGTATCGCGTACACTTCCACTTGAGTTTGCTTTGATTATCTTGTCCCGTGTACTTGTACGCCTGGTTGTACCGATAGGATCCGAGGTTTACCACAGGATTCCCTTTAGTAGTGGTGCCGAAAATAAGTTCTGAACAAGAAATAAAAAAGATTAGATAAATAAATTTATTTTAACGGTATTTATTTATGTTTAAGTTGATTCTGTGAACAAGTAAAGGATATCTTTCTTTATTTGACAGATGTAGATAGAATGTCACTTTCACACCCTAAGAGTTGTACCATGGATGCGTTCACAAACATGTGAACTCACATATACTCGATACCTAGACCGCGAACAATTACCGGGACTTCAAAATCGAACACACATCGGAAATCGAACTTGCGACACTCAGCGCACAAGCCAATTGCTCAACCACTGCGCCAACCGTGTCCTGACCGTAACTTGGTTTTGGCACTTACCTCCATGTTTATGATTGTAGCTGACCATACTCCTGGGTAAGTATGTTTTGGAATAGGCGTCATGGTGTATAGCAGTAAATAAAACAAAATGGTACTTCCATAAAAAATATTTCATTTAAAAAAAATCACACACAATACTTTCACGTTTCTGTAGTGACAGTAAATAGCTCATTTAGAGCGACAGTGACATTACTGCAATGCTAGTTCAATTGTAGTTATGTTATAAATGCCACATACGATCAAGTTTGCAGAAGTTGACATGTCATGCGTACTGATAGCCACACTCAATCAAGGTTACCGTCAAGTTTACAGAAGTAGACTTTTCATGCGTACTGATAGCCACACACGATCAAGTTTACCGGACACCGCTTCAAGCGCGCTGCAAACTTGACGGTATACCTACTGGATCGTGTATGCAAGACATCACTGTCGCTCCAAATGAGCGAAATGTAGAAAGGTTACGTTTTAACAGTCGCAACATATTTCCTAGTTATACAACTTAACGAGATCGTGCAAAAAAAAATAGGCGGTGCATACAGTCGAAAAAAATTATAATAAGTGTTCATCATCATCATCATAATTTCAGGTGAAAGACGTCCAGTGTTGGACATAGTCCTCCCTTAATTGTCACCACAACGAACGGGCCTGTACGTCTCGCATCCATCGGATTACCGCGACCCTCACCAGGTCATCCCACCTTGTGGGAGGCCTTCTAACGCTGCGTACGACATAATAACACAAAACGCTATAGGAACAGAAGTCAATCTACATACAAAGTGCGCTCGGGCAACGCACACATGGACACGATAATTATCTCGGACCGGTTGGGACCAGTGCGAGCGCGAGTGCCATCCGTTTGAGATAACAACAAAAAAAGTTATTATAACTATTCAGTGGGCGGTTGTTTAAACTTCGCTAATTTCGAAATCGTCGCAAGACTTCTGTGACAAATTTCTAATATAACAATACGAAGAAAATTGAAAAATAATTAGTTATTTTTGGTTTATGTTTCCATTCTTCCTGTTTCATTCTTATCAATAAATCAAACAACTAGATACGAGTGCCACTACTACCATAGTTTTTTGTGCATAAGCTAAAGTTGACTGGCCAGCGTGACCGCTGAGCGAAGATATGAAAACATTAACGTAGCTACCGAACGGCGAGGCGGGACAGTGCCCCGGGGCCCTCAAGCACAGGGAGGCCCTAAACCTGATTGACAAACATTTTATTGAATTAACGACTCCCACTTTCGAAATCTAAATAAAATAGGTTGCAACACTAATTATGGCAACTCGTTTTAGTCAGTAAAAATCTGACACCTAGAGCAAAAGAATTTATTTCATGATTTCGCACGTAAAAAAGGGGCACCAGTTTATTTTTTGCCCCAGGGGCCAGGGCCGATGGTCATCTAGCTACGCCACTGTACGAGTATGACAAGTGAAGTACATATATGAGATTGACTTCTGTAGGTACCTATCTGTTTTTTTGGTAATAGGTATTGAATATGAACATGATAATAATTTGAGATCAAAATGTTTAGAAATGATTATGTGCAGACATACTACGTTCAATAACAACGTTGTTGAATGTAAGTATGCTTGATCGACAACCACTGTTGTGTTTTGTACAATACCACCGCGTTCTGGGGCCTGTAACACGATTTTTTTTTCTATTATACCGGTAAGGTCCCAAGAAGATCACAGGATTCCCATTCTTAGTCATGCCGAACATTGGCTCTGAAACAAAATTCTACTGTCAGTCTTCTTAGCACGTTTTTTTTTTTAACCTAAAGGTTGAATGGTAATGTCTAATTGCATTAAGTCTGCCTGTGCACTTACTACTACTAAAAAATAAGCTTAAAAAAATAAGTAGTTATAAGGAGTGATGTATTTACATAATAGTAAAAAAGTCGCTTCCGCGTTTGTCTTTCTGTTTACCCGCTGCTAACTCTTCTTTTAATTCTTTATTGTACACCATAAAAATTTACAATAAAACTACTAATATGTATCTATTATATAGCATATGTATATATCTGTGTATCTATTATAATATAATATGTTTAATGCTACTTTTGTCACACCAATGACAGCCCCATTTCTTGTCCAGGCAATTACTGTCCATTCCAGGTTGCCTGGAAGAGATCGCGGAATGTGATAAGGCCGCCCATTGTATGTACGTATGTGTTTTAGTTTTAGTTTCCTTTTATGTTTGTATTGGTGTATACAATAAAGGATATAATAAATAAATAAACAAATAAATAAATAAATAAAACTGGATTACAGAGTCCATGTACAAGTACAGAGGCGAGCTTAACTCAAAGTTGAGGTAAGATACCTCAACTTTGAAACCAGAAACAATTGAGTGATAGAGAGAGATCACAGTAGGGTAGGATCCAGTGAACAATTTTTTTTCAGTTTTAAATAGTTTTGTGAACTAAGTAATTTCTAAGCACTCATCATAAATAAAAAGAGCGATAAACGAGGCCGGTTTATATATAAAATTTTAAACCGTGTAAAGTTGCGACGGGTCGCTAGTAAATAACATAACAAACTAGCTTGTGGCAGCGGCTTCGCCGCGTAAATCTCAGTTTCTCCATACAATCTCTGGACCCCCGTTTCATCAAATTCCTCTCTTAGTGCTCGCCTACGTCATAAAAGGACACTTTGGGCAAAACTTCACGCTCGTCCCAGTAGTTTTGGCTGTGCGTTGATATGTCAGTCAGTTAGTTTCTCCTTTTATATATATATTTAGATAGATGACTGTGAAAACTTATTTTAAATAATAGTATAGTTTCAATGTAACCTAAATGTGAAATCACATCATCATCATTTTCAGCCGAAAGACGTCCACAGCTGGACATAGGCCTCCCCCAAGCGTCTCCACAACAACCGATTCTGTGCGTCTCGCATCCACCGCACTCCCGCGACTCTCACCAGGTCGTCGGTCACCACTCTAGAACCTTTCGGCCCCATCGACCATCCGTTCTACGATCAATGTGAAATCACCAAACAGATAAATTATATTTTTTGAGAATTTATCAAAATAAAATACAATGGAATTAATGGCACATATTTTAATGGTTATGCTCTGGCTTGTGTCTGATGACAACATTATCGAAAGTAACGATACTAGATCGGCATCCGCTGGGGTACTTGTTACAATACCACCTCATCTTTGAGCCTCTACAGTTATTCGTACGATTATACCGGTATGATCCCAGATAGATCACAGGATTCCCGTGCATGGTCTTGCCAAAAACTGGCATAAGAACTGAAAAAAAAAATTGATGTTAGGTTTCATAATCACATTTGCAAAACCAATTTTATTTAATCACCAACGAAATCTCTTGATTCGACACAATTATATATACTTAATTCTAGTATCAAGACTCAGTTACGTACGTACGTACGACGCTAGGCAGGCGCGAAAATAGAGTCGGCATATGCGTCCATACTGAAGTACCCATTTCCCAGTGAATGTATGTAGTAGAGAATATTTTTTGTTCGTGATTTCAGGATTAGTCGCATGGTAAAAGTTGTCCTTATTGATGAGTACAATGACCCCTTTTAAGGAAAGCCCATCTGTCGTTTCAAAGTTGTATGAGGAAATAGGATACATAAAGAAAGTGGCAGAAATAGTAATATAGCTAAAGCATTATTAATTAGCTGACGCTAAAAAAGGCATGCCTTTTTGAGGTACCATATACCGCATATAACATATACCAAGTTGCATAAAAAATAAAGCAAGGATTACAATATTTTTTAATATTCTTCAATAGGAGGCGGTGACCACATGCTACACTAGATTTAGATGGACCGCCTCCAGCATGATGGTCATACTATGGTACAAAAAGAAACCCTTTCTTTTTAAAAGGACTTATTTATTTACCCTATAAATATTCAAAAAGTCTTAACTATAACTAAAAATAATATTTATAATATGGCAATGCTTAAGTTCTGTCCTAAGTCTTTAGAAGACATTAAGTCTTTAAATATTGTGAGCACTCGGATCACACGATCCGATCCGATCCGATCACGCGGTGTTCTAAATTCAAAGTCCTATGATTTTATAAATAATAACATTCTTCCAATTATAAAAATGAAAGCTAAATATAATATTTATATTTATATAATATAAATATTATATTTAGTTTTCATTTTTATAATTAACTAGCTGCTCCCAGCGGTTTCGCCCGCGTGATAGCAGAAAATTATTTCAAAGGAAAAATAACCTATATGCTATTCCCGGATATGGTCTACCCATATACAAAGTTTCATGGAAAACCGTTCATCCGTTCGAGCATAAAGAAGTAACAAACACACACACACAAAATTTCACCTTTATAATATTAGTGTGATTCATTAAAAAAATAAATGGATTCATTTCCATAAAGCCCGAACGATGACGGTGACAAAACCTCATTTTCTCAGATCTTGTAATGAGGGTGTTCTAAAATGACGTTCACCAGTTGGCAGCACTGAAGCGTCAGGTCCAGGCCCCTGTCAAAACGTTTATGTTAATGATATTAGTTAGACGTCAACGTAATGTATACGTTTTCAAAGGAAAAGACCTGATGGGTAAGTGGCGCCAACTGGTGGTGAGAATTTTCCTGAACCCCCTCATTGTTTTAATGATTATGTACGGACTTATGATTAATTATGATATTATTACAAGTAAAGATACTCGCTCGACATCCTTGAGTGTGCCTGGTGCAGTACCATCGAACTTTCAGCCCTTTACACTCGATTACTCTATTATACCGGTAGGGACCTAGAATAATGACCGGGTTCCCAAACTTGGTGGTACTGAAGAGTGGTTCTAGACCTGAAACATAACGAAGGTGTTTGTAAATATAGAGGCACTACGGTAATTACAGTTCGTCAACTTTTTCTGTTAGCAACAATACTTAAGCAACATAGCCTAATGGAATATCACCCTTCATTAGCTGTCGGTAGAAGGCGAGTGAATCCAGTGGATCGGCTCCAACACTCCCAACGAACCAAATTTTCAAGGCGCTTTTTCAGTAATTTATAAGGTTTCCTCCACAATAAAATAAACGGCACCCTAGGCATATTTCACCTAACAAAAAAACACTGTAAAATGAAAGTTACGAATTGGTTTCAACAGCTCAATTATAGTGAGACAGAAAAAATATTTTATATCTCGTAGTAGTGGTACCACGAAAACTAACGAATATATATACATGCACACAAACGCACACAAACACACACGCACAACAAAGCACAATATTTACAAAACTCGTATATAACATGTCTGAGAGAGATTAATGAAGATGCAATATTGTAATCACATCCACTAAAAGAGGGGAACACCTGGTCACCTGAAATACAGGCGAAAAGTCTAGCTTAGGCACTAGTCTCCTCCACAGTGTGAATCCAATTATTGTCATTGTCTTAGTTTTGTAATTGCTGTAACATTGTGGTGAGAAAATAAACAAACAATTATTATTATTATTAACCTCTTGATCTGTGTCCCAATCACGGGGATAAAAGTACGTCAAAAATTTACTTACCGTTGTCCCCGTTAAGTACATACGGGCAGCAGAGACCACAGACAGTTAAGATTTTACGTGTCCACTTTAAAATCCCTTTGTCGCCTTTAATAGGGATACAGACAATGGGGACAATGGGAATACACTAATTTCTCACACTTGAACACTTTACTGTAATGGAAAGAATTTTAGTAGGACTATAATTATAAACTGTAATGAAAACCCATATTTAAGTAATAGTGATATACTATTATGGCTTTTACAAGTTGTTTTAAATATAGAATAATCCTCCCGACCGAATTTCGATCACGGCGGTCAGTCTCAACAAAGATTAATTATCCAAGTACGCAGGAGATATTATAAGTGCACAAGTATTATGCTATTATTAGTGCTGAGAGCAGTGGTGGCCGAGTGGTAACGGCCCCGACTTACAAGTTGTAGGTCGCGGGTTCAAACCCAGCCAGGCGCATTTTTTTGTGTAATTTATTTCATCACCACTGCTCTCAAAAACAGTGAAGGAAAACATCGTGAGGAAACCGGAATGTCCTAGAACCAAAAATTCGAAGACATGTGACATTCACCAATCCGCTCTGGGCCCGCGTGGTGAATTACGGCCCATTTTCTCTCCTAGAAAGAGGAGGCCTGAGTCCCAGCAGTGGGAACATTAAAAGGCTGATTATGCTATGTTATGCTACAAGTATTATGTGCGCAAATACAGGTGCACTCTCTGGTCCTTCACTCTCCCAGTTCGTTGGGACGGCAATCCGACACGACCGGAGAGAGTTCAGGCGCAGGACCAACGGATTAACGTGCTTTCCGAGGCACGAGGGTATCATTCCACCAACTTCCGAATTTCGAGCAGCTAATTCCTAATGGAAAAACCCAATAGCACTTTTGCCCGACCCGGCAATAGAAATCAGGACCCCCCACGCTCAGTAGTTGTGTCACCTGTGGGAGGCCTTCCAACGCTGCGTTTTCCGGTGCGCGGTCGCCACTCTAGAACCTTTTGGCTCCATCGACTAGCCGTTCTACGAGCAATATGCCCACTGAAACTTTAGTCTGGCGATTCTTCGGGCTATGTCGGCGATCTTGGTTCTCCTGCAGATATCTTCATTCTTTATGCGATCACGCAAGGAAATTTCGAGCATAGCCCTTTCCATTGCCCTTTGGGTGACTGTAAGCTTTCTGATGAGGCCCATTGTAAGCGACCATGTTTCAGTGCCATATTATTATGTCATCACTGGCAACACGCACTGGTCATAGGACCAGTGAAGCGCACAGTGTCTCAAGACGAAAGTCTATACTTTCGTCAGTGAGACACTGTGCGCTTACGACCACGAGAACAACGAGTTGTTAGTGTTAGTGTTGCAACTACAGGAAGGTGTGTGTTAACACGCACCTAATCACGATTGTTTTGAAAATTAAGAGTTTAATAAAATACTATTTAAATAAAATTATAAACGCACTTGACAATGGTAAGTTTTATTAAGAAAACACAGTCCTTTAATAAATAGTCACAACATAAACGCTTTTCTAAATAGATACAAGTTTGTTTTCAAAAAAATTCAATTATAAGGAACCACCGATCACAACTTTACATTAATAAATTTAACCTATAAATAAAATTGAAATGTCTGTTTGTAATATTAAAATAACATTTCTTTACTAAATGCATATAAGTATATTCGATACCGATGATAAATCTGCAATTCTTAAATTTTTCGTCCGGCTAATCTCCGAAACAGCTGGATCAATTTTTACGAGACTTTCACTGATAGATAGCTAATGTTATAAGGAATAACTTAGCACGTAATTTTTTGAATAAGAATTAGGACCAATTCATACCGAAATAGCAGCAGCCGGTGGAAACGCGGTGAGCACTTTTAGACTTGAGTGAAATAATTTTTAACTTTATCTATGTTTTTAAAAGACCAGTCTCGCTTGAAAGGCAAAAAAAGAGACTGCTCGCAGCAATCAAGCGGCTATGAGCGGTCCTGCCAGCAGACACCCGCGGCGGGGCGGGGCTGCCAGCGGTTGACCGCGACTGATTCCACCGGCCTTATATCGTCGCTTCCGACCGCTACCGGTTGCTACCGTTCCGGTGTGAATCGGCCCATAATGTAGCTGTTTGTCGTTCCTTATCAATAAAATAAAAATATTAATGGTTATGCCTATTCTTATGGCTGATTATGGTACTGTCAATCGTAACAATACTGGATCGACATCCATAGCTGTATCTATTGCAATACCAACGGACCTTCGGCCCTTTGCAATCAGTCGCCCCATTGTACCGGTATGATCCTAGGATGATGACTGGGTTCCCATACTTTGTCTTACTGAATACGGGCGCTGGATCTAAAATAAAATCTTAGTGTTAAAACAATTTAGCGATATATAACACATGAAATCATAAATAATATTTATTTTTGTACTTGTAAAGGTCAAAAAAAATACATTTTTGATGAGGTCGATGTTTTTTATCTGAATACAGATCAGTGTCATAAGTCCAGACATCCTCTTGGTCAGATTTGGCTAGTGTATTAAAAATGCAGGGTACATGTCAAAAATTATAATTTGTCAAAGGTTTATAGGTAGGATTCTAAAATAAAATACAAAAATATCAAATTTTAGAATCATCTAATGAGTTCTATCCCGCTCTAGGGTGGAACGGAAGTCAGACTTTTACTGACTAAAACCATACTTATGTTTCTTCACTTGCTATTTGCGTTCTAGGACCTCAGGTAACCCTTTCATTACAGGTGTACTTATAGCAGTACCACCTCTTTTTAGGCCGTGTATTATTAGAAAAATAGTAGGTACCTTTAAGATTTGATAGTCATCACAAGATTTCCACGACGTGTCGTAGCAACTAAGGCGGAATTAAAAAGAGAATCAAAGAAAAATGAAAAGAAAGACGTCTATTGATGCCTCACACAATCGTAAAAATTAAAAATACATAATAGCATAAGCATAGCATAATCAGCCTTTAAATTTTTCCACTGCTGGGACTCAGGCCTCCTCTCTAGGAGAGGGAATGGGCCGTAATCCACCACGCGGGCCCAGTGCGGGTTGGTGAAATAGTATGGTAATACTATCGGTCAAGTGTAAGTCGGACTCACACACTGAGGATTCCGTACAAACTTACCTACCTATGTTGATAATTCCCGAATTGAATCGTGAATTTTTTTTCGAATCGCAAAAAAGTATTTTTTTTTGTATTTTTCAAAATTCAGTTTTCAAACTTTTTTATACATCTACAAGACCTTGCTCGAAGCCAAATTTCAGGATTCTAGGTCAACGGGAGGTAGGTACCCCATACGCTTGATTTCCTGGAGAGTGTCAAAATATGCAATAAACAGAGCATAAGCGGCCTTATCTTTAAATTGCGTTGAGTTAGAAGTTTGATTTGTTTTACTGCTGCATGGGGTAGTAGAGCTACGTATTTCATATTAATTTCAGCTTCATACTTTTATGCGTTTCTGAGAAAAAGTATCTTGACAAATGGACAGACGGACAACAAAGTGAGAGTGAGTGTGAGTGAGTGAGTGAGTGAGAGTGAGATGTGAGTGAGTGAGTGTGAGTGTGAGTGTGTGTGTGTGATAAGATTATAAGAGTTCCGTTTTTTGTCGACATAGGTACGGAACCCGAAGAATAAATAATTATCTGTGTACCTCCGAATATAATATTGCATTTTAATGGTTATGATCAGCCTTATGGCTAATTACGACATTTTCAAAAGTAAAGATACTCGATCGACATCCAGTGGCATATCTACAGCAGTACCAACGAACTTTGGGACCTTTACATCTAGTCGCTTTGTTATATCGGTAGGATCCTATAATGATCACAGGAATCCCATTCTTTGTCGTGCTGAATTGCGGAAATATATCTGAAATAAAACATGTAGATCAGTAAATCATCATTTATCTGCCTTTGTTCCATATTACACTAGTTTTATCAAAAAACGTTATTGTTTGTCGTCTGTTTTAACCGTAACTAGAAGTACGGCGTTGCGCCATTGGTATATAGTGGACATCCCACCCATACATACAAAGCGTTTTGGGAACACATTCATTGTGCGGAGGAGTGGAATTCCCTGCCAGAGTCTGTGTTCCCTGATAGCTATAACCTAAGATTTTTTAAGTCAAGAGTGAATAGCAAGCGTGCTCCATTGTCAGTCACAACATTGCTTACTCTTAGGTGAGATAGTGGTCAAACGCTAGCCTATCCATAAATTAAAAAAAAAAACTGGTCAAGTGCGAGTCGGACTCGCGCATTGAGGGTTCCGTACAGACTTACCTATGAAAACAGTTCAATTCCCGAATTGACTTACGAAGATTTTTCCGAATCGCAAAAAATATATATTTTTGTGACGTAACTAAAAATATACAGTTTACAGACTTTTTCCTTTACTTGTACTATAATAAAAAAAAAAAATGAGACCTTGCTTCATGCCAAATTTCAGGATTCTAGGTCAACGGAACCAATGAAATTTGATTCCCTTGAGAGTGTATACACATTTTTTGCGACATAAACGGCCATATCTTTTTTTCGTTAATTCTGAAGTTTGATTTTTTTACAGCTTCAAGGGATCGCAGACCTCCACGCGTTCCCGAGAAAAAGGATCCTGACAGACAGACAGACGGACCGACAGACGGACAACAAAGTGATCCTATAAGGGTTCCATTTTTTCCTTTTGAGGTACGGAACCCTAAAAATGACTAAATCCCTTTTTTTGAGGTGTAAAATCATCAAATAACTTCTACCGCTTTGGGTGGAGCAAGAACCAGAGTCAGACTTTTACTAATTAAAATCGACTTTTTTTTCGGGTGTTAAAATCATCTTATGACATCCTCCGCTCTTGGGCGGAGCGAGAGATAGTGTCAGACTTTTACTGACTAAAAACCCATTCATGTTCCTTCTTTGCCATTTTTTCATTGCCCCGGAAATCTCTTTCGCATCACCCATGGCCCCAGTAGGCTTCGACCCTGCTGAGCCCCTACGGTTGCTGACATCTCCTTGAGGCGCGCGTGGAACACTACACGCAGTCGACGACTCGGGCTCGATTCGGTTCGTTACCGGACGGCGAGCTACCCATTACTCGTCGTCCAACTCATAACGGGTGTGGTGTAAAAGTATAAAAATAATCAAAGCAAAAACCAAATAAAAAGATCGCCCAGGCGACGCTATGTTGTACTTGCGGTAACAAGACGGGAGTTAATGTATATATAGGGTGACTGGTAATTAGTGTACGATACTTAAACACGTGATTGTGCTCATGATAACAAACAACTTTTACTATGGGAACAAACCTGAAATCGCGAAAAAAAATCAGCTGTTCAGTACATTTATGTTTGCCTAATGTACTGAACAGCTGATATTTTTTTTGCGATTTCAGGTTTGTTCCCATAGTAAAAGTTGTTTGTTATCATGAGCACAATCACGTGTTTAAGTATCGTACACTAATTGCCAGTCACCCTATAGTATAAATACATAAAAAAACTAAGACAACATAAAGTTATTTTATTTATTTTTACAAGCGCAAGTTATTTTGCCGTATTTACGCAAATGCAATAAGCAGTAATTAAACAATCAAAAACAGCAGTTGTATTTAGCAACTCAATCATTAAAATAATCATAAAATCAACACGGTAAAAAAATAAGACACATCAAAATAAAGTACGCAATCATCGAAATATAAAGTATTAGTTAAACACTCAAATGAGTAACGGATAGAACAAAAAATTAACAATAAAATTAAGAGCGCCCTAATCGGTCATTCTTCCATACAAGCGCAGTATGGCGATTACTTTACTGTTTGATGGTGTAATTTCAAAATGAAATAGGATATTGTGTTTTTTGTCATTGTCTAGCCAAGGCAATATATGAGAGAATGTACCTAATATCTACATAAGAAAAACAGTAAAAAAAAAATTGTAAGTTATAAACATCGAAAGTTTCATAATTATTATAATACTAATTTGCGCATCTTTAGGTGTAAATAAACAACAAACAAACAAGTTATGGAGTATGAAAATTACAAAATAGATACCATACAGGAACATATTTTTTGTTCAAAAAAACAATTTATTTTATTTTGAACAAATAATTCCGCAAATTTTTCATCATATTTATTTTTCATAGGAGTACGTATCCGTGTGTGCGCTAGCTTGTTATTGCTCATAACATTGTATTTAACTTTTACCCACGATGTTGGATAATTTGGTAGCAGGCATTTTAACTACGAGTTCAAGCTACAGAATAGCTCACTCTTAAGTATAGAACTTTGGTAACTACACATGGAATTCGCTCAAAATAATCAATTATATAGCTATGTAGGTATTTTAACTTATAAACTTTTATAGTCAGTATACCTAGACATAATGACAATATATCTGCTGTGACGAATAGTAAAAAGTACAAAAAATAATGAAGTAAACATGTTCAGTTTTATCGCCTATACATGTCTATGACTGATGAAAGTGCATGCATACACTGCGACTCGATCCGCATTCTTTTCCGTAATACAAGCAATTTCTCTTTTTTCTTTTCCTTACTTTCGGCTCCCGATAACGCTGCTTCTTACAGTCATAATCGTGATCGGGAATATTTCCCGGATTGGTCATAGGATTTGTCCCCAGATCTAAAATAAAAAAAGGAATTAAGTAATGATTTAGCTATATGATTCTCACTACAAATGTAAGTATTCACTGAAGGATAGTCTGGTTTCTTTTTTCAAGGTGGGAAATCGATTAATGAATTTCCCACTCTAAAATAAAGAGATACCTACCTAATTGGCAATAAAAAAAATATTTTAGTTGAATTCGCCGACCGGTACGGGTTGATCATTCTTTATTCATTATAATTCATTCTTTATTATAATTCATATTATTCTTTTAAAACCACGAATTTACACACATTATTATAAATTTATTCGTTAAAAAATTACAAAAAATATTTTATCAATAGGTACTGGATGAAAGTAAATGAAATGAACATGGATTACAAAAATAGTTTTGGGCGATGTTGTATTTTAGACGTGCTAATCGGTTTTCTAATATTGAAGAGGAAATAGTTTTCAATTAACAATTGTATTTGCTCTTAATGTTAACAAAGTATAATTTGATGACTGCTTTGCATCCTTTTTTGGACATCGTTCATCTTTTTTTTTTCATTTTTCATTCAGCTTTTATATCAAAGCAAAGGTCAAACTTTTCCGGGTTGTCAAACTTGAATGCATCAGGGTTGGAGGTACAAAAAATCTTAATTTATATGAAAGAACAACCTAGATTTTTTTTTGTTTTGTTGTCAAGATTATTCTTTCTGTATCTCTTTTCCGAGACGCTTGCGACACGTTAATGCAACAACGATACCATGAAGCGTTCTCATAGAAAATATTGTACTTATAAAAAACAACTAGATTTTTTTTGCAAAAAAATTAGTATTAGTCGGGTCGTCTTAAAGCCGCTTTCTCAATAGCCATAAAAAAAATGGGGTTTAATGGTTATGATCAGACTTATGGCTGATGATGACATTGTCTATAGTAAAAATACTTGAACGACATCCTTTCGTGCGGCGGGTACAATACCAACGTACTTTGGGCCCGAAACACCTGGCGGCACGATTGTACCGAAAACAGCCCAGTGTGAGGACAGAATTCCCACGGGCTGTGTAGCCAAAAACGGGCACTTGATCTGAAATAAAGCAAAAGTTTTGGTTTATTAAGACGAACAATTGTTAAATAGGGCCATTTGCAGCAAATAGTCAATTTTAAAAGAAAAAGCAATGAGCGGAAACAAATGATACGCAATCATTTTTCTGCATGTCTCTGAGACAGGTGAATATTTTTAATTCAAATGATACTTAAAACACACTAGTAATACAACACATAAATCTAGGTATCATACATTTCTAGCTATAACAGCTGTTTAAAGAATGGTTTTATCAACTTCGGGTACTTGTTTATGATTAAACTTCATGTAACATAAAGTACATAAGCATAAAGACGGACTTAATGCTTAAGGCATTCTCAACAATACGGTCGGTTTGAAAAACCAACAAAATACAAAAAAAAAAACATCTAAAAAATATTTTTATATCCAAATTTCTTTATTGATATCTATATAACACCTAAGGTTTGCTCTAAGAAAAAAGAAATGTGGGTTAAGCTCGCCTGTGTACATCATCTGTCCTATTTTTTATTAACTGTAAAATTTGTGTTCAATAAAGAATACAAAAATTAAAGAAAATAGTTTTAGAAAAAAAATATATCAAGAATCGGAAAAAATTAACACTACCATTCATTTA
Source organism: Mythimna impura (assembly GCA_905147345.3). Classification (NCBI taxonomy): domain Eukaryota; kingdom Metazoa; phylum Arthropoda; class Insecta; order Lepidoptera; family Noctuidae; genus Mythimna; species Mythimna impura. Next base: position 23,352,090 of record LR990351.1, on the reverse strand, counting down.
CATTTCCATAGTATTCTAATGATTATGTCCGTTACTAATACTGACTATATTATTGTCTATTGTCATGATGACAGACTTGCATCCTGACATGTACCGGGTACAGGTCCAGCGAACCCTGACTCCCTTGTACTTACTGCTTCGGTTGTACCGGTACCGACCAAGGTTGAGAGCGGGGTTGCCATTCTTCGTCGTGCTGAACGAGAGAGGTCCTATCTCTGTAATACAAATGTGTATAAACTTGTAATTTTTAATTTTTGTTAGTTAAAATACACACAGTGACTGAAAAGTTGAAAGGGAATCGTTTGTCTTGGTATGCTCATGTAAAGATGAGGGATGAAACGCATGTTACTAAAAGAGTTATGAGTATACATGTGGATGGATGGAGCGAGAGGCCAATGAAAAGATGGATTGTGTGAGGAGTGATATGAAAGAAAAGGGAGTTAGTGAAAGCGTGATGGTTGACAGGACACAATAGAAAAATAACCCTATAGAAATCTGGCACATTTTCTCGAGATTCTGAATGACGAATATGTATTTCAAAAACTTTCAAGGTTTTTAAAAAAAAACAGAACTCCTGAAATGAAACAAGTATTACGAAACATTCGAGTGAGTGGCGAAATTACCGAATGCCAACAGAGCGTTCAGGCGTTATCTCTCTTTTTTCGCGTTGCCTCTTTATTAAATATTGCGTTGGATGAGACAAACAAGCTTTTAAACCATGTTCATGTAGACGATGCACGGATCGAAAAGGGCCCTCATTGAGATTTTAGCTACAAACTGCCTATCGATGTTCACCTAGGATGAGAACGGTATTTCAGAATTTTCTTTTACCAAAAACTGAATCTGCAAAATCACCAAAACAGCTACTTTTCTTTTATTTAAACCTAGTACGGTAGCTATACTAATGGACACAATTACATTTAATAAAAACTAATGTGTAAAAATCGATTATATTTATTATTTATATATTAATAAAACTTACCTATCCACAAGTCCACAAAGACTTGATCATGGATAAAACCACTACCTAAGCACTGGAGCAATAATATAAATATTTCTAGGTTATAACTAACCTACAAATAAATCTAGCTTTTAAGTTTCGTTTCCGAAACCACTATTTCTAGAGTTAGCACGAATCTCATTTAAATATAACATAGCCTGCAGCGTGAATAGGCTCTTAATAAACTAGTGCGTCTCACCATCAACGATTGCATCACTGCTTACCATCAGGTGGGATCGCAGTCAAGCACTAGTTTATATCACTTAAAAAAAAAACGTTCCCACTACTAGAGCAGTGGTGGCCTAATGGTAACGGCCCCGACTAACGAGTTGTACGTCATGGGTTCAAAACCCAACCAGGCGCATTACTTTGTGTAATTAATTTCATCACCACTGCTCTCAAAATGGTGAAAGAAAACATCGTGAGGAAATCGGCATGTCCTAGAACTAAACAATCGAAGATGTTTGACATCCATCAATCCGCACTGGGCCTGCGAGGCGGATTACGGCCCATCCCTTCTCCTAGAGAGGAAGTCTGAGTCCCAGCAGAGGGAACATTATAAGGCTACTGGAACACAGACCGCCTCTCTGTACGAAAGATGGTACATGTCTTAAAAATTACTGAAATGTATACGTAAGTAATCCACTACTGCTATCTCAAGCTAGTACTTGTTTATTATTTATTACGTTTATTTATATACCATATAGGTAACAAGTACAGGACAAACTTATAACAAGTGGGACATGGACGGCCTTGTCGCTCAGGACAAAGGGAAAAATAGATTTTGGGCTGTCAGTATGCAAAACATAAAATTTATCATAATATAATACGTGATCGATTCAATGATTGTGTTCATTCTTTACAGCCACGAGGACATTTTTGATTGTATAGATGTTAGCTTTACATCCGAAATTCCGTTTAGTACAGTGCCACCGCTTTCTGGGACCTCTATAACCTGAAGTGAAGTTAAATTGATGACATCCTAGGAAGATGACAGGATTGCCGGATCTCGACCGACCAAAATATATACCTGTAAAATTGTTTGATGTTACATCGATTTTGTTAATACACAAAAAAATACATTGAAAATTATAAACAAATTGTGAATAAAGAAATTAATAAGAGTGCAAGATGATTAAGGATAAAATAATACAAAAAAATCTTGGTTCGGTCGAAAAAACATTAAAAATAACTAAAAAGTATTTTGAATAATAAGTTTTTATTACAGTTTCTTTTATTTTTAATACATGCGAGTGTTTAACAAAAAAACAATATTCATTGAGAATATATTGACCTATTTAAACATTTAACTTACTTAAATTATTTTTTACATATAGATTTATTTTATTTAAACATATATTCATAAAAAAACAACCAAGTGGACGAATGGAAAAGCTAATTTCATAGAACATAACACAACTAAAATAAATTAAAACGAATGAAAGTCTTATTATGATTTTTAAATCGTCAAATTAAATTATTCTTTAAAATAATAGCGGTTTGAAATTAATTAATTTTCCACTCTGCCATTTTTATTCCGCAGGCTAAAGTATTTGAGGATTTAAAATCAGCCTATAACAATATACGCAACATACAGTACGGTCAAAATATGTTGGCTTTCCGAATTACGAGTATTATACGCAATACGCGTTCGCCATATGATTCTTAAAAAGAATTACTGCGCAGCCAATTGTTCGAAGTTCGGAGCGGTCAATATCTTTCGGCCGTACTGCACCTACTTCTTTTCTTCTATTTCAGTTTCTTGCTCGCTGACTTTGATTTTTGATCTTTAATGGTTGTGTTCATTTATTTGGCTGACGAGAACATCATCGACTGTAAATATAGTCGCTCTACACATATTCTTCCGAGAGCAGGCCCAACGAAGTTTGGGCCCTTTGTAACCCGAGGTAAGGTGATATCGATAAGGTCCCATGAAGATCAATGGATTACCGGATTTTGTTGTACTAAAATGTAGAGCTGAAAAAATGAAAGATTAAAAAAACACTGAAAGAGCAATGGACTATGCTATATATACCTTTCGTGATCGAATCAGAAATGAAATTCGAAATTCGCAAAAAAACTAAGATTACCGATATATCTCGAAGAACTGGCCAACTTAAGTGGCAATCAGCAGGGTATATAACTCGCAAAATGGATGGTTGATCAGGCTGAAAACTTCTGTAGTGATGACCTCGTACTGGAAGATGTAGCATTGGAAGGCCTATCACTAGATGAACCAATAACATGGTGAAAGCCGCAAGAGACCTTCGGTTGCTAGATGCTCAGAACCCGTCGTAATGGCGACGCTTAAGACCGGCCTATTTCAAATAGTAGACGTCTTTTGACTGAAATGGTGATGATGATGACATGTTTTTTTGAGGTGGGAAATCATCTAACGCTTTTCGCTTTAGAGCAGAGCGGGAAGGCGTGTCAGACTTTTACTGACTAATACCACACCTATGTTCTTTATTTGTCTTTTGCATTCCAGGACCACGGGTTTCCCTTTCAGAAGTCCCATAAACCCATGGCCCGTAGATTTTTGACAGTTGTTAAGGATAGTCAGAAGCCAGGAAATCTAGAAAGAAAGAAAGAAAAATATTTTATTTGGCACACGTACACAGATACACGCAATGTGAAAATCTCTCACCAGTCCTACGAAGTAGTAGAGATCAGAGAGGCAGCCGCTCTATGTAAGACACTGATATCCTGTTAGACTGGAAGCCAACCCTAACAAAGTTGAGAAAAAGCTAGAGAGAATGATTGGTACTCAACACCAGTATCCAAGGAAAATAATGAAAAGCAATTCAAAATATATTTAATCTGATAACACATTTATACATACTATGATTGAAACTACATTCATTTAATGTTTTCCTTTGATCACTGTAACGTAAATGGCACATAAAGACGACACTACACAAAGTGACATTCTCGATAGCGATTGTTGAAACTAGTGTTGCCCAAATGCAAGAACAAGACGAGACTTAGCCAGTCTTGGTCTTGGTCTTGCGCCAATACACCTGGTCTTGGTCTTGGTCTTGCGCTCCCAGTCTTGGTCTTGGTCTTGGTCTTGCAGCAAGAGTCTTGCAAGTCTTGCAATTACCTATTAGTCTATTACTATTTATTAAAGTTTACTTTAAATCTTAGAAAAACGTATTAGAATTGGAACATTGTGAGCTTGAATTAACATAGCCATAGTAAAGATTTATTTATTTATTTATTTATTTAAACTTCATGTACAGTAGTGGTACATAGGCGGACTTAATGCAACAAGGCATTCTCTACCAGTCAACCTTTGGGTTAAAAAAGACAACACTGTGGTAGGTTTGCACGATAAACAGATAACAGATACTTTAAACAGAAAATAAAAAAGATCAAGCAGATTAATAAATAACTGAAGATTTGATAAGAAATTCGAAAAATCAACTGACCTATATGTCGTTTTCCATGGAAGTAACTGTTTCTTAATAAACATTTATGATTTGTAAGCTTACATTTGCTAAAACATGTAAAAAAACAAATTAATTACAATAACTTGACTGTATTTTAAAGAACAATACTTATCTGTCTAGAAAGAGATTGAACCCTCAACTTATAAGAAATTTAATAAAAGAGTTTTACGATTTATCATTTATTTGAATAAAAAATAAAATACAACACAAATCAACAGCTTTATCATTAGGTTATGATACTTTATATCAATTTTTTTGACCAAGAATTAATACAAAGTAACCATCTGGCTGACTCATCACTTAACCTATTTCTATGTTTTCTAATTACTAATGATGCTTTAGAAAATAACCTCTCAGCAGGTACTGAAGTTGCAGGTATTGAGAGAAAATCACGGGCCATTTTCGATAAAATCGGATACTCTGTCTCATGCGTCCTCCACCAATCTAAAATGTCTTCCGAGCTGGCAGTTCTTGGTTTTCTCTGGTACTCCTCCAACTCGTCTATCACTAAGCCTTGAAGACAAGATCCAGATGACGTCGAGGGACATTCATAGAGTTTATCAAAGTCTATTACGTCTTCATCTTCATCACATACTTTATTTTCTTTTTCTGGTAATTCCAGAGATTTGTTCAGTGAGTGTAGACTTTTATATTCTTCATAAAGTTCATTGAACTTGCGCAGACTTTCTGTTTTAAGTTGCTTCCCCCACATTGTCAGGTCAAAAGTCTGAGCCTTATGCCTTGGGTCTAAAATTAAAGAAGTACAATAAATCCAGTTGCTCTTCTTGTAATGTTTAAGCATTTTGTCTCGAGCTGCTTGGAAAGCTAGAATGAGCCTTTCATCCACTTCAGATCGATTAGGTTTCTCATCTAACTGTTTTACCATGGATTCAATTTTATCTAGCAAGAGATTGAATGATACAATGACTAGCGGTAATGTAACATATTTGTCTCCACCAAGTTTTGTACTTAAAAGTTTAAAGTTTATTAGAAATTTATGTAATTTTTCGAGTACCTGCCATTCATTAGCTGTGATTTGAAAATCATTTAATTCGGTGACAGAACTGCACAATATGTCAATGCCCGCTCTCACTTTTAAACCAAATCCAATCATATCATGTGTGGAATTCCATCTCGTTGGACAGTCAAGAATGGCATTTAGATTTGATGGCACGCCAGCTGCTTCACAAGCAGACTGAAACTTCTTCTTCACTATCTCACTTCTTTTTATTTTACTGGAAATACTGCGTAACTTTGTTACAGATGTACGCGAGTCAGCAATATTTGGTGCAGATTCTTCATCTTCCTCATCCTCAGTTTCGTCTGCATAGTCTTCGTACTGCTGATCTTGCGCGTTAGTGTCAGACTCACAGTGTAATGCTAAGGTCTTTAATAAATCTTGTACACCAAGGTTTAAAATGTGAGCAAAGCACCGGAAATGTTGATTGTCTGAATCAAAGTGTGGCGGCAGCTGTTTGCCCAGTTCATACATAAATTTGGTATTTGCAGTTGCGTTGTCGACCGTGATACCTTGTATTTTATCAATTATGCCATATTCCAATAAACATTCATGGAAAATCGTTGCAATATCTTCCCCAGTATGTCGACCGCGTGATGGTATAAAATCAAGAACTACAGATTGATACTTCCATTCGTTGTCTATATAATGAATAGTAACCCCGTAGTAATTGACGTCCACCCATCAATGGTAAAAGACATTTTAGATGATAATTGTTGAAGTCGTTCCTTGAGATTCAATTGGAGCTCTTCAAATCGCTCTTTGACTTTCCTTCTAAGTGTAGACCTTTTAGGAAACACCATATTAGGGCAAATACGTCGAAAATATACTTGTGTAGCTTCGTCATCGAAAAATGAGAAGGGAAGATATTTTTTCACCACCCAATCAACTGTAGCTGTCGTGATGTTGTCACTGCTGTTTTCCGACTGAAACAAAACAATAAATCTTGTGTTATTATTTAAAACATACTAGGTTTGAGCGTATAAGAGGAGGAGGTTTGTTGTTGTTAAATCGAGAAAATCGTTAAATTGATATTTGTTATATTAAGGTTGCACTGTACTGTAATTTACCAAAATAAAGTACTTAGTTGTTACTGGCCGATTAAATGAAAATATGGGTGTTTATAAAAAATATTTAAGACGATAATTACATACTTAATATGTCGCACCCCTACATGAAAACACCACTAACTCAAAAATACTTACGTAAGTTAATGGCGTTTTTGAAAGTATCGCATGAATAGCTACGCGGAGTTAAAATTCTTTTAACTGTTAAAAAAATATTCTTACCTGTCCACTTCTTCCAGCGGTTACTAAAAAGCTTGTGATATCTCCACTTAATTTTGGTTTAACAGGAAGAAATATTTCTGATTCCTTTTTGTGGAAAGATATTAGATGTTTTCTTAAGCCTGAAGTGTTTCTGTTTTTCATTTTTATTTCAATCTTTTTATGTTGGCACAATTTACAGAAGGCAGTTTGGGATGCATGAATTATTTCGAAAAACTCCTCAAATTTGCTTTTGGGTCTTTTAGATCTGTGACTCAAACTCTCGTTACTCGGACTAGAATAATTTGAATCTTCGTCACTCATATTAAATTGTACACGTGATACGTTTTTAGAAAACAACGAGAATTAGTAAAAACAATTATTAAGTTAGACTCGAAGCACAGCTCAATTGGAAATGACTGGAATTAAAATAATTCCTTTATTTATAGTACGTTTCCTTGCTTTCTACCGCGCCGCCTCGCCACGTGCCGGCTCTATGAAAAGGATGCCGCCGCAAATTAAACAATGCCGCGTGCGGCGTACAAACACACAATAAATATTACCTACTTGTACAGACGCGACGCGTGAATAAAATAGAATTAGTGCCAATCACTATTCTTTACATATAAGTGAATGTTTTGGCGTACATCTATACTAATATTATAAAGCTGAAGAGTTCGTTTGTATGTTTGATGACAGAAGTTTTAAAATAAATAAATAAGTCCTGAACGTCACTATACCTCCAAAGTTACTATTCCTCGTGGACGAAGTCGCGGGCACAGCTAGTAAATACTTACTCTCATCATCTCTCTCAGAGATATTCGGGCTGGTAAGTAATACAAAACTCTTATCGCAGGCTTTTTATTTTATTAGTAGGTAAGTACCTACGCTTTTGTTATTATTTTATTAGTTTTGTAGAATTTTTTTACACGTTTCAAGTATATTTAAAAGTGGCTACAATATTTATTAAACGGGTGATATTTGAACACTTTTTTGCTATTTTTTCTTGTAAAAACTTAAGAAATATAATGACTAAATGTACAATAATAGTACCTAAGTAATTAGTTTAAAACCATATAAGTAATCAATATTATAATATATACTTACTAGAATGAATTAATATGACATCTACTACCTATCCTTACCATTTTATCCTAATCATAATACTACTTGCGTGATCAGTATAATGTATTCATTTTCATTCTAAGCACTCTGAAACTTATTTATTCTTTGGAACACCTGTAGGTACTCTTAAAAAAATTCGAAATTATTTTGCATGAGTATACCTACGCCCTATGGCGGCAATCAAATAGTGTCACAAATGTTATGATTTCGGCGTGGCGGCAACGATTGTTTTAGATTTCAAAAGAAGCCGCCGGCGCGTGTATCATAACCATGTACTTCCGAAAAGCGGCAAATTTCTTTGAGAAGTAAGTACAAAACCTTTGATACCGCATTATCAAAGTGCCGATGGTTAAAACATAACTATGCATGCACTCAGTTTGATTTTAATAGATATTTTTTTATTCGCTATGTTTATGGTATTAGTCGTAATGCGCATAGGTCCAGTTTTTCATATTCTTTGATACAGTTTTTTGCGTCTCATAGAATTCCTAAGCGTACCTACCTATACACCGAACTGTTACACCTAACTACTCAGTGAAATAGCGCTAAGTCCTAGCTGCAAGACGCAAGAGTCTTGCAGGCTATGTCTTGTTCTTGCTCAAGTCTTGCACGGTCAGTCTTGGTCTTGGTCTTGCTAAAAATACGCGGTCTTGTTCTTGGTCTTGGTCTTGCAAAAACGCAAGAACAAGACCAAGACTGCAAGACCAAGACTGAATTTGGGCAACACTAGTTGAAACCTCCAAAATATAAAAGTATAAAAGATATAACATGCGCTACTAAAATGTCACTTGTTTAATGACAGTCCATTGGTTGACAATCGCTATCGCTGGCAGTATGTCACTTTATCTAAGTCCACTGGTTAATAAACCACATTAATGCCATTTATAAACTAATGTTATTTATAAACCACAATAATGACGTTTATAAATCACATTAATGACATTTATAAACTAAAATAATGATATTTATAAAACACAATAATGATATTTATAAATCACATTAATGACATTTATAAAGCACATTAATGACATTTATAAACTAAAATGAGGTTATTTATAAAAAACAATAATGACATTTATAAATCACATTAATGACATTTATAAACTAAAATAATGATATTTATAAACCACAATAATGGCATTTATAAACCACATTAATGACATTTATAAACCACAATAATTACATTTATAAACCACATTAATGACATTGGTAAAACACAATAATAAAAAGGTTGGAAGCTCGTGGACTGGTGACCACTCGTTCTAGCGACGCTTGGGCGAAGCATCATCACGTCCAGCGGTGAACATCGTTTAGCTACGCTACTTTGATAACGGTCAGTGCCTCTCTTATTTTTTACGGCATGAAATCTCGAAAGTTGATATAAGTTGAATTAGTGGATGTGTTCATTAGCTGTTTTAATGACGACATTTTCGAGGGTATAGACTAACGCTCGACATCCGTGATTACGTTTCGTACAGGCCCAGCGTCGTTTGATTCCTTTGTAGCCCGCAGTCAAGTTGTACCGATATCCACTTAGGGTGAGCACAGGATTACCTGATTTTGTTGTTCCGAAAACCATGTATTCTGCAAAGAAAAAACATTACCAAATTGGTTTTATTATTTTCACATCATAAACATACCTACCTTACGTGTGTTTTGTAGCTAATATTCTATTGCTAAAAAAAAAAATAGTTAAAAAGTTGATATAATTTAATTAAGCTTTGTTTAGGACGGCAAGATAACATGTTTATTAAGTAGGTATAACACATACAAATAATTTAAAAAAAAACTTTTAATAAAAAATCATTTTGTGGCTCACGGCTGTTCAGCAAAATACCAGACAACTAATAGTTACCAGCGCAGATTTATAATAATTGGTACTTAAGTACATCTTATATCGACATACTAGTCCACATCCAAAAAAATAAGAAAAAAAAAGGAATTAGAGCTAAGGAAGTTGATACATACTTCGAAATAAATGAAAAGTATTGTGTATTTAAGTAAATACCATCCTGATAGTAACTAGATAAAGTTGCCATTTTATGCTGATAAAACCATGAAAATAAATTGGTATAATTTATTTTCATGGTTCACTTTACAACAAATATAAAACCAATACAAATCTTGCAAAATAAAATAATAAAAAACCAATAACTATTTTTACAAAAAGACCAAACTGCTAACTATCAAACAACTTTATAGGAGTACGTGTAGCACGTGCATACTAATTTATAAAATAAGTCATTATTAATATTTAATTTATAAAATAATTCATTATTATTATTTAATTTATAAAATAAGTCATTATTATTATTTCGTACTAGCTGCTACCAGCGGCTTCGCCGGCGTGATTGTAGAAAATTATCTCATGGCAACATACTCCGGGATCAAAGTAAATGTGCTATTTCAAGACATGGTCTACCCGTGTACCAAGTTTCACCGAAATCAATTTAGTAATTTTTGCGTGAAAGAGTAACAAATATCCATACATACAAACTTTTGCGTTTATAATAGTATTAGAGGATATTCATCGTCTTGACATATTTTTAAAATTTTTGAAACATTATTATTATTATACACTATATTGCATATTATACGAAAGACCACTTATTTTTCATGTACCAGTACTAGAACCATTATCTTAATGGGATTAAAGAGATTTAAACGAAACAAAAAAATGTCTACGCATGTTTCTTATTTAAATGATTTAAACTCGTGCTCGACTACAATCCCACCTGATGGTAAGCAGTGATGCAATCGTTGATGGTGAAGCGCACTAGTTTATTAAGAGCCTATTTACTCTAGCCCCGAAGACACCTAAAGTATAATGTATATCAAACTTGGAAATCGGTAATGAAATTCAATGGTTGTGTTCATTATTTTGGCTAATAATTACACTATTAAACGTGAAGATATTAGCTTTACATCCGTTCATCTTTCTGGTGCAGGCCCAACGCTTTTTAGGCCCTCTATAACCTGTAGTTAGGTTGTATCGATAAGAACCCATGACGAGAACAGGGTTGCCAGCTTTCGTGATGCTAAAAACAGGCCCTGAAATAGAAAAACACAAATAATTTATACCCCAACAAAAACTATTTTTTTATTGTTTATGAATCAAAGTCTGAACTGTATTAGACGAGGCTATAGTTAAAGTGAATAAAACGAAATTGAAACAACAGGGCTTGGTTGTCGCACAATCATCATCGGGTGACATTACATCACAATGGTCAAGCGCAACACTATATATAATAATAATAATAATAAAAAACGGAATTATTTGACTTTTGATTTAAAGTCATTTGTTTAAAGCCCAGTTTGAAATAAGGTAATATTAGGTATCATCATCATCATTTCAGCCGACCCCGACGCCACTCCAGAACAGCCATATTAGGTATATATGTACTTGTAATTAAGTACTTATACTGTTTCACAAATTAAAACACATATCATTCAATTTTACTATAATTACTTATAATTCAGACAACTAACAAAAAAAAAAACGAAAATACATTTCTTACAGGCACTACTTAGCTGCCGCAGAAAACACAATAAAATAAAAATAAAAAACAACATTGTAATTGTTGTTTGTTGTAGTAATTGTAACCAATTACAATTACCAACAACGGCAACGTTGTTGTGATGCGTAAGAAAAAAACAAAACACGTCAGTAAATAAAGTGCTAATGGTTATGCTCGGCTCTATGGTGAATGATAACATTGTGTAGAGTGAAGATGGCTGATCGGCAACCAACCGGGTACCTGGTGCAGTACCAGCGCACTTTGGGTCCCTTACACCCACTGGCTCGATTGTACCGGTAGTTACCTAGGTTGATCACAGGATTCCCCTGTTTCGTAGTGCTGAAAACTGGCCCTGAAATAGAGAATTTGTCGATTTTTGTAAAGGTTATAGAGTTCGTTTTTACGAGGAGCCATGTCTTAGTTTTGGATTAGATAGTTTCACATTTATGGATGACATACCAGACTCCCAAATTAACAAGTAAAAACTGGTTAACCCTTTAACCGCTTACGTCGAATCAATTCGACATATATTTTTGTGTATGACCTGTTAAGAACAATTTCCATTCTGTGTCGTACTAAAAACTGGATCCGAAAAAAACAAAAATCATCTGATAGAAGACTTATTAAATTAAATAAATGAAAATATAGTTTCTGAACTTTTGAATGTATATTTTTCTGAGTACATCACTAGACTATTGTACAAGAGATCTTGAGTCGATCACTATTATAAATGAACAAAAAAAATACTGTCATAGTATTACTAAATTTGTGACAAAATTATTAAGAAACGTTAAACAACGCGCCACTAACGTTTGGCGCGTTGTTTAACGTTTCTTAATAATTTACAGGTTTTGCATTAATTCATTAAATTCATTAATTCATTAGGTGCTGCCGCTGCGGCTGCGGAGAACCTCAAGCGGCGAAAATATAATAACCTTGTTGGAAGTTATATTTTCGAACTGTTTGGGGTTGAAACTCTCGGTTCGTGGGGTCCAAGTGCTCACAAGTTGTATAAAGATCTGTCAAAACGTCTAGTTGACACTTCGCGTGACCCAAGGGCTGGCTTTTACCTCGGACAGAGGATAAGCATTGCCATACAGCGTGGCAATGCCGCCAGTCTTTTGGGCACATTACCAGTCGACAGCGATGTGGAAGACTTTTTTGACGCCATATTTTAGTTTTAGTTAGTTGTAATTAGATTAGGGTTTTTATTATTATTTATTTTATTTTATTGTAATTATAGTTAGTATTTTAAATGTAAATAAACATAATTTTGATTTAAAAAAAATTCATTAAACCATTGTCATTGTCTTTCTATTGTGTCTCTAATTACGCTACTCAAAAGGTTAAACGCAAATGAAAGCAAAGCAACGTAAGCAAACGTTGCTTTGCTCTCGTTATCCACCGACACCCGGTTGTTTCTTGCGCTATAAAATAATAATATAATAATCCTCTTGAGCGAACTCGATTAAGGTGGCCAATCTCAACGTGTGGCCAAGTACGAAGGAAATATTAAAGTGCACAAGCGCAAAACAAAAAAAAATGAATTAGTGACTTGCTTATTTAATTAAATTTAAATGATTGAGACTATAGATAAAAAGAAATTTAATAAATTCAGGATAATGAAAAATTGTTAGTGTGTGCTAGAACAGCATAGCATAAGCACACAAAAATATGTCTTCAAGAGAAATAAAAAAATATACATAAATAACATTTTGAAAAATCTTCATTTTCTTTCATATATTTTTTTTTCCCCTACAAAAAAAAAGTAATGTAATTTTTCTAAAAAAAAACAATTGGCAACCCTAAAGCAATTCGACTCGACCGTGGATAAATCAGACGAGCTTTTCGTAGTTTTCAAAGCACGGAGATGTCACACCACCGACTTTCAAACTCAAGGAGCTACAGAGTAATTCATAATAGAAAAAAAACAATAACATTTTCGCCCACGCGCGAGACCAAAGCATGACAAGTAGGTACCTACAACTAAATTAACTAACGTGTATAAAAACTTTAAAACCCTCATTGTTAAACGAATAAAAATATCATCCATCAGTCTACCAAAATGTTTTCAATACACAGATACAAAAAATCTTTCATAAAAAATAAAAATAATACCTACTACTTACTACCTACTTGTATTATTTTAACACTAAACTTTTCTCATTTTTTTTATTTTAATTAACACACAATCGCTTTAAAGATATAGACCCAAGTTAACAAATGTAGTCAAATAATGACCGTACTCATAAACACCACTCACAAACTGATCACACACATACATTAGTGCAAACCACATACATCAACGGATTACACGGTCAGTCTCAAGTAACGCCTTGGAGAACCGGCGCAAGTTATACAGAGGACCACCAACTTAGTGTCACCCTTTGGAATTTGGCCAATGTGTAAGAAAAGATATCTAATCGCAGAGTCACAAGTGCGAACTTTAACAGATTCGTGCGATTTACCGGGACTTTAAGCAGTCTCACCTCATATGTAGATACCAAACGCATTGCATCGGGAATGGTCACGGGTTGACTGACAATATATCAGTAATGGGACACAAATGCCAGCTGCACTCCAGTCACTAATCGCAGCACCTGCTTGCACCGCTTCCTTCCTTAGGGTGAAATAATAGCAGCCCCTACAAATCTCATGAAAGGTAACCCGACTGGTATTATTATTAGTTCCCTCGTTTAATTTTAATCGTTATTATTGAACTCGCTTTTCTAGCTTCGGTGACCGCTTCGTTTTGTTTTTATATTTATATCTTTTTATATTTTTAATTTCATTTATTTATTATAACAAATTTTATAAAATGCCTGAATGTTTTACAAAAAAAATTATAAGTTAAATAAAAAAGTTAAAAATATGGATGTAAGGAAGTAAATAAATCAGCGAAATACTACCAAGTTATTTATTTCGAACTTCATAATTTCATAATACTAATATAATTTAAAGCATACTATTTACTATGTCAGTAAGCTTTTTCTTTACAAAAATGATGACATAAAAAACTAAAAGAAATTCACGAAGCCGTGAATACTTACAGGTACTTATATGCACATATACATAGACTCACACCTTCACCCCATGGAGGGATGAAGAAACTACCACGCCACCTTTAACGACCTGTACAAACTTATTTTACGTTATAAATTAATTAAATCAGTTATGTATGTTTCTTTATAAGCTTCAACATAACGTAAATATTTTTCAATACACTTACTCGAAAAGCCGCTCTTATCCCATCTCTTTTAGGCACGCAAATGACTATTTTCCGCACTAGTGCAGAAAAGTGCGCGTGCTCATCCCCGCCACAATTTTATTACATTTATCGTATCAGATTGGACGCGCGTCGACCCCCGCGAGGCGCGCGTCGACCCCCCACGAGTCGTAAGTGTATTGAAGAACGTCGTTTGATACACATGCAAATTTGACATATCAAATCGGATCAATTCAGGATGGATGAAATGGCGACAGGTCACTGGAACAATTTGTGTCCCACGGATGCCCCTCAGGTTGAAGGGTAAAATCTACAAGTCCGTGATAAGACCTGTCATACTGTATGGATCAGAATGTTGGGCTGTGAAAAAGACGGATGAAAAAAGATTGCATGTAGCGGAGATGAGAATGTTGAGATGGATGTATGGTGTGACGAGAATGGATAAAGTGAGAAATGAGTATATTAGAGGAAGTTTGAAAGTGGCGCCAGTGACTGAAAAGTTGAAAGGGAATCGTTTGTCTTGGTATGGTCATGTAAAGAGGAGAGATGAAATGCATGTTACTAAAAGAGTTATGAGTATACATGTGGATGGGTGGAGAGGGAGAGGGAGGCCAAAGAAAAGATGGATGGATTGTGTGAACAGTGATATGAAAGAAAAGGAAGTTAGTGATAGCATGACGGTTGACAGGATAGAATGGAAGAAAAAACATGTTGCGCCGACCCCAAATAAGATGGGACAAGGGCAGGAAGATGATGAGACCTCGGCTCCATAGCACACTCGACTATGGCTCGTACGAATTCCGCCTCGGTCGCAATGACAAACTTTCTGCACTTGTATCAAAATGTACTATTTCAATCGTCTCGTGTAGGAGGAAGCCTAGCTAAACAATGTGATAATACCTACGCGCTAACAAAAATATAAAAATGAACGAGAGCTGCCGTAGGACATCTGAGGCCTTACCTCCAGTTCTTAATGATGGAGTAATATGGGTGTATGTATAGCTTGCGAGCGAGAGAGAGGGATGGAGCTATACAACCTCTATAACTCCATCCCTCTTTCTCGCTTGACATTTTAACACGTCATGCTAAGGCCTCAGGTTGGAACGAATTTCATTTCGCAGTACATCACTTATGTATTAAATACAAAAACAATAAATTAGAAACGTTTGAGTGTAGTAAAATGCGGTTGTGTATAACGGTCGGGAATTTTAGAATTTTAATCGCTGCAACAATTGCCAATCCGTGAATAATCTCAATATACTCATACTAGGTTCCGCCCCCTGCGATAAGAAATCGTTTGGAACCGTAATTGCACAATTAAATTGTGTAGTGCGCTCTTAGCCTAATGTGGGAATAAGATATTTGTTCCATAAAATATGTTCCTAAAATAAACATGTAAGATTGTTCCATATTACATCCTAACATAAATACCATTACGTATTATATAACTAGGAGGTGGGTGGCAGTGTTCCAGGTGACAGGATTTCATCAGCCTCCTGTCTTTCGTGATGCTGAAACGAGCTTTGCATTTTCTCCCAAAGGAGCAGATGTATAAATCGGTTGTCTTACTCCGTCCGTCACACCAGAACGTATATCCTAGTAACATGGCTATCTCTTTCCCACTCTTCTTTTTGAACCATTTTACTGTAAAACATAATAAACAATTAGCACATGTTAAAAAAAAGTTATTGTTTAGAAGATTGTGAATTTAAATAATTTCTAAGGCATTAACATCCTATGAAATAATAAAACAAATCATATAAATATTTTATTTTATTTTATATAAATTATGCAACGGTATGAACACATCGGTACTTACGTAAATAAAAAAAACTAGAACTACGTCAGATTTATGAAAAAAAAAAAAACAAAAAATATTCGGCATTAAAAATTACTAACACATAGGACAGATATAATTAATCCAAACTAAGCATTACTCCTAGCTAACGAAAAGTGCAAAAAAACAAATTGTGCGTCCAACCTCGACGGACGCCAACGAAACCAGTAAGTTTCAAATGCCATCGCCCACTGACAGCTTACTACAAACTACAACGCAAATCAAATCATTCAAATGTTGCCAGCTTACTCCATAACAACAAATCGAATACAAAAATATCAGTCAGTTCAAAAACTGTCTAATTTTAATAGTCTGTGTCTCATACGTATAGAAATGTAACAAAAGTGTGACAGAGGTATTTATCAATCGCTCTATGACTATCAAACAGTCTTCAAACAAGGTTTCAAAACAAAAGCTTGGTCTGTAGCTTGGTGCTACCTTAACGGACTGACATTTCTTGCAGTTAACCCTTTAACCGCTTGCGTCGGATTTGTTCGACGAGTGTTTTCGTGTCGTGGATGTACGACATGTTTGTCGTATATATCCGACGCTGGCGGGTGGCACTGGCGGTTAAAAGGTTAAAAACACGTTGTGGTTTTTAAATTTTAATAAAAACACCATCACGTATTAAGTATCTCGGGGGTGGATGGTTGTGTTCCAGATATCTGGATATTATTGTATTGTCGTCTATAGTGATGGTGAATCGAGCTTTGCATTTTCTTCCGAAAGAACACGTATATACAAACGTAGTCTTGTTTTGCAGCTTACGACTAAATGTGTAGCCTTGTAGCATGACAATTTTTTTTCCATTTCCATTTTTGTACCATTTAACTGTAGAAAATAAAACAACTACTATACATGTATACTGAAAAATATCCACGATTCCTGATTAAGAACTTGAAGTTAATTACACTGATCTACAATAAAAAAGTATTTGAAATAATTAAAACTAATTTCTACTTCTCTACCTATGCTAAATGCGATTTGACAAGTAAAAGTCTTGTTTTATTTTATGGCAAAATGTCTCAAAAATATTATGAGAATAATACCAACAATTTTTGTAACATTATTGGTTTAAAAAAACATTATTTCGTTTCCAAATTAATTGGTATATTATTATTGTTTGTTTAGTAAAAAATTCATACTATCGGTAAAAACACCTTTACAAATGAAGCAGTCTGTTATAAAATTTGATTTTGATTGTTATTGTGGATCAACTTTAAAAGATAGACATGGTATGGGGAATTTTTCTTTACGTGTTTTACATGACAATCTTTACACTTCCTTTATTTTATTATGATTAACGAAATAGATAAATATGTTAATGTAATAAATTGTAGAGCAGTTCAATCAAAGGGAGCTCTCAAAACGTACGCTTTTTTTAAATGTTTATCATCTCACATTATTATCATCTTGATAAATATGTTGCATGCTTATATAATCATAACTAAAACGAAAACTATTTATATATTTACATAATCTACACAATGAATTTGTCAAGTAGTCGTGGATGGCCAAATCCGAAACTATGGGAAATAGTCAAAAATACACAAAGGAGTTTCGGGTCCGATTTTAACGAAAACTAAAACTATATACCATTAGTTTTAGTATATGCGAAACCCGAAACACATGTCTAGTATTTTTATGTAAAGAATCTATGTACAAAATTTCATAACTCACTCATAAAAATCACTAAGTTATAAGCTTGTTATATTAACTGCTTGTCCGCACAAATACATAGTCACCGGGCCATCCAGGCGACTGAGGGGTTGTTTTGCTCCCGCATCCAGCTGTGCGCTGACGCCTAATGCCCGCCATGATCATGATCATGATCTGAGTTGTACTTAGTATCGGTGATAATCAACTTGTGACTTTTTAAAAATATTTTTGGGAATAAATATAACATGGTGTAAAAATTATTGGAATCGATTCAGTTACTGATGTCACTGTACTGTTTCAGTTTCGTAAAACTGTTACTAAAAATTTGATCTTTATTAGAGACACTACCAAATGGTGCAATGTGTGCGTGTTCGATTCCTGGCTACGAAACTTCCAATGATGCAGTTTTTATTTCAAAATTGGGTCCGCGACTTCTTTGAATAATTTTCAATGTTCCTCAAAGTTTCAGATTTAGCCGTCCCACTTAAAAAAACCACCCACTTTAGCCTATGCCCATCAGAAATAATATAACATTCTACCGAAAAATACTTATATATTTTTTAATTGAATTAATTCTGAAAATTACCTCCCAAGTCTGCGGGACCGTTTAAAGAGTTACCGTGGTGCTTGAACGTAAAAACAACTGGGTTACAGTATTGAAGTCTGGTATGCCTTCTCGCTCCAACCTAGAGGGGGAGAAGTCATTTGATGATAACCCACCTCAAAAATCTCTCCTAGGTACAAACAAACTTATCATATATAACAAACAACAAATAACTAATTTTACCACTTCATAATATTTTTATCACAAGTATAGGTAAGCAACGTAGACGTAGTACATATATATATCGATGGTAGGCAAAAACTGCGAACAGCGAGGCTGCTTTGTGCTGTATTAATAATTTTTTCTACAATTCAACAAGTCTAAGTCGAACTCTAAGAACGCAACAGTAGGCATGTAATATAAAAACCAGGGTCGAAATGTCATAAAGTTCTTAAACAAAAATATAAAAATATATTTAAATCCTTAAATATACACCATTGCGTATTATATAACTGGGGGCTGGATGATTGTGTTCCAAATGATAGGATTTTATTTCACCCTTGCCTTTTCTGGTGATGAAGCGAGCTCTGCATCTACGCCCAGAACAACAATATAAATCGGTTGTCTTGTTTCGACTGTCACACCAAAACGTGTATCCTTGTAACACGGCTATCTCTTTCCCATTATCTCGCCGGTACCATTGTACTGTAATAAAAAATATTTTTGTTTTAATAAAATATATCTACGTTGTTCGGGGGATTGAGAAACTAGGTTTTAATTAAATTATATATATCACGTAAAATAATAAACACACATCATGAAAGTCATAATGTTCAGAACTGGCTACTGAATCGATTTCAGCTATTTTCAAAATAGATAAATAATTTATCCTAAAATAATATAATCAATAATTATTTCAGAATAAAATAAATACCTATTTTGATAAATTCTTAACAAATCTTGATTGCGTCACAAGCTTCTTTAAAAAAACACTACCACGGTGCATTTAAGTAAAATTTCAATGCTATAATTATAATTTACTTTTTTAATAATATTGAGGAGTATAATCCAGTAACATGTTGTTTAATATACGTTTTCTTTTTTCTGACATAATATGTTTTTTTTTTTTCATTATTTAAACCGCTACCTTATTTATTTTTTTTGCCAAAAGAGTACCTTAATTCAATTAGTGATTTATTATTGAAAACAATTTATTTATTAATAGTTTTATTTTTATATAGTGAGACTATACAGTGAGAGTACAGTATCGGCTGGTCACACTGTCCTCTTATAGGTACTTATTAATATAATATTGTAATATGAATATTTTGTAAAATTATTTATTTTTACCGTGTATTTTCTTGACGGTTGTTATCCTAGGAAACGGATCAATCGGAACCAAGTTTTTGACGTATCATAAGTGCCCATGTAGATTTTTTTTGGAAATAAAAATATTTTGAATTATTGTACTTTTTTTTTGAGCAGTATGTATCAAGAAAATAAAAAGAGTAATTTTTTGCATTGGCAGTGCGCAAATATAATAAAATAACGTCCCAACATTAGTACCTACCGTAGGTGCCATAAGTGGAATAAAATTTTAAATAATAAAGTATTCCACTTATAGCACCTGCGAAAAATATCAATAGGTGCCCAAAGTGGAATACCTCAGGTGCCATTTGCGGTGCCGTTTAAAAGGGTGCCTAATGTTTGATGAATGATTAGTGGAATACCTCACAAATCATTATTTACGGATAGATAATTTTAAAGACACCATTGCTCAATACAAAATCACCTTTAGTTCTGTTTTGTTTTTATTATTTTTTAAAGAGAGTTTAACATGAGAGTTTAAGATTTCACAAACTCTTCTTATTTCTGCACACTATTGTCTACATTTCTTCTAATCTCTCCTTTCGCAGGTCTGTTGGAAGAAATTTATTTTTGAAATAAGCAGTACCTTTTATTATGTTGTATCTTCTTCTATGTATATACATAATTATAAAATAAATAAATAAATGGCCATTTCATTCAGACTTAAATAATATTAAAACTAATTACAATTTTAGTAATCATTAAAATCTCAGATCTTTTACCTAATTTATCAGTTACCACAAACTATTAGAATGGAAACAGTTATGAGCCTGAGAAATTTTTTAATGGTAGGAGAGGAAGCATATAAAGATGTATAAAATTATGTATTGTAA
Source organism: Mythimna impura (assembly GCA_905147345.3). Classification (NCBI taxonomy): domain Eukaryota; kingdom Metazoa; phylum Arthropoda; class Insecta; order Lepidoptera; family Noctuidae; genus Mythimna; species Mythimna impura. The sequence continues at coordinate 23,331,245 of LR990351.1, read as the reverse complement.
TGACTTATTTGCTTTAATACTTTGTGTTGCTATAAGCAGTCACATATTTCAATTAATACTTATTATAAATTCTGTTCGTATACTTTACGTTTTTTAAGTAAGCAGTTATAGTTATTTATATATTGGTAATATATTATATCATTCATCTACACAAAACCTAGGCCGGTGCACCTAGAACAATGACATTTTGCACAAATTTGTATTGTAACGCAAATTACTACTCGGGCCTGCTGTCTACAGACACATAGCTTCGTAGACGCGTATTTGTCATTATACGCTTGGTGTACGCGTGCGTGAAGCTGACATACAAAACTATGAAACTCTGTCAATGAAGCGGCGTGAGCAGGTTCTGTCGTGTGAGCAGGCGTACTGCAAGCGTATAGTGACGAATATGCGAAATGAAGTTACGCGTCCGCGGACAGTAGGCCTAAGGATTGATTATTGAAAATATATCCTTTAAGAGGATAAGGAAATGTTTCCTAAATTTTATAATAAAAGCCATCACGTATAAGATATCTAGGGGGTGGATGACAATGTTCTAAGCGACTGGATTTAATTAGTCCCTCTTTTGTTGTTACGAAGCGGGCTTTGCATTTCTTTCCTACAGAACATGCAAAGATATCGGTTGACTTTTTTCGTCCATCACACCAGAATGTGTATCCTTGAAGCATGGCTATCACTTTCCCGTTCTGCTTGCGATACCATTGAACTGTAGTAAATTAAAAAAACATATTAATCATACTAATATTATAAAGGCCAAAGTTTATAATATATGTACGTGTGTTTCTACTCCATTACGCTCAATGAGCTGAACGGATATGGACAAAATTTGGTAGATCATATCTTAATAGCCCATAGGATATTTTTTTATTTTTTATTTTGGGAGTATATTACCCTGTGTTAACTTAATACTTACACAGGAGCGAAGCCATTGGCAGCAGCTATTTATTTCATATAAATTAAGAAAAAAAACCACAAGGTTTCAAAAATCAAAAATACACTTTAATGTACACCAAAATCAGCCCAGTACCACCATTGCTGACAGCCAGTTCGTCTTCCGCAGGGAGCGCTCCATGGAGGACGATCATCATGAGAGTGCGAGCCCTCACGACGGTATCCCGGGGTAGGGTCGTCTTGGCGGTGTTTCTCGACATCTACAACGCTTTCAATACCTTCCCCAGGTGTTGCAATAGTCGACCTACCTCTGTTGTGTGATCGAGGCCTATTTGGCGCACAGGTTCGTCATCTATCTCGATGCTTAAATAAAATACATAATAATAATGAATTATTTATTCCGGACTTTACATTACATAGAATGCCAGTATCAATTGAGCGTAACATTCTTGCTTAAATAAACACGTGATATTATTGTTCTTAATTTTGGCGTGTTGATATTAATTTATCCAGTCCTTTATTTACTGGAACACCATTCGCACCTTACCAAATGTGGTGTTCCAGAAACCAGGTTTTGAATTGACAGCTATAAAATATACTAACATTGTTTTTTCGCAATAAATAAACATGTGAAATAGACCTAAAACGTTTATTAGAAAATAATAAATTTACAAGTAAAACACATTAATGATATTAATATAAATTAAAAAAATTGATAAACCAAGTGGCACTCGGAATTTTTCTTATGTTTTAATATAAAATCCATTATGTATTACATACTTAGGTGGTGGATGATTGTGTTCCAGATGATAGGATTTCATGAATTTCTTGTTTTTTGTAACGACGAAGCGAGCTTTGCATTTTCTACCCACTGAGCATCCATACAAATCGGTCGTCTTACTTGGCTTGCTCACGCTGAATGTGTATCCTTGTAGTATAGCTATCTCTTTTCCATTCTGCCTTCGGTACCATTTGATTTCAGTATCTATATTAAAAAAAAGAAACTGTCAATATTAAAAATAAAAATTCCAGTCGACGCAGAAAGTTTTGCAAAAAGTTTTTTTATACTTGAGACATTAGCCAGTTATACTACATTTTAAATACACGATAAAATATAAATAAAAAAACACGGGACAATATGTTGGAATCACTGAAACATGCGCTATATCAGTAAAACGGAGTTAAGAAATCTATTGTAGTATTGACACTACCTCAGCGAAGCTAGCTGACCAGGCCGACTCTACATGTTTGCGGCCAAACACTACAAAAATACGTGTGTAGCATTCTAATGGAACTCAATGTAACTCAAAGGGACTAAAAACTACACATTTTTTAGAATGCGGGTGTAGCATTCTAATGGAACTCAATGTAACTCAAAGGGACTAAAAACTACACATTTTTTAAACTTAATAGGTACTGGCTAAATACATAAACCGTGCGAAGCCACAAAAAAAAAGTATTATTAAAGAATGGATCTGCATCGGGAACATTTTCGCTCCATAATTTTTTAAGATTTCAAATGTCTTCTAAAACCGGAGGAACCGTATGATAGACTTCAAATGGCATTTGAAGATGAAGCTCCTACTAAAGCAATTGTATACCGCTGGTATAGTGAATTTAAGCGCGGTTAATTAACTCTGAGGGATGAAGAAAGAAGTGGTCGCCCTTTGTCGGCTGTTACAGAAGAAAACGTGCTAGTAGTGAACAATTTAATCCAAGAAAGTAGGCAAATTACATATCATGAGATTCAGCACATCCTGAAGATTGGATCGAGGAGTGTTTGCGAAATTCTACACAAACATCTTCGTATTAGGAGGATAGTTTCATGCTGGGTGCTGCACAACCTCACCTATGCTCAGAAGCAGGTCTGCGTTGAATGGTGGCCACATGTTTAATAAATTTCATTCGTGCCCTTGTCTTTGGGAGTAACCATGATTTCTGCAAATATTTTAGGAATTGGAATCGACAAATCTTTTTGAACGACTTTCAAGTATTTATCCTTTTTGATTTTTAATTCACTTTCTTTTAAACTCATATTTTTATGGGAATGTTCAGTTTCGTTTAATATTCGCATCTCGGGATCTGTCTTTAGAGTTGCATAACAAATCTTTTTTTGTATACACCGCCACAAGGAGGTTCCATCTTTATTTTTTCTTTTTAAATTGTATTCATAACCAGCTCTAAATAGTTTTTTGCCGCTCCGTTGCGTTGAACCAATATACACTGATGGGAGTCCTTTTGAAGTTGATGGTATATTTTCATTCATTATATCAACTGAAAGCAAAAAATAATAAAGTATGAAAGAAAGAAAGAAAGAAAACATGTCTATTTTACCCGACTAGACGCACAATAAAATACAGAAACCTGTCGAGCCATGAACCTGGCATATTTGTGCTGCACCATAGACACTACTTAGACAGAACACAGTTGTCTAAGTCCAAGGTTGTCTTCACCTTAGTCTGTAGTTGTGTATGTCTATTGTACCTGGCCGGGACCGACAAAGACAAACTTAACATAAATATAAACAATAATATCGCAAGTCGCATCTAGACAAAAATAGGTTGTTGCTCAGCTTATACCGTGACGCTGGGCAAATCCAGCAATCTACGGTGCTGATTTTCAGCAACCACCGTTCTATTGACTCTTTGGCGTTTCTTCCGTAAATAACTACTTATCTAATACGGCAGGTTAGACACAACACATGAACAATTTATTTAATACGAAGATTCACATAACGATTATAACAACATAACAAACACAATAAATGATACTAAATTTACACAAATACACTACACAAAACACTACAAAACAAAAACACACTACTACTACAAAACATTTCTATACATAAAATAACTGATGCTGGACCCATAATTACTCTTGCAGCTATCATTTTTTATCGATGGTAGTAGACAACAGACAATAAATTGCACCAAGATACGGGGAGGCGGCATGATAGCGGCGACTCGCATAGTCGGCTCGTCAAGATCACCAGGATCAAGTCGAAAGACCATCACCACTATGGAAGACCATACCCATTGTCTGAAGTCCATGACCAAAGAGGTAAAAAATAAAAAGAATTATTATAATCTGATTGAATTAACTCAATATAATATGTAGATTGTTGAATATGCATGAATTTTTTTTAAAATGTTTATGAAATGTTTTTTTGTCTTCAGGACTCTAACTGGCGGAAGAAGGTTATTCCAACAGTGTGTGGCGGCATATCTGAAGCTACCCCTGAATGTTGCGGTTCTGTGATAAGGTGTATAGAGAGGATATGTGGAGAATCGTGGTTCATATTTGCTGTGTCTCCAACTCAGTCTGTCGAATAAGTATTTTGGTTTCTGTGAAGCAACTCCAAACAGTAATGAAGTTACATGTACACTAATTTATAAACAAACGGAACGGAAATCAGATTCTTATTTGTTCTAAAGGGTAAGTAAATAGGTCAAATTGATGATTTTTCCGAACCTCCTCAAATATAATTACAAAGTGTACTCACCAAATAGGTCATTCACATAAACATCACTAATTTTTAAACACTTTTTTTGTGGTGGGATATCATTAAATGATTTCTCTTGCTCTGGTGTGAAGCGAGAGGGCGTGTCATACAATTTGCCAGCTTCATTTGCCCTTTGCGTTCTAGGGCCACAGTGAGTCTTTCAAACGTTCCCGCAGCCCTAGCAAGCATTGGACTACTGTCCGGCGCCTTCAGTTTTGCTGTCATCTTTTTGAGGCGCGCGTGGTTCATTATGCACCGTCGACTCGGGCTTGGTCTCTACCGGACGGCCGGATGGCGAGCTACGTACAAACCCGCGCCTGCGGTGGCCGGGAATTACTCTGTGACTCCCGACGCCTGTCTCCTATGACCGCGGCAGGGACATGAGGAAGTTCTCTCCCTCACGGTTACGGCCATCTCCTTCGCTAGCATTACTGCTTCGAGAAGGAGGTGACGCTTTCCATTCCCTCTCGCTCCGGACCATGGGACCATGAACCAGGGCTAGTCACGAAAAGTCAAGCCCCAATTTTTAAACACTTTCTTTTACTCTAAGTACACACGTAATGAATTATTTATTAGAATAAATAATTATATGCCAAACGTCCTTTACGCTTCTGACACGAAATGCGTGTAAGAAAACACAAACGTGCATCCACTTTAAGTGCCTTAAGTGTATGAACTTCCTGGACAGCACACCAGTCAAACTACTAGGTCACGCTTCGTACAGCTCTGATTTAGCTCCGTGTGCTTCTTTTTATTCCCTAACGTCTTCTTTTTCGTCACCAGAAAATGCGCTTAAAGAATTCTTTGAGAAGATTTAAATTTACACTAACTCTTATGTTAGTTACCCATTGAACATACTTTTTTGGTTTCGCAAAATTTTCTGAGTCTCCCAAGTATAGTAATAAAAAGCCGGAAAATATATTAAAAAAAAAAAAACAAGTAGGTAACTATGTAACATTTATTCATAGATTTTAACATTAGTTGATTTTTTTATCGCTTTTATACTTTTTTTATAAAATTGGTATCTGGTTCTAGAGCTAGCTTGTGCAATTGTTCTTAAATTTTCATATAAATTCCATTTCGTATTATGAACTGAGGTGGTGGGTGATTGTGTTCCTTGTGGCTGGATGTCATAAACTCTCTGCCTTTTGATATGGAGAAACGAGCTCTACATTTTCTGCTTGAGGTGCATTTATACATGTCGGTTGTCTTATTCCGTCCGTCGATACCGTAAGTGTATCCTTGTAGAATGGCTATTTCTTTTCCATTCTGTTGTCGGTACCATGCCACCTCTAAAAACAATGAAAATACATAAAATAACGTTAAAATTGATCGTCAAAAACCAGAACTTAAGCTTTGTTTTGGAGATGAATGAAAAAGCTTCTTTAGTATGGATACGGTGGAGGTGTGCCCCGCTTGGTGTGAGTACCACCATATCCTCGAGGACCATCGTGTTCTCGTGGAGACAATCAGCGGCAGCGACCTCTAGCGCCGGGCCCTGGGTAATTTTTTTTTAAATTCCACAACTATCACACAACGCCATCTAGTCCCAAACTAAGCAGAGCTTGTGTTGTGAGTACTAGATAACTGATAAACATACTTATATATTTCTAAATACATACATAGATAAATTACACCCAGACACAGAACAAACGATTGTGCTCATCACACAAACATTTATCCTGGGTGGGAATCGAACCCACTACCTCCGGCTTAGCAGTCAGGGCCTCTAACCATTAGACCAACAGGCCAGTCGAAAGTTCGAGTTCGAGTTCGGAGCGAAAGGGAATGGGATGTAATCGCCACCTTCTGTGAAACATTAATGCCAGCGAAGGCGATAGCACGCGTATGGCACGGACATTCTCAAACCTCAGCTGCCGTGACAAGAGACGCCCTGGCCATCGGGAGTCACGGAGCGATCCCTGGCCACCGTAAGCCCTGGCTTGCAGATGACGAAAAATAGGTAGCTCGCCGTCCAGCCGTCCGGTAATCGTCCGGACCAAGGTCGACGACGCGTACTGTCCCACGCGCACCTCCAGGAGATGATAACAAAACCGTAGGGAGCCCCTACGGTTTTCAGCAGCAGTGCCCTTGCCCATGGTCCTACAATGCAAACGGCAACTAAAGGATACATGTGTGGTTTAGCCATTAAAAATCTGACACGGCCTCGAGCTCCACGGGAGAAGTCATTGGATGATTTTCCACCAGTAAAAAACCCATAGAACATACTTTTTCGATTTTGCAAAATTTTCTGAGTGTTCCAAGGATAGTAATAAAAAGTTAGAAAAATAAAATAAGACAACTCGATGTTAGGTAAAATTTATTCAGATTTTACATTAGTGTTTCTTCATTCTTACTTCTTCTAATATATTAATAAAAATCTATATGTGTTTGTTATCAAACTTATTTACATATCTGGCAGATAATTTATTAGCCAGGTCAGCTGATTTTTTTTTATAAAATGGCGCTAAAGTTGACAAGGGAAATTGTTTTTAAATTTTCATATAAATGCCATTTCGTATTGTGAACTGAGGTGGCGGATGATTGTGTTCCTTATGGCTGGATACCATGAACTCTCTGCCCTTTGTGATGGAGAAGCGAGCTTTACATTTCTTGCGTGAGGTGCACTTCCACATATCGGTTTTCTTATTCCGACCATCGATACCATAAGTATATCCGTGAAGAATGGCTATCTCTTGCCCACTCCTCTGTCGGTACCATGCTACCTCTAAAAACAATGAAAATACGAGTACATTAATAACGTTAAAATCGATCGTGAAAAATCAGAATTTAAGCTTTGTTTTGGAGATGAATGAAAGAATTTTTTCAGTATGAATACGGTTGAGGTGTGCCCCGCTTGGTGTGATTACCACCATATCCTCGAGGAGGCGATCGGCGACAGCGACCTCTCACTTCGGGCCGAGGTTCAGGACACGGTCTGGAGCGAGAGGGAATGGGATGTGGTTGCCTCCTTCTGTGAAGCAGAAATACTATTGAAGGAGATAGCCGCACGCGTGAGGGAACAGACATCCTCACGCCGCAGCCACAACAGGAGACGCCCTGGGAGTCACGGAGCAATCCCTGGCCACCGCAGGCGCTGGATTACGGATGACGCACAATGGGTAGCTGGTCGTCCGACCGTCCGGTAATCGTCCGGACCGAGTCGGAGTCGTCGGCAACGCTTTAAACTATTGTTAACATAAATTATTTAAATGTGTATTTATTGTAAAAAAACGAGCGCAGCTCGCCATCAACCTGAAAATTTAGGAGAGGAAATTATGTAAAAAAAAAAGTCACAAAAACTGTAAGTGAAATAAATTAAAAAAAATAGTAGCAGCCATAGCTGATGACGATGCGTAGACAAAGTATAAATAAAATACATTTGTTTTGAGATTCATGAGAAAGAAAGTTTTTATTCAGCACGGCACATACCTACTCAGCAATAATTAAAATGAACAGAAGGAAAAACAAGAACAATGAAATTCAAAAATATGTTATAATCATAAAATAATAATTGAGGATCACATGCATTTGAAAAACCAAAAAAACCTTGACCTTGACCGATTTTATCATAATTTATTTTTGAAAAGAAAAATGGTTTTAATTTTTTTTCCTAAATTTTCCTAAATTCATGTTTTATGCATAAGTACTTATTAGCATATAATACGTTTTAACATTTATATATTGTGATTTTAAATTACATTATTTATTATGATTTTAATTTCAATATTGATTCTGTTTTGTTTTAATTTTAATCTAATTTTATTCTGATTTTAAATATGTGGTTGTAATTTTAACACTTATTTTGTTTTAATGATATCTGATAATGATAATGAAATGTACATGCTATGGACTCAAATATTTTTTTTTTATATAGAATAAGAAGCCTACGATCGAAAACAATCGAAAATCAATCAAAAATAAAATTTATGGTTTTGGATCAAATTAATTTTCTATAAAACATTTAATAAAAACATAATAAGTAATAGCATAAATTTCTAAGTAAACTTGTGAAATTTTTCTCAAAGTTTTACAAAAATACCATTTAATATTACGTGCGGAACAGACGGGTGATTATGTTCCAGGTGACATGATTTAATGAAGCCTCTGTCTTTTGTGATGACGAAGCGCGCTTTACATGTCCTGCTGACGGTACACCTGTACATATCGGTTGATTTACTTCGTCTGTCGATACCATAAGTGTACCCTTGTATCATGGCTATCTCTTTCCCATTCTGTTTTTGGTACCATTGAACTATAAAAATTAAAAACATGTTAATAATAATCAGGGTTTGAGAAACAAGGTAGGTAAAATCTAGAACTTAAAAAATCGAGTTCAAATACAATAACTCTGAATGAATTTTAATTATTTAGGTTTTGATATTGAATGAAATGATCTAATCTAATAGAATAAAATATAAAAAATAACTATGTATGTACGTATAATTTAATAGAAACGTCAGAAATGTATTCTGAAATACTTATTAAATAGTGATCAAAAATTGATCGAAAACAAAAAGTACTCCCTCATTTTTTAAATGAACTTGCAAGTGACTCCTACATTTTTATATAAATACCATTGCGTATTATAAACTTAGGTGGCGGATGATTGTGTTCCAGGTAATAGGATTTGATGAAGCTGTGGTCCTTTGTGACGGTGAAGCGCGCTTTACAGGGCTTGCCTACGGAGCACTTATAGTTATCAGTCGATTCATTCATATGGTCAACAGTGTACGTGTATCCTTGTATCATGGCTACTTCTTTCCCACTTTGCTTTTGGTACCATTTCACTGTGAAAAATAAAACAATTACTCTTAGTTAATTAAAACATACTGATTTCAAAAATTAAAACCATATAATTAAAATAAAAATGGTGTTTTTTTGAAATCGCCTTATAGATTACATTTTATGCTAAAAACTACAAATACCTTTATTGGCTTATATTATAGCTAATGAGTTCGGAAAAAAATAGTCATATAAATTTTAAAGATTAGATAAATAGCACATCCTCAACCTTCGCTAGATTTTATAATTGACCAGTAACAGAAGACCCCTAAGCTTTTAGTAATACTGTTTGCAATACCTTAAATAGAACCTAGTACCTAATATTATTTGAATTAATATTTTTTTTCAATTACAACAGCCGTTCATTCACAACGTAACTTTAAACATCTACACTGTAAACTGTCTCGGATAAGGAGAGAGTAAAATTAGGAAATTAAATGGACTTACCTATAAGTGAAATTCTATCTCAATTATACGTAGCTCCTTGTCCGAGGCGGGACTCCCTCCCATTGTTATTTCTTACCTTGCCTAGCAAATCTAATTAATTTCAATGATAATAAATTGTTTTTATATTTTTAAACATCAATTTATTACTATTTTATGTTTTACTATATTTTAATTCCTGGTATTAGGAGACTTCAATGCGAAAATAGGGCAACCCAGAGAACAGGAAAAACTTATCACGGGAAATTATGGTTTAGGCCAAAGAAATGATAGAGGAGAACGGCTACTAAATTATGCATTTGAACATAAATTGGCTATAATCAATACCTACTTTAAAAAAAGACCCAGTAGAAGATGGACTTGGAAGTCTCCAGACGAAAGTGTTAAGAATGAAATCGACTACATTATGACAAATGTCCCAAAACAAGTCCAGAACTATGAAGTTCTCAATAACGTTAAATTCCGAACAGACCATAGGCTAATAAGAATAACATTCATCTTAAACCAACCGAAAAAGAGCAGAAAGAACTTTAAACCACTACCAAAAATCCCAAAGACCGACGACGAAATAAAACTTTACAGAGATAACCTCAAATTGCACATTGAGAACAATTTTCAGGGAATTAATAGTGTACAATCCTACTATAACGAACTGGAAAAAGCCATAATATGTAGCCAAATAGATGGAAATAGCCCTAGGAAAGGAAAGAAACATAAAATATTTAGTGAAGAAACAATAGCATTAATAAATAAACGAAGTGAATTAGCATTAAAAAAGAACAAGGATAAAAACACAAAGATAGAACTTAGCAGACTATACAAGGAAACCAGTAAAGCGATCAAAAGAGATTATAGTGAGCACAGACGAAGAGTAATAACAGAAAACTTTGACAAATTCAGAAGCACAAAAAAAGCATTTAAAGAGTTGAATTTACGTAAAATATGGATACAAAAATTACAAAGCAAACATAAAGAAACTAATACGAGACAAGACATTATACGCCAGGCAACCACTTTTTATCAAGAGCTATACAAAAGCAGAGAGGACAACATCGAAAAAGCGAATGAATTAAGTCAGACTAATAGCACACAAACAATACCTATAGATGCAAAAGAAATATACTTACAGCTGAAACAACTAAAATCAGACAAAAGCCCGGGTCCAGATGGGATAACTAACGAAGCCCTGAAAATAGGCTCACCAATTTTACTAGACCCTCTCACAGAACTATTCAACTTGATACTAGAAACTGAAACTGTACCAATGCAATGGTGTACGTCGGATATTATACTGCTACATAAAAAAGGAAACCCACTTGACATCAACAATTATAGACCAATCAGTTTATTAGCAAATATATATAAAGTTTTCTCGTCAACACTTCTGAAACGCATAACACAGGACATTGATAATGCACAACCAATAGAGCAAGCAGGTTTCCGCTCTGGATTTAGCACACTAGATCATATACAGACAATAGAACAAGTTATCGAGAAGTATGAAGAATTTAACAAGCCTCTATATCTAGGCTTTATTGATTATAGTAAAGCGTTTGACAGCATTAGCCATAGTTCTGTATGGGAGTCTCTAAACAACCTAAACATCAACCCAAAGTATATAAACATCATAAAATATATTTATAAAAACAGTACTAGTAATGTCAAATTAGAATCAAGAGGCGAAGCAATAAATATTGAAAGAGGGGTCAGACAGGGTGATCCCTTGTCACCGAAATTATTTATTGCTGTTTTAGAAAACATATTCAGAAAGATAGACTGGAAAACAAAAGGTATAAAAATAAACAACAGCTATTTAAACCATTTAAGATTTGCTGACGACATAGTCATACTATCAGAAACACCAAAAGACCTACAAGAAATGCTATGTTCACTAGACCAAGCAAGTTCAAAAGTGGGACTATAAATGAACGCTACTAAGACCAAGATAATAACAAATAGCAATAAAAAGCCCATTACTGTAAGAGGAAATACAATAGAATATGTCGACAGCTACATCTATCTAGGTAAACAAGTATCTTTCAACAAAACAAATAATGAAGACGAAATCCAAAGAAGAGCAAATATCACGTGGAATAAATTCTGGTCATTCAAGGAAATCTTAAAGGGAGACTACTCGTTAAACATGAAGAAAACTATACTAGATACTTGCATACTGCCCTGCCTGCTGTACGGCTGCCCATCTTGGGTATTCACCACAAGAGCCAAACAAAAGATCGAAACAACACAACGAGCCATGGAGAGAAGTATATTAAATATAAGGAAAATACACAAAATAAGAAGTGAAGTCATTAGACAAAAAACAAAAGTAACTGACGCTCTTACGCAAGCCCTAAAATTGAAATGGCAATGGGCTGGCCACGTATCACGCTACAAAGACGGTAGGTGGACAGCCAAAACTACAGTGTGGAAAGGGCCAGAAGGGAAAAGAAGAGTAGGCAGACCTAAAAGAAGGTGGGCTGACGATATAACTGATACAGCAGGAAATGATTGGCAAAATATAGCTAGTGACAGGGACAAATGGAAGGAACTGGAGGAGGCCTTCACCCGTGGAGGGGCCCATATCCCAACGAACTTACTAACCTAGATAATAAGGATAAACTACTAACAAATTAGAAATGAAAATAGTACTTAGAAGTAAACTTTATAATGTTATGTTAAGGGTAATGGGAAATAAAGGCTTTTTTTTTTTTTTTTTTTTTTTTTTTATTTATTTTATATTTTAATTAATTACTATGAAATGAAGAACTTTCAAAGATCGATTGTTGTTATTTTATGTTATTAATGAATTATTGTAGGTACTTATTTAATTAATTAATTGTAGCAATAATTTACACTTAGTTAGTACTTCATCAAATAAAAGATATTGTGACTTGTAAATGTTACTTTTACCAATAAATATGTTTATCTGTTTATTCTTGTTGTACATGAAAAGTGCTTTAAATGAAATGAAGTTGAGAAGTTCTTTCAGGAATACGCAGAGTATTTTTGTTTTGGAATTACGTTAAATATGTGGACGACGTAGGCACGAGAGGCCGTGTGAGTACGAGTGAGCAATTTTTTTTTAAATTTTCATTCAATTTGTAAACTTTTTAAATTCAAATGCCAAATAAGGCTTTAAAACATGTTAATAATAATCAGGGTTTGACAAACAAAGCAATATCTAGATATAAAAATCCAGAACTGTAACAAAATAGGATTCAAATAAAATAACTCTAGTTAATTCAACATTTTAATTATTTAGGTTTTGGCTTTAAATGTAATGGTCTAATGTCACAAAAAACTGGGCAATTAAAAAAACTAAACAATAGAAACACTAAAAGAGTGATTAAAAATTGATCGAAAACAAAACAGTAGGTACTCTGTGAAAAACTGACACAAATAATATATTAAATGTCTCATTTTTAAATGAACTTGTACAGTGACTCCTATATTTTTATATAAATACCATTGCGTATTACAAACTTAGGTGGCGGATGATTGTGTTCCAGATGACAGGATCTGATGAAGCCGTGGTCTTTTGTGACGGTGAAGCGCGCTTTACAGGTATTGCCTGCGGAGCACTTATAGTTATCAGTCGATTCATTCATATGATCAACAGTATACGCGTATCCTTGTATTATGGCTACTAATTTCCCACTTTCTTTTTGGTACCATTTAACTGTGAAAAATAAAACAATTACGTTTTGTTAATTAAAACATGCAGATTCCAAAACTAAAGCACAAATATTTGACTGATTAAAATGAAACATTTTTAGCCAGTTTATTTCAAATTTTCATTTAATTGGTATTATTTTCACGTTCAAATGCTAAACTAGGCTTTAGCACAAGATCATTATGCCACTAAAAAACAAACAACTGGCGCCATAAAAGCTATTAAATTATAAGTCACACCTAATAGTGAAGTCGGAAATGTATATTGTATTATATTATATACCTATGTATATGTTTTATTACGTTTTACTAACTCATTATTTTACCTGAAAATAATCGAAAAATTATCGACACCAACATTCTATTAACATTTTAAACTAATACTGTGTAGGCAAAATAACATGGAGAAGGTAAGTACAACTATGAATTTTTGACTAAAAACTAAATTTCTGACTTTTACTGACTAAAACCTCACCTGTGTCCTTCAGTTGCCCTTTGCATTCTAAGACTACGGGTTTTCTTTTCAGGAAATCCCCGCGAAGTACATGCATGGATATACATATGTTTAAAATAATTAAACGCCTTCATGCTGACAATTTCAATCATAGCCTATAATAAATTCCATCGCGTATAATATAATTATTGGGCGGATGATTGTGTACTAAATGCATAGATATAATTGACTGTGTATCATTTGTAATTATGAAGCGAGCTATGCACTTTCTACCTGAGGAGCACATATATCTAGCAGTAGTCTGCATTCTGTAATCAAGACAGAAAGCGTATCCTTGTATAACGGCTACTATTTTTCCATTTAGTTTGTAACACCATCTGATTAGGACTGAGAAAAAAAAGAGAATTCAAAAATAGTTTAAGGGATTAAAAATAAGGCAATACCTAAATCAAAGAAGTCTAAATTTTGACTTCGCATGCTACTTGGAGTCGATGCAACACACAATATGTACACAACAATTAGCAACATAATGGAGCTAGTGGCAGCCCTAACAACACCCAAAAAATATTCTTGTACTGGAAGAGCAGAGCTCTAAATGTGATTTGTTGTTTTATTTTTGTACCCCTATAAGTATATGTAATAGTTTATTGTTATTTTTGTTTTTGATCTGTTTATTCAGTAATTTTAAGTATATATTGTGTAATCCTTGCTGGCCGATCAACGTCTCACCGTCGACGACAGGCCTGCTGGTGCTGAAAATCAGCGCTGAGGCTCTATCTTATACCTACGAGCCCCAGCATTTTGCTGAGCGCTGGCCGTTTTACGCGGATGTGACGCATAATTATAAATAGGTCGTTATTGTTATTTGTTTTATTTTATTTCTAAGGTGTGCGCCATATTTGACGTAAATAAACTGTTTTTCTTTCTTTCTTTCTAAAGGCTCACAAATTGATAGAGTACTTTTGTAATATAATTGCAAAATAAAAATTCATACTAAAGAAAACTATTTGGCGAATAAGGTCAAATGGGCTAGGAAACGGTAGGGCTGTCACCAACCACGTGTAATTGTAGTATTTACCAAGACTTTATTCGTTTTTGCGTCGTGGCACTGAAAGAACAAGCCAGAACGCGTTCTGACAAAAAAGCCATGACGCGTTCTAAGCCCTTACTAACGCAGCCACATCGCAAAATAAATATATTGCATTGATTTTAATACGTGCGTTTTAATATCAGTGAGATTTGTAAAGGTTTAATATATTTGTTATTAGCAAGCAAAAAAAAAAACTAATCGATTCCAATTCACTGTATTTATTTACAAAAATATCTTGAAGCTGTAACAACCTCCTGATCATTAATCGCTAGCTAGAAGCGCGGGTGTCCCAAATTTGGCCCATTTCGATGTATGTATGTCTATAAATATAATAAATCGCTATTTTTTATGACTTTTTATGAAATGTGATGTTTATTGTTTACACGAGATTTCATAAAAAGTCATAAAAAATGCGATTCTACGCATACTAAAACATTAACTAGAGCAGCACCCCTAGCCAAGTTGATAATCTGCAATCGTTAACGCTAGTCGAAAACTAATCAAATGTATGGGAATGACAACATCTCAACGTTAAGTCACGTGGTCAGAAACGAATAGAAAATCCGTAGCCAAGTTCACATCGTTCAAAATGATAGAATGAATTGTTATCGATTCTACAATGTTCAACGCTACATCCTTTGTTATTGTAAAACGAGCGGCCGACTCAAGCGCGTCAACATGGCTACCAACTTATCGTTTTCTACAATTGCTGACATCGAGGCGTTACCGATTGGAGAACGGAATTCGACACGAAACGGTTGTAACTTGGCTAGCGGGGCAGGAAGAACATCGAAATTGGTCTTTGGGACGCCCGCACTTCTAATGTTAAATCATAGTCTATAATAAATGCCATCACGAATAACATAGTTATGGCGTGGATGGTTATGAACAAGATGAAGAGATTTCGTCAATTTTCTATCCTTTGTAACAACGAATCTGGCTTTGCATTTTCTTCCCACGGTGCACATGTACTTGTCAGTTGTCAGACTGTGGTAGTCCAGACAGTACGTGTATCCTTGCACCACGACCACCTCTTTCCCATTCTGCTTTCGGTACCAGTGGACTGCAAAAAGTAAGTGATTAATGGTAACGTGAATGCTCTAGGTTAGCCGAAGAATCGCCAAACTCAAGTGGCAGTAGGCAGGGCACATTGCTCGCAGAACAGATGTTGATGGGGCCGAAAGGTTTGGTAGTGTAGACCGCGTACCGGAAGACGAAGCCTCCCACATGGTGGACTGATGACCTCACCAGGAGGGTAGCGGAAATCTGATGGATACGAGACGCGCAGGACCGGTCGTTATGGTGACTCTTGCGGGAGGCCTATGTCCAACAGTGGACGTCTATCGGTTGAAATGATGAAGATGATGATGATTACTTTAGAGTGGTCCATGAATTTTTATTTTTCAAGTTTTTTTTGCATTTTGAAAATTTTGAATTTCGAACACAAAGGAACATTTTTATTTATTATTAGACATACATACAGCTATCATTACAGACCAATCCAATGCGATAGTGTAGTCAAAAATATAAATTACAATAATGATTTTATACAATTCCAATTCATAACATTTAAAAAATAAAATAACAGTCAATATAATAAAAATTAAAAATTAATATAACATAAAATTAAAATAAAATATAAGGCAATTAATTATCAGAATACAATTATTTAATTCAATTAATTATTTATCATTATTATTATAACATAAAACATGTAATGCAACTTTTGCGAACTCGCTCAGTGAACATGAGAATATATCAATTCTATCAGGCACCCGGTTTAGTGTGCGCATTGCCCTCGAGAATGGGACGTTGGCCACCAGCTTGGTGCGACCGCGCGGCAGTGCGAACAAATCCGACCGTCTGCGACGTTGAACGTACCCATCGGGCACGCACAATCCCATCTCCTGCAACACACCCGGATTGTCTGTGTTCCGGGGCAACACAGACAAAACACAGACGATACAAACGCTAGATCCCTTCTTGTCTCCAACCTGTTGTATCCCACCATGCCCAAAACGAACAAGGTTGGATACATCAAGGGATAAAGGGGGGTATACGCCATAAAGTCTTAGGTACAGGTATCGCGTATATTTATTTTGTATGCGCTCCAACATGAGAGTGTATTTCGCCTCATTTGGAGCCCATACAGCCGCATTACTCTCTAACTGACTCCTAATTAGCGCGTCGTACAATGCCGAAATAGCCTTAACATTGGTGAAATCTGCTGCTCTGCGAAGCACGAATCCCAGCCGCTTATATGCCTTTTTACAAACGCTGACTATATGATCCCGGAATCTCAGCTGTGTATCCATATGGACGCCAAGGTCTCGCACTACTTCCTCTCTTTTCAGAGGCGTATCGTTCAGTTTGTAGTTGTAGTGAAGTGGTAATCTTGCACGGCTGAATGTCAGAATTGAACATTTCGAAACGTTGAACTGCAGCTTATTTTTCCGACTCCACTCAACTATACGATCAATGTCTTGGTGAAGGCGGTGACAGTCTTCCTCGGTCTCAATGGCCAAAAGCAATTTAAGGTCGTCCGCAAATAGCAGACACCTGGCGTCACTCACTACATCAGGCAGGTCATTGATCATAATAATAAATTGTAACGGCCCCACATTTGTGCCTTGACTCACCCCCGATCTAGTGAAATAAGGCTCAGACCGACAACCACAATACTCCACGTACTGTTTCCTGTCCCTCATATAGCTCGCAAAGAATTGGAACAATTTTGGAGTGCAGCCGACTCTCGCCAACTTCGATAATAAGACATCATTATCCACTAGGTCAAATGCCTTCTTAAAATCAAAGTAGGCGGCGTCCACCTGCACCCCCGCGTCGATATGAGGAACCAGGTACGTCATAGCGTTTAAAAGGTTGCTGGTTGTACTACGCGCAGGATGAAAGCCATGCTGTGCGTCTGACAGTTGCGAAGCCACCTGTCCCTGAACATCCCGCTGAAAGGCAGATTCAAATACCTTCTATCTTCTTCTTTAATCGCTACTAGTCTAAAAGACTCGACTGCTGTCGCTCGTTTTGGTATGGGAATCACACGGGTGACCTTCCAACGTTCCGGGAAATGAGAATTACCTAGGCACCTGTTAAAAATGTGTACGAGTGGCTCCGCCAGTACCGATCTACAATCTCGCATTACAAATGCAGGGATCCCGTCTGGGCCTGCTGAGCGCTTGGGCTTGAGACGGGCCAGTGCCGCCTGCACCTGTGCGAGCGTCAGTTGTGAGACGTGCACGCGCGCGCTGCTTGAACCGCCGGCCTCCACCGTTTCACTCACATCAAGCCGCGCTGGCTTCTCATTGTATACAGAAAAGAAATAATTCGCAAATTCCGTCGCGCACTCTAAATTTGATAACACTGACCCGTTTTTAATTATTTTAGTTTGAGCATTGGATCTCGTTTTAGTTCTAACATAATTCCAGAAGGACTTAGGATCCTTTGCTAAGTTGCTCTGCACCCCATCCAGATGGTTTTGGTATTCCCGGTCAACACTTTCTTTAATGCGCGCCCTGCATGCGGAGAAAACATTGTAATCAACGCTTGACTTAGTTGATTTATACTTCTTGTGCAGTTTCGCCTTTAATTGAATATCAGAGATTATTTCTTTCGTATACCATTCTGGATAGCAGTACCTATTCATATGCGCACGCTTAGGCAGTTTTTTAGGTACACAATTATCTAAAACGCCATTAAAAATATTGTAAAACACTCTAAAGCTTCATCCGGTTGCTGAATATTATATATCGGACTCCAATCGGTGGATGCTAAAGAGGAATACAATAAATAATAGTCTGCTTTATAAAAGTTCCATTGTGGTTTGACTTGACTTACGGTTACCTGACATTCCGGAGATACGGCGTCGGCCGCCGGCATGGGAGCGCGCATCTCACTCACGTTGAGTTGCAGGGTTATGGTGAGTGGCGGGTGGTACACGTCCACAGGCATCCAAGTCCAATTGTCTTCCACTACAATTAGGTACTTTATTCATCTGAGCAAGTTCGCAAAACGACATAAAAAAATCAAAATAATGTTTAGTATTTTCATTACTCGAGTTTAAATTAAAATCCCCGAGTAACAAAACACTTTTATATTTAACACACAATTGTTCGATTATTCTAAAAAATATCATATACTCATACTCATTTGACTTTGGTGGTATATAAACAACGCAACACAAAAACATGAATCTACATTTAACATGTACAGTCGCACAAACTAATTCAAATGAGCAGTTATCTACGTTGACGTCACCCGGTGGATTCACTCGTCGCAGCTTGAGTCCGTGTGTGGCCACGAGAAACGCGCCGCCCTGCTTGCGACCGTCAGCCCTGTCACATCGTAATAATTGGTATCCCGGTGGTACGATCTCTGCATCCATTATAGAATCATTACACCCCGTTTCCGTGATAGCAAAGATGTCAGCCTTTAATGATTCCATATTGTTACAAAAACTGGTCAACTTTGTTCGAAGACCTCTCGCATTTTGGTAATAAACATCAAAGGTGATTTTCTTATTACTTGGTTTGCTTACTGGTTGATTAACGAAACCAAATCCATTCATAAAATTCAGCATTGACTGGCCACATCTCAGGTTGACATAACTTTTCATATACTGACTCTGGAACAGTGATGACAAAAGATGCATAATCCCTCTCGGTTTTATGTTTGATTTTTTCAGTCTTGACACACACTTCAGAGCCACATACCCCTTTCACATGCGATGTAAGCTTTCCCATTGCAGTTTCTGTAGCCAATCGCCAAACGTGAAGGTGCTTCTTTTTTTCTGTAGCCTGTATTTCTACCAAATTCGAATTTTCCCCTCTCTTAACATTATTAGAACAGTTCATAAACAATCCATCTGGCACTAAAACACCACAAGCTCGACAGTCCATCGAAATTTTTACTAATATTTCGAAGTATTTCTATTAGGAACACAAGAAACACGTCCGCCGGGTAATATGTAGGTACCCACTACACATATTACATATTTGAAGAGCTGTGGTGGTTTATTAGGTATCAGGGGAGTAGCTACCGCCGTATCAGTGATACGGGGCCTCCTTCAATTCTCTTATTGATGAGAGATGCGTAGTTAATGAATTACTAAATGATAGAATTCGATTTCTTTCAAGCATTCTCTACATATAATCACAATAAAAACTTAACCTCTCTTTTATTCTAGAATATTCCAATAAACAAGTTCATTTGTATTGATTTTACATGGACGAAATCTATCCAGTTAGTCTGGACATCTCTATCGTGGCCTATCGCGACTCCATCTCATATCTTTGTGCTAGTAGGGCCTACGTTGTAAAAAAAACCTAGATAACTTTTGGTATGGGGCACCTTTGGGACTAGCTACTCCACTGGTAGGTGTGTAAGGTAAAGTATTTGATCGTTAGTATGTATTGTCGATCGTTATATACCTTATAAACATGTTGAGTACCTATTACTACAAAAAAGAGAATATAATTATAAAGTTCTACTATATAATTTAACCATTATTTTTGGCATAAATACATTTAAGTTTACGTACATCATATATTTGAGTAAATAAAAAAATCATAAAAAAGATCTGTTCTTTCTCTGTTTTTTTTTTTATGAAACTTGTTTGACTTATAATATGATGATTTTACATTTACATTTAGGTACTTTTAAAAAGGAATTTAAAAATAAAAATATTTAATTCTAATCTTAACACACAAATGTATTCAGGTTTTCTTTTATTTATAATCATCTACGCTAATAATAGGGGTTAAAGTATGAAATTGCCGTTTTTTAAAACGGGTTGCTTTGAAGTGTTATATCTTTGGTCAATCCATATATGGAATTATAAGTTCAAATAAACTTTATATTAAAGGTACGTTATTTTTTTTCCGAAATTAGGTGTTTATTGGATTATTTGTGTTTTGTATTTTCTGTAATATCGCAGTCTTCTTGTAAACAAGAATTACCTTTCGAAAATAGCTGAAATCGATTTAGTAGCCGATTCTGAACATACTACTTTCAGGATGTGTCTTTATTATGATAAAAACAAAAAATCCAACTAAAGAATTAGTCTTTAAAAAAATCACAGGACCGTTTCAGCCTATTCAAACTTTGACAGCAAATCATACATACCTACTCGTGAAGTGGTTCCTAAATTTTGATATAGGTACCATTACGTATTATATACGTAGGTGGTGGATGGTTGTGTTCCAAATTACTTGATTTGATATGTTGTCTGTCGTTTGTGATGACGAAGCGTGCCCTGCATTTCCCGTTTAGGGTGCACTTATATTTAACAGTTGTCTTATTTCGACCGTCAACGCCGAACGAGTAACCCTGGAACACGGCTACTTCTTTCCCACTGGGCTTCTGGTACCATGAGACTGTGAAAAAGTTTAGTTCCGATAAAATCCATAAAAGTAATTTAATCGTCAGCACAGAAAAATAATTCAGAAATAGAACATTAAAATAAGAATAAAATTAAAAATACATTACAATTATCTATGTAAATTAATCACAATACATTATAATCAAAAAATAAAATTAATAAATTGATGAGTATATTGACTTAAATAATCTGGTATAAAAATAAAAAACATATTTTTACAGTTTAGTTTTTATTTATGTAACATTCTAATTCTTATTATTTTAAAACATTTTGACGAATGCTTTTTGGGTAATTAATTAGACATAACAAAGAAAATTACATTGAAGCAACAGAAAAGTTAAAATTATAACTCTAGTCTCAATGTCACAAATGTATTTTCTATAAACTGCTACCGAAAGTAGATCGAAAACAAAGTAGTATTATGTAGACATTTGAACTAATCTAATTAGCAGTAGGTTATGGAAGAGACATCTTTGCTCTGCAGTGGGATACGCAGATCAAAGATCTCTCTCCTATCCACATTGGCACAACCTATCCATATTAATATCCACATTTAGTTTTAGTAAGGTTTTAAATAGTAAATATTTAAGTCAATTTGATAAAAACGCCATTACGTATTCTGAATTTCGGAGGTGGATGATTGTGTATCAAATAGCATGACTTCATGATCCCCTCGCACATAGTGGTGGTGTAGCGAGCTTTACACTGCCTACTTGTCGTGCACTTGAACTTATATGTTGACTGCGTCCGGCCGTCACTGCCAAATGTGTACCCTTGCAACACAGCTATCTTCCGACCATTCTCCTTTGGGTACCATACAACTGAAACGAAACGAATAATGTTAGTAAATTATCCAGGGTTCTTGAAGAACCTGAACAATTGGGATTCAAATCCAATTCGGATAAATTCATCACACACGTGGATATGTAAGAATTCTTCAGATAGAGGTGAGTTTGAAGAGCACTTATACAAATATGTAACCAAGATTGTATGTAACTCACAATATAATTTAAAAGAGTGTCCATGGAGTTTCTTGCACGATCTTCTCCATAGAGATCTACTAGTCCGGTCAATCTAGACCAAAAAATGAGAGTGAAGGTACATAAAATCCCAACAAGCTGAAAATCAGTAAAATTGTTCAAAACATAATTATAACCAATATTTAAATGTTCCCCATCATTCCCGTGTATGGATTTTTTTTTATTCAAGGTCAAAGGTTAAAAAAATGAGTTTTTCGCGATTTTCAGCAAAACGGTAAGTTTTGTCATAAAAGTACCTTAGACAAAAATTGTAGAAAATTATCTATAAAAAATGTATCAATACTTTTTTCCTACGAGCCACCGTTTCTGAGATATAACTATTCAAAAAGTTATAAAAGTTGTTATCGTCATAATATGCACACGTTTCCATGCCACCTATGAAGTAGTGTACTTAGCGCGTTTTTTTTAACGTGGTTTCCCCAGTAGGCCTACTCCACGGGTCAGTTGATCCTGTTTAATGTGAAACTATTGCAAAATAACGGAAATTTTCAAAGATTGGAAAAGATAAAAGCGATGTAAATTAAAAAAAAAAGTGGTGAAGTTCATTCGCCTGATTCGTAAGTTTCAAATTCTTCTTGTTCTTCTTCTTGATCTTCTTCTTGATCTTCTTCTTGATCTTCTTCTTGTTCTTCTTCTCCTGCTTCTTCTTCATCTTCATTTTGGATGCAAGTAAATTGCGTCAATAGCGATGTACCGCATGACACTTCGTCGGAATCAAACGAATCCTCCATTGTTTGTGATTCAACATTAGAGCACGACTGGCCTTGACAATTTGTGCATGCCAGAGAACAAAACAGTCCAACTTTTTTGCAACCACAGGTCATGCAACCACATTTAGCACTGCATCCCTTTTTGCAGTTGCAAAAAATTGTGTTCAGCAGTTTTTCCGACGTAGGTGGGAGTAAAGTTTGAACTGGCTCTAATATATTGTTGACCAACTTCCAAACCCAGTCTGTAGGGTCTAGCTGATAACCAAGTCACACTTGAACTTGGTAATATACCAGAAAAAGATATTGATGAGCAGCAACTGAGGTTGGAGGAAGACAAGCTAATTGAACTTGTTTTTTAATTATAGTATTTTTAACGAAACATGCATATCGATGCTTATCTAAACAGGTAGTTTTTTTAGGAGCTCTGTACATAGAAAGAAGAAAGCGGATGCCTAAAAACGCGCTAAGTACTTACCTCATAGGTGCATGTTATGACGATAACAACTTGTATAACTTTTTGAATCGTTATATCTCAGAAACGGTGACTCGTAGGAAAAAAGTATTGATACATTTTTTATAGATAATTTTATGATCTACAATTTTTGTCTAAGGTAGGTACTTTTATGGTAAAATTTACCGTTTTGCTGAAAATCGTGAAAAACTCATTTTTTTGACCTTTGACCTTGCATAAAAAATTTTCCATACACGGGAATGATGAGGAACTTTTAAATATTATTTATAATTATGTTTTGAACAATTTTACTGATTTTCAGCTTGTTGGGATTTTATGCACCTTCGAATGTCTAATTTTTTTTTTTTCAGTAACTATCACACAACGCCGTCTAGTCCCAAGCTAAGCAGAGCTTGTGTTATGGGTACTAAACAACTGATAAACATACTTACATATTTCTAAATACATACCTATATAGATAAATTACACCCAGACACAGAACAAATGATCGTGCTCATCACACAAACATTTGTCCTGGGTGGGAATCGAACCCACGACCCTCGGCATAGCAGTAAAAATTGACCGGACTATACGCTTCGGAACGTGCAATTTAGCTTCACTTTTTTTTGGACTGGCCTACATTTGACTATTCAAAAGTGCCTGTAAATGGTCTATTTGAAATAAATGCTTTTGAGTTTGACTTAATTTTAAGCCAGGCGGTAAGTGTAGGAGGATATCAAAATGAAACTCTCAAAAAAATTGTTTCTTTCTAAGGTAGTCGGGTCAACCTGAACTCTAAAATGAATAAAAGTAGAAATTTTGCTTTAAGTATTTTATTTATTTCACATATTACGAATTCTACCAATCAAATGTTCCGATCTAAGTAGTAGCATATTTTCTTTTAGGGTGGCAAATCATCCAATGACTTTTCTCACTCTAGGGTGATACGAGAGGACGTGTCATATTTTTACAAAAACCCTCCTGTGTTCCTTCAAAATTATAAATAGTAACATCATATAATTCAGGGAAACATACCCGTAAAAGACATAAACATGTTTGTGATTAAGGTAGTAACAAACCGTTATACTGGTATATAAATGATGTCAGTACTATCAGTGTTATAAGTCACGACTTTAGCACAAACAGCTAAAATAGACAGCAATAGCAATAGCAGAAAGGTCAAATCAAAATCTATACACACTGAACGTTACAAATCGTTGCAGCGACATAAAGAAGAAGAAATAATTTTCAAAACATAATTTTCTTATCGTGAAAGCTACGAGCCTGAGCGTAGCCATGTTCTCAATAGATGGCGCTATTCTCAACATTTTTAATTTATTTTATTTTTAGTGTATGAGACCATAAAAATTCGCGCGCACGTGTGCGTGGCTAAGTTCGAAATTAAAATTGAAATCGCAAACTTTAACATTTTCTTTAAGTAGAGACTCTGCTGTAGTGTTAATGTGTTCAGAGATTTTGTTGTTACTGTTTTTTCTTACTTAAATTGATCTAAAAAACCTTTCTTACGTTCTAATTAAAATATTATTATGAACTACAAACGAAGGCGGTGGATGATTATGCTCCAAATAACAGGATTTCAAAGTTTTCCTGTTCTTTGTGATGACGAAGCGAGCTCTGCATTTTCTTCCAAAAGAGCACATGTATGATTCAGTGGACTTTTGACAATTGTGAAGATAAAATGTGTGTCTTTTTACAACCGCAATCTCTTTTCCAGACTGCTTTCGGTACCATTTAACTGCAGTAAAATAAAATATTATTCAAAAATAGCTCATAATTATAATATGATTCCATGCTATACTAACTTAAGGGGATGCCACTCGACATACATTTTCACTGTTTTTCATACAACCGCTCTTACGCGATATGACGTTATTACACATTTTTCATTAGATATTTTGAAAACACAGTATCTTGTAAATATTATCTAGGCTTCTATTGAAATCAATTTATAAATTTGTATAAAACAAATCCATAATAAAGTTTATGCAAAATAGCAAATTTTCAGAGGGTATTATAGCTCCTCTGAAAATTTGCTATTTTGCATAAACTTTTCACTTCATAATTTACTCAAAAGTCAATAAAGTATAACAGTAATGGCTTGCAAATTTAATCAAGACTCTAAATGACAACTTTTTTCAAAAACTTTTATTAAGGGTTTAAAAAAAAAACACGTATTTCCTGGAACAAGTTTTGTAAAATATTCGAATAAATCACGGAATTACCGAATGCTAACAGAGTTTTCAGGCGTTATCTCTTTTTTCGCGTTGCCTTTTCGTCAAACATCGCGTTGGATTGCGTTAGATGAAGTAAGAAGCTTTTAAACCATGCTCGATGTTGACGATAGGCGAGTGAAAAAGGACCCTCTTAAGTCGTTTTGAGCTATCTTCAAAATGTTTTTATTGACTTTCTTCATGGTGATGATGTTACAATGTTCCAATAGTTAGTAGTGGAAGTAGTGGTAAGAGAACCAAGGTATCCGCAGGAGAACCAAGGTTACCGACATAGCTCGAAGAAACGCCAAACTTAAGTAGCAATGGGCAGAGCACATTGCACGTAAAACAGAAGGTCGACGGGGACGAAAGGTTCTGGAAGGTGAACTGATAATAATATAATATATAATAATATAATATAATACATGGGGGAGGCCTATGTCCAACAGTGGACGTCTTTCGGCTGAAATGATGATGATGGTGATGTAGTGTTAGGTAAAGTACAGCCGAAATATCTTGACCGCTCCGTACTTCAAACAATTGTTTGCGCAGTAATTTTTTTTATGAAGCATATGGCGAATGCGTATTGCATTTTTTTTTTGGTTTTCTGAGTTCGGTACACCTAAGTTCAGAATGGCCAACATATTTTGACCGTAATGTAGATACATGAATTGACCTATTACAAAAAAAAAAAAATACAACAAAAAACATAACCTCAAAAATGAAATAATATGAAACATTATAAAACTTTTCTTTTTTCCTAATTTTTATTTATGTTTTGTTTAAAACATGTTCAAATTATCTTATAATCTAAAATAAACACCGTTACAAATGATATACTTATGGGGTGGATGATTGTGTATCAGATGAGAGGATTTCATAGTCTTCCTGTCTTTTGTAACGACGAAGCGAGCATTGCACTTGGTCCCCATGGAGCATACATAAATATCTGTTGTCTTACCAGAACCGTTTTTAAGACAGAATGTGAATCCTTGTATTATGGCGATCTCTTTCCCATTTGACTTTAAGTACCATTTAACTGTGAAAAAAACTCATATTATGTTATTATTGCCTTAAAATTATGTACTTCTTATGGCTGCGGTTTGCAAGTTTTTGATGGGTTTTTAGAGAAGGCTCTTTGGACCAGGACTGAGGTCCCAGCTACCTTTTATTTAGTAGTATTTTGGGAAGGAAAAGGCATTAAGATACAGTTACCAAAAAAACTGTATTTATTTTATTTGTGGTTCCAAAATACTGCTCAAAACAAATAATTATTTTTACGGGTGGAAATTAGAACCACGGTCCCGGTCCAAAGCGCCCTCGACCCTTTAGAGAAAGTCAAAACCATGGCTGTAACTGTGTTACTTTTATTAACGATAAAATTAATGTAATAACAAATAATATTATAGATATTTGTGCTTATATATCATTCTGAGCTTTACTCGTTCTGCTTATTTGTGCTTAAAACAAGAAAATCATGCACATTTTTTTAAATAAAAAAATGTTATTGATAATAACTTAACCATAAAATACAACAAAAAATAGAAAACTCATAACACGAAGTAGGTAAATTTACTATACCCTATACATCACTCCCTGATGTACATATAGTTTTGGAGCTTCATGGTTATGGTCAAGCAGAGTTGATAAAATTCTTCCAGCGGAATCTGTGGTAAACCTGGCCCGACATCGTGCCCATCTGGTGCAGCGCCACTGGTTGGTGGTGGCACTCCTGGCGCCTGAGTAAAAGGAATAACCTTGGAGTAATGCCAGCTCCTTCCCGGCAGCATTCCTCACGAACTCCGCTAAGAAATCAAGAGAATGAGGGCAAAATATAGAACAGAAACTTTTTTTCAAGCTCCCTCATAAAAACAAAATATTTATTACTAAGGTTCAAAAAAATATATTACGCTGGTTGAGTGTGATATTTTTGATACTATACTTTTTTTTGTTACTAAAAGAGTTATGAGTATTATATACATGTGGATCGATGGAGAGGGAGTGATAGGCCAAAGAAAAGACCCACCATTGCACTTACTTTTATGTAGTTTTAATGAATTCAAGCTTCAACATGCTTAGACTGGCATTTACTACATCATCTGTATAAGTATTATAAAAGGCAAAGTCCTAACTCACTCACTAACTCATTAACACCAAGCCCTACGTTCAAAAATAACTAGAGTAGAGTAGAGTCACTACTCCAACCGTTCAAAAATGCTTCGAGTTGAAACCCATGGTCGTTCTTTTATAACTAGAGTACCTAGCTACCCTAGAATTAACTAACTCTAACTCCGAGCGGGTAGGTTGGTGTAAGCGGCCAGAAATGACAGTTGCATGGCACTGACAGTTGAACTCTACGTTCGTGTTCAAAAATGCGAGCGTAGAGTATCTACCCTGATGACGTCATTAGAGTTAACTCTAACCTCATTTTTGAACGCAGTGCTGTTGAAACCCTAGACCTAAAACGCTGAAATTTCGCACAGACGTGCCTTTTGACATGAATACAAAAAATAAGTAAGGATATTTTGAAATTCAACCCCTGAGGAAATGAAACGTGTGTTCAAAGTTTGTATGGAGAAAAACTTTCACGTGGGTGAAGCCACTGGCTGAAGCTAGTTAAACATATATCTAGGGCCCTACCACGAGCTCTAAACGCGATCCATTTCACGACCTAAACTGAACTGTTAAAGGGATGGAGCTATATAGGGTGTAGGTATAGCTCCATCACTCTTTTTCGTTCTTACGCTTGACACTAACATGTCACGGTAAGGCTCCTTTTTTTACGTGGGAAATCATCCAATGTCTTCTCCCGCCCTTGGGCGGTGCGCGAGGGCGTGCCAAACTTTTACTGACTAAAACCCACTCCTGTTCCTTCTTTGCCTTCGCTCCAGGGCCCCGGGGTACACTTTATAATAAGGCCCCTGGTAGGTATTATATTCAGTCATTCATGATTGTGTTGCGATGAAAACTTAACGATGCTATTTTCAATGGTATACAACGCCGCGTGGCATTTATTATGCTTCTTAACACAGCGCCATCTTGTTTTTTTGCCCGCAACATAATCCTTGCCGTATCGGTGATGTCCTAACTGAAGATGGATTTGCCCTCGCTGAGTTGTAGTAAATATTGGCACGTCTGAAACACGATTCATTTATGCATTTCTAATATTTATTATACACCAAGATAACAATAACAAAAAATAAACCTTATTATAAAAAACATACAATTGGGGGCCTTATCGCACTTTCCGATTTTTTCCAGGGAACCTGTAAAATGGCGAGCAATGGGTAGATCGCCGTCCGACCGTCTGGTAACCGTCCGGACCGAGCCCAAGTCGTCGACGGCGCGTAGTGTTCCACGCGCGCCTCAAGGAGATGTCAGCAACAGTAAGGTCGAAGCCTACTGGGGCCATGGGTGATGCGAAAGAGAACCCTGGGCCTTGGAACAAAGGTAAAAAAGGAACAGAAGTGGGTTTTAATCAGTAAAAGTCTGACACGCCCTCCCGCCCCGCCCAAGGGCGGGATATGTCATTGGATGATTGCCCACCTTAAAAAAAAAAGACTCCGACAGTGAATTTCACCCCCTTAGCCTTTACGCCCAATTAATTTGTTCTCAAAAACTTTTTGTCCACAGTCTATTTCTAAATGAAAGCTCTTGATGAGGTTTTTTTAACAAACAAACTCATTATGTTTTAAGACCCATTTTTTTTCCCACCACAAAAAAGAGAATCTTATGAACAACAAAACTGGCCACGCTGCAATATTATATTTTTAATCAAACAGAATTAATAAGCACGAATAATGCTACCAATTATCCAGAAAAGTTGTATTGATGGGTAATTTTTAATATTATGTACAATTCCAGATCGCTATTTACATTCTTTTTGATTAATCATGATTATGGTTTGATGAAAAACTAATTATATTATCTTCAATGGTATAGAAAACCGCGCGGCATTTATCATGTTTCTTCACACATCGCCATCTAGTTTTCCCACTCGAAGTTTCGCCTGATCTGCCGTATCGATGCTGTCCTAACTGTAATTGAACTTTTCCTCGCCGATTCATAACAAATTTTGGCACGTCTGAAACATGAGTATCTTATTACATTTTTTTTACTCATTAAAAATTTGTAAAACCAACTAACTAATCAATCAGACAATAAAGCACACAATAAATGAGAATATGCAAATATTTAAAAAATAAATATTATTGTTCTTCCCGTCATCAGCTTAACTAAGAAACCAAGGGAGTGACGAAAAATACAAATAAAAAAAATATACTAATTGTAATTTAACACTGGGTCATATTTATTTATGACTTTAAATGAAAAATATTTGTTTGATGTATCATTTATTTTGCATAAATAATATTTTAATTTAAAAAGATTCTTTTAGAGTGGCTCACTAACTACTTAAAATATAACAATGTTTTTTTTTCTTTTATATACGTCTGTTTAAACGTACAGAATAGAAAAAAAACTTTAGGTACAGACTATGTAAAATAAATAAGAAAATATCGGATCCTGAATACAAGACAGTATAAGTTGGACACCAATATTTTAACTCTTATATTTATTAAATAAATAAATAAACTCTTAATAAAAACATTCAGTCATGATTATGTTTCGAAACATACTTAACTATATCATTACCAATAGTATAAATCGCCGCGTAGCATTTATTATCTTTTTTAACACAGCGCCATCTAGTTTTTGGGCCCGCAACGTAGTGAGTGCCGTAACGGTGAGATCCTATTTGTAACTGAAGTTGTCCTCGCCGATTTTCAATAAATGTCGGTACGTCTGAAACAGTTATGTTTACAGGAAAATAGAGCATGAAAAATGTCTCAACACATATGTACACTTGCGGTTGGATCTTACTTCAATTTTGTTTTTTTGTTAAGTGCCGTTGGCGTTTCATGTTAATTTGTTTAAACAAATGTGTGTAATATTTTCTTATTAATATAAATCTAACTCTTTAAAAAGTAGGTACTTATTAGTAAATTGAGTCACCATAATACTTACTAAGCCACATTTACATCAAAATATCTATATCACCACTTATACTCGTAAATGTACTTTGTAGTCATCATCATCATCATCATTTCAGCCGAAAGACGTCCACTGTTGGACATATGCCTCCCTCAAGCGTCTCCACAACGACCGATCCTGTGCGTCTCGCATCCACCGCATTCCCGCGACTCTCACCAGGTCGTCGGTCCACCTTGTGGGAGGCCTTCCAACGCTGCATTTTCCGGTGCGCGGTCGCCACTCTAAAACCTTTCGGCCCCATCGATCATCCGTTCTACGAGCAATGTGCCCTGCCCACTGCCATTTTAGTTTGGCGATTCTTCGGGCTATGTCGGCGACCTTGGTTCTCCTGTGGATATCTTCATTCTTTATGCGATCACGCAAGGAAACTCAGAGCATAGCCCTTTCCATTGCCCTTTGGGTGACTGTAAGCGTTCTGATGAGGCCCATTGTAAGCGACCATGTTTCAGCACATTAATGTACTTTGTTTTTTTTAATAAACCTCTAAGTATCAATAGATAACTTTGTCGGCGTCACTATAATACATTAGCTATGGAAAATTTATTCTTTGACCGAAATTACTGAACACGATCAGCACATGTATATCAATTTCAAGTGTTGTCAGTGTCATTTTTGTAATATTGGCACTGACAGCTGTTGACCATATTTTAGATTTGTTGATCGCCATCAGTTCCACTGATGAAAATAGCCTAAACATGTAATTCGAGTGATGAAAGAGTGAAAGCCTCAACTAATACTTATAAAATAAAGATTGCATTAAAACAACGTCATTAGTAACACTACTACTACTAGTTACTTATCCCTTGTTTTTGGAAAAAAATATGGCAAGTAAAACGCAAGTCAAAAAAGAATTTGCCAAACAATCACAAACAACTAACGCGCGTTTGAAAATTTGCCACATTCATTTTGGGATAATTTACTGAAGGCTCAGCTTTCAGACTTCAGTAACAGATTGGCATAATATTACAAACTTACTTTTCAATACACTTGCTCGAAAACCCGCTCTTATCCCACCGCTTTTAGGCACGCAATTGATTGTCTTTCGCGCTAGTACGGAAAAGTGCGCCTGTTCACCACCGATTTTATTACATTTATCGTATCCGGCTGGGCGCGAGTCAACCATCACTAGACGCACGTCAACCCCCACAAGTCGCACGTCAACTCCCACGAGTCGCGCGTCAACTCCCACGAGTCGCGCGTCAACCCCCACAAGTCGCATGTCTTCGTAAGTGTATTGAAAAACGTCGTTTGATACACGTCGAAATTTGTCACTGCAGCGCTCCGCTCCATAAAACCCTCGCCAAGGCTCGGGTCAATGCCGTCTCGGTCACATTGACAAACTTTCTCCACTTGTATCAAAATGTACTATTGAATTCGTTGGCGAATCTACATACCTAAGATTCTCGACAAAGCGTCATTCTGATAGGAATGGTCGAAATTACAAAATTAAGGTATTGGATATTGTATGCTATTTCAATGGCGCGGCGCTTGTCCATTGTGGATACAATGTTACATGTCTAAAGCCTAAAAAATAGTAAAAGAGATTCACCCAAGATTTCTTCAGAAACCACTCTCATAGTATTTTGTATGAAAATATGAAATCATAACCACAGAGGAAACGAGAGCAAATCAAAGCCAACGCCAGAAAATCTACCACCAGTCTTACCAAAAGGTGTTCCCTAGTTACGTTACCGGGTTCTGGTGGGCAGATAGGCAGTTCCTCGCTCTTTCACTCCATATAAAATACTTGCATTCAGCTACCGTAGACCAAAGGCCTTACTACGAGCTCCTAACGCAATCTATTTGACGACCTATACTGAATCGTTGAAGAAATGAAGCTGCATAGAGTGTATAGCTCCTTGCCTCTTTCTCGCTTTAACACGTTGGTAAGGAGGCCCCTGACTTCCAAATTGCACAAAAGCTAGCCAGCTTAAGATATGGTTGTATAAAGGCCTGCTGAGCTATGGAATAATTTCGGAGGACTGTGTTCATGTACTCCTAGGCAGTCAGTCACGACAAGGTCTGCAGTGGTGATGACTGCGGCTTTGCACCCGTGGTGGTAACGGCTACAATACCAACGCCATCTCTGGTCCCTCGCACTCTGCTTGCGATTGTAAGTGTACCCAAAAGCGAGAAGGCATTCACTTCTACCCAGTTTTATGATAGTGCCTGTAATAGAATACATTCATAAATTATAATATAATAATCGTCATAGCTTTACGAACCGTGTCTCATTTATCGGCAGAAATTCAATACAAACTTTTACATACTATTTAAAATTCTTCCTTTGTTCTCACCTTCGTAACAAAAGGAACTCCTATGTAAGTTTCATGCTCCTAGACGCAGCTACTTAGAATAGACATTGTCACTTCTGATCCTGTATGATTAGTTTTGAATTGATGGTTACCTACCTCTTGCTTGTTTGCTGAACTCGATCAATTTAAGACTAGACAAAATTTACTTTATTACAGGGGTACAACTTTAGCATTAAAATAAAATAAAGAAAAAGAAATTGTCTATTTAAAAACCAGGGATAAGACTTCATTGAAAAAATTATATCTCAATGATTTTTTTAAGCTGAAAGAGGAAAAACTAAACACAAAAAAGATAATTGAAAACTAAAAGTCAACCTATTTTCAGAAATGTTGAAGTCTTTAACACCTTTATTGAGATACTTTTTCAAAATGATTGTAGGATGTAGGTACCAATTAGTTAACACTACAATATGAAGTTGAAGTTACACATTCTAGTAGTTTTCATGAATAACGGTAATATTAGAAATGATTATGTTCACGACCATATTTGATGATAAAATTATCTACAGTAGTGATCGATGCGAGACAGTTATAATTCTTCTTAGAACATCGCCATCTTGTTTTACCATTTTCCCTGTCACGATCTTTAACAAACTTGTAGGGTCCAAGTATTACTTTTGATTGACCACGACCAGAATTGATGAATATCGGCTCCTCTGAAAAGATACTACTATCAGTAATAATAGCAATATGACAAGGCTCAATAAATCCGCCACCCTTACTGAGCCCTGTTGCTCAACTATGGTACCCTACGACTGGCCAAGTCATGTCGGGATTTATTAAGAATCATGGATAATTTCCCACCCAAAAAAACAAGCAGGAAAGTTAATGCATCAAAATCCAAATGATGAAACATTATTATTTACAAAGGAATAAAATACGTTGCTTAATTAAAAGTATCAGAGACAGACAGCACACATAGTTATATTTGTACATGAAAAAGAAATACTACATGCGTGATCTTATGGACTAGTATTTTGCTCAGTTTCAAGTACATCATTATTATATTGTACTTATTTTTAGTTTTGGCTTATCTTAACTCAATAATAGATTCTTACGGCTAGATCTGTTGATAACTTGGTATACCTATCTAAAAAAATAAATTGTAGCTCCATCACGAGCACTCTCTATAAAATATATACATATATTGTCACGGTACCTGATTCTAGTACTGTTATTGGCTGTTGATAACACATAAATTTTGCAATTATTTGCGTTACAGAAACGAAATCTAAAATTATGGATCACTGGGACTAAAATAAATAAATATAATGTAATTTATTTCATAACTCGTGAATTTGAATGTGCACTATATTCACATTTCAGTGACTCATTTCCTTTAATTTTAACTCCATAAATTGACTAGAATAGACTTATATCAATAAACTCCAAATCCTTGACTTTGTTGTTAGGTAGTTTAAACTATTAAGTAGCAGTGTTATAATGAAAACAAGTACAAAAAAATCACTCATCTATCTATCTATCTATATATGTATAAAACACAAAAATGTTTCTACCCGTATTCACCTACGTCCGTAAAAGACTTTGACACCATACAGCCGACGTGCCATAAACAATATATTATAAAACAAATACAAATTTCTTGTAGTAGCACAGGCCGGGTAAACGTTTTTTTTTTTTTCGCGATAGGCTCGCGTTTGACCACTATCTCAACTGATGGTAAGCGATGACGTGGTGGACGATAAAGGACACTTGCCTAGATGTAATCTATTCACTCTTGACTTAGGATCGTATTAATAAACGTTGCTCGACTACGTCCTCAAGTGCGATAACATTTAATACCCGATTATACGATGTCAGAAGCTCAAGATCATTGCTAATTAATAAACGCATGAGTACAGAATCTCAGATTAATGAGACTATATAAAACACGAAATCTTGAACAAATCTGAATCGTTTTATGAAATATTCACTTAGCAATCCAAAAGGATTTGAGGCATACCATCAATAAATTTTTGATAAACGATATCGCAAAGGCCATAAAATAGCATCATTGTCCTCTATTTTATCGTAATAATTAATTTGACATATTTTTTTTACAAACTCCATGTTTTGCTCTACGCTAATCACGACCTCAAGTCCGGTCGGTCTACACTCATGATCTTTCGTTTATTAATCAGCCAACACTCGGCTTTTTTTTTTTTTTTTTTTAATTGATATAAACCAGCGCTTGACTGCGATCCCACCTGATGGTAAGCAGTGATGCAATCATTGATGGTGAGGCGCACTAGTTTATCAAGAGCCTATTCACTCTAGCCTTGAAGACACCTAAATTATAGTTGGACGGGAAGATCGCAGCAGGCAAATTGTTCCAATCCTTCGATTTACGCGGTATAAACGACGAAGCGAAACGCTTAGTCCGGACCGTTGAAGTTTCAACAACGTAAGGGTGGATACTCGCCGTACGTCGGGTTGTCCGATGATAGAAAGGAGATGGCGGAATCAAGTCATGCAATTCCTGCGCACACTCTCCAAAATGCAACCTGTAAAATACCGATAGGCTGGCTACCCTGCGCCTGTGCTCGAGGCTTTGTAGACTGGACTTAACCAAATCAGGATCCCCAATTAGCCTTTTCGCACGCCTTTCCATTGAGTCCAAAGCTGCTAGATGGCATTTTGCAGCACCAGCCCATATGTGACTGCAGTACTCCACACACGATCGAACCTGTGCTTTGTATAACATTAGAAGCTGTCCCGGTGTGAAGTACCGTCGGACCTTTGCAAGAACGCCTAGTTTTCTAGCAGCTACCTTGGCTTTGGACTCAATGAACCGCCCAAAATTGAGGTCTGAGGAGATTTCAACTCCCAAGAGCTGAAGGCGGTCGGTGCACTCCAGGGATACATTCCGAAAAGCAGGAGCCAAGGTGAACGGGCTCCTTTTGGCGGTGAACAGACACGCTTGTGTTTTGGCGGCGTTGAATTCAACTAGATTGGTTTCGCCCCACTTGGAGACTGCCTGAAGTGAGACATTCGTACGCTCCACCATAGCCTCTCGTTCGGACCGGATTAGTTCCTTACTAGCCCGAGCACCTGGAAGGTATCTCTCTACAACTGTGCTATCATCTGCATACCCATAGATACCGGGCATCAGCAGATCGTTAATATGCAGCAGGAAAAGAGTTGCAGAGAGAACTGACCCCTGAGGAACTCCGGCATTAGTGGACATGGGCTCTGATGAGCATCCATCGACAACAACTCGGAGAGACCGTTCACTCAGGAAGTCTTTTACCCAGTTAATCAGACCAGGGGAAATGCCGTACGCTGGAAGCTTACTCAGAAGGCTGGCGTGCCATACCCTGTCGAAGGCCTTCGAGACGTCTAAGGAGACAGCAATCGCTTCTCCATTCTTCTCGAGGGCCTCGCCCCACATGTGAGTGGCATACACTAGTAGGTCCCCAGTAGACCGATTGTGGCGAAATCCGTACTGTCGGTCACTGAGGAGATCGTTACCTTCCAGGTATGCCATACGGCTTCACCAGACATCACGCCGGAACACGACGGATCGCTTGGCGGCATGGCTTTGTCTGATGGGTGGTAACCTTTAAGCCGGCAGCCGATGCTATGGCCTACGGACGCAAGCAGTTCATCCCCCTAAAACGCTGGTCCCCTAAAAGGCTGATGACGTAAACCTAAGCCAAAAGTTGAGCTCTAGCTTGAGCTTAAGCTTGTGAATCTCGTTTATTAATACGATCAGGACCTCAAGCTTAATCTTGGGTTGAGGAAAGTTTATTAGTACGGGCCTTAAAGACCCATAAGTTGTAGCTATCAGGAAACAATAATAATATAGTAAAAATTACCACGTGCATTTACAATATCAACGCTATTAATAACTAGTAAAACAGCGAAAATCCAAAAAACCAGCGTGTTTACAACCTCACAAAGAACTTAGAGAGCAACTGCGGAGACGAATGATCATGTTCCCCATGGAAAGAGTCAATGATCAAGTATTCATCTGTGATTACAGACGCCCGGCATCCGTGGTGGTACCTCGTACAATACCAGCCCAGCTTTCCCTCCCTGGCGCAGTGCTTGCGATTGTACAGGTACCCATAAGCAAGCAAAGATGTACGTTTACCAGTTTGTATTAGTTTAGCTGGAAGAAATAGGAAAGCGTTAGTACAAGGCTCACCAGGAACGTCGTAATAAGTAAAATTGCTTTGTTTATACGTGTAGTCGATGACTACGATATATCCCCTCCCCCTTCTTTCAGTCAGTCATCGAGTACACGTATTAACAAAGCCATTTTGCTTGTTACGACAGTTCTGCTATGATACTATGAGGAGTTCCGTTCCATATCTTCGAAGATCCTCATCAGATCATAACAATATTTCTATGGGACCAACATGTATTTTTCGAGATAAATTCAAGCTTGAATTTATCTCGAAAAATAAATGTTGTGCACACCTGCTTCTCTGAACCTCCTTTGTGTAATGCTATCGTGAATGGAGTATAGTAACTATTTGTTAGAATGGAACGCAACCATTTTTAGTTTTTAATCTTGTCACCCGTGGCGCTGCCTTCCTTCTTGGGAAACTTTGTACTTGATCAATTTTAACAAAATTGCTAAAGTTGTATGAGTAAAATATTTCATTTATTACTATAATCACACAAATTCTTTCACTATTTAATGTACTTATCTAGTATTGCTGTTGTATAGGTAAATAAGCTTATTACATAATCTCACTGCGGTAAACGTGTTAAGTCTACATCTTTTTAACCGGTTATCAGCTACATCTACTTAAATTTACCTAAATCTTCAGATAACAGTGTATCTGCTTCTGACATTGGCATACAAACTGCATTACTTATAATCTATCTATAGTATTAAATGTTTCAATTCCTATAGGTTGAAATTTTAAATCTTTTAATTGAGATCCAAAAAACTGTTTAAAGCTTAAATAATGTAAAGGTAACATAATCTATTTGGTGTTAACATTCAGATCTCGAAAAGTCTGTCTCCAGGATTATGATAAAAAAAACAGCAAGGTACAGCTAGCTATTTACGTACATATCTTTCCTTCTTAATATAATTAAATCTAAAAAATCACTCAATATCTCCAAAAGTTTTCTTTAACAACTTTACTTAATTCTGACTCTCGCCAATAATGTGATAAATACCAGCTGTGGAACGTATTAACTTGGGAGCTTCGTGTCGGTGTTCGCCGATAGAAGCCGTGACGACGTGGGTGGAAGTAGTGAGTACCGCAGCCCTGCAACCTTGATGGTAGCGCGTGCAGTACCATCGCAGTTTGTTGTCTTTTGCACTGTGTTTCCGATTGTAGATATACCCAAGAGCATAAAGAAACAGAGCTCCTCTGTTCATTTTTATTAATTTTCCTGAAAAAATAGGCTATTCTATAATAATGCAACACAAGTAAGGAACAGAATGTAAAAAATTGAAATATGCTTTGTACCTTATTAACTGAAGATTTTTTAGGCGAAAAAAATTATAGTATTGTACTAAATAAAAAACATAACAGCAGTTATAAATTAAATACTGATAATTTGAAAGATTTATTTTTAAAATACTCAGAAAATTTGTAAAAACATTAATGTCATCGAAACATTTATCACCTTATAATAAAACAAAAGCACCATTAAAACAAAAAACAGAAGTGCAAAATATAAAAACAATTAATAGCAAAGACAAACTTTAAACACATTTCATACAAATACACGACCTACTAAGAATTATTTACAATCACTAAATACCAATAGTTAATTTCATAAAACAATACTTTCCGGAATATCAAACATTATAAGATAATAATTAAAATAATACTTTTTTACATTCTGTTACTTATGCATTACACGGCAACGTGCTTTATATAAACTTTCAAGTCCAAAAGCGATTAACAATTTAATAATAAATACAGTTACAGTATACAGTACAAAATTAAATATTATCGGTGTAATAATTACCAACGTTTTGTACTTTCAAGTTTATACGATATACTATGCCGTGTGCACGATCTTAAATATTTAACAAAGAATATAAAACAATTTTATGATGAGTTTGTTGACCAGTCAATTTCAAAGCTCCTTTGGTAACATTTCTTTATGATTTTTATTTATAACAACGATTACAATATCTCAAACATTTAACGAAACTTACATAGATTATGTTTACCTACTTGGGTAAATGGAATGTGCAATATAATACATTAAATATTATAAAAATATATTACATTAAGATCAATTCACTGTGATTTTATATAAACACCTAATAAGTTCAAATTGCCTGCTTCTTAATTCTACCATTTCGAAATGGTAGACATGTATCTTCATTAAAATAATAAAGGAATTTACTAAAACTGTATCTCCTCGAGGTCCCTTTTTCATTTTAGAATTTATCATAAAGTTCCATTAGATTCTTGTTTTGTTAATATTTTAAATATTTGTCAAATTCTACGTTTGATAAATAACGTAGATAATTTTGATATTTCTTCATAAATAGTTCAGAATTTTCAAGGCACGTCAACATTCTTAACAGTCTCTACGACCGTAACATGCACCGAGAGGTGAAATTTTATTTTCACGTAGTCCTTATTCTCTAAAATATAATATCTAGCCGATTTCTGAACAATGAATTTGATATAGCATTTTACATTATCTATACCCATTTCAAATTGAGTTTAAAGCACTTAATTTTATTTAAGATTCAAACGATATACGCTCCAACAGATTCAACACCATTTTCATCGAATACTTAACAAAAACAGCAATGACAACGACAGTGCGTCCAGCACTTGATTCATACTGAAATATTGATCATTCAACCAGCAGCCTGTATGAAGATATTCCCAATACCGTTCAGGTATGGGAGTGTAAGCCTGTAGTAGATACAACAATCCCGTCGATAGTAACAGCAGAGGCCTTACATTTATGTTTATGTTTCTTAGCACACGTCCATCTTATCCTATTTCCAACAAGTGATCGAGAATGTCTGAAGAATTTATGTCCTCCAATGTATATATTTGTGGTCTCCCTCGAACAGAACCGGGCCCGAAGGAGCGATGCTACGAATTCTGTAAGAATATTCCAGAATAAATTATGGATCAAAACATACAGACAAATTAAAATAACTTACACTTTAACTGAAATGCTGTAGGTAATAAATTCGAAAATCATGAAATATCAAATCAATATCAAAGCTAGCAAGAATCAAACTAACCTAGTTTGATTTCGATACAAGAAGATAGTGTTATTATTTTTGTATACCAAAATACAAATAAACAAACATTACGTTTTGCAATTCATTTTAATGAAATTTGACATAATATTGGGAGAAATTGAGATTTACAAACAATTGTGAGATAATTATGTCGTTGGTAACATGTTTAAAAAGCACACCTTTTGTCAACTGCAATCTTGACAAACTTTTTACCGATTGAAAGTGTATTGAGAAACAACGTTACAAGTTTCTACGATTTCGTCATTTATTTTCAGATTGTAGATAAAAGTGTACTTTCTTTTATAGTTTTCGAAAGATTTTTTCACTGTATGCTTGATCTTCTTGACAACTCTATCTGTAATATATTGTCTTCTTTGCTTCCAACTATTAAGCGCTGACCAAAAATCTTCAAAAACTCTTCGTCTTTCCTCTTCGCTTAGTTTTTCATAGTATTTAGATCTGCATCGACAGACAGGGTGGCTTTAAAGAACGGGCTTCAATATTTTTGTTTTTCTTAGCTACTGGTAAAACATTAAAGCGAGGCCACAACACTGGGTTGCGACGTCACACAAGGCATCGCGGAAATTTCCGGTGCGCTGTCGCAAACAACAGTGCGTAATTTACAGCAATTTTTTTCATTGCGTTGTTTCGTCGTGCAATGGTGCGACGCCGTTTTGTCGATGCGATGCCGTAACGCAGTGTTGTGACCTCGCCCTAAGACTGTCCCAATAATCTCACCCTTTTCGCAACATTTCTCTGCCATACTAATACGTTCTTGGGTCGTCTTTTGAGTGCTCTTTTTGTTGAAGGTTTTGCTGCTAATAAAATACCTATGTGAACATAGTGTAAACTTATTTCTAAAGAATTAAGTTACGTCACATGCAATAAAAAATAAGAAAACATCTTTTTTCGTGACGGGATTCGGTGACACAACAAATGGTTTGATACAATCATAATCTATTTGGTCATAATATGTTGCATCGGAAACTGCAGAGCCACCAGCATTGTTAATCATAATTGGTTTGGCTTTTAGGAAATCA
This sequence comes from Mythimna impura, assembly GCA_905147345.3. Taxonomy (NCBI): domain Eukaryota; kingdom Metazoa; phylum Arthropoda; class Insecta; order Lepidoptera; family Noctuidae; genus Mythimna; species Mythimna impura. Next base: position 23,289,979 of record LR990351.1, on the reverse strand, counting down.
TGAACTACTCTCAAGTTCCTATTCATTTTAGAAGCGGGTGCGATAAGACAATAATCTGAAAAATAAAAACAAAAGATATCTATTTGAACTTTTTTTTACAACCAAAAAAACACCACAGCTTTTTGTAGGGGATTCAAACAAAATATATATTTTGTTAACAAACTTTGAAACTATACATTTTTTTTTACTATCTGCCATTATGGCAGATAGTAAAAAAAATATCTTAACAAATTACAAGACAAGTGAGGTTTTTTATCTATGTATTCAGTCTTGAATTGTTACTTAAAATTAAATCAACTGAACTTGGTTGCTTCTCATGAAATAATAATAAATATGTTTCTGCTTCATAACAAAAAAAAAACACAAAAATAATTGAATTCATCAGTTAGTAAAATAAAATCGTTGCATCCATAGACAGAAACAAAACATAACTTATGAAATGAACATACGTATGTACTTCTTCAAGAATAACGGAAAACAAATCCAACAAAAGGTTTACTTTTCCAACTTTATCTGAGGAATAACTTTTAATTTCTAAAAGCTGTTACAAAACCTGTCATTTTATTTTATTTTTTTCTCATAAGTCATTTCAATTCCACAGTAAAAAAAATAGACAACCTGGCGTCGGAAAAATTAGCCCTAAATTAAATTCAACATATTTATTCAATATAACGAATATTTTCAGGAAGAACAAAAGAAAAAACGTTAGTGTTTTTTTTGCAGAAATTGACTTTTCTTTACCTAATTATTTATGTCATGTTAATAGGAACTATTTTAATATATCAGTAGTACCTAGTATGAATATAGTAAAGTATATACAATATATATTGAAATAATAGGTCTTTACCTATAAATATAATATGACCCTTGGACCTAGAACGCTGAAATTTTGCCACAGAGGTTCTTTTATGATGTATATAAGGAGTAAGAAAGGATCTTTCAATCAATTTAAATGAGCTGAATTCTAAAAGTTTACTTGAACTTATAATTCCAAGTCAAACCAAAGATAACCCTTCAAAGCAACCCGTTTTAAAAAACGGCAATTTCATAGGCAAAGACCAATACTATTATTTCAATATACATTTATTGTATATACTTTACTTATGATTGTGCACATCATAGGAATCAACAACGAGAGTATCTAATGTAGTGGCGGTGGCCCGACACCTATTCTTCTTCTTACTACATCTCCAAGCAACCTGAGAGTTCTTCTTAGCACGATCCCTACAATACTTTTGTCCTCGATAAATTAACATTATATTCCCGCGCGAATTCTTAACAAATATCGCTTTTTCTGGAAAAAGGTAACTCATTCGATCAATTTTAAACAAAATTTAAAATATGTGAAATGGTGAAATGAAAAAACATTATCTACGATATGTTTTTAAATCGAAATTGTGTACGGTGATCTAACACGAGAACAATTTTGGGTTAATTGAAAATACAGATATTACTACAACTACATCTATAAATAGGTGGTTACTTGAATTAAACGGACAAAAATAAGAAAAAATATGTCATAATTGAAACTTCTTGTTTTAATAATGATTATTCCCGCTTTATCCATCATGAAAGTCATAGAAACAAGTTTTTCCCTTTCGAATGCACAGGGGTACGTTACAGGTCTCACAAATGTAAATGGTGCGAGCTGGTTTCTGTTTAGTGCTACATCTGGCACATCTTCTAGATGTGCTTCTAACAGGTTTATGTTTGTTATTTTTCAATCGAACTTTAATTGGAACGATTGGTTTATGTCTATTCATGCAAATGGAGATCCGGGGACTTTCAAGTGTATCCTCAGTTGACAAAGCTTTAGCAAACCCTGCAAGAAATATAATAAAATGAACGAATGATTTATTTGGTTGAACGGGATTTTCATCCGTAGAATAGGTTTTTCTTGTTTCTTATTGTTCTGAACTAATAAAACTCCGTTCAAAGTTATCATCAGTTGATTAAAATTATTATTTAACTAACTATACATATACATAAACAAAAGTAAAAACACTTAACAAATTTTAATTAAATATAATCTATACACATAATAAAGTTGTAGAAGTTTTTAGTTGCGCGCTCATCACGTAAAATGTACGGAATCGATGTAAATAACTTTTATACATTAAAATTGTGTGTCACTTGATATATTACTTAGGCTTTGTTTCATCGCAATCGGTTGACTCTATCGAAAGACATAGGTACTATATTCATTGACTGTTAGGCGATACGAATTGCGCCGGGTCAGTCTAAAATATGACGTGATCTACGAGTACATGATCGCTGTCGATTGCTAATGTGTCCAAAAGACAGGCGACATTATCACGTTGTACGGCAATGCATGTCCAAATCAAAGCGAAGTTTCTACCAGGCCTTTGGAGAATCTAAAGAATTGAAGAGCCCACAATCCGAAAGTTACAACTCCAAACGGCTGGAAAATGTGACTACCAACAAGATTTCGTCACTTAAGATTTTCGGCAACAGCAATGGCAGCGCCAGCACAGCTGCAGTAGGATGGAGATATAGTACAGGTAATGTGGTTGTAAGTAAGCAAGACCTACTCGTCTTCCTTGGAAACAATGCCCGTCCGGATATCTTGCCATCGTCGCGAGCCACACCATTTTTTTTAGGTGGGAAATTATCCAATGACGTCTCCCGCCCTTGGGCAGAACGGAAGGGCGTGTCAGACTTTTACTGACTAAAACCCACTCCTATGTTCCTACTTTTATATTCCTTCGTTGCCTTGCATTCTAGGGCCCCGGGTTTTCCTTTCAGAAGCGAACCCATGGGCCCCAGTAGGCTTCGACCCTGCTTACGATTTTGCTGGCATCTCCATGAGGCGCGCGTGGAACACTACGCGCCGTCGACGACTTGATCTCGATCTGGACGGTTATTGGACGGTTGGACGGTGAGCTACCCATTGCTCGCCGTCCGCAAGCCCGAGCCTACGGGCGATGTTTAATTTTCTTTGTTTTCTTACGTTATTTTACCATCTAGAATTCTAGATGAATCTCTGAACCTTTTTCAGCGCTTCATCATTTTAAAAATATGCTGCATTCTCGAAGTTAAGGTAGGATGACTAGCTTGTCTCTGATCAAAACATCCGTCTTCTAATAACCTGTTCATAATTTTCAATTGTATTAAATTATTTCTTATATATAAAGTCTACTTTAGTTGTTCGAAACGTATAGTGCCTACGACGTTGTTCGTCGATATGTCAGTATCTAAAGGCACAGGTTGAAGGTTGTGTGTATTCAGTATTACTGATAATGTTTTCAAATTGTGCACGAGCCATACCACTCCACTAAATATACTCATCAGCATAGAAGATTACACTAAATAAAGAAGATACAAGAGAAACATTATTTAATAATAATGACGGTAAAAAATAAATAATAATATCTGATATAATTTATTTATACAAATTTTACACAGACATAATATTTTAAATAATATAATAATAATTTAGACACAAAATAAATAAAAATACCTGTCATAATTTACCTATACTTATACACAGACATCATATTATAATGATATACCTACATGCATAATTATACACCTAATTAAACACATCACATAAGATCTACTATAATATTAAAATGAATACTACTTAGCCCTCTTTCTCTCTTCTAATTTTCCTGTGCCTGACAGGGTCCATATTGCTATGACAATTTTCAATACCATCTTTGTATACATATGGATTGCAATAAAGTATTGAATATTGATTAGTGTCAAGAAAGAGGTTCTAGCCATTTTATATCACCAAATGCGTGGATCGTCACCAAACAGGTGGTACATCACCAATTGCGTGGTACATCACCAAACGGGTGGTACATTACCAAATGGGTGATACATCACCAAATGCGTGGTACAGCACCAAACGGGTGGTAAGTACATCACCAAATGAGTGATACATCACCAAACGGGTAGTAGGTACATCAACAAATGCATGGCACATCACCAAATGCGTGGTATATCACCAAACAGGTGGTACATATCCAAACGGGTGGTACACCACCAAATGGGTGACACATCACCAAATGCGTGGTACACCATCAAATAGGTAGTACGTAACCAAACGGGTGGTACGTCACCAATCATAGTTATAATCAGGAATAATACATAACAAAATGCAATCAATGATTATGGTTATCATGATATTCAATAACAACATTGTTATGAGTGCGGATCATAGATTTGCATTTAATTAACTTCTTGTTGCAGCGCCAAACTACAACGTCGTATTTATTCTGATAGTCCTTGTAGAATTTATGTCCTTCATATAGTAATGAAAGATTACCTCGAAGATTTATCGAAAATTCTGGGCCTGTAAGTAATTAAGAATTTTATTTAGATATAATATTAAGTAGTGCTTTCTGAGCCAGCTGTTAAAAGTTTATATGATTTTTCAGTTACAAATTGAACGATATAATTTTTGAATAATATGTATGTTTAGGAATTTGAAGTTCGTTAAAAAAATAACCATAAATAAATTAGCCACACTCCAGAATTTAGCCCAGATTGGACGCGTAGAAAGCACAAGGTAAAAATATGAGACGTATATAAAAAAAAAATCATTTTATTTTTTTGATATTACATTAATGAGACGACATTTATAACCTAATCACAACATTTTATGAATATTTTTTACGTACAAGTAATGAGATTGTAAACTATAAGTACTATAAATATATCCTATTTCTAGAAAAATAAATTAAGTATGTTACAGTAACTTATAAATATTTGCCTGCCAAATTGCATTAAATTATTAGCGAGTTTATTACATATTTAATACAAGAAGCATACTTCAATAAAAGGTCAAAAAAGCGTTCTTGTGTTTTCTCTAGCAAGTTACTGTTTTCGTCCCCAATAAATAAAATAAATAATAAACATGTCACAAAAAATATCCTTATAAAAAACTTATATTGCCACACACTAATAAGCTCCAAAGACAAAATAGGGTTTAAGTACAAATACTAAACAGGATTGAGTAAATTAACCCAGCTTTGTTTCACGCCTTGCGTGCATATTATAGACTGAGAATGGACTTCAAAATAGTCTGAAGACATTAATCATGTCAAAAGACTTCCTTTATGTCGCGATATCATCGACGTCCACTGCTAGACATAGGCTTCCTCCAAGTGTCGCCACAATGACCCGTCCCGTATATCTCGCATTCATTGGATTCGGGCCTTCCAATGCTGTGTTCCGGTACGTGGTTGCTACTGCAGAACCTTTCGGACCCATCAACCATCTGTTCTGCGCGCAATGTGCCCTGCCCACTGCCACTTAAGTTTGGTGATTCTTCAGGATGTCTGTAACCTTGGTTCTCCTGCGAATATTATCATTTCTGATTCGATCACACAAGGATACTCCGAGCATAACTTTCTCCTTTGCCCTTTTGGTAACCTCAAATGTAAACGTTCTTTTAAAATACGAAAATTGGCACTCATGTATGAAGTTAAAACCGTGTCCAAATTAAAATTACAGGCCCCCGAATAACCCAACTGCTGCTCTCCCTGATGAATAATTATGTATTAAGTTATTTGCTTTTTAGAGTTTTTATTTAATTAAAACAGTGAAAAGCTCTATATAGTACATGTCTTCTTTTACAAGGGCGTCGCTAAAAATACAATAGGTAAAGGGAGGCGCAGTATAAAAAAGATTGCATTAAACGCTTGCGTCGAATTGTTCCGACAAGTGTTTTCGTGTCCTATTCGCCAGGGTCGTGTGTTTGCGACTGGGTAGGTACTCCATCTCGTTTATCTCTTCAATCCCCATAGGTAACGAGATGGAGTATTTGATCGTGGATGTGCAGCCCTGTCAGAATAAACTCAAGAGTGTTTGCCGGATATATCCTTAGGAAGTTAAAAGGATAAACCAATATCTATTTCCATGGTGCACATCCACAAAACGGTAAAACGACCGCTTCGTTTTATTGATGTTCCTCAAGTAATAATCTTTTCGACGCCATTTGCGCAGCTTTTTGCAGCTTTAACTTCTGTTTACTAAGAACAGAGTGATTGTGTTCAGTGTACTGTATGACACTGTTCATGTACGTGACGACGATTGCCCTGCAGCCATTGTTCCTTTTGACACATCTCCATGACGCCCGTCCTTCCCTTTCGTGGCTCTTATTGTAACGTTGGTCAAGAAATACCAGGGTCTTGTTGCCGTAACGGTTGGTCACATAATATATTCCTAGAAAAAAAAAATATTTTGTAGCATATGTAAAGATGTCCAAAAGTGGTGTAATTTATGTCCAGGAATTTTATAAATTAAAAAAATAACCTATAAGAGTAATAAATTATGTACTCATATTTGTTGAAATTCCATGGATAATTAAAATGCATAGCCAACTTAAAAACGAAGGATGTAAAGCAGAAACAAAATCAGTAGGCAGTTTATAAAATTCGACTTGATTTAATATTAATAAAATACAGTCACAAAACGTTGCCTTGAAAAAAAACAATAAATAAAATAAAGCTCAGACTAGATTTACATAAAATCATCACGATCATTATAGGCCACAAGAAGACTAAGAATACACATGTACACGGAATAATAAATTGTACAAAATACAACTATAGGCTAACACGATTCATTCACAGATTCTATTGAGATCGCTAGGAATCAAAATTCTTACAAAATAGACAGAGAATAAGTTCTTTCCTATATTAACATAGGATACGGTCCATACGAGTAATTACATACATACACTAAGTAAGGCATAAATAGGAGCGACAATACTGATAGCCGCATCTCAAAAAGACATTGTACAAAATTAAAACAATTTATATAAAAATAAAATGCATTTTATAGTTAACAGTTTTTGACTAAATTGTTTGTTAAATAATTACTTTTTCTAAGTTTATAATTGGCCAAAATACGAAGGTTTTTATATAAGTTCACAGCAGTACATACTGAGATCACTATTATATTCTTATGTCTAACTATGTTATGATAAATCACGATAAAATATAATTCAGACACTTAGAAAGTAGCTACATAAAGGCGGTTATAGACAATTATTTGGTTCAAAAGTATATTCAAGCAGTAACGATTATAAATAATCAGAGAATAATTATGAGTGATGAGAGCGATAATTATAATTAATGAGAACGATAATTATAATTAATCAGAGTATAATTATGATTGATGAGAGCAAGAATTATAATTAATGAGAACGATAATTATAATTAATAAGAGTAATAATTATAAGTTACTAGAGCGACATAACTTAATGGTTATGAAAATTCTTGAACTGTAAAACTTCATTTTTGGCCGTGATGACAGACGCTTTGCAACTTTTCATTGCACACTTCCAGAAAATTCTTTCTTTAAGTTGCTTGTATTTGTTGTAGCTTACATCGCCTAACACCAGTACATTATGGCGTCCAGATTTTATAAAAAAATGATGCTTTTCTGAAAAGGAAATACATGAAAATTAACTCTCATAACGTTAGATTAGGTCTACAATTATAAAAAAGCTTAAATCGATGAAAGTAAACTTGCTTTTGTTTATCAACATCTCTCTTTGTTTTTCAGCAGTTAAACAAAATTTAAAAAAAAGAAAATTGACATAAAAAATCAGATATAGTTAGTAAGGACATTTATTAAATGTATTCAAAATATCACAACACGGAGTTATAATACAGAAAAACGAAAAATAATAATGGGTTAATTTTACAATACGAAATAAATACACGATTGCTTATATCTAAATAATTATAATTTAATATGTAATCATAAGTGGAGTATAAATTTATATTAGAGTATAAATATATATTTCACATCAGTCCAGTGTTTTCTATTCTAACCGTAGGTAAAAATACAACATTTTGCAATTCATGTAAGATTTCACATTTCATTAAAACACTGATAATAATATTTTTTTATACATATTTTTATGTTTACTTATAAATTATATAATATTAAACTTAAAACTAAACACATATGTATTTCGCAATTTACGTTTATATTCATTTGCGCCCAATTAATATTACGTATCTTACTTACTTGTTCATTTTGGTAGTTATTCTTAAATACAAGTTTATCTTTTAATTTAATTTTGGATAAAAATCAATTTATGATGTGACATTCAATAAGGCACCAGTTTAATCTTTGAAAAACGAAGAATAAGCTAATGCGAAAAGATTTTATAACAATTGGGTTTGGCGAGATTTAATATACAAAAGCTAATATCATCCCTCAAGTGATGTATTCTGTACCTGCAGTGCTACTACGAGCTTTCAAAACGATCCATTTAACGACATAAACTGAACTGTTAAGGGGATGGAGCTATATAGAGTGTATAGCTCCATCTCTTTCTCGTTCGCACGACTAACATCTTAACACGGTAAGTGTGAATCGCAAGATAGCCTTACCACATGGACACAGTGACAATCTGACACTGATATACGTCATGTGTATAGGATTTATGTATATGTGGTAAAAAACAACAGTGATCGGGTACATAAATCTGTGAAAGACTATCTGATAAACCGTAATGCTTGATTCAAAAAAATCCTTAAATTGGGGCTTAGGTTCTGAAAAGTACTTAAATTAAAATTAAAAAAAAAAACATAGTAAAATTGACGAAATACACTGTTAAAAGCACATTAGCTGCTATGATTGGTTGAATGAATTTTCATTAGACTATCAATTTGTTTGCGTTTAGTTTATGCTGTATCGATAATATCTTTTCAGATCTAGTTTTAAAGTGAACTACTCATGATTATGAGCATCAGCTCTTTTCACGATGTCCTGATAGATGGTGGTTACGCTAGCCCTGCAACCCAGGGTCTTGCGCTTTGCACATCTCCACTCGACTCTATGTTCTCTCTGCCTTTTCTTATGGAACTTGTGGTTGTTCACCATCAGGAAACAGCCTCGGGACGTCTTCACAACGTAATCTAAAAACAGACTATTTTTACTACATATTTCTACAAAATAGAATTTGCCAGTAAGTAAAACATACAAAATATTCGGGTTAAAACTGTAAAAATTATTTCAAATTTTAATTATTTCCAGTGAGCTCCACCGAGCTGACTGAAAATAAATAAATTTTAGATTCAATAAAAGATCCTACAGACAGGTGTGTCAAGTTGATGCGACGAGACGCATCGACTTTAAGACGCTTAAATGTAACACAAAAACTGTGTTTTGTTGTATTTAATATCTAAATTACATAATTTAATCATGAAAATTACAGCAATAAGCAATAAATCTTTGGTATACAAATATTTGTAAAGCTACAGAAAATACAATGGTGAATATAGAGAATATTATACAACAAAATCCATACGATATTTTTATCATAAACATACAATATTTTAAAAAGACTAGAATATTAATACACTGATTTGTCGCTATATCCTAATCAATTCTAAATTCTAATATTATAAATAAGAACTCTGTCTGTTACGCTTAAATTATGGTACGGGGTAAATTTAAACCCCAAGGAAAGACATAGACTGCTTTTTATCTGGCTTCGACTTCGACTTCAACTTCGCAATAACCGACATTCTCGGGCATGCATTAGGCCGCTGGCAGAAGGTAATACTAAATACAAACGTCGAAAGTTTGACACTAAAACTGTACTATACTGGACAACGAAATAATGGGTTTTTGGGGTGGGAGGGGGAGAGGGGTGTCTCCTTCCCCCCGAACCCCCTCCCGAATCTAGGAAACACATACTTTTGGAGATATTCAAGATTCAAATTTTGAGGTTAGGAATCACAAAATCGTACATTTTATGCATTTTTGGGGCAGATTTGGGGGTTTTAGGGAGGAGAATCACCCTAAACCCTTTGGACTATACCCCCACAGTAGCAATTGTATACTTTCATGTATTTAAAAATAAAAAAATAAATTTTGTTGTTGGGGAGCGCTCTACCATTGTCTACAAATATTTGTGCACTGAAATATAGTTTTCTGGGTGGTTTAAAAAAAATAACCCTAACCTAACCTCCCACTGTAGCAATTGTATACTTTCATGCATTTAGATGACAAAAAAAATATTTTTTGTTGTGTCGGGGAGCGCTCTACCATTGTATAAAAATATTTGTGCACTGAAAAATAGTTTTCTGGGTGGTTTAAAAAAAAATAACCCTAACCTAACCGCCCACTGTAGCAATTGTATACTTTCATGCATTTAGATGACAAAAAAAATATTTTTTGTTGTGTCGGGGAGCGCTCTACCATTGTATAATATTTGTGCACTGAAAAATAGTTTTCTGGGTGGTTTAAAAAAAAATAACCCTAACCTAACCTCCCACTGTAGCAATTGTATACTTTCATGTATTTAGATGACAAAAAAAAAAATTGTTGTGTCGGGGAGCACTCTACCATTGTTTAAAAATATTTGTGCACTGAAAAATAGTTTTCTAGGTGGTTTAAAAAAAAATAACCATAACCTAACCTCCCACTGTAGCAATTGTATACTTTCATGTATTTATTAGAAAAAAATATTTTTTTTTGTGTCGGGGAGCGCTCTACCATTGTATAAAAATATTTGTGCATTGAAAAATAGTTTTCTGGGTGGTTTAAAAAAAAAAAAAACCCTAACCTAACCTCCCGCTGTAGCAATTGTATACTTTCATGTATTTAGATGAAAAAAAAAGGCTTATTTTTTACTTTTTTCAAATATTATTAATTTAGTATTGGACAAGCTAAATTCACTTATTGATGTATAATATGTCATTTGGCTATATTACTCGTCATTTGGCTATATTATTCGTCATTTTTAATGTAAATAAAAGAAAATTTGCGTTTTCTTAAATATTCATTGTGGCTGTATGAACTAATACCTTTGTCATATTATTACAAACAAAGTAGAAAGTGAACGAAATCTGTCAAAATGGCGTCAAATATTACGAAAAATTATCGATTTTATTTTTTTTTTCTCAAAAACTATATATTTCCTAACATTGAGACTTTGCATAATTACTTTTTAGACATAAACCTTTCCAATAAAAAATTATGAGCGTAAAACTCGTTGTCCAGTATAGTACAGTTTAGCCAAAGAGGCCCTAAGGCCCATATTCTGGACACAGGTCGACACATAAATATAATGCCTAAATATTTTTACAAAGTAGCACAGTGCAAAACCGCTTACCTATATTTATCAAAAATTAGATTAGACTTTACATTTCAGTGTCGCATAGTGTTAGCGAAAACAGGAATAAAACATTTAATAGAAATATAGACATTGATAGCAATCAAATATTGGTATACAAATACCAACAAAACAACAAAAAATACAATGACGAATGTGGAGAAGATCCCAATAACAATGTATTCTTAAACATTAATATAATATGTACTATTATGTAATACACTGGTTTGTCGATAAACTCTAACACTACAATCATACAAACGTCGCCAATTGTGCATGATTTCTATATGTCTTTTTCCTCCAAAAATGTGAAAGCTAGGTGGATGCGTAGTGATGCTGTGAGAAGGTGTGTAACTGAGTAGTGCGAAAACAAAAAGAGAGCGCGTACAAATTACATATTCCTCGCTCACGTTTCTCGTACAATGACATATTCTTCGCACACATACTCACCCGCATCATTCGCGTATACAACTCCTTCGTACCAATGCTCGTATGCCTTACATGTGTCTGAGGGGTATCTCTCAATGATATTTTTGTATCTAAAAATACCCAGCTTCACTAGCTCTTTTCCACCAGAGTTGCAGAAACCGAGGTAAGAAAATAAAGTGGTCCCATTGGTGGATTTTCCTACCGCGCACCACATAGCTGCACCACAAAACCAATTCGGATAAAAAGATCCCATGCAGAATGTGATATTTATTTTAGGTACAATATTTTGTATAACTTACAGGTTCTAGATTAGACTAAGTACGGAATATAGAAAAGAGATCATAATTTGAGATTCAAATAAAGTCAAAACTAAAAAGCATAATCTACCCGGATAATCTTAATATGCGTCTAAAATTAAATATAACATCCAAGTAAAAGCAATCTACAAAACTTATGTGTCCTTTGAACTATGACCATATTTCATATAGTCATTATCGCTGCTATGATTATGTACATCCTGATGACGAACAATTCTCTCCCTTACAGTCACAATATTAGCTTTACAACCAAGTGAGCGTTTAGAGCATCTCCACTCAATCTTCCAGCCACGTTCCCTTTCGTTGAAAAATTTATTGCCATTTACAACAAGCATTTGTTTTCCAGATCTGCTCTTTATAATTAGTCCTTCTTGAACTTCAACATCTTCATCGTCAACTTCTTCGTTTAATTCTTCATACAATACTTTGTTTTCGCCGATTGAATTCGATTCATTTGCTTCATTTTTCTTGTTTTGTATTTCATAATTTTTTTCTGCTTCTTTATTTTTTTCAATTTCTCTCCTTCTTTCTATTTCTTTAACTTTTTCTTTTTCTATATTTCTTTCTTTTTCTCTCTTTTTTTCTTCTTGTTTCATAAATTCTATTTCCATAAGCCTTTCATTTTCTTCCACTCTTTTTCTATACATCATTCTATCATAGGCTTTCCTTTTTCTTATTTTTTCTATTTCTCTATTTTTTTCTATTTCTTTGTTTTTTTCCATTTCCAGCAATCTTTCCATTTCTCTATTTCTTTTTATTTCTGCCATGATTTCTATTCCTCTCATGGTTTCTATTTGTATTTGTGTCATAGTTTCTAGTTTCTTGTTTTCTAATTTTGCTATGGTTTCAGGTTGTACCTTTTGTGCTACATCAATTTCTTTTTCTGTAACAAGAGAGGATTAGTTAAGGATCAGTCTGGTATCACACACCGAAAAACAGGAGCAGGCCAAGCATTACTGAAATAGCAAAAAGTACTCGCAACAGATAATAAATGAAACATTTCTAAATCAGAATCGATGTCGATAATAATTGAAATAAACAAATAGTTATGGTGCAATATTTTATAAATAAGTATTACGTTGTACACGGTTGGCTCTTGTTATAAGCACGCACTTTGTGATAAAGTAATAAGCAAGTTAAGAATTTGTTGACATATAAATTCAACCAATATTCCATTAAACAGCTAAATGGCGTTGAGCTTAAAAGCAGTAAGACTTGGCTGATTCTCGTTTTCAAGTAAGTATCTTTCTGAGATTCTTCTGCACTGAACTTCAAAGAATAGAGGCTGTATTAAATCTATAATGACGTGTATAAATGTCAGTAATTGGGCATGAAACTTGCGACAACCAAATGATAAATTGTTTTACGCACTCGCATCACTGCGGAAAATTTATAAAAAAAAAAACAGTCTCTATATACATTACTTTTATTGCCGAAACGATTTTACAAGCTTTTTTCAATCTTTTCATATTTATTTTATTTAATTAAGTTGGAGTATTTTTAGATGAATGGCTATACACCAATGCAACTGATTCCGTTATTTTACGGAAAATCCAAATTTTTGAGTACCTCTTCTAACGATAAGGTATTGTAGATATTTCTGAGGTTATTTAGCACCCTATAGCCCTATATAAATACCAGGTCACTCAGAAAGTTTTGCGAAAAAAAGTTTTTATGTATAAGGCACTGGCCACTTGTAATTATTTTGAAAACTTTGGTTATTTAAAAGTAAAAATACCATTGTTCGAATTTTGAATTTCCCTCCACATTTCTTCGAGAGCCAAATCAAATTATCGTGTCTCATTTAAAAATGGATCTGCATCGAGAACTTTTTCTTGCGACGATTTTCTACGATTTTAAATGTGGCCTAAAACCTGATGAGTTATTTGGTCGAGTTCAAATTGCTTTTATGGATAAAGGACCTTCAAAAGCAACCATCTACTGCTGTTATAGCGAGTTCAAGCGCGGTTGCTTTACTTTAGGGGATGAACAAAGTAGTGATCGTCCTACTATTAGACGCATTCAACTTTGTATAGAGGCTGGTGGAGAGTTCTTTGAAAAGATTTAATAAAAATATTTTATCAATAGAAGTTAGTTTTTTAGTTTCTCAAAACTTTCTGAGTGTTCCACGTAAATAGATTTGTTTGTGAATTATCTTGTTCTATATTGCTAAGCATTATAGTTGCATCGCATTTTAGTGCAAAAATTGAGGTGCGGTCCGCCTCGCTTTCACCGTTTAGTAGATCATATTTAGGAAGTTCTTTTTAATGCGATGCGGCCTGCACAGTTCTGTAATAGCTTTTAGTTGTGCTTTATTTCAGTACATGAATGGCTTTTGACATAAACCGATCTATAAAACCTCCTCGACCACCTAGCTTTAAAGTACCTACGTCTGGCTCATCTAGGGTAACCAACCCCGCTAACACCTAGCTGCCTCGTCAAGATTATACCACGGCATGACTCTTTCCTCTCAGTTCATGTTCATGCCTGTACCAGTGAATTTTTATAATAGCCGTTTCTGCCGGCTTAGTTAGTGATGACAATTTACTGATGATTATGGTCCTCTCGTTGTCTGATGATGATGTTGTTGATGGTCATCACGAAGGCCTGACAGCCGCTGTTCTTCTTCACGCAGCGCCATCTGGTCTTCGGACCCTCGTTCTGATGTACAGTGTACCTATTCAACCCAATGTACAAGCAACGCTTGCCATACGTAGTTGCCCCGAAAAACGCTGTAATTGAAAAAAAAATTGTTAAAATAAACTATCAATTTCGTGAAATCAAATGAAGGTCGTTCTTATGTCACATCAGTAAATTTAACACATATTTTAAAAACTTCTTTAATAGTAAATATTTACAACATACGTGTATTTTAAATAACGTAGGTACCGGTTTTTTATGGTTTCATAGGTCAATTAAAATAATGGTGAACATTTTAATCATGATTGTGTGTGTTTACTATGCTTACGATGGTGTTATCCACAGTAACCACGTGTGCTAAACAGTTAATTATCTTCTTGACACATCTCCAGGTTACCCGCCTGCCTTTGCGGTCGTTTCGCATATTGTACCGGTGCTTTCCAACCACAATGACCGGTTTGCCTTTTTTGCTTGTAACAAAAAAGGCCCCTTAAAAAAATGTCAATTTTAATTTACTAAGCTTTTCAATAGTCAAATATTTCCAAGCTGTTGTTGTTTAATAAAACGCTTTTATTTTCAACAACGCACAGTTTTATTTAAAAAAAAAAACATTTAATATAATAATTATATTTAACATGTAAAATAATTATATTATGTATAATTAAGTGTTAGGTAAGAATAATTAACAATAAATAATTAAAAACGTATTTATACACAAACTAGCTTCTGCCAGCGGCTTCGCCCGCGTGGAAGTCTGTTTTTCCATACAAATTTTGGACCCCCGTTTCATTCCCTTAGGGGGTGAATTTCGAAAAATCCGTTCTTAGTGGATGTCCACACCCTATAAGGAACCTACCAGCCAAATTTTAAGTTTGTAGGTGTTATAGTTTCGGAGATTTCGTGATTAATCAGTGAGTGGAATTTCGCTTTTATATATATAGATAAATTTTACTATTTACAACTTCATAAAAAATCTTATCTTGTCCTGCTTAGGTAAACTTCCTAATTTTACGAAAAACTACTCAATGATTATGTTCACCCCTAATGTTTATAACAGTATTATTCATTGATATAAGGGTCACTTTGCACCCATCGGGTCTTTTCTTACAAATCCAGTACTCTCTGCAACCTTGTATTTTATTTCTGTAGTACCCGATACCATCGTGTACAAGGGAAAATCCACCACGCCTAGTTATCACGAAATTAAGAGGAATTTCTGAAACAGAAAAGAAATTTGTGTTTAACTGGAATAGTGCACAGCCTCAATTAGAAAATTAATTAACAATCATAATTCAAGAACTGAAATATTAGCAAAATGCACTTAGGTAGTTTTTTTTAAAGAAATTAGGTAGCCTAATTGTAGGCAAGTCATATAGAAATCGACGCACTATATTGCTAACAAATCGGTATTGGTATCTACGCACGTACAAATACGCTAGTGACGCAGTCAAGACTTATCAAGAATTTATTAAAATAGGTAATTTCTTTAACCTAAATAAAAATCTTGACTTTAAATAGTCAAGATAGGATAAACCCCAAGCGAACGCCGGCGTTCGCTCGCTCATTGTCTTTCTATTGTGTCTCTAATTACGCTACTCAAAAGGAATCAATATCAATATCTGAAATCGATTTAGTAGCCGATTCTAAACGTACTATTGTAATGATGAGCGTTTATTGTTACATGTACAAAAACGGACCTCCTCCTCCTCCTTGCGTCGTATTCCTCAATGCTGAGGGTCGTGACCTCCCTACGTTCATCATTTTAACTGTTATGATATTCCTCCATCACCAAAACTCCAAAACGGACATACAAGTAAAATTATCATGATAAAAAAATTAGGATGACTGATACTCAGGATGCTTCCTACGAACGGAGTAGATTATCTACTAAACACTGAACTAAGATTGAAGTAATTAACAAAATGTAGCATAACATAAGCATAATCAGCCTTTTAATGTTTCCACTGCTGGGACTCAGGCCTCCTCTCTAGGAGAGGGAATAGGCCGTAATCTAACACGCGGGCCCAGTGCGGGTTAGTGAATGTCACGTCTTCGAATTTTTTGCTCCTAGGACATGCCGGTTTCCTCACGATGTTTTCCTTTACAGTTTTGAGAGCAGTTGTGCAATAAAATGTGATTAAAAATTAAATTGAAATTAGTAACACTCATAATTTTTAACGCTAAATTGCTTATTTGAAATAATACAATACATCGAGAAACTGACTATTTTTCTATGAGGGTAACTTGTAGGAAATACGTGTCAAAAAGCCTCAAAATTTTTTAGAAAAAAACCAAGTTCAATGTGCGCCTCTGTACTTTTGTGGGCATAAAGAATTAATAAATAAATAAATGTGAAAGGTCTATAAATATATTTTCTTTAAATTTTTTTTTAAATGTGAGTACATTATGAAGGCCCAAAGTTCACACAAAACGGCAGATTTTCTGAGGTCTTAACTGGATTAATTTTAAACATTATGTTTTGATTTTAATAGGAAACTAGTTAATATCCACAAGATATCTGTGATTTCAAAATATCTAGACAAAGACTTGTAAAAACGTCATAATCATGTAAGAGTGGTTGTATAGAAATTAACGTATATCTAGGTTTGGGCAATCTTATACCATTATTTCAAAATATATAAATAACAATGAGATAACAGTACAATGTTAGGATTGTGGTCAGAAATAATAAAACATTAATTTTATGAAAAATTTCATTCAATGTTATAACAAATTTATTTTAACACAGAGCGAACTATTATTCTAACTACATATATCTAGGATATTATAATGTATAATAAGCATTAAAAGATTTATCTCGCATTCATAACAAAAACCTAATTCAGAAAACTTCATAATATCTATCAGTCGCACACCAAGTTCAGGTGTTTTGGTAACCAAACTGTATTTGTGCGGCTGTCATATCTATATACCCTTAAGACAGCCGCTCATTTCAGACCTTTGCCAATGTGAATACCATTGGGGGTCTATCCTATGTAGCTCGATTCAATGGTATTTATCTCCAATCTTTTTACAGTTCAAGCAGGTTCTATACATCATTATAATATTTTCTCGTGTCTAAAAAAATTGCGTTACAATACCAATTTAATTGCTGGACATGTTTATAAATTAGTAAATGTCAAGAAAATACAATAAACCAAACGCTCGCTAAAATCGACTGTCAATAGCGTAGCTAGGCGTGGGAGAAGAGACCCCTTGCACTCAAAGGGGCCTCCCGCAAGCGACGGTTCTTTAAAAGCGAGAATTAGGTACATTTCGTAAACCTGTATTTTTCGAATTTATAAGAGAAAAAGGCCTCGCTGATGTGCCTTTGCTCATGTCTGAATTAGTCCAAGCTACACCTCTGTCGACTGCGGTGGAAAACACGGAAAAAAGAGACGCCCTTAGTCCTCACGTCTCCAACAGTCTCCATATGCTGTAATCTCAGTGGTTGCTATGCTCGCCCTTCATTTTGATGACATTCAGTCCATATGTATGAACGGTAACACGGCAGCCATGGGCCTTCCTCCGACACACCCAATAAGAATGCTCCCCCGACGTCTTGTTCCTGAAGTAAACTTCATTTTGTATCAAAAGCTTCATACCTCCTCTTGGTGTTGGTATTAAAACATGGTCTAGAAATAAATAAAACTAGTATTATCTGTTAGTAGCACGTTATTATTCTACCTTGTTAAATTATTTCAAGAGCCTCAAAATAGAACATAGGTACCTACCTATATTTAAACTGAAAAAAAAAATTATAACACTCGGTGTGTGGTTGTTATTAATATTTTTTTAAATATTTATTTCAATTTTTTTTTGTTTTTTTTTTTTATCTTTAAATGGTTTACAGTTTAAATCACGTCCTAGTTTTATGTTATATTGCGATATGTAACTGTTTGTTTTAGTTTGTGATCTTTTGTAATTTAATGTGCGTCAATTTGGGCAGAATAAACATGTTTTCTTTCTTTCTTTTCTTTACTTAAGGTGAAAGCTACTAACCCGAGCGCCATGTTCTCACTAGATGGCGCTGAACTAATTTTTTTTTTAGTATTATGTTTTTAGTGTATGAGAGCATTATTAAATAAAGGAAATGATATTTGCTAAAAACGGACATTCCTCTTAATTGAACTTAGTGAAATTATTGCCTTAAAATCTTACTAATTCTGACAGTACATATCTCTAACTATAATGCTTAATAAAGCGATATACAAAATAAAAATCAATGCTCAAAAGACTTTGTTTATTCAATAAAATTAATAATACAATGAATGTAAATAACGGTGGTTCTAAATGTAAACCACGGCAATAAGTAAACCAATATAAAATTTCAACCAATAAACAATCCAATTACATCAATATTTACATAACAGTCAACTAGATTTTAGTATAAAACTTTTGTTGCTACTGTATCACTTTCGACTGAGTATTTACACTATAGTCTTGAGATTTTGACGGCAACATCTTTAAACATATTCATCAACTTTTCTTCTTAATTCTATAAATTCATCAATAGTAGTTCTGCTTCGTCGTGTCGCTGGCACGACAACAGTTACAACAGAATTCTTTTTGCCCAAAACTTCGCCAATTTCTAGAAATCGTTGGTGGTGGCGAAAAGGTGGCTGCATGATTTGGGGCACAAAGTTCAGGATAGGAGGAGAAACAGCAATTCAAAATCACATGAAAATCAACAATGATTAGAGTGTTCACCTCTAACTTTGGTGACGTTGGTGCCGTTGGTAAGCACGGTCATTTTGCACCCATGATTTCTCCGGCGACACACCCAGTATGCGCTGTCACCCCATTTTTTGTTTCTGATGAACACAGCATTGTCCATCAATAGCCTCATGGCTCCTCGAGCAGTAGGAATCATTAGAGCATCTGAAATTGTATACAATTTTAAAATGCGTAATTTATATTTAGCTTCACTTTTTTCACTGACCGACATTTTGACAATTCAAAGGTGTCTGTTATTGGTCTATTTGAAATAAAGTTTCTGATTTCTGAATAAATAATTTATTTAATTAGACCAGCCTGCTTGAGAGGCGATATTTAAATATAAGTCTGGCGCACTCTTCAACATGAGATACGTTTCTATAACGTAGTGCCATACTATTTTTATACTTTTTTCGATTGCGAACCGACACGCGAGTCATATCCGGACTATTGTCTAAAATATTAAAAAATATACGTTTATATATTACATATAGAAGTGTCCGGTAAGGGGTCTAATCTTGGGCCGACTGACAGTGAACCTACAAGTTAGTGTCGCTTGT
Organism: Mythimna impura; assembly: GCA_905147345.3. Taxonomy (NCBI): domain Eukaryota; kingdom Metazoa; phylum Arthropoda; class Insecta; order Lepidoptera; family Noctuidae; genus Mythimna; species Mythimna impura. Next base: position 23,270,204 of record LR990351.1, on the reverse strand, counting down.
TTCCTTCCAATTTCCTTTACCTAATATCATAATTTCGTCGTCCTAATTCAAGTCACGTTTCAAGGTCACGTATCATGTCTTCCTACGTACTTTTCAACCCCCGCATCCATACAGCCCACTAATCATTTTGAACCATCTGGGATAATCGCATACAATTTTATATTTCCGACCAAGTAGGTATTTGGTGTTAGGCGCCACCATTAATTTGTGGTAGTTAACCCCACTACCCCCGTTATTAGATCAATACACAGGTACACAGGATGATTTTAAAATCATTGGCAGTCTTTAAAAGAATGAAACTACTTTACTTGTGTCACAAACCACTTTTTTTATGGAATCAACTCTAAAGTATAAAAACTTTTCAGTATATACTTTTAAGTTTTACAAACCTCGAGAATTTGTAGGGGACAGTTTTTTCTATTTCGCGATTATAAGGATGGACCTGAAGTAAAAATTGTTAGTTTTCACGAGGAACGAGGATCCCTTAAAACTTTGCCAGTGAATTAAGTCACTTGGATGATGATGATGATGATATTTTGAAACTGCATGAACTCCAGTAGTTAGTAGCGAATCAAAAGACAGTAGTAACACCGAACAGTTTCTCCACAAGAACTTGTTGAGCGGGTTAAATAAAACTGCAACTGTTAAGAATAATGTTCTATTTTCTGTAACACATATTAATTAACAAATAGTACTGTACACTGTACTTATTTTTTTGGCATAGTGCCAATTTGTCTTCTCTAGCCGCCGATTTCTGAATTGATAAGTAATATGAAGTTGAGAGGTTATCAAACTCTCTCTATGTCTGACTATGACTCCATTTCCCATTTCTCTGTAGTGTCAATTAATAGAAACCGGGTGCAACAGTATCTTTATTAGAAATTATAACATCTTGGAGCATTATTTGATAGAAAATATTATAAATAGCAACTCCATTATCACAATTTTCTTTATCGTGTAAATATAAAAAATCTAGAATTAGTAGTATTTTTCAAACTACTCCTCACCATTTTTCAAAAAAGAAGGTAAATCAGTTAAGTAAACATGACGAGAAATAATACGAGTTAGGGCCTAGGCAACGGGCATACTGAAGGACGCCGAGCGCCGGCGCCCGCGCCTTAAGAAGAGTAATTTCTTAATTTCATAAGAATTTTCTTAATTTCATAAGAATTTTCTTAATTTTTGCACATCATATCTTAAGTCTAAATAAATTATTGAATTCACCCTTTGATTATTTTTCTTTCCATATTTCAACCCAAAATCTTCTTCTAACCCTATTATTAGTCTGTGCATCTTCGGGCATCAGAAGCTGACGAGGTATACTTGGACGTGACGCGGCATGCCGTGGCAAGGCGCTGGAATACCGGCGGTATCTAAGCGGTTAGTAGCACTGACTGGCGGCAAAATCCTTTGCCATACCGTCCCGGTCGGCGTAGGCCCTTAAAATACCTATCGGGGCAGTTATAAATCTGATCATTTATAGACAGTGGAACGTATTTTGTACAGCATAATTCATTCATACATTACAATATAAAATTCAACCGAATGTTACACTGTGTTGCAGAATTCTGGTGAATGTCACACTGTGTTGCAGAATTCTAGCGAATGTTGCTTAGTATTGTAGAATTCAAGTGAAATTTACAATGTTATGTAGCATTCTAGCTTATGTAACACTGTTATGTAGTATTCTAGCGAATACCACACTGTTACATGAAATTCTTGCGTATGTAATGATCTCGATGTAGTGTAAAACATTTAAAATATTGCAGGTTTATCAGAACCTCAACGTTATGCAAGTTAAATGAACGATCATGTCAGTTATGGTTATGACGATTCCTTATATCAATGACGTCTTGATTCATGGTCACAATGAACGCTGGACAGAGCAGTCTTCGCTTCTTGACACATCGCCAGCTTGCGCGAGGACCGGGTCTGTCTGATCGCTTGTTGTACCTATAACCGCCCAGTTCTATAACCGGTTTGCCGAACTTTGATTTCAAGAATACTGGAAGTAATTCAGAATCGTCATCTGGAAAATAAAATTAGAAATATATACTTAAACGTAAATTTCGTTTTGTAATTATGGTCGTTTCGTTTTGTTTTTTAATGAAAGATCATAGAATAGGGCACGGACAAAAGTCAATTATAAAGTTTTCATAAAACCTGAAACTATTTTAGACTAGGACAAAATCATTAAATATGCACATTTAACCCATTAAATGCCAACTACGCAACATTACATAGCTATGCCGACTACGTATACGTAGGGCTTCACTACACAATAATATATATGATAATCTGTGTTATTTGACCTCCTTTGACGGACTTTTACAACTTTTATAAATATTATTTCCAAATATCTATAGCATATAGTCGGCCTTATAATTTTCCCACTGTTGGGACTCAGGCCTCCTCTCTAGGAGAGGGAATGGGCCGTAATCCACCACGCGGGCCCAGTGCGGGTTGGTGGATGTCACATGTCTTCGAATTTTTGGTTCTAGGACATGCCGGTTTCCTCACGATGTTTTCCTTCACCGTTTTTAGAGCAGTGGTGATGTAATAAATTACACAAAGTAATGCGCCTGGCTGGGTTTGAACTCGCGACCTACAACTCGTAAGTCGGGGCCGTTACCACTCGGCTACCACTGCTCTCTCCAAATATCTAAAACCACGAAATTTTAAGGGAACTTTTTGGGTAAAAATTATAATCTAATTATGAGATCAATATTAGGAAACAGCGATAAATCAGCAGCACAACCGTCATCGTTAAGGTTTTCTGGTAGCAAGTTCATTGCGTAGAATTAAAACAACAATACATTTCATAAACATTTTTATTTTACAGTATTTATAATAAGGTAATACAGACTTAGGTGTATACCGCGTGAACCAGCAATCCCGTTTGGAGCATCCGAACTACTCGACGGATTGCTTCAAACCGACTCTTAACATCCGATCAAATTCAAAAAGTAACCGTCACTACAATTCCGACCCTCCAAACGATTCCGCACTCGTAACTTGTCAACGTCACAGCGTTCCCTCCACACCGGTACTAAGAAACCAATTGAGTGACTTATTATTGCTAAATTGTCATAATCCTAAACATATAGTTCTTAGCAATTATTTTTAACGAAAACAGTAGCACTTTTTACAGAATAAAAAAAAAGTACTTCTAATTTAAATTTAAAAAAGAACTAAACAAAACGAGGGTCAGTGTGGTAAGTTTTAAAACAACCAACTACACATAAGGCGGGCTTTTCAGGACAAGTAGCACACACAAAAGATGTCTCCTTCCGCTTTTTATTTTTGGTGCAAACACGACAAGGTTTGGAAGGAACGGCTTTCTTAGCTGTAGGTGGAAGCCTTTCTGAATGGTGAAAATTGGCCATTGGTACACGAGTATTTATGTTGGCTGCTGAACAACTAACAGCAGAAGCTGGCAATGGAGTTGGTTCTGAAAGTCTTGTTATCAATGGCCATGGTAAGGGCAGAAATGGGCCTGCTTGGCTTCTTGTGGTTGCACTGACGGTATCTGTAAAGATGCCACTGCAGGAGTCAAATTATAATTACAATTCAGTCCTAAAAGATGTCTTATGTCTTTGCAATATGTTAGTTTTAAGTTTGGGCCTTTTTCGGCACTTAAAAGATTTTTCTTTCTTTTTTTCTTACAAAATCTTCACACAAAGTGAAGTAGTCGCATTTTAGAGGTGTGATCACATAGGTGAGGCAATTGATGTGTATTTTGTACGTACACTTCAAAAATGTCCGCGATTGTCCAATGTACAGGAGTGAGAAAGAAAGCTAATAAAAATAATATAATAATATTAATAATAATAACATAATTAATAATAATTTATTGTTACCAAAAAATAGAAGACCTAGGTGAGGCAATTGATGTGTATTTTGTACGTACACTTCAAAAATGACCGCGATTGTCCAATGTACAGGAGTGAGCAAGAAAGCTAATAAAAATAATATAATAATATTAATAATAATAACATAATTAATAATAATTTATTGTTACCAAAAAATACAAGACCTTAAAATTATTGTAGAATACTGAATAATACAACCAATACATCTGCAATTAGAATGTATGCGCCGAAACAGTTACCACCTCAGCAATTGCTAGGCGCAGACAGCGCTGGTTATCAGCTCGTATTATAAGGAAATTCCTTAACTTTAAAATTTCTTGAAAAACTATTGTTTTTCTCTCCTCTTCACATGACCATACGTCAAGATGGAACGCATTTAATTAAAATAGTTATGAACATACACATGTGGATGGATGGAGAGAAAGAAGGAGACCAAAGAAAAAATGAATTGCGTGAGAAATTATATGAAAGAAAGAGAGTCATTGATGGCGTCACAGTTGACAGGACAAAATGCAAGAAAAAAACGTGTAGCGCCGTTCCCTAGTAACATGGGACAAAGGGAGGAAGATGATGACTCCCTTCTAATAAAAAAATGGTCAAGTGCGAGTCGGGTTCGGTGTAGTACCGAACCCTATGACTGCCCTATATTAAAATTGAGCCAAAAACAGCCAACAAAATAACGTCTCTTGTATTCCTTTGATTTTTAATTTCATTCTTTGTTGTTGTAGCGGCAATAGAATTACACGTTCTATAAAAATTAAAATTCTCTACCTCTTATGATTTATGAAATACAGCCCGCTTATCGATAGACGGACTGACAGACGGCCGAGAAGAGTTTCGTTGGCGGCGTTCGCATACAGAACCCTAAAAAAGTATACTGTGTACCTTACAAAAAAATACATTAATGGTTATGATCATTTTTAAGCATGATGAGCTTATTGTCAAAGGTAATGGCAGTAGCCTTACACGTTCCCTTTTTGATGCAAACCCAATTAAGTCGGGGTCCTTTTCTATTACTTCTTTTATTATAACGATAACCTCCAACCGCCATCAGAGGATTTCCGAAACGAGACATTGAGAAAACAGGCTCAGGTAATTCTGAAAAATTTTAACGAAAATTTATAATTAGCAAAGAATGAATGGTGATTGGATAATTTATTTCGTTTCTTCGCTAACTCTGTTTTGTTCAAAGTTTTAAAAACGGCTTTAATATTTCTTTTTAAAAACAAGCTGGTGCCAGCGGCTTCGCCCGCGTGAAAGTAGAATTGACCCAAGAGAACATACTCTCGGGATACAAATTCCTATGTGCTATTTCTGAATATGGTCTAACCGTGTGCCAAATTTCATTCAAATCCGTTCAGCTGTTCCAGCGTGAAGTAGTAACAAACATACACGCACACAAACTCTCGCCTTTATAATATTAGTGTAATAATTAATCATTACGCTGTAGACTTTAATATGGTTTTTCATCAACCGGCTTAAACGTTTCAACTTCTATTATTTTAACTTTTTCATCTGACCCCAAAAATAAATAAGATGAAACTACGATATAATAATGCATTTATTGTTATTATGTACCATAATTACTTTCTTATTTATTTAACAACATCTAACTTTGCGGAGCTACAATTTAAATTTTAAACACTTGTTCAAATTTAAAATATATTTAACCCTTTTTTACTTAAAACTATTAAGCGTAGCTTATTAAGCATTATATCTTACAAAGAAATACGAATTTCGGAAGACTTCTACCAGATATACTTTTGTAGCTTCATTATCATCATCATTTCAGCGGACAGACGTCCCCCCTGTTGGAGATAGGCCTCCCTCAAGCGTCGCCATAACGACCGGTCCTGTGTTTTGCAACTTCTCTCATTTAAATTACTTCAACACAGATCACTTGAAAATATTTCACCAAGTACGTATATTATAATTTTTGTTATACCATAAGGTATTACAAAAAAAATACATAGTTATTTTAACAATTTCGCTAATTCATTTTCATGAACAAATTCAACTACCTAATAAAATTATCAAAATATAAAATAAATATTATACTTAAAATCTAGTTTACAACGCTATTGATGATTATGTACTCCGTTAGTTCTTATGATGATTCCATCCACAGTCATCAGAGATGCTGTACATCTGAGAGTTCTCTTCTTAACGCAGGACCACCGAATCTTTCTTCCAATGGTGCGCTCCTTGTTAAATCTAAAATGGCCGACCAGGATGACTGGATTCCCTCTTAAAGATTTCCCAAATCGAGGTTCTGAAAATTCAAGTAAATTTGAGTTCTAGTGCGCCTGTTAGTCATGAGATCTTATACGGCGTGTCATACTTAAGTCTAACCTTACTGGTGATTTTTTGAGATGTAATATATCAGACCATCTACCTTCTTGCGCTTGACGAAATATTTGCAAAAAAAAAGCTAGTATTCTTGACTTTGGACAACAAATTAAGTACCTAATTTTTATTTCATTTCTTTTTAACGCTTTAATTTTCACAAGAATTTAATTCGCTTAAAGTGTGTTTTCTTGATTATTCAAATAAAAAGAAAACAAAAATATTTTTTTTTTTTTATTAAATTTATCAACAACACAATAAATAGTAACAATTAATAGTATAATTTCAAAACTTTAATCCAAATCACAACAGACAAACATTCTTAGAACAATAACATAGAGATTCCATGACTAGAAGTATAATTTAGTATTAATTAGTAGGAAATGTGCACTTAATTCACTAACCGGAATAACTAAACCTTGTAACCGCCTACTTCGAATATATCCAACAAACACTCCCGTTTATTCAACCAGGATCGCACATCCACGCCCAAATACTCCATCTCGTCAGCTCTGACAGTAGAGCTGACGAGATGGAGTACCCAGTCGCAAACCCACGACCTTTGCGACTAGGACACAAAAACATTTGTCAGACCAACCTGACGCAAGCGGTTATAGAGTTAATTACTGCTCTTAAATTATTTCATGTGCGTACCATTAATATCAACATTATCACTCATACCTACATAATATAAAAATACATCACAATACAAAAATAAAAATGCACTCCGGACAAGTTTGGCACTAATCCTTAAGATTTGTAGGGCCGAAGCCTACTAGGGCATGGGTCGACATCTGAAAAGGTTACCTGTGATCTTTTACACACTTATGTTCTTTCGCACATCCACGCCCAAATACTCCATCTCGTCAGCTCTACTGTTACCTATGGGGATTGAAGAGCTAAACGAGATGGATTACCCAGTCGCAAACACACGACCTTTGTGACCAGGACACGAAAACACTTGTACCCTTTGCATTCCAGGGACTCGGTGACTCTATTGAACAAACCCGTAGCCCTAGCAGATATCAGCCTTAACTGTCCCTAGCTGCTGACTTTGCTTTACACCTTACAATCGCTAACGCCAACAAAATATCACTTTGACTAGAAGGTCGCAACTTAATAATTCTTATGCGTATGTTTCTTCACACTGATCTCTATCGGATGACCATCAAATGTGACGATAGAAGCTGGACACCTCATGGACTTGCGTCTGCTGCAAACCCACCAAGTCCTGTCACCAGATATCGTACTCTTCGAGTATCGGTACCCATGGAACCATAAGTATGAGTTCCCACCACGATCTTGCATGACCACACTTTCAGCTGCAGACAACAGGAAATATTATGATTTCTTTTGTTGATGATATTTTTGGAGGCACCTTATCTTTTTAATAAGTAGCTTAAATATCATTAATTTATTGAAATTAAATGCTATAATTATTTAATAAATTTAAGAAGAAGGAGAAAAAAAATAAGTTAACAAAAGGAAATAGATTTAAATATTTATAAGGTGAAAGTACATAACCATGATTGCAGGTATTTTTACAAAATGACTGAAGAAAATTACAAAAACACCACTTTCTTTTTCGGTAACACTACCTTTGTTGAAAACAGCAATCTTAATTTTTGATATGGTCAATGTGTATGATCATTTTTCTTTAAGAAATGCTGGCCAATAGACACACCAGATCCAGAGCAATTTTCTGAGTTTCTTTTAGTGCAGATCCACCAAACTTTCTTATTTCTCGTCTTGTTTCTTCTGTAACGGTAGCCATCGTAATCAAGATAAGTTCTACCGATCTCTGTAGTTACAAATATCGCTTCTGTAAGAGGAGAACAAACATTTTAAAAGTTGTCATAATTTAAAGTCAACGAGATTAAAGCGAGTTTTAAGGTGCAGACAAGTTCACACACGTGCAGTCACAATATGAGAGACTACAGTTGCTAATAGAAAATTAACAGAAATATATTGCATTAACCAGTTCCTTCCCGAAAAAGATTGAGAGAAATATTTTAAGAGAAAAGAGATAATTTATCAAGATGACTTCAAAGAGAATCAAGCACAGATAAAATAAAAACGCACCCAGGTCATGCGGGATATGAAACGTCATAAAACTGATAAGCGGAGTTTGAAAAATAAGTTGAAGAAAATGTGACCCTGTTAAAGATCTCATGTATAGAGAAAGTCATTGTTATAAATATAAGTCGTAGGACATTGACTTCACGACTGGCGTCTCTTTTATACATATACAATCAGTGACTGATGTGTCTGTATGAGCATTAATAGAGAATTCTATTTTTATTTGGCGGTAAAATCACCGTGGTTAGTTAAGACAAACAAGAAATCTTTTATCACAGACTAGCTATTTGCAGGGACTTCGGCTCGCACCGTTTACATTTGTGGAACCTGTAACGTACCCCTGTGCATTCGAATTTCCCAACTTTCACCCCTTTAAAGGTTAAATTTTCAAAAACCCCTTCTCAGTGCTCGGCTACATCATAAAAGGAATCCTTGTTCAAACGTTCACATTCCTTTACTGAGTAGTTTCTGCTGTGCGTTGATATGTCAGTCAGTCAGTATCTCCTTTGATATATATAGATTCAAGATATTACCTACCAAGTGGAACACTTAATGTCAATGTGAATGACCCGATTTTTTTATGAAGAATCCATCGTAGCTAACACCGGAACCAGAACACCGCTTGGAGTGTCTGTTTGTGCAGATCCAAAATACTCTCCTATCAGAAGATCTGTTTCTTCTGTAAGAGTAGCCATCACAATGTAGCAGGATTTTGCCTTTATGTTCCGTAATGAAGACACCTGTAAAAACAATCAAGTGACAGAAAATCTGTAAGTGTGGAATATACTGACAAAAAAAAAATGATGTTACAGGTCTAAAAAAAGGAATTTTGTAAGTTATAACGGTTTATTACGCTTAATCATATGTATGGACGTCACTAAAATTTATTATTAATAAACAATAATACAGTTATGTACAAAAAAAAACTACTCTCCGAATTAACACCAGAAGCGTGAACTATCAAGTTCAATTTCGGCCATTTTATTTGTGCTACAGTATTATAGAGAGATTGTATACAAATGAAACTGGTAACTGATAAATACAATATTTTTATTACACATAATTTGGTGTACTTTGTGATTCTAGGCATAATTCTACTAATAATAAACTAGAGCAGGAAGAACATAGGAATGAGGCAAATTTGGGACGCTCGCGCTTCTAGTGTTAAGGCAGTAAGCCCGATCTTGTCAATGCGTGTGCGCAGATTTTTTATAAACATGTCCTTGATGTGAGACAACGGAGCCACAGCAAGTCTTTGCGGCTCTCTGAGTGCATATCCACCAAACCTTACTACCGGATCGGTTGTTTATTCTGTACTTGTAACCATCACAATATAAGTATGATCTACCATTCTCCTCCACGTATGTTGCTGCAAAAATATATTAAGCTTTTCAGAGCAATCTGTTGCAACAAAAATTATATAGTGAACAGGGGCCCTACCCTAGCTCTTAACGCGAACCATTTGACAAACTAAACAGTTATAAGGATGGAGCAATATAGGGTGTATATAGCTTTGCCAGGAGTCCGGATAAAGCTGGACAGGGTCAAGCTTTTAGTTGCGTGTCCGGCCAAATTAGGCGGAGTCCGGCCTGTCTGGCTTTTTAAATTAGATAATTTTTTTTTAGGTTTGTTATGTCTTCTACTTTATCTTGTATGGACTAGCAATTAAAACAGCCAATTTTCTTGCTGTTTCATTAGAATTAATATATATATATATATATATATATATATATTATGGTTAATAATAAAAAAACTTGACTTTGACTTTAAAAAAAATTGTCGGCCATTTTACTGAAATGTCCGGCTAAATTGGCTGGTCGGTCCGGCTATTCGGTTTGAAGTCCTGGCAACCCTAGGTATATGTAAAGCTCCATCTCCCATTCTCGCTCGCACGCCTTACATTTTAACATGTCATGGTAAGGCCCCTGATCTACTTTCGGATTACAATTTCAATATGAAACATAATATTTTGTAAAAAAAAAATATTTTTTCTACAGTTTTTAAAGCCATTACAATTTAATTCAAAACCTGATTTGAAAATTGATACTACTTTACTATGTTTCATTAAATCAGGGAACGTACCGCTGTCTAGGCACTGATTGAATATGCCTGTTAGGACAGGAGCAATTGTATCAATAATATATCCAAGAACCTTAACGGATATACTCCATAAGTCCTCAGTGTCTATCAAAATCTACTTCAAAAATTAAGTCAGTAATAAAACACTAAAAAACACTGAAAAGTTTATTCATTATCACACTTTTGATATTTACAGACAATTAATTGGTTCACATAGATGTACACATGAGTTGACAAAAATTCATAACATACATCGTAAAATCATTGCTACTATCGTATATTGTACAACATATCGGCTGTGGTACTTACATTAGTTTATTGCAGAGAGACTAGAGGAGAGGAAGAATTACTGCTTACTTTACTACAGACATGTCCGTATTCTAGAGCATATCTCCAGCATGAAACTCGATTTTAAATAATCTCTAGAAAACTAGATTCGAATACGTACCTATAAATTAATAATAGGTTATTTAAAAACAGTCTATTTCAAATCGAGATTCTTGCTTAAGCATGATTTAGAATTAAATTCATAATGTTTAGCACCCCGTCCACAAAAATGTATATAGTTTGGAACACAATATCTTAGAACAATATTTATAGTGAATTACGGAAAAAGATCATCTATCTCAGAATTATTTAACTCTATTGTGGTCAAGGCGCTTTAGAGACAGTTTTTAGCGTACGAATATCATGAAAATCAGTTACCAATAATTATGTGTATTTCTGTTTCAGCGCTTGTAAACACATACAAACAAAGTTTACATCTAAATTACAGCCAAATATATCTTTGGGTTATTCTTTATCAACTTGAAAGATAAAATAACCAATTCAAGGGTTACATTTCTAAAACATTCAAGAATATAGCCCCTTTAACAATAAACTGACTTCATGTCAACAAGCACCCTCGACTTACGAGTTGTAGGTCGCGGATTCAAACCCAGCCAGGCGCATTACTTTGTATTATTTCATTCAACACCACTGCTTTCAAAACAGTGAAGGAAAACATCGTGAGGAAACCACATGTCCTACAACCAAAAAATCGAAGGCATGTGACATCCACCAACCCGTACTGGGCCCGCGTGGTGGATTACGGCCCATTCCCTCTCCTAGAGAGGAGGCCAGTGCGACCATTATAAGGCTGATTATGCTTATTTTGCTTATCAACAAGGAGTGTTTCAAAAATAACTTCAGCTACAGGGACAAGTGCCCAAACAGAAATTAAGTGATGCAAAATGTCATAATTTTATTTAATAGGCAGTCAACGCTATTACTACTTGTATTTTTCTATTGTGTAGAATTATCTTAAAAACTTGAATTGCGTTAACTGCCACATCAAAGCCTAAAAAGGCTTCAACTTTATTCACTTATGTTATTATGTATATCCAGAAACATTTCATCGGTACTGTACCTACTAACGAGATATACCAAATTGTAACTGAACTTAGAAAAAAAATACTTAAAATCTACTTCAACAGTTATAAAAAATATAGTTTCACAAATTATTTCGATCAACATCAATTCTCGAAAATGTCACTAGTAATAAAACAATAAAATATACCATTATATGATGTACACGTAACTAGAAATATCTGAATGGTAGACATCAAAATTATGTTATTGGATAAAAACGTTGTTATTAATCATACATGCTGACTAATGATTCGAAGTATTCCTTGATATATAATAGGCTGTACCTTCTTTGTTGGATATGGGGTCCAAACTGGGTTGTTTACAAGTTATTAATTTTATGTTTATTTGGAAAATAGAGCCAGACTGACAGCGCGGTGCGGGGAGCGGCCCGGGTGCGAGTACGCGCGCGTTGTGCCTGTCCACAGTCGAGCCATCATAACAACGCACGCGGTTAACTCGAACTAGTTTCAGTTACCCGCTCCCGCACGGGTTGCCACACGCCGCCGCCGCCCGCGCACTTATTGAACGAGCTGTGGCATGAGTTGCCCGTGCAAGTCCTAAGTAGCCCGCGCTGCTTCCCGCGCTCTCGTACCTACTATGGACAATCCAAAGAAGTTCTTATGTTTGATTTAACCGTACCGCACCCGCCCTGCGCCCGCATTTGTAGTCTGGCCGAACAATCACATCCAAAACTACTAATTGTCATTGAATTAAAAGTTCTTGGACCTAAGGTTGTAACGACATCTATGATGGGCATGACATACAGGAACTAAACTACAAAATCTTGTATCGCGGTAGTAGAACATATACAACATTCCGAAATTAACTATCGCACAGTTGCCCGGATCAGACACAACACCCAGAGGATCCTTCCTTTTCAATGGAGATTTGCGGGACTTTATACCGTGTTCCGTATACCTTTAAAAGGTAAAACTTTTTAAACACCAAATTATCAGTCACCCTGTGGATCAAGTCGGGACAACCCTGAAGCGGTCCAGCGCAATTTTATGCGCACAATGGCGCACACTAGCTTTAGACTCTATAAAAACCATGGTACATGTCCAAAACTAGTAGGGCAGTCTTTAAAAATACATGTTGAATAGTAAAATAATCCGCAAAACTATTTTAACGCTAACCAATTGGCTTAGAACAACTTTTCAGCCTTAACTTCAGCTGAGGAGGCCATTGAAAGCTTTCTGCCATATATTCTGCTCATGCGAGTGACGGGGGACAGTCTTCACCAATTCACCGGCATCTGTGATGATGGAACCGGTGCATTTCAACGAGGACCTCTTGTAGCAGACCCACCAGATGGTAGTTCCCGACTCCTTATACTTTCGGTACCAGAACCCTTTGTACCAGAGATACGTTCTACCGCAGCAATTCTCGTAGAAAACTGTAACAAAAATAATAATAGTAGGTAATTTTTTGCAGGGAAAATGAGTTTCAAACTAATTCCTAAGTTCTATTTCCTATGAGTACCTAGTTATGAAAAGTATGAATAAATATATATATATAATATTAAGAAATTTACCTGCCTTATGTACAAACCTCACATTAAAGGACACTGCTTCCTTATTGCAAAAAATTGTCTGAGTAGCAGTACAGATGATACAAAGCAGGGTTTTGGAAATAGTCAAAAATGTTTTACTTATTTATTTCCTACGGGTATTTCTTTCCAAATAAGACATCACGTTTACATTATATGATCAGTGTGGTGTATCGTCTATATGGGTAATCTCAAGCATAATCAGAACCTATCAAGAATAAAAATAAAAAAAAAAAAAAAAAATGACTTGATGTATTTGATACCTGTTAGTGGCCATCGGGCGTTCGACTGAGTCGGTTGTGTAGCACGGTTGTGTCGCTGTGCTGGTGAGCCGTAAAATACTTCAATGTGCAGAACAATACAATCAGCATCAATTACATTTATAACATGAAATGTGTCAATACTACTTAAGCATGTTTGGCGATGAAATAGAAAGTCGTTTAATTTAAAATACGGTACGACATCTAAAACTTGAAAATATTCATTAATGTACTTCTTTTTACTGCTAAGCGCTTCTAGATTTTTTTTTTTAAATTATTTTATGGTTTTGTATAAGTAATATCGTCAACAATTCAAAAATTATTATGCAGATTTGAAACATGCATGACGCCACAGCATGATGATTATATATGTATAGATAGTGGTGATGATAACCTGACAAGCTTAGGTTTAAACCCAGAAACAATGTGATCCAAACATGAACTCGAAATTATACCAGTAATTATTTATATCTAATAATAGCTTCCCTTGCTTCATCCGCAAAAAGATTAGGATACTAAAAGATAAAATAAACTCATCAAGCAACTGCCGCCGAAAAAAAAAAGAAGTAGGTACTTATAGTAGTAGTAGTTAATATTTTCATTCCCAAAATCCAGTTCATGTCCTGAATCTCAGGTTCTAAGCCTGCCGACTGAATATGGTATCAATTTTCATTGGAGAATGTGCACTTTGAGTTAATTTACACCCACCATATCCACTCAATATTCGTGACTAATCCTGCTGAACTGAAAAAATGTCCACTGCGATATTGTCTAGTCATTATCAGTTACTTCTACGTAGAAATTAAACCAGCATTTACTACGAATGATGAATAACTGGCCTATATAAATCATCAAGACGCACTACCAAGCTTAAGGGTGTTTTTAATATCGTGCGGTTTTCTCCACGCATGCAGGATTGTTCCGCACACGTAACCCCCGCAAATGTCCATTTCATACAAGTATTTATTGTAATGCGTGGAATACGCACGCGGGACGCGTTTTTATGCATTTTGTATTTTTTGCATGCGGCGCAATCCCACATGCGTGACGATATCCACACGATATTAAAAACACCTTGAGATAACACATCTAGCTGCACTGTTAATTCAAAAAAATAAATATTATAAGAGATTTTTAGTTGTAAATACAATAAAAAAATAACACTCACAAATTTCAAGCATTTATAATTTCGGAATCGACGGAATACAAGGTTGAACCTTAATAACGAAGATCTAAACATGAGTATGGAAGTTCTTAGTCTGGATGATGGTCGGTCCGAGAGTGGTCACGGAGGCCTTGCAGCCCCGCCAGGCCTTGTTGCAGATCCAGTAACGTCGCTCACCAGACATACGTTTGAGGTTGAACCTCTGTTTGTTCATATTTAGCAGCAACGTGCCGTGTCTAGTGTACGAAAACGCTGGTTTTTCTGTTGAACAAACAACTCGTTAATTCCATTTATGAACAGTTTTCGTTTTGCGTGTTTTTAGAACGTTTTAAGGTATGGTGTGGTCGTCTTCCTGTATAGGCTGCTCAATAAGTAAATGATGAAATTGAATGTTGACATTGGTCTCATAACTAACATTTAATTAGGCACGCCAAACTGCTTACGACGCTGCGAAGTAAGCAACGCGGGGTCAGCAATAAATTTTAAAAAAATACGGGCATAAAAAGAACAATTTAAAATATCATTTTTACCTTTACTTACTACCTTTCAAAATGAGTAAAAGTATAGCAAAATACATTGAACATGTTTTAACAATAATCAATTTCGTAATTAAAATCCAAACCGTGAAAAATATAAAATAGAAAAGGAGGCCTTTGCTCAACTGTGGGACAACTCAGGCCAAACTGTGATATAACTTCTAAATGAACTAACAGTAATCACAAATTTTCTTGGAATGGGCACCACAGATAAATTTGCCACATTTATAGCATCTCTTAGTCGTTTTTCTGTCATTGCTACGTGGGCAGATGCTGCATCTTCTTTGAGTCCGTTTTGCTGTTTGTAAGACATTGCTTGATATTAAAATGCCTGAAACTAACACGACCTAATAAACGTCTTATCAATGTACTTAGCAGAGATTTTTTTATTTATTTAAACTTTATGTACATTAATGTACATAGGCGGACTTAATGCAACAAGGCATTCTCTACCAAGTTGACACCTTTGGGTTGAAAAGACTATACTTGTGGTATGTGTGCACAATAAATGAGTTCGTAGATATTTGAAATACGAGTAGAATGAAGTATCATTAAAATTAGGTACCTACTGATAATAATAAACAACATAATATTTATACTTAAATAATAATTTAATTATTATCAAATTATTATAATTATGTGAACTAAAAAAATATAACAATTACGACGAAGACTAAACTAAGGTTGAGAGGG
This sequence comes from Mythimna impura, assembly GCA_905147345.3. Lineage (NCBI taxonomy): Eukaryota > Metazoa > Arthropoda > Insecta > Lepidoptera > Noctuidae > Mythimna > Mythimna impura. Next base: position 23,254,215 of record LR990351.1, on the reverse strand, counting down.
CTTCAAATAGCAATTCCGAATTTTACTCTCAACATTAAAAAAAACTGCTTTTATGAAATAACTACTACCGCTAATCTATATCTGATGTGATACCATAAGAACGACCAACCCAAGATGCCTACATTTCCATACAACCGCTTTTACGTGATTTTGACGTTATTACCCATCTTTGTCCAGATATTATGGTTACCTAGGTTTCTATGAAAATCAAAACATATATTTGTGTAAAATTAATCCAGTAAAGACCTTCGTAAACCTGCTACTTTGCGTGAATTTAGCCCTTCTGAAGTCATTGGATAACATCCCTCAAAAAAAAAAAACAAAAACCAAATTATATATTGTTTATTTTAAAGATTACAGTATCTATTGTATTACATGGGCGCACACTAGAGGCAAAATGAGTGGATACATTGTACATTTGACAACACATTTCTTCACCAGATTTCATCACTCGAACGATTACTTTGATTTGTAATGTGAATCTGTGTGTCTGGCCTGATGGTATGGGTAGGCTCATACCTGAAGTCAAAACATTTTACTTTCAAATCTGCTATAACTAATATTGTAAGGTCATCTATGTCCAGTGACCGTGTGACATGAATATTAAATACTAGATAAATGTAAAATTTGTTTGAAATAGTACATTTTGATACAAGTGCAGAAAGTTTGTCATTGCGACCGAGGCGGAATTCGCACGAGCCGTAGGCCAGTGTGTTATGGAGCCGAGGGCTACAGTGACAAATCTGCACGTGTACCAAACGAATTTTTTCAATACACTTACGAAGAATTGAATAAACGGGAGTTGACGAGCGAATCACGGGGGTCGACGCGCGCCCAGCCTGATAAGATAAATGTAATAAAATTGTGGCGGGGGAGAGCACGCGTTCTTTTCTGCACTAGTGCGGAAAACAGTCTATTGCGTACTCAAAAGCGGTGGGATAAGAGTGGGTTTTCGAGTAATTGTATTGAAAATGAATTAAAGCTCAGTGCTATGTCCGTCATGGAAGTAATTTGAAACTGAAAAAGAATGATGCCAGGGTTTCTATGAAATCTAGACCCACCTTCCAATAGCTATCTGTGATGTATTGTTAAATAGATAATTAAGAGCTGAATAAAAGTTACTATGGCACCAAGTGCCAAATATTAGTCCCTTCAAAGTTATTCTTTGTTTATCATATTAGTTACCAAGCAATGCTATTTATAGTAAAAGTATGTTTCTCCATTCAAACTTCCAACCCCCTTTTACCCCCTTAGGGGTGGAGTTTCGTAAAATCCGGATTCTTAGCGGTTGTCTCCACCCTATAAGTAACCTACCTACCAAATTTTACGTTTGTAGGTTTTATAGTTTCTGAGATTTCGTGATTAATCAGTGAGTGGTATTATCTTTTATATACTTGTATATAGATACGTTGCATTTCTGTGTTACATACACATTAGCAACTGGAAAGTGAGCCCGGGATTTGCATCCTCCTTTAAGAAACTTTGAATCCTAAACTTTTTACTTCATCATCTTGACAAATTTGCGTATTTTTCTGAAATATTTGATTTGTTCCTTAGGCATGAAGCCAAGAAATAGTTTTATGTGGGGGGTCTGACTACCCGACGAGGACTTGAATATCACACAGCCAAAAATTCCACGCAGCATGGCGTGAGTGAGTTCGCAGAGTTCAATGGATGGATTCATTACAAACAATACTTTTTCTCTGTCCTCAGGGAACCCTCTTTCAATGATATTTTCGACTGTCTTCGGCATCAAGAGCAGGGTTACCAAATCCGGCCAAGTTCCCACCTTTAGATCTGGCAGTATACTATTGGGAGCTAATATTGTACAATTCAGTGTTGAGTCTTCACTTGGTGCCTTGAATTGTCGCATCCACTGAACTACTCCACTCCATGCATTAGTCAGCTTTACAGGATTCTCTGGATTTACCCTTGAAGGTTTAGTGATAACTGCAACAAAAAAATGTTCATGTAGCTCCTAGCAAAAATCGGTTATATTTAATACACTAGTTTTTCCCTCGCTTTCATTTCCGGAGAACCGTCCAGTTTTTATCAGTGATGAAATAATATTCGTAATTGGATCCATTGATCATCCCCTACAAACAAAAAGACATACCTACCTCTTTATAATAATTAATTAGATTTGACAGATTAAAAAAAATATATATATATTATCAAACTTTTGAGTAAACAAGTCCGGTAATATGTTTTCAAATGTGATTTGTCATAATGAAACGATTTATAAATATTTATTTTTTTCGTGATGAAATGAAAGAAGTTAGTATTATTTGGAATTGGGTAGTTTACTCATTTTTTCTTAATTTTCAGAGTTATACGGAACAGAATGTAAAGGCCCAAAAACCATTGACCGATGACCATTAAAAAGGGAGGTTAGGAAGTCCTCCGACCGTCTGGTCGGATCGTCGATCATCATCTGGGTGTTGTGTCTGGTACGAGCAACTGCCAGATAGTTGATTTAGGAATTTTATATATGTACTAATCGCGCAGAGAACTCTTATTTGTGGCGACATAGATGTCGCTTCAATATAAAATAAGTTAGAAACTTTTCAAATCTAGTGAAATGGGAAACTGTCAAGTAACAGAATAAGGAGGCACACACTGAAATGTGACGTCACCGCCATTAGGTTACGTGTGTACAAAAGTTTTAGTGAAATGTCCCCACCTCGCCCCCACTCTTTCTCATACCAATATTTGAAAAACTAATTGCTGCTTAATTTAATATCTAACTTTGATCTGTTTTCAGAAAAAGATTTTTTTTTCAGTTTTATTTGTTGGTAAATAAACACAAAATAATACACAATTGCTATTTGTAAACTTTATCACACACGTTGTATACCAGAGACAAATCTGCAATGTCTTCTGTACTCAGTGTGCTCTCGATTTACCGAAGATACATTTCGGACAGAAACAGACCCACGCTGTTTAGCTGGAGCTGGAGAAACAGTTTTCCGAACGAACTTATAAAGACTGAGTAGGTACTAAAACAACGAAAATTAATTGTTTTAATATGACGATTAATATAATGGACATTATTTAAAACGAAACATCGACTTACACTTCGGATACGGAACGTTAGATAATACTCTTGTAAGATTTTTCCACTTTTAGTATTAATTGCTATAATAGAACTTTTACGGGTCGCAGTCAGATCTGACAAAAAGGACATTGACCATTCAAGTGCTGCGCAGAATGGACATAAAGTGCATTATATTCCTTGGTTACTACTAACCTGTAAACTAAAACTCATCAAAATCTATTCGAGTAGTTTTGAGAGAAAGAGATCAATCTACTTGAATAATAGTTAGTAGGCATTTTTTCATTTCTTGGATGGTTCTAATAACTACATTAAATTAAAACGCACCTCAGGCCTGTCGGCTACCTAACAATTGTATTACTTTACATTTACACACATTTATTAATACTTATGACCCTTCAAAAGCAGTCAAAAGTATTTTCTGACAGCCTGCACGCTGTAATAAGCTGGAATCTACTTTAATATGAAGTTAAATACTATATCTGTAACTGAAACTGTTCTAAAATTAAAAACACTTAAACATAAAACTATATAGCCCTGGCTATTTTTAGTATTGATTGTAACGAACCATTTGGTAACACTCCCATGTCTGGGCAGCATTTGGTTCAAATCCGGTTATGATCCTTTGACTTTTTAGACTCCTCTTTAGATTATATTACAATAATATTGAAATTGGTACATCAAATTAAATTTAATATGATATTTACACACCAGTATTAAAAATTCCGATGGATGACTAGACAATACACGTAAATAAAAGTATATTTACAACATTTCATAGAAATTTACACACTGCATTAAAAACTGTTATATAGAATAAGAACACTAATTTAATATTTATTTACAAACTAAAAGAGTTATGAATATACATTTGGATTGATAGAGGGAGAGGGAGGTTAAAGAAAATATAGATCGGTTGTCTGAGGAGTGATAGAAAAGAGAGTCAGTGATAGCGTGACGGTTGCCAGTATAAAATAAAAAACTTTTTAGAAAAAAAAAATAACCGACTTCACTAAAAAAAACACTAAAAGGATCAAAATAACTTTAATTTCGGAAGTCGGTGTTTCTCGGTATTGTTTGTTTCTTATTTAACACCGACTTCCGAAATTAAAGTTATTTTGATCCTTTTAGTGTTTTTTTTAGTGAAGTCGGTTATTTTTTTTTTCTAAAAAGTTTTTATTTCACACTTTTTAGTTGCGATACACTTATAAACAGAGTGCCTATTTCTCATGACAATTCCAATTAACCCAAATACTGCTAGGTTACATTGTTTTATTATAAAGTTCCTGTGTCTACCTTCCTCCTTCCGGCTCCATCATCAGATCAGTTCGATAGTACCTTATAGCCAAAGAGCATCTCACGACAATTCTAATAAGCCCAAACACGGCTAGGATACATTGATTAATTACGGAGTTCCTGTGCCTACCTTCCGGCTCCATCATCAGATCAGTTCGATAGTACCTTATAGCCAAAGTGCTAACCATGACAATTCTAATAAGTCCAAACACGGCTAGGTTACATTGATTAATTACGGAGTTCCAGTGCCTACCTTCCGGCTCCATCATCATCATCAGATCACTTCGATGATACCATTTTCAACGTAACTATTCAGAATCATTCATTTATTTGTATTGTCATAGTGGCTTAACTATATCTTCATTGTGATATCTATTTGAGTATGAAGTTCCGTTGACCATTTCTGGTCTTCTTCATCAGTTCCACTTCATCAAATGTTACTTTTTGACTGTAAATGCTTAAGTTCTTGATGAAAATACTAAAATTACCATAGGGTTGCCTATAATTTTTGAGGAGTTCCCTCGATTCCTCATGGATTCCATCATCAGAACTGGATTTTGAAAAAAATGGGACCAATCTGGAAGCATATCCTATAAAGGGAAAAAAAAATTTTGCAAATCGGTCCATAAACGACGGAGTTCTGAGGTAACAAACATAAAAAAAAAAAAAAAAAAATAATGATGATAAAAAAAAAAAAAAAAAAAAAAAAAATACAACCGAATTGATAACCTCCTCCTTTTTTTTGAAGTCGGTTAATAAAAAAAACGTGATGCGCTGAACCCAAGTAACATGGAAATAAGGCAGAAAGATGATGATGATGATGTTTTGAGAATATTACTTTAAGATTTATTTACACAAACACTTGGCCATATTTTGTTATGTTGGTCAGATGAAAGTTATTCGTCAACGTTCATAGTTATTTATATCTGAATCCAAACTTAGTTAAAAAAATAACTTTCAGGTGGTACTTTAAAAAACGATTAAAACTTTAATCTTTCAACTTGGATATCTGCTCAATTTTGTTTTGGATAAGGTGGTGAAGTTTGCTAATGAACTCGTTCTGTTGATTAGGTATAATGCCAAGATACTTGTTCGTGTGGTGGTCGTACAGCAACATGATCACTTTGATCTTACAACCGGACGAAGGCGAGAACTTTACGCTGGCGACCATCCCGTGCTGCAAGGCCTGAGTAAGCTCACACAATTCAATACTCGGCTCCATCTTAAATATAACTGTCCTCATACCCTTCAAAAGGATTTCTTCTCCAACGCTTGTGAGTGTATCCTTCGGAATCAAGTGAAGCTGCAACGACCCCGGCCAAGCGTCCCCCTTAAGATCTGTTAGTCCGCTACAGGCAGCCAAGACGTCACAAGACAGTAATGATACGTTAGGCCTGTTATGTCGTTTCCACTCTATTATGCCTGTCCATACCTTGGTCATCAATGAAGACTTGCCTAGACAGGCCCTTCTTGAAGGTCTTGCGGTCACTGCAACAAAATTTATTTGTTAAGATAAATATTAATGTAGCTTCTAATAATAAATATATAATAACTATATAAAAGTTCCTATTAGATAATGAATAGGTAAAAACGTAGTAATAGACGTTATATCTCTAAATCTGCGACATATCAATAACTTATTACAAGCGTGACAGTAAAAGCCGTGAATCGCTTCTTAGCGATGTAGTTTTTTTTTACATTTGTGTGTAATAAAAGAGATGTTTCGTTTTATACTTATTTTGATGAATAAATTGTGATTATGATTTGTTTATTGGCATTATTACATCATGGAACATTGAATATTATAATTATGGAAGTAGATAAAGGTACTTGTTATACAACCTATTTTGGTGAATTTTGAAACCTTAAATGAAACGGTATTAGTTTATTTTTTCGTAACAGACTAAAAATATCGCGTTGAGATTGATGTTTATGTATTTTACATATAATAATATTAACACCGACTTATTATTACATATTTTCATCGTATTTGATTTTGTTTTAATGACAGTACATTAATTGATATTGGACACATTAAAAATTCAAGATATATTTTTGTATATTATGCGAAATGTAGGCAATTTTTACCTGAGTACGTTAAATATTTTTAAATATACCTACCTATCTATTAAAATTACGATTTTTAAGTATTAAATTAATTAGTTAAGATCAACAATTTAATTAATTAATTATTCATTTAATAAAAAAAATCTGTTATACAATAAAATTAAAAAATTAAATATCTCTTTTGTTCATTTTTCATTTCAATTAAATTTTTAATTTGAACTTAGTTAATGAAATAAAATAAATCATTTGTTTTTGTATTTATATAAATAATAAATTATTAATAAAATAAATAAATTGTATTTAAAACCATCGAAAGCGCTACCTACATCGAGTATAAATAGTATAGAAATGACTAGAATATCATTATATATGAATTTTTACATACATTAAGTACAAAATATTTAATGAAAGTACCGATACTTAAGAACTAGACCTATAAACGTTGGAAAGTTATTTTGTCGTATCTTGATTCTTCTTTATGGTTCTTTTAATGCATCCGATGGCTCTGACTCCTGTTTTTCCCCGTTTTTTTTTTTTCATTTCACGTTTTATTCAAAACATAAGTACTCTACTAGTGCTGTCCAAATAAATTGTCTTGAACACTTTATTGATACATAAACAAAAATTGCTTTCAATACTTTGTTAGCAGTGCTGTAAAATGTCGTGAGGCGATTCCAAAGGATTCCGTGTTTTATAAATATTGTTTTCAATAACACAATTAATTATTAATTTTTTAAGTGCTTTTTTCCCTTTTTAAGATACAACAAAATCGTTTTCTAACGTTGGTATATATGTATTTTATTATATTTGGAGTAACTAAAGAATAAGACCTTAAGTATATTTTGCCGAAGTGAAACGCTTAAAATGCAGTGATAAGTTATTACAGAACCTAACACCGTCTCAATTTTTTTTTAAATATTTATATCGTGGCCAGATCTTAGAAATTGATAAGTTCATGATATGGCTAACTAAAACTGGCCCCACGCGCGCCTCAGGGAGATGTCAGCAAATCGTAGGGGCCCAGCAGGGTCGAAGCCTACCGGGGCCATGGGTAGTGTGAAAACGAACAAAAAAAACCCTGGGACGAAGGCAACGAAGGAACAGGAGTGGGTTTTTAGTCAGTAAAAGTCTGACACTATTTTTCGCTCCGCCCAAGAGCGCGATTTGTCATAAGATGATTTACCCACTTAAAAAAAAAAAAACTGGCCAAATCGTTTTAAACGTTAAAGTTTGATAATATGTCAATCCTCGTTTGACCTACTTTCTTTAGACCTTTTATTGAAAAACCAAACTTTTAGTGCCAAATGAGGATGCTCATATCATCAAATGTTAAGGTTTAAACGATCTGGCCAGTTTTCGTTGGCCATATCATGAAGTGATCAATTCTAAGATCTGGTCACGACATATATATTAAGTCTGTTGTCGCTCTAGAAGTCCTATTCTGCTTCTGCATTCCTATTCTGCAATCTCGTTAATTTTGATCTTATCAATTCATGAAGTCTACCGATAAACCCGTTCTGATCGTTCGGTATTAGGCCCAGGTACATGTTAGTATTAGGCGTGTACATAAGCACTAACATCCTGATGTAGCAGCCAGGCCTGGTGTTGAACTTCACGCAGCCGACCATTCCGCCCTCCAGAGCGGTTGTGAGCTCATCGAGTTCGGGAGATGGCTTCATTTTAAACAACACTGACTGTGTGTCCTCTAAGAAATGCTTTCCGCCTATACGGTCGAGTGCTTCCTTCGGCAGCAGCAGTAGTTCCAACAAGTCCGACCAAGCATCCACCTTCAGATCTTCGACGGTGCTCTGGGCAGCTAATATGTCGCAGCATACGAGCGACACGTTATCGCCTGGTGCCTTGTTGTGACGTTTCCACTTGATTACTCCTGTCCATACTTTGGTCAGCCATGAACTGCCCGCAGAAGCCGATGAAGGTCCCGCGATCGCTGCAATAAAATGTGTTTATTGAGACAAATATTCACGTAGTTTATTTATTTAACGATTTATGTACACACACAAAATAAAAGATTAGAAGAAGGAAACAGAAAAATAGGTACAAAAGTGATGCTTCTAAAGAAATATCTTCCAGCACACCTGCGAAAGGAGAGTTGGAAGAAAATAGAGATGTAGTCACCGTGTGTTTATATTATAACTAGCTGACCTTCGTACCGCCTTATAGTCAATGAATGCTATGATACCTTTTAGCTAAACTGTCAAAGGATAACACCCTCTACTGGCATTACCAGAACCAGCATAATTATTTTTAAAATGACATTTTAATTAGAGATGGCGTTGTATACGGATTTTTTTCGTGAATTTTCTCACCGTTTAAACCTTCCCTAGATTATCACAAATATTTCAAGACCAAAATTAGGCAAATCGGTCCAGCCGTTCTCGATTTTTAGTGAGACTAACAAACCGCTATTCATTTTTATATATATAGATATATTCTTATTATTTCATATTAATTTTAGTTACTAGTATAATGGAACAATTGCTATTATCATAAAAGATATGTCTATCTGTACAACATACTCGTATCAACGAATTTATTCAAGACGATCATGCTCAAAATACAAAGAAAATTTAGTTTTGCTTATTTATTTTAAAATCAAATAAACACTTTTAGACTACTAAAATGCTGAATTACAAAACTACTCTTAAGTGGTCTATTATAAGAACACAAATTAGTTTTCAATCACTTTGTAAGTTTTACATTAAGGGGATTATAGGAGCTAATCTCGAGTTTTATTATGTGTAAAAGCATATGATTCACTGTAGTAAACAGACAGAAAAATATATGTTAAATGTTAAATAGATAGTATACAATACAGTTAATTTAGTACGACAGAAAAAAGTCACGAAGATACCTCTAAATTTACTTTTATCAATTAAAAACCGTACTAATATACGTGCAATCATTGTGACTGCTTGTCAGATTACTCTAAAAGCAACGTTATACCCTTATAGTGTTTTGATTTTATAATCAAATCTGTAGATTTTTAGTAAATCCCTAAAATGCTTTATTTTTGCAAGCATTATGTCTTTGCGCCTTCCTTTCTTTTGTATGCAGTCCGAGAGTGACCGTGCTTTCGGTGCTGTAGTCCTCTTAATGAAAATAACTATCCAGGTACATTATAAGGTACAATTGCTTTGATTATAACAGAAAACTTTTTAAGGCAAGTCTACCACTGTGCCAGTTGAATGTTTTCTAATCTGCTTCCATATTTTATCAACCAGAGCCTGATCGTTGGGTATGACTCCATGGATAGTATGTCTGTTGAACTTGATCAACAGCATCAGCTGCAACTTGCCGCCTGGCGGTGGCGGGATCTCTACGATAGGTATAACTCCACCTATCCAGAGCTTTAACACTTTTTCATATGTGTCGGATGGCTGAATACGAAACTGAAACTCTTGCCTGTCCTTAATTTCACCTTTATGGAACTTATTAATCAATCTTATTGTAATTAAACGTAAGATTAAAGTCTTCGGCCAAACGATATTTCGGTTATTGTTTGGGACGTTAATTCTGGTTGCGCTGCAGGATAACCAGAGATGTTGTAATTCAGACGAGTCAGTGACATTGTTTTGCGTCGTCCATTTCAGCAATCCGGTCCATTTCCCCGGCACAAACCCGTCTGGTTCGGATGAGGACATTGTTAGGACACGTGGCGTACCTGTAGTTGATGTAGAACGTTTTAATATAAGCAAACATCATTTTTAGACAACCTGTTAAGTTGTTACATATTTAGTTTCCCATTTAGCTGGGAGGCACGTTTTTAGTAAAACTCAATAAATAAAAAACATTACCATAGTTTATTCAGTAAAAACAAATGATAAAAATACGATGGTCGACAGCAACGACATATGAATTATGATATCATTATTTAAAAAATCCCCTTAATGATAGCATTGTTTAAGACTGTATAATTGTATCTGACAAGATAAAATAAAGCAACTTACTTAAACAACTTTACTAAAATTATTCCTAACTAAAAACAAATATACATTTATTAGGTACAAATTAAATTAAAAAATTATGTATAATTTGCTAGTTCTCCTTATCACTAAGTGAACATTATCCTAATTATTATTTAATCAGTAATTCTTGCATTCCTAATTATAAAATTCAAGGACTTTTTTTTTGCTTCAGTACAATTCTAGACATACATATTTTCGTATTTCGACGTCTCGCTACGCAACGTACTACGCTTCGTGCTACGCTTCGTGCTACGCCTCGTGCTACGCCTCGTGCTACGCTTCAGAATCAGAATAATTTATTTGTAAACGTAGGTCAGATTACAACAGACTGTGAGGTGTTAGAGATAGATCTACCTATCTCTAACACCTCACACTCTGTTTTAATCTCTCCTCTATGTTTTGCCCAGAGGCGTTTAAATACAGTTTTCATTTAACTTCTGATATTAAGTAAACTTTCACATCATTAATAAATTCAATATTAATCGGCACATCATTACAAATTAAATTAAATAAATTAGTTTCAATAATTGTCAAATAGATTAAGTTTCATTTCATATTAATGCTAATGTCAAATACAATTTAGGACCATCAACATAGGTCTGCAGTTTTATTGTGTATTTTTTATATCATTCAAATTCAAAAGCATTTATTTTAAATAAACCATTTACAGGCACTTTTGAAATGTCAAGAAGGCAGTCAGTCAGAAAAAATGATGCTAATTGCACATTCCAAAGCGTAGATCTATATGGAGAAGAATGTGCAAGAAACTCCATGGCCACTCTTTTCAATCATGTTTTGCAATTACAAATATCTCTGTTACATGTTTCTTGTCGCTATCATGTGAGAACAATGTCAATAAAGTAAAATTAAAAACTAAATATAGATATTAAAATAGCAACTGGCAGCTAAGAGATGACCAGTCTCAACTGACAGCGCCCGTTCACGGACATGACGCGATTAGACAGACGCATTAATAAAGTTAATATTAATAGGCATATGCTTATCATTACTAATTAAATAAAATTAGTTTCAATAAAATGTCAAAGAGAGATTCATGATGTCATGTTAGTGTTATGTCAATAAAATTCAAGATCATCAAAATAAGTGGAGTAATATGCAATTTTCCAAAGCAGTAATTATAGAATTGTCATCCATATAGTCCTTTATTGAGTAATGGCATTTATTTATCAAAATTCTCAATAGTTATTTTTTTTAAATTGTCTAGATTTAACGTTTTTATTTTCTCAGGTAGTTTGTTAAATATTCTTCGTGCTACGCTCCTTGCTACGCTTCGTGCTACGCTCCTTGCTACGCTTCGTGCTACGCTCCGTGCTACGCTCCGTGCTACGCTCCGTGCTACGCTCCGTGCTACGCTCCGTGCTACGTTCCGTGCTACGCTCCGTACTACGCTCCGTGCTACGCTCCGTGCTACGCTCCGTGCTACGCTTCGTGCTACGCTTCGTGCTACGCTCCGTGCTACGCTCCGTGCTACGCTTCGTGCTAAGCTTCGTGCTTCGCTTCGTGCTACGCTCCGTGCAACGCTCCGTGCTACGCTTCGTGCTACGCTTCGTGCTACGCTTCGTGCTACGCTTCGTGCTACGCTCCGTGCTACGCTTCGTGCAACGCTCCGAGCAACGCTCCGTGCTATGCTTACTGCTACGCTTCGTGCTACGGCATAACCAATGCTGTGCTACCAATGCTACGATCGTGTTGCCTTTTTAACCGACTTAAAAAAAAGGAAGAGGTTCTCAATTCGGTTGTATTTTTCTTTTTTTTTTCTTTACGTTTAAGAGCCGCTGTTACAATATAAATCGAAACCATTATCCCTTATTAATAAAAACGCAGTAAAGTGAAAGTGCTCTTCAGATCTACCACACATTATTAGAGGTTTAAGTTTGACAATATTTTACTACGCGTTTATTAACAAGATGATAAAGATTTATATACCATAGCATAACTATTCCAATCCTATAGTATTCCTTAAACTGTATCACTATAGGTATAACACTTAGATAATTCATATAACCAAGTAACTTAGTTTGTCATAATCGCCTTCCATCCAAGAATCTACCTAAATAATATTGCACTAAACAAATGCACTGGTTTTTCATAGACAACAGCTCGAGTCGTTATGGGTGGTTGTGTTCATTCTTAACCCTGATGATGACGTCATCATAGGTGACGATGGAGACCCTGCATCCTTGAGGGGCTTTATTGCAGACCCAATAGATCCTTCCGCCCAGTTTCCGCTTACAATTGTACCTGTGCTCTTTGATTTGAAGAAGCGGAGTACCCCTGTTCGTCGTCATAATTTTAGCAACTGTAAAGCAAAAAAACACCTCAGAAAGTAATAATATAATTGTGTATAATAGCTCATATTATGAGCTTTTAACATCAACAGATTTGCAGCAGCCAGTTCCGAATCGATTTAATTATTTTAAGATCACATATTATATGGACAGTGGGAAACCAGTGGCACAGTACTTTGTGGAATTTATTTATGGCGAAGGAAAGCATCGTGAGGAAATTGGCGTGTCCTAAAACAAAATAAAAATCGAGGACACCTACCAAACCCGCACTGGCTCCTAGAGAGAAGCCTGAATCCCAGCAGTAGGAGTATTAGAATACTGATTATAGTATGCTATGTTATATATGCCATATATTATGCAGACATAAAAGATACGTTTGAAAACTATCGAAATACTGTTACTATAACTTTTTATTGTTTTTATAGGTTGACGTCAACCTAAAAACAATAGGGAGGGACTGTTGGGGGTCGAAGTTTCTATACGTACCAAACTCCATTACTAGAATAATCTGAATACAAATACAGAAATAAAATACACATTTCAAACTAAAATAATATATTTATTATCGCTCAAACAACACGCCGGAAAAATGAAAAAGCTGAGACAAGCAAATAATAAACGAAATAATAAACAAGTTTCATACGATTAACATAAGGAATAAAGCGAAACCTACCTAATATACTATGTTTTAAAATTATATGAACTCTCATTATTTTATATTTTTAAGATAATTTTACCATAAATATAATTTTATTTATGGAAGTAACAATCGCTCTTTGAGGACGGTTTATTTCGGGGAATAAACAAAACCAGGCAACTAGTGTATAAAAATTCCTACGCGATTATGGGACAACAATATATTCTATGGTATAAGCAATTTACCAGAGCAGACATAAGCGAGCTCGACCAGCGAACTAAAATTATATGACGTCATTGTCAAATAATGGTTTATTTATTAGTAATTCTAAGAAGGTCGAGGAGAGATAAAGACTGATAATATCTAAACAGGAGGTCAATCACAAATGTTTAGAATTTCTGAAAATTTATATACAACCTTATTTTTAGTGTATGCGAAACCTGAATATAGTTTTTTCAGAATCAGTAACTGAATCGAGTCCAATAACTTTTACACCATGTTATATGTTTTCCCAAAAAATATTTAAAAAAGATCACACAGGTGGACACCACCGACACTAAGTACAACACAGGTCACGGCGGGTACTAATAAATACTAGATAAACTAAATAAAATAATACTAAATAAAATACTAGATAAATGTTTCGAGTTTCGCATATACTTACTAAAACTAATATCGTATATAAAAGGAGAAACTGACAATACAACAACAACACATCAACACACAGCCGAACTACTGGGTCTAGGAACGTGAAATTTTGCACAAAGTTTCCTTCTAAGATGTTTGCGAGCATTAAGAAGGGGTTTTTTAAAAATTCAACTTTTAAGGAGGTGAAAAGGGGAAAATTTGTTTGTATGCAAAATTTTATTCCTTGGACAAATATGCTTGAAACTTAGCATAAATAGTAACCCATGAAAATTAAAAAGGTTTTAATTATCCGTTTTTTAAAACCACCCCAACAAAAGGATTTAGGGGGTGTTAAAGGTTGTATGGGAGATTCTTATTCCTAGGGTGAATAAACTTGAAACTTGGCACAAATTCTAATCAAAATGAATAATAAGGACTGTAATTGTTAGTTTTTCAAAACTGCCTTCAAAATACGGTTTAAGAGGTGTTAGTTTTTATGAAAACATTTTCTGGAACCAAGTGGCTGGCAAAATATAATACAATTTCATCTTGTCCCGAGCCCCAGCTTCGCTTTTCTTGTTAATTGCTCACCGGTCGAGCTATACGTCTGCCCTGAACTCTTTTCAATGGTTATGCACACATTTTTGTTTTATCACGACATCGTTAAAGGTAGTGATGGTGGCTCTGCATCCCATGCTGTTCCTACAACAGATCCACAGAGACCTGGCTCCAGAACTCCGGTTGTTACGGTTAAACCTGTACTTCCCCACCTGGATCGCCGGCTTACCATACCGCGTCTTAGTATATATCAGAACTAAAAAGGGTAAATTAATAGTGTTAGAACTTGAACAGAAACTTTTGCCCCAAAACTGTAACTGCATTCGAAAAAGTAAAAAAAGAAAACATAGTTTATGTTTTGAACTAATTTATTAAGTTAAACAAAAATAATTAGGTAATTCCTAAATCTATAATTTTATTTGTTGGGAACAGTGTGTAATTTTGGCCTTCAATGAAACAGAACCTTAGGGGATTTGAAAAAGAGTGCTTGAGAAATTGGATGACATCCTACTCACGATCTTTGATCAGTCCGTGTACATACTACCAGGATTAGTTGAGAGCCTTATCATTTATCAACAGCGACATATACATACATAAATACAATTAGAACAACAAAAATGCGATTTTTTTTTAACTTTTTCTCTCTCTGTCTGTCTGTTTGTTCCGGCTAATCTCTGGCTGGTATTATTTTAATGGGACTTTCACTGGTAGATAGCTGATGTTATAAGAAATATTTTGGGCCACTTTTATTTTAGAAAAAAGACTAGGTTCCGCGCAAAAAAAGGCTTCTTGAAATTGTGACGAAATGACATTGTGCTGTTTTACGGGTTTGATACGGACAAAGTTGCGGGCACTAGCTAGTCGGGAAGAAAGTGACGAGTGAGACAAGCTTGATCAGAAAGCCACGACATTATGATATCAAGAATTAAATAGGCTCTAAAAAGCTGAAGTCTTAAATGGACTGGAATTATTTAATAAGCTCTTAATAAACTAGTGCAATTCACCATCAACGATTGCGTCACTGCTTACCATCAGGTGGGATCGCAGTCAAGCACCAGTTTATATCATTAAAAAAACAATTACATTGTTGATCGAAGCCATATACTGATAAATGCTTACGTGTTTCTATAAAATAAATCACAAATAATTTTGTTAGTAAGGAAACTTTAAATTGTTACATTACTAAATAACTATTACTGACACAGTAATACAAGTATTATTAAAAACAAAAATAGCATTTTCAGCTTGCGAAATGTTAGCCTATCCAATTTGCTAATAGTATGGTGTAACATGCTATGGTACGATACATTTAATATTCTTTTTCAACCCAAAGGTTGACTGGTAGAGAATGCCTTGTTGCATTAAGACCGCTTATGTACCAGTACTGTACATGAAGTTTAAATAAATATTCTGTAGTAATAAACGGAAATACAATATTATAAAATACCGAATCGCCTTACATCACACGAGTACAATGGTGACATGTCAAATCATGGACATTTGTGACATGTCAGCTTAATTAAAGTTAAATATAACATAAATAATAAAATTCTTTTAATTAAATTAATAACTAAATAACCATATATATGTCATATTTTTTAATTAAATATTTGTTTATACAGGGTGACTGGTAATTAGTGTAGGATACTTAAACACGTGATTGTGCTCATGATAACCAACAACTTTTACTATGGGAACAAACCTGAAAACGCGAAAAAAAATCAGCTGTTCAGTACATTTATGTTTGCCTAGTGTACTGAACAGGTGATATTTTTTTCGCGATTTCGGCTTTGCTCCCATAATAAAAATTGTTTGTTACACTAATTGCCAGTCACCCTATATATTATCTATTTATCTAATATAACACACATTTTTTTTTTTAGTTGGGAAAATCATCTTATGACAAATCCCGCTATGAACATAACCTGTTCTTAGTAATGGAGAAAAATGCAGTAGTAAGGACCTGCCATTACGCGTTACAGTTATTTATATTTTATAAAGGCTTGCAACAATGACGCGTCACAGCTAATGATATCGTGTGGCGGCCCGCAAAGTTGCTGAAGTTTTTCTATAGCTATGACCAGTGTACGAATCAGCATCTGGTAATCCTAAATATTTAGCAACTTCTTTCGGCATCGAACCAAGTTTGTTCACGCCTATAGGTTGAACCGTACACTTCCCTTTTTGATAATTTTGAAAGAATCGGGGATTTTTTGATTTCTTCGATCGTAGAGCATCGTATTTCTTTACTATTTCATAGAAAGGACTGTGAATTGGAAACGTTCGATAATTGTTTTTAATATTTTTGACTCTGACTATAAGCATTTTGCCGTCATCTTCTATATCTTTTGTAGTAATATTCTGCAGTTCCACACGTTTACATCCGCCTGCAATCCCGAATATTAATGCTACCTGGAAAGAGGTAAACACTTATTAGCCACGAGTAGTATGGATACGCTCAGATTAAATACAAAATAATAATAGAATACAGTAGATACCTACCGGATAAACTGTATAAACGAAAATTAAGACGAAGAAGACAAACTATCCCAACATTTTTTTTTTCTTTTTATAAGGATCCGTAGTTTTATCAATACACTAGCTTCTGCTAGCGGCTTCACCCGTGCGAAAGTAGAAAATATAATAATAGCCTGTCACTCGATAAAATAGCATTCTACTGGTGAAATATTTTTTTAAATCGTTCCAGTCGATTTTTTATTACCAACAAAAGTATAAAAATACAATACAATACTCTTTACAATATTAGTTTAGACTGCGAGTTAGTTTCACCTCTTTTCGTCTTAGCATTTTATCCAGGGACACACTGTATTTGAGGAATAGTTCGACCGTTTCACTGACCTTAGTTGCTAGGTACTGACGATCCGGTGCTTCTTTCAAAAATGTTTCAACGTCAGTTGGCGATAGTATTTTGATCTTCTGACACTCATACCCGTCCGCGCGTTCCTTAAGAAAATCAGTTAACTTGAGATACGTTTTGATATCAACACCATTAGTGGTCCAAACAGTGCTTTTTAACATAGAAAACATGCTCCACAACGTGCTTGGCTTGTACTTAATTGCCAATTCCTTGAAATAAGCTAGGAATACGTCCTCAGTGAATGAGTGTACATTGTTGTTGTTTCTCCACAGCATGAAATTTTCATAGGCTATTTTGTATTTAGACATCGAATTTGGCATAAGGTCTGGTTTTTGTGCTTCAGTCAAAACTTCCGAAGGTGTCCAGTCTGAAAATAATGATTCTATAAAGTTTCAATAAAAAAAATACTAAAGAAATAGTTAATCGCAAAACTAAGTAGTAAACAAATGCATGAATAAAAATAGAATTAAATTATTTGTTTTTATTTTATTTAGGTAATAATTATAAAACATAATACTCAAAACTATATTTTATTGGCAAATATATATATTACATTATATACATATATTTTAACAATGAATGTCACGTTATATCCTCAGGCACTCGTAAATAAAAATAGCATATTTTTTGTCAATTTTTAAAAGAAATGTCATCAGCATCATCATTGCTAACATAAAAAGAATATATTATTAGGTGCTGTTACACGATCCAGAAGATATTAAAAAATAACTCCAGATTTATATTTTTGTAATAGGTAGAAGATGTCTATTACAATGTTTCTATTTATCTCTCTCACTGTCGATATTATGCATTGAAATCGGTGTGTTCTTCTATAAATGATTATGAGCATGTTTATAATTAACAATAATCCCACCTATAGTGGTGACGGAAGCTCTGCATCCAACTTTGTCGACACCTGGCCTACCGCTTCGCATGCAGAACCACGTGGCTTTGAGTCCCCGACTCTTATTGTTCTTATAGTAACGATTAGTGCCTATAAACAGTATCGGTCGACCTCTTTTTGTATGCGTAAACAGGATTTCTGTAAAAAAGGTAGTGTCTAATTAAAACTGCCATCCTTAAGTGAATAGGTCAAGGTTTGGAAGGGAAAATTCAAACTGTGTGCAAAATTCTAGTTTTATTTTGCTCTTAAGTGATTATGGGATCCTTTAGCCCTATAGATAACGTTATCGTATGTGGTTAGGGTAGCTTTGCAGGCACTGCTCCTAGCTCGACTGCAGCACCACCAGTCAATGTGACCATTGCTTCTGGTGTGATTGAAACGATGATCCCCAACCAGGATCACAGGCTTGCCGAAGCGGGACGTCGTGAAAACCACTGAAATTAAGATTGGGATTACGTACTGAACAAATGTTTACCAACGTCTTAAATGAAACACATTTAAGGTAATTTTAGAAAGGCAAGCCGTAATAAGAGGCGCGCGGGTCATCCAATATGTATTACACCAAACCACGTTCAATTTTGGGTAACTTTTGCTGCACGCCACGAAGGCCGCCGGCGAGTGACGTCCGTTATGTTTACCAGTAAGCCGCGTGGTCAACTGTGATCCCACAAATTCATTTATTTTTATAGAACTTGGCTTGCTAAATAGGGATTCGATTACATCTGCTTTAATTTGTTAACTAAAAGAGTAAGTACAAAAAACTCCAATAATGAAAGAAGAATCAAAGTATATATTTAAAAAAAAAACATTTAAAAGCACTTTTGAATTGTCAAGAAGTCAGTCGGTCAGAAAAATGATGTTAATTGCACATTTCAAAACGTACCTAGATCTCTATGGAGAAGAATGTGCAAAAAAACTCCAATGACACTTTTTTAAATGACGTTACATTTTTCAAATATCTCGGTTACATATTTCTTGTCGCTATTAATATGTGAGAACAATGTAAATTAAGTTAAAAAAAGCAAATTCTAAATATAAAAATTGAAATAATCAACACACGGGCCACCATCAGCAAGACATTTGAGTGAGCATGACAAACTCTCAACTGCCATGCTCATTTATTTCAAAAAGTCCAATAGTAACCAAAACCCTTAAATTACTCCATGGTTCTCACATTTGCAAACTTTGAAAAAAGAATGCTTGTACGTTATACAATACTATAATTTACTTTTTAAACAAAGAAAGTGATTCCATAATTGTAACACTAATTAGTTGTTTTAACAAAACTAATCAAAAGGAAAATCAATTAAAAAAAGGTTTAAATTTTATTTAGGTGAACGTGAATTTCTCCATAACATTGACCACACACACTGGGCTGAGTCGGGCATTTTAGACATACAGTATTGACTTTTTTAGTTCGGACACTGGCATCTTTAGCTGATAGTCCAGCAGCTCGATTTCTCTCATAACAATGTATGCACCTTCGCCGAATAAGTCGTCTTCTATGATCAGTCCGGAAAGATTTGCTGAACCGATGATAACTTCGCTTTTGCACATAAGCTGCTGAATCAGGACTGGATGTCCAGATTTGAATACTAGCATCTGCAGGCAGAAGTTTTCTCTAAATTGCGTTATATTGTAGTTCTTGATATTTGGTCGCTTATGAGTCTTGTAAATAATAAAGTGACTGTTGTCAAAAATTATAGTTATATTGCTCGTTTTTAAAACCAGAGGATATGGTTTTTGTTGCAGGATTGGCTCTGTACAGGGTATATGGGCGGCACGCGGCCAACTGAACTAATTAAACAGGTGGTGTGTCGAAAAAATATTTACATGTTGCACTTGAATCAAATTTCAGGCGCTATTGTGGAACGCGGGCAGCCCACGAGGCCTACTAGTAAGCCATAAAAAAATAGAATGCTACACTGATATTTTTGTGGGCGGCCGGCAGACCAAGTGGCAGTGAGAGTAAAATGACACAAGAACAACAATTGGGTACTCTCCTGTGTTTATTTTTGTACAATATTTCTTAATAAACTACAAATAGAATGCTACACTGATATTTTTGTGGGCGGCCGGCAGACCAAGTGGCAGTGAGAGTGTGAAGTAAAATGACACAACAACAATTGAGTACTTTCCTGTGTTTATTTTTGTACAATACTACAAATAACACTAAAAAGATATGTTTTTCATAAAACAGCATTTTCAATATTGGTACAAGCAAAAATCCCCTACTTTTGCTTGTACATCAAAATTAGTTATTAAATTAAGTAGCCATTGATATTTCAAATAGCATAGTGGGAGCATCTCGCTATCTATATTGTACGCACGTAACCTCATCTTGGATTAGCGGTATTAGAACATGGGCTATCGGATTGTTTGAAAGAGTTACCACGCCCCTGGAAAGCCAAGGGCAACTGAAGGAACACAGGTAGGTATTAGTCAGTTAAAGTCTTACAATCCCTCTTGCTCCACCCAGAGCGAGTGAAGATATATAAAATTTTCGCATCAAAAAAATAAATAAAAAAAATACTGAATTAAAACAAAGATTTAACCCCGATAACCAATCCCGTGGCCATTTTGTCAACTATTTCAAAAGCGGATACCTAACTCATAAATCGTGATTATGCGCATTCTTAACATGTAGGATGGTTCCATCCGCGATGATGACGGACGCACGACAACCCATGTTTCTTTTGCTGCAAAACCACGCAGCTTTAACCCCTTTGCTTTTGTTGTTCTTGTGGTAGCGGCAGTTGCCTACGACCAGCACAAGGTTGCCGAGCCTAGACCTCGCAAACCTGGGCTCCAGATCTTCCGAAGAGTATAAACCTAAACAGAAATTGTAATAATATTATGTGAGTTAGAGTACCAGTTTCATTTCAGAATTTGTAAATTGTCAAAGATGGAAGGATCTACTATACTGGTACTACTGTCTCCGCGGCCTGGAACGCAAAGGGCAACTGAAGGAAAACGGGTAGGCTTTAGTCAGTAAAAGACTGATTAAAGCCTAACCTCGCTCCACCGACAGCGGGAGAAATTATTTCATAACTCGCAACCCAAAAAAAAAGGTCATAGCACTGACATGTACCTAAATTGGTGGTGTTATAATAATGCATTTTTTACCTTTATACATATAATTATGTGTTTTGCCACCTAACTCCTCCTAAACGGTTGGACCGATTTGGGTGCAATTTTATGTGTAGGATATTTGAGTGGGTTTCTGGATGGTTTGAAAATACTGTTAGATCCGGTAGGTGGCGCTGGATTTTGATTCTAATTTTCGGTTTTTTCTGACAAAATGTTAAATTTCGGGCAGGACAACCCTCTGCCGGGACCACCAATTTCTTTAAAAAAAAAGATCTAATATTGCATGTACAAAATGTGTACAAATACTGATCAATTAAAAAATAAGGTCAGTTTACAAGACCTTCTAAATGTAGATACCTAACGTATATATATATAAAAGGAAAAACAGACTGACATATCAACGCACAGCCGAAACTACAAACTACTAAAATTTTGCACAAAATTTCCTTTTATGATATAGGCGAGCACTAAGAGAGGATTTTCCAAAATTCCCTCCCCAAGGGGATGAAACGGGGGTCCAAAGTTTGCTGGACAACTGGCTGTTAGGCTAGTTAACAATATAATACTATCCACAATCCGACTCAATGATCATGTAACTCATCACGCGACACGTCCAATTAAAAGCTAATTGTTAACACTGCATTCAGACCTTATTTATTTAACAATTAATGAACACACATATGTATAATAAACAGTAAAATACAAGTAGGTACAAAGGTGATTTTTGAGGACTTCATATTTGGACTAATGGTTGTGGTTTCCTTTTATCTTGATGATCACATTGTCGTAAGTTGTAATAGTGGCCTTACAATTGCTGCTCCTGGTTCTACTGCAGGTCCACCAGCCGTTGAGCCCTTTGCACTTATTGTTCTTGTTGAACCTGTAATCACCTATTATCAAGACGGGTTTGCCGAAACGAGTGGTCGAGAAGGTAACTGCAATGGAAAATATCACAAATTATAAAAATGTGAAAATGTTTTTTTAAGTTAAAGTTGTATGTTGAGTTAATGTTATATGTAGATAGTTATAGGTTGTATGTTGAGTTAATGTTACTTTATAAGTAGATAGTTATAAGTTGTATGCTGAGTTAATGTTACTTTATACGTAGATAGTTATAGGTTGTATGTTGAGTTAATGTTACTTTATAAGTAGATAGTTATAAGTTGTATGCTGAGTTAATGTTACTTTATACGTAGATAGTTATAGGTTGTATGTTGAGTTAATGTTACTTTATAAGTAGATAGTTATAAGTTGTATGCTGAGTTAATGTTACTTTATACGTAGATAGTTATAGGTTGTATGTTGAGTTAATTTTATTTTATACGTAGATAGTTATAGGTTGTATGTTGAGTTAATTTTATTTTATACGTAGATAGTTATAGGTTGTATGTTGAGTTAATTTTATTTTATACGTAGATAGTTATAGGTTGTATGTTGAGTTAATGTTACTTTATACGTAGATAGTTATAAGTTGTATGCTGAGTTAATGTTACTTTATACGCACATAGTTATAGGTTGTATGTTGAGTTAATGTTACTTTATACGTACATAGTTATAGGTTGTATGTTGAGTTAATTTTATTTTATACGTAGATAGTTATAGGTTGTATGTTGAGTTAATTTTATTTTATACGTAGATAGTTATAGGTTGTATGTTGAGTTAATTTTATTTTATACGTAGATAGTTATAGGTTGTATGTTGAGTTAATGTTACTTTATACGTAGATAGTTATAAGTTGTATGCTGAGTTAATGTTACTTTATACGCACATAGTTATAGGTTGTATGTTGAGTTAATGTTACTTTATACGTACATAGTTATAGGTTGTATGTTGAGTTAATATTACTTTACCCATAGGTAGTTATAGGTTGTGTGTTGAGTTAATGTTACTTTATACGTAGATAGTTATAGGTTGTATGTATGGCGAGCAAAATAGGCGAGTTTTAAAGTAGTGTTTGGCGTGAATTTGGGTAATCTGTTGCACTGCCACTTCTTGAGTTAAAAAAATAAGTATGTAGTGAGATGGTTATGAAATAGGCTTAAAAAATTGAATACAAATTAGTTTAGTGTTAACTTAAGATCTATAATATTATTGATTCTTAGATATTCGAAA
Organism: Mythimna impura; assembly: GCA_905147345.3. NCBI lineage: Eukaryota > Metazoa > Arthropoda > Insecta > Lepidoptera > Noctuidae > Mythimna > Mythimna impura. The sequence goes on along the minus strand of LR990351.1, from coordinate 23,230,696 downwards.
TTATCTATTTTTAAGTTTTTTTGCGACGTTTCCAAATTTTAAAATTCACATTCCGTATCTGTACATTCCACTACCAAGGATACCATTGAAACTTTAGTAGGCCAAATCATGTGGGTCACCGGTGAGTCCTAATCGTTTGAATAAAACTTACATTTAAAAACTTGTGGCTTCTGTGGCGCACTATATGGACTGACGACGAACAAAAACCAATTTCACGATCAGATTATGTGGTCCAGTGCTATCCCCTAATCGAGATAAGCTATTTGGATAAATTAAGAACCATATAAAAATTCTTTAATATAATAAGATGACAACCTACTTTTTATTTACCATTAAACAAGAACCGTAAGAAAACATTTAAAAAAATGTAAGATCTATTCACAGTGGCAAAACATCCAGCACACACACTTCCACCAAAGTTAATTTTGCATGTTTTTTTTTTTCAAGCAGGAAATTAGGTCAACTCAATGTAATCTTCCACAGGCATGCACTTGAGGACGAATCGAGGATCAACAACGACGACTACCTCATACCTGTAGCATGATTTTTTAAACTCACCAATGCACCCACGCCACCCACATATTTTATTCTTGAATTTTGTAACATTTTTCTACCAAAGTCAAAAGGTTACAAATAAAACATGATAGAAAAATAGTGATTTATCTTTATATTAATCGCTGTAATAAGTTTTTTTTTACATCTTAACCAAAATTGACCAGTAACAATGGCGGTGGACTGACCACACGATGAGAATTATAAAGGAAAAATGGGTCAAAAAAATAATTGACATATTTGTATCCTAGGAATAGTAAGCGAAACAAAGGAAAACAACAAAGGAGGTGGGAGGACGAGTTAAAATTTACAGCGGGCTGTAACTGAAAGAGATTGGCTCGTGCTAAAATAAATGTAGAAAGCTAGAGGACTTTGACACGAGTTTTTATTTTTTTTAAGGTGAGATATCATCTAATGACTTCTCCCACTCTGGGTGGAGCGTGAGGGCGTGTCCGACTTTTACTAACTAACATCACACCTGTGTCCTTCAGTTGCTCTTTGCGTTCTAAGACTACGGTTTTCCTTTTCAAAAAATCCCCGCAGCCTTAGCGGGCATGGCTGTGTCCCTACGGTTTGCTGTTATCTCTTTGAGGAGCGCGTGGATCACTATGTGCTGTCGACAACTTGGACTCGGCCCGGTCGATTACCGGACGGCCGGACGGCGAGCTTCACTTTGCTCGTCGTCCGCGTGCCCGTGCCCATAGGTATGACGAGTTGAAAGACAAAACAAAAATGCTAATTCGTAATAAAAAGGCATAAAATAAATAATAAAGCAATAAATTAATTATGAGTTCATTAACCAATTCAATTTTTGTAAGTATTAATTTCACTCGTGCGTTTTACATTATGTATTCTATTTTGAAAAGACTAGTAAGTATTCGCTTCCAGATATTATCCATTTCAGCAGTTCCTGTCCTCTGCCGTCATTCCATGATTATGCTCGTGCATAAATTTGACTATGACGTCATCGATGGTGACAAGACTTGCTCTACAGTGATTACTGGCCCACTTGCAGCACCTCCACTGCTTCTTACTGTTGCCCAAGGGAGCGTGTTGCGGCCGATGATGTGGCACATACAAGTTGTACCGATAGTTGTTGCACAAGATCACTGGCTTGCCATACCTAGATGTTGAAAACACTGCACCTGTAAATAATTCGAAAATTTCGTAAATCCTTCCAAAAATAATCATTGAAAGTTAATAATGCTTTCAGTGTAATAATGCTGTTTTTCAATAGTGAAAACAGTAATGCAATAAATAAATATATAAAACCAGATACCTACGGTACATACCTACCTAAGTAGATTATAGAAACATCTTGAATGGGCGATTTGATAAATTTCTTTTAATAAATTAATTAAAATGGACCCAAAAAACGATACCCAAATAAGTTGACCGATATTAACGATGACGGTTACCAAGCTAATACGAAACATGATTGATCATTTTTCTATACACGGCGATAATTTTATTTTTGTAGGCATTAAACTGATTAAACAAAAAGAGACTTACTATTGGATTTCACTGTAAAAAACCCATTTCAGCAATTCCCTTCCTCTGCTGTCCTTCCATGATTATGCTCGTGCATGAATTTGACTATGACGTCATTGATGGTGACGAGGCTTGCTCTGCAGCGGTTGCTGGTCCACTTGCAGCACCTCCATTGCTTCCTGCTGCTGGTCAGGTGAAGGTGTTGGGAACGATACGGTACGTACCAGTTGTACCGAAAGTTCTTAAACAAAATTACTGGCTTGCCATACCGAGATGTTGAGAACACTGCCTCTACGAAAAAAATAATAATAATTAAAACGATAAATAAGTTCAATATAATATGTAAATTAAATTAAAAACATAAACATAAAACGGAAAATAGTAAAATTGCTAACAATTCCTACGTGCATAAAATAAAATAGCAAAGGTATCATAGTTTTTCCAAACGGATGTAAAAATAAACAACAGGTAACACAAAACATTGGCCTGGTGGAAATTCGAAAGCTCAGCTGGTTAGAAAAGAATATGCATGATTATTTTATAATTTCTTGTAATGGTGTCAATGATCGATAACAATTCATTGAGTCATATACAAAGTGTGGAAGAACAGATATCTCACTTCTACAAACATCTCTCCGGCAGAACATCTGCCACCGGCTCATGAACCGATAGCAGGCTCAGGTTGGCCACTACAGAAATAATCTGGCCAAATGGGATATCAATAAATAAATGGCTCTAAATAAACTAGAGCGCTTCACCATCAACGTTGCATAACTGCTTACCATCAGGTGGGATTGCAGTCAAAAACTAGTTTACTCGTATATCATTAAAAAAAAATGGAGTATCGTTGATCCTTCGCAAACACAGTGCCAGTGTGGAGCCTCATCACAGGATATGCGTGACCTCTTTTCCTGCCCCGCATGCAAAACCCACCACTTATACGAGGCCAACGACAGAACTATCCAGGTGGCTAAATATTGGTAGGACAAAATTTGAGTCAAATCGCCTTGAAAGAAGGAAATTGAGTCTATATAAATAACACTAGTAATTTAAACAATCATGAAACCAATATGAGAGCGTTTTACCTGCCTCACCTATTCAGTACACATAAGTATTACAGAGGTCAATGTCATGGTTCACAATAAATACACGAACCCATTTTGTTGTGGGAGCTTTGTACCGCTCTGGAGGTTCCGATACTATCCAATTTGACCTTTCATTAATACTTGTTGATTCCCACCAATAAAAACAACTTTATAGTAATATTAATTTAATACTGTTTGGAATATAACTATATAAAATGATTTATGTAGAATATTATCCTACACGATTACGATCATGAATACAGGGTGGATTTGCTTTGAAACTAGACTAGTCACCAGCAACTATGGTCGCCAAGCGTCCGGAAAAAGTCGTCATTCGAAAAATTACAGAATTCGTCTTCATATTAAACTATTCTTATTATAATTATAGTTGATACGACTACATTCTGAAATTATCGAATTAGAAAATAAAAATAAAATATTTCTAATGGAATAAAATATTTTTATACCTAGTCAAAAAGATCACATTTTTGTCTAATTTTATCACAAATTTTAATTTTGATCACAGGATTTAATTTTATTATTGATTTCTAATTATTTTTAGGTAAATACTTATTCAATTATATTCATGTTATTTGGTATATGTTTCCATTAGCCTAGTGACTCGGGAGAAACAGTAAGCTGAATTTGCTCATACCATGATCTACAGAGTAACTTCTAATTCATTAGCAAACCTTTGGGAGTGTAGGAAATAGCTGATTTCTGTCCCTGTTTGAAGGTAAGTTGTCGCACAAACACTATAAAATACATACATACGTACATACATGCATACCTACACTATAATTAATTACTTAAATAGATACATTTACGATAATGTAAATATTTTGACACTACATTATCTTTATATAACAATAATGTATTCATAAATTAATAAAACTTTAAGTAGTAATAACACTGCACAACAAAATTGCAACTTTTGTCTGATGAATGACTTTTAGCACATAATTTTACGTAATTTGGCGTTGCTGATTCCAAATATGCTATCATTTTTTATTTTATTTTTTTGTAACAGCTTTTGTTTACGAGTTATGGCTTTCGCTAAAAATTCGCTGTTTTACAGTGTTAATTTACTGATAATTCAAAAAATATATAGTTTTCTTAATATGATTTGATATGATATCGTCAAGACGAGTTTGTGTGAATGATTCGAATAATTTTTGTTTCATTTGCAGAGAGTACCTATATGTTAAAAGAATACCGTTTGAAGGTGACAGTGTTCGTAATTGAGGCTTACAAAAATTACTTTGCTTCAAGCTTTAGATTCCGCAAAACAGTATACAAAATGTCACGGGTTTTTGTAAAAAGTATCGTAACATGCACTTACACTAACCCGCCGCCACTGTGGCGATGCGATATCGCGCACTTTGTTTTGTTAACAATTTTTATGTAACTACACACTATTTTTACTGCTATTAATTGTGTGTCACATTTTTTACTAACCTATTACGCCAATCAGCTTAATTTGTATTCTTACTTGAAACAAAATATTGTATTTTCTCAGTAAGTAAATCTTTTGAAAATAATAAATGTCTAAAACCATAAGTTCTATACCGACAATCAATTACATATTACTTAAGGACTTTCAACTGCGACAGCAAATAAATTGAAAAATCACCCTGTATATCTCTATCATCCGATTTATCGACGCTTAACAAATTATTTCACATTATTGTTAGCTTTTAGTATTACATCACTAATATCTTATTTGTATAAAATGTTACCATGGACCATGGTAACTAAGTAGGTATGGTTATTTTTACCCGCTTTCATATGACTATTTATAATGTTAAAGCGATAAAAACGCTGAAGCTCCACCTAACTTTCCATCGCAAACAACGTTTTTATTTCAATCATAATACATAAAGAACCCACAATATTCTTTTTAATACTACATCAGGTAGTAAATGGAATAAATATAGACATTAAGAGAGCCCTTCCCCACTCGTCTATCCTCAACGTGAACATGGATTAGAAGCTTGTTGTTTCATCCATCGCAACCAAACGCATTGTTTGATAAAGAAGCAACGTGAAAAAAGAGGCCTAACGCCTGAACGCTTTGTTGGCATTCGGTAATTCCGTCATTTACTCGAATATTTCAAATACTTGTTCAAGGAAATAGGATAGGTATGTGTTCTTTTTTTTTTCAAAACCTTAAAAGTTTTTGGGAAAAAAAATCGTCATTCAGACTCTCGCAAGGTTTCTATAGACATTTTTTTATTTATATATTTATTTGTTTTACATAAATTTATGATTTCATTTTAATAGGAACCTAGATAATATCTAGTGAAAGATGTGTAATAACGTCATAATCACATAAGAGCGGTTGTATGAAAATGTACGAGTATCTCGTGAAGGACGCTCTTAAAGAGCGTTTACACGTAAATCTTTAGGTACAGACAAATGTATGACAAAATGCAAGATTATTTCTTAGCTATGATTATGAATATTCCTGATTTTGATGACCTCTTGATAAACCGTGGTCGCCGTAGCCCTGCAAGACGTTAAAGTTTGCTTGACACAGACCCACCGCATTTTGGGGCTCTGCTCTGAACCTTTCTTGGCACTGCGAGTGTAGAACCTATGGCTGCCAATCATCATAACAGGCTTCCCGTGCTTTGAAGTACCAAATTTCACATCTGAAAACGAGCAGGTGGGTAATACTTGACTTCAATTAGTATTTTGGGAGAAATTATAAGGCCTGAAACTGTGTAAAGTGGTCGCCCGCGCGGTTCCATACAAAAGTGCTCCGTTGCGAGGACCCGCGCAGGCACTTTTGTATGGAAACGCGCGGGCACCCGCTTTGCGGAGTTTCATGCCTAAATCAAACCCTGCATTTCATTATTTGTCACGTGATTAAACTTCTCATTTTATAACTAGTGGATAATATAGTATCTTTCAGACGCTCGTTAATTGTGGTTAACTCAGTAATTTAGAAGGCAATGTAGAATTCTAGAGGGGAATAATGCTAAAGAAGTCTGTTTAATTAGCACCCGTGTTTTGGTAGTAGGTAACTACTCAACCACAGAAAGCAAAATTTTGGTTATAACTAGCTGGTGCCCGCGACTTCGTCCGCGTCAGACTCGTAAAACAGGACAATGGTCACAATTTCAAGATTTTTTTTTTTTTTTAGGCGGAACTAAATCTTTTTCTAAAATAGCCTAAGTTAATCCTTATAACATCAGCTATCTATCAGAAATATCCCCGTCAAAACAAACAGACTAAATTTAAAAAAATCGCAAATGTTATTTTGATATTACAAACAGACACTTCAATTTTATTTATATATTGTCTATAGATAAAAATACTTGACGATATAACATAATACCAATATTAATCATTTAATCACTTCAACACGCATTTAATTACGACAATCATTATAAACGTAATGTGTGTGATGGTATAACTTAAAAACAAAATGGTAGCCAGTTCGGTCCCACTCCTAAGCAAAAGTCTCCTTCCACTCCTTCCATCTTTCGTGATGGTGTTCTTAATAAACATATCTGCGATATTTCTTTAAATAAATTAATTCACATAAAAAACTTTTTACAAAAAAAAAATACAACCGACTTCAAAGTAAAAAACAAAACACTGAGAAGTGCAAAATAACTTTAATTTCGGAAGTCGGTGTTTCTATAATAGTTTTGTCTCTTCGTTATTTAACACCGACTTCCGAAACTAAAGTTATTTTGCACTTTTCAGTGTTTTTTTTTTACTTTGAAGCCGGTTGTATTTTTTTTTTGTAAAAAGTTTTTTATTCTACACTTTTTAGTTATGGTACCACCACTAAAAAGTACCCCTCAGCCAAACTTAAATACCTTATAGCCAGAGTGCATCTCATGACAATTCTAATAATCCCAAACACAGTTAGATTACATTTATTTACTACTTACAGAGTTCCGGTGCCTAACTTTAGGCTTCATCATCAGATCAGTTCGATATATTCCCCCTCATCTTTCAGTCAGTCATCGAATACACGTATAAACAAAGCAATTTTACTTGTTACGACGGTTCTGCTGTGATTCTATGAGGAGTTCTGTTCCATAATTATCTTTGAAGTTCATGATCAGATCATAACAATATTTTTAAGGGACCAACTCGGAAGCATAACCTTTCAATAAAAAAAAATATCTTGAAAGTCGGTCCACAATTGACCGAGAAATCGGTAAACATACATAAAAAAAAATACATTCAGGCGAACATAGAACCTCCTCCTTTTTGAAGTCGGTTAAAAATATACCTAGATACAAAAAAAACTTAGTACCCAACTAAAACTCCTTAACACCAGAAGCGCGGGTGTCCGTAATTTGACCCATTTCGATGTTCTATAATTATAATATATCGCAATTTTTATGACTTTTTATGAAATCTCGTGTATACAATAATAATAATAATAAAATATGCCGTTTCATAAAAAGTCATAAAAAAATTGCGATTTATATTATTTATAGAACATCGAAATGGGTCAAATTACGGACGCCCGCGTTTCTAGTGTTGTACCTTTTTAGTAGTAGTAACTTTGGCTTTATATAATCAATGCGTGTGCTCATTTTTAGTCTTAACAATTGTTTGATCCAATGTAGTAATTGACGCCCTGCACTTTTTCGACCCCCAATCCTTACAGACCCAATTAAGTAAGGGTCCTCTTGAATCATGTCGCTTATAGTAACGATACTGGCCTATTTGTATCAGAGGTCTTCCAAATATTGTTGTAGTAAAAATTGGCGCTGAAAAATAACATAAAGTTTGACTAAGAAGCCGAAGTATAAAGAAAAATGTTCCTAGACAAAGCAATTCTTTTTAGGTGGGAAATCGTCCAATGACTTCTCCCGCACTAGGGCGCAGCGAGAGGACGTGTCAGACTTTTACTCACTGAAACCCACTCCTGTGTTCCTTCTTTGCCTTGTGTTCCATGACCCCGGGTTATCTTTCAGAAGCAAACCATGGCTCCAATAGGCTTCGTCCCTGCTAAACTCATTAAAAAATAAAAGGCCCGTTTCGACATTTGAGAAAAACCGTAGAATGTAACTTAGAACGAAACTAAAAGAAACAATAAAATAATAATTCGTCGGTCCGGTGTAGTAAGTAGCTATTTTAGTAGTAACTACACTACACCGGACAAGCCGCCAGGTAATCAAAATACTTACAAATGTCAAAACGAGCCTTTTATTTTTTGACAACTTTATATAGCAATTACTTACAAAAATCAAATATTCCTATTCTTTTGCTTTGCTCGTGTCTGTTGTGGAGACCCAGACCTCATTCATGTATGCAAATGGACCTAGGGCTTACCATGACGGTTAAAATGTCAGGCGTCAGAGTGAGAAAAGGGGATAGAACTATACACCCTACATAGCTCCATCAATTTAACAGTTCAGTTTGAGTCGTCAAATGGATCGCGTTAAGCATTCGTAGCAGGACCTTTTTTTTTCAGGTGTGAAAATCATCTAATGACATCCCCCGCCCTTGGGCAGAGCGGGAGATAGTGTCAGACTTTTGCTGACTAAAAACCCATTACTGTAGGATCCCCGAGGCCCTGGAAAAATGGCAAAGAAGGATCTTTGCCATAGATTTAAGTTAGTGTAAAAGTTTTGTTACTAATTTGGTGTACAATAAAGTTTATTCTATTCTATTCTATTCTTTGCCATTTATCCAGGGCCCCGGGGATCTCTTTCGCACCACCCATGGCCCCAGTAGGCTTCGATCCTAGTGGGCCTCTACGGTTGTTGACCTCTCCTTGAGGCGCGCGTAGAACACTACGCTTCGTCGACGACTTGGGCTCGGTCCGGTCGGTTACCGGACGGTCGGACGGCGAGCTACCCATTGCTCGCCGTCCGCAAGCCCGCGCCTAAGGTGGCCGGAAATCGAGATCGGAATCCCGGCGGCTGGGACGCGAGTTCGTGGTAGGACCTCAATTCTGTACGTTTTTATATTAATAATATTTTTATTTCAGTCAACATAGCCCACACAACAAATTACCACAATAAAACAATACAGAATGTTAGTAACAATTTTTGCCGTAGTTAGAGTACTCTCACCATTACAATTCTTTGCCAACTGATTAGGTATACTAAGGTCTCTCTCTCTCTTTTTCTTTTGTTTTCGTTTTCTTTTGTTGCCTTTAATATAAACATTTAAAAAGCTATTTGAATTTAAAGGAAGTCTAGTCGATACTGGATACAATTAAGAAAGTTAGGTTATAGGTTAATTTATTGAACATTAAAATAATTACACAACCGTCTCACTAACTTAAGTCTATGGGTACAATTAATAATACATACATTATCCATAATTCCATTATAAATATGAAAGTACCTCGGTCTGTCTGTTGCACTTTCGATGAAAGATAAAGAGTAATTGTGAACCCCAAAAAGGAACATAGGCTCTTTTTATCTGGCTTCGACTTCGCGCCCGTTGTAACCGACATTCACGCAAACAAAGTCGTGGGCAAAAGCTAGCTCTACCTATATAAAAAAGATATAACATTGTGTAGTTAAATAAAGCACAATACACGAACTCCTAGGTGCCAAAAACGTGTTCCAAGTGATCAATTTCGGTTTTTATTTCGTTTTAATTATAATTTCTACCTCGGGAACGTGACTAATTTTTTTTAATACTTTTTTCAAAAATCTACTTTGTCATAAACCGTAAATAGAAAGCATTTTTCAAATCAGTTCAAAATTAAGTCAGTTAGAAACCTTTCAAATCTGGTGGAAGGGGAAAATATCAAGTAGGTAACAGAATAAGGATGCATAAACTGAAATGTGACGTCACCACCATTAGGTTACGCGCGTTCAAAAGAGACAGCGAGATGTTCCCACCACGGGCCCACTCTTCCGCATACCATATTTGAAAAGCTAATTGCTGAAACATTTAATAACTAATTTTGATGCTGTTTTCAGAAAATGATTTATAATTAGTGTTATTTGTTGTATTAAAATAAACAACATACACAATCTAACATCACCCTTGACTAATGGTGATGGTATTGATGATGATGGTGGTGGTGGTTATGCGGTTGTCCCACGTCGATGACGACACTGCCTATATTGGTGATAGCCGACCGGCAACCATTGGATCTCCATTTCACACAGCGCCATGTTTGCTTACTGGTTGATAGCTTTGGCGTGCGATAAGGCACATATAAGTTGTACCGATGATTGTTGTACAGAATGGCTGGCCTGCCGAATTTCGATGTTATGGGTATTATATCTGAAAAGTTTAGATTGAGTTAACAACACTATTATACACACGGCGCGTAGTGTTACACGCGCGCCTCAAGGAGATGTCAGCAACCGTAGGGGCCCAACAGGGTCGAAGCCTACTGGGGCCATGGGTGATGCGAAAGAGATCCCCGGGGCCCTGGAAAAATGGCAAAGAAGGAACAGGAGTGGGTTTTTAGTTAGTAAAAGTCTGACACTGTCTCCCGCTCCGCCCAAGAGCGAGGGATATCATTAGATGATTTTCCCACACGAAAAAAAAAACACTATTATACACAAACACTTTCAATGGATATGTTCGTTCACTTTCTGGACCAGAGGCCTTAGTGCGAATTATTTTTGCGTTAACGCGGTCGAAACGTTTGCCGCGTTTGGATTTTTGATTGGTTATGAGCTTGGAACGGGCCAATCGAAGCGCCGAACGTCATAACGTAAAACAAACTCGCACTAGGCACTCAGGTGTCCTAATCATTACTTGTTTTATTCCTATGACAGTCTTTTAGAAACAGATCCAGTCTAGGCGTTATTTTTCTGCCAAACATAAGCTTTTTGTAGTAAGTATGTGTGTAACGGGCGAACAGTGCAACGGGCGAACAGTATGATACTTGCGCGGCAGCGATACTTCGCACTCTATTTAATAGATCGCCAATGTTGCCTCGAGCTGGTGAACTTCCTAGATCTCTGTAGATCTCGGAAGTTCGGTAGATCTGTAGGTATCTGTATACCTACAGATCTACCGATACCTGCCGATCTCAATCACTGGGTTTCCACGAATAGACTTCGTATATTTTAGGGCAACGGAGCGAATTAATTAATAAATTATAAGCTAATACATTTCGACAGAAATGCATTCCTATCTAAGCCATAGGTAGTATGTACTTTGCCGAAGAATTTGACACGTATAGTGTAACACAAGTATAGTGTTGAAATCAACTTGATTTTTCGAAAGGTTTACGAAAAAAATCTGCCGTATAAAAAGAATAACTATAAATTTATTCGACATACACAAGGACAAATGACATAAAACACAAAAAGCCAAAGACAAAAAGAAACAAAATAGGTAAACATACGCAAGTACCTACATACATAATAACAATTTATGCCGTCTGACACTAGAACGCCATACCTCACCGGGATGTCATGGCGGCGTAGCCAGGTCGTAACGTCAAAAAAATGTATGGTTGACAGCTTGACTCACAGTGGCCAGGTGAGGTACACACCAGAGATTTGCATGCATTCTCTTGGCTGCGCGAACTGGCAGCATCGCCACGGCGACGCGGCGGTGTCTCAGTAAGGTACGAGCCTAATACCGTTAGCCACCTTATTGGTAAGCGATTAATGACAATGAAAGTTATCCTTATGGATTAAATTTCCGTCTCGCATATAGATGGAAGCTCTGCAACCCTGACTCCACTTATAGCACCGCCATTTCTGCTGAGGACTCACGATATTCCGATAGGCTTGGATGTACCGATGCTGGCCGATCTGAATGACGGTTTTTCCTCTACGGGACGTCGTGTATGTAAAATCTGAAATTATTATTCCAAGTAAATAAATAATTTATTATTTATTTGAAACTTGTTTAATTTGGTAAAGTATGTACTATTTACATCATTGAAACACTTAAAGTTTTCATTTAACAACTACCTAATTTTCAAAGCTTTCGGCTATAAAGTAATAATGCTCTCCAATCTAAATCGCTGGATTCGCTTTTTGTAATTACATAAGCAGGTATATTGGAACTTAAAAGAGTAGACAAAGAATTTTAATTAATGAAACCAACAGGAGCTAAATGAGTCTAAAAGAAAATCTCATGCTGTCATATTCCTTTTTATTGTAATAAGAATGCTACGCTTTCCAAATATTAAGTTGATTATAACTCATATTTGGTATAATTTAGCAATAACTTGCCTGATATCAACACATATTTTTAATATTAATCAGTAGGTCCCAGTTTATCACATTTATTTAAACATTTTTTTATGAACAAACACAAAGATATCGTAAATATTTAATTAAAAACTTAGTCACTATCACTCAGTCTTCTCATATTACTGCAAATATTTAATACTTGTTTGTCTTCACTTCATAAAAAAATTAAGAGAATTAAGGTCTACACATCATTCTTCAGACGTCAAAAACATTTGGGTTGGCGAATTATGCCAACAATATAAACGAAAATGTTAGTAATTAATATTGCACTAGCAACATTGAACCGTAGTACCTGTCTGGTTTTTTACCAGGCAGCCTAACTGTGTGAAAATGGTAAATTAGACTAGATGTATTCTTAAGAGACATCTAATAATAGACAACAAATATTAGGGATAATATCGCAACTTATCCCACGAAAATGTGTCACCAGGATAAAAAGTATCCTCTGTCCTAATCGAGGCCATTACTCTACTGTGCTCCAAATTCCTTTGCAATCTGTTCTATTATTAAGGCTTGATTACCAAACACCTAGATGTTACATCTAGGCTCTAGAGTCTAGATGTAAATTTGAGCAAATTTTAAAAAGATTTTTAGCACAAAGCAGTGCCACGCTTCATACAATTTTTTTATTCAATTTTTGACTTTATTTTTGTGTTTTTAATTTAATTTTGTGCTGGTGGCCCGTCATTAGTTTATCGTTTGCCCAAGCGGCCCATGGTCTCAATAAGTCTGTGCATCCCTGACCTAGACAAACAGACTCATCACACTAATATTATAAAGGTGAATGTTTGTTACTCCTTCACGCTAAAAACAGTTCAACGATATTTGGACGAAACTTAACAGTAATATAGCTTATACATCAGAATAAAATAAACACAACAATTTATAATAAGGCAGAGCCGCTGGCAAATGCTAGTAGAAAAACTATAACTTAAATTACGGATGAGTATGTCCTTTAACAGAAGTGCTGATGATAACGTTATCGTAAGTAGTGACGGTGGCTCGGCAGTTGTGGGTCGAGGACCACTTCACACAGATCCACAGAGCTCGAGCACCTTTGCTGCGACTGTGCCGGTTGAACCTGTGGTGACCGAGGTTTAGGACTGGCTTGCCGCACCGAGATTTAGAGTACCAAATACCTGCAATAATTTGATACTGTTAGAAACTGCGCCTCACTATCAACGATTGCATCACTACTTACCATCAGGTGGGATCGCAGTCAAGTACCAGTTTATAATAAATAAATAAAAAAAAAACAATTAAAATTCTGACTGTATAAAAGATCTCCAGAAATATGTGATGTATTTAATACGATTGCGTAACAAAAATACTTGGTAAAATAGTAATATATATTTATTTAAAATTAGTAAAAGATAAACATAGGTAAAATCCTAGAAATGAATGTGAAAATATATGTTAGTTGCTTCAAATTGAAAAATCTCTAAATGTAAATAATGATAGACACAGACTTACACAAATATGAAAGTTAAAATACTAGTAAGCGAAAACAAAATTACCTATTGACTAGAAAACAGATTTTAGTGATAAATATAAGTTGTGAGTTCATAAAATATAGTTCGAACTGAGTACGAAATCGAAACTATCAGGAACATAAACCTAAATAAAAAAACACATCAATAAAAATATAGAAATTTAAAATCAGGGCAGGTGGAGCGATCTCCGGAAATGTTCAGTGTGCCAGTGGCCCTGGAACGCGGAACAACTGAAGGAACACGGATGGGTAGGATCAGTAAATGTCTGAAACTCCCTCTCACTCCACCCAGAGCGGGAGAAGTTATTAGACGATTTCCTAACCAAAAAAAAAGGAAAGGTGGAGCTATGATATTTGCAGGATGACTTATAGCAGATAAAAGTAACCGAAGAGGATTTGTGATTGAAGAGAATTGTTCAGCAGCGTAACTGTTCACGATGCTCACAAATTCTAATGATTATGTTGGTCAATAAATTGAACAATTTCGTTGTCAATAGTCTTGATGATGGAGGGGCAGCCTTGTTGCTTCTTGAGACAAAGCCAGAGTCCTTTGGGCCCAGTTCTGTAGCAGTTGTGTTGGTAGTAGCGATAACGGCCCTTTTGTAACATCGGTGTTCCATGCCTGGATACAGTTCTTATTATTGCTGAAAAAGGGGAAAATTTCGTTATTTTATTATTATTACACATTTATTATACGTACAGCTAAGGAGTAGAATTCCCTACCGGACTCTGTGTTTTCTGATAGCAACAACTTAGGGGTATTAAAGTGAATAGGTTACTTCTAGGCAAGCGTGCTCCATCGTAGACCACAGCATAGCTTACCTTCAGGTGAGATTGTGTCAAACGCCAGCCTAGCAATAATAACAAAAAATAAATAATTCTTTACACAAATGTGCGTGATTTTAAATGTAGGATAAAGATTTACTATAACAGGGGTGGTAAGGTTATGAGTTCTTCTTTACCTTTTTGTGACAATATTAGTAAACAATGGCGTAGCTTAGGATTCCTGAAATGGTAGCTATTAACGTTATTAAATTTAGGTAAAAAAATAATTTTGGCATTTTATTTACATATAATTTTTTAATAATAACACTTTCACATAAATTCTATAAAAGTTAACAGTTAACTAAAATAATTTTATTTCATAGATTTTTGTTTAAAACTCGTCCCCAAGCCGAAACTAAATGACGAAAACAATTAACAAAAGATAGCAACTAACGTAATTTGTATGCTAGTATCCTTACAAATAATATATTAAATAAAATACAAATTTCCAAAAAAAAAAAATCCAAGATTCCAGTGTTTAAAAAAATATAAGCAACATTTAGTGACAGTAGATCAAACCGTACAGCACGGTAATTCGTTGCTTACAGTATCCAGAGGTTACTATTCCATGTTTCAGGACCATACACGTTAGAAGTCCAGCTTGACTTTTATTCACTTATTTTATTTATTTGGCTCACGAATCATTGAATACAAGTACATATGAGATACATCAAATAAAATTGACTAGTAGTGGTACATTACTCCTTACAGGTAAGGAGGATATCATGTGTCATATTTTAGTTGATTATAAAGTACAGTTAAGCTAGATTTCTAAAGTGTAACGTGTAGAACTGCTGCAATTTTTTTGATTTGGTACCAAAAGGGTAAAAGCGGGACCCCATTGCTTAGACTCCGCTGTCCGTCTGTCTATCTCATGAACCGTGATAGCTAGACAGATGAAATTTTCACAGAAGATGTATTTCTGTCCGCTATAACAATAAATACTAAAAACAGAATAAAATAATGATTTAAATGGGGCTCCCATAATATAACAAACATGATTTTTTTGCCGTTTTGTACTACGGACGGTACAGAACCCTTCGTACGCAGATTTTTTTGTTTATTTTGCTCTGAATACAAAGAACTCGTATAACTTCTTTGCTTTCTATCCAATCCTACCATTTGCACTAGTCTAGCTGTCCTGTCTTCTCCTAAGAGTTATAAAACCTATACTCAGTAGCGTTCCGCTGACGCTTATGGTTGTGTTCAGCATTGATGCTGATGACTTCATTGTTGAAGGTCTTAATCGAGGACCTGCAGCCGGAGCACCACTTGACGCAAATCCACAACACCTTGGGATTACCGTCACGGTTCGAACTGTGCTTGTAGTACCGGTTTTCCCCCATCTGTAGCATTGGCTTGCCTCTTCTTGACTCAGTGAATGTTATCTCTGTTTCTAAAATAATAATCTCAACTTTATTAAAGATACCAGAAAACCACAAAGTAGAATAAAAACATTAAAAAAATAAGTGCATACTTTTCTTTGTGAGTGTGTTTTTAAAACTAAACTACTTTACAAACGAATAACTTCATTTTAGTTCTTGTGGAAAACGAACAGTTCAATTATTTAATAAATTTTATTTTAAATAAAACAGTCCTTATTTTTTTTAAATATATTTTTTTAGTGCTATCCAATTTTGGAAAACTTTAAAAAATCGAATTAATAACACATTCAACAGAAATATTCCCAACAAAACCAGTCACTATGCGTGTATTAAATAAATTACCTAACTATAATTTTAATGCACATACAATCACAGTTTTCAACACTCACAATTAAAATTTCATGTAAGCATTTTATCGTCCGTGGCGATGCCCGCTTACTTTTAGAGATCCCGCGGTTTCCTCTGCATACAAAAGTTGGAGTAAGTATGAAGGTGTGGCATGTCTCAGCTAGGTTCTCTGACAGCTTCGTTGAATTTATCCGGCAGGTACCTATCCGGACATTCGGAAGCATTGCCTCACTGATCTCTTGTGCTTCTAATAAGAATGGTTATGCAAGTTCCTGACATGAATCACTTCATTGCTACGTGTGCGTATGGCTGCCCTGCATCCCGTACCCCACTTGACGCAGACAAAGAAGCCCCTGTCCCCCTTACTGTTACTGTGCTGGTTGAAACGGAAACCATCGTACAGGATCACTGGCTTACCGTACTTGGACTTCGAGAAAATAAAGTCTGTAAAAGAAGGGATCATCATCATCATCATCATTATTATTTCAGCCGAAAGACGTCCACTGTTGGACATAGGCCTCCCCCAAGTGTCGCCACAACGAACGGTCTTCTGCGTCTCGCATCCATCGCTTCGTTTTCTTTTTTTAAGGACGACAATAAAATCAATAATTGGGAAAATAAATAGCTAATAAGAGGCATTAAGATTGGTTACATGGGAATCTAAACCACTCACCTGTAAAAGTTCTACCTTTTAACGAAAACAATTAAGCATACAATAGTGTAGTGATCTAACTTCTAGCGCAATGACTTATGACCCCAAAGAACAAATCATAACCCACTTCGTAAGGGGCATACACTGGTTTAGCCCTTACGTTTTAGTAACCAAAAACTTTTCTATGGTACCTTATAGCCAGACTGTTGGTTCTACAATGGACTGAGAAATAGGTGAACATACATAAAAGAATATATATACAGCCGAACACATGACCTCCTCGTTTTTTAATTCGGTTAAAAACATCCAAGTCGCCGCTATTTTGTTTGAGATTAGGTAAATAAAGGTACTTAGTAGACATCAAACATTTATTGTTACCTGTATGATCAATCAATAATAATATGTACAATAATTTTTATATTACAATAATATTTATGTACAATAATTTATATATTACAATAACATTTATGTACAATCATTTTCATATTACAATAATATTTATGTACAATCATTTTTATATTACAATAATATTTAATCGATTAAAAAATCAATCGATCAATCGATCGATCGATCGATTTTTTTTTTATTATTATTATTATTATTAATATAATGGGATGTGTAGGTACACACGTAATTACTGTAGTTTAAATGATTTCAATATTTATCTTATGGCGATGTTTCCCTTTTATTTTATTTGTATTATTATCTACTAGCTGAAAATAATTCAAGCCCGGCGAAGCGGGATTTTTTTTTATTAATTACAGTCAAATATAGCCTATGTTGTTCAGGAATACTGTAGCTTGAAATTGGTAAAAGAATTTTCAAAATCGGTTCAGGAGTACAAAATTACAAACTTTACCTCTGTATATCTCTCACATATTATAGAGTCTATATCTTTATAATATGTGAGCCGAATAAAATACTTTTCTTTCTCTCTTTCTTACCTATTACGAGTATATCGGAAACATGACACTTTAGGGTATCATACCTATTACTTGGCGTATATTATTTGTAGCAATAAATGTCCCCTACCTATTATCATCGCACATACTCAGAATCTGACAAAAAAAAATATTTAAAAAATTCATCGTGTGGAAACATTGCAAAAAAAAAATGTTTCTACTTAAATATGTTTGAACCCCTTTCCTCACCTAGATTAAAGCCCAAAAAAGCCTAATACCCAAATATGAACAATTTGGCTCATATATTATATTTATATTCAGTTTTTTTTTTTGTAATAATAAAACAAAATCAATTAAAATAAAATAAAAATGGCAAATTATCTGCGTAATTAATACAGGTGTTTTGCCACATCTTCAACCTTCCCATCTTGAAATTGATAACTTCCTAGTTATGTGTGTGTTCTCTTGTCTTAACAATATCATTATTGATGGTCCCCACCATGCCGCGGCAACGATGCAAGGAGGACCATTTTACACAACGCCATATCTTCTTCGCACCAGCGTTAGGGTTCGACAGGTTGTATTCTTGTCCTTTATATACCAGCTTTGGTTTTCCGTACCTTGATGATGTCAGAAATATAGCTGAAACATAAAGTTATATACCTGAATCCTGATGTTGTTTGTGCAAAGTGTACTGGGTTATTTGGTTACAACTTGTTTGACATTACAACTGCCATAGTTGAAAGTTTGTCATGCTCACTCAAATGTCTCGCTGATGGTAGTACGTGTTATTGGGACATTCAGTTCCCTTCAAAATGGTTGAGCTGAGTGGGGCTGATGCACGCGTCATACTCGTGAACGGGTGCCGTCAGTTGAGACTGGTCATCTCTTAGCTGCCATTGGCTTAACTTAATTTAATTTCTATTTTTTCTTTAGTTTTTTTTTAATTATTATTACTTATCTACATTGTGCTCACATATTAGAAGCAACAAGAAATATGTAACCAAGATCAATGTAACTCATAATAAATGATTTAAAACAGTGTCCATGGAGTTTCTTGCACGTTCTTCTCCATAGAGATCTACGCTTTAGCTTAGCAATGTCAGTGGTGCTGATTTTTTCAGATCAATATCAGCGGATGCAGATGTTATTATTATTATATTTTTGGATGCACGCGCTTAGTAGACTAGAGATCAATTAAGTTCATTTAAGCGAGGGGCTTGTATAAAAATGAGAACACAATAACGGATAAAATGTTAACTTTAATAAACTTAAGCCACATTAACATTATTAATAAACATTAGTTTTAGTAATACGAGAAACCGGAAACACGTGTCTAGTATTTTAATGTAAAGAATCTATGTACAAAATTTCATAACTGTATCATGAAAAATGACAACATTATAAGCTTGTTATGTTATCTGGTTGTTCGCACAAATACATGGTCACCGGGCCATCCCGGCGACTGAGGGGTTGTTTGCTCCCGTACCCAGCTGTGCTCTGGCACTTAATACCCGCTATGATCTGCCGCGACCTGTGTTGTACTTAGTGTCGGTGGTGTCCAACTTGTGACCGTTTTAAATATTTTTGGGAAAAAATATAACATGGTGTAAAAAATTATTGGGATCGATTCAGTTACTGTTTCTGAACACACTATTTTCAGGTTTCGCATATACTAAAAATAATTTTGTATAGCTAGTGGTCGTCCAGTGATCATAATTCGACCGTAGTTAATCTTCCTGCTAAAGAAGAATAGAAAACTTTTATATGAAGAAGTAGTTAGTAGCCTATGTACATGAACTCTATTCATTATCACCATCATTTCAGCCGATAAACGTCCACTGCTGGACATAGGCCTCCCCCAAATGTCGCCGTGCGAGCAATGTGCCCTGCCCATTGCCACTTACGTTTAGCTATTCTTCGTGCTATGTCGGCAACCTTGGTTCTCCTATTGATATCTTCATTTCTGATTCGATCACGCAAGGAAACTCCGAGCATAGCCCTTTCCGTTGCCCTTTGGGTGACTTTAAGCCTTCTAATGAGGCCCATTGTGAGCGACCACGTTTCGGAACCATATGTCGTCACTTGCAACACGCACTGGTCATAGACTTTCGTCTTGAGGCACTGTGGTATATGAACGCTGCCCAGCCAAGTCGGATTCGACGGTTGACCTCTTTCTCGAAATTAGATCTACCCAACTGGACTGTCTGTCCACGGTAGACGTAATCGTCCACAACAACTTCGAGTATAGAGTCTCCAATCTTGATAGAAGTGGGTGCTACATGGTTGTTTATCATGACTTTAGTTTTGTCCATGTTCATTTTAAGACCCACTCTTTCGGAAGCTCTACTGAGGTCATCAATATAGTAGGGTAGAATATATTATGAACTCTTTATATAATAAGCAGTTATGGTGTACAATAAAGAATTAAAGATGGTTCGAATGATCAAGTTTCACAGATTGCATTTCTCCGTAAATAGTGAGGATCCGGGCCCTGCATCCTTTGCTCCACCTGATACATCTCCATACTTGTCTGACATCCGATTTATTATCCTTTAAACTAAAACGATCACCGTTGTAGAATAGCAATCTTTTTCCTTGTCTTGATAAAATGAAGACCGGCCCTGAAAGTAAAAAAAGAGAAAAATATTTTAAAAATAAACAAGAAAATTGAAACTATAAATACACACACAAATATCGCACACATACACTCATTACACACACCATTACCACCACCACTATTACCACCATGGTATCCACCACAAACCCTGGTGGTGGTTTGGTTACCATGGTAACAATTATCATGATGGGTTTACCATTGTGTACATTAGTATGTACATATAAAATTACATGTAGTACCTTGGTACATCCACATTTTGTCAATTAAGTTTTGTTTTCAAAAGTGTGGTGTATTTTAATACCCACGATTTTAATACCCACTTAAAAGGATATATCTACCTGTAGTATAAACTTCTTTTGTACAATCTACAAGTTACAAGTTCTTTACTTCTCTTAAGTATTTGCTACTTATAAGGAGCTCTTATTAACCAAAGACTTTGTGTTTTTTGCAGTGCTTTTTGGTAGTAGGTACATCACTATTTCTAAATAGTGGATAGTGATGACAGAATAAGCGGTTTTTTTTAGGTGGGAAATCATCCAATGACTTCTCCCGCTCTAGGGCAAACGAGAGGGCGTATCAGACTTACTGACCAAAACCCACTCACTCCTATTTTCCTTCTTTGCCTTCGTTCCACGGCCTCAGGGTTCTCTTTCACGGGTTTAAGAACTGTAATTTTAAGTAAAACTAATATTTTAAAAACGTATAATTTAATTATAAATCTCTGTTACCTGAGGCATCATAATTATTTATAAAATCTGAACATTTATAATATAAATATAGAAAAATACTTAAAAATTATAAATATAGAAAAATACTTAAAGATTATAATAATATGGCCATTGGCAGAATATAGAATATAGCAGGTAAAAGGATAGGATTCGGACATAGTGTCCGAATCGACACATTTTGTTTTCAATATTTTTTCACAGACGATTCGAACACCACCAAATTTATTGAAGCTGCTTAGTACAGTCAGATAATAAAAGTTATAAAACATAGTACTTAAAGAAATTTAATTACCCGGAGTTGCCGCCTTAAATCCACCCTAAAATATTTTTGGTAACGCTTTTTTATATTATATTCTAAAACTTTTTATCTGACTGTACTAAACAGTATGTGTATGAATATTCAGTGAGATAAACATTTAAATAAAAATGTGTCAATTCGTACACAGTGTCCGAATATATTGTGTCCCAATCGTCAACAACTCTGTAGAAGATACCGTTGGCATAAAACCAACATTATTAATGATTATGGTCATCCCTGATCTTGTAAACTTTTTTCTCTACGATGGCGATGAAGGCACGGCACCCGCGACCCCAGTGGTTGCATCTAAATACCTCTTTATTTTCAACCCTCTCACTTTTTCCTGTGCTCTTTCGTAAAAACCTGTGGCCGCCAAATTCAACTACGGGATTGCCGTGACATGATGTTGCATAAACTGGAACTATAAAAAAAAACAGTTTTTATTAGCAGCCCACCAGCATCGGCAACAGGGTCCGAGCTACCGGCGGGCGGTCAAGGCTCCAGAGAGAGGAACCTCCTTACAATACGAGCCGTGTCCAAAAGAACCACTTTCGGAATCAAGCCCTTGATACAGTTGCCTAATTATTGTCTTCTTAGATGTTGGTTAAGGTCAGTTTACTTGAACGTAAATTGTAAAAGTTCTTCTAGTGGGACTCGAGGACGAAGGGTTCCGTACCGTCCGTAGCAAAAAAAAAAAACAGAAAAAAAAATTTTAATTCTGTTTTTTAGTATTTGTAAAGAAGAAATACATTGTCAGTGAAAATTTCAACTGTCTAACTATCACGGTTCATGAGATACAGCCTGGTGACAGATGGACATAAGGACATCGGATTCTTAGTAAAGTGTCTCGTTTTACCCTTTGGGTACGGGACCTTAAAAAAATAGTTTCCGCCAGCACCTCTGCACGCGTAAGTCGCATAAACCCAAGAGGACATAATTCCGGGATAATTTATGAGATGAAACATCAGTGCGCCAAGTTTCATCTAAATCCGTTCAGCCGTTTAGACACTAAGAGGTCATAAACAAACAAACAGAGAGACACACAATAGACAGATAGACAGAGTTACTTTTTTAATTTATATATATATATTTTTCTCATTATAATAGCCACTTAGGAAAATATTTGCAGAGAAGGCTACAGTGCGCTGGTGGCTGGTACATTTAATGATTATGATTGTTCTGAGTCTTGACGATATGTTCTTCGTAGGTAGTGATGGCAGCCCTGCAGCCGTGAGCCCATCTTGTGCACACCCATCTCTTTCTCGGCTTGGCGCCTATAGTGGCCTTGTTGAAGCTAAAGTTGTGATGGCGGTACTGGATCATTTGGTTCCCTCGTTTTGATGTAATATACACGAGCTTTTCTAAAAATAAAAAATAAAAACAAATAATTATTTTCTTTTACTACATAACTGTTATTAAATTAATAGAGGCACTTACCAGAATATCTCTTGACTACGCTTTAACATCCTTACTGTGCCGGTAATTCTTAATTGCAAAAAGTTTAATAAAGAAGACCAGTACTACTCGAAAAAGAAAACAAATATAATAGATTTTTCTTATTTTTTATTGTACACACAAGTTTTATAAAGCAATAAAAAAGGGACAACTAATTTACACAAGCGAGCTTTACTCACAATTGGGTTTTCTTACATAAATGAGAGAGAAATGCGCTTGAGGATTTTATTCACATTGACTAGAATAAACTTTATTTACACCAAAATTGTAATACTACCTACTCTTTTATGGCATTAACAGGTACCACAACAGTTTAACGAAAGAAAGAAAAAATTTAAGAACGTCATAGATGCGAAAGTTATGTACAATATGGCATATTTTATAATAATTATATTATTCCTCAACTTTCAGAGCTTGTGCTATGAGTACTAGACAACTGATAAACATACATACATATATATTTCTAAATACATAAATAGTATAGACAAATTACACCCAGGCACAGAACAAATGATCGTGCTCATCACACAAACATTTGTCCTAGGTGGGTATCGAACCCACGACCTCCGGCATAACAGTCAGGACCACTGACCACCGGACCAACAGGTCAGTCAAAATTTATGACAGTTGCCAATGGCCTACGTGTGGTTATGAGTACCATTGACTCTGATAATAAGTTCTTCGAACGTAATGACAGAGGCTCTACACCCATATGACCATTTAGTGCACAGCCATCTTTGTTTTAGAGATCCTGGCCTACCCTTGTTGATGGTAAACCTGTTGCCATTATACAGTAGCATCTGATTGCCTCGAGCTGATGTAATAAAGTCAGCACGATCTAAAACAAAGTGATTTAGTTATTCACACTTAATACTATGGTATATTGATTTTTGGTCATTATAAAGCACTAAAATTATTTTTAATTTTAAAAGTTAGTCTACTACACTCTACATCAGGGATGTTATGAATATGAAATTTCGGATCTGGATACAGATACGGATAACCCCTTGAGCGCCGATTGTACATACGTCTGTACAAATTGAATGACCTTGAAAAACGCTTAATTGTCGTTTTGTACACACGTTTGTAAGAATTGTTTTTAGCCGAAAATATTTGTTTCTATATCTTTGTTTTTCCTAGTAAAATCCAAAAAAAGTTTTTTTTTATTTCTTTTTATTATTTTTGGTGATTTACGTAAAAACGCGCAATTACGTAATAATAATACCATTCCGAGAAGAGGAATAATATTATACCGGTTTCTGATACAGTAACGGATATGAAATTATTTCGGATTATCTTTTAGTTTCGGTTACGAATAATAGATTTTTAAAATTATAAATGTAAAGAATATATTACGTTGTGTTTGGCCGAGCGAAACAAACAAAAACCGGTCGTAACCTTTATTTAGACTCCGCCTTGTTCCGAAACTTTCATATCGGTTTCGGTTACGGATATTTTTTTATTTCGTATATCCGATAGTTTCGGTTACGAAGCTCCATAACAGCCCTGCCATAACCCTGTCATAATGGATTTGTTATTATATTATTATTGTTTTATTAAATGTATTTTTTTAGTTTGTAAGTTTCTATTGTACAACGCCTTGGACATCCTCCGTAACTTTGTACAAGTGCTTGTAAATAAATAAATAAATAAATACCTACGACTCATCAATCACTTGATTTCTGTTATGAAAACAATAGTCACTTATCTTAATAAAATAATACCAACAATAATACCTGTATAAAAAAATAATGGGGAAGATACACACAACACACATTATAAAACAGCTCATATAAACTTTTCGATGCGACAGAACATAATTTACGTAATTTTCAAAAAAAAAATCTCGAATCTCTTGTCATTCTAGTTATTATTATCATCCGAGCTATTCACGCTATTTAGTCTTACTTACATACTACTTTCACAACCAATTTCTAAATCTATATTTTTTTTTTAATTTAATTTAAAAGTTAAACTTTACTTTGGTCTACGAATCTTTTGCCGCAACCCTGTAACGCAAAAGGCAACTGAAGGAAAACAGGTAGGTTTTAGTCAGTAAAAGTCTGTCACTCGCTCTCGTTCCATCCAGAGCTAGAGGAGTTACATGCTGATTCCAAACCACAAAAAAAAAATTATTTATAAATATTCGGGGTAGGAATTTTATCTTTTTTTCCTGATCCTTAGAGGTGAATATTATAATTTTAGTAAGTAATAAAATTTTATTTAACATATGACGTATGCTGAAGGCTAATTTTAAACTAAACTGACTTTTAATTGAGTTTATCAAGATAAAAATAAATCGGGGTAATCCGGGATGGGGAGCTTCGAGGATCGGGGTACTCGGGGAATAAACCCAAATATTCAGACCTATTTGCTGTAAATTCAAACATGGGTCGTGTCCACAGAACAGGTCGTGTCTCTTGGTAAAGAAGAACGTTGCTATACGACCAGTATAGCTTTTTCTCTCATTCGCCATGACATTACTCGTGATTATGGCAATTCCTATAGGCAACAAAGGCGGTACCCACAGTGATAACCATAGCCTTACATCCCTTCCCTCTCGTGCAGGTCCATCGCGCCTTTGGACCCTTAGTACGATAGTATTTATTGAAACGGTGACGACCAAGCAACACCACAGGGTTCCCAAATCGCGATGTTGTGAAAATTAATTCTGAAAAATAAACGATGTTTGAACTTAAATATTAGAACACACACACATACCTATAGACAATCCTCAATGACTGACTCTGCCTGCGATATTCCTGTTTTAATTATTGGTAAAATATGTTACATAAATATTATTGGGGGAAATGAGAAACCCAAATAAAATTGTCTAAAAAATTTAATTTTGTGCTTGTATTTTATATTCAACAAGTATAACTTTTTACAATCTAATAATTTTATAGATATAATTTAATACGTACAGTATTAAATCAGCGATTGGCTGCTGCGCTGCATGTCGCGGGTTCGATTCCCGAGCAGAACAAATATGTGTGTGGCCTACAGATAATTGTACCGAGTCTGGGCGTCTTATATATTTGAGTTTTACATATATATATTTACGTACATATTTGTGGACGCACCCACGTTGCCTCACACTAGGAGTTACTCCTGTACAGGAGTAAAATAAGAAAGAAATAAACTATATTTTGGTGGACATTACAAATTAGAAATCAATGGTTGTGGTCATTCTTAACTGCTACAATGACGTCATCAATCGTGACGAGTGACGCAGGGCACCCTCCAGACCTTGCCTTGACACAATACCACCTGGCCCTGGAACCACACGTTCGAGAATGCTTGTTGTATCTATGTCGTCCCATAGTAATCACTGGTTTCCCATACCTTGAAGTGCCAAAAACTACCAGCTCTGAAAGAACAATTGAGTGAAAACCTATTTTATAGTAGGAAGGTACAATAATTATCTATCATCAAAGTTAGTTGGGGCTGTCTAGCTTCGTGCATTTAATACCCGGTGGATTTTCAAAAAAGTCCTTCATACAAACCTTTTTTAGGGAAATCATTAAATTACTTCCTCCGCTCTGGGTGGAGCGAGTGGGTTTTGTCAGACTTTTATTGACAAAAACTCACAGAGTTCCTTAATGCCCTTTGCGAAGGCCATGGTAACTCTCTCGAACAATCCGTAGCCCTTCATAAAAACCTTGAATTGACAATCACGAACACAACAAAAAAACAGCCAAATCGGTCGAGCCGTTCTCAAGTTATGCCTCGTCATCCATGTGCCAATTGAATTTTATTTATATAGAAGATTAATATTAAAAAAAAGCGAATGTGAATGACAAAAAATGATCTTTATTGGTACCTAAAATCATTGTGGTTGCCATACGAAAATGTATGGTTGTCGAAGTCAGTTAAGTGTCACTGGGCTAAACTATTATTTTTTCTAAGTATTTATTTAGAAAATTTTGCTTAAGTACTCAATAAGATGAATAAATAGACACGAATTTCATTCTTTTTAAACTTCAGCACATTTTAGTTACTCTTCAATTGATTATTTATCTGGGTTTGTGTTTAATTATTTACATTTTTACAATTTTTTTTTTTTTTTTTGTCTTGGTGTGGCCATGTAAAGAGGAGGGATGAAACGCATGTTACTAAAAGAGTTATGAGTATACATATGGATGGGTGGAGAGGGAGAGGGAGACCTAAGAAAACATGGAATGATTGTGGGAGAAGTGACATGAAAGAAAAAGAAGTTAGTGATAGCGTGACGGGTGACAGGACAGAATGGAAGAAAAAAACGTCTTGCGCCGACCCCAAATAAAACGAGATAAGGGCAGGAAGATGATAATGAATAAAAATTTTTTGATTGCAGCTACCAATCATAAATTCGGATTAAATGTGGTTCGGAGTGACATAAGAAAAAAAAATTAAAATTACTTAAATTTCAAATAAATAAAAAACAAAGAAAAGAGCAAAAAAATAGAAAAATATATGCCGATCATTAGATGTGCGTATTATGTTGAGTTTGTGTGGGAAGTATGAATTTGCGTGTATGATTGTTGATTATACCTTTGATAGGTTTTCTATCTCGTCCTAGCTTAATGTCATGATCCATTGTTTCAGGTTCTTTTTGCACTCATGTGATTTTTATATTTTTCATTTTTGATAACAGGTTTATATAAGCGACTACCCAAGACTACAAAATGTCGGTTAAGTACACACTTGAGTCAACCAGCGTTTTGAGAGATGATCGAGGTTAAAACAAAAATGTTTACGGTTTTTTCAAAAGTACTGTGCACGAAGAGTTTGCAATCTTTATACATTTTTGTGATACTAAACCAAAAGTGTTTGAGAATTATGACTTCGAGTATTGCTATCTCTAGAAGAGAGACCTTTTTAAGAGCCCCTCCTCAAACTGTAATATCAAATGATAGTATTGACTGACTGAACTGTATGTACTTACCTGCTTAGTAATAGTTAAGTTAGATTGTAATGTGGGTACCTCAGTAATAAACTAGCTAGCGAGCAAGACGGTTGTTTCATTACTACGCACTGACACACTACTGACTCAATGAGAAATAAACTATACTCACTGGTTTGGAATCAGCACTACAATGTATTTTATAAAAAAAATGTTATGTGTTTACTGACTCTCTGTGATAAACGATGTCCGTTTTCCATGAGATTAAGGATGTTTATGCCAATATACCGCATGATGTGCTGGACTTAATCGTAAGCCCTAAGCGACCTTAGATGTATTTCCTATAAATACATCTATAATAATAATAATAAATTATTTATTGACATAAGGTTTTACACTCATAAATGAAATTCCCTGGCTCCTGAGCTAGTTAGGAACTGTATTACAGGCGCCAGTGTATTCCCCATATTGCTGTTAAGGTTTTGTCAACAAATTCGTACAATTAGAAAAAAAAAGTTAAATTGGAAAACATATCATAATTTTAAGAATTTAAATCTACGGTCAATGACAAATATCACAATTCATAATTCAGTAAAATCAGAATACTTATATGAAAAAAAAAAATAATATAAAAATAAAAAATAATAGTAATGTTAAAATCCACAAATAAAATCAAAATTAAAATCAAAAATAAAATCAAAATTAAAGTTTAAAAATAAAATAAAATGTGTGTCCAAAAATCTAAATTAAAATGCAATCCACAGAATAAAATCAAAATTATAATCAAAAATAAAATCAAAATTAAAGTTTAAAAATAAAATAAAATAAAATCAGTGTCCAAAAATCTAAATTAAAATACAATTAGGTATGGTCTATAATAATTATTCAGCAATAATAAATGATATCAAAAATCAAAACTGCGTTGAAACAATGACTCTACTAAATTTTGTACCAATGTTGAGACATTCGGTTCGTTACCATAGTTAGGAGTTCCAATACATTTTGAAGAAACAAAGTACTTTGAAATCTGTCGAAACCCTGTCGAATCTGCCGGGATGAATCTAAGATGAAGATCATAATATATAGAAAATTATTGCTACATTATTAAGAAACACGTTGTGCGGCATTATCATAATATTCAAGATTATCTATCTCAATAAAACCAAAAATGCAATCAAACGACAGATTGAGCTAAATCAATATACTCGATACTAAAATTCGAGTGCAGTGCGATCAATCGTTGAAATCGGACGCGCCTGCACTGTACGCGAAAATTATTATTTAATTTGCGCCGAACGCGGCAAGTGCCGCTGCCATCATGCGTTCGGAAGAACTTGTGGCGAACGAGGTTCTGGCATTCCTGCAGTATCAGCTCGATGTCATGGACGAGGTCAGTGTGACCCAGATCTGCACGTCCAACTTCAATGAAGAGGAGATTCGCAGAGCGAAAACACTGCTGTACGAGTCGCTACACATGGCTGACCGAATGCCGTCCCGTAGGAGGGATGAAAAAGGAGAGAGGAGTCTCCAGGACATTATCAAAGTGCTCAAGGAGACCGACCCAGATGACGTGCCGACTTTCGTGGCGAAGGATTTGCGCAAGCTGCCCCCCGTCACATTCGACCACGTCGACGTCACCAGACTGCTGCGGGACATCACAACCCTCAGATCAAGCCTGGCCGAGATGCAGTTGAAGTTGGAAGCATCGCAAACCATCATCAGCGATCTACGTACCGAGGTAGCAGATTTACGCAATACGGTATGTAGGTCACACGAGCGAACTATCAACATCAACACCAGTCACGGCGCGTTGAATGCATCACAGCGGAGTTTCGAGTCAGCAAAATTGGACTCGTCGCCGGCCGCCGTCACTGCAAGTGATGCACAAATGCGCCCCGCCCTCCCCGCGTCCCCCGTCTCTGGGGCACCGAAACAAGTGAGCGCGTCACGTGCTTACTCAGCTGCCGTTGTTGCTACTCCAGCGAAAAATCAGCGGCCATCAAAACAAGTGAGGGGTATCCAGGGGCCCTCCGTCCACGTTCGAAGCTCGTTACCTTCGGTAACAAGCCAAGGACAGGTCGATGAAGAAGGCTTCGTTCGTGTAGTAAAGAAGAAGAAGAAGCCTGCTTGTCGCAATCAGTGCGGTACCGCATTGACAGGTCCGAACATGTTGCTGCGTCCCGCTATTCCATCGACGCAGCTGTACGTGTCACGTCTGCATCACTCCACGAGCGTAGAGGATGTCGTGGAGTACATAAAGGTGAAGACCAGGTTCATCCTGAGAGTTGAAAGGTTGGAGTCGCGTCACAAGATCAACTTCAAATCTTTTGTTGTACGGGTACCGACTCAACATCTGGAGACTTTCATGAAGGAAGAATTTTGGCCGACCGGTGTCGTGTATCGGCGCTTTCGTGGAAGGCTACATGACACCACGACTCAGCGCAATATGTCGCCGACCCAACGTAGTTTTAATAATAAATAAAAATAGAATGTTATTATGTATTAGTTTATTATTTTTAAGATTGTTATTTATGTATAGTGTCTATGGGCCTTAGTAGCCTGAAATAAAGAGTTATTATTATTATTATTATTATTATTTTAAAATCTTGGACTGTTGTATACTTTATTGTTGTGGTAATGTGTATTATTGAGTACCACAATTTCATCGCCGACGGTCGTGACGCTTGCTTTGCACCCGTAACTGCTTCTGACACATTTCCACCTCACCCTCATCCCTGTGCAGCGACTGAGTTTGTTAAATCTATACTCTCCTAATAACATAACTGGTCTTCCATTCCTAGAAGTCGTGAACAGAGGACCTGAAAATATACAATGAATGAATAAACAGGTGTATTCAAGCCAGCCTGTCCGAAATTGTGAGGAATACTGAAAAAAGTCAAAAAGGGGTCTTTTTTTAGGTGGGATAATCATCTAATGACCAATCTCGCTCTTGGGCGGAGCGTGAGATAGTGTCAGACTTTTACTGACTAAAAACCCACTCCTGTTCCTTCGTTGCCTTCGCCCCAGGGTTTCGTTTTCACACTACCCGTCCAATTTTAATAAAAACTGGAATTGCATCATTGGATTTTTGAACCGAACACATTGATTTTGGTACAATACACACAATACAATACATACCTATTGTATTATTATATCACGTAATAATGATGCTAATAAGAATCAACTTCTGGGCAGTAATGATATATGGAAAACTATCAGAGGGACGCAGTAGTTGCACATACGATAGGGAAGGCAGACCTTATGTCCTGCGGAGTTACACAGCAAAATTAAAATAATTCAGACAAATAGGTAATAAAATAAAATTAACATAAAACGTAACGTACTGCAGTAATTTATTTCTTGAAATAATAAATAAACCGTAATAAAATATGAGTATATAGCTAACAAATGAAAGCAAAACTATAACTCGACTGCGGAAGCACCTACGATTGATAATCAGATCTGCTAATAGATAGCGCAAGTAGTATTCATAAACGCTGAAATATACATAGCTTCTGTTTGATATATTTTAATATTGTACTACTTCAGACTTTATCCTCTTTCATTTGATATCTACAACGAATGATAAAAAACTGGGCAAGTGCGAGTCGGACTCGCGCACTGAGGGTTCCATATAAACTTATTTTGTAAATAGTTCAATTCCCGAAAGGAGTCTCGAAGATTTTTTTCCGAATCGCAATTTAACAACAAATTTGTTGTTTTGATATTTATTCCTATACCTGTGCTATAAGACCTTGTTTTATGCCAAATTTCAGGATTCTGGGTCAACGGAAAGTACCCTATGAATTTTGATTCCCTTGAGAGTGTCAAAATATACGTTTTTTTGCGACATAAACAGCCGTATCTTTTTTTTTCAAGGGACCGCAGGCCTGAGTATAAGGTTAATTTAATTTCAACTCGATACCTCCACGCGTTACCGAGATAAAGGGTCTTGTTAGACAGACAGACAGACAGATTCACAACAAAGTGATCCTACAAAGGTTCCGTTTTTTTCTTTTTGAGGTACGGAACCCTAAAAAGAACAGAAACCTCTACTTTTCTGGGTGTAAATGTGTAAATCCACAATTTTTTTTTTACAACTTATTGTTGTTTAAATAACACCTAGACCATAATTGCGAATCGAAGGTAGCGCTACAGTGGAACATTATATACCTAGACAGCCAAACTCATAACGCTTCGTTTTGGCTTTGCCGAAAAAAAAAAGTTGATTAAAACCATTGAAAAAATTATTAAAACTAAATTTATTTTTTGTTAGTTAAAATATTCTTCATGAATTTCAATAGTTATATAACTACCTAGCTACTTAATTTACATGTGTATATTTTGTAAATATGTTGTACATTTTAACTACCTAATAACTAAGCTTCAGAGAGATGAATCATATAGTTCTATTCAGAATGTATAAAAAAGGCCTCCAGTTGAACTAGAGTACTCTAGTCTCACAACTTTTTAGAATACCCAAGACTTTTGAACGACACCTCGGGCTTGTATAGTTCGACAAATTTGGCATCATACGTACGTAACACCCGAGTTCTGTATTGTTTTTCATTTATCTTCTTCATTCTTCAGTGAAAAATCATATAGTCAGTCATGATTATGTGTATTATTGGATCTAATGACGATATCTTCTACGGTATAAAGGGATGCTTTACAACCTTTAGTACATTTGACGCATTTCCAAGAAGCCGTTGGTCCTCTGCATTTGCTGTATTTGTTAAATCTATAGTGTCCACTCTGTATAACAGGCCTGCCCTGTCTTGATGTTGAATAAACATATTCTGAAACAGTGCAAGCAATACCTACATACGTAAAAATATAATAGCAAGAACCCGATCAAATACTTGTGTAATGTCACCGAATTTATAAATAGCATATCCCTATAAAAACAAAAAACCCTTACCGAAAATATATTTGTAACAAAATCAACACATAATTAATAAGTAAAATTAAAAGTAACAAAGTAAAAATTAATTAAAAAATAAATGGACCACAAAGTCGCTCAGCGTGCTATGGAGAGCCATACTTTGACTGTTATCCGAAATGAAATTAATCAATAACATAATTGATAAGAAAGGAACATGAGCTACTGGCATAGCTCGCAATATCTCTAACAAAATTACAAAAAACCATACACACACACAGTCACTTTTTTCTCGATAACATATATAAAATTGTAAACTTACATTATCGTTTTATACAAGTCCAAAGTACAGGGTTCCACAGAAATGTACGAGTACATATAGGCCGTCTTATTCTCTGATCGTCTTAATTTTTCGTTTTATCGTATTCTTTTTCTTCTATTTATCTGGTTTCCAGTGCTGATGGGCATTATTGAAAGATTTAAATCAGAAAAAATATACACGTTCAAGATTGCGGTGCACGCGACGATACGCGCAGAGTATATTTTTCCGTATAGCGTAGACGCGCACAGTGAACCAAAAGAAATTACTAGGTACTCACAATAAAAGTTTATTAAGAATCTCATGATACTATCATTGAGACTCAAAATTAATATGGTTCATGGAGCGCTTGTTTCAGAAAAAAATAACTTAAATGTCACTGAATAAAAACAATTTATATCTTTAACTAAAAAATATATTTATTAATGGATTAATAATACTGTTTCCACGGACGGCAAAATTTTTGAAGTTTACACAATATCTTTACTAGTTACTGAAACTGCGTCTCATCATATTAATATTATTAAAAAAAAAGTATTTTCGTTTGTAAAGAATAAACTCAAAAACTACTGGACCGAATTAAATCTGGACGAAAAATTATATCTTTAAATTATATGAATGTTATTTTACCTCTTAGTGACATAGTCTATATTAATTTACATATTCTGCTTTCATGCAGGTGAAGCCACTGACAGTAGCTAGTTATTAATATGAAAATAACTCTTATAAGCTGCGCTTTTGGCGACCAATCGATGTTAGTCAAATGGTATCGTTAAGATTTACATTTAAAACTATTAATTATATGTGTATCTGCATATATAAAAGGAGAAACTGACTGACTGACATATCAACGCACAGCCAAAACCACTGAGACCAGGAGTGTGAAATTTTGCACAAGGTGTCCTTTTATGACGTAGGCAAGCACTAAGAGAGAATTTTCCAAAATTGAAATTGGGGCCCAAAGTTTGTATGGAGAAACGGACTTTCACGCGGGCGAAGTCACTGGGCAGAAGCTAGTATTTTAATATGTTGAATATCAAGCATCTAATATGTTTCATCATCATCATCATTTCTGTCGAAAGATGTCCACTGCTGCACATAGGCCGCCCCCAAGTGATGACATAACGACCGGTGCTGTGCTTCTCGCATCTATCGGATTTCCTTGACACTCACCAGGTAATCGGTTCACATTGTGGGAGGCCTACCAATGCTGCGTCTTTCGGTACGCGGTCGCCACTCCAGAACCTTTCGGCCCGATCGACCATCTGTTCTGAGAGCAATGTGACTTGCCTACTTACACATAACTCGAAGAATCGCCAAATTTAAGTAATCTTAAATTTGGCGATTCTACGAGTTATGTCGGTAACTTTAGTTCTCCTGCAGACATCTTCATTCTTTATTCGATCACGCAAGGAAACTCTGAGCATAGCCCTTTCCATTGCCTTTTGGGTGACTTTCAGCCTTCTGATGAGGCCGATAATGTGCGACCACATTTTAGAGCAAAATCTTTGAAACGGTAACTTGAAGATAACGATTTCGTCCACATTTGAGGTAAAGGAGAGTCGAGTATCGAGTCGTATTCGATCTGTCCGAAGTCTTTGAGTGTTGTTAGAAGCATTTTTCTTGGACACAACTTGGGCGGAATTCACCAATAAAACTAATCGCGTTTTAACGTTTGGCTCGCATAATCGCGTTTAGCCGCTGTCACTAGTGTCACTTGTCTGTATTTTTCTTTTGTTGTATTTTTACAAGTGACACTAGTGACAGCGGCTAAACGCGATTATGCGAGCCAAACGTTAAAACGCAATTAGTTTTATTGGTGAATTCCGCCCTTAGTCACTGACTAATGATTGTGAGGAGATTGTTTTATTATAACGTTGTTATATGTGACTAGGGAAGCAGAACACTTGAAGTGTGTGTATGTTCCTTTATATTATTTAGTAAGTATGCTCCTTAAGAATTGTGTCTCATGTTATAGCTTACGTTGCGCTATGCATTGTATGTATATTTTAGATTCATTATACTACTCTTATGGGAACCGAGCAGTAGCCTTTTATTTTACACCCGAACCTTGTACATCTCATGGCGACCCTGCCACGGGCTACGTTATTCGGTACCTAACTTTAAAAGAAAATATATATATATAAACGCGACTACCAAAGAAAAATGTGTCGGTCAACGGTACAAAAAGACGAAGTCTTCATCACCCAGAACACGGCTGGGAACAACGAAGCAACATTGAAGGGTGTCGGTGAACACGTGGAGCGAATGAGCATCGTCGTATACGTAATGCTGGCTGTGTTTATCGCGGCAGTCTGCTATTTTTTGGTACGTATCTACAAACGGTGCCATCAGCGGTGGATCCAGGACGAAATAGGTCTACAGGCTATCCAACGTATTCGCGCATCTCTACGGGGACGACAGACTGCAGAAGCTGCGGCATAATGCTCAGTGCCATCCATCTAAACAGTGAGTTACCATCAATATACTTAAGTGAAAAATAAAAAAGTGAAATAATCGATAAAATGCATCAGTGAGTTTAAAATATCGCGAGTGAACGTTTAAAAAAAAATAATATACGGCTATAAGTACGAACTTTTAAGTTAATTTAAATACCAAGTTCTAAAAATAGAATCAAAATGTGCGATTAATGTTATTACGTTCTACAGTTAATTGTCTAGAATCGTGCACAAACACTCATGCAATTTGATACTGTGCTGCAAATATGGAAACGTATGACATTCTTTCGCCGGTGCATGTAATTTTACACTTTTGTTTTTACTTATTTAATATAATAATGTAATTGGTTTAATTAACGAAATATATTTTTAGATTATGATTGAGACATTGGTAGAAAATTGTAACAAATTGACGGAAATAAGAAAATATTTAGTTAAAAAGGGAAAATCTAGGTATATAGGAAAAACTATAGAAATTAAGTTAGGTGAAGCGAAAATTATTTTTGATAAATGCAGCGAATTGTTTTTGCTTTTGAAATCAAAACAGGATACCAAGATTATAGCATCAGCATCAGATATTTTCAAAAATATTAGACAACTTTACGAGGAGATTAATAATTTGTGTACGTATACAAATATTAAAATAGAAAAAATGGAATTCGACTTAAAAACGGCTTGTAGTTTGTTGCCAGTTATGGACGGAACGGAGAGTGTAACGAAACGATTGATTGATGGAATTGAGATGTATTCAGAAATGATTAACGCGACGGATAACGATTTATTAATAAAATTCGTTTTGAAAAATAGGATCACAGAAAATGCAAAATTACGAATAGCTGCGACTTATACATCTATTTCAGAACTTGTCAAGGACATGCGAACTCATCTTATTACAAAAAAATCGTTCACGGCAATTCAGTCACGACTTCAAAATATTTCACAAGGATATAGAACAATTGACGAATATGGGACTGAACTTGAACAACTATTTACGGACTTGACAATTTCTCAAGCAGATGGTGAGTCAACTAAGTATGACATTTTAAAGCCAATTAATGAAAAATTTGCAATTAGAAAGTTTGCAGACGGATTAAAAAATTCTAGGTTAAGCACTATAGTTGCAGCTCGCAATTATAGCTCGTTAAAGGATGCTATACAGGCTGCAAAGGATGAAGAGTGTATAATTTCATCAAATTCAGGTGATGTCATGCATTTTACTAATAAGTCAAATAACAGAGGACAACGAGGTAACTATTCCAATCATTCGAGATACCAGCAAGGATATGGAGGAAGAGGTGCTCAAGGACGAGGACAACCATCAAATAGGTATGTACGAGGACAATATTATTCTAAACACCATAATTTTCGCGGTAACCCTAATTCAGGGGGAAATCATACTCCCAGGGGATCACAACAATCTTATAGAGGCAGAAATTTTCGAAATAATAACTATAGAGGTAATACACGCAGAATTTATTCGGCACAAGTAACTGAGAAAACGAAAAATACTGGTCAAGAAACAGAACACAAGGACCAATCAAAATTTTTTCGTGAATAAAAGTGAAATTTTTGCTTTTAATGGATTAACGAAATTAATTTCATTTAAATTAGGAAATAATGCATATTACTGGTTATTAGATACGGGAGCTTCTTTGTCAATTATACGAAAAGAAAGTTTGCCGCAAAATATAGATATATATAAAAATGATGTTTTAGTCAATGGCATAGGCGGACAAATTCACTCACAAGGCCATGTTTATCTTACATTGTCATCAGATAATGGTGAATCATTTCAACACAAGTTCCATATATTTAATAACTTACCTCTTAAGGCCGATGGTATTATCGGGTTAGACTTTTTAAGTACTTACCTAGCGAAAATAAATTTAGAAACGAGGGTTTTGACATTAAAAATAAATAGAAAAGAAATAACAACGCAAATATTTGATAATTCTGAAAAAACTCATAATTGCGAATTTTTAACTATCCCGGCGCGATGCGAATCTATCCATTTCATAAGAATAGAATCATGCCCAAAAGAAGACAGTATTGTTTGCGCAGAAGATTTAGGGAATAATTTATTTTTAGCTAGTGCTATTGTGCAAGCAAATAAAGATAAAATACCAATTAAAATTTTAAATGTCAGTGAAAATGATATACGAATACCAATATTTAAACCAAACTTACAACCATTATCTTTATACGAGTGCTATAAGTGTGATAAAAATAAAGCAAATGCTACTAGAGCAGAAACATTAAAAACATTATTAAAATTACAACATCTTAATTCTGAGGAAAAAACGTCTATCGAGGACATTTGTCAAAAGTATTCAGATGTTTTTCATTTGCCAAACGATAAATTAACAACAACTAATATTTATGAACAAACAATAACATTAAAACCTAACACAAATCCTGTATACACAAAACCATACAGATTACCACAAAGCTTAAAGAAAGAACTAAATGAAAAAATACAAAATATGATAAAAGATGATATTATTGAGGAAACACAAAGTGAATGGTCTAGTCCAATATTACTAGTGCCAAAGAAAAATAATGAAAATAATGATAAGAGGTGGCGTTTGGTAGTAGACTATCGTAAACTTAACGAGAAAATTCAAGATGACAAGTTCCCATTACCAAATATAACTGAAATTTTAGATTCTCTCTCAGGAGCTATTTTATTTAGCCATCTTGATTTACATTCAGGGTATTATCAGGTACCTTTAGAACCTTCAAGCAGGAAATGTACAGCATTTAGTACAAATTCAGGACAGTTTCAAATGAAACGTTTACCAATGGGTTTAAAAATTTCTCCAAGTGCTTTTAGTAGAGTAATGACTGTGGCTTTATCTGGTTTAACTTTTGACAAATGTTTTGTATATCTTGACGATTTAATCGTTTTCGGTCGTAATTTAGAATCTCACAATCGTAATCTTATAGACATATATGAAAGATTGAGAAAAGTTAATTTAAAATTAAATCCTACTAAGTGTCAATTCTTAAAAAAAGAACTATTATATCTTGGTCATGTTGTGTCTGCGCAAGGTGTCTTACCAGACCCAGAAAAAATTAAAGTTTTGCTTGATTATCCGGTACCACAAACTTCTGAAGAAGTAAAACGATATGTTGCTTTCTGCAATTATTATAGAAAATTTATACCATCTTTCGCTGAAATAACAGCACCACTAAACAAATTATGCAGAAAAAATGAACCTTTTATTTGGTCAAAAAGTTGTCAAAAATCATTTGACAGCCTTAAGCAACACATGACTAACCCACCAATTTTGCAATACCCCGATTTTGCAAATGATAGTGAATTTATATTAAAAACAGATGCTTCTGGAATAGCAATTGGATCTGTTCTATGTAACAAAAACATGAAACCAATTGCATATGCAAGTCGACCATTAAACAAGGCTGAAAGAAATTACCCAACAATACAAAAAGAATTGCTAGCCATTGTTTGGTCTGTCAAATATTTTAGGCCATACCTTTACGGAAAACATTTTGTCATTGAAACAGACCATAAGCCATTAATATATCTATTTGGGATGAAAGATCCTTCAAGTCGTTTGTTAAAATTTAGATTAACTTTGGAGGAATACGACTATGAGATAGTGTACATAAAAGGAAAAGACAATGTCGCCGCGGATGCATTGTCAAGAATTGTGATAACATCGGAAGAACTAAAGGATATGCATAATGATGTAGTAGCTGTATTAACAAGAGCTCAAAAGAAAAGAATGACAGATATAGATATTGAAAATGTAGAAAGTTCAGATTTATTTAGTAGGTCCGACGACACGAGGTCTGATCAACCAAGAGTTGCGGAAATATTAAAGAAATCAAACGATTCAGTCGAAATGAGGTTAATGGAAGGAGATGAATTAAATAAGCTAATTAAAAATAATAGGATATCATTCCAAGAAGAATGTTTTGCTTATGCAGAAAATAAAAAGATTTTAT
The DNA here is from genome assembly GCA_905147345.3 of Mythimna impura. Classification (NCBI taxonomy): domain Eukaryota; kingdom Metazoa; phylum Arthropoda; class Insecta; order Lepidoptera; family Noctuidae; genus Mythimna; species Mythimna impura. The sequence goes on along the minus strand of LR990351.1, from coordinate 23,191,179 downwards.
ACATAAATCTCAATTTTAAGTCACATTTTACGCGAGCCGAATTTGTGTCGAAATTGAGCAAATTTTGTAAGAAATTAAATATCAAAGAGATATGTATAATCAAAGATAAAAATAATGAAAACTTTCTAAAAGAGTTGTGTAAAGAAATCGATTCAATAAAAACATGGTCCGGACCACGACTACAAGTACTAAGAGGTATTACGAGAATAACTAAAGAAGAAGATATTAAGTTTATCTTACACGATTTTCATTTACTGCCGACCAGTGGTCATGCTGGTATGCGCAGAATGATAAACAATATTAAAAGACAATTCTACTGGCCAGGTCTTGAAAAAGACGTTCAAGATTTTGTAAAAACGTGCGATAAATGTCAAAAGATGAAGCATGGTAAATACATTAAGGAACCCATGTGTATAACTACCACTGCTTTGTATGCATTTGAAAAAATATTTTTGGATATTGTAGGTCCACTACCTAAAGATTATGAAGGTAATGTATACATTCTCAGTCTTCAATGTGAGCTCAGTAAGTTCGTAGAGGCATATCCGCTTAAAGCTAAGGACACCGTAACTGTAAGTAAAGCATTAGTAGATAATTTTATTTTAAGATTTGGTTTACCAAAAACATTAGCCACTGATCGAGGTGCTGAATTTATGTCATCAACAATGGAACAGGTTTGTAAGCTTCTAAATATAGAAAAAATATCATCAACGGCATATCACCATCAATCAGTTGGTTCGTTGGAAAATTCACATAAAAGTTTAGGAGCGTTCCTTAGGATTCAGTGTCAAAACAATCCACAGTCATGGTCACACTGGTTATCATATTGGTGTTTTAGTTATAACACAACTGTTCATTCGGCAACTAAATACCAACCGTTCGAGCTTGTTTTTGGCAGACCATGTAATGTTCCTTCTAGATTATGTAATGTAGTTGAACCATTGTATAATCCAGAAAATTATTGTAGTAACCTTAGATATAAACTTCAGATAGCTAGTAAAGACGCTAGAAATAATTTAATTTTAAGTAAATGTAATCGAAAAACTAATTATTATGACAAAAAATTGAACTCAGTTCACTACCATAAAGATGATTTGTTATTGGTAAAGAATGAAGTTGGAGGAAAATTGAGTCCTTTATTTCAAGGTCCGTTCACGGTTTTAGAAGATTTAGGATGCAATGTAAAAATAATAAAAAACAACAGAATTGATATTGTTCATAAAAATAGGACCAAACCATATTATGTTTCGTAACAATTGGATAAGAATGTAAAAAAAAAAAAAAAAAAATAGCGTACGAATTTTTTTCTTTTTTCTACATTGCCGGAGGTGAAGTGTGTGTATGTTCCTTTATATTATTTAGTAAGTATGCTCCTTAAGAATTGTGTCTCATGTTATAGCTTACGTTGCGCTATGCATTGTATGTATATTTTAGATTCATTATACTACTCTTATGGGAACCGAGCAGTAGCCTTTTATTTTACACCCGAACCTTGTACATCTCACACTTCAGAGCATTAACTTTGCCGCAGATCCAGCGTACGCGGTCTCCTCTGCTGCCTACCCACTTATTGTACCGGTATTTACCCATTATTATAACTGGTTTACCACGCTGAGACGTTGAAAATATTGGCTCTGAAACCAAATTTAAAAGTATTATAGGAACCAACTAAACATAAGGTTAAAACAAATAATAATATGTATAATATGTTTTAGTTCAGCTAATGGTTCTAATAATATTTTGTGTAATATTATTTGAACCATTAGCATTAAAAAAAAAAATCATTTGAACTGAATATGAAAGAGTTTAAAATTATTCAGCTCCAAGTTTTGACAGTTTATCTTGGTGAAACTAATTCATTTACGCTGAAAAGTTATTCTGTATTAATTCAGAAAATAATACATCTGTATGGATCCAAGTCCGTTTCGTCACTCATGCGCAAATGAAACATTAAAAGACTAAAAAAACAGTCACATTTATTGGAATCACTACCTAGGTTAAGAATAATCGTTTAAAATAAAATTTTAACATCCATTTTCTCTAGCTAATTTTACAGCTGCACTACTCTTTGTATAAATAGCACTTTAATTACAAGTAGTCTATTATCACTTTAACGACATACCGTCAATTCATCATGTTAATGATTGTGCTCATATTTTTCGAGAACAATTACGTCATTAAGAGTTAGCAGCGTGGCGCGGCAACCCAGTCGAGTTTTGACGCAAGCCCAACGTGCGGGAGCATTTGGATTCTTATGAAACTTCATATTGAAACGATAACCTTTCCATTCAATCACGGGTTTCCCACATCGAGAGGTGGCAAATATAGGGCCTGTAAAGCGGAAATACAAGGTTATTTTAAACTGCTATACATACCACAACTAAAAAGTAACGATCATCGTGGTTAGTAATGGGCTACCCGGGTATGCTTAGAAAACATTTTAGGAATAACAGCAACACTCAAAATTTTTGCATTAACAAACACTTGTACAGGGCCTCAAGTCTGCTATTACAATAGTGTCAAAATGGTCTATCATTGACTTCATAATAGTTGATTTTGACATGTTTGGTAATTGTTTGGGTTGGGTGTAAATAAGTGGACTGTATCTTATAAGTGCTGGTATATTGCCGTTAACCAATGCTTTCAAAAATACAACGATCCCGGACAAACAGTAATTATTAAATTAGGTTCGAGAGGTATCGTCCGTCGCGGCGGTGTCCGTCGAAGCGAGTATCCGCGGTGCGCCGGACAGCCGTGTCGCCGCCCGCGTCTCCGTTCCCCGCTGCCGATGACGTATATGTGCACGCCGCCTGCGCGTGCAGACCGCGTCATCGATCTGTTGGGTTTGATTCCCAACATGCTGCCCGGGTTGAAGCGAAGACTTCAAAAATCTGGAAGGGGGCAAATGTTATTAAACGCCCTCCTTATGGTACCCTTCTTCGTCTTTATCTCAGCGACTCTTGAGATGCCGTCGCTGCCGGGGTAGACCTTTACGACTCTTCCTAAGGCCCAAAGTAAAGGAGGAAGAGCTCTATCCTTTAATATGACTAGAGAGCCTAATTTCAGCTCTGTCTTCGTCGAGCGCCACTTCACCTTCTGCTGAAGTAGAACTATATACTCTAGTGAGTAACGCTGCCAGAAGTGCTGTTTGATGTGCTCGATTCTCTTGAAGCGCTCCAGACGATTTATGTTTGCATCAGACACCTGTGGATGAGGTATGACATTAAGTGGTCGTCCAATTAGAAAATGAGAAGGTGTTAGAGCAGAGAAATCGAGGGGTTCTGAGGAGAGAGGAGTAAGAGGACGGGAGTTTAATACAGCTTCTATTTGAGTGAGGCACGTAGCCATTTCTTCATAGGTAAGATGTGTTGTTTGCAGTAACCTTTTTAAATGATGTTTAGTAGAACGAACAGCTGCCTCGGCTAAGCCATTGAAATGGGGACTATAGGCAGGCACGAATTTAAACTCTATGCCTTCCTGAGCTATATGGCCCTCAAGATCCGATTCCACTAGAAACTTAGATAGCTCATTGTAGGTTCCGACAAAGTTTGTCCCGTTATCGGAAGTAATGCTTTGTGGTTTTCCCCTATGAGATACAAAGCGATTGAGAGCAGCTAAATAAGCTTCGCTAGATAGCGCAGTAACGAGTTCGATATGACAGGCATTTTTGTCAATTTTTATCTGCAACTCTACAAAAGAGTTGCAGATAAAAATTGACAAAAATGACTTAATGAGTCTGCAACCCCTGCCTTTCCTGTCCGCTATCATCACTGGCCCTGCATAATCAACACTACAATGCAAAAAGGGATATTCTAATTCTGTTCGGGTTGTCGGTAACTGTCCCATACCAATGTTATGCATTGTTGCATGCAATGTTATACCAATGTTGGACAGATTCCGCCTTGTACCTACAACACCGAACACACTTGTTTACAATAGCTTTTGCTAGGTTTCTGCCGCCCAATGGCCAATAAGCTTGCCTAACATTTGCTAATAAGAGCTGGGGACCAGCATGTAAATATTTTAAATGAAATTGTCTAAATAATAACTTGGTAATATTATGCTTGCTACATAACAATATAGGATGTTTTGTATTGAAGTCATATGGGGAATTATCTAATCTACCACCAACACGTAAGAGATTATTGGGGTCTAAAAATGGGGTCAAGGAAGTACCTAAGTCTATTCTTTCTAGGTAATGTTTCTCCCGTTTTGAGAATAGCATATTCGTCAGGAAACATTTCCAACTGAGCTTTGCGTATTATTAAGTTTAAGGAACTTTTAAGTTCGACCACTGAAATATGACCAGTAAGTTTGTTGGTTTTGCTTCGACAATTGTGTATGAATCTCTGTAAATATGCTATTGATCTTTGTACATAAACGAGATTGGATCTGTTGTTAATCAAACTACTAATTGAGTCTACGTCAGATTTACTGTTAGTCACTACGACAGAACAAGAAACCAATTCTGGTAGATCGTGTCTCTCGTTATGATTAGGCATTTTTGGCCATTCATGTTCATCTTTTTCTAAGAAAGTGGGACCAGACCACCACAAGGATGAACTACTGATGAAATCAGCCTTCAGCCCGCGGGAAACAAGATCCGCCGGATTGTCTTTCGACGGCACGTAGCCCCACGCGTGACCCTCTGTGCTCTCTTGTATTTCGTGGACACGGTTGCGTACGAAATTTTTTAGTTGTAATGGGGGTGTGGTTAACCACCCTAAAACAATTGTTGAGTCACACCAAAATCTACATTTGCTTACCTTTAAAGTAAGAGAGGATAATACTTTTGTACACAATCTTGCTGCCAACAAAGCTCCGCAAAGCTCCAGGCGGGGGATTGTCGTAGGCTTTATCGGGGCTACCCTACTTTTAGAGGTTAAAAGGTACATTTACTGAACCAGATTGATCTACGGAGCGAATGTACAAGCAAGCGCCGTATGCTCGCTCTGAAACGTCTGAAAAAATATGAATTTCATGTATTCTCGCGTTATCACTGAGAACCCATCGAGGTATTTTCAAGTGATTCAGCAGAGGTAAAGAATGCGCAAATGCAAGCCATAACTCTATAATGTCTTGTGAGACCTCATCATCCCATGAGTATTGATCAATCCATAATTTCTGCATGATCATTTTGGCCTCAACAATACACGGACCTACCAGTCCCAGTGGGTCAAAGATCTGACTTATCACCGAGAGTATGTGTCGTTTTGTAACTTTATTATTTAAATTTATATAAATTGAGTATGACAAAGTGTCTGAGTCACAAACCCAATTCAGACCGAGAGTTTTAGAAGATACATGATTCGTTTCCGATAACTCCAAAATTTTGTCCTCGTTATTAGTGTAAGAGGGGGTAATTTGATTTAAAATATATTTACTATTTGATTTAAATTTTCTTAGATTTAATTGTGCTAATTTTAAAGTAGATATGACGCCTTTGGCAATTTCAATTGTTTTATCTATTGAATACGAACCGCCTAGATAATCGTCAACGTAAAAATCTCTTTGAATTGATTGTTTGACGTCATGATCAGGGGCGCTATCAGCCAAACTCACTAAACATTTGGTGGCTACGTACGGAGCACTTGCCGTGCCATAAGTTACAGTGTTAAGTGTGTATGTTTTTAAAGGCTCCTTTGAATCAGAGCGGAAAATGATTGAGAGACCTTTGAGATGGGTGAATTTCAATAGCTCTATACATTTTTTCTACGTCCCCAGTTACCACATATTTATGTTGGCGGAAACGTAGCAGAATTGAAATGATATCTTCCTGTATAGTTGGACCTACCATTTGGATGTCATTCAGCGACAGACCAGTACTAGTGCTGGCCGAAGCGTCAAAAACTGTACGAAGCTTGGTCGTTGAACTTGATTCACGTATGACGCCGTGGTGAGGTAAAAAATAACTATTATGAAGACAGCCTAACAAAGACTCCTTCTCTTCTGTCATGTGACCTAAGCGTTCATACTCTTGCATGAACTCAACGTACCTGTTTTTGAAGACAGGATCTCTCAGAAACCTACGCTCTAGCGACATGAACCGACACTTTGCCTTTTGAAAAGAATCGCCTAAGACTGAAGGATCCTTCTTCAGCGGCATGGTTACGACAAAGAGTCCGTCGTCTTTACGGAAGGTGTGTTTCTCAAAGCTCTGCTCACAGGCACGCTCTTCAGGAGACAAGGAGTGTTTGGCTGCAATGGTATCTAATTCCCAGAAACGGGTTAAGTCTGGATTGACGCCCTCATTTATAAAATTACAAACGTGAGATGAAGAGTGTGACTTATGACGGCTACGTACCCTGACACTAGCCAACCCAGTTTTGTTTCGTATAACTTAGGTTGATTTTTACCTAAGTCAATGGAATTATTGCATAATATTAAGGACCAAAATATTTCGGCTCCAACTAAGATATCTATAGCTGACGGTATATTAAAGGATGGGTCAGCTAAACTTATTCCCAATGGAATAGAAAGGTTTTCTATGTTGATGAATGAAGATGGCAACGCTCCCGTGATTTGAGGTAAAATATGGCAGTCTACAGTAAATTTACAGTCGTCATTATAATTTGACATGAGGTAAGGCTGCAAGACTGTGTACAATGAGAAGTATTATTATTTAAACCTGTCACGGTGGCGCTCGCACTACGTCTCGACAAACCCAGCTTACCGCAAAGTGACTCAGCTACGAAGTTACCCGTGCTACCGTTGTCGAGCAGTACTCGGGCAGTGTGCACGTCTCCTTTGCTGTCGACCACTCTCACGACCGCTGTGGAAAGCAAAACATTCGGAGGAGTAGTAATCTGCTGAACATTAGTTGAAACGGCAAAATTATCAACGGAAAGAACTGGCTCAGGAGAAGGAGTAGTTTCTGACGCATGCGAATGAAGCAGTGTACTGTGCTTTTTCCTGCAATATTTGCAAGGAACAAGATTGCATTTTGATTCTACGTGCCCAGGTCGAAGGCAATTAAGGCAGACCTTTGCTTCTTTGGCCTTTTGCATACGAGCTTCAACCGTCAGGGCTCTAAAAGCTTCACAATTGAATAAGTAATGCGTTTGACTACACATAGGACATGTAAACACATTTTTATTTTTGTTGAATTTTTTATTTTTGTTGTTATTTTCATTTGCGTTTGAGTTTGATTTTGTAGTTGTAAGTAGATTTGAATTATGTTGGTTAGTCTCTGAATGTTGTCCTTTGTAACTATATTGTTTATGCTCTTGTAAAGTTTCCAACAAGTCAGCTCTGTTGCTAAGAAAATTTAAAAATAAATCTAATGAAGGTGGATTGTCAAATGTGTTCCGATGTTCTTCCCATTCCCTACGTGTGAGACTGTCAAGTTTTTCTGACATATTGTGAATCATGAGGGTATCTTGCAAACTAAATTTGGTATCTTGGCCTAACGTTAATAAAGCACGAAGGTTTTTATTTGTGACGTCTATGAGGTTACGGATGGTAGAACATGATTCATTATGCATGTGTTCAATATTAAATAGTGCCTGTACATGATTATTTACGAGCAACCTTTTGTTGTCGTACCTTTTACACAATAAGTTCCAAGCGGATTCATAATTGTGAGCTCTAAAATCTAAGTTGTCTATAACTAGCAACGCACTACCTTTTAGAGAAGCACGTAGGTAATGCAGTTTATTAATGTTGTCAATGTCCGACCGTGAATGAATTAATGAAATGTAAGTGTCTCTAAATTCAAGCCAGTGTTGATGGTGACCTTGAAAAACAGGTAGATTGATTTTTGGCAACCTAACGCAATTGGATTTAAAGCCACCTGCCTGTGCATCCTCGTCACCCGTTACTGAACCATCCTGAAGCCTGCTAGTCTGGGGACGAGCACCGAGTAAATTCCGCGCCATCGCCACCAGCTTATAGTACTGGTTCTCGAACTGCTCACGCTCCTCGCTCTCGTCAGCGAGGTCCTCCACCAACATCTCGATGTCACACTGCAATTTGTCGAAATCCACATATAAGCTATCGAACTTATTAAATCTAGTTTCTAAATCTAAAAGTTGTAAGCTACTAAGTTCGCTGCAACTTTGAACCATGTGAAGGTAGTTGCTAAAAATGGTGAGCTTAGATTTCATACAGCTACGTCTTTTTACAAGTTTTTCAACTTTTTCGTCAGACATAGCGATAAAACACAAAGGCAAACTCACAAGTGAACCAATGCAAGACAAAAAAGCAAGTTTATAAAATGCAAATAAATAGTAAGTATTTAGCTAATGGGTTACGGATGACTCAACGGTGCGAACAAAGAAACATCTGGTGCGCAGGTACTTAACGGTATGTTGTCGAGCGATCAGCTGTTATAGATAAGAAGCGAAGGAGTTACGTAAACAGATGGGTAATATATTGTAGCTTTCTAAATAAGCAGAAAAGATGAATATTACGAAATATAAGGCTATGAAAATGATCTTTGTCATTAAAAGACTTAAATTGAAGTAAATTGAAAGCACTCACTTAAATATTGCTATTTAAACAAGAAATAAGACAAGGAACAGATAAGGGAAAAATTGGAACGAACTCACAGAACGTTTATACCATCCACACGGTAACGATGATTCTGCCAGTTTGATTTTCTTTGTCCTTGCTTGACGATGACTCAGCTTTCGACGGTTGCAAGGGCCGTCGTCGTACGTAGACTTCTGGATTACTTCTTCCTCTAGGCGAGTGCGGGTGCGATGCGAAGCCAATAAGACAGGAAATTGATGACTCCTGCTGGAACTGTCGCTGCTGAAGACCGCTACGAAGAGCTTCGAGTTTGAAGTTTCCAAGACCGTTACTTTTCGAAATCTTGATAAAACGGCGAGATCCTTGGAGGACCAATGTGTCGTCCGTCGCGCCGGCGTCCGTGGAAGCGAGTGTCCGCGGTGCGCCGGACAGCCGTGTCGCCGCCCGCGTCTCCGTTCCCCGCTGCCGATGACGTATATGTGCACGCCGCCTGCGCGTGCAGACCGCGTCATCGATCTGTTGGGTTTGATTCCCAACAGTAATCTACTAATATAATTGCGTCATTATTTATTTGTTTATTCTCACATCGGAACGCCTTGCAGCAATTACACCAATGGGGGATTTTATGATTTTCCAATAGTCAACCACTGACACTCCATTGAAAGAAATGGCATAGAATGGTAATCTCGTGCACAATGACAAATGAATGTCTGACGTACTTATGTGGTAATCTAAAATTTTGACAGTTCTTTTGATCCTACCAATAGAACGTCGTTGTGCAGTAATTGATTTTAATTTGTTACGAGACAGCTCGATATTGTCATTGTACCACAATTCTATTACGAGACCAATGACTGACCAATGATCGACCATTATGAATTTTATCATTAAATATTTGATCATTGACGGATCAGTGATCGATCATTATGAATTATCAGACTACGAACTTTTAGCAAAATGACAATGGGATCGTGTTGGAATGACGAATTTATAAAAATAACAGACTTGGGCCCCAGGTGGACAAAATAATAAATACACAACATAACACATCTGCAAGAGCATCTATTTTAATGATTATGCACGTTATAACACTTGACAATAATTTCATTAACGGTGATTATTTTGGCTCGGCAGCCGCTGTGATCTTTGGTACAAATCCACCGGGCTTTTGGACCGCTACATCGACTGTATTTATTGAACCTGTATGGACCTAACTGAATAACCGGATTCCCTCGCGCAGATATTGCGAAAAATGCATCTGGAACATGAATTTCAGTGAATTAAAATATTTTCTTTTAATAAATAAGAGCGAAGCCTCGTCAAAATCAGGTTTATATTCAGCTAAATTGCATATATCGTACCGCTTGCATACCTTGTTCTGGTCATGCTTTAATTTAATTTGTTTACACGTCTACACAATTAAAAAATCATAATTGTTTCAAACAACTACAAAGTTGATTTAGAAAATTTATCAAACATGTCAATAACTTAAGAAACTAAAGGTAAAATATCATATTCCTAAAAACAAGAAAAAACCTACCCTCTATTGTGATCTCTCTCTATCACTCAATGGTTTGCTGGAAGAAAACTCAACTTTGAGTTAAACTCGCATATGTACATGAACTTTGTTATCTACTTATTTTATAAGTTGTTTTAGTGTACAATAAAGAATTAAAGAATTTAAAAAATATTTTTAAGGCCATGCCAAAGATGGAAGTGGAACACACAATGTGTTACTAAGTTCCTTTTTTAACTGAAGTATATCACGCTTCATACGGCAAGTGCACTTCAGAATTCAATCACAATCATTTTAAATTAATTAATTTATAAATGACATCATAGATGATTTAAGGGTTACGTTTGTGAACTTTGGAAATAATATCATTCAAGGGGTGATGGTGGTTTTGCAGCCATACCGTACGTTTTACAAGCCACTCATGTTTCCAACCCATCTGTTAAAACGAAACCTAACGAACAACATCGGTGTTCCAAATCGAGAAAGTGAAATAGGTGACTAGCTTATATTTATGTGAATATATATATTTTTAAAATATGCTTTATTATTTAGAGTGAAAAAGTTACTTTAGGTAAGTAACTTTAAGTAACTAAAAGTACTTTAAGTAAAAAAAGTTACTTTAAGTAACTTTTAGTTACTTATTTTTTTTAGTTACTTAAAGTTACTTTAAGTGACTTTTTCATGCTTCACCCAAATTGCATATATTTCTAGTCAGAATTCTTGTTCTTCCAGGTTTTTGTCCACATTGAGCACTCTTTCGACGACCAGCTTTCTCAACCGGATGGACGATTTCGGGTGTTATTTTTTGTGGATCTATAATCTTCGGTAGAATTCGTAATATAGGATGTTCTGGTATCAGCTGATCGTGTTTCTGGATTGATGAAACGATTCTGGGATGGCCTAAATAACAGAATCTCCAAATAGTTCGTCTCGATCCAAATTTTCAGGGTAGCTTCGGCTGGAAACCTGGTCAACCAGTTGTTGTAAACCAAATCAACCACCGGTGTTTCTGAATCAGTTCTGGTGACTTAAATATGAGGCTGATCTTGATTTTTGGACGGGTTTTCAGTTATGTTTTGGCTTGGAGGCAAAGTCAACTAGATAATTCCATTCTCTCTAGCTTTAGCAATTATCACAGTAAAATTATTAGTCTCGTGATTGACCATAATTAAGAGAACTGGATTACCTCTTGTTGGTTCAGCAAATTTTATAAAGTGTTCCCAAAATTTATGTTGATGTTGACCACCCAGATTAATCAATACACCCAATAAACCAGGTCGAGTTCCTTTCATCATACTGTTTTTACAGATAACCCGTGCATTTATGCAGCCTATCAATGTAGTATTCACACGCCATTCTCCTAAAGTCATCTTTCCTAGATGGCAAATCTCTTTAGGAGCCAACACTTTCCCTGGCTTGTGGATGGTTGAGATCCCAGCCTCATTAACGTGTCACAACTGACTGAGTTTTTGAAAAAATCATCCACTTTTACCCTGTTAAAGCTAGTTGTTCTCGCTATGCTCGTTGGGTTTACGAAGAAACAATTCCGGGAAACGAAATCGAAAATTACGGAGCCACCCAATTCCTGCCATTTTGTGCTTGTCCCAGTTAGCAGGCAGATTTTTTTTCTGTTTAGAAACAGCGTATTGGTACGCCAGCTCTCTACATAATGTTGTATTTAAACCCATATTATTATGTAGTAATGCAGCTTTCCTTAAATATTTGCATAGTAAAATTTCTTCTGCTGGATCAAATACTTTCCTTACATCATTCTTCAATAGCTGAATGTTATTCCTCAAATCGTTATTTTTATGTAACTTTAAGTATTTAAAAATGGTTGACTTTGGTAGTTTATACTTTTCAGCTACTTTTCTTATCGAAATGCCACTTTTTGCTTCTTTTACGGCTGCTGTGAGTGTATCGGGGCACATTGCCTTTCTTTTTAAACCAGTTTTACTGCGAGGCACTGCAAAAATTAAACGAAACGGATGATCAGATTTTGTAAGTAAAAATTATGACGCTTTTGTACTCGTAGACAGTCTATAGGTACTTATGAACAGAACTTGTCCCTACACTTTATATCTACCTGTGATATTATAACTTTGGATTGATTTTGAATTTTAATTTTAAATAAATTATATATTTTAAGCCGGGTATAGACAACGTAACGTAACATGCAAGGTAACATAAAAGGGGCATTCCATAACTGTGGATGCTGCGCACGCAAAAACCAAGCATGCACCTACTATGCGTTCCAAATAAGAATAGTAAAGTCAATAACCTCGATCTGTCAATTGTTGACTGAAAAGTACCGAACACGGGAAGTTCGGGAAGTTCCTGCACCGGATTCGTGCGGAAGCGACGCCCGGGTGTCGCCACTGTGTGGACCGCCCGGAGGACACGGTGGAGCACACGGTGGAGGTGTGCCCCGCTTGGGCAGAGCAACGCGGTGTCCTCGTGGGGGCGATCGGCGGCGGCGATCTCTCGCGCCGGGCTTTGGTACAGGCCATGGTCCGGAGCGAGGAGGAGTGGCAGGCGGTCGCCTCCTTCTGCGAAGCAGTAATGCTAGCAAAGGAGGCGGCCGATGGCGTGAGGCAACGGCAACGGTCCTCACGCCCCAACCGCCGCCAGGATTCCGATCCCGATTTCCGGCCACCGTAGGCGCGGGCTTGCGGACGGCGGGCAATGGGTGGCCCGCCGTCCGACCGTCCGGTAACCGTCCGGACCGAGCCCAAGTCGTCGACGGCACGTATTGTTCCACGCGCGCCTCAGGGAGATGTCAGCAAATAGTACCCAGCAGGGTCGAAGCCTACTGGGGCCATGGGTAGTGTGAAAACGAAACCCGGGCCCTGGGACGAAGGCAACGAAGGAACAGGAGTGGGTTTTTAGTCAGTAAAAGTCTGACACTATCTCCCGCACCGCCCAAGAGCGGGATTTGTCATAAGATGATTTTCCCACCTATTAAAAAAAAACGGTTTGCAAAGAAAACTTATTTGCGTATCAATAGAGGGTTTTTTTTTTGCTTTGTATTACTAAGTCTTAGTTAAACCTAGGTGAAGTAAAAACGTAAAATATAAATTAGCTAAATATATTGTTTTAAGTCATAATTAGCAAAAAAATAATGTTTTCTTTCTTATTTTCATTGTTAGGAACAATTCGCCTTATTCCATTTTCCACAACTCAGACACTTCACAGAGACGCGAGATAAGCAAAATTGAAGAACTGAATTCTGATTAAACTTTTTTCGTTCAAGGTTCGTAAATAAATAAAATTTTAAAAATTTCTTATTTTGCTCACCCTACCCAATTTATTCGATTTGACATTATGACGTGACGTCACAACATGGCAATCGATCCTATTCTTATTTGGAACGCATTGTACTCACATAGTTGAAATGTTCTGTCCGCGCGCGTAGTGCGCACAGTTCGCGCAATGCGCGTGCAATTGCGCGTGGACGGATGCCATGTATCATGCGATGTAACAACAACGCATGATACATCGCGACAATGTGGGCGGAAAATTTTATCATTGCATGTTACATTGCATGTTACGTTACAGCAGTCTGCACCCGACTTAGGAACGGTTTTAATTTTTTTCAATATTACTTATTAATTTGTTTCTTTGGATTTAACGTATGGTGATATGAGTTCCAACGTGGAAACAACACCTTTCAAGAGGCACGCAATAACAATGGCATACATCTACAACGACCTACTTAATTACAATTCAAACTATGCATTACTGGTTAAATAACTTTTGGAAATTATGATCCTTAACCGCCCAGAGAACAAATATAATTTGTGCAGTGTGTCGCGGGCTCGATTCTTGCACTAAAAAATTATTTGTATGGTATACAGATAGTTGTTCTGAGTCTAAAAGTGTTGTGTAAGTGAGTTTACATGTTTATGAATGCACCCACGATACAGGACACAATTCATAATGTGGGGGCAACGAACAAACAGCTCATTAATTAGCAGTTCTACGCAGAACTCGACAAACCTCGCGCGAGACGAACTCTGAACGGAAGTCCGTTCAGCTTGTAATGTTATGAAAAGCACAGGTCCGATCGTGTGTGGAGTACTGCAACCACATATGGTCTGGGGCTGCAAAATGCCATCTGGCAGCTTTGGACTCGGTGGAAAGACGTGAGAAGAGGCTAATTGGTGATTCAGATTTGATTAAGTCCAATCTACCAGGCCTGGAGCGCAGGCGTAGGGTAGCCATCCTTTCGGGATGTTACAGGATGCATTTTGGAAAGTGTGCGCAGGAATTATATGACTTGATTCCGCCATCACCTTTCTACCATCGGACAACCCGACGTACGGCGAGTGTCAACCCTTACGTTGTTGACAACTCTTTGGTCCAGTCTTAACGTTTCGCTTCGTCGTTTATGCCGCGTACATCGAAAGACTGGAACAATTTACCTGCACCGGTCTTCCCGTCCGATTATAATTTAGGTGTCTTCAAGGCTAGAGTGAATAGGCTCAAGAATAAACGAGTGCGATTCACCATCATCGATTGCATCACTGCTTATCATCTGGTGGGATCGCAGTCAAGCACTAGTTCATAACATTAAAAAAAATTGTTTATAATCATTTTATTAGCAAAACTATCAAACATGTTCTGTTGTTAATAGGTGTACTCGTTCAATGATAGCATCATCACAAATTTTATTTACTAGCTACCTATTTAAAATAAACGCCATGTCTCATTAATACTAGAAATAAAATAAATTAATAAATTTTAAAACAATAAAATAAATTAAATTGTTTACTTAACACTTCCAAAGAATTTTTTATGGTAACAATACCATAGCTACCTTATTTAAAGTGGAACATACAATATCTTCTCTATGTCTTTAGATACAGTAGGGCCTCGCTAATCCGAAAAGGGAAAAACAAGGTCCTTTCCGAATTATCGAGGTATCCGGATTATGCAATATTTTGGTAATACATACCCTTTTAACTTGGGTTTCTGGGTTTTTTATATCACCTACAGTTGACTGCCTCTACCAAACTTCAGAGCTATGACAGTAGAGTTGTCACCTTTATCTAACGTTTCTATAAATGCACAATTTGTCTTTTATTGACAATGTAGAATTTTTACGCAGTGGTATCAGTACCACTTTGTCAGCGAACGCGCGTTAAATTAACTGACAGTACAAGGTGATAAATAAAAGACAGTCACTCATGCTGATAATGACTGCAAATGACGTTCGGTTTGCGACCTGCACCTATCGCTTTCCCGTGAACGTCCCCTTGCGCGATCCTCTCGCCTTCGGTGCACTGAAGTAACGGGGGTCCGGATTAGCAAGGCTGCACTGTATGTTGATATGTTCTTTTAACCTCAAACAACAAAATCTTCGTAAAATATTATACACTAAGATGGGTACTTCAAAAACCCAAAAATATCACAACTTTCACATAAATCATTTAATGATTATGCTCGTGAGCACATTTGACAATAACATCGTCCATGGTGATGATGGTAGCTTTGCAGCCGTAGCAAGCCTTGACACAAGGCCACCTAGCGCGGGAACCCTTGCTGCGGCTCCATTTGTTGAAACGATATTTGCCTATTAATATCACTGGCTTTCCATATCGAGATGTTGAAAAGACTGGGTCACTGTCATCTGCAATATATAGGTATTTTTTTAAAACAAGTATTTTCATTAAAAGTGATGCAAAAGACAACAACAAAAAAAATATCATTACAAGATTACATGTTACTCCAACATTTGAAATCCCTAGCTACTTGCGTAAACAATAATAATTTAGCTTTAGCAACTATCCTAAAACTAATTATTATACACTATACAAAACCCACAAAACAGACATATACCTGTAAACTTTATGTTAAGCATGTACAACGTATTTTAGTGGGTGTTAACTAACTAAAATAATTACCAATAAATTAAATTTTATTTTGTAAAAGTCTTCATGTCATAACTTATACTTATTAATAATACACGCAGCCTCATCGGCCGAAATATTTTTACCGACTTTACTAACATTAGATAATATGCCAATTGAGACAACTAATACTATGGCCTTTTGTCTGTAATAAAATTTAAATTATTCATCATCATCATCATTTCAGCCGAAAGATGTCCACTGCTGGACATAGGCCTCCCCCAAGCGTCTCCACAACGACCGATCCTGTGCGTCTCGCATCCACCGCACTCCCGCGACTCTCACCAGAAAAAATAAATAATAATAATATATAAAATAATAATATTTTATAATTATTTTCAATATTTATCTCAGGACCCTGAGGTCCTGGACCTTTGGAAGGCGTACGAGGAGCCGAAGCCAACTCGCAGAGGCCCTTTATATAATTATAATGGAACATGATACCAACCGACGATTATACCTGTACGCGCTATGCTAGTGCACCCAAGGACAACCCCCGGTTGTTGAAAAACTATTGCGACATATGGAGAACAAAGATAATAGGGCTATGGTTTTTGGAGTCTTAAGTGGACTGGTAACATGGAACTATGTTAAGACTATGGCCCCTGCCTGAACAACGTTATTAATATCCATCGAAAAAAGGCAGGGGGTGACTTGCACACTCAATAAATGGGCCCCCAAAAAACGGCCGCTAGCACGAAGTGACGTAGCAACAAGAGGGCAACATATTCTGAGGTGCTTGAGGAGTGGAGAGGTATACCACGGCTATCAGGACAATCCCGGAAGTACGGTCAAGATCCCTACCAGCACCTTACTGGATTATACATCCTTCTCCCGAGCACGTTTGCTCTTGCGAATCTCCACTCAAGCCAGCCAATAAAGGCAAGAGAGAGGTGGGAG
Organism: Mythimna impura; assembly: GCA_905147345.3. Taxonomy (NCBI): domain Eukaryota; kingdom Metazoa; phylum Arthropoda; class Insecta; order Lepidoptera; family Noctuidae; genus Mythimna; species Mythimna impura. The sequence goes on along the minus strand of LR990351.1, from coordinate 23,174,379 downwards.
CTCAGTTCCTCGTCAGTGTTCACTACGGCCGGCCAATAAAGGCAAGCCGGAGATGAAGAACAAGAATTCTCCCGGGAGATCGGGTCCGTGGGGTCGCTAATGCCCAACAGTTCGCCACAAAACTGCACTGCGGATTGTATTTATAATTATTATTATAATTATTATTATTATTTATTTAAAACGAAGTTACTTTCCGCGTGTCTGTTTATCCACAACTCCTCCTAAACCACGCAATAGATTTTGATTCGGTTGCCACTATTAGAAACAGAAACAGCAATAAATGAGGAAGGTTTATGTATAACATTTTCATAAATGTGAAGCCGGGCCTGATAACTAGTTTAATAATATTACAGGCATTTACACTAGAGCAGACTTGCCTACTTTTGATATTAAATTCATAGATCTCAATAAAATAATAGCATTTAAATCTAAGAGGTGATAAAATATTTATACCTACATAAAAGGTGCTAAAACTTCTTGGTTTTAATGATTGTGCTTATGTAAAAACTTAACAATTTTATCGTTGATGGTGGTAGTTCTCGCTGGACACTTATTTGAAACATTGCGAATGCAACGCCAGTGTATTTTAGGTGGGCACTTAGTACCACCCCCGGATGATCGATACCGGTATCCTCCGATCTGAAGGCACGGAAAGCCTCGCCTTGTCTCAGTGAAGTACGCCTCTAAAATAAAAACAATAAAATGCCTTTTCATATCAGTAATAATAAGTAAAAAAGTTCTTTATACAAAAATATTCATGACTGCCAGATAACGCACCACGGAACTACAAAAACATTTATTTGGAAGATGAGATAGTGTCAAGGCGCAAAAAACCCAACCTCAGAACAAAAATAGTCTAAAAATCGAATTCAAGGGTAAATTATATATTATATTGCTGCGAATTACTATTATAATATTTTTTTTTATAAAAATAAACAAGTTTAAATAAATTTAATACTCAGGATAAAGAGATCACAGTTTAATTAAATCTAAACACAAGATACAGACTTAAGTAAAATATTGTTTTATTTGTTTTATGTGATACATTGTTTTAGTGCAAATTATATGTTAGTTTTTTTTTTTTAAATTTCTTCAATGTGTATGGATATGTTATTAGGTTATTATTGTTGTATTAAATGTATTTTAGTTTGTAAATTTCCATTGTACAACGCCTTGGACGTCCTCTGTAATGTTGTACAAGTGCTTGTAAATAAATAAATAAATCATAATTCTAAATCCAAAGAATAATTGATAGATTTATCCATATTTTAGTTATTCAGTGTTCAATGATTATGTTCGGTCACGTGCCTGACTATATGGTTGTCAATAGTGGTGACTTTTGCTCGGCACAATGTTTGAGATTTTTTAGCACACACCCAGTGGATTTTCAGCCCTTTGCTTCCAGCCCATTTGTTAAACTGATATGGACCTATGAGGAGGCATGGGAAACCCCGTTGAGATTTCGCGAACCTTATTTCTGTAAATCAATCGTAATCATTATGGATGATCGGTTTATACAGTATTTGGCATTAATTAGATATAGGTAACTAAAAACAGGCTGTTTAGAGTGAAGATTAAATGCAAATTCCCAAAGGGCATTCGCATTAAAGCATCAATTAAAATAAATAAAGATTTATCACAATATTTATTAAGTAAAGCTGTACATAAAGCTATCACCCGCACTGCACTCGCATTTCGCTACTTGTGACACTACATATATACTGGGGCCCAAGTCTGCTATTTTTATAAATTCGTCCTTCCAACAAGATCTCATTGTCATTTTGCTAAAAGTTTGTAATCTGCTAATTCATAATGATCGATCATTAATCCGTCAATGATCTCGTAATAGAGTTATGGTCGGAGCGAGGAGGAGTGGCAGGCGGTCTGCGAAGCAGTAATGCTAGCAAAGGAGGCGGCCGATCGCGTGAGGCAACGGTCCTCACGCCCCAACCGCCGCCGGGATTCCGATCCCGATTTCCGGCCACCGTAGGCGAGGGCTTGCGGACGGCGAGCAATGGGTGGCTCGCCGTCCGATCGTCCGGTAACCGTCCGGACCGAGCCCAAGTCGTCGACGGCGCGTATTGTTCCACGCGCGCCTCAGGGAGATGTCAGCAAATCGTAGGGGCCAACAGGGTCGAAGCCTACTGGGGCCACGGGTAGTGTGAAAGTGAAACCCGGGGCCCTGGTACGAAGGCAAAGAAGGAACAGGAGTGGGTTTTTAGTCAGTAAAAGTCTGACACTATTTTTCGCTCCGCCCAAGAGCGAGATTTGTCATAAGATGATTTTCCCACCTAAAAAAAAAAAAAAAATAGAGTTATGGTAGAATGACAATATCGAGATTATTAAAAGCAATAACTGCATAATGACGTTCTAATGGTAGGTCGATGATCAAAGGAACTGTCAAAATTTTAGCAGATTACCGCATACGTGAGACATTCATTTGTCAATATTTACGAGATTATCATTTTATGCCACTACTTTCAATGGAGTATCAGTGGTTGACCATTGGAAAGTCATAATGACGCCATTATTTCAGTAGATTACCAAACTTATCAAAATCAACAATTATGAAATCACACTACAAACAAATACAGACTTGAGGCCCTGGTGCAAATGCCGTAAGGTAATTGTGAAACACAACCGAAGTTTTTGCATTATGTAAGCAATATCAATTTAAGATCATAGTATCCATGATTCAGACGCTGGATGTAAGAAGAAATATTTTTTAAATTAATTTTACTCAAAAAATATTTTACCTACTTTCTGCGTAGGAAGTATCGAAATATTCTTTACTTCGAGGGGCTTCTGAGCAGCAATAGCCATGTTAATAATGATTGTGCGCAGTCACGTGCTTGACTATTTCGTTGTTGATAGTGATGACTTTAGCGCGGCACTTGTCCCGAATGCTTTTAACACACACCCAGTGTATTTTCGGTTCTTTGCTTCCAGCCCAGCGGTAAAACCGATGACGACCTATCAGAAGACACAGTTGACCGATGGCCCCTTTGATATTGCTCGAACCTTATTTCTGTAAAGGTATTATTGTTATTATATTATTATTACTATGAAGTTTTTACATCTTTAGTACGTTACACTAATTCTATAAAGACGAAAGTTTGTATGTGTATTGTATCTTTGAATTTTTTTAACTCCTTCATTGACATCACATTGAAATACACGTGCAGATCATGTCCTACTACATCGAACATTTCATTACCCCGAGAATATGTTTGCTTGGGATAATTTTCTACTTTATAAGTCGTTGGCAGAGCTAGTTTCCTATAACTTAAAAAAAAGTGGAAAAATGAAGTTTCTAACTGCCGTTAAAAGTCCGTAAAGAACTTCATTCGAATATTTTTTATTTACAAAATGAACGGAATCTTAACATTTATTTGCTAATTACAAATTACATATAGTACCATCTGACACTTACTTATAATATATTATAGAAGGACATATTTCTTAGCTTTTAATGATTGTGCTCGGTCATGTGCTTGACTATTTGGTTGTCAACAGTGATGACTTTTGCTCGGCACTTTTCCTGAACGTTTTTAACGCACACCCAGCGAATTTTTGGCTCTTTGCTTCCAGCCCATCGGTAGAACCGGTGTCGACCTATGAGAAGACATCGACCACCCCTTTGTGAATATGTGAACCTTATATCTGTAAAATAACTTATATAATTATAAATTGCAAGTTTATACAGCTTTAAGAAACACTGTATACAGCACGCGTCGCATTTACTACTAGTGGTTAAAAGACGGAGAAAAAGCGTTTCGTAATGAGCAGCTAAAAAGTTCAAAACTAAAATTCATATATAGTTATGTATAGAAATGAATAGATTCTCAACATTTATTCAGTCATTTTTTTTTTCCGCTTTGGCAGAATTTCTGGAAGATTTTTCCCTCGTTTCTATTTCTTCTAGGTGCCACAAGTGTTTATTATTTACTTTAAAAATTGTCAGACCACGCACTTTCTAAACCGCTAGGTAAAACGCATGACACTTTCAATACAGGTCTTTCTATAAAAATAGAACACTAAGTTCTTTTGAACATTTATCGTCTAAAGGGACTGGCAGTTGTAGAGTTTATTGTTTTTAAAGTTAGAAATTTCGGACTTGTGTATAACAAGTAAAATTTAATAAAAACATAGTTTTTTTAACTCATTCTTAAGGTTCCTGAGGATCATAAAATCTTGCCAGGCATATAATTTATCAAAATTTGAATACCAAGTTTGGAAGCTTTAGAATATTTGGTTTATATAAAATCACATCAATTCCTCCAAAAGATTTTAAAAGTTAAAAAAAAAATGGTCCTCATGAAATGAAAAATAACATTGCTAAGTATGAAAATTTAATTTATCTAAATAAATACAAGTTATTTATCGCAACAGTTATAATTATAATAATAAAATAAATTTAATAAAGTATATGATGATATTGCTGGCAGTTTTTGCCATCATCAACCAGCAGTTTCTAATGATTATGCTCAATCATGGACTTGATTATTTTTTTGTCGAGAGTGGTAATTCTTGCTCGGCACTTGTTCGGGATGCTCCTCGAACACACCCAGGTGACCTTAGGCGCTTTGCTACCAGCCCATTTGTTAAACCGATGTCCGCCCACAATGAGTACTGGAAAACCTTGTTGAGATTTTGTTAACTTAATTTTTTCTGTAATTAAATATGAGAATAATATTATTTATTGTATTTTTAATTCTTATTACGATAATACACTTATTTATAATGTTGCATGTTACTAATATAGGAAAATACTACTAAATTTCACATAACATTACAAACTTATCTGATATTACATCAGCATCATGACTATAGTCTACATCTCTTCTATTCTCTCCTTTCGCAGGTCTGCTGGAAGAAATTTCGTTTTGAAATAAGCTGTACCTTTGTACATTTTTTTATAATAAGATACCTACCTATCTTCTGCTGTATATTTGTGTGTCACAAATAATAAAATAAATAAATAAATCAGCGAATTAAAGAAATATGATAGTATTAACATGTTTAAATCTAAACTTAAAATAATCATACACTATGGGGGACCATGTGACGTTGCCTGCACACCAAATGCAAATATTATGATTTTAATGTATATCTATGTTTTTTCCCTAAATGTATCATGTTTTTAATAATACCTAGTACTATACAATGCGTTTTATTATTTCGATATTACATTTAGGTGTCGATTTGTGTTAGTGTAGGTAAATATATATGTAAACCGCTGGTTACTGCTTTCATGTTTTTTTCTATGAAATTACTGTTTCATAATCTCACTGAGTTATAATAACTTTTGATTGACTTGAATTATAAGTTCCAATAAACGTAGGTATACTGATCGATGAGGTATACAGATTTATAAAACGGCAGTTTCAATGGTAACACCAAAATATAATACACAAGTACTTTTAACAAATTGAACACTGCGTTCTTTTCTTTCTTTCTAACTAATCAAATTTCTAAATAATAAAAATGATACCAAATTTTTATGTCTTTTTTGGTGGGAAAATCATAATGACAAATCCCGCCCTTGGGCGGAGCGAGAGATAGTGTCAGACTTTTACTGACTAAAAACCCACTCCTGTTCCTTTGTTGCCTTCGTCTCAGGGCCCCGGGTTTCGTTTTCACACTACCCATGGCCCCAGTCGGCTTCGACCCTGCTGGGCCCCTACGATTTGCTGACATCTCCCTGAGGCGGGCGTGGAACAATACGCGTCGTCGACTACTTGGGCTCGGTCCGGACGGTTATCGGACGGTCGGACGGCGGGCTACCCATTGCTCGCAGTCCGCAAGCCCGCGCCTACGGTGGCCGGAAATCCTCCTATTTCTTCTACCACCTACACTTCAATGATTATGTCTGGTTACAGACTTGACTATTCGGCCGTCGACAGTGGTTATCCTAGCTGGGCAATTGTGCGGGTAGCTTTTAGTACAGACCCAATGTATATGCGGCCCCTTGCTTCTAGTCCATTTGTTAAAGCGATAAGAACCTATATGTATGCCTTGAGTCATCAAGTTTATGGAAAAGTACAGAAAGAAATAGACATAATCAATTTAAAGTCAAATCTAAACTTTCTGCCTGGCTCTTAGAGCAGGACTATAATAAAAAAGAGTTTTTAGTATCTAACATCGCTTAACATATTTTCATTTCAAGATAACTACAAACACCACATACACATACACACACACACACATATTAACAATTTTACATTGATAAGTATACTAATTGTAAATGCTTCTAAAATGTTATATCGACACACTTTCACTTTCACTTTACCTTGTAAACCATGGTTTTATTAAATTTCAGTTTGGCCGATTCACTGTCTCTTAAGATACAGGTCTCCTAGTTTAAGAGACAGGGTTCATAATTTTTTGTATGCATAGACTTATCTAGTAGACGAAAATTATCTGTTCACAATACTAAGCTTCTTGTATTTTTGCCACCTTGTTTAGAATTGTGTCTGTGTGTATTGCTTGGATAAATAAACTATTTTATTATTTTTTTTATTATTAACCCATGGCAAGAATTGGGCGACCCCGCTGGGATATTGTGATACTAATGTCTGTAAATCAATTATTATTAATAATGTATGTGTGTAATGTATGTATGTATGTATGTAATGTATTATTTTATAATATTATAAAAAAGTGAAATCAGTTGTGATTTTGATTGTTTGTAAAAGTTATTTTAGAAGTGGGTTGTGTAACACTGATGATGGCGCGTGTGTTAGTTCATTATTTTTTCGTAAGTTTATTGAAAAATGTCGTTTGATACACGTGGGAATTTCTCACTGCAGCACTCGGCTCCATAACACCCTCGCCTACGGCTCGGGTAAATTTCGCCTCAACTGCAATGACAGTTTCAAATAGTTTTTTGTTTGTAACTTTTTTTTTTAGGTGGGAAAATCATTTAATGACACATCCCGCTCTTGGGCGGGGCGGTAGATAGTGTCAGACTTTTACTGACTAAAAACCCACTCCTGTTCCTTCTTTGCCTTCGTCCCAGGTTTCACTTTCACACTACCCGTGGCCCCAGTAGGCTTCGACCCTGCTGGGCCCCTAAGATTTGCTGACATCTCCCTGAGGCGCGCGTGGAACAATACGCGCCGTCGACGACTTGGGCTCGGTCCGGACGGTTACCGGACGGTCGGACGGCGAGCCACCCATCACTCGCCGAACAAGAGAATTTTCATGAAAAAAAAAAAAATAGTATTTTTATAATTATAATTGGTAATATCATTAGTACATTAATATATTAAAGTTATTGCTATAAAAGCATCGAATTACTAAAAGTTACTTGACGCATAATTATGCGATTTACCCATTTTCTTTCGGTCCTGTAAGCGTCCTCGAATCATTGTTCAATCATGATTGTGATCATTCATAGCCTTGACAATTCGTTCTTCCACAGTGGTGATTCTTGCTCGACACCTGACCGAGGACTTCTTATGACAAATCCAGTGGACCTTCAGCCCTTTACTTCCAGCCCATTTGTTAAACCGATAGGGACCCAATACCAGTATTGGGTAACCTCGTCGGGATGTCGTGAAGCTTATTTCTGTAAATCAATCACAATAACCTATCAATGTACTCCTAAACTTTTTTCCAATATTATAAAGCGGTGAAGTGGTTTGAGGCTGCATAATATGTTTATAAATACTGATCGATTTAATAATTTTTTCACTGATTCAAAGTTACAGTATTCCCGAGCGACGCAACGAGGGCACTATTATTTTTTTTTTATTTCGCAGTCCCTGTAAGAATGTCCATTAAAATCAACCCATAATTTATTTAAAATATTTATTCGCAAAATAATTTAATACAAAAATATAATTCGAAATAAAGGGCATTGCGTAAAAGTGTCCCCCCACCCACCAACAGATTTGAAACAGGTGTCATTCGAAGCGTCTATACTCCATTTGTTTAGGTAGTTAACTAAACTTAAAGAATCTTGATGTCTTTTTATTTTTAAAAAATCGTGCAAAAGACATACAAAGATTATTTAAATTTAGTTAATTACCAAACATTGGTATAGGTAAATAACAAATTGTTAACATTTTATTCACATGTCAAGATTGTTTACATTTAGTTAATTACCTAAACAGATGGAGTATAGTTGAATAGTTTTTTTATTATGGCAACATATCTCAAAAGTATGGGCTTTAGGTTTTATAAAACATTATATTTTAACCTAACCTAAGTGTTTTAGCCCTTAAATATACTCATAACATAGTACTGTCACACATTTCTGAATGCGGCTCATCGAGCTCTTTACGATTCTACAAAAATATTTGATAAAGGGCATTGCATAAAACTGTCCTCAAAAATCATCATCGTGTTATTCGAAGCGTTGAATAGTTTCTTTTATTATGGCAACACACCTCAAAAGTAAAGCGTTTAGGTTATTTAAAATATTTTTATTTTAACCTAACCTAACTTGTGCGCTTAAAATATCCATTGTAAAATTAATGGAGACACATTAATTTTAATGCGCCAGCAATTTGTGCTGCAATTGCTTGATCATATTGTAATAGATAACTAATAGTTACATAATAATTAATAAATGTCTTTGTATGGAAAAATAAACACATTAATTTCAACAACCATATATTTCAACAACCAAATCAGCTATTTTGTCTTTTGTGGATAGAAATTAACAAACTGACATGTATTCCATGTCTGTTAGAGGTTGGGGACGGTGGCCATACAAAATTATCCTTTAAATAAAATTTAGTCCTCTACGGTTTGCCTAGATTCTTTCGATAAGAACCGATTCTTGGTTGCCCTGGACAGAAATAACTTGAAGAAACCCTACAGTGAGATATTGCAGGCTTGTAACACCTATTATTAATAATATTATTGTAGTAAAAACGTCCATAACCAGTCTTCAATCGTGATTATGTTTAGTCATGGCCTTGACCACATGGTAGTCGATAGTGGTGACTTTTGCTCGGCATTTTTTGCGGATGCCTTGGGAGCAAACCCAGTGAATCTTCGGGCCCCTGCTGCCGGCCCACTTGTTAAACCGATAGGGGCCCATGAGAAGTACTGGAAAACCCCGTTGAGATGTCGCGAACCTTATAACTGGAAATGATGTTTTAAGTTAGGTAAACTTCAAATAATTTTGGAAGATATAACTTAGTATAGATAGTTACATAGAATTTCTGATCAGCACTAAAATCACATGACATAACAATAAAATTGAAACAACATTTCAATAAATATATTTTATTATTTCATAAACATGCACTCTACAGTATACAATAGAATACTGTTAAAATAAAGTCATAACTATTATTATTAAATATTGTTTAAATTATAAGATCACATTGTAATACTGGAAAAACTACCACAAACATAACATAAACCTTTTTGTCTACATAATTAAAATAAAATTGCACAAAACTGATACCTACATACTCAAAACTAAATAAGACGAAACATTTTAATGGAATACATTTAGAACACAAAGTGAAGTTTCAGCAAGAAGTTGCTTTAGTACATCCTAACTACGAATTACATCATCTTCCTGCCCTTGTCCCATCTTCCTTCTGGTCGGCGAAACACACGTTTTCCTTCAATTCTATCCTGTCAATCGTCACCCACATCTCTGACCGCCTCGTACTACCATGAAGTACTATTTAAAAAGACTAATTTGGCATTACAATCCTCGATTACCTAGCTTTCTTCATGTGGATGGCACTGAATACTGCTAGGTATTATTATTTTTCTGCCACCTTTTCTGTTTTGCACTATTCTATATCACACTATTTCACACTAACTCTAGTATAAAATGTAGCTGTTTTAAGCGCAAGTGCTGCTTCAACGTTTTATGCTTCCTTGCTTTAATCAGCCTAAAAATTTGTTTATCAATTGCTTTTTCTAGTCTTCTTGACGTAGCTAGCCTAATTAGTTGCCTATTTTAGGCAGGTTGTCTTTGGGATACATACATAAATCCTAAGATTGACCATCTAAAGCTGTTCTAAGATTAAGTTAGAGGCGATCCTTTGGAAAAAGATTTTAAAGTATTTCGAATGCTGTGACCACTGCAACAATATCTGCAGACTCGCTGAAGTTGCTGACAATACACTTTGGGTCCATTTAATCAAACATTCCTACTCATGTTAGATATATCTAATAAACTGGGCAAGTGCTAGTCGGACTCGCACACTGAGGGTTCCGTACAAACTAACTTATGTCACAGAATAAGAAATAGTACAAGTACAGAAATTGCACTCCGTGATAGCAAACATACGAATTTAAACCTACTAACAAAAGCGCTAATGTTCATAATACATTGCACGGCACGGACACGACCTTGATTTTATTAGCCTATCAGATCCAGTAGCGCTCGTAACGAATCAAAATGCACCGTAAGTCCACGAGACGAGAGTTTCTTTTATTATGCCCGTTATGAACCTTTGAACAAGCCGCTTCTGTTGTAGGGTTTTGAATTGTGAGAAAACAAATCGTATTTATTAATCTTTGATAATTGGTAGAAGAATACACTAAGATAACTAATACTATAATTATATGTACTAGATATTTGTTACCTATCAGTAATAAAAATGAAATGTGGAGGTAAGAGTTAGGTATAGATATTACCTATTTGTTTTTACTTTATTAAATGATTTGTGACCGGAATCGTAGGTTATTTATATAAAAGACAAACAAATAACATTATAATAGTCGAGGAGCTCGACGCATGTTTTCGACCAATAATAATTATTTTTGTAGTGACAAAATTTTGCTGCAACTGCAACAATAACCTACCTGTTATACCTACATAATAATTATCATATAATAGCAAGAAATAAGAGCCACTTTAAGAGTGTTGAAAATGTTATAATTACTTACCTTTCGGAATCCTTTGGAAGAGTAAAGAATGAAAAGTCTACATTTTTGTTGTTATTCATGCACCCATATGCTATGCAGTATCTTTTGGCTTTTTGCGTGCCCATATTTATAATAAAAACCTCTGTAGAAATGCGAAAATATTTTTTGTTAGCGCGCGTCAAGCGGCATGCCGCAGTTCGAACACGCGTGTGACACTCAACTGAACTAACCTTATAAAAGAGGCCCCGAGACGTAGGTATAAATTCAAGCCTACAGTAAGGAGTGCGCCAGGCCTGCTTATGTCAATAGTTCAATTCCCGAATCGAGTCTCGAAGATTTTTCCGAATAGAAAAAAGTTTTTTTTTTTTTGTGACGTAACTACAAATTTTCAGATTTATTCCTATACTTGTGCTATAAGACCTTGCTTCATGCCAAATTTCAGGGTTCTAAGTCAACGGGTCCCTATGAATTTTGATTACCTCAGGAGTGTCAAAATTACGATTTTTGCGACATAAACGGCCGTATCTTTTTTTTTCGTTAACTTAGAAGTTTATTTTTTTTACAGCTTCAAGGGACCGCAGACCTGAGTATATGGTTTTAATTTCAACTCAATACCTCCAGGCGTTCTTGAGATAAAGGGTCTTGACAGACAGACAGACAGACAGAAAGACGGACGGACAATAAAGTGATCCCATATGGGTTCCGTATTTTTCCATTTGAGGTACGGAACCCTATAAATTAAGCAAAAGATGTCCCATATGTTGCACCCTTGCACATATGAGTGACCATCAATTGTTGACAGACAGCATGCCTACGACTTAAAGCTATCAAAATTCACAAATGAGTGTGATAGTTCTTAGTCCTGACTATAATATTGTCTATGGTAGTGATGGTTGCCCGGCAACCTTGCTGGTTCTTCACACACGTCCACCTGACCTGGGCACCTTTGCTGCCACTCCACTTATTGTAGCGGTATTTGCCGACCACTATCACCGGATTACCGAAACGTGTCCTCTCGAACTTGCAACCTGCAATTAATACTTCAAAATTTAGCTTTATTTTATTATAACTGAAGATACTATAAAGCATATTATTATTATAAATCATTTATTTGAGCAGTTTACAGGCTATCAACTACGCAAGCATTGCGAAAAATACCTATTTAATCATTTTATAACACACTTTAGATTCAAAGCATTTTATTTCAAATAAACCATTTACAGGCACTTTTAAAATGTCATAAAGTCAGTCAGTCAGAAAAATGATGCTAATTGCACATTACCGTAGATCTCTATGGAGAAGAATGTGCAAGAAACTCCATGGACACTCTTATCAATCATGTTTTGTATTACAAATATCTCTGTTACATGTTTCTTGTCGCTTCTATTATGCGAGATCAGTGTAAATAAAGTAAAAATAAAAACTAAATACAGATATTAAAATAGCCACTGGCAGTAAAGAGATGACCAGTCTCAACTGACAGCACCCGTTCACGGACATGACGCGAATATTAGCACCACACAGCTCAACCATTTTGAAGGGAACCGAATGACCCAACACACGCGCCGCCATCAGTGAGACATTGGAGTGAGCATGACAAACTCTCAACTGCCATAGTCATTTATCAGTCAGGTCAGGAAAACCGTTTTATCGACAAATTCTAGTTTCTCATTGTTCAATAGTATGTCACAATCACTACTTTTGATACTCGGTAAGGAAAATCTTATACATTTATTTTATACTCTAACTTTTTCTATTTACTATACAGTTAAGCCTCATCATCATCATCATCATCATCTTCCTGCCCTTGTCCCGTGTTATTTGGGGTCGGCGCAACACGTTTACTACACAGTTAAGCCTATTAGATTAATTTTCAAAAAAATAAAAACAAACGTAGGCTACAATTTCTTTATACATTTCATCAAATCAATTCACTTTAAACGTATGTACACCAATAAAACATTATGGAAAATTGTTGGCGGTATAACCATGACTGTGTTCATTCATAATTTTGTAGATCTCGTTGTTGATCGTGAAGATCCTCGCCTTGCAGCCGAGGGAGACCTTCACACATACCCAACAAGCTTTTGGACCTTTGCTTGTAGTCCGCTTGTTGTAGCGGAACCCATCGTACTCTATGACGGGATTCCCATACCTTGATTGTAAAAACACTAACCCTGAAAATGTTAAAGCAAAATCAAAGTCATGGTTAACAAAGACCACAGAGAAAAAGATTCAACCACAAAGGTTGTAAATAATGTGACTGTTGTCAGCGATATCAACAAAAAATATATGCTGAGCCGACAGCAGATAAACAGGAACTAAAGTGGACGTTGCCATTTTAAAGAATGATCATAAACTCAAAATATGTATAAAATCATATAGATTTTAAAGAATAGAAAGATACTTCGCCATAACATTTAATGAGGCTAATTTTAAAAGAACCCTTTCCTATAAAAAAGATAATCAATAGTTGTGTTTATGCAACATTCTGTATTGTCTATGAGACCAATGTTAGTTTTGCAACAATAGGTGCCTACGTGCCTTTGATATAAATCCACCTAGACATTGGAAGCTGTAGCTATGTCTTTGGAAACTGTGACCCTGGTAGCAGAGCACGTTGCCTCCCCATCGTGACGTTCCAAGATTTCCTTTACCTAAGTTTTACCTAGGCGAGGAAATGCTGAAATAATTTATAGAAGAACCGTTTTCTTGAGTATTGTAACTACGAGTATTCATTTACCTTTCATTTTTACTATTTACATAGTTTGAGCTAATCTTTATTAACATGAAGATTTTTTACCAATATTTCATAAGTCAAAAGTTTTTTTTATGAAAGTTTTTCCAATTCGGACATATCCAGTCATTACAAAAGTCTCAATAGAAATTATTTAAATAACTTAAAAAATCGCCAAACTCTAAAGAGCTTAGAATTAGTTTTTTATATTATTCCCTATTAATTCTAGTTGCGCTAATGTAAGGATCTAAAAAAGATATTTTCGAAAACTCATCCGACCATGTCATATATTATGTCTCTAGTCTGGTGGCCTAGAACCGACCTGAGTACCTACAGCAAAAGGGTTTTAACTTCAAACAGATCCAAAAGGATTTTGGAGGTCTGCCAGAACTGTGCTAGATGAAATTATGACTTTCACACCAGAGTACTGTGTTTTTTATTATAGCGTATATGTTATTCTGATTTACAAGATACTTTCATAAATAATACTAATATTACATAATATTCTGTAAAGTTTCATCAACAATATACATGTTACCGGCCAAACTAGATTTTAGGATAAACTAGTTTCGCCTAGGCCAAGCCAGTTCTCCCTACCTGGTTTGTTATAAAAAAAAAACCTGTCCGTGTCAGGGTGCCCTAAAATTCCGATCTCGCGTCGCTCGCTCTTGGACTAAAACTGGCTTGGCCTAGGCGAAACTAGTTTATACTAAAATCTAGTTTGGCCGGTAACATACACACCCATACACGCACCATAGCATACACACACATACAAAGTTTCACCTTTATAATATTAGTGTGATAAAAAAAATAAAAAAATAAAAATTAAAAAGTCATCGGGGTAGATAAAATCGTTATTCTAATCAATCCCGATCACAATTTTAATTTTAAAAGTAATTCAAATTCATTTTTTTTACTAAAAATGTTAGAATAATAATTTTATAGTTTAAATTAAAAAACGTAAAGATTTTTTTTAAATTAGGAATAACCTGACGAAAAATTCCATTACTGGGGGGGTCCAGAATTATGTACTGGATCCATGGTATTCGTTTGTGCGTCATAAATTATAAAACACAAAAAATGTTTCATTTTTTGTGTTTTATAATTTATGACTTCCACCCATGACCATCATAGACTTTGAAACCGATGTGCCCAAAGTGGTTTCATTAGAAAGGTAATAATGTGGTTTTAGAACATTAAAACTACGCACTAAAAAAATGCAACAAATAAAAATAATTTATTTATTTTTTAGCATAAGAACCCTCGTCGGGTATACGCTAGTCATAATTAAAAACCATTTTGAATACTTTACTAACTAAAATAACAAAATCACAGTTAAATTATGTACAACTAAATGTAACTTGAGTTTCCTAATCTTCAAAATATTACACAGAACAAAAGTATTCATATATAAAATGTTAGCTGTCATAAAAAACACTAAATCTTCTGTTGCCGACCGTAGCTAGGTATGATTATGTTGATGCAATATTTTGATGATCTCATCATAATAAAGGACGATGGTGCACTTACAGCCCGAGGGAGACTTGACACAGTACCACCTGGTCATCGGAGGTTTGCTGGACTTGTGCCTCGTGAAACGGTACGACTCATAGCAGAGTATCGTCGCTCCCCGCCGAGACGTGGTGTAATGAATACCTTAGGGAACAAACGCGAAATAAAAATGAAACAAAGCCATAACATAAAAAGCCTGATGCAGCTGAAATTTCTGGATAATAGTATCTCATGTGTATAGGATTCATGGCCATGCACATTATCATTCACCAATATGCCTACTTTTCATATGAACACAAACATATTGCTTTACTACCTACAAAATGAAACCAAAATATAAAATTTTCTTTTTCCTTTAATTTTAAATCACAAGCAAATAAAAAACTATTTAACAAATTAATCAATGGTTATGTTCATTTAAAACCTTCGCAACTTCGTTGTTTATTAGGACTATGGTAGCTCTGCAGCCGAGTCGATACTTGATACAAATCCACCTGGTCATTGGGGGGTTACTGGCACTATGCCTGGCATAGCGGTAACCAAGCCAACAAAGTGTTTTTCCACCGCGTTTAGAGCTCTCGTAACGCAGAACTAGAAGGAATATGTAAATAAAAAATATTGATAAGCATATTGACTGATATGACAGTAAACCTACACCTATTTTAATATAATTAAGGAAAGCAGACATCCGCAGACAATAGTCCATCTTAAATCTTACGCTGCGTACCCAGACACCTACTCTTGAATACAAGCGTCTACAAGCGGAGTTAGCATGGCTGAATTTTGCCAATAATAATAATTTATAGCTTATTCAACAGCTTCTATATTGACATCGAAAAGCTAAAAAAAATATAAAAGACGGAAGAGTTCATGAAATCCAACACATATATTTAAAACACCAGTCTCCATTTATTTGAAAGCATTAAACAAAAAATAGAAACAAAAGAAAATATTTAGTTAAATTTGTCAATTTGTAGTGATGTTCATTCAAAACCCTCACTAGTTCTTCGTCAACTTGGGTCAATATAACCCTGCAGGCAGTTTGCATCCTCACATAAATCCACCAAGTCATCGGAACCTTGTTACCATTATGCTTGGCGGTAGCGGAAACCGGCGTAGTTACCGCTACGATAGCATAGAACTGTACCTCCACACTGAGATCTTGTAGCGCGATTCTTGAAGTAGGTTTATGAATCAAAAAAAGGTTGATAAATCAAATAGATACTATCAATCGAATTTAAAAAAAGGTACAACTTCAAACAGGTTACAGTAAGACTAAGGAAAGCAACGTCATCGAGTTTCGGCTACGGAGAAATACCGACTTTAAGCTAAAGTGAATTTGAAATCAAAACCAGTACACCCAGATATGTTTTACCTACTTCAATAACCCACAAAAAGTTTTCTACACAATATCCAAGAAATGGTCTAGTGTAATAGTCATAGTCGGGGTGGGTCAAATTTAAAGATTTCAGTTCAGGGTAAAAACTTTTATATTTTCTTCCACAGCTTCTTCAAAGCCAAGTATGAGTATCAAGCATATTGTATCATCTTGACAGACTTGTAACATAACTCTACAACAAAACCAACCACAGAGGCTACAAGGACGGAAGAGTTTGTATACCACACGATAAAGTGTTGGTTTGTAAAAATCAAATCAGAAAATTTAATACGATACCTTTTATCTTAAGGCAGGTGCTAACAACAGAACTCATTTTTTTTCGCCCCATTTGGGCAGGCTAAGGTCTTAGACCATACCGCCTCGCCATCAGTAATAATTATCTTGTTTGAGTTACAAAAAATATTAGAATGCGTTACACCCGTATTCTAATACGGGTGTAACGCATTCTAATATTTTTTGCAGTATTTGGCAGCAAATGTATCGAATCAGCCTTCTTGGCAAACTTCGCTGAGGTAGTCAACACTAGAATAAAATTCTCAGCTCTATTTTATTTTATTTATTTTTTTTATTATTGATAGGCTCGCGTTTGACCACCATCTCACCTGATGGTAAGCGATGATGTGGCCGACGATGGAGCACGCTTGCCTAGAAATAACCTATTCACTCTTGACTTAAAGACCCCTAGGTTGTAGCTATCAGGGAACACAGACTCCGGCAGGGAATTCCACTCCTTAGCTGTACGCATTTTACCAAGATCATGATCATTTCAGCCGAAAAACGTCCACTGTTGGATATAGGCTTCCCCCAAACGTCGCCACAACGACCGATCCTGTGCGTCTCGCATCCACCGCATTCCCGCGACTCTCACCATGTTGTCGGTCCACCTTGTGAGAGGCCTTCCAACGCTGTGTTTTCCGGTGCGCGGTCGCCACTCTAGAACCATTCGGCTCCATCGACCATCCGTTCTACGAGCAATGTGCCCTGCCCACAGCCACTTTAGTTTGGCGATTCTTCGGACTATGTCGGCGACCTTGGTTCTCCTGCGGATATCTTCATTCTTTATGCGATCACGCAAGGAAACTTCGAGCATAGCTCTTTCCATTGCCCTTTGGGTGACTGTAAGCCTTCTAATGAGGCCCATTGTAAGCGACCATGTTTCAGTGCCATATTATTATGTCATCACTGGCAACACGCACTGGTCATAGACTTTCGTCTTGAGACACTGTGTTATGTTGGACGAGAAGATCGCAATGATTTCACATATTTTCCAGTTGTGCAGATGCTGGAGATACAAAACTACACCAATTTTACATCACAATACCCACTGAACTACACTCGAAAAAATCCCGCTATCAACAGAATTCAGCCGAGTGGCTGAATTCTGTTGCTGTTGTTTTGTTATTGATGAGTATGAGTTAAGAACTCAGTGGTTATGTTCATTTTTCACCTTGACTATTACGTCATCTATGAGAACTAGGGTAGCCCTGCAGCCATATTTCAATCTGATACAAATCCACCTGCTCATGGGAGGTTTGCTAGCACTATGCTTTGCGTAGCGGTGACCACGCCATGAAAGAGTCTGACCTCCCCGCTTAGACCACCCAAACTGCGGATCTAAAAAACAAATATGTCACAATAAAATTATATTTTAAACTAATGGCTTGTCCCTGCTTCGCACGGCTTTATGACTTGACTTAGGTTCAGAGTTCTTCCTTGGATTGTGATGAAAAACGCATCAAAATCCGCCTTATCGTAGTTACGTTGTTGAGCGTTGTTGGCATCGATATTTATTTACTGAAGTCGATGGTTGTTGGTATGAAAAGGATACCCAGATACGAAAGGCGACTACTTATATTTTATAATTTTAAAGGATAACAGGCTTGATTACTGATCAAAATATGAGGTAAAATGATAGTCACCAGGTACATATAGGTTCGGTGTTGCTCCAAGTTTCACTTGCATCCTAGGGAAAATATCTACTTAAAGTTGAAACTACTTAAAGTCTTATCCTGATGAATAAGACTGTATTGTGTGATTAACAGATAAACAATTTCTCATTGAAATTAAATATTTAAATTATTATTTGGATAAAAGCATACCTACCCATTTGATCAAGGCAAAATTAAATTCATACTCAAATACAAGATGCCATGAACTTTTATTGAGAAGCACTAAACAAATAATAATCAAACAGTGAACAGAAAATATCCAGTGATCAAGGTAAATCAATGGTTACGTTTATTTTATAACCCTCACTATCTTGTCGTTATCTAACATTAATACTTAATATAATTTCTCTAACATTTTTATCTTCCTAACTGGTTTATTTATCATGCATTCAATAAAAAAAAATATATTTATGAAGAAAAACAAAACTTAACAAAAAATCTTATCTAATATAGTCAAAACGTTTACCTTCAGCATCACAAAAGACGTAATTTAAAAAAAAAAAAATATCAGTAATATCAACTGTATAACAAGGCAGAAGGCAAGACATAAACGCGATTAGGCACCGTCAACATACAAAGCGAACTTTTAGCAACGATTCCCTACCAAGACAACAAAATAGTCAAAAACCTACAACAGTTACTATAATTTATGATTGTTATTGTTTTAAGTACTGATAAAAAAAAAACAAAATTATTTCCTTTTAACTAAAAAAAACTGCAACAGAATAACATTACGTAGGTTAAGTATAGTTTAAAGAAAACATTTAAAAAAAAAAAACTTCTCAATACTATAAAACTAAAATTACATTTAATGGCAACAATACACAGTTACTTGGGCGATTGCAGTCGTTTGGAGGGAGTGGCTGGAGAGATGCTATGGTCCCCTTACTATCCGGCTGCCACAGATACTGGTGGTACGGAAATAACTTGTGCCACATAGGCCGGGAGCTGACGCCCGCTTGCCACCATTGTTGCAACTACCTCGATGATATAAACTGACCGCTGAGCCCGCCCCGGGGCGGAGGACATCAATTTATGTTACTTACAAAAAAAAAGTCTATATTAGATAATGATATTAGGAACCACACGTTACATTATTTTTATACTTGTACTTCTTGGTCAACTTATGGAAGGCCACTAGTTCCTGATCCTAGGAACCAATCATAACAAATGAAGCACAATGAAAATATGAATGAACCATGGAATGAACTTATGAAATAGGCAGCTCAACTTTAAGAAACAAATAAAATAACACTTAAATTTATTGGAATGCTCTAGACTAGAACACCATAAAAATTACTAAAAACTAAGGCAAGTCTCAGAAGTATATAAAAATTAAGTAGTTATTGTATACTTGCCACAAAACATATAAAGACTATTTTACGGAAAACATTAATGGAATAACCATCGTAAGATTATACTACTCGTATACATAGTAATGCGTCAACGAACTGAAGTGATCGCACTTACAGTTCTCTCTGTCTGTTTCAGTGCGCTCTTGGGTCCATTGGGACCCAAGAGCCATTAAAGTAACAAAAATGTCTATTTCTAATTCTCTTCAGTATTCCTTAATATAATGTTTTATTAATGAAGGCACACTATTCACTATTCGATAGGAGTTATTTTATTCACTAGAAAAAAAATAACTAGTTTTGTCAACATTATCAATGTAAACATGTCAAAAATATATACTTAATGGTTACAATAAAACTTATATTAAGTTTCCCTGAAAATTTGTCTCTATTAAAATTGATCACTAAGTTATTAATCTACACAATAACAAACTATGCACATACCAGTCATACTGGATGTGGAAAACCCTGAATGATTACGAACTTTCTCTTATAACCATATTTTTACTTAAAATAAATGCACCATGCGTTATCAGCCACAGAAATAAAGATGAAGAATATTCATGATGGCTATATTAATGGTGATAATTATATTATCTGTCCCCCGCGGTTTTACCCCCGTCTTTGGTTACTGCTCCGATTCCGTGAGTCTTAGCGTGAAGTTATTAGCCTATACTGTTGTTCGTCATGAATCTGGCTATCTCATACAGAAAGATTTTTCCAATCCGAGTAGTACTTCCAGAGAATGGCGCGCTTAATACATACGAGTGATGTGCACTTTATGGCACGGATAGGTACGCATGTAGAAGTCAGATTTTATTGTACTAGCTCTCCGAGTCGATAGCCCGAGGCTATTGTTATTTATATAAAATAATGAGGATCGGTTGTCAAAATCCAATTTACAAAAGAAAAGTGTTATAAGACAGAAATAAGCATTAATATCGATGAGATAATGAGTGTAAACTCGGTCATTAAAATATTAGGAATAATCTTGAATTAAAAAAACCGACTTCGAACCATCAGGGATGACTATGTTCGCCAGCAGTTCTGAAGATGATATCTTTTTTGGTGAAGAGTCTGGCGTTGCAATTCTTGTGACTGCAGTGCCAGCGCTGACTTTTTTTGCCTTTTCCGTGCGCCCAGAACTTGTGAGACCCCACCAAGATCATAGGCTTCCCACATCGACTCTTACCGAACACCGGCACTGAAAAAAAAAACACAAGAAAACACCTCTATTAAGGGAGAAGATGGTGCGTCAAATTATAAAAAGAGTTGGAAAGCAACTTAATAAACAGTGGTGGAACTACATGAAATAAAAATAAAACATCTCTAAATTGAAGAAATTAATTAAAATATAATGAAACTTACACAAAAATCAAATTAAATTCTTTGGCTTTTTGACAAAGTGGCAAATTAAATTAATTGACATATACCTACCCACACGTATTAGTCGTGTTTGGCAAACTTTTTATTACTTTGACGTGCAAACATACTGAAGCATACCAATCATAATAGAGTCAATAACTATAAGAACAATAAATCGTACATGCCAATGCTACTGAAAAAATTAAATGACACAATATTTTCTAAAATCACATAACGTCAAAACATAAAATTTTGGGTAAACAAAAGGCGATTACAAACTAAAATTCAAAACTTGAAAATAACATCTAATGCTGGTGCTCATTGGATGTCTTTACGATGACGTCATCGAGAGTAATGATGGAGGCGCGGCAGCCCGACGCTATTTTGTTAGAACATATCCAGCGCCGCCGGCGGCCGCAAGAAGATATGGTGGATCGCGTGAATCGATAAGGACCCAACTCAATGACAGGATTCCCAAACCGACTTTCACTGAAGACAGGTACTGAAAATAAAGTAACCTAGAATCAGTATCTACCTGACAAGTCCACAACTTGCATTTTTATTAAAACTTCAGTTTCAATAAAAATGTCAATAATCTACGTTATGTGTTGTTGTGAAATAATTTCAATTACGAAAAAAAAAGATAATAGAAATGTGACTTTTTAATCATTACAAAACTGGAATAGGAACTTATAGCTACCAGCACAATGTCAACAATTTATTGTTTTAGACACTAAATAATTATTTAATAAATCTCCTAATATCTTTGTTACTAAAAATAACATGCAGCATCAAAATATATTTGAGTACAATAATATCATATCAATCGAATAAAATCAATCAGTTAATTAATTAATTATTATATACTTATTAGAGACGGAAGACCAGTACTTGGTAACATTTTTTTTTTCATATTTATTGACGCTTTGTCTGCTAATTTATAAATAGTGGCCGCATCATAATGTAATGTAAAAAGGCTAATAGGCAATTCAATAATTAATATCTTTTAAAAATAGTCTACCTACGATTAAAACTAACCTAATGAAAGCAATTACAGGAAAAAATCTGGGAAGTACGAACCATAAAACAAGTTTACATAATTTAACACTCTTACCGCCACTCATACTCAAAGGAATTTACAATTCCAGTAAACCATGTGGGCCGCCGGCGAACGACTTTTGACTTTTTGGCTTGACCGCACAAATCACGGTGAAAATGTTCTGAAGAGTGCATGATAAATTTTAGCGTGAATGTTACGGCCGCCCGTGTGGCCTGCTGAAAATATTCGACACAACATATGCAACATACTGTGGCGTGCCTTCCTTGAGAACTTACGACCCGCTGGCGGACCGTAAGCCATGGCAGTGAAAGTGTTAAATCATTTTGAATGAAAATCTAGAAACATATAACATATATGTTTCTAGATTTTCATTCAAACATAAACATAAAACATATACAATATAATATTTTTTCATAACAAGCCTTTTTCACGTGGTGCAGTACTATCGAGATCATTCCAAAGAGCTCAAACGCGAAGGGATTGTCTTGTTGCACTCAGTAGTTCCTATGGCCCGACTCCATCACCAGACAGTCGATTGTCCATATTAATACATTGTCATCCAAGTTACATAGGTACACCAAATTTCAGATCAACCGATTAGAGGTAACTATTTAAAATTTGCCCTAAACAAACATACATACAAGCATTGCAAGTTAAATAAAATCTTGTTGAAAATAGGCCTAACTCAACTAAAAGTAAAATTGTGACTGCTACTTTGACAGTTTACCCATCCTATTGTCTATAACACTTGGCTAGTAAAAATGGTTGTGGTCCAAATTCGACTTGATTATCAGGTCTCCAAGCGTAGTAATCCGGGCTTTGCATTTGGTTCTTGTCTTTGTGGTGCACTGCCATCGAACATGGCCGTTCAATCCAACGACCCCGGAGCGAGCAAAGCGGAAGCCGCTCACGACCAAGAGCTCCGTTCTCCTATCAGTCAGTATCTTGTGGACTGGCGGAATAAACGTGGAGTTAAAACACATTTTTCTTAATTATGGCGAATGAATTATAATATGTTGTTAGGTGGTTAAAGAAATAAAGAACGACGATTGTGAGGACCGAAACATTATTTAATTCAATGATTATGCCTTAAATAACTCCTGACTACAAAATTGTCGACGGTAGTGACCGACGCTTTGCATCTAGTTCGGGACTTTTTAGAACATGCCCATCGTACTTTATTAGAACACGTCTTCGACTTACTGAATTTGTGTTTTCCTACTTTCAACATTGGATAACCTCTTCTGTTCTGTATCCAACTAACTGAAATGGAATAAAAACTTGTTTATAATATCTATTAAATTATTATACATGATATTAAAGTAATATAATATTTGACAAAAAAAACTGCTAGTCTTTCTTAAAGCAGCTAGTAATTATGGCCATGCAGGAATATAAGGTTTTGCTTGAATTGAAAATCATAACTATTCCAAATCAAAAATATATTTTCCATTTAATGATTATGATATAAAAAACTCTTTATGACACGCTGTTCGACGGTTGTCATATACGCTTTGCATCTAGTTCGGGTCTTTTTTGAGCATACCCAACGAGTTTTATGGTTCCAAAATTTAGCTTTACTGTACTTGTGAGGTCCTAGTCGCAATATGTACCCCGTTTTCGTTTGAAGCCACTCAACTGAAAAAATATACATTCTGAACTGATTAAACTAGAAAAAGCAAACAAAATTAAAACTGAGTCTAAATAAGTAAGTACCTATAGCAGACTTACTTAAACTATTTCAAATACAAGATTATAAAGTAGCGGACTTGACGAGAAGTTGACGTTGGCCTCTAGCCAGCCATACTCGTTTATGGTACAAAGAGCTCACAATAAATTAGGCTGTGGCCATTGTGTACCACTGCAGAACAAATAACTGTTCTCATGCAGAGAAAGAACGATCATTGATTACCAAACCCTAAGATCTTAGAGCTAGTTCTTATCCAAAACGCATTAATGCTCTTTAAGTAAACTTGTACTCCAGATGAAACCTGTGCTATCCGGGCCATGAGATCATTGTTGTTTGCTGGACCTTCAGAAATCGGATTGATTTTCGGGTTGATCCAAAGTTTCCAAATAAAAAATAATCAGCAAAATAATTTATTTAGAAAAATATAGAACTTATAATATTTTAATCTGTATGATTGTGATTTAAATTGCTTCTTAATATTATGCCGTCATCGACGGTGATCAAAAATGCCGAGCATTTCGTTCGACTCCTCGTGGTACACTGCCATCTTGTCTTCCTACCGTTCCTATAGGACTTGGAAAACCGAAATCCATCCGCTATCAACATCTGCGTCCCTCTATTCGTTACCATTTCCATCACTGAAACTAATAAGAACTCGTTTTAAAATAGGGAAAAAACAAAGTATCGATATATCGATCCTGTAATGTCATTGTCTGTAAAAATGTATAGATGCATTTTTCGAAAGCTTGCTTATCTTGCTAAGGCTTATCATGTAACCAAGAGTCTTAGAGTTTCCATAGACTGTAGCTCCATGTTCCCATAACCCTCCATGGCAGGTTGTTACATCTACATAATTATATTTACTTTAGAATTTAAATTTACTAGATTACAGGAAAAGTGAGACCCTCCCACTTGCAATATTACACTCTGCCTGACAAGATTTGCTTACTTGTATAAAAAAACATAAATTCGATTTGCTTTTGCATTGAAATATTACCGATTACATTTGATAACTTGTAATCTATGACGTGTATACAAATTCAAAAATAAAAAGTAAAATTTCTAAAACGATGTTACAATAAGCGCACTTTTATTTCCACGTATTAAATATTGAGCTAAAAACAAACTTATACATTATTAATTTGGGCTTGCTGCATTCTAGCCGTGCTACTCAATTTTTTTAGTAAAATATATCATGGTTATGGCCTAAGTAGCATGTCAAGATTTTTTGTCCATATGTGATGAGGAAGGCTGTACATCTGGTCCTGGTCTTAGTAGAACATTGCCACCGTACCTTGCCGTGGCCTAAAACTTTCTTCTGTTCGGAAAATCGGAACCCTCCTACTTGCAACATTATTGTACCTCTGCTGGACAATATTTCCTTAACTGTGAAACAATGGATTTAATTTGTTTTAGCTATGTTCTTAAGTGTTGTCTTGAAAAAAGTATTTAAAATATCATCACTATTTTTTTTGTCCTTATCTTAATTATTAATTTGTTTGGAGTTAGCGTAATATAGAATAAACTTTATTGTGCTCGAAAATAGTAACAAAACTTTTACAGAAACTTAAATCTATGGTCTATCATTAGTGTATTTCATCTTCATTCCTCAATTAATTCGAAATACAACAAAAAACACAAAAGCTGCCACTCTGAAGTGGGATTGAGCCGGACATGTCTGCCACATGTCGGATGAGCTGTGGGCTAAAAGAGTCACTTATTGGATCCCATTAAACGCAAGGCCAAGGCAAAGGTGAGCTGATGCAAGATGAACTGGATAACTACCAGAGGGACTGGCCCGCAATGGCCGAGGACAGACGTGTGTGGAAAAGGGAGAAGGAGGCCTTCGCTCAGTAGTGGGACATAAATGGGCTAACTAACTAACAACAAAAAGATATTTTATATTTGAAATAAAATTACTAAGATTTTTTTTCAGTTTATAATAAAAAAATATGTACTTAATCATGTGAACTTCATATGTACTAGAGAATTTTAAATATATTTAAGGAGACTACAGGAGCTAATCACCAAGTTTATAATCCGCAAAAGTATATGATAGGATCACTCCACTGCAGTAAACAGAAATCAAAATATATGTTATTCTTCAGGATAAATACGTGATCTATAATGTGTTCAAACCATAAAACAGCCTATTTAGTACGATATTATTTTTATCGACTAAAAACCGGACATGCAATAATTCTGGTTGTTTGTCAAATTATTCTACATGCAACGTTTTACCATTACAGTCTTTTAGTTTTACAATCAATTCTGTAGATTTTTTGTAAATCGCTATAATGCATATATATATATATGCAATAAAAATATGAAATTTGGAAGCATTGTGTCTTTGCGCATCTCTTTCCTTTGTATGCAGTTTGAAAGTGACCGCGCTATAGGTGCTGTAGCCTTCTGAAGTCCAACGTGTTTCCTAATGGTTATGTGTTAGGCTGCTTCTCAAGATATGTTTGTTACAAGTAATGATGTACGCGGTACATTTAGTCCTTTGCCTCACAGAACATGACCACCTGACTTTGTTTGGGCCTGCTCCGTTCTTCTGCTGGTAAAATCGGAACCCTCCTACTTGCAACACCATATTACCTCTTCTTGATAACATTTCCATGACTGTAAAAAAAAATGTAAAGATTAAATTTGTTATTGTTTTGTTACGTAAGGTACACTGCCGCTCGAAAATATTTGGCTATTCAGGAGAAGTCATTTCTTTTTAAATTTGGATAAAAAAAACTATTTAATATTTACTAAAATTTCTTTAGACAATAACAGTAGGTACTGTGTTAGACTCATCTATTCAGCCACCTTTTTTTTTAATGAAGGCTTCAGTAACCCATGTCTAAGTGAATCCATGTTATAAGTCTCCCCTTGGGCAACTGCCACTATACTGTTTGGTCCAAAAAAATTTTAATTCGTTGGTCCAGAGAACCTTTTTTCTGTCGGCAGTTGTCCAATTCTTGTTAGGCAAATGAACTAGCTCAATTATGTGTCTTTGGATACACTGAGAGGTTTTTTACGGTTGACGTTGAACTGTGTTACTATTACTGGTAAAAGTCTATCAAGTTTGCCTGTAACTACTATGTGCAAATCATCGCTAGACGTTGGCTTTGGTCAGCCTGGACATCGATTGTTGCAAATTGTTCCTCGACTTGCAATTGTTAATAACGACGAGTTTACCTTGGTGTCTTCTGCAGTTTTGAAATATTTCGGTTGCTTTTACCGGAATTATGAAGAGCCTAATATTCAGTGGTTTTAACTATTTTGTTCAATATAATCAAACTCAGAACTAAAAAATACGAAAATAATGTGAGACTCTGGTAGAGACTGAGGTATGGAGAGTTTGTTTTCTGGTCAAATCATCATCATCGGATTCCCGCGACCCTCACCAGGTCATCGGTTCACCTTGAAGGAGGTCTTCCCGTACTCGGTCGCCACTCCGAACCTTTCGACTTTCAACATTGCAATAGCAAAGCAATATGAATAGCAATAGCAATTGATAAATAAATAAATAATAATTACCATACCTCTGTGAGACAGTATTTCTTGGATTGTAAAATAAAATGCGAAAATTGTTTTTGTAATATGTATATATTACGGCTTGTAAATTCATATAAAAACGTTGCGTAATCCCATTTTTTCTACATGTTAAGTCTTACAAGATATTCGTGTCATGTAACTCTTCACAGCACCTACTTACAAATTATCTTTCCTTAAACAAAAACAACATAAAAAGAAATAGTCTAATAGTTACTTAAAATAAAACAATTTACCGTCGTAAAATAAGTAATAAAAAAAAATATAAAAATTTTTTTGCTTATAATCTACATCGTAGGACAAAATAAACAAGAAGATAAAAGTATTTTTGGTTTTTAGTATTTTTTTCTTTCGTAAAGAATTTTTTTTTTTAATATTTTATATAACAATAATATCAAAAAAGAGCATTCATTTTCTTATACGATGTTATCCCATGGTTGTGGTCGAGACAACACTTAACGATGGTGTGATCATCGATAGTGATGACGTAGGCTTTGCAGTTGGTGCGGTACCTCACGGAGCAGCGCCATCTTGTTTTGACGCCAACCACCCTGTCTTTCGAGAACCGAAATCCGTTCAAAAACATCAACAAAGTTCCTTTCTTTCCCGTCTGAAAAACTAAATAGAAGAAGGATTTTAATACAAAATGGAGTGTATAAAAACATATATTCAAGTCTACTTAGCTACGCCGAAAGAAAGCCCAGATGAAGTCAGATATTCTAAAAAAATATTTGAAGAAGGTTTCCACGGAAGAAGCAAAATTACATCTGAGGCAAAGATTTCTAGGAATATGTGTTTTATTAGTGTGTGGCGACAATTTAAAATAAAAAACAACTTTATGTGAAAACATTTTATTCTCTTCATTTAACGAATGCAAATGTACAAAATACAATAGAAAAATCAATACTCATTATAAACTATTTCATATTAAAATATTATAGAAAACTATAACTTTCTTAACCTAATATTATCCTCGTACCGTAAAAATATAAATTATCTAATTAATTGATTGTTCTTAACTCAGGGTCCTTTATTAATATCACGTTGGAATCAACTAAAGACAACCACAATACCAACTGTACAGGTAGCCTATGAAGTCAGCATCAAATACTCTATTATCTATACATACTACAGTTACTAACTAGTTACAACATAATATCCCTGGATTGGAGCATTCTCTTTGAGCGTCAACAGTCAACATAAAGGCACGTCTGAAAGAAGATTTTCTGGCCCCTTTCAAGGAGAGAGATCTTGGGCTACGCTTGCAAGAGAATTATTGCACTAATTTGTTTGGGACGTTTCTGTTTTCTACAATTTTATTTAGAATTTCTAATAATATGTATTACATTAATAAACATTAAAATAAAAGAGAATTAGGTATTTGCCTGCGTCAATTTTTGTACAATATTTTGTTGTACTAAACAACAAATAACATTAATAATAAATCTTTTCCTGAAAAACGCTTCAAAATTAGTTAAAAAATTTAGCAGCAATTAACAGTTCAAATAATTATTAAGCGCGTAACCTAAGGGCGGTGACGTCACATTATAGTTTGTGCATCCTTTTTCTGTTACTTGACAGTTTCCCCTTCCATAAGATAACTTACTTTATTTAGAACGGATTTGAAAAATTCTATTTGCATTCTTGAATAAAGTATTTTTTTATAAAACTAATATAGGTAATAAAATAAAATAAGTCAAGTATCCAATTGAGAAACTTAAAAATATCAAACTTCAATACAATAATTACTTACATTATATTTCAGACAAGAAATCGTCGACAGAAAAGAAGAAAATCTCGTTTACATATATGGAAAGAAAGAAAGAAAGAAAGAAATTTTTTATCTATGTTCTTTACGAACATTGAATATATTCGTATTATGAAATAAAGTCGGTTTTCGTATCTGCCAGACGACCTTATAAACATTGCAACAGAAATTCATGTGGTTTACACCATCGTTTAACTAATTTATTCCAAAAGGTTTATGTTTATCTATAGTGCTAATATTTAACTTACAAAGACATCTTGGTGTTAAACCAGGTCACAAAAACCGTACGAATATCTGCTTGCCACCATTGGGGGCATAAAATAATAATACACAAACTTAATAATATCAGCATAAGGCCTAGACATCAACAAGCTGTTGTCATTTCAATAATCCTCAGTAAATAATACGATTTATCACAAATATTGGCAACATTGGTGATACAAGTCACTGTGGAAGGACGGTCTCGGGGAGGCATTAGTTAAGCTTAGCAGAATCTGATACATAGAGAGACCCGAGTTCTGCACCCACTAACGAACGAGTACGAACTGTACGGCCCAACGATTCTATACGGGTTGACTTTTAACCAACTAATAACAGGTGTCTCAACAAATATCTTTAACTAAAATATCTATCTTATATTTCATAACAACAAAACGTGTAAAACGCCACTCGCTCATTTTGTCGTTTAGTTGAACCCATCCAAAAGTTTATTCATCTTTTTATGATTACTTTCGCTCACCACTTCAGTGATTATATTATTTAGTGAGTTCAAAGTCAGCCCGTATATTACTGCACAATCGTTATTCATAATGATTGTGTTCCAAACAACTCTTCAGGATCTGGTCTTCGATGGTTGTGAGAAACGCTTTGCACTTCGTCCGGGATCGCACGGAGCATTGCCATCGAATTTTCACACCCATAGTTTTTTCCTTTGAAAAACGATATCCTCCAACCAGCAACATTACTGTACCTCTACTTGTTCTGTACTTGGTAACTGCAAAATAGAAAACCAAGAATGTATTACAATTGAATACTTGGAAATTTCGATTTAATCCTCCACCTTTTACATACATAAGTATATCTACTTCAAGTACTTATATCTAATCCAAGGGATAAGCAGACAACACAAACCACAATGTACTACGGATATCCAGTTCGGGAGGTTTCGGATTCAGCAATTGTTAAGACCGCCTGGAAAATACGGTGGACGTGGAGATGTGCCCCGGGTGGAGCACCACCGTTGGTGGTTGGTGGCGGCGCCCTCTCGCACCCGGCTCTGGTTCAGGTCATGGTCTGGAGCGAGGGGAATGAGAAGCGGTCACCTCTTCTGCGAAGCAGTAACGCGAACGAAGAAGATGGCCGCAACCGTGAGGGAATGGCCCTCCTCACGCTCCAGCTAGTAGGAGACGCCCCGGGCGTCGGAAATCGTAGGGCGATTTCTGACTATTGTAGGCGCGGACTAAGAACCAGGCCCGAGTCGACGGCGCGTAGTGTTCCACGCGCGCCTCAAGACGATTTCAGCAAAGCTGAAGCAAGCAGCCCAGCAGGGCCGATGCCTGCTAAAGCTGCGAGAACATTTAAAATAATGACCTAGGAAACGTAAACTGAAGGGCACAAGTGGATTTTAGTCAGGAAAGCCTGACAAGCCCTATAGTTCCACCCTAGAGCGGGTAAAGTATTTGGATGATTTCCCACATCAATAAAAATGTCCTACAAACATAACTTTTTATTAACATCACACAATTTAAATTATTTTATGTCTTATTTTCTGGAATAAATCCATTCGATTTTTATCAAATAATTCAACATTGATTCCACAAAATGACAGATTCCACGTCAGTCAGCTAACAAAGAATAAAGATGAAAAAAAATTCAAAAATAAGTAACCCTGACCACAAATTCTCTTGAATCTAGTTTTCAACAATGGATCCGTCTATTTCTTGCGTAACCACGTCAAAAGTAAATGGCTGTCTTCGGCTCAACCATGATTATGGTTGTAATTATCCTTAATAATAGACCCTTCGACAGTGAAAATGCATGCTTTGCACTTCGTCTGCCCATGGGTAGAACAAGTCCATTTAGTTTTTAGGCCACATATTTCTTTCTTGATGGCCACCAACTTCAAGCATTAATTACATTTCCTTTAGTTGTCAGTAACGCTTTTAATAAAACTAAAAAAGAAAAAGACAATAACTGTTTCATATTTTTCACATTACGTTTTACCTGTGTACTTGGTAGGTTCTAGTGTCATATGATTAGGAGAAAAATATATAACAGTTTTAAATCAAGTGATTGTATTTGTATAGCACTCATTTTCAAATGATTAAAGTTATACTTGTGACCACAAAATACCATAATTAGAAGAAAGCCTTTATGGAATCTATTGAAACGTCTACTTGGATTCTATCAAGTGTAAGAACTTTTAATAAGATATTTATTTAGATAAAATATTCCTACATGATACCATAATAGTTATACTAGATATTATCTTCTAATGCTTCATCATAATGCTTCTAGTTAGCAATAACAGTTATCGGCAAATGACGCATTTCAGCATTTTATCTGTGATAATTAGTAACAAGATGACAGACGTTTAAATC
The DNA here is from genome assembly GCA_905147345.3 of Mythimna impura. NCBI lineage: Eukaryota > Metazoa > Arthropoda > Insecta > Lepidoptera > Noctuidae > Mythimna > Mythimna impura. The sequence continues at coordinate 23,142,550 of LR990351.1, read as the reverse complement.
TGGCGGTGACCCAACGCCATCTAGTAGCTCACTTCCAGTTTATTCAGTACCAAATTATTGTTATTTGGTAAACAACTAAGGCCTACTGTGCACGGACGCGTAGCTTCATAGACGCGTATCGTCATTATACGCTTGGTGTACGCCTGCACACATACATAACTATAAATATCTGTCGATGCAGCGGGTCGTGCCGTTGTATCGTTGAAAGCGTAAAATGACGAATACGCGTCTATGAAGCTACGCGTCCGTGGACAGTGGGCCATGGATATATCATCATCACCACTAAATAATATATCATCATCACCATCATTTAATCTAATAGACTTCCACTGCCGAACATAAGCCTTCTCCAAACGTAGCCACATCGACCGGTACTATGCTTCACGCATCCAGGGTCATTCACCAGTTCATCGGTCGACTTAGTGCAAAACCTTCCAACATTACATTTGTTTATATTTGTATACCTATATCTTAAGTAAATGTAGGTACAGGATGGTTATGTTCAAGATAAGTCTTCACAGGGTTACCGTCTATAGTTAAAATGGAAGCTTTGCATTTCGTGTGGTGTCTGGTAGAACACTGCCATCTGGTTTTGCAGCCAAAAACAGTGAGCTTATAGAAACGGTAGCCGCCAGCTTCTATCATCAAAGTACCTCTTTTTGTTGTTTTCAGCATTACTGAAAGCAGCACGGATTTTTATTATTGTGAAACACATACATACAAAAAACTACAGATCCTCACATACTGCTTATACTTCGTGTGGATACTCGCATTTGGATAATCGCCTTACATTGTTTAGTCCGGACCCTAGAGGTGTCTAGGGTCCGTACTAAGCGTTTCGCCTCATCGTTTATACCACGTACATCGCAGAATGGAACAATCTGCTGCGGTCTTGCCATCCGATTGTATGGTAGGCTAGAGTGAACTCTTAATAAACTAGTGCACCTCACCATCAACGATTGCATCACTGCTTACCATCAGGCGGGATGTCAAGCAAATAAAAAAAAATTATCTCTAGTCATCCACGTACGTCCGTTGTAACGATGCACCTGACCTTCTTGTAGCACAGTATCATCATTAAGGTGTTTGTGATCAAAGGGGTATTTCTGTTCATCCTGACAGTGGCATAAATAAATAATCTGTTTTAATTATATTTTTGAGCTTGATTTTTTATTAGTTTATTAAAGACACATAGAACATTCAAAAATCTAAAATAAATATTACATAATTTTAATATCGTACCACCTTACTATTATTATTGGAATTCATAATTATCCTTACGAGTAATTTTTAATGAATTTTAAATTTAATACCGACTTAATTATTCTAAGTACTACTTCTACCGCTCTACTACCATTTATAATGTTGCTGTGCCCGACAGGGTTCATAATTGTTTAATTTTTTTATTATTTATCAACTAACATGTATATTATGGATTGCAATAAAGATTTGAGATTGAGATTGAAGTATTTAGTAGTCAGCTGCGTCTGCAGGGACAAAAAGAGTGGACACTACTAATACTTAGTATTCATGACAGGCAAGCACGACTTTTATAGCCATAGAGTAAATTGTCAATGGCCGTCCATTCTCAAAAGTAACCCACTGACATGTTTAGTTTATATGAAAAGTTTTTACAATACCTAATTTAGCAGTAACCGTGGAGACTGCTCGATGGTCTGTGATGATCAGCAGTACTACCATGAACTGTTAACGCGATCTATTCTACGACCTAAACTGAATTGTTAAAGAGATGGAGCTCTATAGGGTGCATAGCTCTATCCATCTTTCTCGATCGCAAGACTGACATTTCAACACGTCATAGTAAGTCCCGTACATTTACTTAAAGCTCGTGAAAGTTACATAGAATTGATAATACCTCCTCTGAAATCTCAGAATTACCTATATACCTACATGACTATTAAATCCCGCAATTTATGAAATAGCAAATTACTTATTGCTCTTTGAATACATTAAAACTAACTTATTATATTGAAGTATCTTATTATGTTTTTAGAGTTCCTTACTATAACAGCTGTTTTAATACGCAATTCTAAAACATAATAAGATTCTTCAATATAATGGTTTAGTTAAAATTTGATTGATTTTGAGTTTATTTTAATTTTGTATTGTAATTTTATTATTTTCGTATCTTTATATTATTTGTATGCCATAAATAACATAATTATATTTTAGTAATAAGAGGAAGACACTACCTCCTGTAATACAATGTACACTAGCGCAGGAGCTAGGGAATTGATAAAAACGCTTGTATCATCATTCCGGGGTGTAACCGTGCCGATAACCAGTGACCTTGAGCTTCTTGGGGTAACGTTGTCATCTACCCTCAATTTCGGCTCTTTCATCGAGGCTAAAGCTCAACAGGCTGCCAAAAAATTGGGGATCTTAGCCAAGGTGAGACAGTACTTCACGCCGGAACAGCTGCTCAAACTTTATCAAGCGCAAGTTCGATCGTGTATGGAATACTGCTCTCATCTTTGGGATGGGTCTGCCAAATACCAGCTTGATGCTCTGGAGTCGATTGAGAAGCGAGCCAAGAGAATCATCGGTGATGATGCACTTGTCGATTCAAAACTCCAAAGCCTTGAGCATCGACGCCGAGTTGCTGGCCTGTCGGTTTTCTATCGATTACACTTCGGGGAGTGTGCGTTGGAATTGCACAATTTAATTCCACCAAGTCCGTTCCATCATCGGACCACTAGACGTACGGCGTTGCGCCATCGGTACATGGTGGACATCCCACCCATACGTACAAAGCGTTTTGGGAACACATTCATAATGCGTACAGCTAAGGAGTGGAATTCCCTGCCCGAGTCTGTGTTCCCTGATAGCTACAACCTAGGGGTCTTTAAGTCAAAAGTGAATAGGTTACTTCTAGGCAAGCGTGCTCCATCGTCGGCCACATCATCGCTTACCATCAGGTGAGATGGTGGTCAAACGCGAGCCTATGCATAATAAAAAATAAAAAAATATAATTTATGTCATTATTCATTAATTATTATTGTTAATTCTTAAATCCTGGGATTTAAGAATCATCATGTTTATGATACCGGGATGATAAATGAGGAGTTTCGTTAGAAGGAGAACTCTATGTTACTTAAGCATGGGCCACACGAATGTAATCCAGCGCCCAAACAGAGATCACCTTGGTGGGAACTTACGGATTGTAAACCAAGCCAACCATTGTGTTGATTGTCGGTTTGTCGGATCGTTGGATTACATCTGCTGTCTACACGGATTGAAACTAGCTAGGTCACCTCTGTTGGGACGCTGGATTACATCCGTCTGGCCCACGCTTAACTTTAACGAATTTTTGGTATATAACTAAAATGTTGATCAATTATGATCAGCTACACCTAACTACAAGGTTAAGCATGATTATGTCCTAATCCATTCTTTATAACTTTTCCGTTGCGTGTTGTGATGAAGGCCTTACACTTGTAGCGCTTCCTGCAGCCACACTGCCATCTTATATTTAGTCCGCTAACCTTCTCCTTGTGAAAACGGAAGCCATCCACCACCAATATTGGGTTGCCTCTATTTGATGTGTAAGTTGTCACTAAAAGGGTAAAAATGTATGTTAATCAGGGTAATAAGAACATTCTATACACATATTTAAACTCAATATAGGCATTATGACATTGCAATAAGATAGTACAGTTTTTTTTAACTGCACACAGTACTAACATCATCCTTTGAGGGAGTAGAACTAGATAATTAAAAAAAAGTCATCAAAAACTTTGGTATTCGAAATAAAATCATGTTATTTTACACAAAAGAACCTACTATCGTGGGTGCTTTCACATATCCCATACACAAGGCATCCAGACCCGGAGCAAGGGTCTGTAGGCCATGCAAATATTATGTATTTGTTCCGTGCGGGATTCAAATCCACGACCCAACGCAGCAGCCCATCGTTCAGCCACTGTGCCAATCGTGCTGTCAATTCAATTATTAATTAGTAATGACTTAATGAGTAATAAACTCTTGTTTATAAAAATACAAAATAGTTTTGAAATTAACTTATCTTTATTTTATTTTATAATATTACTACTTAAAACAAATCTAAATTTTAAAAATATCCCTCGGAATTGCTGATTACAATCCCGCAGGCCTGCGTGATAACAATTTTGATGCGAGATTGGATTCCCTTGAGTAAATAAATTCAAAATCAGCCTGTATATACCTTTAGTCCTTAATTTAATATGTTGTGTAAAACTAAGTATTTTATTGTTCGTTAGGTTTAATATTTATATTAAACCTAACGAACAATAAAATGTAAGTTTCATAATTAGATATTAATTAAAAGTGGATATAAAAATTAATTTGAAAAGCCCCACAATAAGTATCCCACATCGAATCATTACTTGACATTTAATTTCAAGACCAAATAAGCTAAGCCTTAAACATAAGACACGTCATACGAATTAAACTTATTACATATTTACGCAACTTTATTAGTTGCATTGCCTTACATAAATGTCTTGTCAACTAAACATTAAAATTATATAAATATTTATCATGATAATTACATATATAGTTATCATGATACAGCCGGTCCCCAAGATACAGGCACCGCCTAGTTTGGGGGCCATTGTAATAATTCTGGTAAAATATAACTCCTGTAACCGATATGCAACTATGTTATACCTATGTTTAGGAAAATACTTGTAACAATGGTTAAATAGTTATTATTATTATAATATTTATCTTCATTATATCATGATCCTACAATTAGTTCACTAACCTACATACCACAAACGTTTAAACGAGTACGTTCTTATATCAATATTTACGAGTATTTTTCATTTTTATTGAGTTGCTATAAGTACAGCAGTCTGACGCATAAAATAACTGGCTACATGAGGGAATACCTTACCCTTCGGCCTTGAAAACTGTATGAAAAATCGAAAGGGTCTAGAATAGAGGAAACTTTATTGTACGACAAAGCTTTTACACAAACTTAAACCTATGAGTACAATGGCGGTGATATCGCTGACAGCGATAGCTTAGGATGGACTGTAACAACTCAAAATAATAAAAAGGGGGCAATCTGCAGTGTACTGCTAGCAAATCAATTAGAAATTAAATTTTAAAACTAAAACATTAAAACCATACCTATACTTAATAGACTAAACATAGAAAATGAAGTAGGTATGATAATGGTGGTGGTGGTGGTGGTTGGTGGTGTATGGAATAGTTTGAAATTTGGAACACTTAAAGCGACTTGCATTTATCAAATAGCAGCGCTAAGAGCCGTTTTCTGAATTGAGAATTTTGAATTAAAACCGTATCAAACAAAGCTTTTGATGCCAAATTTTGTACAGTTTTTAATGCCAAAGTAGAGATTTGAATCTTAATTTAGACATCGGGGTTAGGCAAGTAAGTCCGACCTTGGTTCAGGCCATGGTCCGGGGCGAGAGGGAATGTGAAGCTGTCACCTCTTTCTGCGAACCAGTATACAAGCGAAGGAGATGGTCGCAACTGTGAGGGAGAAAACATCCTCACTCCCTAGCCGCCACCGCAGGGAGTGCCCCGGGCGTCGGGAGTAACAGGGCGATTCCCGGTCAACGCAGGCGCGGGCTTGCGAACGACGAGCAATGGTTAGCTCGCCGTCCCGCCCGCGCCTTAAAGAGATCTCAGCAAAACTAACAGGGCTTAGTAGGGCCGATGCCTGCTAGGGCTGCGGGCATGTTCGAAACGGTTACCGTGGCCCTAGAACGCGAAGAGCAAATGAGTCAGTAAAAGTCTGACACGCCCTCGCGCTCCAACCTAGAGTGAGAAAAGATTTTTGAAGATTAAAAAATAAATTTCCCACCTCAAAAAAAAAGAAGGTAAGTAGGGTTACATAAGTTCTCAACTTCAAATCCTAATTTTTAAATCCCGCTACACTACCTTCAAATTGGTTTAGGACATCAAGCATACTTACTAATGTGCATATTAACACATAGCTATGTAAAATAGTTGTTTCTAAGCAACGATATCTAAAAAATAACTTTAAAAATACCTAGTTTAAAATTCACAAAAAAAAAGCTTTATTATTATCTACGATATAGGTGTTCGGTGGTTATGTCGATTATTGAAGGTCGCAACGTGTCCGTCGATAGTCCTTATAAACGCTTTGCACTTGGATACTTTTCTGAAGGAGCACTGCCATCTTATTTTGGGGCCGAAAGTCTTCTCCCTGTAGAAACGAACGCCCCCAGCCACAAGCATTGGAGTACCTCTGTTCGACGTAATCATGTGTACTGCAAAACATAATAATATTATTAGATATAAATTCATTGAACAAAGTAATACACTAAATAACTTAGTTTTTAATACCAAGCCTGCCTAAAGCTCCGTCCATATGAGCCTCAAGAACAATTGCGACTCAAACGAGCGAACGTTTTAGCAAAGAAACCTTTTATATCTTGCATCTTAAAAAGGAACAGAGAACTGTTCTACCACACAAAGGATTATTTAGGTATATGAAATGAAAAACACTTTTTAATCAAATAAACTCTGGGTTTTTTTATCTTTACTTTAACAGCGTAAGTATCTCATACGATTTATAGTCAAATTTGAAAGGGGGGGGGGGGGTGTTTTAGAGGTATTTTAAAACATTTTTCTCTGACAGCTTCAATAAATTTAGTGGTGTCCGAATCGTCAGCAACTTAAAATGTTAACTCATCATTATCATCAAAAGTTATCATTCTTCTTGCAAAGCTTTTCTTTTTACTCGATAAGCAGCACTATACATTCTCCATTTTTTAATCGCAGCTGTATGCTCTTGACGACTCATATCTTTGACTAACTTTCGTGTACCCTTTTCCTTCTTTCAACAGTTCAGCGTTACGTTTAAGGCGCTGGTATCTCAGTCTTTCTGCAATTCTTTTACATTCCTTTATTCCTTCTTTTGTTTTAACTTTTTTTACTAGGAGGAAGAAAAAATCCTTATCTTAAATAAAAATCTATAGAAAACAATATATAAAAATAACTATTAAGGGACAATGTAAGTAAATAAAAGTTTCATTAAGCATTGTACAGTCCTCTGTGCCATAAAATACCACAGGACTGTTATATAATAAACAGAGTAGTAATTATTACATTTAAGAAAAATAAAATATTCACAATGATAACTGTTCCATAAAATTATTATAATTGAATATCTTCAAACATAAAAAAAAAAAAAACAAATGACCAGAGGAATGTTGTAACACGCAGCTCTTATACTACAAAATGCATTATTAAGACACTTAACATTTTGTTATTTTGCTAAAACATATTTCAAAACCAATTAAATAAACATTTTGGTAAGAAATAAATTTATCATGAGATATCATTTACGCGCTGAAGAAAAATTACATTCAAGGTTACGCATGCATGTGAGGCGAGGAAATATTACATTATTTTACGAACAGGACAGTACCTCGCCCACCACTACAGTGAAATCATTTGTACTAAATAAACGGTTACGACAAAAAGGCGCTGTCAATTCATTACCACTGACAGATACACACCCCCGTACTTTGGTAAAGATTTGGTTATCGTGCAAGCCGAATGCAACATCTTAAGTACTCTCAGTAGAATTTAGTCATCATCAAACGTACATTACACGCCTCATATTGTAAAAACATAAACAATACTATAAGAAATGAGTTACAATAACTAATTTAACGAATTACAAGAAATCTCGAAAACGGATCTTTTGTAAATCCTGATACTGTCAACAGAATGATCAGCGTTCGTCTCAGAAAAATATTGTACTAAAGTACAATGGCTATAGATATTAGATATAAGTAGTAAATAGTAGACTAAAATTTATAAAATATATGTCATTATGATGACTAAAATTTTTTTTTAATATAAATTTTTAACACTAATTTTAAATGTCCCTATCTCAAAACTCATTTTGACTGACTGCACTTTTTGGAATACAAAGGTAAAATAAGAGATTCATAATCATAAACACATGAATGAAATTATCTAAAGACGTAACAGTCCAAAATACGTTTTTCAGAAGTATCCTCATTATCGCAATAGCTCTTGCCATGATTATGTTGTAGGAAAGTTTTGATAACGGTGTCGCAGATAGTAGTGATGGAGGCTCTGCACTTCCCGCGTGTCTTCTTGCCGCAGTACCAATGCGTCTTGGAGCCTCTAATGCTATGCTTATAAAAGCGTTCACCGCTAGCAATCAGGATAGTAGAACCAGTCTCAGTAACTATTTTTTCGACTAGAACTAAAAATAATAAAAACTATGTCAATACACAGAGCTTATACCCAATTAATTCACATTTTATCATAATAACCTAAACATGCAATAATGACAACTGCGTTTGATTGCTGAAACACTATTTTGGATATGATAAACTGTTTTATATTCGGATCGTGGTGATAGTCAGCATATTGCCTGCAGCGTGTTTTTTTTTTTGCAATTTAGGTGTCTTCAAGGCTAGAGTGAATAGGTTCTTAATAAATTAGTGCGCCTCACCGTCAACGATCGCATCACTGCTTACCATGAGGTGGGATCGCAGTCAAGCACTAGTTATTATCAATGAAAAAAAAAGTATTCATTTGATAAATGTTTTTTTAATGATGCAAATACGCCCCAGCTTTTATTTTATATATGTTTATTTCTAAATCTATATATATAAAAGCGAAATAGCACTCACTGATTAATCAACGAACTCTCAGAAACTATAACACCTACAAACTTAAAATTTGGTAGGTAGGTTCCTTATAGGGTGTAGACATCCGCTAAGTACGAATTTTACGAAACTTCACCCCTAAGGGGGTAAAGCGGGGGTCGGAAGTTTGTATGGAGAAACCTACTTATACGCGGGCGAAACCGCTGGCGGAAGCTAGTAGGGGTATTTTTGTCCCAATTAAAAGTTTTGGACCCTAATATTACACATGATGCTAAAAGAGTTAGCTATTCATGTGGATGGATGGAGAGGGAAGAAGGACAAATAAAATAGTTTTTATTTATTTTTATTAACAACTACCGTCGCAGGGTATCCTAATGGGATAGAGTATTTAATTATTATCTTTTTGTAACATATTTACTTATTCTAAAAAACACTTTGTAACAAATTTCAAATATGGTATTCATTGTAAATTCACTCTGAGACACAAAGAATAAGTCCAAGTCATTAGATGATTGAATTGTGTGAGAACTGATATGAAAGGAAAGCGAGTCAGTAACACGGGACAAGGGCAGGAAGATGAAGATTATATTATTGATATTTTTAAATATTTAATTTTAAAATTTATGCAATATTAGTCTCGATTATATGTGCGCCATATCGTGATTGTGTTTCAGACGGTACTTGATAATTTTGTTCTGAAAAGTGACGACAGCAGCTTTACATTTTGTTGTAATTTTGGAAGAACATTGCCACCTGGATGTCATTCCTGATGAAAAGTACTTAGTGAATTTATGGGAACCCACGTAGAGTACTTCTGCGTCCGTCCCAGTACGCCCTCTAACGTCTGAAAATTATTAAATAAAACATTGAGAAGTAAAATACAGTGTAATTACAATAATTTAAAAAATCGGTAGGTATACTTACATGGATTTTCCGGATTATATTCCTATGTGTATATTTTGATAAATCGTACAATTTTTTTTTTACTTTCTCTTTGAGTGGTAACTGATATAAAAATATTGACGTTGTCATAATTACACTGATCATACAGGTATAGGTCATAAAAGTCGTAGATATATCGGCATGAACGAACCTACCAAACTTTTAAAATAAAAAAATACTACTTAGTATTTTTCGTCGAAAATACAAAAACAGAAGATCGAATTAAATTTATTTCGTTGGAAGATTGATTTGTTATCTCTGTTTTACTTCAATAATTATCTTATAAACAACTACGGTTTATAAAACCACTTTTTTACTATAGTGATTTTAACAAAACCACAATTTTTTAAATTTTATTGATAATTTTATTCAGATATAGCAATTTTGTAGATTCCTAATGGAAACGAGGACTTAGGACTGAATAAAACAACAAAGTAAAAAATCATAAATTATACACGTGTAATCTTATCTAAAGTAGTAAACTATTCAAGATAAACATTACTCATGATTAAATACTGAATAAAAGATTGTCTATTTTATCCACCACCGAAACCTAAGTAATATTTATGTTAGTAACTGTAGTGCGAGAGCTTATACTGATCAAGTTAGTCGATGCTACAATTTCATCTTAAAACTATATTGTAACACTTATCTACTAAAACCCACCCTAAAAATTAATAAAATACTGCTTACAATATAAACTTCAATCTTTCACAATTCATTTGATTTCTTCCACCGAAAAAAGAACAAGCCTCAATATGAAAACTTTAGCAATAAGCAACATGTATTGGGAAGCACCGTTTGTCATCCGAGAAGCATTGCTGTCGATGCCACTTCTAGGAATGCAGGATAAGTCACGTCTCGACTTTGTTCGTTAATAATAAATCAATAAATTAACAAACGATTAACTTACGCTAAGTTACAAACCCCTTAACTTTGGGGGTTGAACTCTTACTTAAGACCGATACTTTATTATTTTCGAGTACGATCTGAGATCCAAAATCTAAATCTGTTCCCCGTTCTTAGGAACGATCAATGATAAGTATAGCTTTTGAACTTTACTGACATGGCAGTGTCAAACTGTGCGAGCATTTGAATTTATGCAAAAATAACTAACATATTTTTCAAGACAAAAAAGTGAAAATAGCTGTCAAATGTGCCCCGCTTGGGCGGAGCACCGTCGTGTCCTCGTGGAGGCAATCGGCGGCAGCGACCTCTCGCGCCGGGCCCTGGTTCGGGCTATGGTCCGAAGCGAGGAGGAATGGCAGGCGGTGGCCTCCTTCTGCGAAGCAGTAATGCTAGCGAAGGAAGAGGCCGCACGCGTGAAGGAACGAATGTCCTCACGCCCCAGCCGCCGAGATTCTGACCCCGACTACCAGCCACGGTAGACGCGGGCTTGCGGACGTCGAGCAATGGGTAGCTTGCCGTCCGGCCGGCCGGTAATTGATCGGACCAAGCCCAGTCGTCAACAGCGCGTAGTGATCCACGCGCTCCTCAAGGAGATGTCAGCAAACCGTAAGGGCTCAGCAGGGCCGATGCCCGCTAGCTAGGACCACGGAGAATTTCTGAAAAGGAAACCCGTAGTCCTAGAACGCAAACGGCAACTGAAGGACACAGGTGTGGTTTTAGTCAGTAAAAGTCTGACACGCCCTCTCGCTCCACCTACAGCGCGAGAAGTCATTAGATGATTTCCAAACTCAAAAAGAAGCTGTCAAATAAATTTTACTAAGTCGCGGCCGATTTTTCATTGGAGCTACCAAACCAACAATTTTACTATCCGAAACTGGAATGTGCACAGTATCGGAATACAAAAAACTTATCTCTACGAAGAGATGCAATGCCTTATGCTCTAAGAATTATTGCATACTTATTGCAACAACAAGACATTTTTTTTTTATTATTCTTGATAGGTTCGCGCTTGACCACTAGGTATCTCAGCTGATGTCTTAACCATCTGGGACCGGTAGCCCCGACAACGTTCGATTCAGATTCTGTTCGAAGATTTAGAATCTATTAGCACTAGTGTGAGCTAGTGGGTCATGGAACCCCCACACGCGGACGATGGCGTTATCCATGGTGTGCAGGGAAGCTCTGCAGCCAGCCTTGGCTTTGACGCACACCCATCGTGTTCTGCTGCCGTACTTATTGACTCGATTGAATCGGTATTGACCGATCATGATGACTGGGTTACCTCGCTGAGATTGCGCAAAAACAGGATTCAGATCTGAAAATAATTGTTGGGTTAGTACCTGGTTGTGCATGATTAAATAGTTATGTACAGAACTATAGAAGGAAAGATGGCCGTCACCTTTTACAAACACTTTGTAGAAATATCATATTAAGACAATGAGAGAGCGAACACCGGCGTTCGCTTGGGGTTTAATGAATTAAAAGTTTATTTATAACTAGCTGACCCGGCGAACTTCGTACCGCCTAATAGTAAGGATAACGCCATCTACTGCCATAACAGCATAATTCATTTTATAATGACATTCTAATTAGAAATGGTAGGTATTCAGATTATTTTTTTCGTGATTTTTTCCATTTTTCGCACCGTTTAAACCTTCCCTGGACTATCTCGAATATTTCAAGACCAAAATTAGGCAAATTGGTCCAGCCGTTTTTGAGTTTTAGCGAGACTAACGAACAGCTATTCATATACTGATATTATTTATATATATATAGAAGATAGAAGATTTACATGTAAATGGAAAAAACATCAGAAGGAGAAGCCTCCTAACAACGCACACTGTTGACTCGAAGATTTGTGACTACGGAATGTGTTACTGTGACGCAAACTGATCATGTGATCATCTACGATTGACAGTAGTCAAAGCTGACAAACAGTTACTGATGTCAACAATTGAATATACATACTCGTATGTATGCTTAACACCTATCTGTATTTTTGCTGATTTACTTTCATGTCTACAAAAAGCTTATGACAAATGCTCTACAACTAGACAATATACCCTCACTGTCAAGAGGGGACGAAATAAAATAAACAGTTTGAAAATGAAATCTTTATTAGCTTTAAAATTAAACATTTTATTAATATAAGTAAAAAGCGTAAATTCTATTTATAAGTAAGTCTCTACATAGAGTAAGGCTAAACTTACGTTATGATATATAGTTGTAACTTAGCAACGAGAGACAAATAAGCCGTCGGAGAAGTTTTGAATTTATTGTTTTCACAATATGGCAACTTAACGTTTTAACGGAAGACTATTTCATTATTTGTTAGTGTATCAGTCGAGACCGTAGCCCGCCGTTAAAATACTTCTTAATAATATCAAAATGTCTAATTTCCTTCTGTAAACATAGAATTTACCAGTATGATAATGCGTCTATAGAATTATTTGTCACTTCAAACCCAAAAATATCAAATATACACTTCCATGCATAGACAAAAAGGAGCTGCCAATATTTAACAGTTTCTATGGAATTTAGAATTTATTACACAGATTAGATATTTCAAAATATTTAAATAATTTTGTCTACACACCAACGTCAAACATTAATTAAATCGATTTAGGAACTTAAGGAAACTAATCGCTACGCTAGCAAAAATACATCAAATAGGCAAAGTCTTAAAGATAATACAGTAAATATAAACAATATTAGAAAAAATCTCAACATACTTGAGTAGCTACCATTACCTACCAGTAAATAACACACATGTTGATCGATCCTAAGATTGCTACATGGCAGTGTTTAATACAGATCATCGCCTAGTCAAATGATTAACCACTTAGTAATAAGTTAGGCCTACTGCCCACGGACGCGTAGCTTCATAGACGCGTAATCGTCATTATACGCCGGCTGAAGCGACGACGACACGACGGCACGACGTTGCCGCTTCGTCGACAGAGTTTCATAGTTTTTTATGTAAGCTATGAGCAGGCGTACACCAAGCGTATGATGACGAATATGCGTCTATGAAGCTATGCGTCCGTGGACGGCAGGTCTTGAAAGACATTCAGGGGTACTTATGTTATTAAAAGCACGAAGGTCGTCTCACAACGAACATGTAAAAAATTGAGGAATTACATTTTATTGCTACAAATTATTAGATTTAACTACACAAACCGCGAGTCTTTGTTTAAAAAGTTCGATCTCTTATTTTGATAATACTACAAAAACAGATCATCAAAAGGAATAACACATTCTGAATTCTGAGGATTTCTCATCCTCATTTACTACCGTATCTTCTTATCATTTATATGTAACATTAAACTATTAACTATCATCATAATAATTATAGAATTTTGTTAACGGGTTAAATATCTCCATTGAGATTCTAGAAAAATTAAGCTATTACTTGCATTATAATTGTACTCTAAGTTATGGAAACTATTACATTATGTGAACGTTGTGATTTTAGGTTATAATAAGAATAAATTTCAAATTTGGAATGCATGAAAATGGAAACTCCGAGGTTTAAATCTTGATTTTCCATTCAAAGATATGCGAGGTAGCGAGGCGTTGTGCAAGGAAAGAACCCATCAATAGGATCAAAGAAAGCAAAAGAAAGAAGATAGAAATATCACTTGATTTTCCTAGCCAGGTTTAGCGTAGCTCTGATGGCGTGTAAGGAGCGGGAACGAGAATGTGTGCACCCGGACACAGCTGAACAGAGCTTCATATCCTCACACCAATCAGCGTTACAGTTTTACAACGTGTATCTCTAGAGGAAAGCACGCTACTTATGTAACACAATTGCTACATTGTAATGACAATTAATATCGACAATGTAACATTTACCATTTGCTCTCTAGAAGATTCAAATTATTTATTTGTTGAAATTAAAAAAAAAAGTAAAAAAACTAAAACCCGACTACGACAAAAAAAACGACGAAACTAAAAGTATGAAACAAGATTTCCAGGATGCTGAAATAAACAAGGTAAAAAGAAAAGCCGCAGTCACACGTTATAGGTAACAACCGAAACACTTTAATAATGTGTGACTACGGCTTTTCTTTTTACCTTGTTTATTTCAGCATCCTGGAAATCTTGTTTCATACTTTTAGTTTCATCGTTTTTTTTTGTCGTAGTCGGGTTTTAGTTTTTTTACTTTTTTTTTATTTAAATTATTTTGGTGTTAAATCACTGTGCTTCTATACCATTTGCAAAAGCTACATTTAAAATTTCTAATTAATAATGGTAAATTAATTTTTGTCCACCAGAGGGCGCCACATTGAATTTTGATGATATATTTTGATAAGTACCAGTGAAGCCCTTTCAAATGATATCAAACACGGTGTATTTATCTTAACATTTTTTTTAACACATGACTTCTTGTTCGCTAGAGGGCGTCACTTTAAATTTGAACAATATTTTGGAAATGTACAAGTAAAGCCCTTTCAAATGATACCAAACACGGCGTATTTATCTCCATTTTTATTTTTTACACATTACTTTTTGTCCGCTAGAGGGCGCCATATCAAGTTTTGTGACACGTCAAGTAACCTATGTTCAGCGAACAATTAAGACGGTTCTAACGATACCTCATACGTCGAGTTCCGATAAGTAAATTAGGAGCTATGTGGGAACAGATGAACAAACTCACATACATACATAGCCTGTCAAAATCATAACCCTCCGTAGTCGGGTAAAAAGGGGTTGTAATTCCAAGTATGTGCACACCTGAAAAAGTCTTGGTCGAAACTAGTATTTTACGGTTATCGGGAGACATGTAAGGACCTAAACAAAGGGACATTCTATTAGCTATAGCGCTTTTAAGCTGTTGATCCCCGCATTAACGCCGGCGTTCACGCGCCGTTGTCTTATTATTGTGTCTCTAATTATGCACTCAAAAGGTTAAGAAAACTTCAGAGTGATATTGACATTCGTTACCGAACTGTCACGTGTTCAATCCTATATATTATGGCTAAAACCCCTGCAGCTAAACCTGAAGGAAACTCTTATTATAACCTTCAAATAACACAAAACTTAATGATTATGTTTGCCAAGAGTCTTGACGATGACATTGTCAACAGTGGTGATGGCTGCGGTACAGCCGTTTTTCTTCTTGATGCAAGTCCAGCGAACCTTGGAGCCCCAACAGGCGTGTTTGTTGAACCGCCACGGTCCTATCTGTACCACGAGGTTCCCGCGTTGAGATAAGTCAAATTTTGGCTCTGCAATATAACCACAAATATGAATTACTATCATATTTATCATTATGTCTTTGATTTCGACTATTTTATTATAAATCTATGATAAATTAAAATTACCGTAATAATATTTCATGGAAAAGAAATTTTCTAATTCGTAAATAGATGTCTTCATCTTTTAATCAAGGATAAGTCTAAACGTACAAATAAAAATATAAATAGTCTAAATAACTTTAATAATAAGGATTACAACTTAAACACTTTTATTTTTAAATACAACATAAATACAAATCACATACTAATAAAACCTTTGATTTTTACGTCTAGCCAATAAGTTTTTACGTCAAAAAATTTTTTTATGGTTTTATAGGAAAACTTTAACCCTATATTCCTCGAAACTTTGTACTCATTTTAATAAGTACAAAGTAAGACACATTTAACGGATTCAATGTGTCCTGTGAGGTAAAATAAGTCAATAACTAGAAATTTTCAAAATTACACAAATACACACCAATTTTTTTTTTCATAAACCTCCTGCATAATACTCTATATCTTATATCCGGTCAAACGCTCTTTGGGACTCTAGTCCCAAACTTTTTTATACTGTCAAACAAAATTCGTCCTTGCCGTTTCTATACGATACGACCTCATAATATATCTATTTCTGTCTAACACACGATGTTTTATAACCTTTTCTCTTTTCTACTCGAATCTCGATACATTATTTCATGCTAAAAATACGATAACAGTTCCAAAACGAATCACACTTTAAAAAAAAAAAATGTCAAATTCAGTCGTTGCATTTCGCGCGCGAACGCCAGCTGATTCTAGTAGCGGTTTACGGTAAAAAATAATATTTTCGGTTTTGAGTGAGTGTTTCTGTGTAAAGTGTTGATTTAGTGAATAATTAGAATATAGTTTATGTGTGTGCAACAGGATTTTAACCTGGGTAAGTTTAAAATACGTATATTTGTATTTATGTGTGGCTATCACGGCATTCGTACATACCTAGAATTTTGTCAGAATGCTATCGCAATTTATTATATTGTGAGACCAGTTCTGAGTTAAAATAATTTACTATCGTGTTGAATGTTTATTCGTCAATAGTTTTCAGCCAAAGAATATACAAACGCTAATAGATTTAAGGTCAGATAAGATTTTTCGTTTCAAGTGGAGTCGAAAACAAAAATGTCATTGAACTCATTATGGCAGCCAACCTAATTTAGAGATACTAATAAATATTAATATTAATATATTGTATTATTGAATAACAAGTGTGATACCTCATTGGAAAGGGTATTTATTGTAGAAAATAGTTACATTTTTTATTTATCTTTCTTTACTCAAATTTCACTGAAAAAAAAATAACAAAAAATAACCAGAAATGTTAAGAGTATTTTCACGTAAGTGGGAATGCCTTCAATCAATTCCATATTTTTCTGTATTAGATAAACCTATCAACATAATATTTACATATATGTTACAGCAGAAACTTAGCTTTCAGATAGTAACAATATTTTTAGTTTACGTGAAAGCATATACTTGTAGTATATTATTAATTTGGGTGAAAAATTATTCACCGTGAGCAAATGTCACATGCTAGTCATATGCCTCTAAAATAAATATTTATTTACTATGAAGTATGTTTTTTTGTTTTATCGTATGTAGATAGAACCCATCCACCTATTAAAGTCATAAAATGTATATGTTACCGCATTACTTTTAAAACTAATATTCTTTAAAGTTCAAATATCAACTATAGCCAACTATAGTCAATGTTTACAGCTCTATAAACAAAAATTGAAACCAAATAATAATAAACACTTGAGACGACTTGAAAGAGTCATTAATAAGCTTAAACAAAAACATTACTTGAGGTGACTAATGTTACGAACGAGTCGCCAAAAAAAACACTTGTTTGCGTAGGCACTTATCGCGCAGCGGGGTACCGTTGTTATCAGATGACGTAGCGTCTTACGTCATCAAAAAAAATTGGCGGGAGCGTCTAAGCGGATATACTACCACACCTTTGACATATTATGTAATTTTATTATTATAAGTTATATTAGATATAGCCATTACCTACATGAAGTAGGTAGATAGTGGGTCACAGTAGGTAAATTCGATTTAGGCGCAAAATCCCTAAATCTTTATGACTTTGCACCTAAACCAGTAAATTCAACAGCACAGGAGAACATGTACCTAACAAATTAGCTAAGACTTTACTATCTAACAGTAACTGCTACAGATATACAAAATTATGCCGATATTTACCTTCAGAAAAGTTTTTTTACATTATGTATTAATAGTTTTTACTACATTTATCAAATTCTGACAAAATATAATTTCACGTTGTCAATGATTACTGAATATATTTAATACATTAATGTAAATTATTACTATAGTTATCTTAAAACTAAATATGTAGAGTATTTATGATCATAGTCATTTTAAATAGTATAGCAATACATATTTTTATGTTAGTTAAACAATTACAACTATTACAAACCGCGTTATTTGACTAGTGGTAGCAACTATAACTGTATTTTTAGGTATTTTTTGTCCCGAGAATTCTCTACAGAACATAATTCCAATAAGTTAATCAACCAAAAATCATGAAGACTTTTAAGCTTGAGCCGTGAGGCTGTGACATTGCGACTACTAGACAAAACAGAAGGTTCGTGAAGTCCGGTGTCCAAACAGCAATATTAAATAGTCAGATCAGGTCAGAATTAGTAATCAAAAATGAGAAAAAAATCAGAAATGAGAGAAATTATAGTTTGGCCACCGAAGATCCTTCAAGATACAGGAGACTATATGAATAGGAAACGATAATATAAAATGTCACTTTTGTACCTTTCATGATATCATTCAAGTTTCAACCATTATGTTCTAAAACCTTCATCAACAGTGTCCGTTCAGTATCCACTTCACTTCATAAATTAGTGGTTATGCCACCCATTGAGCTTGACCAGGCGATCGTTGACAGTGACAGCGACGCACCGGCAGCCGCTGGACTTCCTTGCCGTGCACTCCCACCAAGTCTTCACGCGACGAGCCAGCTTCTTAATAAACCGATAGTTGCCCCAAGTTATGATGGGGTTCCCAAACTTCGTAACTCCGAACACGAGAGGATTTACGGCCGCCGCTGCAATATGAGAAAAATGGTTTAGTATAAATTTAAGAATTGCATGTAATATTTATCAATTACGTAAAAATTAATGTAAATTACACAATATAATTGCAACAATATGGGGCCATGAGAACCACCTCACTACCTCATGAGGTGAGATAGAAAACACACTAAAACGACAAGATATATAAAAATATATTTATTTTTGAACATCATGTACACTGTACAGTTAACAAACATAATTGTTACAAAGAACCACAAATGTTTAATTAATTATCGTTTTAGAAACGTTTTGCCAGTAATCCTGTAATTTCACAGCAATAGTTTAATCAATAATTGTTTAGGGTTCCATACCAACTAGAGGTGCGGGATTGCTGGAAAGAGTTACCGCGGCGTTGGAACGCAAAGGGCAACTGAAGTAACACGGGTGGGTTTTCGTCAGTAAAAGTCTGACACTCCCTCTCGTTTCACTCAGAGCGGCAGGAATTATTTAATGACTTCCAACCAAAAAAAAAAAATATGGTAAAAACAGAATCGCTATGATGGGGCTCCGTCCGTCTGTTACAGCTTAAGCTATCGAATAAGAATTAATTTAAACTGTTCCCAAGTGAACAGTTTAAATTAATTCTTGCTAAACTTAAAACTAATACTCGCTTTCACATAATAAATTCTAGCATATAAATGCACGAATGCTCTTTGGTAAATACTTAAATATTTTTCTTCCATTTCTTTTTAAAAAAAATATTAAAAAAAAATTAATAAATAATGTAAAATTTAAGTGGGATTTCATAATTAAATGGGGTTGCGTGCATATGATTTTCCTACCAATAACCTTCGGTGGGCGAATCCGACTCGCACTTTACCGGTTTTATTTTTAAACCGTGAGTATGTCGAATTTTCATTTTAATAATATTTTCATTTTCAGTGACTATGAACGAGTTGCATCGCTCCCTGGTCTTGATACAAATCCATCGTTGGTATTTGCCCCTGTTCTTCATCAGTTTAAAACGGTGTCCAGATAACACTAATATTGGGTTCCCATGTTTACTTTTGGCAAAATAATATTCTTCTATATGCTCTTCACTTGAATCTGAACCTAAAAAAAAATTGAAGAGCATCTAAAACTTTAGCTTCGGGCAATATTATGAAAACAACTTCTACACTTGTATGGATAATTCAGTTGTGAAACGTTATTTTGAAATAGATTCGCATTCCAGCAGTTAAGTCCCACTTAAATCCAGTCTATCCACCAACTTTAAATAAAAATACCAATATATAGGGTGACTGGTAATTAGTGTACGATACTTAAACACGTGATTGTGCTCATGATAACCAACAACTTTTACTATGGGAACAAACCAGAAATCGCGAAAAAAAATTAGCTGTTCAGTACATTTATGTTTTTTTTTTTTTATTCTTGATAGGTTAGAGCTTGACCGCTATCTCACCTGATGGAAAGCGACGATGCGGTTGACGATGGAGCGCGCTTACCTAGAAGTAACCTATTTACTCTTGACTTAAAGATTCCCGGGTTGTAGCCATTGCCTAATGTACTGAACAGCTGATATTATTTCGCGATTTCAGCTTTGCTCCCATAATAAAAATTGTTTGTTATCATGAGCACAATCACGTGTTTAAGTATCGTACAATAATTGCCAGTCACCCTATATAAAAAAATATAATCAAAATTAGCTGAGGATCGAAACCAGGATTATATTATGTAAACTCGATTTAAAATAAAACTACTAGAAGATAAAATAAATTTTGTATTTATTATTTAGAATAGAAATACGTCACAATAGAATAAAAATGAATAGAAATGGCGACAGGTCACGGGAACAAATTGTGACCCACGGATACCCCTCAAGTTGAAGGGTAACATCTACAAGTCCGTGATAAGGCCTGGCATACAGTATGGATCAGAATGTTGGGCTGTGAAAAAGACGGATGAAAAAAGATTGCACGTAGCGGAGATGAGAATGTTAAGATGGATGTGTGGTGTGACGAGAATGGATAAAGTGAGAAATGAGTATATTAGGGGAAGTTTGAAAGTGGCGCCAGTGACTGAAAAGTTTAAAGGGAATCGTTTGTCTTGGTATGGTCATGTGAAGAGGAGGGATGAAACGCATGTTACTAAAACAGTTATGAGTTTACATGTGGATGGATGGAGAGAGAGAGGGAGACCAAAGAAAAGATGGATGGATTGTCAGAATCAGAATCAGAATAATTTATTTGTAAGTGTGTGTCTGAAGAGTGATATGAAAGAAAAGGAAGTTAGTGATAGCATGACGAGTGACAGGGCAGAATGGAAGAAAAAAACGTGTTGCGACCGACCCCAAATAACACGGGACAAGGGCAGGAAGATGATGATGAGAAATACGTCACCGACCAGATTAATTATCACGTAGGGTTAAAAATCTCTGATAGATATGATAATTCTGAAATAACAAAAACTCCACTGTAAACCCTACAAACGAATCTATATAATTTTATTACCATTTGAAATAATAGTTTTAACGATTTCACGGCGACCTCGATCAGACCAGTGAAATTCTTCTCTCTTAACATCTACAACAAACAACTTTTGGTAAAAGTTACACATTGTCTTCTGAGACATCACTATTAATATTTCAATCTTTAATGTATTTATTTACAGTGAACATATCATACTACTAAATACTACCTACATTTCTACTCAGACTTGACTAGTTTGAATTATTATTAGATACCCATTCATGTACATTATAAAAATAGTTTTTTAAATATTTAATATTTGTGCAGACCATTAGAAAATTTCTAATTCAATAAGGCTCGTTTAGAAAAGGCTACACAGACACCGTGTGTGTGATTTGCGCGTGAGTGATTACGCTACGTACAGTTTCCTCTACGAATATTTACATCTAAGGGAGTTTATTTAGCTTTGAGTGATTACGGCTGCACTTTAGACTCTTGACTGTACATACATTGAAAATGTATTGCGTCAAGAAATCAAGTAGGTACATCAGAATCTGTAGTCCTCTAATGGTTGTGTACATTCATGTGCCATATAATAGCTTTGTCGAATGTGTGGAGTTTAGCTCTGCAGCCGCGGGGCTGCCTGGTACATCTCCACTTGGTCACAGCTCCCTTCACGCAAGTCCTGCAGTACCGATAAGATCCCACGCACAACTGAGGTCTCCCAAGCCTTGACATACAGAATAATGGTGCCCTTTCTGTAAACAAAATTAACATATTTTTAACATAAGAAAATATTTGTATAATGATTATAATAGTATTTTTCTAGTTTGAATACTTACGTATCACATTGTTGTAAAGTAGTTTAACACGTTGACTGCGACACTCATTTTTGTATTCTTTCCATTGCTGCGGTATGGGGCGTTTAAGAACTCGTTTGAAAACCATAATTTTAGCGGTAAGAGGCTTATTAGACCCCGTAACGTTTAAGAAACTAAAAGCTTTATTTGGCTAAATTCAACAAAAAATATGTAGTAATTTTTGGTACACTACCAAATTATAAATTGATTGACCTGAATCTTGAAGCGTACGTCAGAAGGTTAGTTTATTTAGAATCTGTAGGTAAAAGAAAATGAGGGGTCTTATAAACCTCGTACCGCACTCAATAAGGGAAATTTTACAAAAATTTTAGTGATGGGAATCAAAAATATCGGTGATTTTTTTTTACTTTATTTGTATCTTACTAATTACAAATGTTTTTCGTTAAAACAATTTAAACATAAAAATGTTTGACATTTAACACATTGTGTGACGATCTTTTTAACTTTTTTGTCCGCCTCACGACTATTTAAGCCTTTTCGTAATTTGGCGTAGCATCCGGCACATTTTCTTCTCTTCGAACACTTTTCGAGATGATGTGTTTGGTTATTTGATGCTATTCCTGAAAAGATGAAATTTGTTTAATATCACTAGGAACATTATTTAAAACAATGATTTTTGTCTGTCAGAATGCGATAAAATCAAAAAGTACCGAACTGATTTTCATACCTATAACAGTGAAAAGAATGTTTGACTTGCCTGTAACTGTAGACTTGTCACTTTATTTCCTTCGATTTCTAACAAAAATTTTTTCGACAACGTCTCGCCATGTTTACTTTGTGTTAAAACGGCCTGCGCTTGCACAACATTGGTCGCGCACGACTAGCGCAGGATGCAGTACGGGGTCTTTTAAACCCCGGTTTGCATTGTGATAAAATTTTATTGGTTCAATGCATTACAAGGTCAAAGTAGATACACCACAGCATTCTGTGTTAACAGGGCATCTTAGATATATATTCATCTCTTTCCTAAACTAAATCAAATTAACTTTACGAGAAGGCTATGTTTTTCTTAGCCGCACTGCAAGAAACACATACAAGGCGTATTAGACCTCGTTCCACATTGAACATGTGTAGCAAATCTACTACAAAAGTAAAAAGTCAAATGTCTTTGTTACTTTATAAAAGTATTGGTAAACGAATTAACCCTAAATTATTGAATTTAAACGGTAACTACACAATAATCATACAAAACCTGTCTTAAGACAAGTGAAAAGAATAATATTTGTACATGTCATGGCGATCATGGTAAAGACCAATCAGTAGAATATTTTATCCTAGACTGTTGATATCAATATCTTCTGCCGCTTTGTTAATAATAATTAGAATAAAAGTTAATGAGTCATATTTTCTCACTGGGACCCTGCGGAAAACAACAAAAAAAATTAATTATCGACGTCTGCAGTGTTCTTATTCTGTTACTCCTTCTTTCTTTCCTCACTTACCTAATTAGAATGTTCTAATCAGCATGATTATGGTCGTTCTTCACACTCACGATCTCATTTTGTATGGTACTGATGCGTGCCGAGCAGCCAAACCTAGTACACCGGTAGGAAACCTTGCCGGTCGCATGGTGCTGGTAGTTCCTCGAGAACCGCTTTCCGTTGTACACCAGCATGGTTGTACCCTTTGGCGTCATTATGAATGATGCTGGAAATATATTTACATTAAATACTTATTGATTTCTTTAAAAAAGATTTGAAAGTCGCGCCAGTGCCAAAAAATTTAAAGAGATATGAAGAGGGAATAGAAAAGATGGATGGATTGTATGAGGAGTGATATGAAAGAAAGGGGAGTTAATGATAGCGTGAACGATGAAAAGCTAGAATGGAAGAGGAAAACATGTTGCATCGACCCCAGGCATAAAAGTAAAGAGTAAAATAATAATGAAATGTTTACAATAATACCTTTTACAATCAAATGTTTACAATAATACCTTTTATATGGATGCCTAAAACAATACAATGCCGGGCCTAAACAAGGCTGATGCAGCGATGCCAGCAATGTCAAAGATTGTATACTTGCCGGGGTGAAACTCCGCTGCCACGCCAAGTCGCGGCATGGCGGGAAGAACTCCGGCGGGATCTCATGGTGGAATGGCGACAGCGACTGTCGCAACCCAGTGCTGGGCACGCCACAATTATGGCGGTAAGTCCCCTCTTTGAGGAGTGGCTTGAAAGACCACATGGCGTCCTTACCTACCGCATGACGCAGGTCCTCACCGGACATGGTAAGTTCGGGAGGTTCCTGCACCGAATTCGTGCGGAAGAAACGCCTGGGTGCCGCCATTGTGTGGACCGTCCGGAGGACACGGTGAAGCATACGGTAGAGGTGTGCCCCGCCTGGGCAGAGCAACGCCGTGTCCTCGTGGGGGCGATCGGCGGCAGTGATCTCTCGCGCCGGGCATTGGTACAGGCCATGGTCCGGAGTGAGGAGGAGTGGCAGGCGGTCGCCTCCTTCTGCGAAGCAGTAATGCTAGCAAAGGAGGCAGCCGATCGCGTGAGGCAGCGGTCCTCACGCCCTAACCGCCGCCGGGATTCCGATCCCGATTACCGGCCACCTAGGCGCGGGCTTGCGGACGGCGAGTAATGGGTGGCTCGCCGTCCGACCGTCCGGTAACTGTCCGGACCGAGCCCAAGTCGTCGACAGCGCGTATTGTTCCACGCGCGCCTCAGGGAGATGTCAGCAAATCGTAGGGGCCCAGCCAGCAGGGCCGAAGCCTACTGGGGCCACGGGTAGTGTGAAAGCGAAGCCCGGGGCCCCGGAATGAAGGCAAAGAAGGAACAGGGGTGGGTTTTTAGTCAGTAAAAGTTTGACACTATCTCTCGCTCCGCCCAAGAGCGGAATTTGTCATTAGATGATTTTCCCACCTAAAAAAAAAAAAAAGATGCTATGACTACCGATATGTAGTATGATTTAAATGCCAGGAACCCACATGAACATTCAAACAACAGATTAAGTCTTCACGTCCAAACAATAGTTTATTTGAAAACACATTGATTAAATTATACCGTCATAATGTCAAGTCTTAGTCTATGTACTTCGTTAACTTCTCACATTAAATTGGGCCCAGTAGTTGGCCTCAACCTCCACCGTCAATGGCATTTCTTAGATCCTCCAAAGACAGAATAAAACGTAATTACACTTTCTACCATATAATCATCTAAAGCAAACTTAAACAATTTTATTCGATCTATCCTTATTTTAAGTCGTCTATTTTTTGGAATTGAACTAGTAATTGACTAGGTATCACAAAAATAAATGCAAAGATTTTACTACATTCCAAATATCACTTATGGGAGATGCTCTAAGGTACCATCAAACGGAGTGAATAGGAACGCAGGGGTGAATAAGAACAAAACTTTAGTTAGGTTTTTCACATTGGTATATGTTTATATAATTAATTTCTATCAAAGCATCCGTTTTTATTACAATTAATGAACAAATAGGAGGAAAAATTGTTAATTAACGCGAAGATCCCCTTCAAACTTTTGTTCCTATTTACCCCTGCGTTCCTATTCACCCCGTTTGACTGTATTCACAAAATTCAAATTTTCTTAAGTTTTTTTGCATTTTACAGGCCAGCACACAACTTGATGTGTTGACCAAACTGCGATTGGTGGCTGTATAATGCTTATACGTAGTTATTTACGGAGTTATAATAATTAAAATCATCAATACAAGCCTCTTTGTACATCTTACTCTATCGAATGGCGTCTTGAAAATGTCGAAATTTTAATTCCGCAGGTTTCCCAGACGCTTTAACCTTATGCTAAATTATGCCAACGCAATAAATTATTGTTTTCAAGAGTTACGTTTTAGTATTCGAGCTATGGCATATTAATATATAGTATCTAATAATATGTGGGAACTCTTAACTTACTGTGAGATCAGAGGTTAGTGTCATATCACTTCAGCAGTCAGAAAATAAATAACTTACGATTTCCCTACATGCGTATTCCCTGAATACGTCTGCTCTAATTAGCTAAATCTTAAATATTTCCGCAGTAAAATCTGATCGAGAATTTATTCCGGCATAAATTTTCTCTCTTCTTCATACACATTCTCCATACATTCTTCAGAATGTTCTCTCTGCGAGATTTCTATGACGTAGTGTCCCCGCGTCCTGATCCTGCGGTTGCAGGGCTTGAACTGACAGATCCAGGAGATCACGTCACCCTTTCCCTGGTAGTTCTTATTGAACCTCCTACCCTCAAATTCGGCTCCAATCTGCCCCTTGGTCGTCGTGAAGAATTCAACGACACCTAAAACTTAATTTCATTAAAAATTAATTAGCTGCTACTTTACATTTTATTATAGTTTTAGATAATGTTTGTGTACGTTAAATAATATAAAGCCTGATTTGTATTTTTATTTATTTCGTGTTTTACATAAATATTCCTATAGAAAGTAACACCGATATTATTTCATAAACTATATCACACAAATAACACATTAATTAATCCATTACATAAACAGTTTTTATAATTTATTTATTAAATAATTGAATTTATTAACTAGAATATGGCCTAACAGATCTGGTTACAATTGTTTTTTTAAAATAAACATTGCTAAACTAAGTAACAAGGTTTTGACCTAAAACTTTATTTTTTTAAGAATAAATAAAAACTAAATTACTTACAAATATAGATCGATAAAAAGACAGAAATACTCTTTATTGTACACCATAAAAAATACAGCAATAGATTAAAATTAATAGGGTTGTAACAATCGGCAGTTTTATCGATAAAAGCGATTTTTACAGAAAACCTTTTGTTAGATTTGTCAGAAAAGGAGAAAAGTTACGCAGGTATTACGTGATTTACTTTTCACATATATACAATATACATTAGGATAGTATAATTAAAAAAGATAAAACTTGTGATTAAAGTGATAATTTTCCTTAGAGTTTACTCTAATTTGCATTATCTTATAAGCAACCGAAAATAAATTAAAACGTCATCTTATATATCTTTGAGATATCTCTAACAAAGAATAAATTTGTGTAACGGCTGGCTCAAAGCCTAGTGTTCAATAGTTTTCAATAGCGGATACATTCACTGAAACTATTGAGATATGAGACAATAAACTAGCTGACCCGACACGTTGTCCTATCTTAGCAATGAACTTACAAACGCGCAAACTGTCAAAGGTTAAATGTTGTAGTTAAGTATCTGTATTTTTTTTTATTTGATCCTCCACGCCACTTTCATAATTTTATTCTTTCATAGGCAAAAAACACCTCGCGCAATCGGTCCAGTTGTTCACGAGTGATAACGTGACCAAAGGAAATAGGGATTAATTTATATACATATATATAGATTAGGTACACAACACAAAACAACACAAGATTTAAACTTCCAGTACATAATTATGTATTAAGAGTAATCTTATTGTTAGTTACATCTCACGTTGAATCTCCTCATAGGCTTCTAAATCCAACTCAATACATTCAAGTGAATGTCCCCTCTCGGAAATGGCGACGATATTCTTTCCCTGGGTCTTGATCCTACGGTTGCAAACGTGTTTATTGCGACATATCCACGACACAGTTCCGTCACTTCCCTGGTAGTTCTTGTAGAACTTCTGACCATTAAACACAGCTCCAATCTGACCTCGACCAGTAGTATAAAACTCCACCGTTTCTGAAAGTACGTATCCATATAATTTCAATTCCAATACCTACCATACATCTTAATACTGAAACTAAGAAAGCTTAAAGATACATATGAATTCTATAAATAAGTTACAGTAAAAACACTTAATAATAGAAATAAATATATAGTATTTATTAAAATATCAATGTACAATTCAGTATACATAATAGTTTTATATATCAATCTCAATTGATTTCACGATTAAACTCTGATTAAAGTCATAAACAAACAGTAGATGGAAAAGTGATCATCATTCCATACAATCTACTTCATAACATCAATTCTTTAAACAAGTGACCAGTTAGGACCTTCGCGGACACTGAATGGCTATACCATAATAAAACAAATGTCCTATATTGACTTCATGGTTCTACACCATGTAGTCCTCAATGTTTATGCCAGTATCTAGTGCATAGCAGCTCATTGTCCATGGTCACCGCAGTCGCTGGGCAGCCTCTCTTGGAACACCTCCAAGACACTCTGGCTCCTGAGGCATACTCTTTCCGGAAGCTGTAGCCTTCCACAAGCAAGTTCTTAGAACCCAGTCGGTTCGTCGAGAATCGTACACCTATAGCATAAACGGATATGTATTTTTCTGTACGTTGCAGTTAATATGTCAATTTGTTTTCTCAGATTATGGGTGAAAAGTTCCGTTATCGATTATGTACCTTGAATTCGCAGTACGGTCTTCTTCTTCTAATTATTTCAAGGGAAAAGTAAAGTGATTGTAGCACCGGTTGTTTTTAACATCACTTGTTTTTTCCGATCTCGTCAAAATCTCCAACGGTTATGTACCTACATTGATGTAATTCTTTAAATAGGTATTCCATACAGGATTACAGATAGAAACTACAATATTATTTAAGCACAATATAATAACTTATAAAGGAGCAGTCTATTTAAAAAATAAGATTGTATGTATATACAAACGAAATATTAAGTATTAACATATAGATATCTTTTAGTAGAATTAACGTAGATATAATAAGGCTCTTATAACTATAATTATTATTTAGAAAATATCACCGAATTACGTATCGCGTTGAATTATCACTGAAAGCGAAGCTTATAAAATTACATTTTCAAAATATACAAAAATTTTAGAGATCAACAAATTCAGAAACATTCGATTTCTATAACGATCTAGTCTAGTATTAAGTAAACGTCACTGTCGACTGATGCGCACGGTCACTATATAAATAATTCACAGCTCACTCCAAGGCCTTTTCGTATGGGTGAAATATTAAAGATACCTTATAGAAAAACTAACTAAATTGTAGGCACTCATTACAATATGATATAAGTACTTAAAGATATAGTTGCGATGTAAACCGAAGTAGTAAATAATTTTAATTTTTTAAACAAGCGAACGCCGGCATTCGCTCTCTCGTTGTCTTTCTATTGTATCTCTAATTACGGTATTCGAAAGGATAAATGAATAATTTAACGCATTTATAGGACAAAAAGATTAGCTGCAATATAACAATACTTTTCACGAATATTGAAGGCCTTAGCATCATCAACATTAAACAACTATTATAATAGTTCGTTAACAACCGTCTCTTCAATAACAATGTATAACAATCCAATCCCAGCACGCATCAGTAAATATCGACATTATGTCACACCATTTATTGCTCAATATATTTCTTCTTAACATACTAAGGATCCTTTTTATCTTCAGGATTAGGGGGTCGCGTCCACAGGTCTGTTTTCGGAAGTATTCTTGGAAAGTTGAGGGCGTGAAGAGCTAAAGCTGCTACGGTTGGAGAAGTGATAGGTGAAGGGAGGATAGCTGAGGCTAGACCTGAGAAGTTTGATAGACCTCGAGGACGAAGTTGAACAAAAGCGCCGTTACCACAGCGCGCGTGTGACGGGGGAGCGTGGTTGTGTTCGTCTGCAGACGCCACGAGCTTCCCCGACATCAGACGAACCCTCGCCCGGCACCCCATATGCTTCGACGAACAGTAGAAGAACCGTCCCCCGACTTGTGAGTACGTGTAGCCGCGAAGCACGAGGATATATTTCCCCTTTTCCGTGGGTATGAACTGGACGTCTGTAACAGGGCTACATTTAGAAACTTATTCCGAAATACCTTTGATTATGCCAGATTTCATTTGATTTCATCTTAGAAGGTAGTTCATTGGTATTGTAAATACAATACGATAATGTTCTTATACCAGAATGCCCGGTTACATATAAACCTATAGATAGAATTATTGACTTTCTAAAATATAATATCTGTCTAATACATATTTTTATGAGTGAACGAGTTAGATTTAAAATGAAAATAAACATGTGTACTCGTAAGAAACTATTTGCCATGAAGCTGAAAATAGACATTGATACAATAAAAGCTTGCCCTGAAGTTTTATTGTGGCTTGGCAGCATAACAGGGTTTAGCGTTAACTTTTTTCTCTCTAGTCGGTTCATTTAGGTACTTTAGACTTTAATCCTAGATAACCTATCTAACCTATTCTAGACAAATATTTTAATGCGAAACGTAACGAATTTAGGTTTAGGTTTAAATAGTTTATTCTCATAAAGACAATTTAATGTTTGTAAATTGATGAGTGATTTGTTCAAATGTCATTCGTTGTAACAACAGTGCCATTGAGATTCCAAGATACGTATCAATCAACGATCATTCACCGAAATTATAACAGATGGATGCGTGCCAAAATCACTTTGCTTGACGAGCTTATCCAGCGTTTATTGATGAGTGATCTCATCTGCAGTTGGTAGATTATCTACTGCCACATATCTATCACAAATAGTTTCATCTAATATTTTCTGCTGCCAAAAAAGCTGGTGCGCCTTGCTAGGGCTTCGGGAACGTTTGAAGAGTGAAAGAAAAAGTGAAAAATGAAAGCAAATGAACGCAAAGGGCCACTGAAGGACACAGATGGGTTTTAGACAGTAAAAATCTGACACGCATCTGGAGTGAGAGGTCACTCCACCCTAGGCGAGAAAGGTTATTTAGTGGGTACCTACCCAGTCTTTTTAAAACCAACTAAACGGCTGTTCGGCTAGTTGGCCAAAGTCATAGTCGGCACATCTAAAGTCGTTATTTTATGAAAAATCACGTAAAATTGCAAACTTTCAATGTTCGAAAAAAATCAGATTCATTGTAAATTAACAAATTTAGTTAAGATTTATTGTATTTGAAATGATTTCAATGTTCATAACATACTTAGCTATAGCTTCGACTTCTGTAAGATTTATTACAATCTCATGGTGTTTGCAATTATCCAGTTATAAATTTATACCTACTTTACCCCAATTTGCGCTGAATACAATAAAATAATGGGCATATAAATAAAAGAAAAACAGATTTTACGGCAAGCTTTTATTAAAATCACAATAACATAAAGTAACAAGACGTAAAATAACATAAAATATACAAAATAATTATATCATTGACAGGAACTATAATGTCTTATATATATCACGATATATTAAAATATCTACAACAAATACCCACGCGTTAGGTTACTTATGTGTTTATATACCTATATTATATAACTAATGGAAGCACTTTTCCTCTAATTCGGGTAAATACTTTATATAAATGTAGCAACGACCTACTTATCGTACACTGGTAGATATTATAAATAATACCTATTTTATGAAGTTATTAACAATGCTATTGTATGTATTGTTGTTTGTGCCACAAAATTATAATGAAGTATTTTATTAAGTATCAAATCATTCTTTTGTTTAATGTTATTTCAAATTCATAGTTTTAGTAATTTATTACTTTGTTTTAATCTTGTTTCTCTTTGATTATGTAAAAAAAATAACAGACTGACATAAATATCGACACCTTCTACGCATAAAGTCGTAAGGCAAAAAGAATTTTTTTTTCAGGAGAGCCGTTTCTGTAATTGGTAATGATAATAAATCATTTGTGAAACACTTTTAACCGGTGTTTTTCCATTATGCAATTAATAATTAGTTTAAAATTAGTACCTGACGCTGGATATACTTAATAAGAAATAATAGTAATATTTATTTTATTTTTTAAATTACAATTTTACTCGAAAAATATGTGATGACTTTATGCATAAAAGGTATCAATATTGAAGAGTGAGACCTTTTGCTTTTGTTATTATTATTTTATTGGCACACAAGTTTGTTTTACAAATTCTTATTAAATATTATCAATAAATGATGGTTGAAAATAACTGTCTCTCAATTTATACGTAGATACGCTTATCTTTACCATTTTATTTCGTATACTATCACTGACAAGAATCGTTGTATTAAACAGATGAGGCATATTTATGGCATTAGATAATATAATAGACTTATCTTAAAGCTAATTTAATTTGTTAAACTACTAATAGCCTAACTCACAACCATAAATGTCAAATGAAGAATTTCAATATCCATGTAATATTAAAATAACAATGCAATTATTTTCGGAAAACATTATGAAGTACAAGTAGATATAGAATATAAAATCAAGTATGTACTTTGATTGTTATTTCAGTCTAAATACTTATATTACATAATTTTGAAAAAACTAAAAAATGATTAATTTTACCTTCATATTTTTGTATACTTATTAATAAATACAAATCTTGTGGTATTTCGATAAACTACTACAGCAAGTACTTTAAATTATAACATATCTGAAAATTCACAAAATACAAAACGACTAGATATAATGCACCGCCTTTTTTTTAGATGGGAAATCATGTAATGACATCTCCCCCCTTGGGCGGTGCGGGAGGGCGTGTCATACTTTTACTGACTAAAACCCACTCCTAATCCTTCTTTGCCTTCGTTCCAGGGCCCCAGGGTTCTCTCTCGTACAACCCATGGCTTCCACCCTGCTGGGACCTTACGGTTGCTGGCATATTCTTGATGCGCGCGTGGAACACTACGCTCCGTCCACGACTTGGGCTCGATCTGGACGGTTACCAGACAGTCGGACGGCGAGCTGCCCATTGCTCGCCACGACCCTGGGACGCAAGGGGCAACTATAGGAACACGGGTGGGTTTCAGTCAGTAAAAGAATTGCCATGACCCTGGGACGCAAGAGACAACTATAGGAACACAGGTGGGTTTTAGTCAATAAAAGAGTTGCCATAACCCGGGGACGCAAGGGGCAACTATAGGAACATGGGTGGGTTTTAATCAGTAAAAGAGTTGCCATGACCCGGGGACGCAAGGGCAACTATAGGAACACAGGTGGGTTTTATTCCGTAAAACAGTTCCCATGACCCTGGGACGCAAGGGGCAACTATAGGAACACGGGTGGGTTTTAATCAGTAAAAGAGTTGCCATGACCCGGGGACGTAAGGGGCAACTATAGGAACACAGGTGGGTTTTAGTCAGAGAGTTGCCATGACCCTGGGACGCAAGGGCAACTATAGGAACACAGGTGGGTTTTAGTTAGTAAAACAGTTCCCATGACCCTGGGACGCAAGGGGCAACTATAGGAACACAGGGGGGTTTTAGTCAGTAAAAGAGTTGCCATGACCCTGGGACGCAAGGGCAACTATAGGAACACAGGTGGGTTTTAGTTAGTAAAACAGTTCCCATGACCCTGGGACGCAAGGGCAACTATAGGAACACAGGGGGGTTTTAGTCAGTAAAAGAGTTGCCATGACCCTGGGACGCAAGGGGCAACTATAGGAACACAGGGGGGTTTTAGTCAGTAAAAGAGTTGCCATGACCCTGGGACGCAAGGGCAACTATAGGAACACAGGGGGGTTTTAGTTAGTAAAACAGTTCCCATGACCCTGGGACGCAAGGGCAACTATAGGAACACAGGTGGGTTTTAGTTAGTAAAACAGTTCCCACCCAACAAACAAACTAAGCTTATAAAATTAAGTCTATAAGATCTAAATTCTTATACTTGTTATAAAAGAGCATTTATTATGTTAATGTTCCTTATAGTGGCACATTATTAGAAGATTTGGCTAATATTACCTTTATTCTTATAATTTGGCTGGGTAAACGGTAATAAATCCAATTAATACGGCTACAATAAGGGTTCGAAATGTGTTCTTCTTATAGAGGCTAGTAACATTGCTTTTTAGCCATATAATATTAAAAGTCATATAAAGGCTTTTAATATGGTCAATTATTCTTATAAAAGTAATGCACAAGGTAACTATGATGCTTTTTAACTTATAGGAGCATTTGATAAGACGTCTATCGAACAAATAAATTCTAACATTGTATATGATCTTTACAAGGATGAAAGCAATCTGTATTCCCTTATACAGTGATTATAAAGATATTATTCTCTACATGGTAACATTAAAATGTTTTACATAACTAGATTCGCCATTTTGAAAGTACAGCAGATTGTGTGAATTTATTATGGAGTGGAAATTACATTTTAAAAATGGATTCAAAAGACTGGAAGAAGTTTAAAAGGAGCGGTGGTTACAGAAGAAAAGTAAAAAAAGTTTACGAAAACATGGTTGGGAGCATTACACCCACCAGCTCTACTCCTATCATGCTAATAAATGACCAAGCCGATACCAACGAATCAGCCAGTGGTTCCGCAGAGGATTATTTTATAGAAAATGAGAATGAAAAGGAAACCAGTGAGGAAGAATATAATTGTAGCGATAGTGATGGTGATATAGACATATTAAATAAACAGTTGAAGAATATTGATATTCGTAGTGACATCAGAGAATGGGCAGTGAAATTCAACATTTCCCATATCGCTTTAAGTGAATTATTAAATGTAGAATATAATTCGGTATTGTATTTTACACCATTAATCCAAACTTTGTAAAATAAAACAACTAATTTGAAAATCACGTATTTTTATTAAAGTTATAATTTTTTATAGGCTATCATGCAGCCGTATCAAAATCCAGAGGAAAAGTGGCTCTCAAATCGGGCATTGTCTAAAGGAAGGCTAATTTTGTATTTCTTGGTTTAAGGATTGACCTCAATGCTCTCTCAGTTAGCCTGCGAAACAGTTGGTGGGTTCACAATAGAAATCGCTGTTTGAACATAACCTGTGAATGCCTGATTTGGGAGCTATCTCTTGGTCTTTTACTATCAAAACTCGTTTTTAAGGGTCGCCTCCTCCGAGGAGGCTGCACGCGTGAGGGAACGAATGTCCTCACGCCCTAGTCGTCGTAATTCCGACCCCGACTACCACGGTAGACGCGGGCTTGCGGACGTCGAGCACTGGGTAGCTCGCCGTCCGGCTGTTCGGTAATTAACCGGACCGAGCCTAGTCGTCAACAGCGCGTAGTGATCTTCGCGCTCCTCAAAGTGATGTCAACAAACCGTAGGAGCCCAGCGGGGCCGATGCCCGCTAGCTAGGACCGCGGAGAATTTCTGAAAGGGAAACCCGTAGTCCTAGTACGCAAAGGGTAATAGAAGGATACAGGTGTGGTTTTAGTCAGTAAAAGTCTGACACGCCCTCCCGCTACACCCAGAGCGCGAGATGTCATTTGGATGATTTCCCACCTTAAAAAAAAGCATGTTGTTACATAGTAGTTGTTACTTAGAATATAGTTTTACTTATATACTAGTAGGAAAATGATCAACCATCACCAATAGATACAGTTTTTACACCATTGCAATGTCTGCGGACAAACATATTATATATATATAATTATATTCTTTATTGTGTACTTACAATTATACCTATTAAAATTAGCACAAAAGCAAGCTTATCCCTATAAAAAGATCTCTTCTAGCCAACCCAATCATAGTGAAACAGAAATTTTATACATATGGGATCAAGACTAGCTAGGTACAGGATTTTGTTCGGGAGAAAGGAACCCTGACAGTATTTAAAATGGCGATAGCATAAGCAACAAATGTGGCCATTATAAAGTCTTCAGTCTCATAGACTCCTTGTAGACGTTGTGCGAATCGTTTTGCTCTCATAATAGCATTATTTATAACATGACTAAATATTTCATAACGTTTGCAGCACAAAAACAGCTTAAATTCAAAGGCGGGTTGACACTACAACACACAGCGTACCACATTTTACCATGCATTTGAATTCCCATACACTTTTCACTATAAACGAGCACATAAATCAGGTAAACAAACTACATAAAACAATAACTTACCGTTCACTTGTCAATAAAATGGTTGACGTTTCTCTTTATTCGCTAAACTGTTGCGAAAATGTAATAATCACTAAGAAAAAACTTATTGCAGAATCATAAACAGACGGCTATAAGGGCTTACGGCTTTTTAAGAGCCTTTGATTTGCCGCAATGAGTTTAATTCCGTTGTATCGGACCATAATAAAACACGTATAAGGGTGATCGGCCGTATTAACACTTTCTATATGATTATTTCCAGTGTGTTGGCTTTTTAGGAGCTTTTTTCTTACCATTATAAGTTTAATTTCCTTGTTACTTGTCATAATATAACACGTATAAGGAAAAAAAGTGGACAATAAAGCAACTATAAGGGGGGTATAAGGTTATTGTCTTTATAATTTGTGCCCAAACGCACCCTTATTAGCGATAATGCGGCTCCTATAAGAATATTATTTTTGGCAATATATGCCACTACAAGAGCAATTTTTGTTTGTTGGGCATGACCCTGGGACGCAAGGGCAACTATAGGAACACAGGGGGGTTTTAGTTAGTAAAACAGTTCCCATGACCCTGGGACGCAAGGGCAACTATAGGAACACAGGTGAGTTTTAGTTAGTAAAACAGTTCCCATGACCCTGGGACGCAAGGGGCAACTATAGGAACACAGGTGGGTTTTAGTCAGTAAAAGAGTTGCCATGACCCTGGGACGCAAGGGGCAACTATAGGAACACAGGGGGGTTTTAGTTAGTAAAACAGTTCCCATGACCCTGGGACGCAAGGGGCAACTATAGGAACACAGGTGGGTTTTAGTCAGTAAAAGAGTTGCCATGGCCCTGGGACGCAAGGGGCAACTATAGGAACACAGGTGGGTTTTAGTCAGTAAAACAGTTCCCATGACGCTGGGACGCAAGGGGCAACTATAGGAACACAGATGGGTCTTAGTCAGAGAGTTGCCATGGCCCTGGGACGCAAGGGGCAACTATAGGAACACAGGTGGGTTTTAGTCAGTAAAACAGTTCCCATGACCCTGGGACGCAAGGGGCAACTATAGGAACACGGGTGGGTTTTAGTCAGTAAAAGAGTTACCATGACCCTGGGACGCAAGGGGCAACTATAGGAACACGGGTGGGTTTTAGTCAGTAAAACAGTTCCCATGACCCTGGGACGCAAGGGGCAACTATAGGAACACGGGTGGGTTTTAGTCAGTAAAAGAGTTACCATGACCCTGGGACGCAAGGGGCAACTATAGGAACACGGGTGGGTTTTAGTCAGTAAAAGAGTTACCATGACCCTGGGACGCAAGGGGCAACTATAGGAACACGGGTGGGTTTTAGTCAGTAAAAGAGTTACCATGACCCTGGGACGCAAGGGGCAACTATAGGAACACGGGTGGGTTTTAGTCAGTAAAAGAGTTACCATGGCCCTGGGACGCAAGGGGCAACTATAGGAACACAGGTGGGTTTTAGTCAGTAAAACAGTTCCCATGACGCTGGGACGCAAGGGGCAACTATAGGAACACAGATGGGTCTTAGTCAGAGAGTTGCCATGGCCCTGGGACGCAAGGGGCAACTATAGGAACACAGGTGGGTTTTAGTCAGTAAAACAGTTCCCATGACCCTGGGACGCAAGGGGCAACTATAGGAACACGGGTGGGTTTTAGTCAGTAAAAGAGTTACCATGACCCTGGGACGCAAGGGGCAACTATAGGAACACGGGTGGGTTTTAGTCAGTAAAAGAGTTACCATGACCCTGGGACGCAAGGGGCAACTATAGGAACACGGGTGGGTTTTAGTCAGTAAAACAGTTCCCATGACCCTGGGACGCAAGGGGCAACTATAGGAACACGGGTGGGTTTTAGTCAGTAAAAGTCTGACACTCCCTCTCGCTTCACCCAAAGCGTGAAAAGTTATTTAATGATTACACAACATAAATAAAAAAAAACGTACCTAAGTAAATTATACAGCGAGTTTTCAAATATCGATCGACGATAAATTAACTGTTTTTCGTACTAAGTTCACTATCTACTATTGTCGAGCAATTTTCTTTGGTACACTAAATTAAAATTAATATTGAGCTTAGTCTAATTATTGCTAAGTCACATATCTTTTGTAGTTCAAAAGTATATTTTTAATATAAGCCGTACATTTTAAAAGATTTGCCTTCCACGTTCCTCTAAAGTTAACATGTACCTACGCCGCAATCCAATGCAGGTGCAACAGTACTTCTGCTAGAATCTTGGACGTAAGCTGCATATTTCAAGTATCTCGCATACATTACCTTACCAAGGGCCTAATATATTGTCAAGTTATGGTATCTATCTATTGCATGCAAGTTAACATTTGCACCATGCAAGACACTTTCATATAACTTAGTCCAAGATCTCACTGCTAATCATTTGAACAGTGATGTAACGCAATTTCTAGATCATAGAATGAGTACAACCTGCCGCGAAATGGTCCCCCTTCAAACTCATCTGTAAGAAAAATAAATAAAAACAATTTCTACTATTTGAAAAAAAAAAGTTTCAAGCCACTAAAGATGAGTAATAAAACAACAGAAATGTTTTCGGTAATCATAATTATTTGTAATTATACAATTACATTATTTTCCAACTATTGAAAACGATAACAAATAAAACAATATTACGTCCCAGCGTTCAACGCGTTGCGGGAAATTCAAGAAATGATTTAACAAGCTGTAATAGAAAAATAAGTACTAGTAGGCACAGTAAATTCTTCTTAATACAGGGTGACTTTTTATCTGTTATGAGCGCATATGAGCCACTTTCATGTATGTATTCAACCCAGTAGTAATAATACACGCTGTGAATGTTGTACTATAGAAAATAATTTAAAAAAATTACCCCCTGAAAGAATGCCAACGAATAAAAAGTCACTGTAAACATATTTTTTTAGGATTCCTAAACAGATTGTACCAACTCGTTATACGGTTACTACAACTTAGCCAAAAACAAGGTAAGGTAAGTGAGCACTAATAACTTTAAAGTTTCGCATTTCAACGTAAAAACTTAATACACTAGTTGAGTATTACAATAAACTCCTATAGTACCTGGCGATACTTTTAAAAATTTGATATGAAAATTTTCGTCTAAAATAATTTTTAGTTCATTTATTTAATAAATCTGGAAAAAAGTCTCGTTCGATGATCAGTCTTTATATTTAACCACAGGTAAGTGTTCATTTTATCTCAAAGCTTTTCTAGAGTTCTAGGCACTTTAGCTAAGTTGGTTCTCAAATTAGACCGAAAATTAAAACCTGATTGATTTGCTGTCTTGCTATTCTAATCTTATTTTACATAATTACGTACATATATCTTATCACGTTAGAAGGTAATACATAATTAATTCTGCTCCACTACTTTATTGTTCAAATGGTAAGCGGTACCTAACATACGGAATAAAGGCATGGTACAGATAAAAAGTACCTTATTTTTTTATGTGGGAAATCATCAAACGGCTCGTCCCGCTCTGGTTGAAGCGAGAGGGAGTACCAGATTTTTACTGACTAAAACCCACCTTATCTTTTTGGACAAGCTCGCGTTGACAACACCTGATGACCTGTTTGCTTTTGAATAAATTAAGCCAGACCTGAACGTAAGCCTCTCTAAGTTTCACCACAATATCAGACCTAAATTTCTGTCTCCATAGATTAAAACCTTTTTAAAAATCAAAGTGAAAATCATCAAATAATGGAGTTAACAACGTAGGCAAACTTGAAACTTAAAATAAATTTTATTTCATTATCTGAATGACATATTACAAAACAAACACATAAATATTCAAAGTAGGTAGATAAGTACTTGTTTACGCATATTAGAACTATTAACATAATGATATTAAATAATAGGGCCTACCAAGGATCTATTAAACCTAAACAAGTATTTTTATAAGTAATTTTGAAGGACGTGTGAAATCATACACACGTGTATGAAACACGTTTAGATAAGCGCTGTTAGATTTGTGGGTCAGTGGATTTATAAAACAGGTATATTAACACAGTTAAAATGCTCATCATGTTTATTATATGGTAAACTAGAGGTCCCGACAGACGTTGTCCTGCTCGAAAGATACCTTTCGTCAGAAAAAAAAAATTGAGACCCCGATTGCAGCGCCACCTACAATTGTATTTTCAAACCATCCAGGGGTTCCTGGATGGTTTGAAAATACACTCAAATGGATGGATGGATGGTTTGAAATTAAATATATCAATATACTCAAATATACACACTAAGTTTTATCCAAATCGGCTCAGCCATTTAGGAAAGGTAAAAAACACATGCACAGAAGAATTATATATAGAGATGAAATTTACGGCTCTTCTCTACTATAATATGCATGTATTGTACACCTAAGCCTTCCTCATGAATCATTTTGTCTATTGGTGTAAACCACATGAAAATATGTTAAGAAGTTTCCGAATTTGTTGTGATCAGACAACCCGATAGACGCGATAGAGGCCTTTGTTTTATATGCCCTTCCTAAACAAAAACTTTTATAACCATCTAAATCGATTAATTGTTAAAATGTGGATCAACTAATCAATATATCGACATTTTTAAGGAAGAAGATTGTAAGCGAAAATGTACGTTCTTTTTGCAGGAATGTGTTTTCAGTCCCCGAATAAAAAAGAATGACATTAACTTTCCAAAAAAAATATGTTTTGTTATCCATACAAGTACTGATCTATTAGAGAAGCTCCTAGTAACATATCTTTATACCTAAACATGTTTTAATTACGTAAGGAAACCCCTTTTATACAAAAAGAGAAAATTGTTGCTTACGATGATCTTCCTGAAAAGGCTCAATATTAGGTATAATGTAAGAAGGACGGCTCGTTATCATAAAATCTATTTTTTTTAAATAAGGCACAAAATACACATTCTTTAATCAGGAAATCGAATCGAAAGACTTTAGTTGGTTCTCTTATTAAACCTGATCTAAAAATAAGCTGGTACCTAATTAGTAGGTAAGTATAATTAATTAGGTAACATTATCATCAACTTAAAATAGACTCTGTTTACGTATCTTACGTACTTTAATTACTACATTTATTAAATGATGTTTATCTGATGATGACTAACTTGGTCCTACGTACATATTTAAATATCTAAAAAATAAACGCTAACCAAGTAACAAGTAGTAAGTAATGTCAACCTAATTCGTATCCTGTAAAGTACCTATTTATTTAAAGTTTTTGCCAATTGCGGTATATATGTCGTGGCCAGATCATAGAAACTGATCACTTCATGATATGGCCAACTAAAACTGGCCAGATCGTTAAACGTTAACATTTGATGATGTCGATCCTCGTTTGGCCATTG
Organism: Mythimna impura; assembly: GCA_905147345.3. Classification (NCBI taxonomy): domain Eukaryota; kingdom Metazoa; phylum Arthropoda; class Insecta; order Lepidoptera; family Noctuidae; genus Mythimna; species Mythimna impura. The sequence goes on along the minus strand of LR990351.1, from coordinate 23,101,328 downwards.
ATTGATGTAAGATTTCGATAACACTGAAAAGTCTAAAGAAAGTAGGCTAAACGAGGATTGAAATATCAAAGTTTAACGTTTAAAACGATCTGGCCAGTTTAACTTGGCCATATCATGAAGTGATCAGTTTCTATGATCTGGCCACGACATATATACACCTATTTGAATAATATATAACTGACCACATACCTGAATGTAATAATCAAACTTTTTAAGAGGATATAGGTAAAACCAGTGATTATGTTTTCCTCAATTTGGTCACTAAAACAAGCTCAACTTTTTAAATAGAATTTTCCCTATACTATTCATGAGTTATAAACATATTAGGTATATATCAACCAGTTCCTAATAACAAATCTCTTATACAATTAACAGCACAATTTACAACATAAAGCCTTTTATAGCTAGAGATATATTAGATATCGCTTTTCAATATAATTCTCGGAAAAATACTGCATTTTATAATTATTGTGTAAACCAGCCCTGGCCCAGTCGGTAACATGCCCCACTTGCAAAACTAAGACACGTATTTAAAATTTGATGCTTATTTGAGCCGATCTGCTAAGCGTATGACTATAGAACGCAAGTTAAACTTGCGTTGTATAGTTTATGTAAATTTAAATGCGTGTCTTAGTTTGGCAACTGGGCCACGTTACCGACTGGGGCACGTATGGCTGATTTACCCTATTGCTCTATCCTAAATTTCTAATATCCGCTAGAGATCCTTATACCCAGTATCTGAAAGGCCAACATAGAAAATACAACACTGAGTTAAACTCATTTCAAGTGATTTGCTGGCTATTGTTTTTTTTCAAAAAGTACTTTTTGTTATTGGTATAACACCAGTGAACTCAGTTTGCTATGATCTGCATTGCTTTTCTACAACTGCGTCTGCATATAATTATAGCCACTGCTAACTATGGTTATGGTAGCCATACGCCTTGATGACGGCTCCGTCGAAAGTCGTTATAGTTGCTATGCACTGCAGCCGCCGCTTCTTGCCGCAGACCCAGCGCGTGCGCGGCCCCCGGGACCTCTCTCTGATGAAGTTCTTACCCTCGTAGATGATCATGGGGTTACCTCGCCGGGACATGACGAAGATGGTACCTGCAATGGTGACGGGAATGGAGAGTTGATGTGTTGTAATCTTAGGTTAGGATCACGCTTAGTGTCATTTTTCCAGAATCGAGGATCGAACCCAGAACCTAAACAGAATGCATTGGGCTGCAGACTAACGAAGCAGTTGTAATAACGTAGATATTTTCGAATAATTTCCTATATATACCTTATTAACTTCAACAATAGGTACCTGTAGAAGAAGTATTGTAATCAATTTTTTCTATACAGAAATCATTCGACAAACTGGCCTAACCAAAATATCTAACTATTTAACTAAGCCCCGATTTTTTATTTTAAGCATTTGAAGTTGAGTATTTCTCAAACTCTACTTTAGCCTGCAAACCTGTCAAAATTTAGCATTATGGTATGCTAAATTTCGAAGTGATCATAATCTTAATTTTTCTTTGTTTATTTAATTTAATTGTCCAGACCAATATAATTTTAAAAGAAACTAAGTCTTGTCCTTTAATCTCTCTAATCTTATTAATTCTATTGCAATGTTAATGATTTTAATTATTTATTTTATTTAAATTAATATAATATTGAATTTTTGCATTACATTTAATAATGTGACTTAATAATTTCATGATTAATTTTATTTTTATTTAATTTAAATTTTGACATTTTATGTATAATTTATGTGACATTGATTGGTATCTATGGTAATGTTTATTTATATTTGTTTATGTACATTTTGTTATTAATATAATTTTAAGTGCCTACTAAAATATGGATCTTGTATCTGAAGCAAAATAAATAATAATATAAATTAATTTAGTAAGTACATGTTCAAATATCAAATACAACAATAAAGATTAATTAAAACTTTCAGGATATTATTTTTGTCAACACTTTCTATGTTAGTTCACTTTCAGTTACGTACTGTTGAAAGAAACCAATCCATTTTAGAACGGGTGCTGCCATCTATTGACAATGGAGCTAAGATATAAGTACTACTATTTTCATTAAATTGTTTTCATTTTAACATTCCTTCTTTATTTTCTGGCTCATCACTTATTATTTATCTTCATAATTAGGTACTCTAGTTACTTATATACGTATTGCCATAAAATCAATCTTATTGAGAACGAAAAATATACGTGATTACAAATCACTGTACTAAAGCAGCGCTATAATCTCCCTACGCATCTTCAAAACATCTTTAGAAACTTGAAACGTCTTGACGCACGAAGGGTTCACGGACAACGCCATCTACACTAGAACCTTGAGAAAACTAAGACACTCAGAAAAGACTCTTCTGTTCAGTTTCCAGCTAATACCACCGCGGCGTGCGAGGGCGCCAGTGTCACGAATTCCTTAATATTCCAACTATGTCCTATATCGGAATCTGTATTTAATATCAAGATTTCCTATTCATATTGAATGTAACATGCCTGCATGACAGTGTATTTATAATTACTTGGGTTACGTGACCGACATGCGGATTGTAGTAAACGAGAAACAAGTTGAAAAAATGCAGTTTTACCGTTAGAGAGATTACTATCATACCTTAATGCTTCACTTAACGACCGTCACAGATGCAGCTCTTTAGTTTCTTTAATGGAATTTGGTGAACCGTATCTTTAGCTGACCTGTTTTGTAAGTTCTAAGCTTGAGGAGAATATTCTTTCTTTTGTAGAATCGATGTTTGGGATTCAAAAATAACCACATTTTACTGTGACGCAACGTGGAAACGCCGGCCGGTGTGCTAAAGTCATAATGTTTGTTGAGATTGGTTCAAGAAATGTATTATACTTTGGTCTTAAAAGGGCCCTGGAATAAGTTTATTTTGAAAATTGATTTAGTCGTCATATACATTGCACAAAACCTTAAATCATAAATTAAGACGATTCACTAAATCATTATTCCATTTTCTTCCCCTCACTAAACATAATCGAATCTCTTTGAACTTATAAGACAAGCAAGAGCATATTGTTCAAACCAACCAATTTAGCTTTGAATCCAACGACAAAAAACCTACTTCAACGGTTCCAAGTACCTAGCTCAGCCATGCAATTATGAGAAACAATGTAGGCAAGCACTATTAGATGATACCCAGGCAGAACAATAAGTAACGGGGCGGCTACCTGACTTTAATGGCACACGACCATTCTCACGGAACGATACACGCGTCTTCGCTGTTTCCATGATAAATTATTTATTGCTTTCTTCTGCATGTACTATGTCAGCATAATAGAAGACATGATTCTATGATCCCGTTACATCGGAACCAGGAAAGCGGCCACTTCTGTATACAGAATAATAATACAGATCATTAGCTTCATAGAAATCTGTAATTACTGGTTTATTGAATTGTGACCAAACGACAAATCATGCGGTAGTTAATGGTTCTCTGTTATTGAAAGAAAATTATACTTTTCTATTGCTTTCGTAGCTAAGGAAATGTCTAAGCCAATTCCGTAACAGTTTGTTCATGTTTAAATCAATGTCGTACAGGTTACTTTAACGACAGGTACATTACGGTTTCACAGCGTCTAGGTTTACCTAGAATCTTTCTAGAACCTATATCTACATAATTCCACGTGAACCACACCTCAACATCCCTTGTTCTATTACAGTAGATACAAAAAGACTATCAAAACAGACAAAAAGACTATCAAAGTAGATAGAATGAACCATCAATTAACGTTGGGGCAACATCAGTCATTGTGCACGGGAACCATTAAATAAAGACGAAGAAAGCGAACTTTGATGGGATAGAATACAATAGGAAAGGCCGGATATTGATTATCAGAAGCCTATCTCCGCAGCAGTGCTTGCAGATAAAGAAAAAATATTGTTCGAGTGGTTTTTCTAAATAAAAGGTCGTTAGCACTTGTAAACCTAACGCTACTTCATTGACGTCAACGCAATTAGTCTTTCTGCATATTAACTAGCCAGCACATCAACCTACAATTAAGGCTAGTGTCAAAAAACACGAGGCAAAAAATAAACTATATAACATAGTCAACTCACATCCGTCTTAACTCCAAAGTCTACACGTGTTAGTAAAACAGAATAATTAGAGGCCACGCCATCTTCAAAATAGAGCTCTACAATCGAGTTCGAAAATTATACGTAGATGTAAATCACTCTCTAGGTACAATGGCACTTTTAAAAAATGCTTAAAAGCAAAAAAATCTAATAGTGTTGTAAAAGTGGTTAAATTGTACGCGAAATATACCAGCTGCTAATAACCACCTTTTTGCTTACTGTTTCTTCAGCATTCATTAATCGTCAATTCTGAACAAAGTTCCTTTTTAAGCTCGCTACCATTTGTATTTTTGATGTATGGTATTATTAAATACAGTCGGTTGGCATGGTGCCCCCACGCTCCCTAATGTGAACAAAAATATTAGGGCGGAGGCATGCCTAGCAACCACCGCCACCCGAATAACAGTAGCTAACTGTAGGTGTATCTACATCCGTATAATATCGATAGGAGCATCTGCTTCCCCCCCTAGGCCTAGGAGAAGCAACGATTCTATCAGTGACATTCAACATATAGATTCATGTAAATCAGCTATTAAATATTTTATTATCATCATTCAAAACGGTCTTAAATTTATTAGTGCAGTAATAAGCAATAACTTATTCACATTTCTTGTGAACCTACCAATTTATATCGCTTGTGGCCGCCCACGCTTTCCCCGTTCTTTTACGTTGAAAATAATGCATGAATAACATTCGCCTTTTCTAAAGAATATATATTTATTTAGATATCTACTTTCATACATCTACGATAAACGGAATTTCTTTGTACATCTATTTAAATCAAGAGACCATCTTATTACTTTGAATAGACAACACAATACAAGCTCTTTAGAATTAAAAGTATTAAAAAATCAACATACAAATTGATAATTTGGAAAAAATATCAATAAATTTTTAGTAGGTAGTAACGAAAATCATCAAGGTAATCGCTACAGTAACAAGATACACGCGCGCGCGTTCGCGGAAAACTTTCAAAATTCCGCCGAACGATGACTTTAGATACGTAGTAACCTTAGTAAACAACTTTTAGTACATTAAACTCGAATCAGTGAGCTAAAAATATGTTCGTGGAGGCGGATAGGCGGTAAAACTCCTTACATAGAGATCAAAATCGAACTCTTCCTTGGTAGCAAGTCATCAGTGTTGCCGTTGAGAAAAAAATGTAATCAAGTTAACATTTCAATTGAACTAAACAAGTGGTCGGCTGTCCAGTTTGTTCACCGTAACGGTACGGAGAACGGCTGTGGTACTTCTTCAGGTGTTTACTAGTTGGACGGGCAATAGGGTCATGACGAAATCGTTCTGAGGCACTCCACAACTAAGCACTTCGAGAAGCTACGCTATTAAGCTACAAAACTGTATTTATAATTGAATGCTGTCTGTCCTTATCACAATAATATTCTTCTAGTACATTACGGAGCGCTTTCTAAAAATTCTTTCCCAGTGAATAGCGATTATCTTGATGTTTGAATACAATCCGAGAATGTAAGTAAAACATAGAATGTATCATCTGCTACTTACCTACTTAGTTTTGTTTTACTGTGTGAGAGAAAAGTTGTAACATACTGGCTTAAACTTCAAATTCTAAAAAAATTGACTGCAATGGTTGATACCAATAAAGGTGAGTGAATATCAGCAAAACTGCATTCTTTTACTTTTCGACTTGATGATACAACATCGTCTTGTCTAGTTAATTAGATTGCTTTTGCACAGTAAAACTGCGTTAATAATTAAACATTGGACCACATTTAATACCACTATTGACTTCTCGCTTCGTTCAAGCAAGTAATCACTTGCTCTAATACAAACTGTAAACAGTTCCTTCATGATTGTTTGCGTCTTGAAGCTCTGCCGGGTGGAGGAGGAAAACTGCGACACATACCTCCTTCAATAACAAACTGTTAGTTAGACAAATGTTTAACTTCCGTTATCTAAGCACACCATTTTCTTATTATGTTGTGCGCTGTGCCTTTCCATTTATTTTACTGTTGACTGATCTCTACATTTTTTCTTTTATATTATTAAGTTCAAAAAAAATATAAACCGTTTGCAATATGCTAATCATATTGTAAAATTGTTATGTACCCCTCTCTGTGAACAATACACTACCTTAAAATTCTCTATCTAAATGTATTCTGTTGAATACTTACAATACGAAAGCAAGGGACTGGTTTAAGGACTAGCATAAAAAATAACGCTTTAGAATTCTTTAGGCACGTGAAATTAACGAAAAATATCTTTACATCCAAATAAAAGTGTTTGAAGCGGGTTCGTCTACCTGCACCTGGCGCTAGAACATTGAAAGAAATCAAAGTATCCCATAAAAACATGTTTTAAATAGAAAAAGCATCAAAAGGCAGGACGTCTAGACGTTCTTTTTTTTAGTTCCCAGAACGGGCAGGTAGAGATCTGTACAAAGACGTACGGATCGATGCGCCGAGATAGTATTATTACGGACTAGAAATGCTGCTCGGATTTTAACTTTTTATTTGTATACTTACTTGAGAGTTAGGGCAGATGGTACGATACATTATTATTCACTCAAGCATAGTTGCAAAGTTCCTTAGAGCTGTTCAAGCTTTAAAGTGTGAGATGTTGTAAGCAGATTTTGATATATGGTTTTTTTTTCTTATTTACCAGTAATCTGTAAATACTCTCCTCGGACTAGTTTTAAAGTGTTACATATCTTTATGAACCAAAATTAACATTTTTAACAACTTTATTTACTGATACTTTGTGGCTGTCTATAGATACTTATCAAACATTTTATCAGCGAAGCAGGTCATCGCCTGACCTTAGGCGACAAGGCGAGAGAAGCAACTATTAGCTTCCTAAATAAATAAATAAATACCTTAAATCATCATCTTCAATTATTAACGACAATGTATTTGCTGTAAACGTTAGTACAAGAGACGATATAATTTTACATACCTATCAACGAAATAATTCAATATTGATCTTAAATTATTCACAGAATGTGCACAGGACGTGCGATTCCTCCTCAATGAAAGGAAAGTTAAAAGATTTGGTATTAAGAACATATTTATGATGACCGACAGGGTATGACGTTTGTAGCGGGGTTCCAGCTTAAATTTTATCACAATTTCCCGACGTCATATGCCCATAAAATGTCTCTATTGATTAGTTGAAATACGCAGATTTGATATTTAAACGGCTATGCAAAATATGATTTCTTCAGGCATTACTCTCTCTGACTCGTAAATAATACAATAGTCCCTAGATGCTAGTTTACTACAGCTGCTCATGGTAAGTGAACTATTTTCGGTGGATGTATGTGGATGCTGGCTATCAAACGATTGTATGTATGTTCGAAACAGTTCGTGGTTTTTCTACTCGAGCAGCCGAAACCACAGGAACACAGAAGTATCTTGCTTTTTTACAAGGTCGATTGAACATATTTTTCATGCGGTACAACAGCCGCTCTCATTTTGACATTATCCAGGATCATGTACCTTACAATCACAAATTAGTTGTTACACTACAGTACAATGAAGAAGACACAAATGGTGAAATAAAAGTCAACTTAGTTCAACAAAATATGTTTATTCTTCTACTATACATTATGACTCATGGTGAGGAAAACTTCGTGTGAAAATAAAATTTTTTTGATTGGAAGGAGCGCTATAAAAACTTTGATTGTCGATATCTGGTGAATCACCTGCTGGTAGAGAATGAAGTAAGTATGATTGTTTTTTGGTTACAGTGCTATCTATACATTTTTTTGTATGGCAAACAAGCTTACTTTATATCTATAATAATGATGTGTGTCGTTGTTCAGGCAGGCGGTCGTGTTTGTAATGTGTCTGTGTTCAGGCAGTTCGTCGTGTTTTTTTTTTTAAATTAATATAACTAGTGTTTGACTGCGATCCCACCTGATGGTAAGCAGTAATGCAATCATAGCTGATGGTGAGGCGCACTAGTTTATGCTGTTTGTCCTGTTTTATTATGTTTATCGAATCATCACTTCTGTTTTCTGGCTTCTGCCTAGACAAAATTATGAATACTTTCGTCACCTTGTTTTCCTTTATAGACGAAACAGAAAACATGTCAATGATTAGATACATATTATTATTTGGACTGTCGATATGATTGTTCTTATAGTATTTAATTAATCAAGCAAAACTGATTAGGTATAAACCTAAAAAAATAAATAACATAAAAACGGAATCGAGGAATGCTATAACAAACGTCATGGCTTTATCAAACCTACAGTCTACAGTTAAACCGAGATCCGGTTTGATAACTTCAACCTAAGGTTATAAAATTATGTTTAAATATTACAAAACACATCTGTATAGTAAAAAGCTAGTCATGGGTTACGTAATGGATAGAAAAACAGGTCCGGAGCCCTGCGTAGTACTATAAAAAATGTTTAGAAATAATTTCATTGATAGCGAGGCATGCGCAATGCGTAGGTACTACAGTCGGTCGTACGACTGTACGAGTGGACTAAAAATAGAACGTTGAACTAAGGGCGTGTAGGGACTGAGCTGTGACCTCTCGTCGTATCTTACTTACGATTAGCGCGCTGCCTCTACCCAAATATTTTATGATACGAATGATGAGCTAACAATCACAGCTCGTCTTTTGAATCACTATTCTGATTTTTTACTAAATTAAACTTATGCTAATTTGAACTTGTATTTGTGGCAATATAAATTATTTGATTAGTATTATTAAACGAAACATCAAACACTAGCAAGGTACGAGAATGTAGAGCAATAAAAGTCTATAATTAACACAAAAATAAAAAAATACATATTAATGACTTAAACATTTACACAATTGAATTGTTTGTAACCTTTACAGAGGTAAGTAGGTACATGGGCGGCATCATAGCATGTACTACGGAAGTCAGTGCTACAGTCCCGAGCGCGGGTACTGTCATTACGTCACGTAGACATGTTGGGACTACGTTTGCAACCACGTGGCGCTCCCTCCTCTTATTTATTAACCTACACGTGTATATTTTTTTTATAAACACCTACTTATTACAACAACGTGATAGTGTGTCAAAATGTGAGAATTGATTAAGAATTCAAATTAAATAATTTATCGACTTAATATAGGTACAACAAATAGAAGACATTTGAAATGTGTGCGAACAACGAAGGGATACATTAAAAACACATGTTAACTACACATTTCAACATTTCCTTCCTATTACAAATTGATAATTAAATTACTGAAGTATCAATTAAAAATACATTTTATGTAAACGATAACAACTAAACACAAGGAATTCCTACAATGCGGAAACTTGTACTAATAAACTAACATAGGTAGCTGCTATTAACTTGAACTGTGTTATGTGTACCTAATTTTTTGATTTGAAAACAACAAAAACTTGTTTCTTATATGGCAGGCCTACGATGTTTCCATTAAAAACGAGCTACTCATGAAACGTACCAATGTGGAGAACTAAAACCACTTCGATAATCTGATGTGCGTGTCTCATTACTGGTGTTCTTCCTAGGAACATGTTTATAGCTTAATCATAATTATAAATACTTATACAGTGAAATAATTGTACTATAAAATATTGAAAATAATCTTTTTCTTTTCTAATAATATTAACCAAATAATGAAGCATTTACTTCAAGATGATGAGATTCTCAAGAAACGATTAAAATGACTGACATTATTAGTAAAAAGAAGAAGCGTATTTATTATAATGAGGATCTGAGTCGTCGCAGGAGACAATCGCACAGGTGTCGGTCGTGCACGGTGACGTAGCAAGAAGGCGCGTGCAGCACGGACACGCTGCGGTTACGCCACGCCGGCACGCGCGCGTGCACGCACCACGATGACGACTCCCACGCTAGAAGACAACCAACAACCCTCTCAACACTCACACCAACCACCAGCAAGCCAGACAAAATATACAAGGAAAAACAAAAACAATTCCTTTCCAAAACTTATAATTCTACATAACACAGTCACAAACTCAAACATTTCCTTTGAAAATCTACAAAAGTAAACATTACATTAATAATTCATACGCACATATAAAACGAACATAGGCCATTTTCTATTCTAAAAATACTGAAACACAAAGAAACAACGTTTTCTTCAAAAGATTCTTTATAGCGACTATTAAGCATAACGGAAACATTAGCGGAAGCGGGGATGTAAAAACGACCTTATTACTACAATGGGATGTTATAATTTGACGGGTATGGTGAGCTAGGGCTGGGAGAGGAGCGGGAAGGGGCACTCGGAGTAAGATTCTGGGGCATTATCGATTGGGGCACCATCACCAGGATGCGAGTGGCGCGCATGTCTGGCGCGCGCCGCGTGGTGGCACCGCGTGGGGCGCGCGCTCGGGACCTAGCCGCAGCCGCGCTAACAACCTACATTCGTCGCTCAGCGCACGCACACATACACCAACCGCCTCTACTCACTACTCTACCAAGCAAGGGGGATCATGTTTGGCTGCGTGCGTCAGGTTACGAGACGTAGCAAATCAAATCTACATAGCCAATAATTTAAGTTAACCTGCGACCCCAGCCCCGGTTGTATGCTGCTACCCTACTTACCGCGCCACAAACGCACCCATACCATGACTGCTTAGCATTAATGTAAATAACTAACATACATTCAAAAACCCGCTCACGTAACCAGATAAACCTAAAACTCGTAATGCGGACGAATGCAGTCCGGAAAGGTCGCAGCACCGTTAGATGCTCATTATAATGTTTCATTAATTGAGAATGAGCTGCTTCGCTCCCACAACAGAACTAATAAGCGTAAACATCAGTCGATAGTAGAGAGCGGCAATCTATAAATAAATCATAGTGGCATTATGTATCAAAACACGCTACGTCACGAGTTACTACGCAGCGTGTTTACTCACGCACCCGGCGCCCCCGCAGCCCCGGGGGGCGCGCGAGGGCTGGGCAGGGGGTACTACGTCAAATTAGGGCATACAGGGCGTAACTAGGCTATAGCGCGGGAGATGGAGGGCACGCCCATGCGATTCCCCGAGCCCTGCGGAACTTTCTTCTTTCATAACTTTGTAGGTATTGATCCGTCACAACTGCGCAATTCATGTCCTCTCGTATACATTCGATATTGCATCGATAGTAACGGCCCGCGCGTATTATATTAGGCATACTACTTGCTATGAGACTTTATTTCTGATGATAATAAGTAGAAAAAATTACGATTACGCTTATTTAGTTTTGATTACTTAATATATTAACCAAAAAATTTAAATTGATGGCGCCGTGTTTGAATCTTTAGAACATTTTTGAATTGAGCTTCCCATAAATCTACATATCATTATTTCTGAATCTATATAAAATCTACAATTAAACTAAAAGGAGTGCAAAATCTAAGAAAAAATGCTATTAAAGCAGCACCTGAACCCCCACTGATCGCCGGTGCTTAATTACCCATCTTAATCTAAGTCCCACCTGAAAAAGTACATAAAACATTTCTCAATTTCCGAGCTTTGTATACAAACAAAACGAGCCATGTTTCTTGCGTAATACGCAGTCGTAAGGCCTTCCTCCGTCAGCCGCCCACGCCACCCCCGATCACGTTCCATTGCGTGGGCCTAAGGGAAACACTGTTCATTCATTCATACCCTTTAATGAAACTTTTTAGTCTATTACAGAGTATTGGGACGTTACTTAAAAATAATTTATACTTTGTTAAATAATATTGTCAAAACACAAACATATAAGCATTCAAACGCGAGTTCCGCTCCATATGCTCGACTCTATGCGACGCTGAAATATTGTTTCACTTAAAGGTCTAGCTACTCTAATATATTTTTAAGTAACTCAATGTTTTGTTTTGTTTCGGTCCTAAAATGAAATAAAATGAATGAAGTATAATTTATTATAAGCATAGAAAAATAGCCTTTGACATTTTGAATGAAATAGTAAAATGTGATAATGGATTATTCCACCACCTAATTTGAATTAAACTTCAAATGTAGGTGGTGAAACCCTTCGTAAACAATATTTTATCCATGAAAATTCCATGGTATTCAAATAACCAATTTCGTAAAAATTTCATGAGCTTCTTCTATGCCAAATGTACATAAATGATATCGTAATTTATGAATGACAAGCTATGAATCGAATTATTAAGTTAAACAATGAGTCACCGGTTTATCTGTTACATGCTACGCGGCCACGTGTTTTCATGTGCCCAAGTGCCCAAATAATATATCTATATAAATGGCTAAATGTGTTACTAAGAGCAAAACGACTTTGGATAAACTTTATTTTTTAACCTATTTGTTGGTATCTCAGGAAGGTTCTTATGAAAAAAAAATCGAAAAATTACATATTTTACTCCTCACTGTTCCTAGCTGTCAATATGAGGATTAACTGTCAATCCATGGGTACTATAAATTTCGAAAATGACTAATTGCACAGCACTTAGGTTATAATGGCGCTTGCAACCTGTGATATTTTGATTACCATTACACACTAGTGCGATAATGTAATCAAATTAAAAACTTTTTATTAAACCTCTTTGTTCTCAAAAAGGGTTTTAATACGAAAAAATCACATTAGGCTATTGCGTTCAATAGTATAAATTGGTGTCTTACTTGCTTATTTCATGAAAATTCCTAGTATAAATAAAATATTTTAACTTGTAAATGTTGAATAAATAAATCTTTCATTCAAATAATATTTTTTTTCTAGGTATTAGCAACCTCATACTTATTTTTATTATTAAAACGGTCTAGCTAGTCTATGGTCGCCATTTTAAAATACGCACGCATAAGAAAACCGATTTAATTTTTTACCGCCATAATTATGACTACAAATTCACAACTACTAGTTTTACTATTGAAATATAATAGTTATTTATATTATTGATCTTCACAAGTGTGTTGAAAAATGTCGTATGATGTGCGTATTGATGATTACCATCCTCGGCTCTCTTAAGACCGCCTCAGCGGTAATCACCAACATTACTCGCTTATATCATAATGTACTATTATTTATCCGTAGAGTTAACACTAGCTTTTTACGATGTCTGACGTTTGTGACAGAACGACGTCTGTCGGGTCATCTAGTATAGAATCAGTTACGTCATAAACATAGTAATGTGTTTTACGTCGATCATATAGAGAGGTGCTCAGTCACAGTAAAATTGCATTGAAACAAAGAAATACAAGCCTGACCTCACCAGAATAACGAAAATTGTTAGACAAGTTAACACTGCAAAAAACCCAACTGCGGGCTTATAGACTGCGCAATAAGTACGTTTACATAAATAGTATAAAAAGATTGAAGGCTGCTAATGTTCAAAACCATTAAAACAACCAAACAAATAAAAATGTTCTTCACAGTAATAAAAACATATTTTTATAATATCGTTTGGTATTTACGTAAATCTGCCTACTTCTTGCATTCACTACAACAAACTTAGCTTACTGTCAGTACATTATCTACAATCCAAAATAAACAACTTTTTTTAGTCAAATATGATCCAGTCTTCGTTTACGTTAATAAAAAAAAACCTAGACAGCTAAGTACTCATCGCGTAAAAAAATGCTACTAATTATATTTTTAAATGTTCTCTTTTTCATTTTATTCATTTTTAATGACTTTAAAAAATAATTTTATGGGTGAATCAACTTTTTTTGTAATGGATGACTAGTGGTATATTATACAATTTTGTTATTTAAGCAGAGATTGAGATCTTTGATTGATTGGTCTTAAAATGTGAGCCTTTGGATAACTTGATTTTGTTAAATAAAATATTGGTAATTATTTGTTAAATCAATTTAATTGTTTTATCCAATATTTAAAAATTATATATAATTACCTATGTCAATGTGTATATCTATGCCTTGTATTCTTCAAAACAAACGGCTTCACCTATTTCTCTCCGTTCGTTTTAAGTGGAGGTAAAAACTGAAAAATCTTCGAAAAAGTTTCGAAGGGTATTGTTTACTTCATGTTCTATCGGAGGTATCATGGTGGTGATATTTATTTTATTGTGATTCAGATAATAATTTTGCTATAATATTTTTCAGTCTTCCGATTCGTCCAATATTTTATTTTCTTTCTGAATCAGATTCTGCACAAGTCGTTTTTGTGCTCTTTGCTTTCATTACATTGATTACATTTTATAAGATCTTTCTATAATATTCCTATATCGTTTTTGCTTCAGAGCAGAGGTTGTCCTCTGCTCTGAAGCAAAAACGATATGATATGATGGCCTTTTACCTGAAATAAATGCTAAATTTGCTGAAAGGCTAAGTAAGAAACAAACTAGTCACCATGAGACACCACTCAGCTAAAATTACTCTGCACAGCAGTAAATAAATTAAATAGGCTATTAATCAGAATACTTTTTTTTTAAATTGTTTTTGCTTGACTGCGATCCCACCTGATGGTAAGCAGTGATGCAATCGTTGAAGGTGAGGCGCACTAGTTTATTAAGAGCCTATTACAGTAAGAGCCTAGTACATTAGCCTTTATGGCACCTAAATTATAATGCTATTAAAAAAAATCAGTAGGGAATATGCATGACAAAAATATTTGTCATTTAACCAGTTTTTCAATAAATATAAAAACATAGAATATTACCAGTAAAAACAATATCAAAATTGATTGAAAAGACAACGAAATATTACCTATGTATTAATACGTACTACGTCGGTATAATCTGTCTTTCTCGTCAAAACGCCGTTTTCTATAGCGGGCGTACGGGCGAGATGAACTTCAACGTCAAGTCCACGTTGGACTTCTTTTTCTTATTAGCAGCTTTGAAGCTTTATAACTTCGTTGTTGGTAAAATTATTTTTAAAATTCTTTCATATTTGTTTATCAATACTAAAAATGATTGAATTAAGCAAATAAAAACCATTGCATGCATATTCCCCTATTGTGAACTCAGCTTACTCAGACTTTACTGAGCTACCCTAATCATGTCTTGGATCCTGCAAGTAATGAGCTAATTGATTTACTAGACATATGAAAAAACACTACTAAAATTAGAAAAGAATAAGAGGTATAACAATTATTATAATAACGTACTTACGAGTATAAAGCAGATCTTATTTCAATTGCATTGTACTGCAATGCATTTTAAGTTAAAATTACTTACGTAAGTACCAAGTCACAGACCCATGAACGAAACGGGCGAATTAATTGAATAACAACGCACACGCGGGCTTGATAAATCACAAGACTGTCGCACTAACTTATTTAAAGAAAAAATATGATACTTATTTCATGATCAAATGCTCGAGGGACCATTACCTACTCTTGAGTCCAAATTAGAACCTCTAGCGCAACCAAAAACAAAAAATCGTTGATTCACCTTTTACAACAACGCATTAACGAAACAATCGCTAATTTAGCAAAACCTCCAACATTTAACATGTACGATATACTTAAGTATAAAAATACAGATTAAAAAAAAAACGCTCGTGTATCTAAACTTTAGGAACTTCAATTTACATTTTTTTTTGCAAACTATACAAAAATCTCATACTCCAATAGTAAAATAAAAAGAAAAATACAAAATAAAAGATTTAAAAAACAATTGATTTGACAAAATAAATAAACGTAAAAACTGATTTTGTAAAAAATATTAAAAAAAAACTTAATCAAATCATATCGCGTATGTGCGCTACCTATACCTGTGGTAGACGTCTTTCTTCCTGACGTACTTGCCGTCTGGCGTGAAGTAGTAGCTGGGCGGCGCGTGGATGTGGCGGCCGCGCACGAGGAACAGCACGTCGCCGTCGGAGGCGCGCGCGGGCGCCGTGATGACGTCGGCGCGGCAGCCCGCCATGTCGCGCGACGAGCAGTACCACTGCTTGCGGCCGTGCGCCTGCAGGTTCTTCAGGTAGAACGTGTAGCCGTCGTGCAGCAGCAGCGACTTGCCCGTCCGCGAAGGCACGTACACTGCTGGCACTGCGTCAAAACCCAACATGTCACCACCGACATCCGGCTGACGGCGTGCACCACACCGCCAATCGAATGTACCGATGAACTTCCGACTGAACATACCGCGAACGCGTCGCGTGAACGTTCGAAGGCTCAAACAAATACATGGTGATTCTAATTGCTCATGAAACTTTCTTCGACTAAACTCAAGTGTAGGTACTCTACTCTGTTAACCAAACTACTACATATCCTGCCATAATTTAATAATAGTCGCAACTATATATAAGAGTTTAATCAATATTTACACAAATTCGTTACTTACAAAGAGTAAAGCTGTAGAAAATAGAAAAGTAATCATTTTACATACAACACTCATCATTTTCTAACAGGGAAAAAATCCTCAAAACCTATCTCAGTATCAATATGGTTAAAATATATTGTATTTATTCTATCATTTGTCATTTTATATTATGCTACGATTACATTCATATTACATATTTGATACATTAAAAAATATGAATTAAGATTATTTTGATAAATTAGTTCATTCCTTTCAGGAATTATTTAAAATTGCTTTTAGCTCTACATATACATTATATATTGACCGAAAGTCTAAGATCACATACACAAGATACACTATTAGTTACATTTCGCAGACTGCCTCTACAGCTGAATAACTTTAAACAGCTCGATTATTTTGCGGTTCAACATAATATGATTTAAACCTTACTGTAAATAATTCAAATGTCTATTATTCTATCTTAACGTAGGCGTAGTATTATTGCTTTCAGCAGGCAGCCTCGAACTGTGGAGGCGATGGCACGGGCGCTGCGTGGCAACTTAACGCCTACATTCTAGTTCTAAGACTGCCTCTTATACAGCAACTAATTAACAATACATAATATTTAACGTGACAAGAAACAACATGGCATTTAGGAACATACTCTTTAGGTATATGACCTAAAATTAAGGACTACGTAGTAATTTCATTTTATTCAAAAAACTTATTAGGTACTCAAAATATGTTAGGCTTAGTCATTGTAGGTACCTTGGTTCTACAGAGATAATAACTGTTCTGAATACAAAAGTACGTTTTAATATTTTCTTTTAAAAATAAGATAATTTCGAAATCTGAACTGACTTTTTTTCTTTATTGTTTCTATTTATGACAATCTTTTTATACTACGATATAAATTCATTAAATCACTATCTGCTGTCATTTTAAGCTTTTTAAAATCCACTTCACAGTTTCCTGTTTGACAACAATGATAAATAAAAAATACCTTTTTAAATCTACTTGCCCAGTCAGTAAGTAGTAACAGTTAATGTAAAAACGACAAATATTCAGAACGTAAATCATAAATAGAAATAAAACTGTTTAAGAAATTCGCCAAAAGGGCTGGTCATAATAAAAGGCGCCAAAGGCGCGCGCCATGATCGATGCGTTTCGGGCACTCTGAATAAAATGGTATTAATCTTTAAGCAACAAGAGCTTTCTCATCGTAGAGCGTGCTTCATATTCGTCTTTATACGCAGTTCGTACTGGGTACTCGTTTTGAGAGCCTGTTATAATTTATAGCTACAATAAATGAACCTTACTATGACATGTTAAAAATTCAAGACGCATTCGAGTTATCCCCTTTTCACGACGGAAACGATGGCATTTTCACGTCATAGTGCAGCCTTGTCTGTATGATTGTGTTCTAGACAGCACTCTGGTTGCTACTCAAGCCGAGACGTTCGCCATACAGTCTGAAGATCTTGCGCAGGTGCGCCGTCACGTCGTGCATGCGCGGACGTCTCGGCGCCCGCGCCAGGCACTGTCAGCGCTCGTGGTTGTGCACGCCTGACACGGCGATCACCTCGTTGTTATAGGTCCGCAGGGTCGCCGGGCACTGGAACTTGTTCCTGGCCGCACAGTACCACAGCACCCGCGGCTGGTTCCTATACGCGTTATGCGGACGGTACACGTAACCGTTCAACGCCAGTTTCGGATAACCAGTGTGCGTATGAATGACTTTCACTGGAATATGGTTATATTGTTAGTTAACTCGACAGTCGCACTAACTAAGTACATATTTTTAAGAATCAGAAACAATTACCTTCTGCTCAGCTTACACCAAAAATTTGTCTCAAATAAAACGAGATAGTTAACTTTAAAAATTTTCTTTAAATTCAACACTAAAATAAAATATACTGTAATAATAAACTAGGCAGTTACTCCGGTGGGTGATGTAAGTACTTACTTTTCTATAAAAACATGATTTAATATCTTACGGCTAATGTCTACACATATTACTTACTTATAATATTTGATCGCAACATTGATGCAAATACGAGGTAAAAAGTGTTCATCAGAGAGTTCAGTTTTCAAATAGTCCGTCCAAACGTAAAAATATTGAGTAACGAGGTAGATACATCAAATGGTGTAGTTATTGTTCCTGCAGAAATGCCTGAGCTCCGTGAAGACGAGCCTCTTGCCGCGCGAGCGTGTGAAGGCGGGCGCCGCAGCCGCGCGCGCACAGCCAGCGGCGCCGGCCCCGGTAGCAGCCGTCCAGTTTGTACCAGAATCCGCCGATCTTCATCAACTCTGCCTCAGTGGCCTCCGACATCGACGTCGACGGCAAAACTAGTCAAAAATTTGTACACAAGTTACAACGTCAAACATTCGGTTTTACAAGGTATATTCAAGTAGTATTCAAATAACATGATTTGGCAATCGTATTCCAATATATGTAAAGAATCCCAAATGCACGCATTGGCGCTGATTCAAATAGCAGCAACTACATGTAGCGCTGATAGCAAAAACGAATATTTTACCTTGAATAGATGCGAAGGATTTTTTCGAGAGCAGAAATAAAAACAACGTAATGATCAGTATACGTCTTTTATAAATGTAAACAAAAATTAAATAATTTCACAATGATTAACTTATATAATAAATAAATGTATAAACAGTACAATAATACTATTAATTCAACAAAAAAGAATAACAACTATAACTAAAAAGTCTAACATACTTTGGCATAGGAAATAAGATCTTTGAACTAGGTACTGAGTATTAATAAATTCCAGTCGAGTTTTTAAATAATACGAGTAATAAATTCTTACCTAATTATGTCTCGTAAATACAATATACGTACGTTACTACGCAAAACCTGTTACAGTGCCCTACGATTCCCACCCTACTGTACATATCTACAATAATATATGGTCGTATAAGTTTCTAATATAAAAACTATGCTCGTATTATTTTATTCATAAGCTGGTACATTATGTCTACACAGTCTACCTCTACGGCTAAATACAGTACAAATCATAAATATTGGAGTATTTCGTAACATCGGCTATCAGTCGTTCCGCGCGCTACACCGCGGTCAATAAATAGAATTTTTATAAAAAAGCATCAACAAGACGGCTACGCTATCATTAAAGCTATACAGTTTGTATACATAATTTCTAAACATTTTGGTAAGAGAATATTGCACATTCACGTTATACATTGTTTTTTTTTTTTATAAACTATCGTGTTGTTTCCTAATAAATAGCCGCTAAGGCATAACAAGGCGACGTTAAAGCGTCTACAGCCACCTGTTATATTGATTCCAATAATTTCCAAATAGTTAAGTATAAATACGCTCAAAAATCTATATCAACGTTTAGTTTGATATCACACAAACCCGAAGGGTTCTCGTACTATCTATGTTTAATGGAAGAGATTGATGAAAGTCAAGAGACATCTCGACGAATTTATTACGACAAGACGAATCTATTCGAGATCCATTCAGAGCTAATTGTTGAGAGAGCGAGAACGACCCGCTCTAATTTATCCGAACTCATTCATCCGGCAACATATAATAATATTACCGAACTAAGCCTAGAACATTAATAGTATACATAGATAAAGGAATTACATTGACCTTTGGCATAACTACGTAAAAATAATAAGGCTTCCGAAATTACAAAGAAACAAAATTAAGCTTCAATTCCATATTTGGGACTTGTAGCATGTGAGCCAATTTTATTCCTTCATAACACAAGAACACTAAATAACAAACGGTGGTCACGGGTGTGACGCTCGTGGGGGTGCGACGCTCCGGGCGCGCGTCAGTGCCTGCCGTCCAGCAGGCCGCGCACGAGGAGGTCGCGCCAGGCCTACAGCAGCAGCGCGGCGTGCGGAGCCGGCGGCACCAGGGGCGCCGGCGCCGCCACCACCGCACGCGGCGCTGGACTAACTACTATCTTGTACTTGCCCATTGGGTCCACTTGGAAACGCCTCGACTCATGCTTAGCGGGATTATACGTCGCCGGATGATTGTGAGAGCCCCGAAAGTAAACTAGACGTCCGTCTCTCAGACATAAGGCAACTTGACAGCGCTCTGCCTTCTGGTAGGACCTCGCACACCTCCAGGTGACCCGGCGCGGGTGCGATCCCCCATCCTCGTAGAATATGTGTCCGTCGGCCACTAAGTGCAGCCCTCCGCGTGCTGATCGGATGTAGAACCATCCTGAAACGACGGCACAGTTAAACCCTGTTCTGTCAGACCTACATTAATTACTTTTTACCAAATTAGTGTGGGGTTGTAAGAAAAATCAATACAGCGTAATCATTCATTTAACAAGAAATACCTGGAAATGATCCGGTTTGTTCCTTCACAGCAGTATTGGCAAATTTTCTTCATGATTTATGAAAATACAAGTACACTTACACACGTACGTACTTACGTACACTTTATAATTTCTAGCCATTTTCTAGTTGACGTTCTTTTATTTGCAATCTAGATGGCTCAGTATTAAATGGTAGACGTTTCTAGATGGCTGTTGATTGTGTTCTATGGCTTTAAACAATACAGTTCCGTTGATAGTCGATAGAGAGAACTCACCTGACTTTATGACAACACCGTTTAAGTCATAGATTTTTATTTTATTCAAGATAAGCTCAGATTCCTTTTTAATTTGAACATAACTTTTAATCTGCTTAATGAAAATGAACTTTTCGTTTCAGAAAAGTTAACCTGGATTATTCTGTGGGACCTCTAAAAACATAATTTCGAATAAGATACTTGTAATAATTATTAACAAGATGTAACGGAAATGGGTGATCTCGAAAGGATTTTAAATACTGATTCTGGTCATGAAAATCACGGCTTTTTTCAAGAAAATTATTCAAACATTTTCAAAAAGTAATTGTACTTTCCGTACAAGTTATCTTCAGCTAATCAAATTTATTATGGGAGGCACAATAATCCGAAAGCGGCTGTGACGCCGAAGCATGTGTAGGTAGTCATTTACACTGCATTATAAAAAAGGTAAACAAACTTTTTTTAAAACAAGCTTTTTCACATCTTTTGTAAATTTTATTAAAGAAATTCTCCATTACCTTGACCCAAATCGTTAGTAAAACGTTCCTCTCTATCCTAATTGGTTTTTCATAAAGAAGGTGAGCAAAGAAAGTTTTTGTATTGTACATAATTTAATTTTATGAGTACAGTAGGATGGCTGTCGTTAGTGACTGGCTGACTGCTAAACGCAGATAGAATTTATTGGAAGTTAGGTCCAAAAATGAAAGTCCAATATTACTTCAGCGCAATATAATCGTTTCTTTGTACCTATACACAAGAGACGAGTCTCTCACTACCAGCTACACAGCATAAACATTCTCTGATCGACCACCGCCGCTTATAGCTACCATATTTCCATAATACTTTCACGACTAAACATAATAATAGCAATAAAATATCTTATCACAATAAAAATAATACTTTAAAAATAATACTTCAAGGTTAACACAAATAATCGTATACATTTCGTGTGGTACTTAACATAACTAACTGGTTTGGTTAACTTTCAGGTTAACTCTTATTGTTGGACAACTCTCCCCGTAAGTACAACCAATGGTTGAATAAACGTTTAAGTACTCAAAAAATTATATAAAAAGTGTAAAATCAAAAATGTAAAATAAATCTTAAAATATTTAGATCTCACTAAAGAACAAACTTACAACTACAACGTATACATGAGTATTATTATTTAGTCAATTGTTCGATAAATGCAGTTCCTACTTTAACAAGTTGTTATACATTACTTGGTTCACCCTTGTTTGGTATAACAACGTTTTGTCGAAAATCGCTCCGGCTAATTTTAGTTACAACACGTTACAATAAAGTCATTTCGTATAATAGTATTCATTTGACCGAATAATTAATTAGTAGATTTTTATTTAGCATATTTATTTCTTTGAAATAATGTCATTTGACCGAATTTTCAAATGCACTAATTTTATTTTAACTAATGTTTCATTATAAACAATGATTTAGTCGTCGTTTGATAAACTAAAAGTCAACATGTTGTGCTACACAACTATAAAATTTAGTGACAGAAACGAATCGCTGCAAAACCGACTTCACGCAGTCTTATCTGCCCTACCCCTAGAGTGTAATTTAAACCCGCGTAGGCGCGGAGGGGTGGGGCGACCCGCGAGCTGAGGAGCAGGTGGTTGGAAGGCCCGCCGCCGCGGCTGAAACTGGCCGGCAGCAGAAGCTGCGGTGGTGAGCCTTATAACCATCTGCGACGATAAGCTCGCGTGGGGCCGCCCAAACCCCGCAGCGCCAGAGCCGTGACAGAAACAATGTTTACTGCATGTTGCATGCCTGCTTGCATGTTGCATGCTTGCTTGAATGTTGCATGCCTGCTTGCATGGCGCATGCTTGCTTGTATGCTGCATGTCTGCTTGCACGCTGCATGCCTGCTCGCATGCTGCAAATCCCCTGTATTATTGATGAATCACTTAGGTTAGGTTAGGATATTATAATATGATCTAATAATGTATACACACATATTGCACAGTATATGGTAAAACAAGCAGTATGATACCTAATTAATTACTTTATAGGATATATGTATATAAACACAAAGATAATAACTGTAAACAATCTATGCAATTATGAGTAGGAAAACGCATCTGTCATTAGTTTTTTTAATTCTACCCCCTCTTATAATACATACATAATATTATACTTCTCTCTGACAAGCAATTATGCAATAGCGCAAATGTTGTTATCGCAAATAAATATTCGATGAAATGAAAATGATGTTAATCGATATTATACTAATTAATTATTTTCCTAAACGTTGTTCGAATTAGTAACATTACATCAAAAGTTGTTATACCAAACAAGGGTGAACCACATTACTTTCCTAATCGTATACATGACGTGACTTCGTAACATTCCCTCTATGACCTAAGCGCCCGCTGACAACATAACCTGACATTCGTATAGTCGAACAGAAACCAACCACTTCGGAGATTGCGCTCCGATGCCAACAATCGTAAATTTTATGTACAAATCCACGAATAAAATTGTAAAAAAATAAATGTAAAAAATAATGTATAAAAATACTTAGGATATCATAAGAGAACTATCACTTTGTACAGTACACTACGACTAGACCGTCCGAGTCGGAAGAGCGAGCTGAGACAAATGGCCTCTGCACCCTATGTTGGTTCCACGACACTACACTGTGAGAGACCAGCTAGCTAGGAGTGGCTGAGGAAACTTTAAACCTTGTTTTTATTTGATTCACTAAAAGCTACCTTGTAGAGGCCACAAATAACAAAACCAGAAAAATTCAGTCTCAAATAATTTGAACCCAGACGGTCTTCACTAGAACTTATTATATATTCGTATACTTTACACAGCGCAAAAATATCTACCAATTAAATGTATCTACTGAATACAGTATAATATAGGTTATACATCATAATAATCTCTTTGGAGAATAAGATAAGAGAGTAAACGTGCAAACTATAGTTTGCAAAATCTCAATTGCGTATACATGAATGTAATCGACAAAAGGCGTACACGAGTATAGACCACCGGCGGAAAGGCACAAGTGCAATTTGACTTTCCACTCGAAACAAGAGTTAAATCCAGCTAAATGACATTCAATATTTCAAACACCTCATCAAATATATCAGTAATTACCCCTAACCTACGTTCTCCTTTCGTATCTAGCAATGAGATCAAAATCTGTGCCGTATCCTAACTCGTTTAGTTCGCCGGTGGTCGCGTCGTTGACAGACAAATTGACTAATCAGATCTGACCGTCGTGTTCGTCAGCAGCATCGTTCAGAACATGGGCGTAAGTGGCGTGGCGCGCACACCGCACGTATGCGCGCTGTTCATCTGCACAACGCGCAGCCCGAACGTGTGCACGGCGGCGCGGCAGCGAGGGTTGCGCGAGCAGCGCCACCACACCTTGCCGCTGGCCGCGCGCCCGTTGAAGCAGAACCTGTGCGC
The DNA here is from genome assembly GCA_905147345.3 of Mythimna impura. Lineage (NCBI taxonomy): Eukaryota > Metazoa > Arthropoda > Insecta > Lepidoptera > Noctuidae > Mythimna > Mythimna impura. The sequence goes on along the minus strand of LR990351.1, from coordinate 23,077,021 downwards.
GCCTACCTCGATAGCAGGCTTCCCCCTCTTGCTCAAGCAGTAGCGAAATTGTCCCGGGAAGCAAGGGAACGGGAACGGCAGACCCAGCGTCGGTGGCGTCTCCGGAGTGGGTGTGCCTGCAACTAATCACCTTGCTGTTAATGTCTGCCTGTGTTGAACTGCTTTCAACTACGTTTTCATTTTCATGTCATAATAAAATATATTATCACATGTGTTTTCCTACTATTTCGACATAACTAAACTAAGCAATCAGCATAACATGAGGTACCTATATCAACAAATAAAACAAACGATAAAAAAATTAAGTCGTTCTTAAAAAAATATTAAATTTATTTGTAAAAAATAACAAGCACTGAATAGGTAATTACTTTCTGTAATACCAATCACATTAAGATATATGTTTAGTATATTATAACAACCTTTACCTTCTCTAAGGTAATTTTGTAATTTCGATTAGCGTCAAACCTGGCTGTAGGTACGTGTACTTACGAAGTAACGATCAGTTGGTACTTAATACAAACATTAGAAAGACACAAGTATTAATGACTAGTTTATCACGTAAAGTACGATTCTAATTTGACTTTAACGATGGGATCACGTTTGTTTTTCACGCGTTTGACGCGCTTGCGCTTTTTGAGGGTGCCGTGTTCGTGTTGGTAACCCATGGCGATGATTCGGTCGTTGCTGGTGACGGCGTAGCACTTGCAGCCATGGTCGGACTTGATGCACAACCAGGAGGTTTGGCCAGCAAACACTTTTCCGTTCCTCCTGAACCGCCAGCCGTCCACCACCAGCACCGGGTTCCCATACCGAGACACACTCCATTGCGCTGAAAGCATATTTTCGCTACCACTCTAATCGGATCACATCGAGGTGGCAGGATTCCTTGCTCAAATAAAACAACGGTGTACAAAAATATCTTATATTTTATACTTACACATTTTCAAAATGCTGTTACCATCTAATTCTTACTAAATGAGTGGGAATAAATTATAATTTTTGTATCGTAAACACACACTTTTAAAAATACTACTTGAGATCTTACAATATCCTGAATTGTGTCTCTGAATCAAACTAAATTCTAAAGATTGACTGACTTAAATAACAAGAACATCACCTTTTGAGTGCGTAATTAAAGACACAATAGTAAGACAATGGCGCGTGAACGCCGGCGTTAATGCGGGGATCAACAGCTTAATAGTTAACTTTAGAGCTTTCTCTATTTCTGTTTCACGGAAAAACCTAAAGGGAACACAACATAGCTAAAGTCCAAAATTATTCACACACGTTTCACAAAAAAAAAACAACTTCAATGAATGAGTAAGTACTAACATATTGGTTTAAAATCGAACTATTTAAGGGGTGACCAAACGGTTGCAAACCAACGTCCCAACCAAGGTGACCTTGCTAGTTTCAATCCGTATGGACAGCAGTCGTAACGCCCTTGGTTGGGAGGCGCGTTTTCCCAACCACCGAACGTGTTAGCGCGTGGTTTACATCCATGTAGCCGCAACACAAACCAAACATATAAACCTAGGTCACCCTGGTTGGAACGCTAGTTTGCAACCGTCTGGTCACCCATTAAGACTAGCAAACATTAAAAATTACAATTTAAAAATTTTAATACAATAGAAAAGTAGGGGATCACAAACAATAGTGCAGTTGCAAACTTTAAGCTCAATTAAAAGAACGATATTTGATTTAATATTTTTGTATAACACTACGTAGCGTAACAGATATTATTGTAGCGTAATTACAACGTCTCAGGGTGTTTTTAATATCGTGCGGATTTATTTTCATCAAGCAAAAAAACGCGTCACGCGTGCGTATTCCATGCATTACAATAAATACTTAGGTTACTTAGGTCTTAATATAGGTTCGCGAGCACATCCGTAAGAAGTTGGCAGCAGTATCGTCATAGCGCTTATTGGGTTTCTTAACTTGCACTAATTGTTTTACTAGATTCGTGTATTCTCTTTTTTCCTTCTTTGTAGTTTGAGTACATATATATATATATATATATATATATATTATGTATATTGTATTTATAGTATTTAAGTAAGTATATATTTGTATAAAATATAATATATTAATAACAATATGTACCTAATGCTTAATATTGCACCTACCACCAGTTGTCTCTGCATCACCCAAAGGTTGACTGGTAGAAAATGCCTTAAGGCATTAAGTCCGCCTCTGTACTTTTGTGTGCATAAAGAATTACGCGTTTACGCGGGTTACGCGTGCGTGATCAAAACTGCACGATATTAAAAACAGCCATAAACTTAAGATTCCAAAGCTAGACATCAAAACCGTTTTGGGACATAATGCAGGCGGGCTGAAACTCCCAATATTCGAATCCAGAATTTGAAGTTGAGGATTTATCAAACTACCTTTGAATCGGTATGAAAGTAGGGTTTGAAGTTTTTTACTCCAAATACTTGATTCGGAAACAGACTGTTTCAAAAAAATTCGATGTGCTGAGGCGGTTTGTGCATCAGCTTAGATAAGATTATATTAATAACCAAGTAAAAGGAGATTGTGTAGTCATGCCACTTCCAAACACGTATAGTGCCGAAATAAAATTCCAACAAAACACTGAATTTAAGAAATATTCGAGATCTAATTGGGTACTTGACTCCATTTTTTTTATTGTTTATACAAAAAAGGAACTTTATCCAAAATAACAAACAGAAAGAATTTTTCAAATCCGTTCAAAATTAAATAAGTTTAGAACCTTTCAAGTTAAGTGCAAGGGGATCAAATAACAGAAAAAGGATATACAATCTACATTGTGACGTCACCGCCATTAAATTACGCGCGTAGAAAAGAGACGGGCGAGTTGTTCCCAACACGGACCCACTTTTCCTTGTACAAATATTTGAAATGCTGATTACAACTTCAATTTATAAGCTATTTAGATGCGGTTTTTAGAAAAAGAGAAAAAGATAAATTGGAGATATATTAAAAATAATTGTAGAAAATTAAACACAGTCGAGTACACAATCGCTCAGTCTAATAAGCTTTTTGACAATAAATGTTTTTAATCTATTCAAATAGTTTCTTAGCTAACTTTGTAGGTTACCCAAAATCGACAATTGTACAAAATTAATACTGAAATAAACGCTTATTTATTATTATAATAATTTTACAAATAATTTATAATATATGAAAACTTATATTCAATTCATTTTATTAATTCATTCAATCTTGCACCTCGTCATTTCAAACGTATGATTACAACTCAGTCATTGACTTAAATACTAAATGGTTCCTAAAATTCTTCTCCATACCAGATTAGATTATGACCGACGAAACACGTATACCTATATATCTAAAGGAATGCATTTTGTAAATATCACGATTACTGCGTCATGGTTTTTCACAGCCACTGAAGCCACAGAGTGAACAAATATGGCCAAAATGCCAAATAACAGCCCGGAATGGGCCTAACAATGCCCTTTCTTTAGTACATTTGGGGATCAACGGTGCTTACATTTAATAAACTTCTTCAAAAACTTATTGATCGTTATCTTTCTAATATCATTAATTTTCTTAATCTTATATAAACAGTCCTGAATAGGTACTTTCAATCAAAACTGTTGAGGTCATGGCGTACCTTGCTTATCAAAGGAGCTGTCCATTCTTTAGTCTTACTTTCGACTAGACCAGAGGCATTAAAATTATCAGGAGTGAAATTTGGATTGTGTGTGTGGTGACCCTTCACACGAACGAAACGACCTTCCATTGTAGTCTGAACTCTGCAGAGACATCCCTTGGAGTCCTTGTCACGGCATGCCCAGTTGAGCTTGTCCCGATATTGATTATTCACCCAAAATTTATTGTTGCGGAATATCAGTACCATTTTTCCAGCCCTGGATGGTAGGAAGAAGGCCTCTGCAAAATAAACAAAACATTAATAAAGAAATCAGATTGAAGTAGGTACTTTAACAAGCAACTTCACCACAATACAAACCATGAAAACAGAATTACACACGGTTAGATAAAGTATCTTACACCTAAACTTTAAAACAAGTATTTTAAGTACGAACGACATAATAAAAAATAAATTTAGAACACGGGATGTAATTTTGAAGCGGTGAAACATACTTATACATTTTACCACTGTACAAATATAAATAATAAATGATAAAAAATTCGATGTAATATATAGAGTGCATAGAATAAAGACCGGCTTTGTAGTTTTGAGCCGTTACCCAGCTCAGAACGAATGCTCGAGAACATTCTTTTTTTTTTATGTATGTGCAGCATCGGTGCGTGGTAGAAACTGTCAGACTGCTACTATATTGACTAGTAAAAATTTCACATATTGTAAATAATTATGTAGTCCTCACCAGCGTCGACTTTTAGCTTTTAGCGACCAATAAAACATTCATATTTTTTTCAACAAACTTGCTCAGGAAATGACTAATTGAACCGCGTTTAGGTAGGTATGTAATTTTGCATGTTACCAAACTGTGACATTTTGATTACCATTACGCACTAGCGCGACAATGTAGTTAAAACCTTTTTGTTAAACCTCTTTCATAAAAATTGATTTTCACTACGAAAAAAACACGTTAGGTTTTGCGTTCAATGGTATAAATTAATTTTAACTTGTACCATGAGGTCATCATCATCATCATTTCAGCCGAAAGACGTCCACTGCTGGACATAGGCCTCCCCCAAGCGTCGCCACAGCGAACGGTCCTGTGCGTCTCGCATCCATCGGACTCCCTACCATGAGGTCGATTTATGTAATTAATAAATCAACCTCATAATTATTTTTATTAAAGCTGTCTAGAAAGTCTAAGGCCGCCATTTTCAAAACAGATTTAATTTTTTACCGCCATGACACAAATAAAATAATGCACAACTACTAGTTTTACTGTAGTAGTAGTAGTTAGTAAAATTATTTTTTCTTCACAAGTGTATTGAATGAAGTCGGTTAAAAATGTCGTATGATACACGTGAGTATTGATGATTATCGTCCTAGGTTCTCTTAAGACCCTCACCTTTGGCTTGGGTCGGCTAAATACTTCCTCAGCGGTGAGCACCAACATTACATACTTGTATCATATTGTACCATTATTTTCAAAAAAGTTAGAATGTTTATTCTATGGTTTTTATGGGGTGTGTATAATAAAAAAATGTTATGGCTTCGAAACACTCATATAATAGCCGGCTTGACAATCTTTCCGAAGCAGCAATGAGGGAAATTCCTAAAAACCAATTTGGTCCATCAGTTAGGAATAAAGGACATGATCTTTTTTCTGTCACGTAAACAAAACGTACGAAACGTACAGTGTGTTGAAATTTCACGAGACGTCTTGGTACACTTTTACCTAGAAATGTCGAAATGAAATGTCATGAACTTTGCGCTGCGATGCGCTTTATCTTTGTCAATTTTAAATCTGATAGACAGATAGAATTATCATCATTTTTATCCAGAAAACATCCATATACATAATATTGAAATGATCATCTAAAATAATATTTTAAGAATGTAGAATTCTTTGTTTATGGGTAAAATCTAATGAAGTGATTTAATTAGGTATTTTATTGGTGCATAAAGCAATTAGCTCAACCAAAATACAAATCGGCGCCTTTAGAAAAGAATACGTCGTGTTTCTATTGCATTCAGTTATTATGTATAGCTATCGTTCGGGGTAAAAATAACAATCGGCTAAAAATAACCCACTTGTTTGACAACCAGCTGTCAAACAAGTAGGTTATTTTTACCCGATTACGCAAGAAGGAGGGTTATTATATTTTTGGAGTAATGTATGATGTATATATATCTTTGACACACCCCAGAGCCTAAACGGCTTATTGCATTTTAGCATGAGAGGTGTCATTAAATTCGTCTTAGTTGGGAGAATGACACCGGGTACCTCAAAATATAATGTACTATAGCTATATATATAGGGTACCAAAATAAGGGAGCCAGAGGAGACGGTTTCTAAAGTACATATTACCCACTAATATGTAGCAAATAAAAAAGTCGACAATGTCAAAAAACCCGATCATAACAAAACGACTAAAAAGGTCGAAACAATGACTTGGTTATGGTGTCAAATCTATGATTGAATTAAAATAAATTCCACCAACTGCATCAGGCTGCATAGAGTGACCTGTTTCGAAATTTTTTGTCAATTGTTGAGGTCTTTTTTTTTATAGTTTCAGAATTTCTATTTAATACTAAGGTGAGATTGTGGTGCTCCAATGTCAACCAGTGCTATCACTACCTACTTTTACATTAATTTAATTTTTCCTCCACGGCCGTATTTATTATCTACTTTATATTAACTGTATTAGCTGCTGAATGGGAAGCACCCATCTAAGATGTTGCTTAAAAGATGACCAAAGAAGATCAATTTATTGAGTACCTTTAATTATAACGTAACTAAACATTAGTTCAAAGTACAAATATAGCGTGAATGATTGCTAATAAGTACAGCTGTTCTGATATCATTCGAGCAAGGCTTCAGAAAAGTACTGGTCTGCAATGCCCGTGTGCCATGTACAGTCAGGGGTCAAAAGTGCAGTTCCACCTTACCAATGCTAAAATGTCTATAATTTCTTTGTAGAAGAGGTACAATGGTTCATGACTGATTTAATTGGTAGTATAGAATCTAAAGTATTGAATAAACTAGTTGTGGACTATTGGACTTCTACAACAAATAAATTTTAGACACTTTTAAGCATTGGTAGAGTGCAACTGCACTTTTGATCCATGACTGTACATATACACGACTCGGACATTGCCTCTATTTTCAAGTATGCATCTCTTTATTAGATGCAAAATATATTTTCTGCACGGCATAATAATAATTTAATTAGTAACAGCAATTTGCAGAATCAACCTTTTGAATAAACAGTTACCTGTGCCATATTCGTTAGGTCTACTTAGGGTAGCATATTGATGCGGAAAAAATGTCACAGTTGACGGTACCAGAGGTTCAAACAAATCTTTAGTCGCTCAATGTTCAAAAAATTACTTATTTAAATTCTTATTCTACAAATGAAAAAAACAAAACAAAAATACGATTTTTATTTATTAGAATAACTTTATAAAACTAATCAATTTAGGGATGTAAGTATTAATGTCATTACTTCAACAAAATATTCATGTAACGAATACCTTTCAAGCAAAATCAACAAAACAATGACGATGGTGCCATGGACAAAAACAATGATAACTAAAGAGTGATCATTTTCTTGGTAGTTTTACTGTAAAACTTAGGTTTGGGATGGTTGTGCTCGTTGTCGAACCGGATGACTTCCCCGCGCTTGTTGGTGCGAGCCGTCGCACGGCACTTCAGGTTCTTGCGTCGGGCGCAAATCCAGTAGCCAGGAGGCGACTCAGAAAACGAGAACCCGTTCAGAACTAGGTTCCTCTTACCCCGCCCCGTGGGTATGTATGCTGCATTTACCTTGCCTACAATAACAACGGAATTAAGAAGCAACTGGTTCTTTATTAACATGAAACACGCACTGAAAGGTAAAGTAAAATAAAATATGATGAATTCATTAAGTATTTTTATTTATCTTTAAGAAGGATCTCATAAAAAATATATATGAGAGAAAAAAATAATGAGGAACAAAAAAGTGGGTATCTGCTAAGTTAAATATCTACATTTAAGTAATCATGTAAATGAACTATAAATGCATAGAAAAATATTCTTGCTACACAAGCTTATACATACATATATGAAATATACACATTTTTTGGTAATTTAAACTTACTACCTACTAACTAGTAAGGGCCAATTATACGAACGTCATTCCATTTGTTTAACAACCGGGACGACGTTGCAAAGACAAAGAAAAATCATTAAAAAAAATTAACATTAAGAGATAGAGTTTCTCCAATCTATACTTATATTATAAATCTTAAAGTAAATGTCTGTTACGCTTACACGTTTAAACTACTGAACCGATTTTGATGAAATTTGGTACGGAGTAAACTTAAGGAAGGGCAGGCTACTTTTTATCTGGCTTCGACTTATAACCGACAATCACCCGGGCGAAATCGCGGGCAAAAGTTAATATTAGATATGCTAGGGTGGGTTGTTTAGTGTGTCCATTGTGTAGTTACGGTAAGCCCCAGCTTACAAGTAACTATGTGTATGGACCATCACTTAAAGCACAGTCACAGTCAATTTCGTTAGAAAGTTGACATAGCAGCACTAAACTGGAGATTACTCATGATCATGCTTATCATAGAACAGTACTACATCGGCGTCAATAGTGTAAATGTTAGCTGAACACTTATCAGAGTGTGAACACTTCCATCTAGTCTTTCCATTAGGGAATTCTCTATCCTTCACGAACGTAAAATTTCCTGTAGATATTACTGGACCTTCTTGTCGTGACGGCCTTCCAAATTTGAACTGCGACGCCTCCGATTTGGGACCTGCCAAAGGGCTTCATTAACATCGTGACACTGCACAACCACCTATTTCATTGAATCTGCCAACTCGCAGAGAATAGGCAGCAAAACATTGCAACTGTGAAGCCCAATAAGACAAATAAGCAGTACCTTTGTACAAATTTTTATAATAAGATATCTTCTGTATATGTGTGTACATAAATTATAAAATAAATAAAATTTAAAAGAACAATATATTATATTTTATGTTAAAATCATTTTTAGGGGTCTTTTACATTGATGACATGTTAAAGGCTTCATTTAAATAAACAAAGACGGTGTATATAAATATAAACTTTAATTATTTCAATCTTATGGAGTAATACTCTCGATAAAAGTAACGATGTCTTTCAAATCGATATTAATAAACCTAATATCAAAATTACATAGTCATAATAATAAAGCACAGCAAAAATTTTCAATAGGGAATGTTCAGTACATCAATTATTTTAATTGACAATATGGTCCCGTTGTTACACACAAGGCACTTTTACTTAAATTTAGGGTATAAAATACACCAAATATCAACGTGTAATAAATACTTGAGTTTATAACCTTACCATAAGTACATAAAAATTTAATTAATATAAAAACTAATTCTAGCTAATGATCGTATCTTATCACAAATTGGCATTGACAGTGCATGCAAAGTACCTATTTTTAACGTTTTCCAAAAATCCTTACACGGATTCGGCGGAATCATCATTTGATTGCATGATTGACTTTTATCGCTCAGCAAACATCTAAACGCATCAGTTGGAAACAACAGTACATGATAACTAAATATCTATACATTCCATTTTAACATTAACATTTAATGGGGAAATAATGAAAAGTTCAGTTCATTTTTATAAATCACATAATACAATCTAGGTATGAAATCCAAAGCACCAGAGTACGCAATCCAGGCGGCAATATTGTTATGGAACAGAATCATCGCGGAAATAGACGTCTTCTCAACAGAAATCAACAAATCTACCTCATACTTGCCTTTTTCTACGTGGGAAATCATCAAATAACTTCTCCCGCTCTGGGTGAAGCGAGAGCGAGTGTTTGTCTTTTACTGACTAAAACCCATCTGTGTCCTTCAGTTGCCCTTTTTACGAGGGCACAATACGCATCCCTGGCAGGCGTCAGCCCTAAATGATTCCGTCAATTTTGTTGGCATCTTTTTGAGGCGCGCGTGGAACACAACGCGCCTTCGACCCGGGTTTGGTCCTTATCGGACCTCCGGACGGCGAGCTACCCATTGCTCGCCGTCCAAAAACTCTCGCCTACTCGCGACCTCAAACTTAACTAACTGATATCACTACATTAAGTGCTATATAAATTATTGTCTAAATTGCTTGAATATCAATAGAATATTATAAACATAGTTTACGCTCAGTACGACAACAGTAAGAAAAAAGATGGTTTTCCTTTTTACACAAGCTTACAAAAGAGGTCATTCAATTTCTGGCGACTGTAACGCTAGAGCATCGAGGGTCGTGACTGGAGTAGCTGCAGCCGCAGTAGCTGAGTTGGTGTCGATTCCCTTGCGCGCGTTAGGTCGCCGTGAGGGAAGGCAGAGCGCGCGCGGCGGGTGGTTGTGCATGCCCTTCACGGCCACTACGTTGGAGCCTAACATGTGTATCCTCGCCTTACAGTTGGTCTTCTTGGAAGTACATCGCCATATGACCTTGTCTCTCAACTTTGACTCCTCACAGAAGGGGAACGTGTTCACCATCATGATCACTTTGCCGCGCCGTGACTTCAGAAACTTAATACCTGTGGGAGAAGCACACGTCAGATAACTGAAGTAGACCAACATTGCGATGTGACCCGAAACCAAACAGACCGGAACGGAAACTCAGGACGAGGAAAGTTGAAGGTTAAATAAAACTAGCGGTTAATTATAAGTACAATTTAATATGATTTCACAAAAACATACCCCGTACGTACATGAACTAAAAAATCCTATGATATAATGGTATAAGTATAAAATTACACTAATAATTATGTAAGACTTGTATATGAGTAGTTAACACTTTAGTTTTTTGAGGTAGATAGTTTAAAATAGGAGCAGAATGTTCGATGTGCGGCACATAAGACGAAGCCGTGGCGGTAGGGTCAACAATCAACACACGGTTATCATGCACTACCTACGAGATTCATAATATTAACAACATGAGCAAACATAGAAACAGCACGTGACTCCATCCCCGAAACACAAACACCGAAAAATTTGCACAAAGTTAAAGAGAGACAATAAATGCGAGGTAAATATTGCGTGAATATAATAAACAATATTTACAGCAAAAGATGTAAAACTCCTCACGATAGCCATTATACATATCAACTCATAAATCGTATCTTATATAATTGACGTATATTGTCATTGCTCTAAAATATATTATACATATTAAACTTACAATTATTACATTTATAATTACATTTACCTACTAACTATCGCCACGGTTTCATAATAACGTATATCGCCCATATTATTTGGCTTAGTAACTGCAATCAGGTACGATAGAGCGTGCCAAAAGATCAACACTGGCTGACAGTACAAGATGACACTATGAATGGCAAGGGAGCTTCAGACAAAAGGACACAACAGCATTTCGATTCACAAGACCACACAGATACAGTACACACTGTGAGATCGGTTCATCTGAAGCCACCCTTGAAGCACGTGGACAGCGAAAACTCGTCGCGCTTTTCACGCTCGGAAATGACTTCCGTTATTTCACCACTGTTACAAATTTGACACGTTCTATTATAACACTTATATAAAATTGTCAATAGTAAGTAAATTCACACACAAGAGCCCCATAGAACTAAGTCATCTAAATAACAATTAAAATTAGTAAAAATTTGTACTTAAATCAGAGACATACAAAGCGGATCCTCGTTCTCATCGCCTTCGTTCTTGAATTTGTTATCTTTCGACGAGCAACAAAGTAGTTTAAAAACAATTCATAAAATATATTCAGACAAGTCTCAAAAAGAGCCTATTAAATTTTAATTAATTTAAAGTCGTTAACAGTGAACGATCGTGTAAACTAAGTAAAGAGGTAGTTGAGTTTCGATAATAACTAGAGGTAGTGAGGCGCGCCGGACCCTGCGCGGCGAGCCGCCCCGGGCGCCAGTTCCTAGTCTAATGCTAACCTAATCTTACGCCTAGACACCTTACTCGAGTAAAGCTTCTGAGTATTCATTCTTGTATAAAATTGTATAATTTAAAATTTAAACTAATATGTAAAACCCGTATAAAAGTGAAGAGGTAGATGATTGAGCTTAAGTACTTTTTTAAATCAATCCTAAAGAGCAAAACGCTGGTTGCTCATGACAAATGCCTTTCGAAAATCTACTGTAAAATTCTTATAGATTAAAGAGGCGGACATCTAAATGTCTAAGTAGCAATAAGTATCTGAAAAGTGTAAATTTTACAATTCTCAAAATAAATTAAGTAATTCTAAGTACATACAGTCCAGGGGACGTCATATTGCTTAATTTCGAACGAGTTTTCTCTAAATCAGTCACCGACGCGTCGTCAGCGGCCGCTGCGCGCGGCCGCAGACCTTACCTTACACTCGTGTCGACAGCTGACTCGGCTGCGTTCGCAAACCAAGCTGCCCTGCCTGCCTGACATGACCAGCTGTGAATATCGCGCAATGTCCGCCTAGCGCTACTGGATGATACTGCATACTGCACGGGTCGTAAACATTAAATCAAACGCTAAAGCGGCCGTGTTCCGGATTATAACCACCTGCCTAAACCTGACATCAATACGAGCTGACACCATTATACATTCAGAAGTTCTTACATATATAACATCTTTACTAGCCCTATTCGATTCGATAAATAGCCCACACCTATACGGACAACTTTATGGATCTCGACGAGACCCTCTAACCTATTACGACAACAAGTGTTCACTCGTATTACTGGTTGTCTCCTGTGTTCCCGTCACTGGTCGTCGTAACATTCAATACACCACAACACCTACTTATATGCTGACGTACATTCACATTACCGATACTGAATAACCAACAATAGCCTTCGCTGAATCCTAAGTAGACGACACCTTATCCCCTCATAACTTACCTAATCATATTTAAATCTACATCCATTATGCTACATTCGCCAAAAGGCGGTTAGAAAATATCGAATACTCGATTATCATTGTTAAAATCGCTTATAAATTAGTCGTGAACTCGTATTAAAATCGATCGATGTTCGTGTGATGTTTGTTGTATGACCTTAATCCTCCTCCTTGCAAGGTGTGTCGACGAGGAGCGGCTTCGCGGAATTGTTGTGTTGCGCCGAGGGCGGCAACGCGTTAGGGGAGGACTGCGCCGGTGGGCCGCCGGGTGCCGCGCTCACGGCGGCCGACGCGTTGGCGGTGGCAGTAGCGTGCGCCGTGGCAGCGTACAGCGCCAGCGCGTGCTGCAGCTGGAGCAGCTGATGGTGCGGGTCCAGCGGCGCGGGCGCGCGATGCCCCGACTGGTGCGGCGTGCGCACTACGTAGCGCCCGTCCGCGAAGCGACGCACATTCGGCGGCGCATGGTTGTGCGCGTAGCGAGAGCGCACGATGCGCTCGTGACCTTCCGGACCTTCGGTGTTCACGTCGGCTAGGCAGCGAGATGTAAGCCGCGAAGAACAATACCATTGCTTCCTTCCGTGCGCCAAGTTGTTCTTGAGACGGAACGTATAACCGCGGTGGAGGAGAAGACGACCCTTGCCTGCGCGGATGAAGCGCGCTGAACAAAAAAAAACACAAATGTTACTAATTAATTCATTTACCACCACCAAAACCTTATCCTTATTAGTTATCCCACGTAAAATGATTGTTTTTATGAAGCTAATATAATCAGGAGACATTTCATTTCACGAGAAATAACAATCTATAAAACTAAGCATGCATTCTCAAATAGATAAATTGTTTACCCGAGATTTATTAGGTGGTCACACCTTTTTGCAGATCACTATGAAAAATAGGAGAACGTAATAAAACCAAAGCCAAGTAGTGTATTAATTTATTCGTACAAGAAATAAAAAACCTGATTGTGATAATATTTTTATTTAGCACATTTACACTTAGTAATTTATACATTACACAGCTCTTGAATCATTTTTGTCGATTACAATAAAACACTGTTCGGGTATCATAATAAATGATTCTTGAATATTTCTCTTGGAGATAATTTCATGAGCAAGAAAATTTGGCACAGATCTTTGGCATTAGTTCTGTTAACGATGAGCAATTTTCGTTCCAAAACGTTTACAAACAATAACAACAAAAAAAATAAAAAGGGAAGACTAGACCTTTAACTCCTAACTATTCTTATCTAAACTTATTATATTCTATGAGGTAATTGATACTTTGAAAAGAACAGTATCTTTTAGTTTAAGTATAACAATCTACAATATTAAAAGTCAACATAGTTTATCCTAAGAAACTGAGATCATAGTTTAAAAGTAGTTGTATGAGCTTATTATCACAATTTGGTAAGTAAATCATTGTACTTGTTTTCACTAGAGTTACTGCTATGGCACAATCGAACTCAAAAAACGAGCTCACGTTTACTATTCAAGAGCACTACGTAGGTATCAATTCTATTGACTCTTGCTTTCCTACATTTTTCTTTACACGTAGAAGTAAAATATTGTAAAATAATTTTCTCTCTAAAACCAGAATGCAAATGAAAACTAATACGGGTTCCTCGAATCGGACCCGACTATTGCATTATTGATGTGAGGCTAAGTGGCTAACAACAATTTTTCTACTAAATAGTAGCTACTAGTAACGTACTATCCAAGCGTTGGGGTCAAAATTTTGCAGACGAGGAACCAGCAAAGGAGTAGGGGGTGAAGAGGAGCCTGAGGGTGGGGCTGAAATAGAGGTAATCAGCTGTGTGGGAGGATTGATGTTCGAGGGCCGCCGCCCACAGCGACCAGCGTGGTTGTGCTCGCCGACCAGTTTGTGCAGGGTTCCTTTTTGTGTGTAGGCCTTGCAGCCGCAGCCGCCCATGGTGCAGCGCCAGCGCACGACGCCGGAGCGCATGGTGTGCGCGGCGTAGAAGCTGCGCCCGCGCACCCACAAGCGCGGCCGCCCGCCCGGCCCCACGCACAGCCGCACGAACTTGTTCTCCACTACCAAAACAACCACACCACATTTCATCAATTTTGTGTACAAGAAATAAGAGGTTGTGAGCCACATGCAACAAGCTTAGTGTTACTTTCCCTCGCAAGCATTCATAAAAACATTAACAGTGAAAATATGAAAATGTTATATTGTAATTTGTTAAAGCACAAAAATTAACGTTCATGGTGAAACCTTCGGTGAAACATGATATTACATAAACTAAAATTATGACTATATACATACTCAATGTCGCTCAGTAGTAGCTAATGATAGGGTTTCATCTCTGCTGCAGCCAAGCTTTGTTAGAAACAATTTATGTAACAATTAAAATACAAGCACACTTATTGCTTAGTTATTTAAATTTGTAAACTAACAAAATTATTGCTCATGTTCACAAATGTTATACTTAAACATATCAGTATTAAAAATGTAGATAAATTACCTAATTTAATATCAATTTAATTATATTTGTACCATATGCACAATGAGATCGTTATAACATTTCAATGACTAGATTGATTCCTACTTACAACAGATGAAAATAAGATCATTTCTCAATTACTTATTTATATATTATTGCACACATCGCTCGGACGTGTTACAAGCTAACTACTTAATTACTATCAGTCCCAAGTAACACCCGCCTTCATGCCCTTATTACTTTCAACATGCCCTGCACATTAATACTTTAGGTTAGCTATAATCGAATCTAATAAACACCTGATATCAGAGCAAAACTTTTAGGTACGATCCTAATTTAATCAGACACCAAATTATCGTGTTATACATTAGTAAAGTAGTATTACTAGCAATTGGTTAGACTCGTTAGTGGATGATAAATGGGTATTTATTACTCGTCGAGGACAGCCTTGGCTTGAGCGGCGAAGTTCGCGTTCGTGAAGCCTCTGCTCGAGCCCCTCTCGGGAGCACGAGGCTCGCCCTGGCCCCCGCTGGGAGGCTCGTGCGAGTGTATGTTGCTGATGGCGAAAATTTTGTCGTGCAGCGTGTGTGCGTACGCACGACAGGTACGCCGCGTGCACCGCCACCGCACCTTGTTCTTCTCCGGAAAGACTTTCTCCGCATAAAAGGAGAACCCATCGAGCCGCATATGCCGCCGTCCGCGGTTCGATATGACGAATTCAACTGTAAAACACCACCACCATGACTATATGTAACCCCATAACGAGCAAATCATGCATGCTACAAGATAAATGACGGTAAAACGCTTCAATCGAACCATGACCGAAAAGATAGTCTAGCTATCCACCAGTTGCCACATTTTTTGTTCGGTGGGAAATCATGAAATGACTCCTCCCACTTTTGGTGGAGCGAGAGAGAGTGTCACACTTTTACTGACTAAAACCCACCTGTGCTCAACGCAAAGGGCAACTGAACTGCCCTTTGCGTTCCAGGGCCGCGACAACTCTTTCGAGCAATCAGAGCTGGTAATTATTTATAAGTACTAAGCTGCATCACAGATAGTGACGCACATCGACGGAGGAGGGTGGTTAGACGATGCTACAGTTGGCTGGTCAGCTCGACTAGCTCACTAAGCTATATTCCCAATTCACTTTGGAGTCCTCGCTAGGAATCGTGATGTCATAACACTACGAAATGAGAGTAACAGAGATGGTGTCTTTCTCATAAAACTCTTGCGGATAACTAGCTCTGATAGCTGTGTGAGGAAACTAGTGATGGAGGCTGTGTATTAATTAGCTTTACTCAAATCAGATCGGTTAGATCATTTTTGCATTAGCGCTTACCGAAGAAAACTAAAACATCAGAAAATCATAACATCATTTATTTAAATTAGTTCGGTAATAATATAGTAGTGAGTAGTGATGCTAATTATTCGCAGCGATAGTTTCAATGAGACTCTCAATGCGCGCGTGTTCGTCGATGACAGGCGCGTGTGGGGCGTGCGTGTGGCTGCCAACGCGCGCCAGCAGCGTGCCGTGCGCCGTGAGCGCGCGTGCCGGGCAACCCTGCGCACGGCTGCGGCACGTCCAGTAAACGCGCGCGCCACGACGCTTGCGCGCCACGTATCCAAAGCCGTCAACCAGCAGCGAAGGCGCCCCTCGCCGTGTCACCGTGTAACACACCTGTGCCTCGCCAGACCCTGTCTCATCCATCATTAACAACAGCCTAATTCAGCGAAAATCAATCTATGCCCAAGTATTTAATATAGGGCGAATTAAAAATTAAGCAACAAATTACGTACTTGTATTGAAACCGATTTCCAAAATTAGTAACAATTAAAAATTATAAATAGATAGAATACTCTTTATTATGTTCACCATTTAAGTATTAGTAATAGTATGCTAATATTCATGACATACTGCCGTCAGCGAGTACCCTGAATTTAAAAACAAATTAAAGAATCGATTAAATAACCGTATAAATAGCAGTCTTCTTATGCCCCTTTTACATGTGGGCCCAGCCTCGGCCAATCGTCATCCCTAGACATTGTGTAAACGGGGAAACCCCGTTTAAACAATGGCGGTTGGCTAAGGCTGGGCCCACGTGTAAACGCACCATTAGCGATCAATCGCTAAGAAGACCGCTATATATACCGCCATTTAAATATTTGACATTAATAAATCGCGGGAACCGTGTAGGCGTGTAGCAACGCGCACTTGGTCAAGGTCAATTTTGGTATACAGGCCCGCGAATGTACACCAATGCGGTTTTTTACCCCATTTCAAGGTTGAATAATTACCGCAACCTATAAATATACTTGAAAAGAAAGGAATCGAAAATTAAATCTGAAATATTTATTGAAATCTTATACGCTAGAGTACTTACATTATTTGATCACAATGTTCAGACAAAACTAGAAAATTGATAATATCGATTACAATACCAGATGAATATTTTTCATCCACGTTAACTAGAATCACATTCGCACATGCATTTGCGATCGTACTACAGCAAAAATTAAAAAAATTATTACTACTACTTAAAAACTGTGTTTTGAAAAATTAAAACCAAATGTTTTGCTTTAAGTCTAGCTGAAATACATATTATATACTTACATAAATTACATTATTTGTAGAAAATCAGTAGGTACAGATGTAGGTAATTTACTCCGAATTTATTCAAAAGGGGTATAAATACAAAATAATAAACCATAACGTAATAGATCAGAAAATTATGAAATATGGCAGTAAATACAAAATTAGGCCTAAAATTCTAACGCACATGCAAAATGACACAATAATATGAAATTTATTGCTTGTTTTTTTTAACTGAAATAATCTTTATACCGAGGGACAGGTAACTACTTCGCCTAACTCGTATTTTCGCGATATTTTCGACATGTGATTTTCTACATGGTTGTGTACTGGGTTAGTTATTCTTAAAACATTATTTTTAGACGTTATTCTGGCTCGACAGCGTTTTCCGTAGTCCATACACCTCCAAAAAGTCCGACCACTACGCACACTGTCTGTCACAAATATGTACGGCTCATAGATCAACTGTAGATGACCACTTTTCGTTTGGATAAAATGTAGATCACTCTTTATGTTGCTGTTTAATGCACCCATTACTGAAAGAAAATATTTTGTTAGTACAAGGTTGTAAGGCCTAATTTTATTTTTCTTTTACTTTAGTGTGGTGTAATTTCAGGGTAGTAAAATCCGGTTTCTTGTTAATTTTTTATTATATTTTTGAAATTTGGTGAAACAAAACATAAATTACAAATAGTGTTAAATCTCTTACGGAATAGTTACGATGGCTATAAAAGGGTTTTAACCTAATTTGGCCAATATTTACCTGTAGATATTGTATATAATGCTCATAGGTATATAACCGAAACATTTGACCGAAATATTCGCGCCCAAATTGTAGTTAATGTGTACATTAGCTCCAAATAAGTGATATTAAGTGCAGAGTATTATAGTATAATTTGATGACATGTAACCACTTTTGTTTACCCTAAGGATAAAAAAAAAACATTTTAAATTTAAACAACAAAAAATTTAAGACATAATAAAACATTAATAAATAGATAAATGATAAATGATATTTATTTTGTAAGTAGGTTTAAAAAAACACTTTTACACGTCAATATTTTTTTTCGTCATTTTTAAACTAGATGAGGCCGGTGTTTCCTAGCTGACTACCCTGAGAAGAAACACCGAAACAAACTCAGGGGTCAAAGTCTCTTTTAAAGTCCATACAGTAAATATGTAATGGTCAAATCACATGAGAACCATGCAGATTTGTCTGAAATGGTCTTTTGAAGAAAGAACCATACAGATTTGAGTGGACCTGTCCAGTCAGTGCAAGCATTTGTCAGTATTCGTAAAGCTCAACTCAGGACTACTAAGGAGCTCAACGACTTGACGAACAATACCAAGGAAAGGACATTTGGGTAGGCCGCAGAAAATACTCAAATTGCCAGACATACATTAAAATTACTGAAAAGGAAAAAAAAAAAAAAAAAACAATCCACATAGTCCTCACGTTCACAATAATAAAAGAAAAATATAGTTTACAAAATGTAATACTTTAGCAAAGTAAACATTTTTGTCAAAAATTAATAGAAAAAAAAAAGTCCAATTGCAAAATAAAAATAATCTACAATATCGAATTGTAATAAATAATAAAAAACACAATTAAAAATAAAAACAAAAGAAAAAAATAATAATAATAAGACAACAGTTGCAGTGCGTACTGGAGCAGGTCAATCCCAAGCCTTTTGGTCCTCAACATAGTCCTTTATAGTGTAAAAAGCCTTTTGGCAAAGTTTTCGCTTTACAAATAATTTGAATTTATTAAGGCTTAGTTGTTGAATATGATGAGAGAGATGTACCTACCTAAATGAAATCATGAATTAATCGCTATATATTGCCTACTATTTCTGCAGGTAATAATTATTGTCGTAAGTACCTACTTAATTTAATATAGTGTAGGTAGAGTGGTTCAATGTTGCATATATATATCATACCAGACATTATATTTGATAAAATAAGACTATTATAATTATTATTTTTTTAAATAGTTTCTAGGTAGCATCTGCAGCCTTTGTTATTGACTTTGCGACTCTGCACCATACTGGGATACAGGTTAAACATGTATAAAGTACATTAGAGCAGACTCGCCAACACAACTCCTTGTCGCAAGTTTACCCCAGAGCCCAGATATGTTTAGCAGACACCATCCCAAACCTTTATTTTATTGTTATCAATATTTTTTTCTATCTACTGCTGAAAGAGATTGAGTGCTGCAGGTCATTATTTGTTTACAAAACTAATAATAATAATTATGATTACTAACTTTGTAAACAAATGTATACTAGGTGTAAAATAATCAATTATGCTACCTAGTTAAACAATTTTATTAAAAACAATACTGCAAAATGAATATAAACCAAGGTCAATGTCAAGCTTGTTAAATTCAATTGCAGTCATATTCAGTTGCTTTAAGAGAACTTTTAACCTATAGGTAATGTGTTTTTTTTAGTTCTAGGTTTGCTCACAGTATTATCTTACATCATAGCTTGTCAAGCACCTGGCCCACTGGTGATGTGGAAGCGGCTAGCAACTACTATTTTTTTGCTTTAGAAATATGTACCAGATATAGGACCCATGTCAGTAAATGAGAACATTTTATATCAAGTTATTAACTGTGTTTTTACTGCCACCAAAGATCTCTCTCCACCAGTTTTTTAACCTCCAGACTTATCAATGAAAACACACTTACTGATTGTTACTCCAACACTTGTTCCTATTAGCATTTTGCAAATCTTTGCCAGTGGAATAGGTGTATTATGCCCACTATAATCTTAAATATAGAAAATAATTGAATTTAAACTCTTAGCTGCCTACGTCAAATATATCTGACAAACACTCTTGCGGTTTTAACAACCACAGTTTCACACCCACGGCTAAATAGTCCATCTCGTCAGCTCTTCTCTAAAAAGAAGAGAAAAGCTAAACAAGATGGTGTACCCAGTTGCAAACATACAACCATGGCGAATAGGATGTTAAAACACTTACCGGACCAATCTGACACAAGCGGTTAAAAGGTTAAATAAAAGCCTAATTTCTATTCAATAATGGTATAGCCATAAATTGCTTGGTGATAATGAAGTTTTAGTTAACCACTAATGACAAGCATTGAAGTATAGAATAAACTAATTGAGGACCAATGAAATTTTACTACAAAGAAATTTTAGACACTAGCATTGGTAGAGTGCAACTATAACTATGACAATTCATCGTTCTAGCCTTTTCCAGACTATGCAGATTGATGATATGCAGATGATTTTCCCTCTCAAAAAATAAAACAAAATTTTATTTTTTGAGAGGGAAAATCATCAAATAACTGCTCTTGCTCTGAGAGGAAGAAGGTGAACAATCCCACAGCACTTGTACAGATTGGCCCAAATCGGCCCTGACAATTGTGCTGACAAAGTTTCAAGCTTTTTCAATCTATGTTAACACTAAAATAAATCTATAAATGGTCCAATATTTTGTTAGGTAGGTAAGTGGATAATTCGATCTATTAATGAATTAAATAATCAATTTATGCTTTTTCAGTATATCCTATTATATTCTTGTATTTTCTAAGTCTTAGTAATAGAAGATGCAGGAGAACCCTCTCCAGGAGGCTGAGGCACTACAGTGGGAACATTATAAGGCTGATTATGTTATGAGCTTATGTTAATGAACATGGCAGTTGAGAGTTTTTCATGCTCACTCAAATGTGTCACTGATGGTGGCGAGTGTGTTGAATCATTTGGTTCCCTTCAAAATGGTTGAGCTGAGTGGAGCTAATGCGTAAAGCGTCATGTCCGTGAACGGGTGCATTCAGTTGAGACTGGTCATATCTTATCTGCCATTTGCTATTTTAATGTCTGTATTTAGTTTTTATTCTTACTTTATTTACATTGTTCTCACATGATAGCGACAAGAAACATGTAACAGAGATAGAGATCTACGCTTTGGAATGTGTAATTAGCATATTTTTTTCTAACCTACTGACTTCTTGACATTTCCAAAGTGCCTGTAAATGGTTTAATTGAAATAAAATGCTTTGAATCTTCGTTACTACTCATTTCTGACTTCGCCCGTGAAAATAGGTTTCTCCATACAAAGTTCCAGTTTTACCCCCTTAGTTTTGTAAAATCCGTTCTTAGCGGATGTCTACACCTTATAAGGAACCTAACTGCCAAATTTTAAGTTTATAGGTATTATAGTTTCTGAGATTTCGTGGTTAATCAGTGAGTGGTATTTCGCTTTTATTATTTTTTTTCTTTTTTATCAATAGCACTTGATTGTTTTAGCATAATCAGCTTTATAATGTTCCCACTGCATGCCTTTTCTCTAGAAGAGGGAATGGGCCGCAATCCACCACATGGGCCCAGTGCAGATTGGTGCATGTCACATGTCTAAAAATTATTGATTCTAGGACATGCTGGTTTCCTCACAATGTTTTCACCATTTTCAGAGCAGTGGATGATAAAATAAATTACACAAAGTAATGAGCCTGGCTGGGTTTGAACCCGCAACCTACAACTCGCCTGTTGGTCTAATTCTCAGTGGCCCTGACTGCTATGCCACATACATACATGCATACCCACCCAGGACCAATGTTTGTGTGATGAGCATGATCATTTGTTCTGTGTCTGAGTGTAATTTATCTAAAATATGTGTGTTTTTAGAAATATATTAGGATGTTTATCAGTTGTCTAGTACTCATAGCACAAGCTCTGCTAAGTTTGGTACTAGATGGCGTTGTGTGAAAGTTGTGGAATACTAAAAAAAAATCCTAAGTCCGGGCCATTACCGCTGGGCCACCACTCCCTCTTGATTGTTTTACAGAGACTAATTTAATAATTTGTTTATCTAAACTGTGTGTCCCGGTACACAAATAAACTTAATGGCACAAGGATAATGGCATAAGGAATACATCTTGTTGTACATGCATGATTCCTCCAAACAGTGAAAATGAAATTAATTTAAATTCTTTTTAGGGAATTCGTAAATCTAAGTAATTTATATTAAACGGCGTATGTTTAGAGTTCAAGTTTTTTTTAATTGTTACTTAAGAAAAGTTACTTCATGCTCTTGATTTATAAACCGACAATTATATTTTCATTTAAGTGGCTACCAAACAGAATAACCTAGTAATGTATTAAACAATTATGTGTTACTCACCTCAATGTTACGTTCTAAAGTTGTACATGCTTAGTTTCCTGATGAGACATATCTCACATATAACACTCAATTTACAAAACCAATGCAGAATAGTTTTGACACATCCTTCCAATCTTAAATTATTGCTGCCGCTTATTCAAGTTTCAACTAATTTTATACAAAAAACAGGCGCAGTAAAAGTTTGATCTAAACATTGGATTCAGTTTGTAGGTTATGTTTACAAGCTGCCAAATAGTGCGTGGAAAACATGTTTATTTTTGTAAAAGCTGTACTATAAACGTATCAATTACTATTTTCACGTAAAACAACAGTTATTTATTTGATTTTGTTCAACTTTAGATAAGAACGTAATACCTGGTACTCAAGTTGACAACCTGCATTCGTTTACATGTCGTGTTACTTTCCCTAGTCCTCGCTTATCGGAATAATAAATCTGTACATACCACATCAATATTCAGCATATACAGCACTAATTAACACATATCCACTATATTTCATCACTTTTCAGTGCACCAAACATTTAGTAACATCACGTAAACACCTCATAATGCGATACTATAACAAGTCTTACATTAACACGAGATTACGATCCATATCATTGACACTGCAGTCCACTAGTAGTATCCTGTTGATAATACACCGATATAATTAACAAAAAACACAACAAACTTTATTATTTCCGAAAATAGTAAACAATCCTCGAGTGACACAATTGCAACCATAGATTTCACGGCGTTAAGACGGGCAACCACAAATAACGGAACCTCGTTCCGCGGTACGCAAAAATCACCACCATAGTAACTCGATAATATTTAGCTACTTTTGTGAACTTTGAAAAAATCTTTCGATTCAGTTTTTCTAAATAAGATAGCTGTATTAATTATGTAAAAGTGTAAGTATGTATGTTCATAACACTCAATCGAAATTATTTCAAAATATTTTTGCAATCGACATTAAACCTATAGCTGATGTTTTGATTTGTGCGATTTTTACATGGATTTCCAAGCAATTTCAATAATATCTTCAAAATATGACGATAACAACTGGCAAAAACATAATTGTAATTGACGTTGGTAGATAATTTATGGCTTCAAATAAATTTATGCTAATCCAACATCGTTTTACTTCGTGAGAAAAGTCACTTTTATATCTTTTATCTCAAAAACTTTGTTAGATTGTTTATATTTAACAAGGTTTTAAAGAAATATAAATAGTTCTGAAACCATTTTTTAACGAAATATTATGACAGTGCAGTTATGTTGCCAAGAGTAAAAAACATTGCCTTGTTCATTATGTCAATATGACGTTCACAGAGTACTTTGGTATGACGTTAGAGTGCGCTGCTTGAAATGAATAGCTGTTTTAGATTCATATTCATATTTTATAAATTGCTTGGTACATGCATAATAACTTGGTTATATTTGGAAAAGTAAGTAAATCTTTAAAAGTAATAAAATATGGTTGGTGTGTTCCTAATTTATTTATAATTTATTTAAATTCCTATGATTGTTATCGTTCAAAATAAAACAACAAACTAGGATCCGATATTTATATATATATATATTTAATACATATAGGTAGAAATATATATTTATTCCTTGTTTAAAGGTAATAATTTAATTGTGTATACTTACATTTAGATTTCCTGTGATAGCGTCTCACGCCATCTAGTAGTAACCCTATCTAACCTATTTACATTATTTTATTCACATCATTTTTATTTTGAAACAAACGTTATTTTGACGTAAAACTGAAAAACAATGTTGATTGGTATTAATACTTTGATTACAGCTTATAGTAGGTAATGTATTCTCCTGAATAAATAACCATGTGTGAACTTTTAGTAGAATTTTTGTATTATAAAATAATTGCATTTTAGATGGACAGGTATTTTATTTCAGCATATTTGAAGTTCATTTTTCTGATCCATGCGACTATGCTTCAAAAACTACCACGAGAAACAAGAATAGCACATAATATTTTTAAACGTAATGAATACGTGACTTACGACGACATCTAGGGGCTGTTTTTTACATTATTATTTGCGAAGCAAGAAAACAGTTTGTAAAAGTAAAAATGCAAAATTGTTTTAAAAATAATTAGCAACTACTTTTTTTTGATAAAGATTACTAATAACAGCCTCAAACAGTTTTTGGTAATAAAATAATCGCCTCTAGCTTTGACTTATCATCATGTTTTAACTAGCTGGTGTCAGTATAGCCATAATTACTTTGTTTGGGTACCTACCTAATAGCTTTGCATGTTTTAAATAAGTTGAGAAATCTCTTCTTTAAAGTAGTTGGCCATCTTTAGCATGTGTTCCCTCTGTTGGAAATCAGGCATCTCTATGAGAAGGAATAGGTAGTAATAATAATAAGAGTGGGTTTTTAGTCAGTAAAAGTCTGACACTATCTCCTGCTCCACCCAAGAGCGGGATTTGTCATTAGATGATTTTTCGTTGGGAAAATCATCTAATGACATCCCCCGCTCTTGGGCGGAGCGCGAGATAGTGTCAGACCCGAGCCCGGTGCGGTTTGGTGAATTTCACATACCTATCTTCGAATTTTTGATTCTAGGATAGGTATGCTGGTTTCCTCACGATGTTTTCCTTCACTGTTTTCAGAGCAGTGTTATACAAAGTAAAGCGCCTGGCTGGGTTTGAACACGCGTCGACTCGTAAGTCCAAAGCCGTGAACACTAGGACTAGGACACCAGCCCACCTTTGTACTCATAACTACGCTTTTTGGCCACCTTAGCATCACATTTGTATGAATCTTACTGAGTTTCAAGTGATGTTAGCTTTACGTTACTTTAATAATTTGACAAATATATCGATACTTACTTGCATCACTGCCAGCACCTAAAAGGTAAGATCAAGAAAAAAAACAAGCTTAACTTTAAAATGTATTTTAATAACTCTTTGATAGGTTACGTGTGCATTATGACTCTACCACTATGATGGGACTGGAACAGCCGGGACACACTGGCAACTTACCGGTGAATGGCATGAATGTTCATGCCATTTCATGACCATTACACCGTTTGCCAGGGATGGCGATTGACCAAGGCTGGGCCCACATGTAAACGCACCATAACGTATTGTATAGAACTAAGATTGGTAACTTACCTACATAACTCGCTTGGCTTTCACAGTGTCATGCATTAGAATTTTTTTTTTTTGGCAACCTGGCCCAGCCTTGTCGCTAAGAGGCCACGGGATGCGCTTGGTGTACCCTGCGCCACCTACCCTCTGTAGGTTATAGTCTGCATAGGTACTCTCAAAAACGACTCCTACACGACGTGTCGGTCTCCGGTAGACTCCTGCATAGCTCATTATACTTACCTATGAGTGAAATCATCTAAAACACTTTCTATTTGCTACGATATAAGTACAAATACCGGCACGGATCTTGAGCGCTGACTTCTACAGTTCTACTTGCGCAGAAGCACGCAGAAGTGAAATATCTGGTCTCTTTAGTGGTATGAAAAGAGATGCGGGGGCGGGGAGTGCAATCCTTGTACAGTGATTGGCTCGCCGATGTACGATGCGCAAAGCGATCCCCGCTCTTTCGCCGAGCGCTCAAGATTTGTGCCGCTATCTGTACTTGTGGGTGGTACCTATCGATTTTATTAATTTAGACCAAAGTTACGTTTAGAACGTTTACGTTTACGTTCCTTATGATTTTTTTTCTGCTTATTTCTCCCGAAATAGTTTTACTCTTCTGCAAAATTTTCCATCGCCACCTGCTTTTTTTACTCTATTTTTATAATCACTGGATAAAACATTCCAAAGGTCTTGTATCCCTTTTACAAAAATGATAAGGCTCTTTGTGGTCTCTTTGCTCCACGTAAAACTCATTTTGTGCCACTCAAACATGGTGCGGTGTATTGAAAATGTCAAACCTGTTCGAAAACTTTTCAACGACACTAGACACTTGGACATAACGTCAATAACGTGTTCACAAAGCAGCTGATGCGACAATAATTATCGTGTCACAATTTTGCTACTAGAGACAATCGTGTTCATGTAGAGACACTCGATGTATATATACTGAGTGTACCGTGTCTAATGTCGTAGTCTAAGCGTAACTTAAGGCTAATGGTGCGTTTACACGTGGGCCAAGCCTCGGCCAATCGCCATTGTTTAAACGGGATTGTCCTGTTAAGACAATGGCTAGGGATGGCGATCGGCCGAGGCTGGGCCCACGTGTAAACGCATTAGGTATGATCTCATGAAAATTTATGAAAGAAGTGTGTACTTAACACACTTTTTTAATAAATTTTCTATAGATCCTACTAGTGTATAGGGCCTATTACACTACTCGATATTCAGATAGTCAAGTGAAAATAGCTTCATGAGTTCTTAGCCTTTATCTGAATGAGCCATATTGGACTCAGTACCGTAAAACGGGGTGAATAGAAATGCAGGGGTGAATAGAAACAAAACTTTGGTTTGGTTTTTCATTTTGATACCATATTATCGGCTTCTAACAAAGCATTGACTTTTTAAAATATCAATTCATTAATAAATTGATATACCGTAGTTAAATGCTGCAAAAAATATTTAAATATCGTGAAAATACCCTTTGAAGTTTTGTATCTATTCACCCCTGAGTTTCTATTTACCCCATTTGACTGTACCTACGAATCGTACTTTTAATAAGACCGCTATCCGACTGGCGTTTTCTAGTGTTTGCGTTTATCGAACGTTTGATCAGCGACAACGTTACGTGACGTTGACGTCGGAGTCTTTTGTAACATGCACGCCGTCGGAGTCTGCCAGTTTTATAGTTAAAATACTTTTAACAGCCTGCGGATGCGTAACATCGTCGCATCTACGTAGCACTGACGCTGTGCAGACGTTGCCTAAACGCCAACGCTCGTATAACGCAGTAGAGAAAATGTAGTCACCGATACTATTGCCTGATGAAATGAAAACTGCCATTACACTACTACCGAACTGTCAAGCCACGGTAATATTATATTTAAACAGTATTCCAACTTCATACAAACGGTCGAAACGCGAGCTATACCTACGCGCCTCGATCTCGAGGTGCGCTCGGGATGCAGACAGTCGCGTCTGTGCCGCGCGACATTTTCAATAAAAATAAGTTCAAGTACATATTTAATATGACGAGTAGGATATATTGTGCTGTTTTTGGTTGCATGAATTCTTCATTTAAAACCAAACATATAAATTGTAAAGTACCTAGCTGCAGGTATCTATAACCAAGTAAAAGATATTCCTTTTTCTCCACCTTGTCCATGTTTCCCAAAACAATTGAATGCGGATTTTTGTACTTCAAAATTTAATAATATAGCATTTCGTAGGTACGTCTCAGTCGAGGCGCAAATATTTTTCGGTCGCAAATATTGAGCGCTTCCTATTCAATTCACAAAGTATTTTATTTGTTTATATAAAAAAAGTATATTTACAATCACAAAACTAAATGGAAACACAAAGTAGGCAAATGTAATTAAAATGGTGGAGGCGGGCAGCCATAGTGCGGGCGGGCAGCCCTATCGCATGTTTACGTACCGCGCGGCTGTAGGCATTTATTTGAAAGATACGGCCGAGTTACAATACTGTATAGATAATATTACCGTGGTCAAGCCGTGTACAGTAGGTAAGATACGGCCGAGTTACAATACTGTATAGATAATATTACCGTGGTCAAGCCGTGTACAGTAGGTACCTACCTACGGCTGAAATATCTAGGTATCAATTTATTCTTTTCAAAAATCATATTTTGTTTGAGTAGGCGCTTAAAGGTGGACCAGACGTTTGCAACCAGCGTCCCAAGTCCCAACAGAGGTCACCTTGGTTTGTGTTTGGACTGTTTTGCGGCTACATGGATTTAAGGGTGGACCAGACAGTTGCAATCTAGCGTTCCAATTAAGGTCACCTTGGTTGGAGCTTGGTTTGTGTTGCGGCTACATGAATGTATATCGTGCACCAACACGTTCGCAAACAATTCACTGCGGTTGGGAAAACGAAGGGCGTAGGTAGTAGGTATTAGGTCTAGGATTACAACTTGTCTATACACGGATTTAAACAAGCAGTCACACCACATCCCTGTTGTGGACGCTGGTACAACCTCATCAACCTTTTAGTTCGGAACGTAACCTAAGGCCGCTATCCCACTAGCGTTTTACGAGCGTTGGCGCTTCTCAGTTCGTTGCGCAGACGCGACGTTGAATGTTTTTAGTGGCAAGCGTTACATCCGCTGAACGCAACGCACACGCTGCAATTTATGCAAGAAACTTGCGACGTGGCGCTTTATCACTAGAAACAACGTCAATGTCGCGTCTGCGCAGACGGAGAAGCGCCAACGCTCGTAAAACGCCACTGGGATAGCGGCCTAAGTGGCCAATGATTGATTGAACTTTACAAGGGTGACCAGACGGTTGAAAACGTGTTTGTGTTGCGGCTACATGGATGTGAACCATGCGCCAACACGTTCGGTGGTACCTACCTACCTAGGTAGTAAAACCTCCCAAGGGCGTTGAAGGATCATAAATTACCTACAACTTACCGCAGCAACTACCAAGGTCACCCCTTTAGTGTGGCCAACATAATCACGGATAGGTACCTGCTGTCCGCAGTTACGATGTTACCTACACAGGAACTAGGTAGGTACCTAGTACAAACATTCGATACCGCGTAGGTACATTGTTGGAACGTCTAGTACCTATCTGTGTAGAAGGCTTCACGTTACCTACCAAACATCCTTTAGATAAACTGGGCTCGATTTACCACATCCCTGCCCTATGCGTAGCATACCATCACGCACGGGTCTGCATTCAGTTCAATTCTTAACAATTGCACGTCGCATACTATGACGCACAAAAGTAAGAACGTACAGCGCTCGTGAAACTAGGAAGTAGACCTGTCCAAACCATTTAGCGCTCGTATTGTAAGTGCAAGGAGCGAATCAGAGCGATCAACGCTCCGATTCGTTCGTCTCACCACAAACATGAACGTTGTTTAACCTTAAAGAACATTGGTTAGTACCTAGTTACCACCGGTTACCCCTAAGTTAACTTACCCTGAAAAGTTTAAGGGTCTTCCTACCTTTACCAGTCTTGTAACAAGTAGGTACCTGTTTAACCGTCATTCTATTTAGTTTTACTTTACCACCTTACCATTTACCAAAATTTTTACCTCGTTACCATACCTTTACCTGGTTACCGAACAGTTACCAAAACCTTTGAACAAACCTTAACCGCAATACCACCTTATTACCTGTAACACCTCAATCACTAATACTAATCTAAACTACTTATAACTAACTTACAAATTTCATTCTACGACTAAGGACTTATGTAACCAGGAATTTAAACTTGAAATATCTTTGGTCACATAAGCTAAAGTTACGAGATAGCTTGTGCAAAGGTTAAGATTTGCACAAACTGTCTTTACAATAGGAATTTGCAAACCTACCTTGAGCATCGCCTACAGCTCCACCTTCACCGCCTCCAGTTATATTGCCATCACCAGTTGTTGAACCATCAAAGCCTGTAGGAGGAAACTAATTAGCACAACTATGATAGGAAGAACAATTTACGAAGTCGAATAGAGATATTTACCAGTCATTTCCATATTAGAGTCATCTTCGCCGAAGTTTGTTTCCTCATTATTCGCGCCATCATCGTCATCATCCCACATACTTTCGTTAACAAATTCAGGTTCCATTTTGGGTGCCACTGCGTTATTTTCGTCTTCATCTGGTATCGTTACAAATTCTTCTTTAGCAGATCCAGATGGTCCAGCTTCTAATGGATCCACGCATTTTCGTTTCGCAGGTCCACTTTGTGAAGACGACGAATTATTAGATGCTATTGATGGCCTATTTGGTCGCTTAACCGCTACTGGAGTGGTGGAGGGCTTAGAATCTAAATCAGTCTCTAACTTAGTCATTACGGATTGCCTTTGTTGTGACGACCTCGGGCCTGGCCTAGAGGTCGGCTTTGGTTTGGATGGCGTGGAACTTTCTTCATTTTGATTTCCGGTTAGACCTTTCACTTGAAGCTGTTCCGCGGTACTAATAAACGATGCTAACTCTTCTTGCTTAACATTAACTTCACCTTGGTACATAAACTGTAATAAGTCTCTTAACGCTGAATGACTAACATCTTTTAAAAATACTGAAACAAAAGTAAAAATTGTTAGTACACGACACATTTCACAGAACTGTATACGAAATTTGAGAAAAAAAAAAGAATTCCTTACCTATGGGATGTTGAGTTGGGTTCATTTTGAACATCTCTTGAAAATAAGGAGAACATACTGATAAAACTAATTTGTGTGCCTGCAATAATCTGCCTTCGGCAGCCAGCGTAACATCTACTAGATCTCCACGCGACAGCAGGCCGTGAAAGCCTGCTGACATGTTTGCGTGGAAATTGTTCCAACATAGTGAAAATTGTTCGTCCGACGCCATGATGGCGGCGACCCCGAAAGGAACCTGTAAAGACAAGGGAAAATAGTTAATTATTATATTCAGCACAGTAAGGACGTAGATTCAAATGAATTAACAGCACTATATTTACCTATCCTAAACTTTGTACTTTATAATTCCGATATTAGAAACATTTAAAAAAATAATAAAACAATGTTTCTAATGAAGCACTGCACACACTTTCATCCCACGTCCTCCCCGTTTGAGCGCTGTTCACGATGTGATGACGCAAAATTGACGTAAACGGTGTCGTCACAACGGGCCGATTTGCACGAAGAATTGCACGAAATGTATTTTACTCAATTATAAAGAATATGTGTATAATTATCTGATTTCATTTCAAAAAACTAATCGTGTTATTAGTTGCACAATTTATGAATATCAAATAATAAGTGAAATATGGCTTATTTTGACAAAACTCAAATCCAGTCACCTAGTAGCAGTACATTTTGGTGTTGCAGCGAGACGTTGCGATGTCTGATATTAACCAACTGTGTAAAATAGAGATGTACATTTTTTACGTTGATAAAATGAACAATAAAAATCTGATTTTCAACTGAATAAGTACATAAGCAATTATGTAATTACGTTTTGATAACTTTTCAGAAAAAAAAAATAGTCTAGGTCTTAAGTCAATTTACATCAAAATATGTAGTAGGTAGGTACCTACTTACCATGTGGACACTTGAAGTTTTTTGTAAGCTCTTTCATCTCTGTTATTTTTCTAATGTACAGTACAGACTATACCATAGCTTACTTGCCGTGGGCAATATTTTTAAGAAATACTCTTAGTGAAAAATTTGGCAAGTTGGTACCAGTAGGTACCTAAGGTTCAGATAAACGAATTTAGTAGTCTCTATTCAAAAACTTCTTTTGTAAGTACCGAGGTACTTACTAACCGACAAAACCAAGTATTTTCATTGACCAAATAAACGTTAGTGTTAGGTACACATTTAAATTTTGCATTGATAAAAAAAAAACACTTCCTTGAGTTTAAAAATAAATAATATTACCTGGTTGAAACATGTTCATAAACTTACAAGTAGGAACTAGGATTTTCGAGTCGTCGTCGTCAAAATAAAGTCAAATAATAAAGTATTTCCACAAGCCTTACCACGGCGTAGAAGAAGAGAGCAATATAACAATCACCCAACTGATACTGCGAATCAAAAATAGACTTTATGTTATTGAAATTAAGTTTATTATTGAATGCTGAACTGACTTTTGCCATTTAAGTGATACCAGTTTATAAAAAATCTTTTCAATTCGTGCAATTTGTTATTTTTCCACATTTCCGGTATCGCGCAGTTTATTCTCGGTTCATGTACGGGGTCTATTATTTAACCGTTACATAAGTGAATACTAATTCATTTTTAGTGATTGAGTATTCTAGTTTTGGTGTATATAATTATATCTACAAACAGAAAGTCAATAATGGATAAAAAATAGTTATATTATCTGTATTGAAACATTTTATCGTTACAATATTATATTAGTATTGGCTATATTTAGGTATTTATTGTCTTCACCGGTCATGTACTGTGCGTGCTTTACTTTTGAAGCTCATCAAAGGACAGTTGCACTGTTAGGAAACTAAAAGGCTTATTACATTTTTCAATTTGTAAAAAATCTAATTATAAAATCGGCAGATGTGATTAAATTATCCTAGATCGTAGACAATTTAGGAAATAAAGCGGTCGAAACCGCCAATTTACACTAAATCGGATCCAATCTGTTCTGATTTCCATAACATCTGCCGATTTCCTTATAAAATTTTCTACAAATTGAATAGTGTAATAACCTTTTAAAAGTGCGTGAATTACTGAGCCAATATTTATTTATATTTAATTATCTAGTGTACATAGGGGCACAACATTAGTTACCTATATTACAGATTTTACATTAATAACCATAATATCAGGCAAACGGATTCCTGTCCGGGTCGGATGGAATTACCGTATATGCATACTTCTTATTAAAATGCACGACACGACACAGCTAGGGTTGCCACCCGTACTTTATTATAAAGTATAATTTGTACGTTATTTCGGGTAATTTTATTGTACTTACTCTATACTTTATGAGAATAACACAGTACCTACGTGGAAATATTTTTTTTTCGCATGATTTGATTTCTCTGGGGTTAATTTCGCATAATATAATGTAGTCTACAAAAAAGATTGGTTGTAAGATATTTCGCGTAAAACAGAACGATGCTTACTGGGTACGTAAGTACGAGTTACTAGGATCGATGACGTTATAAATTGTTGAATAGGTTCGTTAATTGACGAATATACTCTCGGTCACTGTCAGTCATCACTTCTTGCTGTTTTTTGCAAGGCGGACGACTAATCGGTTATATTACTAATTACAGTAAATGATAAATAGGGACAACTTCAATAGGTAAACAAAGTTAGTACTCCTTGCACTCCAGAAAAATTTAATGTTGGTAGGTAGTGAAATGTTTCAAGTAGGTAGTTAGTTAGTACCTACTTAATTATAAAACAGTTAGTAAATATTACACCACAAAATGTGTTGAAAATAGCTATAAGTAACAAAAAATATTTTTTAATTAATCATTAATTATTTAATAATACAAAATAAGTAAAATAAATCATACCTACTTAATTTTGACATAATGTATTTTATTCTTTGCTGTTCATAAAAGTGGCAACCCTAGATAATGTTGAAGCGGGGCGGGGGGAGGGATGATGGTGCGTTTAGGCTAGGCGCACACTTGAGTCAAGACAGTCTAGAGTCTTAAAGTCTTAAGACTGTCTTGACTTAAGTGTGCGTGCGTGTCTTGACTTAAGTTAAGACAGACTACTGCTTTACAAAACATATGAAGAAACGCACACTTCAGACAAAACGTCTCAAACAAAATTGTCTAATACCTACAAAACCTGCACAGCGACAAAAGTCTGACTAACAACTGTTTGTTTCCCTTTTGTACGACAAAACAGTCTAGCGACAGTAGCTACCTCCTCTCTAGATAGTGATGTGCCGAGTCACTGTTTTGGTGGGTGAATTCTACGTTTAGTACCTACTCGAATGTTGACTCGTGTCTAGAACTCTAGTCTGGAAATTCGAGTAGAACTCAAATCTAGGAATTCTAGTTCAGAACTCGAGTCAGAAAGCAGGAATCGAGTCTGACTCGAGTTAAGCCGTACTCGGCACATCGCTATCTGTGATTCCGCAACCGTTCTCCGAAGACCGTTTCGTCATTGGACTGTTCGTCGACAGGACGATTCATTTATTTCCGTTTCCCCAGCAGAATCTTTCACCTATGGACGTTTCGCCGACAGGAACTTTCATCTTCGACACTTTCGCCGATAGGCCTTTTCAGCTACCGAATGTTTGACCGACACGACAATAAGCCCCTAACTTACTCTTTTAACTACAGACCTTTTCATCTACGGAGAATTCGCCGTCAATCTTAAGACAAGCGATATTACAAAAAATACACATTTCTACAGATTACTGAATATGCGTTTTATTTTTGGGGTTCAATCTTCTAACGACTTTTCTCGCGCTAGGGCGGAACGAGAGGGCGTGTTCTTTTAGTGACTAAAACACACCTATGTCCCTTCAATTGCGCTTTGAGTTTTAGGACCATGGGTTTACCTTTCAGAAGTCGACCCATGGCCCCAGTAGGTTTCGGCCCTGCTGACCGCCCGGAGAACACGGTAGAGCATACAGTGGACGTGTACCCCGCTTGGGCAGAGCACTGCCGTCTTCTCGTAGGGCCGATCAGAGGCAGCGACCTACTACGCCGAGGCCCGGGAACAGGCCATGGTCCTCCGTTCAATCCGAGGGAGATTAGACAGTGGACGCCTCCTTCTGTGAACTAGTAATCTAGCAAAGGAGACATCCGCACGCTTGAAGGAACGGACATCCTCACGCCCCCGCCGCTGAGACCCCAACTACCAGCCACCGTAGGCACGGGCTTCCGGACGATGACCAATGTTTACGCCCGACGTCCAACCGTCTTGTTACCGTCTGAATTGAGCGCGATTGCACGCACGCCCCAAAGAGATGTCAGCAAAACCGCATGGGCCCAACAGGGCCAAAACCTACTGGGGCCATGGGTCGACCTCTGAAAAGGAAACCCGTGGTCCTAGAACGCATAGGGTAACTGAATGGACATAGGTGTGGTGATTTTAGCCAGTAAAAGTCTGACACGCCTTCGCGCTTCGCCCTAGAGCAGGAAAAGTAGTTAGAAGGTTGAACCTTAAAAATGAAACGCATATTATGTTTTAAGACACTAGTAATCTGTAGAAATGTGTATTTTTTGTAATATCGTTTGTCTTAAGAATGACGGCGAATTCTCCGTAAATGAAAAGGTCTGTAGTTAAAAGAGTAAGTTAGGGGCTCGGACGAATAAAAAAATACTTAAGTACATACTTTTTTATTGGTCTGAGAGTATTAATTACTATAATGTGATACATTTCAATTGATACCGAGTAAGTATCGATAAGTGATAACCGATACCGTATAAATAAAAGTATCGATACTTCAATGGTATCGTTTCATCCCTAGACAAAACAGTTTCGTTTTAGGCTGAGCGCACACTTGAGACAAAACAGTCTTTAAAAGCATAATTTACACCTCCGTAAAGAAAGATAGTCAATTTGGACTAGGAAAAAAAAGTGTTGTTACCGAAAAGAGGTTGTCATCATAACATAATATATTATCGATGTAATTATCGGATGGCATCAGTTTATTTTTAAAAGCAGGAGGAAAATAGATATTCATTTTTAAAAAATAATTATTTTTGTTTATTAGAACGCTTGATAATATCTTATTTATGAACGCATCCATAATGTTAACATTCGTAGAGAAGTCCAAACTTTTTCTAAAGTCGATATCAATTTTATTTTTAAATCGAAATTAAATCCAAGGTTACGTCGAATGTTTATAATTTACTTGATCTAAAATAAGACACTAAAAGCTTTTTGTTTTATATTATTTAATTAAACTAAGTCATGAATTTAAAAAAAAATATAGCATCTTAAAATTGAAAATGCCGTAAATCGATCGAATATGGAGCCACCCTATTTTTGACAAACAAGATTGTTTACTTTTTTATATAATATTTTAGGCTTAGCCTTACCTACTAAGTCCTTTAAGCCATGTCTTCGTGTGAATACCTAGTTAATTTGAATATGGATGTGAAAATTCTGAGGAATCAATTTTTGAATAATTATAACAGACTCCGAGTGAATGAGTGAAGTTTTGTAACTTCACTCGAAGATCATCGATCGCTATTTTTGACATCTTTTTGAAATGCTACAGATTACTAACAAACCACATAACCTTATTGTTACAACATTTTAATTATTTACTAGTTTCTCCGTACTTTTAAAATATATATTGAATGCCGTAATGTTCATTCAGGCAAATCAAACGATTTATGTTTTATCAAGCTACGTTTTACTAATTTTATATGGTCCAAGCATGTTAGAAGAATGACGATTGTTTTTTTGGGTCCAATTTGGGGCAAGAAATTAGGGAGGTGGAGCTCCTGATTACACGTTCCCTGATTCAGGGCACTTAATCAGTCGGTAAGCACGAGCGACTAGCGACGGACGTCAAAGAGTATGTAAAGCTAACGCTTTAATGGCCGTGTCGAGTGAAAAGAAGAATGATGTAATGGCGATATTTTTCTTGAATAAAAAAGAAAGAAAAAGAGATATTCCTTTTGAGATTTTTTTAGACAAGCTTTT
The DNA here is from genome assembly GCA_905147345.3 of Mythimna impura. Lineage (NCBI taxonomy): Eukaryota > Metazoa > Arthropoda > Insecta > Lepidoptera > Noctuidae > Mythimna > Mythimna impura. The sequence goes on along the minus strand of LR990351.1, from coordinate 23,040,098 downwards.
TGGTCTAGTAGTTAGTGGCCCCCTGACTGCTGTGCCAGAGGTCGTGGGTTCGATTCCCACCCTGGACTAATGTTTTTGTGATGAGCACGATCATTTGTTCAGTCTCTGGATGTAATTTATCTATAATATGTATGTATTTAGAAATATATAAGTATGTTTAGACGGGTCTAAACGGGGCGTTGTGTGATAGTTGTGGAATATTATTAGGTATTACGTTTATTTGTTATCATTATCATTATTCATATTGTTTGGATCATTTTTGTTCCAAAGATGGCATGTCCTTTTATATTACCAACATATTTTATTTTCGCTACGTCATTTTTTTTTTGCTTATGCATACAATCAAAGAAAACATGCACTCGCGATGGCAGGCGAGCGAGCGGCGACTGAGCGCCCTAAATGTGATTAAATCCTTCCGATTTAGGATACGATATCGATTCAGGACGTTTGGAAGCCATTCTTTCCCTAAATCGGACCCTAATTAGGGACCCTTCCTCCCTCAATGCGATTAAACTTCCCTGTATTTAGGAACGCCTAAATATTGGACCCTAAATTTAGGTAGATGTAATACGCTCCTAAATATCGGACCCTAAATTTAAGGAGGTGTTATATGCTCTTTAGACAGACTATTGCTTTACAAAACAAATGAAGACGCGCACACTTGAGATAAATCGTCTCATAGACAAAATTGTCTAATACCAAATGCAAACCATCAAAAACTGCACAGCGACAAGTCTGTCTAACGACTGCCGGCTTCCCTTTTGTATGAATGCGGGCGCGCACATCAAAGACAATAAACAGTCTAGCGACGTAACTCTTCGTAACATGTCGGCAGTGATGAAAAATGACGATATTTAGTATCGATAAATCGATGTACCTATATCGGATCAAAATATTATTTTAGCGGGTGAAAATATCGATATATTAAAGTATTTATACTTCATTCGTTCGAAGATATATTATAATTAACCATGCAGCTAACGCTTGCGCTAGGCGACCCAATTCGCAGCTTTTCAGAGCCTAAAAGCAGAAACAAAACGCACCGTATCCGAGCGAGTATCTGTCAGTAACGTCAAATGTCATTCCATACGTTTGCGCGGCAACCAATACGTTTTACGTTGTGTTTTATTTGCTTTTTTACCAATTTAAGTAATTAAATAAGAGCATAGTGCTTGTATAATTTGTAATGAAGTATGCCAAAACGAAAAGATATGAAATACTATCTTCATATGATGAAAAATTTGAAAAAAGGACGAAACGACGATAACATAGTACGTCACCTGTCCTATCTCTATTTAATTCTTTGATTCCAGGTGAAGTAATAGATTTATCTATTAGATTATTCAGTGAAGTAAGAGTTTCACGTACTTAACCCAAATAATTGTATGCATTGACACGATCAAACTCCTCGGGGTGTTTACGAGATGAACACACGAGCTGGTTTCCTTGTTCCATAACTTTAAAGGCTTTGCCATGGTACATTATACAGTGTAAGACTGTAAATCAAATGGGTTTCGAAATATGAATATACCTACTGACGCGGGTTGTGCACGTGATGCATTGACGCGTTTAGCTGACTCGGGATGTTTACGAGATAAACATACGAGATTGTTTTTTGCCCCACACCTTTGGGTAACCTGAAAAGCTTCGTCAGGAAAGTTATCTACAGTGCAAGTAAAATGGATTTTGAATATTGTACCTATGGACGCGAGTGATGTACGAGATACATTGGCGCGATCCGCTGACTCGTGGTGTTTACGAGATGAACACACGATGATCTTTACCCTTAGGTACATGGACACGGGTGATGTACGAGATGCATTGACGTGATCCGCTTACTCGTGGTGTTTACGAGATGAATGCACAATGGTCATTACCTTTTGATAAAATCCGAAAGGCTTTGCCTAGGTACACTTTGGTACCATAACAGGGTCAATAGTTTTAGGTTTTTAGACCTTGTATTTAGGATGATCCTCAAGAAGTGGACATTAAACTAGATATCTGTTGTATCATCATCGGCTCCAACAGGCACAACCCTAACTGTTACAGACTTGAGTATAACATTTCCTGAACTAGCATCTGAGCTAGTCGTTGAACCAGTTACTATATTTCCTGAAGTATTACAGTATTTATATCTACAAAACCAAATGATTTAATGGCCTGACTTAATGAATGACTTAACCCACATCTAGAATACCATTTTTGGAAATACTCAAGGAATATGAACAAAAACTAGATAAAAATGTGTGTAATAACTGTTTAAAATAATATAGAGATTATTGCCTCAGTCAGTAATTCACTGATAATACAAGAATATACTGATACAAAAAGATTAAATCAGAACAGATCAGTTGGGATTGGGAATCAGACCCTATCTAAGCTTCACAGCAATGATGGCATAAATAGGCTGAAACTAATTTTCCCAGTTGATTGATACTGGAAGAGTTTTAATAGATTTGCACTTCACATAAACAAAGATATTGTCAAAGATGTTGATAGAGACGACTACCTGCATGGGAATACTTCAACAGAGAACATTTTAAGTCCTAAAGACATGCCACAGAAGCGGCAAGCTTATTATGAAGCCAGCCTAATCTTCAACTGTAACCCGTCAGGGAAACGGGAATGGTCCATCTTGGTACAACCAGCAAAGAATAATACCTAGGCCTGGACGAAAGTATCTGCAGTCCTCATATTAAACTATAACCAAGCAATTCTCGCAACACATCCAGTGTATGCTAGAACACAAAAAGTTTCACCACAGGCTCATGGTTGAAATTAGAGGTTAGTCATGCTTACAGATTAGCCCATTCCCTTCCTCGTTGATAGAGGATTTGTGGTAATGCCCCAATTTTGAAACACATCTGTGGATGTTCGGTAAGTGCATTTTTTCTTCCATAACTTATCAACCAAAATTCAACGGTTCAAAACAAAAATGGTTTTACAAGTGATCAATCAGGATCTTCAAGATCAGGGGCCAAGATGAATGCATATTTATGTATAAAACCATTCATAATTTACTGCCATTGAGCACAAATTCCCCATGGAAACCGTGTGGGAATCAACTTATATCCAAGATATTTTTTGGTTTCCCAACAGGGATGGAGAAGGGAGGTTTATTGAAACCTTTATACCCCTGAACAAATTGGTTCACACATCCAAATTTATAAGATGTAAGATCACTGCGGTAGCTCTAGTGTACCCAGGAGATCTTTTGGCAAAATTTGAATCCAGATCACAGGAGATACCTATTATTTCATTATGATCATTTAAAAAGAGTCTATTGCTGTCCCAAATGGGATTTGTTTTACACATTATGCATTTTTGATAGTGGTAGTTACATGTATATCTATGATCAAAAGTTCACAAATCAGTACCTATGTACATCATCATCTTGATGACCTTTTGTGTATTGGTTCAGACTATATAGTCTACTACTATACACACTACACTATTCATACTAGCCTACTATTATATAATAAAAGGTTGAAAAATATTCAAGGAACAATTACTCCTTTTACAAAATACGCCATCCCAATCATGTTAATTATTTAGATTTTATATATGACACACAATGACTGATGTCACATACAAAAAATGTTGTTTCTGTAAATCCCTTAAAAATATTTACAGAAACAAATTTCTTAGCTTATGAGAGATTACTCACTTAATAGGTACATCAACTGTTGCATTATTTTGTTGCAACAACATTTGTTGTTGGTTGGTTCTATACTAAAATTAGAACATAAATACTTAGTTATAAGTAAAGGCAACTAAGATTCAAAATAAAAATTCATCCAATCATCAAACTAGACCTACAATGATGCAACAAGAACTGGGGGGGGGGCGCAATTGTAGTGATAACAGAAGTCCATGAATTCTGGAAAAAGGATAAAAAATTATAATTATCACATAAATTATTTAGAACTGCTTCACATTTTTTACCTTTAAAAATTCTATTTTGTTAAACATGAGCACTTACACATTTTGTGTGAGATTGATAATAGTTTGCTGTATCTTATATAAACCGAATGGGAGGAATACGGTATCAACAATTAAATAATATAGCCAGAAATATGGAGCAAATATGGTGTGAAAATAATTAGATTTGTCTATTTGCTTCATATATGGATTCAAAAGACAACAAAGAGAGCAATTAACAATCTCATACATCTAACATAGAGTGGGAACAGAATATCTCTACATTTTAGTAGGTATATTGTGTCTCAGTTTGGTCAAACTGATTGATCTTTTCCCTTCTACAAGTAATACATAAATGTGATGCCTGTGTTTCCTGGATACCAGATTCAAAATACATTTAATTAGATGTTTTTTACTGCCTTTGAACATGATAATTTATTTCTTTTATGTGTTCTTTCCTCCATTTAGCCCAATATTGGGAAGGCAAAAATGAAAAGGTAATGTCATATTGACCTTCACAAGCTTGTCCACCATTGAAAACAATGTTAGTTTTTTCAAGCTGTTAGTCTTTATAGGTACTCAATAAAAAAAAAAACTATTGCATTCCTTTTTTAAAGAGTGTCATCTTACACACCTCCTTACACTAATTTCCAGAATATTGACATGATGTTCTTCCATCAGCCATAGAGGTTACATTAGGTTACCTTCCAAATAATGCCTCAATTCAATGTTACTTATAGGATCTCACTTATTCACACAGTCTATACCAATTAATAAATTAATAGACTCATAAATTGGTCGTAATGATCACATCCAGAGATTATGTTAAGGTTTCTATAAAAATCAAATTGTCTAAAAAGTTAGTGAATTGGTTTGCACTTAGCAGAGCCCAAGTAGCACAGATTTATGATTTATAAAAATACCCAATATTATAGTTAATGAAACCGGTGTAAACATTTCTATCCTAGACACTATAAAAACATCTGGTTCTGGTTGCAGCGGACCGAACCTCTTATTTACCTTTATTTTAGTTTTTATTTTATTATTTTTATTGTTTTAGTCAACATACAAAAATAGAGCCATTTTCTGTAACGAAAATGCACGGCAAAACCTGAAATCTTCCCTGACACTACTTTATTTTATTACATTAGATACACTCAAGAGTATTAGGGAAGATAATACTCATTTAATACTCTCTTTGAATAACCCACACAAGCCAATTTCTTCGTCTACCATTAGTAGATGGATAATAATAATAATAATATATATATAAAATATATACTTTCTCTATGTGTGGCATAGATATTAGCGTTTTTTCAGGGCATAGTACAAGACATGCATCCACGTCGACTGCTAAAGCTAGGGGAGTATCATTAGATGTAATTAGGCAAACGGCTGAACAAACAGTTCTTCAACTTTTGCAAAATTTTATAATATACCTATTTCCAACAATTCATCTGAATTTGCTCATGCTGTGCTTAATGCTGAACAAAATATTTGCTTATAAATGCCTTAATATGTTTAAAATAATTATATATAAAAAAAAAATAGACATATATACTTATATAATATAAAATGTATAAGTATGTCAAAAAAGACTGATTGTCTCATATTACCATTATATTAAGAGCCTAATAAGTGCCTAAGAGATTTTGGTTCCTGAAATATATTTGTTGATATTAAAAATCTTAATTTTGCTTTAAGTTGACTGTTAACATCTGCATGGTTAATTATAATATATCTTCGAACGAATGAAGTATAATAGATGATCAAACGAACTTACCTGTGATGTTCGATCATTATTATACGTAGCTTCGTTCGAAGATATAGGGAACCCTCCCTACCCTACCCAGCAAAACTTAAGATTTATCTCTAACTCTGAAAGAATGACATTTGACGTTACTGACAGATACTCGCTCGGATACGGTGCGTTTTGTTTCTGCTTTTAGGCTCTGAAAAGCTGCGAATTGGGTCGCCTAGCGCAAGCGTTAGCTGCATGGTTAATTATAATATATCTTCGAACGAAGCTACGTATAATAATGATCGAACATCACAGGTAAGTTCGTTTGATCATCTATTATACTTAGAGATGTATCGAGTCACGGTTTTGGTGGATCGAGTTGACTCAATTCCGTTTATGTATTTGAATCTTGAATTGATTCCGCGGTTCGAGTCTAATACTCGAATTCTATGTTTAAGGGCCTATTACACTACGCGATATTCAGCACACGATATTCAGACTCTTATTTTTTGTTCCGAGTAAGACCGGTCTAACTCATATTACACTACGCGATATGTCGAATCATAGACTAAAACTGTCTGAATATCGAATGGTGTAATAGGCCCTTAAATACTCGAATGTTCTGTATTAAACACCACCTACTTATTGGGCTTATTAGAAAAGGTCTTGTTATTATTTAAGTCTCAATTAAATAATATTCTTAAACAGCAAAGTTATGAGCGTATGTTTAAATCTCAAAATGTCACTCAATTTATGGAAATATTGGACAGGCTATTGATTATGAATGAAAAACAATGGAAAAACCTAAAAACACTGCGCGTAGTATTTTCCAGGAGCAATTTAAGTAATGTTATCAGGCCTGATCTAGCTATTTAGCCGCTCCTAGCAAAGATAATTTTCGCCGCCCTTTACATACGCAAAACCAAAGCTACGTAGTTATGTTGAGGGATGATAAGTATACAAGAACCTACATAAAATACGTCATATTGTTGGGATTATACCTATCTATAATATTTACGACAGTCTATTGGGCCTTCTGAAGAAGTACCTACCTATACGAAAGTTGATGAGTGTTGTGAATGTTATGTTAGTAAGTGTACAATGTATGAGTTTTAAAGAATTTCACAGAATCTACTTTTTTTTTTCCGGTGGGAAAATCATCTTATGACATCCCCCGCTCTTGGGCGGGGCGGGAGATAGTGTCAGACTTTTACTGACTAAAAACCCACTCCTGTTCCTTCGTTACCTTTCGTACCAGGGCCGAGTCTTCCTTTCAGAATCAGACCCTTGGCCCCAGTAAGCTTCGACCCTGCTGGGCCCCTACAGTTGCTGACGTCTCCCTGAGGCGCGCGTGGAACAGCACGCGCCGTCGACGACTTGGGCTCGGTCCGGACGGTTACCGGACGGTCGGACGGCGAGCTACCCATTGCTCGCCGTCCGCAAGCCCGCGCCTACGGTGGCCGGAAATCGGGATCGGAGTCGGCGAGGACCGCTGCCTCACGCGATCGGCCGCCTTCTTTGCAAGCATTACTGCTTCGCTGAAGGAGGCGACCGCCTGCCACTCCTCCTCGCTCCGGACCATGGACCGCACCAAAGCCCGGCGCGAGAGATCGCCGCCGCCGATCGCCCCCACCAGAACACGGCGTTGCTCTGCCCAAGCGGGGCACACCTCAACCGTGTGTCACAGAATCTACTGAATGGATTGATATATCATTTTATCGAGTTATGTACCTTTTAACTTTATCATCATCATCAACCTATTGCGACTTACTGCTGCGTATGAGCCTCTTTTCCCTTGTGCTATTTTATTATTTTATTTTTTATCAGAGTTAGTGCCCATATTTGTAGCGCGGGATCTACAAAAACTGCCACTGGTTACGTTTGACCACATAGACGTAACGACACTACTGAAGGATATTAATAACTTATTTTTTATTTTATTTTCTGTTTGAAGTATCTGTTATTTGTTTTTTGTGCACAGTGTTGTCTTTTTTAACCCAAAGGTTGAATGGTAGAGAAAGCCTTGTTGCATTAAGTCCGCCTAAAATGGCCAAGTCTGGACAATTCCCTTTGAATGAAATATTTTTAAAAATAATTCAAATTTTGTTCAAAAAAAAAAACAAGCCCGCCAAGTCAAAAGTTTCCCCCCGCGCTTTTGAACTCAACCATTTTGAAGGGAACGAATGATCCAACACGCGCCACCATCAGTAATTTCAAATTTCAAAGAAAAGTAATTTTCAAATTGTAAAGTAATTTTCAAACTAATCAATTTGTGCACCTTAGTGGTAGTGGCGCTGGACCAGCATTGAGCCAAGCATTTTTAACTTCAACTAGTTTTTGCCCGCGGCTTTGCCCGCATACATAAAGTATAGCTTATGTCGCTCAGGAATAAAGCAGCTTTCTAACGGTAAAAAATTTTAGCAATCGGACTTTCAGAGATTACCTCCTACAAACAAAAAACATAAAAAGAAACTACCTCTTTATAATATTGGTGTAGATATAATCCCCCAACTTATAATATGCTAACCTGCATAGTGTGCGTTTAACACAAGATTTATATAATAATGCCCAAATTAGTATAGAGCTATTCCCCAGCCAATACCCAGAATGCAGATTTATGTCATAGAAAGAAAGAAAGAAAACATGTTTATTCTGCCCAAATAGACACACAATAAAATACAGCAATCTGTCGGGCCATGTGCAAACCGGGCATAACTGTGCTGCACCATAGATACTAGACAATAAACACAGTTGACTGATGCTACATAGGATAGCTTTTTAAAGATATTGGTATACCGCAGACCTTTTTTTTAGAACTTTTAAAGAGGAACAATTTTGTCACACATAATTTTTGCGTAACTTTAACCGTTTATGCAGCGCACGCAAAGAAAGCTCTCAAAAGGAATATTTATCTCCCGTTTTCGCAACATTTTTCATCGATACTCCGCTCTTATTGGTCATAGCGTGATGTTATATAGCCTATAACCTCGATAGATGGGCTATCTAACACTGAAATAATTTTTCAAATCGGATCAGTAGTTCCTGAGATTAGCGCGTTCAACCAAACAAACAAACAAACTCTTCAGCTTTATAATATTAGTATATTAGTTTTGTTTTTAAATGGCGGTTAAATTTAATTACGGTAATATGATTATGTCAATGTTGGATTAAATCATGGAACATGGAGAAAACCAAAGTTTTGAAATCTCTACAACCATGTACCGTAGAGTCGTCTCTTATCAATCGAGTGGCTTATCAATATCAGAGACTTTACACACGAAGTTATAGACGATTACGTTTACCTGGGACAGAAGGTCCAGTTAGGTAGATCTAATTTCCAGAAAGAGATCAACGGTCGAATCTGGCTCGGATGGGCAGCATTCGGGAAGCTGCGTGGTATTTTCTAGTCCAACATACCATAGTGTCTCAAGACGAAAGTCCAGACCAGTACGTGTTCCCAGTGATGACATACGGCCCTGAAACGTGGTCGATCACAATGGGCCTCATCAGAAGGCTTAAAGTCACCCAATGGAGATAAAACTGAACTGTTAAAGGGATGAAGCTATAGGATGTATAGCTCCATCCCTCATTCTTGCTCGCACGAATAAAATTTTAACAAGTCATTGTAAGGCCCCAGGAGTCAGATGTTGACAGGACAGGTTTTACCCTAGTTTATAGGATTATGATGTTTTCAGGGTTCAGCACTTACCTCAAAAGAAAAAAATGGAACCCTTATAGGATCAGTTTGTTATCAGTTCGTCTGTCTGTCTGTCTATCTGTCTGTCAAGACCCTTTATCTCGGGAACGCGTAGAGGTGTCGAGCTGAAATTAAAACCATATTCTTAGGTCTGCGGTCCCTTGAAGCTGTGAAAAAATCAAACTTCTAAGTTAACGAAAAATAAGATACGAACGTTTATGTCTCAAAAAAACGTATATTTCGACACTCTTGAGGAAATCAAAATTCATAGCCCGGTACTTCCCGTTGACTCAGAATCCTGAAATTTTACACAAAGCAAGGTCTTATAGCACAGGTATAGAAATAAATCTGATAACTGTAAATTAGTTGTTACGTCACAGCAAAAAAAAAATTGCGATACAGGTAAAACTTCAAGACTCCAATCAGAAATTGAATTTTTTACGTAAGTTTGTACGGAACCCTCAGGGCGCGAGTCCGACTCGCACTTGCCCAGTTTTTTATAAATGAAATTCTATTCAAGAAAAAAAAACAACAGATGCGCTATGTCTATGAGTTGACGTGTTTCGTTTTTTTTTACATATATACCGCCCGATTGACGTGACTAGAGTTTTTATTAAATTATCATACTTATAGGCCACACAAAAAGTTTAGTATGGCAAGATACTACAAGTCTTCAAAGGGCAGATTTATCCACGGGGTTAAAGAACCCAACTAGAAAAGGAAAGCAGGATGGCAGAGTCATATCCGCCAAATCGGAGCTTCTGGGAGAGATCGAGGCTTTTTATGGACAGTTATACACGTCTATCGCTAAACCCGCTGTAAATCTAGTGAACGACCCAAGAGTTAGATTGACTCGACACTATACCGAAGATATCCCGGACGTCAGCCTGTACGAGATTAGGATGGCTCTGAAGCAGCTGAAAAACAACAAGGCGTCGGGTGAGGACGGAATTACGGCCGAACTCCTGAAGGCGGGTGGAAAACCGGTCCTTAAGGCCCTTCAGAAGCTATTTGATTCCGTCATACTCGAGGGAAAAACGCCACAGGCGTGGAGCAGAGGCGTGGTGGTACTCTTCTTTAAGAAGGGCGATAATGCCCTGCTTAAGAATTATAGGCCCATCTCGCTTCTGAGCCATGTCTACAAGCTGTTTTCCAGAGTCATCACGAATCGTCTCGCGCGCAGGTTCGACGACTTCCAGCCTCCCGAACAAGCCGGATTTCGTAAAGGCTTCAGCACCGTGGACCACATACATACGCTGCGGCAGGTTATACAGAAGACTGAGGAGTATAATCAGCCTCTCTGCTTAGCGTTTGTGGACTACGAGAAAGCCTTTGATTCGATTGAAACTTGGGCTGTACTGCAGTCTCTCCAACGGTGCCAAATTGACTATCGGTATATCGAAGTGCTGAATTGTTTGTACAAAAACGCCACTATGTCAGTCCGACTACAAGACCAGACCTCGAAACCTATCCTCTTGCAGCGGGGTGTGAGGCAGGGAGACGTTATTTCTCCGAAACTGTTCACGTCAGCAATGGAGGATGTCTTCAAGGTTTTGGAATGGAGAGGGCTAGGCATTAATGTCAATGGCGAGTACATCACTCACCTTCGGTTTGCCGACGACATAGTAGTCATGGCTGAGACTACGGAAGAGCTCAGTATAATGCTTGGTGACCTCAGTAGAGCTTCCGAAAGAGTGGGACTTAAAATGAACATGGACAAAACCAAAGTCATGGTAAACAGCCATGTAGCACCCACTCCTATCAAGGTCGGGGACTCTACACTCGAAGTTGTAGACGAATACGTTTACCTGGGACAGACGGTCCAGTTGGGAAGGTCTAACTTCGAGAAAGAGATCAATCGTCGAATCCGACTCGGCTGGGCAGCGTTCGGGAAGCTGCGCGGTGTCTTCTCGTCCAATATACCACAGTGTCTCAAGACGAAAGTCTATGACCAGTGCGTGTTGCCAGTGATGACATATGGCTCCGAAACGTGGTCGCTTACAATGGGCCTCATTAGAAGGCTTAAAGTCACCCAAAGGGCAATGGAGAGGGCTATGCTCGGAGTTTCCTTGCGTGATCGAATCAGGAATGAGGATATCCGCAGGAGAACCAAGGTTGCCGACATAGCACGAAGAATCGCCAAACTAAAGTGGCAATGGGCAGGGCACATTGCTCGCAGAACAGATGGCCGTTGGGGCCGAAAGGTTCTGGAATGGCGACCACGTACCGGAAGACGTAGCGTTGGAAGGCCTCCTACAAGGTGGACCGATGACTTGGTAACGATTGCGGGAGTCCGATGGATGCGAGACGCACAGGACCGTTCGTTGTGGCGACGCTTGGGGGAGGCCTATGTCCAGCAGTGGACGTCTTTCGGCTGAAATGATGATGATGATGATGAGAAAAGGAAAAGAGCCAACTTTGAATTACATTATTTACATTATTGTAATTGGAAAGTCGAGAAGATACCCACTACAGCCACACGAAAAAGAGGAGAGGAAAGGTTTTGTGACCACCTTGATGGCTTAATGAATGATGTGAGATTTTTTTTTAACATTGGTGAAACATCTTCATCTTCTTCATCATCATCAGATGTTGAAGTATGAATAAGAACATTAATCAGCTATCACTATCACCGGCAAAAACCTACCAGAACAACCGGAATAAGAATTTTCCAGTCTTCATTTTAAATGTGGTTTATAATATTAGTTATTTCAATAAATGTCAAATAATCACCTTGTTAAGTATTACCTTGTGTTGTGTTCAATTCATTTGTTTTGTAAGTAGAAAACTTGTTGATATACTTACCAGTCTATTTTAAATTAATGTAAAATGTTTATAATTTTAGTTAAGTAGTTCTATTTCTGCGAGTATGAATGTTAAATAATTATCTTGATGCGTTGTATTGTGTACAATTCATTTGTTTTGTAAGGAGGAAACTTGTTGATACGTCATTATAAAAAAAATGTAAAATTGTTTGAAATAAAGTTATCTTTAAATAAAAAAAAAAACCGGTCCATTTACCTATCTAAGTGTTTAGTACTTACCTTACAATAATAAAATTTATCTAAATAGGTAATGTTAAAATCATGAAATTGTATATTGAAACCATTATTTATTAAAATTGATTAAATTTATCTAGAAAAATAAATGAACTATTCAGAACCATTTATTTATTTGTATTGTCATAGTCGCTTAACTATCTTCATCGTGATATCATATGTGAGTATGAAGTTCCGTTGGCCATTTTTGGTCTTCTTCATCAGTTTCACTTCATCAAATGTTACTTTTTGACTGTAAATGCTTAAGTTCTCGTTGAAAATACTAAAATCACTATAATAGTTGCCTATAATATTTGAGTAGCTCCCGCAATTCTGGATTTGAAAAAAATAGATCAATCTGGAAGATATGCTTCCAGATTGATCGGAGTTCCGAGGTAACAAGCATAAAAAAAAGATAAAAAATATGATTAAAAAAACCGAATTGATAACCACCTCCTGTTTTTGAAGTCGGTTAAAAAAATCACCTAATGATAATTCAAGGGGTAAACAATACTTCGTGCTTTTTTGTTGTGCTCATTATAGAGTCTACGCTTAGTAGACCTCCGTTAAAAATCCGCAAAAACTTGCTGAGACGGATATGGAGGTTGGATTTTTTGCGGAATTTTATCTCTTGAAAAGATGGAAGACGAAGTTTGAGCCTTAGTTTTAACTTCGCCGATCATTATAAACCCAAATCTCACAATGGTTTCTAATAAATCAAAGTTATTCACAGCTTTGCAAAGACAAGCGTTATCTCACATTATAAATATTTGTGTAATACCTACCTATAGTGGTTAAATTAAAGTATTCGGGGACATTTTTATCAGTAAACAGGATCACAGACAGGATTCAACAAAAATTATCATCGGCTGGTACTTAGGTATTTAGCAACACGGCATGACGATTATCACAAGTCGTGGGTTGTCTAGTTCCGTTTCGTGAGTGTCACAGGAGTTAGTGATGTATCGGCTTTGGACGTGTTGTGTTGCGCTTGCGCTGGTGGCGCTCTGGTATGAGCCGGCGCAGGCTGTGGTCGGAGGCGCTCCTGCCTCGCCCCCTGAACCTGATGCTGCGGTGGTCTTCACTCAGCGGTACGGGTTCAGCGCTCGCATCGAAGGAATCAAAGACGCAAATCTAGGATATTACAGCTTCTTTGGGATAAGGTAAAGATTTAACTTTAATTAATTTAATGCAAGTTGATTTGATGCTAATTAGCTGTACCTTCGTATTCGAATGCGTTTTATGTTGTTATGTACCTTTTGCATACAGTAGTTACTCACTAACAAGAATTCATGAATAATCTTTATATTATAAAGCTGTAGGGTGTATGTCATAAAGGTAAAGTCTGAGTGTATGGTGATCAGCGGATCGCTAATTCGCTGCCTACCTTCGAGGATAAAAGTTTGCAATGGTAGGTGGACAAGGCAGAGCGTAAGTTATTCCTACAGCCTAATCTCTTTATAGTTTCTACACGAACGAACCATTGCCTAACTGTAGGTTTTTTATGTCAGCGGTCATACGCATGTGCAATCTATTGTTTTAATCCTTAGAGTGCTTTTTAGGTAGTATGATATCAAAGTCGCTAGTAACATGGTTCGCTACTTGTGGTTTATCGACTGTCTTATCTATACCACTTATTTTGAGTTTAAAAGTTGGACCAGTGGTTATGTCACCGGCTAATTGTAAACACCGTTAGTTTGGGGGATACATATAATGACCACCAAACATAACCTCTATTACCTATTACTAATATTACCTAATATATAGAGTTATAGACTAATCAGCATAAAAATTAAACCTAAACCAAAAAATGAAAACCTAAAATTACAATGGTTCTAGTTAATTTAGTGATGACTGCACTTTAAATTGTACTATAAAAGCAAATTTAATTGATTATCAAATTTTAATAAGCAAATTAATCGAAAATCATTAGGTCTCTCGTTTAAAATATATATTGATATTATCATTATGGTTAACACCCCGATTCAGAGCAATCCGACTTGGATAGGTTAGGTTAGAATGCTAAGGGTGGAGGCGGAGTCGAGCGGAGCTTTCGCCTTAGCCTTCGTGGTTATGTTTTTTGTAACCACTCAGAATTAAGAGCCCCTCGAAGTTCACAAGGTTTAATACGATCTTACGGTGTTTGCAACCTGCAGGCCTCTAACGGTCTTGCGAGACCTCTCCATTTGCTGTCCACCCTCCCGGCCCACGCGGTCGATTGGAAGGTCTAGCTGGTTTCGCTCGTCTTTGTCTTATATCACTACAGAACAAAAAAAATAAAATTTAATGTTCCCTTTACATTTACTTACTTTATGAGTAAATTTTTATTAATTTTGGGTTAAGAAAACAGAATATGACAAAGAAAATAATTATTAGCTCTAGTTTTGTGAAATACAATAGACGACTGTTTTCGTTTCAAAGAAAATTATAATTCCAAAACTAAGTCAAACGCTTTACAAGTTGACGTATTTATGAACCAATAAAAATTATTTCCTTGACATTTGTGTCACTTAATCTGGAAAATTTATCTCTCAAGCTATGAACCGAGATAGCCAGGTTTTTAAAAACAAACGTGGCTGAGGCATCGGCTGAGGTATTACACAAATATTTGTAATGTGAGGTACGCTTGTCTTTGCAAAGCTGTGAATAACTTTGATTTTTTAAAAACCATTGTAAGATTTGGGTTTGTAAAGACCGGTGACGTCAAAACTAAGGCTCGAACTTCGTCTCCCATCTTTTCAAGACTCAGACCTACAAAAAAGGTCTGAGTTTCAAGAGAGAAAATTCCGCAAAAAATCCAACCTCCATATCCGTCTCAGCAAGTTTTTGCGGATTTCTAACGGAGGTCTACTAATCGAAGACTCTTTAATGAGCACAACAAAAAGTACGATGTATTGTTTACCCCTTGAATTATCATTTAGGTTGATTTTTTTATTAGAAAACATTAACAATTAATCTTTTTTTCTCTTTTTATCTTTAGCTTCGCTTAAGCTCCCGTTTACCTCCACGTCCGCGTCCGTGGAGTTTCTTGCATATTCTAAGTTCCAGAGTTTAGTTTCAGTTAGAGAAACAGCCACGTTTGTATTTAAAAAATCTTACCAAACGTAATATGTAAGGGTGGAAGAAGAACACCCTTTGGATCCACGAGCGGCTAGGCAATAACATTTTTCTGACTAGAATTAAGATTTCTTGAAGGCATTGCATCTTGAATATAGGTAACGTGAATCACTATCCCTACTTTCCTTCTTCTTCCTGCCCTTTCCCATATTACTTGGGGCCGGCGCAACATGTTTTTTTCTTCCATTCTGTCCTGTCACCTGTCATACTATCATTAACTCCCTTTTCTTTCATATCACTCCTCACACAATCCATCTTTTCTTTGGCCATCCATCTACATGTATACTCAGAACTCTGTGAGTAACATGCGTTTCACCCCTCCTCTTCTTACATGACCATACCAAGACAAACGATTTCCTTTCAACTTTTCAGTCACTGGCGCCATTTTCAAAGTTCCTCTAATATACTCATTTCTCACTTTATCCTTTCTCGTCACACCACACATCCATCTCAACGTTCTCATCTCCGCTACATGCAATCTTTTTTCATCCATCTGTTATACAGCCCAACATTCTGATCCATATAGTATGACAGGTCTTATCACGGATTTGTAAATTTTACCCTTCAACTTGAGGGGCATCAGTGGGTCGCAAGTTGTTTCCGTGACTTGTCGCCATTTCATCCATCCCGCGTTGATCCGATGTATTACGTCTCGGTCTACCTCACCATCCCCTTGGACCGGTATGGGCATTCCGGCGTGAGATAAAGGCACAAGATTGAAGAGACCGCCAAAATTAACTGGTTTACTCTCTAAAATCCCACTCCAATTATTTGCCTCATTCATCAGTCTTTCAAAATAGTCCTTCCACCTCTCTTTGAATTTTTTCATCATCCGATAGGACCATTCGAGCTTCATTTCTTACACATCTTATTCTTGGGCTTTTGCTTTTGTAATGCGACGGCTTTCTTAGCTTTTTTCTTCAAAATATCATACTCACTCTTTATTTCAGCTTTCAAACTACCGTTTCCCGCTTCTACACGCTGCCATTCCTTGAATTTTGTTTTCTTTTCTTTCAACACATTCACCACCACCATGTATCCCTATCTATTGTGCCTTTTCCTCTCGTCTCTCCCAAAATATCTTTCACTACATACCTGGTACACTCCGCCATCGCATTCCAGCTTTCATTTATACTTCGATCATTCATGTCTCTCATCTCTATCTTTTTGTCCACCACTCGCTCTCTGAATTTTTTCGCACAATCATTCTTCTCTAACATATCTATGCCATTTTATTTTGGTGGAAGACGCTTTTTGCTTTTGTTAAATTTTATTTTGACTACTGATTCCATAACCAGGAGTCGGTGCTGTGAGAAACTAAAAAGTAGTCAATTTGCGTCTTATGGTGACCGCTTTTGTACGTGATCAGGTGGTGTTCCTCACTTTTTTTAAACCAAGTATTGGCAACTGCCAGGTCAAAGGCGGTAGCAGATTGCAGCAGCGTGTCTCTTTCATTATTCAGACTTCCAAGACCCCATCTTCCATTTACTCTTTCATAAATACCTTTCATTCTTCCCATATGTCCATTAAAATCGCGTATTCAACTATCAATTAACTATCAAAAAAATTAAAAATTTGAGGTCTTCTGCCAATTTTTCAACACTAAAAATTGTGTACTCTGCACTGGCGCACTCTATCCTAACCTATTGTATGGGGAAACTCTGGAAAGACTTTTCTGCTTAGGCTAGAAAGAGCACAGAGAGCTGTACTCAAAGACATAGCGCACAAACCATCGGCACAAACCAATTCGGTTCCCTACACATGAACTCTACATGCTCTTTGCAAAGTTCCTACAGTAAGACTTGCCTTTATCCTCAACACTGTACCTACTGCGCAAACACTCAGAACTTGAATTCGTCCCCGATAGTAGTTTGCAAAGTCGCAGGGCGAATAGAGTCTGTCGGACAGAATCCTCTGGTGTGGTGTTGGTAAACCGGCAGTATCACTTTTTTGGCCCTGTTTTATATAATAAAATAAATAAAATACTGAACATCTATCCACTTACCTCACGGGAATGTAGAATACTCACAGATAAATGGCTTTATACCTTAACCTATGATAAATTGGAGAACCTAATAAAAAACTAAAATCTAAAAAACAAAAGAAACCTACATCTAAATTTAAATATATTTTTTCTTGATTCCCTATACCTTCCATAATTATTAACAATCAGACAACACACACATCCACACTGTAATAACACCCACACCACACATATTCAGACACCACACAGACACAAACACACCCTTATCCATACCACATACCATGGTATATGGTATGGTATCAGTATCATGATAGAAGAACTGGAATTTTACTATTCTTATGCTGTTTTGTTGTCATAATGGTTGTTAATTTTTTAAGATATTATCATTTTTATTATTATTATTATATTCTTTATTGTACACCACATAAACAAAAATACAGGACAAACATAAAAAGAAGAAGATAAGATATATAAGACATTATCATTATTTGTTGTCTTTTCTTTTTTTTTTTGTATATACTTCAATAAATTAAGCTGGAACGCCGAAGTCTATCCTCTAGGAAGTGGGCGCTAATGGCTGCGACACAGTTTTATTTTAATCTAATATAGCTGTTAACGAGCACTATATATTGTAAAAATTGTTATGTTCCAATAAATACATTTATTTATTATTATTATTTATTATAATTCCTCATGTACAGAGATGGTCATTAAAGCAGTATCAAAATCCTCCCAAAACTTCTCTTTCACCATTTCATCATATCCAGCTTGTGGTGCATACGCACTGAATACATTCAACATCACATACTCTAACATAACTTTCACAACTATAAATCTATCTTTAATCCTTTGTACTTCCATCACGGTTTCTTTCAATTTACTATCTAGCACTATTCCTACGCCATATCTTTTTCCATCACTTCCAGTATAATAAAACTTATATCCCTCACCAATTTCCCTCGCTTTTGTTCCTGTCCATTTAGTTTCCTGCAAGCATGTTATATTTATCCGTCTTCTTTTCAATACATTCACTAACTCCCAGGCCCTTCCAGTCATGGTCCCGGCATTCCTACTTGTATACCTCAATCTCATTTCCCGAGCTAGCTTCTTACGTTGCCCCCGCCCGGGATGGTGCAACAACCCTGGTCCATTACCCACAGGAGCCGGGTGCTGCCCCTGCGCGTCGCCTGTGGGGTACGCCCTAACCCTATCGCGCATTCTATTAACACCAAACATGTTGCAAAGGGATTTGGCAGCGTTTTGTAGTCGGCCACCAGCCTGACACTAACCCACATAATATCATTATAATATCCCACATACATAAAAAGCAACAGTGTTTTATGTTCCGGGGTGCACAGAGTACTTTGTAACATACTGAAACCTGGGTGTACCTTAATTGACAACAGAAAATGTGCATAGATTATATAAAATACTAGCTTCTGCCAGCGGCTTCGCCCGCGTGAAAGTAGGTTTCTCCATACAAACTTTGGACCCCCGTTTCATCCCTTTAAAAAGTGAATTATGGAAAATTCTCTCTTAGTGCTCGCCTACGTCACAAAAAGAAGCCTTGTGCAAAATTTCACGCTCCTAGTCCTAGTGGTTTCGACTGTGCGTTGATATGTCAGTCAGTCAGTTTCTCCTTTTATATATATAGATAAACTGTCGCTTGTATCTCTAAAACTAGAACTAATCGTTACTTTTTATTTGTGACTAGCTTCTGCCAGCGGCTTTACCCACGTCAATGTAGGATTCTCCATACAAACTTTAGACCCCCGTTTCATCCCGTTAGGGTCTGAATTTTGGAAAATCCTTTCTTAGTGCTCGCTTACGTCATAAAAGGAAGCCTTGTGCAAAACTTTAAAGGTCCTAGTAGTTTTAGCTGTGCGTTGATATGTCAGTCAATCAGTTTCTCCTTTTTTATATATAGATTGTGATTTTCGAATTCAGCAGATGAAAATACATGAGAATGAGCAAATTTTGAGTTCGAAACCTTTCTCATTGTTGGGCAGTGTATTTATTTAAACTATTTGACTTTTTTATAATTGTATTGTTACCTTACAAAGAATATTCATTTGTTTTTCACCCTCTCCCTCTTCATCTAAATCCAAACCATTATCCGGTGACAATTGTAGAGCGTAGCGAGCATCTGATGATAATGATACATTGAAACCATGGCATAGGAGCCATGATATCATTGTATGTTATCTTTAGGATTTCTTTAAGCCTAAGGTGCCAGGTGAAAACCTTACGACCAGGGTTGTAAACTGTGACAAGGCCTTTGAATTTATTATCTAATGCCAGTTTTGATCGGAGATAATGCAAGAATGTGGAAGAACTTCTACAACGTTTGATTCGAAGTCGCTAGTGCGACTACTGACCGTGGAAGTTGGATCTACCCCTGATCTCTCGGTGGTCGTTTCGGATTGCCACCCTATCAGACTGTGATAGTACCCTATGGTACAGAGAGCGCACAATTGTGTTTGCGCGATACTTGGAAAATGTTTGAGTTTGGACACCGTGGTCCAAAATTCGGATAGGAGGATTTTTATCCTATAGAAAACGTAAATGTAGTTTGTTCAATAATTATAAAAAAAAATATTAAAATATCAGTAAATACTAAAAACCATAGTAAAAATCATTACGTTACACAAATACATAAAATAGACATTAATATCAAATCTGAGTAAACAGTTTGGCGGATGCTGATAGCGGTTTCCGCTGTTTTTGTGGCCGACAGATTATCCATGTAGGTAGCTCTACATACTTGCGTTAATATTATTGATATCAAGTTTTTTAGGTTGTTACCAACTGCAAAATATTATTCGCTAACTAACTACCTACGTCTATTTTCAAAAGTACTTCTGTTCCTTCTATGTGTCCTTTCAAGCAGCTTTTTCGCTTCCATAACAACATCTTATTGGTGACTGTCGGTACGAGTGTAATCATGGTAATACTTAGTGTGTTTTATAGTCGTCAAAGTACATTTGCTAATGCTATTTTCATTCATGTATTTCTGCATGAATCTGTACTTGTTTACATCAACAGATATGCAGAACCGCCGGTGGGACCCCAGAGGTTTCAGCGACCCGTCCGCCGCTACCTTGCCGGCGAGATGATGGCCACCCAACAGTGCTCCCCGTGCCCCCAACCAGATCCTTACCAGCCAAGACGTATCATAGGTCAAGAAGACTGCTTATGCCTTAACGTGTACGCCCCCAAAATGCCCGCCACTGAAGAAGGTGAGGATTTCTGTAACACATCATCAATTAAATAACCATTTTATTATATGAAAAACTACCTTCTACCACCGGCTTCACCCGCAAAACTTATGAGTTTTTATAATATGAAAATAATTTGTAGCATTCTGGGGTAGTTCCCAGAATGCTACAAATTATTATGTGTTGTTATGCACCAGCATTAATACATATTAGCGAAAGAATTTTCAGAATCGGTTCAGTAGCATCAGATATTAGATTATCCCCCTACATTCAAACTTAATTTTACTTTTTTATGGTACTTACTAGCAAGTGTAGATAAAGGATATATTAAATAATTTCTAGGAAGCCCAGTTGTCTTCTTCATTCATGGTGGTAACTACAGATCAGGATCGATGGCATCGTATGGTGTAAGTTTTTTTTATGTCTAATTCTCCTTACGCGCGTCCATTATACCGGCTACTTCACAAGTTTATAATGCTATCTTCTTCATTCAAGGGGCAACATTTGGTGCAGAAAGACACAATATTGGTAACGGCGCAATATCGGCTAGGGTCACTCGGGTATCTCAGCACTGGACAAAGAGACGCAGGAGGCAATCTTGGCCTTTTTGACCTGCATACCGCTATGATCTGGGTAAGTTTTTTAAACCACAGCATTAAGTACCAGAAGGACATAATCTGTGATCATTCCTGCAAGACGAAATACTTAGGTCTCTTTCTTATACATCCGAGTAGAAGGAACAAAAATCATAGGTAGGTACCTACTGTTTCTTTGTATTTTACAAAACATTTGAAATACCCGCCTTAGAGCATGAAGCACAACAACCAATTCTTGAGCCATAGAAATTGATATAACTAAACACAGAAATATATTTCTTTAAAAAAACTTTTCACAAAAAAATACAACCGACTTTAAAGTAAAAAAAAACACTGAAAAGTGCAAAATAACTTTAATTTCGGAAGTCGGTGTTTCTATAATAGTTTTGTCTCTTCGTTATTTAACACCGACTTCCGAAATTAAAGTTATTTTGCACCATTCAGTGTTTTTTTTACATTTTACATTGAAGTCGGTGAAAAGTTTTTTTATTTTGCACTTTTCAGTTTTTTTTTTACATTGAAGTCGGTTGTATTTTTTTGTGAAAAGTTTTTTGTTTTACACTTTTTAGTTATGGCACCACCACTAAAAAGTACCTCTCAGCCAAACTTAAATTCTTTATAGCCGGAGTGCAAAAAATCTTTAATAATCCAAAAACACGGTTAGATTACATTACCTTATTACAGAGTTCCGGTGCCTAACTTCAGGCTTCATCATCAGATCAGTTCGATATATTCCCCCTCTTATTTCAGTCAGTCATCGACTACACGTATAAACAAAGCAATTTTATTTGTTACGACGACTGTTCTGCTGTGATCCTATGAGAAGTTCTGTTCCATATCTTCGAAGATCATGATCAGATCATTACAATATTTCTATGGGAACAACTCGGAAGCATAACCAGTCAATCATAAAAAAAAATAAACATACATTCAGCCGAACATAGAACCTCCTCCTTTTTGAAGTCGGTTAAAACCGAAGTCAACTTTATTTCAGATCCAAGACTACATTCAATTCTTTGGTGGTGATCCAAAACGAGTGGTGGTGATGGGTCAAGGTTCTGGAGGCAGTGCTGCGTCCCTTTTGGCGATGTCTCCCGAGGGTCGCTCCGCTACGGGAGTGGCTGCCTTGTCCGGTGCGCCACTGTCTCCGGGAGCCGTAAGATCTGACCCGGCCAAACACGCTGAAGCTCTAGCGGAACGCACTGGGTGTCCGAAGAAACCAGCTGAAAGTCTTCTCATATGTTTAAGGCAACTACCTGTAGAAGAACTTGTGCAGGTATCTATATAATTGATTGTTATTAATTACATTTTCTATTTTAATAACTTAACATCGTTTAAAATAATCAAATATTTACAGGCGGATGAGGATTTGAATATGAACATGATAGATACACAAAGATTTTTAGAAGAGATCTCTGGACGTTCAGGTGAGTTATGAAATAGCTTGGAAAACAAACATCATCACCGTCATTGAGAGCAGTGGTGGCCGAGTGGTAACGGCTCCGACTTACGAGTTGTAGGTTGCGGGTTCAAACCCAGACAGGCGTATTACTTTGTGAAGTTTATTTCATCACCACTGCTCTCAAAACGGTGAAGGAAAACATCGTGAGGAAACCGGCATGTCTTAGAACCAAAAATTTGAAGACATGTGACATCCACCAACCCGCACTGGGCCCGCGTGGTGGATTACGGCCCATTCCCTCTCCTAGAGAGGAGGCCTGAGTCCCAACAGTGGGAACATTTTAAGGCCGACTATGCTATGCTATACTATCATCGTCATCCATAGCCCGACTTCACACACTGCTGAGCATAGACCTCTTTTCAATCCACACATTACAGTACAAGTTTTATCCAGGTTTTACCCACGACGGCAATAATGTCGTCTATGTATCTTGCTAAGTACATCAAAATAAGGAGTATGTTGAACTCTGTCAGGCGCTGGTGCCAGAGTGGAAGGTGCTGACGATCTCCGGGGTCTGCCACCACTGGTCTCTGAAGCTCCGGCTGAGTCACTCAAAAAGAAGCAGAAGCGTGTGCCCCTTCTCACTGGTGTCACGTCCGCTGAGACTTCCAGAGCTGTGTTTGGTAAGATTTTTTGTTGATTGATCAGAAATGGTTAATTATATTATATTTTTTCCACTTTTGTTAACTATCAGCTTTTATGATACCTATTGCTTGACGCCGCTTGAAAGATGTGGTCCGCATTTAAATAGGACAATTGAAAACGTCTATCTTTATATCTTTTGTATCAACAGGAAAATTCAACCATTTACTGACAGAGCAACTTCAAACAGTGAAGGATTTCTTGAAGAAAGACTTGATCGGTGGTCTTCAGAAAGTAGTGCAAGGAGTCGAGGGCCTGATCCCTCTGGCTTCCAGCGTGGATAGTATATTGCCAGTTTCGGACTACTACCAGGGCTTGTTTGATCAGGCCTCCAATATCGTTGACGGACTCTCTGAGGTTGCTGAAGCAACAGGTAACCGAAAAATAAAAATTACGTAATAACTTCGATTTTGGAAAACTTTAAAATATGCAATTAAAATATGACACTGATCCTTTATGTAAAAAAACAATTGGTTGTTTCTCCTGCAGGTATTTATTTTTGTAGTTAATATTTTATCTAAGCAACTAATTCTGATCACTATATTTTTTTGAAAACATTATCAAAATTGGTTATTTGATTTCAATTTGGTCAAGAAAGGTTTCAGGTATCGAATAGGTTAAGGCATTAAAAAGACATTTTTCATTTGAAATGACCATGTGGCCTTGGACGACCGACCATGGCAGCAAGCCACTGTTCCCATCCAGCTAGGTGGCCTCGGCGTCAGCAAAATTTCAAGTATAAGTTTACCAGCTTTCCTCTCCTCGGTGCACAGTACTGAAACTTTAACCAGGAATATTTTATCTTCCTCACTGGTTGATGTTGAGGTACCGTGCTAGTCCGATGCGTTGAACGCTTGGAAAATGGCTTGTCCCAACACAGATATGCCCGACAACCTGTCCTCGCAGAGACGGTGGGATGTGCCGCTCTGCAGTATTGTACGGAACAACTTAATGAATACGTCGTCAAGTACTTCAGAGCGTGCGCGTCTGCTGGCTGTAGGAGAATAGGAGTCTCGAGTTCGGGCTTTAGGCACTCCCGTGATCCACCATAGGGACTATGTTGAATGACTCCTCGTTTCGGCTCGCAATCTGTTTACTCTTAGGCGCACCTTGTGTTGCTCCACATCGGTGCCACTGTGGCGAAGCTGTCGATAGCCTCGGACACCGTGGCCTGTCCTGCTGCAGGAGCGCAGGCCGCATAGCACGGCATGCTACCATCAACGACATTATTCATCGAGAGCTGTCGTCACCGCCGGCGTACCTGCCGTATTAGAACCTAGCGGCTTGGTATGTGACGCTGGAAAGAGACCAGATGGTAATATGACGTTGGTCCGTGGAAGGTGGCCTCTGGTGTGAGACGCAACCTGTGTCGACACCCTTGGGCCATCCATGTTCTTAGTTCGGCGGGCTGAGCCGGCGCTGCCGCTGCGGCTGCTGAGATCCTCAAACGGCGCAAAAACTGTAACCCTATTGGTAATTACAGTTTTGAGCCATTTGGGGTCGAAACGCTTGGGTCATGGGGTCTGAGTGCGCGTCTCCTTTTCCTTAACTTCACGCCGACTGATCGACACTGCGTGACCGGAGGGCTGGCTCGTTCTTCGCCCAAAGAATTAATAATTTATTTATTTATTATTAGACATACATACAGCTATCATCATTACAGACCAATCCAATGCGATAGTGTAGTCAAAAATATAAATTGCAATAATGATTTCATACAATTCCAATTCCTAACATTTACAAAAATAAAATAACTTAGTCAATATAATAAAAATTAATAATTAATGTAACATACAATTAAAATAAAATATAAGGCAATTAATTATCAGAATACAATTATTTAATTCAATTAATTATTTATTATTATTATTATTATAACATAAAAAATGTAATGCAATTTTTGCGAACTCGCTCAGTGAACATGAGAATATATCAATTCTATCAGCCACCCGGTTTAGTGTGCGCATTGCCCTCGAGAATGGGACGTTGGCCACCAGCTTGGTGCGACCGCGCGGCAGTGCGAACAAATCCGGCCGTCTGCGACGTTGAACGTACCCATCGGGCACGCACAATCCCATCTCCTGCAACACACCCGGATTGTTTGTGTTGCCCTGGAACACTCCTAGAATATACGATACCAACGCTAGATCCCTTCTTGTCTCCAACCTGTTGTATCCCACCTTATGCCCAAAACGATATATAAATGCCCAAAAAGATAATCTTATATATAAAATTCTCGTGTCACGGTGTTCGAACTTGAACTCCTCCGAAACGGCTCGACCGATTCTCATGAAATTTTGTGAGCATATTGAGTAGGTCTGAGAATCGGCCAACATCTATTTTTTTTTTTTTTTTTTTTTATTTATATGGCAGAACAACGTTTGCCGGCTCAGCTAGTCTTATATATAAAATTCTCGTGTCACGGTGTTCGAACTTGAACTCCTCCGAAACGGCTCGACCGATTCTCATGAAATTTTGTGAGCATATTGAGTAGGTCTGAGAATCGGCCAACATCTATTTTTTTTTTTTTTTTTTTTTTTTATTTATTTATATGGCAGAACAACGTTTGCCGGCTCAGCTAGTATAATATAATATTCCACAACTATCACACAACGCCGTCTAGCCCCAAGCTCAGCAGAGCTTGTGTTATGAGTACTAGACAACTGATAAACATACTTATATATTTCTAAATACATACATATTATAGATAAATTGCACCCAGACACAGAACAAATGATTGTGCTCATCACACAAACATTTGTCCTGGGTGGGAATTGTGGCATACAGCCTCATTTGCTATACTGGGTTGGTGAGGAATAAAACCACTGGTTGACTTCTTTCTTCTATATTAGATGTTTTCTTCAAGATGGCTTCCCGCTGACTGGTGTCGGTCGGCCAAAATGTTCCTACTTTTATACAATTTTTCGTAAGTCTAATTTAATGTCTAACCAATCACAAAAAATCACATTAAAATCGTTAGCCAATCAGAGCTAAGCAAGAAATTGTGCAATTTCCCTAAGTATCTCGAAACTTTACCGTAACGAGAACCGCGCGACAATATTGCTCGATTTGCGCTAAGTTTACATAGTTAGACTATGTATTTATGGTTTTTATACACTAATTAAACAACAAGAACATAAATAAAATACAAACATAACATAAAAACACTATTTCTTTACCTAACACTAAGTCTACTATATGTATAAGGTAAGTTCACTATCTATACAACTAAGGAGAAACATTGCACTTATTCACTTAAACTATTATTGTTCGTAATCACTTTGTTATAGGTTTATCAGCGTCTATGTATCACTTATGTACTGTTCACTACGCACTATGTATTTTAGTTGTCCCGCACATCACTCCCGCCGTGCGACCGCGTCGCATCAGTTCGCGGTGCGGGCTCGACGCTCGTAGACAGGGGCAGGATCACCAGCTTCTTCACTGGCCGGCGTAGAACACCTCCCTTGGTCAGCACGTCCACCGTCCGCACGATGTTGTCGGGGCCCGGATACGTAGAGATGACTCTTCCTCGGATCCACACGTTGCGGGGTAGATTGGGGTCGACGATCTGCACGAGGTCGTTGACACCCACTGCTTGACCTCGTCCGTGGGGCTCCCGCCGGTGTTGGAGGTCAGGTAGGTACTCCTTCACCCAGCGTAGCCAGAAGATGTCTGCCAGCCGTTGTGCGGCTCGCCAGCTGGACCGTGAAATGGTGTCTTGCTCGGTGAACGCGCCTGGCTGCGGCACGCGCCCTGGTCCTCCCAATAGGAAGTGATTGGGAGTGAGGGCTTCAGGATCTTCTGGGCTGACTGAGACGTGAGTCAGCGGGCGACTGTTGACTGTGTACTCTACCTCAGCTAGTAGAGTCGTGAGAACTTCTTCTGTTGGGTGACGTTCATGTAACGTCGCGGTGAGAGCTGTTTTGACGGAGCGAACCATGCGCTCCCAGGCCCCGCCCATGAATGGAGCTCCAGGCGGTATGTAGCGCCAGGAGATGGTCCTCTTCGCTGCTTCTTCTGCTGTCGCCGCGTCGATTGCCTGTCGTAGTTCTTTGTCGGCGGCCTTTAAGTTGGTGCCGTTATCCGACCATATTTCAGTCGGGCAGCCTCGTCGTGCGATCATTCTTCTCACTGCCATCACTGCGGAGTCGGCGCTGAGCGAGCCGGCGACTTCTAGATGTATGGCTCGCGTCGTGAGACATGTGAAGATGGCCACATATCTCTTTTGTCGGTTCCGTCCGACGGTCACTGAAAGGGGTCCGAAGTAATCTACCCCGGTGAAGGTGAAGGGTCGCTTATGGTGAGCTAAGCGGCACGCTGGCAGGTCCCCGGTTCTTGGATGCGGTGGTACTTGTGTCTTCATCCTGCAGAATAGGCATCTTCTCAGTATTGCGCGTGTGATAGGGCGCAGTCTTAGTACCCAGTACTGTTGTCTGCATTCGTTGACGGTGGCTTCTACACCGGCGTGGTGGAGTTGCCGATGTACTGCTTGTATCCAGAGCTTGACCGTGGGATGATCACCGTCGATTACCAGCGGGTTCTTGAACTCGTCCTTCATGTCTTGAACCGCTCGAATACGGCTTCTGAGTCTGAGTTCGCCGTTTATTGACTCGACGCTGAGTTGGTGAAGGCGACTTTCTTTGTTGGTCTGTTTCCCGTTGTTGAGACTGTCTATTTCCTCTGTGAAGGACTCTTCTTGAGAAGACTTCATCAGGAGTTCTTCAGCTGTCTTGAGTAGCTCGGCTGTCACTGGCAATAGTTTTCTATTTTCTTGTGGCGATTTCTTTATCGTCGTAGGTACCCGTTGTTTCACTGTAGTTTTGTTCTTCTTCCAGGCGGGATCGGCTTCTTTATTCTTCTTCGTTCTTCTGAAATTGACTCTTTGTTTGGTAGCTCTACAGAGTTGAATGAACTGTAGAACACGTGCTGTTGAGTATCGGAGTCGGTCCCAGCTGGAGAACTTCGTTGGATCAGGTAGACCCTCTGCAAGCCTCAGTTTTCTCTTGTCGTTCACGTGATGTGTCTTCTCTTCATCGGAAGGTTCTTCTGCTGTTGTCCTCGTAGTTTCAGTCGGCCAGGAGTCTTCTGTCAGGTATAGAAAGTCTGGTCCTCTGAACCACCGATGATCTCTGTTGAATGTTGCAGGTACATCTCGTGTGGCGTCGTCCGCTACGTTCAGCTTCGTCGGGACCCAGCGCCAGTCGTTGACCTTAGACGTCTCTTCTATGGCTGCTAGGCGATGAGCCACGTAGGGTTTGTACGAACGTGACCCCGTTCGTATCCAAGTCAGTACGGTTTTGCTATCTGTCCAGAATACTGTTCGATCAGGCTTCCTCTCGTGTTCTTCCACCACTGTCTCTGCTAGTCTGGTGCCCATAACTGCTGCTTGCAACTCCAGTCTTGGGATTGACGTCAGCTTCAACGGCGCCACTTTCGCTTTGGCTATGATGAGGGATAGGTTGACCTCGCCGTCTGACGTCACGGCTCTCCAGTAGAGGACCGCAGAGTAGGCAGACTCGCTGGCGTCGCTGAAGACGTGGAGTTCTAGGGAAGCGGCGTCGCTGTAGTCGAGATATCGCCGCGGGATTGCTACTTCGTGGAGGTTCTTCAGATGCTCCATCCATGTCTCCCACTGCTCTGCCAGGTCTTCGTCGATCTTGTCGTCCCACGCCGTTCCTCTGCGCCAGACTTCCTGAAGGAGTTGTTTCGCCCTGATGGTGACAGGTGAGGCGAATCCGAGAGGGTCGAAGAGTGACATCACTATTCTTAGTGCTTCCCTTTTCGTCGGCTGTTTTCCTTCTATGAGTGTCGATGGTATTCTGGTTAAGTTGAGGTTGAAGGTGAGTTCGTCTGAGTTGATCTTCCATATGACCCCCAGGACTCGTTCAGTCTTCTCCTCCGATCTGTAGAGTTCTATGTCTTCTGTTTGTTTATCTTCTCCGAGTGATTCTAGGAGCGACGCTGAGTTCGATTTCCACTGTTTCAATTCGAAGCTGGCCTTCATGTGTACTTCTCGTACACTCTTCGTAATTCGTTCGGCGTCTTCGAGGCTTCTGAAGCTGTCTAAATAGTCGTCGACGTAATGCTTCTCTATGATGGCAGCTGCGGCTTCTGGGTAAGCTTCCTCGTGCTGCTTGGCGTTCAAGTTCTTGACGTAGATTGCTGTCGAGGGCGAACTCGATGCTCCGAAGATTAACGACTTCATTCTGTACTCTTCTGGAGGCTTGTCGTCTCGTCGGTCCCCACGCCACAGGTATCGCAGTGCGTCTCTGTCTTCTTCTCGCAGTCTGACCTGCATGAACATCTCCTTGATGTCCGCCGTAACTGCGATCATATGTTGCCGGAATCGCATGACGACGCCTGGTAGTGACCGCAGTAGATCCGGACCTTTGAGTAGCATGTCGTTGAGAGCCACCCCTTTGGTCTTGGCTGCGGCGTCGTGGACTACTCGAAGTTTCTCTGGTTTCATCGGGTTGGTAACTGCGAAGTGCGGCAGGTACCAAGTCTTGTTAGCTGTCTTCTGTTTTGGGGCAGGTTCAGCGTATCCTTTTGTGATGAGAGAGTCCATCTGTTCGACGTACTTCTTCTTCAATGTGGGTTCACGATCAATTTTCTTTTCTATATTGAAGAGCCTTTTCAGTGAGTTTTCGTAGTTGTCTGGGAAGTTGACATCTTCTTTGCGCCAGAGAAGACTGGTCTGGAATCTTCCTTCTTCTATCTTCGTCGTGGTCTTCTCTAGGATACGAAGTGCTCGCTCTTCCGGATCAGTCTTCGGTCTCTTAGGGTTGATGCAGAGTGCGTCCATCTCGAAGTATTTCTTCACGAGGTCTTCTAAGTCTTCTTCTTCTGGATCTTCTGTGACGTGTGACACGAAGTCGATCTTCTGACCAAAGGTTCGTGTCTGGCTACCGTGGAGTACCCAACCTAGCGGCGTGAGAGATGCCACTGGGTGGTTGTTGTCCCCTCTTCTTAGTTCTGTTGTCAGCAGGAGATGCCAGTTGTCCTGCCCGATGAGTACTCGTGGCTTCGCGTTGGTGTACGTGAGATGTCCTCGGATGTCCGATAAGTGTTGACACCCTTCTACTAGTTCTTGTGGAACCCGTTGAGACGAGACTTGCAGGTTCTTCACTGTGCGTGCTTGTATCTGTTCTTCATGATCGTTGAGTCCCTTCAGCTTTATGACGACTCTTCTGGATGCTGACTCTGACGTCTTCATGTCGTTGATGGTTTCTATCTTCAGCGGGTCTATGGGGCCTGTTGCTCCTATGCTCGTCGCTAGACTATCGTCGACAAGCGTGACTGTTGACCCGTCGTCCATCAGCGCGAAGGTGTTGACAGCTCCTTTCGGCCCCTCCACCTGGATCGGGAGGATCTTCAAGTACGATTGTTTCTTGACCGTCCAAGTCGAATTGATGACTTCTGTTGCCTCTTCTTTTGCTTCCGCTTTCTCTGCTTTCTTGTCATAGTGCAGCATCTTGTTATGAGAGTACTTGCAGTTGTTGATTCCGCATGACTTCGGTCGGCAGTTGTGTGTCTTGCTTCTGTAGCGGAGGCACCTGAAGCAGAGGCGTTTCGTCTTGGCCATGTCCCATCTTTCATTCACGTCCAACTTCTTGAATTGTTCGCATTCTGTAGCGTTGGTGTGTCCCGTGTTTTCACATATGAGGCACTTCGATGGTGTTGTCTTCTCAGTCACGTTGTTGACCCTTTGCGTCCTCTTCTGTGGTGCCGCTGTAGCCGGTGCTGCCACCTGTTCAGGCAGCGCGTAAGGTCCGCACAACTCTGCTTCCCTCTTGAAAAACTTCTCGATCTTGATGAGGCAAGGATCTTCACGTGGCTGCGTGGCTGAGAAGTCGTAGTATCTATACCGTAGAGTCGGTGTCAGCTTGTCGACTATTGTCTTCGCGAGTTCAGGATTGTACATGTAGTTGAAACAACCCAAAGTCTTCAATGTTGCTACTACGTTGGAGATCTTAGTGGCGAATATGCAGATGTCCCTCGGTGACTCAGTAAGACGTGGTAGGCCTCGAAGCGTCTCCATCTCCAGCATGGCTATTGACTCTGGTCTTCCGAATCTTGACTCCAAAGTCTTCATCACTTCGGCTGGGTGTGCGTTGGTTATTAGTAGACCTTCAACTGCTTCTTTGGCTTTCCCTCTCAGGTTTCTTCTAAGTCGATTTGTATTTTCAACTGTGCTGAACATCGCTTCTGTTTCGTAGTAGGCGGCGCGGAATGGTAGCCATTCCTGATGAGCCCCACTGAAGATCGGCAACTCGACGAACTTAGGTCGATGAGAGACGTTGACAGCTCGGGTGATGGCTTCAGCTAGGAGGGCTAAGTCGGTTTGGCCTCCCGCCGGTAGCTGACGTGTTTCTTCCTGCTTCGCTGCCATTGGTTCTTCTATGTGGACAACCGTTGGTTCTTCTATGGGGCGGTGAGGTTCGTTGGCGATCGCTAGTACCGGACGATTCACTTGATTGTCCAACCAGCTGTCCACTCTTGCATTAACTTCTGACTTCGTGTAGAGGGAGACGTCGTCTTCTTCCTCTTCTGAGTCTTCTTTCTCCAATGTTGCTAGGCGTGCTGCGGCTAACTCCACTTGCAGGCGTAGTAATTCTTCTTTTGCTTTCGCAATCTTGAGCTGTTTTGTTCTGCTGTGAGTAGATCCCCCCCCTCCCCCCATGTTGCTAGGTGGGCGGAGATCCTGTAGTCCGGTCGGTTTTGGTGGACCGGTGACGTTCTTCTTGGCTCGCTTCACTGTAGAGGTTTCTGTTTCTTGGCGAGCTTCACTGGTGACAACAGTAGCGGGTGGCTTCATCAGCTGTTTGGCCTTCGCACTTAGAGTTAGCGTCGTCGCGGCCGATGGGGTTACTGAAGGAACGGTGGCGCTGTCGAGGTGCGAGGCGGGTGGCCCGGTTGCGGCTGAAGTGGAAGCGGCGGTGTCGGCGGTCGAGGTGGTTGCGGCGGTCGCAGAAGTCCCGGTGGATGGCTCAGTTGCCGCGGAGGTGTCTGTCTGTCCCGAAGTCTCCGTGGCGGTCGTCCCTGTTGCTGTCGATTCCGTGCTGGCTTCTGCGCTGGTACCGGTCGCCGAGGTAGTGGCCTCGGACGACGACGGCTTCTGTTCACCCGACGGCTTGCGGCTTCTATCTATTGAACGCGTAATGGCCATACTGTCAGCTGATTTTCTTCAAATATCTTGAGAACGCTTCTTATTTTTCGAAGAAATCTTCCCTAAGACGTGAAGTCTTCTTGTCTTGAATCTTGAAACGCTTCTTATTTCCCGGAGAAATCTTCCCTAAGACGTGAAGTCTTCTTGTCTTGAATCTTGAAACGCTTCTTATTTCCCGGAGAAATCTTCCCTAAGACGTGAAGTCTTCTTGTCTTGAATCTTGAAACGCTTCTTATTTCCCGGAGAAATCTTCCCTAAGACGTGAAGTCTTCTTGTCTTGAATCTTGAAACGCTTCTTATTTCCCGAAGAAATCTTCTTTATTGATGTTCCCCACAATATCCGGCGCTCGAAGGACCATTAAATGTGGCATACAGCCTCATTTGCTATACTGGGTTGGTGAGGAATAAAACCACTGGTTGACTTCTTTCTTCTATATTAGATGTTTTCTTCAAGATGGCTTCCCGCTGACTGGTGTCGGTCGGCCAAAATGTTCCTACTTTTATACAATTTTTCGTAAGTCTAATTTAATGTCTAACCAATCACAAAAAATCACATTAAAATCGTTAGCCAATCAGAGCTAAGCAAGAAATTGTGCAATTTCCCTAAGTATCTCGAAACTTTACCGTAACGAGAACCGCGCGACAATATTGCTCGATTTGCGCTAAGTTTACATAGTTAGACTATGTATTTATGGTTTTTATACACTAATTAAACAACAAGAACATAAATAAAATACAAACATAACATAAAAACACTATTTCTTTACCTAACACTAAGTCTACTATATGTATAAGGTAAGTTCACTATCTATACAACTAAGGAGAAACATTGCACTTATTCACTTAAACTATTATTGTTCGTAATCACTTTGTTATAGGTTTATCAGCGTCTATGTATCACTTATGTACTGTTCACTACGCACTATGTATTTTAGTTGTCCCGCACAGGAATCGAACCCACGACCTTAGCAGTCAGAGCCACTAACCACTAGATCAACAGGCCAGTCAAACAAAGTCAAATTAGCATTGCCAATTGCCATTCAACGTGGCAATGCTGCCAGCCAGCCTTCTGGGCACATTTCCGGATGACACTGATGTGGAGAAATACTTTGACGCGTTTCCACTCTCTCAGGTGACCGGGGTAGATGATGACCTGTCCGTCAAGTAGGCCCCGATCACACGACAGAGGTAGCCGGGCACCCGGTAATACCGGAGTGCCCTCCTAATGCTACTCCAGGGCAGGGAATTGAAGGCGTTGGCGATGTCCAAAGACACCGCCAAGACACACCTGCCCTGGGACACCGCATCCCCCGTCGTGGGGGCTCGCACGTGCATGATGGCGTCCACCGTGGAGCGCCCCCTGCGGAAGCCGAACTGGCCATCCGGAAGATCCGGCCCCACCCGTACCAAGAGCGCGACGAGGCGCTCTGCAATTGCTCTTTCAAAGGGCTTACCCACCTTGCCGAGCAGCACAATGGGCCGATATGCGGCGCTGGGCGCCCCGGCTTCGCGATGAGGACCAGTTTCCCCGTCTTTAGCTAAGCGGGAACTAGCCCCTCTCCATGCATGCGCTGAAGAGCCCTTTTAATCAAAACCCAAGAGCCTACATGGCCAGGCTTTTCCAGGCAAGCCGTCGGGTCCTGGGGCGGTATTTTTGGCACTCAGCCTTCGTACCGCCACACTCATCTCTACCTCGGTCGCCTCTGCAGGAGCGTTGTCGTCGTCGTCGCAATCGTGGTCCGCGTCAGACACCGCTGGTGGCGGAGCCATGGGCGGGGGAGAATGTTCCCCTCGCGCAGGGAACAGAGTGCTCACCACACCCTCCACAAGCTGGGGCCGGAGACTCTGCGTCAGCGGGGAAGCCCAGGGGCGGAGTTTATCCAGCTCCACCTTGTAGGGGCGCCCCCACGGGTCTCCGTTCAGAGTTCCCAGCCACACATTGTGGGCCTCCAGCTTGGCCCGCTTTATCTCCGCTCGGAGGGTGCGCTTCACCGCTGTGTATCCCTCGTATAGCTCCGCCTCTCTGGCCTCCGCATCCGACGGGAAAATGCGGCGCCTGCAGTGTCTGGCGTACCGGTGCCGCGCGGCATTGCAGACGTTGTTCAGTGCCGCAATCTTTGGCGACCACCAGTACACCTGGCGCCGAGCACGTCCTTGACGGACTCGGGGCATTGCCGCGTCGCAGATTTGCGACATAGCCTCCCGAAACCATTTCGCCTCGACGTTGATGTCGACAGGCTTGTCCGGTGCTTGCACGCAGGCCTGTACCGTCGCGGCTTCCAGGAGAACTAAAACTGGTGGTTTTAACCCCCCATTTAGTTACGAAATATTGGTTTTAGTGGCTAGTGGATTTTTTTAGTACTTTAGTAAAAATTCAATTTCTTACAAAAAATGCGCGAATTCTTATAAGAATCCATAATTATCAATCTGATACCAACGATGATGGTGCAAACAAAAATGATTCGATGAAGACGAATTAATACATAGCTGTTATTGAATAATTTTTATGTTGATTTACCTACTAATGTTAATTTACCCACAAATGGTATTTTGATCAACTGATTGTTAATTTTTATCACTAATTGTTAAAGGAAACTAATAACCTATATGCCTACTTATTTTATTTCGTACAAGACACATTTTTTTAGTGGAAAAATTTGCGATCTTGTGTGTGGGATAATTTTTTGGGGTACACTACATAAATACGAAAAACTTTATTCCGACAGTCACAAATACGAATTTCAAAATACTGATTTTCATAATTCCGAATGGTTTAAAATTCCGAATATAACAACTCCGACTTATCATTACTCCTATTTTTATAATTCCTAAATTTCAATATTCCTAACGTTTATAATTACTATTCTAAAAATACCGAGTTTCGATTGATCGAATAACAAAAAGACCGACTTAATGATAATTCGGAACATCAAAAATACGAATTCCGATTATTAAAATACCGATTAATACAATTCCGAAATAAAAACGCCTTGTAAAACTGTATAGCAAGTCAAATAAACACATCATCATCATCATCATCATCATTTCAGCCGAAAGACGTCCACTGCTGGACATAGGCCTCCCCCAAGCGTCGCCACAACGCACGGTCCTGTGCGTCTCGCATCCATCGGACTCCCGCAACCGTTACCAAGTCATCGGTCCACCTTGTAGGAGGCCTTCCAACGCTACGTCTTCCGGTACGTGGTCGCCATTCCAGAACCTTTCGGCCCCAACGGCCATCTGTTCTGCGAGCAATATGCCCTGCCCATTGCCACTTTAGTTTGGCGATTCTTCGTGCTATGTCGGCAACCTTGGTTCTCCTGCGGATATCCTCATTCCTGATTCGATCACGCAAGGAAACTCCGAGCATAGCCCTCTCCATTGCCCTTTGGGTGACTTTAAGCCTTCTAATGAGGCCCATTGTAAGCGACCACGTTTCGGAGCCATATGTCATCACTGGCAACACGCACTGGTCATAGACTTTCGTCTTGAGACACTGTGGTATATTGGACGAGAAGACACCGCGCAGCTTCCCGAACGCTGCCCAGCCGAGTCGGATTCGACGATTGATCTCTTTCTCGAAGTTAGACCTTCCCAACTGGACCGTCTGTCCCAGGTAAACGTAGTCGTCTACAACTTCGAGTGTAGAGTCCCCGACCTTGATAGGAGTGGGTGCTACATGGCTGTTTACCATGACTTTGGTTTTGTCCATGTTCATTTTAAGTCCCACTCTTTCGGAAGCTCTACTGAGGTCACCAAGCATTGTACTGAGCTCCTCCGTAGTCTCAGCCATGACTACTATGTCGTCGGCAAACCGAAGGTGAGTGATGTACTCGCCATTGACATGAATGCCTAGCCCTCTCCATTCCAAAACCTTGAAGACATCCTCCATTGCTGCCGTGAACAGTTTCGGAGAAATAACGTCTCCCTGCCTCACACCCCGCTGCAAGAGGATAGGTTTCGAGGTCTGGTCTTGTAGTCGGACTGACATAGTGGCGTTTTTGTACAAACACTTCAGCACTTCGATATACCGATAGTCAATTTGGCACCGTTGGAGAGACTGCAGTACAGCCCAAGTTTCAATCGAATCAAAGGCTTTCTCGTAGTCCACAAACGCTAAGCAGAGAGGCTGATTATACTCCTCAGTCTTCTGTATAACCTGCCGCAGCGTATGTATGTGGTCCACGGTGCTGAAGCCTTTACGAAATCCGGCTTGTTCGGAAGGCTGGAAGTCGTCGAACCTGCGCGCGAGACGATTCGTGATGACTCTGGAAAACAGCTTGTAGACATGGCTCAGAAGCGAGATGGGCCTATAATTCTTAAGCAGGGCATTATCGCCCTTCTTAAAGAAGAGTACCACCACGCCTCTGCTCCACGCCTGAATAAACACATAATTGAACAATTCTTAAATCACAGAACAATCCTCAACTCTAACATAACCCAAATGATTCACCAACAATAGAGGGGATCTGGCACTCGGCCGCCGCTGCCGCGGCACGCTCGCTTAGCTTGCTCGCCTTCGCGCTTTATTAGTCACAATTCTAACCTAACCTAACCTAAGTAATTCATCAATAATACAGGGGATTTGCAGCATGCAAGCAGGCATGCAGTGTGCAAGCAGACATGCAGCATGCAAGCAAGCATGCGAAATGCAAGCAGGCATGCAACATGCAAGCAAGCATGCAACATGCAAGCAGGTATGCAGCATGAAAGCAGGCATGCAGCATGCAAGCAGGTATGCAACATGCAGCAAACATTGTTTCTATCACGGCTCTGGCGCTACGGGGTTTGGGCGGCCCCACGCGAGCTTATCGTCGCAGATGGTTTTAACGCTCACCACCGCACCTGCTCCTCAGCTCGCGGGCCGCCCCACTCCTCCGCGCCTACGCGAGTTTAAATTACACTCTAGGGGTAGGGCAGACAAGACTGCGTGAAGTCGGTTTTGCAGCGATTCGTTACCGTCACTAAATTTTGTAGCACAACATATTGACTTTTAGTTTATTCGAAGTATTGAAAATCGGAATATCGCTTTTCGGACCGAGAACCCTTCGAGAATCAAATGATTCTTCGAACGTATGAAAATCGGAAAACTAACAAATCGCATTTACGACTTTCGGTAAAATAAATTTCGTGATTTTTAATAATAGACATTATAATTCTTAGGTATTATGAAATTCGGAATTTTGAAAATCGGAAAATCGAAATTCGGAATAACATATTTCGGAGTATTTGGGTGTTCCTAATTTTTTGTTAGTGGTTTTCTGGTGGTTTTAAAAGTTGACTCTAGTGGTAAGTAGGTGTAACTGTTGGCAACACTGGACGTTTCAAAACAGTCTTGTCGCAGACAAGTCTGCGGTGTCGTAGACAAGTCTGTCTAAGACAGTCTTGTTTCAAGTGTGCGCAGGCCCTAAAAGTTATGGGGGCAGAAAAGGCATGATTCGTGTACTTTATATTAAAAATTTGAGTCAGCGGTTTTTTAGATGTTTAATTTAAGTTTTATGAATGAACTAGCTTCTGCCAGCGGCGTTACCCGCGTGAGAGTAGGTTTTTGCACAAAAACTTTGGACCTCCGTTTCATTCCCTCAGGGAATGAATTTTCGAAAATCCATTCATTTTCTTTGTAAACATCATAAAAGGAACCTTGGCGCAAAATTTCAGCGTTCTAATATCAACAGGAAAATACGACCATTTCCTGACAGAGCAACTTCAAACAGTGAAGGGTTTCTTGAAGAAAGACTTGATCGGTGGTCTTCAGAACGTAGTGCAAGGAGTCGAGGGCCTGATCCCTCCGGCTTCCAGAGAGGAAGCTATATTGCCAGTTTCGGACTACTACCACGGCTTGTTTGAACAGGCCTCCAATATCGTTGACGTACTCTCTGAGGTTGCTGAAGTCACAGGTAACCGAATAATAAAAATTACGAAACTACTTCGATTTTGGAAAACTTTAAAATATGCAACTAAAATATAACACTGATCCTTTAGGTAAAAAAACAATTGGTTTTGTCTCCTGCAAGTATTTATTTTTGTACAATATTTTATCTAAACAACTAATTCTGATCACTAAATAGAAATATTTTTTTAAAACAGTATCAAAATTGGTTATTTGAAGCAGTTATTAGCATGTCAATTAGGTCAAGAAAGGCTTCAAGTATCGAAAAGGTTAAGGTATTTTTTTTTATGTGGGAAAATCATCTAATGATTTGTCATTAGATGATCGGAAGTGCTCCTCGAAATTCCATCGGCTGTCGAGGACGAGTCCCAGGTACTTCATCGTCGACCCGACGCCGATGTGAACTCCTCCCAGTGGGATTTGTCCCGCTCTTGGGCGGAGCGGCAGATAGTGTCAGACTTTTACTGACTACAAACCCACTCCTGTTCCTTCTTTGCCTTCGTCCCAGGGCCCCGGGTTTCACTTTCATACTACCCGTGGCCCCAGTAGGCTTCGACCCTGCTGGGCCCCTACGATTTGTTGACATCTACCTTAGGCGCGCGTGGAACAATACGCGCCGTCGACGACTTGGGCTCGGTCCGGACGGTTACCGGACGGTCGGACAGTGAGCTACCCATTGCTCGCTGTCCGCAAGCCCGCGCCTTCGGTGGCCGGTAATCAGGATCGGAATCCTGGCGGCTGGGGCGAGAGGACCGTTGCCTCGCGCGGTCAGCCTCCTCCTTTGCTAGCATTACTGTTTCGCAGAAGGAGGCGACCGCCGGCCACTCCTCCTCGCTCCGGACCATGGCCTGTACCAAGGCCCGGCACGAGAGATCTCTGCCACCGATCGCCCCCACGAGGACACGGCGGTGCTCTGCCTAGGCGAGGCACACCTCTACCGTATGCTCTACCGTGTCCTCCGGGCGGTCCACACAATGGTGGCACAGGCGTTTCTTCCGCACGAATCCGGTGCAGGAACCTCCCGGACTTACCATGTCCGGTCAGGACCTGCGTCATGCGGAAGGTAAGGTCGCCATGTAGTCTTTCGAGCCACTCCTCAAAGAGGAGACTTACCGCCATAATTGTGGCGTACCCAGCACTGGGTTGCGACAGTCGCTGTCGCCATTCCACCATGAGGTCTCGCCTCGGCGTTGCATCTCCACGCGCAGATCGTGCATGCGTGCAAGGACTATTGCCTCCAAATTCCTCGATGGTCGGCCAGCAAGGAGGCTCGCCGCTTCACGGGAAACCGTGCGGTATCCCCGCACCATCCGGATAGCCATGACCCTCTGGCATGCGTTCAGCTTGGCCGCCGGTCGCTTTCGCAGCGACGGCGACCACACCGGCGCCCCACAAAGGGCCATGGACCTAACGATTCCTGCGTAGAGCCTCCGGCAGGAGGCGTCTGGACCCCCTAGGTGGGGCAGAAGCCGCTTGAGGGCAGCCCCAGTCCGATTCAGTTTGGGAGCCAGACGTCGGAAGTGCTCCTCGAAATTCCATCGGCTGTCGAGGACGAGTCCCAGGTACTTCATAGTCGACCCGACGCCGATGTGAACTCCTCCTACCGTTATTTGGGAACCCGGTGATGGCGCATTCCGAGGGCCGTGAAAGCACATGGTCTCGGACTTGTGCAGTGCCAACTGCTGGATCCTCTCCACGACTGTCGCAACCCCGCGTGTCGCTAGTTCGACCGCCGCCTGGTATGACTCTCCCTGCGCCAGCACTAGCGTGTCGTCTGCGTGACCACGCTGAGCCCGTCAGGGAAGTCGCCGCGCAGCACGTAGTCGTACCCGATGTTCCACAAGGGCGGCCCGACATCTCTCGCCGTTTCCACTCTCCCTAATGATCGGGGTAGATGATGAACCTGTCCGTCAGGTAGGCCTTGATCACACGACAGAGGTAGTCGGGCACCCGGTGATACCGGAGTGCCCTAATAATGCTACTCCAGGGCAGGGAATTGAAGGCGTTGGCGATGTCCAAAGACACCACCAAGACACACCTGCCCTGGGACACCGCATCCCCCGTCGTGAGGGCTCGCACGCGCATGATGGCGTCCACCGTGGAGCGCCCCCTGTGGAAGCCGAACTGGCCGTCCGCAAGATCCGGCCCCACCCGTACCAAGAGCGCGACAAGGCGGTCTGCAATAACTCTTTCGAAGAACTTGCCCACCTCGTCGAGCAGCACGATGGACCGGTACGCGGACGGTGAGTCCGCAGGGCGCCCGGGCTTCACGATGAAGACCAGTTTCCCCATCTTCCAGCGAAGTGGGAATTGGCCCCTCTCCATACATGCGCTAAAGAGCCCTCTTAGTCCAGGCCCGAATTCCTCCATGGCCAGGACCCAGGCTTTTCCAGGCAGGCCATCGGGTCCTGGGGCGGTATTCTTGGCACTCAGCCTACGTACCGCCACTCTCATCTCTACCTCAGTCACCTCTGGAGCATTGTCATCGTCGTCGCCGTCGTGGTCCACGTTGGACACCGCAGGTGGCGGAGCCATAGGCTGGGGAGTGTTCCCCTCACGCAGGGAACAGAGCGCTCACTACACCCTCCACAAGCTGGGGCCGGAGACTCTGCGTTAGTGGGGGAGCCCAGGGGCGGAGCTTGTCTCGCACCACCTTGCAGGGGCGCCCCCACGGGTTTCCGTTCAGAGTCCCGAGCCACACGTTGCGGGCCTCTAACTTGGCCTGCTTTATCTTGCCTCTCTGTATCCTTCGTACAGCTCCGCCTCTCTGGCCTCCGCATCAAAAGCCCAAGAGCCTTCGGCCCTCCCCCGTGATGACCTTGGCCGCCGACATGGGGCAACTCACCGCGGCGGCTCGCATGCCCGTGCCGTCAGTACGGATGGTGCCTGCCCGCACTTGCTCGAGAGAGCATTTTCCCACCCTGACGACGGCGGCCACGACCTCGTCCTCCGTGACGGAGTCATACAGGCCCATAATGCGCATATCTGCGCACTTTGTGAGCCTGGACACTCGGGCCTCCTCCGCATCTAAGGACGCCCTGATTTTGTCGGCCAGGGCGTCTGCGGTGGGGCTGCTGTCCACCTCGGGGACCTCTAACATAAGGGCCCCGGTCGCAGTACGCCGCATTCAGAAGCCCCCGGTGACTCCGAGCTCGGTGAGGTTCACCGCCCGCTTCGCCTTTCGGATGACCTCTCCGTAGGTCGCGCCCCTTTTCTCCGCATCCGGCTGCAGTGTGATGACTACAGCCGTGGAATCTGGGGCATGAAACCTGGCCGCGATAGCCCTCTTCTTCCGCTGCCGCCGTCGCTCTCGTTTTTTGGCGGCCCGAGTCGCCTTGCCCGCCCTTTTTTTTGGCTCCGGCAACTTGCCATTCGGCTTCGGATGGAGATTTCATAGGTAGGGGAGGCGGCGTGGGTCGCCTGCTTGCCGCTACGGCAGGGGCTTCCACTGCTTTAGTGGCCGGCGCCGCTTTGATTTTTTTGGGGGGAGGAGTAGGGGCTGGCTTCTCCTGCTGCTGTTTTTGGGCCGATAGGGCCGACCTCGCAGGCTCCGATGTCACGGACCTGCACCCGGCTTACTTTGACGGGCTCGCCTTGGGCGCAGCAGACGTGGTCAAGGCTGCCTTCCGCTGACCGGAGGCCACAAGCGGGGGACCAACACAATGCCTTCCAGCACAGACAGCTGCTGCTGCATTCGTTGCTGGAACTGCTCCTGCTATTGCTGCTGCTGCTGCCGGAAAGCAGCCAGCTCCTGCCGCACCAGCATCAGCAGCTGGCTCTCCGGCTCGGGCTGGGGCTTGGGCTGATTCTGCCCCTGCCCCCACTCGCGCCCCCCTGCCAGTCTGCAAGATAGATAGATAGATGTATTCTAGAGTCGCCCTTTGGCAACTCTTGCTGGCCCGAGGCCTTTCGGAGCCGAGCGTTGTCGGCTCGAAGCTTTGCCATCCCTGCAGATGGGCTCCACCACTTCCTAGAGAGAGGTCCTGGCCTGGGAGATAGCACTCCTCTTGGAGGACTTTTCCCTTTTTTTGGCCACGCCATTCAGGACGGATGCCAGGACCGACTCCAGCCTCTCGAGCGCCTCATCGATAGCCGAGTCGTCTCCGGCGTTTGGCTCACTGCCAGACAGCCCCGAGGGGTCAGCTTCAGCGCTGGTCGCTCTGGGGTGGCGTCCCTCCGCAGCGAGCCTTTCAGTTCGCTGGGCGGACTCTTGGGCAGTGAGCCTCCTCCCCCTTCCTCGCGCTGGGCCCACACCGCGACTGCTGGTGGGGATTTTTAGGGCCGAGCCCTTCTCACCCTCGGAAAACGACCCGTCGTCCCCCGGTTCGGAGTGCTTCCGGTAGGAACTCGTGTTCCTTCCGGAGTCTCCCTCTACTCCATGGCCCTCCGAGCCCTTCAAGCTCCCTCTGGATGCCGCATCGGACTCCGACTGCGCATCGCTCTCCATCTCCTCGTCACTTGGGGTTTTAAAAATTTCGATTTTTTCCATTTTTGTTCCCACAAGTAAAAACATTCTGTACCAGCTCAAATTCAGTGGTTCGCAGTTTCGCACTAGAGACTAATTAAGCTACCCATTAGTCAAGCTAACAACCTCCCTCACGGTGCGCCGCCGCTTGGAGGTTTGGGGTAATTTTTTATAGAGGTTGTCTTTCTCGCGGCTCAGGCGGTTAAGCCAGGACCCTCAACCCCCATCAAAAGTCAGAAACATGACCTTGGACAATCTCTGGGGCTACGACACTAACGGTGGCAGAAGGAGGAGCAAGTCTTCCTCCTGCCTGCTCGGTGGCAGGGTAAGTGCACACCGAGCCCGCTCTTACTTCGCCACTGTGCCTTCTGCTATAGAAGAGGGACATGCGTTGAAGCGTGCCTTCAGACAGAATATTCGCAGGCGGAAATCGAGACCCCTTAGGCAGAAGTACCCAAGGGGAGTCGTTGGCCGCCTCCCAGGGTGCACCGTCCCGCGGACTGGCCTTCGCTCCGGACGTATCCATAAGAGAACTATAGCTCGCGGACACACGTGGAGGTTTCCTATCGTAGCACCCCAGGTTAAGGTATTAAAAAGTCATTTTTCATTTGAAATGACTATGTGGCCTTGGACGACCGAGCATGGTAGCAAGCCACTGTTCTCATCCGGCTAGGTCTCGGCGTCAGAAAAATTTCAAGTATAAGCTTACCAGCTTTCCTCTCCTCGGTGCACAGTACTGAGACTTTAACCAGGAATATTTTATCTTCCTCACTAGTTGATGTTGAGGTACCGTGCTTGACCGCGTTGAACGCTTGGAAAATGGCTTGTCTCAACACAGATATGCCCGACAACCTGTCCTCGCAGAGACGGTGGGATGTGCAGCTCTGCAGTATTGTACGGAACAGCCTAATGAATACGTCGTCAAGTACTGCTGAGCGTGCGCGTCTGCTGGCTGTAGGGGAATGATTCGGGTGTAAAGTCAGAGTTCGGGCTTCAGGCACGGCACTCCCGTCATCCTCCATAGGCACTAAGATGAATGACGCCTCGTTTCGGCTCGCAATCTGTTTACGCTTAGGCGCACTTTGTGTTGCTCCACATCGGTGCCACTTGGGTGAAGCTGTCGACAGCCTTGGACACCATGGCCGGTCCTGCTGCAGGAGCGCAGGCCGCATAGCACGGCACACTAGCATCAACGACATTATTCGTCGAGAGCTCTCGTCACCGCCGGCGTACCTGCCGTATTAGACCCTAGCGGCTTGGTACGT
This sequence comes from Mythimna impura, assembly GCA_905147345.3. Taxonomy (NCBI): domain Eukaryota; kingdom Metazoa; phylum Arthropoda; class Insecta; order Lepidoptera; family Noctuidae; genus Mythimna; species Mythimna impura. The sequence goes on along the minus strand of LR990351.1, from coordinate 22,995,890 downwards.
GACGATGGGAAGAGACCAGATGGTAATATGACGTTGGTACCGTGGAAGGTGGGTAGGCCTCTGGTGTGAGACGCAACCTGTGTCGACACCCTTGAGCCACCCATGTTCTTAGTTCGGCGGGCTGAGCCGGAGCTGCCGCTGCACCTGTGAGACCGTCAAACGGCGCAAATACTGTAACCCTATTGGTAATTACAGTTTTGAGCCATTTGGGGTCGAAACGCTCATGGGGTTTGAGTGCGCGTCTTCTTTTATAAATGAAATTATTGTACCCAGCCGTCGCATTTTCTCTAGATTTCTGATTAATCTCACTTTTTTGGTCTTTAAATTTATCAATCATCTTGAAGAGAAGCCTCCTCGTCGTCCTTCGTTTTTTCAAACATTTTAAGTAATAATTATGACAGTTATCTTTTATCATTAATTTTATAACATTTTCTCAATTTGCATAAAATATCCTTTCCAAATATATATACATATATATATATATATATATAGACACTAAGTATATAGTTTTTATTAATTAAAGTAATTTGAGGGTTACAATTTGTTTAATTTCCGTACTGTTGAGTTCTAATGCAATTTTGTTACTGTTTTCTATATGCCATCGATAGGTGATTCAAACGAATAGAAAAATTTTGATGATATCTCACACACAATTTGTTTTATTTAAATTTGAAGGTAAGAAACGCTTTATTTCATAAATAAACCTACTAATATAATATTTTAATTTTTGAATAAAAATGCATCGCATTTTATTTTCATGAATAATCAAAAGTATCAACTCCGTTTAAGCAGCGTACAGTCAGGGTGAACAGCTTCAGTTTTTTTTAATACGGCGTTCTTTTTGTTGTGCCATCTTTCGATGGCCAAACTCTAGTTAATATTTAAGTTTGCTACGTAGTTTATTAAACCCTCATTGAAACAATATTTATTCATTAATATCTAACGATTTAAAGTTAGTCAGCTACCATTTTTACTTTTTTTTTTGTGTCGTCATGTGGGGTATCAAAATAAGGGCTCTATAAAGGAGACGATTCCGAAAATGAACATTTAAAAATTTAGAAAATGCCATCAACAGCAACAGACTACTTGAAAAGTGACGTTTGTTAAGAACTTTCTTCTTGCAATCAGGTTACTATGACGTACGTACATTACAAAACTGTAACTGAATACTACTGACTGATAAATGAATTTAACTGTTTAAAAGTTATAGGGGAGAAAGGGCATGATTCATACTTTATGTTAAAAATTTGAGTCAGCGGTTTTTTAAATGTTTAATTTAAGTTTTATGAACGAACTAGCTTCTGCCAGCGGCGTTACCCGCGTGAGAGTAGGTTTTTGCACAAAAACTTTGGACCTCCGTTTCATTCCCTCAGGAGGTGAATTTTCGAAAATCCTTTCTTTTTCTTTGTAAACAACATAAAAGGAACCTTTGCGCAAAATTTCAGCGTTCTAAGTGTTATTGGGCAGCGCGTTCATGACAGTGAGTGTGTCAGGAGTTTGCCTTTTCTATTTACAGGCATGAAACAATTTTCTATTTGTGATTACCTATGTATAACGTTAAGTACCCAATTCCTAAATCACAGCTTTCTGTTTTAGTTGCAAATTCCAGAAATATTGTCGTTAGAAATATTTTTTCATTCATACTTACCGTAATATAATATGAGAATTGTATCAGATCTAAAAACTGAATATAAATTTAAAAATGTAGTGAATTTAAAAAGCACAGCTGCAAATAACGTATCGTTCACAGCCGGACCCTATAATACCCAGCCCCCTAACTAAAGGGTCGGACCCTTTTTACCCTTCGTAGGTAGGGGTTTTTTGTTACATTTTGGGTTTTCTAGCAACCAATCAATATTTTGTAACACTTCTTGGAGCTGAATTATGATTTTGAAATGACATGTACGAGTTATGTATCGTACCTGTCTCTTGCGTATCATAATAATATAATATATAATATGTAAAGCGAGCGATAGTACACAATTAGCATTTACAGACAGGTGTACTCATTAACGATCAGTCATGCTTCATTCATTAACCATATAAAGGGGTGACCAGACGGTTGCAAACTAGCGTTCCAACCAAGGTGACCATTGTTTATGTGTTTGGTTTGTGTTGCGGCTACATGGATGTAAACCACGCGCCAACACGTTCGGTGGTTGGTAAAACGCGCCTCCCAATCAAGGGCGTTGAAGGTCATGGATTACAACTGCTGTCTACACGGATTGAAACCAACCGTCTGGTCACCCCTTAAGTTACGTGGTAGTTAAGGTCACGCAATAAATCTGGGACTAAGGTCCTGTGTTAAAATTTCAGTCGTGCGAGCAAGAAAGAGGGATGGAAGAGCTTTACACCCTATAAAGCTCCATCCTTTAACATTTTTTTTATAATTTATATTATATAAACTAGTGCTTGAATGCGATCCCACCTGATGGTAAGCAGTGAAGTGATGCAATCGTTGGTAGGTCGCCAAAAGGGTCTCATCTAGATCTTCTTTGGCTATCAGTGACTATAATTACAAACTAACATCCAAGGTATGGCAACCCATTTAGCAGCGCGTGCAGGTTTTGAATAAAAACCGGGCAAGTGCGAGTCGGAATTGCGCTCTGAGGGTTCCGTATAAAATTACATATGAAAACAGTTCAATTCCCGAATCGAGTCTTGAACATTTTTCCGAATCGCAAAAATGTTTTTTTTTTGTGATATAACTACAGTTTTCAGGTTTTTTTTTTCTATACTTGTGCTATGAGACTGCTTCATGCCAAATTTAAGGATTCTATATAGGTTAATGGGAAGTACCCTAGTACCCTATGAATTTTGATTCCCTTGAGAATGTCGAACGAAATACACGTTTATTGCGACATAAACGGACGTATTTATTTTTTTCTTTAACTTTTTTCCGTACTTGGTTCCGTACCTCAAAAGGAAAAAAAACTGAACCCTTATAGGATCACTTTGTTGTCCGTCTGCCTGTCTGTCTGTCTGTCAAGACCCTTTATCTCGGGAATGCGGGGAGGTACTTATCAAGTTGAAATTAAAACTATATAGGTACTCATGCCTACGGTCCCTTGAAGCTGTGAAAAAATCAAACTTGTAAGTTAACAAAAGAAAAAGATACGACCGCCTGCAAAAAATATATCGACACTCTCAAGAGAATCAAAATTTGGCATGAAGCAAGGTCAAAGGTCAAGGCAAGCATAAGTATAGGAAAAAATCTGTGAATTTGTAGTTACGTCTAAAAAAAAAACTTTTTTGCGATTCGTAAATGCTTGCAACGATTTTGCAAATTCGGAGTATTTTTTTATGTATTTTACTTCAATATGCTCCACTTCTTTTGAATCGCTTCCATTTTTGTAAATCCAGTTTTTACAACAATTTTGTCAATTCAATTTATGTTAAATCAGTTATTAAGGATTCCATAAGACTCTTACAAGATCAAATGGTCTTATGAAAGTGTTCAAAAATTATAACAAATTATACTTAAGATTGGTTTGCTCTAAAGCAGTTGTATACAAAGCTTTAGTAAGAGCAGAAGTCTAATAAAATACTTATTGCGGATTCTACTAAGAATACACTTCTAACAAGCCTTTATAAGTTTTATAATTACTCTTTAAAAATACACATAAAATACCTTTATTCTTTGAAATTTTTATAAGGATTTCTTATCTATACGTCTATATCTATAGCTATATACGTCTAAAAGAGTTCTTAATAAGTTTGAATCTTCTTTAAGCACAAAACGTCTTAGAACGTCTTATTTTCTTTTTTAATAATAATTATTATATTATTATTCTTTTGGCTATTTTGCTAGTTGGGTAGTATAGTAGTATCTTCACTAAATGTGAATCGATTTTTACGATTCTTTTTTGTTTCGAATAGTTTGTCTGCCACGTAGTCCCATTTAAATCTGTTATAGAACTTCGGAGATAGACCATAGAACACTTCAATAAATAAATGAAAATGATAGCAAATATTTCGGATAGGTCTGCTGCAATATCGTATGTCTGTTTATCGTTAATACCAGGGTTCCTCAGATGTGTAAAGTTCACACTGGTTGTGTAGGTATACCATTTCATCAATCATGTTCAAATTCCATGATATTGGGGTTATAATACACGATATCACTAATAAAAAAAGTTATGTAGGTACGTACCTAACCTATACCTAATAATTTGCCTGTATTAATTATATTATTATTTATTAATCGCGTATTAATTATATTTGTTTCACAGAAACAGAATATTATACTTATATTCTGTTTCTGTTGTATAAATAGGTATAATGTATTTTGCAGCAATACGTTTTAAACGTTGACAACACTAAAATATTTATTTCAATGACGAAAATAAAATTTACTTAATCAAAACTACTTTTGGTGCAAAGTCTGGTTTTATGACTTGAATAAAGTTATTAATACCATTATCAGCTAGTAGCTTCTTGAACTAACTATAATTTATTCTTTAGGTGATGCTTTGTTTAACTTCCCGGCTTACGAGAGTGTCCAGCAATGGAGCAATGGCGGTGAAGCCTTCCTCTACAGCTTCGAACATGTGGGAAATCTTTCTAAAGGATGGCATTTCTTGCCTGGAGTAGCACTAGCTGGTCAGTATCGCCTTTATTTGGCGGTGACTCTTTTTTAATAATTACGAGATAATCACTACGTAGACATTCCAAAAAGTACAGTTGCATAGTTGGCTTAAATTTTAACTTAGATTTAAACTGTTTACAGAGAAACCCAGCGAGGAGCCGATAGTAAAGCCAAAGAAAGCGCAAGGCCCTTCCCATGGCGACGAACTAGCGTACATCTTCGAGCCTCTAGGCCCTGATGGTCAGCCGATGGGTGGTGAGGTCTCCAGCACTGATGCCCGCGTGCGTGACAACTTTGTAGGGCTAATCGCTAAGTTCGCTCATGGATCAGGTGAAACTAAAGAGAAAGACACTTCGAACGCTTTTGGTGGTCTTTTCCCTAAGAGTGCTGATCAGTTTTTGAAAATCGGTGAATCTTTGACTATTGATAAGGATTTCAGGTGTGTTTAATATTTTTATTTTTAAAACTTTGAAAGTCCTGTTTAGTTGTCCTTATTAGTACAAGTTAACAGAATTACAAAGTCCAATAGATAATACTTTTAAGAGCTTCCAAATCATCCAGAATTTATGACATCCCGGAGATCTAAAATGCCTGTTTGTACATTGCCTGGTTGTTATTTTTCAGATTCTGTCAGATTGGTCTTTGGGGCAACAAGGGAGACAGATTAACGGGAGCTTTATGTAAGAATCTCCTCGGAAACTTGTTAAACTTACAACAACTTGGACAGCTGCCGAATTTGTCAAATCAAGTGCCCCTGCCGTTACCTGGACAGAACAATGTGCCATTAGTACCAGGACTGTTAGGCCCGCAGCAAAACAAAGCTCCTCAAAGACAGCCTCAGAGGAAACCACAAAGGACAACTAAAGCACCCTTTAGACTACCCTTTGATTTTTTGTATAAATAATTTTAAATTTTTACACGATTTTGTATAGAAGATAAGTACGTATCTAACAGGAATTGTATTAAAATAATAAACAATGATTAACCTTTGCTAAATTTTTTACAGTTTTTTTACATACTTACCTACCTAATAAAATACACTTACATTACCAATATCAAAATATTTTTGTAATAACATTATTCGTATAACTCATTAACATCTAGGTAATATACGTCATTTAATTACATATATATTATCTTCAATTCCAAGGATTGACCTGTGTTATCAGTTTTAATTGCTAACCTCTTGTGGATGTTGACAAAACAAGTAAAACCAGTTTACCATACTTATAATATTTAAACATGGAGCAAATAATCAGTATTTAAAGCAGTCTGGCTGCTCCGCCTACATAGATCGGCAAAATAGTATAAGAAAAAGTATATTTTTCCTTCACTTATAGTCCTATATTGACCAAGATGCATCGTGCTTGTGCTATTATTTTATTCCTTGTGTTCACTCAATACCTGATTGCGACGACTCAGGCCAAGCCTGAACCTCAAGACCAGACTTGTGGCAAACATGGAGACCCAGTAAGTACCTACTTAATTTTTGTTTTTGTTCGCTTAGCTATTTAGTGAAAAGTGTCTAACGGGCAAGACACGGTAGAGCATACGATGCAAGTCAGCCCCGCTTGGGCGGAGAACCGTTGTGTCCTCGTGGAGGCGAATGGCGCCGGTAACTTCTTGCGTCCAGCTTAGGTTCAGATCATGGAGCTAGAGGGAATGAGAAGCGGTCTCCTCCTTCTGCGAAGCAGTAAAGAGAGCCATGGGTATTGGCCGCAGCCGTGAGGGAACAAACATCCTCAAGCCCCAGCCGCCACTGCAGGAGACGCCCAGGCGTCGGGAGTCGCAGGACGAGCTTCGGCGTCAGGCCGTCCTGAAAGTACTAGCCCGAGTCGCGTAGTGTTCCACGCGCGCCTCATAGAGATGTTAGCAAAGCTGAAGGGGCCCAGCAGGACTGATGCTTGCTAGGGCTGCGGGTACGTTTGATAGAGTTACTGTGACCCTAGAACGTAAAGAGCAAATGAAGGAACATAGGTGGAGTTAGACCACGCCTTCTCACTCTTCCCTGTGGCGAATTTCTCACGCTCTAGGGTTTTGATGATTTACCACCTAAAAAATGTATAACGGGCCTTTACGTGTTGGCATCGTTTCCTCGTAAACCTCCTAGAGGTCTGGGATTCCGGAGTCTCCAGATTGTCCCAAGCATAAAACTCAATTATTAGCTTATTGAAGAAATGTGTAAGAATGATACCGAAGTTTTCCTTCCATGTCTTTCTTCCCAATGTATTAAGATTTTTTTGTCATTATGTGTGATCGATTGTAAAACCTTTCGATATGTTGATTTGCCTAACCTCGTTGGTAGGTTCAATTACTTCTGGTTTCTTTGCAAGGTTATAGGTATGTTAAAATTCTGTCATAGTATGCCAACTTTTAAGATTATGTATGTGGACGCCAGGAGCAAACTGAGGTAGCAACTAACTTACTGACTCACAATATAGTAGTGTGAGCAGTAATTAATTTATATATAATACTAAAATCAAACTAATATCTACTAATTATTTTTTAATTTTTACAGTGCGTTTCCGACAGCCAATGCTGCTCCAACACTAGGTGTCACAAATACGCCAATAGATGTCAAGTTAAAATAGAACTTCCAAATTCCACATAATAAAAGTGTTTTCAAAGGTTTGCAAATTTTGATAGCTGACGACCAACCAACCAAAAGATCAACTCAAACTTTGATCAAACGATTGTAACGATATAATTATTTTCTTAAAATATAATATGAAATTGTCTTAAGTTCAGAAAGTTTAATATTTTTCTTAAAAACATTTTGTGATAAATTTTGCAAAGTTTTGCTTACTTTTAGCTCTTTATACATAAATATATAATATCTTCAAGCCAAGTCACGGCGAAATGTCTTTGCGCTAAAAAATTATAAGTACACTATGTTACCATCTCTTGTTCCGCATTTATTGCAAATAAATAACTTTGTCTTCGACACCGGAGTGTTTTATTGTCTTTAATTATGATTCCCAACGGCATCACATTGGATTATTCCTGTATTGTTGTGATCATAGATATCCGTGGTTCATCATCATCTTCCTGCACTTGTCCCGTTTTATTTGGGGTCGGCGCAATAAGTTTTTTTCTTCCATTCGGCTCTGTCACTCGTCAAGCTATCACTAACTTCCTTTTCTTTCATATCACTCTTCACACAATCCATCCATCTTTTCTTTGGCCTCCCTCTCCCTCTCCATCCATCCACATGTATACTCATAACTCTTTTAGTAACATGTTTCATCCCTCCTCTTTACATGACCATACCAAGACAAACGATTCCCCTTCAACTTTTCAGTCACTGGCGCCACTTTCACAGATATCCGGGGTTGTGATCAATTAATTCTTCTTTATGACTAGTAAACACTCAAAAATATTTGAATAAATTCATGGTAATTATATTCATTTGATAATAATAATTAAGTATGTCACTAGATAACAGAAACAAAGGATTTTTTTTTCAATTTTTTTTTTTTTAATACCTTTGTGTTTCTACATAGTTTTATAAAGCTCTTGAACACATTATGTAAATAGTACATACATAGATGAGAAGTAACATTATGTATTCATTAAAACATTTTATAGTATCGTGTTCGCCCCTCGAAACAGAAGATATTCGAGCCTACCTATACCTATTTATTTTCCTTGTTATTATTATAGTTGGTTTCACTATCTACACCCTAAATATTTTACATTCACAAACATCCCCTAAACCAGATAGTGGCTCATCAAGTATGATTCCTTTAAAAACGATGATGGTCCATTTCAAATAGGTGTCATATTGGCAAGCTACGTCCACACTGGACAAATACTTACTCAGAGAAAGTAGGGTAGACGAAAAAGTCACCCTTTACAGACATAGAATTTACATTACAAAATTCTACAGAAAAACCAGATTTGTAGAATCAAGACTAGCTAAAAATATTTTTATAGTGTCTTGGGGGATATAGTCGCAAAAGCAAAACTCCGAAAATATGGTAATTTTTACCCTTTTGGGGCTTCAGGGCCTGCAGCGCCGCAACCCTTAACAGAGCATTTGTAATAATTGTGAATCTGAATAGAGGGTTGATGTACCAACCCTTAGACTTATAGCACTACAGCACTCCAGTAGTAATAGTTTAACGGGTAGCCACCCCCAAATGACTAACTTCGCAACCTACAGACCATAATAACAACCCTGTTTGCTGAACTAAACACTCGGTGGACAGGGATGGTAGGGTAAAAACTACCCCATTTGATGGGTGAGTTCAGGAGCTCCATGGGAAGGAGCAACATCCCCATATTTAATAATAGTAGCACAAAGTTAAAGAGAAAAATAAAGCTTTGAAAAAGCGATAAAAGTGGCCCTCGTCACAATAAAATTTCAATTGAATTTATAACTAGATAGTGCCTAAACCTTAAAGAGAGACCCTTGATCGCTCGTTCAAATGCCATCAGAAAAGTCAGTGTTTGTTGTTTAGGTAAGTAGGCTTGAGATAGGCTTACAAGTGTAAGCCTATCTCAAGCCCAAAAATACCCCTACAGCAAGACAACGTCCAGGAGAATTCAAAAAACCAGAACCAGTGACAGCACAGACGGTCATCGGCGCGCATTAAGTGTGACAGAACAGGGGTGCGGTGATGATGATGATGAAAACAAAACTAAACTGGGGTCATTAAGACACAAAATTAGCCAAGTGCGAAATTTGCGTTTAGACTATGAATTAATAAACAAGCGAGTAATCATATACTGCAAGTTAGAGAGGTGATAAATTAATCGCTAAAGTTTTTCCACCGATAGAAAGCTGCTTTATTCCTGAGTGACATGGGCTATATTTTATGTACGCGGGCGAAACCGCGGGCAAAAGCTAGTCAATATTATCTTATCTTATTATCTTTCCTTCTTCTCCTAATATATCTGCGTCAGATAACACTTGCTGTTATTGAATCATTTGGGTTAGGTCAGAACTGTGACCATTAATAGCGTTTGTCATTAATTCATTATACTTAGTGTTTAAATTTTATAATCGATTTTCAGTTTGCAAGTTTGCAAGCATTGTGTCTTTGCGTATCTCTATCTTTTGTATGCAGTCAGAGAGTGATCGTGTGTGACCTGTAGGCCAGGTTTACAATATAGGGGTATATTGTTGGAGAATCACTTGTGTTAGGTTAGGTTAGAACCGGATATCTATGGTTAGAACTGTGACCAATTAATATCTCCTCTATTTTTTGGTAATCAAACAATGTTAAAAAAAAAAGATAATATTCTAAAATTCTATGTACATAATTCAGTTTTACAAGCCGTTCTTTTTTTTGTGGAACTCTAATTAATTTGTACTTTATTAATCGCAATTCGTATTTTTTATGTTTCTTGTTGAAACTCGGCATTTTTAACCGACTTCAAAAAGGAGGAGGTTATATGTTCGGTTGAATGTATGTTTTTTTTTTTATGTATGTTCACCGATTTCTCGGTCAATTGTGGACCGATTTAAAAAAATTTTTTTTCCGAGTTGGTCCCATAAAAATATTGTTATGATCTGATCATGAACTTCGAAGATATGGAACAGAACTCCTCATAGGATCACAGCAAAACCGTCGTAACAAGTAAAATTGCTTTGTTTATACGTGTAGTCGATGACTGACTGAAAGTAGAGGGGGAATATATCGAACTGATCTGATGATGAAGCCTGAAGTTAGGCACCGGAACTCTGTAATAAATTAATGTAATCTAACCGTGTTTGGGATTATTAGAATTGTCATGAGATGCACTCTGGCTATAAGGTATTTAAGTTTGGCTGAGGGGTACTTTTTAGTGGTGGTACCATAACTAAAAAGTGTAAAATAAAAACCTTTTTACAAAAAAATTACAACCGACTTCAAATTTAAAAAAAACACTGAAAAGTGCAAAATAACATTAATTTCGGAAGTCGGTGTTAAATAACGAAGAGACAAAACTATTATAGAAACACCGACTTCCGAAATTAATGTTATTTTGCACTTTTCAGTGTTTTTTTTTAAATTTGAAGTCGGTTGTAATTTTTTTTGTAAAAAGGTTTTTTGAGAAATTTAGTCATTATAAACGACATGTTAGGTTAGGTTAATAATATATGTATATGATAAATAGGAGTGAATATTATTTTATTATTATAATTTTTAATTCCGAATGGAATAATTCCATCGGATTATGACATTCGTACATATTGTGAAAGTTCAAAATTTAGATCTCTACTAATCTACACGTGACTGAAAAGTTTGTACCTACCACAGTAGCTGCTGAAGCGCTTATCCGATTGTGATTTCGAAGCTCCTGATAGGGTTAATAGCTGGACACAAAAGGAAAGACCGTTTTAAGGATTTCATTAATAACTATTTATTATCCTTTTCTTTATATCCTAGAAGCTGGTGTGTTTCAGTAATATCTGCATGTTTACAGAAATTAAAACCATAACTTCTGTATATTCATTTGTGAGTTTGGTAAATTGTGTATATTTATTTATTAAAACTTTATGCACTACCTAGTAATAAACACTGTATTTATTTGTACAGTGTTTTATAACAGTGTGAAAAACAATATAAAGTACGCAGTACTGCAGTAGTAGTTACTAGCTACTGCATACTGCATATTGTTTTTCCTTTTTAAATTAGTAAAACATGTTTTAAACCGGACTAAAAATACGGTTGTCAAAATCCAAAATAAACCTCCGTTTTTACCGTAAGCATCATGTTCACAGTGTGATTTTTATTTTAACGGTTCAGCAAAACAACACACTTAATAATTACCAGTAATTATTATAGAGAAAATATTCTTGTTTTTGTATTTTTTTTATCACTACATAGTATAAAACAAAGTCGCCGTTGTCTGTCTGTCTGTTCCTATGTATGCTTAGATCTTTAAAACTACGCAACGGATTATGATGCGGTTTTTTTTAAATAGGTAAAGTGATTCAAGAAGAAGGTTTATTTGTATAATACATGCATAATATAGTAGAGAAACACTGATAATTTTAGAGCTTTCTCATGTGATGTCGTAAATAAACACGTTTTTTTGTGCTTACTTTAAATTGCAAACGCTGACCGAACCCTACGAGATAGTTCAAAATAATGTTTTTTAGAGAAATTTAGTCCTGAATAATAATTCTATCGATTAGTATAATAAAATAGCGAGTGTTTTTTTTTTAATTTTAGTTGGTTCGAGTCCCGGACGAGGCAAGCGAGTTTTAGAAAATCTTTGAATGCAGTTTTGTTTCTTTTTAAAAATAAAGGAATGTCTTCTTTAAGTAAAATGAGCCAACTTAAGGATTTAAGGTAGTTTCCCTCCAGGTTCCGACTTATTTTTGTACACTGTATATTCTTTACTTTCACGCGGGCATAGCCGCTGGCAGAAGCTAGTATATTGTGTATCAATGACGCCGACAAAGTGGTTAAATCAAATCTTGAAAAGATTTTTTTAATGCAGGGGCACGCAGGGGGCACTAAAATTTAGAAAGAAAAGTATCACGGCCAAGTTCCTTTAGTTTATGAGTAATGTTTTAATATGTATAAGTCGCCCCACTTATAAAATGGAAATGACGTACAAAAATCAAAAACCTATCCGCAACCGTCTTCCAACTTTACAATTTCCGTCTTCCAAACGCACGGCGCGTTTGGAAGACGGAAATAATAAGTTTAGTAAATTTTATTCGACTTCTGTGTTTCCTTGCGGTTACCGAGAAACGATTGAAGGCTACTCTTAAGTATCCCTGCGACGAATTTGTATTGAAAATTAAATCAATTGTTTAAACGATTGTTTTGTGCATCAGTTAAGATCAATCACGTAAATATTGTCAATCGCAATTGGCTGTTTCGGGGACCCTTTACGCTCCTATAGTCCTATACTTACGTTGACAAATTGTATTATAAATTTATGCCAAATGAATCACACCATTCAGTTTTCCCCATAATGTAGGTCAATTTGTCACACGCAACCATTTGTTTAAAGTAACACAGGTATTTAGAATAGATAAGGAATCGTTAGTCTCCAATGTCACTGTCCTGTGTCACAGATTAGTGGGAAAATATGTTGATGAGGTTAATTGAGTGTTTTTGTTTTGTATGTTTACAGGTTGTTTTGAAATGTGTGTTTTCGATTTTGGTAGTTGTAACTAACATAAGTAAGTGCTTCTAATAAAAGGAGACAACTGAACAAAAACACAATAGTTAAAAAAGATAAATAAATAACTCTTCATCGCTAGAGACATTTTTTCCACCTATGTTTCTGCAGTTTCCCTAATCGCTAATTAGCTTCTGCCAGTAGATTTGCTCGCGTGAAATTTATTTTACATTATTTTCTATTATCTACCTACTTGTTCAACTCTATCACAGCGAGTTTCTGTGTTTGTCGATCTAGGTAAAGCGAAATCAGAGCATTTCGATTAAAAGGCCTAAAAGAGCTTTAATTTAAAAACAACGTCCTGTAAAAATGTTTTTTATGTCCGTTATCTCTGGTCAATGCGGGTGCCGTTAATGTGACTTCATCAGAAACTATATTTACTTGCAACCACAAAACTCCGTTAGTATCAACCATCGTATCTCCACAATGCGTCGCCTTTCTATAGTCGCAATTTTCTTTGTTTTTACACAATGTGTGTTGACTACGGCTAGCACTATTCCGAAAGATGTCGAAGAAATAAAAGCTATTGAGAAGATCGATGTACCTCCACCTCATACACCTGCTCTAGCCCAACCAAATTCAGTGACAGATGACTTGAAATGTGCTCAAATAGGAGAACCTGTGAGTATATCAATCGTGTTTTTTTTAGCTGTTTTTGATTGAAATAAGTAAATTGTGCTCGAAAATATATCTTTAAGTTAGTTGAAAAAGTTCGAATTCGATATTCGTAATGTACCTACTATTCTGTTGATCATTGGCCTTATTGAATATATTACAATCACTAACTAGCAACTAGCAAAATAAACAATGACGAATGTTAATCTAGTCACAAAATAAATTTCGTACAAAAGGACCAGATTTTGATCTGAAGATGTTTTACTTGCCTTTCGGGAGCTTTTCGGGTAATGTTTTGATATACTTAATTGAGCGTGTTACTGTGTAATAAACTATAGAAAGGCTGAAAATTGAATATGATCCTATTATTTTCTTATTTCCAGTGTATTTTTCACGGTGACTGCTGCTCACGCGCCTGTCTTGGCTACGCAAAGAGATGCGTATCTTGATGATGCTGATGAAAATGAAGATTTACGTCCAGAAAATAGCGTTTAATTATACGATACCTATAGATATGTATGTTATGAATACACCTACTCGTAGTTATGACATGAATTTAACTACAATATATTGTATATATTGTAGTTAAATTCATGTCATAACTAAGACTATTACGATAACGGTAAAAATAAACAGAATACCACTACAAATTGTACAACATCTAAAATAAAATTATTATAACATTATTTATGACTTTAATGACTTTATACATTAATTACAATAAAAACAGGTTGGTTTTTAATTCAATCCCCCTGTGTTGAATTTAGTATTGAATCAACCCATCTCATTCTGCGCCACTTTATTGATTCATACCTATAGCGAGACAGCTGGAGCACCATATTTGCAAATTTATACAGATAGGGGTTGTGATTATAATCCCGAGGGTCAAAGGGTGTACTGTATAAAACCAGATTTACACACGAAGTTACTAGTCCTGCAGTACAAAAGTTGAAATGATTCTTCTTGTTGTTATGAAGAATTTCGACCTGGTTTTTACTATAGATGTGTTGTGATTGTTTGAATTATTAGAAATACCTTTTCATCTGTGGATTTAAATGACATCATGGAAATGGAAACCAAGAGATGTAAAAAAATGTGATTTATGATTTTCAAGTTAATGATGATACCTATATTCTTTTCTATGCTAATAATAAAATTGTAAAATACTATGTAAGTTGTCGATGAAAGAATCCTACTAATTATATTAGCGTGAACAAAAGAAAGAATAACAGAACCAATCGGTCAATAAAACATACGACACGGACAAGAACAACGTCCTGTGAACAATGTTTACGATACCTCCGTTATCGGGCGCTATGCGGGTGCCGTTAATGCGAATGTCAGCTGACCCTATATCAGTACCCGAACACCGAGCTTCGTCAGTATCGACCTGCACCTGACCACAATGCGTCGCTTCACTACCATTATTTTGTTCCTCGCGCTTTCAGCATGCGTAACATGCAGCATAGTCACCAAGGATGTTCCAATGAAAGATGCTGAAGAAGAAAACAGTGTCCCTGTACCCGATGTATCACCAGTGGCACCAGTTGATGAAATCGCCAAACCGAATAGTGTAACAGAGAACGAAAAATGTGCTAAAGTTGGAGAATTTGTAAGTTTAAATTTTAGAATAATTTTCCTTGTTTTGTTTTTGTGGGTGTTGGTTATACAGCTTGGTTGGGGGGGCCCATAAGAAAATAACATGTTTAGTATACCTACGAAGTTTTTTTAACAAAGTAAATATCTTTGTTATGATGGGGAAATAAATAGAATGCAGTGAATCATATTAAATGAAAAAGTTTGTTAGTTTCAACAATCTTTGCAAAGCAGAGCTACGCGTTCAGCGTGTATTATGTTGACAAAGTCTTTGTCTAAGAAAAGTAGGTACTCAATACTGCTAATTATTCAAATGAATTCATTATTGGAACATTCATTATGTTCGAATGATTGAACGAGCTTTGGCACGATATATTATTTTAGGGGTTTTTTTTAAGGTGAGAAATCATCCAATGACATTTCCCGCCCTTGGGCGGGGCGGGAGGGCGTGTTAGACTTTTACTGACTAAAACCCACTCCTGTTCCTTCATTGCCTTTGTTCCAGGGCCCCGGGGTTCTCTTTCGCATCACCCATGCCCCCAGTAGGCTTCGACCCTGCTGGGCCCCTACGGTTTTGCTGACATCTCTATTTTAGGGTTAGGGTTGGGATTTATGGTTCTGCTTAATTTATATACCACTACCACCACTACTGCACATGAAGTTAAAATAAATAAATAAATAAATAAATATACATATCTACTATCTACGGGAAAAAACGTTTCCCGGTTCGTTTATAGAACCAGTGAGATTTAGTTCTTTTGATGTTCTGTTATGTTTTTTTTTATGTTTCAGTGTATCAACCATAAGGACTGCTGTTCAAACAGCTGTCTGGGTTTCATGCACAGATGTGTTTCTGCAAGGGAACTTGTTGAAGATAGTGAATGAGCTCAAAGTGTTTGTTAGCTATTCTGAAAATTACATTATGCCCTGTATTACTTGAAATTAGATAATTCAGGTATCCATATTCCATCATAATTTATAGTTATAATCAATGATTAATTAGAATATCATTGGTTATAATTATAAAAATATGAACCAAATCATGCATATTTGGTTTTAAAATTCTTGTAGTAAGTATTGAATATGTACCTAACGGACTTAACAATAAAGTACTTATTTATTTTATTTACCCAGTGTTTTCTTATTACCTACTTAAAGATTAGTAACGGAACCTCTAATACAGTAAATAATACAAACATCTTCTAAGTATGAATGTATTTACATGATCATAGATGTCGGTGTAGGAAGTAGAAAGTGAATAGAATGGTCAAGATTTCCCAAAATCAACCATCAACCAAAATGCCTTGCTGTGATCCTCATGCTGCTTTGACTTTACACATAATAAAGGATAAAATAAAAATATTTAAAGAAAAACAAAAAACCCGACTGCGTCGAAACTAATTTTAAAAAATACGTAAAAAAAATAACTTAAATAAAAACTAAAAAAAAATACGTGAAAAAAATAACTTAAATAAAAACTAAAAAGAAACAAACAAGCCAACGACTCACAGTCGGGGCCCATTCAAATTTTACCAATCAAATCCTCCCAAGGGGCCCCGACTGTGAGTCGTTCTGTTCTGCATTAGAATTTTTTTATGTGTGTATCGATTATAAAACTATTTCAATTGTGTAGTTAGAATTCTAAACTACTGGGCTTGTTTGTTTCTTTTTAGTTTTTATTTAAGTTATTTTTTTCACGTATTTTTTTTTAGTTTTTATTTAAGTATTTTTTTTTACGTATTTTTTAAAATTAGATTCGACGCAGTCGGGTTTTTTGTTTTTCTTTAAATATTTTTATTTTATTTTATACTTTTTAGTTACGATTCATTGACTTCGTTATAAGATGGTAAATTTCGCAATCTAGTCATTTCATTGAGGGAGTTAATATCGTGGGGATTATTAAGTAACTTACGGTGGTCTAAACTACTGTTGATTAGTCCCTCTAGAGACCTAACTCGGCTCAAAGCTACATATGCTTGACCTTTAGCAAAAATGCGTGAACTTAAGTCAACCACAGCTCGGTCCAAAAGTCCAAAGTAGTTCCTTGGAGCTTGTGTACAGTTACACCCCAGCACAATATCAATGGCAACATTTTTCGCTCTATTTTACCCTGTCCGCGAAGTGCATCGAATTTTGTCGTCGATGGTTCGATTCTGACTCCTACTCCAGGAACATTGTTTTTAATTGCTTTGTCGTCAAATTCTATATAAACAGCTTGTGGCAATTCTCCGGGTTCCAATTGGTCCCTCCGAAGAGCTGGCCACTCAATTGTCCTTATATCACCCATTGCTCGGTCAAATTTCTTCGTAACATAACTCGTGATCCTAAACCGATTGTTAAATATTTACGATTCCTCCAGTTTTGTTAGGATCATCATAAACATATACCTACATCTTTCGGTTTTTGACCATATGTTTTCGATTCTACTGATATATCAACTGCATGTAATTTATACAACCTAGTAGTTTTTGCCAATATAGTTGTCATCTTTTCTTATGTTCATTGACCTGTCTAGTAGATGGGAAAACTCGAATGATTTGATTTACAAACGTGCATCAAATGAACAACGCCATCTATCGAGTTTGGTGTAAACTTTTTTTTACCAAAAATATTTGTTCTTCATGCTTTTTCACTGTTTTTTTTTTTATTTGTGTATCGTTTATACTTGAAATGAAAACTTAAATCAATAAGTAAGAAAATTAGCGAGAATGATTGTTTTGTTAAACAACTTTAAATCGGTATATATCCTAAACTATTATTTAAAATGAAAAATGATAAAAGGAACCTAAAGATGATTTTAAAATACCTATTGAACGACACCCCACTTGACATAGTTCATCGACTTTTTTTTTTCATTTTGACAATATGGCGTCTGGTTGTAGCTGTGGGGAATTTTGATTACTGTCATGTCTTTAGTGACACTCGCAAGGTTAAGACGAATCGATTGACGTAAGAATTATCAAAATCGGCCTACGCATTTGGTCTCTAGAACGCCACATAGAAACAAACATACATACATACATACATACATACATACATACATACATACATACATAGACTGATAAACACATTACCCTCCTTTGCGTCGCGCAGTCGGGTAATAAAACTTTTTGCTGTGTAGATTCTGTAAGAGATGATGCCACTGACCTCTATTAGTGGTAAATTTAAATAGACGGATGAAAAAAGATTGCATGTAGCAGAGATGAAAATGTTAAGATGGATGTGTGGTGTGACGAGAATGGATAAAGTGAGAAATGAGTATATTAGGGGAAGTTTGAAAGTGGCGCCAGTGACTGAAAAGTTGAAAGGGAATCGTTTGTCTTGGTATGGTCATGTGAAGAGGAGGGATGAAACGCATGTTATTAAAAGAGTTATGAGTTTACATGTGGATGGATGGAGAGGGAGAGGGAGACCAAAGAACAGATGGATAGATTGTGTGAGAAGTGATATGAAAGAAAAGGGAGTTAGTGATAGCGTGACGAGTGACAGGACAGAATGGAAAAAAAAAACGTGTTGCGCCGACCCCAAATAAAACGGGACAAGGGCAGGAGATGATGAAAAGAGGTCAGTAGATGGTGCACTATTTAAACTCGTTAAAAAATAAAAGGCCTGTTTTGACATTTGAGAAGTACCCGAATGTAACTTGGAACGAAACTGAAAGAAAGAATAAAATAATAAGTAATTAATTACATAAAATGTTTAAAATAAAAATCTTTTTCCTAAAAAATACAACCGACTTCAAAGTAAAAAAAAACACTGAAAAGTGCAAAATAACTTTAATTTCGGAAGTCGGTGTTTCTTTAATAGTTTTGCGCTTCGTTATTTAACACCGACTTCCGAAATTAAAGTTATTTTGCACTATCAGTGTTTTTTTTTACTTTGAAGTCGGTTGTATTTTTTTGGAAAAAGATTTTTATTTTACACTTTTCAGTTATGGTACCACCACTAAAAAGTACCCCTCAGCCAAACTTAAATACCTTATAGCCAGAGTGCATCTCATGACAATTCTAATAATCCCAAACACGGTTAGATTACATTAATTTATTACAGAGTTCCGGTGCCTAACTTCAGGCTTCATCATCAGATCAGTTCGATATATTCCCCCTCTACTTTCAGTTAGATTCGACTACACGTATAAACAAAGCAATTTTACTTGTTACGATGGTTCTGCTGTGATCCTATGAGGAGTTCTGTTCCATATCTTCGAAGTTCATGATCAGATCATAACAATATTTCTATGGTACCAACTCGAAAGCATAACCATTCAATAAAAAAAAAATTTCAAAATCGGTCCACAATTGACCGAGAAATCGGTTAACATACATAAAAAAATAAAATAAAAAACATACATGATTCAACCGAACATATAACCTCCTCCTTTTTAAAGTCGGTTAAAAAATACCTACATATACATTTTTTGGCCCGTTAAATAATATGATGGAATTATATATTACGAGTATTCTTTTTGCGTATTCGTTTTGACAGATGTCAAAATGGACTTTTTATTTTTTGACAACTTTAAGACTAAGTTCTAGATCAGAAGTCATTATACTACATTCGTTCGAAGATATACTTTAGTTTAACCATGCAGCTCCTTCCGATGCTAGGCGAACCAATCGCAGCTTTTCAGAGCCTAAAAGCAAAAACAAAACGCACCGTATCCGAGCGAGTATCTGTCAGTAACGTCAAATGTCATTCCATACGTTTGCGCGGCAACCAATACGTTTTTACGTTGTGTTTTATTTGCTTTTTTACCAATTTAAGTAATTAAATAAGAGCATAGTGCTTGTATAATTTGTAATGAAGTATGCCAAAACGAAAAGATATGAAATACTATCTTCATATGATGAAAAGTTTGAAAAAAGGACGAAACGACGATAACATAGTACGTCACCTGTCCTATCTCTATTTAATTCTTTGATTCCAGGTGAAGTAATAGATTTATCTATTAGATTATTCAGTGAAGTAAGAGTTTCACGTACTTAACCCAAATAATTGTATGCATTGACACGATCAAACTCCTCGGGGTGTTTACGAGATGAACACACGAGCTGGTTTCCTTGTTCCATAACTTTAAAGGCTTTGCCATTGTGCATTATACAGTGTAAGACTGTAAATCAAATGGGTTTCGAAATATGAATATACCTACTGACGCGGGTTGTGCACGTGATGCATTGACGCGTTCAGCTGACTCGGGATGTTTACGAGATAAACATACGAGATTGTTTTTTGCCCCACACCTTTGGGGTAACCTGAAAAGCATCGTCAGGAAAGTTATCTACAGTGCAAGTGAAATGGATTTTGAATATTGTACCTATGGACGCGAGTGATGTACGAGATACATTGGCGCGATCCGCTGACTCGTGGTGTTTACGAGATGAACACACGATGATCTTTACCTTTTGGTACATGGACACGGGTGATGTACGAGATGCATTGACGTGATCCGCTTACTCGTGGTGTTTACGAGATGAATGCACAATGGTCATTACCTTTTGATAAAATCCGAAAGGCTTTGCCTAGGTACACTTTGGTACCATAACAGGGTCAATAGTTTTAGGTTTTTAGTTTAGACCTTGTATTTAGGATGATCCTCAAGAAGTGGACATTAAACTAGATATCTGTTGTATCATCATCGGCTCCAACAGGCACAACCCCAACTGTTACAGACTTGAGTATAACATTTCCTGAACTAGCATCTGAGCTAGTCGTTGAACCAGTTACTATATTTCCTGAAGTATTACAGTATTTATATCTACAAAACCAAATGATTTAATGGCCTGACTTAATGAATGACTTAACCCACATCTAGAATACCATTTTTGGAAATACTCAAGGAATATGAACAAAAACTAGATAAAAATGTGTGTAATAACTGTTTAAAATAATATAGAGATTATTGCCTCAGTCAGTAATTCACTGATAATACAAGAATATACTGATACAAAAAGATTAAATCAGAACAGAATCAGTTGGGATTGGGAATCACTAGACCCTATCTAAGCTTCTCAGCAATGATGGCATAAATAGGCTGAAACTAATTTTCCCAGTTGATTGATACTGGAAGAGTTTTAATAGATTTGCACTTCACATAAACAAAGATATTGTCAAAGATGTTGATAGAGACGACTACCTGCATGGGAATACTTCAACAGAGAACATTTAAAGTCCTAAAGACATGCCACAGAAGCGGCAAGCTTATTATGAAGCCAGCCTAATCTTCAACTGTAACCCCTCAGGGAAACGGGAATGGTCCATCTTGGTACAACCAGCAAAGAATAATACCTAGGCCTGGACGAAAGTAACTGCAGTCCTCATATTAAACTAAAACCAAGCAATTCTCGCAACACATCCAGTGTATGCTAGAACACAAAAAGTTTCACCACAGGCTCATGGTTGAAACTAGAGGTTAGTCATGCTTACAGATTAGCCCATTCCCTACCTCGTTGATAGAGGATTTGTGGTAATGCCCCAATTTTGAAACACATCAGTGGATGTTCGGTAAGTGCATTTTTTCTTCCATAACTTATCAACCAAAATTCAACGGTTCAAAACAAAATGGTTTTACAAGTGATCAATCAGGATCTTCAAGATCAGGGGCCAAGATGAATGCATATTTATGTATAAAACCATTCATAATTTACTGCCATTGAGCACAAATTCCCCATGGATACCGTGTGGGAATCAACTTATATCCAAGATATTTTTTGGTTTCCCAACAGGGATGGAGAAGGGAGGTTTATTGAAACCTTTAAACCCCTGAACAAATTGGTTCACACATCCAAATTTATAAGATGTAAGATCACTGCGGTAGCTCTAGTGTACCCAGGAGATCTTATGGCAAAAATTGAATCCAGATCACAGGAGATACCTATTATTTCATTATGATCATTTAAAAAGAGTCTATTGCTGTCCCAAATGGGATTTGTTTTACACATTATGCATTTTTGATAGTGGTAGTTACATGTATATCTATGATCAAAAGTTCACAAATCAGTATGTACATCATCTTGATGACCTTTTGTGTATTGGTTCAGACTATATAGTCTACTACTATACATACTACACTATTCATACTAGCCTACTATTATATAATAAAAGGTTGAAAAATATTCAAGTAACAATTACTCCTTTTTACAAAATACGCCATCCCAATCATGTTAATTATTTAGATTTTATATATGACACTTAAATAATGACTGATGTCACATACAAAAAATGTTGTTTCTGTAAATCCCTTAAAAATATTTACAGAAACAAGTTTCTTAGCTTATGTGAGATTACTCACTTAATAGGTACATCAACTGTTGCATTATTTTGTTGCAACAACATTTGTTGTTGGTTGGTTCTATACTAAAATAATAGAACATAAATACTTAGTTATAAGTAAAGGCAACTAAGATTCAAAATTAAAATTCATCCAATCATCAAACTAGACCTACAATAATGCAACAAGAACCGGGGGGGGGGGGCGCAATTGTAGTGATAACAGAAGTCCATGCGTTCTGGAAAAAAGATAAAAAATTATAATTATCACATAAATTATTTAGAACTGCTTCACATTTTTTACCTTCAAAAATTCTATTTTGTTAAACATGAGTACTTACACATTTTGTGTGAGATTTATAATAGTTTGCTGTATCTTATATAAACCGAATGGGAGGAATATGGTATCAACAATTAAATAATATAGCCAGAAATATGGAGCAATGGTGTGAAAATAATTAGATTTGTCTATTTGCTTCATATATGGATTCAAAAGACAACAAAGAGACCAATTTACAATCTCATACATCTAACATAGAGTGGGAACAGAATATCTCTACATTTTAGTAGGTATATTGTGTCTCAGTTTGGTCAAACTGATTGATCTTTTCCCTTCTACAAGTAATACATAAATGTGATGCCTGTGTTTCCTGGATACCAGATTCAAAATACATTTAATTAGATGTTTTTTACTGCCCTTGAACATGATAATTTATTTCTTTTATGTGTTCTTTCCTCCATTTAGCCCAATATTGGGGAGGCTACAAAAATCAAAAATGAAAAGGTGATGTCATATTGACCTTCACAAGCTTGTCCACCATTGAAAACAATGTTAGTTTTTTCAAGCTGTTAGTCTTTATAGGTACTCAATAAAAAACTATTGCATTCCTCTTTTAAAGAGTGTCATCTTACACACCTCCTTACACTAATTTCCAGAATATTGACATGATGTTCTTCCATCAGCCATAGAGGTTACATTAGGTTACCTTACAAATAATGCCTCAATTCAATGATACTTATAGGATCTCACTTATTCACACAGTCTATACCAATTAATAAATTAATAGACTCATAAATTTGTCGTAATGATCACATCCAGAGATTATGTTAAGGTTTCTATAAAAATCAAATTGTCTAAAAAGTTAGTGAATTTGTTTGCACTTAGCAGAGCCCAAGTAGCACAGATTTATCATTTATAAAAATACCCAATATTATAGTTAATGAAACCGGTGTAAACATTTCTATCCTAGACACTATAAAAACATCTGGTTCTGGTTGCAGCGGACCGAACCTCTTATTTACCTTTATTTTAGTTTTTATTTTATTATTTTTATTGTTTTAGTCAACATACAAAAATAGAGCTATTTTCTGTAACGAAAATGCACGGCAAAACCTGAAATCTTCCCTGACACTACTTTATTTTATTACATTAGATACACTCAAGAGTATTAGGGTTGATAATACTCATTTAATACTTTCTTTGAATAACCCACACAAGCCAATTTCTTCGTCTACCATTAGTAGATGGATAATAATAATAATAATATATATATATATACTTTCTCTATGTGTGGCATAGATATTAGCGTTTTTTCAGGGCATAGTACAAGACATGCATCCACGTCGACTGCTAAAGCTAGGGGAGTATCATTAGATGTAATTAGGCAAACGGCTGAACAAACAGTTCTTCAACTTTTGGAAAATTTTATAATATACCTATTTCCAACAATTCATCTGAATTTGCTCATGCTGTGCTTAATGCTGAACAAAATATTTGCTTATAAATGCCTTAATATGTTTAAAATAACTATAAAAAAATAGACATATATACATAAATAATATAAAATTTATAAGTATGTCAAAAAAGACTGATTGTCTCATAATACCATTATATTAAGAGCCTAATAAGTACCTAAGAGATTTTGGTTCCTGAAATATATTTGATTGATATTAAAAATCTTAATTTTGCTTTAAGTTGACTCTTAACATCTGCATGGTTAAACTAAAGTATATCTTCGAACGAATGTAGTATAATAGATGATCAAACGAACTTACCTGTGATGTTCGATCATTATTATACGTAGCTTCGTTCGAAGATATAGGGAACCCTCCCTACCCTACCCAGCAAAACTTAAGATTTATCTCTAACTCTGAAAGAATGACATTTGACGTTACTGACAGATACTCGCTCGGATACGGTGCGTTTTGTTTTTGCTTTTAGGCTCTGAAAAGCTGCGATTGGTTCGCCTAGCATCGGAAGGAGCTGCATGGTTAAACTAAAGTATATCTTCGAACGAAGCTACGTATAATAATGATCGAACATCACAGGTAAGTTCGTTTGATCATCTAGTCTTACGCTAGCTGCTTGATGTTTCACATCATTAAAATATAAGCACATAGTGCAGGTATAATAATATGCACTATGCATGTGTTTAGTTTGTTAGTCAGAGATTTTTATTTCAACAACTAAACTGATAACCGTCAGTTATCAAATAATTAATTATATTGTGTTTTAAAAAAATACATACTTTTTTTGGCGCGTTAAATAATATGATGGAATATATTGCGAGTATTTTTTTTTGCGTTTGGAATATATTGCGAGTATTTTGTTTTTTAACCGACTTCAAAAAAAAGGAGGAGGTTATCAATTCGGTTGTATTTTTTTTTTTTTTTTTTTTTTTATCATCATTATTTTTTTTTTTTTTTTTTTTATGTTTGTTACCTCAGAACTCCGTCGTTTATGGACCGATTTGCAAAATTTTTTTTTCCCTTTATAGGATATGCTTCCAGATTGGTCCCATTTTTTTCAAAATCCAGTTCTGATGATGGAATCCATGAGGAATCGAGGGAACTCCTCAAAAATTATAGGCAACCCTATGGTAATTTTAGTATTTTCATCAAGAACTTAAGCATTTACAGTCAAAAAGTAACATTTGATGAAGTGGGACTGATGAAGAAGACCAGAAATGGTCAACGGAACTTCATACTCAAATAGATATCACATTGAAGATATAGTTAAGCGACTATGACGATACAAATAAATGAATGATTCTGAATAGTTACGTTGAAAATGGTATCATCGAAGTGATCTGATGATGATGATGGAGCCGGAAGGTAGGCACTGGAACTCCGTAATTAATCAATGTAACCTAGCCGTGTTTGGACTCATTAGAATTGTCATGAGATGCACTTTGGCTATAAGGTACTATCGAACTGATCTGATGATGGAGCCGGAAGGTAGGCACAGGAACTCCGTAATTAATCAATGTATCCTAGCCGTGTTTGGGCTTAGTAGAATTGTCGTGAGATGCTCTTTGGCTATAAGGTACTATCGAACTGATCTGATGATGGAGCCGGAAGGAAGAAGGTAGGCACAGCAACTTTATAATAAAACAATGTAACCTAGCAGTATTTGGGTTAATTGGAATTGTCATTAGAAATAGGCACTCTGTTTATAAGTGTATCGCAACTAAAAAGTGTGAAATAAAAACTTTTTAGAAAAAAAAAATAACCGACTTCACTAAAAAAAACACTAAAAGGATCAAAATAACTTTAATTTCGGAAGTCGGTGTTAAATAAGAAACAAACAATACCGAGAAACACCGACATCCGAAATTAAAGTTATTTTGATCCTTTTAGTGTTTTTTTTAGTGAAGTCGGTTATTTTTTTTTTCTAAAAAGTTTTTTACCTATTCGTTTTGATATATGTCAAAACGGGCCTTTTATTTTTGACAACTTTAAATTAAGTACGTGTTTTTTGTTATACTACCATCTAACGGCGGAGGTAGGAACTACGTGGCATACTTAGCTAGGCAAATCGGAATATAGAAACAGAAGAAAATGGTTATTGTAAATACCTAGTTAGATACATGCATAAAAGCCCGTATTAACGATTACAAAAAAAAAAAAATATTAAAGGATTACCGTAATACAAATGCCTCCTCATCATCTTCCTGCCCTTGTTATTTGGGATCGGCGCAACACGTTTTTAACCGACTTCAAAAAAAAAGAGGAGGTTATCAATTCGGTTGTATTTTTTTTTTATATCATCATTATTATTATTATTATTATTTTTTATTAATGATAGGCTCGCGTTTGACCACCATCTCACCTGATGGTAAGCGATTTTTATGTTTGTTACCACAGAACTGCGTCGTTTATGGACCGATTTGCAATATTTTTTTTCCCTTTATAGGATATGCTTCCAGATTGGTCCCATTTTTTTCAAAATCTAGTTCTGGTGATGGAATCCATGAGGAATCGAGGAAACTCCTCAAAAATTATAGGCAACCCTATGGTAATTTTAGTATTTTCATCAAGAACTTAAGCATTTTCAGTCAAAAAGCAACATTTTATGAAGTGGAACTGATGAAGAAGACCAGAAATGGTCAACGGAACTTCATACTCAAATAGATATCACAATGAAGATATAGTTAAGCGACTATGATACACTATTGATACAATACAAATAAATGAATGATTCTGAATAGTTACGTTGAAAATGGTATCATCGAAGTGATCTGATGATGATGATGGAGCCGGAAGGTAGGCACTGGAACTCCGTAATTAATCAATGTAACCTAGCCGTGTTTGGACTTATTAGAATTGTCATGAGATGCACTTTGGCTATAAGGTACTATCGAACTAATCTGATGATGGAGCCGGAAGGTAGGCACAGGAACTCCGTAATTAATCAATGTATCCTAGCCGTGTTTGGGCTTATTAGAATTGTCGTGAGATGCTCTTTGGCTATAAGGTACTATCGAACTGATCTGGTGATGGAGCCGGAAGGAGGAAGGTAGACACAGGATCTTTATAATAAAACAATGTAACCTAGCAGTATTTGGGTTAATTGGAATTGTCATGAAAAATAGGCACTCTGTTTATAAGTGTATCGTAACTAAAAAGTGTGAAATAAAAACTTTTTACAAAAAAAAAAACCGACCACTAAAAAAAAAAAACACTAAAAGGATCAAAATAACTTTAATTTCGGAAGTCGGTGTTAAATAAGAAACAAACAATACCGAGAAACACCTACTTCCGAAATTAAAGTTATTTTGATCCTTTTAGTGTTTTTTTTTTTAGTGAAGTCGGTTATTTTTTTTTTGTAAAAAGTTTTTATTTTCTTCCATTCTGTTCTATCACCCGTCACGCTACCACTAACTTCCTTTTCTTTCATATCACTCCTCACACAATCCATCCATATTTTCTTTGACCTCTCTCTCCCTCTCTATCCATCCACCACTTATTGGCACAAAATAAAAAATAATATAAACGTACTGTACGTTTTATTTTCTTAATCATCTTGCATAAAACCAAAATATATATAAAATAGGTAGGTATTATTTCGTAGCTTTCCTAGCAGGATGGAGGGGGTGGTTAAGGTGTGATAAGTCCGGCGGGTTGTCTTCACAGATCTTTAATAACCTGATGCCTTCTTCGGTGATGCTCCACAATTCCGGGTGCATCTTCTTGAAATCGTTGTACCATTTGGTTACCTATAATAGTAAAATTACAATACATCATTAGATAGGTACCTAACAACCACAATAATCATGTCGTTTTAAGATAAGGGTTGAATGATTTAGCTTAGAACAAATGTCAATGCCAAAATTAAAAAAATATAAGTAATTTGAAGCATTTTAATGAGTCGCGCACAGTCGTTGGCATCAAAATCACGATGATAACGATTTTTTAAATGAAAATTAAGCGTTTACCAACCTTTTTGTATTGTGAAAAGTCAAAATCGATGGCTTCTAGAGACATGGTGGAGTTGATAAGAGGGAAGTCAGCGATGGTCAAATGGTCAGCGGCAGCATATCTAGTGCCCAGGCGATTCAGATAAGTTTCGAATACGTCCAGGACCCGGTGGACTCGCTTCAGACCTTCAGGAGTACGTTTGTAGTCGAAGTAGATAGGCAGGATCTGGAATTAGGTATGCAAAGATTGTTGGGATTTGTTTATACATACAATCATGCGTAAGCAAAATATTTGCATTTTGGTAACCACTGCACCATTTCAATATGACTTCAGTATGAAAACCAAAATATTTGCGAGCTCTCAGAAAGTTCCGAATGCTTTCCGCAAAATGTTTTATTTGGAATTAAATAGTATCATGAGGGAAAATTAAAAAGTAAAAAGAAAAAACCTTTTCGGTGAATTACTTACGCAGTAAGCAAGTAAATCAGGATAGTATGAGCTCAAGTTGAACATCAGCCGATGGTTAACAATAGCCCTGGAAGTAAAAACAGTTGCAGATTGTTTAATACTCGAATTATGCGAAGAATAGCTATAGGCCATTATATACGAGTAATCAAAGAGCTATACAAAAATGTAATCAGGTTGATTCAAGAAAATTCCTCGCATAAGTAAAATGGCTGGGTGGCCTAAAATTCACCAGATAAATTAATACAAATGGGTATGTTTTGTATGACTTGACCTAATGACAACGTTGGTAATAAGTAATTACCCATGTAGTTATTAGGTACTAATAAATTAATTAATTTAAGGTGAAACGAAAAATAAAAATAAGGCACTTTTCACCACTATAAAACGTTTAATTTTGTTGTTATTCTCAAAATTCTAAATTATTGCTACCACTAGCGGAGTGACCATTTAATTTGGTATCCTTATTTTGGTTGTTAGGTTAATTTTATATCATTGTATCGTCTTTCATAATATCGTGTTTTATCAATCGTGTTGCTTGTATTCATTTTGGATTATGAAATTAACATGAAAATTAAACGTACCTATACTTAGTGGTGAAAAGTTTTTTTTTATTTTTTCGCTACAAAATGCTTTATAAAATATATATTATTTATTTTCAGGACGAATGTTTCTTTTTTACCTCATATAAGTACAACTACAAATCATAACTCATAGGGACGACCATACGGGTCGATGCTTTGGGCTGTATGGTTGTTAGGACAAAGTAATCATAGTTAGTTACCTTGCTTTAGGGTCTGTCGGGTACAGAGGCGAGTCGGGTTTATATTTGTCGCAAATATACTGCATAATGGCCACACTCTCGCTCAAGAAGAACCCATCGTCTTCAAGCACAGGGATTTCCTTTTGTGGGTTCATCTGAAAATTGAGGATGTAAAAATGTACAAATCTCATAAAATCTGGACTCAATTAAGTATCATTTAAAATATTCATAGAAATAAATTGTTTCATTGTTTTACAAATAAACTGTATATAAATCTGCCTCTGTACTGTGCCTAAACCATTGCTGTTACCGCTCTGGCTATTGGCTTTTAAGAACACATAATTATCTACAAAAAATGTCGCGACACCATATATCTAACTAATAATAGCTATGTTATTTCATCAAAGTTTTTAGTCGTCATTCTTCAACTTTGCCCCTCACTGATGCGTTTACAAACATTTATAAACTCAAATACACAGAACACTTAGAACCGGAACACCTATCTGTAGGCCATACAAATATTTTTTCTATGCGGGAATCGAACCCACGACACATAGCCCGGCAGCGACAGTTTGCCAAAAAGCTAAACGGTGAATTTAAATTCCATGAATTTCGTGTACTCTATTTAAGCCATGATTCGTATCTGATGAGTTTCAGGTAAGGTTATTAAAAGTAATGATTCTATTTAAAAAAAATTTTCACTGGTCATGAACTCATGACCGAAATTATAGTGTGACCGACACATGGATGTTCACTGGAGATAATAGTGACTTGACAAGCGCGCGTGCAAAAATAGTTTCGCAAGTAAATTTCGCTACGAATAGCGTCAACGATATCCACATAGGTTTCTGTGAGCGTATGATAGGTACGTTCTATAAATTGTATGTATGTAAATAGTACACTATGAACTACCTGCGTATCTTTTATCCTTCTCTGTCAAATCCATTCAAAAGTTGTCTTTAAAAATCGCTTTTAGCGATGAAACCGCCCATTGATGCACTGAAAAAGAGTACATCTATCTATGTATTTATCTTGTTCGGACTACGGAACCCTATAAATCCATCGCAGCCATCACCTTGGTAGCCAGTTCGATGTTTTTTGCTCTCGAGCCCTTAACCTTAGTATTATCTATTTATTTGCTCTGCTACACCAATGCCCATTATGTATCGTACTATGAGAAATTTCTTTACATACTTTTCCATATTCCTCCGTCATATGGTCTCCATGATAAAAGCTGACGTCGACCTTCTCGTAAGGCACCTGCAGAGCCTCAAGAACTTGTCTACAGGATAGGGACGGTGGTCCATCCTCCAAGTAGTACAGCTTCAATACCATGGTTCTGAAAGTTGCAAATATATATTGGACTCTGACAAGCTCTTTGTAGTTTTTGGTCTTACTAATTTCTGCCAGCGAATTTGCCCGGGTAAAATTAGTAACTATTTCCTTCGATTATAAATTGAAGCCTATGTGATAATCGGATGTATAAGCTGTAGCTGCAATATAGCTAAAATACTATGAAGTTTCATCAAATAGTTTTTGCGTAACAAACTTGTATAGATATATCGATCCATAAAGTACATCTATCAATGTGATAGATCATTTCTAATCTTTATTAGTGAGCTTTGTAATGATTTATTTTATAATTTTACGAGATTTATTTTTAAGAGAGTCCAACCCGAGAAACTTTTCATAAGACGTTTTTACACATTTTCCTCCAGATATTTTGGGAACAGATATCTTGTGGATATTATTTTGTGGTTTCTATTGAAATCAAAACACGAATTTGTTTAAAATTATCTAATAATATCTCATAAATACTCATAAATTAATAAAAAACTTTTTACGAAAAAAATACAACCGACGTCTATGGAAAAAAACACTGAAAAGTGCAAAATAACTTTAATTTCGGAAGTCGGTGTTTCTATAATACTTTTGTCTCTTCGTTATTTAACACCGACTTCCGAAATTAAAGTAATTATTATAATATTTTTATAATTTTTTTTTTTTTTTGTAAAAAGTTTTTTATTTTAGACTTTTTAGTTATGGTACCATCACTAAAAAGTACCCCTCAGCCATGCTTAAATACCTTATAGCCAGAGTGCATCTCATGACAATTGTAATAATCCCAAACACGGTTAGATTACATTAATTTATTACAGAGTTCCGGTGCCTAACTTCAGGCTTCATCATCAGATAAGTTTGATATATTCCCCCTCTTCTTTTAGTCAGTAATGGACTACACGTTAAACTAAGTAATTTTACTTGTAACGACAGTTCTGCTGTGTTTCTATGAGAAGTTCTGTTCCATATCTTCGAAGTTCATGATCAGATCATAACAATATTTCTATGGAACCAACTTGGAAGCATAACCTTTCAATCAAAAAAAAAATTTCAAAATCGGTCCACAATTGACCGAGAAATCGGTGAACATACATAAAAAAAAACATAGTATACATTCAGCCGAACATAGAACCTCCTCCTTTTTGTAGTCGGTTAAAAAGTAAAGTAAATATAACTATAATAATACATTTAATCGAGATTCTGAATGACGAATATTTTGTTTTCTCCAAAAACTTAAGGCCCCTGCTCCCGAGCAGTGAAATAAAACAGTGAATTTCTGAAGCTTACTCCTCGGTAACGGCTAGGTCAATAGGATTGAAAAAAAAAATGGTTATTCTTGATTCGAGCGGCACTACGAGTATGTGTGCATTTAACACCGGCCAGATATTCGAGGGCTATACGCTTTAAGATTTTGTGACATGTTAGAGTGAATGACGGAATTACCGAATACCGATAGAACATTGAGGCGATATCTCTTTTTTCGCGATACTTCTTTATCAAACATTACGTTACGATACGTTCTAAGATAGACGGATCGGGCAGGGCCAATTTATCTAACGGATTCTGCAATTAGCCGGTGACATATATCCCAACTCCCCAACTCTATAACTCTTGGCCAAAAAAGAACATTGAAGAATCCAGAAATCAATCTGTCTAAGCTTTTCCCGACCATGTTGAGTTCGGTTTCCAGAAAAACAGAATGTAGGTGGAGTATTTTACATGGAGCGACTACCTATCTGACCTCCACAACCCAATAATTGGGTAACATAGGTACACCCCATGGCAAGACTATTTCCTGGCTTCTAATTATCCGTAACGACTGTGAAAGGTCTACAGCCAGGACCATCAGCTTAATGTGCTTTCCGAGGCACAGAGAAATCTCAGTAAGTATGTCAAGATGTTCACCCATAAGTAAGTAGATATCATGGAAGAAATAAGAAAGAAGAAACTGATAGTGAGTCTAGAAATACTTTGGTGGGTTGTTTCAATAGCTTTGTATCTGAAGAAGGAAAAAATATAGGAGAGAAAAATATATCTCAATTTTTCATTGCCACACAGATTTGTCGATTAATAACCAATATTGTAACAATATACATACCGATTTGATTGGTAAAAGCTCCGAGGAACGTGTTTAGCGTATGACACCGAAACTAAATCTCTGGCTGATACTAATACTGGTGGGAGAACCGGACCCCGACACGAACAACTACTTCCTTTCACTTACTTGTAATTATGTAACGTACCGAAGTACCTACATCTACTTATACTTACACTACGTGCTAGGCTATGCAATGGACCGTGAATAAGGTATTTGATACTTGCCACAGAATAAATAATAAGTAGTATAAAGTCTTACTAACCAGGCAGTAATAACAGCATCTACCAATCAGCGTCTGCGCAGAATTAATACGAATATAACTTTTTTTTATCAGACTTATCAAACAGAGTGTTTATGAGTGTAAAGATAAGATTAAGTATACCAATGACATAGCCTGTTGCATCCATTACGACTTATTGTCAAGGCCACAAAACTGAGAGATAAGATCCATAATTTATGAATTACTCCGGTGCAATATTTTAATACATAATTATAATGACTAGTCAATTAACAATTTTTAAAAATATCATTTCAACTGGCATTATTATAAACCGTTTAACAGGATTAAAAAATTTAACGAATTAAATTGTTCGTGTTCTAATAGAAAATATGTACCTACTGGCAATTTTGGGCACGCCACAATTATGGCGGTAAGTCCCTTCTTTGAGGCGTGGTTGGAAAGACCTCACGGCGCCCTCAACTTCCGCATGACGCAGGTTCTCACCGAACACGGGAAGTTCGGGAAGTTCCTGCACCGGATTCGTGCGGAAGCGACGCCCGGGTGTCGCCACTGTGTGGACCGCCCGGAGGACACGGTGGCAGTGTGCCCCACTTGGGAAGAGCAACGCCGTGTCCTCGTGGGGGCGAACGGCGGCGGCGATCTCTCGCGCCGGGCCTTGGTACAGGCCATGGTCCGGAGCGAGGAGGAGTGGCAGGCGGTCGCCTCCTTCTGCGAAGCAGTAATGCTAGCAAAAGAGGCGGCAGATCGCGTGAGGCAACGGCAACGGTCCTCACGCCCCAACCGCCGCCGGGATTCCGATCCCGATTACCGGCCACCGTAGGCGCGGGCTTGCGGACGGCGGGCAATGGGTGGCCCGCCGTCCGACCGTCCGGTAACCATCCGGACCGAGCCCAAGTCGTCGACGGCGCGTATTGTTCCGCGCGCGCCTCAGGGTGATGTCAGCAAATCGTAGGGGCCCAGCAGGGTCGAAGCCTACTGGGGCCATGGGTAGTGTGAAAACGAAACCGTGGCCCTGGGACGAAGGCAACGAAGGAACAGGAGTGGGTTTTTAGTCAGTAAAAGTCTGACACTATCTCTCGCTCTGCCCAAGAGCGGGATTTGTCATAAGATGATTTTCCCACCTATAAAAAAAAAATACCTGGCAATTTATCTTAGGTTAATACATTAATAGCTTACACATCCTTCAAAACTTGTTCACGATTAATTATTTTTGATGCTGACTGTACGTGCTCACTCAGTCGCTACAAAAGGTCGTGAGTTTGATATTAGCAGAGAAGAAAATTTACTTTAATTTTCATTTCTGCATTTTAACAAAACCACATAATAGTGGGTTAGACAATAATAACCCTAAGAAGGTTTAGCGATACGCAAGCGCCGGTTTTTTATTTTTATTAAAGTGCGAAGGAAGGTACCGACCGGTAGGTGGCGACCTATATGACTAAAAAACAATCTTGATGTCTCGGTCCACCACCATCTTGAGGCTGACAAGCCACTCTTGCTTTTCTTGACAGAGACCCAGATTAGATCTCCGTCATTTGCGGCGTATCTCGACCACCCGGGATATCTACTCATTGCAGCACCATTTCTGTGACCATTTCCTGCAGCGTGCCTGGGTCTGTGTGTCCGCATTGACATCTGCTGCCAGTGTCTCCGCCACCTTGAGTACCCTAATTTCACATTTTTGAAGGACTGGAACCATTTACCTGCTGCGGTCTTCCCATCCGATTACAATTTAAGTGTCTTCAAGTCTAAAGTGAATAGGACTTTTAATAAACTGTGCGCCCCTAGTCCTTAACATCAACGATTGTCACATGCTTACCGTCAGGTGGGATCGCAGTCAAGGTCTTTAAAAAACAAAAAACTAAAAAAAAATAACTTACCCAATACTCTATTGCAATACATATGTATACATAGAACACGGATATATAGAAGGTGTTGAAAATTGTCATAAATCAATATGGTCCCTGTCGGGCACAGCAAAGTTAGGAGAGAGGAACTTTAAACATAATAGGATACATAATGTTATGTTACGATATCATACTTGTTGTGAATTGTATTTGTGCAATAAACACAAATTAAGTAATAGGAATACCTACATTTCATTTAAGCCTTCTCGACTATCTGCTTTTAATGTTTTAATTAACAGTCAGCTAGGAAACACGGGAAACACCGGCCTCATTTAGTTTCAATTGACGAAAAAAATATGTGTTATAGAGTGTTTTATCATTTATAATTTAATTATTCCTGAAAACATCAGCCTTTGGCATGCCGACCGTTATAATATGACTTATCAATTTTAACATTTAGGTTTACGTTCAGGTATACAACAATGTAGCTAAACAGCCACTATATACCAGTAAAGGGTTAGCTACAAACATTTTGAAATAAACCCCGAGGTCTCGTGACTTCCTCAAAATTATTATAAAAACTAGTAGACAAAGTTAAAATTGTCTTTTACAATCATATAGCTGGTCTCTTAACACAAAATGCGGTTAAAGTTAAGTTGTTTTTATTTTCTGTTCCTTTCTCTGTTATTTCATTGTAGTGCGACAGTTCCTGTCCAAACAGCGGGCGAGTTCGTGAAAGAAAGCCATCGCGTCCGAGTGCGGCGCCAAGACGGGTACGTGTACAACAAGCCCAGTGTATCATTTGACCTGCCGCAGAGTAGGTCCACACCTGCACCCACTCAAGCACCGAATGTTGACAGGACGCTGACGCAGCAAATGTTTTACGCGTACCCCGTGCCGGCAGGCGGCGACAGCGTTAACATAGGGCAGACAGCGGGGACCACGGCTACTGCCGCCACTGCCGTCACTTCCGCCCCCACGGGCGCCGCGGGCGGCGGTTACAACTACAGGTCCTCCAGCACTGGTAACACTAACGCTGGCTACAACTATGGCACGCCGTCAACTGGAGCCCAAGTTAATACTGGAGCTCAAGTTACTACTGGGTCGCAAACTACTGCAACAGGCACACAAACTGCCGCCAACACCGGCTCGTCTCAAGGTGGTTCAGGTTATCCATACAACGCACCATCACCTACTCTCTCCCCAACTCTTCAGGGCTCATCAGAAGTCTCAACAAGCGCACCAAAATATTTGCCACCAACAGCTGGTGGTACAATTGGAAGTACATCAACTGGTGGCAGTGTGAGCATAGGTGGTGTTTCTGTAACTTCTGGCTCAGGGCAAGTCACTTCCGGCAGTGGCAGTACCGTGCAAACCGGATCAACGGGAACTCCTTCTGAGTCATATTTGCCACCTTTGGGGTCACCTAATACTGCCACTTCTACCGGGACTGTGACTTCAACATCTACAAACAGTCAAACAAGTACAGGTGGTTCGGTATCAGTACCAAGTTCTGCGTATTTACCACCGAATACTTCATCTCCACCGTCTCCCAGCCCCTCTCAAGGATATGGCAGTCCTCAACCGTCGCGGCCTGCACCCGCACCACAGCCAGGTTACATACCACCATCGGGAACTAATCCTGGAACAGTGTCTAAGCCAGCATCAACGTACTTACCACCGTCTTTCTTTTAATACTTTTGTGAATATTAGGTAATATCATTTTAATTTAATCGATTGTATATAATAAAACATTTGCAATACTTTACAACAAGTAGTTTTATTTACCATTATGATTTTGGTGATATAAAATTCATCCCAAACATGTATGTAAGTATAATTATTGACGCTATTGTGCGAATTCGACAATATCGTGCAATTTTTTGGCAAAATCATGTGAGATTGACTATTAACTATAACATTACCTACCTATTCAGCGGAATTCTGCATATTAAGATCTATAGTTTCCACTGTTGGGACTTTAACTGGGATACAAGCACTCTCAGCCGTCTTGTAATTTACCATGCGGATTAAGTGATTATGAATTTCAAAATGATTTAGTATTTTTTTTAATTGTATCCTAAGTACTCAAATATGCACTATTTGACGGTAACAGCACCAATATTACGTGGTATTAGAAATATGTACGGCGATGTAGGGTGATTTTAATAAGTGTTGTTTTATTTGTCAAACACTTTAGCATGAAGAAACGAAACGTAAATCATCAGTCAGTCAAACGTCAAAAGCACACAAATGTAAAACGTCATAACGTCATACAAAAATAGCATCAAAGATGAAAGTTATTTTTAATATTTCTTTAAAAATTGATTTTTAAACTATTGTACCACTCTTTGAAATTAACGATTCAAGCCTAAATGCAGAGTATTAATTTTTGATGAGTATTTAACCATGTGGATATAGTATGTGCGTTTGAATAAAAAATTTACATAAGTTATGTTTTTACTAAAGCAAACATTACAATTTTCTCGAATAGGAAGCAAGGTAAACCTGAGGTAATTATATGTATTACTTCATCAGTTGTATTATCATTTTATTTGTTTGACTAAAGTTGGTTTTTCCAATAATTATCACGGTTGTTCAAGGTTCATGACCTTACTGGCTTAATTAATATTCTTTGTCCTGTTATATATATTAAAAATACAATTTAAACGTTATTATTGTTGCTAGAAGTCCACCAGCGAACATGTGTTGTCAAAAGTGTAGTGTAATATCATAAGAGTAAGTGTGAGCATACAAAAATCGTCGCATGTTTCCAGAAGTGCGGGGGCGCGCTCTGCTGCCGACCATGGTGCACCTCGAGGTGCCAGGTGCTCAACTATACCCAAACACTCTCGCCATAAACGACCTACCTAATGAAATACTTATTTACATATTTTCAATGGTAGATTTTGAATCCCTCTTGGCAGTTGCTAAAGTTTGTATGAGATGGCAACAACTGTGCCTGACACCTTGCGTTTGGGACAACACTCGCCTCATTGTATGTATGAAGAACTATGTGAGGATAAGTGAAAATATTGTGCCTTTTGTCGCCAAGTATGTGAAGAATGTTAAACTACAGTATTTCAAATTGTATTCGCAAGTGCGGGCTTCCCTAATAAGCTATTGTCCTAATTTGACTCATTTAGAAATAAGTATATCTCAAGTTGACAGCTGTATCTTTGGTGATCTAGTTAGCTGGCCAAACCTCAAGTTTTTGAGTTTTCGTAACTCACTCATAGTACAAAATCCAGAGAATGCAAATGGTAACTTTGTTTATCACTTGCCATTTGATAAATTAAAATACCTTGAGACTCTTATTCTGTCCAATTTTGCTCTGACCCATGATAGTTTGTACAACATGTTGCAGTGCACCAATTTAGTCAGTATTA
Organism: Mythimna impura; assembly: GCA_905147345.3. Classification (NCBI taxonomy): domain Eukaryota; kingdom Metazoa; phylum Arthropoda; class Insecta; order Lepidoptera; family Noctuidae; genus Mythimna; species Mythimna impura. The sequence continues at coordinate 22,957,851 of LR990351.1, read as the reverse complement.
ATATGGAGAAAATGAAGAATATTCCTGCAGACTTTCTTGAATCTCTTCTGAGAACTAAACAGTCTACACTAAGAGCTCTACACATATATGGAGATACTTTAAATGATGACATAATCTGTAACATATCTAACTGTAAGGTACTACAAGTGCTGCACATCATGACATGCAAGACACTGTTTGACTCCAGTCTGTTACACTTGTATAGACTAAAGAATTTGCATTCATTAAAATTACGTCATGGTTACTTTTCAACTAGTGCTCTTCTTGCATATTTTTCTAATAATACCTTTCAAAAGCTGACTTACTTAAGTCTCTCCCGGTGTCTCCATGTCACCATACAGGTAGCTAAGGCCATAAAAACAAGTGCACCTAATCTTAAAGAACTTTCATTCTATCTGTGTCCATTCATCATCGCCCCCAACTTCAACAGGTCAGAACTAGAGAAAATGTTTAAAATACAGTTGTTACTTGATTGAATTAGTTGTGATTACATGAAGGCAGCTTAGGTCCGTCCAACTTACATTTAATATTTATTTCATTGTTGATTGCACCACTGTGACAATTCAAAGGATCTCTAATTTCCTCTATGATTAGCTACTTCAATTTGAAAACAATAAGAGTTAAAAATAGATTTCATACCATTAAATTTCACTAGTGATGTAACTGCATCAAACTAAGATTTTTTGATTGTAATAAATTTTAGTAAGTAGGTTGTGTTGTGGTGTATGTATCAACTAATAATTTGTTTTAAACAACCTTCAGTATTTAAACATTAAGAAGTATTACATAACTTTTAGATACATCTACATAGTAGATATTTATTGTATTAGGGGTTTCAGTACATAGCCGCTGGATGATTGTCAAAAGGACGGTTTTGCATGACATAGTGAGTATGGTACTTAAATCAGCTATGGACTGAAAACAAACTAAGTCACTTTAACACTGTCAATTAAATCATGACTGCTACAGCCACTGCTATTAGCAGCCCTACGCTGCTAATAGTTTTGATTAATTTTGAATGGCACTAATAGATTATTATGAGTATAAAGTGTTTTTATCATTAGCAATGTACCTAATGAGACATAAAAATAATATATGCAGGTCCATCATTATTTAATTAATAGTGTAATAGTGACCTTAGCAATGTGTTGACATTAAGTATACATAAATGTTAATTTTCCGCCTTTCTGTTTAGGAATCATAGTCAATTACGTTATGAAGTGCCTTAACAGTTTTACTAATTATGACTATTTTCATATTGAGATTCCTTCGACAGACAGCGAATAATATTTCAGTATAAGAATAAATGAAAATGTAATGTCCCATAATCCCATTATGTAACTAATAAAAAGTGCTATGCACAAGCGGCAAACCATATGAGCAAATGCTGTTAAGCTAATTAATAACGCCGATTTCGTTTTCCTCAGTCCTTGAGATTTATCAACAAAATAGTTTTTCTTTTCAGAAGCATTGGTATTGTATTGTTATTAGTATTTTATTTGATAAAAAAATGTAAATAAATTTGTGACAAAATCGAATATAATATTATGATTAGTATTAGAATAATTTACATACTGGTATTTATTATTTATAGAATTTTAAATGTTAATTTTAAAAAAATGTCCTAGTGTCATTTTTTAGGCTATAAATTCAATGTCTATTGGTTGATAATTCAGCGAATTAAACTGTATATTGTATTCTCTACTTATATGAAATGTGATTTTATTAGTTAATTAATTTTGTTTGTGCTGTTTTATTGTACGAATAATAAATTATATTTTAAACAGCTTTTATTGTTTTCTTCAAATTCATTACACTTATGTTAGATTTACAATCAATAATGACTATGAGGAAAGCAACATTAATAAATTTGTATTTAAGCTGTTGATCCCCGCATTAACGCCGGCGTTCACGCGCCATTGTCTTACTATTGTGTCTCTAATTACGCACTCAAAAGGTTAATTGAGATTTTTATTGATTGATTTTGGTGAGTTTTGAGCTATTTACCTACGTATCATTCTTTAGGAATCTAGGAAATAAATATTACGTTTAAAGATAGTCTAGGTGATTATTAATATTGTTCTTTTTCGCATACATTCACTATGTAAAATTAACAGGTTCTTGTCCTTTGCCTTAGTATGCAGAAATCGAATCTGCGACTTAATACATACACGCTCGCTGCACTACTGCGCTATCATGTGATCATGCCCAATCTATTCGTTTATATTTTATATTGAACACAATCAATGGTGCAAGTAAGTGAATATTGTAATGGTATATGTAGATAGGCCTTAAATCATTGCATATTCGATAGTAAATTATAACAACCAGATTTATTTGTATATAACTAGTTTGCGGCATTTGCAAGAAAATGCTTGAATGAACTTCGTTTAAAAAGACAATAGGTCTTTCAGTTCTAGATTTTAAGGTGTAAAATGAAGGCACACACTCTTACCTACACTAATTATTGCAATTTCAGTAGACGAAAAATCACGATCTAGTCATAATAATATCAGCTTCTAGTCATTATGTTACTGAGTTACTGAGATTATACTAAGTCATGCGTTCTATGCTAACGATTGCTGATAAAACAATCAGGAATCAATGACGCCGCTGATAACGATGTAGCTGATAAGTAATCTGGTCAAACTTGTATACTTCACGATTGCCTGTTAGATGGACAAGCAATAAATTAAGTACTTATCATTATTTACCTATGATACTTAATTTACCTATATAATTAATAGAAGTTTAATCAACACACTTGCAAGACTGGGAGGCACTTTGGCACTTAAAACAAAAGCTATTGACAAGATATTTTGTTGTGTTGTGTAGGTACCCCATCTAGTGATCAACTGATCTATGTTATTTCGTACGAATTTCGGTTATACCGGATGCAGTCGAAGTCAGGTTTTTATCTTCCTACCTATGGCCTTTCTAGGGATTCAAGCTTACTCTGTAGATACCAAATTTCAATAATATTGTTCCTATAGTTTAACCGAGAAAGCGTAACAGAGAAAGACATTGATTACAATATTAGTATGGAGGAAAAAAAAAACAAACCTTTTGCTAGGTATTAAAATCAAATTTTATTGAGTTTTATATACAAATAAATAAAGTCGTATTATACGAAAGGCTCTAAGTTGATCTCAAGCGCCGAGCAGGGGTTGGTGAGGTCGAAGGCGGCCAACACGGCGGGGCTGATGACGCCCACCTTGCCGATGAGCTGCCCGCGCAGCAGCACGGCGGCGCAGCGCCCGGGGAAGTACGCCGGGTCTGGAGACAACACACGGACTTTTATTAAATTGGGTAGCAGACGTGCAGAGGGCGCCTAAGCTGTGGGAATTTTTCAAGTGGCCATGGAAGACCAAATCTGAAACTAAGAATAGCAAAAAACACTGATTGAAGGGATTTTTTAAAATTAATATTCTTAGCCAGAAATCAAACCCATTGACTTTGGGAATAAAACACACTGTATTATTACCAGGGGTCAGAATTAGGCAGAGTTATTCATGTACTTGCATCGAAATGTTGATATTAATATGGATCTTCCCGAGATTTAATATTACAAATAAATAATAATAAAAACTTCAGAGATAGTTAGGACAAATAAAAACAAAGATAATTGACATACAATTTTTATTAGTATTTTTCATTGAAAAAGATCTCTCTACGTCAACTGAGGTGATGTTAACATCACCATTTTAGGGGTATGTGGAACAGAGAGTAAAGTCCCACATACCTCCTTTGAAAAGGGAGGATCCTCCGGCCAGACGGGTGTTATGTCTGGCGGGCTACTGCCCGATAGATGATTTCGTGCTGTTCTATATGTCATAATCGCGCGGAGAACTTTGATTGCGCGATGCAGGATTAGTTCTTATGTGACGCCATAGATGTCGCTATTATACACTTCCTCCTCCTGGTCATTAATGCAGGAAGAATTTTTTCTGCTATATTTCTGAGTGTCATTAAAAAAATCTGCTCTTTAAAATTAATCTCGGGATTTGAGGCATATCCACTTTATTCTTTCGCTGTATGAAATCGGTGTAACTACATGTTTAACTCTACTTAATTTCGACCTCTTTGATTAGGTATTACACCATACGGTAGTATCACAAATCTATTTTGGGAAGTAATGACATACAGCAAACTAAAGGAGATTGTGAACAAAATTCCTTTTTTTTTATTCCGATTTCACAGTTGTTCTGGATTTGGCCATCCACGACCACGACCACCTAAAAAGTTCGTCTGCATGTGAAATAAACCGAATTTTGGTCACGGCCGCCAATGTTGCTGAGGATAGTAGTCGGCACACACTTGTATATAGATGAGAAATAAATATATAATATGTATAAGATAAAAAAAATCCCGACTGCGTGAAAAATAACTTTAAATAAAAACTGAAAAGAAAAAAAACAAGTTCAGTCCAGTAGTATAGAAACCAATTCAATTGCATTAATTTACACACAAAATAAAACAAATAATAAATTCTAATACGGAACATACGAGTATAGGCTGCAACAGTCGGGACCCATACTGGATGGAATGATTTTAGACTAGATTATTTTAATGGGTCCCGACTGTTGCAGTCTGTCAATAAAAAAGAGTTTTAGATACTAGTAGATAAGTGTATGCCTTTTACGTATCTTGCTACAGAAAATAAATTATTTTATCATATTTTTTCTATCTTTTTTGTCCATAAAGACATATCTCTTAGTCCAGAAAAGGAAATAGTCCCATCCAGTCATAAAGTGATGAGCTAGTTGAAGTATTCTCCATGGTCGTGTTCATGGGGTTTTTGTGTAGGGTTTCGGGTTTAATCTACACTAATAATATTATAAAGAGGTTTGTTTTTAGTTTTTTTTTTTGAGGTAATAATCTCTGGAAGTACTGGTCCGATTGGAAAACATTTTTCACCAATAGAATGCTGCTTTATTGATAAGAATTGCTAATTTCGATGTAGGTAAAATAAAGTATTTTCTATCCATCTCTAACATGTAAAGTTGCACTCAAAGCCTTCAAAAACAAAAAGCATCTCCATACCTTCACACTGCTGCAAGCAGTATCCGGTGTCCTTGTTCCAGGGCTCTCTGAGCAGCACCATGATCCGGTCTAGCAGTCCGTGCACGAACTGGAAGCCGGCCGCACGCCCGCAGTGCACCGCGCACAGGCGACGCTCGTTGCGGGCACCCGTTTCTGATAAAAACAGTTTTAAACAAAAATGAGTTATTTATAAAATAAAGAAAATTTTAAGTAAATAAAAATGTGACAAAAGGGTCCCAGATCAGCATAACGTCAGGCGGTTACACTTCGCTTCACTTCGCGTTCATGGGTGCCATGCTATAAGCTTTTTTTCATAACTCCAAATTAACTGCCCGGAGAAGGGTAATTTGTGATTGTGAGCAGTCGCGGATTAGCCATGTAGCAAGAGTAGCAAATGCTCCCCGCGCGTTCGGAAATCCTACACTTGAACGGAAAAAAAAATCTGGTCAAAGTATATACAACATTATTTTTAGTTTATGCGAAACCTGGATATAGTTTGTTCAGAATCAGTAACTGAATGCAATAGTTTTTACACCATGTAATATTTTTTCCCAAAAATATTTAAAAAGGTCACAAGTTGGACACAACCGACACTAAGTACAACTCAGGTCACGGCAGGTCATAGCGGGTATTAGGCGCCAGCAAACAGCTGGTTTCAAGTGCAAAACAACCCCTCAGTCGCCTGGATGGGCCCGGTGACTATGTATTTTTGTTGACATAACAAGCTTATAACTTTGTGATTTTTCATGATACAGTTATGAAATTTTGTACATAGATTCTTTACATAAAAATACTAGACACGTGTTTCGTGTTTCGCATATAGGTACTAAAACTAATGTTGTATATTGAAATCCGAATACAGCTATTTCATTGAATATGATAGTCAATCTCTTAGAATTCTCTCATTACCATAATTTCCACGTATCTTACCCAATCTTAAAATCCACTGGGTTATTGAGAATAAGAATGAGAATAAATAGGTCTACACAGGGTTCCCTTGGTCGAATTTTCTACAGGTTCCGCGTTGGCTTAATCCGCTACTAATTGTATGATAACATTCCTAAAACGAAAGCGGATAAAAAAAACTTTGTTCGGTCGTTAACGGGTAAAGCCCATGTATATGTTCTTTTTTTACTATTGCGTACCACTTGAGATTTTGAGATGCATTTTTTCCACGTCAGAACCCATATTACAAAAACAAAACCCTAGTTTTCTTAGATTTCATAAAAAATGGATTTAACAGCTTTTGATAGCGGGCTTCCAGAAAATACAAAACGCAAATAAGGAAGCGTATAACATTTATTTGTACTTATAATTCAAAGTCAATCTAAAGTTATCACGATTCAAAGTGATCCGATTCATAAAACTGCAACTTCTTAGGGAAAGGCCTAATATTATGTTACAAATCCCATATAAGCAAGTTTTGACTAAAATATTCTTTATTAAAACAAATGACTATCGGCCACATTAATTACATCGGTAGCTAAATCGTCACAATTTTAATAGCAGTGTAATTCTAGTTGCAGCACTGATTTCCTTTAATCATTCAGTCGACATGAAACTCGATATGGATGTAGGTAATCGTGCTATGATTCAGTAGTTCAGTACAGTATGTATTGTATTCGCTACTGCGCCGTAATTTTGAACTAATGATAATGATAAGCTACCTGATATCTTACATGTTAATTACATATGTATGTGTAAATAAATAGATTTTGATTTTGGAGTGCATGATATAAATCGATATTTCATAAAATATCGATATATGTACGCGATATATTAATTCAACCCGGTATTATATCTAAGGTATTAAGTTCAGTGTTATTTACTAGTCAGTGATGTATTAAACGGTTTTTTGTATATCAATGTTACTAGTGCATGAAGTTTTAATAAATAAATAAATATTATCAAATTATCTAATATCGATATGCACAATCGATACGTTTCATCCGATATACAAAATATCGTTAAAAATAAAAAAAACACATACCATCCCTTTTTTATAATGATTCCTTTATTTGTGGTTGGCAAGTAGAGTAAAAATAAAACCCAGCAAAGCCCCGTGAAATAGGAAAACACAGCTGATGACATGAAAAACGCTTTAAATATAATTAAAATGGTATGATAAAGCGTATTTTGGTTTGATAGTTTATGCAAAACAGTGATTAAGTAATGGTAGTTACTTAATTTTTGTAGAAATCATCTGTTGATTTTTAACTAAGTCAAAAAATTTATGCTATGACTGTGTAAGACTGATAGGTCACTTTGAGACTGAAGTAGTAAAAAAAGCTTTTATTTTTCGATGCTAAACTTATATTTTGGTTAAAACAAAAAATATATACCAATTAAAAGCAAAAAACTGCATTTTTATTTGAGTTATATTATAGATGATTCACTGTGAACCTGCCTGATTCACTGTAAACTGAGGGCCGATTCACTGTATCCCACCCCCACTACACAGTGGCTCAAATGAGTTTTCTTATAAAATGATATTTATTTTACAAAATATTATCTTGTTGAGCTAAACCGATGGGAATAATCAATATACATTAATTACACTATAATACTAATCCTTTAACATCTTTCCAACACTCGCCCAAATCAAGTTACATCATTGGAAAAAAAAGTGACCCACTGTTGCTGCCTTGACCCTAGACCTCCCAGTACTAGTGCCTACCTTACTAATGTAAAGTCAACATATTCTGGAACTACATCTTACAAAATGTAAATTATTATGAATAAAAATCTTAAAAGGTCACTTTGCAAAAATTACATATGAACGCAAAGCTAACTCACACACAAAACCAACAAAGTTATATCCACTTCATTTTAATTTTATTTCATTTGTTTAGATATCTAACTAAATTTAAAGAATCTCAGTCTTGGCACTTAAATTATTTTTTTTTTAAATAAATATTTAAAGTATGGGTAAGTATAAGTATACTATAGGTACAAATCAATTAGGTACCTATGTACCATATAATTTTTGAAAATCTGAAAACATTTTTTGTTATAAAACGTAGGTATCACTTTACATTTTTCAAAAACACACAACTCCTGAGCCTATAACAAGAGCGGCCTGTTCAAAGGTGCATAACGGGCATAATAAAAGAAACTTGCCACGCGAACTTAGGTGCATTTTAATTAGTTACGAGCGCGACTCGGCCCGGTAGGCAAACATAATGAAGGTCACGTACCGTACCGTGTAATTTATTATGAACATTAGGAACGTTGTTAGTAGGTTTATATTCGCATGTCTTCTTTCGAAGAGTGAAATTTCTGTACTTGTACTATTACATATTCTGTGGCTCGGCATAGAATTGTCAAACATAATATCGTCTTCGGATCTATCTTAATCGCGCAGACTACTTAGATTAATATAAATGTTATACACCGATGACACATTGGGGACACTCCAAAATATCGTCTTCGCACATTTGGCCCAATTATTATATTAATACAATATTTGAAGAATCGTGTAAACTAGGTCAGTAGTATGTGTCTAATATTACTGGCACGCTTCGAGTATGTGAAGTAGGTACTGACAGCAGATTTATTCTAGCTAGTAGATACTAGTAGGTATTTGCGATTAGTCCTAGTTATGCAAAGATTTCTTAGAAATTAATGAGTATACTTTGGGATAGGCATGGAGACTGAGAATCGGCAAACGTAAGGTAGGACGCCCTCGGGCTAGGTGGACTAACAATACTTGTCAGGAGGAAGTAGCTAGATGAGAATTTCCGAAAACGAAATGAATGGCGTGCGATGTTAGATAGGCCTGTCCAACACTGCACTGTAAGCTACAGCAGTGCACTATTATTGGCTCTAACATACTGTACATATGTACTGTAAGCTGATGATGAGAGCTGCAAATTTATTTTATGCTGTCAAATTATTTATTTATGTACTTAAAAATTAAAAGAACAAATAAAAATAAAAGAGCGCAAAGGTGTCGCTTCAAAATAAGTTTCTTCCAGCAGACCTGCGACAGGAGAGTTGGGTGAGAGATGTAGACACAGTCTTTATAAAATAGATTAGGACACTTAAAATAATCTACATTATTATTATTATTCCGTTTATTCAATTATATATACCTACCTACCTATAAATTTTATTTTTAAATATTTTCATAAAAAATAAAAAAACATTTAAAAATATAAAAAACAGTAGCCCATCGGTATCGGGAACAGGGTCCAAGCTACCGGCGGTCAGGGCTCCAGACAAAGGAACCTCCTAACTATACGAGCCGTGTAAAGAAGTACCGCTTTCTGAATCAAGCCCTTGACCACCACCACCAGTCGCCTAACGAGAGCCTCCTAAGGTGTTGGTCGAGGCTCTTGGCTATTAAGCCATTGGCTTATTATTATTATGGGCCCGTTGTGTCCCACTGCAGGGCATAGACCTCCCTGCCGTTATTCCATTCTTTTCTGTCCTTAGCCACTTCCAATCTACATTAACGTAACTAAATCACACGTAGTTTATCAAGTAGCATTAAAACAAATGTACACATAAATAGATAAAATACTTAAATTATAAAAATACATATCTATAATATATAAAACTATGGGATGGTAGAGAGATATATTGATAGCGTCATACAGTAGTACTGAATGAAAAGAGGTGTAGGAATAGAAATGGCTTTTATGGGATGGAACACTGAGATGGTATTTATCGATTAAAAAAATATCAATTTAATGGTGAGGACATATTTTCATCTTTAATACTATAATCAATTTTAATACGGCACTTTTTACGAATAGAATTACTCGTTGCAGCCAACAATGAATTGGGTTTTTTCCCGTACTTATTTTGGTACAATATTTTATACAAAACAAAAAATAATGCTAAAAATGAATCTTTTTCTGAAAATCGCATCTAAAATGATCGTAAAATGAAGCAGCAATTAGCATTTTTCCAATATGAAGAGTGGGAGCGCGGTGGGAACATCTCGCTTTCTCTTTTCTACGCGCGTAACCTAATGGCGGTGACGTCACATTTCAGTTAGTGCATCCTTTTTCGAAAATTTCGAAAGGTTTCTATTTTACTTTATTTTAAACGGATTTAAAAAAATCTTTCTTATTGAGATTTTGGATAAAGCTACTATAAGATACGAATAATTAAAAAAAATGGTCAAGTACACAATAGTTTCGAGAGAACGCTAATTGATTAATGTACTACGGTTATGTAGAGCGTATTTAATCCAAGTTTCCCCAACTGGTTAATATAAGTTGATTGATAAATTAATTGCTACTTTACTGTGTTTACTTGACACATAATTTTATGTAAATATTAATTTATGCTGAATACACCGTCCCTGGACTTACTAAAGCAGTCACCTACATTCCATAATTTTAGGTTAGACAGACAGCTCTAGTTCCGTTTGAGTACCTAAGTTAAATCAATCTACTCCTATGGGCCCTACGCTATTTGTCGTTGACTGGATGCAGAACCTGGAGTTACTGTATTTGAGGCGGCATTGAAAGCGTAGTTACATAAAATTCTCAGTGTAAAATACTACATTTAAACTAGGGCATACATTTTGATGTGGTATTATCGTCACTTAAAGAACTTCCTATGGAAAGTATAGGCCACTAAATGCATTCATGTTTGCAAATGATGCATTGTATTGTATGTCGGGTTGGTGTTCACAACTATAAACAACATGGAGAAATTTGTTTCAAAAGTTTAGTGGCTAAATTCATTTAGTGTTTTGTGGTGCAAACAGCTCTTAAGGGGTGACCAGACGGTTGCAAACCAACGTCCCAACCAAGGTGACCTTGCTAGATTCAATCTGTGTAGACAACAGTTGTAATCCATGACCTTCAACGCCCTTGGTTGAGAGGCGCGCTTTCCCAACCACCGAACGTGTTGGCGCGTGGTTTTAAACATCCATGTAGCCGCAACACAAACCGAACACATTAACCAAGATCACCTTGGTTGGAACGCTAGTTTGCGACCGTCTGGTCACCCCTTAAGTGTGTATAGTCAACACCTTTTTATTAGTTACTTATGCCTCAGATTCTCCTGAACGCTGCACTATACACTTTTTTATTATTTGGGAAATCAGCCAATTACTTCTCCAACTCTAGGTCGGAGCGCGAGGGCGTGTCAAACTTTAACTGACTAAAACACATTCCTACATTCCTTCTTTGCCTTGAGTTACAGGACCCCAGGGCACAAAAGTAGATTGGCAAAATGCCTGTATACTTTACTCACCGGCACTTTTATCCTGCAGCACAACATCACTTATTTCAAACAGCTTCAGTGGTAAAGGCATCTTCTTGTTCGCTGCTAGTGTCTTCAGCAAGCCTGGTAGCAGCAGGGTCCGCACCACTTGGAACTCCAACGTCTTAGGGTTCGAGATGTGGGCAGCTGGGACATCTTCGATCTTCACGCCCAGTTTCGAAGCTACGTCGTCGCGGGAACACTGTGGGAGAAAATGAGTTGTATAAAGAATTTATTGATGGAATATATATACATAGTATATGTAGGTGAACTAATACTTAATAATAAGTTCATCGGTTTTAAAGAGAGGATCTTTTCAATACACTTCCTCTAAAAATGACTCTTATCGTATTACGATTAGGTTCAACATGCCATGTATATCACCCTCGTGTTTTTTTTTTAATTTATCACAACAAGGGTTTTTTTCTTTCCGATTTCGTCGCGGTCAACGGTGATTATATGTTTTAAATAATATTTATTTATGAATCATGAACGAAAAAAGTATAATCAGCATCCAGTTCTTCAATTTTGCTAATCTCTGCGTCACTGTGTGAAGTTTCTGAGTAGTGGCACATGGAAAAAGAAGGCGAATCGTTCCTAACAATGAAAATAAAAAAGAAAATAGGTTTTTTAAAAACTAATTATGATTTAAATAATTTAGCTAATTTCAATAACGTTTTTACTTTTAAAAAATACGCAAATAAGTTTTCTTTGCAAACCGTACTTTTCAATCAAAATTTGACAGATCGAGGTTATTGACTTTCCTATTATTATTTGGAACGCATAGTATAACGGTTTCATACCTTTGCTTCTCCTTCAACCTGCAAAGGTAAAGCGCGGGAATAAAAGTATATTTAAATACTAAATATTAACTAACTTATTCATTTGTGTTATTTGTGAATAAAATGTTGAATTTAGGATTTGAAGAGAATTCTTTAAATGATACGCCGCCAGATTTTGTGATTGATTACTGCTGCCTTCTAAATCAAAACTAAAATGTATGGCAACTTTGGAAAATTTTCTTTGGTAGGTACAAAATGAACAAAACATTTAATTTTCAGAAAAAGTATTTCTTCGTAAGTGTATTGAAAAACGTCGTTTGATACACGTGAAGATTTGTCACTACAGCACTCGGCTCCACACTCTCGCCTGTACGGCTCGGGTGAATTTCGTCTCGGTTGCAATGCCAAACTTTCTCCACTTGTATCAAAATGTACCATTCTCGTCTCTACGGCGAGCGAAAAATAGGTAATTTTCTTAATTTTTGTCGTTTTTTGGGTTCATCACCATCATCATCATCATCATTTCAGCCGAAAGACGTCCACTGTTGGACATAGGCCTCCCCAAGTGTCGCCACAATGAACAGTCTTGTGCGTCTCGCATCCATCGGATTCCCGCAATCCTTGCCAGGTCATCGGTCCACCTTGTAGGAGACCTTTCAACGCTACGTCTTCCGGTACGTGGTCGTGTCATATATGTGTGTGTACACACCTACACGCATCGCGCGTACGCATTGCCTTCGCGTCACGCAGTAATAAACGAATGTTCCCGGAGCACGGTCGTTTCATTTATTATACTTACTAACAAACATTTCATTGGCGACGAGGACGACGCGGACCCGCGTTTACAAAAAAATGAATGCGTTTTTAGGTAATTTGCCTAATTTCGACCATAAATCACTAGACTGGAAGATATACAAAGGCAAATTAACGCAATTCATAATAATCAATGAAATTAAGGAAGATGAAAAGAGAAGTGGAATTTTATTGTGCCATCTCACTGAGGAGACGTACCGATTAGTGCTCAATCTGGCATATCCAAAGGAATTGGAAGAGCTCAGTTTTACGGAACTAGTGGCATTACTCGATGGCCATTTCAAACCCAAAAAGTGTTCTTTTGTGGACAAGGCGAACTTTTACAGCGCCAGCAGGAAAGCAGGCGAAACCATAGGAGAATGGGCGGCGCGTTTAAGAGGGTTGGCAACTTATTGCGACTTCGGTACCGCTCTAGAAACGAACTTGAGAGATCGTTTCGTCCTTGGCCTGACTGCAGGTCCAGAACGCGACAAGCTGTTTGAGCAGTGCCCAGCGACACTCACGTTGTCGCGGGCTATTGAATTGGCGGAGCAAGTAGCATGTGCTAAAGAGGCGAAGACCATGTTATGTGCCAGTACCGAGGCCATTTCTATCAAGGAAGAACCAGTATACCGCGCGAGATTCCAAGGTCAAGCAAGCCGTGGGCGCAGCGCAGATGGCGGCGGCGGCGCTAACGCGGCACTGCGCCGCGATAAGGATTGTTGCTCGGTTTGCGGAATGAAGAATCATAGTGATAATAAGTGTCGTTATAAGGCCTATAAGTGTCAAAAGTGTGGTGTAAAGGGCCATCTTAAAAAAATGTGCGGCAATCAAAAAGGTTCTCGTATATATCATATGGACTCTAAGGAAGAGTGCAGTGACAAACAGCCAGAGGTTACGGGTTGTGAAGAGTGCCAGAATTTTAATATAAGGTACGTCACTGATAAGCCTTTCCTAATTGATATAGTTTTAGGTGATCAATTAATACAAATGGAACTTGATTCCGGATCTGGCAGCAGTGTTATTTCAGAAAGTCTGTACTTAAAAATGTTTTCATTTTACCAATTACGTAGTTGTAATGTTAAGATGTGTCTTTATAACGGACATAAAATCTCACCTTTAGGATATTTTACCATCACAGCAAAATATAAAGACATGCAAAAAAATATTAAAATATTTGTAGTCAAAAATGGAGGTCCGCCATTGTTGGGCAGAGATTTCATGTCCGCCTTCAATTTAATAATAACCACCGACATAAAGTCATTAGAGTGTTCAGATGGTATACATAATAATAATAATGTACGAGAATTACTAGGGAAGTTTCCAGATCTGTGGCGGGATGAGTTGGGTTCATTTAATAAATTTAAGGTTAGACTTCAATTAAAAGAAAATTCTGTTCCAAAATTTTACAAGTCCCGAACCGTTCCATTTGCACTAAAAGATAAGGTCGAACAAGAATTAGAGCGATTAAAAAGGTTAGGTATTTTAGTGCCGATTGACCATGCTCCATATGCCACTCCGATAGTACCGGTTCTGAAGGAGAACGGTACAGTGAGAATAGCCGGAGATTTTTCTGTTACACTAAACAAAGACCTAATCATAGAAAAATATCCCCTTCCGAGAATTGAAGAGGTTTTTGCAAAGTTAGGTGGGGGCGAGATGTACAGTAAACTCGACCTTAAAAACGCTTATAATCAGTTTATTTTAGATGAGCCGTCTCAGTTACTTACAGCTATAAATACGCATAAAGGTTTATATAAATATACACGTTTAGTTTACGGACTAGCTAACGCACCAGCAATCTTTCAAAAAGCCATGGAGGCACTTTTAACTGGAATAGACGGAGTCAGCGTCTGGCTTGATGACATATGTATTACGGGTCCCGATAAGAATACGCACCTTAAAAGATTGGCAGAAGTCTTACGTAGATTAAACGACGCTGGGTTACGTCTACAAAAAGAAAAATGTGAATTTTTCAAACCAAGTGTACTTTATTTAGGCTACGTGATCAGTAAAGCGGGGCTTATGACTAGTCCTGATAAAGTTAAAGCCATAATGAGCGCTCCCGAGCCAAGTAACGTCACCGAAGTTAAGAGATTCCTAGGGGTCGTTAATTATTATAGGAATTTTATTCCAAACGCATCGTCCCTGCTAAGCCCACTACACGACTTATTGCGAAACGATGCACCTTGGGTGTGGGGAAATAGGCAGCGACAGGCTATGGCGGCAGTGCGCCGTGAACTCGCATCAGAGCGTGTATTAGCGCATTTTGAGCCGGCGGCGCAACTCGTGCTGACAGTGGACGCAGGGCCGGCCGGGCTCGGCGCCGTGCTGTCGCAGCGCGGGGAGGATGATGCGCACGAGCGCCCTCTAGCTTATGCATCTCGTTCGCTCACTGCCAGCGAGCGAAACTATAGCCAGATACAAAAGGAAGCGACCGCTATTATATTTGGCGTAAAAAAGTTCCATCAGTATTTGTATGGTCGCAGTGAGCCGTTCATTTTAAAAACCGATCATAGGCCTCTGGTCTCAATATTCAATAATAAGACCGGCATACCAGTAACAACAGCGCTGAGACTTCAAAGATATGCTATTATATTGTCGGCCTACAATTATGTAGTGCAGTATGTATCCGGTGATAATAACCCAGTAGCGGATTACTTTTCACGCGCGCCTTTAAAGTGTTCACACAAGTCGGATCAGTTAGATAACGCAGATTTATTTTATGCGCTTAAGTTTTTAAATGAAGCGTCACCAGCTACCACGATACGTGAGATAACGCAGGCTACGGAGCGCGATACAGTGATGCAAACAGTCATTAGGTATATGCAAAAGGGCTGGCCACGAAAAATTATGTGTAAAAGCGTTCTACCTTTTTTCCAGTGCAAATCGGATTTGCAATATGAAAACGGGTGCCTTTTTAGGGGGCATAGAATAGTTATTCCGATAACTTTAAAAGATAAAATGTTACGTGAATTACACGATACCCATTTAGGTATAACTAAAACTAAGAGTAACGCACGAAGTAGGATGTGGTGGCCCGGCATCGACAGCGATATTGAGCGTTGGATAGGGTCCTGCACAACATGCGTCAGCGTGCGCCCCGCGCCGCCGCGCGACCCCCCAGCGCCGTGGCCCGCTGCCGCCGCACCCTGGCAGCGCGTGCACATTGATTATATGACTGTAGGACAGCGGGTATATCTCGTGGTCGTAGATTCGTTCAGTAAGTGGGTAGAATGCATATTTATGAATAATGGAACCGCAACTAACGCCTTGATAGCCAAATTAAAAGAATTATTTTCGACTTTTGGCATACCTAACGTACTAGTATCTGATAACGACGTTAAAATTAATTCCGTGGAATTCAAAACATTTTGTAGTTCTAATGGCATCAAATACATGACGTCACCCATTTATCACCCGCCCAGTAATGGTCAAGCAGAAAACTCGGTAAAAACTTGTAAAAAAATGCTAAAATGTATTATAAAAGATACCATACCGCTGCATAAAATTAATGAGTTGTTGTTAGGCTACTTGTTCAATTACAGGAATACTGTGCACTGTACCACTGGGGAATCGCCGGCTAAGTTGATGTTCGGTAGAAACCTACGATCCCGTCTTGATTTAGTTGTACCTTCAAAAAGATTAATTTCGGCTGATACAACAGCAGTGCAGGGGAAAAGACTTTTTGTAATTGGTGATGTTGTCTGGACCCGATGGTACAGCGCACGGAAGGAAACTTGGCAATTAGGCGTAATAAAACATAGAATTGGTAATAAAATGTACAATATTTTTATTAAAGATTTGAATCTCCATTGTATTAGGCATGTAGATCAAATAGTTAAATACACAGGTAATAATGACACCACACCCACGAATGCTGGTGATATGGTGTCACATGAGTTGCCATCGCCCGAGATAGCTAGTACTAGTGCAGGCGCTAAGGACGTACCTGCAGCTCAAGGTGCAGAAGGCGTCACTGGTGACTGTGACGGGGAGGAATGGGCCGATGGTGAGGTAATTGAGAGTGAGGGAATGGACGCTGATAATGAAGCGACGCCGCCGCTGCCAGTAGGGCAGGGTGAAACTTTTGTGTCCGAGGGAAACCAGTCTCCCAGTGTCATTGATCACAACGTTGACTTACCATCAGCGCCCTCACCCACACCTTCTCGTTCGAAGCGTACTAATAGAAAAATTATAGATTATAAGAAATACTTTTAAGATTTTTACTAAGGTACTTAGCCACTTATTATTGTTACCAGGTTTGAAAGCTAAGTGGGAAGGAGTGTCATATATGTGTGTGTACACACCTACACGCATCGCGCGTACGCATTGCCTTCGCGTCACGCAGTAATAAACGAATGTTCCCGGAGCACGGTCGTTTCATTTATTATACTTACTAACAAACATTTCAGGTCGCCATTCCAGAACCTTTCGGCCCCAAACGGTCATCCGTTCTGCGAGCAATGTGGCCGGCCCATTGCCACTTAAGTTTGGCGATTCTTCGTGGTATGTCGGTAACCTTGGTTCTCCTACGGATATCCTCATTCCTGATTCTGAAGGAAACTCCGATCATAGCCCTTTCCATTGCCCTTTGGGAGACTTTAAGTCTTCTGATGAGGCCCATTGTAAACGACCACGTTTCGGAGCCATATGTCATCACTGGCAACACGCACTGGTCATAGACTTTCGACTTGAAACACATAATATTGGACGAGAAGATACCGCGCAACTTCCCGAACGCTGCCCAGCCGAGTCGGATTCGACGATTGATCTCTTTCTCGAAGTTAGACCTACCCAACTGGACCGTCTGTCCCAGATAAACGTAGTCGTCCACAACTTCAGTGTAGTCTTCGATCTTGATAGGACTGGGTGCTACATGTTTTTAGAGTTCCATACCCAAAAAGGCAAAAGCGGTTTTTTTTTTATACTTGATAGGTTCGCGCTTGACCGCTAACTCACCTGATGGAAAGCGACGATGCGGTCGACAATGGAACGCGCTTACCTAGAAGTAACCTATTCACTCTTGACTTAAAGATTCCCGGGTTGTAGCCATCAGGAAAAACAGATTCCGGCAAGGAATTCCACTCCTTAGCTGTACGCACTATGAATGTGTTCGCAAAACGTTTTGTGCGTATAGGTGGGATGTCCACCATGTACCGGTGGCGCATTGCCGTACGCCTGGTCGTCCGATGATGGAACGGGCTAGGCGGAATTAGGTTATGCAATTCCGACGCACACTCCCCGAAATGCAACCGGTAGAAAACCGACAGGCTAGCAACTCTGCGTCGATGCTCAAGACTTTGAAGCCTCGACTCAACGAGTGCATCATTGCCAATGATCCTCTTGGCTCGCCTCTCAATTGCCTCAAGTGCATCAAGCTGGTATCGGGCAGATCCGTCCCAAAGAATCCTTGTAGGATCACTTTGTCGTCTGTTTGCCTGTCTTTTTATCAAGACCCTTTATCTCGGGAACGCGTGGAGGTATCGATTTAAATTAAAACCATATACTCAGGTCTGTGGTTCCTTTGAAGCTGTGAAAAAAACAAACTATTTACATTGGTAAGTCCGACTCGTACTTGCCTAGTTTTTTTTATACACCAAGATTGTTAGCAAGAAAATACTCTATGTAAACGAAGTTTTTTATATTAAACTAGAACTTTGCCCTCGTCATCGTTCGCGAGTATGTTTTCATAAAAACTTTAGCACCCCTTAAATCGGTATTTTGATTGTAGTTTTGAAAAACTAATAATGGCAGTCTTTCTTATTCATTTTGATCAGAATTTATGCCAAGTTTCAAGGATTCTCCCATACACCTTAACAACCTCTGAATCGTTTTACAGTAGTTTTGAAAAATTTTGATAAACTTCTTATTAGTCTCGCCTACATCATAAAAGAAAGCTTTGTGCAGTTTCACATTCATATATACCCAGTAGTTTCGGTTAGTATGTGTTTCGGAAGTATGTGCAGTTGATCCGAGCGATGTACAGTCGATGCCACGGAATAAAGAAAAGTAGGTCTACAGTGGGCACCACTGGCAGCTTCAATGTGGCTGTCGGCTTACATCAAGGGTCGGCTCTCAGCCCTTACCTCTTCCTGATGATAATGGATGCTCTGACGTCGGACATTCAGGAAGAGGCTCCCTGGTGTATGCTGTTTGCCGATGACATTGTGTTGGTTGCCGAGAGTGGCCTAGAGGTCCAAAACAGATTGGAGGTGTGGTGGCACAGACTGGAGAGTGTTGGCCTGAAATTGAGTAGAACCAAAACGGAATACTTGTTCTGCGATTTCGGCGGTCTCTCCAATCCAGTGCCTTTATCTCTCGCTGAGACACCCATACCGATCTGCTCCGACTTTCGGTACCTCGGGTCACTCGTCCAAGGGGATGGTGAGGTAGACCGGGACGTAACACATCGGATCAACGCAGGATGGATGAAATGGCGACAGGTCACGGGAACAACTTGTGACCCACGGATGCCCTCAAGTTGAAGGGTAAAATCTACAAGTCCGTGATAAGGCCTGTCATACTGTATGGATCAGAATGTTGGGCTGTGAAAAAGACGGATGAAAAAAGATTGCACGTAGCGGAGATGAGAATGTTAAGATGGATGTGTGGTGTGACGAGAATGGATAAAGTGAGAAATGAGTATATTAGGGGAAGTTTGAAAGTGGCGCCAGTGACTGAAAAGTTGAAAGGGAATCGTTTGTCTTGGTATGGTCATGTGAAGAGGAGAGATGAAACGCATGTTACTAAAAGAGTTATGAGTTTACATGTGGATGGATGGAGAGGGAGAGGGAGACCAAAGAAAAGATGGATGGATTGTGTGAAGAGTGATATGAAAGAAAAGGAAGTTAGTGATAGTATGACGAGTGACAGGGCAGAATGGAAGAAAAAAACGTGTTGCGCCGACCCCAAATAACACGGGACAAGGGCAGGAAGATGAGTTTCGGTTGTGCGTTGATATGTCAGTCAGTCGGTTTCTTCTTTTATATAATTATTTAGATGAAGACACACCCATAAATGAATTTTGAAGGGTATGGGCTATCCTCATGAATTTATTTTGAGAAAAACTCATTTGTTAATGATATATATAATATACTCGAACCGGATTGAATGTGGTGAACTGGGATTACATCTGACAGACTTAATTCACGCTGAGCAATTTATCTTTTCCTCCTATGTGTTCAGTGTGACGCGCGCGCAGTCGTTCTGTCAGCTTGTTGACAGGGTTTTATCCTTCTATGGTTAATACTACCTCCATCTCTCTCCCTCCTATGTGATACTCACGAGTGTGAAGGTGAGCGCTTCAGTGTACCCTGCGTGCGCGCACTCTTGACGCAGTTGTTCTGTCAGCTTGTTGACAGGGTCTTGTCCTCCTGTTGTTACCACCTTGGCTGGCCGACGGGCTATGCGATTGTACCTGGATAAAATAATACGTATTGTATACTAACGAAATTATAGAAGACATAGAGTACTATTGTTTAATTATTAGGAAAATAGGAAGTAGTTCTTGACTCGCTGCTAATACGGCGGGTCACTACAATGGTTTACAAGCACTCCACGTTAGTTTTCAAGTTCGACCTGGGTTCAAAGTATACTATTCAGTCTTCCAAGTTAGCCATAGTAACTCATAACCAATTGAAGGTTTCTCGTCCAATTATAATGACATTTGTGCGTTGATCAATTATTGACGAAAATGTATACTTCAGGAAAAATATAAAACTGAATTTTAACAAAATGCCAATTAGTTTGATTACTTAGGTAGTCCCAAGTAGTGTTAACCTAGAGCCCAACAATTTCATGATCCATCCCTTGCTTTTTTTCTCTGCCATTCGTACAGTCCATCTTGATGCCAATTATGCATAAAAGAAATACAGAATATAATGTGCTGCCATCCTAGAGGCAAAAGTTATATGTCTTGTGTGTATAAACAGATGAAATGTATATTCACATAAGACATTGCTTGGAGGCAGAAATAGGAATGTCAGTATCAGACAGTGAATAGCAGTAGGTACTCCTTCGAGATCTCTGACAAACAATTTCTACTGCTAAAAATAACTAAATAATTAAGTTGATACCCGTAAGCTATAGCGATGTCCTCGTAGAGGTCGCAGGCGTGTATGACGTCATGCCTAGTGGGCGGCACGCGCACGTGCAGCGTGTCGGCGCGACTGACACGAGTCGACAAACACATTCGCGACAGGAGGGCAGCGATGTTATCGGCGTTTTCACTGTCGAACAATCATATTTTATTATAAGTGTATCCTAATTTGGCTTCGTAATTCTGAACAACGTTTGCAAAATACCCCTTTCAAATGTGGCGACATCTATACCACCATAACCACCGCGGCCCACTCTGCAGAGCCTGCGTCGACGACGACGAGACAGCAGTTTATCTGCTTCTAAGCTGCTCAGTGGTCGCTGGATACTGGGCAAAGTACTTCGAAAACCCAGGTACCCTTCGCGCAATACGGTCAGTAACACCAAGGCGCTGCTGGCCTTCCTTGAGGAGCTGGGGTGGATCGAAAGACGCGTTTGTTCCACCAATATGCAAAATACGCGCTTTTGTCGTAGAATTGGGGACACCAGCCCGAAATACAAATAAAACCACCGTATAATCACCCTGCTTTTTGTTATGCCAACTTTGGATATCAACCTTTTAGGGCTATATTTCACCGGGACACGGTGCACGTGTCCGAGTTGGTCGCGCCGCCAAATTGGATCCGCAAACAAACGGATACCAGATGAGTAACTCTCTATAGCTGTATACGTTTTGTTGGTAGCGGCGACTGGTCGCGCCGCCATGGTGTCCCGGTGAAATATAGCCCTTATATTACCGTGTTACTGGCAAATACATTTTTCTGACCTTGGACGGTAAATATTTTTCATAAAAAATCTTCCGAAGATGAACAAACAGGTTGTTTGTTCATCTTCGTAAAATTGCAATATTTGAAGTTGCTTTTGAAACAATGCTTAGGTCAAATGACTTTTGGCATAAAAAGAAAAAAAAATACTCCATTCAAATGGACCATAATTATATTAGATGTTCTTACTTGATACCAATGTAACTGTTAGCCTTCTGAACGCTGATGGTTTCCTCGCGGCTCCTCATTTTAGGGTACACCTCGTAGGTGCCGTCTGGAGCGAACACCTTGCACTGTTCCACTTCGTACTCATTGCTGCAGTACTTCGAGAACATGCTCACTATCGTATCTAGGACTACGATCGCCTGGAAGGTGAAAGTATATAATGACTAAGTCTGTGGTTGAAGAACGCCCGCTCCAAGTCTATTTTATAATCACTATCACTACTATGCCCTGGGCACGCCATAATTATGGCGATAAGTCCCCTCTTTGAGGAGTGGCTGAAAAGACCTCACGGCGTCCTTACCTACCGCATGACGCAGGTCCTCACCGGACATGGTAAGTTCGGGAGGTTCCTGCACCGGATTCGTGCAGAAGAGACGCCCGGGTGCCATCATTGTGTGGACCGCCCGGAGGACACGGTGGAGCATACGGTAGAGGTGTGCCCTGCTTGGGCAGAGCACCACCGTATCCTCGCGGGGGCGATCGGCGGCAGCGATCTCTCGCACCGGGCCTTGGTACAGGCCATGGTCCGGAGTGAGGAGGAGTGGCAGGCGGTTGCCTCCTTCTGCGAAGCAGTAATGCTAGCAAAGGAGGCGGCCGATCGCGTGAGGCAACGGTCCTCACGCCCCAACCGCCGCCGGGATTCCGATCCCGATTTCCGGCCAACGTAGGCGCGGGCTTGCGGACGGCGAGCAATGGGTGGCTGGCCGGACCGAGCCCAAGTCGTCGACGGCGCGTAGTGTTCCACGCGCGCCTCAAGGAGATGTCAGCAACCGTAGGGGCCCAGCAGGGTCGAGGCCTACTGGGGCCATGGGTGATGCGAAAGTAATCCCCGGGGCCCTGGAAAAATGGCAAAGAAGGAACAGGAGTGAGTTTTTAGTCAGTAAAAGTCTGACACTATCTACCGCTCGGCCCAAGAGCGGGGGATGTCATTAGATGATTTTCCCACTCAAAAAAAAAAAAATCACTACTATGCCCCAGATATTTTATATGGAATTATGTTCGGAAATAAATTTAAAAAAAATGATGGCACGGTTGGCGCAGTGGTTGAGTGACTGGATGTTGAGCTGCGTGTCGCGAGTTTGAGGCTCGTACGAAATAAATATTTGTATGGCCTACAGATAGTTGTTACGGGCTGGGCGTCTTGTGTGAGGTTACATGTTTGTGAACGTACCCACGATACTGGGGTAACTCCTAGTGAGGGGCAATGTTTTAAATAATTTACTTTGCTTTCAATTTACTGTTTATAAAAATGAGGTATGAACATCTAAATTCTCAAGAATGTAATGTACGTACATATTTCTGGAATGATACGCGGTTTCATTTTACAAACAAAAAAGATAATTCACATACTTAATTAGTTGGCAAAACAATGTACAACAACAATGTATGTAACAATGTTGACCGGCCTGCTGGTCTAGTGGTTAGTGGCCCTGACTGCTATTCCGAAGGTCGTGCGTTCGATTCCCACCCAGGACAAATGTTTGTGTGATGTGATGAGCATGATCATTGGTTCTGTGTCTGGGTGTAATTTACCTATAATATGTATGTATTTAGAAATGTATAAGTAAGTTTATCAGTTGTCTAGTACTCATAACACAAGCTCTGCTTAGCTTGAGACTAGACGGCGTTGTGTGATAGTTGTGGAAAAATAAAATAAATAAATGTGAGAATACTCAGATTGTTGGTAACGAGAATAGAATGCATAACATTAGAATCTTAAACTACTAACATTAAAACAAAAATTGGTTCTTGAACCAATTAGGCCAAGTTAGTTGGAAGAAGTACAAAACTAATTGGTGTAGCCAAGCTTGGAGGAGCCCTATGTCCAGCAGCAAACGTCTGAGTGGATGAAGAGGACGAAGAGGTCAAATGCACGACATTGATCAGTACGATGTTTTGCTACATAATTTTAGCTTAGCAGTAATTTTCATACTGTATTTTTTTTTAACATATGAACAGAGGGAATTCATGTGTTTTAACTAAAAATATAGTACTGATACTATGAACAGCCGCTTAGTGGTCGCATCCCGTCGATGAATACCTTAATGACAAATTTTGACATAACAATTTCATTCAATTTGATTTAGTTTTGACAATTTTGTATAATTGAGCCGCTTAGTGGTCGCATCCCGTCGATGAATACCATAATGACAAATTTTGACATAACAATTTCATTCAATTTGATTTAGTTTTGACAATTTTGTATAATTGAGTAAATTTTGACAATTATAATCCTGACATTGTAATAAGTAATTTTTTATATATATTTTGACATTTTGTAATATTTTTAATTGATTTAATTTTGACAACTGTAGTATAGCTGACATTGTTTTTAATGTTCTTGTGATAATTTCAATTTTTTTGCTGACATAGTATATTTTGACATTTTGTAATATTTTTAATTGATTTAATTTTGACAACTGTAGTATTGACATTGTTCTTTTTTTATTTTTTGCATGATTTTTATACTGTTCTATTTTTAATTTTTTTGACAATTATCATTTGCGGACATTGTTTTTAGGAGATTTTGTATTTACAATTAATTTAATTTTGATACTAGGTATACATAATTATATTGAGATTACCATCGCTATTTTGTATGCCTTTCGGCGGAACATTGGATGGACCAAACATAATATATATAAGATCATTGTACCTTTTGTTCACAAAATTAATAAATGAATTGAATTGAATTGAAATCCCACATTAGTGGTGGTCTTAAGATTATCTGCAGTTTGTAGGTATGTAAATCTGGCAGCAATAAAGCTAGAACTACATTAGACCGACGCACACGTGTAACACGCCCGATTTGTACGTAGAACGACGTCACGTGGCGTGGATCTAGTGTAGCTCTACAAGTCTAGTTGCCATATAAAATGTATGGAGACCGACGCGCCCAGATCAGCATTTTGGCACGCGTATGCGCAGTGTAGTTCCTTAATACCTTAGTCAAATCCGTAGCGGTGCACTCAATGAAGACATTCTTGGTTTCAAGTGTGATCTTGGAGTGGTCTCCGTTGATGATGGGCGGCATGGATAGTACCACGCCGTTTTTGTCCTTAATGATGGGGTACACCGGACTGTCGCGGATGATGCCCAGGTACTGCTTCAGTTGAGCGTGCGTCTGGAAACATCACGACACTATAATGTTTATTTGCTGAAATCTGTGCCTAATTGAGTGAGCAGAAAGTCAAAAGGACTAATATAAATAGAAAAGATACTTATAGTGTATACGCGATAGAACAGCAAGTGGAATGTAAGCTTTGAACAAAGGACAAAATATGCCTTCCACATCTAATATCTACCTATAATTTGAAACTCTTCTTAGTAGTAGAGAAAGCTCTGTTGTAAAATGGGGACGACGGAGAGAAATATTTAAACCATTGCTACAATTACTTAATATGTATCCTACTAACATAGGAGCAAAAAGCTTGTTCTAACACGACTTACTTTTAAAACAAAGTTCTCTGTCTAAAGCTACTCTACACGCCCTTTCTTTCTTATGTGCTCATTACAATAAAGAAATTAAAAGGACTTATAAAATATTATTCTTTGATAAAAGTTTGAGCTTGTTACTATTTGTTTAATTAAGTACTTGATTGAAATATCTCGAACTACCTTAATGCTTAGCACATACATAAATAGTATGAAACTACTTTTTAAATGGTCTTGATAGTGTCGTTTTTCTTGAGAGCGAAAATATCAGTTTCGAGTCCCCGAAAACATTAGAAAATCGTGGAGACTTGAAATTGCCGAGACCGAGATTCGTAGGATGAAAGCTCTAATTCTTACTGAGTATAACTCCATGAGTTCTGGTGCAGTCATTTCCTTCTGCTGGTTGAGTGCCTTGAACTTGATCTCGCTGGGCGGCAACGCATCGTACACGAATGGTCCTTTTAATGTGTCTAAGTCATGGGTACCGATTGCCACTAACGCGCGCTTTCTACATATGTTCTGATGAAGTTTGTCCTGGGGAAGTAATGTTTACTCAGTTAGGCTATTTGTATCAGTATAGGTATTAACAGTTTGAAATGATATCAAGGAATCTGAAATAATTAAATTATAGAAGAGTATTATTCTTTATATTATTCTTTGTATCCAAGAGTATAGTTAGTAAAACTTACGACTATGTTAATATTCAGAGTATGTTGTGTTCTTTCATGAGAGAGAGAGACTAGAAAAATCTTGTAGCTAATATTGGTTCAGTACAAATGGTTTTCTCTTGAGCTGCTGAGCTAGAGCATCAGAATCACATCATGTAAGCCACTGCTCTGAAATGCATTCCAATTTCTATAGCCAGCAACCAGTGATTGGACACAATTCATGGGCAGTGCCGTAACTAGTCTTTTATGCGCCCGGTGCGAGTTTCTATAACTGAGCTCCTAGAAAAAAGTACAATACAAACAAAAAGGACTAGATATAATATTTTTGCACCTCTCCAAGGATTGCATCCTGTGCCTGAGCACCGCTGGCACCGCCTTAGTTACGGCACTGAAGAAGGGAGGTGCATAACATGGAATATTTAGCTTATTTAGTAAAAACATTGAATAGTAAGTACTTTTGAAATTAAAATTCCATGGCTACTACTAGGAGCCTAGTTAAGCTACTGGTAATGTTATTAGTGATGTATCAACTTAGAGCAGCATATATGATGCAAACTGTTTTTACAATAGAAAAATATAAGCATTACCCACTTGCAGATCTATGAAGCTGTCATATGACTCCTTGGTGAATGTGATACCTTTGAGCACAGCGGCTACTGCATAGGGTCTAATCTGTGCTGTTGCTGGTGTCAAGTGTAAAGAGTGACAGTCTTCAGTCTTTTTGAGTGTGTACTGAGGTGGAGCTTTCCTGAAATTAGTTTTCACTAATGAAATTTATAGCCATTTGCAGTATAGCCATAGTAGTATAATGAAGCTTTTGGAATGTAAAGGCCTTGTGTAGATCAATTTTGTGTGTTGGACTTCCCAAACTCAGTCCTACACATGTACACGGTTTTTACAACTTAACAAGCCATTGAAATTTAGTACTCATATTAACTTTAACAGATTAACTTTCTGGAATAAAACAGACATGAATTGAAAAGCGACTTCAATTTAACACATTTGTTGCGAAGAATGCGCGAAATGTCAGCAAACCATAGGGGCCCAGCAGGGCCAATGCCAGCTAGGACCACCGGGACTTTCTGAAAAAGAAACCTATAGTCATAGAACGCAAAGAGCAATTGAAGGACACAGGCATGGTTTTAGTCAATAAAAGTCTGTGTCTGAGTGGGAGAAGTCATTGGATGATTTCCAACCTTAAGAAAAAAAAACCCTCTCATCTTGCCCCATTGTATGGCTTTTTCATAAAAAAGCTGTTGTAGCATCCTCTTTAGTTTCAATACTTACTTTCCTTGGAACACTAAGATGCCGTCAACCAGTCCCTCTAAGCAGAGCAGGTCATATCTGTTTGCTGGGATGTCTATCCTGTACAGGATCTCTTCTGATACACCAGCTCCAGCATGGTCACCTTGCTCTTTCATCAACATCTGCTTCTCTGTTGTCTAAAATGATATTTAAGAATACCAATCTTTAAGACCTCATTATTCTGTATTTATGTAAGTTTGATGAAAAAGCTTGTAGTGTCAATATGAGGCATTTATTGAAGACATCTCCTGTCACTTTAATGTCATGTTAGTTAGGTATATTATACCTGATTCTTAAATTAACTTTTAAACAGTAAAAAAACTTTTACAAGTGCAGCATTCCTTGAGCATGTACAGTCTACACATTGACACAATTAAAAGATATAATTTTCTTTTAACACTGAACTAAGAAGCAAACGATCAGCTACTCTAGCTATTAACTAAGACGTAAGTAAGCTTCCTCTAATCTTCTCTTTCATCCAGAAAAGCTATAGGTTATATTTTAAATATACAAATCTTGTACCTACCACTTCATCGAGCTCCAAGCCGAACTCAAAACAAAGGTCTTGGAATTCATCGTCGCCTGAAACATATTTTTTTTGGTTTTTAATTCAGTTTCAACTTGATGAAGTCAATAATAAAGCATTAAAAAAAAATACTAACTGTATGTCCTGCCAAGAGCGGCAAAAAGTGCATCACGTTTTACTGATATTGTCGGCATTATAAATTAATTATTATATTATAACTAAATGTATTTATTTGAACCTTTCATACACGTTTCTTTTCTTTTAGATTTTGAAGAATTTTTTATCAGCTGCTAAAACTATGTCTTAGTTGTCAATAATGCAAAACATTGCATACTACAAATGTTTTGGTCTCTTTCTGCTTTAATGTCAAGAAGGTATCGACTGGAGACAATTATGATTTTATATGCTAAAAATTGCTATAATCCTCGCCTCGATCGAACTTTATCCAAACCGTGACAGCTTGACAAGTTGATAACTCGTCACAAAATCATCATCATTCAATCCCTGCGATCCGAATTGTGTCAAAAGCGATAATATCACGAATCCGACCAACGCGCAACTCCACAATTATTACTCAATAGCGCTTATATTTTGTGACTATTAAATTTGGTCGGATTCGCAATATAATCACTTTTATCGCAATTCGGAACACGGGGAATATCGGCTGGTAGACGGTAGTTTACGTAGATGTAAGATGGCAACATATTATTTGTTTTTGATTTGATTGATGCTATGATGCTATTATTGAATGACGTCATAGATGAACTAGCTAGCAAAATAACATACTGATTTTTAACACAATATATAAATATAAATGCGAACCTGTTTGGGTTGCTATTTAGGCTCTTTGTAGCTTTTTGTTAAACTATAACAGGTTTTTTAAGCCATTTTGGTTAGTTTCCAAAGAATAACATTTGTTAAGTTAGATTGAATCGTATTCAAGCAAAGACATTAAATATATACTACCAATAGACAGGACACAAACAAAATCGTGATCCGATACTTATTACCAGTGTGGTAGTGGTTATAAGTCGCTCGCTCAGTCTAGTATGACGCCCCTACACGTCAAGTCGTGTTTGTATCCGCTCTATGCATTAAAAGAAAATTATTTTCAGAGAAAATATGCCGAACTGCGCAATACGTTATTGCAAATCTTATTATGGTAAAATGACTGGACCCAACTTCGGTTAATTTTTGTAAATATTTTTGGTATTTACGCAGTAATTAATTAGAATTCAATATTTTTTGTAAAGAGTTCCAGAACATTTGCTGATTTTGCGATAACGCCATCTATTGCTGAAAAGCTTAACTTTACCTTTATCACACACTAAGGCTCTACCACGAGCTCATAACGTGATCCATTTTACGACCTAAACCGAACTGTTAAAGGGATGGAACTATATAGGGTGTATAGCTCCATCACTCTTTTTCGCTCGTACGACTAACATTTTAACATTATCATGGTAAGGCCCCTGTAGGTGGCCAGGGGCGATAGTTAAATAATTATAACTTTTGACAAATTTAATACGCGTGTTTGCTATTCAAAGCCAGATGGCGTCACTGAAGCATAGGATGACAGTTTTTCTAAGACATTTTTTCTGATAGTCGCTCTATTGTATCTCTCTATATCTCTTTGCATATGTCTCTTATTTATGTCAAAAAGTAAGGATATGTTGTCAGCAAATGACGCCACTTATGATAGTTTTTTACCTACTTAAAAGAGGAAGGCTAATAAATGTTGTGCCGAAGTGCCGAAAGGACCCAATAGGACCTTGTCGTCATTTAGCCTTTTAAACCGTAAGTATTGATAATAAAACTTTACTCAAATGAATATGGAATTCATTTGAGTAAAGTTTTATTTTTATGACAGATAGCAGCAAGTGCCAAATAAAATATTTTTCTTTCCCTTTTTTTTTTTTAATTAAGGTTCAAGTTCTAGTTTTAAGACTCATATCACTCATCTAATGACATCTCCCGCCCTTAAGCGGGGTGGGAGAGCGGGGCGTGTCAGACTTTTATTGACTAAAACCCACTCCTAGTTCCTTCGTTGCCATTCATTCCAGGGCCGGGATTTCCTTTCAGAAGCGAACCCATGAACTTTTAGGACATATTTATAATGCATGGGAAGACAAATGCGATGCTGGGCATTTTTTGCGATTTGTCAAAGGCCTTCGATTGCGTTCTCCATGAAACATTAATCAGGAAACTACACCATTACGGAATCCGGAACTCCTCCCTGGATCTTCTTACATCATATCTGAGTGAAAGGATTCAGAGAGTTGATGTAAACGGAAAAAGATCTCCTGGATCTGTAGTAAGAATGGGTGTCCCCCAGGGCTCAATTCTTGGCCCATTTTTGTTTCTTATTTATATAAACGATTTACCTTACCTCATAGAGGATAACCATAACATAGTGTTGTTTGCAGACGACACTTCACTTTTGTTTAAACTTAAACGTCAGCAGCCGGTTACTGACGATATAAATATAACACTTTCAAAAATAGTACACTGGTTTGATGTAAATAACCTTCTACTTAATGAAAAAAAAACTAAATGTATAAAGTTTACCATGCCTCATGTTAGGCAAGTAGAAACTAGTGTGCTAATAAAAGGTAAAGAGTTGAGTCCTGAAGATAATACAGTGTTCTTGGGCATAACTCTAGATGCTAAGCTTCAGTGGGGCCCACATATAGACAAATTATCAAAAAAACTTAGCTCTGCAGCATACGCTGTTAGACAAATTCGAAATTTAACTGATGTAGAGACTGCCCGTTTAGTTTACTTTAGCTATTTCCATAGTGTCATGTCGTACGGTATTCTACTGTGGGGAAATGCCGCCGAAATACAGTCAATTTTTGTTTTGCAAAAAAGGGCTATTCGTTCGATTTATAAATTAAGTCCCACATACTCCCTCAGAGATAAATTTAAAGAAATTAATATAATGACTGTACCTTCACAGTATATTTACGAGAATATTTTGTATGTACATAAAAATATAAACATGTTTAAAAAATACAGTGATGTTCATAATTTTAATACTAGGAACAAACACAAATTTGTGGTTCCTACAACCAGGCTGAAAAAAATAGGGGGCTCATTTAGATGCCAATGCATACACTTCTATAATAAACTTCCTAGTCATATTCAACAACTAAGCCTTAATAAATTCAAATTATTTGTAAAGCGAAAACTTTGCCAAAAGGCTTTTTATGCTATAAAGGACTATGTTGAGGACCAAAAGGCTTGGGATTGACCTGCTCCAGTACGCACTGCAACTGTTGTCTTATTATTTTTTTTTTCTTTTGTTTTTAATTTCAATTTTGCTTTTTATTATTATTATTTATTACAATTTGATATTGTAGATTATTTTTATTTTGCAATTTGACTTTTTTTTTTCTCTCTTTCTCTATTAATTTTTGACATCAATGTTTACTTAGTATTGTAAACAATATTTTTCTTTTTATTATTGTGAACGTGAGGACTATGTTGATTGCTTTTTTTTTCCTTTTCAGTAATTTTAACGTATGTCTGGCAATTTGAGTATTTTCTGCGGCCTACCCAAATGTCCTTTCCTTGGTATTGTTCGTCAAGTAGTTGAGCTCCTTAGTAGTCCTGAGTTGAGCTTTACGAATACTGACAAATGCTTGCACTGACTGGACAGGTCCACTCAAATCTGTAAGGTTCTTTCTTCAAAAGACCATTTCAGACAAATCTGCATGGTTCTCATGTGATTTGACCATTACATATTTACTGTATGGACTTTAAAAGAGACTTTGACCCCTGAGTTTGTTTCGGTGTTTCTTCTCAGGGTAGTCAGCTAGGAAACACCGGCCTCATCTAGTTTAAAAATGACGAAAAAAAAAATTGACGTGTAAAAGTGTTTTTTTAAACCTATTTACAAAATAAATATAATTTATCATTTATCATTTTATCATGGCCCCAGTAAGCTTCGACCCTAACACTCATATTGCGTTTACAAAAAAAAAATTTACATATTCTCGTTCGCCATTCGCCTCGCCAATCGCCTTATTATTTGCTTTGTCGTTCGACGAAACATTTGTATACAAAGTGCATGCGGTGAATAACGAATGCACTAATTTCACATATTAATAAGCGTGCTCGCTACTCGCTTCGCCTCTCAAGCAAATGTGGTTCGTAAAAAATGATCTGATGATATCAGTCAGATCTATTACGTCGGCCTCACTTCTTTTAGAAACGAAGTCCTTGTAGAGAGCTCGACATCCTTTCCCATAAATGTTTTTGTTGCGATACTGTAACAACATCATGAAAGTTCACCATTATGCGAGTATGCACAATAATTTCACTTTTTACTTGTACCAATAGCCTGATCCAAAGTTATAACCTTTCTTTTAAGTTTATTTTCTCTGTAAACAATGTGGGAAGGTTTTAGGTTTTATTTTTCATAAAAATGCGTTAAAAATCTTGAAAATTATAAATAATTTAAATAGAAGTTTTCTACTAAAATTTATATATTTTACGATATTGGTAACATTACAGGTCACGTGATACCAGTCTGGTTTTGCAAACGGTGAGTGGAGTGCCTTGTCATCAGTCCTTTGAGTTTTTGGATGATTTTCTTTGGAATTTTTATTCAAAGTGAGTAATTTTATGAACAAAATCACTTGTACAGCATGTATTTGTTTAATTGTGGTGTTTTTTTTGTGATTGTGACCCGTGTATTCGTATGACGAAATTGTACCTTGTTCCGTGACTAGTGATATGACGCCATTTTCTTCGTGAATGCCAATTACTAAATTCTTCAATATTTTCTTTGTTTCTGCCCCGTGAAGAGACTTGTTGTTAAAGATATTGATCTAGGACTTTTAGGTCCATGTTGTGCCCAAGACTATTATGTGCACAGGATTCTCTGAAACTAAGAGTGCACTTGTTCATTAGGTACGCATTTTTTTGCATGACACCACCTTGGGAGGCATTCTACTGAAGTTTCTTCCGTGCTGTAAGCTTATATTGCAAGACAAACTGTATCTCATTGCCAAATCATGGTTATCTACCAATTTCATAATATTTCACTTTGGGAACTGTACCTACCTACTTATTTTTTATATATTTTAATATAGCTGCCCACGAGTTAAACTTCCTGTAACTGGGTGGCATGTACCCGTTTTTTTTTTTCCTTTAAAATATATTTTTCCTAGCTTGTTAGAACAGAAAAACCAGTAGCAGAAATATTTGAAAGTTGAATATTGTTTTATATTAAAACAATGCACTAGTTAAATGGTGATGACACAACAGTATATTGTACTGGGTAAAGTAACTGCTGCTTTGTGCATGCTGCCTGTTGCAGCAGTGCAGTTGTAGTGCCTGCCTTGTCATTGTCATCATGTATTAATGATCAATTGTATTGTAGTTACAAGTAAATAAGTACATTGTACATTGTTCAAATAAAATGCAATTAGTTTTCAACCCTCATGTTTTTAATATTTCCAGAACATCGTTTTCATAATTACTTTCATTGGCAATGTCATGCTTTGATGGGTTTACTCCAATAATCAAATTTTATTATTTGTCACTGCTTCAGGTGTTGATGAACTAATTTATGCTAATAGTAGACCTGCCTACTAAAAAGTTTGTATGCATAATTAAAACATGAGTGGCTAATCACTGAAATATTGCATGATGAAAATTAACTAAATGAGCCATCAACAAAATGAAAATATTTAAGGCTAAGCACATTGCATCAATTGGTTTTTATGAACCTAACTTAAACTTATTCTGGGCCTATATAATGGCATATTAACCTTTCAAATACCGTAATTAAAGACACAATAGAAAGACAATAAGAGTGTGAACGCCGGCCCTTGGTGTCTAATGAATTAAGCACATTGGTATATTTTTTGACTGGCCTGTTGGTCTGGTGGTTAGTGGCCCTGACTGCTATACTGTAGGTTGTGGGTTCCATTCCCAGTTTGCATGATGAACACATTCATTTGTGCTGTGCCCGGGTGTAATTTATCTATAATATGTATGTATTTAGAAATATTTATGTATGTTTATCAGTTGTCTAGTACTCATAAATAACAGAAGCTCTGCTTAGCTTAGGACTGGACAGCGTTGTGTGATAGTTGTGGAATATTATTATTATTATACTAGTTTGATCATTTTTCTTTGTGTTAGTGTGAAGAGTACGAATAACACCACAGCTTCCTTTTTCTTGCAGCAGAACACTAATGGCTTGTGCACATCATAATATGGCTTATTCTCTTAAAATTAAATAGGCACAAATGAAATAATACTTTATCAACTATGTTTTGTAGTAAATATAATATAGCTGATTTCCTTAATATTTTGTCATTATTGTTTACTAAGTAGTTTTTTATACCTTAGTAATAACCTTATTTTTTTATTCTGTGTTTACTTCTATTTAGGTTTTTGTTTTTGTGAAAATGGTGTTTTTCAAAACCCACATTTGGAATGAACATGATATGGCTTATTGTCGTTTTTATAAGTTTATTTTCATGTTTTATACTCCCAAAATAGTGGTAAAAAGAGTTATGCCAGAACATCCAACTTTGTTGTGAATGTTAAATATTACATCATTGTAATATTTGTTTGTGACTATAATTTGTATAATATGGAGTTGTTGGCTCAAGTTTTTGACAGGCAAAAAATGTAGTTTTTCTATTAAATTAGGTATAATAATTTAACCTTTTTATTGCTGTTATGATGTGATAAGAAATAAAAGTCGTGTTATTTAGACAAGTATTTGAAAGGGATTATTTTTTGCTTTTTTTGCAACTCACATAAAACATAAAAAATATTGTAAATAAATGTAATTGTACACAGTTAGATAAGGCACGTTTCTACAAATTTCCAAGTGTGACAGTCATACTATGTGTAAATGCTGTGTCATATTGAAAGTCATCTATCAAATGTATGTGAATTCAAGCCGCATAAGTATTGTATAGGAACATGAGAGATAAGTGTAGTGTTATCAGTGTGTTAAATTGCATGATAACATGCTGCTAACATGTGGCAGTTTTTCTAAAGCTTGTAGCTGCTTTTATTGTTATTAGTAAACTGTGTTGCTGATGGAAACAGTTACAAATACACATATATTAAATTTTGTTTCATAGCACTAATTACAGTTTCATAAGTAATGGACTATGAATTAAAAAAAAGTAACAGTTGAGGTACAAAATATATTGGTCGGTTTTTCTATATAATATCATCATATTAGATACAATAGTTGTTATAATTGATTATTTTGACTAGCCTTAAAATTTCTTAATTTGAATTCCTCATACTTTGTAGATTAGAGTCCACTTGAGTTTTGTAGTTTGTTTCCTGTTTCTTTTAGTTGTGTACTTGTGTAGTTTAGATTACATGAACTAGTGAGTGGATAGTTGTTAGTATATTTAGATTTCACATTTACCCACAGAGTAGTAAGCAAATGGAGTAATAATGTGCGGGAGAACGGCGCTAAAAACAACACAAACACTGGAACAGTCACAAATCAGAAACACGCTGAATGAATCGTCGCCGGCGACGGTGATCATCCAATGAAAGACATATCTCCCGCCCGCGGAGCTCACAATTTCGGTGAGTGCTATTCATTAGGAAGTATGTGTAGCGCTCCATTTCATTACTACTCTGTGCGTGACAGTACCTATCTTCAAAACTGAAATGACATTACTCAGATTCTAGAAATTAGTTACTGCAGTTAATTACCATTTGTTCAACAATGAAGATATAATTTTTCTCCAGAGAACAATATTTATTATTTTTGATAGTTGATGTTTCTCTCAGTTAATATATCAAAAGGTAAGACCTTTTTTGATTTAGTAAAGAAAACATTGTAAGTACCTTAGTTGGTTAGAGGAGTACATAACAAAATACTGTTTCTTGGTAATGAATAATTACAGGTATAAGAAGACAGCCTAATTATGTAACAGTGTTGGCAATCTCAATTGAATGTATGTTATATTGTCTGTGACTCAAATGGCTAATTTAAGAAGTTTATTCCCATTGAAGTTACATAATTAGGTTACAGGTTTCTCCTTCCAATACAGTGGGATAAAATTAATCTTTAGAGCTATGGTACATTCCCTTAGAATGGCCTAGTATATGTTTATTAGATAAATTAATTTGTCGTCGTTGTCGCCGTGTCTTGGTCGGATTTTTCGACAGTTAGGCCACTTAATGGTCATTATGATTATGGTAACTAGTGTTTAACATTTTGTATTCACTAATAAAGTTACATTACCTAATGGCATTTTAATTAAATTTAATAAACATTTCCATTTATCACTCACATTAAAACGACAAAATGGATACTGGCCTCGATTCTTTGATTATGTCGGATTAGCATGCGGTATACACGTATCAGTATACTATGTGATTTATTTATTGATGATAATAGCATACATTTAATTTTTATACTAATTTTGTGTTGTCTCCTTCTTGAAAACATTTAGTGGCAGTGTAACAGTTTGTATAGGATACCGGTATGCGCGCTAGATGGGTAGAGGAGGCCAGACGGCAGACGGCAGTCGCTCCAGTGAATAATTGATATTTAGATTATTTAGCTCTTTGTTGTCAGACCGGAAGTCGACCCCTATGTGAGAAAGTCGTGGAAAATACTGTGATGATGAGCTAGTTGAAGTCGAATGATAATAATAAGATGTATGTTGGTAGGTCGATTTATTGTGCGTATGTGCGTTATTCAAATAAGGGCGCGTTATTCAAATTAAAAAAAATCCACGGTGTGTTTAAAATGGACTAAGAGGCTTTCTCACGTCTTGAAAATGGACAATTTCATTATTAAGAAATTCAGAGAAGAGCTCGATTTTTTTTTTCAATTAACGTAACATACAACGTACTTGATACATGAACATTAATAATGAACAATACCAGTAAAAGTATTAGTTGATGAGAGAACATCAAGGTGCGCTCGTTTTAATAGATAGATTGTATTACTTGTCCCAGGTGGCGTGACCATTCATTGTGATGCCGGTGGATGCTGACCTCAACCGCACAGACGTGGTGTCGCCTGGTTGTGAGCTGAAGGGCCTGCGCACTTGGAAAGACATTTGTTTGGTACGAAATTCACTTCAACATCAGGTATGCACTCCCCTTAACCACAGCTTCGTATAGTTTTTACGATCGTGAAGAGAAAGTACCACTTCCCGGTAGCTCACTTTACTGTGGAATCTGAATCGCTTCAACATTATTTTTGTGGCCTCAAGGTTCCTCTTTGTTTACCTAAACATTTTTCCTTTGTTTTTCTTTATTAGCAAATGAGTTGCAAAATTCATGATATTACCAAGACCAAGTGCAAAACAAAGATGGTGTTCGACTACTCGTACTTTATATTGGACTAAAAACATATTTGGCACTTATCGTGCATTCGTAGATATCAGAATATTACAGTCTTGAGGGAAATTATGTCAGCAAAGTGTTATCTTTGAGCATAACTGTTCCTAATAATAGACGATTGTAAATTGGCTGGTTGGGTTGGTTGAATGTATTATGTATACTTCTTTACCCACCTTTTGTGGGTGCCAAATAATCGACTGCTAAAACGTTTTACGGAACACGTGATGTGATACTGCGTCGTCCTCAGTAACAAATTGTTTTCGAGTTCCACGTGGTCTTATTTCATTGACCTTACTTCAATGTTCTTTCTCGGTCTTTGTCTCTTTGTTATATACTCAATTATCGCGTCGAAGTTTTAACCTGATTATTAGTCACGCTTTGTTTACATTTAATGTGAAGATAGTCGGTATCAGGGGGCGTTTTATTTAGCCAAGGGATGGACGTGGTGCGTGTCCCGCGCGGAGCGGCGCGATGATTAGTGGCATGGCGGCGGCGTGCGGCCGCGGAGGTCACCGCCCCGGCCAGGACTAATTCGGGGGAGATCGACGACTTGCTCCGTCGCGGCTTTGTCTGCGTCCGTCGCCTCCGCCGCCGCACCGACCACTCCGCACGCATGGCTTTGTTTGTGTACGCTCTCGTCTCACACGACCTTTTCGCCATTATCATAAAATTTCTTGTCATTGACAACAAGTGCGCAAAACGGTATAGGTAAATAATGCCTCAACACATCGAGGTTATTTTCATTAAGTTCCAAAATTATTGTTGCCTCGACTTGTGAGTGGCGTTTTATCCATCTACGCAGTCTGTTAATACCTACCAGGTTGAACGTCCGTCGACATTCAAATATTGATCTTTATTGGTGATTTCACTTTTATCTCGGGGTGCATTGTACTGTTGATTTTTATGGTACCGATTTCGAAGAGCCTTCGTAAACGAATACATACGTGCTTTACTTTATACCACCGTCGTGTCGTTCTGTGTGGACTGTGGTCACCTTCCAATAATATAACTTTATTTTGAATTATTTACCTAGATAATCTTCATTTTTATTTAGGTTCGAAGTTTCAAAAAACATGACTCGAATTCATGTGTTTAATGCACTCAAAAAGTTTTCGTTTTTAATGAGCAATGTAATTGTTTTTGTTGGTGAACAGTTAACCATTAATTAATTCGAGGAGCTATGTTTATATCGATAGACGTTTACACTATCATTTTTGTTATCGCGAGACCATCAAGAAAAGTGTGAATAATCAAAATAACATCTAGTTCGCCTATGAACATTTTGTATATAATAATAAAAACATTTATTTCGGACGAGGTCCATATTTTGTTTAAATAAACATTGTGATTATGTTAATTTCTTTTGAATATAGTTAATCGAGTTGATGATCTACCTATCTTACATTTATAACAAAGCTGTTCGCATTTGTACGAATCCACGGACAATCTTGTGTTGTATAGTCAATGTGATTATTTGCGCAGTTTCTGTTACAGCTGAAAATACGAACAAAGAAAAGAATTTCGTGATTACTCATTATAATAATCAGAAATAAAAATTGATTTGAGGAAAGTGCTTACTCATAGATGTTTCTCAACACGAAGCCGTGAGTCATGCATCAACTGGGTAAGCCCAGAAAGACTACTGTAGGATTGATCGAAATAAGTGGCCTAAGAAGTGCTCTGAGAATGTGGTCGTGATAGCGAGCGACGTCTACGATGCGCGTTGCGTAGTTCTCGGGCGAGATGGGTGATCGCGTCGGATCGGACATGTGTTTGTCAGCGACCGAGCAGTGGCTTGTTTGTATTGGTGAGTGCGTGCGCGTGTAGAATGGAATGACGCGAATAGTTGCAGGAGGCGGCGGGCGGTGCGACCGCTGCCGCTCCTCGCTCAGTTCTCGCCAGCTCGTCGAGCGCGTCGGAGCTCGTCCCGCGTGGCCGATACACTCGTTACGTTACAAGTACAGTTTTCAACATCGGGTGCTACTATTGCACCTTATCTTTCGTGATAATTGTGCGAATTAGTGCGCTGCGTTTCTCTAATACGTTTTTAATGTGCCAGTGATATCGTTTTGTGACTTTGAAGCGCTTTCGAGCGTAGTTTCTACGTGGCCATGGGCTCATGTTCCCACTCGAAGGTAATATAGTTAAGTGTGCGTTGTTTTTGTGTGCGTCTGTGTTTCGAGATGTGTCTGAGAGGAGCCTCTGCGCCAGCTAGACGAGGCTGTTTGAAGGCCGCCGCCCCGACCTTGGTGTCAGAAGGTCAACGTCCTCACGTGTTCAAAACTTAATGCAATTTGTAACATCCAATTGTTTTGGAAATATTTTAATGGCGTTATAGCAATTAGCATCTCGGTTGACTTGTACTTATGTGTAGACAAGCCTTATGCTTATACATAGGTATACCTAGGTGTATAATGATTGTTCGTTCATCAATTTCGCATCGGTCTGACATAGCTCGGTGTTACCGATGAAGGTTATGGACCATATTAAAAGTTGAAAGCTTGAAAGCATAATTATTCTTTACTTAGTAAGTATTAAAATGTACATGTCGTGCCCACATCTTAGAATTGATCACTTCATGATATGGCTAACTAAAAGTGGCCAGATCGTTTAAACGTTAACATTTGATGATATATAAAATCCTCGTTTGGCCATATTATTGATGTAGGATTTCAATGATAATAAAAGGTCTAAAGAAAGTAGGCCAAACGAAGATTGAAATATCATCAAACTTTATTTAACGTTTAAAACGATCTGGCCAGTTTTACTTGGCCATACCTATCATGAAGTGATCAATTTCTAAGATCTGGCCATGACATACACATATTTAATGGTGTAATAATCCAATATTACTAGTTAAAAGTAACTAATGAACATGTTACCTTTGTTGGACAATAGTCGGTGATATTGCAACAAAGATTTATATCTAGTTTATGTACATAATAATATATTTATGCGTAAATAATAACTTGACACAAAAACATAACCTCCAAAGGTCAATAAACAAGGTCCAAGTGATTGACAACTCGTATTGAAAGTAATAATATTCACACATTTCACACACTGCTAGGTATTTCGAAATAATGAATTCTGGATTTTAAAATAAAATACGAATGAAGAAGTGTCCTAAACAATGAAAATACAAGGTATCAATGTGAATTGATTAACTTAGATTTACGTTCACTTTCAAAGAAACTAGGTACAATAATATTAGCGTGCTTTGGTTGGAGTGAGTTGATGTTTAGTTGACATACTTGTCACTTTTTGATAATTCATTACCTATAGTACCTACCTTATTGTCGGTATTATCAATTGTTATTGCGCATAATTATAATTCTTGAGAGACGTATGCAAATGTCATTAGTTAATTTGATTCTGTGAATTTAGATAAATTTAGTAGGTAGATATTTTAAATGCTTTTCGTATTAACATCAAGCAGATAGCTATTAACCCGTTTAGTGTGAATATTCAAATATTTTATAGAAGATACGGAGATTCGTTTAAAACTTGCATTCTCGGCAAAGAATTTTGTACCTGCTCGATAATAAAATTGGGTGCGTAACTATTTAAAATAATGTCGGTGTTACTAGCAACTAGTAGCAAAGTGTGTAGAGAGCATTGTATTTCAAACAATGACTGAGCGCGTCCATTGTGTTGAATAGGCGCGGACGAAAGAGAGAGCGATATACTGGCAGTGATATGAGAATGGAGCTCGCGGAGTGTCACAGCTGCGCTGCGTGTGCGCGATCAGCTGACGCTGCGGCGGCCATCTTGCCGTGCGTGTTCGTTGTCGCCGCGTCATTGTGCAGTTGATGACGCAAAATTCTTCCTCTAAATGCTAATGTCATTGTCCTTCCTGTCCTGGCTGTTTGCATTGTCACCTTATTGATTATTGAACGAGCCAGTTTGAATGATGAATAGCCTCTACATATACCGGCTTGTTCCTTTGTTGTGTAACCACGCGGAACTCCGGAAGGTATTGCGAGACCCTGGCTAGTCTATTTTTGGTCAGAAACGTTTCCGCTAAGATAGACACACACGCATATTCTGCTTGATCATGATCACGGACAGATGTTACTTTATTCCCATTCTATTTTTTTTTTTACTAACAACTTGTACCAGGGAAAAAATCATTGACCTCGATTAGCGCGTCGCCGTATAGTTAGTTTCCGTATTTTTGTGTAGATGGTTTTTGTTTGATAATATTGTTTTGCTGTATCCTAGGTATAAGTATTCTCTAAAATAAAATCACATTTTAGACGCACACAGTGTTCCCGTTATGATGTCGTTGTACCCATTCTTCGTGTCAAGGCGGATCTTAAAATATTAAAACTGTCAGACGGGAAGATATTTGAAATGTCTCTGAGGACAAGTATACTATAAACACAGACAACGTGAGAACTGCTAGTTGAGTGAAGCTGAGTCAGTATGTACATCGTGCTTTTAAGCTTCTGTAGCAAGATAGATAACGTAAGTAGGTACCAGCAAAGCCGGGTTTTCGTAGGATTTTTCTTGCGCTGCACGATTTTTGTGTCTTGTACCGTTACTGTTACCGTTGATCGAGTGGTCAGACCTGTATCTTGCCAGACGTAAATTCGAGCACTGTACCTATGTATAGAACTGAGTTGAGCTTTCATGCGTGTTATGGGGCTCTTGTCGACCTACATACATATTGTTTGTGGAAGGTAACCTGGATTATAGCAGTGTTTTAATTCACTCAAACCATTAATAACTTCAGCTGTTTTTACTCAAGGGTTATTTTCTATTGATAAATTAAAAATTTCTTTAGCTTCGTAGGTACCTAATCAATTTGAATCCATAAGCGTTTTTGAGTTTATAATGTGAATATTGACCTCGTGCGCGTCTATTTTGTTTACGTATAATTTTGTATGTTGTGCGTTGCCATACGATTAAACTAGTTAATGATTTGTGTTGAATGACTGTTCATTGCTCTGTCTGACACTTCTTGATAATAATAATAATTTTCGTTTATATCTCCTCACAAAACAAGACCTTATGGTTAACAAATATTTAAATAACTTACAGGAACATTTTTGAGTCAAGTGAATGTGGGGAGCTGGTGTCTGATATAGGTGTTAACCTGTATTACAAATCACCAGGTCTTCACCCCATGAACTGTAGGGATAACATAAAATTGATTATATAATAGAGCGTTGGATAGAATTTATACTTGATAAATCTCTTTAGTTGTTAAGGAGGCAAAACTAGCAATTACAAAGAAAAACCACTTAGCACAATGTGAGTGTGTGTATAGTGAATGTTATGGTGTGTGTGATAAGAATGGGAGTTTAAACCTTTACTTGAATCTACTTAACGAAATAATTATTAAATTTTGAAACAACAACAAAACTATATAGTCCAGATTTTTCAAAGATCAAATAAATTTTTCCCAAATAATAAATATTTTTA
Source organism: Mythimna impura (assembly GCA_905147345.3). NCBI lineage: Eukaryota > Metazoa > Arthropoda > Insecta > Lepidoptera > Noctuidae > Mythimna > Mythimna impura. Next base: position 22,915,199 of record LR990351.1, on the reverse strand, counting down.
CGAGTTAAGTGTTTAGCATTTTCTCTGTGGCGAGGTAGTTCAGAATCTGAAACCAGTCCCTTACTACAGTTTTACATTTGGCTATTGGGAGAGAGTATATTGAGAAAATCCTGTTAATTTTATTGTACAAGTTACAGCCTTGAAGAAGGCTGCACGTTTTTAAAGAAGGTTTTGTGCAGACAATGTCCTTTCTACGCCGATTATCAATCATTTTTGGATCATATGTTAGTAGATAATGCTGCTTAGTAACAGTGTGCAGAATATAAAGCTGGCGAACCGTAAGAACTTTGCTTATAAACATCGATGGTTGGGTGAAAGAACGGTAGAAACCAATTAACTTTTAAAACAGCTCTTTGAGCTCTTTCCACTTTTAGCAAGAGGGTCTTTGTAGTTCCACCCCAGGTAGAGATACAGTAGCTAAGCTGTGACTGACCAAGCGACAAGACAAGATAAACTGATTTATTAATTCCTTGTTTGCTACATGCCGTAAATTTTTGAAGACAAAGATTAACTTACGCGTTCTTCCCGCCAACAAGTCAATATGTTCCTGAAAACTTAATTTACTATCCAGAATGACACCCAGGTACTTATTCGTATTCGTTCTTTCGATTTTGGACATAGACACTGGGAGTCATTATAGTCGGTTCATTTATGAGATGTTATTGTAAATTGAGTAAAATCAGTTTCTGGATTTCTCAGGGAAAACGTTATAAATCTTGTTTTAGCTACATTGAGAATCAGGATATTTTCACGTAACCATTCTGTTACTACATTAAAACCAGCTTGAGCGCACGAAAAAACTTCACCCCATGTATCTCCGCTAAAAAGTAACGCCGTGTCATCAGCAAATGTGACGATTGCCTTGATTGATTGCCTTTGGAAAATTAAAGTGACACAGGTCGTCGATGTATGTAAGGAATAGCGTGGGGCCCAAGATGTTACCCTGTGGAACTCCGAAATGAACTGAGGCATCGTCACTTGTGAGGTTATCTAATTTAATACTGTGTTCTTTCCGTGAGATAACTTTCGAACAATTTCAACTGAAGGTCCCTAATTCCTAGACGCTCAAGTTTTTTTTAGCAGGATTGAAATAGAGACTGTGTCGAATGCTTTAGCAAGGTCGAGGAATATTGCAATAGTTTTATTTTTATTGTCAAGATTAGTAACTACAAAGTTGATTAAATCCTGAACTGCATCTGAAGTTGATTTTTTGGACCTTAAACCGAAATGTGCTGGAGATATAAGATTGTTGTTCTCAAGATATTTCACTAGCCTTTTATTAATGACGCGTTCGAGAATTTTTGAAAAAGTTGAAAGAATAGATATAGGCCTATAATTATCGACAGTCTCTACTTCCGCTCTTGTGAATTGGGCAAATTTTCGACTTTTTAAGAGCTTTAGGAAACACTCCAGTCTATAGTGACCAATTGCAGATGTAAGTTAACGGTTTTTTCAAAATATCTCTATTTTCCTTTATTATGTCCGCTGGGATCATGTCCAGTCCAGTTGCACTATCGCTGCTTAGATTATTTATCAGGGCACCAATCTCATATTCGTCAGTTGGTAGCATAACAAATGAATTAGGGCATGATTTAGCGATACTTGGCTGCCGCAAGGATATTGATATTTTATTTTGCACCCTTTCTGCTAACGATTTTCCAACATTTTCAAAAAAATTGTTTACATTGTTAATAGATTTTAGGGGGTCTTTTGTATTTATCAGTTCAGATGGGGTGTCCTTTTGCTTTGCAGTATACGTAATCTCTTTAATGGCTTTCCATAGTTTTTTGTTGTTCTTGTTAGCACTCTGTAGTTGTTGTTTATCATATTCTCTTTTTAATTTTTTTAAAAGGGTAGAGCAAAAATTCCGATATCTTTTGTAGGTAGTTTTTAACGTTTCGTTGGCAGGGTCTTTTCTTATTTTTTTGTGGAGATTATCTCGATTTCTTAAACACTAGAATTCCTGTAGATATCCATGATTTCTTGAAAGTTTGTTTTTTAATTTGGGACATCAATTACGTTATAAAATAACGCACTATTTTGAGTTTCCTATAATATGACGCATTTTATTTATAAAATTTACCATGAACCACCTAAAGGAAAAAGATAAATGTACCTACAAGTTGCGTGAAACTGTAAAATCCCTGCAGTAGGTAAATGAGCGATTGTGTTAATATCTACTGACTGAAATACGTAGTTTAGTTTCCTTGCACTAAGTTACGAGGTGGTTTACGTCGGTGCAGCAAGACTATTCTTTACCCTCGCGCAAAAAAAAACAGCTCCATCTGTTTGTGGGTGGTATCTGTTCTCGGTAGGGTGGTAGGTGCGCACATGGAGTCACTAAAGGGTGCAGTGCCATCCGTGGGCTGTCACGTCATATGGCCGCTCTTTTTGTGTGTGTCGGTGCACCGCGAAGCGGGTCGCGCTCGAATTGCGTAGCGAACACTGCAAGTGGGTCAGCGGGGCACGGCTCAGCACGGCGGCGGCACGGCCCGAGCGACGCCGTCGTCGCGACGTATATCACATCACACACGCGCTCGCAGCGAGGAACTCTGCCATACCTTACGACTTATCTAGCTCTCGTCACTATTCTGAGGGAAACAACAACATTAGCAATGATTCGTTCCAAATATATTATTATTAACTTGTTCGGGCCTTTTCGAACACTATCTATCAACTGCGCGTGAAACTTTGTTTATCCTTATCTTACACGTTTACCCTGTAGCAGTTGAAATAACCTGAACGCTTGAACTGATAGCGTGAATTTGGCAACTTGGTAAACATGGCCGTTATTGTGCCTATTGCTATAATTGAACATCACGTTTCCGTCTACTTGAATAGGTTGATAGTCGCCTTGGCATACTTATTTGGTATCAATATTACTTAAAGTTATTAATTGCTGCATGCAACCCGTCTCTAATTTACCAAGTTGTTCTTCGTACGAAATGTTGTTAGTTCACGATATTTTTTCCAATAAATAAATGGAAATTGGCCATTGAAAGAAATAGGTTTCCTAAATTCTAAGGTAAACTACGTTATTTCTAAAAAATGTTACTAACAGCAAGGAGCAACAGTGTCGTAATTATCCGACCAATTAAAATTAAAAAGTAGGCTAATGAAAAATATATTAAACGTACATAAACCACACGAACGAATGTTTATGTTACAACACGTTCGGTTCGACAAAATGAGCGAATTCCATCGAATTAGTTTCTTAACTAATGAGTTGCTAGCGTCAGCGTTTCTCTGTCACGTACGTGATACATAGTGGACTTTAAACGAAGATGAAGAGAGCAGTGAATGTGATGTGATGTGAAGTCGATAGGTACATTGATATAATAATGGCGGCGCGGGCGTGCGCGGGCGCCGACGCTTTGCACCCCTGCGTGCAACCCGGTCGATGACTCCCCAAGTCCCTGGCCCGGTGCTAATGACCTTACCGCACACTCTCCACTCTTAACAGTATTCATGTAATTTTTTTTATTTCAAATGCACTATGCATACGTCACAATTCAGTGACGCATTCTTCTAGTGTGTTTCGAGCGGTACTGGTAGTGAGTGATTAGTGTATTTCTGCGTCACCAACACAAAATTTTATACCTACTAACCTATCTACACATAGGTACTCGGTAGACTAGGTAAATTAATTTTCACAGGTCTAATCAACAGGTTTCTTTATTTGCAATGCTTGAATCAGTATCTTACACGTCACTCGCTTAACACGCAGACTACGTAGTTGTCACGGCGCCATTATGTGCACTTGAAGAACGTAAATAATTTTTAAATGATTTGTTGGGTTGCTGCCGAGGTTGGTGCAAGAGGTTACCGCAATATCGATTTATTTCTTGTCGATGCTGTTGACAAGATATGCAAGTGTTGTTGGTTTAGCGACCTTGGCGTGGGGCGCGGGGCACGCGGGTGATCCGTTTCGCGGGCGCGTTCCACTTTAGCGTTAGCTCTCTCTTGTTACGCAAACCTGTCGTTATGCATATTATGTTTGCTTCTACGAAATCATACATATACTACGCCTAATACCACTTTCTACCGTGATTATCATGTTCTGTATACTGATACGCTGTCTCGATGCTTTCGACTGTTTCTTTTTCTTAAGACACAGTGTTTCGAATTTTTGTAGAGCTTTTGGGGATTACTGTATCCTGTATGTATTCGTATAGTTTGGAAGATGTGCACGTATAATAATGAAATTGTTTGTTTGTTACAGGGCCCGCTACGATCCTGACATAGACGGAATAGTCACAGCTCATCGGCAAGGAAAGCCACTAGCCGCGGCCAATGCAAGCCAGAGATAATCAAGTCTAAATTGAAACGTTATTAAGTGCAGTATACTTGCCGTTACTATTGTAGAACTTTGTGTGTTACGACAAACAAGTGCAATATACATTTAGTGCAATCGTACATTTGCCTATTGACTCGAGTGAAGTGACTTTGTCGTATTAAAAGTGAAATTATATAGTGGAACAATGGAGCGTGAATCGAATCCGATGGAGACGTTGTGCCGCTCGGGGTGCGGATTCTACGGAAACCCCTCAACAGACGGACTCTGCTCAGTATGCTTTAAGGTACCCATGATAAACACTCACATTACACTTCAAATTCCATTATTTATTTTAAACATAATCAGCACAGTTGATCTGTAGAGTGCTTCAGAAATGGAATGCGAGTTGATTAATTGGTTACAACTCGAGATCTAAAGATTGTGCATGTGCTCTTGGCTCCAATAGCTTACCTTAATAATCGTGCTGTAAATCATGTGCGAAATAAGATGTCAGTTCTATAAAATTTCGATTCAGATGATAATGTATTTATTTATTTTATTTTACAGAAGGCTTACAGACAAATAGAAAAAAATGATATATAGACATTGTATAATATTATCAAATCGCTAATTACAAGCTTCTACACATAGATTAAAAAATATATATATATACTTATCGATAAAAAGAAAGTACACGAACTTACTTACAGTACTTTTACTAACGAGAGAAGTTAATCATCGAAAAAATTCTGTGCCATATAATAATATTACGCGCATCGAATTTTGTTAAGACGTTCGTTGACTGTGACATTTTTCTTTTATTCCAAAGCTTTCCAACAAAATCTACCTTTAAACAAGTAACAATCCAGTTGATCTACAGTAGAATTAGTTCGACTTCTGTGCATAGACTCTCCAAACGTATGTTGCTGCGGCTTGTGACTGAAGTCGAGCAGTATTTATTATCCTATAATTAAACTTACTAGTCCCAACGAAACTAGATTGCTTCTGTGATCTTTATAATATGACTGATGACATGTCTAAAAATAAACTGCACAACATTGCCGAAAACTGTGTGGCAACTTGCAACATTGTTAGTTGATACAAATTATGCTGGATGCACGTTTTTGTGCAACACCATACACGTCTAGCGACGCGACTCGGGCCATTTAAGTGCGACCGCACAGACCCATGTCGGTGGCGTGTTGCGAGAACAGGACCGCATCCAGTCGTCCCGCTCTCTCCGCCACCGATTGGTTAAGCAATTGACTCATTTACACCGTTGGCGTGTGTATGGCGTTCGGTCGGTTTCATTACAATACTTTTGTTGCATGTTTCAGGAGGCTCTAAAGAAGAAGCAGCAGCCGCCAGCGTCGTCGCCGTCACCCGTGTCGGCGCCCTTCGTGGCGGCGCCGTCGACGCCGCTGGCCGCCGCCGCGCCCACCGTGCCCAGCCTACCCGCCCAGCCGCAGACCCACACAGATGTGAGAATACAATTTTTCTATTTGTCGTCTACGTCATCCACCACACAGGCCATTCACGACACCAACGCTCGCCACTTACACTTGACTATGGCCATGCATACGCCCTAAATGGGCGTATTTAACCGAATGTTAACTTATGATAGAACACACTTCGTTGTCTTAAGAATAGTCTAGAGTCGATGCGCTTCTGGGGTAAACAACTTCACGATCAACTCATTCACTACCAGGAATGTTTTGATAAGTAGCAAAATGACTCATACCAATCAAGTATTTTGGTCATACTCGTAAACAAATGCATAAAAATAGTAATTATAACAAATTATTGTAATGCTTTATCATTTTTATATCGACTTAAATGAAGCTAGTCTGATAATGAGGAAATAATGACAATACAAGCTTAAATGACATTGTGTTGGCTAATGAGGTCATCAATTAATGTTTTGTAAATGATTATTAACCCAGAGTTTGAAATAACTCACAAGACCGAGTGATAGTGATAATATAGGGGGCAGTCACACTGCTGAGAACAGTTGCTCACTAACAGTATGACAGATAATGATATCATTACATAATGCAACTAACTATGTAGTGCGGCTCAGCTCTTATTCCATTTGCTTGTGGTTCAACAGTGACTTGTACTAAAAATTGTTTTTCAAACTGCCTACTGTGCCATGCTCTAGCCGGGAAATAATGTGATACTGAAACTTCATATAGCCCACTGGTTTATAACGTGATTTGAATTTGGAACCTCAACTAAACGTTCGTTTGAAAACTTTGACCGCGCGGCCTAGCAGCAGGGGCCAGCCACTACTTATGGCTTGCTCTTAATTGCCTTGGTGTCAAATGTAGACTAGTTCCTCACGGATCTTTATCCTAGCTTCCTCACTGCATACAGGATACTAGTTTTAACTCCCTTGTTTCGCCCGTGCGTGAGTAAACTCTAAGCTTCCTTACTCTACTCGGGAGTTAACTCTGGAATCCTTCATTACGGTCGGGATTCAATATGACGCCCGTGACAGAAGACACTGCTTTTTCCCCGCATAAACTATTATCACTCGTCTAGTTCTATCGCTAAGCGCCTTCTTCTCCTTTATTACATTTGAATGCTGAAACGAAACAAAGACACAAACTTATTTTGTCCCCACTGCTGCTAGTAAGCGCGCAAACATTTGGCCATAAGATTATGTTTTTGACAATAACATTAATTATTTGCTATAATTTGAATGGTGGTGTTGGATTTTGGTTCCAATGGCATCACAGGTAAGATGACTACATTATTTCGAAGTATTGTAGTAATTATTTCTTTAGTTTAATCTATAGGAATATTACTTGAGAATTCAAATTCAATAGAGATTGTTTGTTTATGATAGAGGTACAGACTGACGTGTTTGTTGATAAGTGTTTTTCTGATACGACAGAAAAGTGAAGCAAGACAAAGCTTCCGCTGATATATTTATATTAAATTTATTGATGTCGTCTATTTATATTACAAATATTCGTGGCGTGACTTCATTTTTATGATTCACAAGAATAACTTATCGAAAAAAGACAGCTGTTCAGTGTGCGAGTTAGTAAAAAAACCATTTTAACATACAGCCAACCCAATCCAACCCAACTGCCCCAGAAGGAAATTAATGTTTTTCTAGTTCATAATGTGTATATAATTGTCAATTTCTTTGACATCCTCTGAAGCCTAAACGGCTTGACTGATTTTAATAAAAGAAATCACTAAATTCACTTATTAAGTGACACCCGGAGTGGCAATGGCTAAACTTTTGGACACCCTAAATGGCAATGGCTATAATCATAATTATTCCTTTTCAATCATGGAAATCAGACATCTGCTCTTGGGAGGAGAAATCAGACATCTGCTCTTGGGAGGAGCGAGAGATAGTGTTAGACTTTTACTGACTAAAAACCCACTCCTGTTCCTTCGTTGCCTTTCGTACCAGGGCCGAGTCTTCCTTTCAGAATCAGACCCTTGGCCCCAGTAGGCTTCGTCCCTGCTGGGCCCCTACAGTTGCTGACACCGAGGTTGGCGTAAGACCATTTTTCAACCGTGTGTGTCATTCCTCATGGCAATTACACGTGTACGTCGAAATGCTCCGCGATGTTTCGCGGATATTTTCCAAAATAATTGCTCGAAGCGGACGCACGAAGACAGGACACAATTATACCCTAAGTAAATAGACTTCATAAAACAATTTTAGTAGTAAGAAAACCGCCAACTTGTACCAAACTTCACACTTCTCCGCGTGTGCTATTGCACAGCTTAAAAAGCGATAGAATACAAAGTTTTCTCTTTCCGTATCTAAACTTTTTTTTCTCAAGGATACTGGCAGCCTGACTTGTTTTTATAAAACAAAAACATTACGTCAAGTTGACATTGCGTTTACAGCAACGAAAACCAAAAAATATTGCTTTCATTCACTTTTACACATCGAATTTACATTTATTTTTTGATCAAATAGTTGTTTGTTTTTCCGTAGTTTTTAAAATGTAACTTTTTTTATTGGTTTAGTCCCCCCATGTCATTGACTTGAGATGAGGGGCACCTCTACATCGTAACTGGTAAAGTGTTTACTGCTCCGAACGATTAAAATACGCAGCGATAATAATATACTCATAATAGTTTATCTCAGTAGTTTGACCACTTAAAAAAGAAGTTACGATTTAAAATTGAAAAGCGCTTAACTCATCCGGTCTTCTGTTGTGTACAATGTTGGTTTGCAGTCAAAATGCCCAACCTGAAGTCGACAAAAAATTTGAATAATGGAAAATGACCCTAGCAAAAAAGAGTCGAAGGGGAAGAGGATATTCAAAAAAGCAATACGTCGCAATAGTAAACAGTCCAACAGCAGTAGTCAAAATACTTCCTTAGAACAAGGCATCGGCGTGTCAAGATCTAAGAGCTTTGAAAATAAGCGTGTGGCCATAGAGATTAACGACAGCGCGCCGCTGCCGACGCCTGACGGCACCAAGGAGAAGGTAGACTCCGCTCAGAAAGTAAAACTCGAAGACAAAACTCAAAACCAAGAATGTGCTCTAACGAGCCTAGAGCAGCCCACAGAAGCCGTCCAGAAGAACATACAGAATGTTCGTAATCAGAACAAAGCGACGCCCTCTGGATCTAACAAGGGCGTTAAAATATCTTCTCCGAAGCCTGAGATAAAAGATGAGCGCCCTTCGGGAGCAGCACCAGGAGTCAAAAAAAGTCTTAAAAGGGTTGGTTTTCCGAAACATGTATTTACAATATATCTGCGAAAGCAACAATGGTTAAAAGCACTCATTGTAGTAATTTTCGCAGTTTAAAGTTACGTTTCCTGTTTAGAGTACAGGAAACAGGCTCCAGTGCATTTTACTTATTGACCATGATATGTGCTTACGTAAATGAATGCCTACGTTCAGCCGACGCTAAACCTTAACTGATATTAACACTCTCCCTGCCGGTAATATTATAAGACTTTAAGTTCAGGAGAGTCCCAAATTTTCTGCCGAGAGTCGAAGTCTAAATTATTTTAGAAGGCCGTGGGGTTCGCCAGCGGATCCATAAAAATATTCCAGGGTGTCGTGGGATCCACCCTGACCTACCAAATTCAAATAGTTTTTATAATTGCGTGTAGTTATAGAAAATGTTGTTGATTATACTCTGGCGTGGCGTTCACATGAAATTTTGCTACAAATAAAAAAAAAACAACTCAATCGGACCAATAATTGAGTTGCAATGAGACTTGACAATAATATTAACTTCTTGAGTAGCGTAATTAGAGACACAATAATAAGACAATAGCGCATGACCGCCGGCGTTCGTGCGGGGATCAACAGCTTAAAAAAAGAAGCATCATAAATGAATAATTACAGAATAATATATTTATAGATATTGAGCAGTGGTGGCCGAATGGTAACGGCCCCGACTTACGAGTTGTAGGTTGCGGGTTCAAACCCAGCCAACTAACCCAAAGGTGCATTACTTTGTGTAATTTATTTCATCACCACTGCTCTCAAAATGATGAAGGAAAACATCGTGAGAAAACCGGCATATCCTAGAACCAAAAATTCGAAGACATGTGACATCCACCAACCCGCACTGGACCCGCGTGGTGGTTTACGGCCCATTCCCTCTCCTAGAGAGGAGTTCTGAGTCCCAACAGCGGGAACATTGAAGGCCGACTATGCTATGCTATATGTATAGATTGAAGTTTTACAACAAAAAAAAAACTGGGCAAGTGCGAGTCGGACTCACGCACTGAAGGTTCCATACAAACTTACCTATGTAAATAGTTCAATTCCCAAATGGACTCTCGAAGATTTTCCCGAATCCCAAAAAAAAGTTTTTTTGTCACGTAACAATAAAGTACAGTTTTTTTCCTATATCTGTGCTACCTTGCTTTATGGTAAATTTCAGGTTTCTGGATCAACGGGAAGTACCCTATGAATTTTGATTCCCTTGAAAGGGTCGAAATATACCTTTTTGGTGACATAAGCGACCGTCTCTTTTTTTTTTCGTTAACTTTGAAGTTTTATTTTTTTCACAGCTTCAAGGGACCGCAGATTTGAGTATATGGTTTTAATTTTAACTCGATACCTCCACGCATTTCCGAGGTAAAGGATCTTGACAGACAGACAGACAGACTGACAACAAAGTGATCTTATAAGGGTTCCGTTTTTCCTTTTGAGGTGCGGAAACCTAAAAGAGGTAGGAATACCTTTACGTTAATGTCCCAAACCACATTTTTGGGACATTAGTCCCTAAAATGTTTTTTCTTTGTATTTATAGTCGTGCAACATTTCTACTCAAACATTTATAAATCAGAAGTTAGGTAGGTAGACTACTGTCTGACTTGAGTATGAAGTTTCGATTGAGTTTGAGTCGTCTGACATGAAAAACGCGATCGAGATTCGCAATCGATGAGAAAGCGCGAGAAAAACGGCAATCGGCGGCTAACAGCTTGTTATTATGATTGGCGTGCAGAACAAAACTAGGTAAAAAAAAAACGCGGAGTGACGAATGAAAAATATAAATGGGGGCTACTGGCGGACCCCGTGGCCCGCTAATAAAAGTATTGAGAAATTGCTTCGGCCTGCTGGACAAAAGTTTTTGTGCGTCACCGGTGGATCTCATGGCAGGAAGTGTCAATGCACAATTAAATAGTCATTGTTTTCTTAACTCGTTAATCAGATTAAAATTGCGTCATATTCAGTTTATTTTTGAAATTAGAAATCTTAGGGGTGGGTGCGTTTCGTACATACTTTCATGCATACTATACATAATTTCATGATTTAACTGCATGTTGCTTCATTAAAATGTAATAATACTAATACAATTTGTTATAAATTACAGAAATTGGAAGAGGAGAGCGGAGCGGGCACAAGTGGCGGCGCGAGCACCGGCACGTCGGACACCGATGCCGACGACAAGGATCCCAGCAAGGACAAAAAGAAAAAGAATAGATGCGCCGTTTGCCGCAAGAAGGTTGGCCTCACAGGTAAACGATGCCCCATAATAATGCTCACAAAAAATCGTATATTCACGTGTTGTATAAAATCGCTCCGACTGTTCTTTAGTCTATTATGCGTAATTCTGACCGATTTGCCAGATGGTTGCTAAACTAAACTCCGTTTATAATAAGGGACTTTTTTGTTTATTACCTACAATTTTCCTCTGATATGGGAAATATTGTAAGTAAAGGAGGAATTTGATGGATAAACGTGTTTCAATGGTAATTACAATTGCCTTCAAATGAATGATGACTATTTGAAGGCAGAGGAATATATTCTACCGAGTTACTAAATCCGTTTCACATAACCTTCGTGCTTTAATATTTCACGACATTTGAATCGCTGATAGCAAACATATTACACTATTGTGTGCTAAATATATTCACACACACATCAACTAAGTCAACAATGTATGTGCATTCAGTAAATAGCAACAATTGTGAACTATGTTAGTGATTCGAACCGCCAAAATGATACCTACTGCTACACAAAATGTCAAGTGAAACCAGTATCGTTATGTTATAGAAATGTTTGACATGTTTGTTTCGGTTCGCCGCCTGTGTATCTGTTTATGGCATGTGTGAGTATATAGATGTGTATGGTGGTATTGGCTCAGGGTTCGAGTGCCGCTGCGGAGGGCTGTTCTGCGCCGTGCACCGGTACAGCGACAAGCACGAGTGCTCCTTCGACTACCGGGAGCTGGGCGCGCAGGAGATCCGGCGCAACAACCCCGTCGTCGTGTCGCAGAAGATCCACAAGATATGAGCCAGTCCGCTCCCTCACCGCACCGCATTACATACGTTTTATGATTTTCTCTAAATAAATATTCGATCGAGTTTGTGTTTCTTATTTGCATTTTGTATGTATTTTTGACATGAGGCCGGCGGCGCCGCGCCGTCGCGCGTTCGGTCTCGTCTGTTTTCTATTTTCTGTTCGACGAGCTCAGCCTCGCGATTGACACGACTAATCGGACGACGCGACCGCGTAGGAAACACAGACTCGATCTACTGTATTTAGATTTATTTGTGGCGAGAGTTTTACTTTTAAATTTTTATTAAAAGTTGTAGATAATGTTCGTTTCGGGTAGGACTTCAGGATTAATTTTTGAGATAATAAGTAGAGTTTGAATATTGTCCGTTCACCTCCATTGTAAATATTAGATATAATTAATTATAGAAACAAATCCTATATATTGTAAAAAATTAAAACTCCCAAAAAAAGCTACATTGTTATGATTCCAACGGAGAGCGTAGCGCGCTTGTCTATATCGACGTAACAATGGTATGCTGGTGCCGGACGACAGCGGCTCTCCGTCGATCGCCTAGTTGTACATTGTGAAGGAGTTCGCTGCCGCCGACTTGACTCGTGTTTGTGACAAACATTCGATACGTGATATAAGTAGTGGAGCTCCGCGATGCCGCATCTGTGCTAGACAACGATTAGTTCGCGACTCGGACTGTGAATTAACATCATCTTCAAATTGTTAGTAATGTTATTTTGGTTTGGGAAGTCGTCGCTTTCTTATTTGTCTTAACATTCGGCATAAGTGACCTAGTGTTTAGCGAGATTGTGGTGTGTATCGGCTAAGGTGAGCGCGCGGCGGTAGCGGGCGTGCGGCCGCAGGGACGGCTGGAGAGCGGCCGCGCGTGGTACGGACTGTGTGTGGACATTGTAGACGCACGTGAGCAGAAGTAGCGATAGGTGTTGCCTGCGAAGTGCGGCGAGCGGCCACGCGACCGCACGCGCCCTTCCCACGCCGCTCCGCTCTTTGTGTGAAAATTTAAAGTAAGCATATGGATAGTTATAAATATTATAAGTAGTCGACACTTTATATTATTACACATATAAGTAGAAAAAGAATTATTTAGCTTTTTTTCTTTTAATCACAATATTATTCAAAATTGTAAGTTGTATTATGTAACTTGTTCATTTTAGTGGTGAAGTTGAACCAATAATAACTGTATCGCTTCGGTCGTTGTCCACGGTAGACTAACTGATTGGTTGGACTTAATTGACTTAATTATTTAATGACTTTTGTTGTATATTTTGTTAGGTCATTGATTAATTTTGGTCTTTTCGCTTAACATAATCAGATAAAGATGATGTTAATGAATGATTTTTTCTTCTATCTTGCTGTTTTAATTTAGTTATTCTCTTATTAAAGTCATTAAATTTTCAGGAACATAAATATGTTTTTAATTTGATTAAACCTGATACCTATACCTACACCCTGCAATCTACACGTTGAGCCTGAATTGTGATCTGGTAGTATAGGTTACATTTACTTTGTATTCGACTAATGTAGTGGAACAGTTCATACTATCATAGCACACACACAGCTACAGATCTCTTACATCCAAAGGACAAACTAGCAGCACACTACAGTTACCTACATTTATGCATGTTCTCCCTCTGTTGACTATTGACTATGTATATTAGATAATTGATTACCGACTCTATTGAAATTTACATCCAAAGGACAAAGTAGCAGCACACTACAATTACCTACATTTATACATTTGCTCCCTCTGTTGACTATTGACTATGTATATTAGATATCTTAATTGATTACTGACTACAACAATTCCCATTAAATTGAAATTAAGGTTTTGGAAAACTATACAGTGTCTGACATCGACGCACAAACGAATACCATGGATCCAGTACATGATTCTGGACCCCCAGTGATGTAATTTTTCGTCGGATATTTCCTAATTTTAAAAAAAAATATATACTTTTTTAAAATTTAAACTGTAAAATCGTTATTATAACCAACCACGATGATATTTTTAGTATCGGTCCAGAATCATGTACTGGATCCGTGGTATTCGTTTGTGCGTCGATGTCAGACACCACCGTGTATAAGGTACCTATTTGATAAAACGATAAAACTATGTGAACTGTTCATAGTCTTGACAATTTTATGTCGCATAATGACATTAATTTTTTTTTGGGGTGAGAAATCATCCCATTATGTCCAGTATATATTATGGCTTTGTGTGGGCGAGAGGACGTTTCAGATTTTTATGGATTTAAACCCACCCGTGTTCTTTCAGTTGTCCTATGCGTTCCATGGCCGCGGCAGCTCCTTCGAATAATCCCGCAACCCTGTCGGGCATCTGCCCGAGGGGACCCCGTTACTACTGATATCTCTTTGAGGCGCGCGTGGAAAGTGAAGTTGAAGTCCAGCGTAATGCCCCGTTTACACGTGGGCCCAGCCTCGGCCAATCGCCATCCCTAGCCATTGTGTAAACGGGGCAACCCCGTTTAAACAATGGTGATTGGTCGAGGCACCATTAGGATGATAAAGCAATCACGAGACGGATCATAAAAAAAAATCAACAAAATAATTTAGAAACTGGGAGGTTTACTGCTAACCCGTTATTGTGGCTATGGCTTTATTATAGCCAAACGACGAACATAGAACCAATTACCTACTTGAAGTAGTAATTAAGGTACACTCGCAACTTTTCTGCTAATTTAGATCACTTCATGCATTTTCCTAAAAATCTCTAACTATTAATAGCCGCATTATATTATATTTAACAATACAATGCTTGATTACACATCTTTCTCTAGATATTTTGGAAACAGATCTATCAAATATTTATCTTGCTGTTATTAGGTACGAGTATATTGATTTATTTTGAAAACAAAATATATTGGTGTAAAATTAATCCAGTAAAGACCTATGGAAATCTGATATTTTGGCGGTCGGCGATCGTCAGTTCAGTCAGGTCAAGATTTTTGTCTGACATAGACGTGAGATATCCAAAAAAAAAAAATGCTATATAATTAGGCGTCTCGAGCTTTTTGACGTTTCCTTAACCTACCTAGTATATCTCACCTCTATATAACAGACAAAAATCTTGACCAGCAGTGCTATTCTCTAAGCAAACAGCCTTGAGCGCAGCGCTGGCCGCAGCGCAGCGACGAAATCCAAATACGTAAAAAAATGACGTATGACTATGTAGCGACATCTATGGCGTCACATAAGAACTAATCCTGCATCGCGTAATCAAAGTTCTCCGTGCGATTAGAACATATAGAACAGCCCGAAATCATCTATCGGGCAATAGCCCACCAGACATAACACCCGTCTGGTTGGAGGATCCTCCCTTTTCAACGAAGGTTTGCGGGACTTTACTCTCTGTTCCGCATACCCCTAAAACTACTATGTCGTCGGCAAACCGAAGGTGAGTGATGTAGGTACTCGCCATTGACATTAATGCCTAGCCCTCTCCATCCCAGAACCTTGAAGACATCCTAATAATAATACTAATAATAATAAAGAGAAATAACGTCTCCCTGCCTCACGCGCCGCTGCAAGAGGATAGGTTTCGAGGTCTGGTATTGTAGTCGGACTGACATGGTGGTGTTTTTGTACAAACACTTCAGCGCTTCGATGTACCGATAGTCAATTTGGCACCGTTGGAGAGTGTGTGCATACACCGTGCAGTACAGCCCAAGTCTCAACCGAATCAAAGGCTTTCTCGTAGTCCACAAACGCTAAGCAGAGGGGCTGATTATACTCCTCAGTTTCTGTATAACCTGCCGCAGCGTATGTATGTGGTCCACGGTGCTGAAGCTTTTTCGAAATCCGGCTTGTTCGGGAGGCTGGAAGTCGTCGAACCTGCGTGCGAGACGATTCGCGATGACTCTGGAAAACAGCTTGTAGACATGGCTCAGAAGCGAGATGGGCCTGTAATTCTTAAGCAGGGTTTTATCGCCCTTAAAGAAGAGTACCACCACTCCTCTGCTCCTCGCGCCTGTGGCTTTTTTCCCTCGAGTATGACGGAATCAAATAGATTCTGAAGGACCGGTTTTCCATCCGCCTTAAGGAGTTCGGCCGTAATTCCGTCCTCACCCGACGCCTTGTTGTTTTTCAGCTGCTTCAGAGCCATCCTAATCTCGCACAGGCTGACGTCCGGGATATCATCGGTACAGTGTCGAGTTAATCTAGCTCTTGGGTCGTTTGCTAGATTTGCAGCGGGTTTAGTGATAGACGTGTATAACTGACTATAAAAAGCCTCTATCTCTCCCAGAAGCTCCGATTTGGCGGATATGACTGCCATCGTCGGTCTTCAGTTTCGTGAGCTGGCTTTGCCCAATAGACAGATCCCGTGCAAATATTTTAGAGCCCCTATTCCGCTCAATCGCATCCTTAATCCTTGCGGTATTAAAGCGGCGAAGGTCGCGTTTCAGAGACTTCGAGATTTGTCTATTGAGCTGCCGGTATATGCACGCATCGTCTGAAGACTGCCTCTTCTTCATTAGCTCGAGGGTCGGATCAGAGAGCTTCTTGTTCTTTTTTGTACGGTGAGTTTTGAAAAACTTAGACCCGACCGTATGGACAGTTTCCACGAACCCATCGTAGAGAGAGAGTATGGCATGCTCTAGTAAGGTTCACCCTTGTTTGGTATAACAACGTTTTGTCGAAAATCGCTCCGGCTAATTTTAGTTACAATAAAGTCATTATTCATTTGACCGAATAATTAATTGGTAGATTTTTATTTAGCATATTTGTTTCTTTGAAATAATGTCATTTGACCGAATTTTCAAGTGCACTGATTTTTAACCTAACCTAACCATTTTTTTTAAAGAAGAAATTAACCTAATCTAAATAGTTGAGTTCCGGGTAACCTTGACTTGTTTCAGACAAATTCAAGCACAAAAATACATGTTATACCACCTGAACATTACATCAAATGAACATCATACCTTTTGATCAATAGCACAAATGTTGTTATCGCAAATAAATATTCGATGAAATGAAAATTATGTTAATCGTTATTATACAAATTGATTATTTTCTTAAACGTTGTTCGAATTAGTAAAATTACATCAAAAGTTGTTATACCAAACAAGGGTGAACCTCTAGTAAACGCTATGATAATTTAGATTCCCTAGAACAATCTATAAGATTGGCAGTGAAGAATTTTCCCATGGAGACAGTGCGTTAATATTAATTAATGTATAAACTAACACACATTACAGTATTAGATGATTTTATGCAATAGAACAAAAAAGATTTTTCCTTATAATAATATTTACGGTAAGACTAGGTACTACCTACTTAGGGCATACTGAAAATTTCTGAATTCTGATACATAAGACTAGATATAAGACTTACGATACATTTATTGTTTTTCAAAGCATATTTCCTCGTAATCAATGCATTTTTGCATTCGCTGAAACCACTGTACAAAGCAGTTGGACCAGTCTTCTTTAGGGACCTCTTCAATAGTTTTATGGAGCGCATTCACCGCCGATTCAGAGCTCGTAAAACGTGTGCCTCTAAGTTTGTCTTTAATTTTTGGAAACAAATAGAAGTTGCAGGGTGCGAGGTCCGGGCTTTAAGGCGGATGCGTCATCAGTTCCACATTTGAATCCTTGAAATAGGTTACTACCTAACTTAGCGGAATGTGAGGATGCGTTATCGTGGTGGAGAGTAAGACTCTGGGCAAGCAAGTGTCGACGTAACAATCTGTAGTCACTGTCCTTTAATCTTCAAGCGATACTGTAGTGTAATGTCCTGATTTGCCGAAAAAAGAAGCAACCATTTTTTACCAACACTTCAACTTTTCTTAACTTTCGTCGGCAAATCTTCAAAAGGAAAGACCAACTCTGTCGACTGGCTTTTTCTTTCGGGTTCAAATCAGTACACCTAGGTTTCGTCACCTGTCATAATAAAGACAGCCAATGACTGTCCTCCATTAAACTTTTTTATTAAGTATTTTACGACACTACTGGACACGCAGTCGTTTCTGGTCCTCCGTTAGGTCATGTGGTATCCATCGAGTGCAAAGCTTCCGAACCTTCAGATGCACATGTAAAATGTTTTGCGCTTGGTTTATTCCAATACCTAACAAAGCAAGAATTTGCTGGCAAGTAATTTTTGAGTCAGTTTCAATAAGTAGTCGTACGGTGTCATTATTCGAGTCTGTAACCGCAGTCGCCCGGCCGGCCTTCGCGTACCTCGTCATACATACATAAATTCTCCAAACCACGAATACACAGAGCTGCGACATGGTGCTTCATCACCAAATGCCAATTGAAGCTTCAGGCAACTCTAATCATAAAAAATCATTGAACGAAAATGTTCACAAGTTAAATTCATTTTGATAGCAACACACAATGTTCGAAAGTACGGTACGCCACAATGAAAAAACAAATGACAGTCTCGAAATTAAAAAGTAACATGCTCGCAAAGAGTTAAATTTTCGAATCCTCTAATTGTTTTTTTTAGGGTTTCGTACCTCAAAAGGAAAAAACGGAACCCTTATAGGATCACTTTGTTGTCTGTCTGTCTGTCGGTCAAGACCCTTTATCTCGGGAATGCGTGGAGGTATCGAGTTGAAAGTAAAACCATATACTCAGATCTGCAATCCCTTGAAGCTGTGAAAATATCAAACTTCTGAGTTAACGATAAAAAAGATACGGCCGTTTATGTTGCAAAAAACTTATATTTCGACACTCTCAAAGGAATCAAAATTCATAGGGTAAGTACTTCCCGTTGACCTAGAATCTTGAAATTTGGCATGAAGCAAGGTCTCATAGCACAAGTATGTATAGGAAAAAAACTGAAAACTGAATTTGTAGTTACGTCACAAAAAAAAATTTTTTTTGTGAAACGGAAAAATCTTCGTAACTCAATTCGGGTTAACAGTTAAATATTGTTTTCATAGGTAAGTTTGTACGGAACCCTCGGTGCGTGAGTCCGACTCGCACTTGCCCGGTTTTTATTGTAAGTGGCCAGATCCAGAGACTCAGTATGTCCCACGTACACTTGGGTCAAGTCATGTCCATAGGAGATCAAAGGAGGAAAGAAATGAACCCAGGGTTGCAATACGTTCGCAGGACGACTACCGGCCACCGTAGGCGCGGGCTTGCGGATGGCGTGCCGTGGGTAGGTCGCCGTCCGGCCGTCTGGTAAGTCAAGCTCAGACCAAACCCGGATGGTCGACCTAGTAAAATTGATGAGTCCAGTTAGAGCCGACACCTGCCAGGGCCGCAGATTGTTCGAAGGACTTATCGAAGCCCTCGTAAAAAGGGTAAGGAATTCCCTGCCGGAGTCTGTATTTCCTGATGGCTAATATATAAAATAGGTTACTTCTAGGTAAGCGCGCTCCATCGTCGACTGCATCGTCGCTTTCCGTCAGGTGAGATAGCGGTCAAGCGCGAACCTATCAACAATTAAAAAAAAACTGTGGGTTTTAGTCAGTAAAAGTCTGATCTGACACTCCCTTCCACTACACCCAGTGTGGGCAAAGTTATTATGATTTTCCACGTATAAAAAGGGTCTCAATACGTTGGAAGAAATACTGGCTATTAGAGGAGATACTGTAGTCTAAAGATATAAACCAGTGCTTGACTGCCATCCCACCTGATGGTAAGCAGTGATGCAATTGTTGATGGTGAATCGCACTAGTTTATTAAGAGCCTATTCACTATAGCCTTGAATACACTTAAATTATAATCGGACGGGAAGACCGCTGCAGCAGCCAAATTGTTCCAATCCTTCGCTGTATGCGGTAGGTATAAACGCCCAGGCGAAACGCTCAGTCCGAAACGTAAGGGTGGACTCGCCGTACGTCGGGTTGTCCGATGGTAGAAAGGTGATGGCGGAATCAAGTCATGTAGTTCCTGTGCACACTCTCCAAAATGCAACTTGTAAAATAGGTACCGAAATGCTGGCTACCCTAAGCCTGGAACCCTAAGATTGGTGTTAACCAGGAAAGGAAATCATTGAATACCTGCATATAACCTTGTCTTATGTATGGATGTGAAACCTGGACGTAGAGTTCGTGTATTGTGTTCGGATCGTAGTCTGATGAAAGTAAGTACCTACAGATCCACCCCATACTGGTACTTTCACCAAAATTATAATTTACTATAGGTACCTACTTAGTTTAATTAGAATAAGCAATTATAATTTTAAAAAATAGTTGATAAGTAGGTACCTACATGGTAGGTACAAACAACGTGTGCTAAATTTTGATTAGTTTTTTTACATACTGGAATTTTTAATCTCATTTTGTTTCTAATTTTCTACACAAACGACAAACAATTTGATGGGGATATTAAATTTGACGATAAAAAGTTTGTACAATCATTTCATTTGTAGAAATCAAAGTATGGCAACATATGTAATTGATACGTTTATTTAAAAAAAAAATATGGTCACAAAGGTCACATAACAAATAATGTTAAGTTGTTAATCTGTTTGATAACAGATATAAGTATAAACAATATCACAACCAGACCGCTCATACTTCATAACTTTGTACTTCAATCTAAACTCTAAAACGCTAAATACACAATAGGCTATAGGATAGCACCTAACTTCAACAGTTGTCATGAAAAAAACATGTAATTTAAGTATTGAATCTAAAGTATCACATTGTTACATGTTACTAATTAAATTCTTTGGAGAGCGAATTTACTTGACTAGTCAACATAGTGTTTCATATTGATCTGATGTTGTATACGTATATATTGCTATGTGGATGCATTCTTAGACTTTAGTGACTTGTCTAATCCAGTCGCGTACACTGGATACCCTGGAGAATACGACTAGGGCTCCGTTGGAGCAGTCGTGGGCATCGTTCTCGACCCAGGACGCGACGCCGATGACCCTGCCGGTCTCGTCGACTAGACCACTGCCGCTGTCACCCTGGATAAACCAGAAAAAAAAAACATTTTAGAATAGATGAAGCTATGAATTTCCTAACACGAATTTCCTAATTAGGAAATTCAAAGAAGAATTCTTCGGGATGTGTATTTGTTTAATTCTTATATATTGTGCGAACTGATGCATCTATAGTAATATGTACAACAGTGTGGGACCAAACAAGGTAATCTGGTATTCCTCCAAATGGGTATTTTAGAAATGAGGAAATTTGCTTCGAACTGGTTCCGAATGTATCGGGGAATACCATACCAGCGATCTTTTGACACGCTATTATTGCAACAACACTTCTCATGGCCATACATATCGTCGGTATATTGGAATATCCGACTTACGTTAATGATATTTCGTAAGTGAATAACTGTGAGTTTTCGTTTTTTCCGGAACTGGACGTTAAGAAATTTAGAAGGCTTAAGTGCGAGTAAAAATCACACTACATCAATAGAAGTAGACAGAAACTACAGAACTCAACGTCAGCTATGGTTCAAAATATGCTTAGATTATATCTCTTCTCTTGTCGTCTTAAGTGTTTTAATTCTGACTTTGTATTTTTTTAGTCACCTTTGTCTGCCGTATTGATTAATAGTCGCAAGTGCGACTGCTGACAGTTCTGGGTTCTAGTCCCAGGTCGGAACATTGTTATTGGGGTTGTTCTATTAGCAGCCTGGAGTTTCGATTTGTCCCCAGTTGACGGGAACTTCTGACGTTTTATAAGTGCCCATGCAGGCCTATGTGAAATAAAAACTTTTGACTTTGACTTTAAGTGTCAAAGGATAGGCGTAAACATATGTTTGTTGATTATATACTTACGTTGCAAGCCGAGTCGAACCTTGGCGGTGTTCCTTTGACGCATAGCATGTCCTGGCTGTTGTACTGCTCCAAGGTGGAGCACACGTCATTGCTCTGCACGGCCAATTCCATGCCATGCATCTCGCTGCGCATGGTACCCTGAAGGGAGGCAGGACAAACAGGCTATTACTTAGATGTGTAACAAATACCGATTTTTGTTAACAGAAGTAAAGTGTTATAAAATTAAAAAATCGGCATCATTGTTTCATTGCACACGATGCGCAACACGTGACGAGGCCCTGTCACAATTTCGATGCGAGACAACTTTATTTGGGATGACACATAATTATGATGAATTACGATTAATTTACTTATACTTTTTCATTGTTGTTTCACGAAGCAACATTTCTGTCCTGACTAGTTGGTATACGAAGGGAAAGTTAACTGAATTTATATCACTTTCAAAATAATGACTATTGATTGTATAGAGACGATAGAAATGAAAGGCATAGTTGCGGTGCGATTGCCACGGTGTCAAAAAAGAAGAAATATTTACGGTCTCATGAATTTCTAGGATACTGCTGCAATCTATATAAACTTTGATGACTTGACTAATCATCAAATTGCTAGTTCTAATCGCTTTGTTATTAAAACTTTGTCGGTTCTGCAAGATAAGTTGATAAATGATGCTGCAAAATTACCTATTTCGTCAAAATTATCGTGAATATTCACGGTAATTTTGCCGAGTACCTAGTTTATGTACGTAAAATACTTATTGATCGTTTTCAGTTAAACGTAGGCGGGGCGTTCTTTTTTATCAACAATTGATCAGTACAAAAAAGTGTGACGGATCCATATTTCGTCTATTCGGTTACGCAAATTTAAAAAAAGTAAAATATTACCAGGTAGAGGTACCCAATTTAAAGCATTTGAATATTGGTATATATTTTACTAATAAACTAAAAAAAAAAACTAGACGCTAAAATGAGGAAAAGAACGTCCTTGGTACACTAATAGCTTTGATCTTGAAATATCACTTTAAATCTTGATACATAGAAAATATATACTAACGCCGAAGTGATCAGTTCCGTAGCCAGCATATCCAACTTTGAGGCCAACTGGAAGGCTGGGCTGGTCGTCCAGCGTAGCTGCGGCTATGACCTTGCCGTCCAGGGGCAGTGGCTCGTTCAGTTCGGCCAGTAGGAAGTCCCAGCGGGCAGCCACCTGTCATGCAAGGTTTGGGGTGAAATAACTGGATTTATGGCTGCGGTCTTCGATGTATACTATGTTGAAAAGTGAAACTCCACAGAGATGGGGTCCATAATACCTCATGGGTAAAGTAGAAAAAAATCTAAAAACATACATAGGTACCTATATCACAAGGTCAGCGACTGGTGGTATTGTTGTTGTGATTAGTTGAAATAATGAGTAAATTCTTTTTGTTTTATTGTCATTACTATACATATGGATACCCATCACGTTGGCACAGTTTCACTAGTTAATTTAATTCCAGCTCGTAATCTAGAAGTGTAAGTTCATGTGTAGTTTTTTTTTCGGAGGTCTTCTATCTTTTGAAATAGATGATAGATTTTTTCATTGTTACAGACAATTCATCCTTTCGTAAACAACGAGAATGTGCCAACATCGGTTTACAAAGAGTCGGTTGAAATAGTATTCTCTTTGAAAACTTCACATAATTCTGAATAATCAGGATAGGATGACTTGTGGATTCTATGTTGTTCTGATTCTGACTCATTAGTTTTAAATGTTCCAACTGTAATGTTGTTTATTTCGAGGTTTCAGGAAAACATTGTTCGTCACTAGTTGCATACTAATTTGAGTATCTACCTGTCAAATCTTCTTTGTTTACTTTAATGTTTAAGTAGTAACGTGCCTAATGTGTTAATCATATACTTAAACCTACTGTTCTGTTTAGTAGATTTGATTCAATCAAACAATAACTACTATCTTAGACATATCTATCATCAAAATTAACTCAATGTTATTAGAATACTTGTTTTTCAGATTTTCAAGTAGATACTTCTATATTTTTTGATTTTTCTGTTTGCTCCAATTTGAATACTTAACTGAAGTATTTATGGACTTTTGATACCGACCATTCCTGCTTTATCTTATGTTTTGGCATTTTTGTTTGGGCCAAGAGCCGATGCCATCTACAGACTAATCTGGTTAGCTCAATGGGTAATATTTAATTTAATTATACTATAATATTATAAAGCTGAAGAATTCGATTGTTTGAACACGTTTATCTCAGGAATAGGTACCTACTGGTTCGAATTGAAAAAATATTTTATTGTCGGGTAGCCAATTTATCGAGACCAAAAGGAGCGGAACAGTAACCAGACACGCGAGTGACAGCAGGGGACAGCTAGTTGGAAATATTTTAGGAGGAGAAACTCAGAGCACTCCTATTTGTAATTGCATTTTACGAATTTTAATTCATCCTGTAGAACTACTATTAAATGGTCTAGTACCACATAGTTTTTCAGCGTATTTTTATTCTCACCTGTTTTAGGTTGAACTCATCAGCGTCCAGCCAGTAGGGCCCCACGGTGAACAGCGGGTGGATGACCAGCCTCTTCACGCGTCGGGTGACGCCGCTGTCGTTTTCAGTGTTGTTGGTGCCGGCCAGGATGTACCGACCGCTGGAGAACAGGGTGCTGCAACCAATAAGTATTTGGTTGAGACAAAATAAATTGATTTCAAAAAGATCTTTATATATTGGGCCTGTACGGCCTTGTTGTTCGTCAGATAAGATTAATGAGGTTTCTGAAGTAGGTAGGTTTGTAAGGTATTTACAAAAACACTAGGCTCTACTTGTTAAGCTATCCGGAGTACCAAACGGTTATGGCAAAATAGGAAAATTCGAGAATGTTTTATATATCAGGAAGTTTGAGTCGACATAGAATAGAATAGAATAAACTTTATTGTACACCAAAATAGTAACAAAACTTTTACACTAACTTAAATCTATGGGTACAAAGGCGGTCTTATCGCTGACAGCGATATCTACCAGACAACCTTAATACCGAAATGTTGTCTTTGAGGTGCTTTGAGGTAGTGATTTTCACTTTACACAGCGTTATTGAAAATAAGGAGAATGAAGTAGGTAATCCTTTCTTTTATCGACAGTTTACTTGACGCAGCAATTTTTTTAAACAGTAACCTGTGTCTGATTTCATGTTAATAGCGGGTTATATAATCTAGATTCAATATATCAGTGCAAGTGTAAGTTCATGGTCAAGCCATTTAAATTTATTTGATGATGCAACTTGATTACTTCCTGAAAGCTATTATACCATTGGGTCATTGTTAAATTTTCGAGATCCGGTTGATAGCACATTTTAATTCTAAATCTGATGGTTCTAAACTAAATAGATTTCAGATAATACACACATCGGCTAAGTATACCTACCTATACTAAGTTTTTAGTGTGATTTAAAGCAATTATTTCTAGGCAAATATCAGGTAACTAGTGCCATAGTTTTACAATCCATAAAATATCTGCTTTATTTTTTATCAGAATGATGACGTCCTAATTTATAGGTACCTACATAGATAGGTACTTGGAAAGATAGCGAATGTGATCTTAAGTTAGTGTCAATGCCAAATGATTAAAACAGCCAATTGGGAGACTATACATATTCGAATATTCTAATAGAGAAATACCTAACTACATTTATTAGAATTAATTTTAAATTAACTTATAGACTAACTGGTTGATTTTTAAACTTGATTCTTTTACGAGTTTAATCCGTTTAATCATTCTCGTAAATAGGTAGATTAGGCTAGAAAATTGGACTCAAGTGTCAACAAAGATATCCAATATCGGGTTAATGGATATCTTGTTGAAATTTAAATGAAAAAAAAATTGAGCACATGGGATGTGCCCAATTTTTTTTTCATTATTTTATAATATATAATCTATATATATAAGCTATAGGCTCATTGGTTCAAATGAAATACTTTCGCTTGCAAAAATTCCGGGAAGGCGTGAACCAAAGTTGTTTGCATGAGTAGCGGTATTATAAGCCTAGTTATTGTGAATACTTGTCATTATAGATGTGCTTTTGCATACATTTTTGAAATGATCAAAATTGCGCGGCTGCAGAAAACTGCATTGACCATCTTGGAACGCTATCTGTAGTTTGAGACAAATTAAATTGATGAATTTATGTAACTCTAGCTTTTCTAAGTAGGTACTTTATTTACAGATCATTGGAATTATGTAGGTACATATATAGTTAGCAGCTATTTTTTTTTCGATAAAATAATGCCGGCAATAAACCACAACATCATTGGTCAATGTCGCAGTTTCACGTGTCCGAGGAGCGGGGGTTATCTAGAGTCACGGTCCAGTGTTAAATATTATAAATGAACGCCCAATCACGATGTTATTGGAAAACACTAACTATGAAGCGGATGAATTTAAAACAATGATTTTATGTTACGGATGGCCCTGTATTAAATTAACTATTATTTTATTAAGAGAATACTACGCGACGTACCTACTTAGATATTCTATCAATAGAGTCAATTGGAGTTTACTTATTGAATAGTTTATGTTTATTCGAGTTGGGCATTTTATCATCTATGATTGATTTTTCGCCCTTTTTTAGTCCATTAAAAAATGTAAGTAGATTGTGTTAGCTTTCGGACATGAAATTAATTATGAACATGCCTTGGTGACTTACAATGAAATATTTAATACAATGCCACTGAGGAAGCAGCATTTCATTTTTTGTTATAATTAAATGTTTTTCGCTGTGTCACCTCCAGATGCACTGCAATGTGTCTAGCCGAGTGGTTGTGTGCCTACATTACATACAGATACAGCAGCCTCTACGTGTGACAATGGCGATGCATTATCTGCTTCTGGCGTTATACTATTACTCTTTTCACAATTCTTCTACCATGAATTCGCGGCGGCCTAAAGATGCGTGTGTACGATATCTAATAGGTGCTATCAGAATTCAGATGTCACGCAATGAGGATGATGATGAGGGAGGGTGTTTAAAAATCTGTTCTTCCGTGTATTATTAAGATTTTTTCGTTATTCTAATCAATGTATTGAATTAAAATTACATTGAAGAACAATGTATGTACTTACTTACATATTAAATATTTGTTGCTTCTAAGTAACAATTTGTGATTTAGTGTCCGATTCAATCACGATTAAAGGGCCTGTTACACTACGCGATATTCAGCACACGATATTCAGACTGTCTTATTTTTTGTTCCGAGTAAGACCGGTCTACCTAACCCTTATTACACTACGCGACATCGACTAAGACTGTCTGAATAGGTCCTTTATAGTCACAACTTTCATAAAATATCTACTGAATTCATAAACGGACGATTACACACAGACGATCAAGACAACTAGTTTTTAGGTCTACATCATAACCTTCAGCTCAAAGACGCTAATTTCTGTCGAGTCGAATATTTGACCACTTTTTGGCCGAAACCAGTTTTTTGGCAGAAAATAACAGAAATCGAACCATCGGCCGACCATTAATTTACCTATATATATAGAAGAAGAAACTGTTTGACTGACAGAACAACGTACAGTCGAACTACTGGAACTAGAAATGTGAAATTTTGCACAGGGCTTCCTTGTGTGGTGTACGAGTGCGAGCACTAAGAAGAGGATACCCGAAATTCAACCTGTAAAGGGGTAAAAAGTTTTCGTTTGTATGTAAAATCTTATTCCGCAATAAACTTGCTTGTTTATAAAGTAAGTGTGTCGCCAATAGATTGGTTTACCTCTTTAATCTGTTCCGTGGGTTTACCAATACTTATTAGTGAGGATTAAACTAAGTCCGGTTGATTAGATATCTTACATTTAGTATTATTTTAAAAGGTGGTTCTAATGCAAATGCACTTAAGCTGAACATTGGCAGAATCTTATAAAGTTTGAGATGATGAGATATTTTGAATGTTAGGTACCTGCTTTGCAACCTACAAAATTTTTTTTTTTGTTTTGATAGTTTTTTTAGTTTTATTTCTACGCATTCCATACCTCTGAAGGAGTATCAATAAACTACATAAGACAACAATGTAGTTCTTTCGTTTTGCACATTTTGATTCACTTTTGGGTAACTGATAATAAAACGGGAAAGATCATGGCAATTTCTGATTTGCCAACCATGTTTTTGTGATGTATTTTTTCCACAAGAACTGGATCTCTTCCTTTGTGGATGAAGTGATCATGTCACGCATCTCCTTTGTGTTGTTGTGTTGTTTATCGACAAAGGTTTAATAATAACCGGTTAGTCGATGGGATATATGCGCAATGTTCATATGACGAACAAGGAAAACCCCAGATGTTTTGTTATGCATACACATGCTCTGACATCCATCTTAATGCTGTGTGGGCTGTATTCAACTAAAAGGAACCAGTTCAAAGGTGTGACGATGAATCTATAGTATTTCCGAGTAGGTATTTTAACATCTAACAACAAAAGTTTACATTGGTTGATGTTCTGTGAACAAATAAATTTAAAAACCTGTCCAAAACATGAAACAATTAAGATAAATTACCAGTTTTAACTAGAATAAAATATAGATTCCTGGTTTGCTTCATTTCAAATAACCTACTACAATAATAATTTATAACTGTCATGAGATTTCTTGTATGACTTACTGTTTTGTTACAAACAATAAATAAACGTTTGTTTATTACCAACTTGTCTTAAATATTAATATCTAGCTGTTTCTTCTGGCAGTGACCTTTGAATATCGCTAGGAAAGATAACAGCTTGCCTTGAAGAGGTCATGGCTTATGGTCAGCCTATATTTAGGTGCAAGCGCAGATGATATGAGAGATTGAAGCGAAGGCGAGAGTAAACAGGATGATATTATTTGAAGGAAGTTACAGGACAGTGATAAATGTTTTTGTAAAGATAAGTTTACTTATCGCAAGAAGGAAATTAAAAATGTTATTTCCTTATGCAATATCTATATATTGCATTAAAGAAATTGTAGTCAGAAAAATGTAGAAACTGAAAGTGGAAAAAGAAACAGATAAAATATGTGGTTAAAGAGAGACTACAGAGATGACTAAACGAAGATAAGAGCGAAACAATGCTGATGAGATATTTCTTTAAGCACTATTGGGCCTAACAGAAAGCAGTTAGCTCAAGTCAGCTATGCCATTTCATCTGTCAATATTGTTGCAGGTAGGTAGGTAAGTAATCTAGAGATTGATTCCAACGTTGCATTTGCTAATACTCGTAGCCTTACTTACCTACTTAACGTTTTGCTATAGGTACTATCTGTTTTGTAAACATTATCTATTAACTTCTGTGAGAAAGGAAAAATCGGGGAAAAGATATCAATGTTCGGAATGAAGATGTCTTATAAACAACTGTAGGTAAGTATATCTTTAAACTTGATTCGTTCTTCACATTCATTTAACTGCTGCCCCACTGATTGCCATATTATTTGCTATGATTTGTGGAAATTAGCAAAAACTATAGTCACGGGTAATTTGACTATAAACTGTTTGTTAATTGGCCATAACATGATAGGTAACAAGTTTTTTGGAAGATGAGCATTTAATGTTGCCGACATGACAGCAACGTCGGTTACTAAATAATTAGGTTTTTGTCATAGAGTTTTAAGAGCTGTTGTTTGGATGGCGTCATTTTCATCATTTTTTAACGTGTATCATCAAATGACTGTTCTCGCTCTGGACGGAGCGAGAGGGAGTGTCAAACTTTTACTGACTACGACCCACAATGCTCCTTGAGGGTGTTTTTAATATCGTGCGGATT
Organism: Mythimna impura; assembly: GCA_905147345.3. Lineage (NCBI taxonomy): Eukaryota > Metazoa > Arthropoda > Insecta > Lepidoptera > Noctuidae > Mythimna > Mythimna impura. The sequence goes on along the minus strand of LR990351.1, from coordinate 22,885,664 downwards.
TCATCACGCATGCGGAATTGCTCCGCATGCGGGGCTGTTGCCCTATATCAAGCCCCGCATCCCGCATGCGTATTCCACGTATTACAATAAATACTTGTATGAAAAGGACATTTTCGGGGACTACGCGTGCGGAGCAATCCCGCATGCGTCATGAAATCCGCACGATATTAAAAACACCCTAAGTTGACCTTTGCAAGGGCCACGGTGACTCTTTCGAACAATCCCGCAGCCCTGGCAAGCAGGTAATTTAATTGGATGAAACTAGTTTTAAGCTAGGTCTCCAAGACTTAAGTCTTAATTGAAGTTCTGTAGTATTTACAGGCCTGTCAAGGTCAAAAGCTTGAAAGGCCTGTTCTGACAAGTTATTTTTTAGATAAGACTGATTACAGCTAGACAGGATTTAGCAAGTATTTACCAATGTCCAGCGGTGAGGACCCACGTGGGGCTGATAATGGTGCCACCGCAGGTGCCTCCGAAGAGCACGGCGTGGGGGAAGCGCTCGTTCACGGGCTTAGGGACGGGGGTGCTGATCAGAGGGACGGCGGTGTTGTCCAAGGAGGCGGCGGCAGCTGCCGCGTTTGGGTCCGCCTCGGATTTTGTTGGTACATTGGCTGGAAACAAAGATACGAAATAAGTTTTATTAAAAGTACTATGTTGTACTGGTTATGTTGAAATTTCATTGTCTAATACGTAGACGAACAGGAACCTTTCACTTAACAACTATTTAGGTGTAAAGTTTGAATTTCGAATTCTGTTTTTTAGGGTTCCGTACCTCAAAAGGAAAAAAACGGAACCCTTATAGGTTCACTTTGTTATCCGTCTGTCCAGACCCTTTATCTCGGGATTGTGTCCACATATTATCGAGGTATCGAGTTGAAATTAAAATTCATATACTCAAATCTGCGGTCCCTTGAAGCTGTGAAAAAATCAAACTTTTAAGTTAACGTACTGTAACGTCTGTAACTGTAGGGGCCCAGCAGGGTCGAAGCCTACTGGGACCATGGGTAGTGTGAAAACGAAACCCCGGGGCCCTGGGACGAAGGCAACGAAGGAACAGGAGTGGGTTTTTAGTCAGTAAAAGTCTGACACTATGTCCCGCTCCGCTCAAGAGCTAGATTTGTCATTAAATGATTTTCCCACATAAAAAAACCCCCTGACAAGACAGGTATCAATTTCCTGTTTTCTGGCTAACCCACGACTGTCAAAAATCTACAAATGGCAACGGCTTACTATGCTTTTTGTAGCACGGAGGAATTTCGGTACTTTTGTTAAGTTGGTCACCCATCTATTGACCGACCTCGACAAGCGTTGCTTAACGTGTGGCTGATATTACTGTAGCCACGAGCTCCTCTGGTTTTACAGTGAATTCAAAATGTAGGTACCAGTTAATAATTTTGATATTTAAATATCTCACACCAATAGGTGCGTAGCGAGAAATAGGAGGTGTATCATGGCTGCGATTATTTACTACAATCATAATCGGAATTTCCAACATTTAAACGGTTCAAATTGTTGACGGAATCATTTCTATAGGTCATTTGAATTTAATATTATTTAAACTTGTGGCATTTGACTGGCCTGTTGGTCTAGTGGTTAGTGGCCCTGACTGCTATGCCGGAGGTCGTGGGTTCGATTCCCACCCAGGACAAATGTTTTTGTGATGAACACGATCATTTGTTTTTTGTCTGGGTGTAATTATCTCTGCTTAACTTTGGACTACACGGCGTTGTGTGATAGTTGTGGAATATTATTATTCGCTCATAACATATGACTGTCGACATTGGAAATGACATTTAAATTTAAAAAATGACTGAGCGTCCGCGTCAATTAAATAGGTACGTTTTGACTCATACCATAAAATAAATTAAAATAATTAATTAACAATCAATAACTTAACCGCAAAACGATGAAACAATAAATGCTTACGCAGAAACCTCGTCTTATAATGACAGCATATAACGATAATTATAATTACTAGCTAGATTCTACCACAACACTACTAAGTAGTAGTATCTTATCTCAGGAAAAAAAACTCAGTTTTCCCTATGACAATTAATATTGACGTAGGTAGTACCTACATGTTATTAGCGATACAAATTACTCAGAACACGATCAGAGCAATTGATTGTAACCATGTCCATGCATGAGGCACTTGTGTAACTTCGATGGGAAACTGAATTGGTTTCAGTTGATAGCCCCTGAATACAAGTAGATATTGTATCGTATTTTCATGGTAAAGGCAAATAGTACTACTTGTTAAAGTATTTAATGGGAATTTTGTTCATGGTTTGTTGCCTAAGGGAACTACTAGATTACTACGGGTTTTTGGGGGTACCTAGAAGGAAGTAACAATCTTATTTTACCCACATTTTGATGTTTAATGAGATAAGGTTAATGGATGTTCATCAGTTTTTGTTAAGATGTTTTAAATGTAAAGCCACCTTCTTTTTTAGGTGGTAAATCATTAAATAACTCCTCATGCTCTGGGTGGAGCTAGAGGGAGTGCCAGATTTACCAACTAGCTAAAACCCACCAAAAATCACTTGTGTTCCTTCAATTGCCTAGTAAAACCTACATATATAAATATTATATTAAGATTTTGGAAATATTCCTCCGTTGCTAGGCAACAAAACGTATCCGGGTTATTGGTGATAACGGCACGTCACCAAATTCAATAGCCGCTAATCAGCTTTGCATTAATCGGTCAAGAGGGTATTGTTACGAGTATGTTCGAACCAGTTCATTCATTGATACCTACACTTCATGGGCAAACGAGGACATAACTAACGGTCTACTTTTGATTTTTTGGCGGTAATAAAACATTACCTAACTTTATTTACATGGTTATTAAGTGACAAAGTTTTAACTGGTTCATCACTGTCCTTAACAACAGGCAAAGTCTAAAACAAATGGCTTGCTAGTTTTTTTTAGGTGGAAAATCATCCAATGACTCTTCCCGTTTCTTTGAGTTCTTTGCGCCCAAAAGGAAACTGAGTATTTGTACATATTTTTCTGCTATCTTAATATGTGTAGATACATGTATAATATTTGTATTCATTAGTTATGTATTGTATTTATATATATGTACCACCACGAACTACATGCGTAACTTTTCTCCTTCTCTATGAAATCCATTTAAATGTTGTCTTTAAAAATTTTAGATAATAAGACCCGTGCCCATTGTTACACCCTAATAATTTTAAGTTCCTACTGTATTTTTAATGGTTTACAATAAAAAAGTATATATATCTATTTCATATTATTGACTCATCATAAACAAACTTATTTATAAAATTCAGTAACCACGTGCTTAAGGGATTCTAAATTTAAATTCTCCATAGAAAAGTTTGAATTACGAACCTGTTAATCAGTATTAAACCCATCATATGTTTTTTTTTTTATAAATAAGGCCTATGGTTTACATTTACGCCATAGTATGCATATTTAATGATAAAAATAATGAAGTTTGTTTTAATAATATACCCCTTTTGATATTGCATTCAAACAAGTTTGTCGTAGAGTAGGTATTCGTGATTGTTTTTGTTACCTATGTTTTCCTATTAGTTTATAGTTACGAATAACTATAAACTATTGTTGATGTATTGTTACGGACGCTGTCAGTTGAGACTAGTCACCTCTTAGCTGCCAGTGCCTTATTTTAATTTTTATGTTTTGAAATTGTTTTTTTTACTTTATTCTCACATAGCAAAAGCGACAAGAAATATGTAAAAACAAATATCTCGGTACTTGTAAAACATAATATGATTTAAAAGAGTGTTCATGGATTTTCTTGAACATTGTTTTCCATATAGCCCTTTGGAATGTACAATTATTATCATAATTTTTCTGACCGACTTTTTGTCAATTCAACATTGCCAGTTTTCATTGTTTTATTGACATAAATGCTCTAATTCTTGTCACTTGGTATATAACAACAAGTTACTTTTTACTTTTTAGCATTATTGTGCACACGGAAGAGTATGATATTTGGCACAAGTAGGTAGTTTTTTAAAGCATTTTGTTTCGTGTATATGATCGAACATATAACATTGTTATACTGTGCATTGGCGACCACCGGCCAGTGACCACTACACTTTATTATCGTACAGACAAAATAAATAAATGAAAAGTGTAAGCACTTTTCATTTCACTAGACCATTATTGTCATAATAAAATCTAAGTATGTTTATTTCAGTTAATTTGCTCACGTGGTTAATTGACGTGTGTTCAGCTGACAATTAGCTTTAATAGGGCATTTTTTATGTCTTCGATGTAATATTCACTGAGCCAATTAGTTTTTCTGCCTTGATTAGAGACGAACCCTTTGCTACGGATAGTGAAATTTATTTCTATATGACCAGACCAAAAGCAAAAGAATATTGATATAAAAGGTGTATTTCAGAGTAGAAAAACCCAATAACACAATTCCGGGATCGACGCCGAACAGTCTGCGCTAGCAACCACCAGTCAGCCTGCTCCTTCTTTCCAAAAAAATCATAATCAATATGTATACCATCTTATTGAATTACCTTATTTTAGCTTTTTATGAAATGATGATGATGAAATAACAAGTAAGTTTGTTATGTGAATAAATTGATACATATTTAGTTTTACACTAATAATCTTTCACTTTCTTTCAATATATAGGGTGACTGGTAATTAGTGTACGATACTTAAACACGTGATTGTGCTCATGATAACCAACAACTTTTACTATGGGAACAAACCTGAAATTGCGAAAAAAAAAATCAGCTGTTCGGTACATTTATGTTTGCCTAATGTACTGAACAGCTAATATTTTTTTCGCGATTTCGGCTTTGCTCCCATAATAAAATTTGTTTGTTATTATGAGCACAATCACGTGTTTAAGTATCGTACACTAATTGCCAGTCACCCTATATAGGTTTTCTTTTTCTCCTAATTTTAAGCCACGGTACCTACGAAAGTCTAGCGCAAGGGAAGAGAAATTAGAAAAAGTTGAAGGAGGCGTTTGGAAAAGGGCGTCCAGAGAATCAAAGCAACTACTGGTGACATACCTACATTGACATATTATATTATTGGACACACAACTTTGCTTCCCTGAAACACAGTTTAATTAGCCACACATTATTAGATAGAAGGAAGGTAAATTCAATACTTATATTATTAGTTTGTTATTTTTAATTCAAATGTTGTGTCGCATTTGTAATACATTTTTGTTCATAAGTACTTTGTTCTATTTAATATTAAATTTGTAATGCTGTGATTAACCGTATCATGCAGGTAAACCGAGTGTGTTGTATTTATACCTTTTCGATAATGTGTTTTATATAGAACAACAATGCAATGGCAATTTTCGGTATAAGTAATACGAGTACCTTATGAATGAAAGTGGTTTGGCTAGTTTATGCAATCTATCTAAAATGCTGCTATCTAAAAAGTCATTTCTCTAGAGGGTTTGTTTTACAGACAATGAACAGTCGATACCTCATCGTATTTTTGAGTACTACCTACCAGAGTAAATATTTCTTTATGTACTTACAGTATTCAATGGCAGAAGACTGATTTAAATGGAATATTAATTGAAAAGTTAACGTTAAATTATTATTAATACAAAACTGCATTTTTCACTGTTTATTAAATAAATTCATACAAGCACGCTGAAAACAACACTATCACGTTATTTACTAAATTGTTGTGTACTCTTTCCATTGGAAAAGAAAAATACTGATATGTAATCAGGACTTATTTTATCGCATTATCTTATGTCCGCAAACTACCTTCGCTAGTTTTTATCAATCGATTTTCATTTATTGTATACTTTTCTTGAAACCCGGGGTTTTTATCGACTTGTGTAATAACAAATAATGTTATTTATATTTCCGAAATAAATTGAAAATTCTTACCTGCCTTTATCACATAAAAACTACCTTTATTTTCACTTTAAAATTGAAACACTATTGCCACAAAAATATAAGTAATTAAAAAAAAATGAGTTATGTTTGCCACTCACGTGCTTTTACAATTTTTTGTATTTCGTTTCCTCCCGGCGCGGCCACGGCGAGGACCGCCAGCGCAGAGCACACGATCAACCGGCTTGAGAACATCGTGCAGTTTGCTGCGTATGCGCACCCGGCACACGTTATATATCAGACTTCACTTACTGCGGCGGCAACTTGATCTCGTGCTATCATTCATAACTTGAACGGTTTATTGGTGATTGCTGGTGATATTTTTCGGTTAATTTAAGAAAAAATAATACGATTCTAAGTCCTCAACATTGTCTTCTAAATGTGGCGTTAATATTTCATCAGATGAAGTTTCGTTAGTTCTGGTTTTACGAGGTAGTTTTAACTTATTGTACAGAGGGTATCATTAGAGTAAGTTTAAAAGGGCTTTTGATAATTTGATTCTAAAATAACCTGCTATTGTCACTAAACTAAAAAAGCTAGCATGTGGCATAGTACAATTATAAATATGCAACAATAAAATACACTATAAAAATTTTTTTACAAAAAAAAAAAATACAACCGACTTCAAAGTAAAAAAAACACTGAAAAGTGCAAAATAACTTTAATTTCGGAAGTCGGTGTTTCTATAATAGTTTTGTCTCTTCGTTATTTAACACCGACTTCCAAAATTAAAGTTATTTTGCACTTTTCAGTGTTTTTTTTACTTTGAAGTCGGTTGTATTTTTTTTTGTAAAAAGTTTTTTATTTTACACTTTTTAGTTATGGTACCACCACTAAAAAGTACCCCTCAGCCAAACTTAAATACCTTATAGCCAGAGTGCATCTCATGACAATTCTGATAATCCCAAACACGGTTAGATTACATTAATTTATTACAGAGTTCCGGTGCCTAACTTCAGGCTTCATCATCACATCAGTTCGATATATTCCCCCTCTACTTTCAGTCAGTCATCGACTACACGTATAAACAAAGCAATTTTACTTGTTACGACGGTTCTGCTGTGATCCTATGAGGAGTTCTGTTCCATATCTTCGAAGTTCATGATCAGATCATAACAATATTTCTATGGGACCAACTCGGAAGTATAACTTTCCAATAAAAAAAAAAAAAAATTCAAAATCGGTCCACAATTGACCGAGAAATCGGTGAACATACATAAAAAAAAAAACATACATTCAACCGAACATATAACCTCCTTCTTTTTGAAGTCGGTTAAAAACTAATGATTGTTGGTGAACCAATAAATAAATAAAATATTGCTCACACCAAAGTTCCATGTCCTTTTTAGGGTTCGATACCTCAAAAGGAAAAAACGGAACCCTTATAGGATCACTTTGTTATCCGCCTGTCTGTCTGTCAAGACCCATTATCTCGGAAACGAAAAAAGGTATCAAGTTGAAATTAAAACCATATACTCAAGTCTTCGGTCCCTTGAAGCTGTGAAAAAAACATATTTCTTATTATTAATTATCAAAGCTCCTAATGCACAAGTATAGGAATAAATCTGAAAACAGTAAATTTGTTGTTACGTCACAAAAAAAAACTTTTGTTATTTCGGAAAAACCTTCGTGACTCCATTTGGGAATTGAACTATTTACATAGGTAAGTTTGTACGGAACCCTCAGTGCGCGAGTCCGACTGGCACTTACCCAGTTTTTTTTCATATGTCTTCTTCCGTCTAGGTTGGAGCGAAAGGGCGTGCCAGACTTTTAGTGACTAAAGCCCACCTATGTCCTTCAGTTGCTCTTCGCGTTCCAGTACCTCGGTAACTTTTAACCTGTAGCCCTAGTGAGTTTCGGACCTACTGGGCCACTACGGTTCTACTGACATGACAGGCTCTTTCCTTTCCAGACGGTTGGAGCTACCCATTGCTCGCCGTCCAAGCCTTCGGTGGTCGGGACTCCCTCCGCGACGCCCGATGCGTCTTTTGTGACGTGCTGCTTCGCAGAAGGAGGTGACCGCTACCCATTCCCTCTTGCTTCGGAGCATGGCCTGAACCAGGGCCGGGTGCGAGAGGTAGCAGCCGTAAAAGTTCCATCCCTTAAAAGTCGTATTTTGGGCTACGGGCTACGCGGCTTCGCATTAATGAGTCATCATCATTTATTTATATCGTGCCTTTCTGTGTCAGTCATTGACAATCTTTCAGGGGGTGACTGTAGAATGTATGCAAAAATTAAAGCCGACTCATTCAATTAGTATTTCTTGTTTTCTGAAGGAATACTTGCATGAATATTTTTTTATGAATTGAGCTTATTTTAGAGTATCAATCAGATAAAAAAGTTTTTACAAAAAAAAAAAATACAACCGACTTCAATGTAAAAAAACACTGAAAAGTGCAAAATAACTTTAATTTCGGAAGTCGGTATTTTCTATAATAGTTTTGTCTCTTCGTTATGTAACACCGACTTCCGAAATTAAAGTTATTTTGCACTTTTCAGTGTTTTTTTACATTGAAATCGGTTGTATTTTTTTTGTAAAAAGATTTTTATTTTTTACTTTTTATTTTTGGTACCACCACTAAAAAGTACCCCTCAGCCATACTTAAACACCTTATAGCCAGAGTGCATCTTATGACAATTCTAATAATACCAAACACGGTTAGATTAAATTAATTTATTACAGAGTTCCGGTGCCTAACTTCAGGCTTCATCATCAGATCAGTTCGATATATTACCCCTCTTCTTTCAGTCAGTCATCGACTACACGTATGAACAAAGCAATTTTACTTGTTACGACAGTTCTGCTGTGATCCCATGAGGAGTTCTGTTCCATATCTATGAAGTTCATGATCAGATCATAACAATATTTCTATGGGACCAACTTGGAAGCATAACCTTTCAATATAAAAAAAATTTTCAAAATCGGTCTATAATTGACCGAGGAATCGGTGAACATACATTAAAAAAAAAATATACATTCAGCCGAACATATAACCTCCTCCTTTTTGAAGTCGGTTAAAAAAGGAAAATTGTATCTGATATGATTCATAGATACAAAATATGTATCTAAATAATAAATAGACCAGTCAATTAAAACATGCTATGATATCACCATCATTATATAGATATTGGATAGGTCATTAAGTTTTTTCAGTGCATTCATTGTTAGTCTTCTTACTCACATCACGCTGTTGTCATCTCGTGCAAATCACTGTATTCCAGGTAGTCGGACATCATCCGGTTCCTTGCTCTAAAGATAAATAAGTAATTCTGAAACTACAAACATTCTGATTCACGACTATTCGGATTCTAGTGATGAGAGAAATGATGAAATTCAACGTTTTTTGTCATCAGTTTCTTAAGTACCTGAAGAAAGAGACAAGTAGAAACTGAAAACAATCTAATCACTGGATAGTTGTTCCATGTCCGGGTTTTTTTTTAAGGTTGGAAATCAACTAATGACCTCTCCCGCTCTAAGGCGGAACGGGAGGACGTGTCAGACTTTTACTGACTAAAACCACACCTATGTTCCTTCAGTTGCCCCGTTCTAGGACCACGGGTGTTTTGTGTATGTCAGTTTAGATACATGTTTGTAAACGCACCCACGAATCACCGTATCAGGAGTAACGTGTAAAAAAAAATTACTTTGGAGAAACCCTATTTGGTTCGTAGTTTTGTAATGTAAGACAGTGGTGGCTCAGAGGTAACGGAAGCAAACTTACGAATATGTAGGTCGTGGATAGAACCCAGGTAAGTTCTTGTTTGAATTATTTAATCACCATTGCTCTAACGGTAAAGGAAAACATGGTACACAAACAGAAGCGTCCTAGAACTTATAAGTCGAAGACATATGACATGTACCAACACGCATTGGCTCTCGTAGTCGATTCATGTCACTCGCGATATAGCCTTTCTTGCTTCTAAAAAAACTTTTATCAACGAACCCGTACCTACTTGATTTAAAGTAAGCAAAAACTAATAAATTACTATAATAAGTGTATTTTCAGAAAGCCGCAGTAATAAAGGTGATAACTATTGATAATATGGGATGGCTGACGTCAGGAAACTGACGAAAATCTTCACCTTGCCATTGCAAACTGTATGAATAGATAAAAGTTAAACAGATGCGGGTACTATCGACTTTTTCATCACGTACACACAGTATAAATATGGAACAGTACGGAAACTACGTACAAATGTTCGAAACGGCACACTCACACAAACATACGTATCGACGAGACTCCTAAAAGTATTCATAGACGATCGAACTTGGTGCGGACCGGACCACGAACATGGTGCGCTTCGAACCAAATTCAATCGTGTGGCGCACGGTCCGCTGGACATTATTATTATTAATATCGGTACGGCTGGTTCGGAGAGCTCGCACATCGAACGCGGTGCGTTCCGAACCAAACCGATCGTGTGGACGGCGCACCGAACCAAATGTCGGTCCAGTCGCTATTGTGCCACCGTACGCGCAACACGTCCCAGCGTGTTCACAGACATGGATTCGGAGCGACACCAAGAAGACATCGTTAATACCGAGAAAAAAGCTGTTACAGAGCTGTTGGAGTTGTATAAAGACTTCCCATGTTTGTGGAATACCGCGCATAGCCTTTATTGTAATAAAGATGCACGCAATCAAGCATTTCAAACTTTTAGAAAAATGGAACTCATTCGAAGATATATACGAAAATCTTTATCATCGAGATCTTTAATGAGATTCATATGACTGTATTGTTGTCTGTTTCTGAGATAAAATTTTGCCCATTCTTTTCTTTTTTTTCGTTCGTTATTTAATGGCGATGTAGCAACGATAGTTGCCGCAACTAATGCCATTTTGGCCTGTTTTGATAGAATAGGCGGCATGTCGAGGAGACGTGTTCACGCAATGCTAGCACAATAACCGACTGGACGGTTCGGAGTGTGGTGCGCTTGTCTGTTGTGTAGACCGCACCGTACGGTTCGTGGTCCGGTCCGCACCAAGTTCGATCGTCTAAGAATACTTTAAGCGTTTCTTGCTACTGACAGCACCGCGAGAAAGGCTTAGGAGTCTCGTCGATGCGTATGTTTGTGTGAGTGTGCCGTTTCGAACATTTGTACGTAGTTTCGGTACTGTTCCATGTCTATACTGTGACGTACACCAGTTATTTATATATCTGTATAGTATGCAAATATTTTAATTCCTTTGTTATGCAATGGTGTAATGTAGATTGTTTTAGTTATTCTGTTGGATGTATATCATGATATAAAAGTAGTTATTGTGAGTGGTAGTAATGAAAAGATTTACCTTTCAATTTCACTTCGGAAAGTCATGTGACTAAAAATGATACGTTTTATATGAATACTATTGAATTGTGTTCTTTATGATGTATCGGTAAATTATCAATAATTGTATTATTAAATATTAAATTCTGAGAGCAACACACAATGTAGGTACATTCGTTGCTCTGCATTATGTAGCTATCTGTAGTAACTACCTACATAATGCACAATTCTTAAACAATAAGATAATTTGTTACTCTGCGTCTTACCTACCTAAACAAAGATTAAAAACCAGTATTGGAAATGATGTCATCGTATATTACTCTCATCTATCTTTGCATTAAACAGCATTGTGATAATCTTGCAATTTTAAAAATATGCTAAGATGAAACTAAAGAGAGTAAGAGAGAGTAATCATGCACGCAAGGTTTTCTTCTCTCATTATCATTTCAGCTGAAGGTGGAGGTGCACTGCTGGACAATAGACCACAGGATTTATCTTCTCTCGTTCACTCAATATTTAGTGTTTTTGAAAAAGCAATGGGTTAAGTTGCCTTAGCTCATTTCTAGCACCTCTGTTAGCCCGGGCGTTGAGGTACCTACCTGGAATAGACTCAAAGGTACTACGAGTTCGTAGTCTACTGTAGACTGCAGCAGCAGACGACGTGTTGCTGCGACTCTACTGGTTTCTATGTATTTCTATGACACGCCTTCCGCAGCTAGCGATACGTCGCCTGACTATCGACGACGTGTCGTCCGACCGCAGATCAGTGGTGCGTGGTGGTGGTGTGTTTGTGGTGCTACACTGCTACCGACTAGAGCGACGACACGTTGAATGTTTCTCAAATTCAGTTGTTCCAATTCGAGGAAGAAAAACTGATTAACTTTCCTCATTTTGTATTTCACCATTGGGTTTTTTCTTTCTATACTTGTATAATAAAAACAAGTCATCGTCGTCTTCCTCCTTTTCTAGTAAAAGATACAAAAGTAAATCGCGTAAATCGCCATATGCACTTGGATTCGAAATCATGACTGCAGCAACACGTTGCCTGCTTCTGCTGTCTGCAGTCGCCTTTATTTTTTTGAAGGGGGAAATCTGTTGCTTTGGAAGTTATCCTATAACGAAACGGAAGACTTACTCACTATCTTAAAGTAGTGATATAATAACTACTTGTTGGAAAAGTTTAGATCTAGATTTTGAATCTACTAAATTAAATTATTGGATTTTCTACACACCCTCTCACATACATACACTCATTTTTCTCATCTTACACATCCAGAGGACCTATTCCTTTAAAAATTCTTTATTTACTTTAATTATAACCGTAATGTTAAGCATATTTTGGGTAAAATTGTTTCTTTTGTTTTAAAGCTCATAAGTTTCACCTTACTCGAGGGCTTGAGGCGCTGCTTGCTGAAATACCGGTCATAAACCTAGTTCGGCAGCAGATGCTAACTGTTAGACACAATTGATTGTATTATTTAGTTGTTATTTATAAGTAGCTTATAAGCAATTGTGTATACATGTTTTTACTTTGTTGCTCAATTAATATTATTATTATATATCTCCTTTATTAATTGTAAATACTTATAAATTATATTTTTAATTATTATGGGTTATTATAATTATCTCAGAACCCTGGGGTCCTGGACCTTTGGAAGGCGTACGAGGAGTCGAAACCAATTCGCAGAGGCCCCTTTGGCGCTTTTATTGGAACGTGGTATCAAGCGGCGATTATCCCTATACGCGCTGTGCTAGTGCATCCAAGGACAACCCCCGGTTGGTGGGAAAATATTGCAACATATGGAAAACAAAAACAATAGAGCTATGGTTTTACTACCAAGTTTAAGTTACCAAGAATTATGTTAGGACTTTTATTCAGAATTCAGTTCAATTCAATTTCAATGTTAATGTGTATATATAATAGTTTATATATACATATACACATTAACAAGCGTCATTGTGGAACATAGGATCTTGAGTTTAATCCCCGAGTCAATCGAATTGTTATCGAGTTTATCAAGGAATTTTCGGTGGTGTCTGGATACTGGATTTGTACCCGGGCAGTGCAAGTATGAAATTCCCTCTTGCTTCACTCAGAATGGGAGGAGTCAATTGATATTTCCGGACTAGCACACTGAGAGTTCCCTACAAACTTACCTCTGTAAATAGTTCAATTCCCGTATGGAGTCTCGAAGATTTTTCCGAATCGCAGCAAAAGTATTTTTTTTTGTGACATTACAACAAATGAAATGTTTTCAGATTTATTACTATATCTGTGCTATAAGACCTTGCTTTAAGCCAAATTTCAGGATTCTGGGTCAATGGGAAGTACCATATGAATTTTGATTCCCTTGAGAGTGTCGTATCTTTTTTTTCGTAACTCAGAACTTTGATTTTTTCACAGCTTCAAGGGACTGCAGACTTGAGTATATATATGGTTTTAATTTCAACTCGATACCTCCACGCGTTCCTGAGACAAACAGACAGACGGACAGCAAAGTGATTCTATAAGAGTTCCGTTTTTTCCTTTTGAGATACGGAATCCTAAAAAGCACGTCTACAGTAATAAGTAATGAGATATATACATTGTTACATTTTCTATCTATCTTAACTTCTACCATTTAAGAAATAAGTGTACGACAATTTGTTCTAAATTACCTGTGGACACTTATTTTTTAAATGGTAGAAGCTATGATAGATAGAAAATGTGACAATGTATAATTATATCTCATTAGGTACTTAAGAGTAGACGTGCTTTTTAGGGTTCCGTACCTATGCATCTTTAAGATGAGAAATAAGGAAAGGTAGCTACATACTTAGTATGAATCCGACAGCTGTCACCCGCACTCAGTAGTATGAATCCGACAGCTGTGACTCTAGTCGGGTCTAACTCTAATGGTAGCTACCTGTAGCATTATGTAGCAGTAGTTTTCTTAGGGCTGATTTTGAAAAGGTAAAAAAAAAAACAAACAGAATACGACGCTATCCCACACAAACCAATCTTAATAGTTTCACGCATAGATTACGCTATTTGAAATAACATAATTCACCGTAGGAAAACCCACTTTTAAAGGTTACCGTATAATATTTATCACGTAGTTTCCGAGGCGTGAGAAAAGTGGATTATGCACGACGATTAAAGGAAAATGCTAATTATTGTGAATAAAAACACGGCACTGAAATATTATTGTTTCCTATTTGCCAGTCATACATACCTATTTAGGTCTTCTCACGTTTTCTTTTAATGCGGGTGGAGATGTGACGTTCGTTTTTCTGCTCATTAATTTTATTGCATGAGCTGTGTGTGTTCTTGTGACGTGTCTAAGTCCTTTGTTGAACCAAGTCTGGCCCTAGCTAGACTCCTCTGTAGACTTGAACCAGCCATGATAATTGAGTAGCACTGAAAACTTACTTGTTTATACTTACCAAATTAGTCACCAAAGTTAGATTGGACAGCTTTTTATTTTTTTATTCTTGATAGGTTAGCGCTTGACCGCTATCTCACCTGATGGAAAGCGACGATGCGGAAGACGATGGAGCGCGCTTACCTAGAAGTAACCTATTCACTCTTGACTTAAAGATTCCCGGGTTGTAGCCATCAGGAAAAACAGATTCCGGCAAGGAATTCCACTCCTTAGCTGTACGCACTATGAATGTGTTCCCAAAACGTTTCGTGCGTATAGGTGGGATGTCCACCATGTACCGGTGGCGCATTGCCGCACGCATGGTGGTCCGATGATGGAACGGGCTAGGCGGAATTAGGTTATGCAATTCCGACGCACACTCCCCGAAATGCAACCGGTAGAAAACCGACAGGCTAGCAACTCGGCGTCGATGCTCAAGACATTGAAGCCTCGACTCAACGAGTGCATCATTGCCAATGATCATCCTGGCTCGCCTCTCAATTGCCTCAAGTGCATCAAGCTGGTATCGGGCAGATCCGTCCCAAAGATGAGAGCAGTACTCTATACACGATCGAACTTGCGCTTGATAAAGTTTGAGCAGCTGTTCCGGCGTGAAGTACCGTCTGATCTTCGCGAGGATTCCCAGCTTTTTTGCTGCTAGTTGAGCCTTTGCTTCGATGTATGGCCCAAAGTTGAGTGTTGACGTCAGCGTAACACCAAGGAGATTAAGATGGTCGGTTATTGGCACGGTTACGCCCCGGAAAGTTGGAGCAGGGCTGAATTGGCTCCTTTTAGCGGAAAATAGATACGCCTGGGTTTTAGCGGCATTGAACTTGACCAAATTGGCATCGCCCCATTCAGAGACTGCCTCCAAGGACAAGCTCAAGCGCTCGACCATAGCCTCTCGGCTCTTTGACTGGTTGCTGCCCCCCTAGCCAAGTTACGACCGTTTCGTTTGCGTCGAACGCCTCGAGTAGGCCACGTCTCCGATTCCTTTGTTCTGACCGTTCTGTTCTGAGCGTTGAGATGATGTCAGAACAAAGGAATCGGAGGCGTGGCATAATCGAGGCGTTCGACGCAAACGAAACGATCGTAACTTGGCTAGGGGGGCTGATCTATCAGACGTTTAGAAATCATGTGTTTGGGCGTTAACAATTGTGAGGAAGTCTGGAGGAGGGTTTTATTGATTTGATGTTTTTTTTTTGGTGTGAAATCATCTATTTACTTCTATCGCTCTAGAGTGGAGCGCGAGGGCTTGTCAGACTTTTACTGACTAAAGTTCACTCCTGTTCCTTATTTGCCTTACGTTCCAGAACTCCGGGTTTCCCTTTCGGAAATAACCCATGGTCCCAGTAAGTTTCGACTCTGCTTGGCCTTTATTATTACAATAGAGAGGCTATCAGAAAAAATGTCTTAGAAAAACTGTCATCCTATGCCTCAGTGACGCCATCTGGCTTTGAATAGCAAACACGCGAATTAAATTTGTCAAAATTTATAATTATTTAACTATCGCCCTTGGCCACCTACAGGGCCCTTACCATGATAATGTTAAAATGTCAGTCGTACGAGCGAAAAAGAGTGATGGAGCTATACACCCTATATAGCTCCATTCCTTTAACAGTTCGGTTTAGGTCGTAAAATGTATCACGTTATGAGCTCGTGGAGCCTAGTGTGTGATAAAGGTAAGGTTAAGCTTTTCAGCAATAGATGGCGTTATTACAAAATCAGCAAATGTTCCAGAACTATTTATAAAAATTATTGAATTCTAATTAATTACTTCGTAAATACGTAAAATATTTACGAAAATAAACCAAAGTTAGGTCCAGTCATTTTATCATAACAAGGTTTGCAATAGCGTAATGCGCAGTTCGGCATATTTTCTCAGAAAATGATTTTCTTTTAGTGCATAGAGCGAATACAAACACGACTTGACGTGTAGGGGCGTCATACTAGACTGAGCGACTTATGACCAGTGTTGCCACCTTGCTTTTTGAAAAGGGGCAGTCGGCCAAGCTAGAAAGAGCTAGATTTTGCAAATTTTGCCATCAAAAGAGGTGCTAGAAAGAGCTAAAAACATAAATACAAAGAGTTAAAAATTGTTTATTTGAAACGTATAATATAATCTATTTATTATTATGTTATTAAATTGTTAAAAATAAGAGTCTTCATCAGAATCTTCCAAAATCATATCTGCCGAAGCAGAAGAAGTTGATGGCTGATTAACATCTGTATTCTTAGCCAATTTGAACGAGTATTTCAAATTGTTTCATACACTTCTTTGTATGCATCTTGTCTTGATGGGGATAGACAAAACTAATGTAAGCGTCAGGACCCCTGGACCACTAGCGATATTTGATGTTTAGAGAATACCAAAATTAACTACCTTTTTGCTACTATTTGGTACCTACCTTCAAATATTTGGTACCTCTATTGACAGCGAGAAAACGCCAGAAGAAAGTGGACAGACATTCTGACGTCAGGATGTCTGGACCATTTTTTTTTTCATAGTCCTAGACAACACAGCTAATTTATCTTTTTGTAAATATTTACTACCTTTTTAGTACCTCACCATACATTTTTTTCAAAATTTTTTAGCATACTTGAAAAAAGTTAGATGTATAATATTTTTTTCAAAATGGATATTTATTTTGCCACATATGCCATGAGATATCTGATGTTTAGAAAATACCAAAATACACTACCTTTATGCTACTACTTGGTCCCTAACGTCAAATACTTAGTACCTCTATTAACAGCGAGAAAACGCATGAAAAAAGTGTCATCAGGTTGTCTGGACCATTCTTTTTTCATGGTTCGAGACAACACAGCTAATTTATCTTTTGAAAAGTATTTACTACCTTTTTAGTACCGCAAAAAATATTTTTTTCAGCTTTTTTGGCATACCTGAAAGATGTTACGTGTATTTTTTTTTTCAAATTGGATATTAATTTGCTATAGATGACTTGAGATATATGAGGTTTAGAAAATACCAAAATACACTACCTTTATGCTACTATTTGGTACCTAACGTCAAATACTTAGTACCTCTATTGACAGTGAGAAAACGCGTGAAGAATGTGGTCAGACATTCTGCCATCAGGATGTCTGGACCATTTCTTTTTTCATGGTTCGAGACAACACAGCTTATTATGAGATATATGATGTTTAGAAAATACCAAAATATATTAATTTTTGCTACTATTCAATAGCTTTAAAAATGAAACTTCAACGGTACGCACAAATATTTTTCAGCACTTCCGCAAAACTGGTTATCACTTAGTTTAACTAACTGGTATTCACATAGTTTATTCGGTCAATTAAACCAAAAAAAAAAAAAAATTGTTGAGGTACTAAAAAGGTAGTAAATACTTTTCAAAACATAAATTAGCTGTGTTGTCTCGAACCATGAAATTAAAAAAATGGTCCAGACAACCTGATGACACTTTTTTCATGCGTTTTCTCGCTGTTAATAGAGGTACTAAGTATTTGACGTTAGGGACCAAGTAGTAGCATAAAGGTAGTGTATTTTGGTATTTTCTAAACATCAGATATCTCATGGCATATGTGGCAAAATAAATATCCATTTTGAAAAAATATTTCACATCTGACTTTTTTCAAGTATGCTAAAAAATTTTGAAAAAAAAAATATGGTGAGGTACTAAAAAGGTAGTAAATATTTACAAAAAGATAAATTAGCTGTGTTGTCTAGAACTATGAAAAAAAAAATGGTCCAGACATCCTGACGTCAGAATGTCTGGCCACTTTCTTCTGGCGTTTTCTCGCTGTCAATAGAGGTACCAAATATTTGAAGGTAGGTACCAAATAGTAGCAAAAAGGTAGTTAATTTTGGTATTCTCTAAACATCAAATATCGCTAGTGGTCCAGGGGTCCTGACGCTTACAAACTAATTGTAGGTCTCTCTTATTAAAAACTCAATGTTTCTTGGTATAGTCTCTTGGGAAGCATGCGAAACAGCTTTGTATAGAGTGGCATACGCATCTATAGTGAAAGTGATAGTGAATTGAAGAAATCTATACTACATGGCGCGCATTGTTTCTTAACTTGGTAATCGCGGTGCGAAGTTTTCGTATCTCTTGAAAAGGGCTAGATTGCTCTTTTCGGGCTAAAGCATGAAAAAACGATTTTACCTTCAGTAAAAAGTGCTAGATCTAGCCCGAAAAGGGCTAAGGTGGCAACACTGTTTATGACCACTAGGTGACAAGTATCGGATTACGATTTTGTTCGCTATGTCCTGTCTATTGGTAGCATATTATCATTTAATGTCTTTGTTCCACACACTCGCTCGAAAACTGGCTCCGACTCCCACCACTTTTTTTTTTGGCCACTTGACTGGTTGGGTATCCAGCTCCAAGGAGCATTATTTTCACAATCATTTGTTCTGAATATTATATTTATGAAGTTATCATTTTCAAGTATGTTGAAAAACGTCGTTTGATACACGTGGGAAATGATTGCCCAATTAAATCAAATTGTATTCAGACGTTGTGCGTCTGGCAGTCCCAAATAGCAGGCAGCAGGCAGTCCACACGAAAATTAACGAAAAAAATTCTCGAGCCATTTTCACATTAATTGGTTTGTTTATATAGGTACGTAATATAATATTTTGAAGAGTAAAAGTATTGAAAATCGTAGTTTAATATGCGTGGGTAAAGATTGACCACTTGTGTCAAAATGTATAACAATATCAATATTTTAATGTCTAATCTGTTTGTAATATCTTAGTGCCACAAAATAGTTAATATTCACGGTCATCTTTATAAAGTCACATCTTCAAAAACCCAGCAATCATGGTTCAAATCATGTTCCAATTTGTTCAAATAATTACCAAGAAAGAAGTCAAGGAAAACAGTCTGTTATGTTATGAATTCATGTGAATGTCGTTGTGTGCGCTATCTACGTCAGACATATAGAATCATACGCTGTTGGGAAAGTCCTAAGGTTTATTGAGACCGCCTTTACCAAAATCAAATCCAAGCTTTAGGTCAAAGGTCAAGAATAAGTTAATAAAGTTTGTACATTTTGTACGAAAAGGTCGGTACGATCAAACTATTCGCGGCCCACCCGTGGATTGCGGGATAGTTCGAAAGAATGACCGTGGCTCTGGAACGCAAACGATAACTGAAGGACACAGGTGGGTTTTGCACACCTTTTAATTAGATCCGCCTCGATTATACCAAGCTGAAGAGCCAAAATAATTCTGTCAGTCATGCTGGACCGATCCCAGTGCAATGTGATATTGACCGACATCGAGAGCTTTCACAAGACTCCACAATAGTCACACACAGTCAGTGTTATGTTGAGATTTTATATCAAGTTGCTGTTGGCTGATGATCTTGGCTTTCCGTAAGCTTGACGAAAAACACCAGACATAATGTGATCAATTCTCCCGGACCGTGACAGGCCCCTTGTGATGTCAACGTGCCGTTTGGCACAGTAAACCTCCGGTAGATATTAGTCTTGATAACTTAGAGAAAATTACTCATCCAAACCCGTCGGTTTCCCCAAAGGGGCCACCGAAACACAGATGAGTTTCGGACGCTCATTTGTCTACTTTGGGCCCATGTGGGGCCCGAGGTAGTGTCAAGCATTACAGGTTTGCGCCACTTTTGCTTACCGAGGAGCGGGTTTTAGGAGGGGGTATTAGGAGGGGGTTTTAGGCGAGGGTTAAGGAGTGTGGGATTTTTTTAGGTAGGAAATCATCTAATGACTTCTCCAGCCCTAGGGCGGAGTGGGAGGGCGTGTCAGACTTTTACTGACTACAATCCACGGGGTTTTTTAACACCCGGGGTACTAGAACGCAAGGAAAAGAAGGAACAGGTCCTTCTTTTCCTTGCGTGCTAGTACCCCGGGTTCCCCTTTTGAAAGTCAACCCATGGTCCCAGTAGATTTCGATCCTGCTGGACACCTATGGTTTGCTGACATTTCTTTAAGGCGCGCGTGGAACACTACGCGCCGTCCACGACTCGGGCTCGGTCCGGACGGCCGGACGGCGATCTACACATTACTCGTCGTTCGCAAGCCCTAGTACGGGATGAGTCCCTTGTCCACCTCATGCATACCTACGTCAGTTTTTAGGAAAACATACCGTCAGATTGCATATGATATGTCGCAATTGTAAAGTGCCTCAGCTTCTAAAGTCACACTCCCACGGGATTTACGTAAAAGTCTCATCAGCGACGATCGTAAGTAATGCATTCGATATGTTGTCAATAGTGTTTGGGCTCGCCTATCCAGGGCTTCAAATTCCGTTTGGGTCTATTTGAGTAGTGAGTAGTTTAGTGGGTCAAGTAAATATTGCTTGACCCCTGCTCTTATCTATATACTGCTAAAGTTTTTATAACATATAACAATACTAATTTAATTGCGAACCTTGAATGTTTCGTAGAATTTGTAATAGTAGTAGAGGTTAAATAAAATAGCTTGCGTTTGATATTTTGACATGTTGTAAAGGAAAAATTAAAACAAATGAACTGAATTCAAATAAACTTTAATAATCTCTTCAACGTCTACAGTTTGAGAATTTTGATCAATAATCGTCAATTACTATGAATAATTCCAAGATAAGTGCAAATACGCGTAACATCAGCACAAAGTAACCTCGTAAACAATCATAATATTATGTTATGTAGTATTAAATACTGTCATATTGCTCATCATTATCACCTACAGACGATAACTCTTACAAATTAACGTGAGACTATTTTCCTCTTAAATTTCTACAAAATCAGGAATGTCCAACATCTTCATCGCTATAGGTACAACTACAAAATAAATTAACTTAATTACAAGTGAGATAAATTATTGCGTTTTTAGGTTAAGTACTAAATTATGGATAATAAATAATGAGTGAGGTGACGAGTGGCCACTCGCACTACGGATGTAAAGCTTCTCATCTCTCACCGTCACCAGGATGTCAACAGCGACTTGAAGCTACGTGCTGACCATGCCAGGCCCCTCGGCACAGCTGTCGTTCCTCATAGTGTACTTAACTTACTCTTACACAAGTTATTACAAGGGCGACTCACACCTTGACTCGCCGATCTAAATAACTATATATAAAACGTGATTCCTGTAGATAATTCATACATTCCGTGTAAATAATTGATATTTAGGCAAGTAAACCGTTTTTACAAATAATATTCCTAATATTAACATCTCAAATATTCAACAAACTAATTTGACCGCTAAGGCAAAATAACATCTGTACAATCAATTCATTTCGTTTGGAAATATTAGTGAAGTCTTTATTTATTCTTTTGATTTAAGTAATTTTACAGAAAAATAATCTTTGTGATATTGTAAATATGTGCCTAGGTGAAATATTGTTTTCCAAAAATATAAATAAAAATACCGAGATAAAATAGTTGATAACTGTGGCGGGGTACGTGTCTGTCGAAAATCGCGCACAGGCGGCGCGGGCGCATTCGACACGCTTCAGACGCGCTCGGGAGACATCGGGAGTGCCTCGTCGACAACCACTAGTAAAAAACCTCAAGTACACTTCGTTTCGTCTAAAACACTACTTCGTTTAATAAATAATTAATTAAAACAATAGAACTTTGACAAAAGTAGAATATTAATGCCATCAAAAAGATGCGTTCAAAATTTTATTCCACAATGTTTATTGTGTAAAATTGTATGCAAATGCAATCGTTTCATGTTAAATGTCAACTCGACTACTTTTGTCAAATTTCATAACAATTGTCTTCTATTTATTGCTCGTAAACTATCTACCTACTGTCGCTACATTACACTAGTTTTTATTAAACTATCAAACTGACTAAGAGAGGTCGCGTCGAAGAGAATACGATCTCGAGTTCACGCAATAACTTTGTATCCAAGCAGCGAAGCAGACAACACCGAGAATATAAAAATATACCAACCATTGGTCACTGACAGCGATAGTCCACGACTAACTGTACAACTCAATAAACAACCTTAGAAAGAGGGCGACGTGGAATGAGATAGAAAAAGAGAATTTAAAGAGTTTCATCCTGACATTTATAGTCTTCGACCTTGCTGACAATATTTATTAGCGTATAATTGCCAAGGGCACCAATTGATTAGCGTGTTTGTAGCAGGCTAACTACCTACTACAAATTGACTGAAATTAACATGATTGAGATTCCCTATTTTCAACGATGAGAGGTTAAATAAAAGTGATGTTCATAAGTGTGATTCATTTTATAATGATTAATTTTAAACGTGACTATTGTGTTACTTTGTACAAGTAATCACTAGCCATTGTCAGGATGATGTAAATTATTTCAATGAGAGCTCTTTCTATTGACTTGATGTCAATATTTCAGTAAACTAGCCATTGTTTTGATGGTCATTTTGTCTAAGAGTTAATTAAAATATCAATTAAAAAAAATAACATATTCGAAGATATCATTGTGTATTGTTGTAACCCCATCGGCAATTTTCATAATCAATTATTTTATTTAGCTATATTTTTTTGGTTACAGGTTAACCAAGATTAATCTTTTAAATTTTGCTAATTAATTTCAATAATTTTCCAGATTGAGCCTTTTCTCAGGCGTTTTCTTCATTACAATGAAGTTAAAATCTTGGATTTTCTAAATTGATATGTTTAACAAATAAATTGACAAATTCTCTGAAATATTTACCTACATAAAACGGGATACATCGAGCAGCGACTGCTAACAAAATGTTGTTTTTTTGCATCAAATACGTTTTCAGTTGTCAATTAAAATTTTTAATAAAAAATTCGACTAAAATTTTGTCTTATTTCACTAGCATCTTGACCAAATATGGTAAAATTTTACGCACAACAGTATCTTGAGATTCAAATTTTCAAGGACGAAAGGAAGATAATAAGATTTCGTAATATACCTATAAGTAGGAACGTACTTACAAATATATAAAACAGAAGTATAGTCTAGATTGAAGGAACGGTGTGAGGGCAGCTGAGAGTGGATTGAATTTGAGACCAGCGCAGTTCACAGCACAAATATGTCGCTGATGAAGAATTACTAGATTGTGAGGTACAAGGGTAAAAAATGCATGAAGCAAATAATTTTGCATGAATAAAGCAAGTAGGGAGATTGGGTGATGAACTTTCGTCACCATAATACAATGCAAATAAATTCCACTTCCAGCTGTCCCATTATATCTCATCCAACTCTCAGTAGACTCCTCATCCATCGCGAATTCAAAAGCGATTATGCAAATCCAACTCCTTATTATCTAATCTATAAAAACGTGTGTAATAATCCAATACAATAATTTAACTATTCTTATAAGCTTACTAAGATTTGAAGTGTTCGTTTCGTTAAAAATAACTGCAATTACGTTCGATAACTTATCGCACTAATTATCATAACTATTAATAACTGATCTAGTGTAGTTACCTAGTTATTGTTAAGTGGCTTTCCGTCCATCTTGTGGTACATTACAAGGTTCCTCTCTATCTCCGGTCGTAATGACGACTCCTATTAATTTAATACTATTATGAGTAGGCCGCGATATTGTCTACTAACGAGATTGTTTTTGAACAAAATTGAGTACTATTCCGCCGTTGTGTAAAACAGTCAGTCGCATTATTATATTACAATAATTTATTGTTTTGATTTATTTATCTCCGCTCGACTACACAACTTTTGTGAACCATATAGGTACCTACTTTTAATAAAATATGGACTATAAGGACGTTGATTTGTGGTTAAAGAATTTTATTTTCATGTTTAAATCTCCACGGTTTGCACCAGGTCCGGATTCCGAAACAGCAAAATACTTGCAATGCCTTTGAACTGCATGATTTTTACTAAGAAAAGAAATGATAATAGTCGTACCTGTAGATATATGTAATAAGTTAAAACTTTTTGCTGTAAAGGCACTTTGGATATTTCATGTTTTATAAATCTATATATATAAAAGGAGAAACTGACTGACTGACTTATCAACTCACAGCCGAAACTATTGTGACAAGGAGCGTGAAATTTTGCACAAGGTTTCCTTTTATGACGTAGGCGAGCACTAAGAGAGGATTTTCTAAAATTCACTTCCTAAAGGGATGAAACGGGGGTCCAAAGTTTGAATAGGGGAACCTACTTTCAAGCAGGCGAAGACACTGGCAGAAGCTAGTTCAATATATTTTCTCAATCTGACTGTTTTACAATACGCCAGAAATAGTAATATTTGAGTAGAAGTTAATTTGAAGATTCAACATCGATAACAGGCGCTGTGAACTATAACAAATTGTATGTAGTACAAGGTCCCTCATGAATGGCTTACATCGTCGTTGTTATTGACACAAAAATTTTATTAATGACGTTGACTTTGTAGTTACTCGGATGTGACCCACACTTTAGTACTTATCGCTACATATACATACTTCATTTGTATAATCAACATTACTCCAAAAAATTGTTTCAATGAAATTACACGTGTATCCCTCTACGTTTTTACTGTTGTTACATGTGTGTGAGCATTATATTTCATCAGCAATAGATATGTTTGCCACACGAATGTCGAACGCTTGCCTGGCGCAACGTGGAGACGCTACAATCTACGTTATTAACTAAGCTACAGCCATTTCCATAAGACCAAATGATAACTATATTATCAGGAAGAATTCTTGCACATCTTAATTTGGCATCTAATCATTTTATCAGATGTCTTTAAAACTAACGTGCTTCTGAAAACAGAATTTTCCTTTTCGGAAAATAATGCATTATTTCACGAAGACATTTCTGGAGGATTACTTACGATATCTTTATATCCGACTTAACACAAGAGTTCGGAAGACTGACCATTATCCAACAAAGAACGTCGTGATTTTGTAGGTTACGACTTTTTAAGACTTCCTAATGATTTGTTTCGAGCCAAGTTGTGGTAAGTTGAAATAAAAGTTGTTTCGCCCTAGGCGTTTTATTTGTTCAAAACCAGAATTGACGTAATTTGGTATTAAATAGAAGAAGATTATTATAATTTATAAGCATAGAAAGATGTATTATACATCTCATTGTCATTTGACGAATATTTGAAGCAATTTATAAACGTTGATAAACTTATTGCATGAAAAAAATCCTGATTTCACTTTGATTAAGTGGCAGGCATACATGAGCACCAATAATAATAATAAAAAATAATAATAAATTGTTATTAATTTAATGTTTATTATATATTTTTTATTAAATGCAAATAATATTAACAGAAAATAAATAAAAAATAAATTAACAATTAATAAACTTGATTCAAAATTATAATTACGTTAGTCTACCTAATATTGTTTCATATATCTACGAGTATGTTGATCGATCTTGTTCTGATTGCTGTTTAATCACACGCAACACATTTTCTCTTGCAATAATAAAAGTGAAAACGGTCCTTTTAAACATTTCTTTAACCGCAGTCATAGAATAGTCCACTCGTTTGGTCTTACGGCTCTACAATCATAGCGGTCGAGTCCAAACAGCGAGTTAGGAAGCCTTAACATAGCGTGCGTGGTAGTAGGAGTGAGTAAAGTTGAGTAGACGGAGGCGATGAGCGGTCGCGGCTAGGCGCGGCGAGAGTGGCGAGGTCGCGCGGAGTGGCGAGCGCGCTGCGTCAGAGAGTGCGCAGCGGCGCGTGGCAGTCCACGCGAGACATCCACTCTATGTCCCGCTTCGTCACCTGGAAATACAAGAAGATTTTTTGAGATTTATAACGAAGACATAAAGCACAAAATCACAGCAAAAACTGACCATGCTTCGGCTTTGCCGCGTGTCCAATTGGTCTTTTCATCTGCAAAAAGTCAAACTTTTATCCCCTGTTCAACCCCTTCTATCCTATTGTCACTCGTATGATATTCCTCCATCTTTTTTTGTCTCTGGCGGTGTGAAAGGCATTGTATACCGTAAAGTCAAGAGCAGTGCAGATCTGATCGGACCAACGCATTGGACTGCGCCCACGAGGCCTTTTCCCATCTACATTACCGGGCGGACCAGGGAGGTCACGTCCCTCAGCATTGAGGAATACGGCGCAAGGATTAGGATTCTATTCTATTGGAATCTGGTGTCTGCACAGAAACCATATGGTAGGATTATTGTACGACCATGGCGGCCATTTCTCCGACCAGCCTACCTCCTTTTAGAAGCAGATTAAGCCTCGAATTCGTTCAGGATTATTTAACCAATTCTCTTTTCTCTCTCTAGCACTAGTGCTTGGTAGAAATTCCTATATATCTCATTTAAACGGAGCTGACTAGATTTAGAACTATAATCCAACCATATCCATGGTTGGATATGGTTGGATAGTAATGAAGAGAAGAACTTTTGTGTGTGCTCACCTGGTGCATAGAGTACACAGCCAGCACGACGAGCACGTGCATGATGTTGTGCGAGTTGAGGCAGCGGTCCACCGTGCCCGGGAACCACTTCTCCGGTATGTGCATGGCGCCGATCACGCCACCACCCAGGGATACTGCATCCTGGAAAATTAAGAAAGCTATTTAGAACCTAAGCAGTAATCGTCATCTGCTTAGCCTATTGCTAATCATAATAGTGTAGGCACACACTCAACAATTTTAAAATGTAGGATAGATATTTTATTTGGCGGCATTTTGTTTGTTTCAAATCTCAAAACATGTCGAGTGATAGTTAACCTTAATTAATATATAATACTTATATTTCTCTAATATATAATTTGTTTCAGTATATTGTCTTTTAATTATCTCACAGAAGGTGTAAAAAGAGATCCAACACGGGGATAGAGCTGTCTTTGTCTTGGGCCGCTTGAATTCCTCAATTCACTCACTAAATCCCACACTGCGTTTAGGATTAAATCTTAACAACCTTCGTTTTTTTCGGAATTTAACATGCCGCCTGTGACTTAGAAAGTGCTTAATCCCCCAGTCACATAATCTACTATTATTTCACATACACTTATGGCTCTTACAAAACGTCAGAAGCTAGTGCACGGTTCCAAATAGTCGTTTCGTATGGAGAAGAACGGACAAGAAACTCCACGGTTACTCTTTATATTATACCTATCTGTTAATACGTACCTGTACTTACCACGCTCGGATAGAACTTTACGCTATGCCCTAAGATAACCTTCTATTCTGGGACCACAATATTTCCCTTAAACTACCTATTTATGTAGTTTGATCGCTCAGATTGAGGATATCTACATCTCCTCATCTTATATTAGATATTAATGTACACTGTGAATCGGACATTGAATTCATAACTCGATATACACGTATTGCTCCTATGAGTACAATTGAATCAGTTTGTAAGTGCGAAAATATTCGTCAGTGAAGGTTTTAGCCAAAACCAGCCAGAATTTGCCGGACGTGTGGTAATTACGGCCCAAAAGTACTCAAACCACAACTTAGATCAACATAACTCCATTAAAATTAGTTCAGAAGGCCGGAGTAAGTTAATTGTGCATCTTCATAACTGAAGCCCTACAGAAGGCCTGCGGGGGTGGCGGTCTCATTTGAGTCTAACGAGCTATGTAATCGCTTTACGCACTCCGATCCAATTACAAGCGACCAGTCATCATAAGTAACTGTTTTGTGGAAATTATTTATGGAAAATTTGTGTTATACTAATGTTAGTTTTGTGTGGATACACGTAGATACTTTCATGTTTAGTTAGTGGATTGTGGAGGTCAGATAGGCTGTCTGACCATAGCAGCATATTGTAGACAGGAAGCCGACCCCAACCTTAGGGGCGCAGCAGGGCCGAAGCCTACTAGGGCCATGCGTTGACTTCTGAAAGGGAAACTCGTGGTCCTAGAACGCAAAACTCAACTGAAGGAACATATTACATAGGTGGTTTCTCCCGTTCCACGCTAGAACGAGGGAAATGATTTCCCACCTCAAAAAAAAAAAACAAAGTTAGAAAAAGGTTAAGCATATTTGATTATAAATGAACATGACGATACCATTTAAGAAGAACAGCTTTTAATAAAAGCGATTGTTTGGCAATCGCCTATACAGCCATACCGCGACAATTTGGTTCCACTACGACTACAACCCAGATTCTCTTATGTTATGGATTATGGATTTGGCAGAGCGCCATATAGCGTAATGCCTGAGCCAGCGACTGGCAGGCGTGGCCTACGAATAATCTAGAAAAATAAGAAACAACCGCTAGACTTTAAAATCCAATCGTGTTATCCGTCGTTACGCCTTATATGTGACAAAGACATTAGTGATATTTTCTGTAAATATAGCATTAGGCTGTAGCTGAAAATCAGCATCAGGCGGTAGCACCTGGACTTACAGACTGACGTTATGCTGAGATGAAGCCCTTTTGTCTTTTGTAGTACAAAAATCATACTTGTACGCCTTCTAAAGGTCCAGAACCCTACGGTGCTGAGATTTATAAATAATTATAACAATAATGTTTTATTGACATAAAGGTTTTACATTTTCAATTGAAGCCTTGACTCCTGAGTTAAGTGGCAGCTGTGTTACAGGAGTAGGTGTTTAGAGTTCTTCACACACATCTAAATCTAAGAAAACAGTTTTTGAACTTTCCAATTAACGAATATCTTTCTTTATTTTTATAACTATTTCTGAATGACGAATGTATCATCAAAGTGTTACTGGACAACGTTTTGAGTGGAATGGATCAATATTCTTATCGATATTAAAATCATGTTTTACTACATCATCAATATTATTGACAGCATGTTCCACCCCACTGCTCACAAGAGTAGCAGTGCTCGTGTTTGTGACATAGGCACCATTTTTCATAATCATGGTGCTTTTAATCTTATAAACTAGCGTCCCACCCCAGCTTTTCACGGATGTTACAAATCTTTGAAATTGTCGGCTTCTGTCTACTATACTATGTCTATTACTATACTATAATATATCTATTATAATATGTAGTATTATGTAGTACTATAATATATCTACTATAATATGTCTACTATAGTTGCCGGCTTCTCTCTACTACACCAAAATCTTCCTCAAGTATACCTCTGCCTACTAGTTTTTTTTGTTCGGTTTGAAAATCATCTTATGACATCCCCCGTCCTTGGGCGGAGCGCGAGATAGTGTCAGACTTTTACTGACTAAAAATCCACTCCTGTTCCTTCGTTGCCTTTCGTACCAGGGTCGAGTCTTCGTTTCAGAATTAGACCCTTGGCCCAGTAGGCTTCGACCCTGCTGGGCCCCTACAGTTTGCTGACATCTCTTTGAGGCGCGCGTGGAACAGTACGCGCCATCGAAGACTTGGGCTCGGTCCGGACGGTTACCAGACGGTCGGACGGCGAGCTACCCATTGCTCGCCGTCCGCAAGCCCGGCGCCTACGGTGGCCGGAAATCGGGATCGGAATCCCGGCGGCGGCGGTGGGGGCGTGAGGACCGTTGTCTCACGTGTGCGGCCGCCTACTTTGCTAGCATTACTGCTTCCCAGAAGGAGGCGACCGCATGCCACTCCTCAACAACAAAAATACTAAAAACAGAATAAAATAAATATTTAAGTGGCTCCCGTACAATAAACGTGATTGATTTGCCAGTTTTTGCTACGGCGGCACGGAACACTTTGTGCGCGAGTCCGACTCGCACTTGGCTGGTTTTTTTCATATTTATTTTGTATGATCTACTAGTATAAACGATGCGTTCACATGAGCCATTTTTTAAATTTTTAAGCGGAACATTTATTTTGCGGTTTACATTTATTTAAACGTGTGTTACATGCGATAAGACAAATTGGGCCAGGTAATAGCTGCAAGCGCAGGAAGTCAGTTTATCTTATCTTTTTAAATTACTAACTGGATGACTTATTCCACCTACGTTGCAATCTTAGGTAAGAATTTTTTTTATGTAAGATACACTTGTTTGTCATAAGGGAAGTGAATTTAGTTCAAGATGGTGTAATTTATATTGACTTATAATTTTTATCTTAATCAATTAAATGACAGATAGGTAGGTAGGTACTTCAGGTTTTGTTTCTTCTAAATCCTTAAATTATTTGAAGATTAAATTTTTTTTTTTCATGATATTCCCTCATGAAAAAGAATGAACTAATTATCAATAAATATAAAAAAATGAATATTAATTATTAAGAAAACAATTTCGAAATTGGTAGGAAAGCAAACGAGAGACATCAATTTTAATAGTAAATTATGTGACTAGGGGATAAAGCAATGTCTTTAAGTCGCGGGTGGCATGTTGAATTCCGAACGAAATGAAAGTTGCTAAGTTTTAATCCCGAATGTAAGTGAGGGAATTATACAATTAACTCCCGAGGATTGCGAGGGAGTTAATATAATGTGAGTGAAGTGAGAATTTCAATCCGCCCAAGACTAAGACAGCTTTATACCCGTGTTGGATACTCTACTTTTTACACCATCTGTGAGATAATTAAAAAAACATTTCCTAAAACAAATTATAATATATTAGAGAAATATAAGTATTATTTACAAGTTAATCTTAACTATCACTCGACTTGTTTTGAGATTTTAAACAAACAAAATTCGCTAATAAGATTCTATAGTTTTAATTTTCTATAACGCTCCCGCGCTTTCATTACTTTTTTTTTAAAGACTCGTCTGTAACCATATTCTATTCTTTTTTTCCCGACTGCAAGAAGGGTTATGTTTTTCGCGCGTATCTTGTTTGTATGTGAATGTATGTATGTATGTATGGAATATTCTTTATTACCTCATATCTTCCAAACCGTTAAACGGATTTACATAATTAAGATATCGTTAGATTCGTCTTGATAACCAAGTATTCTTAGATAAAAACCAACATAACGACTGTGAGATGCCATAATTTAGAGCAAAAAAAAATGTTTATTGCAATATAGGTACCAAATTAAAGGGAGGTATTATGAGGATTTCAGAATGGTATATCATGATCATATTTAAAAAAAAAAATACAATAGGAAATATGTTATTTATTATCTACTAGCTGTTACTCGCGACTTAGTTACTCCCCTTTCTTGAGGCAATCGTGTAAAAAAATGTTATCCAGTTCAGAGATATATTCTCCCCTGGGAACTAAGTCCTTCTGTGAAAAGTAGCTTAAGTTACTCCTTGTAACATCAACCATCCGTCAGTTGGGCACGCCATAATCATGGTGGTAAGTCCGTTTTGAGGAGTGGCTGGAGCAGTGTCACGGTATCCTCACCTTCCGCATGACGCAGGTCCTCACCGGACATGGTAAGTTCGGGAGATTCCTGCACCGAATTCAGGTAGAAGAAACCCTCGGGGGTGTCACCGTTGTGCGTACCGCCCGGAGGGTACGTTGGAACTTACGGTGGAGGTGAGCCCTGCACGGTCGGAGCACCGCCGTGTACTCGTGGGGGCAATCAGCGGCGGTAACCTCTTGCCCTGGGCCCTGGTCCAGGGTATGGTCTGGAGCGAGGGGAATGGGTAGCGGTCGACTTTTTCTGCGAAGCTGTAATGCTAGTGATGGAGACAGCCGAAACTCCGACTACCAACCCCGTAGGTACGGGCTTTCGGACGACGTGCAATGTGTAGCTCGCAGTTCAGCCGTCCGGCTATTGTCCGGACCGAGCTCAAATCGTCGACAGCGCGTCGTGTACTACGCGTTCCTCAAAGAGATGTCATGGCCCAGCCCAGCAGGGCCGATGGCTACTAGTCATGGGAGGACTTCTGAAAAGGTAATCCGTAGTCCTAGAACGCAAAGAGCAACTGAAGGAACCTAGGTGTCGTTTTACTCAGTAAAAGTCTGGTACGCTCTCCCTCTCCGCCCCAGAGCGCGAGAAGTTATTAGATGATTACCAACATCCTTGTAACATCAGCTATCAGTCAATAAAAGTCCCTCAAAGTCAGTCCAGCCGTTTCGGAGATGACCCTTAGTTACTCATTATAACATTAGCTTTATCCCAATGAAAGTCCCGTCAAAGTTCAACCGTTTTGAAGACTTATCCCGTATTATGAAACCCCGTTTCCGCGGAAAAATGAAAAGTAGCCCAAAACACCCCTTTAACATTAGATATCCGTCAGTTAAAGTCCCGTCTAAATAGGTCCAACCATTTCGGAGATGTAGGTACACTCTCCCTGGGAATTAAGATGTCACGATTTTACATCTCATGTAATGTAAAAAGTGAATTAAGGTACCTGTTATAACATTAGCTACATCCCACATTGAAAGTTACATCAAAATTTGTGTTTGGAAGACTTATCCCATATTAAGAAATCCAAAGTTCTTAGGCTAAGAAGAAATTAAAAGTAGCCGAAGTAACTGCTAGTAACATTTGCTTTCCGTCAGTGAATACCCCATCAAAATCGGTCTAGCCGTTTCGGATATTAGTCGGAACAAATAGACAGAAAACCAAAATTTAAAAAATGACATTTTTAGGGTTCTGTACCTTAAAAGGAAAAAAGGGAACCCTTATAACACTCTCACTTCTCACTTACTTACTTACTTACTTTCTCTTCTCACTTTGTTGTCCGTTCGTCTGTCTGTCTGTCTGTCGGTCTGTCAAGAGCCTTTATCTCGGGAACGCGTAGAGGTATCGAGTTGAAATTAAAACCATATACCTACTCAAGCTTTGCGGTCTCTTGAAGCCGTAAAAAATCAAACTTCTAAGTTAACGAAAATAAAGATACGGCCGTTTATGTCGCAAAAAACGTGTATTTCGACACTCTCATGGGAATCAAAATTCATAGTGTATTTCCCGTTGACCTAGAATTCTGAAATTTAGATGAAGTAAGGTCTCACAGCACAGATATAGGAATAATTCTGAAAATGGTAAATTTGTTACTACGTCACAAAAAAAAAAACTTTTTTTGCGATTCGGATAATTCTTCGAGACTCCATTCGGGAATTGAACTATTTACATAGGTAAGTTTGTACGGAACCCTCTGTGCGCGAGACCGACCCGCACTTGCCCAATTTTTTTCATATTTGTTTACCAGAATTAAAAGTACTTATATTTAGCAAATAAAAAAATAACATGCATAATTCCCTATTGTTTGGGCCATGATCTTATAGTTGAAACTTAGGTGAGATCTAAAATATTACATTGCTTATCAGTAGTACCTAGGGAGGTCTGTAACAGGGATTATTAGTAGACCAAACAAATGAAACGACCGCATAACACTTAGTGGGAAATCATGATATCTTTCAGACGCAGTTGTCACCAGACTCCCGCCTCCCATCCATCTTCACACACCGGTAACATGCGGTATCCATTACACACGCGACTAATGTGTTATATAACACCGTAATATAATATTATTCTCTGGGTTCACTTCTGCGCATGAAGAAATAATGTGTTCAGGATATCCATTCTCAGCCGCGAGGGCGGAAGCTTCGCGGCTGATTCCACTCAGCGTAAAATAATATTAGGTCTGCTTTGTACATGAATGAGATATTTCGGAAAATCTTGACATTTGTGAATGAAACCGCAATTGCTGAATAAAGAATTTGTTGTTGAGTGTTTGTCTAACTCTGCTTTATTTTGAAACTTTGGTGTACGACAATAGTCTGCACACTTATGGTAAAATGATAGAAACCGGGGGTGATAATAAAACCGCCAGTGTTAAGTGTAGAAAAATCACTGATTTATTTTACTTAGTACCTATTATACTAAATGGTCACGCGTGTGCAACCTACTTAATTATACGAATGTGTGGGTTCACCGTACATTTGGCATTAAAGTTGGATTTGATTCAGATGTCGTTTATTCGTTTTTGACTTCAGATACTCAATTTAGAAACCAGCGTTTGGTTTTGGAAATACATTTACTAAACACAAGTTGCCATTTTTTTTAGAGGTTATTGGGTTACCTACTTAAAACAAAGGGTTAAACTTCTGAATACATTTCGAAAG
This sequence comes from Mythimna impura, assembly GCA_905147345.3. Classification (NCBI taxonomy): domain Eukaryota; kingdom Metazoa; phylum Arthropoda; class Insecta; order Lepidoptera; family Noctuidae; genus Mythimna; species Mythimna impura. Next base: position 22,851,306 of record LR990351.1, on the reverse strand, counting down.
AGCGATTATCTTATGCTTAGACCCATTTATATTGGTGGTAGTGTACGGAACCGGCGTCATTTGGCAAGGTTCCAGCCCTATTGTACCGAATGAAAGGGATGGAAGGGACTGGCTTGTTTCACGAGATGCGCTATAACTACGCAGCTGTATAGTAAGTAATTATTTTGTACACCAGTAGGTTTTCAGTTTGTGGGCTAAGGTTATGGTTTGTACTTTGTATTGATCTGGTTGTTTCTGGCTTCCTTTGACTTACTGAGAGAGCATGCGTGTATATACATTGATTAAAATCCATAGAATTGTCATCTGAGACAACGAGAATACGAGAATCACAATGATTTACAATTACCCTTTTCACAAAAACTCATTTTGTTTTTTAAGTGGGAAAACAACTTACTCCCGTTGTGGATGGGGCAAGAGGGCGTGTCAGACTTTTACTGACTAAAACCTGTTCCTTCAGTTGCCTTTTATATTCCAGACCACGGTATCTCTTTCGAAAATTCCCGTGGCCCTAGCGGGCATCGGCCGTACTGAGCCCCTACGGTTTTGCTGACATCTCTTTGAGGCGCGCGTGGAACACTATGCGCCATCAACGACTCGGACTACGTCCTTACCAGACAGCCGGACAGCGAGCTACCCGTTGCTCGCCGAGACGCCCGGGACGTCTCCTGAGCTGAGGCGGCGGCTGTGGTGTGAGGATGTTCGTTGCGGCCATCTACTTCGCTAGCATTACTGCTTCGCTGAAGGAGGCGACCGCTACCCAATCCCTCTTTCTCCTGATCGTGACTTGAACCAGAGCTGGCTTTGAGAGCTCCACACAAGCGGGGTACGCCTACACCGTATGATCCTCCATGTGCTCCGGACGATTAATATCCATAAAGACTAAAAATCTAGTAAATATATTATCAAGAGATAAATAAAGGGTGTGTTACTACCAAGGCTGCGGGATTGTTCAAAAGAGTCACCGACGCCCAGAAACGCAAAGGTCAACTAAAGGAACTCGGGTGGAATTTTAATCAGTAAAAGTCTTAGGGCGCCTTCAAGTTAAAAACGCGCGACTGCTGCGCTACACCCGCGCTGCAGTCGCGCTGCACGCTACTTTGTTATTTACATGGAATAATAAAACAGCTTGGTGGCAGCGCTGCAGCCGCGCTGCCGTCGCACGGCACTTTGCGGCTAATTTGAAGGCGCCCTTACATTCCCTCTCGCTCTACTCAGAGCGGGAGAAGTCATTTGACGAGTTCCCAACATCCAAAAAAAAGAAAAGCGTTATGCTAGTGAACCTTATATAAACAGTTAATTCCTGAAATAAGTACAGCACCTTAACTTCATCCTACGTAACGTATTACGTAGGTAATTTGTGTTAAAGGTGCCTAAAACCTGCAATAAACACCAGTTAGGACATCTTGGTAGCTAACGTCTTTCAGTGCCGCTAATAGTCCTGGAGTAGGTACCTACTCGTAAAATGTGTTAATGCAAACAAAGAGACCGAATGAGGAGCAGTTCCACATTTTATTGCTTCACCAGCATTTCATTATTTAGTACTTTTGTTTTATTATCGGTCTGGATCTGGGTTACATAGTTACATACAGGATGTCCGTTCAACGTTATATACTTACAATTTACGAGTATCAATAAACAAGTCTTATTGAATTTATGGACCGTATTCATACAGTCGGTTATCTATATATATAAAAGGAGAAACTGACTGACTGACATATCAACGCACAGCCGAAACTACTGGGACTAGGAACGTGACTAGGACCTTTTATGACGTAAGCGAGCACTAAGAAAGAAGAGAGGATTTTCAAAATTCGCCCCCTAAAGGAATGAATGGGAATGAAACGAGGGTGTAAAGTTTGCATGGAGAAACCTTTCCTGCGATCGAAGCCGCTGGCAGAAGCTAGTTCTTACATATTTTAAATCAAAGTTTGTCACTGCGTCTGTCTGTCTGTATGAACGCGATAAACTCTAAACTACTGAACGGATTTTCATGCAGTTTTTATTACCAATAGACTGAGTGATTCATGAGGAAAGTTTAGGTATATAATACTTATATGCATATTATAGTAGAGAAAAGCCGAGAATTTCAAAGATTTGTAGGTCCTATTACGAGTGTTCGTGAGAAGCTGGGGCAGGTCACCAGTGGCGGGGTAAGATCTGAATCTGATGTGGGCAAGGTACATTTTGCGAGGCCAATCTGGTGGCGTAAGACGGATTTTTTCAAATATATCACAATCGAACAGTGCGAGCCTGACGTAAACTTAAAACGTCCACTGTTGGGTACCTATAGGCCTCCTTCAAGTATCGCCATAATGAACGGTCCTGTGCGTCTCGCATCCATCGGATTCCTGCGACCCTCATCAAGTCATTGGTCCACCTTGTAGGAGGCCTTCCAACGCTGATTAAGTGGCAACGGGCAGGGAACATTGATCGCATAACAGATTGGCCGTTGGGGCCGAAAAGACCTGGAGTGACGACCGCGTACCGGAAGACGCAGCGTGGATAGGTTAACTTGTTTTAATTACCATTCCTACACTAAGTAATAACAGTACCTTTGTTGTTTCACGCAAAAATGAAGAACCAAGAATACTCAGGCCGTAATAGAGAATGACTGGAGATAAGGCTTTTAAGTAATAGGTATAGTTTCAAGTCAAGTGCGAGGCCCCCCGGACCACGAGGCCGTAGGCGGTGGCCCACGTCGCCCACGCCTTGCGCCGCCTCTGCAGGTCACTATTATTGTTTATAAACTTCTTTAAATCCAAACTAATATGTGAAGTGATAAAAAAAAGATTGTTTTTTGAAGTAGAAAGTCTCTGTGTGTGGAAAAATGTCACCTGATTTAAAAAAAAAGCTGTGGGAAAACGTTAGTTTACAATATCATAAAAGGTTTTTCTTTTGAATTCATTGAAAACTTTAGTGGCAAGTGTTAGATTAGTCACAAAGATGTATGCAATAATGATGAAAGAATCAGTGTAACGACAAGACATATTTCTGTTTTAAATATTATATTTGTTTAAGAGATTTTTTCTCACTTTTTGAATTAGCATATCGTCCCGATGCTGGGTAAAGAAATCCCTTTTCCATTTTTCACGATGAAATGCAATTATGGACTAATCTTTTGAAAAAATGTCTAGATAGATATATTCTTTGTTGTACACCAAAAATAAAAATTATATTAGGAACTTAAAATTAATAGGGTGTCACAATGGGCGGTCTTATCGCTAACAGCGTTTTTTTACAGACAACCATTGGATGGATTTCACGGAAAAGGAGAAAAAAGATACGCAGGTAAGCTAGCTCCCTTTAACCGACTGACAATCATTCTCGCGTATATTCCGCCACGCACCTCCACGACCAAATACTCCATCTCGTCAGCTCTTCTATCATCTATTGGGAATGAAGGAGCTAAATGAGATGGAGTACCCCGTCGCAAGCACACGACCCTGGCGAATAGAACGCGAAAACATTCGTCGGACAAATCCGACGCGGGCTGGTAAAGGGTTAATTTATTTGGTGTATGAACATATTTTACATTAGTTCAACAGAAAATCGAATTAAAGTGCCTCAGTGGATTGATCGCGTGTTTCCCAGCCGCAGTCGAACAATCAATAAACAATTATAATATCGTTACGAGCAACACTTCCATGCGCTACAACAAACAAGATGGACGGGGAAAACATTCCTTTCTTTCTGCAAAAGGTCACCTTTATTTGTGTTTGGCTATTTGTCTTTCTTGACAGTATCTTTTTTGTAAATTTATCACGTTAATATAAATGTTAGGAGGTAGTGCTCAATACCTAAACGTAGATCCTACCTATTTATTTAAGCCCGCATGAATTTCGGATTATTTAGTAGGTAAGAATTAACAGCGTGTGATAATTATATTATCAGAATATATTAGCATCTTTTTTTTGGGGACGTCGTCAAATAGCGCGAGGGAGTATGAAACTTTTACGGACTAAAACACACCTGTGTTTCTTCAGTTTCCCTTTGCGTTTTAGGGTCGCGGTAACTCTTTCGAATATTCCCGCAAAACTGGTAAGCATCGGTCCTAGCGGACCCCATCATGAGTGCACTCTTAGGACTACAGACTAAAAGTATTGTTGGATGTTGAACCACGTACGTGGTTCAGTTCAGTTCGAGTATGGTTTCCGCACTTAGTCCTATGCGGACCATTGTACGTGGGCCATGGCGGTCAAAACTTTTGGTGGGCTTGCCCACCTCTCTCCAAAAACTGATTAGGCCTTTCAGGTTTCAGGGCGTCTGTGAGGGAGTCTGGGGATCCTAAGGTATCTGTGAGACCTGTGCAGTCAAGGAGCACATGCGTGATTGTCTCCTCCTCCTCCAAGCATGCTCTGCACAGGGGCTGTCTGTGATAACTATAGTACTCTGTCTATATAGACAGAGATGTTTGTCTCTAAGTGCGTACCCTATCTCTTTTATTAATTGTGCAAGTTTAATTTCTCCTTAAAACAGATGAAATTGAAACTACACAGCAAAGCAACAAACACAAGCGAATAACTCGTATAAATTTTCTACTGTAAATGTGAATGATGCATTTAAGCTGGGGTTACATTTATGTCTGACATTTATTGCGAGACTCCCCGCGTCTTTACAACACGACGAAAATTAGTGACAGACATATTACGAAGTTTCGCAATCTGTCTTGTCTGAACGAACACAGTTTATGTGAGGAGGCATGCCCTAAAGATACATTCTATTGCAACCTTATGTCGGTATAGATACCCTGGAATTTACGACATGTTTTGGATTTTTTGGAAAGCATTCGGTAACTACAAAGGTATTTTTGTAGGTATGTTTGTTTATTACGTAGTTCTCGTGCTTTCCAGCTTCATCATCAGATTAGTTCGATGGTACCTTATAGCCAGAGTGAATCTCATGACAATTTTAATAAGCAAAACACGGTTAAGGTACATTCTTTTACTACGGAGTTCCAGTTCTTACCTTCCAGCTTCATCATCAGATCAGTTAAATGGTACTATTTTCATAAGAATTGTTGGCCATCTATGGTCGTCTTCATCAGTTCTACTTCATCAATATTAATCTATAGGTATCTATACTTCTACACTAATATTACAAAGAGGAAAGATTTGTATTTTTGTGTGTAATAAAATTAAAAACGACTGGACCGTTTTTAAAAGTTCTTTCACCAGTAGAATGTTACTTTATCACCGAGTGACAAGCCATATATAGATAGATAGATATATTCTTTATTGTACACCAAAAAGGCATATATTTACTACTTTTAAGCGGACGAAGCCTCTGATGTTAGTTAAAGACAAAAAACCATTTGCCCTCAGCAAATGATTATGAAACTATCTGGAACGAAAATTAATGCAATATTAATTTGACAAATACTGTCCTGTGATAAGTTGAATGTATTTCTATAGCCAATCGTATCATTGAAGTTATGCTGAAACCTAAATTTATTAAAATAGTATATTTATTGAGTGCTTTTACATTGTCTTGATACAATTTCGTCTGCCTCCAATTCCAATATCATCATCATCATCATCATTTCAGCCGAAAGACGTATATTGTGGAAAGAAAGAAAGAAAAAAACGTTTATTCGTACCTCCCACATACAGTAGAAATAAAATAGGTAAGTATGGAAAAATAACATTAAATCTGTGCGAAGCCAAAAATGCGCCTTACTCAGCATATGCTTGAACATGTTGCAACCTGAGATTGGTTGTTGGCATAGGCCTCCCCCAAGCGTCGCCATAACGATCGGTCCTGTGCGTCTCGCATCCATAGGATTCCCGCGACTCTCACCAGGTCATCGCCAACATCGATATTGTTATATTGGCGGTTACCATGATTTAAGTGAATACTTAACAGGGGACCTCGTCAATGTAGCATTTACTTGACATAGGGCGGATTTCTGAATTGAGTATTTTGAGTTAAGAACGTCTCAAACCATACTTAACTGCCAAATTTTGACAGGTTTTCAGGGCAAAGTAGAGTTTGAGTAATTCTCAACTTCGAATGCTTAAATCAGAAATCGAGGGATATTTCGCAAAACTTAGGTCATACATACCGTCTGGCCCAACCATTATAAACAACAATCTATCAATCTAGAGTTCTAGACGAATATGTCTGACATCTTACAGTGTACAATCCACAGTCCATTCAGTTTGGCAATACCTTTATTTTGAAAGCAGTACGAGGGGGAGGTGGTTTTGTTCTTCAAGTGTACCTTGATCACATACCTTGAATACATAGACCGTGCTTATATACATCATAGTTCTATTGACTCCTTGTAAGGTATATCTCCGTGACGTCACTGGCCAGCTCGAGTGGGCTATAAATCGCATGTGTCAGCGCCAGGCAGTCTGGACATTTGCCAGCCCCTCGCCATAAAGCTGCGAAGCTGTTCTCCTGGTAATTGCGCTCTACATCAGCGTCTAAAGAATTTTATGGTTGATTGGAAACTTGGAACTTATTGCTTATCAAGTTTTTTATTTTACACTTTTTAGTTGTGAGTGGCACTTTTTAGTTGTTAGTGGAAATGTGTATACTGTCTAGAAGAATGTACTTATACAATATTACCATTAGAAACATTTATAGCCGGAGTGAATTTGATGACAATTCTAATAAGCCCGAATACGGTTAGTGTACACTGTTTTGTTACGAAGTTCCGGTGTCTACCTTCCGGCTTTACCTTCATGCGTTCGACGGTACTATTGTTATCAGATTCATTTAAGTATTTAAATTTGTATTGTCGTCGTAGCCTAATCGCTTAGCTATATTATCCGAGACATATATACATCATACATGTGTTTATGAAGTTCCGTTGGCCATCTCTAATCTTTTTGTAAGAGCCACTATGTCAAGTGGTACTTTCTGATTGTACTATTTGATGAAAAAAACAAAATCACTCCATTCCATAATAATCAAAATCAACTCCTTCTAATACTCGTAGTTATCTCAAATCCTTATGAATCAAAACTGGATTTTGAGAAAAATTAGACCAACCTGGAAGTGTTATTATTATTATAATTATCCTATCAAATAAAAAAAGAATTTTTCAAATTGGCCCTTAAATGACTCAGTTCTGTGGTAACAAACACAAAAAGGTCGGATTATTTCTTCCTTTCGGTGTATATCCCTGTTCCATACACCTCTGAACTTACAGTAAAAAAAAACATAATACCTGCAAAAAGACATGCAGTATGGCGTGTGGATCGCCGCCGCCGAGGTTGGCTGCGCGCGCGCCGGCCAGCAGCACGCGCATGCAGAACGGCGCCGCGAAGCATAACCGCCGCTCCCACGGAGACCACGCGCGCATCGCCTGCCGCCAAGAGAAAGGTAGAAGTAGAATAAAGCTTCAAAGCTGGTTTTAATTTCAAACAGATAAGTTATCGACGCCCTCGAGGTCGACTGCAGCGAAGGTGGTGTGACGATCAGCCTTACCATGGCGTGGTTAAATGTGAAGCGTGCGAGCGAGAAAGAGGGATGGAGTTATATAAAGGGATAGGGCTATATAGGGTTATATAGCCCTATTATCCCTTTAAAAGTTCAGTTTAGGTCGTAAAATCGAATCACGTTAAGAGCTCGTGGTAGGGCTCCTAATCATGTACGCGGGGCAAACATGACCAGGGATCGCCGTAGACAGAGAGGTATATATAGAGCAGAAAGGAGAAGTCTTTGCTCAGGAGAAGGACATAAAATAGGCCAAAAAAATGGTAAATAGATTCAAGAAGATAAGACTTAATTGTCAAGAAGAATACATAACATTGGATACCAAAAGATCTTTAGCTGTTGTGGAACTCCTTAAGTTTCTGCATATTATTCTTATCTACAAGTCTGTGTATAGTGTTTCTTACCTTATAAAGTCCAATGAGACTGCCAAGGCTATAAACAGCTAGCGCGAGGTAGCGCAGCGGCGCCGGCGCACAATAAACGGTCGCCGTTACCATCGGGATCGCGCCTGCAGACAATGAGAACATTCCTTTAGTGAATGAGAGACAGCAACATACAACTGTAAAGTATGTCCTTATTCTGGAAAAACCAAAATTGTCCTATATGGGAAATATGATGATCTTCGTAAACTCACTGACCACGCACAAAGGCTTTGTATGGCAGTCAGGTGATGGCATGGCTCCATTACTTATCATGATTTACGAATGCATGTTTTGCTTTTCTAAAGATAAAGTACAACTGTATCGAATGAGTTTAAAAGCCGAAAAATTTACCATAAGTATTATATCAATGTTTTAGGGAGCTAAGTTTCGCATCTTCTAGACTAATTAAACTAACAATGTATTCTTCAAAAAGTTAAATATTTAGTATTGTTGAATGTTCTTGTAAAACCTGCAACTGTGGATGACACAAGAAAATATAAAAACAACGTAGCGCATAAAAGTGACGCCGATATATTTTTTGTGTTATTCGAATTTCATGGAACATGGCAGCTGAAACGTAGCCCCGGGAAATATCAGGACGGAAAAATTCTGACGTAAACCGACGTTGGAGATGTCTTTCCGTTTTGTTCAATAATTTTAGCCAGTTACTGTTAATTTATAAAATATGCTTTTATTGTCAAATTGTATGTACCTACGATATTCACATTTTTGTATTTTCTGATTTTCATCGAGGTAAAGTAAAATGGTTCCAGATTGAAATATTTATATTCAGAGCGAAACAAGAAAAGCTACATTAATTATTTCTTTTAGCTTTCATTTGCATTTTGCTTAATTGAGATGATTGTGTCGTGGCGAGGGGAAAAAAGTCAGATTAAATAAATCAGCGCAAAATCTAGGTCATAGTTACTTATTGCAACGAGGATCCTGAGTTAAACTTTAGCACTTTCAAAATTTTTTGTTTCTTTTATCCCTGGCTTGAAGCCAGGGTACTGTTCGCTTAGTAGGTGCTAGGCGCTAATTGATATAGGGCGGGTTTTAGCTTTGTTATTGAAAACAAATGGTATCAACACTAAAGAAAAAACAAAAGTTTTAGACCTGACCTAAATCTTCAGATAGTAATGACCTACATATCTAATCATTATTAATGACCAGCAAAACTTACAAGCAATTACATAACTAAAGCCTGATTACATATTGTACGGCGTCCAAAATGTTCGTCCTCACTTGTCAATCCTGTGATTGATGTGTTTTTAATGACCTCCTTTTCCCAAATAAGTTTTATTGTAGGTAATAAATCCTGTCGGATAGCAAGACACGTTATTTTTTGGGTGCAGATGTTACGAGGAAACCGTAAAAGCCTTCTTCTCCGAACCTCGTTTAAGAAGCTTTAGTTGACGGCACCGCCATCTTGCGGTATTTCACCGAAATATGTTTGTTGTTTGAAACAAAGCTAAGCGTGAATTTTTATTTTTATTATTTTTTAAACAGTCTTTCTACTCTATAGTTGCCATTTTAAGACGTGCGCGGTTTTTGGCGTGAATTTTTTCGAGTGTAGTTCACTGGCTGTTTTAATTTATCACAAATTGATTCCCAGTGGCAAAATGAAGCTGCGAATTTTATTGTAGTATTGACTACCTCAGCGAAGCTAGCCAAGAAGGCTGACTCGATACTTTTGTTTCCAAATGTGGCAAAAACATTAGAATGTGTTGTATTCGCATTATATATTTATTACTGATGTCGAGGCGATATGGTCTAAAGACCTTAGCATGCCCAAATGGAGTGCAGATAAAGAACAAAACAGATTTAATTTTTTACCGCCTTATCGAAAAAAAAAAAAAATCAAAATCGGTCCACAATTGACCGAGAAATCGGTGAACATACATAAAAAAACATACATTCAGCCGAACATAGAACCTCCTTCTTTTTGAAGTCGGTTAAAAAAAACACTAGTTTTGCTGTTGAATAAATTGTTAATTTAATGATTTTTCTTCACGTGAATATACACGTGAATATTGGTGATTACCATAGATATCCGATATACCTATCGATATCCGTGGTGATTACCGTCCTCGGCTCTCCGCCTTCGTCTCGGATCTAAATACCGCCTCAGCGGTGATCACTAACATTATACACTTGTATCACAATGTAATATTGTGAACAGTACTATCGTTTGTTTATTTTACAGCAGATATAATTTTTATTTATTTTTTAAAATTATATATACCAGTGCTTGATTGCAATCCCACTTGATGGTAAGCAGTGATGCAATCGTTGATGGTAAATCGCACTAGTTTATTAAAAGTCTATTCACTCTACCTTGAAGACTCCTAAATTATTATCAGACGGAAGACCGCAGCAGACAAATTGTTCCAATCCTTCGACGAAACGTGAAATAATGTATGTTACAGCGACAAGAAATCATATACCTAATGTCTATGCCATCAATGAATACTTTTGCGAATAAACCAGAACAATTAGGTACCGTATAAATTTTGTCTTTTTTAAACTTCGACAATATTTAATGCCAGCCGAATGTTTGCCAATACGAATGTAGCCAGATTTATCGGATTACAACAAATGAAATGGAATGAAATAAATACTTATCTGTGTTCGGTAACCATCGATCAGCTACTTTTTTTACCTGCGATAATTATTTTTAGTAGTAGTAGTATAAAAAAATACGATACGATAAGAGAAATGTGTTTTTAACGTGGTTTTTAAATGGTTTAAGTCATATTTGAGATCCTGATTAGGTATTTAAAACCATTTCACCAATTTCGGTAGGGGCACGCTCGGCGTATTCTGTACTTTTGTTCTCTTTTACTTTGTATTTGTAACCGTTGTGCTGTGTCTGTTCTGAAATAAAGTATTTCTATTCTATTCAATACATGCATATACCTAAGGCATACTGCATAATGTTATGTGTTAAGAAAGTTTTATTTCTGAAGCAAAAGTAACTTAGTACTTTAATAACATTTTGTAACGAAACACGTGCAAGCGACTGCAAGAAAATTTTTCTCGTTTTTAACAGGCCACGACCTTGCCAAGCATAAGCTGCAAATAGTTATTACTTTTACGCAAATTACCAGCGCCGGCAGTGCTTTATACTTAAAGGTACAGTTTTCCGTGCTTACATGTAAAATACTTGTTTATTAAACAATAAGAACTGTTGCTACTGGCTTTGACCTACTACTACTTTTATTAGCTTTCATGGTTATAAGTACTGCTATATTACAGAAAATATAAAACACAAAGAAACCAATAAATACCTAATTTCAAAAGAAGAATAACATACCTTTAATATAAAATTTATTTGAACTTATGATTCCAAGTCAATCCAATGATATACACTTCAAAGCAACCCGTTTTAAAAATCTCCAATTTCATAGGTAAAGACCTATTATTATAAAGAGGTAAAGTTTTTTTTTTGTTTTTACGTTTTTTTGTTTGTAGGAGGTAATCTCTGGAAGTACTAGTCCGATTGCTAAATTTTTTTCACAAATAGAAAGCTGCTTTGTTCCTGAGGCTATATAGGCTATATTCTATGTACGCGGGCGAAGCTGCGGGCAAAAGCTAGTTTCATCTAAATTCGTACAACCGTTTAAGCGTGAAGAAGTAATAAACACACACACAATCACAAACTTTCGCTAGTGTGATTACAAACTGGGACAGACTGGATGCGGAAATCGAAGGACCGGGTGTTATGGTGTAACTGGAAAGACATGTCTTATTAAACTTAGAGCCGATTTTCCAATAAATTTAACTGAGGAATGAAAATGGTGGTTTGGATAGCTTTTGCATAGAAAACATGTCAAACAGTTATATTTATTCTTCTGATAAAAGTTGTCCGACTATTGGTAAGTAAATCGGCCCTTATAAGTTTATGCTGTTCAAATGTTATTAAGACATACGAATGGTACCACAAAGAGCTGTGAAGCTCGTTTTGTTTTCCAAAGAATACCAAAGCTGTGGTTTTCCAACCTTTTAAGCTCGAACACAATTTCCTATTTTGATCTTACACGATCCCTTAAGATGACATAAAGATAAAGATCAATCTATGCTGCAATGATATTTTAACCGAGTCAGGGTAACTTTTACTTAAATAAATGTTTATACTGTTTATATGTTACTAAAATATACGAATCAAAGAGTTGTGGAAAGAAAAATCAGAATACAAATTCTGAAGTTGTTTTTTTCAAACAAACCCAGACGGTGGTTTTCTAAACTTCGAAGATCGAACTCAATTTCCTTTTTTGATCTTACACAATCCCTTAAGAATCAATCTACGCTGCAATACCTCATCTAAATCGATAGAAATTTTAACCGAGTCAGGGTCAACTTTAAAAGTAAATGCCGTCCGTTCCCCCTCGGCGTTTATTTTCGGTTTCCTCCCCATGTTTGTGGTCATAGAGGGGTGCACGTCACCCCGGGATTCCCCACTTAAGGTGTTAAGATTAGTCACTCGATATAACGGGATCGGGGAAAATGCCTTTATTCGGTGTTAGATTAGCACATTTTTGGTTTTATCGTATTTAAAATTGCGATATTGCGTACCTAAGTGGTAAGGTGGCTAAATATTTTAATTAGATTTTCTCTTGATAAGATTATTTGGGTTTCTGCTGAAAGTGCCGAACAAAAGCTTCCTGATAACCGAAGTGAAAAATTAAGGGGTATAGAGGCATATAATTGTCTCTTTTTTTGTGATGTGAATTTATCAAATGACTCTCGTGCTCTAAGGTGAAGTGAGAGGGTGTGTCAGACTTTTACTGACTAAAACCCAGCTATATTCCTTCATTTGCACTTTGCGATTTAGCGCCACAGTACAGTAACTCTAACGTTCCCTGTAGCCCAATTATGTCACCACTAGCTGCTACTCCCGGAATAAAAAGTATCCTAAGTGCTATTCCAGGACGTGGTCTACTTGTGTTCCAAGTTTCATTGTGAAGAAGTAACAAACTTACACACATACCATCATTCACACAAACCATCATACACACACACCATCATACACACACAGCCACAAAGATTCTTCAAGCTTGATACGTGTAATTCAGCCTTGAAGGAAAAATGATCAGTCTTTCCAAAGGCTGCCCTGTAAAGCATAGAAGAAGACTTTGCCCAATAACCATAAAGTTAAAGTCAGAGACCAAAGAAATTCTTTTAAAACACAAAGGAAGTAGAAACAACATATGTCCAGGTTAGCATAGCATAGTCGGTCTTATAATGTTCACACTGCTGGGACTCAGGCCTCCTCTCTAGGAGAGGGAATGAGCCGTAATCCACCACGCGGACCCAGTGCGGGTTGGTGGATGTTACATGTCTTCGAATTTTTGGTTTTAGGACATGCCGGTTTCCTCACGATGTTTTCATTCACCGTTTTGAGAGCGGTGGTGATGAAATAAATTACACAAAGTAGTGCGCCTGGTTGGGTTTGAACCCGCGACCTACAACTCGTAAGTCGGGGCCGTTACCACTCGGCCACCACTGCTCTCAACTGTCCGGTTGCACACGACGTTTTCAATTGGCAAATGCGTTTCAGTTTGCGAGTTTACGATTTCCGACTTACGAGTTTTGAGTTTACGAGTCCCGGGAGTACAGCTATAACAAAGACTTTGATGTATCTATTGTCTACCGAGGCTTAAGGCGATGCTCCAGTTAAAAATCAGATCCATTTTAGCTTAAGGGGATGCTTCGTGTATAGTCGGATGTGCTTTGAGTTTGAGGCTGTTATATTTTTAGCGTCGAATATGAAACGTGTCTTATGTTTGGTATCCAATCTATGTTGAATAGGAATTATACTTTTAACAGACATCAAAAACCAGTGTTTTTTTTAACGTTCCGACCAGCAATGGCCTATGACGTCGTATAATTTGTTGTTAACACAATATCTAATCACGTCCAATAAAAATAGCAGCGTTTTACCTTCAAATAGAGCGCATGTTGTGTCGGGAGACTTTTTTTTTCTTTTCTTTTTCGGTGTCATATAAAAAATATTTGAGTCTAACATCTTCCGTTTTCGCGTCATATCTATATGGGTATACTGTATATGCAACAACCGGGAACCATCATGACGTATTTCCGCTTTCGTTCACCAGGTGGCTGCAGCGCGCCAAGTCGTCCATTGTGGCCTCAAATTCCTAAAACTTAAGAAGAAATCAAACCAGGCAGTCTTTAAAAGTATGACCCCGAATGAGTCTCCGAACATAACATGCGTTATATTTGAAGGTAAAACGATGTTTAAAAAACGAATAGTTTACAAAATTTTATTTTATACTTTATATTTTAAGCATATATACCGAATGTTATTTTATAAAATATCGAACATAACTCTAAAAGATAAAAATAAAGAAAAAAACGAACTTTAAAAGATGTGAACCGTCTGAAAAACTGGATGCCAATTTGGCGCGCTGCAGCCACCTGGTAAACGAAAGCGGAAATACGTCATGATGGTGGGAGGTTGTTGCATTTACACATATAGATATAACACGAAAACGGAAGATGCTAGACTCAAATATTGTTTATATAGGTATCCCCGAATGAGGCCGAAGGATACAATATGTCATTACTTGTATACGTCTCATAATGTCAAGCAGCCATAGTAAATTTTATTAGTTAAACTTTTTCGACGCAACACTTACAAATGTCAAATATCTGGAGCTGCTTGTAGAGCAGAACGTTTATCAACGTAGGCAGAGGCGTAACGTCGACTAATTTAAACGTGGGCGAAGGTGCACCAGCGAGGCCTTTTTCTTTCATAAATTCAAAAACGAGACAGTGACTGTCGCAACCCAGTGTTCGACTACATCGTCGCTTACCATCAGGTGAAGTAGTGGTCAAACGCAAGCCTATTTAATAAATTATAAAACAAAACCCTCGTTGTTAAAGAGCCCTCGCACATGCGAGGCCCCGGTGGGTACGAGGCCGTGGACGAGGGTCCACTGCGCTCACGCCTAGCTACGATACTGAACGTAGGTATGTTCATTTTACCAATCCGCACTGGGCCCGCGTGGTGGATTACGGCCCATTCCCTCTCCTAGATAGGAGGCCTGAGTCCCAGCATTGGGAACATTATAAGGCTGTTTATGCTATGCTTTGCTTTATGTCCATTTTAAATGAGAAAATATTGTGTCATAATGTGCACACCTCACGAGAGCGGCGCCGCTGGGGCGCACGTGTTAATAAATGCAGTGTTTTATCGCTAGCATTTACTCAGAAAAGTTAATCATTTTTAATGACGCCGTATCTTAAGAGCACGATATTTCATTTGCGCAATTGAATATATACTAATTTATGATTCAGACCATCACAACAACAGCTCACGCCATCAAATTTGCAGCAAAGGGCCGCACGGCGGCCGCGCGATTGCAGCGCTGCTTTGTTATTCCTTTTATATAAAAGACGCGCGACTGCAGCGCTATACCCGCGCTGCAGCCGCGCATCGGTTCAACAATATTATCATGCTCGAATCTAGCAGAGCGGCGGCAGCGCTGCAGCAGTGCTGCCACCGTACGGTACTTTGCGGCTAATTTAAAGTACCGTACCATACTTTATTTATGTAAGGGCTTACATCACAAGCAAATAAAGCACCATACAATATGTCATTTACTGTAAGACCATGTACAGACTTCAGACATCTTCGCATCACTGATCATAACTAGGGCACGCACACACTGTGGCCTCAACTCCCCGCGTGTTCGGTTTATTGCCATTTGATGTGGAAACTATCTCCAGTCTATTATCCTCGTATATTTTTTGCTTTTGTTTTTATTGCTAGAGTAATCTTTAGGTGTCTTGATCAAAAAAGAAGAAGGAACAACTATTATTTGAGGATACTTAATGCCAGCATACCTAATATACTAAGCCCGTCTGTCTGTCTGTATGAATGTAATAACACCAAAAACTACTAACCGGATTATCATGTCGTTTTCACCAATAGACAGAGTGATTCATGAGAAAAGTTTAAGTGTACAGTGCATGCATATTATAGTAGAGAAAAGCTGAGAATTTCAAAGTTTTTTAAAACCAGAGCGAAATTGGGACGGATCACTAAACTTTATATATATCATTCTTCTGTACATGTGTTTGTCACCTAACTCCTCTTAAACGCCTTGACCGATTTGGATAAAATTTTGTGTGTATATTTGAGTGTGTTCTTGGAAGGTTTCTTAAAAATGCAATTGAACCCGGTAGGTGGCGCTGCAATCGGATTCTCAATTTTATTTTCTGACTTAAAGGCAGTTTTCAGGCAGGACAACGTCTGCTGGGACCGCTGGTCTAGTGTAAAATACGGCTGCCTATAATAAAGCAGTTTTGAGTTGAGTGCAAAAATATTGTTTATCACAAGTTTGTCTTATGATATTGACACTTTCTGCTGTAAAGGGTGTAACTACAAATCTAATGCTTTTAGCTATGAGCAGGAAACGAAAATAAAATGTGATTGACAGTTAGGGAAATGTTAGTAAAAATATTTATTTTCACCGTTGTGTAATTTGAAAAACGCCTTTCGAGAGAGCGTGAAAAACTAAGTAAGAATGCATAAAAAAAGTCAAAATGGTATTTACGCCCTTTGCACCGAAAGAAAGTGTTGATATTATCCTGCTGCTTCCCTTATAATGAGGAATATTTTGGTTACAATGAAGACATTGTTAAATTCTTTAATTAAAAACATTTGAATTTTTTAATAAGCCAAAGACATAAATTAGTCAAAGTTTTTTTTTATTTTAAATAAACCATTAACAGGCACTTTTGAATTGTCAAGAAGTCAGTCAGTCAGAAAAATGATACTAACTGCACATCGTAAAGCGTGATCTCTATGGAGAGGAATGTGGAAGAAACACCATGGACACTCTTTTCATGTCTTTTGCTTATGAGATCATGACGTGGTCTATAAATGTTTGTATATTATATACCTGTGTGGTAAAACACGTAATACGTGGATGTTTTACCTGTAAAGAGACAGAGAAACCTACACCGTCGCGTTATTAATATTAGGTTTATTTTAGGTTACCTACAGTCACTGGTTCCAGTTTGCTCATGTCTAAAATACCACTATTTGACCCATTATTTCGCTGAAGTGTGAAGTCAGCTCAGTTAGGTTACAACGGTATTTATGCTCGGGAGCCTCTGTTTCTGTTTTGGGTTAGGTTATTATAAATCTCACAGTTTTATTATACGAGGCTTTTGGCGTTCAAATATTTATATTTGAGCACTGAAAACTGTTCTATGGGTATGAAAGCTGGCTAGAATGTCGCATTGTTTGAACAAATTTAAAAAGAGAAGTGATAGATGCAGTGTTATTTATAATTAATACTGATATGATTTTTTTTAAATCTTTATTGAAGTAATACAATTTATATTTTTAATGTTTTTTACTTCTTCTTTTTATATCGATGGGCTCAGATTATGTCTTCTCTGACGAGTAGTAGTACTCTGCGGGCTGCTGTGCGTCGTGGTTGTGTACAATGGACGACAAAAGCGCGGGGGCCCGGCGCGTAGCTGCTGTCCGGGATCACGCCCCGCGTCCGCGTGTCAGACTTTTACTGACTAAAACCCACTCCTGATTCCTTCGTTGCCTTTCATTCCAGGGCCGGGTTTTCCTTTCAGAAGCGAACCCATGGCCCCAGTAGGCTTCGACCGTGCTGGGCCTCTACGGTTTGCTAACATCTCCTTGAGGCGCGCGTGGAACACTACACGCCGACGACGACTTGAGCTTGGTCCGGACGGTTACCGGATGGTCGGACAGCGAGCTACCCATTGCTTGCCGTCCGCAAGCCCGCGTCTACGGTGGCCAGAAATCGCGCGGATCCGGATCCCGGCGGCTGGGCCGTGAGAGCCGTTGCCTCGCGCGTGCGGGCGCCTCCTTTGCTAGCATTACTGCTTCGCAGAGGGAGGTGACCG
Organism: Mythimna impura; assembly: GCA_905147345.3. NCBI lineage: Eukaryota > Metazoa > Arthropoda > Insecta > Lepidoptera > Noctuidae > Mythimna > Mythimna impura. The sequence goes on along the minus strand of LR990351.1, from coordinate 22,833,520 downwards.
CCTGCCACTCCTCATCGCTTCGGACCATGGCCTGTACCAAGGCTCGGCGTGAGAGATCGTTGCCGCCGATCGCCCCCACGAGGACACGGCGGTGCTCTGCCCAAGCGCGACACACCTCTACCGTATGCTCCACCGTGTCCTCCGAGCGGTCTACACAGTCATGACACGCGAGCGATTCTTCCGCACGTAACCGGTGCAGGAACCTCCCGAACTGACCATGTCCGGTGAGAACCTGCCTCATACGGAAGGTGAGGACACCGTGAGGTCTTTCCAACCACTCCTCAAAGAGGGGACTTACCGCCATAATTATGGCGTGCCCAACCCTTAAAGGCATTAAGTCCGCCTCTGTAATTTTGTGTGCATAAAGAATAAATAAATTAATATGCATGTAATTATACCACACCACCTAAAACAACTAGATACCACCAACACCATACACCTAAACCTTTCTCAAAAATCACTCTGTGTGTTAGTGGAAACAGCATGAACATCTGGTCAGTATTTTTTGTGTTTATCGCATTCATACAGACAAACAGACGAAGTAAGGGATTTTGATGTTTACTTATTATAATGTGTAAGGACATACCATTACCGTACCTACCATTACTATATTTTAAACTAGCTGACCCGGTGAACTTCGTACCGCCTAATAGTAAGGATAACGCCATCTACTGGCATTACCAGAACAACATAATTCATTTTATAATGACATTTTAATTAGTTATGGCGTTGTATTCGGTTTTTATTTTCGTGATTTTTTTCTATTTCTCTTACCTTTTAAACCTTCCCTGGACACTCACAAATATTTCAAGACCAAAGTTAGCCAAATCTCTACCAAACTCTACTCTACCCTACTCTACCCTACTCTACCCTTCTCTACCCTACTCTACCCTACTCTACCCTACTCTACCCTACTCTACCCTAATCTACCCTACTCTACCCTACTCTACCCTACTCTACCCTACTCTACCCTACTCTACCCTACTCTACCCTACTCTACCCTACTCTACCCTACTCTACCCTACTCTACCCTACTCTACCCTACTCTACCCTACTCTACCCTACTCTACCCTACTCTACCCTACTCTACCCTACTCTATCTACCCTACTCTACCCTACTCTACCCTACTCTACCCTACTCTACCCTACTCTACCCTACTCTACCCTACTCTACCCTACTCTACCCTACTCCACCCTACTCCCGACCCCCGATCCGATTCCCAGAACTACTCTATATGCTCACAAAATTTCATGAGAATCTGTGAAGCCGTTTCGGAGGAGTACGGGAGCGAACATTGTGACACGAGAATTTTATATATAAGATATATATATATAGATAGATTAGATGAGCATAAGCATAGCTTAATCAACCTTTTAATATTCCCACTGCTGGGACTCAGGCCTCCTCTCTAGGAGAAAGAATTGTAATCGGTGGATTACGGCGAGTGACGTGGGCCCAGTGTGTTTTGGTTAATGTCACAAGTCTTCGATTTTTTGGTTCCTTACGATGTTTTCCTTCACCGTTTTGAGAGCAGTGGTGATGAAATAAATTACACAAAGAGCAACATGAGACTGGCTGGGTTTGAACCCGCGACCTACAACTCGTAAGTCGGGGCCGTTACCACTCGGCCACCACTGCTCCTCATTCTAAATACTGGTAAAAAATGGGTGGTAAATTTTGTAAATATAATGTAAACTTTTATATCACCATCATCATTGATGGTAAATGCTAAACCTCCTTTTCCGTCAAGATAGTGTTATGCCATGTCATTCCTATTTCCCCATTTTTGCCAAGCGAATGAATATGGCATCTCTCATTGATCAATTGTGCAGTCATTCGGGAACACTCAGCAGTAGACGTCATCATCATTCTTCGCAGCTGACGGGAAGATAAGGCACTCTTTATATTAAAGAGATAATATTTATCATCTTCAATGTAGTGCTATCCAACCTGTTGTCCGTGGCCACTTTTGGCCGAAGTGTTTTCACGTCAATCGATCTTGGGAACCTTAAGAGGATAAGTATCGGCTCATTTATAAGTAGGTATAGAACTTTCGGCTGTAAATTAAGTTTATTTTACGCTGGTAGCAACTTGTAATGACCATCATCAACAATTTTCTTGCCTCTTTTGTTGCGCCGACCACAAGTGACATCGGAGTTACATGTTCAATTTAATGAAAATACAATATACCTAATAAACCTAAAAACCTAAAGCAACAATATCAATTAAATGGTCGGTTCTTGTAAGATCTTTAAGCACAATGGATATGTAAGTTCATAGCAAGACGCGAGAAACCACTAGTGAGTGTAAGTATCAAGTTTGTATTGACATTGTGAGTACGTTACCTAAAAAAAATAATCTTATTTCACTACTCATCTCAGATAACATGTGGATTTCAGGTTTTACTGTACGGTAACAGCACTACCCGCTAGATAAATGAACCGTGGCTCCCGCAAAGGTGTTAAAGGTAATAAAACTTAAAAATAACTGTACATTCTAAAATCTTCCGGCTGGTGATTCAGCTTTACGGTTCGGTAGAACGAGCGACAGTAAAACAAGAAAGAATAGTGGCGAGGCTAAATCTGGACGATAAAGTTTATAGGTATTGTTTGTGGGCCGCTGCGCGACAGGGAGGTGACGCAGCGGCAGCTGAGCGGGAACGCAGCGGTAACTGAGCGGCAACGCAGCGGTAACTGAGCGGCATCGCAGCGGTAACTGAGCAGCCAACGTTACGTGCAGAGCTTATCCTTCCGTGCTTCGTTAACATCAAGGACTTTCTGACCATACTGTTTTTTTTTTAATACGTTTAAAATGCATTTGAGTTGGGAATTATGTAAAGATTCAGTACGTTTATTTCTTGCTAGTGACTTTGAGTAAAGGATTAATGTAAATAAGGCCTGCCTGGCCGAAACCTGTCACCCTGACTACTATGATTTGCATTGTAAGAAACTGTAAGGAAAAAAGAAAGCCAAATTTAAAACCGAGTATTTCATAAAAATTAAGGTATTTTTTTGTAGTAATAAAGGTCCAGTACTACAACGGGATAGAAAATTTCTTAATTCTAACTCATTAATAAACCTTACCTAGCAAAATCAGATTAAACCGAAATAGATGTGAGGCACTAGTTGGTAAGTAAATATTGCAGACGTCGGAAACAGCCCCGCTCGGTCATGTGAATATTACATGATGTACAGGTACGCATGTTTACGTACTTACGCTTAAATTCTTACATACAAACAGAGATAACAACCAGTGTTTGTTTATTAGGGATTTCAGAATAACCGTTGTTTGGCGTAAGCGTGCTACGAAGCTACGTTACGCCGCTACGAGTTTCGTAGCATATTTCGTAGATGGGCCTGTTTGGCTACAGTTCCTTTTTAGTTTTCCGTAGCCAAATGGCAAAAAACGGAACCCGTAACGGATTCGTCATGAAACTATAAGAACTATACTGTTGAAACTTGGTAAGTAGATGTATTCTGTGAACCGCATTAAGATTTTCACACAAAAATAGAAAAAAAAAACAATTTTTTTTTCTTCAAACCCACACTTGTGGGTTATCTATCTATGGATAGGTCTTCAAAAATGATTGAGGTTTCTAATTTAATTTTTTTCTAAACTTATAGTTTGCACGAGAGACACTTCCAAAGTGGTAAAATGTGTGTCTCCCCCCCCTGTAACTTCTAAAATAAGTGAATGATAAATCTAAAAAAATATATGATATACATTATCATGCAAACTTCCACAGAAAATTGGTTTGAACGAGATCTAGTAAGCAGTTTTTTTTTAATACGTCATAAATCGTAAACCGCAATTTACCTTTCAAGTTTGTACGGAACCCTCAGTGCGCGAGTCCGACTAGCACTTGCCCAGTTTTTGAGATTTACTAATGTGTTGGGTGTTCCGTGTAAGATTTTTGTAATTAAATTATGGATTTTATTGTCGAACATATTTCTCTTAAATGTACAAAGAAAGTCTGTGTTGTGTAAAAATCGACAGAAATTGCGAGTTCAAGGGTAATAACAGTAAAATGTCAGAGAAGATTAAAAACCAGCCCAGTAGGTACCATAAAACAATAAACTTCAAAGCTTGAAGTTGTCGTTCTAAACAATATGCTAAATACTCCCAAAACAATGATAAGTGTAGATTATATAAACAGCCAGCTATGGTCACAGTTAATGTTGAGTTGAGCGCAAATGTCATGGGCAGACGTGCCCACTTGCCCGGCCAGCGTAATGTTGCGAAAGCCTGGCCAACATAAAGTTACGAATGCCCGCACTGCCCGACTGTTTCGTGATTAGGACAAATCGTTTCCTACCCGCCAAGTTTGACCCGGGCTATCGCAAAAATACCCCAGTTTGGGTCACTAGCGATTAGCGATTTAGACGGATTTTCACTATTTCGGTAAGTTTGGAAGGATTTTGTAATAAATTGACTGTTGAATTTTTATAAAGTGGGGAAAAAGTCAATATTGATTTTTCGCTCGCCGAGAGGTAAGTATGTAATTTATCGTGTGTTTTGTTTGTACTGTGTGATTTAAATAAGGCGCTTTTGCAAACATTCCGTTTGTAACAAGGCCCGCGGAAAAAAAAAATCTAGAAGCTGTTTTATACATCTGGATCATGAACTTGTTACAGAAAAGAAAATGGTAACCCTCTATCTCAAAAACACCCATGAAAAGGAGCTTCCTTCGTCGACACTGTGCTGTCACTTCTGTTGGTGGAATACCCTCTGTTCTAATTGATATTGTTCTTTAAATAATATAAACTAGTGCTTGACTGTCATCCCACCTGATGGTAAGCAGTGATGCAATCGTTGATAGTGAAGCGCACTAGCTTGTTAAGAGCCTATTCACTCTAGCCTTGAAGACACCTAAATTATAATATTATTATATTAACCAGTGTTATGTAGTTTCATGTCGAGATTGGCTGCTAAAGCTGTGTGGTTTAAGCGATGTTTCTGCTGCAGATGTCATCCTATTTGTACGTAATTAGAAATTAATTTGGATGGCTCACTCTATCACGCAGTATTTTTGGAACGGAAATAAAGTATTCATTAGTTACTAAAAGTATTTTTAATAATACGTTAACCGGGTGTATTTTAAATATATAGCTGCGGTTATGTACACACATAGACCGCCAAATATCACTGCTGCAAAATTAGATCCATCGAATAATGATTCAATCACCGGTATTCGAGGTAGACCTGAGGTATCTTCATCTGAGATCTGATATTCTTCTGTGAGTAACTGTTCCATAACGTACGAAGTAGATGACTCTTCTCTTAGAGTTTTCTCCAGCGTGTGGCTATAGCTATACAAGATTTACGTATAATAAGTAAACTAAATATATAATAATTAGGTAATATAAATTAGTATTCCATGCTAGAATGTACATTCTGTATCAAAACAAATAAATGTTTCAATGTCAACTGTCAAGCGCTGTCAAGGCTGAAGTTGCTATGGCAAAATATTCAATGTTTTTTTTTAATGGCAACATTGTCCAGCTTCGTATTACAAACTATTTATGTTATTTATATTAACATATTTGAATGGTATACACGCTATATTTTTGGTTTAACATTTAATTTGTAACATTTCAATAATATTATGCTAGGCACGCTAAAGTTTTTGCCATTTCAGACAGTAATAACATTATTCGAATCGTGTAATTCTTTTCAAATATAAGTGTGTAAATAGATCCCGTTAAGCGATTACGTAATGTTTATTTTTACTTAGACCTGGTCAAGGCCTAGTAATCCAGAATATTTATTTAGAACTTTATGAATCTGACCTTTTTCAATACTTTTTTTATTGGAACTATCACGATCACACACTTTCACCATTAGGTAGGTACCTACTACACAATAACGAACTAAGCAAGCAATGATTTTTCTTGTAAAAACGAGACATAAAATTGACCCTTTGATTTTGTCAGTTTCAATGCAGATGATGATAAATCATCATGACCGTCATCTGGAGTCTTACTTCACCCACTGCTGGGCAAATCCCTCTCTGTTCTCGTTTACATCTCCACGCATCTTCTAACATATAATAAAGCATTTGAACTTGGCGTTTTTAAATTATATCCAATTCTGCTTATTACCCGGATGCTGCTCATATCTAGGTACTGACTTAACAACCAGATTTCTAAGTTCAACAGTGGATTCTACATATTCTATGAACTAAACTAATCCCGACCAGAATCCACGTTCCGATATCAAGTCAAACAATAGGAGGACAGTTTAATAATGTGCAGTTCAAAGTTTCTGTTCGCGGTATTAATGTTGCATTCAATTATCTTAATTCGCCATTCAGTTAACAGCCTAGCTTTTTTACTAAACGGCACCATTAAACTAGCAGCCCGAAATATATTCAACCAATCAATCAAACAAGAAATAATTCTGTTTTTTTTTAATGATGATTTATTTTCTGCCCCCCTAGCCAAGTTACGACCGTTTCGTTTCGATTCTCTTGCGGCGAACGCCTTGAGTAGGCCATGCCTCCGATTCCTTTGCTCTGAAGTCATCTCAACGGTCAGTCACGTGGTTAGAACAAAGGAATCGGAGGCGTGGCCTACTCGAGGCGTTCGACGCAAACGAAACGATTGTAACTTGGCTAGGGAGGCTGTAATTATCAGTTGTTATTTGGCAAAACTGTTTTATTAATTGAACTTTCTATATGTGTATTTTTCTGAAATAAACTATTATAATTATTATTCGGCTCCATAACTTTTAATTACTTGCCTATCCTAGACATTTACGAGAGGTCGTGGCAACTCGTAAAATATTTTTGCGTCAGCTGGTAATGTGCTGACGAAGTCGTAAGTGAGATAAACTTACTTACGACTTCCAGCCTCTATGATGGATGACGGGGGCTTCGTTCACTCGCTAGTGGCTAGCCCCATCATCTTCTTCGAACTTAACCTGTCCTTATCACGGTGCCCTAAGTTTTATTCGTCACATTATCAAACTATTGTATGAATGGCCTAAGTATTAGTCAGCCAATTCATTAAATGTCGTATTAGACGCATCGGCATATCATTCAGGCCGCTAGTTGGACGGCACCATTTAGTTATCAGGGTAGGTCGTTTACTGAATGGCAAACTAAGCCAGTTTACTGCGACATTAATATAAGCCGTGAAGTTATCCTCAAACTACGTATTTCCATGAATGTGTTCAGCTCTAGTACTAAATGCTATAGATTTCATAGACAAGCTTTATTTTATTGAGTAATTATACTGACCAGACATGGATTTCTCTTGAAACCTGTGTTTTGTTAAAGAGTTAATTAGGCACTAGGGCACTATTTTATACTAATTTTAATAATTCTGCAAAAGTAGAATAAAGGTACTAGAGACAACCAAATACTGTTTTATGTGAATCAGCTGTTTCACTTTGACAAATAAAATTTTGGTTCAATTGTGTTAATAATAATTTCCTTTGCTTAAATTATAGGAAAACTTTCTCTTGTAAGTACTGTCCTGTCTAAATATGTCTCTATCGTTATCCATTTAAAAAAAATATAATTATGTTTTTATCTTAGTGCTGATTACGACACTTCGATTTAATTAAAAATTAGCGCCATGTTTGACCAAGATCCATGCCACTTAAAATCATGACACTTTTTTGGACAGCACAGTACTATAAAAGAGAAAGCTTTCCATTACGTGTTCATAAATCAACCCACTATTCGAACAATAATTTTCCTAATCTCAGTCATATTCCCTCATAAACACACATACACACACCCTCACCCTCTCACACACACGCACACACACACCCTCACATACCATCACACACATACACCCAAACACAACTTATATTCACTTAAATACTAACACTGAATTAAACTATTTTATTGTAAACATGATCTGTTATAAGTAACCTACCGCATTTAATAATGTGAGAGTACATTATGTGTAAAAATGTATCTCCGAATGAGAGGGAGTCCTGGTGTCCTGAAATACAGGCCTTACGTCTAGCTTAGGCACCAGTCTCCCACAATATAACATTATAATTGTAAAACTGCAGTAATGTATTGCTTTCTATAAACTATGTAAATGTACCTTATATTGTGGTGAGAAATAAATATTATTATTATTATTATTTCCTTTATTTACTTTATATACATATTTTGTACATTTTTAAATATTTCTTAAAACATAAATAAAAAAAAAACATTTAAAAATATAAAAAATAGTACCCCACCGGTATCGGGAACAGGGTCCAAGCTACCGGCGGTCAGGGCTCCAGAGAAAGGAACCTCCTAACGATACGAGCCGTGTCCAGGAGTACCGCTTTCTGAATCAAGGCCTTGATCCAGCCGCCTAACGCGAGCCTCCTAAGGTGTTGGTCGAGGCTCTTGGCTATTAAGCCATTGGCTGACACGACTATCGGTACAATGATCGCTGAGTCCACATCCCACATGTCGACAACCTCGCGAGCCAAGTCAATATACTTGATTTGTTTATCTTTCTCGGCTTTCACGAGGTTCTCGTCATGCGGAACGGATATGTCAACAATCATTGCACGCCTCTCGCTTCGGTCCACCACCACTATATCAGGCTTATTGGCTACAATAGTCCTGTCAGTGATGATGGACCGATCCCAGTACAAAGTGATATGACCATTATCAAGAACTGGGTCGGGCTCATACCTGTAGTACGGCACTTCCGATTCCACAAGAGAGTATTTCAGAGCAAGTTGCTGATGGATAATCCTGGCTACAAGGTTGTGTCTATGCAAGTACTCTCCGTTAGCTAGACGAGAACAACCAGAGATAATGTGACGAATTGATTCTCCCGGACGGTGACATGCCCGACAGATGTCAACCGTGCCGTCCTTCACAATAAATCTCCGGTAGTTATTCGTCATGATAACTTCGTCCATAATTGCACAGACAAAACCTTCGGTTTCCCCAAAGAGGTCACCGAAACGCAGCCAGGCTACGGACGCCAATTGGTCTACATCGGGCCCGTGAAAGGCCCGGAAAAAGCGTCCGTGAAGTTCCTTGCTCTGCCATACTTCCCTGCGATCGTTAGTGTCAAGCACTACCGGTTTACGCCAGTTCTCGTTAGCCAGAGAGAGCGGGGTGAGTCCCTTGTCCACTGCCACTACATCTCCATGCATACCCACGTCGGTAGCTAGGAAATATTCCCTGAGACTGCATACCTCGCGGTTGTGTAGGGTCTTAGCATTTAAAAAACCTCGACCTCCACACTTCCGCGGGATATACAGTCTCATCACCGACGATCGTGGGTGATGCATTCGGTATGCAGTCAGCAGTGTGCGGACCCTCCTATCCAGGGCGTCAAGTTCCGTTTGAGTCCATTTGAGTACGCCGAAAGAGTACATCAATACCGGCATGACCCAACCGTTGAAGGCGCGCACCTTGTTTCCGCCTGAAAGAAGACTATTGAATACCTTCTTCAGGCGTCCAAAGAAACGTTCCTTCAACGATTGCTTCATGTCAGTGATATTGATGCCTAGAGCTTCCGACATACCCAAATACTTATAGGTTTCGGTTGGAGAGAGGGATCTCAGGTTTATGGAATCCGTGAGTTGAGTGCCCACGGATTCCACAACCTCCCCTCGTTTTACATGCATGACCGCACATTTTTCCACACCAAACTCCATCCTGATGGCACTACTGAAGGTTTCAGTTACCTTCAGTAGCTCCATCAGTTGCAGATTGTTGGGGGCAAAAAGTTTCAGGTCATCCATGTAAAGTAGGTGAGATATTACCTGACCACCTCTCTTCAACCTATAGCCTAGACCTGAATTCTCCAGCAGTGTGCTTAGAGGATTCAAGGCTAGGCAAAACCAAAGTGGACTCAAACTATCACCCTGGAATATACCTCGCTCGATCCTTACAGGTTCGCTATTCCTCTGGATATGTCGACATCCTGGATAGCGGAGGACCGTACTCCATTGCCTCATACACGACATCAGGAAGGTGCGTAGTGTTGTATCAATTATTATTATTATTATTATTACATTATATTTATATATATTATAGCATATTTTTCTCTATGTTATCTAGGTAAATATGATATGCCAAAGATGCTGTGACAGTAAACAGAGAGACAATTCTCTTCATTCTGGGTGTGAATCAATATCTGCTTGTATTGAACAAGTGATTGATGGATGGCAGTTCTAATTTATTGAGACAAGCTTGTACTGAGACCAGCTCGGGCGTTTACTTTACGAGATAAACAAACGATATTTTATCCATTTATCCATACTAATCCGTATTATAAATGTTAAAGTAACTCTGTCTGTCTGTTATGCAATCACGGTTAAACTACTGAACTAATTTTGATTAAATTTAGCATGGAGCAAGCTTGAACCCTAAGTGAGCACATAGGCTACTGTTTGATCTGACTTCGACTTCGCGACTGCAATAACCGACATTCACGCGGACGAAGCCGCTGGCAGAAGCTAGTAGATTATAAATAAATAAATCAATATGTAGCCTTTTCTCGTTTATTTTGTGGTCAAACGAAATGTAGAGTATTTACTTTTTTATTTTTTTCGTTGGGAAAATCATCTTATGACATCCCCCGCTCTTGGGCGGGTTCCGAAACCGATTTCCGGCCACCGTAGGCGCGGGCTTGTGGACGGCGAGCAATGGGTAGCTTGCCGTCCGACCGTCCGGTAACCGTCCGGACCGAGCCCAAGTCGCCGACGGCGCGTACTGTTCCACGCGCGCCTCAAGGAGATGTCAGCAACTGTAGGGGCCCAGCAGGATCGAAGCCTACTGGGGCCAAGGGTCTGATTCTGAAAGAAAGACTCGGCCCTGGTACGAGAGGCAACGAAGGAACAGGAGTGGGGTTTTAGTCAGTAAAAGTCTGACACGCTCTCTAGCTCCACCCTAGAGCGTAAGAAGTCAATGGATATTTTTGCCACCTCAAAACATAAATAAAATGCTACAGTATTAGCAAGGAGATAGCGGTTTGCAAAGGGGAGCGATGAAGCGCTGCTTTTCTTTGCCATAAAATAACCCGTATAATTATGTCGTTACATTTTTTACCGGAGATGTAAATAGGCCTTAACTTATTTTAATATCCTAAGCTTAAGTTTGAATAATATTCTTTAAAAATGTTGCGTAAATTTCTAAGAAGCAAGTCCTGTTTTAGACTCCGATGAAGGATAAACTGGGTATGATAAACGTCTACTGATATAGGTAATACAAAAAGCTATCTGCAAAGCAATTTCGTAGAACAGCCTTGACATATGAAAAGCTATATTTTATGGCTTAACTGACAAAACTTAACAGAGTTAAGATCAATTTATCTTAGTCTAAGAGCGTTTTCATCTTAAAAGGTTAATAAGATGTTCAAAGTGCTTTATAAATAGATAAAACATTAGAGCCATATAGACCAAGATCCCAGAGCTGTCTGACATAACTTATTTTCATATGGATGAAACCTTAGGTTCTCAGTAGCGTCTCATGTGCTTTGAATACCTGTGTGCTTGTGGAGCTCCTCCTTGGGGGCCCTGAGCAGGTACCAGGTGAGAAAGAGAACTAAAAATAAGAGTAACTTAACTGAAATTTTTATGGCTGATTTTTATAGATGTTTTGTAGAATATTATTATAAAAAAGTATCATAAGTGTCAGACATTTTCTATGGACCAAAACTTCTCCAAGAAGGAGCTCCACAAGCACACAGGTATTCAAAGCACATGAGACGCTACTGAGAACCCTTATTTCATCCACGTGAAAATAAGTTATGTCAGACATCTCTGGGATCTTGGCCTAACAGGTAAATACAGGTATTTGGAGGCTTGTCGACGTGCAAGTAATCTGGAGATGAGTACGGAAGCTCGACAGGGTTTGTGTCTCTCTGTGAATATATCATTTTTGTACCCTACCTACTGCCAGAGGCCTCACCCACATAAAAGTAGGAAATTGTCTAAGGGCCTGTACATACTACATTTTTTAAACGCGCCGTTGATGCACGTTTTAGAAACGTGTGTCGACGGCGCGCTTTTATCCTATTAAAGGTCTACAGGCTGTGTCTGACTCGCGTGCGTATCGCGTCTGTATCGCTACAAAAGCGCGTCAACGGCCCTTTTAAAAAACCTGGTGTGCACGGGCCTTAGGGGAACTTACTCCCGAGATAAAAAGTGCTATTCCAAGACATGATTAGTCTAAACGTGTGCCAAATTTCACCCAAATCCATTCAGCAGTTCGAGCGTCAAGAAGTAACACATGCACACTCACAAACTTTCGTTTTTATAATATTATAGTGTGATTAACTTAATCGTAGTCAAGCACTAGTTTATATCAATCAAAAAATAATAACATACTAGCGACCGGTCCCAGCTTCGCACGAGTGCTAAACATCTTTGAAATTTTCGGTGTTCCTCTACTATAATATGCATGTATTTATTACACATAAGAGGGCCCTTCCCCACTCGCCTATCGTCAACGTCGAGCATGGTTTGAAAGATTGTTGCTTCATCTAACGCAACCCAACGTGATGTTTGATGAAGAGGCAACACGAAAAAAGAGAGATAACGCCTGAAAACTTTGTTGGCATTCGGTAATTCCGTGATTTACTCGAATATTTCATAAAACTTGTTCCAGGGAATACGTTTTTGTGTTTTTTTAAAACACTTAAATTTTTTTTAAGAAAAATTGTGGTCATTCAGAATCTCGATTAAATGTGCAAGGCTTCTATAGATGTACTTTTTTATATTTTTAATGTATGAGTACATTATGGAGGGCCAAAGTTCACGTAAAATAGCAGATTTTTAGAGGCCTTAGCTGGATTAGTTTCACACAAATTTATATTTTGATTTCTATAGAAGCCGAGATAATATCCACAAGATACCTATCTGTGTATCCAAAATATCTGGAGAAAGATGTGTAATAACATTATAATCAGGTAAGAGCGGTTATACGAAAATGTACCTCGGGTTGGCAGCTCTTTTGTCTACTAATGAAAATCTGTTCTGTGGTTTTTGAGTTTATCGTGTTCATACAGACAGACAGACCCGGTCGGGGACTTTGTTTTATAATATGTAAGGATAAGGTTAACTATAACACTTAAACATTGTTGTTACATAGTTTTGTCCCAATAACTCAGGGCTGCCACTGAGAAATTCCAAATGGAAAATCCCAATAACCTGCCCTCGATCAACGAAGATGTCGCACAAACATCAAATTTATATTTGTACTGACGAAAAGATATAAGTGGATTACAGTCCATTTAGTGGATTAATACATATTTATTTATTTTCATCAGTTCTCTGGCGAAATTGAGGACAAATTTAAGTTGGTATTTATTTAGTATCTAGGAATCACAAAGGCTTGGATGTGAGTGTATGTATCTCACACGTCTACATTGTTTCTGTGTGTGTACGGTTTTTCAACACGCTCCAAGTACTCACACACCAACCCGCTTTAGTGGTTGACAGGCCTGTTGTTCTAGTGGTTAGTGGTCTTGACTTCTATGCCGGAGGCCGTGGGTTTAATTCCCACCCAAAACAAATAATTGTGTGATGAGCATGATCATTTGTTCTGTGTCTGGGTATAATTTATCTATAATATGTACCTATGTAATTAGAAATATATAAGTAACTGATAGACACATCAGTTATCTAGTATTCATAGCAAAAGTTATGCTTAGTTTGGGACTAGGTAGATGGCGTTGTGTGAAAGTTGTAAAATCTTATTATATTAGTGTGGTGGAACACTATACCTACTTATAATAAAAATCTTTTTACAAAAAAAATAGAACCGACTTCAAAGTAAAAAAAAAACACCGAAAAGTGCAAAATAACTTTAATTTCGGAAGTCGGTGTTTCTATAATAGTTTTGTCTCTTCGTTATTTAACACCGACTTCCGAAATTAAAGTTATTTTGCACTTTTCAGAGTTTTTTTTTTACTTTGAAGTCGGTTGTATTTTTTTTGTAAAAAGTTTTTTATTTTACACTTTTTAGTTATGGTACCACCACTAAAATGTACCCCTCAGCCAAACTTAAATACCTTATAGCCAGAGTGCATCTCATGACAATTCTAATAATCCCAAACACGGTTAGATTACATTAATTTATTACAGAGTTCCGGTGCCTAACTTCAGGCTTCATCATCAGATCAGTTCGATATATTCGCCCTCTACTTTCAGTCAGTCATCGACTACACGTATAAACAAAGCAATTTTGCTTGTTACGACGGTTCTGCTGTGATCCTATAAGGAGTTCTGTTCCATATCTTCGAAGTTCATGATCAGATCATAACAATATTTCTATGGGACCAACTCGGAAGCATAACCTTTCAATAAAAAAAAAATATTCAAAATCGGTCCACAATTGACCGAGAAATCGGTGAACATACATAAAAAAATAAATAAAAAACATACATTCAACCGAACATATAACCTCCTCCTTTTTGAAGTCGGTTAAAAAGATAACCTTTTTATTCGCGTCCACTCACACACACACAGTCTGATGACATAATGTATTTAATACGTTATCTACAGTTTTATTAGCAAAAACACTGCAAGCCTACCTTATAAATATTTACCCTTTCAAAGAACGCAAATATGCTTTTGTCAAAAGTTAGTTGACCACAATCCGGGGTCGGATGTTATACCACAAGTTTGGGCTGAGCTATTTTATATTTTATCGCGGTTTTTACTGTATTTTTAAACACAGACCTAGGGCCTTACCTTGTCGTATTAAAATGTCAAGCGTGAGAGCGAGAAAGAGGGATGGGGCTATTGTGTTAACGAAAGGAGATCGCATGAGTTGTTTTTTTTTATAGCTAACGGACTGGCTTGTAAAATATACTTTTAAGGATTTTGTATTTCTAGAATAGGTTTCAAAATTTATCGAAAAAAGAAGTGTGTTGTTTTTTTGGTAGTATTGACGTGACTTTTATAATGAAATGATATAGTATTGAACTTGAAGAAAAATATAAAAAGTCTGCCCTTCTACGTCTTTTCTTCAAATAAAGATCCCGAACCCAGGCCTACCGGTGCTGAGTTGCGACACTATACACCATATATAGCTTCATCCCTTTACCATTCAGTTTAGATCGGGTCGCGTTAACAGCTCGTGGTAGGGCCTCTAGTCATTATTCATTTTATTTAAAAATGCATAATGTATGCGCTTTATGCGCTGCCCCTCGTCAAATTATTATGTATTTACTTCGAATATTGGGAACCCTCGAATCCCTTTAAATACTTAATTGCAGTCTGGCTGACTTTAGCTTTGACTTTAGTAGTCAACCAAAATATACAGCCATTTTAATGAAAATTTGTAATGACCAGTTTGTCTAAAGTAAGTCATTAATGGACACAAATTGTAGTTTGAATCCATTAATTTACTTACAAAAATATATTAAGTTGTAAGATAAGGTACAAATGAATTACAATTCTTTTTAAGAGGACTACAGGACCTAAAGCGCGGTCACTCTTGGACTGCATACAAAAGAAAGAGATGCGCAAAAACACAATACTTGCAAAATATGAAGCATATAAATTAAAACACTATAAGGGTAAAACTTGCTTGTAGAATAATCTGAAAAATAATCAGAATATTGCATGTATATTCGTCTGGTTTTTATATTTTTAGAGGCATCTTCGTGATTTTTTCTACCGTACTAAATTAACACTATTAGTAATAGATAGCGTGTTCAAAACATATTTGAACACGCTATCTATCACTATCATTTATACTGAAGATACACATAATATATGTTTCTGATTCTTTTTACTGCAGTGGGCTCTATATTTTTGCGCATTATAAAACTCGTGATTAGTTCCTGTAGTCCTCTTAAATAAAATATTTAGTACTTTATTTAAGAGGACTACTTTTAAAAGTACCAACTACTTTTCAAAGTACATAAAAGTTCCTACTACAAAGTCACTAATGAATTTAAAACATTTCTAAGTCCATACTAAGCAGTTGAACACAAAGCTCGTGTTACTCTGTTCTATATATTTACATGTGCCCCGATCCCCCATACATTTGCATAAGCCGGGAGGGTCCCGAACAATATGAATAACTGGGCTGGAGTTATTTATGTGTTGCTGCCTATTCGAGCATTATTTCACGACTGCCCTGGATTTTGGAAGGAATGTTTACTGTGGACTTGTTATCTTGAGGGCAACGAATACGTAATCGCGAGGTTGGCATAGATGGAAGTTCTGTAGCGATTTATAAATGCATTCTTTTGGTTCTGCGTGTCTAGGACAAAGCAACTGAAAGTCGACAGTTATTTTAGATCGAACCGGACGGTTTATTCGCTGTATCTCGGAGACTGCAGTGTGGAATGTTTTAATTATTTATTTATTTATGTACACATAAAACACTTAATGAAAATTTAAGTTACTCAGTGAACATGTAGCTTTCTACTAATGAAAGAATTTTGAAAATTGGTCCATTAGTTTTTGAGTTAAATCGTAACATACAAACAAACAAAATATCAAATCTTTCCTCTTTATAAAAAAAATACGCGTGTTTGTCATCAACTCCTTTTAAACGGCTAGACCGATTTGAACGAAATTTTGTATATATATATTTGAGTGGATGGTTGGTGCAATTAGATGCTCAATTTTTCTTCTGACGAAAAGCTAGTTTTCAGACAGGACAACGTCTGTTGGGAGTTCTAGTTTGAAAGTAAATTTCTAATAATGTTTTGTTGTTTATTTTCGAGTCTGTCAACTGCTAATAAGCTTGATTTATAATAGGACGGCTTTTTTTTGGTGGTAAAATCATCTTATGACAAATCCCGCCCTTGGGTGGAGCGAGAGATAGTGTCAGACTTTTACTGACTAAAAACCCACTCCTGTTCCTTCGTTGCCTTCGTCCCAGGGCCCCGGGTTTCGTTTTCACACTACCCATGGCCCCAGTAGGCTTCGACCCTGCTGGGCCCCTACGATTAGCTGACGGTTGGCAATAAGATATTTTTTATTGTTTTGCCTTGATACAGACAAAATTTAGATACAGATTGGTTGTATTTTTCTAGAAAGAGTTCAGAAAATGCTAAAGTCAGCGTTATGCTGTCGTCATTCTTTTTGCTTGAATAAAATTGAATTTCGTGATATACCTAGTGGCTTAAGGCGACGAATTGGTTAACAATAATTCTAAAACCAGGCGCGCGCACCCCGCAACCCGCACGCACCCCGGTAAGTAACGTATGCATTGCAACGGGCGGCGCCGGCGAGCGGCGCGCGGCGGTGGCGGCGCGGAACATAGACACCTTAGAGTTGTCTTATATATATTTTTTTTTAAATTTACCTATGACTTTTTTTTATTGATTGTCTTTTCGGAAATAAACTAACACGTGCTAGTGTTATTAAAATAACGAAATTAAGATTTTCGTGATTTGTAAAACACTAGCACATCTCTTTTTAAAGTAAAATATTTTTAAAAATCATATTTTTTTTATAATATTTTATACGATCAAAATATCTTTATTTACTTTTACATAAGTATTCTAAGGCTGGAACCTTTTCCTTGTAAGTATTAAATTATTGTGAGTGTGTTTATTTATTTTAACAAGGAACATAATTTATTCTACATTGATATCATCTTATATATAAAAATGAATCGCAAAATGTGTTGGTAAGCGCAAAACTCGAAAATAACTGAACCGATTTCGCTAATTCTTTTTTTGTTGTGTTTGTTATTGTCAGGAGAAGGTTCTAATGAAGAAAAAAAACTAGGGTATAGTAGGGGAGAGTTGGGTAGAGTAGGGCAGGATAGGGTAGAGTAGTCAGTTCACGGGAGCGAAGCTGCTGGCAAAAGCTAGTTTACAATAAAACACATATTACACTTCGTGTGTATTATTATTATTATACAATATTTATTATCGTAATAAGAAATTATTACAAAAATTAAGAATAAAAGAAATTAAAATTCCGAAAATGAAAAAACATCCTCATATTCAACGACTGATTGTTGATTTGAATCAGCATTTTCCTTTCCCGAAATAGTTGCTTTTTCTAATTGTTCGTTGCAAGTATCTGGCACAGAGTTTTTATTGTTATTAACAATCACGTAATCCGGATCACGAATAGGCTTATTCCTGGTGTGCCTGGGGTCGACAAGTTCGGGAAGAAGACAGTCGTAATAGAATTTTAACAACTTTGGTTCCATCTCTTTTTTCCAGAACGCGTTATCCTTTTTAATAATTTCAGTTTTTATTTTATTATTGCCATACCATATACCCAATAAACAGCTATCTTTTTTGCAGATATGTAGTTGGCCTTGGATCTGAAAATACCAATCCGATCTTTGGTTAATAACCACCTCACCATTAGTTTTTTTATAAAAATGCATTTTTTTATTTTGTATTGCATCTTTTATGCCATTTTTAAATGGTGCAATAGGACATTTTATTTCCACTAACATATAACTAGTGGTGATCCCGTCAGGTGTAGCACCCAAAAAAGGATATTTTTCATCTATGAACAAGCCGCAATTTTTAATGTTGATTTTATGCATTGAAGACAGTTGCTCGAGTGCTACTTTTTCATATTTTTTTCCGTGACTGAACATGGTCGATGCTGGGTTTGTAAAGCAAATTTTTTACTAAATTTTGGCAAGAATTCGTCTGCTTTCTCTTTATAACCTTGCCAAAATTTGATGCAGTTAACATGTTGCGACGAAGTTCAAGCCATTCGCCAGATTCACTTTGTAGGATAGTCCTTTTTTCGATTTCTTTTCGTTCTTCATTAGTTTTTGATAAATTTTGTACAAAAGTCTTTTTTGCTTTTTCCAGAGTATCTTTGTCCAAATCTGGTTTGTCGACTACTTCGCCATAATCTAAATTTAGCGTTCTTGGTACCAACGTCCGATTTTTTTTCTAATGTTGAGTTTGGCCTTGAGCCTTTTTTCATTTATTGCATTTTCATGCTTTTTTATGGACAATCTGGGGCTTGTCCCATAAACTTTTCGCTGAACTGTTGATAGTAATTTCCCTGTATTAAATGAAATCAGAGCTCCTGCGCATCTTGCCTGATAAGAACGTCTTTGAGCATAATTAACACGTTTACCCCCCACCATTTTTGCTATAACTCCATTAAATCTTTCTACAACATTGCTGTCTACGTCTTCAATTAAACTGTGTGCTTTATCAGCTAATTGTGCAACAACTGTTTTAATTTTTTGCCCAAGAAGACTGCCAAAAAATGGATTTGTATCATCTAGACCCATATGTTGGCATAATTGGCGGTTACAATTTTCATGAATATCAAAAGCATGAAAAATGGACGCATTGATGTCTATGTATAAACCATCTTCATTTTTTGTTTCTTTGTGAAGCTTTATAGCATCACAAATATATTTTCTTGATCGCAATATCTTTTTCTGTGTTAAATTTTTTCTGTCTGCTGCAATATATTGCGTATTGGAGGCCAGTTGTAGCAGTTTATTACTGTAGTTCCTCAGCAAATGGTTGCGACAATATATTTTTGTGACTGTAATGCCTGGATATGGGCGAGCATTTATTATTTTTGCATATGTACTACTATCGCCATCGGCGATAAATCTTGAATAAATCAATCCATGCATGTCAAGAGATTGTTTAAATCCTTCGGTTATTATTGTTGACTCCATGGCCGTAGACGCACCATTGAAATTTTTGTAACAATCGTGCTCTTTTGGCGTTTCTTTTTTTTTCTCAGCTCGAGCGCAAATGCAACAATATTTATTTTTGACGCACATATATAGTACTTGGCCGAAACGTCTACCAATTATAGCTGCACACCCTGATAATGCCGCATAATTAGTCCGGTAAGATCGCTTACACCAACAGCCATCTACAATGACATCTATTAGCGGTATACCGTCTTTATTAACTCTCCCTTCCTTTATTGCAGCTTCTTTTTCTCTATCGCCAGCCTTTTTCATCTCATCCCATGCAGTCTCTTCCCAGTCATCACAGATATCGTTATGCATTTTATTGTAAGTAAAATCGGACATGTTGGGTACACCTACTCCAGACAAAAATTGATTTAGTTGTACTTGACCACAACCAGCAGCCATAACTCCAGCAACGGCGTCTTTGTTTACATCAGCCAATGATGATTTTATTTTATTTCTGTAACCACACAATGAACAAACATATGTAAATTCTGATTGCAAGCCTACGTGATGTTCAGACTCAAATTTTAATGTGGCTAATCCACAATTAAACAAAGACTTGTGTTCAGAGAACTTTATAAGTTCTGTTACAAAGTGGTTCACATCTATTATTCTATGGCCTATATCTTGTACCTCCGGCTCCATCTGAAACAAATATAAAAAATAAGTATCAATATCGTACATGGAATGTGATAGCATGGCGCAGGAAAATGTTTTTCTTGCCCATTGTGTATTTATTTATTTATTTACATCAATCACTTCACAGATATTGATTATGTTTAAAAATTTTTTTTTGGTTCTCATATCTAGGCAACCATTGAAACCTGCTTCCAACTCCAATCAGACAAAATATTGTGTTTTATAAACCGAGTACTTACTGGTGCCTCAGTAGGGCGTTCAATTGTCATTTCTGTAGAAACTGTATCACTCGAACACTGTCTGCTAATCTGAAAATATAAATAAATTAGGGCCTAGTACCAACTTCAGAGATAACATATTTCGACTAATACGTCGGTTATGTATAAAGAACAAAATTGTCTAATATACTCACTGTAGCTGCAGGAATGCCCTCGTTATGTGATATATTAGTGTCATTAGTATCAGCATTTCTAAAATAAAAGAAGTCCTTTAATTTTAACTTCATCGTTGAATTAGGTCTATTGATTGTAATATTGAATAATACATAGCAACAAAAACTTACGCGGGCAACACATTTTGCAACTCTGCATAATTCGGTAAAGCGTCGTTTTCATTTCTAGAAGATACCAGAAAAAGTGTTTTTAGTAATAATAATAATGCCTATAGCTTTTATAAAACGTTAGGAGGTTTAGGAATTTTTCATACGTACCCTAAAAAGGCAGCTGTCATTTCTTTATTTTTGTTGCAAGTTGACGACTCCATAGTTTCGTTCTCCGAACATTGTTCTAACGATTGTTTCCTAAAATATAACACAATATACATATTTTTTTTAAACTTATATTGAACTATCACTTTACAGAAGATATTTTAATCTTCTTCTTATTCTTATTGTGATTGTAGCACAAAAAATGGAAAACAAAATAGGTACTTAACCTACTTAGTTACTTACATATTTTTTAACACAAAAATAAACATCATTGAAGTTACAGTCAAAGTGACTTTTTGAACGTCATCTCTTTTAGTAAACTACCACCGCTTCACATTTCATTATGAAAACTTACTTTCTTTTCGTCATATTTGCACATTTTTCTAAAAGACATGCTCTTCTTTTCCTTTTGGAACATCTTTCTTTCTTTTTTCCCATTTTTATTCAATAAAACCGCTAAATTTGATCACGCAATCGCCGATGCAGTCCGGAAGCCGACTAACACAGACCCGTCGCTGACAATGGTCAAGAGGGGACTGAGCGTCTCCGCGGGGCGAGGATTGCATATGCGCGTTAGCTTATAACAAAACGACGTAAACGACAAAATGCTTTTTGTTATTTTATTTAGTCGGAAATGATAACTTGAGAAATTCCTTCTACAATTTTAAGGAGTATTTATAGACTTGTCTACAGAGCAAGTTGAGAGGCTAAAATCGGTCACGTTTGCCCATAAAATGTGAATCTCTATTTAGAAAGAGGTATGTTTGATATTTTTTTCTCTGTTACAAAAGTTACTTAATCATGTAATGAAAACTAACAAAATAAGGTTTTCATCATGAACTGTTCAGGTCACCAACTCATATTTTTATTCGTTTCGTAATTACTGACAAAAATAGAGATCACTGATGCCAAAATTTCCAATTCGTCCTCTTAAAAGGAGTACCCGTCGAAGTTTCGTTCTCCTAAGCCACCTATTTTCCATGGATATCTTGTTCTACTGAAACCGCTTTAAGTTAAGGCGTATAGTCCCTTGAACATCTGGCCGTAGTTAAATGCACACATACTCGCACTGCCGCTTGCGCCCGTATAAAACCCCGCTGACCTTTAAAACCATTTTCTTTGTGAAATATTGATTGATTTACATATGATATGTACAGTCAGGGGTCAAAAGTGCTTTGCACTTCCATCAATGTTAAAGGGTCTAAAATGTCTTTGTAGAAGACGGTCAATGGTTCATGCCTGATTTGATTTGTAGCATGGAATCTATAGTATTGATTAAACTAGTTGCGGACTATGAAACTTCTACTACAAAGAAATTTTAAACACTTTAGCATTGGTAGAGTGCAACTGCACTTTTGACCCCTGACTGTACATTATGAAGAACACTTTACCAGCTATTTTTTGTGTAAGCATATTTCTAAAGATCAAAGCCGTTTGAAAGGGGTAAGGAAGACAAGCGAAAAGATATCATGTCGCTATTTTTTTTTATTTGGTAAAACCATTATAGTCATACGAAAAAATCATATATTGATAATGTTATATATGAATCTATAATAAATATATATCTTTTACAAATCTAATAACCCAGCCGTTACCGAGAAGTAGGCTTCAGAATGTCACTGTTTTATGGCACTAAATGGAAGCTAGGGCCTTAATATCTTAGTACAAACATTTCACGGTTTCACAGTTACGTCTGCATTGAAGCGCCGTCGCAGCATCGTAGCGCTAGTGATGTCAGTGTAGCTCGTAGCTCGTAGTGTTACGAATTAGTGGGATATCAGCTGAGTGCTACGATAGGTGCTACGTGGCTACGAATTAGCGAGATACCAGCTTAGTTCTACGCTGGGGGCTACGTAGTAGCTACGCTTTCTTGGGATATCTCGTGCAGGTACCAATGTATGTGAGGTGCGATCTCTTGGCAGGGTTGGTGAAAAGTGAGTACAATAAGTATTAAGTTTTTGGCAAAAAAAAACGTGTTAAGTAAGTAAGTAAGTGTTATCACAATATTTACAATGAAAGCGTCTTTCATACTTAATTACTGTTGGCTTAAATCAAATTTGGCTAAAATATAATAACTTTAAGCAATGAACTTATTCATGCATTGATGTACCGTTGCTATATAGACTATAAATAGGCTTAATCAAGTATGGCGTGGCATTATAATAATATGATTATAGCGAAATTCGTTTAAATAATTTAAATTAAATGAATGACTTTCGAATTTGCAGTTAACAATTTAAATTACTGTACGGTTTGTTGAATTAATTGTCACACAATTACTAGTTGTCATGTCAGTTTGAGCTTCATCTTCATCATTTCGGTTGAATGAAAGAAAACACGTTTACGTGGCACACAGATACACACAATGATGTAGCAATCATATAGAATCTTAAATAAACTTAAAGACGTCCTCTGCTGCTCATAAGCCTCCCTCAAGTGTCTTGCATTCATCAGATTCCTACGACTATAGACTACGAGAAAGTTCTTGATTCGATCGAGACTTTTGCTATACTGCAGTCTCACCAACGGAGCCAGATTGTTTATCGGTACATCGAAGTGTTTGTATGAAAACGCCACCATGTCAATCCACCAAAAAAGAAAAAACCATGTCAATCCTACTTCAAGACAAGGCTTCCAAAGCTATCTTCAGGAGAACCAAGGTTACCGACATATTCCGAAGAATCACCAGACTTAAGCAGACTTAAGCAGACTTAAATGACAGTGGGTAGGGTGCACTGTTCACAGAAATTGAGCTTACAGTATTACAAATAGGATTCATTGATTTTGGCTTAAATTATCATGCTGTGTGCATCCCGAGCGATCAATGAAGGGAAGTCTGATTGCCTGGTAACCGATTAGATTGCCCGGTAACAGGATTAAGTAACTGGGAGGTTCAAGCTTGGAGTAATAAACTACGTGCATTTACCAACATGTTGTTTCTTTCTGTCTCTTTTTATTTACACTCACGGAATTAAAGGGTTATGCAGTAATGAAATGAACTTCTTTGGCGAATGCTGGACATATCTCACTACTAGATTTTTTTTGTATTGTCTTTCAAAAGTAAATTGTTACAAAGACCCTGGGTATCATCATGATGTTTTATGTTCAGAAAATTGGTAGTCAGAATAGACGTATTAGGCCGGATCAGAACCCGGAAGTATGTTTTTTTTTTTATTTATTTTTTTATTATGTTGGTGATACCAAGCTATTTTTTTTTTAGGTGGGAAACCATCCAATGGCTTCTTCCACTCTAGGGTGGAGGAAGGGCATGTCAGACTTTTACTAAAATCACAACTGTGTAAGGACAACTCACAACTGTGTAATTGAAGGCCCTGGCTGATATGATGATCATTATCATAATGCCTATTATTATAATAGGCCTGTGTGCCATTGCACATAGGCCACATTGTTCGCAAAACAGATGGTCTACGGGGCCGAAAGGTTTCGCAGTGGCGACTGAGTACCGGATGACGCAGCATTGGAAGACCTCCCACAATGTGGACCGATGACCTGATGAGGGTCGCGGGAATCCGATGGATGCGAGACGCACAGAACCGTTCGTTGTAGCGACAGTTCATGATGGTGACAAAAGATGGACGGTCCACGTTAAAACCAGCTAATAAGGCTGTGACATGACCTAAAGCGCGTTCAATGCCGGACTGCGTAGAAAATATGCAATGCTTGCAACTTATTACATTTTATCGATTTACATAATAATGAGTTGAGTTATTCAAAATCTAAAACAACCAAGTTTAGCACTAAGATTCAATTTATTATTGTTATTAAATTTTCCGACATACGTTGGGTAAAATATGGCATAAGTATTTAAAAAAAAAGCCACAATTAGAGGTAAGTTTAACTATCATTTCTATCGACATTTTTTTTAATAACATAAACAGAATCAGAAACGCTTATTTCAAATAAACTATTTATAGACACTTATGAATTGTCTAAATGTCGGTCAGTCAGAAAAGTGAAGCTAAATTGCACGTTCCAAATCGTAAATCTCTGTAGAGAAGAACGTGTAAGAAGCTCCATGGACACTCTTTTAAATCATGTTATGAGTTTATTTAATGTTATGGGTAAGTCCTCAAAAAATATCAAAATTAACAATGTTTCTTTCGCAGTCTCAAAGTAAATCGAATTAGTAACAATTTTTAGAAAGCCAGCAATTTTCGAGTTTATATATTATATACTTATATAGCCTTTTTATACTTAAAAGTTACATACCGTTTATAAATAGACTTTATTGAACTAAAACATTAGTAAACATTCACCTATTTCGGTTCTCAATTTACACAGTCTGTTATGAAACGGACCTATATTTACCCAAGAGTGTGAACATTATATATTATGAAATAAACTAAAAGTGAAAATGGGACCGAAAGAATTATTATCGTCGACATATCACGAATATAACATACAATTTTAATGTTTTCACGAAGTTAGGCTGCCAAGTAAAGATAAATAGACAGGGTTGAAGAATGCTGACGTCATTCTTCAAACCTGTCTACGACGCGACGGGAACAAAAATGTTTTCTGTTTGTTTTCGGTAAGTCTATGAGACATAATGACAACAATGAACAAAAAAGCTAACCACGTAGGGTGTTTTTAGGGTTCCGTACCTCAAAAGGAAAAAACGGAACCCTTATAGGATAACTTTGTTGTCCGTCTGTATGTCTGTCTGTCTGTTTGTCAAGACCCTTTATCTCGGGAACGCATGGATATATCGAGTTGAAATTAAAACCATATACTCAGGCATACAGGGACTAAAGCTGCGAAAAAACAAAATTCAGAGTTAGCAAAAAAAAAGATTCAGCCGTTTATATCGCAAGAAACGTGTATTTCGACTCTCAAGGGAATCAAAATTCATAGGGTACTTCCCGTTGACCTAGAATCCTGAAATTTGGCGTGAAGCAAGGTCTCATAGGACAAGTATAGTATAGGAAAAAATCTGAAAACGGTAAATTTGTAGTTACGTCACAAAAGGAAACTTTTTTTGCGATACGGAAAAACCTTCGTAACTCAATTGTTTTTTTTAGGTAGGAAAATCATCTAATGATAAAAGAGATAGTGTCAGACTTTTCAGGTCCCCGGGTTTCACTTTCACACTACCCGTGGCTTCGACCCTGCTGGGCCCTTACGATTTGCTGACATCTCCCTGAGGCACGCGTGGAACAGTACGCGCCGTCGACGACTTGGGTTCAGTCCGGTCGGTTACCGGACGGTCGCGGGAATTGAACTGTTTTCATAGGTAACTTTGTACGGAACCCTCAGTACCCGGTTTGTTTAGATGGGAAATCATTCAATGACTTTTCCCACTGTTGGGTGGAGTAAGAGGGCGTGGCAGACTTTTACTGACTAAAACCAACCCATGTCAGTTACTCTTTGCGTTCCAGGACCACAGTATCCCTTTCAGAAAATCCCCGTGGCCCCAGCTGGCATCGACCCTACTGGGACGCTACGGTTTTGCTGACATCTCTTTGAGGTGCGCGTGGAACACTACGCGTTGTTGATGAATGGGCTTGATCCTTACCGGACAGACGGACGGCGAGCTACCCATTGGTCGTCATCCGAAAGCCCGCGCCTTAGGGTGACCAGGGATCGTCCTGCAACTATCGTTGCCTGGGGACTCCCGACGAGGGTGTTGGGAACGTTTTCTACTGGTACTTAAACCTTTATCCAGCAACACTGTGAACTAAATGATGGTGATAACCGCATCGAAATCTATTAAGTCATTTGTAAATTGTTTAGTACTACTTAAACCTACGTGAACACACTGACAAACGGCTTTGTTCATGTCAATTATAAAGTATGTCATTTTAACAGTTTTTACTTTACATTGTTTTAGAGAACCAAACAATACCTCATAAAATTTTAAATTCCTTTTAACTTTAACACAAACCAAAAAAAGGTTGCAATTTTGTTTTATTTTGAAGTTTCAAAGCTTTTTCACTAAAAAATTGGCTTTTCGACGTGCATTTGACGTGGTTCGATGCATGCGACGCGCGTGGTGACGATTTGATCGTCGCTTACGTACTCTGCTTTTTATTATTCAAATATATTTCTGTTATAAAAACTTTTTATAAAAATAAAAGAGCTGCACTGGTATGTTTTAGCTTTAATCAGTTCAATTTCTAACGACTGAGGAATAAAACACGGTTCGGTAGAAGTACGGTACGAAATAGATACCTCTTTCAT
The DNA here is from genome assembly GCA_905147345.3 of Mythimna impura. Classification (NCBI taxonomy): domain Eukaryota; kingdom Metazoa; phylum Arthropoda; class Insecta; order Lepidoptera; family Noctuidae; genus Mythimna; species Mythimna impura. The sequence goes on along the minus strand of LR990351.1, from coordinate 22,806,373 downwards.
ATTCTAGTTTCAATTTTCCAACTTTCGTTTTACTCCCTTCAGTATATGTATACACATTTCGTAATTTGTTTTCATTATTAAATATTTAGCTTTCTATTTGGTAAAGCTGCTGACACCGAAAAGTTCAAAGTACTTACTCAAGTACCTCGATGAATATTCTTTTAACCACGTTTTCTGATTTTTCTATTTTTTTATAATAAATATAATAGGTTATAAATTTGACAAGTATTCCTTATCAGCTAGTGACTGGAGCCTCCAATTGCATGTGGAGCATCTGGAGTAAACTAAAGCTTGTGTTAGGAAACTCCACTCTTCCATGTCTTATTTAAGTTTCAATTAGGTAGGTTTAGATTTAGGTATTTACTTGTTTTGTTTTTATTTTTAAATATATTACACTAAAAAGCTATAATAAAACTAAAACAGATAAAATACTAAATGAAAATAAAACAAACTAGGGGGGTTATCTATACTTAAGTGAAAATTGGGGAAAGTATGTGTTGGGAAGTGTATCTGTGTTGTTTCAAAATTCAATCAATTCAATTTGTTTTCATAATCTCTAATCCCTAAGATCACATACTTCTTATTTATTAACATGAATGTTGTCGGAAGCAGATCCGATTAACCTTTTTTAGTTCACGCTCACTTAGTCAGTAGTCAAACTGTCTTCCAGATTGAAACCTTGACAGGAAGGAAACTGTTTCAGTGGCTTGAATTATAAATAATGTATTGCGTTTTGAATTTATTGGCCCGTATGTTGAACGACTCAGCGACGTTCATCTTTAAAATATTTATAGATTCATTAACTTATTTTTTACTTCTTTTATGCTTTTCGCGACGAGATTTTTTTAAATTTTTTTTTATTACTCTTACACATTGTGTCTACATCTTTTTTTTTCCAACTCTCCTTTTGTAGGTGTGCTGGAAGAGCTTTCTGTAGAAATAAACATCACCTTTGTACTTACATATTTTTCTATTTCGTTCTTCTTGTCTTTTTATTAAATGTGTGTATATGAATTGGTAAATAAATGAACCTTTGACATAGAGTATTTTTAACTTCCACTTTAATAATATATATCGTGGATGCTCTATAAATTCCGAAAGATACACGCTATTTTATGTCTCCAAAAATAAACCTGCTAATCTATTCATAACTCACAGTCAAGTACGGCGCTTTTCATTCCTAATACTCATTAAAAGTCGGCTCTGTACAAAATGTTCGCGTGGATGAGCCGAAATTAAATCCAATTACTTGTTTTAAGTTGGAGATTTCTTCGTAGAGAGCACAGATAGAGAGCTTTTCGCCGCTCGACGGTTGCGAGTCGTTTTTTATTTACATGTCATGTTGGCTCGGGCATTAAGGTTGTGAAATTATTTAACGGTCAAGCCGCCATGTTCAGCTTTAAATCAACGTTAGTTGGGCAAACAGGTTGTAATTCTTTTTACTTGATTTTAAATCTGGTGTGAGCACGGGTACTCTATACTTTATTCGCGATAGCATTGGACAGAAGTTAAAAAATTTTGTTTTAGGGTACACTTTGTAATAAAAGTAATATATATATACTAGCTTCTGCCAGCGGCTTCGCCCGGGTGAAAGTAGGTTTCTCCATAAAAACTTGAGACCCTCGTTTCATCCCTTTAGGGGGCGAATTTTGGAAAATCCTCTTTCAGTGCTCGCTTACGTCATAAAAGGAAGCCTTGTGCCAAATTTCACGCTCCTAGTCCCAATAGTTTTGGCTGTGCGTTGATATGTCAGCTTCTCCTTTTAAATATATGGATATTGTGCTTTATTACAGTAAAGATTATTATAATCAACTTATATACCAACTGTTATACTTAAATGAATTCATTTGAACTATCCATCTTCTGAATTTATGAGGCTTTTAATTAAATAATTATTTAGTTCTTACTTATACTACTAGTGTCCATGTAAAAAACCTAAAAGAAGCAAGGAATGTCAGTACCTGGAACGTTTTTAATTATACTATATAATATTAGTTATTTCTATTTGTATGAATGATAAATAATTATCTTGTCGCCTTGTATTGCGTACAATTCATATGTTTTGTAAGAAAGAAACTTATTGGCAAGTCATTTAAAAAAAATGTAAAATTGTTTGAAATAAAGTTATATTTATTTTTAAAAAATCCTGCTTCTGTGAACCTCTTTTGTCTAATGCTATCGTGAATGTAGTATAGATATCCCCATCTGGGGATATCCAATTTTTCTAAAAAACTTTGAAGGGTTTAAAAAAAACACATATTTCCTGGAATAAGTTTTGTGAAATATTCGAGTAAATCACGGAATTACCGAACGCCAACAGATTTTTCAGGCGTTACCTCTCTTTTTTTGCCATTGCCTCTTCATCAAACATCACGTTGGCTTACATTAGATGAAGCAAAAGTTTTTAAACCATGCTCGATGTTGACGATAGGCGAGTGGAAAAGGACCCTCTTAATAAGATTTTAAACAACAGACTGTTATTGTTTTAACGCAGTATTTAAAAATAGGGTATCGACTACCCGTATGCCAAGTTTCATCCAAACCCGATTAGCTTTCAACGATGAAGCATGCTTAATTATACATTTAGGCTTTCAAATTTATAATTCTTTAGTAGGAGTTATTAACTTATGTGTTATTATCAAAATAAATAGGTAGGTATGCGATAAATCTTGGTAGTTCCGTCCCTACGTAGTGCGGTGACAGCTGACCTTTGTCGTGCCGGGGCAGGTACCGCGCCCAGGCTAATGTCATGACAGACTAGACCTATATTGATCATGAAATCAGAAAATATACTAAAAATAGAATGCTAATAAAAAAAGTGATTTGTTTTTATTTATAATTAGCTGATGTCCGCGACTTCGTCTGTGTCAGACTCGTAAAACAGCACAATGCAATTTCAAGAAGTTTTTTTTTTCTATTTTAAAAGAAAATGAAATTTTTATTCTACATTAAAAGTAGGTAGCCTAAGTTACTGCTTATAACATCAGATAAAGTCCCTTTGAAGTCGTTCCAGCCACTTCGGACATTAACCGGAAAAAACAGACAAAAAATTTAAAAAATGCATTTTTGTTTGTGTGTTTTGAATATACTTTCATATACATTTAGTAAAAATATATTTTGATATTACATACAGACACTTCGAAACTCCTAAGCTTTTCTCTTCTATAATATGCATATATTATCCATCTAAACTTTCCGCATAATTCATTTCCGTCCGTCAATTGTTAAACCCACACAAATATCCGTTCAATAATTTTTGAGTTTATCACGAACAGACAGACAGACGCAGTGGGGGGATTGTTTTATAATGTGTATCATGGATAAGAGGACTTGCTGTATACCGCAGTTTCGCTCCCGTGATCTCTCCCGCAGAGACCATGCATTTTCAGAGATAAATTGTTACCTATGAAACACAGAAAGTGATTTCTGAACGAGTATTTCTAGAAATTACAATATCTGTAAACATATAAACTAGCAAACATACAATTTAACTTCTACATATAATATTAGCTAAGATTTGAAATTAGACACATATTGATTACGGAATCGGAAAATACAAAAAAATAACACTAAAAACATTGTCTTTTGTATTTTGAAAAAGGAGAAAACAATAGAGTCACGTTGTTTAGCGTTTTTCGAAAAATTTTGATCCACAGGCGCCACGAGAAGAGAGTAGTTACGGATAATAGTGAGCAAAAACGGGGAATATCAGCACGTGTAGTTTGTCGCTATTTTTAGACAACAATAAAGATAAATAAAAAAGAAAAAGATGGTGAATACGTAAAGAAATGGATAAACGCTAAGAAAATGATAAAGCATCGACGCTGTGTTGCTGGCCGGTCGGTTTTCTATCGTTTACATTTCGGGGAGCGTGCGTTGGAATTGCACAATTTAATTCCACCAAGCCCGTTCCATCATCGGACTACTAGACGTACGGCGTTGCAACAAAGCGTTTTAGGAATACATTCATTGTGCGGACAGCTAAGGAATGAAATTCCCTGCCGGACTCTGTGTTTCCTGATAGCTACAACCTAGGGGTCTTTAAGTCAAGATTGAAGAGGTTACTTCTAGGCAAGCGTGCTTCATCGTCGACCACATCATCGCTTACCATCAGTAAGATAGGGTCAAACGCGAGCCAAAAAATTAAAAAAAAAAAAAACTGGGCAAGTGCGAGTCGGACTCGCGCACTGACGGTTCCGTACAAACTACAATTCCCGAATGGAGTCTCGGACTGCAAAAATTTTTTTTTTTGTGACGTAGTAACAACAAATTTACTGTTTTCAGATTTATTCCTATACTTGTGCTATAAGAACTTGCTTTATGCCAAATTTCAAGATTCTGGGTCAACGGGAAGTACCCTATGAATTTTGATTGCTTTGAGAGTATCGAAATATACATTTTTATAATAATAATAAGTATTTATTTCACAAAAACATAGCACTTTGCACTGTATACATCGTTTGAAAATAATATTTACATTATGATGCATTATGTTGCGCGTGGTCCACGGTGCTGAAGCCTTTTTGAAATCCGGCTCGTTCGGGAGGCTGGAAGTCGTCGAACCTGCGCGCAAGACGGTTCGTGATGACTCTGGAAAACAGCTTGTAGGCATGGCTCAGAAGTGAGATGGGCCTGTAATTCTTAAGCAGGGTATTGTCTACCTTCTTAAAGAAGAGTACCATCACACCTCTGCTCTATGCCTGTGGCGTTTTTCCCTTGAGTATGACGGAATCGATCCACTTCTGAAGGGCCTTTAGAACCGGTTTTCCGCCCGCCTTCAGGAGCTCCACCCGATGCCTTGTTGTTCTTCAACTGCTTCAGAGCCATCCTAATCTCGTACAGGCTGACGTCCAGGATATCTTTGGTAAGTGTCGACTCAATCTAGCTCTTGGGTCGTTTGCTAGATTTGCAGCGGGTTTGGAGATTGACGTGTACAACTGTCCATAAAATGCCTCGATCTCTCCCAGAAGCTCCGATTTGGTGAATATGACTCTGCCATCGTCTGTCTTCAGTTTCGTGAGCTGGCTCTGCCCAATAGACAGATCTCGTGCAAATACTTTGGGGCCCTTATTTCGCTCAATCGCGTCCTTAATGTAAAGGGCTATGCTCAGAGTTTCCTTGCGTGATCACATCAGAAATGAAGAAATCCGCAGGAGAACCATGGTTACAGAGATAGCCCAAAGAATCGCCAAACTTAAGTGGCAGTGGGCAGGGCACATTGCTCGCAGAACAAATGGTCGATGGGGACGAAAGGTTCTGGAATGGCGACCACGTACCGGAAGACGCAGCGTTGGAAGGCCTCCTACAAGATGGACCGATGACCTGGTAATGGTTGCGGGAATCCGATGGATACAAGACGCACAGGACCGTTCATTGTGGCGACACTTGTGGAGGCCTATGTCCAAAAGTGGACGTCTTTCGGCTGAAATGATGATGATGATGATGCGTTTACATTTTTGTGACATAAACGGCCGTATCTTTGTTAATTCGTTAACTTAGAAGTTTGATTTTTTCACAGCTTCAAGAGACTGCAGATTTGAATATATGGTTTTAATTTCAACTCGATAACTCCACGCGTTTCCGAGATAAAGGGTCTTGACAGACAGACAGACAGACAAACAGACGGACAAAAAAGTAATCCTATAAGAGTTCCGTTTTTCCTTTTGAGGTACGGAACCCTAAAAACATGTAAAAACACTTGTTTTTAAACACAAAAAACTTTTTGCCCAATCAATTAGTCGAGTAATTATTTAACAAACAATCCGAGTTGCGCCACGTTGCCTCAACATTACAAAGTTGAACATTTTAGACGTTGCTATTAAAACTTCCAACGGAAAATTCACCTCGTACAGAGAAACATGATTTTAATAAATTCAGCCTTCTTGATAAAAGGCCTTCAAGATTAAATTCTTAGTTGAGGAACCGCCGTAAAAAGTTTAATTCAGTCTCTTGTTTCAATGGTTCATATTTTAAGCTGCCTATATTACTCGTTGAATGGTGGAGGTACCTACTTCTTTGGAGGACAAAGGAGGTTTAATAGGTTGCTAGGGATTAATTATACCCTACAAGAGAGATACGCTTTAAGAAAAAATATTATACGAAACTTGGTTCGCAATTTTGGCTCTTTAAGAATGCACATTGATTGCGAGCTAACGGATGAGCATTCTTCGTTGTGTCTTCTGAATTTTATTTTGAGTCCTGTTTTTTCCTGGCGTAAATCTTTTTTATGTTGGCGTGGGTATCACTCAGCAGGCACAGGCCATTGGCGTAATCCAGGTCTTGCAAAACGTTAGAAAATCCCCGCTTTACTTTACGACAACTTTTATCGGAAATGCAAAGCACGATTCCGCCAATATCGGCTAGAAAGAGAAGCGGTAAAAGAAGAAAACCCTGAGGGACACCTGTATCCACTGCGACGGCATCCGATATAAAGCCGTAGTTACTTTACAAGTATAGAACCTTGTAGATAGCTTCCAATAGACGGACTATTTTCGCCGACACTCCAATACCCAGTAGGCAGGACATGATGCTGGACTACTTCAGTGTATCAAAAGTCATTTTGAAGTCTACAAAGCTTAGATATAAATCTCCCTTTGCGATTTTGATGCCTGTACGAATATGATACAGAGAATGTTTATCTAGTCCGTGCAAGAGCGGCTCAAGCGGAAACCAGCTCGCTCCTTGCATAGGAGAGGATCCACGGCCTTAGACTGCTTATCCAAGATGATCTTGCAGAAAACTTTTGAGAAAATCGAGAGAAACACACATCTTCAGCTAACGCACTAAGATCACCTTTCTTGGATGCAGTGATTAGAAGGCCTTTGTTCCACTCCTTCAAAAGCTTTTCAGCTGTCCAGTTCTTATCAATAAAAGACGTCAGAACATCGACAGTGGAGGATAAGTCTGCTTATAGCATTTTCGCAGTAATCAGATCGAGTCGGGGTTTTAGCATAGCATAGCATAGCATAGTCGGCCTTATAATGTTCCCACTGTTGGGACTCAGGCCTCCTCTCTAGGAGAGGGAATAGGCCGTAATCCACCACGCGGGCCCAGTGCGGGTTGGTGAATGTCACATGTCTTCGAATTTTTGGTTCTAGGACATGCCGGTTTCCTCACGATGTTTTCCTTCACCGTTTTGAGAGCAGTGGTGATGAAATAAATTACACAAAGTAATGCGCCTGGCTGGGTTTGAACCCGCAAACTACAACTCGTAAGTCGGGGCCGTTTCCACTCGGCCACCACTGCTCTTAGTCGGGGTTTTACTTATCCTCAAAGAACGGACAGCTTTAGCAACTTCAGTGACCGTTGGTGGTTCCGTATGGATGTTGAGAAACCGGGCAGGTGAAGATATAACTTGCAGCGCGTTAGGAATCGATGTTACAAAGAACGGAATACCTCTTCACTGGCTTTAAGACTTGCTGATAAGGTTTTGTTAGCTTTATATAACTCTAAGTTACCGGTGTTCGCATCTTGTTTAGCTAATCAGCAATACCATCAGCCTACTGTCTCCAATCTTTGCGAGAGCTGCGATAATTTTTCTTGCGTTTTTAACAGTATTACATGATATGGTCGGCTCTTAGGGCGTCATGATCTCAAGCTGTCCTAGATAAAGGTTTCTTTAGTCTGTTTTCCTATTTGTAATTAAGTATCATTGTATTTTCTTGAGCTAGTCGACTATCATTACTCAGCAAACATACTACATTAAAAAAACTACGTACGAGGAACTTACTGGCATGTTTCATTTTACTACCGAGCTAATGGAAAAGATCTAAAAGAAACATCAATATCAATTTTTATTCTGAGTTAAAAAGTGCTCTTATTTTGTTTGGAAACTTATTCTGAAACTAAGTGATTGGATGCACTAAAGAAATTATGAGCAAACGTTGCATAAGTAAAAAGTTAAGAGTAAGTGCACTCTGTGGAAATAATATGTGACGACTACCATTTACTAATAGGTAGGTAAGTTTTATTCAGAATCAGAATCAGAATCAGAAACGTTTATTTCAAATAGACCAATTACAGGCACTTTTGAATTGTCAAAATGTCGGTCAGTCAAAAAAAAAATTAAACGTATTTATGACAAGTGTGATTTTATAGATAGTACCTACTCTTTATTTTTATGTTTTTTTGCTATTTGATTTTAGATTGTTTCGGTCACAGGTTTTGTCTGTTTAAAAGTACGGCAAAACATAAAAAAGCATTTTTAAGCTATTAGACAAGCATTTTTAAGCATCCCTATGGAAAAAAAAATTAAGAAAATGTTTGCTGGACCACACTTTTTTTTTGAGATAGAAAAGCAACAAATGAGAAACCATTCACTCGCTATAGGGTGGAGAGAGAGGTTGTGCTATGTCCTTCGGTTGTTTTTTGAATGCCAGGGCCACGGTAACTCTTTCAAAGGTCCCCCGCAGCCCTGGCGGGCATCTGCCCTAGTGCGCCCCTACGGTATTGCTGACACCTATTTTTTTTTTTTGACATCTCTACTTGAGGCACGCGTGGAATACTACGCGCCACCAAATCGGGTTTGGTATTTATCAGACGGCCGGACGGCGAGCTACCCATTTTTACTGAACACTTTTTACTCAAGTAATTTTCTTGTTTTCCAGCTAAGTTCTGATAGCTGTTGTGTCGGTACATTGTTACCTATTGTTACATCTTCATGAAAGCAATCAAAACACATACATCAAGTAATTATGGCTAATTATTAAATACAAAATCCTAACCTAATGTCCCGTCTACCATTCTAGTTTTGTTTGACCTTTATGTAGGACTTACAAAATAATGTAACTACTTCTTGTAATGTCTTAAATGGCCTGAAAACTTTGGCAGAGGTTGAGAACGATGATCATAAGTTTCACGCAACGCTGAAGTGTTTAATGTTTCGTGGGATTTCGACAAAATCGATAAATTTAGAAAGGAATAGCAAAGTTCTTGATTTATATAATTCCTTATTTAGTGGCCGCAGTGGGTTCCTGGAGAGAGAAAGCGCAGTCGAGGCCAGCTTAAAAAGAGGTGGTTTTTTTTTTTTTTTTTTTTTTAGGTGGGGGTGGTGGGATAACCGAGACGTATATCATGAGGATTGGTCCGAGATGGCGCGGGAGAACAATGTCTGGAAAGACTTAGGGGAAGCCATTGCCCAGCAGTCGCTAGAGAAAAAAAAGTAGCCGCACAAATTTTTGTTTATTTATTTATTTATTGATTCATGTACACATAAACATTTTAATGTTGACTTAATGACACGCTAGAATGATTTTATTATTTTAGAAATATTTGCATGCCGTTGTCCAGGGCAAACATGACGATCTATATTGTGTTTAACATCTCTTGCATGTTGACAATTTACTTAAAAATAAATTAATACAGATATAAGAGTCAGAGAGAAATACAGATATAAAAAAAATAAAGATAAAAAATATATTTTTGACTCTATATGGTATGTACCAAACTGTGTAGATGATGTACGTTGCGACGCCATTTTAGTCTTGAGTAGCAGCACCTTAGTATGAATAAAATATAATATTTGTGTAGAAGCCCTCATAACGATGAGACTCGTCTATCTTGGATTTCAAAACACATCTGTTGGATGGGATACGTTCATAATGTTTAATTTTAAATGTCCTTCCACAGGAATTTATTTCACAATACACCTAGGTATTTAATATAACACTGTTTATTCGCTTGTATACTATGGTGAGGTATGAGTACGTGTAGGGGATTAGATGAAAATGTTCACCTGCACTCCTCAAAGACAACTTGATCCCGAGTCTTATACAAAGCTGTCAGTTCTTAAAGGCTTTCACTGAATATCCGTCTGTGGTTTTAGTAAGTACTTTATAATATCAGTACATCATTTATTATCAGACATCTTGGCCCATAGATTATACCTTACCTTAATATCAAGTAAATACAACTTATTGTTAGTAAATAAGACTTAGGACTATGTTGTGACACATCACATTGCGCTATAGCAATACAACATGTACAATATATCTATCTAACAAATGAGAAACGGCCAAGACGACCTAAGTATAAATCAGAATACTTAGGGCATACTAAAAGCTTCTGAATTCTGATAAATAAGACTAGATATAAGACTTACGATACATTTATTGTTTTTCAAAGTATATTCCCTTGCAATGAATGCATTTTTGCATTCGCTGAAACCACTGTACAAAGCAGTTGGACCAGTCTTCTTTAGGGACCTCTTCAATGGCTTTATGTAACGCATTCACCGCCGATCCAGGGCTCGTAAAACGTGTGCCTCTAAGTTTGTCTTTAATTATTGGAAACAAATAGAAGTCGCCAGGTGCGAGGTCCGGGCTGCAAGGCGGATGCGTCATCAGTTCCACATTTGAAGCCTTCAAATAGGCTTCTGTTACCTTAGCGGAATGTGGAAGGACGCTTTTCGCGAATTTAAGACTCTGGGCAAGTAAGTGTTGACGTACTAATCTGCAGTCACAGTCCTTTGATCGATACTGTAGTGTAATTTGCCGAAAAAAGAAGCAACCATTTTTTTTTTACCAACACTGCGACTTTTCTTAACTTTCGTCGGCAAATCTTCAAAAGGAAAGACCCACTCTGCCGACTGGCTTTTTCTTTCGGGTTCAAAGCAGTACACCCAGGTTTCGTCACCTGTCACGATATTATACACCGCCAATGACTGTCCTTCATTAAACTTTTTTATCATTTTACGGCACCACTGGACACGCAGTCGTTTCTGGTCCTCCGTTAAGTTATGTGGTATCCATCGAGTGCAAAGCTTCCGAACCTTCAGATGCACATGAAAAGTGTTTTGCACTCGACTCATTCCAATACCTAACAAAGCACGAATTTACTGGTAAGTAATTTTTTTGTCAGTTTCAATGAATTGTCGTATGATATTAATATTCGAGTCTGTAACCGCATTCGCCGGCCGACCTTCACGTACCACGTCATAGTGATGATCATGTCCACGTCTAAATTCTCCAAACCACGAATAAACAGAGCTGCGACAGGCTGCGACATGGTATTTCATCACCAAATGCCAATTGAACTCTGGAAACTCTCTTGTTGGAAAATCATAAAAAATCATTGAACGAAAATGTCCACAAGTTAAATTCATTTTGATAGCGACATACAATCTTCGAAAGGAAGCCACGATGAAAAAAACAAATGATAGTCTTGTAAATTAAAAAGTAACATGCTCGAAAAGAGCCATTTTCGAATTCTATAATTGTTTTTCATTCTTTTATTGTAAGTGGCCAGTGATGACATAAACGTGGTCGCTTACATAGGCCTCACCAGAAGGCTTAAAGTCACTCAAAGGGCAATGGAAAGGGCTATGCTCGGAGTTTCCTTGCGTGATCGCGTCAGAAATGAAGATATCCGCAGGAGAACCAAGGTTAGGGCTATGTCTGTAACATAGCCCGAAGAATCTCCAAACTTAAGTGGCAGTGGGCAGGACACATTGCTCGCAGAACAGATGGTCGATGGGGACGAAAGGTTCTGGAATGGCCTCCACGTACCGGAAGACGCAGCGTTAGAAGGCCTCTCACAAGGTGGACCGATGACCTGGTGAGGGTTGCGGGAATCCAATGGATGCGAGACGCACAGGACCGGTCATTATGGCGACATTTGGGGGAGGCCTATGTCCAACAGTGGACTTCTTTCGGCTGAAATGATGATGATGATGATGATTGTAAGTGGCTAGATCCAGAGACTTTCAGTATGCCCCACGTACAAAATATTAGTAACGAACACTAATATTACGGCCTGTTTTAGATTTGAATGAAAATTTTAAATACTTGAAATGTATACGATGTTTAATCGGAGTTGACTTCTATAGTAGAACACGACTCTTTTATGTAAGCTCTGTGTGCTTGTACTTCTGCATCCGTATGGTGGGATAGCTGGGACGTGAAGAAACACACATTTCCGCATCACTACAATCAAATTCCAAAGAAACATCTTAAACGTCTTTCAAACCTGAGCATCGAGTACTGATCCTCAAAGTCCGTTTATAATCACAGAGAGGGTGCTCTTGTCAAGTGGTGGGGGAAAGGAAATAACGTTGAGAGCCTCGATGGGCCCCGATGAGGGCCGTCCCTCAGCGGACGCTTGCTCAGCCAGCGAGAGCTAATACCCCGTATTGAACTAATTAGACAGTTTTAAAGGAATTCCGGGTATTATAGGTTTTCCGTGAATGTTTGTACTGTCGCACTGGGCGTGCAATGAAAGGCTTTATATATTCTTGAGAGTATTATTTTATAGATTTAAGCCCTTTCATATCATATTTTCTATATAAAATATATCTTCCGACATTTCTTGACGTCTTACCATCTTATTCATTGAACCTCAATCAAACTAAACTTTTTATAACGTAAACCTTAAAAGTCTAACATGCCAGTTTTGCAAGTAAGTAATTATTAGTGGAACCTGCACGGTCGCCACAGTACTTTGTGATGGTTTGACGGTTACTAAGTGGTGATTATGTTGAGATCTTTTCAGTAAGGTTTTGGTTGGATTTCAAGTCTTTTTAAGAGCAGTGGTGGTCTAGTTATAACGGTCCCGACTTACGAGTAGGTCACGAGTTCAAACCCAGCCAGGTTCATTACTTTGTGTATTTTATTTCATAACCACTGCTCTCCAAAACGGTGAAGGGAAACATCGTGAGGAAACCGTCATATCCTAGAACCAAAAATTCGAAGACATGTGACATTCACTAACTCGCACTGGGCCCGCATGGTGGATTACGGCTCATTCCCTCTTCTAGAGAGGAGGCCTGAGTCCCAGCAGTGGGAACATTACAAGGCTGATTATGCAAGTCTTTTTATAATTACAAAAAAAAAACCAATTGAATTTTTCCTTTGCGTGAAATTCGCAGTGGAGATTTGGGGTTTGTAATGATGCCCGGTAAGTAGCCATAGCCCATTGTTACAAAGGGGGTCAGATAAAATGAACCTTAGTCGTAAATAATGGAAACGCTTCAATTCACAAACATACTCAATAGGTATAAAAGGTACAGGTTAAGGTTTATTATATAAAGTGGGTCAACTCCTAAAATAAACTACAGTCTAGACAGCCACACTTTCCACAGAGTTTAGGCACAAAAGTTAAACAACGTGATGCAACACAAAGAGATAGGGTTGAATACAAAAAGCTAGATTTACGTAGCATTTTGTGTTCAAACCTGAATAAACCTAGCTTTTTGTATTCATTAAAAATACAAGTTTTCTGTTGTTACCTGGCGCTGTAGGTCATCCATTTTGTTTCTTTCTAATTTTTTATTTTGTGTTATTCGCAGTTTATTATTATTTGTCACGAGTCATGGTGCGTGCGAAACGTGACAGCAGCGTATTATAATAACGTGAATACCCTATAAATGAAAATAATTATGACATATTAATTAAAAGTGGTATTGATATCTCATGATGTGATCGTTTCATAAAAGTCTGTGTTGATGCGTGTATGGTAACGCAGTGTTCGGTTACAGCTCTAATGAGAAAAATCATATTCTGCATAGCTCCACAAGTGTTTAACAAAGTCCCAAAATCAATTAAAAGACTTAAATTTAAATGGGTTTAAAAAGGAACTTTGTTGTTAAAAAATGATATTATAATTTAAACAACTATTTGAATTATACTTTGACATCCTAATTCAATTGTAATTTTATAAACTTTGACATCTCTCTCTAATAGTTTGACATTGAATAATACTTTGAATTTAATCACACTCACATAATAATTTATTTTTAGATGACATGCCATAAATTGTAATTCGTACTAACCTAATACTTAATATTTTTTTTGTTTTAAAAGTGGTTTATGGACCAAATATTTGCACACTTTAGGTGATAGAATGTGATGAGACTATTAATTTAATTCAAGACAATAATTATGTACCATATTCTGACAAAATAAATGAATTTGAGTTTAATCTAAATGGAAATTGTCCGTCCCATTTTACTTGGTTAAAAACCATAGGGCTTTTACCCTGATTAAATCATAATTTTAAATAGATATAAATGACATTGGTCCTTTTGCTTTGGAACTACAATATGATATTACTGATTTTAACGTAAGATGACGACATATTTAGCCGTAGAGTGCTATAGATTGATGACCATCAAGCCTACAAATGTACCTATTGTACAGCCGTTTTTTTTAGGTTGGAAATCTTCCAATGACTTCTCCCGGTCTGGGTGGAGCGGGACGGTCTGGGTGTAAGACTTTTACTGACTGAAACCACACCTGTGTCCTTTGCGTTCTAGGACTACGGGTTTCCTTTTCAGAAAATCCCCGCAGATCTCTTTGAGAAGCGCGTGGAGCACTACACGCTATCGACGACCGGGGCTCGGTCCGGACGATCACAAGACAGGACTTTCCGGTTCTGTGAGTCCGGCGAGTTAACCTATACACACCCGTAAGTTATAGAGAATAAGTGGCATATTAAAAATAAACTTATAATAAAGCAATACGTTTATAGAACTACAATGACGCACTTGGAAACTTCATACATTGAGCAATTAAACTTATCGGTCTATTAAATGCAATTAGAAGCAAATATGTTTTAAATAAAAGCTTCTGGGAATTGTAGTGCAATTATAATTTAGATTTAAACCACAAACAGCAGATAGAAAATCTGTTTTTAGAATAACTTTAATTACAAAACAATTTTTTTCCTAACAGAAACGACATTATTGTCTCTTATGTGTTTGTCTGTTATTCCGACCCGCTGTAACGGCTGAACAGTTTATGCTAACTATTAATATCTAAAAGTAAAAGTGTATGTGATATGTAAGTGTAAAAGTGTATAAGTATGCTAACTATTAATATCTAAAAGTAAAAGTATAATAATAGGCAATATGCATGATTTTTAGGGTTCCGTACCTCAAAAGGAAAAGACGGAACCCTTATAGGATCACTTTGTTGTCCGTCCGTCCGTCTGTCTGTCAGTCAAGAAAAAAGTCCCTTTATCTCAGGAACGCGTAGAGGTATCGAGTTGAAATTAAAACTATATACCTATGTATACTTATATTCAAGTCTGCGGTCCCTTGAAGCTGTGAAAAATCAAACTTCTGAGTTAACGAAAAAAAAAAGGGAATCAAAATTCATAGGGTACTTCCGGTTGCCCTAGAATTCTCATCCTCATAGCACAAGTATAGGAAAAAATCTGAAAACTGTAAATTTGTAGTTACATCACAATATATTTTTTTTGCCATTCGGAAAAATCTTCGTAACTGTATAAACAGTCAATCGACAAGAGTAGTAAACTAGGTACTCTTGTCGATTGTGTCAAACACCACCCACCAACTTGTGTCAAAATGCCGCCATTTTGACACAAGTTGGTGTAACGTCAAAGTCTATGACAACAAACTACCTAGTGCAGAGGTTAAGTTACACTGGAACTGTGTACGCACTGGGATTTGACGTTTTTGTCATAGACTATGATGTCACATTTGCGATGTCAATGTAATTCATTTCTCACTTAAAGCAAAATTATAATCTAAAATATTGACGGAAGTTTAATTCTGAAGTAATAAAGTTTTTTTTTTGCAGTAAAAAAGAAAAAAAACCTTTTTTGGATCACATTCCTTATTTACACGATTTCCTACAAAATAGTTAATCGATGCACTGGTTTTCTTATCGGTGCAATTCTCGAACGGATCGTTGTTACAGCAACTATTATTGCAACCCGTTATCGGTACGGCTTAACGCTACAGTAGCAACGGCGACGAAGCGCATACGTGTGTATGGAATCGAGGCTTTGGAGGTATGAAAGAGAAGGGAATTGAATTGTTCACTGACAATAGAATATTAAATTTATGCAGCATAAAAGGGTTTCGATTTAAACACGCTTTTCAGACATAAAACTAGACAAATTGATCATTAAGCGGGCTCCTATTGAATTCACGGACAGAATATAAATTAAAACGGAATTCATGCAGCACTCTCATAGGGTAATGTGTCAGAGGATTTTACCACCATTAGGTAGAGGCAATTTAACTTGTAAATATGTTTTTTTTTATCAGTCTTCACTGAAAGTAAAGACATTATATAATAATGGAAAGAACTATATCATGAGGTCTAAATCATCAAGTCGTTAGAAAAAAACTGGTCAATTAGGAGTCGGACTCGCAGATGAAGGATTATGTACTACAATATAAATATCGAGCAAAAAACGGCAAAAAAAATCACATTTGTTGTATGGGAGCCCCACTTAAATATTAGTTTTATTCTGTTTTTAGTATTTGATGTTATAGCGGCAAAAAAATACATTATCTGTGAAAATTTCATCTGTCTAGTTATCACGGTTCATGAGATATAACCTGGTGACAGACAATCAAATGGACAGTAAAGTCTTAGCAATAGGGTCCCGTTTTTACCCTTTGGGTACGGAACCCTAAAAATAAGATTTTCTCCTACCAATTAATCCAGTTAAAACGAGACACTCGGTGCCAGATTTATTCACTGCCCGTATATATCGGGCAGCGTACAGTGTGAGCGAGCTATCTTCCTGTTGTGTGAACACTGTTTATCAACGTGGAAACTACGCCAACTAGGCCAGGATGCCAGTGCTGCCAACTAATGACCACGTTTGCAGATAGTTCGCAAAGTCTCACCCTCATGTAATTGTGAACCACTATTGAAAGAGGAAGCGCTGGTATAAATGTTATTTCAAATGTTTGAACAAATATTCGCCAGTTTATGTGGAAGAATTTACGCATTTGATGAACGATTTATGTGTGTGATGACGTAATACTCGTATATCGTTCTTTCTCAGCGGAAATCGAAAATCTACACTACAAGGAGAATTTTTTTTCATTAATTCCCTTAAACTGTCGGGAGGTGCGGGAATTGATTTTTTCGCGATGTCGCATTTCGTTAGCGCGATACGAATCTACGTATTCAACAAGCTTGATTAAAAAGTTGTTCGACCCCCGGCACTCCCCGCATAAATTATTACGGCCTTCCTATTTGTCAGAAACAAACAATTCGAAAGCTAGCATTCATTTGTCAGAAAAGTGACAAGAGCAGGCACGCCGAAAGTAGTCAGATAATCCTATTGAGTTAACCATGTGATCCTGGCTTACGTTCTAATCCTACCGCAGTGGGGGCAGCAGCCTGTAAGCCTGTACTACATTATTAACTATGTTTTGTTTACATTGTGTGTATGTACCCTTCAGCAGTGTAATTACGAAAACTGGGGAAATTAACGTTACATAATTTATCAGGCGCTGAATCTCGCGCAGTTTGGTAACATTGAAAAGTTGTTTCGAGCAAAGTTCGCGGACGGGGTGTTTCGTCCATTAAATGTAAAGACTTCTAATTACTTTATTAGATTGGATTACGAAGAACCATTTTTAGATAAGTGTATGATTATATATACCTACCTATAAAAGGAGAAACTGACTGACTGACATATCAACGCACAGCCGAAACTACTGGGACTAGGAGTATGAAACTTTGCACAAGGCTTCCTCTTATAATGTAGGCGAGCGATAAGAAGGGATGTTTGAAAATTCAACTTTTAAGGGTGAAAAGGGGAAAATTCGTTTGTATGTAAAATTTTATTCCTTGGGCCCATCATATATTTGAAACTTAGCATAAATAGTAAACCAAATATATAATGAAAGGTTTTCATTACTTGTTTTTCATAACTATTCCTATAAAACCATTTAAATGTTAAAAGTGTTAAAGATGGTACGGTAGAATCTTATTTCTAGGGGGAATAAACTTGAAACTTGGCACAAATTATAACCAAAATGAACGATGAAGACTGTCATTATTAGTTTTACAAAACTACAACCACAAAATACAGTTTCAGGGGTGTTAAAGTTTTTATGAAAATATTCTTGCGAATGAAATTGCTGACAAAGTCTTAGTTTATAAAAATTTAAGGTTTTTACTTTGTTTCTCAAATATCTCAAAAGTAAATGCTAGTTAAAAGCTGTGTTTTCGTCGTTGCTATTATCGTCGCGATCTTCACGTACGTGAGCTTTTGCTTTTTGAATTTCAAATGTAAAATGCAGAAAAGTTTGTAAAAGTTCGGTGATAAACTTAATGCAATGGACAAAGTTTATAGTACTCATAGAAGGAACGATATCGTTGAATAACTATTGTCGTAAAACCTCCCTTTTACATAAGTACGTATCAAGAGTGTGTACCGTTTTTACATAAAAGTACACTTGACTATTATTTTCACTTAGACTTATTTAAAAAAAACGAATGATTGTTTATTAATCCATCAACATTTTTTAAGAATTCTTTGATGGTTAAAATAAAAAGCTAGCATTTAACTTTACCTGATTTAATCTTAATCAAATATTTTTTCTTGAAAATTGTGACTGCACAAATTGATTTATTCTGATTGCTTGTGGTGGTAACAAACAGAATAGAATGGTCTATTTCCGGTAGGTAACCCTAGTTTAAAGAACTCAAAATATTTTTAAACTCAGGTGTCTCCACATAATGCTATGCAAATTAGCGACACTCATTAATACTAGCAAATAGTTTAATTAACTTGCAACGGAAGGTAAACGTGAGATCAAAGTAATGAAGCTGCAGCCATGGAGTAAGCAGGAACAGAAGACCTGGTTTTGTGGACGAAACTTGTAGCTGTGGGTACTGGCAAACGGTTTTGAGATTACACTTCGATGGACATAAAAACGCCACTGGTGCTGCGGTAGACGTGGCTACCTATTGAACATAAAATTCATTTAGTTAATCTATACTTAATATTATAAAGTTTGGTTGTTTGTTTGAACGCGCTAATCTCAGAAACAACTGGTTCAAATTGAAAAAAAAAATATCAAGAAAGGCGATTGGGTAGGTATATAACATCAAGCTACGTGCCACGGGAGAGAAGCAGTAACAAAAGACGCAGGTGAAACGGCGGGGGACAAGTAGTGAAGAAATAAACCTTGTCTTGGTTCGTGATAGTTGGTGGACTTTTATAATGTTTTTCATATTGTCATCACATATAATATGAATATAATTAAACCTACTGGACTGTTGGAGATTGCAGTGGTAAGGAGACAGTTTTTTCCAGTCAAAATAACAAATATGACACTTATTATTATTAAGGTCGCACTGGCAAACAAAGATCTACTTTTAACTTGATAGTATATAGGGTATGCTAGGCTAAATATTGGGTCATTGTATCCTATGAAATTGTCGGTTGTTTTATGAAATTGCACACTTTGAACAAATGTAATTGTTTATTTGTAATATCTTCAGACTTGGAATTTTAAGTTCCAATAGAATTTGTATTTAAGGCATATTATTCCAATTTTAAAATTAGTTATTCATTTGTTTCTTTCCGTTTTGTTTTTTCTATATAATCACTATTTTTTTTTGTATGAATTCTATGAAAGCTGTGTTCTTTTTGGAATAAGTATTTGTTGTTACGGACCTATTACAATTTACTTATCTTTAGCAACTGGGACTAATCATAATATAATCACACGCTACTTATCATCGTCTTCCTGACCTTGTCCCGTTTTATTTGGGATGCGCGCAACACGTTTTATTCTTACATTCTGTCCTGTCATCCGTCACGCTACCACTATATATAACCTCCTTTCCTTTCATAATCCATCTTTTCTTTGGCCTCCATCTCCCTCACAATCACACGCTACTACCTATATATTAAAAAAATGTGTCCAAACCACAACATTTGCTTTAACGTTCTAATAATAACTTATCCAATTTTCCTAACAGTCGCCGAGCCACGAGCCACGAGCCCCTCGCGCCAGGCCTTCTGTACCTTTGTATTTGATGTTGCATTCCCTTAATAAGGTGACCCAGTTAGTGTTGAGCCGGCCTACTGACATTTCGACTGTGACTGATGTGACCAGCTTTTTTATAGAACCGAGGCCTGAGAGGAAGCTTGGCAGATTCGGATTGATATTTTTTTTATGTTTTTTACCTCAGAAATCTGTCATAATATGTAATACGATTTCGAAAGTTATTTTTTTATTTGAATTTGATATACTTCCAGGGAAACCAAGAGGGATGCATGTCCTAGAACCAAAAATGCGAAGACATGTGACATACACCCATCCGCACTCTAGTTCTCTAATTCCTTGTCCTAGAGGGGTGACCCATGTGCAAGCAGTGGGAAAATTACTAAGCTGAGTTTACTTTTATTACTAGCTTTTGCAGTCCTATTGCTTTCCATAGCATCACCTTACAACACTAATTCTATCAGTATTATTCTTCTGAAATACCCAACTAGTTGACAGTAGCTGAAATATCTCACAAACTCCATAGCTTGGCTACCACAGTCAGTGCGGCTCGCGAGTCTTTTGTTTACCGTACCAGCTCACCTCCAGTGGCGCGTGACTTCCCCCTTCAATTACTCCTACGTTTATCTAGTCGGCGTGTTGGTCAACATTGTGACGTATTGTATCGACTGCCAACCGGCAGCGGCAGCGGTACTTAATGAACCACAATGTAGAATATTTGTGAATACCTTCATAATGCGGCTATACCACATTAGCCATATATTTTCTTGTGATAAAACATAGCCAATGGTAAAACTAAAGGTAAAGAATATTTGTGATTTGGTTAGACGCTACTTCCTGAGATTTCCTTTTACAAACACACCATTTTTTTACATTTCTGTAATCTTTTGCCAACACTCTGTTCGTGTGAATGCTGGTTATTGCGGAAACGAAAGCGAAGTCAAAGCAATATAAAAATTAGTCTATGTCTTTCCTTGGGGTTCAAACTTGCTCCGTACTAAATTTTATCACAATCAGTTCAGGAGTTTAACCGTTACAGCGTAACAGACAGACCGAGTTATAATTTATAATATTATTAGGGTTCAATTCCCGCACGGAACCAATATTTCATTACACGGATCTGGGTGGTTCTTTTTTGTGTGAGCTTATATGTTTGTGAACACAACTACTGTACAGGAGAAAACAGTAGTGCGAGGTAACGTTAAAAAAAAAACAGGATGAAAAGAAAATATTGCATAAGCTTCAATATTAGTTTAGAATAATTTTGTGATCGTGAGGTTAAGAAATTCGATTTGACTTCAGTGAACAACTAATGTGATACTAGCTTATGCCATTTAATCTCCTTGGGGAATAAATTTTGGAAAATCCTTTCTTAGTGCCCGCCAACATCAAACAAGGAAGCCTTGTGCAAAATTTAAAGAACCTAATAACAGTAGTTTCGACAGTGCGTTGGTATGTCAGTCAGTTTCTTTTATACCTATAGAAGATTTACTATATTATTAGGGTCATATAGAACTTGTTGTTTTATGACGTGCAACTGTGTAAGTGACATTCAGCCTTGAGGTAATTTTTCCCGATTGTACTTATTTTGTAATAGAAATTTCTTTAGTATCAGGAGTTTTCTAACAGAAAACCATTTGCTAGAATAAACGAATATCCTTCATACTAATATAACAAGTTCACTTCCAATGCCATACCCACCCACATGAGATGGATTGAAGTGGTTTATTATTGAACAGAAATGATATAAACTAATAAATCATACAAAATACTAATGCACCACTAGATTTAGTTATTGGAAAATTATCTTTATGTACACTAATATTTAGGAACGATTTTGCAAACAATAAGTTGGAGATATGATTGCATTCATCGAAATCGAATCGTGAATAGTCCAAGATCCCAGAGCTTTCCGACATAACTTATTTTCACATGGATGAAACCTTAGGTTCTTAGTAGCGTCTCATGTGCTTTGAATACCTATGTGCTTGTGGAGCTCCCCCTTGGGGCCCCTGGGCAGGTACCAGGTGAGAACGGGAACTAAAAATAAGAGTTACTTAACTTAAATTTTTATGGCTGATTTTTATATACGTTTTGTAGAATATTATTCTAAAGTAGTATCATAAGTGTCAGGCACTTTACATGGACCAAAACGTCTGTCAGACGCATCATTTCTCTCTTCTTTTTTGTTGATCATTTCTTTTTACATGTCTGATTTTTAAATATGTTATTAAGGCAACTATAACAAAGTTATATTTCAGTAGCCAGACAAATTGTAGTGACCAAAGAAGCCCTAAACACAAAAAATATTCAGCCGAGAGTATGAGCGCGAGAGCACGCATGCGTTTCAGAGCGAGTGAGACGATTTCATGCACTGACTGGATGTTTGGTCTTTACAATTTGTCTGATTAATGAAATATAACTTTGTAATAGTTACCTTAATAATATATTTAATAATCAGATATGTAAAAATATGTGAAGTTTTTTTTTGTGGAGCTCTAAAGCGTCTGACAGAAGTTTTGGTCCATGGAAAGTGTCTGGCACTTATACCAAACAAACTTAAATTAAATTCACAGTCTCAAACTGTGAGTTTAATTGTGACTGTTTTGATTATTATTTTTTAAATTTGTATATGAATCAATGTTACTCGCAATAAATAAATTATTATTATTATTATGATACCACTTTAAAATAATATTCTACGAAACATATGTAAAAATCAGCCATAAAAATGTAAGTTAAATAACTCTTATTTTTATTCCCTTTCTCACCTGTTACCTGCCCAGGGGCCCCAAGGGGGAGCTCCAAAATCACAAAGGTATTCAAAGCACATGATACGCTACTGAGAACCTAATGTGTCATCCATGTGAAAATATTAAGTTATGTCTGATCGCTCTGGGATCATAATATATGAAGAAGTAACAAACATAGATACATATTTAATTATAATATTTGTGTGATGTATTACAGTTAAATTCAAAGAAGTCACAGTAAATTCCTGAAAACAGCCTGTAGGTATATTTGTTTTTCGACTCGAGGAAACCGTTCCCCAGCCCTACAAATTGACTTAAAAATGAATATTAATCTTAGTCTATAAAAGTTTCGTACAAGTTTTTATCATGAATATTCTTTCTAAACACCATGTTGAGAGGCCTGACTTTTGAAATACAGGATATTCTATAGCAAGAGCCAGAGCATCACTGATGTTTGTGTCTAAAGTGTGTTAAATAATGAAATTAGTTCAGGTTGAGTGATAATGTGACATCGTCTTTACTCCAATGAAAACATTAGAAAACATCAAATGTATTAACAACGTCCTATGATATGTCAATTACTGTTAAAAACCTATTTCCAATCCACTAATTTACGTTAAAAAATGAACTGCACGAAATCCATTTAACCCTAGTTTCGTGTTCGTTCGTAACATTTAAGTCGGCTGAACGATTTTTCTATTTTTAACAGAATGCTTTCTCTAGCCTGAAATGCAAGCATGCAACTGGCAACTACTTTCATTGTTACGTCACTATTGCCTGACACACGAGCTTCGAGCTTGTTCGTGTTTGTGAGGCTTTTTTCAGGTTATGAGAACTTTCCTACGTTTTTAATATGTTTTTTTTTTATGAGTAGGTACTGTGAAATCGAAGGAGATCGCACGAGTTATTTTTCTTATTAGCTAGCGGACTGGCCAGGTAAATTTACTTTAAAAGATTTTCATATTTAGAATTGTCTCTTGTTTTGAGAAGCGAAGTGATTTTTGGTTGCAATGAATTCGAATTAAACGATAAAGAACATATGAATTAAGTATTAGGTACTACAATGTTTAGTTTGTTTTTTTCGAGTACACATCTTGGGAACTAGGGCCTACCTACCAGGGCACAGTTCCCACAGTACCTACTATGTTGGTTTCACAATGAAAACTTTGCCAATGAGCGTAGTAATTACCAAATATTTTAAGATAGGTAGACTCTAGCAGGTAAGCGGTACAGTTCAATAAGAGACCAAACGGGAATAAAATTCCTCGTAAAAACGAATGAATAGAATCCATTTCCTAAAGCCCCAATTTGCTGTTTATTCTTTATATTTCGTGTTTGAAATACGAGGAAGAAACGCTTCAAATAATGGACTCGTGTTTGCAATACAAAAATAAACACATTTTCTTCATAAAGAGCCACTTTATCTTGGAATTGGCGTCGGCCACCGGCGACTGTTTGCGAATTACATTACAAATTTTGATTTCCTAGAAACATTCTACGTTCTGAATCGTCGTGATTTCCGTAAATTACTGCTTTCACATCAAATATTTACAATTTGTGACATTTATGTTTCATGAGAAATGAATTCGTGATCAATTCCTTTAATGGAATCGTTAAATGAGGTTGTAAATATCGTAATTCGTAATCAGTTGTGTGTTGCGAAGACGAATTTAATGTTTACGGTCAAAAAATAAATTTTGTATTGTGCTTTTCACTACAAGGGAAAACTACTTCCGTTCAAAAAAAAAAAGCAATTTCCCAGTTTGTAAGGTAATGGAAGGATTGATTCAAATTTTGCTGGTCAGCTAGTGGTTAGTAGGAGGTAGAATCGAGTATTGTCGAAGTACTAATTCCATCCTTATTTAAGGCGAACGCCACGACACCAAGCGTATCTATTTTCTCGCTAGATGGCAGTAAACTCAACATTTTTAGTTTATTTTGTTTTTAATGTAGGTAATTGGAGCATTATTAAGGTAAGAAAATGGTATCCGCAGAAAATGGACTTTCCACTTTATTGAACTTTATTTATTATTTATTTATTATATTCTTTATTGTACACCACATAAACAAAAATAAGGACAAACATAATTAAAAATAAGTGTACAATGGGCGGCGGTGGGTGTACAATGCCTAACTTTGTTAGGCAGGAGGACCGATGACCTGGTGATGGTCGCGGGAATCCGATGGATGCGAGACGCACAGGACCGGTCGGTGTGGCGACGCTTGGGGGTGGCCCATGTCCAACAGTGGACGTCTTTCGGCTGGCCAAATTATTGTTTTTTTTTTATTGATATACTAGTGCTTGACTGCGATCCTACCTGATGGTAAGTTGTAATGCAATCGTAGATGGTGAGGCGCACTAATTTATTGAGAGCCTTGAAGCCACTCTAGCCTTGAAGAGACCCAAATTATAATCGGACGGGAAAACCGCAGCAGGCAAATTATTCCAGTCCCTCGATGTACGCGGTATAAACGACGAGGCGAAACGCTTGGTCCGGACCGTAGAGGTTTCAACAACGTAAGGGTGGATACTCGCCGTTCGTCGGCTTGCCCGATGGTAGAAATGAGATGGTGGAATCAAGTCATGCAATTCCTGCGCACACTCTCCAAAATGCATCCTGAAAAACACCGAAAGGCTGGCTACCCTACGCCTGTGCTCAAGACTTTGTAGATTGGAATTTACCAGATCTGGATCACCAATTAACCTCTTTGCACGCCTTTCCACCGAGTCCAAAGCTGCCAGGTGGCATTTTGCAGCACCAGCCCATATGTGGCTGCAGTACTCCACACACGAACGGACCTCTATTGCCTCAAAATCCACCTAATTCACCAAATATTGCTGAACTAACATCCGACTCCGGCCTATGGTGCTCAAGTATATAGTAAACTAGTTTCTGCCAGCGGCTGCGGCTGCGTGAAAGTAGAGTATATATGGTAAAAGAATTTTTCAAATCGGTCCAGTAGTTTTTGAATTTATTCATAACAAAAAAAATCTAATCTTTTCTCTTTATAGTACGTAATAGTATTGATGTTGAATTCAGCGCCATCTAGCGAAAAACTGGCTTCACTCAGGCCCATAGCTTTCACCTTAATCGATAAATATCTTCGCAGAATTTCGAAAGAGGAGGGATGAAACGCATGTTACTAAAAGAGTTATGAGTATACATGTGGAATTGTGGATGGATGGAAAGGGAGAGGGAGGCCAAAGAAAAGATGGATTGTGTGAGAAGTTGTGTGATTGTGCACCGTGAATCCTGGAGCATCACCGAAGAAGGCATCAGATTAATAAAAATCTGTGCAGACGGACAACCCGCCGGACTTATCACACCATTATTTCGCTTTCCTAGCAGGATGGAAGGGGGGGTCCCTTCCATCCTGCTAGGAAAGCGAAATAATACTTATTACTTATTTATGCAAGATGATTAAGAAAATAAAACGCACAGTACGTTTATTATTATTTTTTATTTTATGCTAATAAGAGGTGGATGGATAGAGAGGGAGAGGGAGGCCAAAGAAAAGATGGATGTATTGTGTGAGGAGTGAAATGAAAGAAAAGCAAGTTAGTGATAGCGTGACGGGTGACAGGCAGAACGGAAGAAAAAACGTCTTGTGCCGATTCCAAATAAAACGGGACAACAAGGGCAGGAAGATGATGAAGAATGTCAAGTAGCTACTTTGATCCAGTATTTGGAGAACAGAGATAATGTTGTAACAATAAGAAATGAAACATCTGTTCCTTTTTAGGGTTCCGTACCTCAAAAGGAAAAAACGGAACCCTTATAGGATCACTTTGTTGTCCGTCCGTCTGTCTGTCTGTCAAGACCATTTATCTTGGGAACGCGTGGAGATATTAGAGAGATATTGAGTTGAAATTAAAACCATATACCCAAATCTGCGGTCCCTGGAAACTGTGAAAAAATCAAACTTCTGAGTTAACGAAAAAAAAGATACGGCCGTTTATGTCGCAAAAACGTGTATTTCGACACTGTCAAAGAATCAACATTCATAGGGTATTTTTTCCCGTTGACCTAGAATCCTGAAATTTGGCATGAAGCAGGGTCTCATAGCACAAGTATAGGAAAAAATCTAAAAACTGTAAATTTGTAGTTACGTCACAATAAAAAAAACTCAAATATTATTTGCGATTCGGAAAAATCTTCGTAACTCAGTTCGGGAATTGAACTGTTTTCATAGGTAAATTTGTACGGAACCCTCAGTGCACGAGCCCGACTCGCACTTGCCCAGTTTTTCAATACTGGCTCCGCTCAGTTCTCATCCGTTACGAGGGAACATCACGCGACCGTGTCACCGTGACATTGCACTTGACCTCGCCACTCCACCTGTAACTATCAACTATGACAATTAACATGGAAATATAGTACAGAACGTCGCTTCATACAATGTTGCTCCTCCTGGAAGCCGCGATTGTACAGGCCTGGGTGCCAGCACCAGACAGGCCTGTCAACATTTTTCAAGAACGATTTTTTTTGGGAGGTCGTAACTCATCAAATTGCTTTTCCTAGTCTGGGTTGGAGCGAGAGACTAAAACGAACTATGTTCCTGCAGTTGCCCTTTGCAAGGGCTATAGTAACTTTTTCAAACAATCCGCAACCCAGGTGTAGGTTCATTTCAACCCGCTACAACGTTAAAATTGTAAGAAAGATTTCTTGCATATTTTCTTTGCAAGCGACTCTACTATCACGAACCACCTAGTACAAATTGGTTACTGCTGTTCAAACACAGCTGTATCTCACGGTCACGTGTGCCTTGCCAAAACGTCCATTGATACAAAGTTGGAACATATCTTGTGGCTTTTTTTTTGGAAAAGCAGGTCTCGGTACACCATTCCAAATTACTCTGCGGAAAACCAAAAAAAAGCACCGAAACAATGAAGCTCGAAGAATGCCGATGAAACGGTTCAAATGACTTGTATCTACTGGAATACAACATAGAAATCACACTTCACAACACACTCTTAATATAAAGGAATAGTTTATATGTTTGTGTGTGTGTTTGTTTGTTTTCACGTTGCAAACGACTGAACGGATTTAGATTTAGCATGCTGGTACTACACTATCCTGGAATAACCCATAGTTTTTTTTCATTTCGGCAGGATGTTCCCTTGGGATAATATTCTACTATCACGAAGGCGAACCCGCTAGCAAAATCTAGTAGATTAAATGGGAATCCAGTATCTAACCCCTAATTCATCCTTTATTATCCATTTCGTATAAGCATCAGTAATTACCGTAACACCCATCAAATTAGGTAGGAACAGTTTATACAACAAATTTCCGCTCAACCTATCTGCGCATCCGATACTGGTGCTCCTCACGCAAGCCCTGACATTGCACTTGAGGCGACCTCGCATGCAACATGGTCTTATGTTAATTAAGAACGTTGACTGAACGTGTTCAGGATTGCACGGCGTTGTGGCGAGGCTTTGATTACGTGAGAGAATTAACACGTGTCTCATCTACGTTGCTAGCTTAGTTCTAACACAGATTAGCGATGAATGTCCAGCTTGACTTAATCACTGGATGTAACTAACCTTTTGTTTAAAATGTATAGCTATAGTGTTATTTTGCAGGATTGAAAGACGGATGGATTGTGTGCAGAATGATTTAAAAGAAAAGGATAGAATGGAAGATAAAACGTGTTGTGCCGACCTCGAGTAACACGGAATAGGGGCAGGAAGATGAGTTTACGGGACTGTTCAAAGGAGTTACTGTGGCCCTGGAACGCATATGGCAACTGAGAACGGGTCGATCGGAGGTCGGTTTTAATCAGAAATGTCTGACACTGGTTGTACTTCACTGGTGCTACTTCTTCACTAAAAATAAGGCCTATAGTTACGGTTAAAACAGACGACATACATCGATTGCTTTCACGAGGACACGACGGTGCTCCTCCCAAGCGGGGCACACCTCCACCGTCTGCTCCACCGTGTCCTCTGGGCGGTCCACACAATGATGACACCCGGGCGTTTCTTCCGCCTGAATCCGATGCAGGAACCTCCCGAACTTGCCATGTCCGGTGAGGACCTGCGTCATGCGGAAGGCGAGGACGCCGTGTTGCCGCTCTAGCCACTCCTCAAAGAGGGACTTACTGCCATAACCACCAGAAGGCTTAAAGTCACCCAAAGGGCAATATAAACGGCTATGCTCGGAGTTTCCTTGCGTGATCGCATCAGGAATGAAGATATCCACAGGAGAACCAAAGTTGCCAACATAGCGGAAGAATCGCCAAATTTAAGTGGCAGTGGGCAGGGTACATTGCTCGTAGAACAGATGGTCGATGGGGTCGAAAGGTTCTAGAATGGCGACTGCGCACTGGAAGATACAGCGTTGGAAGAGTCTCCCACAAGTTGGACCGATGACCTGGTGAGAGTCGCGGGAATGCGATGGATGCAAGACGCACAGGACCGTTTATTGTGGCGACACTTGTGAATGTGGAGTTGGAGGCCTATGTCCAACAGTGGACGTCTTTCGGTTGAAATGATGATAATGATGAATGATTATAAAACTGACATTTTACTTGATGGTGCAACAGTAGATGGTAAAACCGACTCTTAGTAAAATAACTTGAAAAATTTAAAAGATACGTGTAGTTCCAAAACCTTAATGCTTGTTATGTTAATGCTTGCTTGCTTAGCTACTAAGCAATTAACTGAAGGTGAGTGTGGTGTTTACTTAGTAAATTATAGTTAGGAAGGAACCGACATTACGTGCCTAAACATTTACAATAGTTTCGGCGACTGATTAATCTAGTTATTTTAGTATTCTGACGGCACGGTTGGCGCTGCGGTTCAGCGGTTGGATGCTGCGCTGCGTGTCACGGGTTCGATTTCCACATGGAACAAATATTTGTATGGCTTACAGATAGTTGTTCCGCCTCTGGGTGTCTCGTGCATGTGAGTTTTACATGTTTGTGAACGCACCCACGATACAGGACTAATTCCTAGAGTAGGGCAACGTTTTATTTAAAAAAAAACCGTACAAGCCGAGGGTTCCGTACAAACTTACCTGTGAAAACAGTTCTATTTCCGAATTGAGTTATGATGATTTTTCCCAATCGTTTTTTGTGACGTAACTACAAATTTACAGTTTTCAGATTTTTCCCTATACTTGTGCTATGAGACCTTACTTCATGCTAAATTTCACGATTCCGGGTCAACGGGAAGTACCCTATTTGAATTTTGATTTCCGTGAGAGTTGCAAAATATAAGTTTTTTGCGACATAAACGGCCGTATCTTTTTTTTAGTCAACTCAGAAGTTTGATTTTTTCACAGCATCAAGGGACCGCAGACCTGATTATATGGTTTTAATTTCAACTCGATACCTTCACACGTTCCCGAGATAAAGGGTCTTAACAGACAGACAGACGGACAACAAAGTGATCCTATAAGGGTTCCGTTTTTTCCTTTTGAGGTACGGAACTCCAAATATATACAGGTTACTCATTACATAATCACGCGATTATGTAAAAGTTAGATTATATCTAATCTAATTACTTGTATGTCGTGATCAAGTCCAGCCAAACGGATCAGAATGTGATTTTTTAAGTTCTATGGGATTTTAAAAGTCTACCCTTGACTTAACTTATAGTATTATCAGATGAGATAATGGTCAAAGAGCGAGCCTATCCATAACAAAATATAAAATCGTAAGTCTGAAATCGCCAACTAGTCTTCTATTGAACAAGGGTGGTGATACATACATTCGCATGTCTTCTCTGAATGAGAACTGAGAAGAAACCTTTGGCCATAAGTGGGACTGGTTACAGGCTGGTGTTATTATTATATTTGATTCAAGATTCAAAACATAGATACATTATCGACTGGCCTGTTGGTCTAGTGGTTAGTGGCCCTGACTGCTATGCCGGAGGTCGAGGGTTCGATTCCCACCTAGGATAAATGTTTGTGTGATGAGCACGATCATTTGTTCTGTGTCTGGGTGTAATTTATCTATATATGTATGTATTTAGAAATATATAAGTATGTTAATCAGTTGTCTAATACCCATAACACAAGCTCTGCTTAGCTTGGGACTAGACGGCGTTGTGTGATAGTTGTGGAATATTATATATTAAATTATTATAAGTTCTTATTTAATAAATTGAGGACGCTATGTTTTGCCTCTAGGGCGTACAAAGTAATAATACATGCAATATAATTAAAACAAGAATTTAATATAGATTTACGAACCACAAATAAAGAAATAAGTAATTTAGATAATTACCGCATTAAGCATTTGCAATCACACTGAACATTGTCGATTAGATAATTAGATAAATTATGTGGAGTAAGACAAAATAAAAAATGGAAATAAAAAATTGTTGTGGTTATACAACAAATAATAGTATCATATCAGGAAATCTGTATTCTGATGGCAAAATAAACACTCGTGTTTCAATTTCCTCAAATCCACTTTTATCTGACCCAAATCTTAACGCTTCAATTCAAGAGAATTTAGAACAAAATTTACTACTTAGGCATATAAGAGGCCCTTGAGAATGTTATTTATTTAATAATCTTACATTAATCTTCATTTTGGGCCTGAATGTAAACATTTAGAATTTTTTTGCATGATCGTTAGCATTTGGCCAGTGAGCCCTCCATAATGAGGCAACTAATAACGAAAAAAACATTGCGTGCAAAATCTGGACTGAACAGTCTAAAATAATTTTGGCTGAGTAGATAATACTCTAACATATTCTAAACCAAGGGTATCTATGGACTCATAAGAAAGAAAGAAAATATGTTAAGGTATTTGCGCTTTACACAACTTATTAAAACCACTGCACAGTTAAATGATAATAATATACGAAACAATAATTAAAAAAAATAACAAAAAAAAACAGATGAAAAATTCAATAGATCGCCTACAGACCCAGAATATGCTACGTTATTTAAAACAATAAATAGTGTGTCATCACAGCGAGCCCTATCAGAACACTAATATTCTGATGGGGCCCATTGTGATGCCATGAACACAGGTACGGAACGTGCCGAATAGAAAAAAATAGTTATTGGTACTGCTTCCTTTTTCTCATTTTAATCATCTCTAGTACAAACACATTGTTGCTTTCATAAGAGATGAAAGCAACCATTCTGCTCTGCCTAGAGAAACGGGCACTAACTTCATTATGTCTAACTAATATCCACGTTTGATACACTGCTACAGTCTACTCCTAGCCTTAATTAAATCCACTCACACCGGACCCGGGCACTGCAACATTCTCTCAGTAAACATGTTATAATATTGTACTAAATTACTTTTGTTAAGCACTGAAATGGCTACAATACTGAGTCCGGACAAAAAAAGCGAAAAGAAATTGTGAATTTCTCCGAAGCATATTAAACGACACCAACAATGGCGCTTGCAAACGAATTCACGGGCGAATCGTACAGAACTCTACTTAATATTAAACTTCAGACCTTTAATACACAAAGATGAAAAGCTTCATTCGTTTTTTCACATATTGTACCTAAGGTACAATATGTGGTCTTTGTTCGCAAATCCACATCATTAATTTTCCTTTTATATTTCTGTAGGTTTTAATCTGGTATCGAGTTGAAGTGGCCATGACGGCTTACGATGACGACATACTGATAGGGACCAACTCAACAAAGGCATGATGACCGACAATTTTCTCCTTAACTGAAAGAAATTGAGCGACGAAATTATGTAAGATTGATATCAACGTGATCTTGAGCTGTCATGAATCTTTGGTTTTTTGTGGAAAAATAACGTGATTTTTCTGGTAAAGACCGCTCTTTTGGTAAACTGGCGATCTCATTTGAGATCGTGCATTCAGTTTTTACCGTACCGTTCCCAAAGGGCAAAACGGGACCCTATTACAAGACTCCGCTGTCGGTCCGTCAGTGTGTCTGTCTGTCTGTCCGTCTGTCACCAGGCTGTATCTGTGATAGTTAGACAGTTGAAATTTTCACAGATCATGTATTTCTGTTGCCACTATAACAATAAATACAAAAAAAAACAGAATAAAATAAATATTTAACGGCTGCCATACAACAGACATGTTTTTTTTTTGACGTTTTTATAGATAACGGTACGGAACCCTTAGTGTGCGAGTCCGACTCGGACTTGGCCGGTTTTTAATGGTATTGTTAAGACACGTTTCTGGGTAACATAAGCTCAAAACTGGTATGTTAAATATAAGTTACATTTAAAAACATCAGTACGCAAAGGGTAAAAATAAAAACGGAACCTAAATTAAAACGAACAAACAAATCAACAAGTAACTCTAATATTCGAACCCATAGCGCATAATTAGTAGCTACGAAAATAAACACAGACACCCGGGCACACGAGTAAACTAGCACTTAATGCAGCACTATAATTAACACAATCAGAGATAGAGGACTAATTGCTTAATGTCAGCATAGACGGTAAAATAACCAGTAATGTAATAACCGTAAAATAACGTAAACATTTACGTAGATATTTACCGTGGGTTTGCCGACTCCAACTTTGTGCAATATTAATGAGCAAGACGGTACGAAGGAAAATACACCGTATATCAAAGAAACAGTTTACATTCACAAAGCGAATTGCTTATCAGTTCTAAAATTACAATCTAAATGTAATTTCTACTATGAATTCCTGACAAGTAGCTATTTTTACAACAGCTTTGTGCGTTGTTTCTTCTGTTTACTTATTGAATCTTCATGCAACACAAAGGTACAAAGGCAGGCTTAATGCCTTAGGCGTTCTCTACCAGTCAACCTAGTTTTAAGTTCCTAATGTAATTTTTATTTTTGGTGTACAATAAAGAATATATCTATCTATCTAGGGTGGTGGAGAGATCGGCGCGTTGTGTTTCCACGCTCACCTCAAAGAGATGTCGCCAAAATTGACGGGGGCTGCGGATTGTTGCGAACCCTCGCAAAAAGGGCAACTGAAGGAACACTCTGGGTTTTAGTTAGTCAAAGTCTGACATACCCTTCACCCAGAGCGGGAGAAGTTATTTGATGATTTCCCACCCAAAAAATGGTGGTTGAGAGATAAATTGGCAAGTGCATAAAAGAAAGAAAATATTGTTTAGAAAACTTAACTGAATTTTCTGTCCATTTCTTCTGTCTGAATTTCCAAGCGGTTTCGGTTTTAGCTTGGTTCGGTTTGTCTTAAGTCGGTACCAGTAAAGCAAACAGGGAATTTATTTATTAAACTCCAGTGTCTTGAGATTTTAACGTCTGTTTACGGAGAAGATTTGTCTTACCGGATAAAAAGTATCAAAATGGCGTTAAAGAATTGCTGAGATTGTATATTACGAGTAAGTCCATGTTATTTTTTTAGGTGGGAAAATCATCCAATGACAAATCACGCTCTTGGGCGGAGCGCGAGATAGTGTCACTTAGTGTGACTTTTACTGACTAAAAACCCACTCCTGTTCCTTCTTTGTCTTCATCCCGGGGCCCCGGGCTTCGCTTTCACACTACCCCGTCCATGTTACCAATTACTCTCATAGCTGTCTGTATATATATTTTTAATTTGCAGTACACCGCAGTCTACCCCCTTTTTTATGTTAAGTTCTTACAGTCCATCCTAAGGTTGCCTGGTAGATATCGCTGTTAGCGATAAGACCGCCATTGTACCCATAGATTAAGTTAGTTTAGAAGTTTTTGTTACTATTTTGGTGTACAATAAAGTTTTATTCTGTTCTATTCTGACTGGCCTGTTGGTCTAGTGGTTAGTGGCCCTGACTGCTATGCCGGAGGTCGTGGGTTCGATTCCCACCCAGGACAAATGTTTGTGTGATGAGCACGATCATTTGTTCTGTGTCTGGGTGTAATTTATCTATATATGTATGTATTTAGAAATATATAAGTATGTTTATCAGTTGTCTAGTACCCATAACACAAGCTCTGCTTAGCTTGGGACTAGACGGCGTTGTGTGATAGTTCTGTCTTGAGTATAGTTACCTTCGAATTTAGAGACAGTCACATTTATTAATTCATTCCACAATCATTCCCTATTATCTTTATTCAAACCACTAGCTTTTACCAGCGGCTTCGCCTGCTTGAAAGTAGAAAGTAGGTATATGCATATGCCATGACATTCTGTGTCATAAATTAGCATTTACTGGTGAAAGAATTTTAAAATCGTGAAATAAAAATACAACAATCAAAAAATACAAATCCTACCACTTTATTTTTATCCTTGATAGGTTCGCGCTTGACCACTATCTCACCTGATGGAAAGCGACGATGCGGTCGACGATGGAGCGCGCTTACCTAGAAGTAACCTATTCACTCTTGACTTAAAGATTCCCGGGTTGTAGCCATCAGGAAACACAGATTCCGGCAAGGCATTCCACACTTTCACTTTATAACATTACCTACCACCGACCCGACCCAGTTTCGCACAGGTGTTAGAAATCGTTGAAATTCTCGGTTTTTCTTGGTTTTTCTTTACTATAATATGTATGTAGGTACGTACCTACGAAATGCTATATTATTAAATTTTAAAGTACAAAAATCCGCATTCTAAAGCTTAATTAAAAATTGTTTTGGGAAACATGGACAAGGTGGAGAAAAATAAATATCTTTTACTTGGTTATAGATACCTGCAGCTACTTTACAATTTATATGTTTGGTTTTAAATGAAGAATTCATGCAACCAAAAACAGCACAATATATCCTACTCGTCATATTAAATATATATAAATATGTACTTGAACTTATTTTTATTGAAAAAATCGCGCGGCACAGACGCGACTGTCTGCATCCCGAGCGCACCTCGAGATCGAGGCGCGTAGGTATAGCTCGTGTTTCGACCGTTTGTATGAAGTTGGAATACTGTATAGATAATATTACCGTGCCTAAACCTTCCCCATGAATCACTCTGTCTTTAGGTGAAAACCACATGAAAATTTGTTCAGTAGTTATTAAATTTATCACGTTTATGCATACAGACAGATGCTGCCGGGACTTTGTTTTATAATATGTAAGGAGAATAAGGATATGGTAAATACCATATCCTTTTTTTGTTTTTATTCTTGATAGGTTCGCGCTTGACCACTATCTCACCTGAATTCCACTCCTTAGCTGTACGCACTATGAATGTGTTGCCAAAACGTTTCGTTCCTTATCCTGGTGCCATATCCTGTATGTACGAGTACATTAGTAGAGATTAAAAAAGACAAACAGCAATACAAATCTATCCTCTTTATAATATTAATATAGATTTTCCGCGTTCAAAGCTATTCTCAGCTAACAATACATTCAACCGAAAGAATTTAATTCCACCACGCGAACGGCACCGTGCAGTCTGTATTCAATTCTATTCGTATGGTATCGTATCGTATCGTAGAGCCATTAGCGATCCAGTCACGTCACGCTAGGGCTGCACCTGAATATTTCAGCTGCAGTTACAGAAGCTCGAATGGCGTGACTCACCCCTATGGTGGGGCTCATTTATTAGCAGTTTAGTTGAACGATTTATTTTATGGATGGGTTTCGGTTACGTATTCTGTTTTTAGCGCAAGATTGTGTTGAAAAGCTTGTAAGGTTCTTACTAGTTTTATTGGCTGAAACAGATGTACTAAGTATTGGTGTATATTTAAATCGAATCCACTGTTTGTCCACCGCATTAAACTTAAATAAATTCAACACGTTACAGCAGATTGGAGAATAACTTTAATTTCATTTTTTTAATTTCGGAAACTGTTGCTTTGTTTTTGACACTTTTACTTTGCAATTTTTAGTCTTTGTTTTTTGGAAGTCTGTTATATTTTTTTGTAAAATCTCAGATACAATAAGGGACAAAATGGGCCCCAACATGACGCCTACCGCACAATTAAATGTAAACAGCGTGCAAGTTCTACTGGTAAGGTACCTATACAAATTATAAAAAAATACTCATAATGACTCAATCAACACATAGCTTTAGGATTGACATAAACCCAATAACATTTCAGTCACCTTTCCTATTAAAATTTGTTAGACTTAAGCAGTATCTGGTGTTTTTTTTTTTAGTTCAAGACAAGAAGTAATAGGACTACCACGGACTTAGCCCAACATAAAAAGAATCATTAACTATATAACGTAAACAAAACAGTTATGGAATATTGATAACCCCAAAAACATGTTTGAACATAATTGGTGAAATGAGGGCAAGTATACCAGAGTTAACTTTACAGATCTGCATACATATTCGGCGTGATGTTAAGTTATAAAATGGTGTAAACAATAAACAGACATGCAATTGCTTCAATCCCGGAAGATTTACTATCTTTAGTATATGTATAATATGTTTTATTTCATGTTTCATGGTCTAGGTATCTTCGAAGGTTTTCATCAGATCTAGTTACCAAATACAAAGTATTCTAAACCAAAAAAGAAAAATCATTAAAATTGGTTAACATTTGGTGCAGATATCGCTGAATATGGAACATTCAGTCGAATTGAGAACCTCCTTGTTTATGAGGTCGGTTAAAAATTAAAAAAAAATCTTATATATTGTACAAACAAATAACTATAGGCTTTTCTCGAACAGTCTAAAATATACCTAACAATATCTTAGTAGGAAAATGTCTTTCGACACCATTACCAGCATCTTTTAACCCATCCAATTCATTAATCTCCCAAAAATGTAATAAAGCTATCATTTAATTTGAAAAATGGCGTACGTCTCGCGCCAACCTTGTTCGCCCGTTCACTTTATTAAATTCGTGGCTATCAGTAATGTAATGTATTACAGAATAAGGATCAGTAATACTCGAACATATTTTATGATCTGTAGTTGCATATTCGTATATAATAGGTGCTTGGCCTTCGGTTGACTTCAGATTACCGTCTTTTTACGATTCCTAGTGTACCTAGTTCCATGAATATTCTGGTTTTCAACATTATGTAATAGATTTTTGAAAAGCTATTCAATTTACATTGGGACTCTGAACATATACCAAGACAAGCAACTGGACTGGAATCCTCAAGGAAAGCGTAAACGTGGTCGTCCTAAGCTGATCTAGTGACGAACGGTCATCGCAGAGGTGAAGAACATAGGGAAGACCTGGAGCGAAAAGCGCAAAGCTCAAGACCGAACGGGTTGGCGGCGCACCGTGGACGCCCTCTGCCCCATCTAGGGGACCGGGAACTTAGGTCAAGTAAGTCATTCATTTTACATTGATTAAAGTGCTTAAAACTTCGCTTTAATAGTAAAAAAAAACCTACACACTTATACAGTATCTAAATAACAAAAACACTACCCTCTAGGGACTGTCTACCCAGTGTTCGTATAAATATATCGGTTTTTAACACAACAGTTTCGCTACCTAAAAAGAAAAACTTGTCTCACGAAAACTGAAATAGGATACCTACATTATCGGCGTAACTATCGCATGGATAAGGCAATTACTTTTCGATAACGTTACGTTATCTGCCCCCCTAGCCAAGTTACAACCGTTTCGTTTCGATTCTCTTTTCGTCGATCGCCTCGAGTAGGCCATACCTCCGATTCCTTTATTCTGACGTCATATCAACGCTTAGTCACGTGGTCAGAACAAAGGAATAGGAGGCGTGGCCGAATCGAGGCGATCAACGAAAAGAAAATCGAAACAAAACGGTTGTAACTTGGCTAGGGGGACAGGAAATTATTATTAATAGTAAAATGTAGGTGAGGTAACTATAGCATTTCTAGATTTTATTTTCGTGTAATATAAACCTAGCTGAAAGTTTGATTTAGTTTGGTAACTAATTCGAAATGCAGGCAGCTGTAGGACTGGATTATACCTACTTAGTACCTACTAATTATGATTTAAAATATAAAAATAAAACTTTGTGAAAATAATGATATTGAGATCTTTAAGTCAAGAGTGAATACTGTGATTCTGTGAATAAGTTACTTCTAGGCAAGCGTGCTCCATCGACCACATCGTCGCTTTCCATCTGATCAGATAGTGGTCAAGCGCGAACCTATCGACAGAAAAAAAGCACTTTTTTTTGTGGTGTGCCACCAGACCACTCAGAAAGATTTGCGAGAAAAAGTTTTATGTATATGGCACTGGTCACTTGTAATTATTTTGAAAACTTTGGTTATTTAAAAGTAAAAATAACATTGTTCGAATTTTAAATTTCCCTACAATTTTTCGAGAGCCAAATCAAATTATCGTGTCTCATTTAAAAATGGATCTGCATTATCGTGCGATGATTTTCTACGATTTTAAATGTGACCTAAAACCTGATGAGTCATTTGATCGACTTCAAATTGCTTTTATGGATGAAGGATCTTCAAAAGCACAATCTACCGCTGGTATAGCGAGTTCAAGCGCGGTCGCGAGTTTAAGGCCGTGGAAGAGGTGTCTGCGGCGAACTGGAAAAAATGTTTCGAAAATTGGTTCAGATGCGTGAAACTTTGTATAGAGGCTGATGGAGAGTTCTTTGAAAAGATCTAATAAAAATATTTTATCCATAGAAGTTAGTTTTTTAGTTTCTAAAACTTTCTGTGTCCCACGTATCTGTGCCAATTTCAAGTAAAAAAAAAAATATATTTTGAAATAAATATGGTGAGTACAATTACATTATTTCGTTGGGTTAAAAATCTATAGAAATAATAAATGCTCTTCTTTTATTTTATTCTTTTCAATATTTATCTCAGGACCCTGAGGTCCTGGACCTTTGGAAGGCGTACGAGGAGCCGAAGCCAACTCGCGGAGGCCCTTTAGATAATTATAATGGAACATGATACCTTATTCTTTTTTTTAACCATTTCGCATAGGTAATTATTTATGGTTCACCACGAACTGAAATTGTTTATGTTTACCTGCGATCTAATGAAGATTTGGCAAAGGGAAAACTCTTGAGTCATCAAACTAAATGTCCGAATTATTTTGTAATTTTTAGTGCGTGCTAAAAGCGTGTTTTATAGTTTTTTAAACTATTATTTTTTTATCAATTTATTAGGATAATTGTAATTGCCAGTGGTAAACAAGTGACGTCATCTGACATCTTCTATAAATAGAACGTTGTAGGCGTGTTTCGGTCATTTGCTCGTTGGCTCTCGGACGGTAAGGTTGTCAGGTGATCGGCGCTGTTTGCTATCGTGCATATTTAGTGATTTAATTAACGGTTGTTAGTAGATGTGATTATTTTGTGTTTTATTAAATTGTGTAAATCAGAATTTAACTATTTAAAGGTTAGAATAAACGTTCAGTTTTCTGTAGAATTGTTTTTTTTAATTAATTTCACTTCTGGTTCCTAAAATCAGAAGTGGGATTGGCCCGTGCCCATTTTCAAATAAAAACAACCGTTAATTTAAAAAAAAAAAAAAATGCCGCGATCTATTCGTTCAAGTAGCAGCTCTGAGGAAACTTTACCTCGTAGAACGCATAAAAGACATAGCAGATCGCGTCGACACCATCGTGTTTCAAAACAGCGTCGCTCTCGGTCCCGTAGTCGCGAAAGCTCCGTAAAACAAGCGTTGAGTGCAATTGTGTCGCGATTAAACGCAATCGAGGACAGTACCGCGAGTAGGTCACATACGCCAGTGCCACCAAACCGTGCCATCACGCCTCAACGTGATAACCTTGGTAATGATGTGCCAAACGCAGCAAAGTTGCTGGCCGATGCATTAGCCACTATCGGAAGTAAGCCGCAAAATTACTACGTGTCAAACTTTGACCCTGCTGTCCACGATTTTGAGGTGTGGTGTAACGAGGTGGAGCGTGCCAGGTTAGTGAATCATTGGTCTGATGTAGAGTGTTTATCGCGAGTTGCTAATTGTCTCAAAGGGGATGCTAAGACGTGGCTAAATGAGTGGACAACGAATGATCGTTCATGGTCGAACTTTTCGAAAGATTTCAAGTCCCTTTGTCCGCGGAAACAAGATTATGCCAATATACTCTTCGACGTCATGAATACCACGTCCGATAAATATCCAACGTTCGCGGAATATGCTCGACGTTCCTTATTACGACTTCGCGTTATTCAGGGCTTAAGTGATGACTTAATGGTCCAGATTATCATACGTGGTATCAATGATGCTCAGATTCGCGCGGCTGCCGCAAATGCAGACCTTACAGTCGAAACTATAGTTTCGTTTTTAGCTATTTATGTTAAGCCTGAGCGTACCAAAGACAATCCTCGCCGGCCTGCTAACGCTTCGGCCAATAAACGTCCTAATGATCAATCCGTAGGCAAGTGTTTTACGTGCGGCCGGGCTGGACATAAAAGCTTTAACTGTACCAAAAAACGTAAGCATTCTGATAACGGTAATACAAAAGTAACTTGTTCGTTTTGCAAAAAGAATGGACACAAAGAGAGCGAATGTTTTACTAAGGCGCGAGTTGAGGCACAAACCAACAACCAGAAAAAGGTTAACCTTTGCAGGGAGATATCTAACGCTTCCCGTAATAACGATATTAGTACTGCTGTCATACAGGGCATACCGGTTGATATTTTAATAGATAGCGGTGCCCTTAACGTTTCCCTTATATCGTCTGACGCCGTAAAATACTTTTCTTGCGTCCGAAAGCCAACTCACTGCGTAATTAAAGGGATTAGTTATGACGGAATTATTGCTCGCGAATATGTCACCCTTACGGTCGAATTCAGCAACATTGCACTCGAAATAGATTTTATCATTGTGCCTTCATCTTGTATGAATACGCCCATTATTATTGGTACTGATGTCTTAAATAGGGATGGAGTGACCTTTGTCAGAACAAAACAAGGTCAGTATTTGACTCATTCCACCAACCAGACGCTATGCATTAACGCCGCTGAACTCGACTGTTTGAGTGATGTAAATACGCCTTTGCAAGGCGAAGACCTAAGCTCGTTGTTATCCGTTGTTCGTGATTTCTTACCCTTTTTCATATCTGGCACAGCTGTTACAACTGTCAAAACGGGAAAAATGCAAATTAATTTAAATAGCGACGTTCCCGTAGCCTATCACCCGTATAGACTATCCTATCAGGAAAAATTGAAAGTCCGGGATATCGTAAAAGATTTATTAGATAAGTCTATAATTAGGGAGTCCAATTCAGAGTACGCGAGTCCTATTATCTTAGTAAAGAAGAAGGATGGTAGCGATAGGATGTGTGTGGACTTTCGGGCACTCAATCGGGTAACAGTAAAGGATAGATATCCACTCCCTCTCATAGAGGATCACATAGACCGATTGGGAGGCTCGAAATTCTTTAGTGGACTTGATATGGCCTCAGGGTTCCACCAAATCCCCATCGAGGACGGTTCGATACATAAAACAGGATTTGTAACACCGGAGGGGCATTTCGAATACTTGAAAATGCCATTTGGTTTGTGTAATGCCCCTACGGTATACCAACGCATTATTAATAAAACCC
The DNA here is from genome assembly GCA_905147345.3 of Mythimna impura. Taxonomy (NCBI): domain Eukaryota; kingdom Metazoa; phylum Arthropoda; class Insecta; order Lepidoptera; family Noctuidae; genus Mythimna; species Mythimna impura. The sequence goes on along the minus strand of LR990351.1, from coordinate 22,764,564 downwards.
TTCGAAGGTTCATCGAATCTGGTAACGTACTCGTGTATATAGATGACGTGCTCCTTATGAGTATGACAGTTGCTGATGGGATTCAACTTTTACATGAAGTTTTAGAAACTTTAACACAAGCCGGATTTTCGATTAATCTTCGAAAGTGTTCGTTTCTCACGACCGAGGTGGAGACGTATAATTAGCCATGGTCAGGTTAGGCCGAACCCCGGTAAAATTGAAGCATTAACTAATACTCCTGTACCCAGTACTGTTAAACAGGTCAGACAATTTTTAGGTCTAGCGGGTTATTTTAGACGTTACATCGAAGGGTACGCCACAAAAACTGCGAGTATTTCACGGTTAACGAAAAAGAATGTTAAATTTGAATGGGGACCTGAACAAGAACAGGTACGCCTATACCTCATTAAACAGTTGACCAGTGAACCGATACTGGCAATTTTTGATCCTAAATTAACCACGGAATTACACACAGACGCTAGTAGTGCGGGGTATGGGGCCGTACTCATGCAAGTCCATAGCGGTGGTAATAAGCGGGTAGTCGCCTATTTTAGTAAGGTCACCCAGGGCGCTGAAAGTAGGTACCACTCCTACGAGCTAGAGACGCTAGCGGTGGTCAAGGCGTTGCAGCATTTCAGACATTACCTAATTGGCATAAACTTTGTGATTATAACCGACTGCAACGCCCTGAAAGCCACGGAGCGTAAGAAGGACCTGCTTCCACGCGTAGCGCGCTGGTGGATTTACTTACAAGACTTCAATTTCACAATTGAATACCGAAAAGGAGTCATGATGTCTCATGCTGACTACCTCAGCAGGAATCCACCAGTTGCGCAGGTGAACCAGATCGATAGACCGTTAAACTGGGCCCAAATGGCGCAAGCTGCCGACAACGAAACACAGGACCTTATACAAAAATTAAGAGATGGTCGATTAGATTCACGTCGTTATGTCAATCAAAATGATTTACTCTATTATCGTTACTCGCCAGTGGGCGAAGAAGCGAGATTGTTGTGTTATGTCCCCAAAGGACACCGCCTTAGTTTATTGCGACTATTTCACGATGAGCACGAGCATATCGGTGCCGACAAAACATTAGACCTTATACTAAAGCATTTTTGGTTCCCAGGCCTGAAAAACTTTGTTCTAAAATATACTTCCCATTGCCTCGTTTGTATCTCAAAAAAACGAGTGCCTAGGGCACCTCCTCAACCTATTACGTCATGGGAGAAACCTGAAGTTCCTTTTAACACTATTCATGTGGACGCGTTAGGCCCTTTGCCGGAATCAAATGGTTATATTTTTTTTTTTGTACTAGTGGACGCATTCACAAAATTCTGCTTACTGTATACCATGTACCGGCAGGACACTAGCGAACTTAAGCGTGTTTTCAATAATGCAATTTCTTTATTTGGGGTCCCTAAATTAATTGTTTGTGACCGAGGTCGTATGTTCGAAGCAGCTGACTTCACCAGCTGGATATCAAATTTAGGTTGTGACATCCACCACATAACTCCCGAGATGCATCATGCTAACGGGCAGGCAGAGCGTTATGTGCGAACTGTATTAAATCTTATTCGTGTAGAAAGTCGTAATAAACATGTAACTTGGTCAGATTCACTTTGGAAAATTCAGCTTGTATTAAATATTACTAAACAAAAAACAACACAAATGTCAGCAATAAACCTACTGATTGGCACTGACGCGACCACTCCTGTTATCCGTGCGCTGGTCCGCGACGTGGCAATCGACAACGCAAACCCTAACCGTGAAGCTTGGAGGGAAATCTGCAGGAGCCGGGCAAAGGAGCTACTTGACAAGAACCAAAATAAACAAGATTCCCATACTAATCGCCAACGACACCCCCCAAAAGTTTTCAAGACTGATGACCTGGTGTTTGTTATTAAATACTCGCAATCGACTGGTAAACTGGACTCTGGAATGCGAGGGCCCTATAAAGTTATTAAGGTTCTCCCAAGCAATCGCTATGAGCTGAAGCTATTGGGTGGAGCCAGAGGCAAAACAACTCAGGCTGCAGCACAATATATGGTGCCATGGAAAGGGGAGTGGTGTCCCGAGAGTTGTTCAGCTTTCTTTGAAAGTAAGTGTACCTTTATGTTGCAGATATGGTGTGAACTTTTTATGGATGGGTGTGCACGTGAGATGGATAACAAATTTCCGAGTGGATAGAACCGGACGTGCACCTCGAGCTGAGTGAACAGACGCACTGTTGTGTTCACGTGTATTGGACTTAATGTCCTGCAGACACATATGTTGGATATGTGTAGAGGCACATAGGTAGCCTAGCAGACACGTTTGTCAACGTGTATTGGACTTAATGTCCTGCAGACACATATGTTGGATATGTGTAGGTAGAGGCACATAGGTGGCCTAGCAGACACGTTTGTCAACGTGTATTGGACTTAATGTCCTGCAGACACATATGTTGGATATGTGTAGGTAGAGGCACATAGGTGGCCTAGCAGACACGTTTGTCAACGTGTATTGGACTTAATGTCCTGCAGACACATATGTTGGATATGTGTAGAGGCACATAGGTGGCCTAGCAGACACGTTTGTCAACGTGTATTGGACTTAATGTCCTGCAGACACATATGTTGGATATGTGTAGAGGCACATAGGTGGCCTAGCAGACACGTTTCTCAACGTGTATTGGACTTAATGTCCTGCAGACACATATGTTGGATATGTGTATAGGCACATAGCAGACACGTTTGTTAACGTGTATTGAAGTGTCCTTCGGACTCATGCGCACAGATATAGTGCGAACGAATGTGCCTGATGATGTATGTTTTGAGAACGAATGTATTTGCTTAGAAGAGTGATTCATTGAATGAGGGCCTTGGATGTGAGACGGATGAAAGAATAGTTGTTTTTTTGTGTTTGTTTATGTGTACAACAACTAATATGGCTGCAATCTCATTTCTTTAAGGTACTGACGATGAAGGTGGTGATGTCAATGAGGCTGGTCCATCTTCCGTAGCCCCTGCAAGTACCTAACAATGAGCGACGAGGTGACAATAGATGATCGATGTGGCTCCGAGGACGGCGCACGGTCAGGAGAGGCCGTATTAGGATAATTGTAATTGCCAGTGGTAAACAAGTGACGTCATCTGACATCTTCTATAAATAGAACGTTGTAGGCGTGTTTCGGTCATTTGCTCGTTGGCTCTCGGACGGTAAGGTTGTCAGGTGATCGGCGCTGTTTGCTATCGTGCATATTTAGTGATTTAATTAACGGTTGTTAGTAGATGTGATTATTTTGTGTTTTATTAAATTGTGTAAATCAGAATTTAACTATTTAAAGGTTAGAATAAACGTTCAGTTTTCTGTAGAATTGTTTTTTTTAATTAATTTCACTTCTGGTTCCTAAAACGAACCAGAAGGTTCGGAAGGTAGGGGTTTTTGTGGTTATTATATTATATTATCAGGCGTATTTTAAAAACTTGCTGTAATACAATGGAAGCAGCATTTAGCTTACAGAAACATATAACAGAAGAGAGCCTTTGTTAATTTTGTATTCAGATTTACTTCTATGGACACAATGACTACATTTCTTTGTTTCCGTTTTATTCCACAACGCTCAATTCTTTTTTTATAATGTTTTATGTTCATTATCCAGGGTGAAATTTATAATTTCAAGATAAAATTGTAACCAAAACAGAAATGATGTGAGAAATACAAGCATGTAATGGGGTAACTCGCCGTCCGGCCGTCCGATAACCGTCCGGACCGAGCCCGAGTCATCTACGGCGCGTAGTGTTCCACGCGCGCCTCAAGAAGATGTCAACAAAACCGTAGGGGCCTAGCAGGGAAAGGAAAACCCGGTGTCCTGGAACGCAATCAAAGAAGGAACATAGGAGTGGGTTTTAGTCGGTAAAAGTCTGACATGCCCTCCTAAAGCGGGAGAGGTCATTTTAACATATCCCACCTAAAAAAAAAACACAATATATGTTATTATTTAAAAAGTACAAAGGACTAGACTTTTCCTGCTGTTTCACTGCCGTGACCTACCACAGTTACGCGCATTTTCCGAAATAAGTAGCCACTCAGCGAGCACGGTTTTCTTTAAGTGAAAGAACTTTCACAATCGGATCAGCACTTTTAGAGATTAATAGACAATTTTACCTCCTGATAATGTTAGCTTGGATTAGAATACAACCACACACGGATTTAAAAAAATTCAACCCGTATTTAAACTGTGAATCTTCTTACTAGTTTACTTAACCGAGTAAACTTTCAAGCGAACATTTAACTGAAGTTTCAGCAGTTAGCGGTAAGACACCACGTTCGCAATGCGTCTTGCGCCGCGATGTGTTTCCGTCAAATCTCATTAGTTATTCAGCAGGGCGCACTAGTGCGGGCAAACCAAGAGAGTTTGTCTATAGTACTGTGATATCGAAAGGAGATCGCATGAGTTAGGTTAACGAACTGGCATGTAAAATATACTTTCAAGGATTTTGTTGTTCTAGAATAGGTTTAAAAATTGAGGAGAACAAAGAAATGTCTAGTTTTTTCAGTCCGGACATAACCATTGTAGTGCGATGTACTAATATTGAAGTCTTGAAGAAAAATATAATACAAGTATAAAGTTAATTATAAAAGTATTTCATTGAAGAACCAATAAAGATCCCGATACCGTCGCAGAGTGCGACAGTACACACTCTCGTATTCCACGAGTACAGTCTGGATTACTGCAGGTAATATATTGTGGTTGTGTGTTTTAGCAACTCATGCGAGGGTCAAGTTAACTTGGGTATTTAAATTATTTGTGTCGTAGGTAGAACCTGTTTTATAGGTATATTTTTTTAATCTAAAAGTTTTATTTTTATGAATTTTATATTAGTTTTTATTTTATCTTATCTACATTGGATGAGATCAACACTTATAAAGCCTTGATTAAGTCCAAAATATGTTATCTTTCACGATACAAGCTGCGCGTTTGTGGAATGCATTACCCTTAGAAGTGAGGCGTGCCCAAACGCTACCGACTTTCAAAAAGATGGTGAAGGAGCATTACCTATCACTTTAATTTTTCTTCTCCTTTCTCTATCGTATATTTTAATATTTATTAGTTTATTATTTGGTAATGTACCTATTTATGTATTACTTATATGTATATATATTTTATTATATTTTTATTATCTTTTATTTTTTTGTACATTATTTATGTTGTTGTATAGCCCCAAATCTTTTCCTTTCGTTTTTGTCCATCCAAAGGTTGTCTGGTAGAAATTACCCTGTGCAATAAGACCGCCTATTGAACACTTATTTTTTATAAATGTCTGTCTTGTAATAAGTTAAGGTGTACAATAAAGAAATAAATGTAATACATCTTTACAGTAAAGGTGACTCGAGGCTAGAAAAGGTTGAAGATGTTTGTATCAAGTAGAGTTTTGGAGAGTTAAGAAATAATCTTGACGCATGTGAAGAAACCTGGAAAGTGTTAAATACTAGTGCGTACGTAATGTGGTTTCACTACGTGTGTTATGGTGTCAATGACTGTGTACGCGTTTGGGTTACTGTCCTCACGTTTCCGCGCACAATTTAGTCTGTTACAGTTACAGACAGCAGCATTGATAAAGAAGGTAACCAATAACACACTTTACATTTTTTTTAGGTGTGTAAATAATCCAATGACATCCCCCGCTCTTGGGCGGAACAAGAGGGCCTGTCAGACTTTTACTGACTAACAACCCACTCCTGTTTCTTCTTTGCCTTCGTCCCAGGGCCCCGAGTTTCATGTTTACACTACCCGTGGACACCTTACGTACCACCGTATAATAAAAAATACTTTAAAAAGCCCCAAACAAAAATCTGCCATAACTATTTAGTCAGAAATTCTAAATTTCGTCCATTTGTTGTCAGTAGGATACAAACTTCATTCCCATTTCTTCATCACCACACTAATATTACAAAGGTGAAAGTTTGTGAGTGTACCTTAGTTATTTCTTCACGATTGAAGAGCTGAACGGATTTGAATGATGGCATTCGGGTAGACCAAGTCCTGGAATAGAACATTATCCCGAGAGTATGTTCCCTTGGAACAATTTTCTACTTTTACGCGGGTGAAGCCTAGGTCTTTCAATACCGGTATTCCGGAATCCCGTAATACCGTTATCACGGATATATATTGGTCTTTTTTTAAACATATTTATAATACCGTAATTACGAATTAAATATAATTATCTATACATTTACTTAAATATATAAAATTTATGTCTGTAGCACTTTTTTTTTTTTTTTCGGTGGGAAAATCATCTTATGACATCCCCCGCCCTTGGGCGGGGCGGGAGATAGTGTCAGACTTTTACTGACTAAAAATCCACTCCTGTTCCTTCGTTGCCTTTCGTACCAGGGCCGAGTCTTCCTTTCAGAATCAGACCCTTGGCCCCGGTAGGCTTCGACCCTGCTAGGCCCCTACAGTTGCTGACATCTCCTTGAGGCGCGCGTGGAACAGCACGCGCCGTCGACGACTTGGGCTCGGTCCGGACGGTTACCGGACGGTCGGACGGCGAGCCACCCATTGCTCGTCGTCCGCAAGCCTGCGCCTACGATGGCCGGAAATCGGGATCGGAATCCCGGCGGCGATTGGGGCGTGAGGACCGTTGCCTCACGCGATCGGCCGCCTCCTTTGCTAGCATTACTGCTTCGCAACAGGAGGCAACCGCCTGCCACTCCTCCTCGCTCCGGACCATGGCCTGTACCAAAGCCCGGCGCGAGGGATCGCCGCCGCCGATCGCCCCCACGAGGACACGGCGTTGCTCTACCCAAGCGGGGCACACCTCCAACGTGTGCTCCACCGTGTCCTCCGGGCGGTCCACACAATGGTGACACCCGGGCGTTTCTTCCGCACGAATCCGGTGCAGGAACCTCCCGAACTTACCATGTCCGGTGAGGACCTGCGTCATGCGGAAGGTAAGGACGCCGTGTTGCCTTTCCAGCCACTCCTCAAAGAGGGGACTTATCGATGTCTGTAGCACTTAATATTTACTGTATGGACTTTAAAGAGACTTTTACCTCTGAGTTTTTTTGGTGTCTTCTCAGGGTAGTCAACTAGGAATTACCGGTCTCATCTTAGTTTAAATTATCGAAAAAAATCGACGTGGTAAAGTATTTTTAAAGCCTAATTGCAAAATAAAAATGATTATGCATTATGATAAATGCTAAAAAATGTTAAGGTATATGAAATTGAAATCTAGCATAGGTATTTCTTTATGAAGAATATATTATAAAAGCTGCAAAATAAACAATCACTTTTTACACGGTTGCCCCCAAAAAGGACAGTTATATTCTTAATCCCCACGCAAACGAAGTCGTAGGTAACAGCTAATATTATTATTATGAGAGTTTTGTATTATTATTGTCAGAAAGTAACCCTAATAAAGACACCCAAAAATAAAAACAATTTTAAAGGTTTAAATATTTTCCTAATTGAACTTGTGGTCAATACCATGATCACGTGATCACGGTATTGAAAACAGTAATACCGGTATTGAAAAATCCGGTATTTGAAAGCCCTAGTGAAGCCGCTGGCAGCAGCTAGTTTATCATAAAGGAAAATTGCAAAAACTCTATAACAATAACAAATATGGGCATTTCGGTCGCGTTTCTTAATATTGCCTTGGGGAGCAACAGTTACAAGTTTGTTACCATTTCCTACGGCAGGTACATTCAAACTTATATTATTTTTTCGCGAACAAAAGTATTTCCATTTCGATGGAATTAATGGCAAAGTTTTGCAGCAATTTATTGTTTGTTTGGTGTTACGTTTGTCGCTGGGGTCGTGACCCTTGGAAAGTGCTTTTTATTTTTATTTTTATTTTTTAAACTTTCTTATTATACATGTTTGTGAAATAAGTTTTTATAATAAGCCTAAAAGCCCTTTTGATATAGTGATACCCTGTCTAAAATTATTATATGAATTTATTTAAATACAAAACATTGTTTATTTATATTATTTTTTTTTATATTCACTTTCTCTCTTTTATTGCACCTATCACTATTTTTCTCTGCATCAGCCAAAAGTTGACTGGTAAAAAATGCTTAAGGCATTAAGTCCGCCTCTGTACCTTTATATGCATGAAATATTAAATAAATAATTAATAATTGGGTAATTCACTAATTTTTTTCTATTGTTTATATCAAAAAGTAACCAAATAATAAGAAATATTCTAATTTGTTCAATACTATCAAGTTAGAAACCTTTCAAATGTGGTGGAAGGGGAAACTGACAAATAACAGCATAAGGAAATAAAAAAATAAAAAAGAAAGAAATAAAAAGAATTTATATGGTACAGCACAAGGCACAAACACAATATAGGGTAAACACGAAACAAAAATAAAAACAAGAAGCAAAAATGTAGTTGTAAGGATACACATACTGATATGTGACGTCATTCCCATTAGGTTACGTGTGCTGAAAAGAGATAGCAAAATATTCCCACCACGCCCCCACTCTTTTTACAAGCTTTTATTTAGTTTCACCAGTTCCAATATTTGTATGTCTGTAATCAAATCTTGCAAATTAAAGTTGATGCACTTCCTGGTTACCGATTGAGCTGAAATTTTGCATGCATGTGTAATTCAGATATCAATGCAAAATTATTATGACATGGAGCTGATGTGATGATGGAACCGGAAGGTGGCCATAGGAACTCAGATAACCCTATCGTGTTTGAGCTTTTTGGAATGGTCTTGACGAGTATTAGTTATATAGGTATATATAAAAGCTATATAAGCTATATAAGCGCTATAAAAGCTTGCTAAGAAAAAAAAAATCATTGAAAAATTGTTTAAATCAAAATTTGGAATGCTAATTGTCGATGTTGATGTTTTCAGAAAAATATTTCTTTAATGTTATTTGTTGTTTAGTATAAAATATTGCACAAAAATAAGCACAGCCAAATAGGAAATTCCAAGTTTATCAGTACTTAGAAATAGTTAAAAAACCCTTTCTGTCCATAAACCATAACTAAGCTTCTTTTTAACTGAAGGCATCGCGGGCCCTTCCAGTAATGGGCAATTGTGGGCAAGACGATAGTGATATGTTTTATAGCCTCAACTTTGCCACTTAATAACTTACGCAGTTTGTAAAGTGATTAACGTTAGTGCAGTGGGGGACTGATATATCCCTCTTGCTCATGAGTTTAGTATAGATATACCAGAAAAAGTTTTCTGCCGATATTTCTTTTTTCAATCCAGATTTTTTTCGTTTTTGATTTTTTTTTCTCTGATTTCGAATATTTATACAAGTACCTAACAAATATTACAACACTAGAAAAGGCGTATTCTTTTCTTATAATTTTGAAAAGTCATAATCGCAATTTAATACCACTCAATGTAAAAGCGAAAATGACAGATTTCTGTATTTATTTAATCACAATATGTGCGTACAAGAGTGACGGTTCCCCTTATCTGTGGTATTCGTGTGAAGTAATCCTTCCGCACTGTTTACCCAGTCAATCGATACAAGCAGATGATATTAACGTACTGTAAATAAACACAATCTCAGTACTTATATTATTGTATACAAAATCGGTATTAGGCTAGAAATGCGAAATGCGAAGTCTGTTATAAAATAAAGCAGTAACTTAATAAATTGGTACAAAAGATTTTGTAACATGGCTACGCAATGAGATGGATTAGTACGCCGCCTAAGAAAAAGTAGTAAAAAAATAAAATAAACTAAAACGTGGGCAGTTAAAGTTGCCAAAAAATAAAAGGCCTGTTTTGACATCTGTCAAAACGAATACTTAAATACGCAAAAAAATACTCGCAATATATTCCATCATATTATTTAGAGCAGTGGTGGCCGAGTGGTAACGGCCCCGACTTACGAATTGTAGGTCGCGGGTTCAAATCCAGCCAGACGCATTACTTTGTGTAATTTATTTCATCACCACTGCTCTCAAAACGGTGAAGGAAAACATCGTGAGGAAACCGGCATGTCCTAGAACCAAAAATTCGAAGACATGTGACATCCACCAACCCGCACTGGGCCCGCGTGGTGGATTACGGCCCATCCCCTCTCCTAGAGAGAGGCCTGAGTCCCAACAGTGGGAACATTAAAAGGCTGAATATGTATGTATGTATGTATTATTTAACGCGCCAAAAAATGTATGTATTTTTTTTAAACACTTTATGTAATTAATAATTATTTTATTGTTTCTATCAGTTTCGTTCCAAGTTACATTCTAGGGTACTTCTCAAAATGTCAAAACGGGCCTTTTATTTTTCATCGAGTTTAACATACTTATTTAAGAGCGTCCAACCCAAAATACATTTTCATTATCTTCGAGTATATATATAAAAGGGGAAACTGACTGACTGACATATCAACGCACAGCAGAAACTACTGGGACTAGGAGCGTAAAATTTTGCACAAGGTTTCCTTTTATAACGTAGGCGAGCACTAAGAAAGGATTTTCCAAAATTCACTCCTTTTCGGAAAAACACAGTCAAAAACAATATCTTGTGGATAGGTTTCTATTGAAATAAAATCATTTTGTGTAAAACTAACCCAAAAAAAAACCTCTGAACTTCGGCCCTTCATAATGTACTCATAAATTATAAAAGTAAATAAATATAATTATAGAATTCTTGCACATTTAATCGAGATTCTGAATGACGAAATTTTTTACCAAAAAACAGTTTAAAAAAAAACACTTAAGTATTTCCTGGAACAAGTTTTGTGAAACATTCGAGTGAATGACGGAATTACCGAATGCCAATAGAGCGTTCAGCTGTTATCTTTCTCGTTGTCTTATTATCGAACATTGCGTTGGATTAATCAACAAGCTTTTAAACGATGCTCAGGTTGACAATAGACGGATCGTGAAAGGTCCTCATATAGATTTACAGCTGCTCTGCAACGGTTCCAAGCCTGACCATTTTCTCGCTAGATGGCGTTATTTTATTTTGTTTTTAGTGTACGTGACTGGCCTGTTGGTCTACTGGTTAGTGGCCCTGACTGCTATGCCGGAGGTCGTGGGTTCGATTCCCACCCAGGACAAATATTTTTGTGATGAGCATGATCATTTGTTCTGTGTCTGGGTGTAATTTATGTATTTAGAAATATATAAGTATGTTTATTAGTTGTCTAGTACTTATAACACAAGCTCTGCTTAACACAACGCCGTCTAGTCCCATAGACGGCGTTGTGTGATAGTTGTGGAATATTATATTATATTATATATATTGTATGGGAGCATTATTAAATCAAGGAAAAGATATCCGTGGAAATCGGACATTCCACGTTGTTGAGTTTAGTTAAATTATTGCTTAAAAATCAACCTAATTCTGACTATTCGTATAGTACAGCTATAGTGCTTAATTTTAGCGCTTTCTAGTGTGAATATGACTACGGTCGGGCCCATAGATATCCGTGGTCGGGCCCTAAGTTTTCACCTTAACCTTTCGTATGCCGCAATTAGAGACACAATTAAAAAGCCATTGTGTCCAGCGTAGATCTACATTCATCTAATACAACGGGTTTTAAGCCTAAAATTTTTTGTCATCTTATAAAAATAATGCACGGTCAGTACTTGCTGACGTACTTTTCTAAGTTTATCTAGGATATTATTGACACCCACGCAAAGCCTTTGGTCCCAGTTGTCATTCTATATTAGGTTTGACAGTCGTTACAGATAGTCAGACGCCAGAATGTCTGACCATCAGTATATCCAAGGAGTATCGTGGTGCCCAGTAATTCATGGGTTTTGGGAGCCTGATATGCAGTCGCTCCATGTAAAACACGGGTATTCCGCCGCAGTCGGTTAAACTGAAGCCGACCCCACTAGTTGGGAAAAGACTAGAGAGTTGATGGTCGGTACTTGCTCAAATGAAATTAATTTTTTACAGCGGAATATACCTAAATAAGGTTCACAAAGTTTAAAAAAGTTTAGTTTTTTATAGCAGCGCCACTCGTGCCTGTGCGTTAATATCTTCGTAAAGCTCAATGTGTATTTTTAACGCCCGGGGACTACACGCCCACGTCGAAAATAAAAGGCCCTAAAATATGAGCGTTATTCTTTTTTCGCTTAACTGCTAACAAGGTCTTGTAAAAGTTCAGAAAGTCTAGTCATGTTAGAATAATGCCAAATTGCTCAATCATCACAAGTTTTGAAGAATAATTGAGCCTAGTCATCGCGTAATTAATTATAATATCGCGAAAATAATTGGAGCAGTGGTGGCCGAGAAGTAACGGCCCCGACTTACGAGTTGTAGGTCGCGGGTTCAAACCCAGCCAGGCGCATTACTTTGTGTATTTTATTTCATCACCACTGCTCTCAAAACGGTGAAGGAAAACATCGTGAGGAAACCGGCATGTCCTAGAACCAAAAAATTCGAAGACATGTGACATCCACCAACCCGCACTGGGCCCGCGTGGTGGATTACGGCCCATTCCCTCTCCTAGAGAGGAGGCCTGTGTCCCAGCAGTGGGAACATGAAAAGGCTGATTATGCTTTATGTAATGCTAAAAATAATTGGAACGTGTAGAAGCTTTGTAAGTTTTATTTCTGTAGAAAGTATTTGCCGCATAAATAAGGGCAACCGATGTCACTGTTCGCTATTTTTTTTCTGGCGGCACTAAGTGTCACTTATGTGTTTTATCCATTGTAGCTACAGGAAAACGTTCTTAGGAGTATGCCCCTAACTGTTTAAGTAAATACTGACTGCATTAATTAATTAATTTTTAAAAAATATTGCTATTTTTTTTTTGCCAAATTGACTGTTACATTTCCGTCTCGTCTTAAAAACAGCGTTGGTAAATCTAATCTCCTTAATATTTAATATAATAATAATAGTTTGGACGTGTCTGTAATCCTTTTAACTTAAATGCCTGAACGGATTTGAATGAAATTTGGCACACGGGAATAGCTCACAGGATATTTTTATCCCGAGAACTAGTGTCCCGCCCCAGCTTCGCAGGAGTGTAACAAATCTTTGAAATTCTTTGTTTTCTCTACTATAATATGCATGTATCTACACATCTAAACCTTCCTCATGAAGCACTCTGTCTTTTGCAAACTGCATGAAAATCTGTAAAAACAACCACAGACTATATCTGTACAACAGACAGACAGACGCGGTGGGGGGCCTTTCATTTATAATTTATATGTTCCATTAGGTTAATTTTCTACTTTCATGGTGGCGAAGCCAATGGCAGACTATATATATTCTCACGAACAGGTGGGATCGCGGTCATGTACTAGTTTGTCATTAAAAAAATGGTTTAAAACGAGTAAAAGTTACACTCTGTACAGGACTTTTACACCACAAATTTTTAATTAGTACAAATACTTAAAGGGCTTATTAGAAAAGGTCTTGTTATTATCTAAGTAAAGTCTCAAAAAATAATATTCATAAACAGCAAAGTTATTAGCGTTTGTTTATATCTCAAAACTAACCCACTATTAAACGGTTACGTTTATTAATCATATTACACATGGAAAAAGCGATCATCTTATTATAATTAACAGACCAAAAATTATATAGAAATCTAACCGGAATAATGAAATAAAAGTAAAAAAGTGTTACGGCAAAAAATGCTTGTTTAGCAGCGTTTTCAAGTTTATTTTGACGTGAAAAAAAAAATGTTACTACAGTGCGCAGCGGTGACATCGGATTTAAATGCGTTTCAAGAGATAATAATTAATTGGTACAGCGAACTTGTTTTTAATGCTGTTATTAACGGTTAACACAAATATCAAGTAACGTACTTTAAAAATCACCGTGGAACGAAACGTAATTAGGTAATAACCCGTTGCAGATGCTCTGTGGTCCAGTTTCAATCAGTTTGACACTGACAGACAACTAGTGGTGGGTCGTTGTCGAATTTTAGACGGACGAGATGTAACCGTTTTGGCGACGACAAAAACGGTTGCAGAAAACGGTCGTCGTCGCAATTGGTTTGAAGACGAAACTATCGTTGAGTGAAGTAGTTGCAGAAAACGTTCGTTGTCGCAACTAGTTTGAGGACGGTAATAAATTCTGTACTCGTCGCGTCGTCGTTTCAAAACCAGTTATTACAATGAAAAATGAACTTTATGAGTATAAACATAAAATTCATTTTTCATTGCAATAACTGGTTTTATAAACGACGACGCTACGAGTGTGATAGTTGAAGCAATGGATTTTCGACCTTATTTTCTTAACAGTAAGATAACAATTCGCATACAGTAATTCGAAGACAGGTTTGTGCAACGAAGACTGTTTGGTCGCAGGATGGAAAACGGTTGTTACGTTGCAGAACAAAAAACGGTCTTTGAAAACTGTTCGTCGTTGAAACGCCCACCGCTACAGACAACATTATTATTGTTTCCGATTACTAGATAGTTGCATGTTTCTTCTGTTCTTTTCGTATTTTTATTCGAAAGATTTTATGAAAATGGCTTCTGTAGATACATGCATAATCCACAAAGCCGTTGTATCAATTGTGCAGCACGATTTCAACGGAATGTTGAATACTGCTCTTGCTGGATACTGTTGTAATTGTTTAGTGGGCAGACGCACTGTTGGCTGCTGTGCATATGTGAGGTGTATAGTGTGGTTTTTATCTTTGGCGCGGCATCAAGGTGAGGTTGAGCCACCTGCATCTTTTTTATATGAAATACTGCTTTTAAGAGATGACTTTGAAAATGATGATAATGAACAGTAATAAATACTTGTGATGTACCTATAATGTGGTTTTTTTTCTCCTTACACAACCAGCATAAAACACATCACCTTATTATTTTATATCTACAGTCAATGGCCGGCAAAAGCCGCGCTATTTCGAAATGAATACATCTACGCATTTTCATAAATAAGTCTATCAAATCGTGTAAATCACATCAAAGTCTGTCACGTAGTACAGACTTGACTTTGTTTTATACTGTATATTATTGAACAGTGCACTATTTTAACTTAAAATACCAAGGAGACCTATCCACTCATTAGACAATCGCTCTTGTGAGATTTTAGGTTATTATGAGAGTCATGTTTTGGCTGTCGTATTTCACGGTACTCCAGTTACATAAAGTTTTGCTAATATTACCAATGTAATCTAGAGATTATAAGGAATAAACTAACGTGCATTTCATTGCTATACGCCACAATTTGTGGTGGGCCTATTCCCCAAACAAAAAAAATTGTCTCCTTTATGGAAATATTTTACAGGCTATTTGATTATGAATGAATAAATGACGATAAAAATGGAAAAACACTACGTGTACTTATAGTAGCAACTGTGTGTATTTTATAGTAGCAATTGTTATGAATGATTGATTCTATTATGAATTTACCAATTATGACGAATTATCGTCTTTTTTCGGGTACAGATAGAGCCCCATTTTTTTTGTACTAATTAAAAAATAGGGTGTATAAAGGCGCGTGAAGGCCACGCTTTCGGAACCGTTATTTGGTTTATGCTTAGGTATGCCTTTTTCTGCCTAAACCAGTTTTTATCGTTTTCTATCTCATATAAGTTTACTGTAATTACCTACGTACTCTGGTTTATACAACCAACTAATATCTAACATCACTTAGAAATATGAAATTAAAATGGGGAAAAGAAAGTATTTTCGTCAAGAGATTTAGAGTTTTTCTTCGGTTAAGAATGAAAAATATACTTTGTTTATGAAAATTATGTTATGTGGTTTGAGATAAATCTGTGTTGTTTAAGAAAAACAAGAGGCAGTATTAATTCGACAAACTTTAAGCACGACTAAAAATGTAATTTAGAAAACATCTCAGCGACTTTATCCTGAATATCGTAATTTATTTCTAAGTGCAGAATTCTTCTCCTGCTTTTTTTAAACAACGCTTGAATAATGTCATAAATTTTCCAAAATAATATAAATAAAGCCATGTAATTTTCTACATTAAAAATTGGGCAAGTGCGAGTCGGACTCGCGCCCTAAGGGTTCCGTAAAAAATTACATTTGTAAAGAGTTCAATTCCTGATTGGAATCTCGCAGTTTTTTCCAAATCGCAAAAAAAAATTGTTTTGTGACGTAACAACCAATTTTCTGTTTTCAGACTTATTTCTGTACTCGTGTTATAAGACCTTGCTTTATGCAAAATTTAACGGTTCTGGGTCAACGGGAAGTTCTCTAGAATTTTGGTTCCCTTAGTGTCGAAATATACGTTTTTTGCGACATAAACGGCCGTATCTTTTTTTCCGTTAACTTGGAAGTTTGATTTTTTCATAGCTTCAACTTGAAGCTATGAAAAAATCAAACTTAAATCTGCGGTCCCTTGAAGCCTTCAAGGGACCGCAGATTTAAGTATATGGTTTTAATTTCAACTCGATGCGTCCACGCGTTCCCGAGATAAAGGGTCTTGACAGACAGACAGTCAGACAGACAGACAAAAAAGTGATCCTATAAGGGTTCCGTTTTTTCCTTTTGAGGTACGGAACCCTAAAAAAGGCTAAGTGCGAGTCAGCCCCGCGTACAAAGGGTTCCGAACAAA
The DNA here is from genome assembly GCA_905147345.3 of Mythimna impura. NCBI lineage: Eukaryota > Metazoa > Arthropoda > Insecta > Lepidoptera > Noctuidae > Mythimna > Mythimna impura. The sequence continues at coordinate 22,748,085 of LR990351.1, read as the reverse complement.
TCTAGACATCTTCTATACATATAAATAAAATTTTAAGTGTCTGTTTTTTACTAAATGCATATAAAAATATGTATTACCTGTATTAAAAATACTATTTTTTTAAATTTTGTTTGTCTCTTTGTTCCGGCTAATCTCCGAAATAGCACCTATTGTAACGGAATCTCACTAGCATTTTAGAAAAAGAGTAAGGGGTCCGCGTTAAACAAAAACTTCTTGATGTGCTCTTCTTTTTGCGCTGTTTTACGAGTCTGACGCGGACGAAGGCGCAGGCACCAGCTAGTCATATAGTAGAATACCTATATATGTTTAAACCTAATTTTCTTATACCTAGCTTTATCTATAATTTATAGGTAATGGTGAGATATATATTAATCGCTCCAATAGATTCGGAGCAAATTGGCTGTGACAGCTGGACAGACAGGCACGAGCGATCCTATAAGGTATATTTTATCATTAGATCGTTCGAAATCCTAAAAATTAAGATGAAACGACACAAAGAAGAGAGCTTACTTTGTTGAGATTATTGCAAATTTTCATTATAAAATATTATGTTTATAAACATATGAGTTTTATCTTAGCATAGCATAATCTTATTAAGATGAAACTCTGATGGGACTTGGGCGGCATCCAAATGTTTACCAATGTTACTCGACAAGGCAATAATAATGGGACCATTACACATCCCCACGGCCTATTTTTTTCACACACTCCCAAATCCTAATGAATATTACCTCGATGAAGATTATATTGTTATATGTGGATGAACGCCATTGCCGATTCGTTGTTAATGGAATTTACATCACAGCCTGAACCAATTTCAACCTTAAAATCAAGACGTCAAAGTTGATTTTGATTGATAAAAAATAGACTTGAAACAAATTCAGTTTCAGTGTAAATTGGACTATGTATCATTGAATTAAGGTTTCTAATTCCAAAGCATAATACAACAAGATCAAATGATATGAGTTTCAGTAACGATGCTTAAATATTAAGCGAACTGTGTTTTGGGCTGGCGTTTTGATACTCAGCTATAATATAGAACGTCGTTAGTCAGCCTACATTTGTTTGACAAAACAAATTGGGGTGTGTTTGTATGGTACTTAAATTGTTTGTTTAAATCAACTAAAATGATATATCTAAGTATGTAGATATTAACACGTTAAAAAAGTCTTTTTTCATTATTGATATAAACCAGTGCTTGACTGCGATCCCATCTGATGGTAAGCAGTGATGCAATCATTGATGGTGAGGCGCACTAGTTTATTAAGAGCCTATTCACTCTAGCCTTGAAGACACCTAAATTATAGTTGGACGGGAAGACCGCAGCAGGCAAATTGTTCCAGTCCTTCGATGTACGCGGTATAAACGACGAAGCGAAACGCTTAGTCCGGATCGTTGAAGTTTCAACAAACCAAGTTGTTTTGTGTAATAAGTAACTTTTTGCGTTTTCAGTGTAAGTAATAGAAATTTTGATGTTTAAATGTTCCTTCGACAAAGTTGTGCTTACCGACTCGAGGCTCTATACCATGAGTTCTTAACGCGATCCATTCGACTACCTAAACTGAACTGATACTACCGAAACTGTTAATAATAATATAATAATAATTAATAGCCAAGAGCCTCGACCAACACCTTAGGAGGCTCGCGTTAGGCGATTGGATCAAGGGCTTGATTCAGAAAGCGGTACTCCTGGACACGGCTCGTATTGTTAGGAGGTTCCTTTCTCTGGAGCCCTGACCGCCGGTAGCTTGGACCCTGTTCCCGATACCGATGGGGTACTATTTTTATATTTTTAATTGTTTTGTTTTGTATGTTTTTTTTTTTAATATTTAAAAATTTAATTTATATGTGTTTACAATGAATAAAAGAAATATAATAATAAATCATTTATTATCAGGTATCTTGGCCCATAGATACATACCTTACAGACTAACATACATCGAGTAAATACAATTTATCGTTAGTAAACAAGACTTAGGACTATGTTAGTAACACTTCACATAGCACTATGTTCACTTCGTGCTGTTCTGTGGCACCTGTCCGCGGAAGCGACGGAACACCACGCCCTGTGGCCAAAAGTCTTCCTTCAAGGAAAGGCAAGTGTTCGGGACTCGCACCAGAAACTCTTTGAAATTGACGTTTCGATGCGACTCCAAGAGCTGTACCCTCAGTGCAAACTTCGTCTTTTGACGCACGTACTCCACGATGTCTTCCACCTGGAGTGGACTGTTCGGCTGCGCGGCACGCAGGCTCACGTTAGAACTTGCAGGTGCTATGCCGCAGCGATTCTTGATAGTTTGCGTTTGACGCTTCCTCCTTTGCACCGTAACGAAACCATCTAATGGGATGAAGCTATATACGGTGTATAGTTCCATCCCCATTTTTTGCACGCTTGACATTTTAACATAACATGGTAAGGCTCTTGGTTAAACTAGAATTTGGCACAAACGGCTTTCCTTAACAAGTTTTCAATGAATTTTTTTTTTTTCATAGCAAGCTTTTATAGCGCGGTCTATACCTATATAATTAATACTCATCAAGACAATTCCAAAAAGTTCAAACACGATAGGGTTATCTTATTGCGCTTATTACCGAATTCCTATGGTCATCTTCCAGCTCCATCATCAGACCCTGATTACCATCTAGCATCAAAGTAATTGTCATGATAAATCATACGAGCCCAAACTCGATGGTGTTGTGTCGTTTAATTACCGAGTTCCTATGGCCATCTTCCATCTCCATTATCAGACCCTGGTTACCATCTAGCATCAAAGTACTTGTCAAGATGAATCATGCGAGCCCAAACTCGATGGTGTTGTGTCGTTTAATTACCGAGTTCCTATGGCCACTTTTCAGCTCCATCATCAGGTCAGCTCCATGTCATAATAATTTTGCATTGTCATCTGCTTTACACACGCATTTAAAATTTGAGCTCAATCAGTAACCGGGAAGTGGATCAAATTGAATTTGTATGATTTGATTACAGACATACATCGGGACAGGAGAAACTAAATAAAAGCTTGAAAAAGCAGATTCAAAGTTAACTTAGCTACGGGCATGGCTACGAGTTTTCGTAGGCCTCGTAGCACTGCGTAGCAATCTACGTAGCCCGTTGATATCTTATGCATTATAATCATTGGCCTAGCATAAGCATAGCATAGCTTAACATAGCATAATCAGCCTTATAATGTTTCCACTGCTGGGACTCAGGCCTCCTCTCTAGGAAAGAGGAGAGAGGCGTTTGTCTGTTCCACACTTATTCAGTACAGAGTTGTGACTCTGATATATCGTGGCTTTCCCAATTTAATCAGTAAAAGAACTTTTTTTATCGAATCAATATTTCCAGATATATCCTTATTTAACAAAAAAAATTTGGATACCATTTTACAATATTACTTTAGATTACACAATATGAAATCGTAGTTCTTCAGAATCAGACCCTTGAAACCAATAGGTAACTAAGTAACGACCTATATCGGAATTCCCTTGGAATCTATGCGGGAAGCAATTACCGGAGCCTCCATGATTAATTAGGGCTGTGCCGTGGGTCCGCCCGCTCGAGTGGCGACATCTATCGAGTAATGACGCTCTTCTCACTTGGCAAGCTTCTTCAAGTGTCTATTAACATTGCTGGCTGGTTGCACGATTTTGAATTTGGAAATGTATTGACACGAAATTCGAGTTCCATCGTTTTGTTAGATGAACACCAACCATTAAAAACTATTTTTAATACACTTTCTCGAAAACCCGCTCCTACCCCTACAGCTTTTAGGCATGCAATTAACTGCTTTTCGCACTACTGCGGAAAAGTGCGCCCACGCTCCCGCCACTATTTGTTGTATTTATCGTATCAGGCTGGTCGTTAAGCAGTAACTAATCGCCGTTATTTCGCCTCGGTCACAATGTCATCTTTCTCCACTTGTATGAAAATGTACTATTTCACCAACATGAAAATTTTAAGTTACATGTCATATCTAGCGCTGGGCTGGGGCTGTACCGCTACTGCCAGGTCCTGTTTTTACTGGGTACCATATAATGTACTGAATTTCAGGTAACCTGATGGTCAATCAAAAATGAGATTTGAATATGAAACCTCAAGGAAACATACACTGAAAACTTTGTCCGCGCGACGACGTGCAACTTGCAGTCGGAGCTAACCAGCATCGCCAGCGGTGACCAGCCGTCACTCCTCATGGCATAATAATCTTTTAGTAGGTGTGAAAAGGTTCGATATTTTTCAATTCATATGTACTTTTCAAGTTTATTTGGGGCATTATTGCCACCGTGATTACGGTTTCCCAAGACACGGCTCGAAAAACACGTAAAGCCATACGTTGGTCTTGGCTGTCATTCGCAGTTCTTGACAGTCGTTATAGGTTGTAGATGCCAGAAAGTCTGAACCTCAGTCTATCCAAATAGTATCGTGTTGCCCAGTGCCAAGCGCGGGATTCCGCAAATGCGGGATTCCACAAATGCGGGGTTACTCAAGCAGACTCCCGCACGTCTGCGGGATTGAAGTTTTTTATAAAAAAAATTGGATTCCAACGACCTGCCGCCGTTTTGATTATTATTTATTAGACCCAGCTCATCCTCATTAAAAAGTGATGAAACCACTACATGGAACTCTTGACATTTTTTATAGCATTTGTATGGAAAATATGTTTTTTTTTTTCAATTTTATCTTGCAGCTAAATAATTTACGATTTTCTAATTTGTGTTGTGTGAGTCCTGTATCGCAACTGGAACGGAACGTAATCAATGTCAGTTTACGTACTCTATGACCGCAGAGATCCCCCAAAGCACGTGAATTTACTTTCCCAAAAGATGAAAATCCGTTTAAATATTTTATTATATTGTTCCATAAAAGCAGTTGCTTTTATACGAAAATCGTAAAGTAGTTACATCATCGTCATCACCATTTCAGCCGAAAGACGTCCACTGTTGGAAAGCAGTTACATTACAAAATAATATTTTTTTTTGGTATTCGGAAAATCTTGGAAACTCGATTCGGGAATTGAACTATTTACATAGGTAGGTAGTTAAAATTATAAGAAACCCTCAGTGTGCAAGTCCGACTCGCACTTCACCGGTTTTATGTATTATTACTTAAAACAAAAAAGAAATAAAAAATCCCAATCCCGCAAATCCCACGGGATCCGCGGAATTGCTGACTGCAATCCCGCAGGCATGCGGGATCGCGATTTTGATGCGGGATCTGGTTCCCTACTAGGGATATTAGGAGATGACGAGGTGTGAAAAACCGAGTACGCTCGTCCGTTATAATGGTGTCTTAGCCTTGGGCTAACTTGGATACAACACACTATTCACTAGGCTTGTGAATTAAACTCTAAACTGCCTCGCTCCGCTAGGGGCTTAGCTGTGGAATCCTTCATTACGGTCGGGATTCAATATGAAGATAAGATATGAACATAAGATAATATACATTTACATAAGATACTGCTTAATAATCTACTATTTGACGGCGATATTACAAATTGTTGGTGAAGTTGGGTTGGTTTAATTTAATTGTGATTTAATTAAACTGTTTTTGACTTGTTTATTATTTAATTATTTATTTTGGTTTGATTCTGTTTTCTTTATTCTATTTCATTGTTTTTTTACCTTCGTGATATTTTATATGAAAATGGCAATAGGTGTATTTAACCTGATTAGAAATTATTATTATTAATCGATTCCTTAAAGGTCAATCGATTCCTTATTATGGTCTGGGTTTACCATCAGTCATAACATTAATAGCTTAGTTTATGTAAATATTACATCTCGATGATGATCAACAGAATCAGAATCAGAATAATTTATTTGTAAACATAGGTCAGGATCTACCTATCTTTAACACCTTACACTCTGTTGTGATTACAACAGAGTGTGAGGTCTCTATGTTTTTCCCAGAGACGTACAAATATATATAATAAACAAACACCATCACTATTTATCTGAATTAATCAGAAAAAAATATATTATTATAATACGAGTACATATAATCAGAAAGAAAATTCATAACATTTAATATTAAAGAGAGTCTTGTATCAAATTATTAAGTATCTCCCAAAATCAAAAAATTCAACATTATCTTTGAGACTGACATCGTGGGGGACCAAAGAAATTCAGATTTTAATAATTCTGTCAGTTATTTTAGTCTCTATCTATTCCGAATATTATAATTTCAAAGAGTTATAAATCGGAGAGTTTGAAACCTCCTGGTTTGGCCTAAATTGTAAGTATGCTTTAAAATTATATGTTACGTTAGGTTAGGTTCATTTTAGCAATGAGTACCTTAATTGATGAATTCAAAATAAAAATAAAGTAATCATTTGTATGCTTTGAACTTAATATGTAGGGTTCGCATTGGTATAATTAGGTTTATTAACTATATTTATAATAAGGGCAATTTTTTTATTTGACTACGTTAGAAGGAAGGTTATATTTTGGAATTGGGTACTTAGAGTTAAGACGTATTAAACCTTATTTTAATTCCCAAGTTTAACAGGTTTTCAGTTTACTAAGTACAAGCCTGGAAAACTCAACTACCAAGACCTCAAATCGGGGTTAGATTATACTCACAATTATACACAAATGAAACGTGCATCATCATTCAAAATCCATCAGCTGCCAAGGTTTCAATAAAAAAGGCAAAATGCCATCATAATGTCCAGCCATGATAATAGAACTCCTTCACACATTCACAAGTTTATATTACAGCAATCGCGTGACCAACCAACAACCGTGTCATAAGTAAACATACACACAATGGACGACTAAAGAGTCTTATTATAAAACAAATTCAATCTTAAAATAAATTACCTACTTAAACAGCGTTAATGTTACGTCGCTACCACTTTTATTAACGCTTGATTTTGAACGAACGAGGTTTTTAAAAATTCATGTGTACCGCAAATTGGCAATGATGCACGATGTAGCTCAAAATGCTGCCTAACTAAAGTAGGACTAGGCAGGGCCTGTCTATGAGATGTTCTTTAAGCTGGGGCCCATATACATATCAGCAGACTGGGGACTGCGATACTTCTAGAAGCGGTGGTGGCAGACCGAGAAGAAGGTGGCGGATGCCATGAATAGCTTCCTTGAAAATTGGTGAGTAAAAGCACAATAACAAAAGAATTATATGGAACATTTGGCCGTGACATCGTTCGTGAATCTTAAAATATTTAGTTTTTTTTTTGTTTTTTTACCCGACTGCAAGAAGGGTTATGTTTTTGTAGATATGTATTAGTGCCCAAGTTTCATCAGTCCAGGAATATGGCTCTTCCATACAATCTTTAACACCCCCTAAATCTTCTGACAGGGGTAGTTTTGAAAAACGAATAACGACAACCTTTATTATTTAATTAGGCATAGGATTCGTGGCAAATTTCAAGGATTTTGGTTCTAAAATAAAGTTTTGCATACAAACCAAATCCACCCCAGATTTTGGATTTCCAGAGGGCCAGTTCTTAGTACATCATAAAACAAAAACTTTTACAAAATTTCACGTTCCTCCCTTCCTTCCCCTTCTTGTAGTGTCGGCTATGCGTTGATATGTCAGTCGGTCAAGTTTCTCCTTTTATATATACTGGTATAGATAGGGGAAGCTTTTGCCCAGATGTGCGCTAAATCAGGCCAACGTTTTTTATAAAGCTTATTTTAAAAGTAGACAGACGCAACCATAATTGCGTAGGCGCCAGTTAAACCGCTTAGTCAGTGTAAAAATATGATCACAAGAGATGTGTTCACTGGACGCTCAAAAACCAGTCGCATTAAGCATTTTCCTCGCTTTAAAGCCTGTTTATCACACAGTTAAAACTGGCTTTAAAGCGAGGAAAGTGCTGAAAGGTTGTTCATAAAGACTTTTTTTCAATCAGGCTTGAAAGAAATGAAAAGTTCACACTAATTCCTTGACATAGATATTCTCTAATTTCGAGTTTTACTAGTCAATGTATGATAATTTACCTGGGGTTCTTAGATGAAATATAAATTTAATTACTGAAATACGAAGACTAATTATGTTTTCAATTCCATACCGCTAATAAAATCCTTTGCTTGCCAGCCTTTCCCGCTGTTCTGAACTTGTAGAAAAAAACAATCGTACGTGTATTTCAGACTAATAATCATATATTTTTTTTAATTGATATAAACTAGTGTTTGACTGCGATACCACCTGATGGTAAGCTGTGATGCAATCGTTTGATATTGAGGTGCACTAGTTTATTAAGAGCCTATTCACTCTAGCCTTGAAGACACGTAAATTATAATCGGACGGGAAGACCGCAGCAGGTAACTTATTCGCCAAAGATTTTTTTTTGTATAATTTTTGTATGAACACGGTGCAGTTTAGACGTTTATTAAACCCCGAATTTCAACAAAACTTTAGGTAGATGCTGACTTCGTTTAGAAACAAAATGTTTAATAATATTCACCTGGCTGGCTTCAGTCTAATTTTCCTGCTCTGTGTAGGAGGCAATGTCGTTATACTTATTTGCACTGCGTACAAGTCGCTCACTTGTCCCATAATATTTGCACACCTTTTGTGAAAGACCAAATTAACAAATTTTACCTCACTGTGTTTTACATTTTTTGTTTCATAATAAGAAATCAATAATTAGATTTTCCATTGATTTAAAATTTGGTGATATGCTGTCATAATGTTCTAAAGATTCCTTTAAATATCTATTGATTTTTTCCTAAACCAAAATTATGTTCTAGTTTTTAAGCCTAAATAGAAAGATAACTGAGAATTACGACCGACAAATAATAACACAGCCTGTATATGTGTTCGGCCAGACTGGAAGGAGAACTTCATTTGAGTGTCCATAGTGGGCACGCGGGCGTGGGGAACTCACGCCATAGCTCGTTCATACAAGTGGTCACATCACAGTAAGTGCGCGGGCGGTGAGCAGAACCCTGTCCCTGCACCTGCACCGCTCCCCGCACCGCGCTGCCTGTCTGGCCGAGCACAAGTACTCGTATGATCAGTAAACAAAAAAAAATAACTTAAAATACGTAAGTTTCTAGTTTTATCAGCGCAGAAATAGACACAAAACAGAGAATGACGACAAAAAATGTCAGCCTGTCTGTATCAGAAGATCGATCACTATAAACTTTGAACGAACATGTTGTTTCAAGTGACACTCGCTCAAACAGAATATTATTCAGGATTCATGCTCAAGGGAATGAATTTGAAAGCGCGTGTCTACCTGCCGTCGACAGTGAGTGGGCGGATACAAACGGACAGATAAACTGATCATTACCGTCGGTCTCACAAATAAAACGGTGAATGTGTGGTTAGAAAAAGAAATAGTAGAAAAGTGTCAGAGGACAGGTTACAACTTGGATATTTAAAAAAAAGAAAACAGTCAACTTGCAGAATATTATTCTGCGATCGTCAGTTGTCAATACACATTGTAGTAGGACTTACGTACCTACTTGTGAAATCATAATTCGAGATAATTTCAATACCTATATTATTGCCGCGTTGTGTATTTTAAATGCTCATTTGTGGCTAAAGGCTTTAATGGTTCTTCTAATAGAATTTTAACTTTGTCATAAAGTCATAGAGCTTGATGTTCCAATATTTGGAAATTATCTCGAATTCTGAATTCAAACACAGATAAATAATATTTAATTACGTACAAATTTTAATTTATGCAACTCGACTATAACATGAACAGTTAGATATAAATTAATTTCTTTATGATTATTTAAATAACGTTATTGTAGAAATTCGATGTAACGACTCGGCTGGCAAGCCAGGCTATCCAATATCTGCGTGACTGTTAGAAAGAGTCACCGCGGCCCTGGAACGCAAGGGGAAACTGAAGGAGCACTGGTGGGTTTTAGTCTGTTAAATTCTGACACTCTCTCGCTCCATCCAGAGTGAGAAAGTTATTTGGCGTAGTACTTCACCGCAAATACCATTCACGTTAAACCTATAAACTACTGAACGGATTTTCATGTCGTTTTTACTAATAGACAGAGTGATTTATGTGGAAGATGCGACGCTCGAGCTGGCGCGTGTCACTAGTACCTACTTTCTAAAACTATAGTCATCTATTGCATATGCTATGCTAACCCCGTGATGATAACAGTTAATGTGGTACTGACCTACCTACAACGAGAATCGGAATTCAGACCATCATAAATCATCTATTTTGCCAGAGATATGGTACAATGGGTGTTAAAAGAAAGTAGTGCTTTACTCATCTCACATATAGAAGGTACGCGAACAGTAACATCAGTAGGCGAACTTTAAGGTTGATCCATTTATAGAATACTGGGCACTCCATTCTGTTTTGCGGTTTGACCAGAAGTGGACACAAGACTGATATAAAGGACGTAACCTAACTAACTAGACCCTTTTAGTTTATATTTAGACTTGTGGTCAGTTCTATGAATAGTTCTCTTCAAGTTTAGGGTCCCGCTCGTGTCCCATCTAAGTAAATAAACACCTCAAATTTTTGCTTTTGCAGGTGGTCTTTTCATCCACAACATAACACAAAAAAACAATCTAGTTATCCTAATCATCAGTTGAAATGAACTTCAACCAGTCTTTACTGAAGTAACTGTTTAAATCAAGTAAATTGATATAATCAAATCATGTGAGTGGTTGTTTACATTGCCGATTCATTTAATCATTCTCAATTGAAAAAAAAATTGTGAAGATGAATCTAAACTTAGCAGGTCAAAAATTCCCGTAGCTTGTATCAAAATACCGCCTGAGCAAGCGTTGTTTAAACTGTTAATGTCTGTATCAGAAGGACGCCATGCCCAGTGAGCCAGTACCAGGCTGGTATTATTATTACTTAACACGTTTACTGCTATGGCAAGGTTCTTCGCCTTGTGAATACTTTACTTACTATTTCTCCCGCTCTAGAGTGAAACGAGAGAGCATGTCAAACTTTAACTGACTAAAACCTAGCTGTGTCCTTCAGTAGCCTTTTACGTTCTAAGGCCACGGTCACTCTATCAAACATTTCCGCAGCCCTATCTGGCGTCGGCCCCGCTGGGCTCCTTCAGATTTGCTGCTATCTCCTTGATGTACGCGTGGAACACGAGCCTGGTCCTTACCGGAAGGGCCGTGCCCGCACCCGTTGTTAAAATTGCGTCATCAGCCCTTGATTTATAGCCACACTATGACAGAGCATTGAAAATCCGCGACATAGTTAACATAAACAAAAAAATCCACTCACCTATACTCTGGCTGACCCAGATTCCAAGCATATCAAGCTGCAGCAGTCGATGGTACAGCTGCGCCCCGCGGGTGTGGTTCATAAAGAGGTGGTAGAGGAAGGAGCCGCACCAGGGTGCCAGCGCCCCGAGGAGGTGGCACATTGATAGGAACCACGGCCCCGGTCCGCTGCGCCACGGTAGCAATCCCGGGAGCACCACCAGGATGTATACCAGGGATACTCCTGGAACAAAGCAAAAACTGGTTTAAGTTTTTGGCAACGTTGAAAATTCTCAGTAGCAGCCCGGAGTCTGGACCAGTCCCCGGTTTACGGTAACAGGCTCCCATCCATCGACCTATATTCTAGAGATAGACAAGCACGTTCATGGAAAATATTTGTTAAAATACTGAAAAGTTAAAACAAAAGTTCGCTGCGGCGCTACATTGGCATTATGCCGTTTAACAGAACTATTATAACATACAGCGCTAAGATAGCTTTTAGAGGATACTTTTTTCGCGACCAAAATGTCTTAAGCGCCATGAATTTCGCGGCACTTACGCGTTTCGTTCAACATAGTGTAATGTTCAAGGTGTATGGATTACACTACACCTGAGTCAATTGAAGTGAGTGTTCGGCACGCGTAATCTAGTGCGTAGTACATATATATCGATGCTCCATCTTATGATATCGGACAATCATCTACAGCTGATGGAATGGGGGAGTGTATTTAGGTACTATGTGGTCCACTTTTCGTAACTCTACTATACTCCTTTCGAAATAAGATCTAGACAATTATAGAAACCTTTTTCACTGTCCGTTCAACTGAATTAAACTTCTATTCCGTAGACATAAGGATGGCATTAAAAGAAAAAATGGTTACAATATCTACTATGTATTTACTACAACCGCCATTGATCGTATCACCAACGCAATAAAATTCAAAATCGGTTGAAAGGACAGAAAAAAGGTTTGTTTAGACGTCTAATCTTATTTCTAATGGAGTAAAGTTAAACAGACATGATGTTATATTCTATCTTCATGGCTTTATTTTTGTTTAGAATTTTGTCCTTTGGAAGTTTTTACTGTATTTAAACTTAGCAAGCATCATGCATGATGAGCAGTGGTGGCCGAGTGGTATCAGCCCCGACTTACGAGTTGTAGGTCGCGGGTTCAAACCCAGTCAGGCGCATTACTTTGTGTAATTTATTTCATCACCACTGCTCTCAAAACGGTAAAGGAAAACATCTTGAGGAAACCGGCATGTCCTAGAACCAAAAAAATCGAAGACATGTCACATTCACCAACCCGCACTGGGTCTGCGTGGTGGATTACGGCCCATTCTCTCTCCTAGAGAGGAGGCCTGAGTCCCAGCAGTGGGAACATTAAAAGGCTGATTATGCTAAGCATCATGCTTCGACTCCAATGCATAAGATACTCCCAAAGAAGTTTATTTCATCAGCACCTCTTTAGAGGGTCCACAATTGGCACATCATACTAATTTATAGAGGTGAAATTTTGTGTCTGTGTGTGTGTTTGTTCTTAACGCTCGAACGGCCGGATAGCACTAGGACGCTTTTTATCCCAAGAGTATTTTCCCTTGGGATAATTTTCTAATTTCATGCGAACGAAACAACTAGCTGTGGTAAATAAAAAAAAAACACTAATTCGAGTTTAGAAGAAATAATATTGGCAGATGAGATTAGGACACAGGATTCGTGCGGAAGAATGCGAGAAATGGGTAGCTCGCCGTCCGACCGTCCGGTAACCGTCCGGACCGAGCCCAAGTTGTCGACGGCGCGTAGTGTTCCACGCGCACCTCAAGGAGATGTCAGCAAAACCGTAGGGGCCCAGCAGGGTAGAAGCCTACTGGGGCCAAGGGTCTGATTCTGAAAGGAAGACTCGGCCCTGGTACGAAAGGCAACGAAGGAACAGGAGTGGGTTTTTAGTCAGTAAAAGTCTGACATCCCCCGCCCTTGGGCGGGGCGTGAGATATCACGCTCCGCCCAAGAGTGGGGGATGTCATTGGATGATTTTCCCACCGAAAAAAAAATAGTTTTTTTTTTTTTTTTTATTAATGATAGGCTCGCGTTTGACCACCATCTCACCTGATGGTAAGCGATGATGTGGTCGACGATGGAGCACGCTTGCCTAGAAGTAGCCTATTCACTCTTGACTTAAAGACCCCTAAGTTGTAGCTATCAGGAAACACAGACTCCGGCAAGGAATTCCACTCCTTGGCTGTACGCATAATAAATGTGTTCTTAAAACGTTTTGTGCGTATGGGTGGGATGTCCACCATGTACCGGTGGCGCAACGCCGTACGTCTAGTGGTCCGATGATGGAACGGACTTGGCGGAATTAGATTGTGCAATTCCAGTGCACACTCCCCGAAATGTAAACGATAGAAAACCGACAGGCCAGCAACTCGGCGGCGATGTCCAAGGCTTTGGAGCTTCGACTCAACAAGTGCATCATTGCCAATGATCCTCTTGGCTCGCCTCTCAATTGACTCTATCGTATCAAGCTGGTATTTGGCAGACCCGTCCCAAAGATGAGAGCAGTACTCCATACACGATCGAACTTGCGCTTGATAAAGTTTTAGCAGCTGTTCCGGCGTGAAGTACCGTCTGACCTTCGCGAGGATTCCCAGCTTTTTTGCTGCCAGTTGAGCCTTTGCTTCGATGTATGGCCCAAAGTTGAGAGTTGACGTCAGCGTAACGCCAAGAAGATCAAGATGGTCGGTTATTGGCACGGTCACACCTCGGAAAGATGGAGCCGGGTGGAATTGACTCCGTTTAGCGGAAAAAAGACACGCTTGGGTTTTAGTTGCATTGAACTTGACCAGATTGGCATCGCCCCAATCGGAGACCGCCTTCAAGGACGAGTTCAAGCGTTCAACCATAGCCTCTCGGGATGACTGGATCTGTGACCCACTAGCGCGTGCGTCAGCCACATATCTCTCGGCAACAGTGCTGTCGTCTGCATACCCAAAGATACCGGGTTTAAGTAAGTCATTTATGTGCAGCAAAAACAGTGTTGCCGAGAGTACCGACCCCTGAGGGACCCCGGCATTAATATCCATTTGACCGGACGAGCAGCCATCAACGACCACTCGGATGGATCGATCCCTCAAGAAGTCTGCGATCCAATCACACAGACCAGTGGGTAGACCGAAGGAAGGAAGCTTAGCAATGAGGCTTTCGTGCCAGACCCTATCGAAAGCCTTCGAGATATCAAGGGAGACGGCAAGCGCTTCCCCATGCTTCTCGATGGCCTCGCTCCAGATGTGAATGGCATACGCTAGAAGGTCCCCAGTGGACCGATTTTGGCGAAAACCGTATTGCCGGTCACTGAGGATGTCGTTAGCTTCTAGGTATGCCAGAAGTTTCTTGTTTAGCACCCGTTCCATACTCTTACAGAGGACGGACGTAACAGAGATGGGTCTGTAGTTTGCCGGGTCAGCTCGACTGCCCTTCTTGGGCACAGGCTGCACGTTAGCTTGCTTCCATGCAATCGGCACTTTTCCAGTCTCATATGAGATGCGAAATAGGCGTGTCATGATCGGAGACAATTCAGGCGCACAAGTTTTAAGCACAATAGCTGGTATCCCGTCGGGGCCACTAGCTTTGTTCACATCGAGATTACGCAGGACCCTACGAACGTCCTTTTGATGGATACGAACGTCTGACATCCTCGTCGCGCATCCATCAGGAGAAACAGGTGGCCGTGCGTCACCAGAATTCAGACGAGAAGATTCCGCAAAAAGAGAGGCAAACAAGTTTGCTTTCTCCTCAGCGGTGTGAGCCAGCGACCCATCGGGTTTCAGCAATGGCGGAAGTGAGGGACGGCAGAAGTTCGATTCTACCGACTTAGCCAGGGACCAAAACGCTTTACTACCTGCGGGGTATGAAGCAAGTTTGCTCCCAATTCTGCTTATGTGGTCAAACCGAGACCTCTGCAACACCTTCTTGCAGGACTTGGCAGCCCTGTTAAAGGCCTTCTTCTTCTGAGCCACGTCGCTTGCTTTGCGCGTACGAGCGTCAGCCCAAGCTCGATATGCCGCGTGCTTAAGCGCGTCTGCGCGATCACATTCGGCGCCAAACCATGGACGAGCTTGGCCAGACATTGTTACGTCAGAGAATGGGATGAAGTACTCCATCCCCTGCCGCAACACATCCGTCACGGCATCTACGCACGACGAAGCATCATCTGAAGAAAAGCAAGTGGGCTGCCAAGGATAGCATGCGAAGAAAGACCGCAAGCCATCCCAATCTGCTGACCTGTATCGCCAAACCCGCCGGGTGCCTCTAGGGCTGGGATCGGGCGGGGAGTAGACAGACACAGACTTAACCAGACAGTGGTCGGAACTGCCTAAAGGCGAACATATCGACACAGATTAGCGGTCTGGATCTGTTGTCAGCAAAAGATGAGATTAGCACGGCTGTCAAACTGATAGGCGCGAATAATTGTAATCTTTTGTACGTGTATTTGTCACTTTTCCTTACAGCTTGACATAGTTGGATGAAATTTTGTGTGAAGGTATATTTGAGTATGTCCCTGAATGGGACAAAAACACCGACTTATTTTTTTTTGTAAAAAGTTTTTTATCAAAAAAAAAACTTTTTACAAAAAAAAATACAACCGACTTCAAAGTAAAAAAACACTGAAAAGTGCAAAATAACTTTAATTTCGAAAGTCGGTGTTTCTATAATAGTTTTGTCTCTTCGTTATTTAACACCGACTTCCGAAATTAAAGTTATTTTGCACTTTTCAGTGTTTTTTTACTTTGAAGTCGGTTGTATTTTTTTTTGTAAAAAGTTTTTTTATTTTACACTTTTTAGTTATGGTACCACCACTAAAAAGTACCCCTTAGCCAAACTTAAATACCTTATAGCCAGAGTGCATCTCATGACAATTCTAATAATCCCAAACACGGTTAGATTACATTAATTTATTACACAGTTCCGGTGCCTAACTTCAGGCTTCATCATCAGATCAGTTCTATATATTCCCCCTCTGCTTTCAGTCAGTCATCGACTACATGTATAAACAAAGCAATTTTACTTGTTACGACGGTTCTGCAGTGATCCTAAGAGGAGTTCTCTTCCATATCTTCGAAGTTCATGATCAGATCATAACAATATTTCTATGGGACCAACTCGGAAGTATAACCTTCCAATAAAAAAAAAAACTTTTCAAAATCGGTCCACAATTGACCGAGAAATCGGTGAACATACATAAAAAAAAAAAACATACATTCAACCGAACATATAACCTCCTTTTTGAAGTCGTTTAAAAATACTATTGAACCCGGTAGTGGTGCAGCAATCGAGTTCTCAATTTTATTTTCTGACAAAAAGTCAGCTTTCGGGCAGGACAACGTCTGCCGGGACTGCTAGTAATTAATATAAAATAGTAGTTTGATTAGAACAAATCGTCCATTTGAACTCGTAAAAGCCTCTCATTATCTTCCGATCCCCATAGCACCTGCAATTATCTATCGTTTAGGAATGAAAAGGATAGATACTGAGAACTAGAATTACAAGGGCCTTCCAAAACCGTACACACAAACATAATTTCATGGTTTCCTATGAAGTTTATGTATTTTGTTTAAAGGTTACTTAACATACCAATTAATTTATGTCACCACCATGTCATACCTACTTGCTGTAACTCTAATAGCTAAAAGCTAAAAGCATGACCACCCTCCCTCCTCCCCCTTCCCCAATTACGTGATGACGTCACTTAACATTGATTATAAAATCAGTATCGTAAGCACGTTGCGTGACTCCTAATTAACTAATCAGTCGTCCGTGGCTATGACGAAACCGATACATTTATTTTATATTATTTATATACATAGGTACACCACAACATAATGATTTGTTTATGTCACCGTAAAATTGTGAATACTATTAAATTATATCTATCTCGTGAGATTATAAACTGTCGAAAGATTGTTAACCGTAAAATACTACTTACAATTTAGCGTATTATTTTTCGGTAGATTATAATCTACAACAAGAACAAGACAAAATGTGAATAATATGCAGGTAACAAAATTTATGCGTCGAACTACTCTAATT
Source organism: Mythimna impura (assembly GCA_905147345.3). Lineage (NCBI taxonomy): Eukaryota > Metazoa > Arthropoda > Insecta > Lepidoptera > Noctuidae > Mythimna > Mythimna impura. The sequence goes on along the minus strand of LR990351.1, from coordinate 22,730,819 downwards.
AATTAATTAATGAGATTTTAAAACTGACAATAATAAACATTAAAATAAAATGATAAAAATTAATATTTATTTATAAATAATATTAAGTTTTATTATTACATTAATATTTATATATAAAATTAATATTATTCATTTGTTCTGTGTCTGGGTGTAATTTATCTATAAATTTACTTTTGTAAGCTAGACTTTTGACAGGAAAATGACTTAACACGTTGAACGCCACGCTAAAATCCATATTTAGCCCAGGAGGCCGCGGCGGACACCATGTGCCCGCCAATATGTCGGGTCCAGAGGGCCGCGGCGGACACCGTGTGTCCGCATGGTCTCGATCACGTTAAAAGCTTGTAGACGGCCGACGGGCACCGTTTCCACTGTTTTTACTAAGCCAAGTGATCCGCGCGGCCCCATAGTACAGCCTAGCCTTTTGGCACAGAAAAAATCCAAAGGACTTTGAATTTATGGGCTTTCTACAAGTGGTTCCCAAAAATTTTATGGGTACATATAGTTGGTATTTTAAATACTTCAATTGAGTGATGTTATATTTACATAGGCGATCGTTTTAATCATTTGGAAGTACTAGAAAGTCGCTACGATTATAATAAGTAAGTAAAGTTCAAGTACGTAGGTATCAAATAAGAAATGGGTTCAGTAGGCAATAATATACACAAAAGCCATATTGTAACGAAAAATATTAAGGTTTACGTTGTGTTTCGGCTTACTTATTGGGAATCAAAAAAATCATCCACATCGATATGAATGAGAAAAGTGCCCAGAACACTGGCAGCATTGCCACGTTGGATAGCAATGCTGATTCGTTGACCGAAGAAAAGCGCAGCCATTTGGTCACACGAAGAGTCGACAAGTTGTTTGCTGATATCACAAACAACTTGGACAAAACCAAACGGCTCAAACATATTTACTCCGTTTATGGTTTTCTGCACTTGTAGAAGCCGCCCCAGCACAGACTGCCGTACTTATTCAGAAGATGGGATGGCGTAAGGGCAACACATGTTGCATACCACACCAAAGGCCCACCCAACTTCCAGGACATTATGGTCATCCTGTCTGGGCTCTTTCCATCGTCACGGGCCAAGCCATCGGGTTCTAAAACAGCTGGAACCCTGGCGGTGATAAGAGCTCGGCGGATGATGTCATTAATGTTGGCATGCCGTGCTATCCGACCAGCGCTTATACTGCAGGATAGGCCATGGTTTCCGAGGCGGTTGACTGCTTCGGCGCATTGACATAGATGTGAAGCTCCATTAGGAGCATCTAGACGCAGGCAGGCATATTCTCAATATCAAATTTTCAATTAAAAAACCAACACTTTTTACTTACCTATAATTTTTAATTCACTTTTGAGACAGTTAAAATTCACCAGAAATACGACTGTAACTCAATTTTGATTGCAAGCTCAACGCAGGCCAACTATTAAAGTGACCAAAATTAAGTCATAACCACCCCATTAGTCCCCATGTCTAGAAACTAAGGTTTCCCATTGATCTATTCATAGTAATTAGATTATAAAAATAATCAATAATATGCGTATTAATAATCTTGGTGACCAAGGAGATATTATAGTGCCCAAGCGAGTGCGCAAACTCCAGCCGCATTCTCTGTTCCTTTATCTCATAGTATCTCCCGAAGGGGCCGCAATTCGGACGACTGGGTAGAGATCAGGCACAAGATCAACAGCTTTACGTACTTTCCGAGGTACCACAAACTTCCAAACTCCGGGCTGCTACTGAATAATTCGTAAACATGCATAGCAATACACAGAAGAAATTCTTTTGACCCATCGATGGATGTTCTCAGAACCCACGCTCAGCAGTCGTACTCACGAGAATAATGGGGACCACATGGTAGTTCTCACAGTAATCATAGTTTTTTACCCTTATCGAAACTTATAATAGTTAACCAAGCCTTTCTGCTTCTTCCATTTTAGATAGAATATAATAGTTTTTCACACAACCCATCTATCGTTGCTTTGGTCTTTCAACGTTCTTATAGCCATTGACGTAATCAAAACTTTCTTAACGCCAATAATAGACAATATAATTACATCATGAATCCATGACAAACGGTTTCCACACAATTTTGGCCGTCAACTCTCAGACGCCCGAAGCCACCCTAAGGCACCCGAGCTGTACCGAGCCGCACCGATGCCTACCGATAGTGGGCGCTGCGCCTATACACTATTAGTCCTTAGACAATAGTCCTTTAAAAGTTTAAACCTACATAAGAACCAAGAACTCAGAAAGGAGTACACCAGGTTTTGCTATAGACAGTAGACGATGGAAAACATATCCGAAATTTGATACCAATTAAATAATCCTTTGTTCAAAATAACTTGGTCTCAAAACACAAAAGCTTGTTTTTGTTTATATAATCATAACATTGAGGCGTAGTTTTCCAACTGGGATAAAATCAACACAATACAATTTTGTTTTCTGATAGAACAACATTATTTACATATTTTCTGTAGGCTTTGGAGCGAGTTATATTTATGATTCAGCCTAAGTTGGCACGCTTCGAGCTGCCTTCTTTTTATATATTGAAATTGTATAAGAACTAGCAATCTACTCCTACTTTGGTTGAGATTATTCTTAACTGTAATAATATTTTTACATTAAAATAATAATATTTTGTATAACTATATTATACTTCCGATTCCAATGCATCGACTATCGGGCCCAAACACAAAACTGCGATGTCGCATCGTAAAAATCTGCGAGCTCGCACCATCTTGCGAATTGTTTCGCACCGCGCATTGTATGGACACCGGTGAACATCGCTTTGCCTCACGAAATCGCATAGCAGGTTTCTGCGATGCGATGTCTTATCGCATCGTCGTATCGTCGTTTGGGAGCCCATCCTTGTAGTGACCCAAAAAAGGTGGAGATTCTGTTTTCGTGTGATCTTTCTGTAATTAGTTTACGTTATAATAGGTGATAATATCGATATTTTTATCTGTTGCTAACAAATGACACATACATGTAAAAATCATCGTAAAAGCAAATATTAAAGGATGAAAAGATTTTTTTTAATACATATCAGAGATATTAGACATTCGTTGAGCCGTACCAACTGCTGACGGGAGTTACGAATAACTATGTCGGGCATTTTAATTGGGAAATACGAACGATTCCATTGGATCCATTTTGAAATTTTCCGTGAGATGCCAAAAATAGTGTTACGCTTTCCCTTTATCCCTGACTAGCTTTTACCAGCAATTCATCCGAGATTTCGCTTATTGCAGTCAAATACTAGTAAGTAGGCCGCGGTAACTCCTAAAATTTTTCCAGTACAATCAGTTTGTAACTTTAGATATTTTAAAATGCCCAGTGTACTACACAAACAAACAAAAACGCCCGTGCCTCTTTAGCAATAAATAGATTTTCTCAACATGTATGTTTTTATTAAAAAGGATCCTGCCAAGTTCCTTCAATCATAGGCTTGGAATAATAAATATGTACACAAGAATATGTTTATGAGGTTTTATGTAAATCGCGCTTAATATGTATTTCTGTATATGGAAAATAAGGTCCAGTGATATGAGTACCTAAACCCTAAATACGTGATGTGTTTATAGAGTGACAGAAAAAGGTTCTTGAGCTAAAAAAAAACGAAAGATGTTGATATTATTAGGATTCAGTTAAAACACAACCGGATTGAACCTTCTCCTTTTTAACCGACTTTAAAAAAAGAAGGATTTTCTTCTCCAATTCGGTTGTATTTTTTTAGGGTTTTTACTTCAGAACTCCGTCATTTATGATTTGGGAGATATTTTTATACTTTAAAAGATGTACTTCCAGATTGGTCCCATTTTTATCAAAACACAGGTTTGATGATGGGATTCATGAAGTTTAAAAAAAAAGGAATAACCTTTCACACCCATTTTTTTTTTCGGGTGTGGAAATCATCTAATGACATCCCCCGCTCTTGGGCGGAGCGCGAAATAGTGTCAGACTTTTACTGACTAAAAACCCACTCCTGTTCCTTCTCTGCCATTTTTTCCAGGGCCCCGGGGATCTCTTTCGCATCACCCATGGCCCCAGTAGGCTTCGACCCTGCTGGGCCCCTACGGTTGCTGACATCTCCTTGAGGCGTGCGTCGAACACAACGCGCCGTCGATGACTTGGGCTCGGTCCGGACGGTTACCGGACGATCGGACGGCGAGCCACCCATTGCTCGCCGTCCGCAAGCCCGCACCTACGGTGGCCGGAAATCAGGATCAGAATCCCGGCGGCGGTTGGGGCGTGAGGACCGTTGCCTCACGCGATTGGCCGCCTCCTTTGCATTACTGTTTCGCAGAAGTAGGCGACCGCCTGCCACTCCTCCTCGCTCCGTACCATGGCCTGTACCAAGGCCCGGCACAAGAGATCGCCGCCGCCGATCGCACCCACGAGAACACGGCGGTGCTCTGCCCAAGCGGGGCACACCTCTACCATATGCTCCACCGTGTCCTCCGGGCGGTCCACACAATGGCGACACCCGGGCGTCTCTTATGCACGAATCCGGTGCAGGAACCTCCCGGACTTACCATGTCCGGTGAGGACCTGCGTCATGCGGTAGGTATCAATCACCCCATGACTTTTAATTTTTTAACTGTTACACCGATTATAATTATATCATACTGTTCTTGTGAGCAGTGGTGGCCGAGTGGTAACGGACTTACGAGTTGTAGGTCGCGGGTTCAAACCCAGCCAGGCGCATTACTTTGTGTGATTTATTTCATCACCACTGCTCTCAAAACGGTGAAGGAAAACATCGTGAGGAAACCAGCATGTCCTAGAACCTAAAATTCGAATACATGTGGCATCCACCAACACGCACTGGGCCCGCGTGGTGAATTACAACCCATTCCCTCTCCTAGAGAGGAGGCCTGAGTCCCAATAGTGGGAACATTATAAGGCCGACTATGCTATGCTATGCTGTTCTTTAATGTAAGAACATCTTATTGCCAATTAGGCAAGCCCAGTCACTAGCTTCTTTCAAAAATCTAGTCATTCACTCTAATTGCTATCCTGCCTCTACCTAAATTCAGTTCTTCCGTCACTATCCCACCTTATTGTTCTTTTCTTTTTCCATCTCTTTGTATGAAATTGTGTAACTAAATATATATATATATATATACAAAAAAAAATATATATATACAGGAAAAGTTTTTAACCACTGCGTAAATTTTTTTTGGTGGTCCAGTGTAAGTAATAGAACACATTTCCATTTTTAGTTCATAACTTTTTTTTTCTCATTTTTCTACCTTGTCCGAGTTTGAAATAAGCAAAACATGTACACAATTTAATCGTAGTATTATGAATGAATACCGCTGAGCGCGCGGCGGCATGGCGGGTTGAGTGGAGGTTGCAGGCGGGGGGGCGGCAGGGGAGGCGGCGGCGGCGCTGGTGTTTGATCGAGCGCCGGCGCTCGGCAACCCAGTACGTCACACACGGAAGTCGTATGCGGATGTCCGCTTCGTTTCACCTTCGCGTGCGTATGACACGTACTCGTGTTCTATCGGTCTCGTTTATGTAGCCCCGTGTGGCCCGTGTGTGTTACCGTGGCCGGCTAGGTCCCCAGATCTCAGTCCCTGTAATTTTATTCTCTGGGAAGCAGTGAAACTCCGGGTGTATGAAGAGCTTAGATGACTTGAAACAGAAAATAAATTCCGATTTAAATGAAGTGATAATAGTGTCCTAAACAAAGTTAATACAAAATTTAAACGTGCATGTTTATGTCTGGAAAAAGGAGGTTACTTCGAACAATACGTGTGTTCCGGTTCAACAATAGTTTCTTTTTGTTTGGATATTATTGTAAATAAGTAGTTGATGTCTATTTTTTAAATACCCCAAGTGTAAGTACCTAACATACGTAAGTGCTTTAATTTGAATGTATTTTAGATTGTTTATTATAATTTATTTTCTGCATTTTGATGGTCGCCTATGAAAGTAAGAAAGAAAAATGGGAATTACATTTACTAATAACTTTATAACCTAAACTTAAAAAAGTAGTTCGAAATTGTTAAAATAGCGGTCAGTGACCGTACCCCGCGCGCACCGCCGTACTTTACCTACAATCCGCGCGGGTCGAGCGCCCCGATCAGCTGACCGGCGCTCGACCCGCGCGGCGGCTTGTCCATAAAATAAGTTTCTAAGTAAATAAGTCTCGTAAGCGATAACTTTATTTTTTACTATTAACACATATCAAAATAAAAAATATGTGTTTATTAAAATATATTCAAGTTTATCATGTCAAAATTTGCGCACTGGTTAAAAACTTTTCCTGTATATATATATATATATAATATTTATATGTTTAAGTACATATTGTAAGGTTGTCTGGTAGATATCGCTCTCAGCGATAAGACCGCCTTTGTACCCATAGATTTAAGTTAGTGTAAAAGTTTTGTTACCTACTAATTTGGTGTACAATAAAGTTTATTCTATTCTATTCTTATACCTTTCTTTTCATACATCACTTTGGACTTTGCAAACATTCGATTGTTCATTCCCAATTTCACCTCCCCCCATAATATGTAAATTGGTGAACCGATGTCGATGAAACGAACCAACACTAGAAACCCTGCTCTTTTAAATCTGTTCACCCTTTTAAGTGTGTGTCCTAGAATCGAAAATTCGAAGAAATGTGACATCCACCAATCCGCAATGGGCCCGCGTGGTGGATTACGGCCCATTCCCTCTCCTAGAGAGGAAGCCTGCGTCCCAGCAGTGGGAACGTCATAAGGCTGATTAAGTTTAAGGCGCCTTCAAATTAGCCGCTAAGTGCCGCGCGACGGCAGTGCGGCAGCAGCGCTGCCGCTAATTGCGCGACTACTGCGCTATACCCGCGCTGCAGTCGCGCTGCACGCTGCTTTGTTATTTACATGGAATAACAAAGCAGCGCGGCGGCAGCGCTACAGCTGCGCTGCCGTCGCACGGCACTTTGCGGCTAATTTGAAGGCGCCCTTTGCTATGTGTTAGGTATCTAGCAACGTCATCAGTTCATTACTCGTATAGATATATAACACGAGATGTGCCGACAGTGTCGAGCCCCCTTTGAGTGGTATAGTGACACATTTTCCAGTTTGCCTTAGTCTTACATCTTTGAAGACAGGCCTCTGATATAACATTCCGTTTGCTTTCCAGTCTCAATGCATGTTGCAATATTGTTATTTTTGTTCTGGATAGTTTACGCGACCCAGTATTTCACACAAAAATTTCGAGAGCGAGAAATATTAGAAATTAATAAATCGATTTAGGGCGGATTTTTCAACAGTCCCATATTTTTTGAAGACTATTTGACATATTATCTTATCTTAGCGAACCACCCCACCTTCGCACGAGTGTTACTTGATTTTCTCTACTATAATATTCCTGTATTATAACATCTAAACCCACTATAAGAATCAGTCAGTCTATTGTTCAAATTGCATGTGTGACGTACTAATAAAGAGCAAGTGACGTATACACGTGTGCGGGACAGGAAAGGCAATAAGGCATTATTTTCTCAACTGTCGGCAGGTGCGGACGTGTCTGCGGCATTTGGTGAAACTATTGTGTGTGGCTTTTATTTATTAACCCAGCAGCAAACGTGGACACCACAGCATGAAAATCCATTTAGTCGTTTTTGAGTTGATCGCGTGTATACAGAGAGGCAGACGGGATGAGGAACTTTGTTTTATATTCATACTAAAGGATACAAAAGCTGTCAAACCACCATTTTAATTCGGCAGGTAAAAGTTATTTACCTATTGAAAAATCGACTCTCAAATCCTCTAAGTCTAAACCATGATTTTTAATTAGACGGACTAAAGTGATAGCTATAATATGGTTTAAAGACTACAGGGTATTGTTCATCGACAGCTGGGCATTGTCCACTGATGTCACTTTAGCCCATCTAATTAAAAATCATGGTATAGTAGATAGAATATTAACAAATGCAACCTAGGCACCTTGTCTAATAAACATAGTTTTCAGCTGAGGTTTTCAGTAAGACCAATCATATAAATCTGAAGTCAGAGAGAGAGAGAGAGATGTCATCATGGTATAATATGGCTGCAGGTGCTGTGGCATAGCGCATGTGTTTTAGATTTACGTAGGTAAGTAACCTTCAAAAAGTATCATTTTTTATTGAAATACTTTAAATACCTAATAAGAATAACCTAAAATGCAAACACTGTCTGACTTTTACCAAATCAAATCAAATCACTTTTATTTATTAACACAGGTACAGAAATACAGATCTTAAACATATTTGATGAAGAGAGCGCTATGTTATGCCAGGAGGGGTACAAATATGGGGAGCATCCAGCTTAAGATTACAAATTAGAGTAAAAAAATATGTACATATTTGAGAATCCTGCATAATTATGGTATTCAATTTAATTATTAACATTTTGGACACCAATTTGAGAATTGCTGGGAGACGGGAAACTTGGGCTTGTGAAACCTTCCAAAATAATCTAATTCTAATTTATGACCAAATTCCAGCCCTGTAACGCCAGGCCCAAGTTTGTATGGAGTTTGGGTTACTCCTTTAGCTTGGCACCGAAAGTACAACGTTGCATTTTTAACGTGACGGTAAAAGGTTCAACGAAATTTCAAACGTAGAATACGTAGAATCGATAGAGTTTGTAAGAATTATGAGATATTCATTTATACAAACTCAAAGCTTCCAATGACCACACGGTCCTTCACCTCAGTAAACAGTTTTTTGAAAACTTGATTTCCAAAATGGCACGACAGTGTTCGCAGATACATTTTACTCGTATGTAGATACGATCCAATCATGAATAGTACAAACGAATTTTGTAGAGATCGAATTTGTATAAATTGCAATACCAATCCTGGTAGGAATTGAACTCAATCAGATTGTACGTTCCGCAGCTGTCAGTTTCAAGTTACATTAGGTTATGTATCACTATCAAGTTAGATTGGATACAAGATGAGATGTGAATTCAATTGATGCAGGGTGATTATCCGATGATATCAGCCTAATAAAATTCAAAATATTTTTATTTCACATAGCTACATGGGCACTTATAAAACGTCACAAGCAGTGCACTGTTCCAAATTGGTCGTTTTCTATGGAGAAGAACCGGCAAGAAACTCTATTGTTACTCTTTTAAAAAAAATGGTTGATGTTACAATATTTCCATATTACAGTATTAATAGATATTATGTAAGAACAATATAATGTTACCACTGCTAGGACTCAGGCTTCTTCTCTAGGAGAGGAAATGGGCTGTAATCCACCACGAGGGCCCAGTGCGGATTGCTGTAGGGTATAACAATAAATACACGGTTTACTTTAATTTCAATGAGTACCTAAGCAACCGAAAGTCGATGTTTTAAAGACATAAAAACGTGAATTTTCATTGAGACATACCTACTCCAACAATCTGCATAGTCCTCATATGATTTGAACAAGGTAATGTCTGGAGCAAAGCGAGCGAGATGAGTTTAAGCTGACCTCATGTTGTTTAAAAAAATCGGCCAAGTGTGAGTCAAACTCGCGCACGACGGGTTCCGTACCGTCCGTTGCAAAAAAGGCAAAAAAATCACGTTAGTTGTATGGGAGGCCTCTTAAATATTAATTTTATTCTGTTTTTTAATATCTGTTGTTACAGCGGCAACAGAAACACATCATCTGAGAAAATTGCAACTGTATATCACGGTTCATGAGATAAAGCCTGGAGGCAGACGAACAGACAGACAGACAGACGGACGGACTACGAAGTCTTAGTAATAGAATCCCGTTTTAACCTTTGGGTACGGAACCCTAAAAATGACTAAAGTGTTTATTTTTAAGGAATTTACTGACGTCACAAAAATATTAAAAAGGGTTTTGTGAGTAGTAAGTAGGTGAAGCGATAGAGGCCCAGCAGGGTCGAAGGCTACTGGGGTCATGGGTGATGCGAAAGAGAACCCCGGGGCCCTGGAACGATAGCAAAGAAGGAACAGGAGTGGGTTTTTAGTAGGTGAAGCGACATCTTTGGCGCCGCATATGAACTAAATTACGAAATCCTACATCGCGCAGAGTTCTCCGTGCGATTTGAACATAATTATACCACAGCCCAAAATCATCTCTGGGCAGTTGCCCAAACCAGACATAACATCCGTTTGGTCGGAGGATCTTCTCTTCTCAACGAAGTTATGTGGGTCTTTATACTCTGTTCCATATCTCTATACATTTGTATATATTTTTGTTACTTCTTTACGCTCGAACGTCTGAATGGATTTCGATAAAACTTGGTACAAGGGTAGACTATGTCCTAGAGTACCACATATTTTTATCCCGGAAGTACATAATGTTCCCTTGGGATAAGTTTCCGAGTTCCCTTGGGACGCAGCTGGCAGTAGCTAGTAATCAATAAATATCAGCCTTACAATCCTTTTTTAACCGACTTCAAAAAAAAAGAAGGTGGTTATCAATTCGATGTTACTTCAGAACTCCGTCGTTTATGGACCGATTTGCAAAATATTTTTTTCTCCGTAGAGGACATGCTTCTAGATTGGTCTATTTTTTTTTCGAAATCCAGTTCTGATGATGGGTTCCATGAGGAATCGAGGGAACTCCACAAATATTATAGGCAACTATATAGTGATTTTGGTATTTTCATCGAGAGTCAAAGGTAACATTTGATGAAGAAGACCAAAAATGACCAACGGAACTTCATACTCACATAGATATCATAATGAAGATAGTTAAGCGACTATGACAATACAAATAAATGAATGGTTCTGAATAGTTATGTTGAAAATGGTATCATCGAAGTGATCTGATGATGATAATGGAGTCAGAAGATAGGCACCGGAACTCCGTAATGAAACAATGTATCCTAGCAGTGTTTGGGTTGATTGGAATTGTCATGAGAAATAGGTACTCTGGCTATAAGTGTATCGAAACTAAAAAGTGTGAAATAAAAAACTTTTACAAAAAAAAAAAAATAACCGACTTCACTAAAAAACACTAAGGACCTGTGCACACTACGTTTTTTAAACGCGCCGTTGACGCGCGTTTGTAGCGATACAGACGCGATACGCACGCGAGTCAGACGCAGCCTATAGACCTTTAATAGGATAAAAGCGCGCCGTCGACGCACTTTTCTAAAACGCGCTTCAACGGCGCGTTTCAAAAACGTGGTGTGCGCAGGCCCTAAAACGATCAAAATAACTTTAATTTTGGAAGTCGGTGTTAAATAAGAAACAAACAATACCGAGAAACACCGACTTCCGAAATTAAAGTGATTTTGATCGTTTTAGTGTTTTTATTAGTGAAGTCCGTTTTTTTTTTTGTAAACTATTTTTTGTATCTGTAATCAAAGATCATCAACTTGGTTGAACCGTGTAGGTAGTTACTAGTTACCTACTACTAGAGGTTTTGAGTTAATGCTGAGTTGAAATTAATTAAATCAATAAGTAACTACCCATAAGATTTTTCATTAAACACTTCCTACATATTAAACGATACCGACACAGAATATAAACGGTTATTTTTAACATAGCTACTCGTAAAAGATTCACTTCACTATTTCATTTCGTTGAATGCAATATGTGTCGCACGAAAATAAAATTCCTCATTAAATATACATGTAGCTTTGCTTAATAAAGCTTTAATAAATAAGAAATGGAAATGTATTTATTGAAACAGAATATCATTCTATTGTTTACCAGCATAATAAAAAGATTCGAGTTTTATTTGCAGACCAGTTGCTGCAGTGACTTTGCCCGTGTGAATTTAGAAAATTGTCCTAAGAGAACATATTCCTGGGATAAAAAATACCCTATATGCTATTCCAGGACATTATCTACTTGAGCTTGAGGAAGTAACAAACATACCGGCACGAATCTTGAGCGCTCGGCGAAAGAGTAGGGATCGCTTTGCGCATCATACACATCGTCAAGCCAATCACTGTACAAGGATTGCACTCCCCGCCCCCGCGTCTCACTTCATACCACTAAAGAGACCCGATATTTCACTACTGCGCAAGTGGAAGTCAGCGCTCAAGATCCACGCCGGTATCTGTACTCACACACTCATAAACTTTCGCCTTTATAATATTAGTGTGATACGCAGATACCAAAATTAACACATTTTTAAATGTTGGAATTTATGGTTTCTTTGATGATTAAACAGTATCTAATTAATATATTTAATTTACGGGCAGTGTTCACAAATTTAATCAAGAACTAATCTAAACGCCTTGATGAAATTTCGCGTGCCTTTGGTTTTTACCTTGGACAGAGGATAAGCATTGCCATACAACGAGGCAATGCCGCCAGTCTTGTGGCACTTTAGTAGTCGACTGTATGATACGGAGGAGTTTTTCGACACCATATAATAGATCGTTTTAGTGTTTTAATTTCAAGTTCTTTATTTTTTTTTTTTGTTTTGATTTACATGTATTATTTATATTAAAATTATTTTCATCATCATCATTTCAGCCGAAAAGACGTCTACTGTTGGACGTAGGCCTCCCCCAAGCGTCGCCACAACGACCGACCCTGTGCATCTCGCAACCACCGCATTCCCGCGACTCTCACCAGGTCGTCGGTCCACCTGGTGGGAAGCCTTCCAACGCTGCGTTTTCCGGTACGCGGTCCCCACTGTAGAACCTTTCGGCCCCATCGACCATCCGTTCTACGAGCAATGTGCCCTGCCCACTGCCATTTTAGTTTGGCGATTCTTAAATTATTTTATAAGTATTTAAATAGTATCCCAACTAACATTTGGTGCTAATGTAAGAGTTAGAACATATGTATAAAAGAGCTAAACAGATCCTAAGGTCATTAAAAAGTGCTATCACCTTGGAGTTATAGCGAACTATAACTCTACTATACCCCTGGAATGGGCACAAATTCTTATGGTCTTAGGTTCCACTATGACGTTGTAGTGGAATTACAGAATGAATTTAAAAGATATATTAGAGTAATTTTGGAGGTACAGTAGCACTAACTGAGACTTAAAGCGCTGTAAGAGTGGTATTTAAGTGACTAGGGACTCCTCAAGCGGTATGGTAGAGCTACATGCTGCTTACTGACACTTTGAGCGCTCTATAGGGAGCAAATGTATAAATATAAACTCCGTAAGGGGTATAGTAGATCTATGATGTATCTTACCAACTGTTTGAGCGGTTAGAGGGTGGCAATAAGGTAAATTGTAACAACTTAAGTTGCGATATAGATCTACAATAGGAAATTTTGTCGTCTAAGGATATCATTTTTACCTTTTTATGGCTATATGCGGCAATATTATGTTGTTATTATAACAGATGCATTTGATGAAATGCGATATCCCTTAGCAAAAAACTAAACATTTTGTTTACGAAAATAAATGGCGGAGTTGAGTGCTAAAATTTTATGTCATTATTAGTGGAAGCTGAAGCGGAATTTTCATTGCGAAGGTAAGTAAACTGTGAATATGTGTATATATTATTAGCAAATAATTAAAGGGTCCACTCTTTGTTGTGTATTTATCTAAAAAAAATGTTTTGCTTCACATGGAGCAAAACATTTTTGTACTAAATATGTAATAAAACTTTGCCTATTGGCTTAAAAGTGTCGTGACCCTGGTATTAGAACGCTAGAAAAATAAATATCTTAATTGTATTAAGTTTTTGTTTCGTAAATTTTACTGTTTTTAATTAACTTCATAATCTTAAAATGGTGGGCGCATGAATTTGGGGATCTGTAGTCATTTCCCAAAACCACTACCTAGGCTACCCACGAGTCGACTAGTACACGTATCTCCTAGCTGAACGAGTGCACAATTGAAAAGATTTGTAATTTGAATATTTACACGTCCCTGCTTGTCTACATTTTTAAATACTGTAAAATTCTGCCAGTTAAAGACTTTGAATATTTGTTTTTGGAACGGACGCAATGCAATGTTAGCAATGGAATGTTATTGGAACGGACGGGAACGGATCTTTTCGGATTTATACTTACGAATAAGCAATAACATTTTTTTTGCAATACAAAGAGTGCTTTTGTTTTTTTTTTTCAGAATACCCGACCAGATGACAAATGTAATATCTATCTATAGAAAATGTGTGTGTGATAATATAAGTTAGAGGGTTGATGATGTACCAGAAAATTAAGAAAAAGGTAAAGAATTCAGGCGCCAGGAACACCAAGCTAAAAATTCGGAATTACTCTAATTTGGAGAGAATGGACTTCTAATCTCCTCTCCAGCGGGGGGCAATGTAGAAATAAAAATAAAACGATGAATTTAACTTCTGATTTTTATTTTCCGGCCCGCAGTTCATGACCTGGTTCAGTAACTAAGGAGATATTATTTAATGTGATATTGTTGCATCTTTGCTGTTTAGTTAAATTAAAAAACTAGAGGAACATTCCGACGAGCAGCCTTTCCCTCATGGAGACTCGTGGATTGACAATCCATCAATGTTAAAATTCAAGTATATATAGTATTGGGTAAATTGTTTAACTTCCTTAAAATACACTTCAAAGGTTCAGCCATTCCATTATGCCAATATTCGCCATATTCATCTAGTTTTTTTATTAAAATATTGTTTGGTGTTTGTAAAAGAGTTCAAGGATCTTTTGGTAGAATCATGCTAAATCTGTCATTTAAGATCAATAGCAAAATCTTTCATAGCAGTTTGTGTAATATTTTTCTCAATCGCCCATGCCCTCAATTTTTCAATAAAATGAAGATTCTTAATATTTTCACTCGGATTTTCCTCATCATCACTACTCAATAAGTAATAAAATCTGAGTAATCTTCTTCGGAAATATCAAAACTTGCAGTTGCGATATATCACTTTGATTACACACGGAACCCTCATCTTCAAGCAAGACTCTCACTTGACCGCGTCTATATATTTATAATTATGATTAGGGGTACTAAAGCGGTAACAAACCCAATAATTCAACTTTAAATAATATGGAGGCCATATTTGGCACTATAAGTTCTATTATTAGGGAGAAATATCCCTACTATTCAGCCCTAAATTATACAAGGGAGTTTTGTATCCCTTTAAAAGTTCGGTGTTGTAATAGATTTTATGAACACCATTGTAGAGCTAATAGCGTTAATTGCTCCTTTTATGCAACTATCAGCGCTCCGAAAGAGTTTGTGGCAGCTTGCTTAGAACTTTAGAAGTTAATAGTAAATGTTAATTTCTTATATGGATCTAATAGTCGTAAGATTCGCTCAAAGCTATAACTCAGAAGCTTTGGTCTTTATTGTAGGGATAATAAACGCTGCTCTACGCGTTTAACCTCCACACATTGCTCTTATAAACTTGCTTTGTCTCTATAAGCGTTATATTTTATTACTAACACTTTTTTGTCATCACAAACTATAATTGCAGCTACTACTCTACCTTCATAACACTTTAAGTTCTAAAGTAAGCTCTATTTGCAGCCATAATGTTTGTTGGGATGTTTTTTCCTAGCCCTTACTGTCGAGGCCGGCCTAGAAAGAGGCGGCGGGACGATCTGGACGCATGCTACTAGGACTGGTTTCACACGACGCGGGAGAAGAATATCTGGTAGAACTTGGGGGAGGCCTTTGCTTTGCTCAGCAATGGGATAGCAAGGGGTAGGAAAAAAAATTGTTGGTATTAAGTTGTGTAAAAAGTGTTTCATTGGTTTACGAGCAACATAGCACAAATACAAAGAAATACTAAGTAATTTTGCATGTTATTTATATCAATGTTTCTTTGCAATGCAACAATAATGTTTTTGTTTCAGATAACTACCTACTGACTGTAGTACCTATCTAGTAAAATAAAACTTCACAATCACAATCGTATCTCAGTTTCAGTCAAACTACCATTTTTACCGAAAAATTAAATGAAACAAAGAATTATTCTAATGTGCTCACATTTAGTAAACTGCCCGCCGACGAAGTGCCGATCGAAATATATAAATTCATTTTCGACAAAGTGAAAACCTTTTTCATAAATAATATGAGAACTTGTTTTGATTAATGTTTTCAATATTGTTTAGTAATGTCTAAGAAACATTATTTATTGTGTATTCTATGAAGCTAATCGTTTAACTGACTTTTGTTATTTACCGAAATATTTTTTAAAGAAATATTTGATATGGAATTATTTTACGGCTCATAGTTGAGAGCGGCGGAGTGGTAACGACCCTGACTTACGAGTTGTAAGTCGCGGGTTCAAACCCAGCCAGGCGCATTACTTTGTGTAATTTATTTCAGCACCACCGCTCTCAATACGGTGAAGAAAAACATCGTGAGGAAACCGGCATGTCCTAGAACCAAAAATTCGAAGACATGTGACATTCGCCTACCCGCACTGGGCCCGCGTGGTGGATTACGGCCCATTCCCTCTCCTAGGGAGGATGCCTGAGTCCCAGCAGTGGGAACATTATAAGGCCGACTATGCTCATAGTTGGACTAGCTGCTGCCAGCGGCTTTCCCGCGCGAATGTAGAAATTCATCTCAAGGGAACCTACTCCTGGGATAAAAAGTACTCTATGTGCTATTCCAGGACATGGTCTACCCGTGTACCAAGTTTCATCGAAATTCGTTCAGCTGTTCGAGCGTGAAGAAGTAACAAACATAGACACTCTCCCAAACACAAACTTTCGTCTTTATAATTAGTCTGATATGTAGGTCAAAAAGAAATGCTGCTTCATTATATATTTTCACGTTTCTTCCGTTTTTAGGGGTCCGTACCTCAAAAGGGAAAAACGAAACCCATATAGGATCACTTTGTCCGTCTGTCTAAAAAAACTCTCGGGAACGCGTGAAGGTATCGAGTTGAAATTAAAACCATATACTTAGGTCTGCGGTCCCTTGAAGCTGTGAAAAAATCAGACTTCTTCAGTTAACGAAAAAAAGATACGGCCGCTATGCCGCAAAAAACGTATATTTCGACACTCTCAAGGAAATCAAAATTCGTAGGCTTCCCGTTGATCCTGAAATTTGGCATGAAGCAAGGTCTCATAGCAAAAGTATAGGAAAAAATCTGAAAACTGTAAATTTGTAGTTACGTCACAATAAAAAACTTTTTTGCGACTCAATGAAATCTTCGTAACTCAATTTGGGAATTGAACTGTTTTTTAGGTAAATTTATACGGAACCCTCAGTGCGCGAGTCCGACTCGCACTTGCCCGGTTTTTCAACTTTACAACTGTATTTTAAATAGGTCTACCTACTCCTCGTATTATATACGAGTATGTTTTTACTTAAATATTCTTTGTTCATAATTCATTTTTTCAATCTAAATAATCTCTTATAATCTCGGGGCAGAATAAAATGTTTATGTATTACGATACGGGATTCTTGTTTATAGTATGAATTTTATTATCTTAAGGTTTCGGGTTGGCTGTTATTTACCTCGCCAATAAGCGGATCAGCGAGAACATAAAATGTAATTGAAAATGAAGTTTATTATTTAGGTTTTCCAACGTAAGAATAGGTTCCGTTAGTATAGTAGATGGATAAATTTAGGCAATACCTAACTAAAAGCTCAGGATAGCGAAGTATTTAGGTGAATACTCAATTGAATTGTTACAGAAATGCAGATAGGTTAGTTAACGACAAGCACGCCTAAAAACCTGCATGTTTTTTTTTTTTTTTTATTGTGCATATCCCCATAAGATGAAAAGAAAAACCCATACGTACAAAACATTTTAGGAACACATTTATTGTACGTACAGCTAAAGAGTGGTATTCCCTGCCGGAGTCTGTGTTTCCAGATAGCTACAACTGGGTCTTTAATTACCATCATGTAAGATAGGGTCATATGCGAGCCATCATCAGTTGATAGGCAACAACAATGAAATAATAAAAAAAAAATTAATAAAAAAAACTGAAAACATAAAAGTAATAACCAACCGTCGCATTCTTTCAGGATGTGTCATATGACGTAACGAATTGTTTACCAAGGCTCGGCGGCCGTCCTTCTATTTTTTTTTGTCCCAGTAGGCAATGGTTGCCGCTGTTATTATGCCATCGCTCTAGTTTCCCCGACGCTATTGATAGATCGTGTGTAACATGCCACGTAAGGCTTTAAATAACTTGATATCACACCTCTATTCCACGAACAGGTAGGTAATAGTGTATTGTACACCCAGATTTCCATGTAGTGGGAGTGAGAAAAGGATGGATTGTGTGATGAATGATTATGAGAGGAGGGAGTGAATGATAAAGTATCGGTTGACAGAAAATAATCGAATAAGAAAACATGGGAGGAAGATTAAGATGATCTAGCGAGTAGGCAGGAACTGAAATTAAGATTATGGCCGGGTTTTTAAGTAGAGTATTCGAATAGAATAGAACAAACTTTATTGTACACCACGAAAGTAACAAAACTTATTACACAAACAAATCTATGGGTGCAATGGTGGTATGGTGGTGTCGTGATATTATGTGTTAAAAACGTCTCAAATCCTACTTTAGGTCCCTCGCCTACGGCGACAGCATCGCTACTAAGTACTAACGATGCCAACGCGCAACTAACGCGCTAACAGCATCGCGACTATATCAATGAAAACGCGCGACCGTGTCGGACGACATCGGGGGGGGAACGGTGGGAGAGTGGCGCGTGAGTGAAGAACCGAGCATCAAAAGACAACGTGGCTAATATTGCCTCATCGGAGTCCATCTTTGCAAGATAGTAGCATTTTTGTGAAGTTTCTGAATCGTGTTTGCATCGCGACAGAAACGCGACCGTTTCGCATTTGCATCGCGACTAAGAAACATGGGCGAGGGCAAACTGCTGGCGACCGCATCGCGACTGTATCGATGCGAACGTGCGACAGCATCGCTACAAAAGTCGCCGTGGGCAAGGGGCCTTAAAGCCAAATTTCGACCGATTTTCGGGCAAAAGAAGAGTTTAAAAAATACTCAATTTGTAATATCTCAAATCGGGGTGTATTGCTCTCGGTTATTCTTGAGCCTAAAATAGATATCACAAAAATAATTTTCATGAACAAAAAGTTAGAAGTCACCAGCGGCGGCCACCGATAATTGCGAGGCCCCGAGTGCAGATTTTAGCGAAGCCCTCTTCTATTTTGCAATGTACCTACATATATGTGAATTAAAAGTAAATATTTCTGTAAGTTATAAATAAATTTCATATATTACAAGACGTCGTACTTAGTCAGTGAGTAGGTTTTGCGATTATTGAAAAATGCAACTTTGTACGCGAGCATTAGCCCAATTCACATTTAACTGTTTTTTTTTTATGTTTTAGTGTTAGCACGTTTTTTTGAGGTGGGCAATCATTAGATGAATTCTCCCGCTCTAGGGTGAATCAAGAAGGTGTAAACTTTTACAGTCTATAACCGACCTATCCTTCAGATGCCCTTTGCGTTCCAGGACAATAACTCTTTCAAAAATGTAAGCCGACAGATACACGAGTGATCCTCCCTTCAAGGGTTCTGTTTTATCATTTGGACTTCGAAATCCTTAAAAACTGCTGTCTACCTGTTATGGTTGACATTGACGTAGGTACCCTAAAAAGTTCGAAATAATTCTAATGTTTTTTTACTCGGGTTGTTGCGGGAGAACAACCAGTTTTTTTTCTACTGAGGTTGTTGTGCAAGAACGAGGCCCAGGTTGTCGAGATCATAACTTAAATAACGAAATAATAACATTTACCTATATCAGCTTATGGAAGAGATGTGAACTGCAGGGATATCTAATAATCTTTTTATTTTCTGTAGATAGTAAACTGTAAAAGTAAACGTGTGATACGCTTAGGGACTAGCGGCAGTTACGCCATCTGTCGCAGTGAAAAATAACTATTGCTTCCAAGTGAATGCGTAGGTAATACGACTATCATCTTGATTTATGACATAATTATTCAATGAACTATTTTAAGGTTAGGTTATGTAACTGTTTATTTCCTTAGAGAAGTCCCTAGGGAAATAAACGGTTTTACAACATTACAAACGGAAGAAACCTGTCAAACATATTTGCATTTCATCTTTGCATCAAGTATCGTTAGCAACTAGAGGAAGAGCTAGCTTTGAGTTCGTAGCCTATATTTCAGAAATCGGAACTTTTTTGCGGGATGAAAAGAAGCTCACGGTACCAGCGATAGTGTTCTAGCAGTGAAGTTGACTGGCCTGTTGGTCTAGTAGTTAGTGGCCCTGACTGCTATGCTGGAGGTCGTGGGTTCAATTCCCACCCAGGACAAATGTTTGTGTGATGAGCACGATCATTTGTTCTGTGTCTGGGTGTAATATTATCTATAATATGTATGTATTTAGAAATATATAAGTATGTTTATCAGTTGTCTAGTACTCATAACACAAGCTCTGCTTAGCTTGGGACTAGACGGCGTTGTGTAATATTATTAATAATAGTTGTGGAATATTATTATTATTATTTATTATTATTATAGTGAATAATTGTTTGCGACCACTAAAATACAAAACCAAAAGTTTTATGATAATTGACCCTTCGCTCGATAGATGGCGTTGGGATCAAATTAAAAGTCGATGTGGTTTCGTTACCGTGATTTGGTTAGGGCCAGCAACCAACCTCAAAATATATGATTGATAATAGATCAGTACCTATACGGTGTTTTATTTTTGATACCTACCTGTATACACATATAGAGTATCAGTTCAAATTTTAGTACTGAGTGTTTCCGCTGCGGCGCTCGGTATTAAACATTGGTCCTTCGAGCCGGATAAATTAACGTTTTTTGAATTATCTCGCGCGGCCGGTTCCGCCTTGCCGTGGTACTGCAGTGGATCGCTGCGGCAAAGTACCCGGTACTCGCGTCGGCAGCGACGACGCGACGGCTTCGCCCAGCGTTGTGGACGGGGTCAGTAGCAGCGGCATCGTGGTGTTGTAGAGGGCACCATTTGCATCAGATCAAACGAGGTGATAGTTTACGTCATTCTCGGAGTTCAACGGGTCGTCGTAGAGACGTCATCCAGATCAACGTGACAGTAGAAGACCGACGTCAAGCACTAGTTCGACGTTTCGCCACCAGGGGGCGCCACCAGTCACCAGCATTGAACGTGTGTGAGTGAAGTGCAAAAATTGTAAGTACAGTTCTGTTTTAATCTGTCAAAGTGCAAGTTCACAAAGTTCGCCAATTTGAACCTTAGTGTCATCACATAAATAACTTAGACAATTTTCAAATTTGTTCATGATCAACGAAGTTAGAACATTGAAGAAAGGACTTAGTAGATTTTAAGTGATTATTGTGTGCATGTTTAGACTTAGAATAGTTTTAAAGAAAACGAGGGAACGGGGAACCTATGCCCGTTTTTTCTCCCGCAGTATATTAATTGCCAAACACTTGTAAAATTTTAAGCAAAATTTTGGACTTGCAAAATTTTAGGAAACGTAATGTTCTAGTAATTTATTTGTTTACAAGGACTTAGAAAATTTGTGGTAGATTTTAAAATTGTCTTTATTGCTTCAACACTCAGAAGATTTTACATTGCTGTTTTTATATTGTTATTTGTTTTATGTTTTTTTTTATTTGCTTCGCTTTGAATAGATTGTAGTTTATTATTGATACGTGTTTAAATCAACTTATAGAGTATTATTTACACTTTTTATTTACAGTTTTTTATTTAGTTAATAATTTGTTAAAATGGAAGGCTTAGTCAATGTTTTAAAGGAACTTCAAAATGTAATACAACGGGGCTTAACCAACTTTAAAAAGAGTCCGAAGGATAGGTTGACAGTTGATTACATACAAACTAAAGATGAATTATTAGAACGAGATTGGAATTTATTTACAAATAATTACACTAAACTTCACGAATTATATACAACTAAAGATAATACTAAAATAGTAGAAATGTATGATAGTACAGAGGATACTTACATTACATATAAATGTTTAATAAAATCTACGCTGAGCAAATATAGCGTTGCAAAAAAGACTGATAAGGAGTCTAGTTCATCAAGTAGTGTTCCTAAGTCATGTACATTTGTAAAGTTACCTAAGATCGCCATTCCGGTGTTTAGTGGCAAATATTCAGAGTGGACAACATTTCGGGACCTGTTTGTTTCACTAGTGCATAAAAATGATGGGTTGGACAATGTGCAAAAAATGCATTATTTAAAGAGCCATCTCAGCGGAGAAGCTGAGCAGTTAGTGAGACAAACACCCGTGTCTGACTCAAATTACATTCAATGTTGGGCAAAATTAGAGAAGAGATATAGTAATAGGAAATATCTAGTTAGCTGTATATTACAACGTCTATTTAGCCAAAAACGTATGCAAGTAGAATCTGCATCGTCATTAAAGGAGATGCTTGATACAACTAATGATTGTCTTAACGCATTAAAAAATTTAAAGGTGGATGTGACAACTTGGGACGTCATGATCATTCATATAAGCGCCTTTAAACTTGATTCAGAAACCCGCAAACAGTGGGAATTCAGTATTAGCAATTTAGACTCCGATGAATTGCCCACCTTTGAGGGATTTGCTACCTTTTTAGAGAATCGTTTTCGTGCCCTAGAATTCATAGAACCAAAGCGGAATAATCAGGTCAATAGTTCACACAATCCAAAAGCTTTGGTAGTGAGTTCAAGCAACATTAAATGTGAATATTGTAGTGAAGGTCACAAACTTTGCTTTTGCAAATCATTTGCAAACCAATCAATTAATCACCGTCGTGATTTCGTGGCAAAACATAAAATTTGTTTCAACTGCTTAGGTGGTAATCACATAGTCGCAAACTGTAAAAATACAAGTACATGCAAGCTTTGTCACAAAAGACATCATTCAATGCTCCATCTGAATGGAGAACTTGCAAAGAAAGTGGATGCTTCATCAAGCACGCCTGCTGTTGAAACTAGTCCGTCGACTAGTTCCATTCCAGTGGTTTCTTGCCTATCCACTAAAAAGGTGCCCAAACCTGGACAGGTTTTACTAGCCACTGCGCTAGTAAATATCGAGTCTAAGATGGGTTATCAAACGGTTAGAGCTTTAGTCGACCAAGGTTCACAAGCTTGCTTCATTACTGAGTCCACAGTGCAGTTCCTCAGATTGAAAAAAATTCCCATACACGGAATTGTATCAGGATTAGGCCAAAAGTCAACAACAGCTAAGCATATGGTTAACATCGAAATCCAATCCAGGGTTGATCCAGAGTTTAGATTAAATATAAATGCATATGTTATAAGTAAAATTACCTCTTACCTGCCAGAACGAACCATAGATCAAAATTCCTTTGACTGGATCGATTTTACGAGTCTGAAGCTTGCCGATCCCCTATTTTGCAAACCTAGTAAAATTGACATCCTGTTAGGGGCAGATGTTTACGGCTGCGTGGTGAAAGAAGGCATGATGAAGAGTCCATCCAGAAGTCTAGTCGCACAGAGCACAACTTTAGGGTGGATCTTGTCGGGAGTGGTTGGTTCAACTCCTAGTTCACGCTACACAGAACCTAATGTCAGTGTAATGCATATTAATCTCACTACAGACCAAATCCTAAGACAATTCTGGGAAATCGAAGAACACATTAGTTCAAAGAAATTGCTAACGCTTGAAGAACAAAAATGTGAAGATTTATATGCAAGTACCACCAAGAGAACACAAGATGGAAGATACGAGGTCCGGTTGCCATTCCGCGTTGAAGATCCTCCCTGCACGTCCGGCGGGTCACGCTCCATCGCTGAAAATAGATTAAAATCATTAGAAAAAAGATTGGGGAAAAATGCAGAGTTAATGAAAAAGTACAAAGAAGTAATACATGAATACTTACATTTAGGACACCTTAGACCTGTAAAAGACGGAGATAATAAGAGAGAAATTGCAGTTTACCTACCTCACCATGCCGTTATAAGAGAAGACAAATCGACTACTAAAGTGCGGGTCGTGTTCAACGCATCTGAAAAGAATAAAAGAGGAGTCTCTCTAAACGACACATTGATGGTTGGGCCAACTTTGCAAGCCGATTTGAGGCACACAGTTTTGAGATGGAGAAGACATCCTATTGGTCTAGTAGCGGACATTATCAAAATGTACCGTCAAATTAGAGTCGCAGATGAACATGCCATGTATCAGAGGATTCTTTGGCGAGATGACCCTGAAGAAGAAATCAAAGACTATGAATTAGTTACCGTCACCTTTGGAACAGCCTCAGCGCCATACCAAGCTGTAAGGACTCTACATCAAATTGCATATGATGAAGGTGGCAAGCATCCATTGGCAGCTGAAAGAGTCTTAAACTCATTCTACGTGGATGATCTTATGAGTGGGTGTGAGGACGTAACAGAGGGCATTGAAATATATAAACAAATGAATGAACTGTTAGGCAAAGGTGGGTTTCAATTACAAAAGTGGAACAGTAATAGTAAAGAAATATTAGAGAAAATAAGGACATTAGAAAGTAATCAAAGCATAAATAAAATAAGTACAATAGAAAGCAATGAGGAGGACAACGAGAACCATAGATCAATAAATAATAACAACCATGAAGAAGTAACAATTAAAGTAGATGATACGATGAAAATATTGGGACTTACCTGGGACCGCCAAGAGGATTCCTTCCGGTACACGGTGTGTGTTCAGCCGTCAAATAATCAATCTGTAACAAAAAGAGCTGTAGTGTCAGACATTGCCAAATTGTTCGACCCATTGGGGTGGTTGGCACCTACCATTGTGTTAGCTAAAATCTTCATACAGAAGTTATGGCTAGCTGGTATTGGGTGGGACGAACAATTAACAAGTGATCTGATAAAAGAATGGTACACTTACCGTGAAGAGTTACCTCTACTTGCCAAAGTACACATACCTCGTTGGCTTGGTACAAGGACAGAGAGTGATGTAGAGCTGCATGGCTTCTGTGATGCTTCGAAGGCAGCGTACTCCGCTGTGGTATACTTACGGTTCATAGATTCTACAAATGAGGTCAAGGTTTCACTGCTAGTTGCAAAGACTAGAGTGGCACCTATAAAGCAAGTCAGTATACCACGGTTAGAGTTGTGCGGGGCAGTATTGTTGGCGAATTTGTTGTCAGAAACTGCGGAGATTCTGAATGTTTCAAAGGAAAAGATAAAGGCATGGACGGACTCCACCGTAGTACTTGCTTGGTTAAATAGCCACCCAAGTAGGTGGAAAACTTTCGTCGCCAACCGCACTTCTGAAATATTAAACTTTATGAGTTCATCACAATGGCATCATGTAGCCACAAGTGAGAACCCAGCCGATTGCGCATCTCGAGGACTGATGCCATGTACGTTCATTCAGAATACACATTGGTTTTCAGGCCCACAGTTCCTAAAAGAGAAAACTATTACATATAAAAAACCAAAGGATTTAGCTATAGATTTAGAACAGTCTGTTAAGACTCACGTTGCTGTTAGACCGGATAGTAATCATGATATCAATATATTAGATAGATTTTCTTCTTTACAAAGGTTATTAAGAATAGTAGCATATTGTCGTAGAATACTGAAGAGCAAAGGAGATAGGAAAACTTATTTACAAAAAGGGGAAATAGAAGAAGCTTTAGAATGTTGTATAAGGAAAATACAAAAAGAAAGCTTTATAATAGAATACACACAACTTAAAAATGATGGACACTTACATTTAAAAAGTAGCAAAATAAAACACTTATGTCCTTATCTTGATAACAAGGGTATTATGAGAGTGCAAGGTAGAATCGAAAAATCTACCTTGGACGAACAGATGAAACACCCAATCGTTTTACCAAATGATACTCATTTTACACGTCTATTGGCAGCAGACGCCCATCATAAGACTCTACATGGTGGAATACAATTGATGTCAAATTATTTAAGATCAGCTTATTGGATCATTGGGGTTCGAAACTTGGTGAAGCAATGTGTTCGTAAATGCATAACGTGTGCTAAACAAAAGGCAACAATTAAAAACCAATTTATGGGATCGCTACCAGCTAGTAGATGCTCACCTGCAAAACCATTCTTGCACAGCGGGGTTGACTACGCTGGCCCTATAAATATCAGGACAACAAAGGGTCGTGGCCACCGCTCATATAAGGGATACATATGCTTGTTTGTATGTATGTCTACACGAGCTCTACATTTGGAAGTGGTCAGCGACATGACGACTCAAGCATTTTTAGCTGCTTTTAGGAGATTCGTGTCTAGGCGAGGTCATTGTGCCAAGTTGTGGAGCGATAACGGCACAACCTTTGTAGGAGCGTCAAGAGAGCTGCGACAGATTGTAGACAATTTACATGCATCAGTTGCAGAACAGTTGGAAGCAAATAACACTGAGTGGCATTTCATTCCCCCCCACGCACCCAATTTTGGCGGTCTCTGGGAAGCGGGAGTGAAATCTACTAAGTTCCATCTCAAACGCGTCATAGGAGAGTCTACACTCACGTATGAGGAACTCAGCACACTCCTTACTCAAGTAGAGGCATGCCTGAACTCACGTCCAATGAGCATTATTAATTCTGAGGATCCAAGTGAGCCAATGCCATTGACTCCGGGTCATTTTTTAGTAGGTGAACCGTTAATCTCCGTACCAGATTATAACTACGAAGGTTTATCGGTAAATTCTCTAACCAGGTGGCAATTCGTGCAACGGATGCTGCAATCCTTTTGGAGACGATGGTCTCAGGAATATTTGGCTAATTTAATGAACAGATACAAATGGAGTTCTAAAGTTCCTGAACCAAATATTGGCGATGTCGTTCTTATCAAAGAGGACGATCTGCCTCCTAGTCGTTGGGCACTAGGACGAGTTCTTGAAAAACATCCGGGAGATGATGAGGTCACGCGAGTTGTCACATTACGCACCAAATCAAGTACCATAAAGAGGCCAACCAATAAAATATGTATTCTACCCATTGCTGATTCATGACCATTGATGAACATTTACATTTTTAAACTTTTACATTGTTTTTATACTTTACACACTGTTTTTTGTTGCTATTGAAATTATACACTGTTTTATTTTTGTATTTTACATTTTTGTTAGTTTTAAATTTTATGTTTACATTTTTATTATACTCAGTTGCATGTTGTAAAAGGGACAATCCCTTATCAATCATTTAAGCAAATTGTATTTGTTGAAGGGCATTTTGCCACTAAATGCCCTTGGTGGGCGGTATGTTTGCGACCACTAAAATACAAAACCAAAAGTTTTATGATAATTGACCCTTCGCTCGATAGATGGCGTTGGGATCAAATTAAAAGTCGATGTGGTTTCGTTACCGTGATTTGGTTAGGGCCAGCAACCAACCTCAAAATATATGATTGATATAGATCAGTACCTATACGGTGTTTTATTTTTGATACCTACCTGTATACACATATAGAGTATCAGTTCAAATTTTAGTACTGAGTGTTTCCGCTGCGGCGCTCGGTATTAAACAATAATTTACGGACTTCGATCTGTACTTTACTTTCGGACGTAATGGTAATAGTTAACTGAAAGGCAACTTTCAAGTTTATTTCAAACTAGCTTCTGCCAGCGGCTTCGCTTGCATGAAAGTAGGTTTCTCCATACAAACTTTGGACCCCTGTTTCACCCCCTTAAAAGTTGAATTTCCAAAAATCCCTTCTTAGTGCTCGCCTGCGTCATAAATTGAAGCTTTTTTTTTTAATTCATATAAACCAGTGCTTGACTGCGATCCCACCTGATGGTAAGCAGCGATGCAATCATTGATGGTGAGGCGCACTAGTTTATTAAGAGCCTATTCACTCTAGCCTTGAAGACACCTAAATTATAGTTGGACGGGAAGACCGCAGCAGGCAAATTGTTCCAGTCCTTCGATGTACGCGGTATAAACGACGAAGCGAAACGCTTAGTCCGGACCGTTGAAGTTTCAACAACGCTTCAACAAGCTTTGTGCAAAATTTCACGTTCCTAGTCCCAGTAGTTTCGGCTGTGCGTTGATATGTCCGTCAGTCAGTTTCTACTTTCATATACATAGATGAATCGTATAAAATTAAAAAGATCTACCTACCTTACTTAATTTAGATGCGCTGTAAAAAAGGCTCACACAGGTTTTTTCCTCAAATTATTTAAGTATATCTTTTTATGTTTGCCATGATTCTGACGTACCAAGAATAGATCCTAATATACTTAATCTCTAATGTTCCTCTTTACATAAAGTAAAGAACGCTTAAAGCAAAAGCTTCTAAGAATGTAATGTCTGATAATATTGAAAATGCAACCTGGTGGCTGAAGGTTATAGCGGATTTAATTGCCTTACATTTCTGATACACATAGTTTCTTGCAGTAGGCGTAGTATGTAATTAAGATCCCTTCAATTTTTTTATCCAAAATAATGTTACGTGCGTAGGTTTACTCTTGAAATTTTTTGTTTTCTTTGTGTTGCAGGATGAATGAAATATAAGAACAGGCAGAGACGAATTGCTTATTTATATTTTTGTTATCATATTCATTTCAATTCAAATTGCGTGAACGCGCCACACCGTCTGCATTTTAATCAAGCATCTGCTGATTTAAATAGATGCTAATGACGAATTTAAATATTTTTTTATATATATTATTTTGATTTTACGACACACTTAAAACGCGTTAACTGTTTAAACGTAACAAACACTGAAATAGACATTAACGAATTTCAAAATATAGGGACGAATTTTCTTTAAATACTTGGATTGTTTAAAAAATCTGGTCAAGTACGAGTCGGACTCGCGCACCGACAATTCCGTACAAACTTACATATGTAAATAGTTCGATTCCGGAATTGAGTCTCGAAGATTTTTCCGAACCGCAAAAAAAAAGGTATGTAACTATTGTCATATAACAAACTTTTTCCTTTACTTGTACTATGACACCTTGCTTTTTGCCAAACAGGATTTTAGGTCAACGGGAATAATTCCATAGGTTATGATTTTCTTGTGGATATAAACGCATAAACGGCCTCATTATTTGCTTTGACTTACAAGTTTTACTTTTTCACTGCTCCAAGAGGTTAGTAGGCCTGAGTATTCGCTACGCGACTCTAAGAAAGAGGGTCTTGACAGATGGCAAACAAAGTGATCCTACAAGGGTTCCATTTTTTTCAACACTAAAAATGTCCAAACTGTACGTGCCAGTTTTAGGCTGTAAGTTGTGAATTAAGTGTGTGTAAGTTGCCTGCCATTGAATGAAATAATGAATTTAAGAGTCTTATTATTTAGACAGTGATTTATTTTAGAATTGTTGAGATGGGTTGTAAAATGAGTTATTCCTTCTTAGGTTTAAAGAATCTTTATTTCTCATAAGAACATATTACAAACGTTCACTTATATGAGATTTAAAATTTTTGTTAAATACTTATTTGTCGTCTAATGACAAAGCATGCAATACACCTTATAGTACAATTACAATCATGTATACACAATAGGCTCACAACATCACTTATTACCACGATACAGTATAACAGGGCACAACCAAATCATTAAAGACAAACATGCAGGTACATCTAACACAATATGGCACAGCTGACTGACTAGACGTCACCGAGGTACCCTATTCCTTCTTCACTCATCTTATGACTTCAGAAAGATATAACTATTATAACGGCTAGCGGCTGTCAGCGGCTTCGCCCGCGTGATAGTAGAAAATTATCCCAAGGGATGTATATTCCCTTGGGATGATTTTCTACTATCAGATACTACCCCCCGAGATAAAAAGTATTCAATGTGCTATTCCAGGACATGATCTACTCGTGTACCAAGTTTCATCGAAATCTATTTAGTAGTTTTTGCGTGAAAGATTACCAAACATCACACATCCATACATCCATACATCCATACATCCATACATCCATATATCCATATATCCATACATCCATACATCCATACATTCATACATCCATACATCCATACATCCACACATCCAGACATGTATCATTCTGTACATACAAACTTTCGCGTTTATAATATTATTAGAATTTAATACCCACGAAATTATCTTGATTCGAACAACGACTCAGTAAGTTAGAAAAGTTATTTAAATAGGTAATTCACGCAGCTTCGGGTTTCATTTTAAAAGGTCTAAAAATAAAAGGGCCTCTAATTAGCCATCCAATATTGACATCGACCTTTTAGAGAGAAACCAGAACAAAAGCCGGATTTTGTACAGTTATTTGAAATTAAAATTAGTGACTTAGGTACAATTAACAAAGGAAATACGTACTATCCTTTGAAATAGAAGGACAGTCTTCAAGTGGGGGCTCTCGCCCACGGTCTCGGACCCAAAGGGGCCTCGCACAAGCGAGGGCTCTATAAGAACGAGGGTTTTTTTTTATATTGATAGGCTCGCGTTTGACCACTATTTCACCTGATAGTAAACGAAGATGTGGTTGAACACTGGGTTGCGTCAGTCGCTGTCTCATTTTCGAATTTATGAATGAAAAAGGCCTTGCTGATGTGCCTTCGCCCACGTCTATTTAGACCACGCTACGCCTCTGCCAGATCGTATTCTAAAAGCTTTTAGAGGTAGGCGGAACAGAGAGTAAAGTCCCGCAAACCTCCGTTGAAAAGGGAGGATCCTCCGACCAGACGGGTATTATGTCTGGTGGGCAGCTGCCCGATAGATGATTTCGGGCTGTTCTATAATGTCCCAATCGCGAGGAGAACTTTGATTGCGCGATGCAGGATTAGTTCTTATGTGACGCCATAGATGTCGCTACAAGCTATTTTGAGTAATTGTTTACATAATTTAACGTTGGCTCACACTGCATACTTTTGTACCATAGTTGTGATTTTTAGGTTTCATAGTATTTGTTCAAGTTGTTCATAACACTAGTCTACCATTAATTTTTATTTTTAAATACAACAAATATGACAGAGTAAAGGTGTTTCGTTATATTTGAAGACTCCATAGTTCGAAATTTAGTATTATTATAGTAGAAATTCCATCACGTCTAGATTTTCAGTTGCATCTTATTAAAGTTTCATGAAAAATAGTAAGAAAAAAGTTATTTGTTATACAAAGAGTGCAAAGTTACTTTTTAACCGCGTGCTCAATTTTGATGACTGAGCAAGTGAATCCTTCACTAAAATTGAATCACGAGCGCAGCGAGTAATTCAAAAATTAGAATCCTGAGCGTTAGCGAGAGATTCAAAAGAGCACGAGGTGAAAAATCTTTGCAGTCGAGTGCAACACGTAACTTTTCATCCCTCTTCAGCGAGGAAATGTGTAAATGCAAAAAAAAACATTTACAATCACAAGATACTTATATTTCAGTTTAGGTATTAAATACTAAGTACATTATGATAGTTAAGTATTACAAAATAATCTTTAAATTATAACAAATAATACTTAGGTATAACTAAGAAAAATTGAAAGTAACGTTGCTACAGTTACTTAAGTTGAGTGTAATATTTTTGTTAGGTACTGTAGATTACAGTACCTAACAAAAATATTAGTGTTAGTGACTTATGTACTGTTTTTTGGTAAACTATCTGTCATACTTAATAGTTGTACCGATTCAGCGGATTTCCTTGGCGTAAATGTTGGCGAGAGAGAGCGATGGTTAGGTGTTTCGTAACCGCTCATTTTTGATGTAGAAGGGCCAGTCCAAGGATCTGACTGAGGCTCTTTCAGTGTAATGGCTCCTACGATGCCTTTACATATTTTAGACATATTTTATATGGAATCCTCTATCCTTCTCTATCCCTCTACAACCGCATTGGACTTCCAGCCTCCATTGCGCTTAAGGGACAGGGGGCAGGCTGACAGGCTCCTGAATCGGCCAAAAGTGTGGCTGAAGTTCGTCGGAAACAATGACCCGTGTTCAACGAGGGTTCTGGAAGTTCAAGAAAAGTTAGGGATACTGCCAATTTTATTAGCATCCATAGGCTGTTTGACACACTTTCCGTTGCGATATTGTAGAAAAAATCGATTGATTGGAGTGTTAGGCGGATACTTATTTCTCATCAATTGTTACGTATTCTTTGCGTTATTAATAAGTTGTGTTAGTTCATTAGTTCGATATGCTCCGTTTAATACCAATAATAAGAACAACCTGTAACGTAAAGAGTAGATAAATTAATAAAATTGATATGCATGCATAATTATGCCTACGAACATCTACTAAGTACGTATTAGATTATGTTAAGTAGTTGATTAATATACTTAAGTAGATACTGAATGTGCAACTGACTTACTTTTGCTGCCAAATATAAGGAATCAGGTGCTTCGTTAAGAAACTTTTCAATTTCAGATGCTGTGAAAACCTTCGTTTTTTTTTGGTTGATGACCAGATGAGGCTCTTTTTAAAATGCCACAAATTTAGGATAGGTGTCGATATGTCTTTTTTATCTTTATTGTTCCTTTTAGCATTGAATACGTACTCCATAGAGTGCTTGATTTCTTGGTCTCGGATAATTCAATAAAATATGCCAGCAAAACGTTTTCTGAGAAAGTTTTGGCTCCGTTAGCAAGTCGCCACGTGTTTCAAATCTCGCGTGATTGTTGAGGGAAGTTTATTTGCGCATTATTAACAGTTTCAGTCATTTCTGCTGGCGTCAAATAAACTTCTTCATCGCTAGAATCAATCATTTCAGGTTTTTTACTTGTTTTCAAGTTTCTTGCTTTCAACCTATAGGTTTTAACAATATGACGTGAACAGAAAATGGCGCGCGCAAAGGAAATTAAACAAAGTACACCAAGGAGGTTTCGAGTCTCGAGTTTTTAACAAATTAAAAAATGTTTGTATGACAAATTTGACACCATGGAGATAGAAGTAAATAGCTTTAATGATGTTTTGAATTCCCAAACTTAGTGTACACGAAGTTCTAAATTCAATTTACTTTATCCTCTATCGGATAAAAACGGTTTTTGCACTCAGATACCGAAGAGCAAAAATATTTTTTCCGAGATGGGGGGAATGACAATACCTTTACATGGCACTTATAATAATAAAATTTTAAATTGATTGCTTTTATCTTTAAGAGTTATGAGTTTACATGTGGATGGATGCAGAGGGAGCTTTTCCAAAGAAAAGATGGATAGATTGTGTGAAGAGTGATATGAAAGAAAAGGAAGTTAGTGATAGCATGACGAGTGGCAGGGCAGAATGGAAGAAAAAAACGTGTTGCGCCGACCCCAAATAATACGGGACAAGGGCAGAAAGATGATGATGATATCTTTTTTTTAAATGTGTACATGTAACTATTTTAACTGTATTGTAGGTATTTTTTAAAACATTAGCAACTCAGAGGTGATTTTGATTGAAATTAGTTTATTTTAGACAATTTTTGTGTGACAAGTTGTGTGTGCATTTTTATGATTTTATGGACAAAAAATAGTACGCGTTATGGGTTTTTTAAATACATAATCATATTTGGTACCTATGCATTTATAAATACAAAAACTCCAATAACCACTCTCCATTTTGGCTGTAGGCTAATATGATTATTAGTTCTATTTTCCCCAGGAATAATGCTAATGTATTCAAAATCATCATCACCCTATAGTTTTGACACGAATCTCAAACCTTATGCATTCAAGAGCCCCATATGATATGATAAGTGATCTCTCCCGAGCTATACAGCGTCCTGAATCTTTGTTAGATCATAGGATAAGGGTTGCTAATAAATTGCTTTATATGTAACTCGGTTTACCCGGCACGGATCATAGGGGATATATGTACTATGGGAACAATGTTGTTCCTAGCGGTACTAACAATACGGGCATACATCCGTATGTACAGAGAGCGGTAGCGCTATTTATTTTTTACAGTGCTTGGGTACCCTTTCCGGTTTTTTTTAATATGACTGCAGCCTGTATTTCCCGAAGGATTCAAGAAAGGCGTATTAAAAGGTTGCGTAAACACACATAAATATTCAGTTCCATGTAGTAGAGGGTCGCATCTAATGCCATGAGTATAGTATAGTATAGTCGGCCTTATAATGTTCCTACTGTTGGGACTCAAGTTTCCTCTCTAGGAGAGGGAATGGGCCGTAATCCATCACGCCGGCCCAGTGCGGGTTGGTGGATGTCACATGTCTTCGAATTTATGGTTCTAAGACATGCCGGTTTCCTCACGATGTTTTGAGAGCAGTGGTGATGAAATGAATTACACAAAGTAATACGCCTGGCTGGGTTTGAACCCGCGACCTACAACTCGTAAGTCGGGGTCGTTACCACTCGGCCACCACTGCTCTTCAAATAATGCCATAAACTGGGCCAAAATTCAGACTTCAGCCTCCCTAGCCAAGTTACAACCGTTTCGTTTCTCTTTTCGTTGATCGCCTCAAGTCGGCCACGCCTCCTATTCCTTTGTTCTCACCACGTGACTGAGCGTTGAGATGACGTCAGAATAAAGGAATTGGAGGTGTGGCCTACTCGAGGTGATCGACGAAAAGAGAATCGAAACGAAACTGTTGTAACTTGGCTAGGGGGGCAGGTTGCTACTGAGAGCGAGCTTGCGGACGAAAAGCAATTAGTAGCTTGCCCTCAGGTAAGGAACAAACCCGGGTCGACGGCGTGTGGTGTTCCACGCGCGCCTCAAAGAGCTTTCTGTAAAATTGACGGTACCCACCAGGGTCAATGCCTGCCTTGGTTGCGGCATAACGCAACTGAAGACACATAAATGGGTTTTAGTCAGTAAAAGCCTGACACTGCCACTCACTACACTTAGGACGTAAGAAGTTTTGAACCTGAAAAGAAAAAAAAAGAAAAAGATTGCTACTGAGAAATTCCAAATAGAAAAATCCAGTAGTACCTACTTTGCCCAGCCGGGAAACGGTCCTCCTGAATGCATACCAACATTATATACGTGGGACACTTAGAAAGTTTTGAGAAACTAAAAAACTAACTTCTATGGATAAAGTATTTTTATTAAATTTTGTCAAAAATACAAAGTTTCATACGTCTGAACCAATTTTCGAAACATTTTTTCCAGTCCGTCGCAGACACCTCTTCCACGGCCTTCTCGAACAAATAAAAAGAAGTCACACGGTGCCAGATCAGGACTGTAAGCAGGGTGCTCCAAGACTCTGACCGGTGTGGTGTCCAGGAAGTCCCTTGTTTTGAGCGCTGAGTGCGCGGGCGTGTTGTCATGGTGAAGCAGTACCCCGCGGAGCCCGGTGTTCGGTCGCTTGTTGCTCATTGCAGATGTGACTGTCTGTCACTTACTCCAAATTAATCACAAAATATTATATTTATTTTTAAACACCAAGAATGGCGCCGGGCCACTTTGGCATCCATAAATTATCCTTTTAATGAAAGGACCGAGAGAATTCTATGGAAACTATTAAATTATGGGATTTCTAATGGCGGCAAATGTGCAAGCCAGACGAGATCGTTGAGACCCAGGCGACCCAAACCTTTTTAGTAACAATTATGAAACTATACAAAAACGAAGTCATAAAAACTTGTTAGCAAAACGTGCGAATGGATAGGAATACGGAGTGTAAGGCGAGAAAAGGCGGGGTGTTGACTCGGCCACGATAGGACACTTAGCTTTAGAGCAGGATAGGGTTCGGACGTCCAGTAGGAGCAGCGAGCTTAGCTAGCTGAATCAGTAGGTATCATAGGGCTACATAATGTTCCGTTGTAATTCTTAGGAGTGCTAGGATTGTGATACAGTATTAGATACAAGCGGACTAAGTCCAGTTTAGGCTTGTATAATATTTATAATACAGATCTGTGTGTGTGAGTTGGAGCACGAATGGATGGGCGTTGATTGTGCGTAAGTAGTGTGGAAGTACGCGGTTGTAATCGCAGCGACTGTATTGGTGACTGAATGGGTGAGTGTTAACTCTTTTATCCTGCCTTATTCCATCCTATGACAAGGTGACCTAAGCTTGCGGTTGGTGTTAGGGACTCGGAGAAAGCCTTCCTTTGGAGTGAACTTGACATTGACTTTTCTTTGGGGTGACCTTGACACCGACTTTCTTTGGAGTGGACTTGACTTTTGCCAGCCGGCATACTTGACGCAACCATGACTGAGGCACTGCCGATTGAAAGCTGAACCGAATATAAATTCGTTACATACTAGAGCCAGTTTGAGCTATAATAAGATCACAAACCACCAAACGTTAGCGACGGCCACCTCCCCTTAAGGACTGACTGACAGTAGGATACTTTACATTGCTCTTGATATGCGCACACTTCCAGAGAGAAGGGGTTAGTCACCGCACAGGAACCCTGGACTGCATTGGTAGTCGTTCTAAGGAACGCTAGAGAACGTATCTCGTTAAATCACACCCGGCCCCCGTAGGCCTCTTACTGATAAAAAAAAAATTTTGCGAGACACGTAATTTGGACTCATTTCAGAAAAGTCCCGCTGCTAGACGTAGCTCGGAGGCTCGTAGATTATGATGTCCTCACCTTGGGGCAGTAAGGAAGTGAGAAGTGTCGATTTATAAACTACTTCGGCGTCTAGCGAGGATACTGTAAATAGTTCTGCGATCGACTGACAATGCGTCACACTTGTTTAAGTCTTGTATTGTATTAGTGATGGGTGAGTAGGCCGTTATAAGGAGTTAATTGTTATAGAAAGTGTGTCTTATCTAATGGCAGAGGCCTCACAACCCCTTGCCTTAGGATTGGTCAGGACATGCACGGGCGAAAAGGAATAAAGTAATTCTAAAATAAGTTAATTTGCAAATACAAGCGTCACGTCTCATATTCCCTTTTGTAGCCCTCTCAGTCTCTTAAATTTCATAACTCAAAAGAAAAGTAGATTATCCTTCCTTATCTCCTTATCAATGGATTCTCAACCCTAATTGTTTTAACATTGTTTTTCTCCATCCCCTCCTTGTCCCCTAGCTTTCTAAGTCGGGACGAGGTGATATATTTCTTGGTAATCCATTACTGTCGGTGGGGGGTTTGTCCAAGTCACGAGGATGAGAACCACAATGTAGGGCGGTGGTGGGGCCCTATGTTTTCTCCTTATGGAGAAACCGACCTTTATACATTCATGTAGGGAAATTCAAGAAAAATGAAAATTTTATCAGCCTAGGGTCCTTTAGGAACAGTCACACAGACAAAACTTCTGGTAGGCATTTTTTGATATACCATTCGGCGTTGATGCTGCTTTGGTCTCGTAATAGAATTGAAATCAGATACTCCGTCAAAATGAAGAAACTAGCGATCAAAATTTTCTCTGCGCTTCTGGATCGCTACACTTTCGTAGGCATTGGTTCGTTTTGAAACAGCCAAACTGTCGATTGACGCTTTGTTTCTGGATCGTATTGATAAATCCAGGATTCGTCACCTGTCACAATGTCGTAAACACGCTGAGATGAGCCTGCTTCAAATTTTTGAATCATATCACGGCACCACTCCACACGGGCCTGCTTCTGAGCTTCGGTGATGTTGTGCGGCACCCAGCGGCAAACTATCCACCGCGCGCGAAGGTGCTCGTGTAGAATCTTGTAAACACTTTCCGAACCAATCTGCAGTGTATGCTGAATCTCTTCTTATGTAATTCGCCTGTTTTCTTGAATTAAATTTTTTACTGTCAGCACACTTTCTTCTGTGACGGCCGTCGTAGGACGACCACTCCTTTGTTCATCCCCCAAAGTAAGGCGACCGCGCTTGAACTCGCTATACCAGCAGTAGATGGTTGCTTTTAAAGGTCCTTCATCCATAAAATCAATTTGAAGTCGACCAAATGACTCATCAGGTTTTAGGCTACATTTAAAATCGTAGAAAATCATCGCACGAAAATATTCTTGATGCAGATCCATTTTTAAATAAGACACGATAATTTGGTTTGGGTCTCGAAAAAATTTTGAGGGAAATTCAAAATTTTAACAATGGTATTTTTACTTTTAAATAACCAAAGTTTTCAAAATAATTACAAGTGGCCAGTGCCTTATACATAAAAACTTTTTTTCGCAAAACTTTCTGAATGGCCTGGTACATAAATTGGTACAAGTAGGAAACAATGAACATGTTATGTCACATATGCGTATGTTCTTCTAAAATCGTATGAACGCGGGTTTTAATCTCATAACAGTGTGCACAACAGTGCACAAAAGGTTTTGCGGCTGATAGCCGGCCGTGTATTGAAATCCATATGTAATTACGTACCTGAACCAATATTGTCACTTCCACGCAAATATGGCGCTCAAAATAGAACAGTGATACGCAGCGAAATGCAAATTGTGAAGTTTAATGGGTAAATTATCCGTAGAGCAACTTCTATGAAAATTATCGTCGCAACGTTGTCACATTGTCGCATACCGCCTATATGCCATAAAATCGACAATGGCATTTATTGTTTATTTCCAACCAACTGATTCGTAAAAGAGAAATGATTTACGTTCATATTAGATATACGACAGAATTAGGAAATACATAAGTTCCTCATTCTAAAAGCAAGCAAAAGTCGCAAAAGGATTTTATGAGCAACTGAATAGTAAAGTCGACGATGCAGAAAGCTGTAAGTGCGCTCAATAGCTCTGACAGTAGTAGTTCTACCTGTCAGCAATATGCAGATGATTCAAAATTATTTTCCTCAACACTTTATTCTAAACACATAACTTCGCATATATCCCACATCAGAAGGGTATTGTCTGAAACCCAATACGATTTTTCAGTTTTTTTTACAGAGTTTCAGTCATCGCCAGACTTGCAAAATTACAAAAGTTAAAAAAGGAAACATTCCCCGTCGATCCCTTCACGATTCCATTTATTTGTTTTCCTTCCCCGAGGTCAGCAAAAACGTTGAAAAAGTGGATTAGTTTTTCAACGCGAGAAAAATAATTAGCACCGTCGATTGCACTAACTTTGCCTCATGTGGAATATATATTAAGAAACTTACCAACTGGGTTTGATAAAAAATTGCGCTTATTTCTCTGGCATTTATCCCTAACA
This sequence comes from Mythimna impura, assembly GCA_905147345.3. NCBI lineage: Eukaryota > Metazoa > Arthropoda > Insecta > Lepidoptera > Noctuidae > Mythimna > Mythimna impura. The sequence goes on along the minus strand of LR990351.1, from coordinate 22,692,094 downwards.
ATGTCTCGTTTGGGAAGAAGGAAAATTGGCACTGTTTTTACCTAATTTTGAGGAAAACGCAACCAATATGGAGCTTGTTGCTGATTTACGCATAAAATGTATGTTATATAATTATATAAATGAGTAGGTCATCATCATCATCATTTCAGCCGAAAGACGTCCACTGTTGGACATAGGCCTCCCCCAAGCGTCTCCACAACGGCCGATCCTGTGCGTCTCGCATCCACCGCATTCCCACGACTCTCACCAGGTCGTCGGTCCACCTTGTGGGAGGCCTTCCAACGCTACGTCTTCTGTTACGCGGTCGCCACTCCAGAACCTTTCGGGCCCAACGGTCATCTATTCTGCGAGCAATGTGCCCTGCCCAATGCCACTTAAGTTTGGCGATTCTTCGGGCCTACAAGATACCTAACCTAGTAATAATTTCCGTACCTATTGACTACTAACCATAGTGTTATACATATTTACAAAATGTTCAAAACCCATAAAAAGTAACAAGAAAGAACCGATCGAATATTTTCCTGAAACAATTTTCTTTTAAGTCATACATAGTAATAATTTTATAGCTCCGTATTGAAAGCAATGCCCAGGACGTGTTTCGAATAATCGTGAAGCTTGCAGTTTCCCATGGTACTCAGTGGCAGTGCAAATATATCGATTGTACACACAGAAGGCCACTCTGTCATTATTGCGAAACAACTAGTAGTTACGTTCCATTTTACGCGGTATTATGCGCGGCGCCTTGTGATTTGATGGCTCGCGGTGGAATTACGCACCTTAATACTCGTCCCCACCAACTGTGTTCCCACGTTGTCGTCGTGGTGGGGCTTGCGTGTCTCTGTGATCTTGAGGGCTATGCCGGTAGAGCTACTCATGCCGGAAGGCCTCAAGTGAGGGACCAGACCAAGAGGAACACACAGGCGGAGTCCAGACGGACCGCCACGGAAGGTGCACTGTCCAGAAGCATCGGCACCAACAGCTGTTGGTGTTTTTGGACAGTGGTTTTGGGAGAGTGGGTTCGCCTCAGGTACGCGTCTGCTTATCAGACGTGACCAAGATGGCGAACGTGGTTATTGGGGACCCCACCCCACAAAAAAGGCAAAGCTGAGTTCAGCAAAACATGGACGCGACTCAAAAAAAATATTACCCCAGGAGGGTACCGCCTGCACCGCAGGAGGAGAATCCCTCCCCGAGCAGAGCTCGGGCTGCCCCTCGTATTCTGGGGGGGGCAAAGAGCGCGTCAGGTTCCCTAGGGACCTGTTACCGTCCTTCGTGGACGCAAGGAGCCAGGGTGGCTCACCCACCGGTAGCGTGGAGTCCCTGGGACCCGTTCCCAGCACGTCCGCTGCGCCGGTGGGTACTACAGAGGCCGGCAGGTGCTTTGGCCTGAGGGAGGTGAGTGGAGACGCGACGTCGGACTCCGATGCCGCGTCTTCGCTCAACTCGGAGAAAATGGAGGTGGATGAGGCCACCTCCAGGAAGAAGAGGAACATTCAGTTCCTCAAACGCCCCATATCCAGAGACGGTCGGAGGACATCCTCTGACGATGAGCGTGGAGCTTCTGCCCGCAAAATTTCCACTGCTAGACGGGGTGCGGGCCGAAAAGGAAAAAGGGAGAAGGCCCGCCGCTGAGGAGGCGACCCAGCGGTCCTTGCAGATTGCCAGGGAGGGGCGGCACCCCGGGGCAAGCAGTGCCCAGGCCAGCCCCTCAGAGCCGGAACCTTCTGGCAGTGAGCCAGAAGGCATGGAAGAGGCGCTGGCCCAATTCAAGGGGATCGTCACAGCCGCCATAGATGGAGTCGCCATAAAGAGGAAGGGCGTCTCCAAGAAGAGGTCGATCCCCCAGGCCACGACCTCAATTATAGAGGCACTGGGGATCGTCTTGGAGCCTCTCAAAAGATCCCTTTCCAAGAGGATTGAGCGGCTCGAAGCGGACCTGGCCGGTCTCCGAGGTACTGGCCCCGAGATGGCGCCGAATGGGGGGCGCAAGCAGGGGCAGTCCCAGCCCCTGCCCCAGCCGGAGAGCGAGGTTCTGGCCCTGCTGCGGCAAGAGCTGGCTGCCTTCCGGCAGCAGCAGCAGGAGCAGCAGCAGCAGTTCCAGGAGCGGGTCCAGCGGCAGTTCTCTGTACTGGAGGGTATCGTCCTGCGCCCCCCACTCGCGGCCTCCGGCCAGAAGAGGGCGGCGTCATATGCCGCCGCCGCCGCAGCCAGGGCTGCTGCGCCCAAGGCGGGCCCGTCGGGGCAAGTCGGGCAAGGGGCTGTGGCATCGGAGCCTGTGAGGTCGGCCCCGGTGGCCAAGCAGCAGCAGCGGCAGGGGAAGCCTGCTCCTTCCCTGAAGGGTAGGGCGTTGCCTGCCGCGGCGGCAACAAGGCCATGCCTGCCGCCTCCCCTGCCCGAAGAACCCTCGGCTGGCGCCGATTGGACGGTGGTTGGCGCCAAAAGGAGTGCCGGCAAGGCGGCTAGGGCGGCCAAAAAGCGCGCGAGGCAGCAAGAGCGCAAGAAGCGGGCCATGGCGGCCAGACTTCGCGCCCCGACTTCCGAGGCTGTAGTCATCACGCTACAGCCAGAGGCGGTAAAGAAGGGCGTGACGTATGACGCCGTCATGGCAAAGGCGAAGCAGGCGGTGTTGCCCCACCTTGGCGAGCTTGGAGCCTCTGGGGGCTTCCGCATGAGGCGCACCGCAACCGGGGCCCGAATACTGGAGGTCCCTGGTGCGGATAGTGTCTCTGCCGCGGACGCCCTGGCTGAAAGGATCAGGGCGTCCTTAGATGTCGAGGAGGTCCGTGTGTCCAGGCCCACCAAGTGCATAGACATGCGCATCATGGGCCTGGACGACTCCGTCAGGGTGGACGAGGTGGTGGCCGCCATCGTCAGTGCGGGAAAGTGCACATCCGCTCAAGTGCGGGCGGGCACCATACGCGCTGACAGCACGGGCATGCGAGCCGTTACGGTGAGCTGCCCCGTGTCGGCGGCCAAGGCCATCACGGGCGAGGGCCGAAGGCTTTTGGTGGGCTGGGTTTCCGCCCAGGTGAAGATGCTGGAGCCCAGACCTCTGCGGTGCTACCGCTGCCACGTGGGGCACCACGTGGGGGCCTACTGCGCCGCGGAGGTGGACCGCAGTGACCGCTGCTACCAGTGCGGTCAGGCCGGTCACAAGGCCGTCGAATGCCGTGCACCGCCGCACTGCTATGCATGTGCGGCGGCAGGCAAACCGGCTGACCACCGGGCTGGGGGCAGGTCCTGCGACCCCCCCGCCAAGACCAAGGGCAAGCCATGAGGCCCATTCCCGCTGATGTCCTCACCGCCGCAGCCGCCTCCTTGGCTGCCGTCGCTATCGCCGCCACACCCGCCGCGGCAGGGCCCTCACGGGGGGCTCGGGAGGAGACTGTAATGGACTGTCAATAACGACTCCATTGCGTCTCCTCCAGGCGAACATCAACCACTGCGCCCCCGCTCAGGATCTGTTGCTCCAGAGCATGGCGCAGTGGTCGATCAATATCGCCGTGGTCTCCGAGCCGTACTATGTCCTGCCCAGGGGAGACTGGGTGCGGGACCTGGACGGCTCGGTGACCCTAATTTCGTCGGCCGCCGCCGGTACCCCAACCCTCGAGGCTGTCACGAGGGGACGGGGTTGCGTGGCAGCACGGTTCGGGGATATTGCAGTGGTGGGCGTCTACCTGTCCCCGAACAGATCTCTCGGCGATCTTCACATTTCCCTAATGGAGCTGAAAGCCGTCGTCGCTGGGTTTGGTTCCCTCCCCGTGGTCGTGTGCGGGGACTTCAATGCCAAGAACTTGGCTTGGGGTTCCCGGTTCACGAACCAGCGGGGTCGGATGGTGGAGGACTGGGCTCTGGAGACAGGCCTGGTCGTCCTAAACCGGGGTTCTGTCCCCACGTGTGTGCGGATGCGGGGTGACTCAGTGGTGGATATCTCGTTCGCCAGCCCCGCTCTGTCGCCGCGTGTCGTCGACTGGCGTGTTATGGAGGGGGTGGAGACGTACTCAGACCACCGGTACATCCGGTTTGACGTCTCCGCCCAAACCTCGACCGCGCCGGTCCGACAGAACCCTTGTGGTCCGCGGTGGGCGCTGAGGCAGATGGACCGGGAGCTCCTCCTAGAAGCCGCGACGGTACAGGCCTGGGTGCAAGCACCGGACAGGCCTGTCGACATCGACGTCGAGGCAGAGTGGTTCCGGGAGGCCGTGTCGCAAATCTGCGACGCGGCAATGCCCCGAGTCCATCCAGGACGTGCTCGGCGCCAGGTATACTGGTGGTCGCCGGAGATTGCGGCACTGCGCAACGCGTGCAATACCGCGCGACGCCGGTATGCCAGATACCGCAGGCGCCGCATCCGTCCACCGGATGCGGAGGCCAGAGAAGCGGAGCTGTACGAGGGATACAGAGAGGCAAAGCGCACCCTCCGAGCGGAGATAAGGCGGGCCAAACTCGAGGCCCGCAACGTGTGGCTGGGGACTCTGAACGGGGACCCATGGGGACGCCCCTACAAGGTGGTGCGGGACAAGCTCCGCCCCTGGGCTCCCCCGCTAACGCAGAGTCTCCGGCCTCAGCTTGTGGAGGGTGTGGTGAGCACACTGTTCCCCACGCGAGGGGAACACTCTCCCCCGCCCATGGCTCCGCCACCAGCGGTGTCCGACGCGGACCACGATGGCGACGACGACGACAACGCTCCAGAGGTGACCGAGGTAGAGATGAGAGTGGCGGTACGAAGGCTGAGTGCCAAAAATACCGCCCCAGGACCCGATGGCTTGCCTGGGAAGGCCTGGGTCCTGGCCATGGAGGCTCTCGGGCCTCGACTAAGAGGGCTCTTCAGCGCATGCATGGAGAGGGGCCAGTTCCCACTTCGCTGGAAGACTGGGAAACTGGTCCTCATCGCGAAGCCGGGGCGCCCTGCGGACTCTCCGTCCGCGTACCGGCCCATTGTGCTGCTCGACGAGGTGGGCAAGCTCTTTGAAAGAGTAATTGCAGACCGCCTTGTCGCGCACCTAACACGGGTGGGGCCGGATCTGGCGGACGGCCAGTTTGGTTTTCGCAGGAGGCGCTCCACGGTGGACGCCATCATGCGCGTGCGAGCCCTCACAACAGGGGATGCGGTGGCCCAGGGCAGGTGTGTCGTGGCGGTGTCTCTGGACATCGCCAACGCCTTCAACTCCCTGCCTTGGAGTAGCATTAGGAGGGCACTCCGGTATCACCGGACGCCCGACTACCTCTGTCGTGTGGTCGAGGCGTACCTGTCGGACAGGTACATCATCTACCCTGGTCACCAGGGAGAGTGGGAACGCCGAGAGATGTCGTGCGGTGTTCCGCAGGGATCGGTACTAGGGCCGCCCTTGTGGAACATCGGATACGACTACGTGCTGCGCGGCGACCTCCCTGACGGGGTCAGCGTGGTCTGCTACGCAGACGACACGCTGGTCCTGGCGCGGGGAGAGTCGTACCAGGCGGCGGTCGAACTAGCGACACACGGGGTAGCGACAGTCGTGGGCAGGATCCAGGAGTTGGGACTCGAGGTGGCATTGCACAAGTCCGAGGCCATGTGCTTTCACGGTCCTCGGAACGCGCCACCACCGGGTTCCCAGCTAACGGTAGGAGGAGTCCACATCGGCGTCGGGTCGACGATGAAGTACCTGGGACTCGTTCTCGACAGCCGATGGGATTTCGAGGAGCACTTCCGACGTCTGGCTCCCAAACTAAATCGGACTGGGGCTGCCCTCGGGCGGCTCCTGCCCAACCTGGGGGGTCCAGACGCCTCCTGCCGGAGGCTCTACGCAGGAATCGTTCGGTCCATGGCCCTTTATGGCGCACCGGTATGGGCGCCGGCGCTGCGGAAGCAGCCGGCGGCCCGGCTGAACGCATGCCAGAGGGTCATGGCCATACGGATGGTGCGAGGATACCGGACGATTTCCCGCGAAGCGGCGAGCCTCCTTGCTGGACAGCCACCATGGGATCTGGTAGCAACAGGCCTTGCTCACATGCACGATCTGCGCATGGAGATGCAACGCCGGGGCGAAACTCCGCTGCCGCGACAAGTCGCAGCATGGCGGAAAGAGCTCTGGCGGGTTCTCATGGAGAAATGGCGACAACGACTGTCGCGACCCAGTGCTGGGCACGCCACAATTATGGCGGTAAGTCCCCTCTTTGAGGCGTGGTTGGAAAGACCTCACGGCGTCCTCACCTTCCGCATGACGCAGGTTCTCACCGAACACGGTAAGTTCGGGAAGTTCCTGCACCGGATTCGTGCGGAAGAGACGCCCGGGTGTCGCCACTGTGCGGACCGCCCGGAGGACACGGTGGAGCACACGGTGGAGGTGTGCCCCGCTTGGGCAGAGCAACGCCGTGTCCTCGTGGGGGCGATCGGCGGCGGCGATCTCTCGCGCCGGGCCTTGGTACAGGCCATGGTCCGGAGCGAGGAGGAGTGGCAGGCGGTCGCCTCCTTCTGCGAAACAGTAATGCTAGCAAAGGAGGCGGCCGATCGCGTGAGGCAACGGTCCTCACGCCCCAACCGCCGCCGGGATTCCGATCCCGATTTCCGGCCACCGTAGGCGAGGGCTTGCGGACGGCGAGCAATGGGTGGCTCGCCGTCCGATCGTCCGGTAACCGTCCGGACCGAGCCCAAGTCGTCGACGGTGCGTATTGTTCCACGCGCGCCTCAGGGAGATGTCAGCAAATCGTAGGGGCCCAACAGGGTCGAAGCCTACTGGGGCCACGGGTAGTGTGAAAGTGAAACCCGGGGCCCTGGGACGAAGGCAAAGAAGGAACAGGAGTGGGTTTTTAGTCAGTAAAAGTCTGACACTATTTTCCGCTCCGCCCAAGAGCGCGATTTGTCATAAGATGATTTTCCCACCTAAAAAAAAAAAAAAAAAAAAAAAAAAAAAAAAAAAAAAAAAAAACTTAATACTCGTATTTATTGGGTAATATCTATGGTGAATGGAATGTGCTAGGTTAGTCCGCGAACTTTAAATTTTCTTAACTTTTTTCGGATTTTGCAGGTCAATGTCAAATAGTATGCCGATTAAAATAAGATTGGTGAAAGTAACACGTATTTATTTACGGAATTATTTTCATTAAAATCATCATTACAACTCCCTCAGTGCTTCCAACCTATTGAATGGCTATTTCATGAAAAGGTCATTTAATATGGCTAGCTGTGTATACGTGTTACGGCTGCCAATCATAGTTTAAATCATCATACAACTTGAGACTGACCTGAAAAATGCAAAAATCTTTCTAAAGCATCCAACTTAAGTTAGTAGTACAATAAGTAAGGAAACCACATATGTCACCGGAAAATTGCAGACTGCGTATGAGTAGATTATGATTTTTCGATATATTATGAAAAAATCATTTTGTTTACGATAAATCACATTCAAATTCATTAGGTACTTTCCAACATAACCGTGTCTTATTTAGAAAAAATAGTTTACAATTTCTCATAATATTTTACAATCTTACGGCGTTTGCAAAGTCCCGGTGACATATACATATATGCATATCTAATACAAAAGTACTTAGTCATTGACAATGAGCAACACGCAATCGAAAATGGATCATGAGAACGAATTCATAAAAAAAATACTGAAAATATAACCGCTAACATTTTCCTACACAATATCTTTCAAAGTAAATATCTTAGTAATACGGTTCGTACATTTAGATTTCGTAGTAGGTACCAATTAGTCAAAGTCAAGACGCGTTTAACCAAACATTAATCTCTTTTTATTTATGATACTGAAATATAAATATTTCTTCTATTCATTCTGTTTTAGATTACGGTTTTTCTCTTGATATAATAGCGGTCCTGACAGAGGTTGTCCTATCCGAAAACTGGGTGTTCGTCAGAAAAAAAAATTTCGAACTCAATTGCAGCGGCACCTACCGGGTTCAATTGTATTTTCAAACCATCTAGGGACCCACTCAAATATACACACAAAATTACATCCAAATCGGCCAAGCCGTTTAGGAGGTTTTAGGTGACAACACACGTATAGAAGAATTATATATGACCCGGCAAACTTCGTACCGCCTAATGGTCAATGATTGTTGAACTTTTAACTAAACTGTCAAAGGATAACGCCATCTACTGACATTAACAGAATCAAGCATAATTAATTTTAAAATGACATTTTAATTAGAGATGGTATTACATTCGGATTCTCAGCTCATCATCATCTCATCATCTTCCTGCCCTTGTCCCGTGTTATTTGGGGTCGGCGCAACACGTTTTTTTCTTCCATTCTGCCCTGTCACTCGTCATACTATCACTAACTTCCTTTTCTTTCGGAGGGATTCGGATTCTCAGCTATTCATTTTATATAGAAGAAAATAATACAATATATAAAGACAGGCATAGCATAATCAGCCTTATAATGTTCGCAGTACTGGTACTCATGCCTCCTGAGGTGGAATGAGCCGTAATCTAGTACACGCCTTCGAATTTTTGCTTCTAGAACATACAGGTTTCCTCACGATATTTTACTTCACCGTTTTGAGAGCAGTATCTAGTGATGAAATAAATTCCACACAGTAAAGCGCTCGCTGGATTTGAATCCACGACGTACAACTCTTCTCAATCAGGGCCGTTACGATAGGGCTACCAATTTCCTCTACTAAACTTTCAAAAAACATTTACAATTTAAACTTTTTATCTTCATGCAACAAAGAATGCAGCTACTTTCATTCGTGCTAAGGCAGTAATGCATCGTTTCCACTTAGAACGAGTCAGAATTAATAAATCAGTTAGATTACAATAGAACTACTTAGATGCACGATACTAAGGTAGACGGCTAAATAAACTATTTGTGGCATTTCCCTGAAAACTGGACGGTCTCATTATTGATGCAGAACTTGGTATAGAACAACTTAAGAATGCATGGACGTAAAATGTCAATCAATGTTAACATAGGGTTGAATATTGTTCTGATTTGTTTTACGGTGAAGTGGTGTATAATTATATATTTTCTGTATACCTACTATCATAGGATTCTTGTCAATTTTTTTTTTAATTTGTAAACAGTACAACAGCATATTTCGTATATTGTGACGTTTTGTTGTTCAAAATTCAAAATTTTTATTTCACATAGGCCTACATGGGCACTTATAAAATATTAGAAGCTAGTGCACGGTTCCAAATGGTCGTTTCCTATGCAAAAGAACCGGCAAGAAACTCTATGGTTACTCTTTTAAAAAAAAAAAATATTTCCACATTACAATATTAATAGTTATGTGAGGACATTGTAAACCAGTACCTAAATGTTGTTCTCAAATTAAAGTTACTGTCGAAATTATTTATTTAAGCTTTTTGTACAGTAGTGGTACATAGGCGTACTTAATGCTACCTAATCTATCAGTCAACCTTTGGGTTAAAAATAATTACACTGTTTTAGGTGTGCAGTGTGCACACCTAAAACAGTGTAGTATTTATAATTGATAGAATGAAGTGTCATCAAAATTGGGTACTTATAATAATACTAGCTGAGCCGGCAAACGTTGTTCTGCCATATAAATAAAAAAAAAAAAAAAAAAAAAAAAAAAAAGATGTTGGCCGATTCTCAGACCTACTCAATATGCTCACAAAATTTCATGAGAATCGGTCGAGCCGTTTCGGAGGAGTTCAAGTTCGAACACCGTGACACGAGAATTTTATATATAAGATATACGTCACTTCGTGCTAGCGGCCGTTTTTTGGGGGCCCATTTATTGAGTGTGCAAGTCGTCCACTTAAGACTCCAAAAACCATAGCCCTATTATCTTTGTTCTCCATATGTCGCAATAGTTTTTCAACAACCGGGGGTTGTCCTTGGGTGCACTAGTATAGCGCATACAGGGATAATCGTCGGTTGGTATCATGTTCCATTATAATTATCTAAAGGGCCTCTGCGAGTTGGCTTCGGCTCCTCGTACGCCTTCCAAAGGTCCAGGACCTCAGGGTCCTGAGATAAATATTGAAAATACATATACGCTAAAATAATAAACTAATAAATACTGTGGTAAATATCAAATCACTGTAAGTAAGAAAACTCAAAATAATTATGAAAAAGACCAAACTAAGGTTGAGACGACTTTAATAGATACAAGTTGTGAATTTTACGCTTGAAGGAAAATTATCAAAAATACCTAGTTAGGTATATTTCTATTATACAAATATAATGAAGTTATAAAAAACCAATACAAAACGCTTTAAACAACCAAATTAACAATTAATTGATACTTCGGAACAAAATCCTTGCTTGCCGACATCAAAATAAAGTTTTCCGCCCTAAATAATAGGTACTTTGGATACTTTTACGAGAATTTGCCTTGGACATATTACTTGGAAGTTTTAAAGGCTTCGTGGCAAATTAAAACGTTAACCAAACTCTTCAATTTCTTTGTTAAAATGTTGCCAAATAATTTATTTTGGGTTGGCATTTCGCAAACGCGTCTCATCCGCTTCATAAAAGGTATTCATTGAACGTCGGACTCGTAATATTGACGTCAAAGTTTCATTGACAGAGCGAAAGGTATTTTTCCCGGAATTTCATTAATTGAATATTAAAAGCGGAACAGAATAGTGTGAAGCTTAAAACAAGGACTTTTGGGGATATGTCGGATTTGTATACGGATACGGATATAGGAATAATATTATATCAGTTCCGAATATCGTAACGCATAAGAAATTATTTCAGATTACCCGCTAGGACCGCTAGTTTTGGATAATATCAGTTAAAGATATTATAATTTTAAAATTATAAAAGTAAAATACAAATAGCAAGATTTGATTTTTATTTCTAGTCCAGATTATCATTCGTTTTTATTCAAAACTATCTGCAACTTTTATATATTTTACGGTTACGGATATTTTTTTTATTTCGGATATTCGAGAGTTTCGGGTACGGCTACGGAGCTCTGAAATAACATTTCTATGTACATAAAACCAAACCAGTTTCAAAATAAAAACTCTTAGTAGATAAGTATGGCGCCTGTAGATTACAGTGAACTGAACTAACCCCCTAGCCAAGTTACAATCGTTTCGTTCGCGCCGAACGCGTCGAGTAGGCTACGCCTCCAATTCTTTTGGTCTGACCACGTGACTGAGCGTTGAGATGACGTCAGAACAAAGGAATCGGAGGCGTGGCCTACTCGAGGCGTTCGGCGCGAACGATACGATTGTAACTTGGCTAGGGGGGCTAGGTTAGGTGATATATAAGATATTATTTTATCTTAAATGGGGATTAGATACAAATAAATAGAAACTACAAATAAAGTAGGTACTAACCTTACCCTGGTATTCCACTTCTCATCATAGTGAGGCCCTTTTACCACAATCATGTTCTGTCATTAATTAAAAATAGTTTTAATTGAATATTGTGTAGGTAAACTAAATTTTCTGATTGATACAGGCTTGGTCTGGCTTTAGTTAGATGCACATCAAATACAGCGTCACGACTCACACACTTACAGTTGTACTTTCTTTGAAAAAAAAAGGTTTAGTGGTAGATACTGTTTAAGGCATTAAATCCGCCTTTGTACAGTGTTTTTACTAGTGCATAAAGTTTCAATAAATAAAAAAATGAAATATCATTACAATAATTCAACTAGTATCTCGGGAGCTACAGGTTCGAATTGCAAAATTTATGCATATATAGCTAAACATATCATATATTTTTTTTTAATTTCATCCAACTGTGGATGAAATTTAAAAAAATATATGAAATTAAAAAAAACTTCAAAACTTACTTAGATTACAGTTACTGAACTGTAATCTAAGGTTTTGAAGTTTTTAACGCCCCAGGCACTGGACTAGACTAGCATAATTATTTAAGTTGACTGTACAAAAAGTGTAAAGTTGAAAGCAGCAGTTTTGAAATGCCTGGCTACGATCCATAAATTATTCTGCACCATTCTTGATACATAAATATCGGGAACAAAATAAGATAACTGAAACTGTGACCTACCGTGGTAGATTTAACTTCAATTTATTAAAAAAAAACTTTTCCGAATTTTCAGGAAAATTACTTTCGGACATTCACAGAATTATAAATCAAAGTAAACATTTTGTTCTGGGAATTCAAATATTACATTTATCTGATATTTTAACCAGAAATATGAAAAAAGCCTTTTGCTCAAAACGCTTAGGGTTATACAAAAAACTTTTCTCTTTAACTTTTCATAAGTTACTAGCTAACCCGGCAAACGTTGTTCTGCCATATAAATTATCAAAAAAAACTGGGGGTTGAGGTAGGAGGGCAAAAAATACTTTACGACCTATTCTTAGACCTACCAAATAAGACACACAAAAAAAACATACCTAACGTAACAATAATATTTACCAAAAGCAAAGTCATAATCTACTCAGAGAGTGAATGTTGGTACACATTGTATGTGTTATATACAATGTGTACCAACATTCAAAATCCACGATCCGTCCCTACTCGGCGGAATATGTTTAATGGATCTGGGTATTTGTGCCAAAGTTGGCGTGTTGGCGAACTTTGCCCTCTGTGAACACTGGTGAATTATTGACGGTGCAGACGTGACTCTCGCGTAAAGGCACAAACTAGGATACATTAGAGAAGTTCTATTCAAAAGTACGAGAGTAAAATATATCGGAATTGGCATAGTGAAAATATGAATATTTTTCCGCTTGGGCAGACAAATAGCTTGTTCATCTGTTACCCACGAAGCTATTGAATGATAATAGCAGTCTTTGGAGGAAACCAATGGTTCTTTTGTATGTCTTCTAAAAAAAAAAATGTTGCGTAACTTTCGGGAAATGATGTGCTTTCAGTGGAATTGCTCAATGTGGCCTTTGAAGAGGGGCCTTCCTCACTCGTCAATCGTCAACGTGAGTATGATTTAAAAGCTTGTTGTTTTATCCAACGCAATCCAACGCAATGTTTGATGCAGAGGCAATGCGAAAAAAGAGAGATAACGCTTAAAAACTCTGTTGGCATTCGGTAATTCCGTCAATTAATCGAATATTTCACAAAACTTGTTCCAGGAATACGTGTTTTTTTTTTAAAACCTTAAAAGTTTTTGGGAAAAGAAAAATTATTCAAATTCTCGATATTTAATCGAGAGTTTGAATAATTTTTTTTGAGCAAGGTTTCTATAGATATATTTTTAATTGATGAGTACATTGTGAATGACCAAAAATCACGCACAATAGTAGATTTTCAGAGGTGGACTGAATTAGTTTTACACAAAATGTTTTGATTTCAATAGAAACCAAGATAATATCCACAAGATATCTGTATTTTCAAAATATCTGGAGAAATATATGTAATAACGTCAAAATAACATAGTGGTTGTATGGAAATGTATCTTGGGTTGGCCGCTCTTAAGGATTGGAAAAAGGATTGTGCGATTTCAGTGCTACATCAAGTGGTATGTCATTTGAATTGACTAATGGTATCATGCAGTAAAATGAAGATATTATTATGATCTTTCAAATAAAATATATTCACAACTTGATACGGCACTGGAAACAGCGCCCATTCTCCTCTGTTATCAATCACCAAACAATTACATTCAAGCAGTTACATAATGTAAAAAGAATGCCGCAATACTGGGGAGGAGGGTAGATAGAGGCGAGGCAAGGCAAAAGAGCAGCTTTCGTAGATGAGAATGCTGAGATGTATCATCTGCCTGAGAATACAACATCACCCTTACGCTTTAAACCAGACAAAAGCAACGGGTGCGTACCATTTGACATAATAAAAAAGTTCTAACGATCACATGACCTACTATTAAATAAAATTTTTTTTTTTAGTATAACGATGAAATGATATAATGAATTATTGATATAATTTCAGTTTACCTAATTTTATATGGTTTAATAAACATTTTCTATAATGCACATTTGAACTACTATTCAGTTAGTATAATATTTAGTTAGTATAATATTCAAATTCTATAGTAACGTTTAATATAATTTTGAAACGTCTTGAAATTGAATTCCTTCGAGCTTTGGCCTCTAAATTAAAACTGAAATAAGGTTAGTCAACCTTAACATAGTATTTTATCTTCACAAGACTTATAACATTGTTGTATGAATAAATAACTACGAATTAATATTTTTTTTTGTACTTTCATATTCCTCACCTTTCACCTCATATATACCTGCGTCAGATCCTCTCTATGGTTGGTGAATCATTTGGGTGAGATGAGGTTATAACAGTACGATGTTTTCTGATATTTACTTATTCACTACAGAATTTGGGCAGAAAATGAGTAAATATGAAAATTAGGTCAAATGAAAATTAGGTCAACTGAACGTTATATAAAAAGAGCAATATACTAATTGAAAATTATATGAGATGAACGTATACTAAATGTTTTTAGAGCAAAAGAATTTTATATGAAATGTAATATTAGATCACATGCTATTTGTTTTTATAGCATATGAAAATTATATCATGTGAACGTTATTTCAAGTGATAATATATTATCTGTTATTATGGCATATATTACACACCCAAAAGCAACGATGTTTAGAGGCAAAAATAGGTAAGAATTATTAATTCATTTATTTCAGTAATAATAGTCCATGCATTAAAAACAAGATTAAAATAAAATAATTAATAAAATTTTAAGAAAACGTTGCCTCACACTAGGAATTCTTCCTGTATCAAAATTCAAATGTTTTTATTTCACATAGGCCTACATGGGCACTTATAAAACGTCAGAAGCTAGTACACGGTTCCAAATTGGTCTTTTCCTATGGAGAAGAACCGGCAAGAAACTCAATGGTTACTCCTTTAAAATATATATATATTTACGAAACGAATAGCAGCCAGTCACTGCGCCAACAGTAAAATATATGACCTAGGTAGTAAAACATACATTCCAAAGGACTTCATCACAAGAAAATACAGATTACCATCATCTCCCTGCTCCTGTCCCATGTTACTTGGGGTCGGCTCAACACGGTTTTTTTTTACCGTCAACCGTCATTTATTTATTCAACCAGAACAACAAAATGCCAAATACACTGATTGCATTAGGTACAAATTATGTAAAATATATTAAAGAAAATATAACACAGATAATATAATTAAACCTCACACTCAGTCTTCTCGCAAATCACCGGACATTCAGTTAGTATCTCCTTCCATTCATCATCGAATAGATCTAGTCTAGGACTGGATTCAAGGAGAGCGTTGAGTGCGATTAACATTCGCGGAATAGGTGACATACGTCGTGCAACCGTACGGCAACGTGGCACTACAAATAATTTATGCCGTCTTGCCCGGCTATAGTTATCAGGGACAAAAATTTTACACAGCACCCCATACAAACCAGGCGAGTCGATGGTTCCGTGTATGATCTTACAGGCAGTTACAAGCTGATCAAAAGCTCGTCTAACCTGGAGCGAAGTCTAAACAACCTAACAGAAATTTGGTTGTCATGTTACTCGCATCATTGACTTTTCTCTTTCATATGATTTAACTTCATGTACAAAATTGGTACATAGGCGGACCTAATGCAATAAGGCATTCTCACCAATATTTGTTCATTTATGTCATTCCTCACACAAAATTTTCATAACTCGTCTGCATGCGTTTAATTCCTCCTCATCACATTCCATACTAAGACATACAGTTCTCTGTCAACTTTTCTGTCACTGGGGTCACAAGAAGCTCTAATAACTGCCGTTACGGAATAATTATTCATCCTCTTTCTCTTTTTGTGATGACTTCGTGTAAGCTTCTAGTTTCGATATTGATTGGTTAGGTAACGAATCGGAGCTGAGCGGAATTCGGGAATGCATTTAACCAATTAAGGCTCGCTTGCTGTTTCCGAGGACCAAGCTTTTTAGTGGTTTTGCATTTATTTCATAGGAATTAAAGCTTCTGATTCAGTGCTGCAGATTTTATTGGGGTAAGTATTAGAAACTTTAATTAAGCCACATTTTTAGGGTATAGTTAGTTACCAAATGTTTTGATTCATTGGATCGTGGGTTTCTCGCGGTTCCTAACCTGATAAGTGTCTTAGTTTTGTATTTCCTCAAAACTGTCAAATGTATTAATATTGGCGACTATAATATACCTAGTGCTTTAAAACACACTTAGTGATTTCTTATAGTCTCTATGGTTTAGTCCAAAGGTTCTCAAACTTTTTCTCTAACGGAACCCTATTGGAAGGCAAAATATTTAACGGAGCCCTTAAATAAAAAAAAATAGTTTTTGGGCAATATTTACTTTTAATGAGTTATCGTGATAGTATCGATTATTTCCTATAGATCGTAAAATCGAATGTGTGGTATGACCACTGCTTTTTATTTTTTTAACAATTAAACAACAATAGAAATACCTAAAGAGGAAAAAAGTCTGAAGACACCTGGTCTTTATACTTTCTTCCTCATTATATCCAGTATTCACAGGGAGCCCGCAAAGAGGCTTTGCGGAGCCCTAGAGTTCCGCGGAGCACACTTTGAGTATGACTGGTTTAGTCGATGCATATTTGAATTAAAGACAGATTTCAAAGAACGATGAGTAGCTGAATATCCTTTTTAGGGTTCCGTACCTCTAAAGGAAAAAAACGAATCCCTTATAGGATTACTTTGTTGTCCGTCTGTCTGTCTGTCAAGACCCTTTATCTTTGGATCGCGTGAAGGTATCGAGTTGAAATTAAAACCATATACTCAATTAAAATCAAACTTCTGAGTTAACGAAGAAAAAAAAAATATATAAACTCAATTCGGGAATTGAGTTAAGAGCAAACCCTCAGTGCGCGAGTCCGACTCGAACTTGCCCGGTTTTTGTTTAGAAAGGAAGTCTTTAAATTACTTCTCCCGGTCTGGGTGGAGCAGGAGTGTCAGACTTTTACTGACTAAAACCCACCTTGTTCCCTCAGTTTTCCTTTACGTTTCAGGGCCACTGTACGTCTTTCGAATTCCGCAGCAATTATTATGATCTGGACAGCGATTCTGCTCTATTAGGCACACCATTGATAATTTGACAGTGTCTAGATTCGAAAATTCAGTTAAGCTGAATTTCCTAATAAATTTATGTACTTAGATTGCTTATTTCTATTTTAAATTTAACGCCATAATTTCCATGATCGCCTTCATGAAATCTAGTTAGGTACATACGCTGAAACTGCACTGCCCAGCACACCGTGTAAAATGCGTTTAGCGAGTATTAAAGCGTATCCAACCGGTCGCACGGTCCGTACAGCGCCTGCTCCGGTTTATTTCCGGCATTACGACTCGGTTCCTGTGTCCACTTTAGCTCCATCCGATGTTCATATCGGGTTTTTAATGCTCCTATGCGCCTTAATTTGAGAATTGCCAATTAAGATTTGTAAATGGGTATTAGCTACTTCCTACTTCCTATTGGCTTTTTTATTTAAAGTCAGGTCGCTTTGCACCTGTTTGTTGGTACACACATATTTTAAATGGTTTTAACGAAAAACTTGGAAAGAATCTGTTTTTCTGGTTATTGGTAATTATTTGAAGCTCACTACGAAATTCCTTATATTATAACTGGCTGTGCCCTGTGGTTTCATTCGCGTCTTTAGTCCTTACTCCACTACTTGTGGTTGTAACGTGATTTTCAATACGAACCGGTAATTTCAAAATTTATTTTATTTTTTAAAAGTAAAAATGACTTATCACAAGAATTGATGATCGTTTGTTGTAAATACTGATCCATTTTGATAAATCTTCATAAAATAATAATAAAGTAGGTATATTACTATATATGGCTTATGGACCAAGTAATGAACTGGTGCATTTTTCATAATGTCCAGGCATTTTGACTAATGATAAGCTACTTAGGTAAATTATAATTTCAATCTTCCTTATTTAACACATTGCCTAGACATTATAAATATTGTCATAATGGTTATCGGGCAATCGGTCAATAATATACATATTTATATATACAGGTACTTTCACGGGGTGCGGGGAGGAGAACAAACACGTGACACGGGCTGATAGTTACGAGCAAACGTCAATCGGCTCTCTGGTTTTTATTTAGTGTTCTATTGAAAGCGAATACAGGGTGCATTAATGATAAAAAAGGTCAAAGACAAATATTATTTTATACCTAAGTAATCTCTAGATAAAATACAGATTTTGCAAATGTTTTGCTTTTCAAATATTTATTTCTAATATTAAAAAATATAATTCCAAAAATATACAGTTGTCAAAATTGCAATTACAAAATGACGCTGTCGGTTTGGGTAGGCACGAAAGAGGCCCCCCTACGGGGACCTCCTATTTCTATCTATAGAATTTAAAGTAACCTAAATTAAACCTAATATAAAGTAAGTAAAGTAGTAGTAGTAATTAAAATACCCTAAAATTTCAACGCTCACTCTTGAATTAATAATTATTCTAATTAATTATGGGTATAGGTACTCATAGATTGTTGATTAGACTTCTAAAGTGATGATGTCAAATTATAGTGAAAGACCTTTGATTTTATTAATGGTGATACGCATTAAAAATAATGCGCAGACGATTTGATTATTTCAATAGTTGTTAATGTTGTTATCACATTTCCCTCTTATATTGGGCATTTTTCAAACTGCTTGGACATTTTTTTGCAATTTCCTAATAATCACTTGGTCCATCGATATGCATAAAAGGAGAAACTAACTGACATATCAACGCACAGCCGAAACTACTTGGACCAGGAGTGTGAAATTTTGCGTAAGGTTTCCTTTTGTTATGATTAGGCTAGCACTGAAAGAGGATTTTCCAAAATTCATTCCTTATGAGGACGAAACATAATTATACACCTTAAACTAACGCGCGATTCTGTACCATACCAGTAAAGTAAACATTTTAAACGCTCACTTTTATTAAAATCGCGTTAACGCAGGTAAAGATTTTAATAATGCACACCATTGGTTTGATATAATGGCCTATTACGATTACGAATGGGTATCATTACCGATGTGGCATTGCGGCTTGCAATTAAATCGATTTAAAAGTTATTTTGCAATCAAATAGTAACATAGTCATGTTCAATGGCCCTTTTATTTTGCTATAGATCAACGAATGACTTCTCGAGCTCTAGTGTGGAGCGAGAGAGCATCTCAGATTTTTACTGACTGAAACCCACCTGGAGCATTACCATGACGTGTAGTGAGGGCACGGCCCTCACTCCCAAGCCGCCGGGAACCCGATCCCGATTTCCGGCCACTGTAGGCGCGGGCTTGCGGACGGCGAGCAATGGGTAGCTCGCAGTCCGACCATCCGGTTACCGTCCGGACCAAGCCTAAGTCGTCGAAGGCGCGTAGTATTCCACGCGCGCCTCAAGGAGACGTCAGCAAACCGTAGGGGCCCAGCAGGATCGAAGCCTACTGGGGCCATGGGTTCGCTTCTGAAAGGAAAACCTGGCCCTGGTATGAAAGGCAAAGAAGGAACAGGAGTGGTTTTTAGTCAGGAAAAGTCTGACACACCCTTTCGCATCGCCCAACATCGGGAGATGACATTAGATGAGTTTACCAAATAAAAAAACTGACGTTTAAAAATGTCAGTCGTGCGAGTGAGAAAGAAGGATGGAGCTTTACACACTACATAGCTCCGTCCAATTTAGGTCTTCAAATAGATTGTGTTAAAACCTCGTGGCTAGGGCCCCTAATGTTCCTTTATTTGCCCATTGTTTTCTAAGGAACCTCTTTCAAACATTCCCGCAGGTCTTGCAGGCATCGGCCCTACTGGGCCTTCAGTTTTATATACATCTCTTTGAGACGTGCATGGAACACTACACGCCATCGATTCGGGCACGGTCCCTATCCGAGGCAACGAAGGAACAGCAGTGGGTTTTTATTCAGTAAAAGTCTGACACTATCTCCCGCTCCGTCCAAGAGCGAGGGATGTCATAAGATGATTTTCCCACCGAAAAAAAAAACCGGACGACCGGATGGCGAGCTACCTATTGCTCGTCGTCCGCGAACCCATTATTTAGTTAAAATAATAATAATAGTAGTAATAGTTTCGTCACATATCTTCTACTGACTTATAATAATTCCAAAGTATTCATAGTAAGTATGTGCGAAAATTCCTATTGCGGAAGGAACTAAAACAACATATTTTAGATACATTTTCGGACAGACAAAATGTCCGCACAAATAACTATTACCAACAAACAACAAGTAGGTACCTACGTATTCACCGAAATTACCATGATTCCGTTTTAATGTAATGTCTCAATAATATCTACGATTATGCAAGTATTCAGCCTCATTCCATGAAAAGAAACTCGAGATGTTTCTCTGTCTTTTGTTTGCGACTTTGTGGGGATTTACACCTACCAAAAGTCTTGAAAAGGTCCCGAGAGGGGCTCATGGTTGGAGTTTAAATGTACGGGACCATTTTAAATTTAACGAGTTCCATTAAACATTGTTAGGCACACAATCCCAAGTTGCGTGTCGAGGTTCTGAGATTTTTAAAGTTAAGTTGCGAAATACCTACATTTTTTTTTGGCTTCGATACTAAGTCCTTTATTTAAGTCATGTCTTCATATACATAGTTAATTTGTTTACCATTAGAATATGGATTTCCACATTCTAATGTTTTTGTAGTATTTGGCAGCAAATGTATCAAGTCAACCTTCTTGGCAAACTTCGCTGAGGTAGTCAACACTGCAATAAAATTCTCAGCTCCATTTTACCGAAATCTCGCATGTTTCTATAATTCCACGTATTGTTAAGTAATGCATAGGTACACTTGAGATACAAAACTATACCAATTTTACATCACAAAATCTACTACAAATCAATTTGCGAATAATTAAAATAGCCACTGAACTTCACTCCAAGAAATCCCGCCAAAAACCGCGATATATTTTGAAATTTACAGTTAATTATTCTTTTAAATAAGGTCTTTAACAATTTTACCTATTGAACAAACAGAAAAAAAATATCATTATAATATCCATAGCCCAATGAAGTCACCAAAATAAAAATAGCTCTTACTTTTAGTGGACTTTTACCAAGCACCTTATCACGCTATCTAGCAATCAACGAGTTCACCTAATGACTTCAATACCGAGCTCCGAAGGCTGAACAAATACATTGAGTTTGACTCTTAATTTTACACTATTAAGTTTTTAAGTGGCACCAAGGTCTGCAAGTCACTTTATAAAAGTTTTAATGAAGAGGAAATAACAACATTAAACTCTTTGTTAAAGTCTCTTAACTTCGAAATTATTGGACTCAATAATAACAAATGAGTAAAATATTTGTTAAGTTAATCAGCAAATAATGTAATACTTATTGAAAACATTACAATTACTTTGGCAATATGGTTTTGTAGCTCGCCCTTTGCTTTTGCTTCATAAGAAAATATTAATCCATTTGTTCTCATAGTTCTCAAAGGGAAAATTCTTGCCGGTATTTGCAGAACACAGAAAAAAAAAAACAAGCTAAAAGAGATTATAGCATCCATACGGGAAATTGAAATGGCCTCCGGCTCGGAGGCCCGATCCAGTCGGCCGATCAATTATTATTATAAGCTCAGGCACGGCCCACAACACTAAATAATTTACCAGAAAGTCAATACACAATGTGGCTGCTATTAGAGCGTAATTTAAGTGTTCTAAACTGTGTATTCCAAGCCTTGAAGTTTAAATTTTAAATCGTTAAACGTGCATAGAATATCGTCGGTTGGGTCAAGAGTGTGGGATGTCTATGACCGCTCTTAAATTATGTACAGGGAAGATACGAATATGTATGCATAGGTAGGCTGGGAAGCCGACCCGTGGTTAATAATTTAATATCATGCAGGTTTCGTTCCTCTGTGCTGATAGCTTGGGGAATAGTGTTCACACAGCTCGGTTTCCGTTGCCATTAACAGAATGATATCAACAATAAATAAAATTGGTAAGTATTATTTAGACTTTTATCATAGACACAAAATAGCGCGAAAACGTGAAAATAAGTGACTTTAGACCAGTTTTAATTGAAATGCTTTGTTATGAATACTTACGCTACCCAATATTATACTTCCTACCTGTAGACGAAGACGAACATATTCTTACGTTAAATGTTTTCTTTCAGTCCTTCTGCGGGGAAATGACCGGGATTTTCCTTTATGTTCGCTGCCAAAAAATCTATAACACGAATGGACATTCGGTAACGTCATTGAATGAAACCGTGTCGAGTTTCCTATAGGAATTACGACTAATGTTCGTAAAAAATACACACATTTCCTTTTATTTTAGTTGGGGCGTGAACGAACAGCCTTCACCCGAAAATGGCGATTGTGTAATATTTGGGCCGCTGCCAATCCGCGACCACGGCGCTGAATTTGTCGTAGACGGTCACTACTTTCCACAAATTGGAATGGAAATCAATGTGGCTTGGAGTTTTAAGCGATGTTACAGTTTTTAATCCCATTAAAAACTACAAACCACAATATTTAGAGCATTTTTTATGGCAAAATAAGTCAGACTTTACTGTAATGTCTGGAGTAAAGTTTTTCTTAGGCATTTCTTTTTGTAGTGCAATATTTTCATCGATGTAAACAAAATACTTACTGCTGCGCATGCTAATTTACAAAATTCCTCGAATTATTCATGTACATTACGACACCCAAGGGATAAGATAGGTCGTTCAATTAAGAGAAGGCGGCACAACAACATAATAAATGATGAAATGTTATTATTTACCCCGTATTGCTATATGTAGTATGTAGACGTACAAGACCACAAAAGACATCTCGCATAAACTCCAGGTCGTTATCAACCGCTGTTTTCGCCGTATTCACGGTATTTACGGGCCCGAGAAAATCACCAACAGATCAAACGCCGCAAATGGAACTGGATCGGTCACACGCTTCAAAGGGATCCTAAACATATACCAAGGCAAGCCCCAGACTAGAATCCTCAAGGAAAGCGTAAACATGGTCGCCCTAAGCAGACCTGGCGACGAACGGTCATCGCAGAGGCGAAGAACATAGGGAAGACCTGGATCGAAATGAAACGCAAAGCTTAAGATCAAACGGGATGGCGGCGCACTGTGGACGCCCTCTGCCCCATCTAGGGGAAACAGGAACTTAAGAAAGTCATTTACACAGCATACACCTACATAACTAAGAGAACTAATTAGGGTATTAGGATGGGAAAATTTGTTGGGCTCAACGTGTTTTTTTTTTTTATTTGAATGAGACACTGTAAGCGTATAATAGCATAATCAGCCTTTTTTTAATGTTCCCACTGCTGGGACTCAGGCCTCCTCACTAGGAGAACCACGCGGGCCCAGTGCGGGTTGGTGAATGTCACATGTCTTCGAATTTTTTGGTTCTAGGACATACCGGTTTCCTCACGATGTTTTCCTTCACCGTTTTGAGAGCAGTGGTGATGAAATAAATTACACAAAGTAATGCGCCTGGCTGGGTTTGAACCCGCGACCTACAACTCGTAAGTCGGAGTCGTTACCACTCGGCCACCACTGCTCTTCAGTAAGCGTAACATATGTAACAAAGAAATCTGCGCTCGCCTGTCTAGCTAAGATTTACGGCTTACATAATTTACCATTTTGCTCATCTAACAGAACAATGACGTAAGTAGTAGTGGCCATTTTTCAAGAGAAGCTTAATAAAAATTTAATTTATATTTTGACTTTGCAATTACGCCATTGTTCTATTGGATGAGCGAATTGTGGCTTATTATAATTTAATTGCTTTATCATATAAACGCAATGCAAATTCTTTTTTTTTCTCTCTGAAAATAATTTATTTTAATAGAATTCCTTAGTCCTCATCTCCGCTTTCCAAAGTAGACATTAACTATTATCAGGAACGAAATAAATCTTTATTTCTTTGTAAAACAGATCGCAAAGAAATATTAATGGAGGATCAGGATTTATCAACGATTTATAAAACATTTCAGAGGTTGTAGCAATGTTACAAATGACCTCCATTTAGAAATATACAGACTGAATGTATTTTAGCTGATTCTGTAAGGCAGTTTTTCATTACTTAGGTATGTATTCTGGTTTGGTTAACTTTTACGTCTTATTAACGTTTTTAAGCAGGTAGTCTGTTTTAAAATTAAATTAAATTCGTTACATTAATTTTTCTCGTAAAAATCTTCAGAGCAGAAAAACTTTGCTCTCTTATTTTATAGTTCATCTGTAATTATCTGGCCATCATCACATAAAATATTTTAGCGTCTGCCATAAAATGATAAAGAAAAAATATACCTATCTTTTTCATAGTTTATGGTTTTGCACTGTCTTTAGATGCTGACCAGTGCGTGATAAATTAAAAAATTGCTTTAAAAAATCCGTTGTAAAAACTTTATTGTCTAAATATAGGCTGACCTTGGTCGCCATTGTGTACAAGATACTTAGAACAAACATGGCCATGCTCATTCATGAACAAATCAGAAGAAGAAAATAACAAATAGACAAACCGATGGTGATTCTTTTCTGTATAGATGTCATATCACTGTCCAAAATATTCTCGACTGTGTTTTTTTCTGAATGAACCGAAAGAAATATGTATGGTCGTATTGGTCGTACATACATATTTCTTTATGTTCCAATGTCAGTTTCGTGTTGGTTCGTCACGTATGAAGTATATTGAATAGATTCTGTGGCATCTCAGACCTCATTTTCTTGTGTTTATGTGAGACTGCGTAGTTATTACGTGTTAGAAAACTCCATAACTTTGATTTTAGTACTGCGATATCTCTGCGTAGCTATGTATACCTAGTAGTTTTTTTTTATCTATGAAAATATAATCCAGGTACAATGGGTATTCATTATGATTGCAAGTCCTTTTTTCAAAAGGATTCCTTGCCTTCATGAGTTCAAAAAACACAACTAGATCACAGTTTGATCTAGTTGTGTTTTTTTAATTTAATTATAAAGTTAGTTGTATAGCAACTAATGAAAAGTCAACACTTAGGTAGACCCAATTTTAACAGCTGATTGTGAGTGCATTATGATAAAAGTTGTCCTGGATTGAAGATGTTTAACCTATTCTAACCAGAGTTCGCGGCGATAACACGTGCCAAAGGCTATTCTGCGCGGCTTCGGCTATTTAGGCTAAATCGCATTAAAGTAAATGATACGTGAATGCATTTACAAAATAGTCAGTAATCAGGTTGTTACCAACTAAAACATGATGATTCGATAGTCCATTATTAACATAGCCACAGAGTGGGATTTATGTCTCGTCCATGTTAATTAGTTTCGACTAATTTAATTTATGTGCGTGCGGTTGGCAGCGCTGTTAGTTGAAATTATGATCGTTGAAATTGTGCATGAGATTTTTGGAGGGATTTTTTCGCGTGAAGTTCAGTAGGTGTTTTAAATATTCGCAAATCGATTCCAAGTGGATAGGTATAATAAAATTGATGTAGTTTTGTATTTCAAATATCTACACAACTGATCAAATTATGTGGACTCATTAAAACAGGTGCAATCTCGGTAAAATGGAGATGAAAATTGTATTGTAGTATTAACTACCTTAGCGAAGTTTGCCGAGAAGTCTGACTTGATACATCTGCCAAACACTGCAAATACATCTATATCAAAGACAATACTTACGTACTAAATTTGACACTGGCTAATGCACAAACCGTATGATTATGTAAATAAACTGGGCAAGTGCGAGTTGGATTCGCGCTCTGATGTTTCCGTACAAACTACAATTTCCGAATTTAACAAGTTTTTTTTGTGACGTCGGTAACAACAAATTTACTGTTTTTAGATTTATTCCTATACCTGTATTATAAGACCTTGCTTCATGCTATATTTCAGGAGTTTGGGTCAACGTGAAGTACCCTATGAATTTTGATTCCTTTGAGAGTATCGAAATAAACGTTTTTTGCGACATAAACGGCCGTATCTTTTTTATTCGTCAACTTAGAAGTTTGATTTTTTCACAGCTTCAAGGGACGGCAGACTTGAGTAAATCGTTTTAATTTCATCTTGATACCTCCACGCATTCCTGAATTAAAGGTTCTTGACAGACAGAAAGCCAGCCAGACAGACAGACAGACAACAAAGTTATCCTATAAGGATTCTGTTTTTTCCTTTTGAGGTACGGAACCGTAAAAAGAACAAAATTGTGCATATTTTGAGCTTTATATGAATAAGCGGTAGTACCTATTATCAATTAGTTTATTAGTTAAAAATGAAGGTAGAAATATGTAGGTTATTTTCATACTATTTTCCGCGACTTTACTCCTTTACTTTTTACCTGTATAATCACGACAGTGTAGCTTTCTATAGCTGATGGAATGTTTATAATCGGATCAGCCCTACTGTCTTAAAAACATCAAAATTTCGGTGTAAGACCAGAATAGAGCTTTATGGCCTGTGTAGCTACGTCTCTCTTTAATTATACTGATTTCAAATCGTCATGGTCTACCATAACCGTGAACCGACATTTAACCGTGGCTTTAGAACACAAAAGGTAACTGAAGGATACGAGTAGGTTTTAATCAGTAAAAGTCTGAAACTCCCTCAGCCGCCGTCTCGTCCCTCTTTAGAGCAGGAAAAGTCATTTGTTGATTTCCCACCTCCAGAAATAAAAAAATGGGCCCCAGTACCTATTTCAAGAGGCTATCTTCTACAAGTAAACAATTTTACCTCTTCATTTTATTTATTATGAATACCTACAAGGCTTATTATTTGTTAGTAACTACGTCATAAACAGATCCTTATATTTGCTCCTTCATCATCATCTTCCTGCCCTTGTCCCGCCTTATTTGGGGTCGGCGAAACACGTTATTTTCTTCCATTCTATCCTATCACTCGTCATGCTATCACTAACTTCCTTTTCTTTTATATCACTGTTCACACAATCCATCAATCTTTTCTTTGGCCTCCCTCTCCCTCTCCACCCATCCACATGTATACTCATAACTCTTTATATTTGCTCCTTACATATGATTTTTTATTAAATTTTAAAAAAATCGATTGACTCAACTTATTGCTTGATCAGGTTTTACAATCTAAACAAAAAACATAAAATCAAATTAACTTCTTGAAAAATATAAAATATTATAGGTATCTTCAATTTTGTAAGCATTAAAGCGTGGCGCTTGTAAAAAGAAATAGACGATATGATGACACAAATTCCGCTGAAACCTCCGTGTGATCGGATATTACAAAATTTCGATTAGAAACGGCACATTGAACAGTACAGGTGAACGCACTATCCACTTTACTTTCAATCATCAAAGGAATACTATGAAAAAGTATTATTAAAATTGAAAAGTTTACTTTTTACAACACTTTTTTTTTTAGTGGTTGAGCGATTAGCTGCTGCTCTGCCTGTAGCGGGTGCGATTCCCGCACGGAATAAGCCTACAATTGTAACGGTGGGTGGCTTGTGTGTGTGAATTCAAACTTTTGTAAATGCACCTTCGATACAGGAGTAATTCCTAGTGAAGGCAAAAAATAATTGAATCAAATATCGACGACGCACCTACCTAGAGGTTTTTTTAGGCCTAGTTTACATGTAAAGTCACTAGGCATAATAAGCAAGAGACAAACAGTTTTCATGCTGGTCATTTCTGGAAGATCTGATCTGAATACGAATATTCTTTCCCTAATGTATAATTTTACCAAAATGTACATCTTATTTCAGGAAACGAAAATGCGCGGTTCTTACACTCACGGATGCAAAGCGGCGCGGGAAAGAGCTTGTCTCGAACATTTTGTAACCGATTACGGCTTCTCACTACAATTCATGTCCCATTTAAATTCGGAAAGTAATTGTTGTTTTAATATTTGATCCAGAGAAAATTATATTGAATCAGTAGGAAACGATTATTCGGTCAGTGGAAAATTGATATTTGGTCAACGGAAAATTATTATTTGGCCAGTAGGATTATACAAATTTCGGGCACTCCGACACAGACAAGTTAGGTTCGAAGGGAGGTTAAGTTCGCTCGCTTTGCTCGCTCACTATACTCCCCGTCATCCCCGTCATATTAGGTTCCTTTAAATTCTGTAAACAGAAATAAACCCCGCAATAGCGGGGTTCCGTCGACTTATCTTAGTAACTACTGTCAGCAAATTGCCGGTTGAACAATGACACTGTATTATATAATGCCTAGGTAACATTTTATAACATAAACATAAACTTTATTAGCTAATAAAAGTCGACATTCATCATTCCAAATAAAAGACAACCACTGCTGGACATGGGCCTCTCCAGAGTGCCGCCAAAACAATCAGTCGTGTGTGACTGTGCGCATCCATCGAATTCCCGCCACCCTCACCAGGTCATCGGTCCACCTCGTGGAAGGCCTTCCAACTCTGCGTCTATCCGTACGTAGTCGCCACATCAGAACCATTCGATACCATCAATCATATGTTCTGTGAGCAATATGGCCTGCCCCACTGCCACTTTTGCTGTAGATATATTTCATTTCGTACGAGTATAATTTTAGGGATACCTATTTAATATTGTTTTGCCGACCACTAGACGCAGCTAATTCTCTTTGCCGACAACATGCATTTTGGAGCTGACCCATATTATTCTTACTTAACAGACTATAGAGGTTAAATGATACACCAATACCTAATCAGTAAAAATTGTAACTGTAGTATTTCCTAACCACGCATTAAAAAAGGAATTATATAGAAATAAGTATGTATCTTCATCCTTTTTAGGGTTCCGTACCCTAGGATTAAAAACAGGACCCTATTACTAAGGCACCTCTGTCCGTCTGTCTATCACCAGAACCGTGATAGACATTTAAAATTTTCACAGATGATGTATTTCTGTTGCCGCTGTAACAACAAGTACTAAAATCAGAATAAAATAAATATTTTAGTGAGGTTCCTATGGAAAAACGTGTTTTTTCTTGCCGTTTTTAACCGATATTAATAATAGTTATAACATAGTGTTTAATGTTGTATAGATAGTACGGAAACCTTCGTGCGCGACTCAAAAAAAAACTAATTGCGAGTCGGACTCGCGCACTGAGGGTTCCGTACAAATTTGAAATGCAAATTGCGGTTTACGATTTATGACGTATTAAAAAAAAACTACTTACTAGATCTCGTTCAAGCCAATTTTCGGTGGAAGTTTATAAGGTAATGTACATCATATATTTTTTTTAGTTTTATCATTCTCTTATTTTAGAAGTTACGGGGGAGGGGACGCACATTTTACCACTTTGGAAGTGTCTCTCGCGCAAACTATTCAGTATATAAAAAAATGATATTAGAAACCTCAACATCGTTTTTGAAGACCTATCCATAGATACCCCACACGTATGGGTTTGATGCAAAAAAAAAATTTGAGTTTCAGTTCTAAGTATGGGGAACCCCCAAAATTTATTGTTTTTTTTTTCTATTTTTTGAAAATCTTAATGCGGTTCACAAAATACATCTACTTACGAAGTTTCAACAGTATAGATCTTATAGTTTCGGAAAAAAGTGGCTGTGACATACTGACGGACAGACAGACACATGACGAATCTATAAGGGTTCCGTTTTTTGCCATTTGGCTACGGAACCCTAAAAACAGCCAAGTGAAAGTTGCACTTGGCTGTTTTTTTTCTTCCCTAGTGTCATGTAAGTAATCGGACGGCGCAGCGAGTTTTCATTCCCATACCAGTATCATTCATCATACAGCCAAATATCTACAAATAAGAGAGTATACAGGTATAATAAAGCACAGTGCCGCATCTGCGAACCGGTCTAGTGATATAGAAATTAATTAATTCCGACTGAACAATGGCAATTAATCTTTAGCCGAGTCACCCGCGTTAAATACCTCTATAGTTTACTATAGTAACCTCTTTGTTCCTCGCTAATTAGTGGCCCAATACAGATAGGAATTTTCAATCAAACTTGTTAAAATATTATAATTGTTAGCGATCTTTGACTATATTTTTTTTTAGTTTCATCTGAGGATATCCGCAGGAAAACCAATGTTACTGACATAAACTGAAGAATCGTTATAATTAAGTGGTGGTAGGCAGGGCCACATTGCTCGCCAAACAGATGGTCGATGGGGTCGAAAGGTTCTATTTAGAATGGCAACCTCGTATGGAAGACGCAGCGTTGAAAGGCCTCCCACAAGGCGGACCGGCGGTGACCTGGTGAAGGTCGCAGGAATCCGATGGATGCGAGACGTATAGGACCGATTGTTGTTCTACACTTGAGGGAGGCCCATGTCCAACAATGAACGTCTTTCGGTTGAAATGATGATGAAACTATTTACTGGCACGACTGAATTGTCAAAGTCGGTCAACCTAAAAAAAATGGGCAAGTGCGAGTCGGACTTACCTATTTAAATATTTCAATTCTCGAATCTTTCGATCGAGTCTCAAAGTTTTTCCGAATCGAAAAAAAAAATACTTCTTCCTCTCTAAGGTGGGGCAGGAGGGCGTGTCAGAATTTTACTGACTAAACCCACATATATTTCCTTCAGTTGCACTTTGCGTTTTAGTACCACGAGTTTCCTCTCCGGATAATCCCAGTGGCCCTAGTGCGCATCGGCTCTGCTGGGCCCCTACGGTTTTGCTGACAACTCTTTGAAGCGCGCGTGGAACACTATACGCGCGGTTTACGACACAGGCTCGGTCCGGACAGTTACCGGACGACCAGGCAGTCAGCTTATACAGGCTGACGATAAATTTGAATAAATTTGAATCTACGATACAGGATTAAATCTTAGTGTGGAGCAACGTTTTTTTTAGGGTTCCGTACCTCAAAAGGAAAAAACGGAACCCTCATAGGATCACTTTGTCGGTCCCTTGAAGCCGTGAAAAAAATCAGACTTCTGAATTAACTAAAAATAAAGATGCCGTTATGTATCAAAAAACGTATATTTCGACACTCTCAAGGGAATCAAAATTCATCGAGTACTTAAGAAAGAGACCTAGAATCCTGAAATTTGGCATGAAGCTAGATCTCATAGCACAAGTATAGGAAGAAATCTGAAAACTGTAAATTTATACTTACGTTACAAAAAAAAAAAACTTTTTGCGATTCGGAAAAATCTTAACTCAATTCGGGAATTGAACTGTTTTCATAGGTAAGTTTGTACGGAACCCTCAGTGCGCGAGTCCGACTCGCACTTTCCCATTTTTTTTAAATATGATTGATATGCTCGCACTTGACCACTATCTCACCTGATGGTAAGCGATGATAATGATCGACGATGGAGCATGCCAGAAATAACC
Source organism: Mythimna impura (assembly GCA_905147345.3). Classification (NCBI taxonomy): domain Eukaryota; kingdom Metazoa; phylum Arthropoda; class Insecta; order Lepidoptera; family Noctuidae; genus Mythimna; species Mythimna impura. Next base: position 22,660,976 of record LR990351.1, on the reverse strand, counting down.
TATTCCCTCTTGATTTATAGACCCCTAGGTTGTAGCTATCAGGAAACACAAACTCCAGCAGGGAATTCTACTCCTTAGCTGTACGCACAATGAATAGGTATATTCCAAAAGGCCCCAAGTCTAGTTTAGACACCAGTCTCCCACAATATGCTTACTGTATCTACTTTTACCCAAGAAACTGTAATTATTATGTATTGTAGCGAGAAAATAAATAAATTATTATTATTAAAAACATTTTGTGCGTATGGGTGGGATATCAACCACGTAACAGTGGCGCATCGCCGTACTTCTATTATTTGAACTTCCTTCTTTTCCAATGAAAAGAGGTAAGTTTAAATAAATTCGATTAGGCAAGTAAAACGTGTTCGCTCTATATCCGAGACCCTCGCTGCCAGCACTTGTACAAATCGCGCCCGAGAGACGCGGCCGGGTTAACTTTCACGTCTTGTCAATTCATTTTCGAGAAGACAAGTCATTCAACTAACACCATCTACGTACGTAGGTATATCTCATAATATTATACGCAAAAAGCAGAACTTTCGTAACTCACGTAAATAAGTACGTACATATCGGAATCGCTGCATAAATCACGGAAGATCATCATCATCTTCCTGCCCTTGTCCCGTCTTATTTGGGGTCGGTACAACACGTTTTTTTTTTCCATTCTATCCTGTCAACCGTCATGCTATCACTAACTTCCTTTTCTTTCATATCACTGTTCACACAATCCATCCATCTTTTCTTTGGCCTCCCTCTCTTCCTCTCCTTTAGATTTGCATTAGATTGCATAAATCACGGAAGATAAAGATGTAAACAAAAAGAAAACTTCCTCAACAAGCTTTCCCCATGGCCGACCTAAGAACTCCGTGCATTTCTGTCCGAACGATATTTTACCAACTTCCAAAAAAGGAGGAGGTTCTCAAGTTAGAATGTTTTTTTTAGATCTTATTCAGCGATATCTTTTAGGTTTAAAAATACATGTTGGTTTTGTTTAAAATTTTGTAATCGGCCAGTTCTTGACCCCGATCTCACTTGATAGAAAGCAAAGGACTGGGGCTGCAGTGGAAAGAGCTAGCCCAGATAATTCATGTTCACAATTGCTTGGGATTTTAAAGAATCACATTTGAACGAGTCCAGTGGGGCCTTGATAATACGATAAAAGTGAGTTTAGGACGTTTGAAATTGCTAAAGGTTCATAGTTTTAGCAATTTCACTGTCAGCGTGTGTATCAGTGCATAACATTGGCAGACACGTTCGTGGTTGATCAGCCGCAAACGCCACAGTAATCCGTACGGCTCAGTCTAACTGACATAATTAGTAAACCGAGGCTCAATCAGGCTGCGTGGAACAATTGACTAGTATTACGACCTCGACTCATCTCTAACACAGTGCCAGTGTGGAGCCGATGCACAGGACATGCGTCACCTGCTAAGCTGCCCATTCTACACAACCACCTGCACTGTTCAGGATTTATACCAATTTTAGACCAATAACAGAGCTATACCTACAGGTTGCCAAATACTGGTCAGAAAAAAAATTGTCTCATCCCATCGACACGAAAAGAAGATGTATTACGATACAACTCACCCAAACCAAAGAGCAATGAAGAGAGGGCTATTATGCCCGAAATTTCCTTGCGTGATCGAATCAGAAATGAAAATAATATCCGCAGTAGAACCAAAGTTACCGACATAACCGGAAAAATTGTGTTACACACTACTACACACTACTCGCAGAACTAAATTGGTATACACTACTCGCAGAACAGACGGTCGACGTGGCCAAAAAGTCCTGGAATGGCGAACATGTACTGGAAGACGAAGCATTGGAAGGCCTCCCACAAGGTGGCCGATGACCTAGTTTTTTTTTGAGTTAAGACGTCATCTAATGACTTCTCCCGCTCTATCGTGTCAGACTTTTACTGACTAAAACCACACTTGTGTCCTTAAGTTGCCCTATGCATTCTAGGACCTTGGGCTTCCATTTTAGAAATTCACTGTGGACGTAGCGGACATCTGCCCTGCTGGGCCCCTACGAGACCGATAACCTAGTGAGGGTCGCGGGAATGCGATGGATGCGAGGCGCACCAGATCGGTCATTGTGGTGGCACTTGCAGGAAGCCTATTGCGATGATGATTTAAATATACCTACAGACTTACACATAAACTCATGTCTGTCTTTCATGTTTTTCGTGAGGGCCCTTGCATCATACAGATACGTTTTTCAAAATGTTTTATTCGGTCGAGTTTTTATCGATGTGTTTAATATTGGTGATAAAATGTTTGTTTATTTTTAAAATAAAATATTGATCCATTGAAAGAAGCTATAAGTCAGTTCTAGATACTTCTGAGGACCATTAGAACCTTGCATGTTTTATACGATCCACCACAACTTGCAAGGGTTTTAAATAAACCATATTATCTTCTTGACTTCCTGCTTTGCTACCAACCCCGCAAAGAAAATATTTTACCACAGGAACAAACGTCAAAAAAAAGTTTAACGTAAGTGTATCAAAAGCACTTGTAAGTCTTAATTTTGAAATAACACAGCTCGTTAACTACTGTAGAGAAAGGGGAAATATGTAGACGTTAAAAGTTTAAAGCATAAGTAAGTTATCAGTACTTTTCAGCGCGGTAAAGGTTATGGGTCGGGGACAGCTCAGCCTTGGTAAGCGCTCATTAGCAAGCACACCAGTGCCTTTATAACTCTGGCCGACGGATGCGGCGCCAGCAGTGCCTGGCGTACTGGCGCCGCGCGGCATTGCACGCGCTACGCAGTGCCGCGATCTCTGGCGATCACCAGTACACCTGGCGCCGGGCACGTCCTGGCTGGACTCGGGGCATTGCCACGTCGCAGATTTGCGACATGGCCTCCCGGAACCACTCTGCCTCGACGTCGATGTCGACAGGCCTGTCCGGTGCTTGCACCCAGGCCTGCACCATCGCGGCTTCCAGGAGGAGCTCCCGGTCCAGCTGCTTTAGCGCCCAACGCGGACCACAAGGGGTCTATTGGACGCAATTGAGAACTGGGCGGAGAAGTCAAACCGGATGTATCGATGGTCTGAGTACGTCTCCACCCCCTCCATGACGCACCAGTCGACGACACGCGTTGTCAGAGCGGGACTAGCGAACGAAATGTCCACCACCGACTCGCCTCGCATCCGCACACACGTGGGAACAGAACCCCGGTTTAGGACAACCAGGCCTGTCTCCAGAGCCCAGTCCTCCACCATCCGACCCCGCTGGTCTGTGTACCGGGAACCCCAAGCCAAGTTCTTGGCATTGAAGTCCCCGCAAACAACCACGGGGAGGGAACCAAACCCAACGACGACGGCATTCAGCTCCATAAGGGAGATGTAGAGATCGGTGAGAGCTCTGTTCGGAGACAGGTAGACAACTACCACTGCAATGTCCCCGAACCGTGCTGCTACGCAACCCTGCCCCCTCGTGACGGCCTCGAGGGACGGGGTACCTATGGTAATGACAATCCATAATAGTCTCCTTCCGATGAAGGTATGAGCCCCTAGTATTAAGTCAAGTGGATAAAGGGGACATGTAGATGTAAAAAGTTTAAAGCATAAGTAAGTTTTCAGTACTTTTCAGCGCGGTAAAGGTTATGGGTCGGGGACAGCTCAGCATTGGTAAGCGCTCATTAGCAAGCACACCAGTGCCTTTGTAACTCCTATGAAGGTAGTATTAAGTCTAAGTGTTTCAGATTAGAAGCGCTATCACAAAATTTTGCTTTACTTAGATACACTAGCTTCTAATATAAATGTGAAAGTAACTCTCTCTGTCTATTTGTTACCTCTTAAAAATATATAAGTTGTAAAAATGGGGGCTGGGTAGCATTCTTTTCCGCACTAGTGCGAAATACACATTATTGCGCTAATATTGACAAACCTTTACAAAATTTATTATGTTAAGCAGAGACATCTGTGCGAACATGAATGCTCAGTACGTCTTGAATCGCTCAAATTAAGACGAATGACTCATAAAAAGACGTTAATATCTCACACATTAGTTGTTACTATTAATAGGCGTTAAACGTTTTATATCATCGTTTGTTTCACAACATTTGTGATAAAAGGCAGTTTATAATAACGTGAAACGAAAGTATAAGATCATGGCGAAGTTTCCACTCTAGTGGTCAAAATTGGACTGTTTTTCATGTAGATACACATATATTTGCGATATGCTAAAAGAGGGGTACAACATTTTCTCGTTACGTATAAATCCTATATATTTAGTAAGAAAACTGTTGTAACAACATCAAAGAATAAAACAAACTTTTTGATCATCACGATTTCAAAAAAATCACAATAAAAATACAACAAAATGCAATCATCCCTGCAGACTTTTGATAACAATAAGAAATAGGATCATTTGGATTTATAGAATATTTCGAGATGATTTATCGATTTTTTTGGCGATATGTCATTTCTAGTAGGTACTCAATACCTTAAATGATCCCATAGTCTTTTGATCCCTACATGAAATAGGATCGAGAATCTATATCTATTATAGTATATTTTTTTTTAATAATTTTGTTTTTTTTTGCTGACTGTAATGTTTTTCCAAAATCTTATTTTTTAATTTTCCTAAACTAGTGCTTGACTGCGATCCCATCTGATGGTAAGCAGTGACGCAATCGTTGATGGTGAAGCGCACTAGTTTATTAAGCCTCTGTTCACTGTAGCCTTGAAGACATCTAAATTATAATCGGACGGGAAAAACGCAGCAGGCAAATTGTCCCAGTCTGTTAGGAACATTTTCCTGTAACTATAACGGTTAAGAATTAATTAACGGAATCCGATGTATGCAAGACGCACAGGACCGGTCATTGTGGCGACACTTGGGGGAGGCCTATGTCCAACAGTGGACGTCTTTCGGCTGAGATGATGATGATGATGATGATGATAACGGTCCTGCCCTTACTGACGTGACCCGTCTCAAAAATCCACCCTGTTTTTCAGAAGACCACCCAACCTGGGGTAGGTTGGGTGGTCAACCTACCCCAGTAATGGAAAATAGATTAAGTACATGATTACCCAATACAAAGTCGTATCTAACGGTAATCACGGTATAATTTAGAAAATGACTGTCCATTCCAATGTTTGCTGCGGTATCGAGAAATTACTGTTTATGCATCATTTTCATAATTTCTTTTGTGTATGGAATTAAATAGAGTGGTGAGCTGATGTCATTATGGCTGCATTGTAGATTAAAATGTAGACTTAGACACCTAATGAAATTATCTTAATTAATGTTATAAAAAGGTTAAATTATTTCATTCACATTATTATGCTTGTAAAAAGACTAGGGAAGTTGTAATCAGATTTTTTTTTTTATTGTTAGGCTAGTGCATGACCATTATCTCATCTGATGATAAGCGACGTTGTGGTCGACGATGGAGCACGCTTGCTTAGAAGTAACCAATTCACTCTTGACTTAAAGACCCCCAGGTTCTAGCTATCAGGAAGACCGGCAGGGAATTCTACGCTTTAGGTGATGCATAAAGAATGTGTTCACAAAATGTTTTGTACGTATGGGTGAAGGATATCGACCAATTACCGATGGCGCATCGCCATACATCTGCACCCCTAGCCAAGTTGATAAGCTGCAATCGTTAACGCTAGTCGAAAACTAATCAAATGTATGGGAATGACAACATTTCAACGTTAAGTCACGTGGTCAGAACAAACGAATAGAACATTCGTAGCCAAGTTCACATCGTTCAAAATGATAGAATGAATTGTTATCTTTTCTACAATGTTCAACGCTACATCCTTTGTTATTGTAGAACGACATTGTAGAACAAGCGGCCGACTCAGGGGCGTCAACATGGCTACCAACTTATCGTTTTCTACAAATGCTGACACCGAGGCGTTACCGATTGGAGAACGGAATTCGACACGAAACGGTTGTAACTTGGCTAGGGGGGCTGGTGGTTCGATGATGGAACGGGCTTGACGGAAAATTAAGTTATGCAATTCCGACACACGCTCCCGAAAAATTACCGAAAATGCAACCGCTAGAAAACCGACAGGCTAGCAACTCGGCTATTACGATAATTCTTTTTCCATCCTGGAAAAAAAAATACTAGGCCACCGGAGCATAATAGTTTTTTTTCTACTGGCGAATTTATTATGGCTATTATCTGTCTGAGAAAAATGGGAATTTATGTTAGAATTCTACCTCGAGTAAAACCTTTCGATGTCTCTTCTTTTACCGTAGTAATGTAGGTACAATTTACTCTAGACATATCACGATTTCATAGTTCCAACACTGTAATTAGAATTAGTTAGCAGTTAATTAGTACAGAAGGATTATATGTATGTACAGTGTGCAGAGGTTGGTGCTAATTTGTGTTCATAATTAGTTTAACTAGGGATTATGCAGAATTGAGAACCAAGTGATAGGATGCAACATATCCAGCTGTGCACTGTAGTATAATGTGTTGATTAAACTAAATTAACTAATAAGTTTCAGAAACGTCCAAGGATTGGAAGTCTGTGAGTAGCCAGAAGACATTGTTGCCGCAGTCCGGCCGTCCGGCCGTCCGGCAAGGACCAAGCCCGAGTTGACGGTGCGTTGTGTTCCACACGAGCCTCAAAGAGATGTCAGCAGTGGCGGGGCAAGATCTAAATTTGATGTGGGCAAGGTACAGTGTGCGAGGCCTTCTGGCGACGTAAGATGACGGATTTTTTCAAAAGTATCCCATCTAAACAGCGCAAGACTGCAAGCCTAAGGGCTTGCAGTCGAAGCGCTTGAAAATTATAATTTGTAAAATTATAATAGTGGAGAGGTTAACTTGATTTTTTAAAATTCCCATTCATACCATTAATAACAGTACCTTTGTTGTCTCACGCAAAAATGATTAAGAATCAAAAATACTCAGGCTGTAAGAGAGTGAGTAAAGACTAGGCTTTTAGTCAATACAAAATTTTAAAAAATTCAAGACGTGAGCGCGGCCCCCCGGACTGTGAGGTTTTGTTTTCAACAGTCTTTATTATTGCGCATGCGTTCATTCATTATTATATTGAAAAATGTCTAAATTAAAACGGATAACTTATTCCAGTTAATAATTATTATTTAAGAACCTACCCCTAAAAACAAATCAAGGTTACATCACCATTAAAAAAACTCAAGCCTTTTCGTACCAACAGTGAATTAAAAATACTCCAAGTAATGGGGTTGCCAACAATCCGCGCGGCTGTTGCATGGGGTTCCCGATACAGTAGATGGGGTAAGATAACGCTACAATGCCTTCCCCCTCGGGTTTTATGGGGTTGCCTTATAGGCGAGCCCCATTCAATTGGTCACGGCGAGCGTTTCGAATTCAAAGCGAATACAGGCGAATACCTGAGAATTTGCCGAATTGGTACAAATCTGTCCAAAGTACCTACCTACTTACTTGTGTAGAAGATTTAGGGTAGGTACTATTTATAGATAAGTAGTACCCTAAATCTTCTACACTATTATTTTTTTAATTGATTATGCAATTATATAGCTTGTTTTTTTTAAAACAAACGTTGCTCCATGCTAGAAATTGCTACTATATCGTGGGTGCTTTCACAAACATTTAAACTGGCATACACAAGACTCTGGGACTCGGAACACCTATCTTTAGCTATACAAATAAAGGTAAAGGTAATGTTAAAGGAGGAGGTAAAGTTTGTTTTTTTTTGTTTGTAAGAGGTAATTTCTGAAAGGTAATTTCTGGTCCGATTGCTAAATTTTTTTCACCGATAGAAAGCTGCTTTATTGCACCGATTAACGCGGGCGAAGCCGCGGCCAAAAGCTAGTTTTTAATAAAAGTAGAATATGTTACTCCTTATAACGTCAGCTATTTACCAGTGAAAGTCCCGCCAAAATCGGTTCAGCTGTTTCGGAGATTAATAATTTATTTCCATCAGCACACAACAAAAATCTATTACGTTAGGTTAGGTTAGTGTACTACGTGCCACTAGTGCCCTTACAAACAGGCTATGTTGCCTTCCGGCCACAACACGCAGAATGCTTTTGGGGCTGCCACGGAGTCTGTGAGCCTGATTAGCAAAAACAAATAGACAGATTTTTTTAATTGCATTTTTTTATACACGTAAGTATCGAATCTTCTTCTTCCTGCCCTTATCCCATTACTTAGGGTCGGCGCAACACGATTTTTTCTTCCATTCTGTCCTGTCACCCGTAACACTATCACTAACTCCCTCTTCTTTCATATCACTCCTCACACAATCCATCCATATTTTCTTCGGCCTCCCTCTCCAGTCTCCATCCATCTATGCTCAGAACCCTTTCAGTAACTATTTTAGTAATATCCTTTTGAGTGCGTAATTAGAGACACAATAGTAAGACAATGGCGCGTGAATGCCGGCGTTAATGCGGGGATCAACAGCATATTCTAGAACTCTTTTAGTAATATGCTATCATATAAGCATTTAGTAAAAAAAATATTATTTTGATAATTATACTAAAAAACATTTCATTTTTATTTATATGTATTTATCTATATTTATAAAAGGAGAAACAGACTGACTGACATATCAACTCACAGCCGAAACTACAAGGATTAAGAGCGTAAAATTTTGCACAAAGCTTCTGTTTATGATGTAGGCAAGCACTAAGAGAGGATTTTTTTAAATTGACCCCCTAAGGGGAATAAAATGTGGGTTCAAAGTTTGTATAGAGAAACCTACTTTCACACGAGTGAAGCTAGTGGTAGAAGCTAGTGCATGCATTAGGGTATTTTATGATTTAAAATTTTCGATTTTCAACTTCTCGCTCCGCCCAAGAGCGGGGGAAGTCATAAGATGATTTTCCCACCGAAAAAAAAAAAATATGAGTGGTATCAAGAATTCGAGTGCACAGTGTTCTTATACCAAAAATCACCATAATCGGTGAATATTTAGAGGTTGCACAACGCCAATAAAGTTTTCTCATACAGCTAGTACGTCATCAGTGTAGGTTAAATTTTTAATATTATTATTTTTTACAGTGGAGGGTAGCAAGTGCTACTAGTGTGTTGTTGTGTCTAGTAAAACTTACTTCCCTCCTGTGTAAAAAATTATAATATTGAAAATGTAATCTTCACTAATGACGTACTCATTGGCGTTGTGCAACCTCTTAATATTAACCGATTATGGTGATTTTTGGTATATGAACACTGCATGAGTGGTATCAAGAATTCGAGCAAAGTCAAATGAAAATCGAAAATTAAAAAAAAACACCCTAGTGTATATAGAGTACAGTTTATACCGGGATAAAAGTATCCTGTGTTCTAAACCGAGCCATTGTCGACCCGTGTTCCTTTCATATAAGTCCTATAAGGCGTTATGATTGATGAACAAACATTCATCCAAACAAAAAGAACCTTCTTTTTTTCATATAAAGTAGTTTATTTTATCGTCTAGTGATATTTTATCCGCGCCGAGTTGGTAAACGAGGTAGGTTTAAAATAAGATAGTTCTTTAATTGTACCCAGGAAATGGTAGGGAAGGATAAATATTCAACAAAATCTATCTGTATAATATATAGTATAGTACCTACGTAAATTAAGGAAAACCAAAGTTCATATTACATATCATGTACCTAAATGACATTTGATAAAATTAATTAAGGATACACATACATATATATACTTACTACAACCAGGTATTCTAAAATAATAACGAGGCCATTACTATTAGACCGGTATTTTCATAAATACGTAGTACTACGAAGATCCGTAGCCCGTAAGCCGTAGCCCGCGGCTGGTGCTACGGCTACGAGCTCCGTAGCATGCATGTAGCTCATGTAGCTCACGTACGCATGGATGCGAAATTATTATGCCCTTTATGACACTAATTTTAATTTAATTTTTAGTTTTCTTGTTTTCGTAAACTGAAAACAATATAAACTATAATATCCTTTAATTTATTACTTTCATCACGGAATATTACCTGGTAGTGATAGTTAATACTAGAACAGTATCCTCAGTTTTTAGTTATTCAGGTATGTTCAAATATGTGAGTAGAACACAATAGAGAAAATGTTGTAAGATGCAGCTGAAACTTTATGTAACCGGCCTCACACGAGAAACAAGAACAAACTCCCTCCGCTGCGAGCTACCGGGCACCGGCTGTACTACGTAACAACGCACTAATAAATCAATGTACGTTACCATGAGTGAGGATGTTGATGGTCTCGTTGTGGAAGTAGAATAGGCTACCCACGCAGCCGGTCCAGCTCTGCAGCGGCCGGTAGCCGGTCAGCACGTAGGGATTGAACTGCAGGTGCTGCGGCATGTCGCGCCAGTGCAGCAGCTGGCGGCCCGGCGAGCCGCCGACGCTGGCCCCAGGCTCGGGCGCCGCGCTCGCACTTGCCGCTTCGCCTTCATGCTCCTCATTATCACAGATACGCTCTAACGACTTTTTCCTCTTTTTAGGTCCTTTACCGTTCACTTCTTGAATTGACATATCGAACAATTTTGTACATGTATCAGGTACGCTCTGAACGTCTCTCATAACAGCGTGCTAGCGCGGGTCGCGGGAGGCTGCGAGTGCGATCCGAGCGGCGCGATGTGAGCCCGCATGGCCGGCGTCGCATGCGGACGACCACTGAATTTGTACAAATATCACAGTTACAGCATGAGTGTGGAGCGTGGGGTGGCCGCGAACGCTGGCGGTGCTAGGTTTCTGTTATCCTCAGCTCGAGTGCGGCTCGCGGCGCCGCGGCGGTGCGGCGGTGCGCGCGGGTGTAGCTCGGAGGGCGGGCGCAGCGCGCGCGACTGGCCGGGCGCGCCGACTCCCCTGCGAGCCGAGCCGAGCCTAGCCCCCCGCGTCCCGCACTTTTGCGCACTGCGCAAACCCGATCAGCTGATTCCCGCCAGAAGGTCGGCCCCTCGGCCTGCTTCCTTTTCTCGTACTTTCACTCACTGTCCAACTGTACTAGCATTCTCTCTTGCTCATGAAAGTTGATAGACTCTATTGTGTCCTGACACTATGATGTACCTATCTGATTTCTTTTTTTAACAATTTTTTATTTACGTGTGTATATGGGTCCAGGAAAATATTTGGTAACGAAAATGAAACAGTCGTGTAAAAACTGATTTACAAAATGTCACTGTACATTTTTCTTAATGTCAAAAAATAATCCAAACTTGATACAGATTATACACAGACCAGTGCAATTTGAAGTTGATGATGATCTTAGCATAATACGTTTCTTTTTTCATCATATCCCTAGGCTTTTCCCAACTAGCTTGGGGTCGGCTTGCAGTCTAACCGGACGCGACTGAATACCTGTGTTTTACATGGAGTGACTGCCTAAATATTCTATCAGACCTCCCCACACCCACAACCCTGTTACTGGGCAACACGATACTCCTTGGATAGACTGATGGTCAGATTCGACTTTCTGGCGTCGGACTACCTTTTTATGGACGGGCTCCGTACCTCAAAACGGAACCCTTATAGGATCACTTTGTTGTCCGTCTGTATGTCTGTCTGTCTCTCAAGACCCTTTATCTCGGGAACGCGTGGAGGTATCGAGTTGAAATTAAAAACATATACATACTCAAGTCTGCGGTCCCTCGAAGCTGTGAAAAAAATCAAACTTCTAAGTTAACGAAAAAAAAAGATACGGTCATTTATGTTGCAAAAAACGTATATTTCGACAATCTCATTCAAGGGGAGGAGGGGAGGGAATCAAAATTCACAACGTGATTCCCGTTGACCAAGAATCCTGAAATTTGGCATAAAGCAACGTCTTATAGCATAGGTATAGGAATAAATCTAAAAACAGTAATTTTATTGTTACGTCACAAAAAAAAATTGCGATTCGGAAAAATCTTCGAGAGATACGGGAATTGAACTACTTTCATAGGTAGGGGAACCCTCAGGGCGCGAGTCGGACTCGCACTTGCCCAGTTTTTTTTTTTTATTATGCATAGGCTCGCGTTTGACCGCTATCTCACCTGATGGTAAGCGATGATGGGACCGACGATGGAGCACGCTTGCATAGAAGTAATTCACTTACTCTTGACTTAAAGACCCAATGACCCTTGACCCTTGACTTAAAGGTTTATAGCTATCAGGAAACAGACTCCCGCAGTAAATACCACTCCTTAGCTGTACGCATAATGAATGTACCTGTAATGATTTTCAAAGATCTACAAATTAAAACCGGGAGCAATGGCTTTACGTACCTACTTACCGAGGCACGGGGTGACAGTTTTCTAGACCAACTCAGAAAAGAACATATGAATTGGAAAAATCACATTGGTACTTGCCCGGTTTCAAAACCGCAACATCATGCATGAAAAGCGGGAGCTTTGAGCCACTAGGCCATCATGACTTCACTTTATTTTGACTAAATATTATAAAATCAGTTGTAGTACCTACGAGTATATGTATACCAATTGTAGTTTAAATAACTCAAAAGCTGTAGGGATAAACTTATTATGAGACCAACCTTAGGATCAACCCTGAAATCGTGAAAAAAAAACTCATACCTATTATGACGAGTACTAATAATTATATAATATAATTATATATAATAGAATACTTAGCGGTCCTAACAGACGTTGTCATGTCCGAAATCTGGCTTTTCGTCAGAATAAAAATTGAGAATCCGATTGCAGCGCCAACTATCGAGTTCATTGGGCACGCCATAATTATGGCGGTAAGTCCCCTCTTTGCGGAGTGGCTGGAAAGGCAACACGGCGTCCTTACCTTCCGCATGACGCAGGTCCTCACCGGACATGGTAAGTTCGGGAGGTTCCTGCACCGGATTCGGCGAAGAAACGCCCGAGTGTCACCATTGTGTGGACCACCCGGAGGACACGGTGGAGCACACGGTGGAGGTGTGTCCCGCTTGGGCAGAGCAACGCCGTGTCCTCGTGGGGGCGATCGGCGGCGGCGATCTCTCGCGCCGGGCCTTGGTACAGGCCATGGTCCGGAGCGAGGAGGAGTGGCAGGCGGTCGCCTCCTTCTGCGAAGCAGTAATGCTAGCAAAGGAGACGGCCGATCGCGTGAGGCAACGGTCCTCACGCCCCAATCGCCGCCGGGATTCCGATCCCGATTTCCGGCCATCGTAGGCGCAGGCTTGCGGACGGCGAGCAATGGGTGACTCGCCGTCCGACCGTCCGGTAACCGTCCGGACCGAGCCCAAGTCGTCGACGGCGCGTGCTGTTCCACGCGCGCCTCAAGAAGATGTCAGCAACTGTAGGGGCCTAGCAGGGTCGAAGCCTACTGGGGCCAAGGGTCTGATTCTGAAAGGAAGACTCGGCCCTGGTACGAAAGGCAACGAAGGAACAGGAGTGGGTTTTTAGTCAGTAAAAGTCTGACACTATCTCCCGCCCCGCCCAAGGGCGGGGGATGTCATAAGAAGATTTTCCCACCGAAAAAAAAAAAAAACTATCGAGTTCAATTGTATTTTCAAACCATCCAGGGACCCATTCAAACATACTATACATGTTACACACAATTGGTCAAAGCGTTTAGACAGAAGACGTTTAAAGAAAAATGGTAGTAACAGATGAGGATATTTTTATACAAGTGGAGAAACTTTACCACTGCGACCGAATCAGAATTCGCCCGAGCCGCAGGCGAAGGTGTTATGGAGCTGACGTTTTCAATACACTTACGAAGAAATAAACGGTGGTTGACCAGCGACTCTTGGGGGTTGCGCAGCGCCCAACCTGATACGATAAAATGTGGCTGTGGCCCAGCGCCAGTACTTTTCCGCACTAGAGCAGAATACAGTAGATTGCATGCCTAAAATCGGTAGGGATACGAGCGGGTTTTCGAGTAAGTGTATTGAAAAATGTATTTTAGACCTGAACCATTTTATTCTTCCGTTTTTATGAATGTTGACAGTAATCAGTAGGGATGTTGGCCTTATTTTCAGAAAAACTAAAGTAGGTATTTTTCAAAACTCTTTGCAAATTATATAGGTAACTAGTAGTTTCTGGAAAAAATAGTATACATTTTAGACTTTTCAAGACCATTTTTTTTTTATTGTGGCTTTGTCCACATAATAGAATGTGGACAAAGCCTGTAATGACGTTCGCGCTTGACCGCTAACTCACCTGATGCAAAGCGACGATGCGGTCGACGATGGAATGCGCTTACCTAGAAGTAACCTATTCACTCTTGACTTAAAGATTCCCGGGTTGTAGCCATCAGGAAAAACAGATTCCGGCAAGGAATTCCACTCCTTAGCTGTACGCACTATGAATGTGTTCGCAAAACGTTTTGTGCGTATAGGTGGGATGTCCACCATGTACCGGTGGCGCATTGCCGTACGCCTGGTGGTCCGATGATGGAACGGGCTAGGCGGAATTAGGTTATGCAATTCCGACGCACACTCCCCGAAATGCAACCGGTAGAAAACCGACAGGCTAGCAACTCTGCGTCGATGCTCAAGACTTTGAAGCCTCGACTCAACGAGTGCATCATTGCCAATGATCCTCTTGGCTCGCCTCTCAATTGCCTCAAGTGCATCAAGCTGGTATCGGGCAGATCCGTCCCAAAGATGAGAGCAGTACTCCATACACGATCGAACTTGCGCTTGATAAAGTTTGAGCAGCTGTTCCGGCGTGAAGTACTGTCTGACCTTCGCGAGGATTCCCAGCTTTTTTGCTGCCAGTTGAGCCTTTGCTTCGATGTATGGCCCAAAGTTGAGTGTTGACGTCAGCGTAACACCAAGGAGATCAAGATGGTCGGTTATTGGCACGGTTACGCCCCGGAAAGTTGGAGCAGGGCTGAATTGGCTCCTTTTAGCGGAAAATAGACACGCCTGGGTTTTAGCAGCATTGAACTTGACCAAATTGGCATCGCCCCATTCAGAGACTGCCTCCAAGGACAAGCTCAAGCGCTCGACCATAGCCTCTCGGAGAGACTGGATCTGTGACCCACTAGCCTGCGCGCTGGATATGTAACTCTCAGCAACAGTGCTGTCGTCTGCATACCCAAAGGTACCGGGCTTAAGCAGATCATTTATGTGCAGCAAGAACAATGTTGCCGAGAGCACTGACCTCTGAGGGACCCCGGCAATAATGGCCATTTGACCGGACGAGCAACCATCGATGACCACTCGGATGGACCGGTCACACCGTGATTTTGACCTTGTACGGGATTCTACTAAATATTTCTCAATATTTTAATTACGTACCCTACATATAGTATTTAGCGTATTTAAAATATTATTTCTTTATATTATACAGTGCAGATGACTAAAATTACTAATATTATAATGAAAAAAACTAATAATATAATGTATAAGTACGGGTTTTTTTTCGGTGGGAAAATCATCCAATGACAGCCCTCGCTCTTGGCCGGAGCGAGAGATAATGTCAGACTTTTACTGACTAAAAACACA
This sequence comes from Mythimna impura, assembly GCA_905147345.3. NCBI lineage: Eukaryota > Metazoa > Arthropoda > Insecta > Lepidoptera > Noctuidae > Mythimna > Mythimna impura. Next base: position 22,645,614 of record LR990351.1, on the reverse strand, counting down.
CACCTGTTCCTTCGTTGCCTTTCATACCAGGGCCGATTCGAGTCTTCCTTTCAGAATCAGACCTTTTCCCCAGTAGGCTTCGACCCTGCTGGGCCCCTACGATTTGCTGACATCTCCCTGAGGCGCGCGTGGAACAATACGTGCCGTCGATGACTTGGGCTCGGTCCGAACGGTTACCGGACGGTCGGACGGCGAGTCACCCATTGCTCGCCGTCCGCAAGCACGCGCCTACGGTGGCCGGAAATCGGGATCGGAATCCCGGCGGCAGTTGGGGCGTGAGGACCGTTGCCTCACGCGATCGGCCGCCTCCTTTCCTAGCATTACTGCTTCGCAGAAGGAGGCGGCCGCCTGCCACTCCTCCTCGCTCCGGACCATGGCCTGTACCAAGGCACGGCGCGAGAGATCGCTGCCGCCGATCGCCCTCACGAGGACACGGTGGTGCTCTGCCCAGGCGGGGCACACCTCTGCCGTATGCTCCACCGTGTCCTCCGGGCGGTCCACACAATGGTGACACCCGGGCGTTTCTTCCGCACGAATCCGGTGCAGGAACCTCCCGAACTTACCATGTCCGGTGAGGACCTGCGTCTTGCGGAAGGTAAGGACGCCGTGTTGCCTTTCCAGCCACTCCTCAAAGAGGGGACTTGCCGCCAAAATTATGGCGTGCCCAGATAGTAAGTACGGGTGGAACCATAGTTGACAGTCAGAATCAGAATTAACGAACACTACCATTATATTTTTGAGATCGGTGTTGGTAAAATGTAGGAATTGAGGAAAAATGGGACACAAGAAAAGGGAAGCCTATGATTTGTAGTAGATGTTAAGCTGTGGATGATGATTACTACTGATGCTGCAGTTCGACTTCATCAGTCAAAAAATTAGCAGCCTTGTTCTATTCAAAGCTGAGCATAGGTCTTCTCTCTTAGCCAAGCTTCCTTGTTGAGAGGATTAGTTTAGAGGTAAATGAAAAGGAACGAGCAAACGAGTGATACAACTAAAAACTCAACAAATGCTCTCAGTTGAACCATTTTTCGAATAACTTTTATCTGAGGAACAATAACGGCGGTTTAAAAAAAAAACTGATAATTCCTGAAACGGTAATTATGAGTATATAGCCTATCAACGACATCTGTGTTTCGAACGTTGAAGCTTTAGTGAGTCGCTGTAGATAAAGTCTGCCAGGTAGGTACTTGGTAACCACAGTGATCACTATCATATTGATTACATATTCAACTTCTTTCCTTCATAGAATAATTAGAGATGGATAAACATAAAAGAAAAGTGTTGTGGAGGGTCCACAACACTTTGCATATCTGTCACAGGCTCAATCACCAAGCTGTAACTTTTTAACAGCAAAAGTGCCTTGCCAGAACTGGCAGTAGCCAGTCCAAAAATATTGAAAATTATACAAAAATAAAAAGGCTAAGTAAGTAATGATTAAATATGACGGAAAAAAGGTAATAAGTAAAGAAAGGAGCGCTTCTTTATGCGTCAAAAAATTTCTTTTAGACGGACATAAAGTGCGGTTGTGGAATCGGATGTGCCATAGCATAGATACTTACTACAGGTTTTCTACTTGTAGTAAGTATCTATGCTATATTTAAAAATATTTTTTTTAATGAAAATAAATGAAAAATAAAGACATGAACGGAACTAAAGTTAAATCAACTTACAAAATAAGAACGCATTGTAAAGTTTGTTAAGTTGGTAGAACGATTTTAAAAAACAACGCTAGATGGCAGGAGTGTTGCGACAACTTCCTTTAAAATGAAAACTTTTTTGATCTTTTATTATAAATATTTTCATAAACGTTATGTTAAAAATAATTATTTAGATGAATATGTATTTATTTTTTAATATATCATATTATTATACTCCATGTAATTGATAGAGTATTTAAATATTTTTCTTGATACGGAAGAGAAACTTGAGTTACGATTTTACGCCATCGCGTTGCGTTCAACCAACCAACAAGCATCTGTCTTGGATTCGGATCGATGTTCGGGCCTTTATTGCGAAGAAGCATACTTCAAGGTTCTGCATCGCGAACTTGGAATTGTCTAACTAATTTCACTCAACTACTTTGGTGTAAATTGAAATATTTACGTGAACTGAGGGTAAGTTAAAATGTATATGATTTAATATCAACGCGTACTTAGGGCTCCAGCGGAGTCGTAGACAAAACCAACATGGCGCCAGCATGTAAAATGTAAATAACTTGTGACATTTATTGTACTGCCTACATGGGCAAGTTAGTATTTTGAACTATTCATTCGTACACACAGTCTTGTAGTGATATGTGCATAGGTTGCAATTTTCATAATTTTGGGCGCTGGGCACAGTTTTCCGTAAAGTTACTGCAGATACGTGATAAAGTACCTAGTTGCAGGCGTCGCAGCTGCGGTACTATTGGCCAACTGGTATTCTGGAGTAGAGCATCAGTTTAGCTAGTTATAAATAAACCTAGAACTAATTGATATCCTTGTGATAATTTTGTAGACATTGATGACTTTATTTCAAGGCCACAATCAACATGATACCAAAATATGTAATAAATTATTGTGATTGGTTGTATGTACCTAATATTTCTCATAAGTAAAGGTGTGCTTAAATATTCGTCATTCGATTTTTATCTCAAGTATGCATCTAGTATTTTTAAATAATAGTAATGCATACTTTGAACTAGCAGTAGCAGTATCATGTTATCACCAGCTCCTGGCAGTGGCTTCGCCCGCGTTCAATGGCCTATGTATTATTCACACTTAAATATAAGCTACATTACTGAAAAGTTTCATCTAAATCCATTTAGTAGTTTCTGTGTGAGAGTAACAAACATACGTCCATACATTCATCTTCACAAACTTTCACATTTACAATATTGTTACGATAGGATTAATAGGATTCATATGTGTATTGTATAAAATTGTCTTCCATTAAATTGACACACTTGCTTTGCTCACCCTTTTTGGGTTCAATTTGGGTTGTTTGAAATTGATTGACTAATGCAACAACTTAGGCTTTAACTAAGAGACTTATCAAGCTCTTGCAGTACCTACTATATTAGAGAGCTTTATTTTAGAATTCTATGTCATCATCTTTTCTACGACAATTGCTTATTATTCAAAGTGCATGCCAGTGTGAAGTTATAAATTTCCACTACGCACCTTGACTTACTGTCAATGGTTAAAAAAGTTTATGTTTTTCAGCTTAAACCGCTCGGATACGAGTATTTGGTATCTGTGTTATGGTAAGTGGAAGTACAAATGTACTTTCCTAAAGTGTGACTGCCAAAAATAATATGAATTATGTTATTTTTGACAGACACACATTGTTCAGCATGTTTGGTTAATAAATGGAATGGCTTGATGCAATAGTAAATGAGACTTATCAAAGATCTGCAATGAAAGAATATTTTTAGTGCAATATAGACAAGATAGTAACATCATATTGTGTAATAATCTATCCAAAGCACTATTCTTTCATGCTAGATGCTTTTTACTGATTGTTTTAAATTAATGTGTACTACCAATAATCACTCTTATCACATCTAATAAATATTCACTGGTCCTCTAGGTACGTACTCAATTGAATCATCTGTCATTATAATGATCATATTAAAGTAACTTCAGTATTGGGATATCAAAAAACTTATAAACAAAATGGCCCATCTAATCCACCATATTAAAATTACCATGTTCGCAACATCTTACTTAATAAAAGATGTCATAATTACATATTAATATCATTATCATAGTGCAAGAACCAATAGTATGTGGATCAAGCTGAGATAAGTTTTGTCTTTAAAAAAGAATATTTCAATTGATTCTGACGGACTGCTGTAGCACAAAGTTAATAATTTATGATAAGTGTGGTCTATTTTTTCTTTTAAAGACTGTGAACTGATGGACAATAATACAAAACATTTTTACTCACATCAGCCTTTTACTTAGGCTTGCTAATAAAAACTAAACATATCTACCTAACTAAGATTAATTTTCCATTTGAATATAAATAAACTTGTGAATGTTATGTAGAATAATCTTAAGTATTTACTTAAGTGTGCAATTTATATACATATTATATTGTTGTTAATTACCAATTGATTAGCAACAAATAGTATCTGCTTTCACAGCAAACAGCAACTGCCATGCTTATGGTACAAGCACCAAATAGTTATTCCAGTTACCAGTAACGTTAACATTTTTGGCTTGACAGTCCACAGCTTGTTATACCTATAATTGCTGAACTGCCTATGAACATAATTTCTCCTAATATGCTGGAAATGGTAATATTTCTGCTTCTCTGGAATAATTGGTTGTATACGAAGAGGAGGAAGCATGTTGTTCACCAGACAGAACTAGTATGAGCAGACCGAGAAACATACATACACAAATTTCAGATCCTGTAACATGTAACCTACACATTACTTAAAAAACTAACTTTTACATTATATATCTGTCATACTGGTGATGTTTCACAAGTTGGTTCACTCCTCAGTGTGGTGGAACACATATAATGGTGGTGTGTCATGTTTCCAGATGCCGCGCACTCGTAGGAAGCACTACTCGTCGCACTCCAGGTCGCGGTCCCGGTCATACGAGGCAAAGCGCCGGCGTCTTGACGACGGGTCCACTGAAGGATCCTACAGAAAGCGGAGTCGCAGCCGGGGAGGAGATAGAGAAAGGTCAGTTGAATTTAACAACATGTTTTACTAGTAGTTAATTGATGGCACTTGAAGCTTTGGTACTTATGATGAATCAAATCAAAATACATAAACAATAACCTATTTTATTTGAGCCTTCTATGAGTCATTTGTTTTGACTTGTATCACGTTTTTATAGCTGACCCGACGGACGTTGTCCTGTCAAACGCATGTCGTAGTTTTAAGAGATTTTTGTACGCGAAATACGCGCTTTGGTTGTGGAGTTGCGAGCCCGAAATACAATGAGATTTTCTACGTAGGCCTAACTCTCTTATTTTTTCATTCTAAAGAACCTCCCGTCAGGCTGTCAATAACAAACAAAGCAAAAAAAGAATTAACGAAATTGGTCCAGCTGTTCACACGTGATGGCGGCGTGACCAAGGGAAATAGGGATTAATTTTTTATATATAGATTTAAATACTAAACTTACATTTAGCTTAGTACATTATTTATGTGCTTTTAGTAGAATCTATATGTTAATAATATTATAATAGCGCGGGAATCCGATGTATGCGATATGCACAGGACCGGTCGTTGTGGCGACGCTTGGGGGAGGCCTATGTCCAACAGTGGACGTCTTTCGGCTGAAATGATGATGATTATACAATAGTGTATCTATATGACTTATCCAAAGACAAGTCAATCAAAAAGAAAACACGTTTAATCAATATTTTTTTTATTATGTACTTTATTTAAGATGTAGACATTTTACGCAAAATAAAATCAACCTAATTTAACACGACCATGTTGTACACTAGAATATAATGTTGGCAACCAGCTGTGGCCTTGTTGATCGTTTAGTTGGTTGTAGATATTTTTGGAGTTATTTATTCAAATAGTGCACCTTTATATTCATCATTTCTTAAAAAATTTAACTACAAATCGATTTGCTTTCAATTGAGCAAATCACTTATCTAACACATGATGACATTAGCCACTGAAACTTGGTTGCTTACAATGGGTCCCATCAGAAGGCCAAAATTCACCCAAAGGGCAATGGGGAGGACTATGCTCGGAGTTTCCTTGCGTGACCGAATCATAAATGAATGTACCGACATAGCTCGAAGAAGGCAGATCAGGGCAGTCTGTTCGCAGAACAGATGGTCGGTGGGGTTCGAAAGGAACTACCATAAGACGCAGCGTTGGAAAGCCTTCCACAAGGTCGGAAGGGAATCCAATGGATGCGAGACGCACAAGACTGGCCGTTGTGGAGACGGGCTTTCGGCTAAAAGATGAATTGTCTAACATACTCTTCAATCACTTATTAGTTTTCGAAAAACATGGTAGCAATTTTTCAGAGTAATTATAAATTATCCACAGAGAATTTTAATTTACTAGTAATCTTACCCTCCGTATCATAGTGCACTACAAATTCTAATCTAACCAACCTGTGTTCTACTGCAATTCAAAAACCGCCTCTGCGACCACATACTTTATTCTGCAAATGCAGGTCAGATCATTAAGGAATCGAGCTCAAGCCGCCATCTTCGCCTTGTGGGCTTTTTCTAATCTCACATTTATGGCAGTCATGGTCGAACCCAAATCTACATAATGCACATTTCCAAAATTATATCCTTTTAAAAGTTGAACTAATGTAGAATAAAAATAACACCTCAAAGATTCTAAATATCTAGAAAACAAAACTGGCTTTTTTAAAATGTGCACATAAAAAAGAGCTATTAAGAAAACTCGAGATTCATAATATATATAATAAAATCTCTTCCTTATGGTAATTTCATTAGTCAGTCAATAATACTCGTATAAATAAAATATAATATGAACAAGCAGTCTCAGTGCCGATTGTTTCTAACTGAACTGATGATCATTTAAATTCTGTCTAGTTTCAACCAACGGTTTCGCCCGCGTGAAAGTAAAAAAATATGTACCTACGCCATGTCACTCAGTGATAAAGTAGCATTCCACTGGTGAAAGAATTTAAAATCAGTCCAGTAGTTTTTTAGTTTATTCACTACAAACAAAAATACAGATCATTCCTCTTTTTAATACTAGTAATAATTAGTAATTACACAGGGAAACAAAAAAAAAACTTATTACAGCATAGATTATTTATTGCTCGCACACACACGACATAATTTACATAGTTTAGTCATCATCATCATTTCAGCCGAAAGACGTCCACTGCTGGACATAGGTTGCAACCCTTACCAGGTCATCGGTCCACCTTGTAGGAGGCCTTCCAACGCTACGTCTTCCGGTACGTGGTCGCCATTCCAGAACATTTCGGCCCCAACGGCCATCCGTTCTGCGAGCAATGTGCCCTGCCCATTGCCACTTAAGTTTGGCGATTCTTCGTGCTATGTCGGTAATCAGTCCAGTAGTTTTTGAGTTTATTCACTTCAAACAAAATTACAAATCATTCCTCTTTGTAATACTAGTATATATAATTAGTAATTACACAGGGAAACAAGAAAAAAAAATTTTTTTGCAGCATAGATTTCGTATTTGCTCACACACACAACATAATTTACATTATTTTAATCCACATGTAATCAATGATTTGAAGAAAAAAAATAGTATCATACCCTTCTAAGTTGTATTTACTTGGGTATCCTCAACCAAATGTACACTGATTTTCAATAGATGTTCGTGTTAATTGTAACAGCTCCACTAATCAAATATTAAAGGATCATGACCAACGATGTATGGAAATCCGTCTTAAGTTGAAGCACAATAAATGTTTATTATAGACTACGCTTTATAAACTATTAAATAAAAGTGTTCATTTTCACACAAACACCCGAGTTTTAAAGTAATTAAACAAAAACGGAGATAACCTACAAATGATGTCTAACCAACTCGCAACTTGTAAAATGACCACAGATCACTCATGTAGGTACAAAACAACATTGTTAGTTATCATCCGTCTGTCATCTGGCTTGACAGCTGCATCTGCGTGAGACGAAGCACAAAATAAATATTATATTATCGGAACGATAAAATACATATACAGTACGTTGTGGTATTACTAATTACTTAGCTATTTAAGATATTGATATCATTTTTGTGATGTTTTTTTCTAAAGGTTCATACTTACGTACAAAGAGTAGCTTACGTAACTCGTACAAATGAAGAGAACGAAACGTCAATCATGACTGGAAATGTACCTAGCAATCGTTAATTTACTGTTTATCTTAAAATCATAATTCCGGATACGAAAACAGAATTCCTGAAGTGAAAAGCTGTAAAAAAATAAGCAAATAATTTCTATATTAATTTGATTTTCGTTCACGCATCTTTGCTAGACTGCTTTTGGTCAATCTCCTTTAGGTACCAGTTTGTGTCCTATTTCCCTTTCAAAATACCAGAGTTGCATAGGATTGGAAGAAAAAATACGTGTTGCGCCGATCCCCAAGTAACAAGGGCAGGTAGATGATAATGCAAAGCCAGGGTGGGTTATACCACGGTTTATGTCACGTTCCACGGGAACGGGATTAAAATATCCTATGTCCGTCTCCTGGTTCTAAGCTACCTCTCCACCAATTTTCAGCCAAATCGGTTCCGCCGTTCTTGAGTTATAAATAGTGTAACTAACACGACTTTCTTTCATATATATAGATGATGATACAACTATGAAGATAACCCAGCTTGTTGTGCAACAAATCTACCGACAATTAAGATAAATATTGCACACTTTTGTAAGCAGCATAGTTTTTAAGTTAAAATACCATTAACATTTATGTACACCCGCTCATGAATATAGATGATTTATTTCATACTAGCTTTTACCCTAGACGTCGTCAACGTGAATGTCGGGTTTATTGCGAACGTGAAGTCGAAGTCAGATAAAAAGTAGCCTGTTTTTCCTTGGGGTTCAAGCTTACTCCATATCAAATTTTCATCAAAATCAGTTCTATAGTTTGATTGTGAAAGCGTAACAGACACACCACCGAGTTACTTTCACATTTACAAATTACATAGTATGGACTGTACGGTCAAATAGTTCATAAAATAAACTAAGAGTCAATTTGACATAAATGATATCTTTCCGTATTCAGTATACCTACTGTTGCATGTCATGCCACAAATTGTCTATTTCCGTATTATTATACGTAACCAAAAATCGATGTTCTGCATTCGCTAAATGATGTGATGTATCAGATAACCTGATAACAAATAATTAAATAATCAGGGGCTAGGATCTTTGCCAAGCGTTATTTACTCAACCCAATAGGGTTCTGATTAAAAACCACTAATATTCTAAAATGAATTGGTTGTCAACAGTCATTCTAAAATGCTTTATTTATAAATTACAATCTCTGCTGTGGAGTCAATTTTAATCTGTGAAAGTGGCGACATCTGTTGGCCAAGCGTAGTTTCAGTTAGCATTCAGCTTGCCTTGGGTTCTACAGTCGCGCGCTACTCGCCGCTAGGTGGCGTTAACAGTTTCATAAATTGAACTTGAATTCATCAGTTTAAAACATTAAATAGGTATAATCAAAGACATTAAATATTTACTGGGCCATTTCACGTGAAGCGACAACGAAAAAAAGTGAGGTTCGGAAATTCGTTCATATTGGGCCATATTGTGATATGAATGTGTTCACATAATATTTTTTTTATTTGAGGTTTAGCGGTTAAGATACGGGATTCTATAGAATTCAAATGATTGACGGAAGAGCTTCTTGGAGATTTTATTTTCATAACGAGGATAATTAAAAAACACTAGAAAAAAAAATTTGGAATCTGATTAGAAAATCAAAATGAAAATTATGTGATTACGTTCATATCCCCTACAAATATGCCCAATATGAATGAATTTCAGAACCTCACTTTTTTTCGTTGTCCGCTTTACGTAAAATGCCCCACTAATAAACAGGACATAGCTAATAAAACCGTAATCCGATACTTATTACCTGTAGGGCTATTACGTAACTCTGTTGACAGTTCAAGTGATGATCACTTGTTATCAGTGTGCATCATTGAACTGTCAAACAGCTAGTTTCGTATTGCCTATCTTCAGTGACCAACTGCAGTGACGTCATTAGCCACTGGTGCCTTTAATAGCCACCTGGTGGTCATAAGTCGCTCAGTCTAGTGTGACACCCCTACACGGGGCTACACGTCAAGTCGTGTTTGTATCCGCTCTATGCACTAAAATACAATCATTTTCTGAGAAAATATGCTGAATTGCGCATTACGCTATTGCAAATCTCTTGTTATGGTAAAATGACTTGACCTAATTTGGGTTTATTTTCTTAAATATTCATGGTATTTAACGCAGTAATTAATTAGAATTCAATAATTTTCATAAAAGTTCTAGAACATTTGCTGATTTTGTGATAACGCCATCTATTGCTGAAAAGCCTTAACCTTACTTATACTCCATTCACTTCTGCATTAGACAAAAGAGGTTCATAGAAATAGTAGCAGGTGTGCACAACATTTATTTTTCGAGATAAATTCAATAGTTTTATTAAATCAATGTAAAATATTAACATAGAACAGGAACATTCTAACTTCCACATTGATTCCTTTGGAATTGCCGTGCTTCACCGAGGCTATGGATGCCTGGAGAATCGCTTGCCCGAATACAAATCCGCCTGACAACCCAACCTCCCAGAGACGGTGGGATCCCGCTCTGCAAAGTAGTCCAGAAAAACCTAATCCTAACATATGCTACTACTGCGGAGCGTGCGCGCCTGCTGGCTGTGGGAAATTGGGAGTCCGGTCTTTGGCTTCACGCACTGCTGTCGTCGAATATTGGCACCTTATTCGACGATACTACTTTCCGCCTAGCTGTTGCCCTACGCCTAGGCGCTCCTTGCTGTTCTCCTCATCGCTGCCACTGTGGCGAAGTTGTCAACAGCCTTGATCACCACGGCCTGTCATGCAGTCGAAGCTCGGGACGAATAGCACGGCACGCGAATATTAACGACATCATCCGACGAGCCCTTGTCACCGTCGGCGTTCTGGCTGTTTTGGAACCTCATGGCCTGGCACGCGACGATGGTAAGAGACCGGACGGTATGTCTTTATTTCCGTGGAAGATGGGTAGGCCTTTAGTGTGGGACGCTACCTGTGTCGACACTCTTGCGCCATCCCATCTTCCTAGCTCTTCGTGCTGTGCTGGTGCTGCCACTGCGGCTGCGGAGAACTTCAAGCGGCGGAAATATAACAACCTCGTCGGCAGTTATATTTTTGAGCCGTTTGGGGTTGAAACTTTTGGGCCGTGGGGTCCGAGTGCTCATAAGCTTTTCAAAGAATTATCCAAACGCTTAGTTGACACTTCGCGTGACCCAAGGGCTGGCTTTTACCTCGGTCAGAGATTAAGCATTGCCATACAACGTGGCCATGCCGCCAGCCTTTTGGGTACACTTCCAGTCGACAGCGCTGCGGAGGAATTTTATGACGCCATATTTTAGCTAGTAGTTTTTGCCTTTAGTGTATATATAGTTTTAATTAGTTAAGTGTTTTTATTGAATTATACTGTTAATGTGCCTTTATTTTATATAAATTAACATAGATAAATTTGATTATTGTTAGGTAAGTAAAGTACTAAACACTTCGATAAGTAAATAAAATGTTTTTTTTATAATTTTATTTCACACAATTAAAAAAAAAGATTGCGTAAATTCTAAGTACTGACAACCCCTGCTTCTTTTAGGTTTTTAACATGGGCACTAGTAGTATAAGCAAGGACTAAATAATGTATTTAATTAAAAGCCTCATACATTCAGAAGATGGATAGTTCAAACGAATTCATTTAAGTATAACAGTTGGTATATAAGTTGATTGTAATAAATTCAGCATCAATCTTATCTGTAATAAAGCACAATATACATATATTGTACTTTTATTACAAAGTGTACCGTAAAACAACCCTTTTTAACTTCTGTCTAATGCTATCGCGAATAGAGTATAGCACACTGAGGCTACCACGAGCTCATAACGTGATCCATTTTACGACCTAAACCGAACTGTTAAAGGGATGGAGCTGTATATGGTGTAGCTCGCATCACTCTTTTTCGTTCGTACGACTGACATTTTAACATATGGTAAGGCCCCTTGGCCACCGACCGAGCAATAGTTAAATTTATATAAATTTTGACAAATTTAATTCACGTTTGCTATTCAAAGCTAGATGGCGTCACTGAGGCATTTGGATGACAGTTTTTCTAAGACATGGTTATCTCATTATATCATTTTGGGTATAAATAATGGTTTTTAGTGGGGGTTTTCAGAGTTTTAATAACAAAATGATATTAGTAACATTATGAAACAACACTATTATCTTATTGTTGAAGTAACTTGCATTTTTCCAGGAAGGTATTCCTGTTTTTCACTGTTGTATAAGGATAACCACTGAATGAAATAACTATTATTAATCGAGTTAATGCTTGTTGTCCGTTTTCCTTATGGATTTAATTGTCAGTTTGGAATTTAAGTGTACTAAATAATATTATAATACTGCTAAGTACTTTTTGCTACTGCTATTTCCTTATGCCTTCACAATGTTGTATTTTTAGGGTTCCGTAGCCAAATGGCAAAGAAACGAAACCCTTATAGATTCGTCATGTGTCTGTCTGTCCGTCCGTATGTCACAGCCACTTTTTTCCGAAACTATAAGAGCTATACTGTTGAAACTTGGTAAGTAGATGTATTCTGTAAACCGCATTAAGATTTTCACAAAAAATAGAAAAAAAAAACAATAAATTTTGGGGGTTCCCTATACTTAGAACTGAAACTCAAAAATTTTTTTTTCATCAAGCCCATATGTGTGGGGTATCTATGGATAGGTCTTCAAAAATGATATTGAGGTTTCTAATATCATTTTTTATATACTGAATAGTTTGCGCGAGAGACACTTCCAAAGTGGTTAAATGTGTGTGTCCCCCCCCCCTCCCCGTAACTTCTAAAATAAGAGAATGATAAAACTAAAAAAAAATATGATGTACATTACCTTATAAACTTCCACCGAAAATTGGTTTGAATGAGATCTAGTAAGTAGTTTTTTTTTAATACGTCAAATCGTAAACCGCAATTTACCTTTTAATTTTGTACGCAACCCTCAGTGCGCGAGTCCGACTCGCACTTGCCCAGTTTTTTTTTAGTTACAGCAGTTTCTGGTTAATTATTTAGACCTAAAAAAGTACATACTTGCCTTACTACATCTATTTTCTATTTAGTTAATCCACTTTTTGCGGATGGCTTAAACTAAACCTGAGGACCAATTTTGAAACTTAAATCTTAAAGAACTAAAGAGCTCATCATTCCAAATAAAAAAAAAAAAAGTAGTAAATACTAATTTACTTATTATGATTTACAATTAGTTGAATTTAAACAACTTTTTTTAATATCATTAAATCTTGAAATCCATTTATACATAAAAATAAAAAGTAATAAAACTAAAACCCGACTACGACAAAAAAAAACGACGAAACTAAAAGTATGAAACAAGATTTCCAGGATGCTGAAATAAACAAGGTAAAAAGAAAAACCGCAGTCACACGTTATAGGTAACAACCGAAACACTTTAATAACGTGTGACTACGGCTTTTCTTTTTACCTTGTTTATTTCAGCATCCTGGAAATCTTGTTTCATACTTTTAGTTTCGTCGTTTTTTTTGTCGTAGTCGGGTTTTAGTTTTTTTACTTTTTATTTATTTAAATTATTTTGGTGTTAAATCACTGTGCTTCTATACCATTTGCAAAAGCTAAATTTAAAATTTCTAATTAATAATGGTAAATTAATTTTTGTCCACCAGAGGGCGCCACATTGAATTTTGATGATATATTTTGATAAATACCAGTAAAGCCCTTTCAAATGATATCAAACACGGTGTATTTATCTTAACATTTTTTTTAACACATGACTTCTTGTCCGCTAGAGGGCGTCACTTTAAATTTGAACAATATTTTGGAAATGTACAAGTAAAGCCCTTTCAAATGATACCAAACACGGCGTATTTATCTCCATTTTTATTTTTTACACATTACTTTTTGTCCGCTAGAGGGCGCCATATCAAGTTTTGTGACACGTCACGTAACCTATGTTCAGCGGACAATTAAGACGGTTCTAACGATACCTCATACGTCGAGTTCCGATAAGTAGATTAGGAGCTATGTGGGAACAGATGAACAAACTCACATACATACATAGCCTGTCAAAATCATAACCCTCCGTAGTCGGGTAAAAACTGACTGACTTACATATAAACGGACACCGAAACTACTGGGACTAGGAGCGTGAAATTTTGCACAAGGTATTATTTTATGACGTAGGCAAGCACTAAGAGAGGATTTTCCAAAATTCACCTCCTAAGTTGATGAAACGAGAGAAAGTTTGTATGGATAAACCTACTTTCAAGCGGGCGAAGCCGCGGGCAGAAGCTAAAGGCTAAAGTTACAACTACATTAGACCGACGCACACGTGTAACACGCCTGATTTGTACGTAGAACGACGTCGCGTGGCGTGGATCAAGTGTAGCTCTACAAGTCTAGTTTCCATATAAAATGTATGGAGACCGACGCGCCCAGATCGGCGCGTGTGTGGAACACGTGTGCGCAGTGTAGTTCTACCTTAATGGTAACATCTTGTTTTACTGAACAAGAATAGAATAAGCTAAACAACAAGCTGCATTAATTCGAACAAATCCTGCTACCAAGTCTATGTAACAAACAGATTTAGCAAGATCGAATCTTAACTTACTTATTACAGTGTAGTATGGACTCGTGTCACTTGTTCGGTCATTACGTCTACCTCTCTATCATTACCAGTTTCCAATCTGGTCCATCGCTAAAGCTAGCAATATCGTGAGATGAATAGCAGGAAACTGAACTGCACATACCGTTTTTGCCTGATTACTGGTATACACATAACCAGATCAAGTATTGAAAGATTTCCTGACACGAAAGTTATTATTTACTAGCTTCTGCCTGCGGCTTGTCGTCCGCGTGAATGTTGGTTACTGCGGACGTAAAGTCGAAGACAGATAAAAAGTAGTCTATGTCCATCCTTGGATTTCAAGCTTCCTCCGTATCAAATTTCATCAAAATCAGTTCAGTAGTTAAACCGTGAAAGCTTAACAGACAGAGTAACTTTCACATTTATAATATTACTATGGATTTGCCACACAGCCGTTAATAAATCAAAATGTATATCCCTTCTCCTAGTCGAACTATCTGTAATCCTTGACGATTACGATGTACACAAACATGCAGCAATTATACTGTTTCGAAACCGTCACAATTTCGTGCCGATAGATTCGGAAGGTAGGTATTGTGCATTAGGTGGGTTTAGAATTCTGCCTCTTACCTAGTTGCAAAGGAAACACCGTAAGGATACGTATATTCGAATGTATTATAAGATGGTATTGAGCGAACCTAACGGTGTTTCAAGGTACGGGTTAGTGTACGGTATCTGCAGATTAGGGCCCGCTGTTGGGGCATAAGTCATATTGTGGGGAGTCGTGCCAGGTGAATGAATCGACCCCGCTCCCAACCACTACTGCTCCTTACGGGACCCCGCGCTTATGTAATTCTATTTGCTATCTCCGATCTTGTGCAATTTTCCTTTGTGAATCTGAAATAATGCTCACGTGAATCTTGATGAGTATCACGACAAAAAACGTTTTTGCAAAGTTATTTTGCAATTTTGATTTAGATATTGGTTGTATGTTTTTTTTTTCGAATTTTAATTGTAGGTCACAGCTAGGTAAACCTAAATAGTGTGCAAGTTCTATTGTAGCGGCATATTTAGAATATCACCATTACAATAATTTATTACCTGAGTACATCTCATGACAAGTCCAATAAGCTCAAACACGGCTAGGAAACACTGTTTTATAACGGAACTCCTTCCTGCTCCATCATCAGATCAGTTCGACTATACAATTTTCATTAGAAAATTTATATTTATTTATATAAAATCGGCTTCGTTCTAGTCTCTTTACTATCTTAATCGAGATTTATCTTATTGACATTCGTGATATATGTATCAATCAAACGAAATATCAATCAATCGAAGCATTTGTTTCAATTAAACCATGTACGGGCACTTTTGAATTGTCAAGGAGTTGAGGAGTTCAGGCCATCTGTGGTCTTCTTCATTAGTTCCAATTGATACTCTCTGAATGCAAATGCTTGATTTGTTGATGAAAATGGAACCAATCAGAAGGTGTATAAAGAACTCTGTTATTTAAAAACTGTTCCGAGGTAACAAACATAAAAAGTAATACAATGTAATTGAGAATCTCCTTTATTGTAATCGGTTAAAAATAAGTTAAATATTTAAAACTTCATCATATTGAACTACCAAGCGAGTCGGGGTCCTAGGTCGTTCGAGGAACTGGATTATGAATACATTTTAAACGATAAAAGATCACTTTCATATTGTTCAGTTAAAATAATTATTCGCGAACAGCCATGTCTTTGTTCTTCTTGTCAGCATAAATAAGAAATTATCTCTCCATTGCAATCTTGTTTCTTTATGTGTACAGAGATCATCCGAAGCGACTGACGCAAGACCGTTCCGAAATTTATGGAGACGTGGCTTTACAACAATAAATAAGTAATTTTACCGAGTTACCATAAAAAATGGACTGTGTATGTGCAAAATCGAGTTTGGCGGCGTCTTTTTGTTGGCGCTCGTCAAGAGGTGCCAATCAATTACTACATGATTAATTATATGGTTCTTGTTGTACAAATTGGCAGCGCAACCTATGGTACTGCTGTCACACGTGTCTGATTAACGTAACGGCCTTCCATGTGTGGCGTTTCGTGGGAACGCACTTGACTTTTATTTTCCTCTTTTCTTCATTTGGTCACGCTAACATTGACATTCGTTTCGTTTACCCTATTGACCAAGATTTACGTGCGAATTTCTTCTTATTCGATTTTATGAAGGGTTTCTCCATAATATTTTCTGACTGACTTAACTTACATATAACGCACAGCCGAAACTACTGGGACTAAGAACGTGAAATATTGCAGTTTTCTTTTATGACGTAGGCAAGCACTAAGAAAGGATTTTCCAAAATGCAACCCCTAAAGGGATGAAACGGGGGTCAGTTTGTATAGAGAAACTTACTTTCACGCAGGCGAAGCTGCCGGCAGAAGCTAGTTTATAATACCTGGACTATACATCCTTATGCAATTGATGTAGTGAAGTTTTTCGGTTCAATTACAGATGAAACAACATGAAACGAATGTCTGTAAAATGGCTTCATTGGACTGATTGAATTAATATAAAATTGTAAATGCAGGCAGTTCTGATCGCTGCAAGCATTGCGCCGGATTCCAGTTCTGTTTTTACATTCTGGTTGCGTGTTGTTTTTTTCATGCATTTTGGAACCGGCCAGTGTATTAAACGTTCTCATTGCCAATCTTAATAGTAGGTTCTAGAAGTGAAGTAACTTGATTTCCAACACGAAAGAGACGTGGATGCACTTTTAAACTGTTTCATAAACTCTGTAAAAAAAATTGTTAATTTAAAACTATTAGTAGCAAAAGCAGTTTTTACTCTTCAAGTTCCTAGTAATTATGAAATAAATCCCCACAGTATACCTACATAGGTATGAACGTGGTCAAGTTGTAAAAGTGTAATCCTGAATATTGGATGATGAATAAGATTATGATACACTCTAGCAAGACATTGTTAAATGTTTACTTACATCGCGACTGCAGTTTATAAACATAGAATATTGAACTGTCCATTGTTACGAATTTATAGGTATAGTTAAAAGGTAAATTGAGTTAATGTTATAGACATTACAAGTTACATTTGTCCAAGAGGCCGGTGAACCCGGTCCAAGTGTTCCGGATTTAAGAGCTTAACATAATAACGAATTGAACACGAAGTACTATAAATTGATATTTTGCACAAAGGGCCGGCGACAGTAATTGCTGGTTTGTCGGCAAATTGCGCATGTACGTGTTGTGAAAATGATTTCTTTAATCGCACACCCGACTCTGACTCAAGGATACAACGGCTAATGCCAAACTGTAATTTATAGCAATCAGCACCTTCATATGCATCGAATAATCACAACCTGTTGAATAAGCGTCACAACACTTTTTATTCGCTGCATACTATAATGCTGATGTTGTACTTACATGACTGACTGTACGTGTCGATATGTTTTCATTTTCTTGTCTTTCGCAACGATTGTATGCCAAGGACCTCTGAAAGGTCGTTTACTAAAACGGTAATCTTTATTTTTTTATCTGTGAGTAAATAATGTATGATTTTTGGTTGTCACTAAATGAAACCACGTCATCTCTTTGATTTCGTTTGGGAATTCCTAACTCTATTGCGCATATGGCATAAGCACATCAATGTATCACAACAAGGTTTTTTGTCTTATTGTAACGTAAATCAAATCTGAATTGCTATTGTTTTTGAAACAGTAAGGAGATTGCTAAATGAGGAAGCATCCAAACGGCATTGTTATTTAGTGAAAAGTGCAACATCTCGTAAGAAGTGACCGGCGATTGCGTCCATGGCGAGCACCAATTGTCGCAAGAGCTGGTGTTTCGAGTATAATTCAGGTGACAAATGCTGGCTGTGCGCGCGGGGTGGGGGGTGGGGGCGAGAGGCGTTGTTCTTGACACAGTAAGACTAGAAGTGCAGTAGGTAGGTGCAGCTGCGGCCCACGCTGAGCTTTTTGCAAGCTGCTAATACGACTATCCACAACCGGTCTCTGAGCTTTAAATGTGCTGCATTCTTGCCGTTCGGTAGTTTGTATTTTGTTAAGACAAAGCCAAATATGCGTAATATTAATGATAACGTACCGTATATAAGTATATTAAGGTGCAAAAACGTATACAGTGTAACTAGCTCACCAGTAAAATCGGTGATTGTAATGTAACCTCTGACCAGCAACCGTGTCAAGTTCCTTGTTCACGATGATAAAGTACTGTACATATTTACGTTGAACCATTAAAGGGGTATTAAATTAGATAAAAGTGAACACGACCTCATTAATATCGTATTAGTATTAGCTTCGAATATAACAATTTATAATATTTTTGATTTCTCCGCGTTCCCGGCTCGGTACGGCACGCGGTGCGCGAGATTTATCTGGCGTGATCTGCGTAGATCTCGGCCAAGAAACGCTTTCCATGTCGCGAGGCGGAACGCCGCTGCGATTTATGCCTCGTATCGCCACGTCTGATAAAATCCGATTGGGGATTTATGCCACTTGCCTGTTGCCTGTTCGTTACTCCTCGCACCTTTGACTTCCTAGCCACTCATTTTATTACTATGCTTTTATGGTCGGTACATTTTTTGCACGCTTCAACTCAAAGATCACGAACTCTTAATGATCATTGTCTGAATCGGTGGCGGAAAAAAACTATTGCTACTTCCTTAAATAAGATACTTGCACGCTGTCACATCATTTTTTTTGACACAAACACAAGGTAATATTCATTAAAGAAAATTATTTCCTTGCTAACGTATTGGATTATGATGGCGAGGTCGCATCTCATCATATCCTGTTAATTTAACAATAGCTCACCGAACCGCGCATCGGCCTTGCGTCGTCTTTGCTTTGCGAGGGCTTTATCAGGGTCTTCTCCGACACGGCGCCTGTACGTCTATTCTTTTACGTCGGAAATTCATAAGCATATCTATTTGTCATTTCGTCAATTGGTTTTTGACGTTGATCCAAGTCATCAATTCTAGTAAACAAAAGCAATACATACGTATATAAGTAGCGCACATAAATGATTTGTTTATTGTGTTGAAGAATTGAACAAAGACCGCCAGGAAAGATACATCTCTTGCTGCTTTGCAGCTCATCCTGCTCCCAATAAAATTATCATACTTGTGTTTATCACTTCTGAGTGAGTTTTACCTCACTTTGTTTGGTGGAATCAAATGACTTCTCTCTCGCCTGGGTAGAATGAGAGGGAAGCGTCAGACACTGAATAAAAAACCCACCTGTGTTCCGTTAATTGCGATTCCTGGCAGGCCTCTGCTCTAAGGTTTTACCTCCCTTCATTAAAATTTACTTTTGAACAAACTTCTTTTTTATTTTTAACTGTTACTGCTTTCAGACTGTTATGTATCACAATCTCATAGAAAACCTATAAATATAAGATGCCTTATAATGTTCCCACTGCTGAGACTCTGGTCTTCTCTCTAGGAGAGGAATGAGGGATGGGCCGTAAACCGCATCGTCGCTTTCCATCAGGTGAGATAGCGGTCAAGCGCGAACCTAGCAACAATTTTTAAAATATTCACCGCGCGGGCCCAGTGCGAAAAGGTGTCATGTCTTCGAATTTTAGGTTCTCTTATGCTTCTGGCTGGGTTTGAAATCACGACCTACAATTTGAAAGTCGGGGCCGTTACCGCTGGCCCTCTGCTCCAAAACGCATACTAATTATATCAAGGCGCTTTACACGACTGCAACATAATGCTTGTCCCTACGTTTAGATATATCGTCACCGTCAGACGGACGTCTTCATGAAGACGGTCATTTATTCCGGCTGGCGCTGTCGTCGGCTCTATTGTACGAACGAACACATGTGATGGAATCAACGACCGTTTAGTGAGAGCTCGACGATTTATCACGCCAGTAAAATGTATCTTTGACTGAGTAAAATTAAACCAGGCATCCGAAACATACTTTTCTAATTTTAGAATTACACAAGTTGCCAAATTCGAAATTGATAACGCTTCGGCCGATTGATTAATAAGAAAATACCTTGCGCGTGGTTATAAAATCATTCGTATGAAAGACCACGGTCATAAATACAGATCGGTATAAACAATATTTGAGCCAGCAAAACGATCGCATCATTTATGTCGTAAAATCCTATAAATCACTCATCTTGGCCCCTAGTTGGATAGTTTGTAAATCATTCCTACGATAGATACGACTTTATATTTATCCAAGACCATGTTTGTAATAACACATTCGATCGACATGGCATTATTTGATCATTATGACGGACATCAGGCCCCGTTATATTAGCGTGAAAAAGATATCCTTTCGATACAGTTGTCCACAAAAACTCTCGAGTGATGCGTCGTCGTTGCAACGGTCAATACTTACGAACAATGATACCATTGTCACGTCCGCGGAAATCGGCCCGGATAGACTCGAGTTCGCTCTTTTCAATCGGTTTGGAGAAAATTGTGCACACGACGCCGTCAACCATATTGCCGGCTAAACGCTCATTATGATGAGTGATGACATAATGACTTAATAGGCTGCCTGGTGAATAGTCATTACCTAACAGGCATAGAAAAATCGATCCGTGCCTACTTATTGGTTACGTGATAGATTTGTTTATGCAATGACTAAATAACCATACAATAATATTTTTTTATAGCACGTTAGCATTCATATTGTATAAAACATTAAGTCGCTCCGTGGATTGGTACAATGAGTACATTTATTCTATCGTAGCCGCACGAGTTGGTGCGTTGAAGAAATGCTCAAAGTGCACCGTGACACGATACCTGGTCGTGGCTGGTTGCGAAGGAGCCGTTAGTCGCGTTTAGGTGCGGACAGGAGCGCGGGCCAGCCGGTGCGGGATCGATTAGTGAACCGGTCCCCACAGTACGTTGACTCCCGAGGGCCACTGTCTGTGCCTGCGGACGCGAATTATGCACCTCTCGCCATTGCGGCACTCCCCCCACCTTTACCCCAAACATGTAGGCTCTTGTACAGTACTCGGCACAGAATTCTCTAGTGATGCCTACTTCTATTTTTTTAGCAGTTATCCCCGGATATTATAGTACTCCTTTAATAACTTCATGATTTCGCAAATCATTGTTTGAAAATGGTATGTTAGAAGAACATGATTAAAGGCATTTTTCCTTGAAGAAGAGTAGTTGATTGAAGGTGCAGTAAACCACAACTAGTTTCACTCCATGGATGACAGGTTGTGCCGGTATCTCGTTGCTTTAACTACACATGTCCGCTTTTGCGTAATTGCTGGCAGGTGCGCCGACGCTGTTCTGTCGTTTGAGGCAATTATAGGAAAACGCGTACCTTTTTTCACTCATGTAAGACGCCGGTTTGATCACCCAATCTGTACCATGAAACCACCCTGCTTGCTGGAGAAATCGTATTCGCCAAACTAGAATTATTTATCATTGTTGCCGCCCTTAATTTTTTACACTAGTTATGTTTACGCTTGTTACGTATGGTCACAATAACACGTACCTATTGCAGCGACATGTGTCTAGTCAACACCCGTCTGGTCGGAGAATCCTCCCATTTCAACGGTGGTGTGCGGGGCTTTACACCCTTTTCCGCGTTCCTCTAAATAAAACACAACATAGGTAGGTAATTTTAAAAGTTGTCAAGTCGCGCAAAACTGACAAAATCACAGAAGTAATATTTAAGGCACATACCTCAAGTACATACTTGTTTCTGCAAAAGCGCATATTGGTATAAATTATGAGAATGTTTACTACTATTGTTATTGAAAGTCCAAGAATAGGATACAAGTAATGAACGCCACGCTACACTATTGACATCAATCATTTATTGTTTAGCTGGTACCAAGTAAACTGGTAGAGTAAACAAGAAGCAGTCGGTGCTGATTAAAAGTGATAAAGCTGTCTGGTATCGTCCTGGTAGAGTAAGGGCCTAGTGGGGAGGCGGGGTGCGGGGCGCGTCTCCGGCCATCGAACCCGCGTGGGTCGGAGGTCAGCGGCGCGACACACGTTCATTAGTGCATTCGTGCGCCCGCGCAGGCCTGTGCAGCCCTCCCTGTACATGTTACAATATGTGCACTTGCATGCAAGGCAGCATTTCTTAGAACATTGACACGCGACTCCTTCGACTATCTTTGGTTCATACCACCCGGAATGTGAGGTATCTCGCGTTGCGTGTGCCTCCCTGAACATATGTCGCTTTAGACAATGACAAAGCGTCTGGCATTATTCACATAAAGGTCGTTCTACTGATGTTGACTAAGGTCCCATCACGGAAGCCATAAATTTTTATTTTCTGTCCTGTCCAAACTCAAGTAATATTAAAAGCTGTAAAACGTCGAACATTTTCATAAATATGTAGTGTCCTTTGATATTTTTACTTTTGCTTAAAAGTGCAATTTACGAAGCCGGCCCGGTTAATTCGTCATTTCTTTGTCGAGTACGCACCTATTGTTGAATTAAAGGTTTTTGCGAGGACATTGCGCTTCTCAGGGCCAACGCGAACTATATTGTGGTTTTATGTTTTCCGTAAAATTCATTTGTCACTATATAAACCCGGTTGTTCACCCCAATACTTGTTCTTTTGATTAATGTCTACCCGTTCGCCTACACTAGATTATTTTAAATATTAAACTTTCCTTTTCATTTTACAATAATATGTCTAGGAAGCTTATTTTGACTGGAGACCATAATTCTGAAAGTTGGAATATTTATCAGAATGGGTCTGTGCTTTTAGCAGATTGATATTGAGTTCATTTATCTAATTCGTAGTAGTAGACATATGCAATGAATTGTATGAGTCAATCGAGAAAGTAAACCAGTAAGCATTGTTCCGAGTGGATGCGCGTTGTACTGAGTGCGTGGGCACAGGCAGCAGCGTGAATTAAAGCAGCTCTCTATACATTACTCATCGTTATTGCTATCGCCATTTTGGAAGACGAAAGCGAGTGTAGGCTTTAACTCGTGTTCTATGAAGCTAACTAATTAATTTTATTTTGAGATAAAAGGGTGTTTTTTATATATATTCCCACCACGGTCACTAGTCACTTCACATGAGTGACTTTTCATAAATTGATTCACGCTCGATGAACGCTTATTTGAGCGTACTGAAGCTTCTAACTTTAATAGTCGTGCATTTATAGACATGTGCGTTGCATTGAAAAACAGAAGTGGTTCGTATGTAGGAATAACCAATTCTGTTAAAATAAAACAGAAATAATAACAGCATTAGTAGTTGATCCATAATTAACGTTATGAAAGGTGTGTACTGAAATAATCTCGGTGACCTTTTATGCCACCTTTGAAAGAAGTGATGAAAGATGTAAGTCTGCTGGCTTATAGATATTATACAGATAACATTGTTGCCTCATTTAAAAAAACGTAGCAAAGGTCCAACTACCCGAGACGTCTACATAGCAGAACGTCTAATTAGCAAATGATCTATGTATATCTATAGCAAAATATCGAACTACACGAAACGTCTGAATAGCTATCGCTAAAATGGTATATGTAACGAAACGCCTGACTATCGAAATGTCTATGTAGCAGAATGAAGCAAATCAACTAACGTTTCGTAAGTCGTGAACCTTATTTTTGAAATAAATATTAAAACCACAATAATATTAAATTCATCCTACCTACGTGGTTAGATATATTCATTTTTTATAGGTACTTATTGATAATACTGCATATTTTTTTAACCATATTAAAAAAAAGCATTTTAAAATAAAAATAAATATTAGTCCGTGTAAGGCGACACAGTCCAAACGAACAGTGGTTAGGGCTCCAGTGACAGGAACCTGATCACGATGTGAACCGTGCTTTTTTTATGCATGCTTTAGGAGGGTAGGTGGCAGGAAATGTGACCTTAACCAACCATATCCCAACGGCTATTAAAATACTAAAAGCGATGACTTTGCTAGCCCCTGTTAGCAATCCCATCAGTGCGTGTCGATCCAGGAAAAAAGGGTTCCATTGTGCAGTCATCTAGAAATAACAACGAATGCAGCCATAGGACTAAAAATTTGCTTGGTATGATACACTGTACTAGATACTTAAAGCATCGTAGAAATAAAATTAAAATTACCTAATTATTATTTTTAACTTACCTAATTGGGATGAGATAAAAGTTTCGGTTTGGAAAGTATAGTGATAAAAATTTAAGAGAGTAAGCTTATTAGATAGTTTGGTCATGTTAGGAAGACGAATGATAGATGATTCAAACGGATATTAGTAAAAAATTCCTTCCTTATATCGTTACATACTCGGTACAAAGTTTTCGCATCGCATATGTTTCAACGTGAAAAGACGTTTGTAAAATCGTTACGGGCATACTCTATTGCTTATTGCCTGAATCGAACCTCTAGTATAATGTATCGGAAAGTGATTCGATTCCTACGAATGTGACAGTGTAAGAAACAAAGGTGTTTACTTTTACTAATATACACAAAAAGTATAATAATGTGATTGTTCATTGTGGCAGACGAGTCTCGTAGAAAGTATCCGGCGCGTGCAAGAAGTGAAGAACGGTAATTGCAACCGTATTGTTATATCTCTACTGTTTATAATTATTAGCACTGCTGCCACTATGCGCGAAATTAGCTATCCATTGTGTTGAACGTATTTTGATCTAGTTTTCTTGAGAGATCGCATAATTTGTAATATCTTTAAAAAAATATGTTGTGATCTAACAATATTTGTTTTTGCTTTGTGTGCAGTAGGAAAACAGTACCTGAAAAGGGGGCAGCCGTTCAGAATCAATCGTTAAGTAATGGTCCACTAAAGTCTTAACAGACGGATTGCATATAAACTGCACGCTAGCCGCCTAGCTGCAGTTTGGTTAGTTTTTCTGTAATCGACATGACTGCCAAACTACAAATTATATTAAATTAAATTTTTATATAGTCAGATTTTACTGTAAATATTGGAATGAAGTTCAATTAATTTAAAACGCCTGCGACGACGATTTCCCCAAAGACAAGAGCAGTTCGCCTTCGATTCGAATCGTAAAATTACAGGTTTAAGTTAATTTCCTTATGTTTTGATGATTGCTGGAAAGTGGAAGGAGATTCATTTCACAAGTTTTAATATTTAACGTACAAAAAATAAATGATCTTTATTCTTGAGAATAAAAAAGTAGTTGGTTTTAGTGAATTCACATTAGTGAGGTTACATAACCTCACTAATTATATAAAACTAAACAAACCAGAATAAATAAAAATACGCATTCTGTCTCGTTTAGAAGATAATCTAAACTCAAGCCATATTACGTACGTATACGTACCATCATTACTTTTAGCATAGGTATCCAAAAGAGCCTTTCTCTCTCAAAATAACTAACCGTGACATCTTTTCACTTTCGCCATTACTATGTCAATCAAATTCTGAAACAATTTGCAGTTAGCAGATACTAATTAGCTTAATTTTATAATAAATTAGGTGTTGCACCGCCGAGCTAGTCGCATTCGCGTTGAACTTTTCTTTCTAACACACAAAACCTGTATTTTGTGGGATCGAGCCCTGACGGCTGTCGGCGGTTGGCGGTGGGCGTTCAGTGAAAGCTTTCAATGTGAGCTTGCTCACATTTTGTCAATTAATAACATTAGTTACAAACTCTCCATTTCGTAGAATACTAATAAAATTTTAATAGCTCGCTGTCACAAGTACATGTTTATATCAGTTTTATTGTAACATGAATTTAATTACCAACAATATTAATTTAATGTACCATTTAATAAAAACAAAGCGTGATAGGCATATTGTTAAGAGTCAGTTACAAATTAAAGAATTAACGTTAACGGTTCAGGTAATTCAATGTTGAAATCTGTTTTAACGAAGAGAGTCTGATAAGGAATCTCCATTGTATTCATATGAGCTCCAATCGATTTGAATGTACCAAATATATATACGCGTGTTTGATAAATAGTACCAAATCCGTTATGTGTGAGCTTCATGGAACTCTAGTACATAATGCTTTATTGTTTCACCACGGGATGCGTGGGTGATAACTTGCTCTACAGTATATAGGTCAAATAAAGTACCACACAATTACATAGATGATAATAATAATTAGTCGTAATATAATTGTTTCAAATTTTCCCAACAGCAAATGTACACACACATGACCTAAAATACACATGTTTTTGTACAATAGTGAAGAGAAGACTGGCATAATGAGTTCACAAGATGTTTTTGAATGTAATGCGATATGAAAAGATGTGGGGTATTGGAGCAAGTGCCAACCTAGACCGACTACAGTTAGTTAGCTTTAGTTCTGACTCAGCATCGGTAAATGATCACGTTAACCCGAATCGTCAAGAACACTTACGTATTGTCTTCAATAGCTCTATTTACTCTGATTGTGATCATTGGCGTAGCTAGTCCCAAGGGGCTGTATCAAAAGTTATTGAGATGTTTTTTTTGCCATATTAGGATTAACTAGCACAGGTTGGAAGCACAGAAACAGTGAGACTGAGTTGCGATAGGCTAGTGGATAACATGTTACGAATTATTACACATGTCGGGCCCCTGTAGGCTCGGGGCCCCGTATCATTAAAAAGATGGTAGCTCCGCCTCTGATTGAAATGTATTGGTTTTTACTCGATGATGAGTGCCCGACTGAGTTCTTCCAAATTTTCGAAAGTAAAAATTGTCAACCTACATGACTTGCAGTATATGCATGTACCTACCTAACAATTATACAAATCATTAGGAGATATAAGCTGATGACGAACGCTACTTGAACCATGGCATTGACCGTCGCGTGAAACAAAGCAGTCACACATAGGAAAAATATAGACGTTTTGTCTTTGAATATATTGAATGTACATACAGCGTGCGGATATTTTGCATCGTAATGTAGCTTTATTGATAATTTATTCAATACAATGTGTTTGTGCTTATGCACAGTAAGTTCGTTCGTTAAGCTAGGTTGCTATATAAAGATAAACCGTGACGATTCGACGTCGATTATGCTAATCGAATCATTTATTTCCTTTTTCGTAGGAAATAAAAATGCTTATTGTAAACAACGCTGTCGATGCACTCATCACGGTGTTTACACGGATTACAATCAGGTGCGGGTCACGATTACGGAAGTTCGATACTTATTTGAATCATTTTCGTCAAGGACTGGTTGCGAACTAGCATGTGTACGTACTTATTAAGTGCCAGATAAGATTCCTCACCGTACAACAGTGACCATAATGACTGGGGACCTTGTCGCGCATCGATATCGGCTATCCTAAAGGGAAGACAAGTAGGTAAACAAGGTTTCCGTTTAAGGATTGGCAATGCATCGGCCGCCCACGTATTGTTCAGATATCGACGGAGGCGTCACACTAAAACATTGCAAACGATCATTCGGTAATTCGTTCGTTCACGGAAGTATTTAATAACCAGTTGTTCCATGTAAATCGGTTTACTTTTAAGTCATAACTTATGTGGGAATATAATATACTCGTACCGCTCGTGATGTAGGGTCCGATCATATAGGTACTCATGTATGTTATAAAAAAAACGCCGGCAACCTTTTGAAGAATTAGCTTTTTGCGTTATGGACATGTACAAGTTTTTTATTCCAAAAGTATGGTTAAGTGTCCACGATTTCTGATACTGAATCCAACATTTAAAAGTCAGCTATTATGATGCATTAATATGTATATTAATCAAAAGATATGATACAACGTTAAGTTACTAAGAATAAAAAAGTAGGCGGATAATAATTGTCAGAATCTTGACAAATCTTTTTCGAAGAAAGTTTTAGTCTAGGAAGTTCGCCTGTCATTGAATTGAATGACGAAAACATTTCACTTTCATCAATTAGTGAACAACATAAAGGTGTCAGATGTCCTGAGATGAACTCTGTTAATTATTGCCATTTCTCCATTAAACGAGTCGACTCGATATGGTCGTCTCTAATACATCAGAATGCGAGCGTGGGTGATGTTATTTAGTCGGTGGTGCGCGCTAAGCTCAGAAAGCTCAATGTTTAGTTTACGCAATCAGATATTCGCATCTCGCGTAAACTTTGATCACTTTTGTTTTCAAACGTCTTCCGAGCTTTGCCGTGGCCCACTCTCAGCGGCCTTGATTGTTATCCACCCGCACCGCTGCACATTGTCTGCAGTCGTTTGTCATGTGACGTGACATGATTTCCCTTTTATCAAAAGAAATATTAATAAGTGAAAGTTTCCTTTAAAACCAGCTGCAACTATGAAGATTTATTACAAGTATTTTAAAGTAATTGACGTGTCAGAAAGTAACGTCAAACGTTTAACCTTCTTCTCGACAAAATACGCTCTTCCGCGTTTCGAATACTATGAAGATATGTTTTTTTTCTCATTTGTGTGTCACGTAGTTCAGGTAATTACTAATGATGAAGAGTTTTATTAATGCCGAGTTGTCTGCAACACCTGGGGTAATACTACCGTTGTAGGGCACTCATCGAACTCATCAGGAAATTCCATTGCATTTACTCACTACACAAAGATAAAGAAAAGTTATTCATGAACAACAGTTCATGAATAACTTTTCTTTATCTTTGTGTCAAACGCATACTATTGTTATAGTGTGCGTTTAAGCTGTTGATCCCCGCATTAACGCCGGCGTTCACGAGCCATTGTCTTACTATTGTGTCTCTAATTACGCACTCAAAAGGTTAAAATACAAAAACTTATAATTACATATAAATAAACTAAAAATATTAGTGAGGCAGGTAAACTATCTGAAGAAATGTGATAGCTACAAGATGTAATATAGCACATAAGTCTTGAATTATTTTCAAATATGGATAAAATATTGAACACCAACAATTTTAGTCGATTTCCGACGTGTGATTGAAAGATCACGCGTTTCTTTATTGGAAAGTTTTACCCTAATCAGTGTCGGGTATAACCACCCACATGTGGATCATTTCTAAGAGCAGCACAATTGCCGTCTCCTTTCTAATCGCACATCACAAGTGTGACGCTGGCCCCGAATACAAATTATGGGAACAAGCAATTTCTTGTATGAAGGATGGCGAGCGACGGTAATGTGGCTGGCGACACCTACGCGCCTACACTTCGAAGAACCAACTGTACGACGAGCTGACTTTCTGCCCCAATTACACGTGTCTCCAAGCTGGTACTTACCAGCACGTGGGCATTGCAACTTTCATGAGTCTTCGATCACAGCCGTCGTTGTTGTAATTCAAACATTGAAAGGAACACGTGTTCTGAGCACGCCGCACGTAGTTATCTGAATATGCCAAAAGGTTTTTCCAGCTTTATCAACACAATTACACAAATGTTTCATCAAATTCCTTTTTAAACTTCCATAACTTTATTATCAACCTCCTTGTGATAATAATTTACGTCTAGGTATCTGTTGGTTAGATTTTACCTCCATCGTGGTTTGTTTTGTTTATTTTTGTCTGGGCCGAAGGTTGTACCAAATGCGTGAGTCACAAACTTGTACAGGATCTTTGTTGTGCTTCCGAGAAGCTCAACGGGTACGTCTTTGTGGGAAAGGTGTTTTAATGCAGGTCGACGGACTGATTTCTCCTGTCCTGCTTACCGGACGATATAAAACTAAAAAATAATTAAATGTCTTGGTCGGTTGGAAGCCGCCACCGAGTTAGATTTCGTTTTATTCGTGATCCTTAATTTGAGATGTCGAAAGGTACTGTTCCCACGGTTTAACATTTGTATTAGGTTTTTTTTTTTATAATTTCGGTGATTGAATAAGCATTTCAGTATTTTTAATGCTTTTTATTTTTTTCTGTGCAGGTAACCTTTACAAAACAATCTACTTTATTAATTATAAAAGTACCTACTTATTATCAAAAATTACTTGTAAATTTTTCCTCACTAGTTTTGATGTCGGAATAACCAGAGACAATACACATTGTCCTAATTGGAATAATAAAATTTAAATCCATAATGGGAAATATGTAATTGACTGATGAGGCATTTAATACTAAACAAAATTTATAATTAGATATTGTACCTAAACAATATGTTCCCTTTGTTTTCCTTGTGCACCCAGTGGTTTAACGTGAACAGTAACATGAAAAGAACCAACAAGTAGAGGTACATAACGGAAAATTTTACTAATGAAATATCATAAATGGCACAAAAACCTGTGTTGACCGATATACTTTAATTGAAAGATGACGAATCGGTATCGAGTAATGCTCGGTTATACCTGGTTAGTTGTTTGACCCCAATGATTAATGAGGACCGTTACTTCCTAAGTCACATACTATTGCGTTATTTTTTGAAATACTTAAATCTAATGTAGGTGCGCACAGTAGGTACCTATGTACCTCATCATCACAGAGATAATTTGCTAAATTATCGTCATCTTTCATGTCGAGATGGATTACTTGAGAAGCACTTCTCAAATGTGATGACTACAAACAAAATATATAATCAGTTTGTTACACACAACAATAAAATCAAATAGTGGCGTTGAATCCTATAACTCCAGGAAGCCTATTTATGGTCAGTATTTTGATATGTAATTTAGATTTGTCGGATTCAAACTCGTGTCTGGTAGATCAGGTTTCCGCCGTAGCACCATTTATGGTGTCGGATTAATTCGCCGTGGTCATTGCTAGCATCGAAGCACTTAAAACGCTCGACTAATAATACACATGTTCACGGATTGTACCGTGCAAGCACTAACCACACGGATGGTAAGCTCATCGACCTTACCTTTTAAAGTGTAAAGTGGCTTTTAGTGTCGACACCCGGTGCGTGACTTATGCGTTTTCATTCCCGTGCACGTTGATCATACCACCAGAAATGCGGAAATCTTAATTTTAGTAACTCCAGAAGGTTCAATGTCTAGAAATCAGTTTAAATCAATTGACTTTAATACTGAGAAAAGTGACATCGTCTTGGCGGCGGCCGATTTTTCTTTCGTTAGTCTAGCCGGCCTAGTAATGAACCATTTGGGTCATTGGACCTCGCCGTTTGTCGGCTACTCGCCGCGCTGCCGCCTCCGGTGCCATTATTTTTTGCCGCCATTTACGTGCCACCAATTGTATAGTGACGCGGTCGCCTACAATCGCAGGTCGAACAGTGTTTTTGCTGATGATGAATGTATGTAAATATATACGTACCATCAATTTCGTATGTTTTCCTTTTCATATGTAACGGTGATTGTTTGATTGAGGGTTTGTACAAATAATCTTTGTTTAGGATCAGATGTAAGATGTAAGGTACCTAACGGTATTTCGTTTAGAAGAATCTGAGCAATTACTGTCAAAAATATTGATTGGATGATGTCTCGGCTATGATGGACTAATTAACTAAAATGTATGCAATGGGTATTAGCTATAATCAAGCGCTTATTCGTTTTCGATAGCATTTTGGGTGAAACATCAATTCCAGTTATGATCAAATTTACTAAAAATCTTGAATTACAAATAAACCAAATTTTATTACGCGTTTCACCTTTACATAATTATTATATTATGTGGATGGATTAGAATAATGAAACTATTTCAGTTCAACTATTTACAGTATCCTACAAAGGTCAAGCAAATGCTGCAAAGCTTTAAAGCCCTAAGGGGAATGAAATCATACAAGCGCATAATCGTTGGCAGTGACACACATCACCACTGAATAAGCAATAATGTTCCAGTCTAGGCCATGTTTGTTTCACACATAAATAAATATTAAACGGACCGTGTCACAATATTATACATGTACTGTACCAGTGTACCTACATTAAATGTGTTCACTATGTATCGGTGCTTTTAGGGTAAGCAAATCATGAGGCGAAATCCAATCAATCCAAAATTTGTGCGCACCGCTTATTGTTTTCGGCGTCACACACAAGCACAAGGAAATCCGACAGAGCAGTCAGATCAATTTTATTTACTCTCTCGAACATGTTCTCTGAATTTATGTTTCTTAGTAAGAAAACGTAGGCAGTAATAATTTATGTGCAAGTCTCGACAGGCTATTAATTGAATTTGTTTTCAATATCGACTCTCGTCAACTTTCACCCATATTCGGTAACCTGGAAGTTAGCTTCTTATTGTTGATTCGCTGTGCGATTCTCGGTATAATTGTTTTCCAATAAATACAATATTAGTACAAGAATTCGTGGGAGTAGGGACAAGGTAAATACAGATAATTTGATGGATATTGAAGTTCCGTGGTTTATTAATTTTAACAAGTAAGTATTTTAATTATACCTACCTAAATATGGGTGAAACGGACATACTTTTCAGTAAAAGCGAGTGTGCGATACTACTTATGTATTTCAATTACTTTTTGTGTGGCTAAAAGTTTCTTTTCATCAATTTTATTATAAAACACATTACCTAATAATTAAATAATAATTTGTTATTCAATCGCTTTGTTATCTAATATTTTATACTTTCAAAATTAAACTGTTAGATTTTGATACTTTTGTTAAAAAAATAAGTAGGTATAAGAATGTCTGAAAAGTAAATATAGTTAATAAAATATTTATTTTCCTCGATATTTTGCCATCGTCACGTACACCGGTATATATTATAGTGCGGACTAAAAATGCAGATTAGCACATGGCGTCGTATTATAATATATTATTATTTTTTGCTTAAAAACAGAAAATACGGATAATAATTATGATTCATTTACCCTTAGCCTCCACAATGGCCAATGTTTAGTTTAAGCGTTGAATTGGTTCAAACAACATTTTGATGGTGGACAAGCTACGATTGTTTAATGTCAGTGAAAGTTTATAGAAATATATTTAAGTGTGTGTAATATTGACAAAGTAAGGCTCTAGCAATGTCTTTATTATTTACTTTATGAAATATTGAAGACAATATTTTATTTATTATTGGTATTGAATATTATATCAGGTACAGTATGAAAGACTTATAAAAAAAAACTTGCAGTGGCCCAAATACATAATAATGTTCTGTTGAATGAAATTGTTTCGAAACCAACTTGACCTTCTGTACCCCGGTTAGTTTCATGTGATCATGATTTTTTTTCATTGAATGTGTGTTTTTATCATATGATTATCGTAACGTTTTATGGCCAAGGTTAATACCGCAGCGTTATTAACAAAATCATTTTTTGTTTCAGGTAATTATCAATTAGATCGCTATAATAGCTGCAACGAAACGTTTAAGGTGAGATCCCAATGTTCCACATCGCAAGGCCAGGAATGCAATCAACTAAAATAAAAAGAGTTAACAGTAGAAATTTACTTAGTTTGCGTTAGTTTTTCCAATTCATATAAATCCGTTTTTCATGACACAAGCACATTGCGGTCGCCAGACAGAAAACAGACAAATATATTTTTTCGTATAAATATAGAGAAATCATGCTATGCACCGTTGCAAATAACATCAAAATTTGTGACTATTTTAATTGTGTGTTGTATAATGCAGCCTATTTAATTTAATTCTTCTTGTATAGGTAATTCAATAATTAACATTTTAAACAATAAAAAATTGGTAAATTGTCAGATTACGTTTTCATAAAAGAAAACGACGTTTCGACAATTCTATCTGTGCACAATTTTCTAATAAATAACATATTCTATGTATGTAAGTACATGTAGTGCAGTTTGTTGGGTTGGCAACTGTTACAAACTCGTACTGCTGGAATAGTGCAGTTGGTCGGTTGGATGCAAGCGTGCGCTCGGGCTCGCCGGTCGCTAGTGTATCGGCATCTCGTCGTTGTTGTATCGAAGGTCAGTGCTCCTGCGATTCAGCCCGTAATGCTCTCGCTATAGAGTCACTAGTGGTGGACCGCAGGAGAGAGGCGGCGGCAGCGGTGGGGTCCTCGCATCGGGCCGCCGCGCGTTGCCTCCCTTCAGTCAGTTTAGTCGCAGCGGTGCACGCACACCGCACGCAGTTCTCGCGCTCGCAACGAGAAGGTATGCACGGACCGGCCCCGCCGCCGCCGTCGCCAACGATACGCATTCGCTTCCGGTGGCTGCTCTCCTTCCAACAACCGATACCAGCACTGTCCAATGCTGCGCGTACGTGATATTGTGTGACAACAAAGGCTTGTTTTACTTACTTTATAAAATAATATCCAGTGCTATATGACACTTAGTTGGTTGCAGCCACCGAACGCGTCTGTGTGCTGAACGGTACACATGTTTATAGGCAGTGATCGGTTCCAAGCAGTGTTATGCGAAAATGTGTTGGACTAAATTAATGATGATCAAAAGTGTTGCTCTTACGTTTTTCCTCGATATCAAAACAATAAATCACATGAATACATTTTAAACACTGTGTGTTGTTATCTCGTGCGATGTATTCAATAATAAAGACCTAAAATCAAACAAATGTATCGCAAGTCTGTCTCACTGTTCGAGGCGAAAAGATAATTAATGTTTGATCATTAGATAATCAGTGTCTAAACTAGTCTAAACAAATGATATTGCTAGTATTACAGTGTCTTAATTATATCTACCTGGGTGTTTAATTGTTTATTACAGTATATAATACGGGCAGATTTATCTCACAATAAATAACAGTTATAACATATTGCCCCAGAAAACTTGTTTGTACAGCGATATGTTTGTATCGCTGCAGCTGGAGTTGAGACAGGCTAGGATGTGTCGACCGCGGGCCATATGGCAGCAACGCCACTAGCCATATTAGGGACGCCAACCAAGGCGACACTTGTTGCACTTATACGGCATAAATGCTCCACAAAACAAGTGACGTCTTATCACTATCGACCATTTAATAGATTACTCTATCACTGAGTAATGTTCATTAATATTAACAACGTTTTAGTAACATGTAATGATGTGCCTGCGGTTGGCGTGATCGATGTATAACTGCATAAGAGATAAGGTAGAGCAGCGGTTTGCGAGTGCGTTATGCAAGCAGGCTGGTGAGCTGAGCGGTCGGTGGCGCACAGGGCGGTTCGTTGACCAGTGCGTTGTCCCGCCGCTCCGCGCGCCGCCCACCGCGAAGGTCGCGGCCCACAGCCCGCCGACACGTCCACGACCTGCACCGAATACCAATACACGTGAAAACAACACACATACTAGATTCACCCCTGCATCATTATTAATGTTAATTCAACACATTTATAATTGCCACGCTCTTTACAGGTAGAGTCGATATGTGTTCAGTGTGCTCTGTGCTAAAATATATTTTATTGTGAAGAATAATAAGTTTTTATGACTGTTGCCTGGAAATTTTGATCTCAAAATGGTGACTTCGAGAATACCGGCTTATTCTCTGAGTTCGGAGTTCAACAGGGAGTTCAGAAGTTTCCGCATAACGCGAGCCACACCACGGTCGACTCTGTACGCTCCCGCTATTGTTCCTATACACGAGTACCCGAGGGTCAGCGTGCACGAGCGGCGGGAAGCGCTAAAGGCTGCGCTGGCAAAGGCGTGGTCTTCCAAGAGTAGTGAGAAGAAGAAGCACGACACGTGGACCGTTCCCACAGAACAAAGCAGAGCTGGCATAACTGCAGCCGATTTTACAGCCAAGTCCCAGTATAAGAACGGGACCAACGGTGATGTATCGCGCGTTGCACTTGCCAAACATGAATTCGAGAGCAAGGATGCAGAACGGACCGAGCCTGTCGACAACAGAACTGACAGTGTCCAGCCTGCCAGCTTTACATACAGCCGTGTTAACGGGAACGGTATCGATATACAAGAAACACTTAAAAAGGGCTGTGATAAAGGTTTACACAATAAAGATTTAAGTTATAGCGACTACCTAAATAATGTTCCTAAATGTAAAACTAGTTTCGAAAACAATTTCCTCAAACAAAGCCACGAGGAACGCTATAGCAAACGAAATGGGTACGATGCCGCGACTAAACGAGTCGATAGAGACATCAACCTAAACAATGTCGAATATAGCAGCCTGAACGGCGACACGTACGATTCTTTGAAGTATTCGCGAACAGCGAACGGAACTGAATCGGTACAATATAAAAATTACGGTAAGGTAGACACCGTTAAAAGCAAATTGCTCAGCACAGATAGCCCCAAAAGCGTGACGTCTTGCAACGGAGAGAAATTAAATGGGTACGGTGGTTTGGAGCGGCGCAGTGCAAAAGAGCAACAGCGGCCTTTGACGAGTGGTCCTAAGGCGCTCGTGGAACAGAGGCTGGCCGAGCGGCTCGAGGTAAAGGTAGCCGAACTACCCGCTCTCTACCGAGGAGTAGACTCCTGGACACCAAAATCTGCTGCATTCCAGAAGAATATGCGCGACCACGAGTGGAGCGTTTCGTATGTACCCACATCACCAACACAATGAACCCTTACTAACAAACTCCACTCCTTTCAAAACCACAAAATATTCATAAAACATCCATTACCATGGTTTCGTGTGTGTTCAGCGTCGAGCGCGCCGAAGTATACTAAATACGTTGGAAACCGAGTTTAGCCCATGCGCTTATAAATAGGAAAAAAAGCTAGCGCACAGTCGGCAGCTTGAGTGCATCGACTTGCCACTGGTCCGGTCCGAGTGCAGCGTGAGCAGGCTTTTACATTTTATATTTGTCAACAGTGATGTTAGATTGAAGCTAACTGACCAGACGAGTTTCTTTGTACGCAATAATGTGTATAGTGACAGAGTAAGTGCCAACCTGCATTTTCGTATCAGTAAACTAATTTAATAATTGAAATGCCTAAACGAAACCTTTCCTTGTGTCACCAGATTCTTATGTTTATTCGTTGTTTAAAATCAACACACTCGTGTAAATTATGTATCTTGGTTTATCTGGATCATACATATCCCACCAGTCATTCTTATTTCGTAGACATAATGTTAGTAGTACCGTTACTGTACGGTTTACCGAGTATTCGCTAACTGTTTCTATGACATTGTAATTGTTTTTTTTTACTAGTTTTTACTGGCCCTGACCCTCATAATAGAATAATATACATCATCTTAATATCCTTCTTAATACGTTTGCTCGTTATATTATGAAGTATGACAGTAGCGGTGAGGGCCCGGGGTACTGGTTGTGCAAAATCATTGCACAACTCACCGTGACTCACCATCATTGCGCTTTATTCCATCCTGCTAGCGGTTGCTTAATCTCTTTGCTCATTAACGCCATTTGGTTACTAAGTATCAATCCCACATTAAGGATAATAAGGAATAGGAAACGGATCATCCATCGAATGCATCCATCTTCAATGTTTATATTGAAGCCACTGTCTGGCTAACTGCGACCTCCATTCGTGCACGTTTACATAGACGCGTAATTATTATTTTCAGGTCAAATAACGGTTCTTTCACTTGCGCTATTATCTTGCAAACATTTTTCAAGTGACAGTATTTTATCAATGTGTGTCGGTGCATAAACATGTGTAATAAAGTCGTAATACATCTAACAAGTAAACATTTTACAAATTCGTGGGCGCCAGGCATAACCATAGCATAAAAGATTCGTCTCGATAGCGTTCACAGTGAATGTTTCAAGGTCCTGTCCTGGTTTATGCGCTCGCAAAGGATTTGTCAACTTGGTAGGCGTTATGACGTAACTAGAACTTATTGTCTTTTGGTTCCTTCCTTCTTTTATAGAAAGACTAGCTTCTGCCGGCGGCTTCGCCCGCGCGGAAGTATGTTTCTCCATACTAACTTTAAACTCCCGTTTGTTCCCCTTAGGGGGTGAATTTCGGAAAATCATCTCTTGCAAGATTTCACCCTTCTACTCCCAGTAGTTACGGCTGTGCGTTGATATGTCAGTCAGTCAGTTTCTGCTTTTATATATATAGATAGTAGGGCTTTACCAAGAGGCAAAACAACAGTACGTTTCTGTGGTATTATGCGATTAAAGGAAATTGAAAGAGAAAGTATCAAAGATATTGCGCTAAAGCAAATGTAATTTTCATTATTTCTCGACTTGTCTGGTAGTCTATAATTTGAAACGTTATTTACTTAATATAAAGACAAAATCTTAAATATATAAAATACATTATTTCTCTTTTGCACATTATTTAGATTATAAATATTACATATTATACAACAAAGCGGCCTCATCGCTTAAAACTCAGATGTGAGAGACAACTTTTCGTTGGAATTATTTAACTTATAATAAGTTACAAGAAACTAAGCTTTAATGAACA
Source organism: Mythimna impura (assembly GCA_905147345.3). Classification (NCBI taxonomy): domain Eukaryota; kingdom Metazoa; phylum Arthropoda; class Insecta; order Lepidoptera; family Noctuidae; genus Mythimna; species Mythimna impura. The sequence goes on along the minus strand of LR990351.1, from coordinate 22,607,215 downwards.
TTAACATAGACATCTTAACCCGAAATTGCTTGAGCGCAATGAATAAAAAAATATTTTTTTTTTTATTAATTGAAAACACTACGAATAAAATAATTGCTGATAGCAACAACTTAGGGGTCTTTAAATCAAGTGAATAGGCTACTTCTAGGCAAGCGTGCTCCATCGTCGTCCACATCATCGCTTACCATCAGGTGAGATGGTGGTCAAACGCGAGCCTATTGCGTTTGACCACCATCTCACCTGATGGTAAGCGATGATGTGGACGACGATGGAGCACGCTTGCCTAGAAGTAGCCTATTCACTTGATTTAAAGACCCCTAAGTTGTTGCTATCAGCAATTATTTTATTCGTAGTGTTTTCAATTTCTGGAAAATGTTAACATACATTTTCAATGTCAGGATATTTGCAATGTCAGCTTGGTCCACTTTGAACATTTTCAGTCAACTATAAAACTATGGGTCACGTCAGCTTAAAGATAGCGTCTTCTAATACCATTTTCTTCGACAGCTGCGAAAACATGGTGGTTAGGGACAGTAATCAAAAACACATCAGACGTGAAGAAAATGCTTTATTGCTAGTAAAAATGACACAGGGGCCTTCGTTCCGCTAATATTTTCTTCACGTGTTGAAACTTTTTGAAAATTTTGCGACTGTGCGCGTCGTAAAAGTTATGTAATGTTTTAATGTCGTAACAACTAGTGTTTCTGCTGTATCGATAGCATTAAAGGCTGCATTAGTGTCCTGCTCACGTACATCATCAAATGTCAAAACATAGCTTACGGTTTTTATTCCACTTTCACTGCAAGCAGCTTCATTATATTTCTTGGTGGTTTCTTATACTAGCAAATCCACTAAATACTGTGTAATTTTTTTAATCAAGTCGTATTTTTGTGCTATGCAACAAGATCTCCATGTCGCTCTTGATTTGACTGTCTTGTCTTATATGCAAACGAGACCCTGAATGTCGTATTTTTTTTTAATATATCTGTTTCCGTGCCAGCCATCTAATGTTAACAAAATAACACATTCAGAATACCCAGATCCATTAATTAAATTTTCGCGCGATCAGATCCTTTGTCAGTAGGTACGGATTGTGACTGTTCCGCTTGGTATTTTTATAGTTTATGAATGAATATCCTTTTTTCCGATCTCCATTTTTTAACATTCTTGATCAGTGAATCATACAACTCAACTATCTTTGAAAAATAAAACTTGAGTTGACTGAAGTCAATGTTATCTGACAAAACTTCCGTAATCATTTTTATAGATTGCTTGGATTTTCAAAACAAAGACAATTGTCTAAGAATCAAGCAAACACAGATATTGAGATACTAATTATCTGAAATGTAAATGAATAATTCACATGACGAGGTAACTTTCCTTTATCGTCTGTTCGGTGTTCTAATTAAGTCTAATGGTTTTTGGTTACGCGATCAGACGAGCCCAGTGTGTTTCAGTTTGTATAATGTATTTATTTTCCTATGACCTAGAATTATTCAGGTCGTCCGTCGCCTCATGAGGCGTCGGATCACCACAAAGTTTCGATGCTAGTTTCTGGGCGTTAGTTTTTTTTTTTTTCAATCAAATTAGGCTAAAAGAATGTCAGTTTTTTGTTACTCTTGGTGTTGCTCGTACAGAGCGACGTGTTTAGTTGTGCTTGTCATTGACCCGACGAAAAGCGGTGCTGGCGGGTGATTAGTCGTGGCTGCAGCGTTGACACGGTTCACAGTAATCGCTCATCCGGCGCGGCCTTGTCAGCGTGTCGAGTGTCCGCTCTGGCCGAACACGGTT